>CM062061.1:5910000-8865000 GCA_030954485.1 Citrullus mucosospermus | reverse complement strand
ATGAGGACCTTTTTTCGGAAGTTAAAATGTAATTAGGAGTATTAGAAATTAGGATTACAATAAAATGTTACAATCGTAATTGAAATGAGATCGTAGAATATAAAAATGGTGAGAAATGAATGTAATATAGGATTACAAACTAGATCAAAAGCCCTCAATCCTAATGTGAGCCTGAGATTACTACTCATAACAAACCCAATTTCTTAATGAATTTACATTTAGGTTACACAATTCAATCCTATTAAAGATAGAAATTCAGGAAAGAAAGGGATTTTTTTTTTTTAATAGTAAAAAAGGAATTGTTTTAGAAGAAAATTGCATGAACCACTTTGATTAATGACCAAGTTTTAACATGTTGATGTGAATGAAAATATCGATACCCTAATTTTATGAAAATTTCGATGAAAATGTCTATAAAATATTAATTTTAATGGATATTTCTAGAAGAATTAAAAATAAAAAACAAATTTAGATTAGTAAATAAACATTTTATGATTTTTCAAAGTCTAATATTTATATTATATTTACATTAGTGACATTTTGTTACTTGTGTTTTTATGGTTCGTAGATTTTTCTACGATACAATGGAAATATCGATTCACTGCTCATGTCGATGTCAAACTCGTGAAAAGATAGCGTGACACTCCAATTTCCAAGTATGTTGGGTTAATTGTTTAATTTGGTTATGCTAAATTGTATTTTGGGTGATAAGTGGGAATTGGAAAAATAATAAAATAAAAATAACATATTAAATAAAGAAGTAGTATTAAAGGATTTATTTTATTAAGTTGGGTGATGGAGATTTATTAGGAAGAGGAAATAGTTTTTATTGGGAAGAAAAAAAGAAATTATTAGGAAGAAAAGAAGGGGTTTTGAAAAGATCTAGGGTTAATTAAGGTTATTTATTGTGTAAATTTCTTGATTAGCATGCAAACAAATAATATTGAAATATTGACATTTCGATAAAAATCTTTAACACTATGTTCATAATGATTTTTTGATAATAGTGCACATAGATATATGTATGAACTTTAATTAAAAAAAAAGAAAAAAAAAAACTCTTAAACTGTTATAAAATGTTTATTCACAAAGTCGATATTTATATTTTTTTTTCTTATTTTTTAGAATACAATCTTTTTAGGGTAATTGCATTAGATAGTACTTTTAAGAATAATAATTAAGTGTATAGCAACATTTTTAAAAAATTGCAAATACAATAAAATCTATAAATGATCTACTCTATCATCGATAGACTTGTATCAAGAATATAGTCTATCGTTGATACACCCTACTATTAATATGATCTATTATTAATAAACTTTGAAAGCAAAATCTAAATTTTGCTATATTTATAATTTTTTTTTTCATTGCAAAATCTAAATAGTTATTTTAGTGTTGTGGAATTCTTAAAATATGCTTTAATTAAACACAAGTTTTCCCAAATCAAGTCCAAGTATAATTCTAATTAGAGTGTCCTAATGATTACCAGAATCGAAGATAAAGGAATTTTATGACAATTAATTAATGTTGGTTACTTGATTTTTCACCCTTTAAAATCAATCAAGTTGGCCGTAAGACATACGAAAAACTACTTGCAAATGAATAGTAAGTAAGATAGGCAGAATGATTAGAGAGAGAAAGATGGTAAGCATGCAATGCGTTAAAGATTTGGATAGTATGGATGGTAGAAAAAAAAAAAAAAAAAATTGCAGCACAAGTATAGCTAGTTTGAGTAGGTGATTGGCAATCACTTAATCAAGTAGGGTTGAGATGATTCATCAACGTTCATCCCAGTTTATACATTAAGTTGTTGGCTTTTTGATTCTTAATCTCAAATTAATTAATTTTAATTAATTAATTAATCATGTTTTGATGATAACAAACTTGAATTAATTTACTAACAGTTTGGGTATTTTGAAGTGTCCATTGCATGACGCTCAGAATAGCGAATCCAACGCATTTTGAATCATTCAAATCAGAGTTCAAACGAAGAAGATATGGTCGAAACAAGTTTAACGGAAAAATTCCGAGCTGATGATGCAGCAAATTTTTTCATCAAATTGGACTAATGGGAGAGTACCACTTAGAGCTATAGAGTAAGTGCACATGGTGGGCTTTTGACTTTTGGATTGATGTTAAAAAGAATATGAATTTAATAATATTATAAATGTTTGTGTCTAACGGCTAATTGAGTTTAAATCTCCACCCTTTAATTTTCTTTTTAAAGATCTAAAGGCCTAAGTTTTCACCTACTCTCAACTCTTTTTAAACACTTCATCCTCTCCAAATTTGGACAACAAAAATTTCACATATTTTTACAATCCTCCATAATTCATAAGCCTCCATTGTTGCTCTTTCCAAGCTTCAATTTTCTTCTTTTCATCTTATTCTTGAGAGAGGTATATTGTATTGTGAGGATTGATTCGTTGAGTGCTACAACTTGTAAATCATCCACTCTATCAAGAGAGTTGTAAGAGTTTTTGTGAGAGTTGCTCTTGATCCCGAGAAATAGCGATTGTAACGGTTTGATCGTTATCCGTGGAAACGATTGAGTTTGCTTTTAAACTCGCAAAAAGAGCGGTGTAGCGGTTTGACTCTAAGCTATGGAAAGAGTCAAGACCTTTAGTGAAATACTCAAGAGGTGCTTGGGAAGTCAACGTAGGCCGGTTGTGTCGAACTACTATAAAATTCACGGTATCATTTTCTCTATCCCTCTCCTAATTTATTTTTGCAATTAATTTTTGTTATTATATTTTATTGCATGAAATTAATTGCAGTTTTTAATTCTTGAAATCAATTGATCATATTTATTTATTTTGATTGGTTGTTCTTAAATTTCTATATTCATTGTCAATCTTTTTATAAGAATCAAATTGGGTGTTTTAAAGTGTGATTATTAATTTCTTGTTTAATTCAAAGTGATTTTATTTGCGTAAAACTCTTGTTGAAATTACTTATTTGCAAAGAGTTTGTTAATTTCCTTAATTGGGCCCACACTTAATGAAAAAGTTTAATTAGTCTTAATAAACCCTATTCACCCCCCCTAGGGTTGGCATACCGATCCTACATAAGTATCCGTTCATGCCTTTAACTTAATCAATGCGAGGTAACCACTTCTTAGTGTTTAAGTCACATTAGTCTTATCTCTAAGATGCATACTTAAGTTAAATGAAGGTAAGATTATCTTTATCTCCAAAGTTACTAATTGCCTTGTTCAATGATTTCCACAACCACTTACTCTCTCAAATAGTTAACTAATCGATAAGATGAATTCAAGCATAAAATTATGCACATATTGAACAAGATGAACCTTTACTTATGCAAAACTTGTTAGAATATTGGATTACTCTTCCCAACCTTTTAAAAACTTAGCTACTCATTCCAGAGGACAAGTTCATGGATATATGAAAAGTGATAGAATTCATGCTTTATATTGAAAATGAAGTGCAACACAATGTAATTGCCTTGATATGAAATTTCTTTTGAGCACAAAGAATAATTAATGAAAGAGTTTGATCAAGGGAGTGAAATTGTTGAGCATTGCTGGTCAACAGTCTTCTGCTTCCTTTAGTTCGTCCATTGATTTGCTTCATTTGTGCTGGTGATGAACCTTGTCTTTTCCCTTTTTCTTGAATTCAAGAATATCTCCTTAAGCTCCAAGAGAAGAAGAGAAACCAGAGAATTTGAAGAAGATGAAGACTTTCTCTCTAATTTTTCGAACCTTCCAAACCTCCAAAATGTGTGAGACTTGAGCTATTTATGGTTTCACTTATCCTTCTTGAGAGCTCTTTCTCTAATGATTGTCTGACACACTTTGAATTTAATTTCATACCCAACTCACCGCTTTTTATCTCATCATCAGTTCATTTGCTTTGTCACACAACTTTCAAATCAATATGGAACTTGCACCTTGACTCTAGACGTCTCATTGCCCATGCGTCTGACCTCTTTCAGAAACCATCTTTTCACTGCTGGTTTTGCTTTCATCGCATGGTTGCACTAGGTTGGCCTTCTCATGCCTTCACAGATTCTTGTATCCTTCAAGCTCTTTTGTACTCTAAGTCTTGCGTTTACAGAGGTTAGCATTATAACATCTCAAGATAAATAATTTTTCAAGTGTTAAACTCAAAGTTGACCTTTTTGCATGACTTCCTTCTAAAGTTAATATATTTCCAATTGCAATTCTTTAATTATTCTAATTAAAAGGCAACAACAACTTGTATTTTTACAAGTTATCCGATTGGGAATAAGTTTGAAATATGTTTAAATTTAGTTCAAAGTAAATGTTAGATTTTGTCCAAGTTTTGGTTTAGAATTGGATTAAATTTATCTTAACTTATCTTTTGATTTAAATTTGACCAATTTTTCTCGAATAGACTATTTTAACCATTTTAACTTGGTTTGTCAAACACACATTTAAAATATTTTTGAATCGACTTTTTGAGTGTTTAAACTTTTACTTATTTATTAATTATTCTTTTTTAAATATAACAAATGAGCACCATAACATGGTAGTTCATTTCAATGAGAATAGTCAAATCAATTAAAAAACGTAAATTTAAAAAAAATATATAAATTTAAGATCCTGCTTGGTAACCATTTTATTTTTTATTTTTGGTTTTTAAAAGTTTTCCTTTTTATTACTTACAATCACTTGTATCTTTTTTTTAAGTACAATAATTGATTTCTAAGCCAAATTCCAAAAACAAAAACAAGTTTTTACAAACTAATTTTTTTAATTTTCAAATTTTGGCTTGATTTTTTAAACCATTGGTAAAAAATAGATAACAAAAGAAGAAATTTGGAGGTGGAAGTAATCTCTATCGTCTTAATTTTTTTAAAAAAAAAACTAAAAATCAAATGGATTCATATCGAACCTTAATTCTTTATTTAAAAAGATAAGTTTTAAGTTTGTTATGTGATATGCCAAATCGAGTCTAACTCAATTGGCATATAAATGTGTTAATAACTATAAGGTCTTGTTGAGAATACTACCTTAGTCCCACATTGGTTAGATAAAGGATAATTATGGATATATAAATAAGAGGAACTATTTCTATAAGGATCTTATGTTTAAAGTGAATAATATTGTACCATTGTGGATATATTGAGAGGTTCGTTGACCCTATCACATCTGATTCCTAACTCTCCAAAGAAAAAAAAAAAAAGGGTTTGATATGGGATATGAAAGGTAATATTGAAGTTTGTGTGCGTTGTACGTTGGTTAGACAATTTAATAACATATTATTGGTTTTGTTTGCTTTCACTATCATAATTATTCAATATATGCTTGACAGTGAAGCAGAAAATTTAGTATAAAATTTCTATATTAAAAGAAGAGAGAGAGAGAGAGAGAGAGAGAGAGAGAGAGAGAGAGAGAGAGAGAGAGAGTTCTTGAGCCAAAAATAGAAAATGCTATGTTTTAAAGTAGGGTAAAGCATAATGGTAAAGCTTGTAAACAAATGATTATATTCCATTATGGATTTCTCATCATTGTCTTCATGAAATATACTAATAATTTAAATAATTTTGGCCTTCAAATCATACCCATTTAACATTGGGAATAATTAAATTCAGTAGAAAGAGATAGAGAGTGGAAACATAAACTGAAAGAGAGAGATTGATAATTGCAAAGTTTTATGTGTAAATGATAACACTTTATTTGTATGGTATTATTGTATATCATGGAAGTAAAAGTTTATACATTTATGAAATATATTGTTATTTTAGATTTGCTATTTGGATTTATTGTTAGAACATGATGAGAGACTTAAAAAACCAATGAAATTTTGATCAGTTCAAACCTAACAAGAAGAGAGGCACAAAAAAAAAAAAAAAAGTCTGTTTCAATTTTGTGTGAGAGTACATATATATGTAATATTAAATCTTTTGGTTAATTGGTGATAATTTAAGACTAAAGGTGTGTTTAACGTGCGAAGTTGAATTGAGTTGAAGTTGGTAATAATTGTCTGTATTTTGAATGCAGGGTTGAGTTGAGTTAGTATAATAATTGTCGATGTTTGGGGTGTAAAGTTGAGTTAATTTGGTTGAGAAAGTTTGTATTTAGAATGTAGAGTTGAGTTGGATGGAGTTAACGTATTCCGTGCATTCTTCAGTAACCTTAAAAACATGCATTTTTATAGCATTTTTTGTTTTAATTTTGTTTTTTTATAGAAAAATTACTTTTTTGGTCCTTAAGTTTTCACCAATAGGTGTCTTTAGTCACTGAGTGTTTTAAATGGACTTTTTTAGTCCTAGAGTTTTGTGAAATATGTTTAAACAATCCATCTACTAACAAAATGGTCGAACTCTAATCTACTAACAAAATTAAATCTGACCGAAAGAATGTTCTAGTAAGAAAAGAATTATATTTTGGGCTCTTTTTAAATATAGAAAAAGGAATCAAAATATTTACAAATATAACAAAATTTCACTATCTATCTGTGATAGACCGCGATAGATTGTGATAGACTATTATTTGTGTTACGATAGACACAAATAGTCTATGTATTTTGCTATTAGTGGTAAATATTTTCAATAATTTCCCTTATATTTTTCATATTTTCATGGTATCTTCTCCTCCTGTCTCTTCTTTGATTTCATTTTTGGTGTTCTTGAAAAATTGATTTATCTGAAAATAGAAAACACATCACACTTCTCCGAAGTACATCACATGATCCCCATGACTGGACTCTAATTTCTGGCCATTCCATGAGTTTTTCCAGCCTCTGCAAGATTCTATTCCATTAAACTTAATTACTAAATCTATCCATAATTTCTACAACTCATCAAACAAACAACTTAATCTCACAACTTATGTCAACACAAATCAAATTAGAAGTAGAATGATAAAAATTAACATATAACTTCTAATGATAAAAATTAACATATAAGGAGCCTTATTATGACGGTTTAAAACATTAGATTTCACATAATTAATTGAAACATCCCGATGGAAACTTTCGAGATCTAGAGTTTATTGGATTTGTAGATGCTATACTTGTTCTGGATGATTGTAAAAACTATCAAGAAAACAAAAAAGGTGAAACAAGTAAACTTAAATGGGGTTTTCTTCCATTCCATCTTTGCATCATCACGATTTTGAAAAATTGGTTTTGACTACAACTCCCACTTCATAAAGTATTTTTTTTTTTAAATAATATGTGAGGTGGGGGCATTGAACTTCTAACCTTGAAGTTATTGTACACATTTGATACTAGTGAGCTATGCTCTTCTTGGCACGTCAGTAAGTCACATGAAACTAGCGAACCAGGACTTGAAATGACACGCATAACAGTGAGGCTACAAACCACTACAACAACGCAAGCTTAGACCAACAAACAAGTTGATTTAAAGAAGAAAGGGGAAAATTTGAAAAATATGTGAAGAAATGGACTTTTGAGTTAGGAACTAAAGAAATAGATATGACACGCAAATGGTGGGTTTCAATTTCATCCTATTTTAATTTTAATATTTTCAGTTCTGATTTTGAAACTTATGGAACCATTGTTCTCTTTGGTTTTTGATTCTCAAGTTTGAGGGCTATTACCTTTCACTTTTAATTGAATGGAGAATTAGCAATCTAAGATGATTATTTATTTATTTATTTATTTATTGTTTTCTTTGGTCTATGTTAGTTTGGTTTTTGCATAAGAGTGAGATAACAAAGGGGAACGACAAGAACAAGAAGAGTTTGGATCTTATTTTGTTTTAACCAAACAATGGAGCTTCAAAATAGATTAACATAAAAAATGAACTCACCCAAGGGAAAGGGGAGAGAACGACAATGGCGTAGCACCTTAAATCGTGTTTAAGAGAGAGAACAATAGAGGAAAATAGTGAGAAGAAAAATATTAAATATATAAAAAAAATTTCCATGTCATCTTGTCACTTAGTTACCATTTCATCTATCTAGTCAATCTTATGTTTGAGTTTAATTGTTCTGTTTGTTAGTAGTGGGACTTTTTAAACATATTTCACAAAATTTAGGAACTAAAACGGTAATCGTCCCCCTCTCTCACTCTTTTTTCTTAATTTTTTGTTCCATCATTGGATTAGACACACTTTCATAAATTCTTATTTTGAATTATGAACTCAATAAATAAATAAAAGTATATTTTACAATATTTTACCTGCAATTATTGCACTTAATGTAGACAAAATAGTATTATTTATATAATCAACAACCTTAGGACCCACTTTGATGATAGTGGAACGTACCAATTCAATATGCATAAAAAATAGGGTTAGCATCAGATGTCTATTCATGTTCACAAAATATACATAAATATAAACATGACCAAGGAAGAGTTGATTTCATGCATACAAGAAACTATTGTTCATTAAGATAGTGAAGTTAGTAAGTCCTACCAAGTTGATGCAAACAATATATCTCTTCCTAAATTGTGGTGGGACTGAAAAGAAACAGTCAATCTTTTAGATGTCTGTGACAAGTAGGTTTATAAAGATCACTTGATCATTTTTAGACAATCCCTCAATATCAAATTACTATAAAAAAAATTGACTATTAGACACTATAAACTAATAATTTCAAATTTATATTTAAAGTTGGTGGGCCAAACATTGTGTTGGTAATTCTTACCAACTTAACCCAATTTATGTTGATGAGCCAAACACCTCCTTAGTGATAAAAATCTATTACTATCAATAGCGAAATCTATCAATAACTAGCTTGTAATGTGCAACCACCATTACTGCCACATCATTACTCTCATCGACCTATGTTGTGTTGCCACCACCACTAGCACAATCATCGTTCGGTTCTTGACTTTGGATAAAATTTAGAGGTTTTATGAGGTTGTTAGATAAATGCTAAACTAGAGTTGTTTGGCAAAATATTAGCAAAAATAATGTTACTTTGAAAACTAATTAAAAAATAGGGTAATTTTTTGTCATTATTGCATTGCGTTTTTTTGAAAAAACGGAACAAATCTTAAATTGCATCTTTTGTGAAGATGCATCCCACAAAAGATAAAAATTAAATCTTTTGTAAATTGAATAACAAACGTTTGGTTGCATCTTTTGTAAAGATGGAACCATCTTGGAAAAGGAAAAGCTGAAAAACCAACTTTTTCTAGTGATTGACATTTACATTAAATTATATCATAATAGAGTAATGCAATTGTTTACTTCAATAAAATCTTAAAAATCTATTCTTTGAAAACCTTATCCTGAATTTATTTCATATATATTCTTTTCAGACTAGTACTATTGAATACTTAGTATAACAGGTCAAAGGTTTGTAGAAAACCTTACAACATCCTGATGATACAGTTGAACATGGAGTGCATAACCAAGCTCCAAAATTCACATAATCAAGCATACTTCTACGATAATTAGTTTATATCCGAGAATTAAATAATTAGTTTATATCCAAGAATTACTATGAACATAGCTAGATTAGTCCTCATATACCCAATATGAGTTTCAAGATTAATTTGTGACCTATTGAGTATGTAATGAAAGTAGGAATGAAGGTCGTCAACCATCATATATACGAGGGATGATCTAAGTGCCATCAAAGTGGGTCATCTTCTAGTAATGCATAAGAATATTTTGTTTGTAAACTCTTTCATAAGATTTTTGCATGACTAACTTTAATTATTATTTTAGAAGGTACTTTATTTTTGGGGTTAAGACTATACCATTGTTAATTTTTTTTTAAAAAAAATAAATTATTTCTCACTTTTTATTTTAAAGACATAAAATAATAAGTCATCTCTATAATAGAAATTTTTGGAGATTTTCTTGAGTTGAGAAGTTTGGGTTATTGCCTATTTCAATGCATGTTAAAATATTATTTAGGTCTCTATACCTTCTCATTTTAAATTTTCAACATCATCATTTGTTCATACTAAACAAAAATAAATAAAGTAGATTTTTAACCACTCTAATTATTTCGAATATTTTTATAAAATGCCATGCTTTAACATTTAGTCAAAAAGAAATTACTAGCATGTTAACTTTGAAAAAATGAATTAAAGAAAATGAGAGGGGAATTTAAAACATGATGTCATATTAACTTTAAAAAAAAACAAGTTAAAAATGAGAGTAGAATTTACAAAAAAAAAAAAAAAAAATTGTCATGTGGATTGCATCTTTTCACACAACCAAACTCACACTTCACGTTAGTTGACCAAAAAGTTGTTTGCTTTTTTGTGTGTTGCATCTTTTCAAAAGACGCAATCCAAAACAAGGACAACATATTCACCATATTTTTTCAAATAGTTTTCAAAATACCCTATTTTTTGCTAATATTTTGCAAAAGAACCCTATTTTAGTATTTAATCTGAATTTTCTTGGAGATTCTTGATTACTCACTAAGTATTTGACCCAAAAAATTTCCACCTATAATGTTTCAAGTCAAAGATTCCTGATTTTAAGGAGTTTAAAGCTGTTGTCCAACAAGACTATCGTAATTTCTTGACATGCCGATAAGTATTTCGGCTTTGAATTCCTTATTAATCTTGATATCATTGGTTAAATTTTGGGATGATAACCTCTAATTTCGCTTCTTTGTTAGATTCAAGTAGAACGGGTGGAATTTAGGTGGTTTATAGCTATTTGAGTTGAATTTTAATTTCTATGTTTTGTTAGGGAATCAAAGTGTGGCTTCCACAAGCTCAAGAGAGTTTACCCCGTTAGTCTTAGTTTTGGTTCGAGGTAAGTGGTTCCCTAATGATGAATTTAGAGCTATCTATTATGCCTCATGCATAATTGTTCGTCAACTTAGTGTAGAGTGATTTATTGCAATACTGTACGTATGATGATATTTGTTGTGAGTGTGTTGTCATGTGCATTCATACTTTGTGCGACTAGTTAATGTGACGTGAATACGCATGATGCACGCCATGTGTGGACTATGGGTTATGTACACTATATCCATGTGATGTAGGTGTCATATTTCATGAGATGTATATTACCTGGTGTTGAGTATAATGGTGACCTATATGACGCGAGTGTCTCAACACCTAAGTATACGTTTTGTTTATTGTATGAGTGACATATACATTTGAACCTCTATGTGACGCATTTGTGTGACACAAATGTGTATGTTGGGCCTCGTATGAGTATTTTACTAATATTTATTGTTTCCATTTTTCCTTTTTCTTAAGTAAAGGCAAGGGCGTTCAAGGCAGTTGATAGGATGTTGTATGAGCCTAAGAAACTATTTTGGTCATAAGCTTCTTGGCGGATGGAATTCATAAAGCCAATTCCGTGCCAAATAAACATAATCGAAGGGGGGGTTTGTGAGAAGGTTGGTTGCAAGAAAAATTAAATTACATAAAATAAAATATAGAAATTAAAAATGGACTAAAGTTCAAGTTGAGAAAGCTCTAGCTTGGGTTACACTAGATTTTCTTTGTTCAATGTTATCATTCGTTGCTTTGTTATTACTAAATTCGTTATACTTGACACCTAATCAATTTAATTGGAAAGGCCAAAATTAGATTGTCCTAATCGACAAATTAGAATTAAAACAAACCGATGAAAGACATGTAAAATTTGTATTAACTCTAATTGTAACACCCCTATCCTAGATATATATATATATATATATATATATATATATATATATATATATATATATATATATTTACCTAGGAGTGAGTGTTAAAACTATTCTACGTCCTGTTATCACTGTTATGTACATATATATATGACAGATCCTGCTGGCATTAGACTTAACTTATACAATAGTTATGCAGAGGTCTACTGACACGGTAGCACTATGAGTAAGATTAAAGAGGCTATGTGTATATTTACAAGTATGCCTCTCATTATGTTACTCAAAATAAGTATAATATCTATATAGGGTTGGGGTTTACAAGTTCCCAAGTACAAAATTCTGATTAGGCCCAAACGAGTCTTGATGGTAGGCTAAGCACCCCGAACACGCTCGCTACCTGGAAAAAAAACATCAAAGAAACGAGAATTTATGAGCTACAATGCTCAGTGAGTAACTATCTAAAATATAAACTCAATAAAGCATAACTACAATCACTAGTATAATATGCTTATTCACGCACTGTAAACTTGCAACTAACTATAATCACACAACTGAGTTTCTTTTCATTAATCCTTAGTTGAGGCGGAGCGTACTCAACGTGCCCAACGTCAATAAACCTTAGCTGTGTGAAGTAATCTCAACATATCACGTCAAATGCCTTTTATTATGCTTATATGTTTCTCTGATCTCGGGTTGCCCGTATACCTTCTCATGTCCTTCGGTACTAGGGTCCCAGTGAATACTCAATCACCTTCTCTATGTCCTTTGGTGAGAGCTTCATAGAAATACTAGGGCTCCCCATATGCCTTCTCATGTTCTTCAGCATTAGGTCCCATTTCAATCTTTCTAGGGTACTGACATGCACATCATATTAATCATAAATTAAACATAAATCATGATACCTCAGGGGCATTTTGGTCATTTTGGAGTTCTCTTCCTTGGTTGATGCAATGGAACTTCATTTTGGTCCGTTTTAGCTCCAATTAATTGCTAACGCCCCGTTTTACCTGTTAAGTGCTTGAAACCTACAAAATATCATAATTGACACATTAAATAGCATAACGATCCAGAGTTAAAGCAAAAAAAGATAGCACATTTTAGAAGCTATCACTTCTTTATCATGATTTTTGCTTATTGAACTAATTAAGAATACAAAAACTGGCATTGGAATGAGTCAAACGTCTCATTTTGAAATTTTTAGTTTATTTTAAATAATTGTTTAAGATCCCAAACAAACCGAATTGTTTCTTTATTTAATAAAAGCATTTGTGAATTTTCTTGAATTGTTAACTTCAATTTCAGTCCAATTTTCTGTTTTCTAAATCTTGCATGCATATAATGCTCTAAGACTGTTTTTAAAAGTCAATTTCAGTCAAATTTAAAAACATTGGTTCTTTTTAAAATTTAAAATTTGAGACCCATACAATAAAAAAGAAATTATCAACTGTTGAAAAATTGAGGAGCAAAATGACGGAAAGACGGGAGCACGAAAACCGAGAAATTATAATATTAAAATAATAAAATAATAAAATAATGTAATAGTAATTAAAACAACTAAATTAAATAAAATAAACTTAAAATAAACTAAAATAAATAAAGTGGAATTTTATGAAATTTCTCAACACCAATCATTTTTCTTATTTTCTCTCCAATGTGTGTATTACAATATCCACAAAAAACCTCTATTTATAGGCAATTTGGCAAGTAGGTAGTGGCATTTCATGGCCACAAATGATGTGTATTTAGTAGACACATGGCCTTTGCCACTAAGCATATTTATATAATGGACATCTAATTTTCTTTAATATTTATAATACTCCCCCTTAGATGCCCATTATATATATAAAATATGTCACGTTAAAACCTTACTAGGAAAAAACCCAATGGGAAAAAATCCTAGTGAAGAAAAAAGTACATATTTTATATAATCTAATACTTCTAAAAGAATATAATACATTTGCTCCCCCTCGTAGGAACATCATTTGAGATCTCTGAGTCGCCGCATTCCAATGTTTTGCACCATTTTTTCAAAAGTTACGGTTGGAAATGATTTTGTAAATAAATCTGCCAAGTTATCCTTCGAACAAATTTGTTGTACAGTGATGTCGCCATTTTCTTCAAGATCATGAGTGTAGAAAAGTTTTGGTGAAATATGCTTCGTTCTATCTCCTTTAATATATCCTCCTTTGATTTGGGCTATACATGCTGTGTTGTCTTCGTATAATGTTGTTGGAGCATTTTTACTAGAAGACAAGCCACATGTTTCTCGAATGTGTTGAGTCATTGATCTTAGCCATACACATTGTCTACTAGCTTCATGGATTACAAGAATTTCAGCATGATTTGAGGAAGTAGCTGTTATGGTCTGTTTCACTGATCGCCAAGATATAGCAGTTCCTCCATAAGTGAATAAATAACATGTTTGAGATCTAGTTTTATGTGGATTAGATAAATATCCAGAATCTGCATAACCAGCTAAGTCAAAATTTGATTTATTTGAATAAAACAAACCCACATCGATCGTTCCTCGAAGATAACGGAGTATATGCTTAATTCCATTCCAATGTCTTTTTGTTGGAGAAGAACTATATCTAGCTAATAAATTTATTGAAAAATGCAATATCTGGTCTTGTATTATTAGCAAGATACATAAGTGCACCAATC
Organism: Citrullus mucosospermus; assembly: GCA_030954485.1. Lineage (NCBI taxonomy): Eukaryota > Viridiplantae > Streptophyta > Magnoliopsida > Cucurbitales > Cucurbitaceae > Citrullus > Citrullus mucosospermus. The sequence goes on along the minus strand of CM062061.1, from coordinate 8,850,806 downwards.
GCACTAAGATATGGTACTTCAGGACCAAGAAGTTCTTCATTATTATCTCGAGGTCGAAATATATATTTCTTCACATCTAGTGAACGAACTTCCATTTGAATGTTTAATGGATGTGCTTTATCCATATAGAATCTTTTAAAAATTTTTCCCGTATAGGTTGACTGATGAACAAAAATCTCGTCTGTTAAATGCTTAATTTGAAATCCAAGGCAAAATTTTGTTTTTCCGAGGTCTTTCATCTCAAATTCTTTCTTAAGATATTCTATTGCTTTGAAAGCTCTTCAGAAGTTCCAATTATATTTAGGTCATCAACATATACAGACATAATAGCAAATCCTGATTGTGATTTCTTTATAAAAACACATAGACATATTGGATTATTTTGATATCCTTCTTTCAACAAATATCCACTCAGGCGATTATACCACATTCGTCCTAATTGTTTTAATCCATATAGTGATCTCTGTAATTTTATTGAATATAGTTCTCAAGAATTTGCTTTATGTATTTTAGGTATCTTAAATCCTTCTGGGATTCTCATATAAATGTTATTATCAAGAGATCCATATAAATATGCTGTGACAACATCCATAAGATGCATGTCCAAATTTTCATACACAGTCAGACCAATTAAATATCTTAATGTAATTGCATCCACCACTGGAGAATATGTCTCCTCACAATCAATACCAGGTCTTTTGGGAAAAACCTTGTGCAACTAGTATTGCTTTATATCTTGTGATCTCATTATTTTCATTTCTTTTTCTCACAAATACCCATTTGTATCCCACGGGTTTGACACCTTCTGGTGTCCGAACTACTGGTCCAAAAACTTGGCGTTTTGAAAGTGAGTTTAATCCTGCCTCGATTGCTTCTTTCCACCGAAGCCAATCATTTCTATGTCGACATTTTTCAACAGATTTTGGTTCAGGATCTTCATTTTCAGATATAATATCAAGTGCAACATTATATGCAAAAATGTTATCAATAATTACATGAGTTCGATTCCATATTTTCCCTGTCATGACATAATTAATTGAAATTTCATTATTATCTTTAGGTATTTCACCTTCTTCACTAATTGTATTATTAGTCATGTCTAGGGTTTCTTCGTGGATATTTACATCCCCAACCAAGTCTTTTTTATTATCGTTTATTTTTCTTTTTCGAGGATTTTTATCTTTGGAACCCACTGGTCTACTACGCTTCTGGCGTGTTCCAGATTCATTAGTGACAACTTGCTGTGTTGGGATATCAATTTTAGACGGAACATTTGCAAAAGGTATATGCGAATTAGTTACTTTCTTTGCATCTATAAATGCATCTGGTAATTGATTTGCTATATTTTGCAAATGAATTATTTTCTGAACTTCAAGTTCACATTGATTTGTACGAGGATCTAAATGAGATAATAATGATGCATTCCATGCAATTTCCTTTTCCAACTTCTTAATTCCTCCCCCTAATGTTGGAAAATTTGTCTCATTAAAATGACAATCAACAAATCGTGCAGTAAATACATCACCCGTCAGGGGTTCAAGATATTTAATAATTGATGGGGAATCATATCCAACGTAAATTCCTAACCTCCTTTGAGGACCCATCTTAGTACGTTGTGGTGGAGCAATTGGAACATATACTGCACATCCAAAAATTTTTAGATGGAAAATATTTGGCTCCTGGCCATAAGCTAATTGTAATGGTGAGTATTTATGATAAGCTACTGGCCTAATGCGTGCAAGTGACGCAGCATGCAAAATAGCATGTCCCCATACAGATGTAGGAAGCTTAGCTCTCATAAGTAATGGTCTAGCAATTAATTGCAAACGTTTTATAAATGATTTTGCTAAACCATTTTTTGTATGAACATGAGCTACAGGATGTTCAATATTTATCCCAATTGACATACAATAATTATCGAAAGTTTGGGATGTAAATTCACCACATTATCAAGACGGATGGTCTTAATTGTATAATCAGAAAATTGTGCTCTTAACTTAATTATTTGAGCAAGTAATCTTGCAAATGCAAGGTTTCGACTTGATAATAAGGACATGTGTGACCATCTACTAGATGCGTCTATTAATACCATAAAGTATTTAAATGGTCCACTTGGTGGGTTAATGGGTCCACATATATCACCATGAATTCGTTCCAAAAATTTAGGTGATTCGGTTCCTACTTTAGCTGGTGATGGTCTAATTATTAATTTGCCTTGAGAGCAAGCATCATATAATAATTCACTAGATTGAAGAATCTTCTGGTTCTTTAATGGATGTCCATTTGAATTTTCAATGATTATTTTCATTATTATAGATCCTGGATGACCCAACCGGTCATGCCAAATTGTAAATATATCTGGATTCATGAACTTCAGGTTCATTGTTGCATATGTTTCAATGATTCGTATATGAGTATAATATAATCTAGAAGATAAAGCAGGCAACTTTTCCAATATACGTTTTTCATGTGAGACAGAAGATATGATATAAAGATATTCTATCTCATTTATCCTATCAGTCTCAATATGATAACCATTGCAATGTATATCTTTAAAACTTAATAGATTTCTCTTTGATTGACTAAAGAACAATGGATTGTTAATTATAAATTTTGTTCCTCTAGGCAAAATAATATTTGATTTTCCAAATCCTTCAATCAGGTTTGCAGAACCTGATATTGTATTGACTTTTGCTTCCAGCATTGTCAATTTGGAAAAATATTTTTTATTTGTAAGTATTGTATGTGTAGTTGCACAGTCTGCTAGACATAGATCTTCATTCCTCATTTTTGAGTCACTCAATATATGAAAATTGTCCATGATTCTTCATTTAAACAAGATAATTACAATAAGAAAACAAAACTGTAATACAAGATTCAACTAAAAAAAAAAAAAATGAAAGATAGATAAAATAATTCTACATATTCTCAAAATCAAAAGAAACATTTGCTATGCCATCATTTGTGCTGACTTTCTCTTTAGGAGATTCAAAGAAGTCTGCCACATCCAAATTTGTCATATTGGATTGGTCAAATATATCATTATCCTGGTGTGCAAAATTTGCTTCCACATTTTTCCCTTTTTCCTTCAGGGATGCTTGATAGAGATCAACTAGGTGTTTTGATGTACGACAAACACGAGACCAATGCCCAGTCATCCCGCATCAGAAGCATTTATGCTCATCATCTTTTGAATTTTTACCTTGTGGAGCTTTTCCTTTATGATCATCATTTCGGGTGGTTCTTTTGAAATTTGGATGATTAGAATGACTACCACGAAAATAATAACTATTTCTTCCTCTGCCACGGTCGCGACCACGACCACGACCACGACCACGATTATTAAAATTTACAGCATTCACTTCAGGGAATGGTGTTGTTCCAGTTGGTCGGGATTCATGGTTCTTCATTAATAGCTCATTATTTTGTTCAGCCACAGAAGACATGAAATTAATTCAGAATATTGTTTAAAACCTTTCTCTCGATATTGCTGCTGTAGGAGCATATTCAAGGCATGAAATGTAGAAAATGTCTTCTCCAACATATCCGCATCAGTAATTTTCTCTTCGCACAACAATAATTTTGAACTGATTTTAAATAACGCGGAGTTATAATCACTTACTGATTTGAAATCTTGGAGCCTCAAATGCATCCATTCATAACGAGCTTTAGGAAGAATAACTGTTTTCTGATGATCATATCTCTGTTTTAAATTCTTCCACAAGATACATGGATCTTTTATTGTTAAATATTCCATCTTCAATCCCTCGTGAAGATGATGGCGAAGGAAGATCATAGCTTTTGCTTTTTCCTGAATGGATGTTGCATTTCCTTCCTTAATTGTTTCTCCCAGGTTCATGGCATCGAGATGTATTTCAGCATCAAGCACCCATGACAAATAATTATTTCCATTGATGTCAAGGGCTGCAAATTCTATTTTTGTAAGATTTGCCATGATAATACTATCACAAAGAATTATATTTATATTAGCAATTTAATATATATATTAAACATGCAAAACAACGTTTAATTTACTAATTATAATAAAGAGAAAATAGCATACCTTCATAACCTACCTTCAACAGGAAAATGACAAGAGCTCGTGCTGATAACGTGTTGTAAAATTGAGGAGCAAAATGACGGAAAGACGAGAGCACGAAAATCGAGAAATTATAATATTAAAATAATAACATAATTAAATAATATAATAGTAATTAAAACAACTAAATTAAATAAAATAAACTAAAATAAAGAAAGTGAAATTTTATGAAATTTTTCAACACCAATCCTTTTTCTTATTTTCTCTCCGATGTATGTATTACAATATCCACAAAAAGACTCTATTTATAGGCAATTTGGCAAGTAGGTAATTGCATTTCATGGCCACAAAGGATGTGTCTTTAGTAGACACATGGTCTTTACCACTAAGCATATTTATATAATGGGCATCTAATTTTCTTTAATATTTATAATACAAACATATTTCTATTTCCTAATAAGTTGTTGAACCTCCAATTTTCTGTTGAGTAATCTCTGAATTTAAAAAAATGTATTATAAGTTTCTAAACTTTTAACTTTGTATCTAATTTGTGTCTAATAAGTTTTTGATCTATTCAAAATTTCTTTAAAATTATTAATTTATTGTACATAAAATTGAAATTTTAATATACAATTTAATTTTATGTTTAATAAATTAATAAAATTTAAAAAGTATGTTATTGGTAAATGGAGACCTATAATACATACACTTTTCTTTTGATATTTTTAAGGTTGAGGAATCTAAATTAACCACAAAAAGACCATTAAATAAATTTTAAATTTAGGGGACCTATTAGTTAAATACAAAAGTTTGGGACTGAGTATGCAATTTACCTGAATAGAAAAGAAACAAAAAGAGATTTGTTATTACAGAAGATTTGTAATATTGAATGATATACGCATGTTGTATTTCCTAAACCACTTTAATACTTTATTTCATTTTCAGTACATCTAACCAAAGGAAAAACAAATTGCAATACATTTGTCCTTGAAGCTATTACTTTTTTAAAAGCAAATTCCCAAAAGCTTTAGAATTATTGAACTTCCAGAAACTCTTTTCAAAAATTCCATTCAATAATGTATATATGCACGTGTTGACTAAATTTATGTGACCCTGTTGCCTATTTTAAAACAGTAGTTAATGCCATTACAACAAGTCATTATTTAATATTTAAGTATACAAAATCTTTCTGTGTAATAATGTGTGGTGAAATTAGTATTTTATTAATTCCATTTTCTTTAATTTCACCCAACAAATTCAACTTCCTTATGTCACCCGTTAAACGTTATTCAGGTTGATTATATATATATATATATCGGTTCTCTTTTGAGATGATACCCAACAAAAACATTGCAATCTGCCTACCAACGACAAAAGAGCAAAGATTGTACATCCGGTAAACAACTATCAATTAACAGTTAGGATGTATGGTGTAAAGATTCATAGTTAATAAGTTATTTGAAATAATGGTTGATTATTTTTCATATATAATTATCTATTAAAAAAAATTCCAAGGTTATTTCATGAGACTTGAATAGTATGTAGTGGACATACAAGTAAATCATGTTTAAGAAATAACCTTAATGGTCTGTAGTATATGTTCTGTGTACGTAGTATTTTGGTAACACTATGAATACGACCAACTTTATAAATGTTTCAATTGTTGTAAAGTATTACAAATGATGTGATTCAAATTGTTCATGTGGAGATATGCAAGTGAGTGTATCCTATACAAAGAGTTTATATAAGATTGAATTGCGAAATATTTAATCTCTCTTTGTAACACCGTTGAGCAAAGAGATTAATATTTCATAGAATAACCATGTAACTTGATCTCAATCCTGACTGAGTTATTGACTCTTTTCTATGAAGTCAGTTCTTTGATTTGTATGGGTAGGAATGAGTCAGGTAACTGATTCAATAAACCTACCATTATGGAGATTTATTCGAGTACATACTTGGAAACATAGCTCACAAGATAGAATTTACTCCTTCCCACCGTTAGGGTAAGTAGAGGAGTAGTTCCCTTAAGTGATTATTTCTGGTCTTGAACAAAGGGTACCTGCCCTCTCACTGGCCTGAGAGAGACTTGGTTTATGGTAGGACCATAAACATATTGTTCATTAAAGAGATCAATGGTACTTAAGAAGTAAGAGGTAATTACAAGATAAAACGATAATTTGACCCAACTGTAATTACGAATTGCTAGTGAAGGATTGACTTACTATAATGGTTACATTTATGGATGCATGAATATTCTACAATGCGAAGAGTAGAACTTTGGGTCTTTAGTGGAGTGACCCACAATTAATGAATGTTCATTAACATAATTAAAGAGTTTAGTTAGTTATTGTTGGATCATTGGATCTTCTAATCTATAGGTCCATTAAGTCCCCTACTAACTCACAATAGGCAAATAAACAGCATTAGTTTTGAAAGAATTTAAATTGTTCAAATTAATTAAAGAGAATAACATTTGTATATGATACAATTAATATAATGTTTATAGATACATTATAATATAAAGTTAATTTTGACTAAGATTCAAAATTAAACTATATAATAAAATGAGATTTAACATCTTTGAATATGATATAAATAGGAAATTAATATGAATAAGATTCATATTATGGCTATAGGTTAACAATTTAACTATGAATAAGATTCATATGAAAATTATAGGTTATGAGAGAGATGTTCGTTTGAATATGATTGGTAACTCTCGAAAAGAGCTATTTATATACCTTTAATTTACTTTGCTTGTTGTGTTTAATGTATTTAAATGGTTGAAATTGTAGATTCTTGAGCAAACCATGCATTACGGAGTGTTACATGTCGTTCGAGGTAGATTTGGAGTTATTAGGAGTCATACCAAAGACCCGAGGATTTAAGGGACATGAAATGACAAAAATTGTCTGCAGAAGAGTGCCCAAGCGCTATATGGCGCTCTCCTAGGTGCTTAACACCCCAGAGAAACTTTCAGGCAATTGCCTAGGCGCTCTGATGTTTGACGGAAATCGAACAACACATAAAAATTGTTTTTATGACTCTTAACTTAAGGATGTTTTTATTAGATTTAATGTGTTTGCTATTGGTTTTCAAGTAATAATGAGAAAAATAAGATTTGAAGGCCAAAAGAATCAAACTATGCCAAAATTAGATGAAAAATAAAAGAAAAATGGCAAAAACTATAGAGCACCGCTGCCTCGTTGTAGACTCGAAAGCAACAATTTCTAAAACAATCAAGAGTGCCATGACACTATAGGCAACGTCATAGTGTTATGAAGGGAGCCTCGCTACACAGAGGAGGCACTATGACACGACGCTAGGGGGTAAAAAAATATGACAGTCAGCGCCGTGGTGCCATCTTTTTCCTAAAATGAAAAATTGTCAAATTTTGGAAAGTTCTTGGCCTCCAAGTTTCCCAATTTCTATATATTTTGAGGTGATCTGCAGTCCCAAAGAATGAAAGTAGATAGCCTAAGAGTGTGAATTTGCTATCAAAAAGAGAGGAAAGTGTTGGAGAAGAGTTGGAGGCCGTTTGAGATCCCGAGGTGCCGACCAAGTTGAGATTGAAGGAATTCAACGCTGGGAAGCAATTTGAGAGTTTTTCTTTCTAAGCTTTTGTTTCCCTTTTACTCTTATGCTTAAGAACTCATATGAAAGTATGTATTTGATGGCTATGTGTGGCTAAACTCATAGTTTTAAGGTGTTGGATGATTTAATTATGAATTTAAGTTAATGTCTTAGTGTTTTTCATGGATGTTGTTGAATGATATGTTTTTCAATGCTATTGTGCTCTATTCTCTATTGATTGATCATCAATGAATGTTAGATTAGATGTATGGTTGAGAAATTGTATGTCTAATTGGATCTATGACATTGAATCTTTATTAATCTTTCATGAAAATAGCTATATTAGTAGAGAAAGTTGTTAATGACTATGTTTAATGATATGCCTCTTAATTTGGTTTCAAAAAATTAGTAATCGATTAGGTTGCATAAGAAATGGTTTTTGTTTAGAGAAGATAATTCGGATATTAGTTTTTAGACTTAAACATATTGTTTGCACATAATTTTATGAAAACCTAAAGCATGACTTAATGAAGTAATTAATGAAATCAACACCCTAAAACACTTTTATCTATTGAACTTTCATTTGTTTTTACTTTCCTTTTTCTTGTTTTCAAAATACAAAATTCCAACTCGATTTTGATTCCTTAGATGAAATTGATTCAATTCTTGAATAGATAGGTGATTATATTGAATTCAGTCCCTAGTGGATATACGATACTCAATCTTAACCATTTTATATTATAACTTGACCTGTGCACTTGCAGTTGTTTCTAAGAAAAATGAGGCGTGCGTTTTTTGGAGCACTCAGACGCTACCTTGGCGCCTGGACAGACACTTCAATTAGAGGATAGAGCTTCTAGGCTCTCCTATGACAAGTTTATATAATCTCTTCTTATTCTTTAGGGTTAATAATGTTCGAACTCATGGAGGTTGAGGAGTTCAAATTTTCTTCTTCTCCTTCATATTTCTAGCATCTTAGCTTAGGATTTTCAATTTCTTTTGAGTTGTAATTAAGGATTTCCTCTTCTTCTTGGCTATGAGATGTTGAGATTTTTGTTGAATGGCTGAATGTATTTGATTTATGTTCTTAAGTCTTGTTGAATTTCTAGATAAGAATTTGTGTGTGGATTGATTCTCCTATCATGAATGAATGTCATGGCTATCGATTTAGGCTTGTACTCTTCTTATTGTTGGTTTTGCTTGAATCATTTTAGTGACAAATAATTGAATCTTGTATGCTAGGATTATAGGCTTTCCATAAACCAAGAATGCATGCTTCGATTAGGTTCAAAGATAAATTGGTTAATTGTTAGGCTAATTAATTAATCAATCACATAATGGAACCCTTAACCTTCATGCAACTGGTTTTGTTTCTATATGGATGCTTTCAAACCCAATAGGACTGAAATCATTTAGTTTAATTAAAGTTTTAGACTTTAATTGATATTTAGGGCGCTTACTTGGTTTAATCTGACGATTTGGTTGCCTGTAGTGCTGGCAAGTTCAATTAAATTAAGTAAGTTCTTATGCACACATAAGTGGGATGCATGGTCAATTAACAAGATTCAGATGATCGAAATTGCATAGGCGTCCCTCTTGCTCTCGAGACTAGACTTCCTATCCTTGGTTACATTTATCCATTGCCTTTACTTTCTTGCATTTTAATTGCATGCAATTTATCTATATCTACATTACAACCCCTCATGCATTGCTATTGCTAGGAAATTAGCTCTTCAAAACACATTTTATGCTTCCTTGTGGATCGACTTGGGCTTGCCATTTGTGCTACGTCATTGTAGTATAGGTAGCAGTTCGATATTTTAAATTATTTTTGATTGGTTCTTTTGGAAATTTGACACCCCTAAAAGAATTCTTTCAATAGTTTAAATGTGCATTTAATTAAGTATGAGATATTTAATTTAAAATCAAAATTAATTAATTATTTATATTAATTAAATGAATTCCATTTAATTTTAATTAAATAAATGGAGAGTGGGTGGTTTTTTTGGTAGGGGAAGTTTTTTTTTCTTCCAATCCACTCACGCCTCCAAATCTGAACTCAAAACCCAATGGGTGATAAAAAACTGGAGCCAAACTTAACAAACCATCCCAAAAGCTTCCAGTAACAACTAAAATATCTCAAGTAGAAAAATAAAGGAAAAAAACCCACCATGGCAAAATCTGCGACGACGACCTACACATGCCAACATCCACAGATGGCCGAAGACGGAGGCTGGAGCAACGGTGAATGGAGCGGCGCGACTTGAAACCCACCAATTGGTGAGGACGAAAATCTGGCAGCCCGATTTGGAGGAGAGAGATGAGAGAGGGCTTCGACTAGCGGCGATCTGGTGTGACGACCGATAGCGGGTGACTAAGGCAGCGATCGGATGGGCGAACGGCAGTGGCGCAAGGTTGGGTGATGGGAGAGAGAGGGATGAGAGAGAGGGCATTGGGCAGTAGAGAAGAAGAAGAAGAAATTTTCCTTTCTTTTTTTTATTTTTTTATTTTCTTTCTTGGTATGCTCCATGAGGTTTCCCCTAACCACATATATAACCATTATTCAAAACCCTAATCCCTCTTAAAAGATAATGGGGGAAGAACAAGTTTTTTCCTGCAATAGCTAATCATCTTGAGAAAAACTTCCGACCTCCTTTTAACGTGGAGTGGGGTTGATTTTTACGAAAACAAAACAACTCACTTCACCCATTTTTAAATTAAACTAATTAAAATTAATTAACTTCATTATTAATTAACTTTTAATCTATAATTTTACTATGGATCTAATTCATATTATTTTAATATGAATCTAATTCATGTTATTTTAATATGAATCTAATTTATATTAATTATCATTTGAATCTTATTCAAATGCAATAAATCTTCTTTTATTATATAGTTTAATTTTGAATCTTATTAAAAAATTACTTTATATTATAATGTAGGGAAATTATTTTAAATGACAAAACTACTTAAAATATTTACAACTAATAACAAAATATCACAGTTTATTTGCGATAGACCACGATGACCGTGATAGACTACTATCTGTGTCATGGTAGTCTGTCACGATCTATCACAAATAAGCAGTGAAATTTTGCTATATTTGTAAATATTTGTAAATATTATTCCCTTAGTTAATTTGAACAATTCAAATTCTTAAAAAAAAAAAAAAAAACATTGGTCATTGTTTTACCCATTGCGAGCTAGCAGGGGGACCTAATGGACCTATTGATAGCCGAAAGCTTGTCGAAGACGTTAGCTATCAAATGATTTTCATGCCTGCTTAGCTTAATATAGCAGTAGTACGGGTTGAGTCCTTAGAGAAGCGAGCATTTCTCAATCGAATCACTAGTTGTTCTTAAGTAATTGGGGGGAGGGGGTGTTTGTAAATGCAAATGAACATAAATTGCGAAAATAAAATTGCAAATAATAGAATTAGTAACTGCAATATTGAATAACCAATGAAGTGAAATTATCAATTAACAAAACGTCTAGTTTGGGTCTTAACTAGTTTCCTCCTACTCCTTGCCACTCAATCATTGATCAATTTCTAGAAAGACAACATGCAAATTATCTATTCATGCTTAGCCAATCTCATTTAAAATCCTAAATGGAAGTCCAAAAATTCATGCTAAATCAAGCCTAAATGAGAATCCTCTTTTAGAGAAAAATTAACAAGTATTAAGAACAAAGGCTCTCTAAGTCAAAGAATTAATTTCCACCTTTTAATTAATTGCTTGAATTTGGATTTCACCTAGGTTAGCTAGAAGAATACTATATACATAACATATTGTCCCACTTGCCTTAGTGAATAAGAGATATTTCTTATAGTCCTAGACATGAAAGTTGACTAATATGCCACAATTTGGTGTTATCACAAGTGCATGGGTCAAGTTATAATATAAAACGATTAAGACCAAGTATCATTTCCACTAGGGACTGAATTACAGTTCAATTACCTAACTATTCAACAATTGAGTCAATTTTATCTAAAGAATTGAAATCGAGTTTGGTTTTTAATTTTGAAAAAAAAAATGGTAAAAACAAATGAAATTTTGAAGAGGTAAAAGCATTCTAGGATGTTGAGTTCCTTTAATTAATCCCTTAAGTGATACCTAGGTTTATGAATGCAAACACAACCATGCGACGAACAAAAAGATAGTGCATTGAAAAGAAGCATGCTGCCATAAGATAATGAACACATGGGCGGTGAGATGTCCAATCAAAGTGTAAGTGGGATGCTAATTTGAAACAAACACACGAGAGCCAAAGAACTGATGAGTTGAGAAAAGGCAGCTAAGCAAGGAATAGAATTTAATGCAAAGTGTGTTGAGTAATCATTAGAAAGAACATTGGGGGACGATCAAGTAAAACTATAAATAGCCCAAAGACTCGCACATTAAAATGGTCATGTTCTCTATTCTCTCTTTAGCTACACAAACGAGGGAATTCTCACCTTCATTATTCAATGCAAGTGTAGTGAGCTTAACATGATAAGCTGAAGGGCGTGGAGACTAATTCTTTTATCTCAAGATCTTCGTCTCCCTAATTAGTTTTTCTTTAAGCCATTTTTATGTTCTCTTTTGAACTATAGCAATTCATTGAAACTTAGTTAAATTTCATTCTTAATAGAAATCTTGAGCTTTATCATTTCTCATTTGTTCATGTACTTGTTTCTCCCCATAATGAGTAGCTAAGTCTTTATTGGCTTGGGAAGACTAAATCAACATTCTAGCAAGTTAGTGCACATGTAAAAGTTCATTTTGTTTAATATGTACTCAATTTCATTGCTTAAATCCATCTGATCAATTGGTTTAAGTAGAAATAGATAACTACGTGAGAATGTAAGTGGCTACAGAAATCATTAAACAAGAAAATAAGTTGATTTAGAAATAAAGACAACCCTTTTGTGCACTTAACTTTAGCATGCGTCTTATAGATAAGATTAATGTGGTTTTAAAGATTGAGAAGTGGTGACCTTGCATTGTTTAAGTTAAAGACATGAACTTATGATTGTGTAAAAACTAAAGTGAATGTTGATGAATCTTCTCAACCCTACCTTACCCAATGAGTGTTAGTACTTAGAACAAGCTTGCTAAAACTTGTGTTGCACGTCCATCATCAATGCATCTCTCATCTCATTTTCCCTTGTGTTGGTCTTTAGAGGGTATTTAATTTATTAAGTTAGACACTTGCACAAAAATTGATTAATCACAAGTTGTGAAGATCTCTATGCAATCAACATTAATTAATAGTCATAAAAGTCCCTGCGTTCGATCTTGGTACTCATCAGGATATCTTAATCAAGTTATACTTGGGCTTGATTAGGGAAAACATGTGTTAATAGAAGACAACTAGAGCAATTAATAGCATTCAAAATTATTCACTTAAAAACGAGCAATAGTGTTCTCCAGCGGATGCAATCTGGTTGACCATTGGCCAACCAACACTAATTACTATTTTGGGTGGGAGGATTACGCTTTCAACATATCCTAGTAGTATCTTCCATTTAGATGCATGTCCAACTGGAAATATTAATGTAGTATATGCTAGGAGGAGGGATTCCACATTGTAAGATCTATTGCAAAGGGTATAAGGGTTAATACTTGATCAGCTCACCAAAGGGTAAAAAATCCTTTGACAGATCAAATAACATTTATAATCTCGATCTAGTGCTTCAACTAACAAATAGTATCAGTAGCAAGACCAGGTCGAACCACATGGAGCCTAAGATAAAATCTCTCCAAAGCTCAATTGATTTTTTGAAAGCAATAAAAACAGGGGTTTTGGTTTCGATTTATAGGAAAACTAAATGGGATTATCTTCGTTAATTAAGAGATCGTTGGGCTGTTGAAGGGATTGAATCTCCAGTGGAAGCAATTGATCACCTTTTGCCATTAATTTTAATTAATAATTATAGTGAAAAACAGAGAAGAAAAACATCAATAGAAGCATGCTTTCTATATTACAGAGAAAGGATAAAGAAATTTTTATATGTGAGGACTTTGTTCTTCAATTTCCAGCAATAGAACTTCTCTTCTTCTCAACGTACAACTTTCACATACAAGGTACAAGACGCCACCAAAAAGCCTTTTCAGCTATTCTATACCAAGGATTGGGTTGTGTGGGAATTTTTTCTTTTTGCAAGAGAAGGGAGGATTTGATTTTACAGAAGAATAGTGTTCTATAAAATTGTGAGAGAGAGAGAGCTTGAGGGAGAGTGAAAATCTATTATCTTTTTCATGCTAAATTGCATAACCTCCAAAATGCAAAAACATTTGCATGTTAATGTGAAAGAAGGGAGTATTGTAACTCCCCACTCACATTTCTCCACTCCACTACATTGTAGGGGAGTTAACATGATTTTAATTAAAAAATAAAAATAAAATATTATTTAATTTTAATTAAATTTAACTCATTTAGGTTCCATTTTGTAACCATTTTATTTTTTGTTTTTGTTTTTGAAAATTAAGTCTATAAAGACTATTTCTACCTTTAAATTTATTCTTTTGTTATATATCTATTTTTTTTACCAATGGTTTAAAAAACCAAGCTAAAATTTGAAAACTAAAAAAATAACTTTTAAAAACTTGTTTTTGCTTTTAGCATTTGACAAAGAATTCAACTAATGTAATTAAGAGAGATTCAATTGAATGTAAGAAATTGAGAGAAAATAGGCTTAATTTTCAAAAACAAAAACAAAAAACGAAATGGTTACCAAATGGGACCTTAATTATTTAATTAAATTTAAATATCACATATTTAAATAAACCTGTATTTAGATCTCATTCACCTCAATTAAAATCATATTCAAATACATATCTCTCTCATAACCTATAGTTTTAATATGAATCTCATTCACCTCAATTTTTAATTTATAGTTTTAACATGAATCTCATTCATATTAATTTAGACCCTGTTTTGTAACCATTTCATTTTTCGCTTTTGTTTTTGAAAATTAAGTCTATAGACACCATTTTCCCCTTCAATTTTATTTCTTTGTTATCTACTTTTTACTAATGGTTTAAAAAACCAACCTAAAATTTGAAAACTAAAAAAAATAGCTTTTAAAAACTTTCTTTTGTTTTTGGAATTTGGCAAAGAATTCAACTATTTTAGTTAACAGAGATGCATATCAATGTAAGACATGTGGAGGAAATAGGCTTAATTTAAAGAAAAAAAACGAAAAACGAAATGGTTACCAAAGAGGGGCTTAATTTTTCAATCTTATTCAAACATTAATACTCTCTTATTAAATAGTTTAATTTTGATTCTTATTCAAAATATAAACTTTATATTATAATCTATATTTATGCATTATATTAATTGTATCCTATATAATTAATGCAGATTCCTAAATATAATTTGAACAATCCAAATTCTTCTAAAACTATTTAATCCGTGTTTTACCCTTAGTGAGCTAGCAGAAGACCAAATGGACCTACAGATTAGAATCTCTAATGATCTGAGATTAATTAATTAAACTTATCAACATTAATTAACTATAAGTTACTTCACTAAAGACTCATATTTGTATTCTTTGCATTGTAGAATGTTTTGTGTCAATCGATATAAACATTACAAGTAAGTCGATCCTTCACAAATCGTTCATAATTATAGTTGGGTCAAATTACCGTTTTACTCCTGTAATTACCTCTTACTCCTTCAGTCTCACTAATCCTCTAATGAACAACATGTTTATGGTTCTACCATAAACAAAATTCCTTTCGGGCCAAAGAGAGGGAGGAGCCCCATTTTTCAAGATTTGGATTCACCACTTAAGGGAATAACTCCTTTACTTTGCCCTAAAGTCAGGAAGGAGTCAATTTCATCTTGTGTAGCTATGTTCCCAACTCTCCATGTGATCTTATCCCCAAAATGGTAAGCTTATTGAGTCAACATATGGGTCTCTCTCACCTATACAAATAAAAAGATAAGCCCTCACAAGTAGGATTTCATAACTCACTCAGGATTGAAATGGAGTTACATGTGCTCATCCTATGAAATGTTAATCTTTACATTCAATGGTGTTACAAAGAGAGATTAACTATTTCACAACCTACTCTTATACAAACTTTATATAAAAGATACCCCCACTCGCATGTCTTCACATGAATGATTTGGATCAAATCATTTGTAACAATTACAAAGTGGGTCATATCCATAGTGTTACCAGGATAAGGTACTCAACCTTATCCATGTATTATAGACCATTTAGATTATCACTTAAACAAGATCCACCTGTATTCAACCACATACTGTTCAAATTCACATTAAATAATCTTAGATTTTGTTTATTAGATTAAGTTGCACAAGTCTAAATATCAGATAAAATAAATCTTTATTTCATTAAATAAATCATTTATACACTACAAACCACGAGATTTATGGCAAAAACCCCATGAATATATGGATTAATTCATCAATTTATCATTTGAAGTTAATGAGTTATTTCATTATTTAGCCTAATTGACTATCTCGAGAAGCTAGATAGATTCCCAATTGAAAACCAATGCGGATGTTGATTCGTAAATTAACTAAGTGTTGTCACGCAAGCCTTTTCACTTAATTGATCACATTAAGAAAATGGATTGATTAGGACATTATATTAAATTAGCCAAATCTAACCTAATGTATTTCCATTCCTCAGGTTTAATTATCTTTCATTATTGGGTGATCCTAAAAAAGCTAGCAATCAAACTAAAACATATTGCTACTCAAATTAAGCATGCTTTTGTTAAGAACCTCTAGCATACATAACAAACACACACAACCTATACTTGAAACAGCTAATCTGTCACCTTAGTCAAACATAAATTGCATATGAATTCATTACAAGGAGAGGAAAACAAAAATAAATTAGAAATACACAAGAACATGTATCAAATCACAACAATTCATAGAAAAGGGCCCAACAAACCTCAAAATCGATGCTTCGGCCTATAACCGTTCATCAATACATGAATACGATGCCAAAATAAAGATTACAAAGCTAGAATGAAAGAAATCTCATGGATTTTGGCCAAGAATGCCCAAAATCGAGTTGGAGGCTCTGAAAATCGCCTAAAATCTCATCTGCCAAACCCTAAAAGTTAGGAAATATATATAGAAATCATGTTGCCATGATGCTACAGGATAGCGTCACGGTGCTTCTACCATGTTGTCGCAATGTTGTCGAGCTCTGCACGCCCTATGCCTGGATGTAGTTTAGTCAATCCACGGCGCTATGCCTTTTGCTACTCTCTAACTTTAATGTGTCTATTATGTTATTTTGTAAGTTTCGAGCAATTAACAGGTAGAACTAGGTGTTTGCAACAAAATCGAGCTAAAACGGACCAAAACGGAGTTCCACGACATTAACTGGGAAATAGAACTCCAAAATAACCAAAATGCCCCTAAAGCCACAGTGCCACGACGCTTTTTCCCGGGGAGTTCCGCTGGAGAAACGCAGCAGGTGCGGCGACGCTCCGAAAATATTATACAGCCTAATTCGCGTCAGCACCATGACGCTGCGACAGTTTTTATAAAAGGAAACCTTCGATTTCTAGGTTTCTAAAAGACTCGACCAGCTGCCTTTTGACTTCATAATCGGTATGTCGATTATTGGCTAAGGTAACGTTTTTCTAGCTTGGGTATTAGGGGTTTTCCTTGTAATTAATGTTCTTTTGAGGTTTTGAACTTAATTCAAGTGTATGCATGATTTAATTCAGAGTCTTTAAGAATTACGATCAATTTGTAACGCTAGTGTTTATTTTGATTGTATTACAATTCGTGACAATTTGTTGTATGTTAATCATAGGAAGCAATAGGTTAGGTTAGCTTGCAAATCTAGATCAGATGTGCATTGTTCTTATCAACCTAGGATTAAATCGATAGGACATTCAATCTAGGTCTATCCAGTTGAATGTTCCGCCTAATTTTCCTTTGAACTTAATGAGGTTAGGTTTAGTCAAATTTTGCTTGCTTTTTATTGATTTTCCTTAAATCTAACTTGTCGACTAGGACAATTCAATTTTGGCATTTCCAATTGAATTGATTAGGTGCTAGCTTCAAAGGATTTAGTAATGACGAACGAATGATAAGAACATCGAACAAAGAAAATCTCGCATAACCCAAGCTAGAGCTTCTTCAATTGAAGTTTAGCTTTTTTTTTTAATTCGCGCAATTTGTTTTCATGCAATTTAAGTTTCTTGCAATCAATCGTTTCTCAAACTCCCCTTTGGTTACTTGAATTGAAAACTTTCAATTGTGAAATTCGAGGGTTCCCTGTGTTTGACCTGGCTTGCCACTACTACTGTGGGTAAGTTAGGAAAATTTATTTGGCACAGAATTGGGCGACAAATTCCATCCATTAGTCTTTTTCCTTTTTCACTCTTTTGAAGTTTGGTTGCTCTTTTTAGTTCCTAATTACTCCAAATAATCCTAAACAACCTGTAATGCTTTGAAACACATGAATTGCTCAAGTTTCTAATAACATAGAGATATAAACACATTAACATTACAAGCAAGCAAGATTAGAGACAATAAGATAGCTCACTTAGGGAGCTATCAATATTCCTTGACCTTACTGCAACTATTGTATGTGAGCATGGAGCTAAATAGTTGAACTCTTTGCACGTGCACTCAGTGTGAAATGTATTTGGTAAATACATAAGGCACAGTATCATCACATTATATGGCTAATGAATGAAATGAGTTGATTAATAAGTTTAATTAATTAATTTTATATTATTGGACTTAATTTGTAGACCCATGTATAAATTCTTCTCGCTAACTCACAAGAACTTTAAAATGAATAAGTTTGTTGGAAGAAAGTATGATTTGAAATATTCAAAACAGCATTAAATATATAAAAATCTATAGATCATTTGGTTGAAAGAAAGTAGAATACATTAGAGGTGGAATATATGCTCATATTTTATGTGTTGGTACATTAAGTAGGCATTAAATATTGAGGAGAATAATATGTAGATTAGATATTAAAGATATATGAGATCTGAATGAAACCCAAATATATGTTAGATAGGCAACTTTTAGAATTTGAATGCGATTTAGAAAATTTAAGATATATTTTAATATTATATTATATAATTTAAATTTAGAAAAGATCATACCAAGCCTTATGAATAGGACCTTTAGGTTGAGCCTAAGATCATCACTATTGCGAAATCAAAGAATTCTCCTTAACCTTTTTCCCTCCAAATCCTTTCAACAGGTATAGGTTCATACAAGCCGTAATCCGATTTGAGTCATATCACGTGAACCTTTGTTAAAGTCCTGAAGACTTCTCACAACTGTATCAATATTTGAAAATGTCTTTTTTTTATTGTATATTTGAATTCTAATAAAATTATGGAACGATTCGTGGAAGTTTAATTTTTATTGTAGGTAAGAGGTTTCTTGGGTTGGTCGGAGTCGATTTTGGAGGAAATCGACCTCAGCCATTGAAATGTTGGTTTTCGTCAGTCTATTTTTAACAATTTCAGAATGGTTGGGGGCGTCGACAAATTAACCACACTTGTGACTCCATCAAACTGAGATAGAAGAAAAGGAAAAATTATGAAAAGAGAGAAGGAAATAAGAAGAAATGGAGATATCTCTTGATGGCCAGAAGAAATGGAGATATCTCTTGATGGCCTTTTGCAGATGCCAAAAATTGTCTGTGTAGGTCGAAAAACGTGTAGGCGTATCCTATACAGACGTAATGTAGCCACCGACGTAGGTCTGTCAACAGATCCAACAGTGGCACTAGGAAAAAAAAAAAGAAGCGTCAGTGTTGATTGGAATTGCCGACGGCAGGCATGAAGTTGGACCTATGCCGACGCTAGCATAACACATTGACAAGTATGCACGTTGCCAGTTTTTGGATACCGACGGTATGAAAACATTGTCGGCGTATCCTCACAATGTCGACAGCATGTACTTGGCATTAGTAGTTCTTCTATGCCGACAATTACAATTTGTCGTCGACATATCCTTGAAATGCAACGCCTCATAATACAATCTGGCATAGACACAACTTTGTTTTTTTTTTTTTTTTTTTTTTTTTTCTCTTTTGCAAAATACCTACATTATACCAATTTTAATTGAAATTGTATTATTTTTACCTACATCCTTTGTTCATTACTTTTGTTTGTACCTAAAAACAAACAAATTATACCAAATACTAATCAACATTCATTCAATAAAATACATCAATAAATCATGTTCGGAAATGTTCCAAATACATAAAAGAAGTTTGATAGTAAAGTTACAATGTTCCAAATACTAAATTTATGCTAGACTGACTTCTAGCTTCCTTGAAAGTTGGTACTGGAAAATAAGCGACAAAAACAAAAGTACTAATTATAATTATAAGAAAAAAGTATCAAGCACAAATTTAATACATCTTAGAGAGCAAATTTAATACATCTTATAGAGCGAGAGAGATAAGAGTTCTCCTCTCTCTCTCTCACTCTTTCGCCCATTCTCTCTCACTCTCTTAATGTCACTCTCACTCTCTCTCTCTCTCAATCTTGCTTTCGCTCTCACTTTCTCTCGCTCTTTTTCCCTCTCGCTCTCGCTTTTCATATTTAGGCAATCGGTACAAATTCCCCATGAAGTACCCCTTCTTTGAACTTACAGAAAAATCATCTTCGAAATCTTTCCATTCCATCTTCAACAAATCCATCAGGTTTTGGCCATGAAAATCCTAATGGGACAAAATAACACATCCAAATCTAAACTCATAAAATGAACCATAAAACATCATAAACCACATTTAAGACAAAATAACAAAATATAGATCTAAACTTATAAAATGAACCATAAAACATCTCATCCCTACCTTAACTATAGGATAACAACAAACAATCACATATCTCACATCATATTTAATACACATCTCAGTTGCTACCATAACTACAGGATAGCAACAAACCTCAAATAATGGTGTATGTAAGCACTTCCTAACATATAAATGTATTACACTTGCTACCATAACTGCAGGATAGCAACAAACCTCAAACAATCTCAATATGCAAGCACTTCCCAACATATTAATCTATTACACTTGCTATAACAACTGCAGGACAACAACAAACCTCAAACAATCTCAATATGCAAGCACTTCCTAACATATTAATCTATTACACTTGCTACTGCAGGACAACAACAAACCTTAAACAATCTCAATATGTAAGCACTTCCTAGCATATTAATCTATTACACTTTCTACTGCAGGACAACAACAAACCTTAAACAATCTCAATATGCAAGCACTTCCTAGCATATTAATCTATTACACTTGCTACCATAACTGCAGGATAACAACAAACCTCAAACAATCTCAATATGCAAGCACTTCCTAACATATTAATCTATTACACTTGCTACCATAACTGCAGGATAACAACAAACATGTACTATAAGTGAGATGTCTGATTTATTTTCGATGACAAATTAACTCCTTCCCCATGATATACCCATTGCCTATATGAGGGAGACATTCTGTATGTGAACAAATGTTGTCGAACCCCGTCTAATGATTCCCACATTGTATTCGTACAATTTTTTAATGGACATCTTGTTTTTCCAAAGTTATTAACATGGGACTCCGCTTTTTCAAGAAATTGGGTTACTCCTTCCACATAGCCATTGAGAACTTATCTTGAAATTGAATCCAATCTCTATTCATTTTTAATGATATTCTTTCCAACTAAACTCTTGATTTCTATAGTCTTAAAGTCTTAAACCTATAGGAATTACACAAAAGATCAAAGTTAATATTAACTAACATATATGATCTATTGCTTTTGGTGAGAATTAAAAGGATGAAATTATTAGAATTTTTCTTCCTACTTATACAAATTAGGAACAATTCCTTAAACAACAACATTATACAAATTTTTAGCTTTAATATTATTCAACCAAAGTTTTAAGCCCAACATACACATGACAATAGTATCTATAAACAACAACATTCACCCATCTAAAATAATCTAAAATTTCAATTAGAAATTAACCACACAAAAATGCAATAAGAGTCATTAATAATATTTAACTACATGGCCTAATGAAATACACAAAAAATTTCAATGTAAATAACACCACAAATGTAAATAACACCAAGTATGGAAATTTCAACAACCAAAAATATATATCACACTAAAAGTTTCTAACAAAGACTACACCCAACCACTAAATCACATCAAAGTGTAGTAAAACAATACAAATCTCAACCATAACTTTATGGTAGGCCACTAAAAAATAAACTAAAAATCCAACCGAAAAAAAATGCAAAAATTTCAAGGGAGTCATACCTACAAAAGAGATGGGCGGCAGCGGGTGAGGGAGGGGATGGGTGGCGACGAGTGTGGAAGAGAGGGCGGCCACCGAGGGAGATCTCTCGAGTGATTCGAAGGGAGGGAGTTTGGCAAAGAGAGGGAGTTTCGAAAAAGAGAATGAGACCAGCAACAAGAGGGAGATCGAAGAAAGGAAGGTCTTGAAAACGGAAATGGCAGAGAGGGAGTCGGCCAAATGAAAGGGGAAAGGGAAAAAAAGTTTTTGATTTTTAGAACAGTTTCGAAAAAGAGAGCCAGATCAGCAAAGGGAGGGAGGGAGATCGAAGAAAGGGAGGTCTTGAAAACGGAAATCGCAAAAAAAGAGTCGACCAAATGAAAGGGGAAAAGGAAAAAAAGTTTTTGATTTTTAGAACTATCAACGCCATAAATAAGGTGTCAGCAAGTCCCACCCTATGCCGACGACATGCAATACACCGTCGGCAAAGGCACAAATTTTTATG
Organism: Citrullus mucosospermus; assembly: GCA_030954485.1. Taxonomy (NCBI): domain Eukaryota; kingdom Viridiplantae; phylum Streptophyta; class Magnoliopsida; order Cucurbitales; family Cucurbitaceae; genus Citrullus; species Citrullus mucosospermus. The sequence continues at coordinate 8,828,406 of CM062061.1, read as the reverse complement.
GTGTCGGCAATAATCAACCGTCGACAAAAACTCCCATCTGTCGACGGATAAAATAGTAGCGTCGGCAAATGCCCCTCTCTACCGACGGGTTAAATATAATAGCGTTGGCATATGACCCTCTATGTCAACACCTATATTTTTTCTATCGGTAGAGAGGGTTATTGCCGATGGGGCTTCGAACCATCGGTAGAGCAATGTTTTGCTGACGAATTTGAAACAAAGAAGAGTTCGATAAAAACTAAACTAAAAAAGTGAGAAAGAGAGAAGAAAGATAAAATCGTGAAGAAAAGAAGAAATTGAGAAAGAAGAGAGAAGAGAGAAAAAAGAAGAATGGAGATGGAGAGAATGAAAAATGAATATGAAAAAAATGAAAGAAACAAATAGAAACGACAAAGAGGTTGAAAAAAGGGAAAGAGAGACTTTTTTTTAAAGTAATTATCTCCCTTGAAAAGAGGAAGACCAAAAAGGAAGTTGCACCTATTGGACTCTATTTGTGAGAAAATAGCATAAAAGTAGATGGGAAGTAAAGAAAAGAATTTTAAAGTGGTTTGATTAATGTGATCTACATCTATGCGATGGTTCATCCATTTTATTTATTCATCAATCCAGCATCACAAAATATTTTTCACAAACTATTACAAAAATGGGAGAGAAGAAAGGAAGCACTAAGGAAAAACCATCTCAAAGATCCACTTGTTCACATAAAGAGCTTCAAATATTTACATCTCAATAGAGGAATCCAGAAAACTTTATATCTTCTGTAATACTATCAACTAATATCGTATATTTTGCCTAAGTGAATATGTAATGTCTTTGGCCCATGATTTGAACCAGGATTTCTAATCCATATTTGACATTTCATCCCTTATGTCCTAGCAAGTCATCCTACTAGGAGATGTTTCGTTTGGATACCATATTTAAAGGCCTAGGCCTGGCGTGCATACCAAATTAGAATCCAAATTCAACACTTGATGATCTTGACATTTTTTCTACATCCCTTGTGACCTAGTAACATCATCCGTACTTTGTCTTGACCTGCTTCTAATAGTGAAGACCAACCTTACAACCAATACAGGTTTTTTCAGCATGATTTGTACTCATGCATAGGCTTCAAGCTAAGCACAATTGATTTGAAATTCTTATAATTGAGCCATCGAAAAGGAAGGGGCACCTTGTTGGAGTAGTAGCTATATCAATTCTTTTTAAACTTTTCTTAACCATATTTTCATATACCCAAGATCTCTCTGATTTGGATATGATCTCTCTTCATTCCTGTACCTAATAGCACCTGAAATATGCTATCTTTCCCAGCTTAACTCGGGATTGTACTATTTAACGTGTTCAAAATGTTGTAGGTATCAAGCTCCTAAAAGGTAGAACCTAGCGTTAGAGAAAAATTAGAGCTAAAAGGGACCATTTTGGAGTCCTAACAAAGAAATTAAGTCGAATGGAAGCTAAAAAGACCAAAACATCCCTAAAAAACCTCATCGCGACACTAAAACCAGTAGGCAGCTGATTTCGACAGCATTGTCGCACTGTCGCACAATTATAAAAACAACACTTCGATTTTTAGGTAATATCTTTGGATTCGGGTAGTCATTTTGGGCAAATGATCACTTGCTTTCTTTGTTTTTTGCCCTCTATTGATCTACGACATTAGTTGTAGGTTTTAATTTGAATATTGCTTTGTAATGGGGCTGAAAGATGGGCGTGTTTGAGATTTCTCATCTCAATGGGAAGGTAATAATCCCTAATTCCTAATTTTTTAGGTTTTCTCTAATTGTAATCTTGTAGGACTTGTGCTAAACTCTTAATCTTGATTGTTTCTATTTTGTTTTTGGATTCTTTTACTGTCTTTGTATGTTTATGGTTGTATTTCTACTTGAGGATGTACGACCATTAGCTAGGTGTTAAATTACAATACATGACATATAATTGTAATTTGATCCAAGGTAACAAAAGGTTAGTTAGACTTGTGATTCGTTGTCTATGGTGAAAGACATTGCTGTATCGACCTTGGAAGAATGATGGTGAATATTGATTTAGGCACTTCTTCGTTGATATTCACCTTAGCGTAATCCCAATTTGTAATGCGGTTAGTCTAAATTAATTAGGATGTTTTTCATCTAATTAAATTAACTAAGTTGATAAATCAGACTCTCACTTAGCTTTTCACAGTGAGTTGGCTAAGCTGAGACAATATAGAACCTAATCTCATGAATTTATGATCAAGCACGCAATTGGGGATACCTTTAAAAGCTAGGCTATGCCCCTTTTACTTTTCTTGCAATTTACATTTAATGTTTTATTTTTCTATGCTTGCTTCTCAACCCACACACAAAACCCCCTCATTTACCACTTTAGCTAAAGAATTAACTTTAAGAAACTAACCTTCATGCTTCGCTACAGATCTACATAGTCTTGCTGCTAATACTATGCTTTAGTAGTAATAATAAATATTATTTGATTAGTCATTTGGAAACGACACCAAAAAGGCTACATCAAAGTGGTGCCTTGAACTTGGGCATTACAAGATTAGTGACCTACAACATGTTGCAATGAGCTCATCCAACATATACACAGAGATTTCTCTCTATTCAAGAAGATTCGTGAAGGGACACCCCTCCCCATTCACCACTCCCCTGCAATTCAGGTGAGTTATTTTCATTACTAAATAATAAATATATTAAATAAATCTAATTTATTTCATTAATATATTAATTACATTTTAATTAACTAAGGAACATTATTATAAATATAAAAAATATCAAACTATTTACAAATATAGCGAAATTACTTTCTATCTGTGATAGACTGCGGTAGACCCAAATAATCATCTATTCATGTCTATCACTTTACCAGATAGACATGGATAGATGTCTATTTAGGTCTATTGTGGTCTATCACAAATAGAAAGTAAAATTTTGTTATATTTGTAATTATTTTCAATAATTTTTCTATTTTTGAAAACATCTAATTAATTAAATCTAATTTAATTAATTTATTTATTGAACATCATATATTTAATTTAATGTATATATAAATCATATTCTAATATACATATTCTCTCTTAACTTATAATTTTAATATGAATCTCATTCATATTAATTTTAACATATAATTTTAATACGAATCCAATTCATTTTAGTTTAATATTTAAATATTACTCTAATATTAATACTATCATATTATAAATTATAAACTTTGAATCTTATATTATATTATAATTGTATCTTATACATTATTTTAATTGTATCATATACAATTAATATTCATTCTCTTAATTAATTTGGACATTTCAAATTCTTTCAACACTTAATATCATTGTTTAACCCATTGTGAGCTAGCATAGGGACCTAATGGACCTACAATTATAAGCTCAAATGATGTAAGATTAAGAGCTATTTTCAAATATAGCAAAAGAAACTAAAATATTTAGAAATATAGCAAAATTTCACAATCTATCTGCGATAGTGTCAGCCCTACTTCTATCTTTGAGTGATGGCAAGCTAAGTAGGGGGGTGGTTGAGAGAGAAGTGACTGAGAGCCTTTGGCTTGAGTATGTGTGTGGCCGGCAAGAAGGGTTGGCTAGGAGGTAGCCAAGCCCAAGCATGAGGGTTGATGTGTTGGACAAATGTGTGATGCGTTGGCTTGAAGAGGCATGTGCCCATGGGTGATGGTTAGTGTGTGGGCAAGCTTCGCTATGCATTTGAGGTTAGTAGGAAGGTTGGTGCGTTGGGCAAGCTTGACTATGTGTTTGAGCTTAGTAGAAAGGGTGTTGCATTTGTGAGCTTGGCTATGCGTTGGTTGAGGTTAGTAAGGGGGTTGCATTGGGAAGTTATGCATTCAAGAAGGCCTATGGGGTTGACGCATGGTGTTATGCGTCCAAGCAAGTCGACCAAGGAGGCTGTGAGCAATGGTAGCCGAGAAAGGAAGCCAACTAACCTCAAAATGATGCGTGGAGGAGGCCTTGATGCATCCACCATTCCTTCTTAATTAATCAAAGCATAGACTTCAGTGTTAAGCAAGCCAAATTATGTGTCAATTTGAGGTTAAGTGTGGCATGTGCATGCATACAAGCATTAGGTGGCGAGTTAGGAATTTGCATGCAGAAATCTGGAAAGTCTATAAATAGAAGTGTCCGGTAGAAGAGGTTGATGTGTGCAAATTACTTGTGCAATTTGTAATTTTCTTTGACCAAATTCTCTCAAATTGGATCTAGTTTTATTGAGAGAGGTGCCAGAAAGAAACTTCATGAGGAAGAACTCCAATTTCATCAGATACTTGAGCTTGCTCCAACTATCGGGTAAACTGAAGCAAACCACAAAGATTTGATGATATCTGATGGTAGAGAAAGAATTAGAAGATGATATTTTGAGGTAAGCTAGTTAAGATATTTATCTACAGGTTTGTAAGAAGAAGAAAACCCTAATTCTTGCTAGAAATATTACTTTTAACAGCTAGAAGTGAAGGTAGTGGGTTTGAGGCTGCCGAGTGAGTTTTGGAATGGTTATGCGTGCAGTAAGGTGTGGGCTGTGGCCAAAGGAGAGAATTCATTTGAGGTTATTTTGACAAGTTTTGGATGCCTAGGAGGCGGGCTAGCATGCAACAAGCCATGCGAGTGCGCATGCTGACGGGCAAGATGCGTTGGTGTTGTATGCAGGTCGTGGGGTGCGGTAGGTGTCACTGGTGTGCGGAGGGTGGCACTGTGTGTGCGCAGGTGTTGAGCGAGATGCATCTCGCTAACCTCTCAAAGACGCGCTACGCAGGCTAACGACGTGGGCAACGTAGACGCGTGCGCGCCCTACCTATTTTAAGGTTATTTCGGTGGTTGGTATGCGGGGACTGCAGCCCACGAGGGGCAGTGTGTGCGAGGCAGCAACTGGGCATGTGGGCAACGTGTTGTACGAGGTTTGCCGCTCATTTGAGGTTATTTTTGACTGGGTGAATGTGCTGCAAGGCTGTTGGACACGCCTAAGGGCAGCTTTCCATTTTTGGACATTTTGGCTAATTTTTGCTTGTCGATAAGCCTTTTTGAGCTGAAAATGACTTAAGATATACTCTGAAGGGAATTTTGAGAAATTTTGACAAAGAAATTATTTATTCCAGGCCGAGAAGAGCTCCGGGAAGCGTATAACCCATTAAGAGCTCATGACAAGTTGTGAGTGACAAATTAGTTTTAAATGATTTGTACTCACAATACTTATAAATGTTTGTTTTATCCTGAAAATATGAGATTTCTAGTATGAGTTGAATTTGATAAGCATGTATTTCTTCAATGTGATTTTAAACATGCTTTTATACAGTTTTGACCATGATGCTTTGAAATGTCGAAATTTGTGAAAACGCATGCTGTTTGAAAATATTCTGGAAATTCTGAGAAATTGTTTAAACTCGTGTTTGTGAATGATTTAGCATGCTTTTATGCTTCCGGAATACCATGGGATCTTCGTAAAGTTGATCATTATGAGTGTTATGACGAATTTGATTGGGAAGTTCAGTGGCAAAAAGAAGGAGATTCATTAGCTCGTTATTTAGTCAGACTTGCTGAGATGACGGAATCCGTAAAAATTATTCAACAAGCTTTGGAAGGAATTCCAGGGGGACCTTATGAAAATTTAGAAATACGATGGTCCCCAATGCCGAAGTATTGAGAGAAGGCATCTGGGTAGCCTAAATATAACCTCCACTACCGAAGAACTAGGTGAAGGCATTTGGGCAACCTGAATTAGTCCCCAATGTTGATGGACTTGGTGAAGGCATCTGAGTAGCAAAATATGGTTTCCAATGCCGAAGTACTAGGAGAAGGCATTTGGACAGCCTAAATATGGTCCCCAATACCGAAGAACTGAGAGAAGGCATCTCAACAGCCTAGATCGGTCCCCAATGTCGATGGACTTGGTGAAGATATATGGGCAACCTAAATATGGTCCCCAATGCCGAAGAATTGGGAGAAGGCATCTGGACAACCTGAATTGGTTCCCAATATTAATGGACTTGGTGAAGGAATATGGGCAGCCTGAATTATAATTCCTATGAGCACATAGAGGGAGATTTGATGTTGTGGTATTGAGATTGTTCAACATTGGATATGATGAGGTTGTTTCCGACGTTGAGAAGCGTAAAGATGACTCTGCCTCCACTAAGGAAAATCTTTTAAACATATACAAATGTTTTAAGCTTTCAATGCTTTACTATTTAAATGACGAGCATGATTTTATTGAGCTTTAAGCCAAAAATAGGTTTTCAAAACCTGTTACTCATTGAGCTATTTAGCTCATGCTTTCAAATGTTTTCTACTTTTTAGGTAGCGAGTTGAACTGGGGTGCTTAGCCTACTCGTTGAACTTGTCTGGATCTGCTATTTAGTGTTTGAGCTTTATAAATATTTTATACTTAGACCTAGCATTGTACATATTGAGATCTAAGAGAGTGGTGTTGTGTATAAAACTCTATTGTTAATTTCATAAAGGTTTATTTTGAGATTATCATTTGTGGCCTGGATGAGAGTTATACTTTTATGCTTGGTTAAGTTGTGCTTGGGAAGATGGGTGATAGTAGATGTCGTAAGTAGTCGATGTTTGCTGTCTTCACGCCTCTTTTCGGGTTAGGAGGGTAACCCGGGAGGGGGTGTGACAGATAGTCCGCGATAAATCGCGATAGACTACTATCTATATCACGATAGACACAGATAGTAGTCTATCGCAATCTATCTTAAATAGACTGTGTATTTTACTATTAGTTGTAAATATTTTCAGTAGTTTTGCCATTTAAGATAATTTCCCTAAATTTAATTAATTAAAATTTTTAATTAAATTAATCAATCTTCATTAACTATGGGGCATACCATTAAAGACCTATAGCTGCACTTTTATCAACTGTAGAATATTTCTGTGTCTATCGATTTAACAAATACATGTAAGTCAATCTTTCACAAATTGTTCGTAATTACAGCTAAGATAAATTATCGTTTTACCCCTGTAATTACCTTTTGCCCCTTAAGTATTACTAACCCTCTAAGGAATAACCTGTTTATGGTCCAACCATAAACAAAGTCCATCTTCGACCAGTGAGAGGGTGAAGCCTTATTGTTCAAGTCCTAGAGTCGACACTTGAGGGAGCAATCTTTCTAATTACCCTAAAGACAAGAATGAGTGAATTTCATCTTGTATAGCTATGTTTCTAGTTCCTTACTTAGTATCATCTCCAAAATGGTAAGCTTATTGAGTCGGCAACAAGGTTTACTCTCACCCATACAAATCAAAGAATGACCCTTAAGGACAAGAGTTTATAACTCACTCAAGATTGAAATTGAGTTACTTAAAGTCTTCGTTTAAAATATTAATCTCTTCAGTTATTGGTATTACAATGAGAGATTATATATTTCGTGGTGTAAGCCCTAAACCCTTTCCTATTTATATTTGATTTTTTATTAAAATTAGTGTTAAAAGTGGACTTAAACAAAATTTAGTGGCAATTGGAGCTTGTGTTAGCGTTGAGGGTGGAGTCTTAAAAGGAGAAGTGACTAAGTGTTGAGAGTGGTAGGTGGGTTAAGGTTCGAAGGGAGTAGGCATTGAACTCAATTGTAAGGAAGAACCTCTAGAACCAAGCATGTGGTGAGGCTAGGCGTTGAAGGTAAGAGGTGATGGTGAGAAGTTGTCACCTAAGTGTTGCAGCCAAGAGATGAAGTGAATCTTAAGGAGTTTTTAAATTTCCTTAAGTCCAAAAGCTAATAGTTGATAATTATCTTTTAATTATTTTAATGGTTGATTAGGAGGCTAAAGAAGAAGATTTGATAAAAGTTAGTGGCAGGAGCTGGCAACTTGTGATCATGCATGGTTTGGGCTGCCATGTCACACCCCTTCCCAAATTATCCTCTTAACTAGGAAAGAGGTGTGAAGACAACAGACAACACACCTTTTGTAACATCTACTGCTACCTTTAACATCTTTTACATATACCAATCTCAATACATATATAATAAATCCTTTTGTATTAAACGTAAATCATAAATAAAATATGTTTATCTAAATCAAATACATGAAAATAAAACCACTAAAAAATCAAACATATTATTTATAATGAAAACACTTGAAAATATCCACTCGAAGTCCTTTCTTCCAAGTTCTCCTTCTGTAGTCTTGGATTCTTTGTCCCTTGGAAACCTAGCTTGCCCTTGTCTCCTGAGCACACGATTAGGCTTTTAAAGCTCAAAAAACTGCAACCAACAACATTTTGGATGCCTAGAAAACTCCCTTAGACGCTTGGAAACTAGGGTTGGACACCTAATGTTGCAATTGAACGCCCAGCTGAGGGTGATGGACGCCTGATAGATGAGTTGGACGCTTAGCCTGATGGTTAGAAACCTACTTCAACTCAATATTTCTCCCGAGGATCACTTCTTTTGCCTCTCAAAGTTTATAAGGTGAAATTTTCTCTTAGAATTTGTGTAATTCCTCTCGAGTCTCAAGCCTTATTTATAGTTGGAGGACAAAACTTGTTATCCAACTTTTCGTTTAAGCCTTACACACAACCAAACTACATGGCCCATCATGCTTAACCTTTACATGCATGATGACACCTTTTACTTTTGAGGCATTCAACTCTTAGTCCGGAACCTCCTATTTCCTTCTCAACCCTTTGGATGCATCCTCTAGCCATTCCAGAGCCTTGCCATGCGTTCAACTTAGCTCGAAAAAGTGCACCATGCATCCACCTTAAGTTGTAGTATGCGTTCATCCTTTGTTTCCTTAAAGTATGTTTCTTTTGCTTTCTTTTAACCAACATGACCACCCAAAACTTAGCCAAATTTTCCTCCCTTAAGGTGGTATGCATCCAATACTCTATCTTGGCTACTTACCATGCATTCTACTTCACTTTTGATCTTGTGCTTTGCCTCAAACTTGAACAACTTGCTCCATTCACCTCCATCTATGAACCATGCTTTCAACTCACAAGTCCGGAGTCCCTTGTACTTAGCCAAATTCTCATTTTGCTAGCCTCCTATGCATCCAACCCTTAGCTTATGCATCTTGGCCTAATCATTTTTCCTTTAACCAAAATCTCACGATTTCTCACTTTATGCATCCAACTTTTCCCTTTTGCCCTAAGTGTCACACCCTGTCACACCCTACTTTTTAAGAAACTGATGCATTGAAGAGTCTATGAAGAAAAAGAGGTAAAAGACCATGTTGGACGCATGGTCAGGACTAGGTAACGCATGGTAAGGGTGGACGCATGGAAGTAAACCGAGAAGGGAAAGAAGTGAAACACATAAGCAAGAAAAGAATAAAGTTATGTTGTGAAGTGTTGAAAGAGATTTAAGTCTCGAAAAGATAGAATACTATAGCAAATTGAGTAACGCATAGACTTATAGCAAGGAATGTTCACAAGTGTTGGAGAAGGTTGTGAAGTAAACATAAAAACTAGTGCATGTGGTGGACGCATGCTAATCTATCTTTAAGAGAAATAGTTTAAGTGCAAGGAAATGGTTAAAAGAATAACCTTGGGAATAATCAAGGAATGTCCAAGGATAGGAAGATGGTCATTGGACGCAGGGTGAAGGTGAACGCAACAGGACCAACGTATAGAGGAAGAGATTGAGAAGGATTTTTTGTCATTGATGCCTAATGGCATTAAATTGATGTGTTGAGATTACTCCACACAGCTAGGAAAAATCGACGTTGAGGAGCGTTGAGCATTGCTCCGCCTCAATTAGGGAAAAAGTATTTTGAATGAACAAGATTGTGATTATTTGTTCCAAACAGATATGTATACATGATAAACAATGATTTGATCAGTTTTACAGTTAAGGTAAAATATTTAAAAAAAAACTATTACTCACTGAGCTGTTAGCTCACCCTTTTTAAATGTTTTCCATTTTCAGGTAGCATGACAGTTCCCGTTACCGATCGAAGTTGAGGTTTGTCAAGAGCATGTGGATGGTGAGGTTGACAGTGGGTTAGGTGACAGGGTAGTCGGTAACTGCTTCCTCACACTCCGTCTCGGGCTACGGGAGGGTAGTTCGGGATGGGGTGTGACACACCCCCTCCCAGATTACCCTCTTAACCTAGGAAAGGGTATGAGGACAGCATACATCGACCCTGTTACGACATCTACTGTCAACCTGTATTCCTCTTAAGCTCAAACCAAAGCACCTGATAGATAGTTTAGAAAACTCATACAGACAACATGCTCTAGTCTCATAGACACTTCAAACATAATTTTACATACTTCCATTCAACAACTTAAGCATAACGTTCACATGATTACAAACTTCCATTCCCCAAATCCTCTTATGTACAAAGTTAAGTCTTAGATACAAATATTTACAATGATTACAATTTATATAGCTAGATCATATGAGGTTGATGTAGGCTAAGCATTGCGGTTTCGCTCGCTACTTGGAAAACAGAAAACCAAAGAAAACTATGAGTTAGGTTGCCTAGTGAGTGACAAGCTTAGAAACTACACTTAGCTTTAAGCATTTAACAGAAAATATGCTCAATAGATGAATAGAAAAACAATAGGTAGCTTATCTTAGAAAAGTCATAAATATTTGCTTAAGCATTTAAAATAACCTTTCGAGGATTTTTCCAAGTAGGGAGCTAGGAACATAGCTACACAAGATGGAGTTCACTCCTTCTCGTCTTTAAGGTAAGTAGATGAATTGCTCCCTAAAGTGTTGACTCCAAGTCTTGAACAATGGGACCCCTCTCTCTCATTGGCTCGAGAAGGTTATGTTCATGGTAGGTCCATAAATAGGTTTTTCATTGGAGGATCAATGGGACTTAAGGAGTTAGATGTAATTATAGGGGTAAAACGGTAATTTGACCAAACTATAATTATGAGCAATTTGTGAAGGGTCTACTCACTGTTGATTGGTTATGCCCATGGACACAGAAATATATCTACAGTGCAAAGAGTGCAGCTATGGGTCTTTAGTGGAGTGATCCACAGTTTTGATTAATTTAATTTAAGAGTTTAATTAATTAATCTCGTATCATTGGAGCTTCTAATCTATAGGTCCATTAGATCCCCTGCTAGGTCACTAAGGGTAAAACAAGGAATAATTAGTTTTAGAAGAATTAATATAATGTATAGAGATACATTACAATATAAAATTGTTTTTTAATTAGATTTAAAATTAAACTATATATTATGAGAGTATTAATGTTTGAATAAGATTCAAATATTAAATTAATATGAATAAGATTCATATAATGAGGGAATTATATGTTAATTGTATATGATACAATTAATATAATGTGTATAGATACATTATATTATAAAGTTAATTTTGAATTAGATTCAAAATTCAACTATATAATATGAGAGAATAATATATTTGAAAAAGATTCAAATATTAAATAATATGACTGGGATTCATATTAAAACTATAGGTTAAAACATAATATGAATAAGATTTATATTTAAACCATAGGTCATGAGAGGGAAATACGTTTGAATCATAGTCTAATGTAATATTAATTAAATATATGTTATTTAATTAATTTTTATTAATTAATTAGATTAATTAATATTGTATTTAATTAAATTAAATTAAATTTGATTTGATTTAACTTTAGTTAAATTTGAACTCCTAACGGGAGTTAAAGGATGGTTAAAGGGAAGTTAATCACCTCTCCATCATTTGATGATTCATATTCATAAAAAAGTTTTTTTTTGGGATGATAGAATGGAATTCTCTCTCAATCTCTCAACACTCCGAAGTTACAAAGAAAATGATTTTTTGCAAAAAAAATATTCCCAATTTTCTAAAACAGGTTCCCACAAACCTTTTCTTTGTCGAAGAATAGCGGGAAAGATCTTTGTGGTGGTGTCTAGAGAGCTAGCTTTTATAGGAAGAACAAATGAAGATCCTTATAAGCACTTACGGTCTTTCTTAGAGATATGCGGGATGGTAAAGATGAATGGTGTTTATAACGATGCTATTAAACTAAGCCTCTTCTCTTTCTCTTTACATGACCGAGCAAAGAATTGGTTGGAAACCATACCTTCGGATAGTATCACTTCGTGGGAGATCTTGACTCAAGCTTTCTTAAACAAATATTTTCCACCGGCTAAGTCTCAAAGGCTAACAATGGAGATTGAAACATTCTGTCAACTTGAGGATGAGCAACTATATGAGGCTTGGGAAACGTATAAGAATCTTTTGAGAAGGTGTCCTCAACATGGATACCTGGATTTGGTTGCAAATTCAACTCTTCTACAATGGGTTGTCAAGAACAACCAAATTCATTCTAGATGCTATCGTCGGAGGCTCAATTTTCTCTAAGAATACTCAAGAGGCTTATACCATACTAGATGACTTGGCCACTACATCTTACAATTGGCCATGTGAACGGTCATCTCCAATCATCCCAAAAGCCGTCAGATTTAATGAGGTGGATGAGGTAAATTCTCTTAAAGCTCAAATGGCTTTCCTTACTAATGCTCTTTCTAAATTGACTCCAAGGGGCCAAGCTCAAGTAAGTTTACCATCCATAGCATTCCTTGCCGTCATGGCGTCCGAGATGTCTACACAAAAGGAGTTGGAACAAGGAGACAATGAGACGACCAGTTATGTTGATAAAGGACATTATAAAGGCGACCAACAACAACAACTTCCAACTCACTTCCATCCTAACTTGAGGAACCATGAAAACTTTTCTTATGCTAACAATAGAAATGTTTTGCAAGGCCCTCCCGATTTTTCCAATGTAGGTCCATCACACACTGAGAAGAAGTCCAACTTAGAAGATTTGATGGTGGAGTTCATAAAAGAGTCAAGAGGAAGGACCACTGCTATCACACCCCCTCCCAGATTACCCATCTAACCTAAGGGGGAGTGGGAAGACAATAGACATCACCCCTCTTGTGACGCATATTGCCCTAACTTTTCCTGCACTTACATTTACTTATATACAGAACATAAAACACAGTTATACATCGCATGCCTATAACTTGATACGATTTCCTGTAAGGGTACACCTTTAATGCATATCATGAATTCATCATCGTATCCAAAATACAACATTCACAACACCATTGACAGTACCCATTCAAAAGTATATGTTCTACATGCCATTCACATAAGTATATTCAACGTACAACTCCCAAACTTCACTAAATCTTGATGATCGAGGCTTAGGCAGGATGAGCTGTATTAGGCGAAGCACCAGGAACGTCCTTGCTACCTGGGAAGGGAAAAAGAAAACATTTGGAAACATAAGCTAATAGCCTAGTGAGTGACAATTCTTTATAAAACGGCATTCATTTAAAACAAGCATGTTTCGTATAAGGAGTAATTCAGAGTTTAACATTTATTCAGATGTAACCCGCTAATCCCAGAAAACTACGAACTTCCGTGACATTAGTAGGTCTTTCCCAATTAACTATCGCCTCTATTTTCTGCGAGTCTACACTTACCCCTTCAGTCGACACTACATGTCTCAAGAACATAACATGATCAAGCCAAAATTCGCATTTACTGAATTTGGCATACAACCTTTCATTGCGTAATGTCTGTAACACCACACGAAGATGTTCTGCATGCTTTTCCTTATTTTCTAAATATACTAATATGTCATCAATGAATACTACAACAAATTGATCAACGTATGGATGGAATATACGGTTCATAAGGTCCATAAATACAGCCGGGGCATTAGTTAACCCAAAAGGCATTACTAAAAATTCATAATGTCCATACCTTGTTCTAAATGCAGTTTTCGATATATCCGTTCCTTTGATCTTCATCTGGTGATATCCAGATCGTAGATCGATCTTGGAAAATACTGTAGCACCTTTAAGTTGATCAAATAAGTCATCAATACGAGGTAACGGATATTTATTACGTACTGTTACCTTATTCAGCTGACGGTAGTCAATGCATAATCGAAGTGTGCCATCCTTCTTCTTCACAAACAACACCGGTACTCCCCACGGTGACACACTAGGTCGTACATATCCCTTATCAATCAACTCTTGCAATTGCACTTTCAATTCCTTCAACTCTTTTGGTGCCATTCTATAAGGAGTCTGTGAAATTGGTGCAGTTCCTGGAATCAACTCAATGGAGAATTCTATCTCTCTGTCAGGTGGTAACCCAGGTAATTCTTCAGGAAATACGTCCAGGAATTCATTTACCACTGGAATATCTTCTGGTTTCAACTTACTAACCTGTGCATCAATCACATAAGCAAGGTATGCTGAACAACCCTTGCTTAATAACTTCCTGGCCTTAACTGCAGATATTACACAGGTAGAAAGAATTTTCCTGTCTCCTCTGAAAATAACCCCAGTTCCATCAAATCTTTTAAACACTACTTCTTTTTGAAAAAAATCCATAGTGGCATGATATTTAGATAAGAAGTCCATTTCTAGTATCACATCAAATTCCTGAATGTCCAAGGATATTAAATTGGCCGTCATAACCATACCATCTAACTCTGTCCTACAATCTTTATACACTTTACAAGCTATCAACATATCACCAATAGGAGTGTAAACAGACAATTCCTCAGATAATGGTTCTATTACACTATTTATCTTTTTAGCAAACATTTTAGCAATAAAAGAATGCATAGCACCAGGATCGATTAAGACATGAGCAGGAGTATTACAGATAGAAATAGTACCAGGAACCACATTAAGAGCATCATCAGCTTCTTGTTGAGTCATAACAAAGATTTTTCCTTGCTGTCTTGGTCGTCCAGGAACTTCTTTCTGCCTTGTTCCACTGGTTCCCTCGTCAACACTTCCAGCAACTCTTTGTGGCTGGCCCACCACATGTGATACAGCTTTCTGTTCAGATTTGTCTTCTTGCATCAATTGAGGGCATTCACGTTTAAAATGGCCAGTCTGTCCACAGTTATAACATGCATTGGCTCTACATTGTCCCCAATGATATTTTCCGCAGGTGGGACACAATGGTTTCTGTGTAGAGCTGGTTGTGGACTCACCAGGTCGCCCACTTCGAGAACCTTCTACTGACTGTGCTGGACCACCAAATTCCTTGGTCCTTGCCCCCGTGTTCCTCCACTAGTGTTGGTTTTAAAAGTAGTCTGTCCACTCGATTTAGTTTTAAAATTTCCTCCTTTGAACACGCCAGGAACAAATCTCCTTCCTGACTGTCCCGGGGTAACACCAGATGAGTGGACTGCACGTCCACTTCTAAATGAATCACGTTCTATCTTCTTCTCCATCAAACTCCTCTCCACTCGCATAGCTGCTTCTACTAATTTAGAAAAATTCGTCCATTCAACACTAGCAGTTACTGGAGTTCGTATTTCCTCCCGCAACCCTTCTTCAAACCTCTTACATCGATCAGTCTCATCTACAATAACTGTCGTGGCATATTTAGACAGTTCTGTATATTTCTTCTCATATTCTGCCACTGTCATAGATCCCTGTATCAATCTCAAAAACTCATTCCGTTTGGCATCTCGGAATGATCTGGGACAATATTTCTCTTGGAAGGCCTTCTTAAACTCATTCCAGTCTATTCCTTCTGTACTTCCCCTTCTGCTTTCCACAATCTTCCACCAATCTTCTACTCCTTTTTGGAGCAAAAATACTGCCAACTCCACTTTCCTGTCTTCAGGACATCGCATTACACGATAGCATTTCTCGAGCAGGTTTAACCATGCTTCTGCCTCAATAGGGTCCACGGTACCCTCAAAAGTAGTAGCACCCAAAGCTTTTAATCTTTCAATACTATATTTCTTTCCTGGATCGGATTCCACTGATCTGATACTTGCAGCTAATCTCTGAGCAATTCTAGTGAACAGTTGTTCCTCAACATTGACTTCATCTTGAGGATGACTAGATTCACCCTCAGACATATCTCCCTGGTTCCCAATAGCTTCAGGAGTTCCGGCTACTGCTTCCTAGCTCGCCTGCCTCGAGGTGGCATGTTTCCTATAGGACAATACAACATTATCATTTACTAACAATATACATGTTCCTACACTACAATGCATGTTCCTATTCCCAAGACTCTTTCGCTCTGATACCAACTTGTCACACCCCCTCCCAGATTACCCATCTAACCTAAGGGGGAGTGGGAAGACAATAGACATCACCCCTCTTGTGACGCATATTGCCCTAACTTTTCCTACACTTACATTTACTTATATACAGAACATAAAACACAGTTATACATCGCATGCCTATAACTTGATACGATTTCCTGTAAGGGTACACCTTTAATGCATATCATGAATTCATCCTCGTATCCAAAATACAACATTCACAACACCATTGACAGTACCCATTCAAAAGTATATGTTCTACATGCCATTCACATAAGTATATTCAACGTACAACTCCCAAACTTCACTAAATCTTGATGATCGAGGCTTAGGCAGGATGAGCTGTATTAGGCGAAGCACCAGGAACGTCCTTGCTACCTGGGAAGGGAAAAAGAAAACATTTGGAAACATAAGCTAATAGCCTAGTGAGTGACAATTCTTTATAAAACGACATTCATTTAAAACAGGCATGTTTCGTATAAGGAGTAATTCAGAGTTTAACATTTATTCAGATGTAACATGCTTTTCATGAAATTCATCATTCTCATAAATCAATACTAAAATCACATCAAAGTGTTTTCAAGAAATTTATCAACATCAAGTAGTTTTCAAACTTTTTCCCTTAGTTGAGGCAGAGGAATGTTTCTACGCACCCAACGTCGAAATCATCCCTGGCTTCAGGCAGAGCAAGCTTGATGCACTAGCCAGCTTAACCTCTATGTGCACATAGGAATAGGTCGGGTTGCCCATGTACCTTCTCATGTCCTTGAGTACTGGGTCCCCGGGAAACTCACGTGCCTTCTCATGTCCTTGAGCACTAAACCTCCTCTTAAAACATTTCAGAATTTCTTTCACATAGTAGTTCATATAAAAATCTTTCATGAAAATCAATTTATCACGATAAACAATATTTTAAAACATGCCATTGCACATCTTATAGAAATGCATAAAACATGCCTTATAAACATCATCAAATATCAAGTTTTTAAGAAAGCATTCATCTCAAAGCCATAATTCATAAGAAAACTAAGCCAAACATTTTCAATAAATATCATTTTAAATCAAGAAAAGTGTCACTCACAACTCTTTCTAGGCTTATGTGGTTTATACACTGCTCCTATCTCTTCTCGGCCTACACAAGAAACACACCCTGCGTTAGACAACACTAACTTCCTTTCCTTTCCTCTACTGACTTATAATGAGAATCTCAGCGACACCCGCCAAGAATGACTATTACTAGCGATACCCAATAGAATAGCACAGTTGCTAGCGATACTTGATAAAACAGCACCAGCGTTATCTATCTGAGCAACGATACTCAGCGTTATCTAGCGATACTTGTGAGACGGAAAGCTCCTTTGCGTCTCAGCGTTACCCGTCTCGCTGCAAATTCTTAGACAGTGTGCCGATACTTGATTTTTCCAACGGCACTCTGCACTGTACTCCTTCCTTTCTTTTCGTCCTTACTTCAACCTATGAAAAATCACATTTCCATACAGATTCAGAGTTTCTTCCCTTCTGCATACTTATAGGAAATCACGTTCTAAAGCTTGCCTTAAAATTTCAGGGTTTAGCTCTTTCTCATTCTTGCGATATTCCGAAATTACCTCCTGCTGTTCCGGATTGCGAGACAGTCTTGTAATCACTGATTTCCTAAGGATTCACGTAGTAAAACTTCGATTTCAGCAACACCATCCTTTACAAAAGTTGTTAGGAATTGCATTAACTTACTAACCTTAAATTTTCAACTCTGATCTCATCTTATTTCTCACGTTCTGTCCCGAATATCAGTCACTGCTCAACCAAACTAAGTAGCTTCAGTCATTCCCCCGTTCCAACTTCGTTTCCAGCTTCGATGTGAATCAAACTTCATCCGGAACCCTCAAGAACACCCTCCTCAATCTTCTTCTGGAGTTTATCTGAAGAGTAGAACCGACTTAAGCTCTCAAATTGTCCTTAAAATGATTAAACATTTAATTAATCCAGCTATTTATACTGCCGACCTAACCTTATCAACACCAGGACTTAGGCCGCTACTTACGTATTTCCTCTGCAGACTAGCGCAGGGTTCTCCTCTTCCAACGCATAGTGGTTGTCCTCACACGCCTCCTATTTTGAACGCATTCCTTTCCATCTTGAAATTCTACTTTCGATGTGTGTAGACCATTTTGTCTTCAGCACAGGTGCCTCAACGAAAATCTGTCTTCGACGCATCAACTTCAACACCATTCTGTCCTCAACGCAAAGTGACTTGGACGCATGGTTCAAGTGCGTTTCTCTCCCCTTCAAGACTACTTATCTATCAATACAGTAACTACTTCCGCTCACTAACTTCCATAAGTTAACCACAAATGCATAAACTTAGTCAATACTCAGTCGAAGTTTCACTTTGCCCTTGCTCTCGGCCACTTCTCCCTTTGAGACGCATAGCCACAAACGCATGGTCGTGCCTCAATTCTTGGTAACGCAAACTAGTGCTTACAACCGCATTGGAGCACACGGTGCAAAGTCATGGAAAGGCTATTCACAATATTGAGGTACAAATAAGTCAAATAGTCAGTTCTCTTCAAACAATGCAAAAGGGCAAGTTTCCTAGTTGCCTCAAAAGGAATCCAAAGGAGGAGTGCATGGCCGTGACTTTGAGAAGTAGAAAAAAGCTGTCCAGTCCTTTGATTGATGATGAGGATGAGGAGCAAAAGGTAGATGAGACCATCCATGAGCCTATCATAGAAGATGAACCTAAGGAAGTCTTAGAAAAAGAGGAAAAAGTAAAGAAGTTGGCATCTTCAAGTAAGTCATCTAACCCTCTACCTTTTGTACCTAATACTTTGCCTTATCCTCAACGTTTTAAAAAGAAAGAAATAGATTCCCAATTTGCTAAATTCTTAGAATTATTCAAAAAACTTCACATTAATATTCCATTTGTTGAGGCTTTAGAGCAAATGGCCAACTATGCTAAATTTATAAAAGATGTCTTGTCTAAAAAGAAGAAGTTTGGGCAATATGAGATCATTAGCATGACAGAAAAGTGCAGTGTTGTGCTGCAAAAGAAGCTACCACAAAAACTAAAAGATCCAGGGAGTTTTACTATTCCTTGCACTATTGGGTCTTTAAATGTTATTAGAGCTCTTTGTGATCTTGGTGCTTCTATTAACTTAATGACTTTATCTATCTACAAAAAGCTTGACATTGGAGAAGTGCAACCTACCACTATCACCTTGCAACTAGCTGATAGATCCTTGGCCTATCCTAGAGGTATTGTTGAGGATGTGTTAGTTAAAGTTGACAAATTTATCTTCCCTGCAGATTTTGTAGTTTTGGACATGGAGGAGGACTATGAGATTCCTATTATCCTTGGGTGCCCATTCTTAGCAACTGGAAAGGCCATCATTGATGTCCAAAAGGGAAGTTGACTCTAAGGGTGAATGATGAGAATGTTGTATTTAATATTTATAAGTCCTTAAGTCATCATGATGAGGGTAGTACTTGTCATGCAATAGATATAATTGATCATACTATTTCTGAGCATGTTGAGGTTATGTTGGCTAATGATCATTTAGAACAAAGCATAATAGATGTTGATAATGTGGACACTATATTTGATGAAATTGCTTTGTATGCTAAGTGGTTAGATAACATGCAAATATGCACTAAAATGTATAAACCAATGCCTCTAGCTCATTTGCATGTGATAAATAATGTCCATGTTAAGAAACCTGATCTTGAATTAAAGATGTTGCCTCCTCACTTGAAATATGCATTCTTAGATGATTTGTCTTCTTTTTCTGTTATCATATTCTTTTATTTAAATTCTGTGGAAGAAGAAAAATTGTTGAAAGTGTTAAGGGAGCATAAGTCCGCCACTGGTTGGTCTATTGAGGATCTTAAAGGTTAATGTCCGTCAGTCTGTATGCACAGAATCTTGATGGAAGATACCTTTAATCCTTCAGTAGAACACCAAAGGAGACTTATTCCCGCCATGAAGGAGGTAGTCAAGAAAGAAGTGCTCAAGTTTTTAAATGCAGGAATCATTTATGTCATATCTGATAGTTCATGGGTAAGTCCTGTCCAAGTTACTTCCAAGAAAGGTCGTATAATTGTTGTTAAAAATGAAAAAGATGAGATGATTGCCACTAGAACTGTGACAGGATGGTGGGTTTGCATTGATTATAGCAAGTTGAATAAGGCTACTAGAAAAGATCATTTTCCTCTTTCTTTTGTAAATTAAATGCTTGATAGAGTTGCAAAATATTCTCATAACTGCTTCTTAGATGGATATTCTAGATACAATGAAATTATCATTGCTTCTGAGGATCAAGAAAAGACCACATTTACTTGTCCCTATGGGACATGTGCTTTTAGGAGAATGCCTTTCGGTTTGTGTAATGCCTCTACTACTTTTCAGCGTTGTATAATGTCTATTTTTCAGGGGCTCATTGAAGACATAATGGAGGTTTCATGGATGATTTTTCTGTATTTGGGTTTTCATTTGATTCTTGTCTTGCTAATCTTACTCGTGTTTTGCAGAGGTGCCAAGATACCAACCTTGTGTTGAATTGGAAGAAGTGCCACTTCATGGTCAAGGAGGGCATCGTTCTGGGGCATAAAGTCTCGCAAAGAGAATTAGAGGTGGATAGGGCTAAAATTGCAGCCATTGAACAATTACCACCTCCCACTAATGTGAAAGGAGTCAAGAGCTTCCTAGGGCATGCAGGGTTTTACAGGAGATTTATTAAAGATTTTTTTTAAATTGCAAAACTCTTGAGTAACTTGTTAGAAAAGGAAGCCAAATTTGTGTTTGATGATGCATGTCTACTAGCTTTTAATACTTTGAAAGAAAGATTGATTTCTGCACCTATTATTGTTGTACCTGAATGGAGTCAGTCTTTTGAGATCATGGGTGATGCTAGTGGATATGCTTTAGGAGCTGTTTTAGGCCAACATTGAGATAACATGTTTAGGGCAATTTACTATGCTAGTAGGACTCTTGATAGTACTCAACAGAAATATACTACTACTAAAAAAGAACTGCTAGCTGTTGTGTTTGCCATTGATAAATTTAGATCATATTTGCTTGGGTCTAAAATAGTAGTGCATACTGACCATGCTGCTTTGAAGTATTTGTTCGATAAAAAAGATTCCAAACCTAGACTGATGAGATGGATTCTGTTATTGCAGGAATTTGACCTAGAAATCAAGGATTGAAAAGGATGTGAAAATGTGGTTGCAGACCACCTGTTTAGGATTGAGAATGGGGATGCTAACTCATGTCCCCCCATTGTTGAGATGTTCCCTAATGAACAACTATATCAGGTGAAAGTAGTTTACCTCGGTTTGCTGACATTGGCAAGACATTTGCCACCTGACATGAACACTCAATAGAAGAAGAGATTTCTGCACAATGTCAAGTCTTACCATTGGGAGGACCCATTTCTATACAAGGTTTATACTGATAGTATGATAAGGAAGTGTGTGCCTCAAGAAAAAGTGGTAAGTATTCTAAACTCATGTCATGCCTCTCTTTATGGAGGTCACTTTGAACCCGCTAGAACGACATCTAAGGTACTTCAGTCAGGCTTTTATTGGCCCTCTCTTTTTAAGGACTGTTATATCTTTGTCAAATCATGTGATAGGTGCCAACGTACTGGCAATATTTCTGAACAACATGAGCTTCCCATGAAACCTATCTAGGAAGTGGAGCTCTTTGATGTCTAGGGTATTGACTTTATGGGGCCTTTTCCTATGTCTTCTGATGGATGCCTATATATTCTATTTGCAGTTGATTATGTTTCTAAGTGGGTAGAAGCCATAGCTACTAGGACCAATGATGCTCACACTATTTTAAAATTCTTGCATAAGAACATCTTTACACATTTTGGTACACCTGGAGCTATTACTAGTGATGAGAGTTCTTACTTTTGCAATAAACTGTTTGAATCCATGATGCAAAGATATAATGTTAATCATAAAATTGTTATAGCTTATCATCCTCAAACTAATAGTCTTGCTAAGTTATCTAATAGGGAAATCAAGCAGGTTTTGGAAAAGACCATCAAGATCAATAGGAAGGATTGGGCCCTTAAGCTCGATGAGGCACTGTGGGCCTACCGTAAAACTTTCAAAACCTCAATAGGTACTTCACCGTACAGGTTGGTGTTTGGAAAGGCTTGTCACTTACCGGTAGAGCTCAAGCATAGAGCTTATTGGGCCATTAAGAAACTGAACATGGATTTTGCAAAAGGCGGTGAGAAGCGCCTCTTGGAACTCATTGAGATGAAGGAGTTCCATGCTCAAGCCTATGAGAATACCAAACTTTACAAGGAGCGCACTACTAGATGACATGATAAGAAGATCACCCCATGGACCATTCTTCCTGGACAAAGAGTTTTACTTTTTAACTCATGTTTATGTTTGTTTTTAGGTAAGCTTAGGACATGTTGGTCGGACCCCTTTGTCATTGTGAAGGTGTCCCCTTATGGAGCTGTGGAGTTGCAAAGCAATGATGGAACAACCTTCAAAGTGAATGGCCAACATCTGAAGCACTACATCGGTGATAAAGAACGGCGACTTGAGAACCTTGCTTTCATTGAATGATCCATTGGTTTGGTCTAGCTAAGAAACCTTAAAGCAAGCGCTTATTGGGAGCCAACCTAATTTTATTGCTTTCTTTATTTTTCTTTTTTTTTTTATTTTCAAATAATTACAAACTCACTCATATGATTTCTTATTTTTCAGGATCTTGGTTCATCACAAAAAGTACTCCTTACACCAAGCCTTTTTGGTGGCTTCCTGCTTGCTCCCAGGCTTGTCTTTTCTTTGTTCGATTCTCTTATGCATTGAGGACTGATGCGCACTTTGAGTGTTAACTGCAAGTGTACGGGTCAAGTTATAATATAAGACGGTTAAGTCCGAATATCGTTCCACTGGAGATCCAATTGGGAAGGTTTAAGTTACTTAGCAATTCTAGAGTTGAATCAATTTTATTTGAGGATTGAAATTGAATATTATAAGTTATGGAAAATACAAATCAAATAAGGAAAGTATTAAAGTAGAAACACAAGAGTCAAAGAGAGTTCTAGGGTAATGAATCCTTGTTTATTTCATCATGCAATATTATAGATTTCATGGATTTTATTGTAATTCATATGCCTAACTCTAGAAACTTAATTCCAAGTTATTTTCTCTAAAAAAACAACCCTTTCTCATGCAACTTGATTGATTATTAATCTCTTAAAACCAATACAAAATTACATGGCATTAAAAATAGTCTTTAGCAACTTTTATTATCAACCTAACTACTCTCGTGATAGATTAACAACAATTCATTGTTATAGATCAAGTTAAACATACAATCTCTCAATCATACATCTAACCTAACATGTGAGGATGACCAATCCACAAGAATTAAACACAATAACAATGAAAAACATAATCATTCCAACAAAACCATGAAAGTCTACAAGATCAACATAAATTCATAAACAAATCATCAAAACCCTAAAACTAAAGAGTTTAGCCACTCATAGCTTGAAGCAACATGTTTAAGCAAAATAAACAAAGAAAGAGTGTAAAGAAAGGGAAACTCTACTGAAAAGAAGCTCTTGATTGAGGTAGCACTGTCACGATCTCCTTAGCTCTCATGTCGAAATTCAAAGGGCACCACGACTATCTCGAACTCTTTTCCTCTTCCTTGCAACTAACTCACTCTTTGAACTCTCACTTAATTCTCTCCTTTTTGTGCCTCTTTAGGTCTGTAACTTCCTTGATTTGCTTTGATTTTTTTTTTTTATTTAGGCTGCTGAAAACCCCCAAATTTATAGAGTTTGGCGGCCCAAAAATTTACCAAAAATAAAAATTTTTCATTTAAGGAAAGTTGGCATCGCGGCGCTAGGGTTGCATTAGAAAATTTTGCTCTTGGGTTTTAGCGTCGCTGCAGCACCGTCCAAGCGCCGCGACACTGTCATGCGTTTCAGAAATATTGTTCTCGGGCATTAGCGTCGTGACAGCGCCGTCCAAGCACCGCGACGCTTTCATGTGTTCAACAAGGTTGCGTCGAGGCAATGCCATCTCGGCGCTGCGGTGCTACTATGCGTCCATAATGATGCGTTTATGTTTCAGCGTCGCGCGCTATCCCAAAATTTGCCCTTTTGAGTTTTTCAGCTTTTTTTCGCCGCTTTCTTGCTCGGTTTTGATCTTTTAGTCGTTTCTTCTAATTTTCCTCATTTTAACCTGAAAATCACTAGCAAACAAGTAAAATCTAATATAAACTCCCTTAATTTGAGAGAATAGAAAGCACTTTTCAAGTGCTTATCAAGGACAATGCATGATTCTAAGTTTGGGGTGGGAGGTGTCACTCGTACTTTTGTGTGTTTTCTTATCCTGCTATGCATGTTTGTGAGGTTTCAATGATTATATGCATTTCGAAAAAATTTTGAAAATTTTGGAGCTTTCAAAGATAATGGGAATGTTTTTATGGTCGTGTGCTTTTATGTTGATTGCCTATGATGAGATTCAAATTTGCATGATAGATGACTTATTGTGGAAATAGGATAGCATTATCTTGAGTTAAATTCATTTAAGTTCCTCTTAAAATCTCCAATATTCTTGAGCACATAGCCACTTTAATTTAAAATCTTCAACTAAAAAAAGGATTAAGTTGGGTGTATTTGGTTGTCAGTCTGAAAGGCCCCAACGGTTAGAGAGTCGAAATGCATGATGATTTGTAATCTTAGACTAAGGAAAAAGAAAAGAGTATACATGCCTTTGAGAAAAAAAATGTACACAAAATATATGAGTTTTACATGCCTATCCTTTTAAATGTTAAACTTGTAATGAGTATGCATAGATGGGGTAAAAAGAGCTACCTTTGTTGTGATCAGTAAGAACGCCTGGGAATTGACTAGGTACGAATCTTGACAGTGAATGTGTGAAAGCTAGTGCCCCTAGGTAAAAGAATGCAAGTTTAGGGCCCATGAAAAATGTGATTGAATGGCACCTTAGTGGATATATTACTCACTTGAAATGTGTGGATACTTGAAAATTGGTGCATGAGCTAGAGTAGGGGGAAAACTAAGGAAGCTCTCTTAAATCTCAATTTGAGTTTTAGCAAGATTTGGCCTTGAATTATTATATCAATATAGATATGCTTGCATGTTTCTACTCAAGCTCTTAAATGCTATTCTCTGAGACATGAGTCATTAGCACATTTTTCATTTAAACTCCCTTTATTTGATTCTACTCTTTACTCGAGACTAAAAATTCTCTAAGTTTGGGGGTGCTGAAAAGCGCTTTTTATTCTCTTAAATTAAGGGAGTTTATATTAGATTTCACTTGTTTGCTAGTGGTTTTTAGGTCAAAATAAAGAAAACTAGAATCGAAAGCCAAAAGAACCAAACGGAGCCAAAATCAAGTTAAAAAGAGGAAAGAATCACCAAATTGCCAACTTGGCACTGCCACGGCACTTTTTCCTGAGAGCATCAAACAAGCTCAGCGCAGTAGCACCAACGCGGTGTTGCGGCACAATGCTGAGGGTAGTTTTTAATGACGCACAGCGCGGCGGCGCCACCATTCGATGTCGGTCAGCGTAGAGGCACCATTGACCAACGCCACGTCCCCAGCTTTCCTTATTTGAAGAATCAACAATTTTGGAAAGGATTTTGAGCAGCCAACTCTATAAATTGGAGAGTTTCCAACAACTCTAAAAGCATGGAGAAATAGAGAAATCAGAGAACAACACAATAGAGAGCCCCAAAAAGTGAGTTGGTTGCAAGGAAAAGAGAAAAGAGTTTGAGAGAGAGTCTTGGTGTCGTTCGAGTTCTCGACGTGAAGACAAAGGACATCTTGGTGGTTTCTCACCAATCAAGAGTTTCGTTTCAGTAGAGTTTCCCTTCTTTACACTCATTCTATGCTTAAATTGTTTGTGAACATGTTGCCTAAAGCTATGAGTGGCTAAACTATTTAGTTTTAGAGTATTGATGAATTGTTTGTGAAGTTATGTTGATATTGTAGACTCTTCATGGTTTTGCTATAATGAATATGTTTTTCATTGTTATTATGCTTAATTTTTGTTGATTGGCCATCCTTGAATGTTAGATTAGATGTATGGTTGAGATAATTGTATGTCTAATTGGATCTATAACAATGAATTGTTGTTAATCTATCATGCGAATAGTTAGGTTAACAATGAAAGTTACTAAAGACTACTCTTAATGCCATGTAACTTATATTGGTTTCAAGATATTAGTAATCAATTAGGTTGCATGAGAAAAAATTGTTTTTGATAGAAAATAACTTGGATTTATGTTTCTAGACTTAAGCATATGAATTGCAATAAAATCCATGAACCCTAGAATGTTGCATAATGAATTAGACAATGATTCAATACTCTAGAACTCTCTTTGACTCTTGTGATTCTCATTTACTTACTTCCCTTTTTGGTTTTCCTAAATCAAAACTTGAATTCGAATCCTCAAATAAAATTGATTCAATTCTAGAATAGCTAAGTAACTGAAACCTTCACAATTGGATCCTCAGTGGAAAGGTATTCAGAACTTAACCATCTTATATTATAACTTGACCCGTACACTTGCGGTAAACATGAAAAGTGTGCATCACTCCTGTTGCCTACGGAGGTTGTTCTACTTAAACTCAAAAGTGTTGTCAGCAAGCCCATAACCAAAGCCTCTAAAGACTTATTTGAACTACAAGATTGAGCATGAGTCAATTGGCAAGCTGTGATATAGTCTTGGACATATGGGTTCGATTGCCATCCTAGGTATTCATAATTAAAGGACTCCTCTCACCACAGACGGAGACTCGTATTTGAAATGACCATAATCTCCTCTTTCCCTAGGCGAATCCTCATGGTGGTGGACTTCACTGCAGCCTTGGGCACACTGCCTCTGTTTGCTATGAAATCTACCCCACCAATTGGCCAACCAAGAAGATCAACTTAGTGAGTTGAGGTCTAAGCTCACTCACCTTGTCATCAGGATCTACTGCTCCAGCATAGGGTATCCAAGACTGATTAGGAAATCTTGTCATGCTTAACTAACACAAAAAGAAAAGAAATCAAAGCAAAAGAATACTTTAATTGAAAACTAAGAAAAACTAATTAGCTTCCCTAGCAACGGCGCCAATTTGGTGTAGGCCTTTCCGGTGTCGCTCCCAAAAGACCTGACCAAATAATATCCATAATTACCGAACTTTACAACTATTACTACTAAAGCATAATATTAGCGGCAAGACTGGGTTGATCCGCATGGAAGCATGAAAGATTAGTTCCTCGAACCTCACTTTCAGTTAAAGTAGAAAGTGTCGAATGGGGGGGGGGGGGGGGGGGGAGGGAGGGGGCCGACATGGAGTAAAAGATAAGAATTGCATAAAAGTAAAATGCCAGAAAGTAAAGATAGAAATGGAATATATAAAGACGTTCTAGCTTAGAGGATTGCAGTGGACAAAAGTATCTTCGATCATCGAGGAATTTAAAACGTAATTTTAAGTTCTTATCTATGTCTATCCCAATTGGTTGGAAACAAACCATATGGTCCTAATTACCTAATTAGCTAAATATGAATAGATTAATCCTTACCATGCATATTTAACTAACCACATTACGCTTAAGAGATTACGTTAGGATGAATGTCTAATTTCCATCGTCTAATTAAGCACTCAATATAGTTTCCCTAGGTCAATAGATCAATGTTCTTTGTTGTGCACCACAAATCACAAGCCTATCTAACCTATTGCTTCTATAGATCACCCTACAATTTCATGTCACGTACTACATGATAATCCTAAGCATTCAATCATACATTCTCAAGAAGTTTGTCAGACATTCATGAAGAAATACAATAACAAATCAATAAAGGATAGGAAGATACTCATAGACAAGATGTAAAAATTACATTAATAATAAATCTCCCAAGATTACATTGTTCCAAATCCTCTAAAACTAGAAAACTAGATCTTACCTTCCCATGGAGATGGAGAAGACAAAACCCGTCGTGCCTCTATTGATTACATGAGAGAGAGTGAAGAAAAATACAAGTGAGGAGGTAGAAAATGGAAAAAAAATTGGCTAAGCCCAAAGTTGGGTTGGAAAGATGACTTTCTTCCTGTCAAAAACCCTAAAAAATTTTTATAAATCGTGAGCTAATGTCACGACTTTATCCATTTTTTCCTCCCGCACGCGCTCCGCTCTCAATTCCATCAAACTACGTAGCACCACGACGTCGTCTTCATATCCCCCTAATGCTTGCCTCTGGAAAAAGTGCATCATTGGTAGCAATCTAACGTTGCAACGCCAGACTGTCTGCTGACCTCTTTGTGCATTTGTCATGGTTTGCTTAATAATTCCTCTGTTTAAGCTTAAAATTCATCCAATCCATTCTCGTGGCTCTGTATGCTCCATATCTCACAATTATAAACATTTAAGCACATTAAATATCATAAACGAGCAAGATTAGAGGCACTAAGATAGCACAGTTTTTTGTGTTATCACCTTGTCAATATCTAGGAATTTTCGCCCACACTGCCCATCAATGCTACCTTTGTGCACGTCCTAGTGCCCACGCCTACCCATTGTCGTGCTAGCTATTGTTGTGGGTTGCCTTTTGAAGTGTTTTGGATAAGGAGGGCATTGGTAAGCTATTTTGAGAATTCTTTAAAATTACCTAAAGCTCTTAAGTTTAAGAATGATCAAGTGTGAGCTTAAGGAAGAACTCAAGGGTTGAATGAGGTTTTAGGGAATATGATCATATGATTAAACTAGCCTAGATATTATTATGGGCAAGGGTGCTCATAGAATAATCAAGGGTTGTTAACCTAATTTCAAGACAAACAAAGATCAGGATAGCTTACAACCCATTAGGAGCCCGTTAGTGACAATGAGTGACATTTTTTTAAGGATAGATTTATTTTAAATCTTAACCATGATTTTTTATGAAGGTAAGTTGTTTATTGATAAGTTTCGAAGATGACTTTTTAAGCGTGTGTTTATGCTATATTTCAAAGCATGATTTTTTCAGCTTCAGCATGTTTTATTAGAGAAATGTATAGATGTCCTGATGTTCTCAAGTTATGTTTTAAAAAGAGTTATTTCCATGCTTTCTTAAAACTCAAGGAAATGTATGATTTACATTATTTATTGAATTTTATACCTTAATTATGAATGTTAGGGGACCCCGATATTGAAGGATAGAAGAAGGTATCTAAGAAACCCAATATACTATTAGGTCTTTGAGATTCACTCTAGCAAACATAAAGGCTTTGGGTCATGTGTTGGTGCACCAGCCCTTTCGGGACATTTTTACGTACACGTATGAGAGGTATTGATACTGATTGTATCAAGTTTAATCTACATCAACTAAGGTTATTGATGTTGAGCATATCGAGCTTGCTCTACCTCAACTAAGATTATGGGTATAAGATTATTATGTAATTTATCATGTTCTTTGTGGAAAGACTTCATCAGCATCTGGTTTTTGTTGTAGTATAGTGGTGAGTATTCTCGCCTGTCACGCAGGTGACTCGGGTTCGATCCCCGGCAACGGTGCCAATTTGATGTGGTTGTGAAAATGGGTATCGTAAACATCTCTCTGACAATCAAATAAAATTTATATCATCAATCATATAATTGCTACCACAAAGCGCAGTAATAATGGTAAGATCGGGGTCAAACGATAGGGAATTCATGACTTATCTAACACAATTGTTGAATTTGATCATGATGGGGGAGGGGGGGTTGATGATTGTGCAAAAATTTAAAAGTATGAAAGTATGCAAGGAAACTAAACGAGTGCAAACGATTTTCGAAAAAAAAAAATCAGTTAAAGAAATCTATAGTCTAGCATTTGATTTATCACTTGGGTTCAATTAATTCATAAAAGCAAAACTAATGAAAAAGTCTCCAATTAAGCATCTATTAAATAATCATGCAACTTAGTTCATAATCAATGCTAAGAGCAAAATGAACTTTACAATCAAAGAGGTAATAATCAAGAAGCATCAATTCAATCAAATCACCTCAATATAAGAATAAACTCAAAACCCAAAGAATTTACCGCAATGAACCAACAAAAATTAAAAAGTTCTCTTCAAGTAGAGATTACCTTAGCCACACATAATCTTCAAGAAAATCCTCTCCCCAAGTAGAGATTACCTTAGCCACACATAATCTTCAAGAAAATTCTCAATGCTTGGAGTAATTACAAAAGAAAATTGAGAGGATTAAGAAAGGAAAAAATGGGATTCAAAAGCTTGGAGTATTAGGAATGAAGGTTGAAGTTCGGACTTATTTCCCATTGACCTAAAATTCACGATTTTTTATAAAAATAGCCAAAGCGTCACTATGCTCATAAGTAAGGTCACTACGCTCGACAAAGAAATTATAGCGCCGGTCTCAAGCATGCAGATGTTGTACGTGTGTTCGTTGGATTTTTGTTCGTTTAATTTCTAAGTGAATTGAATTTTCTTAGCTCGTTGCACAAAAACAGATTTGTCACTTCCGTACAAGTATGCGTTGAGAATTACTCTAGATGTGATCATGACTAAGCAAGTTTTCCTATAAAGACCAAAGTATAATTATTTATAGGTTTTCCTGGTGAGTCTAGGGTCGAACGCAGGGATTTGTAATAATTAGGCGTTGAGACTAAATGTATGACTATGCGATGACTGTACAAGTAAATATATGTGCGTTTGTTGTTTGTGTATCTAAACTATACAAAAAGAATGAAAAGAATTTCCTACTACTATTAATGAAATGGACGCGACGTTGGGTAGTCACGTGAAACAATGCGTCAGATAGCATGCGTTGGGAATGGATGGGACCATGCGGTGAAAGTAGAGTTGAACGCAAGAGCTAGTTGTTACCTAAACTTTCCAAGTACAATTACATACCTACAAACTGCGTGTGTGAATCCATCTCTCGATGTTTCAACGCCACATTTATCTTATCTCTAAGACGCATGGTAAGTTTGTTTTGGCAAAAGATGAACTACATCTCTGCAACTCATCTAGTCTTAATTAATGCTAAAGATTAACTATCCACTCTCTCAAGCTCGACAGTCATGCTTACTACGTTTGGTTGTCAGATAACGTTATGCAAGCTAAAAATATGCATTAACTAGGATGTAACATACTCAGAATTGCTCAAGAAAAACTAGCTTTTAGCATTTAACTCATTTAGCATTTATATAACATGGTGTAAAGTATTTAATATGGAAATGGATGGAAGATGATAGTCAATCAAACTTATATTAATGAAATAAATCATTCTCTCGAATGTCATTAACAAAATATAAGCAAGAAGGAGAGAAATGGAAATGAAATAGAGATGAAGAGCGTCAAGCCGCCACTGGCAACGTCTTGCTTCATGGAGACTTGAGATGGTTGCTATCTGATACATATATTCCATAGGGTGGAGATTCTCACTCACTGGGAGATGACTCTGATGATGCTCAGAATTCTTCTCTCAGAAGAGCTCGAAATGGAGGCTGGTTATGGTGAAGGAGAAAAAGTGCAGAGCTTTCGCCTCTTGAACTGGTCTCTCTCTTTTCAATGGGGAAGATTTGGGCTATTTATAGGCGTCGAAAAGTTGAAACTCATGATGACCTGACACCTTTACATTAAATTCCATGCCCTGCTACGCAGACTTTTTACGTCGTCGACCCATTTGTTCTGCCATATTCTGATAGCGTGTTATCCTTTTGCATATTGATATGACAGCTTTTGGCCATGCGTCTGTATCTACTTTTTCTCAACGCATGGTCTCAACGCCTGTGCTCGACGCAGGTTTCCACTTATTCTCGCAGCAGCTTCGTTCTTCGTGCTTCGCGCTTCTTTTCTTTTTAACCCTGCGTTAGAAACATAAAAGTTCATCGTTTTTCAGGTATTTTCTTTTGTAAGTAGTGCCAACGCATGGTGATACATTTTTCATCATTTAACTACCAAAATCATGCGTTTAGCTCCAAAGTTACTCTAATTAAGTCAAATAGTGACTATAATAACTTGTATTTCTACAAGTTATCAACGTGCATGTGTTGTATTTCTATCAAAGTTAAGAGCATCGCAACCCTACAAGAAAAGTTGCTATCGGGTTGAAAGCATAAAGTGCAAGGCAACTAAATTCCCAGGGGTATTTTGGCCATTTTGACCCCTTCATTTGGTGTATGCTTTTGAAGCTCCGTTTTGATGTCATTTTACACCAAATTGACCTCGATGGTTCGTATCACTACCTTAATGCACAAAACCTGCAAATTTTAGGGAATAGCAAGATAAAATTATGGAACGAGTCCAAATAAAGCTAGGAAAGATAGCTCTTTTTAGAAACTATCAGTTAATCAACATCTGATTCTCATATGATTACTATTTTCAAGCATGTTCTACAAACTCTGAGGTTTAGAACTCTGAGGTTTATAACTCTGAGGTTTATAACTCATCTTCAGCTCAAACCACTTTCGAATGTAACGTAAATGTTTTTGTTTAGTTTACGTCACTCACTAGGCTTCCCAGCTCAACCTTTCTAATTGTTTTCTTTTTCCTAAGTAGCGAAAGAGTTCCTGGGGTTTAGCCTACCCCAGCCTCATTTGCTACTATTGCAAACCTACAACATCAATAGTTATCTAGAGTTTGTACGTCCTTAGTTTAGGTCATGTTGATATGTTTCAAACTAGCTTGGGAGTTGAAAGTTGAGAGGTCTGATTGTACATATTGTTTGCTAAATCCTGATAAAGAGACGGTTATGAAATTATGTCTGCTTGTGTTTGTATATAGATGTGTGTGGAGTTAGTATATAGGTTTGTGGAATGTGCTATGGTTATGGATGAGATATTAATTGTTAATCAGGTTAACCGGGCATACAGGTTGCCAAGGAGCAAGTGGTTAGTAGGTATCGTAAGAGAGTTGATATTTACTGTCCTCATAACTCTTTCTAGGTTAAGAGGGTAATCTAGGAGGGGGTGTGACACGCGGTCTGATCTTATACAATCTCATTGCATAGGATATCCCTACTTACATGTCTGCACATGAACGGTATATGATCAAATTTTTTGTAACACTTACAACTCTTGTGACATTTACAAAGTAGATCTTATCGACATTATCACCAAGATAAGGCAACCAACGTTATCCATATACCACAAACATTTCAGGTTATTACTTAAACATGATCCTCTTGTTGTCTATTACATATTGTTCAAGTTATATTATTGGATTTGAGTCATGCAAATAATAAATAAAGAATTTTATTTATTTGAAAAATAAACAATAATTTTATTTATTCAATAATTTGCCTTTGCTCCAACGAATAGTCCAACATGACTCACTAGCATGCTTCCACCATGTGTCCACCACATCTGAAAATGTAAAAAGAAACTTTGGGATTCGTAACGGCTATATCAAAAGTAGAGAAAAGATCATTTATCACGCCCATCACTGACCCTACTAAGGAATAAACACAAGAGATACAGAAGTTGAGAGATAGAAATATTGCATTAAGAACAATTCTCACATAAAAGTAAGTTGGGTTCATGAAAATCCATAAGACCAAATAGAACTAACCATGATTACATACCTTCAAAGAAGTAATCAAGGCTCGTAAACATCGAGCCATTACAAATCCCAAAGAATGCAACCTATAACTAAGAAAAAAGAAAAAGAAATGTCTTCTTACATGCCTGGTCTAAAAATTTGTTGGTGCTTTTATAGAAATTGAGAGAGCGTCACGACGTTGAAACCTTTTGTTGAAAGGCAGTGTCGCGGCACCATGGAGCGCTATGGCACTGATCAATCATCGTGCGCGCGTCTGAAGAGTGAGCGCTACAACACCACATGGCAGTGTTGCAATGCTTGTCTGACCTTATGCTTCTATAAATGCCACCATGTGCAAGCGTCGTGACATCGTGCCTTCTTGTGCTCGACTTCACCCTTTTGCTCCCCATTGCTTGCTAAGTGCCCCGTTTAAGCTCAATTTGCATCTGACGTTCTGACAGCCTCCCTTGCTCAATAATCTATCTAAGAACTCAAATAAGTGTTAAATACCTAAGAAATAACATGATTTAGGCCAAGAAAGATAGCTCATTTAGGGAGCTATTAAAGACCCCCTTGCTAGAGCAAGATAATAAATCATGAAATTAATTAAATGTTTATGAGCATTCAATGTCAGTAAGAATGAACATGCTAAAAAGTCTTTGATGTAATTAAAATTCAAGATTCACAAAAGAATTTAGAAATAATCCATGATTGCATCAAACCCTAGACAAAAAGAAATCAACCTAATATGGCTTCCATAGACGTTACCATAATAAAAAATAAAAAAAAACTAAACTACAAGCAATAGTTAAAGACAAGGGAAGAAAAGAAGGCATTAGTCAGCAATTTGACTCTGTCTTCGAAGTAGGATCATCCCTCTAGTGCTCTCCAGTCGCCTTTAGCTCTAAAAATACTTGAATATAGCTTATATCTCTCTTCTGACTTCTAGACCTCAAAGTTTCGATACCCTAATGTGAAGAAATGAAGGAAATATATAGAGTTGATTTTGTAATATCATCACGACACTAATGTATAATGCCATAGTGCTACCTTGTTTTGCAGCCTTGGATTCCTATTGTCGAGCTTAGTGTTGTAGCACATCTTGCAAACCTTTTGACTCGAGTGCCTGTAAACACACACGATAGAAAAATAAAAGGCATTTCTTTTACTTAGAGGTACTAGCTTTCACATTCCAACTATAGGGACTTGTACCCAAAATTTCTCATGAGTGACCTAATTGATCACAACAAAGGTAGATGGTTTTACCCCTACCTATGCACTCACACTTTTTGTTGCTTCTTTTTCTTTCTTTTATTCACTTTCTTATTCACGTTCTTTTTCTTCTCCCTTTTTTTTATTGCTTTGATTTTTTTCCTACTATTTTCTTCTTTTCTTTCCCTTCTTTTTACTTTTTCTTTTTATTTATTTATTTTTAATAGCAGGCATACACTCTTTTGTTTTTCCCTAGCCTCACATTACAATTTATCTAGTAAGATGACTCTCTAACTAGTGGCACCTTTCGGGGTGACAACAGATTTATGGACACCATAAACTCATCCTAAGCCCTAAGAGTAAAAACAAAGGTTGGCTAGTGTACAAGGCAAGCAAGGAAGGTAAGAAAAAATTTTAAATGAGCTCATCAAACGCTCATTTCGACGAAGACAAGCAAAGAAACCTATCTAGCGCTTCCTAGGTCGTCCTAATCATTAAAGTGCAAAATTTTCTAGTTAAACTAGCGTGCTTAAAAACAGGCAAGCTCTAGATGCATCAAAACCAAACAAGCAAGCAAAGCAACAAGCACATACCCAACCCCAACTTAAATTCATGCATTGTCTCTAATGTATGTGAAACAAGCAAACAAGGACAAACAAAAAGGAAAACAGAAAATCTTCACTAAATTTGAAGCTCGTGAGGGCAGGTTGATTGCTCTAGCCATAAAAAAGATTTGATTAAAAAAACCAGCTAAGAAATAAAGAAAGAGTGTCCTCCCTGCAAGAAAAATCAAAATCGAGCCAAAGACCCTAGGAATTGCAAAAACCTAATCTAAGAGAAGTTAAGCTAACCTAAGCAGTTCGAATTAACCCTAGAAAAGAAAATGAAAATTAGAAACTAATTTAAGGGCACCAAAAATGTCAAAGTTGGGGGCTACTTCTCATCTAACTCTAATGAGCTGCTCATGGTAGGTTGGTTAGGAGCACCTTATAGATTAAGCATGAGAGGCTGTTTAGCGCGTTGAGTTGAGTTTATATGTTTGGAGTTCATATGTTAGTGAAGTTTATATGTCTGTGGAGTTCATATGTTTGTGTTTTTTATGTTTGGGGTGCTGAGTTCATATGTTAGAAGTATTTGATGCAATTTTTTTACATAAATAATCTGTTTTTATGATGATTATTTTTGTTTGTAAACTTTTTATTCAATAATTCTACACATATATATTTTTTTAGTGAACTATAGATTGCACTTTATTTTATTGTTGTTTAAGCACACATGTATTATTGGAAGTTTTGGGAAATGAGGTTTAGGGTTTACTCTTGGATCATACATTTAAATTTTTTTAAAAAAATTAAGCAATTATTTTACAAATATGTGCATGTAACGTTTCTAGTTAAGTCATTTTTATTTTAACACTTTTGTTAAAAACTTTTTAAAATAAAAACATTCATATATTTGACAATTTTTCTCAAAATTGTTTTTACATACAAGTTTGTTTGATCTTTTACCTGATAAAAGTGATTTTATAAACATTAAATTACTATAAAGAACGACTATAAAACACTATGAACTAATAAAAAATTCGGCAATTCAACGTGTTGACGGAACTTACATACTTTTGTGTCAACGAAGGTGTTTTTATTGACAATTTTGTACATCAACTTAAATATAAACATTTATTGATATTTTATATGTAATGTTAGACTAATAGTTATTTTTAAGCTTTAAATTAAGATTTTATTAACAGTTTTATGTCACCAGCGTCAACAAAACAAAAAGCTCGTGTGTCAACAAAGCCCAAATTTGTAGTAATCATAATTTAAAAGAATGGTCGTTGGAGTTGGTGGAGTGACCGCCTTTGAAGGTCACTGGAGTTGGCCGTCAACAATGATGGTTGGATGTTGTTGGAATTGGTCGTAGGCAGTGGTTGTTAGAGTTGGCTGTTGGAGGTGGTTGCTAGAGTTGGACATTTAAGGTGGTCACTGGAGTTGGTCATCGGAGGTGGTCGTCGGAGTTGAATAATGAGACATTGGTGGTGATGAGGGCTAAGTGCACTATTGGTGGACATGGTATAAAATGTCTGTGAAATATGAAGTTGGCCTCCCATACAATGAGTTGAGTTCATATCTCAACTCATCTCATCTCATCTCATCTCCTCACCTCAAACACCATCTAAGAGTGATAGCTCTCTAAATGAGCTATCTTAGTGGCTCTAATGTTGCTTGCTTGTAATGTTTAATGTGCTTATATTGTCACACCCTACTTTTTAAAACCAATGTATTGAAGAGCCTATAAAGGAAAGAAGTAGGACAAGAAGAGGTTTGTGCTCAAGTGTTAGGTAATTATAAGCTATAGATAAGTTTGAATTAGAGGGATTTGATTGAAAGGTTGCGTTGAGTGATTTCTGGATCATGGAATCAAAGCAATTCTTGAAGTTAAGAATTCTACTATGTAGAATAAACAGACCAGGAGAACGCAACCATGACTTTGAGCTTGGAAGTAAGATCTAAGGAAAGAAAAGAAACCTCATCAAGTGATGGGAGGAGTTAAAAAGAATAACTGGGAGATAAAGGAAGTTGGACGTATACCTAGTTGAAGACCATGTTGAACGCATGGTCAAGACAAAGGAACCGCATGGTAAAGGTGAAACGCATACAAGGAAATCAAGGAAGGAGATGTAAGCTTGGTTTAAATAGAATGTAAGAGTAAGATGCGTTGAAAGGAAATCTAAAAGAAGGATAAAACGCATAAGGTAGAATCGTGGAAGGAGGTTATGACAATTTAAGGTGAATGCATAACTTCCATTAAGGAAGATTTTAAATTGGATAAGTTAGAAGGTTGAGAAGTAAGCCTAAAGGAAGGAGGCTGGAGGTGGATTTAAGATAAAATTTATCGTTGAGGAAATAGTTCACATAAGGAAGAAGTTGGAAG
Organism: Citrullus mucosospermus; assembly: GCA_030954485.1. NCBI lineage: Eukaryota > Viridiplantae > Streptophyta > Magnoliopsida > Cucurbitales > Cucurbitaceae > Citrullus > Citrullus mucosospermus. The sequence continues at coordinate 8,790,698 of CM062061.1, read as the reverse complement.
CATGACCTTGGGAATACAGCACAAGAGTGCATAAACGGAATAATCAAGGAAACCTCAGGGATAGGAGAAAGGTCATGGACGCAGAATGAAATAAAGGTAAACGCAAAGAGTGCAAACGCATAAAGGAAGGTTTTGTAGATAAGATATTGGATATAAGAAAAGAGTGATGGACACATGATAGTATGTAGTTAAGGCAGATGCATGATATTATGTGGTCAGGAACAAACGCATAGTAATGTGCATTTGAGACTTTGACGCCTAGTAATAAGCGGTAGAGAAACGCGTTCAAAGATAAGATGGCGAAGAGTAAGGAAAGAAAGTAATGAAGCTAAAACCTTAAAGGAAATTCAAGGGACGCATAGGGGCATAATGCTAGAAGAATAGCTTGTATGATGGAATATGTTGGACGCATAAGATAAGCTTATAAAGGTTAGGTGGCTTTATATAGACTTGACACCTTATAAGTAGAAGGTGTTAGAAAGCATGTTGAGTGTTTCATGCAAGGTGATGCTTGGATAAATGCATAGTTAGTTAAGCATGCAGCGTGACATGTGGCAAACAAGTGGCCAAAAAGAGAGGAAAAGTGGGGATGGCAAGCCCTCTATAAATAGAACCTTGAGGGAAAAAGAGGGACGGATGATCCTTTAATTTTTGAACTCTTGAGAGAAAGGGCAGAGAGAAGGTAGAAGGAGAAAATCATTGCGTCCGTAGTAAAAGTTTGCGGCCAAGAAAGGATATTCTGGACAACTCAGCCATCTTGTGTTAAGAAGAAGCCTTGCGTCTAAGGGGACAGCCTTGCGTTCAAAACGAACTCAACGTTCAAAGTGAACGTCGAGTCCAAAGATAGACTTTGAGTTCAAGTGGGACCTTGCGTCTAAGAGGGGTCGACGCATCCAAAAGGGAAACAAGAAGAGTTAGGCTGCATCTTGCGTCTGAAGAGCAAGGTTGCATTCAATCGAGCTAACAAAGGAAGATAAGTTGCCTTGCGTTCTAGACTAGAACGCTGCGTCCAAGGAGCTCGGGAAAGAGAAAATAGAAGGGAGAAAGAAGAATTTTTCTTGAGCAAGTATAAGATGAGTAACACCAACGCTTTTTAGAGTATAAATGAGTGCTTTGTGATTTATATTATGAATATGCATTCATGAGTTTTCAACGTATATAGAGCATGCGTTTACATATATAAAAGCACATGAATATGTTGGTTATAGAAATGAGAGCATGCGTTTATATATATAAAAGCACATGAGCAAGCTGAGAGCATGCGTTTATATATAGAAAGCACATGAGTATGCTGGGTATTAGAAATGAGTCTTGTAAGAAGCATGCTGTTGATAATACAAGATTTTCATTGAGAAGCATACTGCTAATCATAGATGATGTTTCTAGAACATAGTGTATTTTATTAATTCTTAGACATGGCACCCCAAAGCTCAAGGACTAGAGGAAGGCAAATGGGTAGCCGGAAAATATAAATGGGACCCAATGCTCAAGGAGAAAAGGAAGGCATATGGGCAGCCCGGGTTATATCTACGTGCACATAGAAGAATATATATATACGACGCTGATGTGTTGAGATTACTCCACACAACTAAGGATAATCGACGTTGAGTAGCGTTAGCACCTCAACTAAGGAAAAGATATGAAATGAATTTGATGTTGAGAAGCGTAGAAGCAATGCTCCGCCTCAACTAAGGAAAATGATTAGAAATGAATAAGATTTTTTAGTATTTCCCAGAAATAAGCATGCAAGACTTAATAATGGTGTTTCAGTATAATTTAATATGATTAGAATCGATATTATTTAGAATAATCAGTTTCATAGTTAAAATAAGTTATTTAAAAAAAAACTGTTACTCACTGAGCCGTTAGCTCATTCTTTTATATGTTTTCCATTTTCAGGTAGCATGATGGTTCCCGTTGCCAGTCGAAGTCGAGGTTTGTCAAGCGATAACGGTATTATCGTCCTAGAAAGAGTGTTTAAATGAGGGAAATAAGGTAAGCTGACAGTGGAAATCAACAAGGAAGTTGATGACTGCTGTCCTCACGCTCCATCTCGTGCTACATAAGGGTAGTTTGGGTTGGAGTGTGACATATATGTTCATATTAGTAGGATCTTGGGCAAATAATGCATTCCAGAGCGTTATGGCTCATTTGGGTAACTAGAAGCAGGACGACGCTCTTCATAGAAGGTTGAGAAAGAGCACAGTGCTGTGACATTGGGATATAAAAATTGCTCTTCAGTTTTTAGGTTATAACTTTTGATCCGGGTAGCTGTTTTGAGCGATTAACCACTCATTTTTATTGTTTTGTCATCCTCTATCCATGTACAACATTAGATTCTAAGTCAATAAGATATTTATTTTTAATATCTTATTAGGTTATAACTTAGGGAAGTTGAATTTGTCCAATATTTATTTTTAATTATTTTATTCATAAATACTCCTCCATTTTCAATTTAACTACATTGGCAAAATACTTGAAAGCATAATAATAATAATAATAATTCCATAAGTCAATAAGATAAAACCAAAGAAGATTCAAGGAAAGCACTCAAAAGAAACATCAAATACAAATCCAATTAGACAATGAAATATAAAATTCACATGAAAATAGTATAAAGTCTTGTTAATAAAACATAAAAAGAAAAAAAAAAAAAGTTCAATATAAATAGGCACAGTTTTTAAAAAAATAAAAAAGAAGTAAGGAAGAAGACAAGAAGGCTAGTAATGTAGTATCATATTCATATAAACAATTTAATTTTTTTCCCTTCAAAATTATAATTAATAAATAGTAAAAAATCCACCCCATTTGAGTAAAGAAAAAATCGACGAGTTGAAGGAAATAATCGTTAGGTGGCCAAAACATCGGAGTCATCAATCAGTGAACCACGTGCGGAAAGACACGTGGCAGGCTGTGAGAGAATGACAGCGAATGAAAGTGGTACCACCGCCGTATTAATGCGTGAGGGGTCTTAACAATTCGCACGTTGTGAGTTACCGGCTAAGCCAGTCACCGTCACCGGATCTATCGGTAACCCCTTCCGATTAATTCATAAACATGCTTAAATTTCAATGACGGCCAAGATCCAAATACGCCTTTCTTCTCTGCTTCGTTTTGCTGCTGCTGTTCATTTCTCCTTTACTTTTTCTTTTCTTTTTTGCCCTTCTCTTTGTTTTAGAGTTTCTCTTCTTTGGTCGTTTTTTGTCTGAATTTTGTGTTGCTGCCGGGTTTTTGGTCTCGAATGGAGATGGATTTTTTGGGTTTGAGCTCTAAGGAGCCATTGGCTGTGGTGAAAGAGGAGATTGACAATGATGGAGCACAAGATTCTGGTAATTTTTCTTCCAATTTCATTCTTTTTCTTTGATTTTTCTAATCTTTCTTTAACTTATTCGAACTTCGTTGTGGTTTAGTTGCTTTTATGGTTTCTATCTTTCAATCCTCTGTTTATGGTTGGTTGATTCCTGGTGTTTGGATTTCGCTTAATGAAGTTTTTGGTTGGAGATAGTTTTTTGGGAATCAGAGAGAATTCCCACTCTTTTTTTTTTTTTTTTTTTTTCATTATTAAGTAGTGGCTGACTGGCTCTTTGTGATAGATTAGTTAATTTGTTGGATGACAAAATTCTCTCTTAATTTCAGTTAGGAAGCTTTTTTCCTTCAAAGAAAATTGGGGGTTTTCTATGTTGTTTTGGAGCTATGAACTTTTGAAGTTCCCTAATTGTTGTTAGTAAAGATAACCTAGTATTATAGTCTGGTGATTTCATTGATCTTCCTGGGGGCTTTTTCTTTTAGGGTATACTAAAAGCTCTGGTGTTCCATGGTCCTCTAACAAGGCCTCTGCTCTTCCTCATCTGATGCCTTTCAAGATTTCTGCAGAGGACAAGACTTCAAAGCTTGGTTCTGATCCGGTCATGGGTACTTCAGATCAACGTGGAGCAGCCGAAATCCAGGTTTGATATGTGTTCTTCAGTTTTGTTTTCGATAAATGAACTTTTTGTAAACTAGAGGTCTATCATCTTGCATACATACATACTGGGAGTTAGAGCTAGATGTGGGAAATTATTTCAAAGGTTGTTCTGTGTGGAAACCACATCTTGATTTCAGAAACGGTTAGGCGGTGTTTAGCTCATGGATTGGGTTTGTGTTAACCCGCGGCCGAGGTTAAGAAGTCAATCCTATATTTGGTGTGTGAGGATGCTTGTTTCTGGCCATGTGTTTGCTAATGGAATGGACTACATAATCCCAAGCTTATATGATCCATAAATTTGACATAGGTTACATAAACCTGGATTTCTATGACCTACTCCTTTGTCTAGTCCTAAGATAGATTACGCTAACTCAGATCTCTCGACTCCAGGTTTCATAAACCCAATTTCGTCAAGATCATGTGTGAAAACATCTCATTATTATGTTTAAAGGGGATAAACAAATGCCTTTGCCTTTACTAAAATGTATGGCTTGTTTTTGTTTGGGCTGATATGGTTGTATCTCTTTCTACGGTCGTATCCTCGACTTTTTCAATCTAGAAAACGTTCAATCACGATAGGCAAGGTGGTCCTCATTTTTCCCTGGCAGCTTATCCTATGCAACCTGATTTGTATTCGATTCATCGTCCTCACGAAGCAAAACTATTTTCAGTTCAAAATCAAGGTATATCTGTTTCCTTAGGCAATCCATCCTTGAAGAACCCTTTTACTCCTCCTGGTCAGATGGCTGGTTCTATCCTCAAACAACCACTTGGAGGAGTCCCTGTTTCGAGTGCTCCGAATTCGTTTTTCTCACCATTTGGTTCCATTGTTGGGATGACTGAACCATGGTAACACTCTTCGACCCTTACCGTTCAACTTCTTTTCTCTACTATATTGAGCATTTTACTGGTAGAACTGAATGGATTTTGAACATCTTTTTGAATACTGTGTTCAGGAATAGCATGAAACCTACTGGTGGGTCTCCAAATCAATTGACTATTTTTTATGGCGGTACCGTTAATGTCTACAATGACATTACCCCTGAAAAGGTATTTTATTACCCCCTGCTCACTTGGAAAAGAGAGAAAAAGAGGAAGAATGAACCTGAGTTGTATAACTTTGCCTCTTTTGAAGTAACATGTTACTCTTTTGCAGGCTCAGGCTATAATGTTTTTGGCTGGGGCTGGGGCTGCTATATCCAACATTGCACATCCAAAAGCTCAAGCTCATGGAATGGGTGCAAAAATGGCTGCAGCAAGTGATGCTGCTCCTGTGAACCAGCCCGTAAGTGCCTTGCCTTGCCCTGCTCTCTCTAGCCCCTTGTCTGTTTCTTCTCACACGGGTGCCCAGTCTGCAAGTGGGTCAAGCTGCACTGATGAGTTGAGAGGAGCTAAAACCAATGGAGTTCCCACAACTCCTATCAGCAAAGTAGAGCCTCCAAGAATAGTCAATCCGGTCGGATCTGTCACTGCTAGTGCTATGATGCCATCTGGTATGCCATATTTTATTCTTTTCATACTTCTGATGTGTTGGGTACGTTGTTCTGCCATTTGTTTGTGTATATTGATGGTGTCTGTTTTAGCCAACAATTTTACTACAACTCGGGATATTCTACAATTTGGGAATAAGCATTCTTGATCATATAATAGGTTGAAACTTTCTTGAGCTGCAGTTTTTATATTTTTTTGTTCCTTCTCTGTTTTCTTCCACAGCTGTTCCACAGGCTCGTAAGGCATCCTTAGCTCGGTTTTTGGAGAAGCGCAAGGAGAGGTAAGTTGTTAAACAATTTCTTGACCAGAAAGAACATCCTCAAAGAGAATATAGATCCAAAATATTGTCTTTAGTATCTGATATCAAATTAATGAAAATATTTTGGGCCCAACATCTAATCGTACTACACTTTTATGGTCATATAGGGTAATGAGCTCTGCTCCATACAATCTTAGCAAGAAATATCCCGAGTGTGCTGCGACAGAATCCAACGGCGCAAATTTCTCGAGTTCTATCATGGGCAACAGCGCTAATGTCGCAAGCTAAGAGCAACAATCATATATGATGCAGAACTTAGAGAATGATGAATTTTATATGATGTTTTGTAAGTTAAAAGCAAAAAAAAAAAAAAAAAAAAAAAAAAAAAAAAAAAAAAAAGATGTAAGCTACTGATTCTTATGATGGTCTATTATTATCTGAACAAACTTCAAGGGCTTTGGCTATTCAAGTTTCAAAAGTTCCACGTCTTAAATAATATTTCCCTATACATAGTTGTTCTAGAGTTGTCAATTATTGTTCAAACTTTGTTGGATCAACTGCTTCCAGCACTTTTTATGTAGCCTTAATGTAAACATTAGTATTTCTTGTAACTATTTCATTCCTCTCTTCGGTTTGATATTCATTGTAAATTCAGTTTACGTAATTGATGACCGACTTTGATATTATCACAGATTAACAATACCGTTCTGTTGTACTGCTTGAAACGTCACGAGTTTTGTAAGTCCCTCTCGTTCGTATATTACATACTTATCTATTGATAAAGATTTTCTTGGTAGATATTGTTGCTGAAAAGATAAGATTGGTTAAAGAACATGGAGTAGTGTGGTGTTGGTTTGATGGTCAATTTTTCTTGCTGTTAATCAACTAGATTTTGAAATGCAAGTTGCAGGTAAAATCTTCAGCTAAAAGAAAGCTATTTTTTTTCTTTTATATATATTTTTTTATTTGTAAGCTTTTGACTCTGATGGGGAATCTCTTGATATTAAAAAATCTGATCAGTTAATTGGTTGATGTTCCTTTTTTTCATTAGGTACACTCATGTGTGACTTAAAATGAAAGCACATTTTCCCCACTAAGGTAACAACTAAAGGGGTTCAATGTCAAGCCTTTTGTGTGGGTTCATCAAAGGAGCAGACAAGGAGTTAACTTTAAATTCCTAAAAGTAAATGAAGGTTAAAAAAATGTTTTATTTTTGACATGGAAAGTTTGTCCAATAGAGTAATTTCAAAAAATATATCATTAAAAGGTTGTTTTAAAGTTTTTTAAGAATGAAAAATGTAATTGGTTTGTTGGTTAAGTTATAAGTTTAGTTTTTTTATTTCCAACATTATATATATTTTGTTCTTGAATGAGAAAGTGTAAGTTGTACTTATGAGAATTTATTATATTTTGATTTAGTTTCTAGCTTTAACATCATTAACAAAATGTTGATGTGGTGTAAAACTTTGGTATAAGGAAAAAAAAATATGATTAGGCAAGTTTGGTTTTTGTTGATGGTGTTTAATTTATGACTTAAGCAACGGTGTACTTGATTTTCTTTCGCCCTATTTAGTATGATTTTCATTTCACATTAACACGTGTGTTTTTAAAATAGTACATAGGTGCACGCGAATGTTCATACAAATATTAATTTTTAAAATTTGTCTTAAGACTTAAAATTCTCTTAAAAATGGGCATAAAAACACATAGAGAAAGAAAAATTCTTATAAATGGAAAAAATATCAAACTATTTACGAATATAGAAAAATTTCAGCAAGTCAGCTCTTTTTATCATTTGTCTATCACGGTTTATTGCCTAATGATAGATGTCTATTGCGGTCTATTGTTGAATTTTTTTTATATTTATACACAGTTTAATTCATTCTACTATATGTGAAAGCCACTCTAAAAGAAATATTTGTATCTTAAATTTTAAAATTAGAAAATCAAAAAATAAAATAAAATTATTATGAAATTAGACTTCTTATATTGAAGAAATATAATATTCAATATATGAAGATTAGATATAGAACTTATCCAAAATCACAACTTTCTTTTGTTTTTATGTGCATTTGGTGAAAAAGGACCAAGGAATTTCAGAGCTTCAATGTAATCATGTCAAGAATGTATATCTCACATGGCTTCAAAATTCCCTATTTATTGATCAATGTGTCAAGTTTTTATTGAGTTTCTTTATGAAATGATTACTTCTTATCAAAGAAGAGAGTTAATAAATTGTAGAAAGATTTGGGCAAACATGAAACTTATAGAAGAGTTTGGAGAGATTAGGACTAATAATGAATATGGCCAATAAGCTATAGGAACCATCTATGCCCTAAAATTTAATAATTTTTAATGTATATATTTGAATTTTTGTAAAATGATTGCCGTTATAATATGTGCATTTTGTCTCTACTTCATAGGTATATGTTTTTTTTTTTTTTTGAAGGATACTTCATAGGTAAATTATTCAAATACTTTTAAGGTTACCAAATGTAACTTTGAATCTAATAAAAAGTGTAACTTAAACAATTTATAATATATTTATAACAATGAAGATCTTATTGATTTAGTTAGATTGTTGATATTGTTAATATTGTAAAAAGTTACAAATGATTTAAACTCCTAACAATTTAAATAATATGTCATTTGATTTTATTTCCGTGAAATGACTAGTAGGTGCACTCAATCAAGAATTAGAATATATGTCGATATATTCATATATTTGTAAATCTTAATATGAAGTTATACACTAATATTAATATGTTTTTTAAAGTTAAGCTTAAAGATATGAATTCCACCTGTTTTCTAAATAAGTTAGAATTCAAATGTATATTAACAAAAAGGAAAAAAATGTGAAAAACTTGTAAAAAATTGGAAGAAACTAACGTAATTTTAAAAATGAAAAATTAAAATAATCAAAATCGTTATCAAATAGATCTCCATGACTAACTTGAATATTTTTATAACTTTTTTTATTTACATAACTATCCATCGATATATTCGTAAAATTAAACTTATGATACACCTATTATTTTAATGACATAATCACGTGAGAGTTAAACTTTTTTTTTTTTTTTTCATCTTATTTTTAACAAGTGGGGCATGGAGAACTAAGCTTACCCAACCACCTCAAGAAAAAGAAATTGATAACTAGGTAAAATAATTTAGTATGGGTCAATTATCGTTTCTTTGATAAAAAGAAATCATTAAAGTCTGATTTGATAACTATTTTTTTTTTAGTCATCTATTTTTTAAATTTATGTTTATATTCTCTAAAATTTCATACTATGGTTCTCACATTTCTTAAATACACACTTGAATTTTTATTCAAATTCTAAAAAAAAAAAAAAAAGGTTTTTGGAAACTATTTTGTTTTTAGTTTTTAAATTTGGTTTAGTTTTTTAAAACATTAGTAGAAAGTAGATATTAAAATAAATAAATTTATAGGGGAAAGTAGTGTTTATAAGATTAATTTTAAAAAACAAAAAACAAAAAATAAAAAAAAAATGTAGACACAGTTTGACAACCATTTTGTTTTTGAAAATTAAACTTATTTTTACTCAATTTCTTATAATGATTTGCATCTTTTTTAAATACAAGAGTTGAATTATTATACAATTCTAAAAACAAAAATAAGCTTTTGAAAGCTATATTTGTGTGATTTTCTAGTTTTTAGAATTTGGATTGGTTTTGAAAACGTGATAAAAAGTATATAACAAATCGAGAAATTTAAAGGTTGAAGAATTTTTTATAAACTTAATTAAAAAAAAATTAAAAAACCAAATCAATACTAAGCGGATTAATTATTATCAAATGGGGTCAAGATATTTTTTTATTTATATATAAAGAAGTTGACGTTGCATTTTGTATCATTCTAAAATCTAAAGAGACTAAAATACGTGTCTCCATCCATGTCAGCCAAGATGCGAAGGCAATAAAAACGTGCAACAAATCTATCTAGAGATACTTTGAAGGTATAATTATTGAAGGAATAGTATTTTAAATTTGAATGACATTTCCTTTATCAAAAGCAAAAAAAAAAAAAAAGAAAGAAAAAAAAGGACTTTGGGAATCTATATAATACCAATCTACAAAATCATTTACCAAACAATATTCAAAATCAATCAATGAAAAATATATTTCAATTGCAATATTTTTCTAGAAATAAATCAAGTTCCACATAAGATGTATAGGAAACCAATCAATTTATTGAGGTCCAATTTTAAGTTTTGGTTTTTCTATTTTTAACTAATAAAAAATGACCTATTTTTTTTGGAGTTGTATGCTAGGTTGAAAGAAACTTCATTAGCTTAACTCAAAACAATAAACTTAACTAATAGACTCCCTCTCCAGTAACTCATGTAAAGTCAATTCTTCAATTCAACTCAGACTCCCTCTAAATTTGAGCTCTCATCACTTCCACATGCAAGAGTTTCTCTCAAGTTTTGAATGAGATCCCCTCAATATAACATTGATTACGCTTCACGAGTTTTTACTTACTCCCTAAGTGACTTATTACACTCTCATAAGCAACCAGCCTCGTCTAATTGATTGCTGGTAACACTCTCAACAACATAGTATATCAAGTTCACTAATAGTGCATAAGGGGTTAAGGTTTACCACTCTCAGAAACACCTTAGTACACACTTCTATATCAAAATGGCTAACTTTAAAAAGAAACGAGGACCATAATATATATGGCTTGATGGAACAACCTTGAAAAGATAGTGAAGGAAATAAAATATTATTTGCAAGAATAAAAAGTAAGGTAATGAAACCACGTCAAAAATCCAACCAATAAGGAAAAAATCTTCAGGCAGAATCACTTTGAGACAATACATTTTACTTGACATAGAACAACACATATTATAAGATATGTTATCCAAATTTTATCTATAACAAAATCAGTCAATTATACTATAATAGGGTAACATCAACGTTATTCTTCTATTTTTATGTGCATTTGGTGAGAAAGGACTAAGAAATTATAGAGCTTCCATGTAATCATGTAAAAAATATCTCACATAGCTTCAAAAATCTCCATTTGTTGGTCAATGTGTTTGAGTTTTTATCGGGTTTCTTTATGAAATGATAACTTCTTATCAAAGAAGAGAGAATTGTGCGGTAGAAAGATTTGTGAGCAAAATGAAACTTGAGATTAGGACTAATAATGAAGATGGCCAATAAGCTATATGGACCATTTATGCCATAAAATTTAATAATTTTAATTGTAAATATTTTAAACCTTGTCAAATGATTGCCCTTTTTCATATGTGCACTTCATATGTAATTTTTTTTTTTCCTTTTAAGAACATAGGTATATTATTAAAATAGTTTAAAGTTATCCAAAGTAATTTTGTATGTAATAGGTGTAACTTAAGTAATCTACAATGTAATTATAATATTCGAACATCTTATTCTAGTTAAATTGTCGATACTATTTATATTGTAAAAAGTTACCAATGATTTAAACTCCTAACAACAAAAATAATGCACCATTTGATTTTTTTTTTTTTCCATGGAATGACTAGTAGGTATACTCAACCAAGAATATAAAAATACATGTGGATACATTGATATATCCGTAAATGGAACATTATTAATAATTTAATAAATACCACTTATATCATTCATAAATACCCATCTGTGTGCATGTATGTATGCGTGTGTGCGTGTGTGCGTGTGTGCGTATATATATAGCTTTTGAATATACACACTAATCAATTTATTTTTGGTTTGATTTTGTTTTTGGAATTTGACATTAAAATTTAAATGCGTAGTATAAAAAACGAAAGACTAAGCTTGTCAAAAAATTATGAATGAACATAATTTTAAAAAATAGTGAACAAAAAAATATACCAAATGTGTCTTAACGATTAATTTAAATAATTTTAATAATCATTTTGTTTACATAACTATCCATAACTATATTCGTAGAATTAAAATTCCACATAGAGAGTTAAATATGGTTTTTTTTCAACAAATGGTATGGAGAACTTGAACCTCTAGTCCCATGGAAAGAAGTATATATCAATTATAATTGAGTTATACTCACTTACATCTTAATATGTCACGAATAACCAACTATATATCAACTAGAAAATTAACATGAGACCGACTAACCATGAACTTAAATGGTAATTTACTAGTAATGTAATCTTAATTTATGCAACCACCAATAAGGTGAAGTGTGATAATTTGAATTTCTAACTTTAGGGACATCAAATTATGCATGTAAATTGCTGTTGAGCTTTGTTACACTTACTATTTTATAAAAATAAATAACTAAATAAATTATTAATTATTTATAAGTAAAGAAATTTAAGTTGCATTTTGAATCTTTCTAAAGGGACAAAAAAAAGTGAAAAATGTGTCTCCATCTATGTCAGCAAAGATGGAAGAGAAAAACGTGCAACAAATCAATCTAGAAAGACTTTGATGGTATAATAATTGAAGGAATAATAATTTTAATTTGAATGAAATTTCCTTTATAAAAAGCAACAAACAAAATGAACTTTGGGAATCTATATAATACTTTATCTACAAAATTATCTACCAAACAAAATTCAAAATCAACCAGTGAAAAATATATCTCAATTACAATATTTTTCCAAAAATAAATCAAATTTCACCACAGAGGTAGGAATCTAATCAAAACTTACTAAGCTCCAAATTTAATTTGGTTTTTGTACTTTTAACCAATAAAAATTAAAACACACATGTTTCGTAATTGTTATTTTAAACTAATCGTTTTCCTTTTATGTTAAAAACATTTGGAAGAAAAAAAAAAAAAAGGCGAACATATATGGTGACTATTTTTTATTTTATCTTATATAAAGAGTTTAAAGGTAGTGAAAAATGTTAGAGAGAGCAAAATATGTGGAGGTAGAGTAAGATACTTTTTTTTTTTTACATAAAATAAAGTAACTTTAGAAAGATAGATACGAAGGAAATTAAATCCCACCAAGGGTGTGAAATCACGTTATTGGATATATTGAAAAAATTAAAAATACAAAAAAGTAAAGAAATACAATTTTATGGGAAGATAATTTTATTAGAATTTTTCTAAAAAAATTGGGAGAATTAGTGAAGATAAGATTTTTAGAGTAATTGTAAAGATTATTTTTTCTAGAGAGTGTTTTCTACGAAGGCTCCCAAGTGCCCTATTTATAGAACTGCATGGTTACTCCTCCGATAAATAGATTTTAAATCAAATATTTAATAATATCCAATATTAACAAATATCTACCCAAATAATATCTCATATTAAATGGTTTAAAATATTTAAATCTTATTTAAATATTTATTTTCTGCAGAATTTTTGATTTAGATCTCATCCAAATTAAATAATTAATTATTTGAATCCAATTCAAATCAATTAATTAATTATGCATTTATTTATTTTCTGCAAAATCTTTAATTTGAATCTCATCCAAATTAAATAATTAATTATTTGAATCCAATTGAATTTAATTAATTAATTTTTCCTCTATTTATTTTATACAGAATCTTTATTTTGGATCTCATCCAGATTAAATAATTAATTATTTGAATCCAATTCAAATTAATTAATTAATTATCGTTCTATTTATTTATACGGAGTTTATCCAAATAAATAACTAATTATTTGAATCATATTAAAATAAATTAATTATAAAGTTATAATGTGAATCACATTCAAATAAAATTTATAATAAATCATGCAATTAATTATATCCAATACAATTAATATTTTCCCTCATAAATTTGAACATTTCAAATTTTTCTTTCAATGGTCCGTCGTGAGCTAGCAAGGGACCTTATGGACCACAGATCAGAAGCTTCAACAATATGAGATTAATCAGCTAAACTCATTAACCACATTAGTCAATTCGTTAACTGTTGGTACACTCCACTGAAGACCCACAGTTGCACTCTTTTCATTACAGATATATTTCGGTGTCCATGGATATAGACCAATAATAGCAAATTAGTCCTTCACAAGTATTCATAACACCAGCTGGTTTAAATTACCGTTTTACCCTTGGGTTACTTCTAAATATGTGCTCTTCTAATAAACAACTTGTTTATGATCTAACCATTAAACAGAAACCCTTCTCGGGTTAGGGAGAGGGTAGGGCCCTTTGTTCAAGTCCCGGAGACACCACTTAAGGAAACACTTATCTACTTACCCTAAAAATGGGATGAGTGAATTCCATCTTGTATAATTATGTTCCTAGCTCCCCACTCGGTCTTGTCCCCAAGATGGTAGGCATATTGAGTCGAAAAATGACCACTCTCACCTATACAAATCAAAGTACAATCCCTCGTGGACAGGAGTTCATAATATACTCAAGCTTAAGACTAAGTTGCCTAGGTCATTCTATTGAAATAGAAACCTAACTAGTCAACAGAGTTATATCTAGTGATTACTATTTTTTGGCCCGGTATTATGCAAACTCATTGCATAGGATACCCCTACTCACATGTCACCTACACGAACGTGTTATATTATCACGTTTGTATCAAATACAAAGTGGGTTGTATCCATAGTGTCACCAGGATAAGATACCCAGTCTTATCCCTATACTATAGACCCTTTAGACTCTATCTTGAACATTGATCTCCATATGTCCCCACATATAGTTCAAGACTAATAAAACAACCTAGGATGTTAGTTTATTGGATTTAGGGTTATTAAGACAAAACAAACAAAAACAATCAATAACGTTTAGTGAAGTAACACATCAATAACTCTTTATTAATGATTTAATTATGATCAAATTATTACATTTACGATCTACGAGTTTTAGGGCATAAAACCCAACAAGATAAAAAGACTTAAGTTAGAGAAATTAGGGGAAACAAAATAAAAGTTATAAAGAGAAATGTTAAAGAACAAAAGTTATGTTAGAGAGAGAATATTTATTAGAGAAAGAAAAAGAAATGTCAGGAAGAAACTTACTGTAATGCCACGAGTTTAGAAAGGAAGATGAATGAACTGAGATTACATCCGAATGAGAGAGATCCTAAGGATATAAAAGTATGCTTAAAAAAGTTGAAAGGAGGCGTACTTTCCTTTTTGGTGGCTCAATCATAAGAATTCCAAAGTTAAAGGTGCTTAATTTGGAGCAATCCTATGTTAGGTGACCTCATAATTTTTCTAAGAAGCGTGTGAGTGAGGACATAACGTCCTAAAATGACTTGTGTTTGTTTGTTGGGATAGTCTTCACTCTTAGAAGTATTCAAAACAAACAAAGATGATGTTGCCAGGCCGTAGGGGAATGTTGGGGCAATTAGGTATCGAATTCTTGTTAATTTTGACAATAATGTAGTTTTAAAATATGGAAAATATTGGGTAGTAGTGATTTTTCTTTTTAATAATGTAGTTAAAAAACAAATTCTTAATAGAAACTATTGGCAAATAGTTTGTGTTAGAGATTTGGTATTGGTAATATTTTTTAAGTGTGTTTCATGGTTGTTAGTAACATAGTTCTTCATTTTGTCTCATACGTAGGACAAAATGTGATCATCTTGTCCTACGCGTTGTTCCGTAAGATGTCTTACATAGTACTATTTTATCTTGAAAATTTTGTGTGGTTTTTCTTAAGGATCTTTTCCTTCTTTGGCTTGACTGATTATAGAAATGATATGTTTCCTTTGTATTCCAATACATATTTAAGGGCGAGGGAATTGAATCTTTAATGGAAGCGTGTGATCATATTTGCCTTGAATTTTTTTAGATGACAAAAAAAATTAGAGAAAAGTGAAATCTAAATTACAAAACATGTTGTAATTATCAAGGTTAAGTATGGAAAAGGAGAAGGAAAAACAACACCTTTGCAGAAACCTCTTTCCAGCAATTTATTTATTTTTTTTCTTTTCTAGCAATTCTTCTCTTCTAAAAATCTATTCCTTTGTTATCCTTCTTTAAGAGGTCTTCCTTGCCATGACTCGGTAAGAAACCGATTGGTGGGAATCTCTTTTAAAAGATAAAGGAAATTGAAAGGGAGAAGTTGAGAGAATTGTAGAAAAATTTTCTTTATGTAATCCTTATGTTATCTGAGAGAGAGATGATTGTAATTCTTCAAGAAGTTCAAATACATAATAACTTCTTTCTGTATAAAATGTAGGAGTGTAGAGAGAACAACTCTGCCCACTTCCCCCCTCTCCCTTTTATTAAAGTGGAGTTAGTTTAATTTAATCAATTAATTAATCGATTAAATAATTTAATTTAATTAATTAAAATATCTTGTTTTTAATTATATAAATATTTGAATCATATTTAAATGTAAATTTCTCTCTTAACCTATAGCTTTCATATGAATCACATTCAAATAAACTCTTAGCCTATAGTTTTAATATGAATCTCATTCATATTAATTTATTATTTGAATCATATTATATGGTTTAAATTTGAATAATATTCATAATTAACTATGTAATAATGTCTCTTCATACATTACATTTTATATTAATTGTATCTAATACAATAAATATATTTTTTCCTTAAATCAATTTGAACATTTCAAATTATTCTTTCAATACCTTAGTCCTTGTTGATCTGTTATGAGCTAGCAATGGAACCGTATGGACTTACAGATTATAAGCTCCAATGATTCGAGATTAATTAATTAACTTTCATTCATTAACAATGGGGCAAACCACTGTAGACCTATAGTTGCACTCTTATGCACTGTAGGATGAGTTACGTCCATGGATATAATCACTACAAGTAAGTCGATTCTTCACCAGTTATTTGTAATTACATATGGGTCAAGGGTTCGTTTTGCCCCAATAATTATCTTTGTGTTCTCAAGTACCATCCTCCAGTGAACAATTCATTTATGGTCTAACTATAAACCAAGTCCCTTTCAGGCTAATGAAAGGGTGGGCCCCACTGTTCAAGTCTCGGAGTTAGCACTTAAGGAAATTATTCATCTACTTACCCTATATGATAGGAGTGAATTCCATCTAGTGAAATAACGATTTCATCTCCCTATTCGGTCAAGTCCCCAAAATGGTAGGCTTATTAAGTTGGTGGCTCAAGTCACTCTCAAATCAAAGGACGAGCCTTTATAGGCAAGTGTTCATAATTTACTCAAGATTAAGATCGAGTTACATATGATCATCCTGTGAAATATTAATCTCTTCAATCAAAGGAGTTAAAAAGAGAGATTAATTATTTCATGATTGATAGCTACTGAAAGATGCTATCTTATAAAACTTAATTCAGTCTCATTCTAGGATTTATGTGTTTATTTCCATGATTATGCAAGTCTTTAGCACTCAAAGGGTAAGATAGATTATTGGAGTCGAAACGGGGCTAAAACGAACAAAAACGAAGATCCAAAGGCATCAAACGAAAAAAAGAAGGAAAATTACCAAAATACTCATGGAGTGGCACAGTGCAGTGCAACTGCACAAAGGCAGCGCTTTTTCCCGAGAGGGTTATGCATGCAATGGCGTCGCAGCATTGTCTATGTGCTACGAAACGACGTTGCCTTGTGGTGCCGCGGTGCTACATGTTTTGACTGACAAAACAAGCCTGTGTGCACGTTGGCACTGTTGCACTTTTTTCCAGCGCAGCGGCACCGACCTGTTTCTATATATACGTGTATCTTCCAAATTAGGTCATCTCAATCTCAATTCTCTAGCCACCAACTCGAATTCCCCTCTGCTATTTTCATTCCCAACACACTTTTACTTGTAGAATTTAATTTTTTTTTACTTGGATTCATCTTGGCATACTATGAGTAGCTAAGGTAAACACTTTCTAGTTGAGGGTAGGATTGAAACCTATGAGTTTTGGTTGGGAGACTTGGATTTTTCATTGTTCTTAAATGTATACCTGCTGGTAATTTATGTTCTTGAATGTCGGTTGAATTTCCTTGCATTGGTGTAATAAATTTCTTGCCAATTTCTATTATTCCATTGTTTAGCTAAAGATTGACTTATGATGTGGTAAATTGTATGTTAGTCTTAAAGGACAAGAGTTAAAGCATTATTGGGTGTGAATTTTAGGTTGTTTAGGACGATCCTTTCACAAACATATTGTATGATTAATCAATTACTAGAACGAATTGATTAGTAATTTAGGCTATCCAGATTATTAATCGACTTGGCTAGATCACCTTACTTAATGCAAATGTTTAATTTTTATGCATGCTTTCGAACCCAATAGATTGAGCATCTAGGTTAATGAATTAATATACAATTTATGGAATATTGCTTTAGTCTAAAGAGACAAACCAGCTAAGTTTAATAATCAAGCAAACTTGCATTAGTAAAGTTTAATGATCAACCAATACGAATGAAGGGATTCCAAATCCCTATGCTAGATTTTTAATCAAATTAATCTCCTCTAAACTCTTGCCATTTACTTTTCATGCAATTTTACATTCGTGCATTTAAATTATCTACGTACACAACACTCACAAACCCTCCAGTGGTTTACCCTAAGAAATCTATTATCATGTCAAAGAAAAACGCAAGAGCTCTTTGTGGATCGACTTGACCAACTACTACTGTAGTTTAAGTTTGGTCTGGAGTTTATAAATATTGTATGATCGATTAAGAGGAAGTTCGACACCCTTTCTTGGGGTTGCAATAGCGGTCCAATCTCATACAAACTTTGTATAGGATATTCTCACTCACATGTCTCCACATGAATGATTTGGTTCATATCATTTGTAGCATTTACAAAGTGGGTGGTACACAGAGTGTCACTAGGACAAGACACCCAATCTTCTCCATATACTATAGACCATTTAGGTTATTACTTGAACATGATCTACCTGTATGTTAACTCTATACTATTTAAATTTTCATAAAATAACATTGGATTTTACTTTATTGGATTAAGTTATGCAACACTAAATACAAAATAAAATAATAATTTATTTTATTAATCATCAATAAATAGTTTGTTTACAAACTTGGAGCTTAAGGGCATAAAACCCAACAATCTCCCACTTGACCTAAAGCTAGTAGGACTGTACAAGTACAATAAAGTAGGGCATACACTATACCAAATAATATTTCCCACTTGACTTAGACAAGATGATGCATATCTCATAGACCTAGACTCTCTAAATGATTCTCAAACACTTTAGTTGTGAGAGCCTTTATAAATGGATCAACAATGTTATTCTCTGATGCAATCTTTGTGATAATCACATTTCCTCGTGGCACAATTTCTCGAATCAGGTGATAGTTCCTCTCTATGTGCTTTTCCCCTTTTATGGCTTCATGTTTCCATAGAGTTTGCCACAACACCACTATTATCACAAAAAAGTGTGATGGGCAAAGAAATGTTTGGAATAACTTCCAAATCAGATAAAACCTTCCTTAGCCAAACAAATTCTTTACATATTTAGCTTCAATTGTAGAGTTTGCAAGACATCCTTGTTCGGTGCTCCGCCACACTATTGCTCCTCCATCTAAAGTAAACATTGATTGTGATATGGATTTCCTAGAATCCTTAACAGTTTAAAAATCATAGTAAGTGTATCATGTAAAGATCAAATCCTTATCGCCATGGACAAGCATATAGTCCCTTGCTCTTCTTAGATACTTGATGATTGTTTTGCCCACTGTCTAGTGATCTAATCCTGGATTGGATTGTTACCTACTGACAATTGGTATTGCATAACATATGTCAAACCTTGTACACAACATGACATACAAAAGACTACATATAGTTGAAGCATAAGGAATTCGTCTCATATCCTATATTTCTTGAGGTTTCATAGGACATCGTTCCTTAGGCAATGTAATTCCATGCCTGAAAGGTAAATTACCCTTTTTGAAATTGTACATTGAATATTTGACAAACATTTTGTCAATATAAGATGCTTGAGACAAGTTAACGTTTTATTCTTGCGATTTCTTATAATTTGAATGCCTAGAACAAATTGTTCTTCTCCCAAATCTTTCATTTGGAATTGAGAAACTAAGAAATTTTTAATCTCAGTAAGGAAAACTACATCATTCACAATGAGTAGTATCTCAACCACATATAGGACAAGAAAAGTTATAGTAATTTTGATGATCTTCTTGTAGACACAACGTTCATTAACATTTTGATTAAAACCATTAGATTTGACTATAGTGTAAAATCTAATATTCCAAGATCTAGAAGCTTGTTTTAACCCATAAATGGATCTTTTAGGCTTGCAAAATTTTTGTCTAAACCTTTCTTTGTGAACCCCTCTAGTTAGCTCATGTAGATGTTCTCTTCAAGATTGTCATTTAGAAAAGCAATCTTGGCATCTCTTTGCCATATTTCATAGTCATAATATGTGGCAATGAACAAGAGAATGTGAATTAACTTTAACACGACAACAAGGGAGAAAATTTCTTCATAGTCTACTCCCTCTCTTTGGTATGACCCTATGCCACAAGTCTCGCCTTAAAGGTCCGAACCTTTCCATCTACACCGTTTTTCTCTTGTAGATCCATTTGCAACTTGTAGGTTTCACTCCTCCAAGTTGATCCACAAGATCTCACACTGAATTGAAGTACATTGGGTCCCTTTCAAGATCGATGGCATCAATCTATTCATCTTTGTCAACATCTTTTATTGGTTGTTTAAAAGACAAATAGATCCTCGACATCAGCATCATGTATGATGACTTGGCCTTCTATTAACCCATGTAACGGGTACGTTTAGTTATAACCCTCCCACTACAACGAGGCACTCTCAATTTTTGAGAAGGATGTACTTGACTTACTGATGTGTTATTATCAACAACTCTTGTTGATGTATGTTGGTTCATAACTTGTTGTGCATAAAGTGGATTAGATGTTTTAATTTCAGTATAAAGTTTGCGTCGAGAATTACTCAAGTATGATCATTAATTAGCAAGTTTTCCTATAAAAGCTCAAGTGCAAGCTTCTATAGGTTTCCTGGTGAGTCCAGGGTCGAACGTAGGGATTTGTAATAAATTAGGTGTTAAGACTAGATACAAAAACTATGTGGTGACTGTACATGTATTATGTTCAAGAATTTTATGTACCTAAAACTATACATAAAGAATAAATAAAACTTCCTACAATTAACAATGTGAGGTGGATGTAGAGAATGTTAATCAAATGTCATTTAGAGTCAGATAACATGCGTTGAGAATGACGGTGAAACCATGCGATAATAGTAGAGTTAACGCAACAGCTAGTTGTTACTTAAGCATATCTAAGTATATTTACATACCTACAAACTTTGGGTTTGAGAATCCATCTCTCGATGTTTGAACACCACATTAATCTTATCTCTAAGACGCATGGTAAGTTTGCGTTGGCAAAAGATGAACAACATCTCTGAACCTCATCTAGTCTTGATAAATGCTAAAGATTAACCATCTACTCTCTCAAGATAGACAGTCGTGCTTATTAAATTTGTTTGTCAGACAAAGCTATGCAAGCTAATGATATGCATTAATCAAGATGTAATATATTTAGTATTGATAAAGAAAAACTAGTTTCTAACATCTAACTCATTCAATATTCAAGCAACATGGTGTAAAGTATTTAATATGGAAATGAATGGAAGATAATCGTCAACGAACTTATATTAAGAAAATAAACTATTCTCTCGAATGTCATTAACAAAACATAAGTAAGAAGGAGGGAAATGAAGATAGAATAGAAATGAAAGATGTCAAGCCGCCACTGGCAATGTCTTGCTTCATGGAGACTTGAGATGATTGCTATCTGATACATAAATGGCATAAGGTGAAGGTTCTCACTCACTGGGAGATGACTTTGAAAATTCTCAGAATCTTTTTCACATAAAAGCTTGAAATGGAGGCTGGTTATGGTGAGGGAGAATTTGTGCAGAGCTTTCGCCTCTTGAACTCGTTTCTCTCCTCCTTTGAATGGAGAAGCTTTGGGCTATTTATAGGCGTCGAAAAGGTGAACTCATGATGACTTGACACCTTTGCATTAAATTCCATGTCCTACTGCGTAGACTTTTCACATCATCAGCTCATTAGTTCTGCCATGATCTGATAACATGTAATCCTTTTGCACATTGATATAACAGCTAATGCCCAAGCGTCTTTATCTGCTTTTTCTTCTCAACACATGGTCTTGACGCCTGGATTTCCACTTCTTTTGTTCTCACAGCAGCTTCCTCTTTGCTACTTGGGTTATTTGTGCTTTCTTTCTACTTAATCCTGCGTTAAGAACAAAAAAGCTCACATTTTTTCAGGTGTATTCTTTTTAAATGGTGCCAATGCATGGTAATACATTTTACACAATTCAACTGCCAAAATCATGCGTTTAGCCCTAAAGTTACTCTAATTATTTCAAATAGTGATTATAATAACTTGTATTTCTACAAGTTATCAATGTACTGGTGTCTTCAGTGGAAATTTCATTTAATACAATTTTACTCCGTGGGTTATGATCTCTCGTGTGGTCTTCTTCCAAGAAAGTAGCATTTGTCGATACAAAAAATTTATTTTCTTCTAGACTATAGAAATAACTACCTCTAGTCTCTTTGGAATTGCCTACAAATAAACATACCTTTGAACAAGGTCCCAAAGAAGTTGATTGTAGTGTTAATAATTTTACCTAATAAATTCTCAACTTCAGTCTTACACTCTTTGAACTTTTCAAGAGCTTTAGACTTATGTTGCATTAGGTAAAGATACTCATATCTAGAATAATCATCTATGAAAGAGATGAAATATTTATACTCTCCTCTTAATTTAAAATTCAACAGGCCATAGAGGTTTAAATGTATCAGCTCTACATGTTCTTTGGCTCTGTAACCTTTTCCAGTAAAAGGTCTTTTTGGGTCATTTTGCCTTTAAGGCATGACTCTTGGTAAAGTATCTACTTCTAACTCGTTTAAAATGCCACTTTTGACCAATCTCTCAATCATATTGGAATTTATGTGACCCAATTTTAGATGCTAAAGATATGTGAAAATAGTTATTTTTATGTCATTAATTCCCTTTGCTTTTTATGTTTTATATAATTAAATGTCTATTTTTTTTTTTGGGAATTCAAGTAAATCATGCGCCATGGAGTGTTACGGGCAATTTGAGGTTGATTTGGAGCTATCAAAAGTGGAATCGGGCACCCAGAGCTCTAGAATGCAAAATTACCAAAATGCCCCTAGGGCCAGCATAAAGCATAACGCAACTACACTTTTCTCTACGCTCAAAGGTAGAGATCAGCTTTGGCGAGAGCATAACGACGCTTCACATTTTGACTAAAGGGCAGGCATGCACGTGAGAGTGCAGTAGGTAGCGTCGCTACGCTCGAGACTTACGCTTTGACTTCTACCCAGAGTGTAGCGACGCTCCATCAAAGCACAATGACAGTTCCCCTATTTCTATATATATTCTCTTCTTTTTTTAGGGTTTAGTATGGTGGATTTGATGGAGGTCGAAGTAAAACCCCAATTTCCTCTTCTCCCTTTATTTTTCCAGCATCTTTAGGTTAGTTTTTATATTTCTTTGGGGTTATAGCTTATGGATTCGATCTCTCCTCTTTGCTTTGTCTATGGATCAATGAGGTAATTTTTATTTAGTTTGTGAAAAAGACTTATGTATCTTTCACAGATTTTATGTGGATTGGGCTGAATGTATGTTGGATTTATGCTTTCTTTGAATCTATTTCAATTTTTAGATGCATGTTTGTATGTTGTCTATCCCTCATTAGCATGTGTTGCCCCTGCTATTTGATTCGTAACTTCGTCATGTTCACACTCGAATGTAGCTCAATCACCTAAGTAACAATGAGTTAATAATGTATTTAATGGCTATCGTAGAATACATTTATTAGCTAAGTTCAAAAATAATATTGTCGGTTAGGATATCTAATTAATTAATCAACACAATGGAATCCTAAAGCTTAATGCACTTGTTCTTATTTCTTTATGGATGCTACCGAATCTAATTGATTCAGGAGCATGTAGTTTAATTAGGGCATTACTATAATCACAGGACGTTTGCTTAGTTTAATTGAGCTTTTCGACTGCCTGTAGCGTCATTGAGTTAGGTTAGGCTAGGCTTGCGTTGTGCACTCATAAATCAAAAACATGTTTCAATAACGGAAATCAAGGATTGAAATTGCATAGGAATCTCTCTTGCACTCAAAACTAGATAAATCCAATAATAGGTTACATTTACCCATTGCTTTTATTTTTCTTGCACACTTATCACACTATCCACACCAAACCCCTCATTTACCGCTCTAGTTAGTAAATCAGCTTTACGAAAAACTCATACTAGCGCTTCTCTGTGCATTGACCCGAACTTGCCACTATGCCATGTAGTAATAGAAGTAGGATTCGATATATAAATTTCTTTTGATCGATTCTCTTTGGGAATAAAATGACACCGAAAAGAAATTCTTTCAATATGTATATTCTTTTGTAGATTTCTTTTTTTTTTTTTTTTTTTTTTTTGTCTTTTAGTCTTAGCTGTTGCTGTTTTGAATAATTCAATATTTAAAAGTGTTTTAAATGTTAATGACCTTAGCACATATAAGTTATTTTCTATCCCTGTTAAACAAAATCAATATCATTCTTCGAATTAAACATTTTAATAAGAGAAAAAACACACATATTGGCTATTATTTGTAGAGAATCAAACTTATCTTTCTTCCTAGTAGAAACTCCTTCATTCAAGTTCCCAATTATATTGCTTACTGAATGATTTTTAATAATTCTTCTTGAAGGTTATCTCTCCTTATTTTCCACCACTCTGAGTATTGTCATTTTCATCTTGGTCATTAGTATTGATGTTAGAGTACATATTGAGAACATTGTTGCTAGCAACTAGTGCCATACCATTCTCTTCTTCCTTAGAGACCGAATCAGATCCATCCTTAACATTGTTAATCACTACATTAGTAGATTCCATAACAAACTAAGTGCACTTGTTGTAAACAAAATAGACTAGATTATTTGTGGTGTACCTCAGAAAAATACCCTCATATGACTTAGAGTTTCACTTCCTTTTAGGTTCCTTGTCAACCAAAATGTAACATAGACTGCCAAATATATGAAAATATTTGACATTTGGTTTCTTCACCTCCATATTGCATAATTTGTGTAGGAGGTACTAGGACGCAAAGCAACCCTGTTATGTATGTGATAGGCAACATTGATAGTCTCAACCCAAAAGTGAAAGGAAACTTTTTGGCATGCAACATTGCTTGAGCCATCTCTTGAAGAGTTCAATTCTTTCTTTCCATAACACTATTTTGTTGGGGAGTCATTGAAGCAGAAAACTCATGGTGTATACCTTCAAACTTGCAAAAGTCAATAAATTGTGAATTTTCAAATTCTTTGCCATGGGCACTTCTAATCCGGGTAATAGGAAGGTTCTTCTTCCTTTGAAGTTCTAAGCATAATGTTTAAAAGACAACTAAAGCTTCAGGCTTTTCTCTCAAAAATCATACCTAGCTGTACCTCGAAAAGTCATCAATAAATACTAGAACAAATCTTTTTCCTTCTAGACTTTCAACATGCATAGAACTCATAAGATCATTATGAATAAGCTCCAAGATCCGATTAGAGATAGTATGAGAAACTTTTTTGTGGGACACTCTAATTTGCTTGCCAGCCTAACATTCGCCACAAAAGTTCCTTTGTCCATACACAACGGTGGAAAACTAGTCATAACATTTCTTGCTATGACTTTTTGAATGGTCTTAACACTCACATGGCCCAAATGTTGGTGCCACGAAACAGTCTCATCTTGACGAGAAAAATTACAAACTTGAAAAGATTTGTTAGGAGACTACAAATAACAATCACCAAAGAAGTGTATACGTGTCATGATAAGAGCTTTGTTATTGTTTGTGAAAACATATCGATCTTTAGTAAAATTTACATTCAACCCTTCATCACATAGTTGATTAATGATTCTTAGGTTTGTAGTAAGACCTTCGATGAGCATTACATCATACCTGGATAGTTTAGTTTCCTTTTACTAGTTATCCTTCTAGTTGCACTATCTCCAAAGGTAACTTGCCCAAAACTAATAGATTTAAGCTCAAAGGTATAGTTTTCTCTTCCATCATGTCTTGAACCTCCACTATCAGAGAACCAATCTTTTCTAGCAAATAATCTGAGAGATGTTAATACAACATTGCACTTGTTGTACATGTTCTTAACTCACCATTCTTGAGGTACCTAAGATCTATTCCTGTTGTAAGAGTACCCATGCAGATGAAAACAAAAAAGTCGTATATGATCCTTTTTCCCATAGTGATGAAAAATTCAATTCTTTCTGAATTTTCTGTCAGCTTTCCATTCAAAATTGATAATTAATGATCTTGATATGTTAGAGGAATAGAATTTTGTGCCCTAAAAAACTCAATCTTCCATTTACTTTTGTTTTGAACATCCCTTTCATATTTGTTCCAAGTCATGGAGACGCCAAGACCAGAAATGTCACCTACTGCCTTACCTTTTGTTAAAATCTTATCAAGAACCTTAGAACCAGAGTTAAACATTCTCACATACTTACGTACGAACTCTTTCTCAGCTCTGACTTAATTAAATTCATGTTTTAGATCAGCAATCACGGTCATTATTCTATGATTATCAACCAATAAGGATTCAGTCCTTTCTTTTTGAATATCGAGAGTCTTTACATCTTGTTGCCATTTTCGGAGTAGAACTCGATAGGAGGGATCAAATGACTCAAGTGGTTTTTCACTATTGATGTTGTTTTCAAAGACAACAAGCTCATGATTTTCATATGAAGAGGTGTCAAAAGAAATGCAACTAACAAGGTGATAGTACCAAATAAGTGCTACTTTCCTCAGCTTAGTTCAGGCTTGTTCTAGAATTTTACACGTCTATTCCTACGATTTTATAGGTTTTTGAGTGTTAAGAGGTAGAATTGACCCTAGTGGTCGTAACGGATCGAAAACAAATCATACCGAAGCTCCAAAGCATCAATCAAGAAGAGAAGGAAAAGGGGCAAAATTGACAAGTTACCTTGCACCCAAGCATTGCTTGGCGCTGCACCAGGCGCTGAGGACCCAAGAGCACCCTTCAGGAAAGTGCCTAGGCGTAAGCACCAGCTTGGCTCCTAGGTAGGCACTTCAATTTCTCACCTAAGCGCATAGGCGCTCTGACCAGATTGAAGTGCAAAATTTTGCCAAATTAGGTCATTCTATGCCCAGATTTTGGAGCCTCTACTCTAGTATCCTCTGTATTCTTTCTTTCCTAGCATTAAACTTTGTAATCTTCATTTATTTTTTCTCCAAGACATAGCTTAGGGTAGGATGAATTTCATTTGGCTTGGTTGTGAGAACTTGTGATTAATGGTTTACTACTAACTTTTTTATGTATTCTTGATACATTTGAACTTCCATGCTTAGAAACTATTATGGCTTGATCACCCATCATCTTTTCTTTGCTTTGCTAGAGAGGAATGCATGCTAGTGTTTGTTAATCTCATTAGAGCACAAATTAGAGCATGTTTGTATGGAACTTGTGGATGGTCTTAAATAATCCCTTGTGTTTGCAATACATGTCTAATTGTTCAAGAATCGTGAGTAGTTAGTGGTTAGGGCTAACCCAGTTGCTAATGAACTTGGCTAGATTGCGTTGTCTTAATATAGTGTTTAGTTGATTAGGCCTCTAATGGGATTGGTTAGTTATACATTTAGATTAATTAAGAGACTAACTAGTTTAATACGGTGTTGGTTAGATCTCATAGTCGAACTAGCGAGCCATGAGTAGAATTGACCATGTAAATTCTCCTTTGTGTTTGATGGGCAACCAAGCAAATGAATGGATTCCAAATCCCTAGGCTAGGCTTTTTAATCAAATCAATTCCCGTTTTAAATTCTGCTTTTACATTCATGCATTTTAATTTCAGTTGCAATCAACATCATACAAAACTAAATATGGGACTTCCGGCAGCTATACGAGTTCATCAATTGGCTTATGCATTCATTGAATCCCTGTGGAGATGACCCAGTCTTACCACTTATACTACGTTGTAGTGTAGGTAGGACAAATTGAAGTTTTACAAATTTATTTGTTTTCTAGTCTTTTATGGGTGACGGTCGTAGGCAAGGTCAAATCCTTAGCGCTCTTGTATGAACAAATGTGGTCTTGATTCCCAGGTCACTCTAGGCTATATGCATAAGAAACCACGATCTTGTATGAATCACAGGCAATCTAGGTCAAATCAAATTAAAAAAATTTCTTAATTATCCTGCATTTTTTAGCACATGATCGTTCTATTTGTGATCTTAAATGCTTAGGATTGGATTATTTGGTCCATAGGCTGGTTGTCACTTTGAAAGGCCCTACTAGTCATCTTGCTTGATAGTTTGTAATATGAGACTAGGAAGAATAAGAAAGCTATAAGCCTATGTGAATAAAAGAAAAGGGGGAAGAAAAACCAAAAAGAGTGAAAAGAAAAGTGTTTGAGAAAAAAAAAAAGAGTAGAAAAAGAAAAAGAAAAAGAATAAAAGAAAAAAGAAAAAAAAAAGACTGTGTGATTGCATGGATAGGGGTTAAAAAGAGCTGTCTCCGCTGTGATCAATTAGAACACCCATGAGGAAAGAGTGGGTATGGTTCCATGCAGTTGGAGTGTGGAAGCTAGTTCCCTTAGGCAAAAGAAATGCCCTTTATTTTTCTGTCGTGTGTGTTTTCAGGCGCCTTAGTCAAAATATTACTCTCTTGATTAGTTTTGATTGCTTGATGATTGGTGCTTGAGCTAGAGTAGGGGAAAATGAGTTGAGGGTTGAATAAAACTTTCTCGAGCTTGTAAAGACCTAGATAGGATTGGCTAAGCACACTCACACGTAGGAGATAGAGAACTAGTTTTGAATTTCCTAATTCAAGGCATGCATTTGAATGATTCTAGCTTTGTGAATATTGTTTGTTATCTTGAACCTTTGAGTTTAGAATCACTCATTTGCAGCTTATGATTCATGCATTACAACATGCATTACAAAGTGTTGCATGTCGTTCAGGGTTGATTTGGAGCTATTAGGAGTAACATCAAAGACCCAAGGCTTCAAAGGATGAGAAATGACAAAAAAATGCACCTAGGAGAGTGCCTAGGCACCTTCTACCAGAGAGCTAGAAATAAGGCAGCACCTAGGCGCTCTGGATTTTGACGCAGATAAGGCGCGCGCACACGAAGCGCCTAGGCAAGTGCTTTGATTTCTAGGTAAAGTGCCTAGACGCTTTGGCGATATTTGAAAAGTTTTCTCTTCATTTTCTTAGGGTTTATGATGGTGGGGAGCATGGAGGCCGAGGAGTTCTTCAAATTTTCTTCTTCTTTTTCATATTTCTAACATTTTTAGCTAAGGATTTTATTTTCTTTTGGGTTGTAATTAAGGATTGGAGCTCCCCTCTTCCTCTTGTCAATGAGATGTTGAGGTAAGAAATTTTCTCTAGTTAGAGAGCAAGACTTATGTAAATTTTGTGAGATTTTTGTTGATTGAACTAAATGTATATGATTTATGCTCTTCTTTGAATCTTCTTTAATTTCTAAATGCATTTTTGTGAATGGCTATTTCCCCATAAGCATGTGTTGCCCTTGCTATTTTGATTTGTAGCTTTGTCTCATTTGCACTCGAATGTCTTGCTGAATCATCTAAGTAGCAATTAGTGAATCATGTATTTTATGGCTAACCTAGAATGCATGCTTTAACTAGGTTCAAAAATAAAATTGGTTTAATTAAGCTAAGCTAACTAGCTAATTAATCACACAATGGAATCCTTGTTCCTAATGTGCATGTTCTTATTTCTATATGGATGCCATCAAACCCAATAGATCTAGGGCATGTAGTTTAGTTAGAGCTTAGGCTTAGTTAATATGTAGGAGCACTTGCTTAGTTTGATCAAACAATTCGGCTATCTGAAGCGCCGTTGAGTTAGGTTCAGTTAGGTAGGTTGGTATGCACACATAAATCAAATGCATGTTTAATCAAAAGAAATCAATTATTGAAATTGCATAAGACCCCATCTTGCTCCTGAAAATAGAAACTCCTATCTTTAGTAACATTTACCTATTGCACTTTATGTTCCTGCCTTTAATTTTCATGCATTTTATCTCTATCCACACCAAATCCCCCTACTTATTGCTATAACTAGAGAATTAACCTAACGAAACTTATTTTCCTCTTCCATGCGGATCGACCCGAACTTACCACTATTGCTACATCATCATAGTAGTAGTGTAGAATTTGGTAATTATAAATTGTTTTTGATAGATTCTTTTTGGGAATTAAAACAACGTCAGAAAAGAATAGCATCACAAGGGCTTTAACATCCTCCTCAGATTCACTGGTTTCATTATAATCATCATCATATAAGGTCAAACATAACTTTTATTTTGTCTTTTTAGAAAATTGGGACATTTTGATTGAAAGTGTCCATATCCTTCATATTCTCTACACCAAAAAGTTTTTCCTTTATATTGATTGTTGTTAGATCCTGACTTATTAGCTTCCTTTTTTGAAATTTGAGGCCTTAATTGTCTTGTAGAAGTTAAACCACTTTCCTTAGCATTTCTAGAACCATGATTTCTTGATCTCTTTTCAAACCTTTTTAGCACTCAGTTAAACTGTTTGGACATAAAAGATATGGAGTCCACAAGAGAATCTTTTGTCTCTCCACTATTTCCTTTGTTATTCTTGTCAGGTTTACCATCTAGGGACATTTTAAAGGTTAATAAGGAACCAAACAACTCATCAACTTTAATAGCAACATTGCTTGAGCCATCCTAAGCCTCCTCAATGATAGTCACTTTCATGTGAAACTTCTTAGGTAGAGATTGAAGCACTTTTTTGACTAACTCTCTTCAGATATCTTTTCTACCAAGGTAAAGGATTCATTTTCAATGTCTAGTAAAGGAATATTAAAGTTAGCAACAAATTCACCATCAAGCAATTTCAAGTTTTCAAACTTAGAGGCCAGTAGTTGGAGCTTTGACATTTTGACTTTAAAAGTTCCGTCATGACTAACAAACAGAATATCTCAAGCTTCCGTTATATGAACACAGGTGCTAATTAAACGAAAAGATATTCCTATCTACTCAATTAAAATGGCCTTTAGTGCACGAGAATTTCCCAAAGATGCTTCATCCTCTACTTCAGTCCAATACCATCAGTATCTTTGGACATAGGATAAGACAATCCTGTACCAACTTATTTTCAGATATTGGTATTAATTGATTTCAAGGTGGTTGTCATTATGGCCTTTCAGTAGGAGTAGTTGGTACCATCCAAAATAGGAGGTCATGTGGTAGAACAACCCTCTCTAATTCCTTTCATTATTAAAACATTTGAGTTAAAGGTGACTTGCTCTAATACCAATTAAAATTAACATGATCCATCATGCAGAACGCAAGTGTTCAACAGAAGGCTCTGAAAATCACAGAGACAACAACTAAAATGCATAAATGAAGTAGGAGAGTAACAAACGAAGTTTGGTAACTCAGTTGGGTGATATACCACTTATGTCTGGAGGGTAGTGTGCTTGGGAAAGATAAATTCACTAATATTATAAGTTAAGCGTTTACAACATTGTACTTATCTGTAAAGTAATGACAATTATAGTGACCCACATAGAGCCTAACTTGTAGTTGACCATCTAGACTCCCCTAAATGTGTGACTTCTTCTCAATCAACTATGTCTTAGGATCCTCCTAAGGATGAGAATCTCTTCTCAATTTATAACGCCTTAGGCTCCCCCTAAGACTTAGAGACTATTTGCAAGATTGATTCACAATTTTGGATGAATGATGCATCAAGCCACAAGATATAATTTAAACTTCTTGCTGCATAACTCTTGGATCAATAGTTTTGTTATTCAACCAACATACACAAGCACTCAATCAATAATCAAAAGTTGAAACTCTAGCAAGACAAATATTTTCCCTTAAATAGGCACGATGAAAAAGGAAAAATACCCCATTCAAATACGGCAGAACATAGACAAGGAAAATATCCATAAGACAATAAAGTCGCAGGATATTCCAAAAAAGGAAAAAATAAACTTGCAAAAACAACAACACAAGAGACATTCGGTGAG
The DNA here is from genome assembly GCA_030954485.1 of Citrullus mucosospermus. Taxonomy (NCBI): domain Eukaryota; kingdom Viridiplantae; phylum Streptophyta; class Magnoliopsida; order Cucurbitales; family Cucurbitaceae; genus Citrullus; species Citrullus mucosospermus. Next base: position 8,758,967 of record CM062061.1, on the reverse strand, counting down.
ACATTTTCTTAAACAAACAGCAGACAAGTGCAACAATAAATCTCAAGCACTCTTAAATAAAAATAGTCAATTCAGAATTCCAACAAGAAGGCTAAGCAAATCTGCGTTGTCTTTACATACATGTAGATGTTTCTAGTGAAGCATAGGTTGACATTAACATGAGTTTGTTATAACATTACCAAAGGCTAAAAGATATCATGATAGCATTTTTGTGATAGTTGATAAGTTTTAGTAAGATGGCACATTTCATTTCAACTTTTTCTTAAAGGTTAAAGGTATTAATGCAACTTTTCAAGAATATTTTTGAAATGAGGTACTAATGATTTTCTATTTGTGTATTAATAGTAAGATCTTTTTTTAATTTTAAGATTAATATTAAAACTTTTCAAGTTTAAAGTGTTTTTCACAAAGTACTAATAGTTTCCTTCCAAAACTAAAAGTAAGTGTATTTTTTAACTCTTTTTTTTTTTTTTTAAAGTTCAATGATATTATTGAAACTCTTGAAACTTTATGAGTATTTTTTAAATAAAATACAAAATTCGGGGCCATTTTCGACAATATAGCCTACAAAGAACTATGTACGATTAATTCAAAACAAAAAACCATACATGCTTCACAAATGTATAGTTAACTAAATACTAAGTAATTATAGACTAGGTCAAATTATAAACTATACATGTTTCACAAATGTATAGTTAACTAAATACCAAGAAATTGTAGACTAGGTCAAATTATCAACATAGTTCCTAAACTCTTAAGTATGTGACATTTCACACCTAAACCTTTAAAAGAGTCTAATAGGCATTGAATTTTTAATTTTGTGTTAGTAGGTTAATGAACTTTAGAAATGTCTATAAACCCATAAACTTCTAGTGCTATGTCTAGTAGATCGCTAGCATGTTTTAAAAATTTAAAATTAAGTGATCTAGTACGTAAAATCGAAATGTATGTCTCACAAGACCTTAAACTTTCAATTTAGCGTCTATGTATAGTGAATTTTGAAACATATGAAGTATGTTAAGAACCTAATTAAATAAATTGAAAATTAGAGACCTATTCATTACAAAATTGAAATTTTAAATACTTATTAGACACTCTTACAAATTCACTGACCAAAGAGACAAATATGAAAGTTTAAGGACTAACCTTTAGATCTAGGGTTATTTTCAAATATAGAAAAATAAACCAAAATATTTACCAATATAGCAAAATTTCACTATGTATCTATGATAGACTAAGATCGACTACTATATGTGTCTATCTGCTTCATGGTAGATGCAGATAGTATTATATCGTGATCTATCATAGATAGACTGTGATATTTTTTTATTATTTGTAATTTTTTTTAACATTTCTTTCATTTAAAATAATTTCTATCTAAAACAGTTACATCTTTTGCATTTTCAAAAGCAAATATGTTTTTAGCACAAAATCGAAACATTGTTTGCCTAACACAAATAAAACATTAAGGGATTGTTTGGCACATTGAGTCAAGTTCATATGTCTGTGGAGTTCATATGTCATCTGTGGAGTTATATGTCTATGTTTTGAGTGTTTGGGATTTTAGGTTCATCTGTCAAAGGTAGCTGGTGCAATTTTTTATTTTTCCTAAATAATCTATTTTTATGATGATTATTTTTGTTTGAAAACTCTTTTATTCAATAATTCTACATATGTGTTTTTAATAAACTATAGATTTTACTTTATTTTTTATTTTTTAAGCACACATGTATTGTCAAAAGTTTTGGGAAATGGGTTTTAGGATTTACTTTTGGATCGTGCATTTTTTTTTTAACTTAAGCAATCATTTTACAAATTTTTGCATGTGATGTTTCTAGTTAAGTCATTTTTATATTAACGCTTTTGATAAAAACTTTTTAAAATAAAAACACTCATGTGACTCACAATTTTTTCTCAAAAGTGTTTTTACATACAAGTTTGTTTGATTTCTTACATGATAAAAGTGACTTTATTAATGTTAAATTACTATAAAGAACAAGTATACTATGAACTAATTAAAAAAAAAATCAGAAATTCAATGTTTTGATGGAATTTATGTACTCTTGTATCAACAAAGGTGTTTTTATTGACAATTTTGTACATTAACTTAAATATAAACATTTATTGATGTTGGTGGACATGTATAAAATGCCAGTAGTATACTAAGTTGGCCTCCCAAACAATGAGTTGAATTCATATCTCAACTCATCTCATCTCATCACATCTCCTCACCCCAAACACCCCCTAAGAGGCCTAAAGTCCAACCTAGTGGAGACTTGATCCAAACTCATCTCAAAGTTAAAGTTTGGCCGACTTAGTCTCACACATCCCATTTATTCATTAAATTGGATATCAACCACTATTTTAAAGATCAGACAAGCTCATTTGTATCCTATTTGGATCTACCCGTCGAGCTTACCATTTTAAAGATTAGGCGAACCTGTGTGTACATATAATTCTTCATATATTATATTTTACATATTAAAAAAAGTAAACTTTTTTAAGAAAATTAAAATTTATTGTTACAACTTAGATATCGTAGCTTTTAGTTAATATAAAATTTCTAAATGTGTTAAAAACTAATTAATTTTTTTAAAAGAATAATGAAATATTAAAAGAAGCTTTATAACATTGATAACTTAAGTAACAAAAATGCAAAACTTCTAAAATATATTAAATAAATAAATAGAAATTCAATAAATTTTAATAATGTATACATATATATATATATATATATATATATATACACATATATATATATATATATATATTTAAAAAATAATTAAATAATTAACATAATCTTCCCTAGACTAATCCAACAGGTTTACTCAAAGTCAACCTAAACTCTAATCTTATGAGCCAAGTCCCAAGGTTTAGCCATGAGTTTGACTATTGAAGGTTGAACTAGCCTAATCTAGGCTCAAAAAATGTCTTGGGTCTTTTCGACTTGGGCTTGAATTGAGTTCAGATTTTCACTTTTTAGATTGAGCCAATTCGAGTCGGCCCAATAAACAGGGTGACCTGTAACTTATTGGGCTAAACAAAGAAACAAGAAATTTTAACTTTCTATTTGAAAAAATAGCAAATCAACTTTTCTTTCGTAGAAATGGAAAAATAAATTAAAAAATAATTAATTACGAATTTATAAAAGTCTTAATTACCCCTTCAATCTTTCAACTAAAATGTTACTATCTCATTAAGGAAGATTGTTAAATACCCTTTAATTAACCCTACAAGAAATTAGGCCTTTAATGTCGGTTGAAATAAATAGACACGAATGTACAATATCGATTTTGACAAAAAAAAATCGAATCTTTCTTGTCGATTTTTTTGATATTATAGATCCAATTTAATGAGGCTACAATGTTGATTTAAAACTGACATTATAGTTGATCCTTTTGAATTCCAAACAAATTTTTAAATCTTCATTTTTTATTTCCCTCCCTCCCCATTTTTAGTTTCCTCTCAAATTTTTGTCCCTCCATCCCTAATTATCAACTAAAATAGGGAAAATAAAAACTAACTCCAAACCCTAAAATTTTTGTCCATTTTTCTCTCTCACTTCTCCTTCCTCTCTCCTTTTCTCCATCCCTCCCTCTTCTCCACAAATTGATCTAGACCATCATACCACTCAATAGAATGCAAATGAGCTCGCATCGTCAACGACTTCCACTCTTTTTCCACTCGCCTCCACTGCGCAGAGCTGTATGTGTTGGAGCTCCTTTATTTCACCCTGTGGTATCATGCTTCGCTTAATTCGAAATTGATCCTTAGTTTTAGGTGTTTATTTGGTTATTTTGTAGATTTCGAGTACCTAATAGGTAGAATGAGGCATTAACAATGAAATGGAGCTAAGATAGTCCAAAACATAGCTTAATTGCATCAACCGAGAAAGAGAAGACCAAATGACAAAATTGCCCTTGTAGAGACAGTGTCGTGGCTCTCTACAGCGTCGTGCTCGATGCTGTTTATAGAATGCAAGCTTTTTTTTGGAAGAAACGCAGTGCCACGACACTGCCTTTGAGCATTGCAGCTCCAATGATAGAACGCGGAAGAATTTGCGACAACGTCGCGACACTCCGACGTTATATAAAAAGTAAATTTCATTTTTTAGGTTAGATTATTCTGATACCAGCCGATTGGACCTCAATTTCTCTCAATTTTCCACATCCTCTTGGTCTATTTATGCATCAAAATTCTTCCCTATTAATTGGTATGTCAATTATGGGCTAAGGTATCTCGTTCTTGCTTGGGTTTTAGGAATTTTCTTCTATTTTGATAAACTTATGAGTTTTATAATCAAAATTATCTTGTTTTTAGGATTCAATTTTGTACTTTCTAGACTATAATCATATAATCGAACACTCGTGGATTTTATGATTGAAGCTTTTGATTGACTTTTGATAACTAACATAGAATCTTCTATTAATCACTAAGAAGCAATAAGTTAGGTTAGCTTGTGAATCGAACACGGTAAGCATTGTTCTAATCAACCTAGGATTCAGTCAAATGAATATTTAATCATGACCTTTCCAATTGAATGTTTCACCTAATATTTCCATGGAACTTAATGCAATTAGGATGAATTTGAATTTGTATGTCTTTCATCGATTCAATTTGAACTAATTAGTTGTTTAGGACAATTTAATTGGGTTTAGGTGCGGACAAACACTAAACTTGGTGATAAAGATTCGATGATTAAACATATTGAATAGAGAAAATTTCGTAATAATCCAAGCTAGACATTTTTCTCATTGTTATTGAAAACAAAACAACTACAAACCCCCCTCCCAGGTACCTTGAACTGTTAGCTATTTGATTGCAAAATTCAATTGCTCCTTGTGTTCAACCCAGTTTCGCAACTACTACAGTATTGGTGCGTACAATCATTTATTTTGCACGGAACTGGGCGACAATTTTCATCCGCCAAATTGGCGCTATTGTCGAGGAGCCAAGAAGTTTCTCTCTTGAAAGGTTTTCAATTCTTGTTCGTTCTTTAATTTTTCCTTCTTTGTATGACTCGATCCTCCCAGAATTGACATTCTTTGTTATATTTTGTAGAGCTTGGACAGGAGGAAAGGCGGCGTAGGAGTGAAGCTAGGAAAGAAGAACTTCAGAAGAGCTTACTAGTGCAGAAGGAACATTCGAAGAGTTTTTAGAAGAAGAAGAAGAACAAAGAACGATGACACAACCTAAAGAGTGCACGTTGAGGGACCTTTTAGCCCCTAATGTTTATCAGCAACCCCTCTGCATTACCTGCCCCACCATGATAGGTAATTTTGAGCTGAAATTTGGTTTAGTCCACTTACTTCCCTCATTTTCTTTAGACATGCAAGTGAGGATCCACGTTCTATAGAAATTCCACATCGTGTGTGACGGTATGAGGCCTCACGGTGTGATCGAGGAGCAGATGAACCTCAGGGCCCTTGTTCTCACTGAAGGACGGTGCCACAGATTGGCTTTATTTCCTTCTTGTCAGTTATGTGACCCACGTGGAAGGAAATGAAGAGGCAATTTTCGGAGAAGTTCTTTCCTGCCTCACGAGCTGTACGAATAAGGAAGGAGATATACAAGATTCTGCAGATAGTGGTAAGACCTTGTTCAAGTATTGGGAGCATTGAAACGCTTGTGCACCAGTTTACCCAAACATTAGATCTTTGATGCAGTGTTGATCAAGTACTTCTATGAAGGGCTTGTAATCATTTACTCTCTCAAGCAGTTGATCATGCTTACTTAAACCTATTTTTTCGATAGATTCATGCAAGGTTTTTAGCACACATTTAAATAAGATGAATGCGATTCAAGCAAAACTTGAAAAATGTTAGTTTCATCAACTCAACCCATTGAGAAATTAGTTGGCCATAATGGATAATGAGAGTGACACAAAATAATGGAAATATGGACAATCTTATTTATACTAAAGAAATTGTGAGTCTTTTGAAATTACCATCTCAATACAAATAAGAAAGTCTTAGAAAGTAAAGCAAAGTACGGAAAGAATGATGTCAAGCCGCTAATTGCAATGTCTTGCTTCTTAGAGGCTTTAGATGGTGGTTGCTTGATGTTCTTGCACAGATGGAGGTTGTGGATTCTCACTTTCCGAGAGGTAGACTGAGCACTCACTTAGAATTTCTCAAGGAAAAACTTGAGGTTGAAGATGGAGGTGGAAGTGAGGGAGATTGAGCAAAGCTTTCGCTAGATTCTTTCTCTCTATCTTCAAATTGAGTTCTTGTGGGCCATTTTAGGCGTACAAAAGTTGGTCCTCATGATTGCCTGACACCTTTGCATTTAATTTCAAGCCACAAATTCATTGGCTCTGTCGTGACTTAGTCAAATTAGTCATCCACTTGCATGTTGACACGACAGTCACCACCCTTGCATTTATCTGTCCCTTTTCTTCTCAACGTTGGGTTTTCAACGTGCTAATTAATTGATACGACTTGGTCTTACATTTTTTGGCAGCATATTTGCTTGTCCTTAGTCATTTTTGGTCTCTTTTTATTAAATTGTGCATTAAAAAATATACAACTTTTATAATTTTCACGATAAAAGCTTTTGTAAACATTATGAATGTAGAGTTACTATTTTTACACTATTTTCTTCCCCAACCCATGCGTTCTCTTCTAAATTAACCTAATTATTCCAAATAAATAGTACAATAACTTGTATTTATATAAGTTATCTGAGTTCTTAAGTTTTAGGGCTTCCGTACCCTATGAGAGCATGTGTAGAACAAAAGATTTGGTCCTTGAGAGAGGAGAGTCTTTCTCTAGAGTTCTTTAGAGAGAGAGGAAGTCAGTTGAGGAGTGTTACTGTATTTTTCCAACACCCATTTCCATTTCTCTTTTCCCCTTTCTACTCTTGCATATTCAATATGTACTAATAATTTTGGAATTAATGAAAAATGATTCATTTATTCTTTATCATGAGCTAAATCCATTAAGGGGTTCAATTGTGTGGACGCCCTAAGGATTCATGGCTTGAGCATTTACCAAAGTGTTATGTCTTGCATTACTTATTTCTCTTGTTGGTTGCATAGAAGCATTGTTAATTTGAATTGGCCATTTAAGTGATTAACACAACTAAGTCCTAATGTGAGAAGGTTAGAGTGTACGCAAATTTCACAAGGGAATATGGGATTAAAGCCTAGAAATAGGATCACCATGCGACCTTAGAAATTAGGGACACCATAGGGTAAAGAATATGCACAAATTAATCTAAGATTTAGATAACCATAGAGATATAGGACTGGCTCCTTAGGCTCCTAAAAGTTCTTGAATCAACACTGAAAAGGTGAAGATTTTGCCCATATGTATAGCAATGCGTCGACTTAATGCAGTCACATCACTCAGGTTTTGATGAACTTAGACAAAAGCATAGTTGAAACCCTACTTCCATCATTGTTTGTCTTTATTTTTTTAAGCGTCACCAACTAATAACAATTTCACCTTGGTTACATTAGGTAATTTGTTTGCATTGTTTTAAACCAAATCCAATTAGATAGCTAGTCTCATGGGATTCGACTCTTGAAATACTCCAAGATTTATTATTTCATCGATAGTGTATGCTTGCACTTAGACCATATATTCTCATTTTATCATTCGTAAACATTTGGTTGATTAGCTGACCATTCCCTTGTTAGGTCAGTTGGTTTAGTAAAAAATATGCTTGTTAGAGTCAATGGTCTAACTTTCCCAGTTGAATTTTATGTACTTAACATGGATATTAATTCTTCTTCTTCTATTTGTGATCTGTCTGTGCTTCTAGGGAGACCCTTTTTAAAGACCGCTAAGGAGGTGATTAATGTGGATAAAGGGTCCCTAACCCTAAGACACAAAGATAAATGTGAAAAATTCTCAATTTCTGATAATTCCTCTACCACTAATCCTATGTGTTCCAGTTCTATGATTTTTCAAGATGATGACCAACCTCCTAAGTTGGATATGTTGAATGGTGGCACGACATTCAATGCAAAATATAGTTGATGGAGCCAAATACGATCGAGCGTAACAACTTTAAAAATTTGTGCTACTTGGAGGCAATCATGATTTACATTTTATTGCTTTATCAATATAGGTTTCTTTTTTGTTTAATTTTATTTTTATTGATCTAAATTCTTTCTATCTTTCTTGATTTAGTTTTTGTTGCCCTTGAGAAGATGGAGAGAATTATTGTATTGAGCCAAATATCACCGCCATTCTCTTTCCAAAATCTCAGGGAAGATTTATTTTTCCCTTTTTATTTTGTCTCTTGATTTTAATTATTTACCACATTAAAGATAATGTTAGTTTTTAAGTTGGGGGTGGGGTATGCCTTGTCCTGGTTGGAGCCCTTGGGCATTTGAGCTCGGGCTAATTGTGTGCTAAATTATATGTTTGCTCATGTTTCTGCTTGGTTTGTTATTATGATTAGTTTATGACGCACTTTTTTGACTTGCATGAAATGATGTTTTCTTCGAGTAATCGTGATTTTTAGCACTTTTTTTAAAAAAAAAAAAAAATCACTAAATATAATTAGGATGATTTTGAATTTGCCTGTCTTTCATCGATTCAATTTGAACTAATTAGTTGTTTATGACAATTTAATTGGTTAATTGGTTAGGTGTGGACAAACACCAAACTTGGTGATAAGGATTCGATAATTAAACATACTGAATAGAAGAAATTTCTTAATAATCCAAGCTAGACATTTTTCTCATTATTATCACAACATTTGTCTTTGTGTTTTATGATGTTTAAATTTTACTGCAAACAAAACAACTTCAAACCCTCTCCCTTTGTTTATCTTGAACTGTTAGCTATTTGATTGGGAAATTCATGTGTTTCCTGTCTTCGACCTGGTCTTCTTGCCACTACTACGTTTACTACGTTTTGATGAGTACGATTATTTATTTGGCATAGAATTGGGCGACGACGAATTACGTCCGCCAAGAGGAAACAAAACAAGAACAATAAAAGAAATGAAAGAACTATTGGACACTTAATTGCATGTTAACTATGCTTGTTTATAGTCCAATTTGATGGAAATATAAGGTTGATTACGTGAATTAAAGACAAGAATATATGAACTAAACCTTATGGAAAATAAATTTAAAACACAGATAATCTGATTCTGAATTTAAAAATAAAAATAATTATTTAAAAATAAGATGTAATATCAAATCTTATGTTTAAAACAAATCTATAATAGGGATAATGTTAAAAATTAATTTTAAAATTATGTATTTTAGTTAAGATTAAGAGAAAATATAATATAAATATAACAAGTTAGTTAGGAAAATTAGAATCATATAGATTGTAAATTTTAAAACAACCTTTGAGATAAAAGATCTACTAGATTTGAAAATTCAAAACAAATTTTGAAAATAAAAGATAGTTGAGATACAAATTTGGAATATAATCAAAATATAAAATATAAAAAGTTAGTTAGGAAAATTAATATAATATGAAATTTAATTTCAAAACAACTTTTAAAGATAGAAGATCTACGAAATTTGAGATTCCATAACAATTTTTGAAGATAGAAGATAGTTGAGATACTAATTTTGATTATTTTCAAATTAAATCACGAAATTTTGGAAGGATATCAATAGAGCCCACATTATATATTGGATAAATTAATTACAGTCTAATTAAGAAAGTTGCTGGATTAATTACAATATAATTTAAAAGGTTGATGAGAGTCACTAACGAAAATTAATATACTATGAGATTTAAATTTTAAAACAACTTTTGAAGATAGAAAATCTAAGAAATTGGAGGATTCAATACAACTTTTGATGATAGAAGATAGTTGAGATGCTCATTTGGATCATTTTCAAATTAAATCACAAAACTTATTGCATATTAACCGGATGGAAAGATACACTTAGTTGATGTTGAAAATCTAAAAAAGGATACCAATAAAGTCACCTTATATATTTGATAAATTAATTATAGTCTAATTAAGAAAGCTATCAGATTAATTAGAGTGTAATTAAAAAGTTGTTGAGGGCATTTTAGAATTAACATAAAAGTGACTCACTTGTTATACATGAATTTTGCCATATTTCAAAACAATTTCGTATTTTGCTATTTTTTCAAATGAGAGTGTAATTAGTGCTATATGGCTTAATATCCCTAACTTATAATTTATAATATAATTAATTACGTTTTGTTTTGTTCTTTTAATTTCTCCATCTTTCTCTTGCTTTTTGGTTTACTGTCAATTGGGAAATCAAATTAAACTTAAGCCAAGTCTAATTAAACAAGGAGCAAAATATAATTTTATATAAAGTTCTTAAAGTTTAGTGATTAGAACATCACTATTTAAGTTTAAAATGACTTTGTTTTTAACTAAAGTTTTTAAAACAAAAAAACTAAAGTTTTTAAAACATCAAAATTTAATGTATTTAAAACATCACAGTTTAAGAATATAGGGAAGTTTCTTTCTTTACAAAAATATATAGAGAGAGAAAATTCAATTTCATTCACAGAATTAATACTAACATATCTCTAAGGACCTTTTATTGAAATATTGTAGTTAGTAAAAATAATTAGGAAAATATTGTAGTTTGGAAACTATTTAGGAAAATATGGTAGTTTGGAGGAGAGAGAAGATTGGATGGTGGAGAGAGGAAAAGGTCAAGACCTCAACCTTCGACCAAAGGCAAAGGTCGAGATCTCAACCCTCGACCAAAGCAGTCCCTCGACCAACACAAGGCCTATTCGACCAACGCAAGGCATTCGACCAACGCATGGCCTGCTTCGACCAACGCATGGTCTGCTTCGGCCAACGCATGGAGGCCTCAACCTTCGACCAACGCGAGGCCTACCTTCGACCAACCCAAGGCTTGTTTCGACCAATGCAAGGCTACCTTCAACCAACGCATGGCCACCTTCGACCAACGCAAGGCTACCTTCAACCAACGCAAGGTCGAGGCCTCAACCTTTGACCAGTGCAGACCCACGGGTGGAAACTTTTACAGAGATTCCTTCCGCCGCAGGTCCCATCGTGTCGTCGTAGAGAGAATCCGCCGCAAGTCCCGTCGCGTCGTCACAGAGATTCCCTGCCGCCGCTGCGTCTGTGTCGCCCATGACTTATGGTCGAGGGTTGAACCCTCGACCATGTCTCTTTAAATTCTGCCCAGCCCCTTCTTCCTCCCACTATTTCTTCTTCCAATTGCTTGCGTTTCATCTTTCATCCGAGCCATTCCTCCCTCATCCGAGCCACTCCTCCCACATTTCTTCTTCCAATTCATCCCACTATCTCCTCTTCCTCCCACTATCTCCTCTTCCAAATTCATCCGAGCACTCTCTCTTTTGCACAAATTCTCACAGATTCTCCACTTTCTCCAAATTTTCTCCCTCTTTTTTTCCTAAATAATTTGATATATCGAAATATTATCTTTTTTTTTCCAAATTTACGAGGTTTGTAAATAAATTTGATTTATGAAATATATATTTTTTTTAAGATAATATAAATTTTTTTCTCTCTATTCTCATTCTATTTTTTTTTTACAGTATTTGTTGCTATTTTGAAAGCAAAGATCGATTGTTGTCACTTCGAGGAAGAAAGAAAAGTAAACCATTGCTGAATTTGTGAGTTACCATTAGATATTACTATCCGATTTTTTTAATATTATAGTTTTTAGTTAAATAATTAGTGATGTATATTGTTGTTTTCTTTTTTTAGAAAATGGCAGACAAGTGTTTGGGATTTATGTTGTTTACAAATGGTCGGTATTGATGGAGTTGAATATGACCAGCCAGCATGTGGGGATTTCAGTTAGACTGGCACCTCATCACTGCACTTATTGAGAGATGGAGGCCAGAGACCCATACATTTCATGTGCCTACTGGAGAAGTCACTATCACGCTCCAGGACATAGAAATATTATTTGGCTTACCTGTCGATGGCGAGCCTGTTACTGGGGTAATGCATGACGATTGGCTGCATATTTGTCAGATGCTACTCGGTGTCACCCCACCTGCAAATAAAATTAGGAGATCAAGGTTGAGTCTAACATGGCTAGGGACACAATTTCCAAGACTTGAGGATGATGCAGACGAAGAATCTGTCACGAGATACACAAGAGCATACATACTGCAGATGATGAGCGGGAGTCTATTTTCTGATAAATCAAGTCACTTCATGCACCTAATGTTCCTTCCACTGTTAGACAATCTCCATGAGGCGGGACGGTATTCTTGGGGTGGAGCGTGTTTGGCATGGCTGTATAAACAGCTATGTAAAGCAACAAAACCGGATGTTCGCGAAATCGCTGGGCCTTTGATATTGCTACAAATATGGGCTTGAGAACGATTTCCAACAATTGCTCCACAACTCCGACATGTCAACGATCATCAATTAGCAGAACGAGCCTACGGTTCTCGGTATGTCATTTTAATTTAGTTTAGCTAATATTTTTTTGTGACTTATATTTAATTTTGAACCTAAAATATTAATTTAATAATGTAGGTGGAGAGACCAATTTTTTGTAACTCGGTCAGCTACACATGTAGTGAGTCAGTATAGATATATGTTTGATCTGCTTCAACCTGACCAGGTATGTGAATACTAAACCCATGAATTTTTTATACATATTTTTTATATACTTGCATTTAATATTTTTAATATAATATGTTATGTTTCAGATTATTTGGGAGCCTTACAAAGCTGTCATGGACAGTTTGCCCAATTTTTGTACGAGCGGTCAAGACATATGGCGGAAAATGAGCCCACTCATATGTTTTCACATTGGTGAATGGCATCTTCCTGACAGGGTAATCCGACAGTTTGGTTTGAAACAGGATATCCCATCAGAGTGCAATACTGAACCCCTACTAGATGACATTGACCTGAGAACTGCAGATTGGTCTGAAAAAATTGCACATTTGGTAGTGCGATGGCACTATCGTAGAAGGTTTATTGTAGTCGGCGTTTCAGTTGGGCAATTCGATAGGGATGCAACTCAAGAATACATCCTTTGGTATAATAATATTACGAGACGCTACATTACTCGTCCGGGAGCGCGGCTTTGGGTCATTTGGTATATAATCAAATATTTTCTAATTTTTTTTTAAATTTATTTGAAAAATTATCTAATTGTTTTGTAATTTACAGAAATCGAGCAATAGTAGTCTTCGTGATGTTGCAAATGATCCAGATCAAGTATTAACTATATGCAATAATAACGCATTTTACATGGAGGAATTACACTACATGTACGATATACCTATTGCACCTCCACCAGCTCCAAGGCATAGGGGACGTGCTCAAGCAGAAGAAGATGAGTTTGATGTCGTTGACCATAATGTGGAAGACTTGCCTCCTATGATGCAGACGCAAACGCAGAGCCAGACTGGTTATGCCAGTCCGATGATGATGCAACCAGCCTTTGGTTCAGGATATTACGATTCAGAGGTCGGACCATCATCTTCATACATGCATACACATGGACACGACGTCCATGAAGCGCCTGCAGAGGTACCAGAGCAACCAGATCCACCAGAGCAACCTAGAGTGCAAAGTCGACGACGCCAACCAACTCGAAATCGGCGACGTCCGCCTTATGGGACACATTGAATTTTTTTATTATTACTAATTTTAATGGAAAAAAATAAATTGTTGTATTAATATTGACACTTTATTTTTATATTGATTGGTTAGTGATAAAATATATGTTTGTTATTATAACGGTTTTTAAAATTTTCCGAAGTGGGAAGTGGAAGTGGGAAAAAATAATTTAAATATATATATATATAAATAAAAAATAAAAAAAAAGGAGAAGGTCGAGGGTTCAACCCTCGACCAAGGAAAGAAGAAAAAGAAAAAAAAGAGAAATGGTCAAGGGTTCAACCCTCGACCAAAAAAAGAAGGAAAAAAAAAAGAAGAAAAGATTTTGGCTCCCATTCCCAATAAAAACCACAATATTTTCATAAATATTTCCAAAACCACAATATTTTCATAAATATTTTATAAAACTACAATATTATCATAATTTTTCCTATCTCTAACTCTCCCTTTCTCAGTCATTTTTTCTTTAATTCAAACGTTTTTTTAAGAGTTTCCTTTCAAACTTTTCTAGTGAATTCCAAGCTTAATATTTCTCTTTTTCTCAAACTTTCTAAAATAAGTTAAAAAAAAAAAACCAAATAATTGTGAAACACAGAGATTAAAATATTAATTTCGATATCGATATCAATATTTTAGTTCTACAAATATATCGATAAAATATTAAAGATAGAAGATATTTTTGTCAATCAGGAAATTTATAAAATTTATTTAGATTAATAATTAAGTTGTTTTTACTCCCAAACTATGTTATAGATATTTTTATTAGTATTTTTATTCCATTAAAATTGAGATCACTTCCCTACAAACGTAATTAACCAATGCTAATATGAAAAGTGGGGCATAGTTAATTACATTTGTGATTGCTTACCAAAATTATGTAATCGTAATGAAGTATGGGCTCCACAACAAAACCTGTAATCCCAATTTGTAATCCGATAACGAAGCCAATTGTCATCTAATTCTTAATTAAACAAACAAACCATATATTTTGCTCCTCAACTGAATTTGAACATTTCAAATTCACCCAATACTGTTCTTAGGTTTAGTCCCTGAGCTAACAAGGGAGCCTAATGAACCTACAGATAATGAGCTCCAATGATTCGAAATTAACTGGTTAAATTCTTTAACCTAGTTAATTAACATTCGTTAACTATTGAGACATTCCACTATAGCCTAGTAGTTGCACTCTTCTCACTATAAATATATTTCTGTCCACTTGATATAACCATAATTAGTAAATCGATCATTCACAAAAATTGTTTCTAATTAAAGTTGAGTCAAATTTATCGTTTTACCTATAATTACATCTTCTTCCTTAAGTCCCACTGATCCTCTAATGAACAATTAGTTTGTGGTCCAACCACCAAATTGAATCCCTCTCGAGTCAATGAGAGGGTGAGGCCCCTTCTCTAAGACATGGAGTTAGTATTTAAGGGAACAACTTCTCTACTAACCTTGATTTAGGTAGGAGTGCATTCCATCTTGCAAAACTATGTCATCATCTATCTACCTAGTCTTATCCCTAAAATAATGGGCTTATTGAGTCGGCGACTCGGGCCACTCTCACCCATGATTAAGATCAGTCTTAAAGGATAATCCCAAATAAAAAAGAGTTCGTAGTTAGCTCATGATGAAGATTGAGTTACCTAGGTCATCATATTGAAATAATCATTCTTAACAGTAAATAAAGTTATAAAGTAAAAGTGATTATCTCATGGTATGGTCTTATGAAAACTCATTACATAGGATGCCCCCTCTCATGTCTTAACATGAACGATATAAGATCACATCGTTTGTATTAAATTCAAAATGGGCTGCATCCATAGTATCTCCATTATAAGTTATCCAGCCTTATCCCTATACTATAGATCATTTAGGCTATTACCTAAACTTGATCTATTTTTATGTCTAGACAAAAAGTCTAAGCATTCAAACTATAGCCTGAGGTTCTTAGTTTATTTGATTAGGGTAATATCAAATGCAATTCACATATTCAATAACATCTTTTACTGAATAAACCTAGATAACAACTTTATTTAGAATATGTTCAAAGTTTACAAACCACGAGTTTTAGGACATAAAACCCAACATGATTATAAATTTTACCAATTTTTCATCATTTACCCTTTTTAGGATCCATACCACCCATCTATATTAGTATCTATATAAGTAATTCATATCAATGTTAGTATCCATATTAGTATTAGTATTAATATCAATATCATTCGTATCAGTATTGGTAATCTATAATTAAAAAGTAAGTATTTTATTTTATTTCTTTTATTTGTTATTTTTGTTAGGCCATATTTAACAAAATGATAGTTTGAAATTAGTGTTTTTGTTTTTATATGCGATTTTTGCTATTTGTTTTTACACATTTGTATAAAGAATCTTTTTTCTCCTGTAT
Organism: Citrullus mucosospermus; assembly: GCA_030954485.1. NCBI lineage: Eukaryota > Viridiplantae > Streptophyta > Magnoliopsida > Cucurbitales > Cucurbitaceae > Citrullus > Citrullus mucosospermus. The sequence goes on along the minus strand of CM062061.1, from coordinate 8,743,003 downwards.
GTGATTTTTGGATAGTTTCTTACAAAAATGTAATTTAAAAACCAATTAAATAATGTGATGTATTAAATAAAATAATGGTAGATTTTGTTTGATAACTGTTTTTTTTTTTAATGTATTTATATTAACATTATGCGTTTTTGTTCTTAAAAAAAGATTATGGTTCTTTCTAATTGAATTTTGAATTACTGTTTCGTTTTTTAAAAAATTATGCATTTTTTAATTTTAATTAAGTGTTAATTTTTAAAATATAAAAAATTGGATAAATAAATAAATATAATAAAAGTGTTTCAATTCCTATAACATGTTACTTAGCTACCATGTTTTAATTAATTAGAAATATAAAAAGTAAATTACGGTAATCACCTATATTTCAATAGACATTTTCCTATGGAAGACACTAATGAACTTTTTATTATGATTGCATCAATTTTGTTGTAATCGCCATAAAAAGAATTTTATTTTCTTTGCGATTGAGTCCCATTACGATTGATACATGAATGTAAACCTATTACAATTAGAATAATTTTGATTACGAATTATTAGAGGTGTCCTAAATAGATGACATTTTTATGTCTTATGCGCATTTATAAAAATTGTTAGAGAAATTCATAGATACTTAATATTCATGTCAAGCTCTTTGACTTATAGATATATCTATGGGGGTGTTTGGGGTGAGGACATGAGATGAGATGAGTTAAGATATGAACTCAACTCATTGTTTGAGAGAGCAACTTCGTATGCATACTACAATTTTGGTATTTCTTGACGCACCGGTTTTTTGTTTTCTTGATGGTCATGGAAAGGTACCATCAAGAAAATCTTAATTTAAAGTTTAATTTAAAGTCACCAACATTATATTCTCCAACAGTGCACTCAGCCCTCATCACCACCAATGCCTCATTGCTCAACTCCAGCAACCACTTTCAACGACTAACTTCGGCCACCACCTCCCATAACCAACTTCGGTGACCACCTCCTACGGCCAACTCCAACAACATCCAACCACCACTGTTGATGACCAACTCTGGCGACCTTTGACGTCAGTCATTCCACCAACTCCGACGACCATTATTTTAAATTATGATTACTACAAATTTGGGCTTTGTTGACAAATAATTTTTTTGTTTTGTTGAAGTTCTTGACATAAAACCGTCAATCAAACCTTAATTTAAAATTTAAAAATAACTATTAATTTCAAAATACATATAAAATATCAATAAATGTTTATGTTTAAGTTGACACACAAAATTATCAACAAAAACACCTTTGTTGACACAAAAATATGTAAGTTCCGTCAAAACCTTGAATTCTCGATTTTTTGATTTGCTCATAGTATTTTATATTCATTCTTTATAGTAATTTAACATTAATAAAATCACTTATCATGTAAGAAAATTAAACAAACTTGTTTGTAAAAACACTTTTGAGAAAATTTTGTCAGACACATGAGTGTTTTTTATTTTAAAAAGTTTTATCAAAAGTGTTAAAAGAAAAATGATTTAATTAGAAACGTTAAATGCACAAATTTGTAAAATGATTGCTTAAATTAAAAAAAAAAAAATGCATGATAAAAAATAAACTCTAAATCTCATCTTCCAAAACTCCAAACAATACATGTATGCTAAAAAACAATAAAATAAAGTATAATCTATAGTTTATTAAAAAAATATATATACATATGTAAAAATTATTGAATAAAAAAGTTTTGAAACAAAAATAATCATCACAAAAATACATTATTTATGTAAAAGAAACTGCACCAAATATCTTAACATATAAACTCAACTTTTGAAACACCAAAAACACAAATATATATAAACTCTATAAATATGAGTTGTGAATATGCCAAATAACTCTTGTATATCAATGGACATTTTCTTCCGGTTAAATAGACTATAAAGTGAGGCCGTCAATTGAAATTAAACAAAAGAAAAAATAAAATAAAATCTTTATAAAAGAAACAGAAGAACTACAAAAGTATCTTAAAAAAGAAAAAGAAAAAGTACAGGTGCATAGTCGGTCACGTTTTTAACGTATGAACAAAGCCTGAAAGTTGGGGTCCACCATAGAGAGCGAAACGCGTCATTCTGTCAAAATCTTCCAACCAATCACAGACGTCTGTGACGTTCGGTGACGTTTAGGCAGTGGCCTGTCAATTTCTATCGTTATTTTATTTTATTTCATTTTTTGAGATTTTTTTAAACAAAGGGGATAAGATAACTGGATAAGGACGAGACCTAGCCGGTTGCACGGTAATCACCGAAGTACCTGATCGTTTCCCCTCACCTCCTTTTTCAATTCATTTGGAATATGAGGGAATTTGATTGATGGAGAAATAAGAATAATAATTTTATTTTACTTTTTTTCTTTTTCAATTTTAGTGGCTGAAATGTAAATACAGTATTTTGTTATATTGTGGTCAGATTTTGTTGTTCAAACTGACCATATGTCACATGTCTAGTAGTATTTGGAAATGCATTCCTTAATAGGAGATGTCCTCATGAAAAATATTCTTAGAATTAAATTTGGGGTAATTTGAAGAATAATGCACTTTTAAAAAATATGACAAAAATAGGATGTTTTAGAAACTAATTTGAAAAATAAGGTAGCTTGGAAACTTAATTTAAAAAATAGGGTAGTGAAATTGTATACTTGGTACACGATTTCCCTTTGAACTGGTCAAACCACCCGTCACTTGCTGACTAAGCAGCTGACGGGTGGTGAGTCGTGGACATAGTCCACGAGTTCGGTCCGGTCCACGAGTTTTTTTGTTTGTTTTTAATAAATAAGTTAAGTAATTAATTACCCACTTAAATGAAAATTTGTTTCTTACTTGTGTCTTATTCAATTATTGTATTAGTTTCATTGATTCTTAATTTTTGAAAATGTAATGGAAAATCATTAATTTATTTAGTTAAAGATAAAAGTTAATACAAATTAGAAAATTTAAAATACAAGTCAGGTGCCATATGGTGGTCTTCTTCACGTACGTTGTCCACGACAAGACACAGGCACTTCAAAATGTTGTTGATGGTGAATTACATCGCAATATCTTGTTGGGTGACGACATATGGAAATTCATCGTGTGCATAATACTCTTGTTGATGACTAGAACTAGATGCAATGTCTGCATATACTTCCAATGACTGTCTAGGAAAAGGTGGAACTAGATTATGTAATATGTGAGGTTCCTGGTCACCGGGTTGGTCTGGAACAATTTCATCATGTTGTCTCTGTCGTCTGCGACAAATACGTCTTCGATCAGTGTCAGCAACATTGAGTCTCCATGTATATTGAATGATATTTTCAACATTTACTATGTTTAGCTCAAACATTGAACTCAACTCTGGTAGATCGTGTTGTAACGAGTAGTTGTGCACATCGTGGACAAAATTATTTTGTATGATATATATATATATATATATATATATATATAAGTATAAAAGAATATTCTTAGCATATAATTGAAAACACTACATAATAAGATGCTTACCATGCAGTAATAGTAAACACTGTCAGATGTGATAAATCTTCTTATTATGGAGTCGTACTAGGACAAGTAATCATTTGACACATCTGACTCATGTATTATTTCTCTTTGTGCACAGCGGTCATGACGTGCACGCCAAAAGAATATATATTTTGCATGAATTTGACGCTAGTTTTGGTCATGTTTACCTTTTAAATCGATTTGGTGTAGTTGAGGGAGTGTATTATACAACGTCGGTACCGTTTGCCACAGACCAAATTGTCTCAACACTCGATCTGGTTGATGCCACTCTATTATGTGAAAGCATATAAGTGGGCTAACCGTCAACCAAATGTTTTGTCCATCATGACAATAATCAGGCAACAACGGCATAATATCGGGTGTATATGGCGTCCAATTGATCTGAAACCATGTACAAGAATAATTAGAACCCAAAAATATATGTAATATTCAGTTGTATATGCAACATATATATTATTACCTAATTTTGCATCAAACGATCAAATATTAAGTGATATACCAACAACATGTTTGCTGATTGTTCAGATGCAACTAAGACATTGCTCCATCTATCACATGGATATAAAACAATTAAAATATGTTACTATTTATATTAAAAAAAAAATAAATATATACAGAAAAAATACTTGACACTGAGTGGACATCCCATAAAATGATCTAGAGGTTGTAATTGGAATTGTGGTGCAACAATGTTAAATCTATCATAGGCCCATACTTGAAGTAGTATTAATGGGTCTGCTATATCCAAAACTTGTGCATGACTAGCTCGACACAATTCTCTATACAAGCAATAATGAGGTGTCAGTCTAACTGTATGAATTCAATTTGTGCAACCCCAATAAAACCACCTGTTGTAGATAAGACACTATACATTGATCAAACGGTATAGTATGCTGAGAAACCACTTCTCTTCTCCAGCAACATAGCACCACAGTGGATGCATTATCCCATACCGTCTGTGATCGGTGAGTATTTTGAAGATATAGCTGAACAGGCTTATGGACCAGGATCCATAATCAACACTGTTAAAATAAACCAAATCAATAACAAGGTCAGAGACACAACAACAAACTATATTAGACTACAATTAAAAAAAAAAAAAAGTAATGGAAACCAAATACATTATAAGAATCAAGTACATTACGATGTTACATTACAAGAACCAAATACATTATAGTGTTATATTACAAGAACCATTACATTATAGTGTTACATTATAAGAACCATTACATTACAATGTTAATATTACATTACACAAAACCAAGTATTTTGCTAAACTATGAATGACTTGAAAACGAAACACCTAAATTATGGAGTGGACAAGTATGCTTCTTATGTCCTGTTCCCTTGCATATCCCACATCGAATAAGACTGCAACCAAAGCTTTTTTCTTTACTTCCCACACGCGTCTATATTTGACGTTATATCAGTACGCAAAATAACAATCAAAACTAACAGTTGTCAAGCTAAATCTTTCAAATTATAAACAAATTAAATTATTTGATAAAAACAAAGTCTACATATACAAATTTATTCATGCATGCAAAACAAAACTTAAAATTTATGTATATTTATCATATAATTAGTGCATATTTATAAGATAATTAGAAAGAAAAATGTATATACATACCTATATGGCGGCTGGACGGAGAAAGTCAGTGGTCGACGGGGGCAATGGCTAGACGGAGATAAAATTTTAGATTGAATAAAGAAAGAGAAATGAGATGATCGGAAAATAATATGTCTATATACATACCTATATGACAACAGCAATGTCGACAAACGACGGAAGACGGACGACGAATAAAGTGCAAGATGATCAGAGAATGAAGGGACAAAGAGATTTCCGAAGGAGAGAGAGAAAATCGATGAGATAATGGCTGGAAGAGAGAGGCTGCTGGAAGAAATAGGGAGGGAACTTGTCATCGTCCACGATTTCGGTAATCGTAAACCCGGTCCATGAGTCCTGTTAGTCAGCGTGGCAGTTTGTGTGGCAAAAGGCATCAGCGTGGTAGGGAAATTGTGGACCCCGTTCATGATTTCAACCATAATCGTGGACCCCATCCACAATTTCACTACCCTATTTTTGGGATTTCTTTCCTTTGACCCTAATTTTCTCATTATTTATTAAAAAACATTATTTAAAAAAAAATTCAGTAAATTTGTTGGTTTTGTTTAGAAAAAGGAACTTCTTTTTTTTTCCCTTTTATTTAGTTTTCTTATGAGAAATTTAGAATTTGTTTGGTAGGCAATTCATATGCTATTATATATTTTTTGTAAGACAATTTGAATTTTTTTTTCGAAAACTATTTTTGGATTTTATGATCCACAAATTCTGAAGCCAAATTTTTATATTTTCTATGTATCTAAATTTTGAATTCAAAATTTTAAAATGCATAATTATATTTAAAAGGTTAAAATGATAACAAATATAGTATTTCATGTTATAAACTCAATTATTTTTTTATAAAATTAAAATATGTGATATATAATATATTATATATTATATATTATAGAGTTGATTTCAAATATAGAAAAATGAATCAAAATATTTACAAATATAGCAAAATTTCACCCTCTATTTGCAATAAACCGCGATAGCTTAGTATATGTGTCCATTTGTATCATAGTAGACAAAGTTAATAATCTACCATGACCTATTACGGTCTATTGCAAATAGATTGTCATATTTTGTAAATATTTTCAACAAACTTTTCATTTAAAATAATTTTCTTATATTATATAATATTATAAGATAATTATGATATCAAAATTTTAACATAAAAAAATTCATAAATTAATGATCTTTCTTATGATCTAGTGGGGAGCCTCACCAAAAATAGGCAACGGTTCTTTTTATTTCATGACAAATGACTTTTGGCAAGTAGAAAATACTCATTGCATAGGTAGGTGTTGGGATTGATGTGTCCTAAATTTTTTAGGTCTTATAGTTTTGTAATTATAAATACATTTTATTTATTCAATAAAACAAAAAGTATTTTATTTATCTTTTGCATTAATTCAATCCAATAAACTAAGATTCCATAGTTATTTTATGTAAACTGAAACATGTATTGAAAGACATTAAAGCAGGCAAGCGAAAGCAATTGGATCTTAAACACTCTAAATTGCTTTAATTTGAAAGAAAAACAAGTTGATTTTGAAAGTGTAAAACAGAGAGTTGAGAAATATCACCTTTGTAGCACTAAACTCTCGCAATTTATCCTTCAATCTAATCACGAACAGGATGTAGATCACTACAAGTGTCTTCCTTGCTATTCTAAAGTCTTAAAACTTGATTGTGGGATGAAACTTGTGATGAATTGAATGGAAATTTGTGAATTGAGAGAGGTTGAGAGTTTTTAGTTTTAAGGGTTAAATCTCAGCAAAAATTCAAGCATCAAGCAGAAAAATCTCATTCAAAACTTCTCTTTTTAAAAAGATTAGCATGGAAATGAGATTTAATTCCAAGTTACACCTAATTTGCATAAAAAATAAGTGGGATTAGTGTCATTTTGTGAAGTAAACACCAAGTCTTCAAAAGCCTTAATCATAAAAACACTAAAAATGAGAAAAATTGGAAAACTCCACTAGCTTTGGTCAACATTTGACCTTTTGACTTCAAAAGTCAAAATTCCAATTTTCATCTTAATTAATCAATATTAATTTCTATATATATATATATATGACTAATTAATTCAAATAATTAATTATATTTAAAATTTAATATCATATATTAAATTACAGAAATCCCAATTTAACTACTCCCAATATGAATCCCTATTCATATACACAATATTTAAATCATAGTTAAAATATTTCTATCTCTCTCTATTGTTCAATTCGAAATTTGAATGATTCGAATTCATTCATCACACTTGTTCTAAGGTTTGGTTCATAACGAGTTAGCAAGGAGACCTAATGGACCTACAAATCATGAGCTCCATCGATACGTGATTAACCAGCTAAAGTATTCAAGCTAGTTAACCAACATTCGTTAACTATCAGGACACTCCACTAAAGCCTAGTAGTTGCACTCTCCTCACTGTAGATATATTTTTGTCCATTTGATATAACCATGATTAGTAAGTCGATTCTTTACAGGTTGTTCGTAATCATAGCTAGGTGAAAATTACTGTTTTACCTTTATGAGTACTTCTAGTTTCTTAAGTTCCACTAATCCTCTAATGAACAATAGGTTTATGGTCCAACCACTAAACCAAGTCCTTCTCGAGCCAGTGAAATGGTGGAGCCCCTTATTCAAGACCTAGAGCTAGCACCTAAGGTAACAACTTATCTATTATCCCTAATACAGGCAGGAGTAAACTCCATCTTGCACCCTATGTCCTCAACTATGTACCTGATTTTACCCTTGAATGAGAGACATATTGAGCAACGAACTCGGGCTACTCTCGCTTATGCAGATCTAAGGATAATCCCGAGTAAATAGGAGTTCATAGTTAGCTTAGGATTAAGATCGAGTTACCTAGGTCATCGAATTTGAAATAGTTAGTTTTAACAATAAACGGAGTTATAAAGTATATAAAAAAAAAAATGTTCATGGTCCGGTCTTATGCAAACTCATTGCATAGGACACCCCTATATGAATGTCTTTACATAAATAATTCAGGATCAAATACAAATTAGGCGGCATTCAATAGTGTCTCTAGGATAAGGTACCCAACCTTATTCATATACTATAAACCATTTTGGCTATTTACTCGAACTTGATCCACTTTTATGTCTCCACATAAAGTCCAAGTAATCATACTATAGCAAGGGGTTCTTAATTTATTGGATTTAAGGTTATGAAATATTAATTCAACAATAACTTTATTGAATAAACATCAACAACAACTTTATTGAAAATAGTATTCAGATTACTATTTACAAACTATGAGTTTTAGGACATCCAACCCAACAAACTCCCACTTGGACTAAAACTCTAGTGAGATTAAAGAAATAATATTGAGTTCAGAGAAATACATAAATACAATAAACTAGGGCATCTTACCCCATATATATTTTCCCACTTGCCGTAGATTATATATTTCGCAGTCTTAGACTTACTAGGTGACCCTTGAACACTTTAGCCGTGAGAGCCTTTAAAAACGGATTAGCAATGTTATCTACCGAGGCTATTTGACTAACAATAACGTCATCTAGTTTGACAATCTCCCTGATGAGATGATATTTGCTCTCAATGTGTGTTCCTCGTTTATGGTTTCTGGGTTCTTTAGAGTTTGTAACTGCTCCACTGTTATCACAATACAGGGTGATAGGCAGATGCATATTTGGAACCACTTCTAATTCAGTTAAGAATTTCCTTAACCATACGGCTTCTTTCACAGCTTCACATGCAACCACGTATTCAACCTCCATGGTGGAGTCGGCAATACAACTTTGCTTGATACATCTCCACACTACTAATCTATTTAGAGTAAACACTGATCCCAATGTAGATTTCCTTAAATCTTTATCGGAATGAAATCAAGGTCAGTGTATCCTGTAAGGATCATATTCTTACCGCCACACATGAACATGTAGTTCCTTGTTCGCCTTAGATACTTAAGGGTGTTTTTAATGGCAGTCCAATGTGTATATCTAGGATTGGACTGGAACCTACTGACTATTCCCACAACATAGTATGTGTCAGTGCGTGTACACAACATGACATACATCAAACTATCTACTGCTGATACATAGGGAATGCGTCTCATATCCTTAACTTCTTGAGGAGTCTTAGGACACTGTTTCTTCGACAAATAAATTCTATGTCTAAAAGGTAATAGATCTCTTTTGGAATTTTGCATCTTATATCTAGACAACATTTTGTCAATATACAATGCTTGAGACATGGCTAATGTTTTGTTCATGCAATTTTGTATTATTTGAATTCCAAGAACAAATTGAGCTTCTCCCAAATCTTTCATTTGGAATTGAGTTGCTAGCCATTTTTAACATCAGTCAGGTATCTTACATCTTTCCTAATAAGTAAGATATCATCAACATACAACACTAGGAATCCTACAGCTGTGTTGATAATCTTTTTGTATACACAAGATTCATCAATATTTTGTTCAAAACCATAAGATTTGATCTCAGTATCAAACCTTATATTATAGGATCTAAATGCTTGCTTTAACCCATAAATGGATTGTTTAAGCTTGCAAACCTTTTATTCTTGACCCTGTTCTATAAATCCCTCTAGTTGAGACATATAGATACTTTCATCAAGATTACCATTCAGAAACACATTCTTGACATCCATTTGCCAAATTTCATAATCATAAAAGGTGACAATGGATAAAAGGATCCTTATCGATCTTAACATGACAATAGGGGAGAAGGTTTCTTTGTAGTCCACCTCTTCCCTTTGGGTATAACCTTTTGCCACTAGTCTAGCCTTAGAAGTCTGTACCTTTTCGACTTGGTCTCGTTTTCTCTTGTAGATCCATTTACAAACAATATGTTTTACTTCATCTAGTTGATTTTTAAGTTCCCAGACTGAATTAGTACATTGACTCCATTTCAAGATCTATGGGTTTAATCCACTGATCCTTGTCAACACCATCCAATGCCTGTTTATAGGTCAATGGTTCCTTGACGCCATCATCGGGTATAATGATTTGAGTTTCTATGAAACCCAAGTAATGTTCGGGCTATTTAATAACCCTCCCACCACGTCGAGGCACTCTCAACTCTTGAGAAGGGAGTGACTGATCAGAAGTACCAGCATCATCTACAACTTTTGTTGAAGTGTTGTTTTTATCAACAACTTTTGTTGATTTGTCTGTAGCTTCTGTGGAAATTTTATGCAATACTAATTTACTGCGAGGTTGATCTCCAGGTAGTAGGTGTCCCATAAACCGTCAACTTAAGTACCTCCAGCCTTAGACAAAATCGTGCCAGCTGAGTTTTGTTATCAAAGTTTTATAAGAAACTGACTTATTTTAATTATTAAAACAGAATTTGCATCTTTGGTGGTTAACTCTAAGTAACCATGCAATTTATCTTTGTTATAGATTTTAAATGTCTAATTCATTTTATAACAATTATAACATAGACATTTAACTATAACATACAACCACATACTTATATAACAATTATATAACATACAATTTATGAAATAATATAACAGTTATACTAATAATCATGAAACCCTAAACATGCATCTTATACATTATAACACTTATAACGTAGTTTCAATGCAGGAAACATGCTTATCCTATGGTGGGGTTTTAAATCTAATATGACATACTTTATGCACACATCAAACAATTTAATTAAAACATACATTCATAATTCATAAATAATTAAACACACTAAAATGGACTAGTTTTGGCATTTTTCTCTAACTAATAACTAAATTATTACATAAACAATTAAGAAAAGGCTTCGAACCGTTCCCGAACACTTCAAATCAACTCGAATCGCTTGTAAAAAGCTTGAACCGGACTCCAAACCACCAAAAATAGTTGGAAAAATTGAACAAGAGCAAAACCGATCCGGTTGGACTGCTTCTTCCTCGCGCGCGTGTTTCTGGGAAATTTTGAACAGTGTTGCGACGCTCAATGGCAAAATCGACTCCTTGCTTTTCGGCCCAATTACTTTCTTTCCCGATTTCTTTTTATTACATCTTAATTTCAACTCTAATGACTCCAATAAAGTTATAGACCCTTCTCAACACTTTAATGCCCATGAACATATAGGCAATTACAATTATTACAACAAATTGAAGTTCAATAAAATGCCAAAACCGTAATATATCCATTTGAGCTCCCACAACATTCATCTTATGAATAAACACCTACCAAGCTTAAATTAATGCTAAAAGAGTTAGCAACATAAATACGGAAGAAATTAGGATCTAAGCACTCTAATTACATAAATTTTGAAGATTAAACATGTTTATTCTAAAACAAAAAAACAGAGACAAGAACACTTATTTGTTGTAGCTCAAAATTGATTGAAAATCCTTCAAGCTTTTGATCACGAACACTTCGCGGACCACTACAAGAGTCTTTTATGTTATCCTCTGGCCTTAGAATGGATTGTGGGATCCAAATTGAGTTGAACTTGGAGCAAGAATGTCAAGAACATAGAATTTTGAAGAGTTTTTAAGTCAATAGATTTTCTGTCAAATTGCACCAAATTCTCAACCCCTTTACATTCTTCCTTTCTTCTATATAAGGATAATCCATGCAAATCCAATTTACATGCACAAGACACCAATCAAGGTGATTAACATGGTGAATTTGGTAGTGGAAGAAGATGGATTGTAAGGAGAACACCTCCTACTCATCCCTGCAAAGTAGGAAATTCTAAGGAAAAAAATGAATTTCTCAATTTCTGTTTTAATTCCTATTAATTTTCCAAAAACAAATTAATTCCATTAATTAATTTTAATTTAATATTAAATTAATTTAAAGAACAATAATTAATTAATTATATTAAATTAATTAATTTTTCACTTTTCCTAGCTATTCCAACCCAATGAAACTCTATTCATCCGGATAATATTTACATCATATTTAAATATTACCAACTCTCCAAATTTTTTTAATTCACAATTAAAATGAACAAAATGTAACCTTACTCGTTAAACGAATTTGAACAATTTCAAATTCTTTCGATACGCTATTTTGAGGCTTAATTCATGAGCTAACAAGGGGACCTAATGGGGCTATAGATCATGACCTCCAACGATTCAAAATTAATGGCTAAACTCTTTAACCTAGTTAATTACCATTCATTAACTACCGGGACACTCCACTATAGCGTAGTAGCTGCACTCTCCTCACTGTAGATATATTTTTGTCCACTTAATATAACCATGCTTAGTAAGTCGATCCTTCACCAGTTGTACGTAATTACAGCTGGGTCAAAATTATCGTTTTACCCTTAATTACATTTCATTCCTTAAGTCCCACTGGTCCTTTAATGAACAATTGGTTTGTGGTTCAACCACCAAACCGAGTCCCTCTCGGGCCAATGAGAGAGTGGGGTCCTTTGTTCAAGACTTGGAGTTAGTACTTAAGGGAACAACTTCTCTACTAACCTAGACTTAGGTAGGAGTGAATTCCATCTTGCAGAACTATGTCCCCAACTATCTACCTGGTCTTATCCTTAAAATGGAAGGTTTATTGAGTCAACGAACTCGAGCCATCCTCACCCATGTAGATTAAAGGATAATCCCAAATAAACAGGAGTTCATAGTTAGCTCAGGATTAAGATCAAGTTACCTAGGTCATCATGTTGAAATAATCAATCTTAAAAGTAAACGACGTTATAAAGTAAAAGTGATTATTTCATGGTCCAATCTTAGGAAAACTCATTACATAGGATGCCCCCACTCACATGTCTCTACATGAATGATATAGGAGCACATCGTTTGTATGAAATAGAAGGTGGGTCACATCCACAGTGTCCCCATGATAAGGTACCTAACCTTATCTCTATTCTATAGACCGTTTTGGCTATTACCTAAACTTGATCCACTTTTATGTCTACACATAGAGTCTAAGTATTCAACCTATAGCCAGAGGTTTTTAGTTTATTGGATTTAATAAATACAATTCACATGCTCAATAACAACTTCACTCAATAAATCTCAATAACAATTTTTATTGAGAATAAGCTCCAAAATTTACAAACTACGAGTTTGAGGACATAAAACCCAACATAAACATGCTCTAATACCAATTGAGAGACATTAAAGCATGCAAGTGGAAGCAATTGGATCTTAAATGCTCTAAATTGCTTTAATTTGAAAGAAAAACATCCTGATTTTCAAAGTATAAAACAAAAGGCTGAGAAATATCACCTTTGTAGCACTAAACTCACGCAATTGATGCTTCAATCTGATCATGAACAGGATGTAGACCACCACAAGTGTCTTCCTTACTATTCTCAAGTCTTAGAACTTGAATGTGGGATCAAACTTGTGATGAATTAAAGGAAAATTTGTGAATTGAGAGAGGTTGAGAGTTTTTAGTTTTAAGTGCTAAATCTCAGAAAAAATACAAGCATCTAGTAGAAAAAACTCATTCAAAACTTCTTTTTTTTTTTTTAAAGAGATTAGCATGCAAATGAGATTTAATTCCAAGTTGACACCTAATTTGCACAAAAAAATAAGTGGGATTTGTGTCATTTTGCGAAGAACACACCAAGCCTTCTAAAGCCTTAGTCATAGAAACACCAAAAATGGGAAAAATTGGAAAACTTGGTCAACATTTGAGCTTTTGAAAGTCAAAATTCTAATTTTCATTTTAATTAATCAATATAACAACAACAACAATAATAATTAATTCAACTAATTAATTATATATTTCATTAATTATTTATAAAATTTAATATCATATATTAAATTGCATAAATCTCAATTTAACTACTTCCGATATGAATCTTTATTCATATACACAATAGTTAAATCATATTTAAATATTTCTATCTTTCACTATTGTCCAATTCGAAATTAAACAATAAGTCGTTAAATTCTTTTAACGCTTTAATTTCCTGAATCTAATTTGAATGATTGAAATTTATGCATCACACTTGTTCTAAGGTTTGGTCCATAAGGAGCTAGCAAGTGACCTAATGGATCTACTGATCCTGAGCTCCAACGATACAATATTAACCGGTTAAACTCTTCAACCTAGTTAACCAACATTCGTTAACTACCAGAATACTCCACTAAAGCCCAATAGTTGCACTCTCCTCACTGTAGATATATTTTTGTTTACTTGATATAACCATGATTAGTAAGTCGATCCTTTACAAGTTGTTCATAATCACAACTAGGTCAAAATTACCATTTTACCCCTGTGAGTACTTCTAAGAACCATCAATCCTCTATTGAATAATAGGTTTATGATCCAACCATTAAACTAAGTCCCTCTCAGGCTAGTGAGAAGTTGGGGCTACTTATTTAAGACCTGGAGTCAGCACCTAAGGGAATAACCTATCTACTATCTTTAGTACGGGTAGGAGTAAACTCTATCTTGAACCTTATGTCCTCAGCTATGTACCCGATTTTACCCCTGAAATGGGAGACACATTGAGCAACAAACTCGGGGTATTCTCACCTATGCATATCTAAGGATAATCCCGAGTAAATAGGAGTTCATAGTTAGCTCAGGATTAAGATCGAGTTACTTAGGTAATCAAATTTGAAATAGTTAGTTTTTAATAGTAAACAGAGTTATAAAGTAAAAAAAAAAAAAAAAAAAAATTCATGGTTCGATCTTATGCAAACTCATTGCACAGGACACCCTTACTTGAATGTCTCTACATAAATGATTCCGGATCACATCATTTGTATCAAATACAAAGTAAGCGGCATCCAATAGTGTCTCTAGGATAAGATACCCAACCTTATTCATATACTATAGACTATTTTGGCTATTTATTCGAACTTGATCCACTTTTATGTCTTCACATAAAGTCCAAGTAATCATACTATAGCTAGAGGTTCTTAGTTTATTGAATTTAGTTATGAAATATTAATTCAACAATAAGTTTATTGAATAAACATCAACAACAACTTTATTGAAAATCGTATTCAGATTACTATTTACAAACTACGAATTTTAGGACATCTAAACATGTATGTGGTTGACATAAAAGGTTGGATCATGTTTGAATAATAACCAAAAGGTCTCTAGTATCGGAATAAGGTTGGGTGTCTTTTTCTGGTAACACTTCAGATACAACTCACTTTGTAATTGTTACAAAGAGTTGTAAAGTGTTACAAACGATTTGATCCTAATCGTTCATGTGGAGACATGTGAGTGGGGGTATCCTATGCAAAGAGTTTGTATAAGACAAGACCGCAAAATGTCTAATGTCTCTTTTTAACGCCGTTAATTGTAGAAATTAAAATTTCATAGGATGACTAATGAACTTTTATCTATGAGAATAATCCTTTGATCTGTATGTGTAAGAGTGGCCAGATCGCCGACTCAATATGCGTACCATTTTGGGGATTTGTTTGATTAGGGAGCTTGGAACATATCTTCACAAGATGAAATTCACTCCTTCCCTTGTTTAGGGTAAGTAGATAAATTACGCCCTTAGGGCTAATTTTGGGTCTTGAACAATGAGGTCTCATCTTCTCACTAGCCCAAAAGGGGTTAGTTTATAGTTGGACTTTAAACAGTTTGTTCATTAGAGGGATCAATGATACATAAGGAGTTAAATATAACTATAAGGGTAAAACGGTAATTTGACCCAACTGTAGTTATGAGTAATTTGTGAAGGGTCGACTTAATGTTAATTAGTTGATTCCGTGGACACAAAAATATATCTATAGTGCGAAGAGTGCAACTGTAAGTCTTTAGTCGAGTGACCTACAGTTAAAGAATATTGATTAATATAATTAAAGAGTTTAATTGATTAATCTCATATCATTCAAGCTTCTAACTATAGGTTCATAAGGTCTCCTTACTAGCTCATTAAGGATTTATATAGGAATAAAACATTTTGATTAATTTGAAATGTTCAGATCAATAAGGGAGTTAATTGTATGTGATACAATTAGTATAATGTATATAGATACATCATAAATATAAAGTTTACTTTTTAATGAGATTTGAAATTTATACTTTATATTATATGAGAGATGAACATTTAAATAAGATTTAAATATTAATTATATGAATGAGATTCATATAAAAACTATAGGTTAAAATTAATATGAATGAGATTCATGTTAAAACTATAGGTTATGTGAGAGAAGTTTATTTGATATGATTCAAATTTAAATTAAATATGAGATATTTAATTAATTAATTTTATTAAATATGATTTACTATATTATAATTAAATTAATATTAATTATAATAATTATTATTATTATTATTATTATATTATTAATTAAAAAATAACTCCCCACTATGTGGGAGTTATTTTGGCTTCTCTCTCACAATTGTTTTCATGTACAAGAGAAAAGAAAGGGAGGAAGGGTTATAGTTTCCTTGAGAACACATAAGAGTTCTGTGAAAAGAAAAATACTCTCTCCCTCTCCAATTCTCTCTTGCTCTAAAGAATCACTCTCTTACCAAAATCCATTGGGATCCCACAACTCCTCATTGGTTCTTCCCAGAGAATAGCAAAGTAACTTTTGTGGTGGTGTTCCAAAGGAGTTCTATATTTTCATTGGAGAAGGTTTCACTGGTACGTGAGTTGGTGAGAAGAAGAAATCCACATTAAAGATGGGCTTCAAAGATAGCAAACTTCTTACCCTTGGTTCTTCTCTATAGCATGCTAAACTTTATGTTATCCAAGTTTTTGTTTTCTGTAATTTAAGTAGTATGCTAAAGTTCATGTTTATCCAAGTTTTTGTTCTTTGTAATTTAAGTTTCTCAAAATAAATTTAATGGAACATGGCGATCACTCGCTTCTGCTGAAGATTCAATTCCTTCAGTAGGGATTCCTTGGATGTGATTCTTAAAGTGTTGGAAGGAAGACCCAAGTAGTTACCTAGATCATTGATAACTTGTAGAAATACAAGTTATTATAGTCACTATTTGAATTAATTAGAGTAACTTTAGAGCTAAACGCATGATTTTGGTTGTTGAATTATGTAAAATGTATTACCATGCGTTGGCACTATTTACAAAAGAAAATACTTGAAAAATTATGAGCTTTTCTGTTCTTAACGCAGGATTAAGAAGAAAAGAAGCACAAATAACCCAAGTACTAGAGACGAAGCTGTTGCGAGAACAAGTAGAAACCCATGCGTCGAGACTATGCGTTGAGACAATGCGTTGAGAAAAAGTAGATACAGACGTCTGGGCAAAAGCTGTCATGTCAATATGCAAAAGTATAACACGCTATCAGAATATGGCAGAACAAATGGGCCGACGATGTGAAAAGTCTGCAAAGCAGAGCATGGAATTTAATGTAAAGGTGTCAGGTCATCATGAGTTTCAACTTTTCGACGCCTATAAATAGCCCAAAGCTTCTCCATTCAAAAGGGGAGAGAAACGAGTTCAAGAGGTGAAAGCTCTGCACAATTTTCTCCCTCACCATAACCAGCCTCCATTTCGAGCTCTTCTGAGAGAAGAATTTTGAGCACTTTCAGAGTCGTCTCCTAGTGACTGAGAACCTTCGCCCTATGAAATTTATGTATCAGATAGCAAACATCTCAAGCCTCCATGAAGCAAGACGTTGCCAATGGCGGCTTGACGCCTTCCATTTCTGTTTTATCTCCATTTCTCTCCTTCTTACTTATGTTTTGTTAATGACATTCGAGAGAATGGTTTATTTTCTTAATATGAGTTTGATTGACGATTATCTTCCATTTATTTCCATATTAAATACCTTACACCATGTTGTTTGAATGCTAAATGAGTTAGATGTTAGAAGTTAGTTTTTCTTAAGCAATATTAAGTATGTTACATCTTGATTAATGCATATCATTAGCTTGCATAACTTTGTCTGACAAACAAGAGTAGTAAGCACGACTGTCTAGCTTGAGAGAGTGGATGGTTAATCTTTAGCATTTTTCGAGACTAGATGAGGTGCCGAGATGTAGTTCATCTTTTGCTAACGCAAACTTACCATGCGTCTTAGAGATAAGATTAATGTGGCGTCGAAACATCAAGAGATGGATTCACAAACTAAGTTTATAGGTATGTAATTATACTTGGATATGCTTAAGTAATCAACTAGCTCCTGCGTTAACTCTACTTTTATCGCATGGTTTCATTCATTCTCAACGCATGCTATCTGACACTAAATGACATTTGACTAACCATCTCATTGTTAGTTGTAGGAAATTTTATTCATTCTTTATGTATAGTTCTAGACACATACAACCAACACATGCACATATTACATGTACAGTTCACCGCATAGTTATGCATCTATTCTCAACGCCTAGTTATTACAAATCCCTGCGTTCGACCCTGGACTCACCAGGAAACCTATAAGAGCTTATACTTGGGCTTTTTATAGGAAAACTTGCTTAATCATGATCATATTTGAGTAATTCTCGACGCATCTTTGTACGGAAATGATAATATCTCTTTTTATGCAACAAGCTATGAAACTCAATTTAATTCAAATAGAAATCCAACAACAATCATCTACAAACTTAACTCCAAGGAGATTGTTTAGATAGTCACATTTGTCCATGTTAATGTTCGGGGAGAATAAGATGGTAGACTTGTAGTGATTTCAAAGCAAGGCATTCTAACTCATTGGCTTTACAGAAGGCAAACAATCATTTGCGAATAGTAGGTGAGAAATAGGGGGACCATTCGTCGAGAAAGTGATGCTCAAAATAGTCTTTGTTAAGTTTGCTTGCTGGATTAAATCGGGTAGACCTTCAATTACCAAGATGAACAAGTAGGGAGATAGGGGATCTCCTTGTTGAGACCTCTCGTAGAGCAAAATGATCCTCTTATGCTTTCATTGGTCATCAAAGAGAACTCGACCGAAGAAATATAATCCATAACAAGGCTCATTTAGGATTCATTGAAGCCAAGTTTGATCATTATTATATTGAGGAAAATCCATTCAACTCTATCAAAAAGCTTTGCCTAGGTCCAATTTCATCACAACCCAGCCATCCTTGCCTCTAGCTTTGCCTTTTATGAAGTGGAGGCATTCATGCCCAATAACAACATTGTCTATGATGACTCTACCTAGGAGAAAAGAAAATTCGGAGTTGGAAATAATTTCTTCAAGAATTCCTTTAAGTTTATTAGCAATAGTTTTAGTTATTATTTTGTAATTGACATTGCAAAGAGATATGGGCCTGAAGTCCCCAACTGATAAGGGCTTATCACACTTAGGAATCAAGACAATGTGAGTAGAATTTCAATCTTTGATGCTAGAGCTATTGTTCAGTATTTCCAAACAAGCTTCAGTTGTTTTAAGGCCAATAATGTCCTAATAGCGTTAGTAGAATAGAGTTGTGACAACCATCTAGGCCTAGAGCTTTCGTGGGAACATTTGCTTGATTGCCACCAATACCTCTTCCTTAGAGAAAGAGGAAAGAAGCCTGAAATTATCTCTTTAGTAACTTTGGGTAAAATATTAGATAAAGTCAAGTCAATAAGAGAGGGATTAGGAGAAGAAGAGGAGAAGAAGTTTTGGAAGTGACGAAGGAACACTGCCTTGACTTATGAGGGATCTTCAACTCAAGAGCCTTGTTCATTGAGATGATACCCCATTCAGAAAAGGGCTTGTTGCATAAATGGCAATCAAGCCCAAAATAATAGCATATGTAGCATAAGGATAAAATAATTGCATATATAGCACAAAAATAGGTCTAGATATGGTAAAAGACTAAAAAGCTCACGTGCAGCCCACCATTTCACGCTCTTCTTTGATAAGCACTTGAAAGGTGCTTTCTATCCTCTCAAATTAAGGGAGTTTATATTAGATTTCACTTGTTTGTTAGTGGTTTTCAGGTTAAAATGAGGAAATTAGAAGAGAAGATCAAAAGATCAAAACCGAGCAAGAATACGGTGAAAAAGGGAAGAAAATCTCAAGTTTTCCAAAATTGGGGTAGCGTCGCGGCACTAAAACCCGAGAGCAGCGTCTGCGTATTATAGCAACAGCGCCGCGACACTCTCTTTCCATAATTGGCAGCGCCATGGTGCTATAAACTAGCGTTGCGGCGCCAGTTTCTTTTTTTGTAAAAATTGTATTTTTGGAAAATTTTCTTGGGCAGCCAACATTATAAATTTGGGGGTTTCCAGCAGCCCTAATGAATAAAAGCATGAAATTACAAAAAAAAAGAGCCACAAGAAAGAGAGAATTGAGTGAGAGTTCATAAAAGTGTTCAAAGAGTGAGTTAGTTACAAGGAAAAGGAAAATAGTTCGAGAGAGTTGTCGTGTCGTTCGAGTTCCGACGTGAGAGCCAAGGAGATTATGACGGTGCTACCTCAATCAAGAGCCTCCTTTTAGTAGAGTTTCTCTTTCTTTACACTATTTCTTTGTTTATATTGCTTAAAGATGTTGCTTTAAGCTATGAGTGGCTAAACTCTTTAGTTTTCAGGTTTTGATGAATTGTTTATGAATTCATGTTGATATTGTAGACTTCCATAGTTTTGTTGGAATGATTATGCTTTTCATTGTTATTGTGTTTAATTCTTGTGGATTGGCCATGTTCACATGTTAGGTTAGATGTATGATTGTGAGATTGTATGTTTAACTTGATCCATAACGATGAATTGTTGTTAATCTATCACGAGAGTAGTTAGGTTGACAATAAAAGTTGCTAAAGACTATTCTTAATGCCATGTAATTTGTATTGGTTTCAAGAGATTAGTAATCAATCGAGTTGCATGAGAAAGAGTTATTTTTTAGAGAAAATAACTTGGAATTAAGTTTCTAGATTTAGGCATATGAGTTACAATAAAATCCATGAATTCTATAATATTGCATGATGAAATAAACAAGGATTCATTACCCTAGAACTCTCTTTGCTCTTGTGTTTCTCACTTTATTACTTTCCTTATTTTGTTTGTATTTTCCATAATTCACAAATTAAATTCCTATCCTCAAATAAAATTGATTTGATTCTAGAATAGCTAAGTAACTTTAACCTTCGAAATTCGGACTTTACCGTCTTATATTATTAAGTTGACCCGTACACTTGTGGTTAACAATCAAAGTGGCGCAATCAAGTTTTTGGCGCCGTTGCTGGGAATCCAAAGAACGGTTTTTGTTATTTAATATTCATTAGAATTGATAGATCTTAATTTGAGGTGTATATTATTTGGTTGATTATTTATTTTTTAATTTTTATTTTATTATATTTTATATTTTTCTTGTTTATTTTATTATTTTTTTTGGTCCGTTTATGTCTCGAGATAATACTAATATTCTCCCTCTTGATCCCGAGATTGAAAGGACGTGTAGAAGGAATCTAAGGATTCAACACAATCACATCAAGGAGATGGCCGAGGAGATATCAAAAGCAATTCGGGACTATTTCCAGCAGACATTACTGGCAAATCAACCCAGCATAATGAATGTGCCCATCAATGTCAACAATTTTGAATTAAAACCGGGGTTGATCCACATGGCTAGAGAGCTAGCTTTTACAGGAAGAACTAATGAAGATCCTCACAAACACCTACGGTCTTTCTTGGAGATATGCGGGACGGTAAAGATGAATGGTGTTTCTAATGATGCTATTAAATTAAGACTCTTTCCTTTCTCTTTATAAGACCATGCAAAGGATTGGTTGGAAACCATACCTCCAAATAGCATCACAACGTGGGAGATCTTAGCTCAAGCTTTCTTGAACAAATATTTTCCACTGGCTAAATCTCAAAAACTAAGGACGAAGATTGGAACATTCTGCCAACTTGAGGATGAACAACTATATGAGGCTTGGGAGAGGTATAAGGATCTCTTGAGAAGATGTCCTCAACATGGTTACCCGAATTGGTTGCAAATTCAACTCTTCTACAATGGATTATCAAGCTCAACCAAATCCATTCTAGATGCAACTGCCGGAGGCTCAATTTTGTCAAAGAATGCTCAAGAGGCCTATACCATACTAGAAGACTTGGCCACTACATCGTATAATTGGCCATGTGAACAATCTTCTTCAATTATCCCAAAAGCCACTGAGCGATATGAGATGGACGAGGTAAGTTCTCTAAAAGCTCAATTGGCTTCTCTCACTAATGCTTTATCTAAATTGTCTCAAGGAAGCCAAGCCCAAGTATATCCACCATCCATAGCTTCCCTTGCGGCCATGAAAAATCAACAAGAGTCAAGTGAGTTAGAAGTGGCCAATTATGTGGATAGAGGACAATACCGAGGTTAACAACGACTCCCGACTCACTATCATCCCAACTTGAGGAATCATGAGAACTTCTCATATGCCAACAACAAGAATGTGTTGCAAGTACTCAAGGATTCAATGGAGCGAGGAATAGAAAGACATCATCAATAGAGACATAATGCTTGACTTTGTCAAAGAGTCAAGATTAAGGACAACCACATTGGAGAATTTGGTCTAAGCTATAGCAAGCATCGTTCAAAGCCAAGGTAAGACAATTCAAAACTTGGAGGTGCAACTTAGTCAAATGACCACTTCCCTTCAAACAATGCAAAAGGATAAGTTCCCTAGTTCCCGGAGAGAAACCCAAAGGAGGAATGCAATGCCATAACTTTAACGAGTGGGAAAAAGCTGTCCACTCCCTTGGTCAATGATGAAGATGATGAGCTTCCACAAGAAGAGGATGAAGCCATCATAGAGGATGTTCCACGAAAAGAGAGTGCATCTAAGGAAAAGGAGAAATCAAAATCAAACATAGGGAGTACTTCTAACGCTACTTCTTTTATTCCTAACACTTTACCTTTTCCTCAAAGATTTCAAAAGAAAAAGATTGATGCTCAATTTTCTAAGTTCTTAGACATATTCAAAAAGTTGGAAATTAACCTTCCTTTTTCAAAGGCATTAGAACAAATGCCTAAGTATGCCAAGTTCATGAAGGAGGTGTTATCTAAGAAGAAAAGGTATGGAGACTATGAAATGGTTGCACTAACCAAAGAATGTAGTGCGGCACTACAAAGGAAATTGCCTCCAAAACTAAAGGATCTAGGGAGTTTCTCTCCCTTGCCATTTAGGCAATAATAAGGTCACTAAAGCACTTTGTGATCTTGGAGCTTCTATTAACTTAATGTCTTTATCCATGTTTAGGAAGCTCAATGTTGGAGAGGTGCAACCAACTACCATATCCTTGCTTTTGACCAATCGATCATTTGTTCATCCCTATGGCATTGTGGAGGACGTCTTGGTCAAGGTAGACAAGTTTATCTTCTCGGCGGACTTTGTGATACTAGACATGGAGGAAGATGCCGAAGTCCCCATAATCCTTGGGAGACCTTTATTGGCCACCGAAATGGCCCTCATCGATGTGTAAGATGGAAAGCTCACATTTCGCCTTAACAATGAGGAGGTAACATTTGACATCTATAAATCCTCTAAGCATCCAGATGTGCAAAGGTATGAGCATCATGAGCCAAGCACGAAGGTAACATCGCCTCTCTCTTCTAGTAAGAACTCTATGCACGATAAGCCTCCTTTGAATGGTAAGACTAATGGCATGCTTGATGTTAAAGTAGAAAATCCTATGAAGCATGTTTCTAGTTGCAATAATGTTCCTAGTTCTTCTTGCATGCCTCCCAAACCTATAATGAATTACGAACAAATCATGGAGAAGCATGTTAAAAATGAAGTGGTAAGTCCTGTAAAATCTAAGAATAATGACCCCTTGATGATACTTGACTACATTAGTAAAGATCATGTCCAACTTGATAATGATTTGTTGACCAACTCACTAAATGCTAATGAATATGTTTGTGCGTGTCAATGTGGGCGAATACTAAAAGTTGTAGGTGATCCAAAGCATGAAAGGAAGAAACCACCTTAGGATCCACCATGACTCGTGAGCCCCGTCTAGCTAGAAGATGTTAAACCAAGCGCTTTTTGGGAGGCAACCGAATTTTATTGCTTTATTTAGTTTGTTTTTTTTCTTTTTATTCTTTTTCAATAAATCTTTGAGTCACTCATATGCTTTATCTCTCAGGATCTTGGTTTATCACACAAAGTACTCCTTACACCAAGCCGTTTGGTGGCTTCCCGTGATAACTTGTAGAAATACAAGTTATGATAGCCTTTTTCTTAGATAAATAGAGATTAAATAGAGAAGCATGCGGCAAGTTATGTTAATTTTTATTAAGAAATCTTCCTTTGCATTATACTCTTGTATTTTTAGGAAGATAAATGATTTTACCACTTTTTGAGCCTAAAACGCATGTTTTGACGCAGGAATGCAAACGATGCGTTGATGACTTCTTAACGCAGGACGACGAGTTAGCAATCTGTTCTTCGTGGACGCATGATTTGGACGGAACGCGAACAACCTGACGATGCGTTAACAACTATTCAACGCATGACTATGCGTTAGCAACCTACGACGCGTTGACATTGGCCAAACTATCCATGGACGCATAGACGACCATCAATGCAAGGCGCCGAGAATCAAATCATAATCTTGAGAGATTGTCGGATGATTGACGAACATGATTTGTGGCTAAAGTGGTGGATCTTAATTGACCCGAGAATTATGCAAAGGCGAGATGGACGCATGATATCAATCTCGCCGCCAATCAAGCAGATTTGCCATTAATTGCGAACGCATCATCTATAAAAGGGCAGCTCTGCGAGATGAGAAAGGGTTGTTGATTTTCGAGAGAACTCCATAAGTGACAGCAGAGTTTTCTCAGACTTCAACCGGAGACGAATAGCTCGAGAGAGAAGAGTCTTCCCTCCGCCGGACCACTTCACAGCAGAACCTCACGCTTCCATCCGGGCGACTCAAGACATTGACGCCTTTCCTGCTTTCTTTCTTAGTTTTTCTTTCTTGATTTTAGATTTGTGTCAAGACATTGAGCTTATCTAAAGTTGTATTCCGTTTCATCAATATATATATCTTCCATGTCTACTCATTTTTCTATACTTTCTGCTTTTTACTTTCAAACCATGAGTAACTAATCACTCAAGGGTCTAGGGTTGCGTTAGCATCTAACTAAGAACCATAGTGTAACTATTTCATCTTGTCAATTGCGATCTTAATTCGATGCTTATGTCCATCTGACATATCGATATAAGTAGTAATAATCAAACTGCTCGAGATAGTAAGTGATTGTGGAACTCAATTGACAAGGGCCAAGAAGTGTTACCTGTCTATAGGAATAACCTTGGTTCTTAACACTCTCCTATGCGTTATAGACATATAACGCATAGCGGCTGACAACCGGGAGAAGAGTCGCAAGTATGAATAGAATACTACCATGCGTTTCCGATGTTAAATGTTAACCAACCTGAACCCTTTCTTTATCCGTTCATTCACATCATTAGCTGAATTTTCTGTGTCGCATGCTTTCCATCTTCCACATTTAGTCTAGTGTACATACAATCGCTTTCCTTAGATTAGAAACAAACACTCTTTCAACTATTTCTTGGTTACCCCTGCAACGCATGAAATCCATCTAAATATTGAATCAACATAATCCCTGTGTTCGACCTCGAACTCACCGAGATAACCTACTCCTTGCTTATACTTGGGTAAAGGAGAGGAAAACTTGACAAGATCACCAACGCATCGTAGTAAGACGCATAGCATGTTTAACGCATGATATGTAAAACGCATCATCATATCTTAATCTGCACCTTGAGTTTGTAAATTTCCATTTCCACAATATATTCCACAACAAGTTTTTGGCGCCGTTGCCGGGGACTTGCGATCTGTCTATTGTATATTTTACAACAAGTTTTTGAAAAAACTTGTTGTAAATCTGAACAATAAACAGATCGCAAGTCCCCGGCAACGGCGCCAAAAACTTGTTGTATAAATTTACAATAGACAGATCACAAGTCCTTGGCAACGACACCAAAAACTTGTTGTGATATGATTGCGGAATTGAAAATTTACAAACGCAAGGTGTGAGTAAGATATGATGATGCGTTTTACATATCATGCATTGAACATGCTATGCGTCTTACAATTATGCGTTGGTGATCTTGTCAAGTTTTCCTATCCTTTACCCAAGTATAAGCAAAGGAGTAGGTTTTCTCGGTGAGTCCGAGGTCGAACACAGGGATTATGTTGATTTAGTATTTATGTGGATTTCATGCGTTGTAGTGGTAACCAAGAAATAATGCGTTGAGTTTGTTTCTAATCTAAGGAAAGCGATAACATGTACACTATATTAAATTGTGCAGGATGGAAAGCATGCGACACAACAAAGTCAGCTAATGATGTGAATGAATGGATAAAGAAAGGGTTCAGGTTGGTTAACATCTAACATTGGAAACGCATGGTAGTATTCTATTCATACTTGCGACTCTTCTCCTGGTTGTCAGCCGCTATGCGTTATATGTCTATAACGCATAGGAGAGTGTTAAGAACCAAGGTTATTCCTATAGACAGGTAATACTTCTTGGCCCTTGTCAATTGAGTTCCACAATCACTTACCCTCTCGAGCAGTTTGATTATTACTACTTATATCGATTTGTCAGATGAACATAAGCATCGGATTAAGATCGCAATTGACAAGATGAAATAGTTACACTATGGTTCTTAGTTAGATTGCTAACGGAACCCTAGACCCTTGGTTACACTT
Source organism: Citrullus mucosospermus (assembly GCA_030954485.1). NCBI lineage: Eukaryota > Viridiplantae > Streptophyta > Magnoliopsida > Cucurbitales > Cucurbitaceae > Citrullus > Citrullus mucosospermus. The sequence continues at coordinate 8,716,326 of CM062061.1, read as the reverse complement.
GAGTGATTAGTTACTCATGGTTTGAAAGTAAAAAGCGGAAAGTATAGAGAAATGAGTAGACATGGAAGATATATATATTGATGAAACGGAATACAACTTTAGATAAGCTCAATGTCTTGACACAAATTTAAAATCAAGAAAGAAAAACTAAGAAAGAAAGCAGGAAAGGCGTCAATGTCTTGAGTCGCCCGGATGGAAGCGTGAGGTTCTGCTGTGAAGTGGTCCGGCCGAGGGAAGACTCTTCTCTCTCGAGCTATTCGTCTTCAGTTGAAGTCTGAAAGAACTCTGCTGTCACTTATGGAGTTCTTTCGAGAAGCAACAACCCTTTCTCATCTCGCAGAGCTACCCTTTTATAGACGATGCGTTCGCAATTAATGGCAAATCTGCTTGATTGGCGGCGAGATTGATATCATGCGTCCATCTCGCCTGATTGTGTAATTCTCGAGTCAATTAAGATCCACCACTTTAGCCACAAATCATGTTCGTCAATCATCTGACAATCTCTCAAGATTATGATTTGATTTTCGGCGCCTTGCATTGATGGTCGTCTATGCGTCCATGGATAGTTTGGCCGATGTCAACGCGTCGTAGGTTGGTTGCTAACGCATAGTCATGCGTTGAATAGTTGTTAAAGCATTGTCAGGTTGTTCGCGTTCCGTTCAGATCATGCGTCCACGAAGAATAGATTGCTAACGCGTCGTCCTGTGTTAAGAAGTCATCAATGCATTGTTTGCATTCCTACGTCAAAACATGCGTTTTAGGCTCAAAAAGTGGTAAAATCATTTATCTTCCTAAAAATACAAGAGTATAACACAAAGGAAGATTTCTTAATAAAAATTAACATAACTTGCCGCATGCTTCTCTATTTAATCTCTATTTATCTAAGAAAAAGGCTATCATAACTTGTATTTCTACAAGTTATCATCCCGCTTGCTCCCAAGCTTGCTCTTTCTTTGTCTGATGTTCTTATGTATTGGGGACAATGCATGATTCTAAGTTTGGGGTGAGAGGTGTCACTCGTACTTTTGTGTGTTTTCTTATTCTACTATGCATGTTTGTGAAGTTTTAATGATCATATGCATGTTAATTTTGAAAAATTTTTGAAAATTTTGGAGCTTTCAAAGTTAATAGGAATGTTGTTTTTGGTTGTGTGCTTTGATGTTGATTGCTCATGATGAGATTCGAATTTGCATGATAGATGACTTATTGTGGAAATAGAATAACACTATCTTGAGTTAAATTCATTTAAGTCCCTTTTAAAATATCCATATTCTTGAGCATGTAGCCACTTTAATTTAGAATCTTTAATTTAAAAAAGGATTAAGTTGGGTGTATTTGTTGTCACGCCGAAAGGCCCCACCGGTTAGAGAGTAAAAATGCATAATAGTTTGTAATCTTAGACTAAGGAAAAAGAAAAGAGTATACATGCCTTTGCAAAAAGAAGTGCACACAAAAATATATGAGCTTTATTTGCGTATCTTTTTAAATGTTAAACTTGTAGTGTGTATGCATGGATGTGGGTAAAAAGAGCTGCCTTTGTTGTGATCAGTAAGGACGCCTGAGAATTGACTAGGTATGAGTCCCTACAGTGAATGTGTGAAAGCTAGTGTCTCTAGGTAAAAGAATGCAAGTTTAGGGCCCATGAAATATATATATATATATATATATATATATATATATATATATATATATGATTGAAAGGCACCTTAGTGGACATATTACTCACTTGAAATGTATGAATGCTTGAAGATTGGTGCATGAGCTAGATTAGGGGGAAAACTAAAGAAGCTCTCTTAAGTCCTAATTTGAGTTCTAGCATTTTAAATTGAAGGAGGCTTGCACACACACACACACATGGGAGATAGCAAGATTTGGCCTTGAATGAATATAACAATATAGATATGCTTGCATGTTTCTACCTAAACTCTAAATGCTATTTTCTGAGATATGAGTCAATTGCACACTTCTTCATCTAAACTTCCTATTATTTGATTCTATTCTTTGCTCAGGACTAGCAAATCTTTATTCTTCTTCTTGGTTTTCTCAAATGGAAAGCTATCACTAATAGCAGATATCAATGATAGCCGTCGATAGCTACTATCAGTTGCTATTAATGATAGCTAATATCGATCAGTGATAGCTGCTATTAGTGATAGTTTTCAATTTGAGAAATATTAAGTTCAATGTCACTGATACATGAATATCACCAATATCTACCTAAGTTTTATCACCGATATCATTGATAATCAATATCATTGATACACAGATATCACTGATATATGGATATCACTAATATCTATCTAAGATATATCACAGTTATCATTGATAATTGATATTATCAATACACGAATATCATTGATATCTACTTAAGCCATATAACTAATATCATTAATATCACTGATATCTACCTAAATCATACCACTAATGTCTACCTATGGTATATCACTTAAATCACTAATATTTTGACACTAAGGTTATCGATGATATCACAAATATTACCGATGTATGAATATTGCTGATATCTACCTAAATTCTTTAATTGATACATGGATATCATTGATATCTACCTAAGTTATATCACTAATATCATTGACAATTGATATTGTTGATACACAGATATCACTTGTATCTACCTAAGTAATATCACCAATATCACTAATATCATTGATGTCACTGATATCTACCTAAGTCAAATCATTTATATGCAGATGTCACTTATATCTACCTAAGTTGTACCACTAATATCATCGATTTTAAATGCTAGAATTACCAAATTCATATTTTCACATTTAAATATAGTTTTAGTATGTCAGTAGCTATACTGATAGATTTATATTATCATGTCATGATAATAGAAGTTTATCGCTAATAACTACTAATAGATTCAATAAGTTTTAGACTTATAGTTTGATTTTAATTATTTACTAATATAATTGATATAAGTCTATATGTAATAGACTTCTATCACTAACTGAAATAGTTTATCAGTGATATAAGCATATCACTGATAGACTATGACTTAGTCTATCAGTGATATCATAGGCTATTAATAATAATAGTTTATTACTAATAGATTTCATACTTTTAATAAGCATTATTTTGTTTCATATTTCTAAATTTTAAAAAACAACTATAAAAATGTGCAAATTCGATAATTTCAAAAGTAATTTCTTTCAAATCGGTTTTCATTTGGTATTTAAATTTTAAAAAATAATAATAAGAATTACTTTTCAAGTAAAAAAGAAGATGCTTTCATAGAGGGAGAGAGAAGCTAGGAGAAGAGAGTGAAAGGGGGAAGAAAATATGAGTGAAAGGGAGAGAGATGAAGGGAGAGAGAAGATGGGAAAATGGGAGACATAAGGGCAAAGAATTAAAAATTGACCAGTCAACATTTACCATATTTGCAAATATTTTAAAGATGTACTATACTTTTAGATTATTTCTCTCATTATTTTATTTGTTATCATTTTTCTTCAGAAAATCCTCCAAAATAAACACAATCATCTAAATGTTATCAAACATCCTCATGCATTTTTTTTTTAACAAACAGGGTTATAAGATGTTAGACATTTATATTTCCAAACATCTACAATTCCAAAGCACTTAAATATTATGGGTATCTTGTTTCCCAAAAGCAAATTGCCCCTTAGTTTTCTAATATTAAGTTTATTATAAACACTACTTTCACTTGTTAATTTTATTTTGTTTTTGTCAACTTTTCAAATATTTACAAATTCAAACCAAATTTTGAAAAAAAAATACTTTTGTTCTTTAAATTTGTCTAAATTTACAAGTATTTCATAAAATATATACAACTTTGAAAAACAAAAAAACAAAAAACAAAAAACTAAGCCCCGTTTGGTAACCATTTGATTTTTAAATATCAAACCTATTTCCTCTCCGTTTCTTACTATAGTTTTCTTCTTTCTTAAGTAAAATAGTTGAATATTTAGTCAAATTCTAATAACAAAACCAAGTTTTAAAAAACTATTTTTTCTTAGTTTTCAAAACTTAACTTGGTTTTTGAAAATATGTGTAGAAAGTAGATAACAAAACAAGAAATTTAGAGGGAAAGGGTCTTTACTAGTCCTAATTTTCAAAAACTAAGAATAAAAAATCAAATGTTTACCAAACAGAGTTTTTGTGTTTTTGTTTAGGTTTTGAAAATTATGCTTCTAAACTTTAATTTGACCCCTAAATTTCTATGTTGTGTGTAGTTTACTTTCTACCATGTTTTCAAAAACCTAATCAAAATCTGAAAATTAAAAAAAGTTGTTGAAAACTTGTTTTTGTTTTTAGATTTTAACTCATAATTTAAATATTTGTTTAAAAAAGTGAAAACCATGGCAAAATATTTGGAAAGAAAACAAAAAAAATTTTCTTTTTTTTTCTCTTTTAAAAAAATGAAAGTTAAAAACAAAATAATTACCAAACATGATTTGCCTGCCGTCTAACTAGACCTTAACTTCTCACGTATTATATCACTAGAATAAGAGACATCCATTGGTAGAAAAGTCAAGCATTAACTACTCATATCATGACTTAAATGTTCTATAATAGTGACATTTTGTTATTTCCACGATTAGATTTGGAATAGATGCGTTGTGCCATGGATACCACTGCCTTGAAAGTAATTTCAGCATGATCATGGTACTAATCATTGATGTCGGTTGCTCCCCAAGGTTAACACAACACCCTTAATTAGAGTGCACTCTTCAGATTGAGGGTTGGAATTTGCGAGAGATAGCTCATAATATAATAGATTAGAAATGAGGGTGAGGAGAACAAGAGTATAGAGAGAATTCAGATGTTGTTCGTACTATTCATCTGTCCTTTATGGGGTTTTTATAAGCCGAGAGGAAGCAAGGAACGGTCTAAAACTAACTTGAAATTAAGCTCCAACAGATGGATAAAAAATATTGAATTAGATAAATAAAAAAGAAATAGAATTATTTCATTTTTTTCGCACACGTGTGGTTGCCTGAGCCCACCCGCCCGTCCAACCGGACAGACGACAACGGTGGCACGTGTGGGGAAAGACTCTTTGCTCCCACTCTCTCCACATTTACAAGTCCTTAGAAGTGAATATATATATATATATATATATATACACTCGTAAATCATCGAATGTGGGACAAAGGAGATGCAAAATAGTGTTGGGCCTTTGGCCTAAAGATATGTGGGTCATTCCCAACAATCCTTGACGAATGACCTGTAGGTATTTAAAGATTAAAAATAATCAAAAGATGGAAATGATTATGATCAAAGGACTGATCATAAACTTAAGTATCAATAACTTGTGATTTGAATTGATGCATAGTGAAGTGGGGCAACAACTACATCCACAAACAGAGAATCCGTCATGTCATTGAGCAGATGCCCGCAAACCTTCTTATTGTCCTTCTCGAATTTGTCGATGTCTATGATAGAGACTTGAACTGAGACAACATCCTTGGATGTAACTGGAGCTATGACGACTGTAGTATCCGTGGAAGTTGATAGCACCTAAAATGTGTTATTTTCCTCAACTTAACTCGAGATCATTGCACTACTTAATGTGTTAAAAATGTTATTTTGTAGGTATCGAGCTCTTAAAAGGTAGAATCGAGCATCATAAAGAAAACAGAGCTAAAATGGATCAATTTGGTGTGCTAATGAAGCAATTATGTCAAATAGAAGCTAAAAAGACCAAAACGCCCCTAAAAGACCTCGTTGCGGCGCTAAAAACAGTATACAACCGATTTTAACAGCACCGGGGCTCTGTCTAGTAGGGCCGTGGCACTTTGCGCAAATACAAAATCTGCACTTCGGTAATTAGGTCATATCTTTTGATCCAGGTGGCCGTTTTGGGCATATGACCTAATTACCGCCCTCTATCATCTACAACATTAGTTTTTAGGTTTTCTTTCATGTTCTTCCTATAATCAAGCAGAAAGGATGGGTTCTATCTTTTCCACCACCATGGGAAGGTAAGATCTATATAGTTTTCTAGTTTAGAGGATTTTGGAGGAACCCGTTGTATTCTTGGGAGTATTTTGATAATATGATTGAGTTTTCTTGTTTACGGGTTTTACTCTTAATTTATTTATTATGAATGACATTTTCTTGCTATTGATTGATAACCAATGTTTGATTGTGCCATTCAACGCTTTAGATTAACATATAATATGTGACATGTAATTATAGGTTAATCTCTAAGAAGCAAAAGGTTAGATAGGCTTGTTATTTGTGGTCGACAATAAACAACATTATTCTATTGACCTTGGGGAAATCGTATTAAATTTCTAATTAGACCTTTCCAATTGAAAATTTATCCTAGCATAATCCCTAAAGTGTAATGTGGGAAGTTAAACTGATTTGGATGCTTTTCATCTAATCAAATTGGCTAATTTGATACTTTGGACCATTGGTTAGTCTTTCTAATCAATTGTGCTAGGCATAGGTAAGAAATTAAAATCATGTATTGATAATTCGATGATCAAAATTACATTGGGTGATTCTGTTTCTCTAAGCTAGAATGTTTTGTTTGATTGCGCATTTATCCTTTACTTTCCTTGCACTTTATTTTCATACATATTTAAATCTCAAACCACACAACCCCCCCTCCCCCCCTCCCATTTGTTGCTTTAACTAAATGGTTAGCTTTGAGAAACTAATTTTTGTGCTTCCCTGCAGATTGACCCGGTCTTGCCACTACTACTATGTTTTAGTAGTAATAGTTGTAAAAATCGGTATAATTATAAATATTATTTGATTGGGTCTTTTGGAAGCGACACCAAAAAGGCTCACATCAAAGTCTCGGGATCAACAATTGCAACATCTACTGGTTTGGATCTGGTAGGGCAATCCTCAATTAGAACGTAATTCACCTCCAATTGCTCGAAGAAGATGAGCAACATCTGTGACCACCGGCGGTAGTTAAATCCGTCAAGCAGCTCCAACTTAGACAGATCTGGAAGAAATTTTTTGGATTTGATCGACATGGTAAAAATTGCTTTCAACTATTATTTCGACGATCAGATCTGGAACAGGTGCGTTGTGCCATGGATACCACTGACTTGAAAGCAATTTCGGCACGACCATGGTGCTAATCATTGATGTCAGTTGCTCTCCAAAGTTAACACAACACCCTCGATTAAACGTGCACTCGTCGGATTGAGGGTTGGAAGCTACGAGAGATAGCTCAGAATATAATAGATCAAAAATGAGGGTGAGGAGAAAAAGAGTATGAACAGAGTTCGGATGTTGTTCGCACTGTTCATCTATCCTTTATGGGGTTTTAATAAGCCAAGAGGAAGCAAGAAATAGTCGGAAATGGTTTAGATCTAGATTCAATACTAGATCTAAAACCGACTTGCAATTAAGCTCCAACAGACAAAAAAAAATATTGAATTAAATAAATAAAAAAGAAATAATACTTCTTTATTCTTTTTTTTTTGAAAACATGCAATTGCTCAATCCCAAACAAACAATAGTAGCATGGGACAAGAACCCTTTACTCCCACTTTCTCCAATTTTACAAATTTCTAGAAGCAAATACATATATATATCTTCTCACCACTCCTAAATCTTCCAATGTGGGACAAAAGACATGCAAAATAATTTTAGGCCTTGGGCCTAAAGACATGTGGGTCATTCACAACACATTCTACCACCACAAAATATCCCTAGACAAGTTCAACATGACAAGTAATTTTACAAAGTGGATACAAAAATGAGAGTTTAGCATATCTCATGAATATATCAAGGCTAAGACAATTTCAAAGGAGCCATTAGTTTAGACTAAATAAGAGAATAAATCAACCATGAATTATGTAAAAAGTTTGGAGGATTAACCATGTAAATAATTTATTCCTATGACTTTTATGTACCCATGAGCATGCTAGTTGATAGCAACCAGCATAGATTTTATTTGTGCCCCCACACACTCTCTCTCAAATTTTTTTGATAACCATATTGCTTTTGACTCCATTTAATTTTAGGGCGTGTTTAGACTTTCGGTTTAAAAGAGTGTTTTTCAAAAAAATATATTTTCTTTCAAACACATTTTATAAAATGATTTATAATTTAAACACATGTAAGTTTGGTTATATTTTTCATAAGTATTTATATACATAACTATATTTTGTTTGTCTAAAAAAAAATGTTTATACTTATATCAAATTACTATAAAAACTATTAACACTATGAATTAATTTCATAAAGAAACATATATAAAGAATAAACTAACTTTAAATTAGAAAAACCTGATGTAAAATCTCAGTGAGAAAATTTTGAATGGAATAAGAAAGAGAAAGAGAGAAGAGAGCTTTTCGACTATGCTAAAATGTGGGAAAAAGGAGGGGGAGGAGGGTAGTTTGATGGGTATTTTCGGTCAAACACTAAAAGGACAATTTTTTTGAAATATGATTGGGAGTATTTCCTTCCAAAGAACTTATTTTTTAAATTCATATTTAAGAAAGACATTTTGAGTAACTACAAAATACCACAAACTCTTTTTTAAACACTTCAAAAGTTAATTCAAACGCCTATTATTATCTTAACTTGTTGTGAGACCTACCCAAAAAAAAAAAAAAAAAATTGGACTACATAATTATATCAACTAACACGAGTTAACCAAACCATTCAGGGTAAGAAAAGTAAGAAGAGAAGAAATTTACCCTTCCAACACATTATCCCCTGGAGAATGAGAGCCAGAATGTTATCAGAATGACAAGCAACTCAAGAGCATAAGATTTAAGTTAGAATAGACCATTTGGAGCCCATATTTAAAAATGTCTATTTTCACAAAAATAAAATAAAGTATAGCTTTGTCAATCAGCCAGCTATTCTAAAGCTGATTCAGCATTCAATTTACCATTCTACCTAGGGGTTCTAAAATTAGGGAAACAAAGAAATGATTATGATTTTTTCCATAACCGTTGAATCTCATCACCAAAAAATGATCCTAGGGATTGATTTTTTTTTTTTTTCTCTCTCTAGCATCTCTCCAATTCAAGCCATTTAAATGCTTGTTCTCTAGCAATTGTGTTTGTTTCATTCCAAGTATATATTTCATAATGTGAGATATATTTAATTATTAATAGGATATATATATATTCTTGCTTTATTATGCGTTTATATTTTCTAAATGGTATTAAATAAAGTATATATTCTTTGTCATTCCAGGTGTAAATTTCATAAATGAGGAGTATATTTATTAGTATGATGTATGTACTTATTCTTAAATTTCATGTTTATATAAATATGAATTATATTTAATATTATAATTAGGTACATAATTTGAATGGAAAAGAAAATGAATATCTTATTAAAGAAAAAAAAAAGTTGACGGTGAGAGGTTGATTTGAGACAAAATTGAATTGAAAAATACAATGGGAGGTTGCACCCAAATTGAGAAAAAAAATGTTTTAATGCAAAGAATAAGGGGAAAAAAAAAAAGATATAACTTATAATAATGTTTAGTTCACGAAGCTGTATTCTATATTTTATTATTGAGCCAAGCAAAGTGAGTTTACCACAGATTCTTTTAACTATTATGAAGTAAATGAAAGGATATGTGGCTATTGAAGTGAATGAATACCCTTCTATATAGAAAAATGAAAATTTTGAGGTGATTTTCAACGGTTAAGGAAATAATTAAGAGAAAAAGTTTCCTTATAAGAATTTAGTTAATGATACAATAAAAGAAAAATACCATAATCTCTCATTAATATTTAAAAACCAGACAAATGAAAGGTAAATCAAGCCAGGATTAAAATTTGCAGGATTTGGAGATAAGTTAAAGTTAGATAAATTTTATGAAATTTGACATTTGCGAAATATAGGGTGAAAAAGGGACTCTTTGTTATAATATCGGCAAGATTTAGCCTCCTAGATGGGGAAAAAAAAAAGTTCAAATGGGTCTACAGAGATATTGTTTAGTAGATTGACAATCTCAAACAATTTGACTCTACAATGATCAGCCGAACATTGATTGAAGCAGAATTAAAAAAACCGTTTTAGATAGTCATCACTTCAAGAATCTTGACTACTTTATTACGTCTACAAATAACATAAAATTGGCTAGGCAAATAAGATCTAAATGGTTTCAAAGCACTTGCCCCAGCCCACTAGACAGTAAAGGACTCGAAGAAGCATTAGAATTCAATCCTCATTTATAAAAAGGGAAAAAAATTTAGTCTAAGCTTTTCACGTTGTATAAATGGCTCTTTTCAAATATAGCGAAATAAACCAAAATATTTACAAATATAGCAAAATTTCAATTTCTATCTACGATAGACCACAATAGACTATGTATTTTGCTATTAGTTGTAAATATGTTCAATAATTTTGTCATTTAAGATAATTTCCCATGTGTAAACTCCTATCCTTAATTTCAGATAATTATTGTGATATTAAACTTCGACTCAAAAAAGCAACTACTATCCACTATCTTCCAATTATCTACATTGTGAGAAGAGATATTTAGACCACCAATCTCTTTTCAAAAACTTATTTTTATAAATGTGTATATTATTGGATATTTAGGTATATAAGATTTAATGGCATTTCCAGGCCAAAACAACCCTCTTGATGGAATATTTGTACGAATGGCCATTTTTGAGAGGCCCACTCGAAATTTGGCCTTCTGCTGATGTCATCACTATACGAAATTATCACTATAATCCTTCTTTCTTCTTTTCTTCCACCATTTCGTTACTGCTGTTTTTTTTCATATTTTATTCTTCGTTTTTTCTACTTTTCGTCTTCGTCTTTTTTAATGCTCTCGGTCTCGTCCTTTTCCATACATCTTCCCAGCGAGACGATTTCCGAAGATGTCGCCATTTTTTTTTTTTTTTTCATTTTGAACAGTCCCAGTGAGACTTTCATAATCAGAATTAGAGGAATCTTAACCAAAGAAAACGACGTTGATCAGAAAAAGCAAGAGTGAGATCAGTGAGGGCGAGAGCGAGATCAGTGAGAGCGAGATTGAGAGTGAGCGAGAGATTTAAGAGTGAGCGACTCATTCTCGTCCTCGTTCCACACCAGACGCTACTCGTTCTCATTCTCGTTCAACGTCAGGAGCAAAAGTCCCAGTTCCATGATGTATGATAAACCATGATGTACGATTCAATCAATTGTATAATTAACTTTTGTGTATTATAATATATATATAGTCGACTTTGCACATTTATAAATTCTGGAGATTTTTTAAATTGATTTGCAACGAGAATAAATACATAGTAGCGAGAACGAGAGCGAGAAGCGTGAACGATACAGACTAAAAAAAGTATGATGTATGATTCTCGCTCTTGTTAGTCTGTATCGTTCATGCTTCTCGCTCTTGCTCTCGCTACTCTTTCTCGCTCTCATTAGTCTATATCATTCACACTTCTCGCTCTCGTTCTCACTACTATGTATTCGTTCTCATTGCAAATCAATTTAAAAAATCTCAAGAATTTATAAATGTGCGAAAGTCGACTATATATATATTATAATACACGAAAGTTAATTATACAATTGATTGAATCATACATCATGGTCTATCATACATCATGGAATTGGGGCTTTTGCTCTTGATGTTGAACGAGAACGAGAAGGAGTCGCTCACTCTTAAAACTCTCGCTCACTCTCAATCTCGCTCTCAGTCTCATCAATCTCACTCTCGTTCTCGTAATTTCTGATCAGCGTCGTTTTCTTCTAGTTAAGATTTCTCTCATTCTGATTACGAAAGTCTTGTTGGGATTGTTCAAAATGAAAAAAAGGGCGACATCTCCGAAAGTCTGTTGGCGGAGTCCTTAAAGCAATATCCGCCAATCCTTGGTCGGCATCGTTTATGGTTGAGACTAGGACGGTATTTGATTGTCTTCGAGCCCCCAACTTTCGTTCTTGGTTAATGAAAACATCCTTGGCAAATGCTTTCGTAGTTTATGAGTACTTAACCTAAATACCTAACCTAAGAGTTGTACTATTGGTGTGGACTTGGATAAATTTTCCTTTGTTTAGATTGTAAGAGGTGTGGAAAAGAGAAGCCAACTCCCCACCGAATTGACGCTGACCTAAATAGATGTACACCCACGCCCATACGTCGGGCGGGGAGAGAGAGTGTGGATGTCTATCTTGCTGGGAAGATGCATGGAAAAAGACAAGACGAAGACGAAAAGCAAAAAAACGAAGAATGAAAGAAGAAAAAACAACAGAACGAAATGACGGGAGAGTAACACCCCCATCCTAGATATTTATATATATATCTATATCTTTACCTAGGAGTGAGTGTTACCTAGTCTATATTCTGTTAAACACTGTTACAAATACATTTCTATATCATAACCAGCTGGCGAAATGCTTAGCCTTTACAATAGTTATGCAAAAATTTCCTGATAAGATAGCATCATAAGTAAGATTTAGAAGGCTATGTCTAAAGTTTATAGGTATGCCTGGTGATCCTCACAAATGCCACTCAAAATAGGTACAATTTCTACATGGGGATGGGGTTTACAAGTTCCCAATTACAAAATTCTAATTTGGCTCAGACGAATCTTGATGGTAGGCTAGGCACCCCGAACACGCTCGCTACCTAGAAGAAAACATCAGAGAAACAAGAATCTATTAGCTACAATGCTCAGTGAGTGACTAACTAAAGTATAAACTCAATAAAAACATAACTACAATCATTTGTATGAATGCTTGATCATGCTTCATATCATGCTTCATAAACTTGTAAATAACTATAACTTGTAAATAACTATCATTACGTAAATGGATATCTTTTCATTGAACCTTTGTTGAGGCGGAGCGAACTCAACGCACCCAATGTCAATAAGCCTTAGCTGTGTGGAGTAATCTCAACACATCAACATCATATGCCTTTTATTCTGCTTATAAGTTTGTCTGATCTCGGGCTGCCCGTGTACCTTCTCATGTCCTTCGGTACTAGGGTCCCAGGGAAATACTCAATCACTGTCTTTATATCCTTTGGTGAGAGCTTCATAGAAATACTAGGGCTGCCCATATGCCTTCACATGTCCTTCAGCATTGGGTCCCAATAGAATCTTTCTGGAGCACTAACTTGCACATCACATTCATCATAATTTAACAATAATCATAATATCTCAGACTTCATAAAATACTAGGGCTGCCCATATGCCTTCACGTGTCCTTCAACATTGGGTCCCATTCGAATCTTCCTAGTGCACAGACATGCACAATACATTTATCATAAATTAACTATAATCATGATATCTCAGAATTCTCAGAACATTCATCTAGCAACTAGCTTGGTAAAACTTAGAACATTATCTGATACATTATCAAGCTCTATCTCACATATAAGATATGTGCTAGTTTCATACATAGAAGTACACTTCAACTCATGCTTCAAAAATATTATTAAGCATATAGAATAATATTCAAGTTAGCTTATCTCAAACTATAAAGTCACTCACGACTTATTTCGGGCTCCGAGCGGGTTATACGCTTTCCCTAGCTCCTCTTGACCTGTAAACACACCTTTTTCGTGTTAGACATTTCTAATATTCCTCTTTATATTCACTATGTTTGCTTAAATATCTCAAACATGGGTTTTCATCACTAGTCTCTCTCTTGTTTACAACTTACAATAATGAGCGAGATTCACAGGTATCAGCGAGATTATTAGATTAAACTACTCATAACTATGCGGCATCAGATACCCAGCTTCACGAGACTAGCGATATTACCTTAACAAACGAAACTCAGCGAGATTCAGCGAGAGTTGTGAGACGCAAGGCCCTTTGCGTTACCAGCGGCACTTGTCTCGCTAATCGCTCTCCAACTCTTAGATATACTTCTGCCCTAACGACCCCTGATGGCCAGTGTTTTCTTCCTTCTTTTTCTAACCCATTCTTAAATCTGCTAAACATCGAAGTCCAGCCAAAATCAGAACTTTCCCTCTTCTACAAACTTGTAAAGAAGTGAGCTTTCTAACTTACCTCAAGATTTCAAACCCTAGCTCTTCTTCGTTTGAGAACTATTCTCAAATAACTCCAGCTGCCTCGAATCAACTAGCAGCTCATGTAGTAGCTCAATTCCGAATACTTCTTCCTAAAATTTAACATACTCTTGCTCAAATTTGGCTTAAACATTCTTTATAGAAGTTGCTAAGAATTAACTCACTCACCTTTAAAATTTTCGCCCTAGCTTCGACTTCCCCAGCTCACTCTTCTTCAAACACCGAATGATGTCTAGATTATCATCAACAGTCAAGCGTCTGGTTCCAGCTTCAATTTCACCATGGAAGTGATTTGGTTCCTACTTAACTTCGACATAAATAGCTTCTTCCACCTCTCCTCGTTGTTCTTTTGCGAAAAGGGGTAAATCTGGGTTCAAAATATGTCTAAAGTGTTTATTTAGTCGGCGTACTTACTTATATATATATACCACCGACTCACCAGTACGGCCATCACCTTCTTACTTAGGTTGGCCGGCGCAACCTTCCGTGCAAAGCTTCAGCAACGCATAGCTTCAACTTGCTGTTTTACAATTGTTCAACGCCCAGTCGCTGGATAGCCGATTAACGCATGATCCTCTTAGCCACTCTTCTAATGTACCAACACATACCAACCTTCAACGCATAGTAGTCTCCAACGCATAGTGACTTCCAACGCATAGTGGCCTTCCAACGCCTAGTGGCCTCCAACGCCTAGTGGCCTTCCAACGCCTAGTGGCCTTCAACGCCTCGTGGCTTCCAATCACGTGTCCATGCCGAGCTACCTTCTTCAACGCCTCATGGCTTCCAACATATTCTCAACGCGTAGCCCCACTAACGCATGGGCAACACTTAGCCACTTTTGGTCCATACTACTCAGCCAACTTTCTCTAATCACTGCCCATTTCATAGTTTCTTCTTAACCTGCCAACTCCCAAATGTCAGGTAGAGGCTTATAGCGTTTCTCTACTGCATACTACCTGGCATTAAAGTCTCAAACGCATACTTCTATGCGTTTGTTCCTTACCATCATGCCTTCTTTTATGCGTTCGCACTCTTTGCGTTTACCTTTATGTCGTTCTATGTCCAAGACCTTCCTCCTACCCTTGAGGTTTCCTTGATTATTCCTTTATGCACTCTTGTGCTGTATTCCAAGGTCATGTTTCCAAATCTCTTCCTTATGTGAGCTATTTCCTCAACGACAAATCCTATCGTATACCCTTGAGGCTTACTGTGCGTTTACCCGAGATTGTCATTGCCTCTTTCCAAAATTCTACCTTATGCGTTTTACCTTTATCATGCATTTCCTTCATCTCTACCATGCGTCTAACATGGTCTTCCACTAAGTATGCGTCCAACTTCATTTATCTCTCAGCTATTTTTTTTTTTTAACCCTGCCCATCACTTGATGAGGTTTCCTTTCTTTCCATAGGTCTTCCTTCTAAGCTTAAAATCATGGTTGCGTTCTCCTGATCTGTTTATCCTACACAGTAGAATTCTCAACTTCAAGAATTACTTTGATTCCAAGATCCAGAATTCACTCAACGCAACCTTTCTATCAAATCCTTCTAATTCAAACTTCATCTACGGCATATGTAAACTAACACTTGAGCACAACTACTCTTGTCCTACTTCTTCCCTTTATAGGCTCTTCCACGAAATGGTCTTAGAAAAAGGGTGTGATAGGGAGAAGAGAAGGAAGAATGGTTAAAGTGGTAACTTCGCACAGTGATGATATCATCAGAAAACCAAATTTCAAGTGGGCCTCACAAAATGGGTCATCCATACAAATATCTCCCTTTTAAGGTAGCCGACTAGTGTCTTCGTGCCTATTTATTAGGAAAGTCTTTCCATTTTTACAAAACTCTTTTAATATTGGAAAGAGGATATGCATCTATCATAGACTATTAATTAATTTAGATTTTTTTCTAGAACGACATTTATTAAATTCGATGGATTACATTTTTTGCATAATTGTGGTTACAAATTTTCATTTCTTACATATACCAAACTTATTTCAAATATATACAATAATACTTCAAATATATATAAAATTATTCCATATACGTTTAGAAGATGTACAAATTTAAGGTTGTTATATAATGTATACTTCAAATTTTAATTTTAGTAATGTTCTTATTGAGTTAATACACTCCACATACTTTATCATATATATATATATGGGTATTTAGTTGTTTTGCAAATATATACCTCATATATATATGTTACAAATTCTTGCAACCTCCTTTGCTTTGCCAATTCAAAGGATGGGGCGATAGTTTCGTAACATGAGCATGAATGAAGAAAAAATTGAAAGTGAAGAAGAGAGTGAGGAGGCGTAAATATAAGAAACAAGATGGTTTTTTTTCAGGGTGATTCCATGATGAGAGAGGAATGTTTTTTTTTTTTTTTTTTTTTTTTTTTTTTTTTTTTTTTTTTTTTTGTCTTTGTGTAAGGATGGGAGATGATTATTTTTTTGGCGTGGGACTCAATAGAAGTTGAGGACAGAAGGTATTAAATCCTAATAATTTTGTAACTATAAAGCGTTGGACCTTTTGAAAATTGACATCTAAACTCTAAACCAATTTCTATTAGTGCCACAAATGGGTTCAATGATATGTGGTTTAAACCCACTACCTTATTGTATAAAAAAATGTTATCTATTTGTGAAATGGTTCATTAATTACTACATCATAATTTTATAATATAATTCCCAACGATCTAATAGCTAGGCAGACTCGCAAGAAAATGCTCTTGATAGTGCGCATTTGTATTAGTACAAAAATGGATCTATATTATACTAAGACATACGTAAATATATAAAACCTGGATATTTCACATAAAGCAAGAAAGCAACACTCCCTGGTTTCATATCCACAAGCTTAGGACTGCTTATAGATAGACTACAATTAATGTGATTGAGTGTTAAAATCACTTTCTCATATACAAAATCACTATAAAACACACTCAATAATTCAAAATAAATTTAATGTTTAATATTTATACTTCCAAATACAAATTTCATATTATCAAAATTAATCATTTGAGGCGTATTTTTGCAATAGAAACAAAATAACAAAAGTAATTTGAGCTATTGTAAAATCACTTCAACTTTAGGGAAGGTTGAGATTATTGATGATTCTCACTTGGTTGTCAACCTGAAACTAAGGACTACACTACAAACAACTCAATCTAGTCAATACCCCAATGAAAGCTCTCTTAGATCTAAGAACCACCATGGACCAAGCAAGCTCTGTGAAGGAGTTCTGCTATATGCTTCAAGCTTAGGTAGCTTGATAGCACATTCACAAAAACACCCTCTATGACTTAATTCCAATTGAAATCTTTATATTAATCCTCCATTAATATAGTAACACATACTTCTAATATATTTAAATTGAATTAATGGATAGACAATCCAATAATAGGCCACATTAGTATTTATCCCAGACTTTTCAAATTTACAACCTACAAATACGAAACTAGAGGATAGAAGAGTGATGCAAATAAATCCTATAATGGTTCTAGGCTTATAGCTCATAAAGAATTCATGGCGTACTTGCCTACTTGATTATTTACTGCCATTTAAAAACAACCATATAAGAAAAGCCATGAGAAAACTACGAATTCATCTAACACAAGCACCATCGTGATGAGGGCATCCCAAGCTTTTATTTCATTCATGAATGAGATCTCCAAAGAGCACAAAATGAGCCCATAAACAGGATTACAAAAGAATCCTCCAATTAGATACAAAGAAATTTAAATGGTAAGTTCCAAGGGGCTGTAAATTTTGACACCAAAAAAGGCATTGAAAATGGATGATTCAAAAACATCCCCCCAGGGTAAATTTCTATTCCATTGAAAATCCTAGAATTCCTCACATCCCAAATCATCAAAAGAATGGCTCTGTTAATGCTGTCCCATAAGAGCCCACATTCTGACCCATGCAATAATGTCCAATGGAGCAGCAATATTCCAACCAAAAGCAGAAAAACAACAGCGCATATTTCAGCAGGAAAGGAACAATGAAAGAAGTGATTTTGGGTTTTCATTATCCTTTTTGCATCAGGAGGGAGAAAGACATTATGCCAAGGACATCCCTTTTTTACCCTATCCAGCGTATTGAGGCAGGGATTTTCCACAAGTGCTTGTAGAGATCCTTCATGGATGAAGATGTTCCGGATCCAAGGTGAGAAATTAAGGACTTCACTGTAAAATAACCACTGTTTTCAAATTTCCAGATCCAAATGTCTTCCCTCCGTGTGAGAGTGAGATTAAGAGTGGGGATGAGTTGATTTAAGGAAACCCATTCAGAAATTTCATCCTCCTTAGGGCTTCTTCTAAAATTCAGCACCCAAGATGAGTAATCAATACGCCAAACTTAATAGATTTCCAACATCCTGCTTAACTCGATTTACAAACATGACTGAAGAGAAACACATAGAAAGAGGACTTTATGCGACAAATGCATCAAAATCCCATCCAGAACTATCCTAATGAAACAAAGAATATAAGTCAAACACTTAATGAAACAACTATTTGTAAACTTAAACCCATCACTTTATATTCAATATCCGTAAATATTCGGCCCCATTTACACCACCCCTTAACTAGTTTCATGTAACAACCATCAGGCCCTTCAACAGCTAGTTTATAGGATTTAATATCCTTGACAGCCATAAAATAAACCTGGAATGTGTAGGCTATGAGGACTTGGGACCCTATAGTTGCAAAAGCAGGTGGCCATGTTATAGCGTTCATTAAAAGCCATTTAAATGTACGACACAGTTCTGGCCTAAGTCATAAGAAACAGTTGGAGTTGTGACAGCGTGTAGTGGGAGTAACTGCACCCAAATCAGGTCTTTTCCGTCATAAATATTCTTTTTTTTTTTTTTTTAACGAAAATTAAAATACACATTCATCTTTTTAAAGATCCATCTTCTTTGATGTTATTGAGTTGAGTCCTAGAAGTTCAAGTTGAATATCAAGAAAGCCTTCAAGTAAAATCTCAATACAAAGGAAAAGTGAAGATTCCAAGAGATAAAAGCTCATTACAAAGGAAGCTCAACAAAGAAGGGCTCTAGACACTCACAGGAGACGATGAACCTAGATAAAGGTTAGATCATGCTGTGGAGTTCCTCTTATGCCAAAATACTCTACAAAATTACAGAAAAAACGTACATCCCAAAGAGCTCCCAGCTTGTTCTATATGGGTGTGCAAGACAATACCCCCATCCATAATCAAGCAACACTGTTTATTATGAGCTAAGCATCCAAACTGGCAACACTCTTCATTATGATAGTAAAAGGAATGTATTCTAACAAAGTAGATAACCTGTCCGCATAAAACTTGCTAAGCAGGAAAAGAAAAAAAAAAAATACCTTGGAAATCTAACCATCCACAATAAAGAAAAACAAGGGAGTGCAGAGGGATTGAGAATCAGGTGAATGGCCTGCAACTGGGGTGAGGATCACAAAAAAGAATCCATCTGAAGATTGTCTAACAATCGCAATTAGAAACCATTAATCATAGGAACACAATGAAAATCAACCACAGATAAGGACACCAATGCTTAAAGTTACAAGGAGTGGCGTTCCCCAAAGAAGGGAGACAGTAACCACAAAAAGCAATGTGATGGGACATGGGACTATCATCCATAACCAAAAAGTTCTCAAGCAATCAAGCCATCCTCAATAGAGAATTTCTAAGATATTGAAAAGAGCGACTAGGTGGATGGCATCCAAGTCTTGAATGTGCCTTCAGCGTAAAGAACCAAGATCTATTATATAGGATGGCCATCGTATTTGATCAATATAAACCTATGCCATAAAGCATTTGACTCCAAAGAAAAACACCAGTCATTTAAATAACAAGGTCATATTACAAAGTTTCAAGTTTCCTATGTCTAACACATCTGATTAGATCATCCGCAAGACAGCCTCCCACCTCACCGAATGAAAAAACTACCCTTGTCAACACCCTTGTACAGCAAGTCCCTTGTAAGTCATTAATTTTCTCCAATCCATTTCTGAAGTTTGAATTTCAAGCAAAACAAATGGGACAAGCATCAACTTTATAAAAAAGACACTCTTTCAAAGAAGAGAGACAATTTTGGTCGTCTTTCCATGATAGGACTCCAAAAAGGGTAAATGGTTGTACTTTAACTCAAAAGGTTACTCGTGGACGATAGCTGAAACAAAAATTGTACCCCTTCTACATGAGAAAAAAATTGGGAAACTACAATCATTAACACTTTCGAAGTGTGGCAATAAGGATCACACAGTATGATTCAACACACACTTGGAGGCCCTTTTCGAGAAAGTGAGGCACTCTAGGACCACTTCTATAATAAGATTCCAAAAGGGTATAAGATTATAGTTGAAGGCTTTGTGGAACTTATACTGTTCCTCAAGGACAAGAGTAGAAGAAAGACTGCACCTCTTCTCACAAAGCCAACAAAGCTAAACTGATGTTGCCAATGATTTTGGAGGGTTACAGCAAGTCTCAAAATAAACTTAGATAAAGGGTACGGCTGGTATTGCTAGTAATTCGTAGGAGTCCATATCGAAGATTATGGGACTTCCATAAAGCTCCATTAAAAAGACAAGTATAACTGCCACCAAAGGAGCTAACAAACAAGGGGCAGTAGGGAAGAACTTAACATTAAGAAGTAAACATAGTATTTGGAAAGATGTTAATGAATCTAAGGACAAGAACTGCATATGCCACTATTTGACTTGATACACCTATTTCCCAAGTAAGCATCACATCAAGCTAGAAACCAGATAAATTCAACATCCATGAGCAAGTAAACGTCGATGGTGAACAACATAGTCAATCCTTTTTTATTAGCCCTGATCCAATACGAACACTAAAAACAGTGACAAGCAATGCAATCACATTGTAGCCAGAAAAACAAAATACTAACATCCCAATACAAAAAACTTGTAATTTACTAAGATTCCCACTGAAGAAGAAAACAGAACAGAATCCCCAAAAACACAAATCCTAATCACCAATCTCACGAACCATAAAAACTTCGTAATCCGAAAGCATTTAAATCAGACGCTAAGACATTCAAGAGTCGTATTCAGTTTCATAACATCTATAACAGTATCAAAGTGGGATACAAAACGAGCTGCAATTACCATAATATAGCGTCAAAAACCGAAATTTCAAAAAGAAAAAAAAATCCCAAAACAGGAGGAAAGGGAAAAACAGACCCAATTACTGGAAAACCCACGATTCGCTCTCCATCTCCATCCTCAATCCCGATTCTTCAACCTCTCGACACGCTGGTTCAATTGCTCAACCTTAACAACCAAATGGGTGACAGAGTACAACAGCCAGTAGAACACAAGCGCCGCAGCGATCAAGAGCGCGTTGCGTTGGCTCTTCATGATCGATTTCTGGTGGCGAAGGTACTCAGAAGGGGTACAGGAGTCGGATTCGCAAGTGGGGCGAGTCTCGTATTTCCAATAGATGTCCATGAGTAAGAAGAGGCAAAAGGGGACGACGGAGAGGAATGGCTTGAGAAGGTTGCGAGTGACGGCGATTAGACCTTTGCGGAGGCCATCGAGGCCTGGGAGAGTCAAGAGAAGGACCATGATTGCCTCGGCGGCGGCAGCGTAACCAAGAACGACCCATTCCAACGCCATTGATGATAGATCTGAAGGAGGAGTCGATAGTCTGTGAGATTGATAAATAGATCTGTGTGTGTGAAAACTGGAATGAAATTGAATGCTTTTCTTGGAGGCGAAGGAGCTTTAGCGGTTTGAAGAAGAGTTTTGGCTTTGGGGATTAACGAAGAAGACTCGTGAGACACGTGCCGAGTGATGCTGGCATGTGTGAAGTGACACAATTGTCACTTCTTTGTATTTTACAAACTGAATTTTTTTTCTTTTATTTAATTCCAAAACTATAAGAATTGGTCAAGTCTTTATTTTATTTATTTATTTATTTATTTTCTTACGACAGCTCGATTCCTTATACTTTAAATAACAAAAGTACGTTGAATTATAAATTACACATTTTAGATCCATCTTTGATATTTTTGAAAATTTTCAGATTCCATTTTTAAAGGCTTTGAATTTGTTAAGTTTCTATTAAACATAAGAGAGACCTATGGGACATGTTGAGCTAGAGCAAAATCTCAAGAAAGTCAAGATTAATGGATAATCAGTTGGAAAATCTTAACTAACTTGGGATAGTATAAATACCTCTTTTAATTCTTCAATCCGTAGATTGCATCTTGAACCTCTGTTAATAAAATCTCTTCAAGATTCGCACAGTGGATGTTGCCATAGTCTAACCACTTTAATTAAAAGCTTTGTCTTCATCTTTCTTCATCCCTCTTATTCATCGAGTGTTCTCAACTTCAAAAGCCATTAAACCTCAATTCTAATCTTCATTCCCTTTCAGGTTTGCATGTTTATTTTGCACATAAAGAAGGTAAAGTGAAAGGATTTATCTTGTTTAACTCATATAACAAAGCAAAGGAGAACCAAAGAGAATGGCATCTGCCCTTTTTTCATTTGACAACGCATAAACAAAGAGAGAGAAAGAATTATGTCAACTTTACAATGATTGGTAATATAGCCTTGTGTGTTACACACAGTCTCAATGTTAGCAACAAAATTTGAAATCGAAAAGTAAGGTTTGCATTTACCACTTTGATCTTAAATGTTACTGACAATGATGGAGCCTCTACACGAGATGTTTAGTTGAAATTGAATGCCCTCTACGTGAGAAAAGATCTTCCCAGCAAGATCTTTCTTAAAGAAAGACTATTCACCTTCAAGGTACAAAATGATTGATTTTTTGTGAACATTGCATATATGGTAAGTAAAAAAGAATGAAATTTTCTAAAGAAGAGCATATTACTACTGCAATCTTGAATTATATTGTATAACCAGACATAGACTATAGCCTATACTCCACAACAATGGAGTTGCCAAGGGAATGAATAGGACAATAATGGAAATAGTTAGATGTAAGGCACACCTACTTGAAACTTTTTGGGCAGAAGCAATATCTACTACTTCATATACCATAAACAGAAGTCCTATTGTTGTGAATTAAAAAACTCCTAAAGAAATGTGGTTAGGACATCCTCCAAACTTATCAAACTTAAAAACCTTTGGTTGTGAAGGTATTAAAACATAGGGCTCTTAAGTGATGTTTATTGGTTATCCTGATGGAACTAAAGGTTATAAAATTGTGAGATTTTAGCACTAACAAAAGCATTGTAAGTCGTGATGTTATTTTCAGGGAACATAACTTTTTTATGATCTCTAAATAAAATTCAAATACAGAATCTTCACCTGAGGAAGATAGTGTTAATTTTAAGGTGGAGCTTTTTGGAACTACACAAGAAACAAGTCCTAAAACATAAATGAATGAACAGAAAACCTATAACCATGGAGAACAAGGTATTACTCCTGACCAAGAACTAAATGAGGAACAACATGAAGATTTGTCTAACTATTCATCGAGTAGAGACAGACAAAAAGAGAGTTAAGTCTACCGGCAAGGTATGCAAATGTAAATTGTACCTCCTAAGCTCTTAATCTTGTAGATGAACTAATTGAAGATGAACCAAGGAACTATGAAGAAGCTATATCCTGTTTGAAAGTGGGCATTGGATAAATGCTATAAACGAAGAAATTGATTCTCTTGAAATTAACAAAACATGAATTCTAGTTCCACAACCTAAATCTCAGAAAACTATTTCATATAAATGGATCTAAAATAAAATTAAAAAAAATAAATAAATAAATAAAAGATTGGGAGTTCAAATGAAGGAGGAGGAATCAAATACTAGGCAAGGTTGGTAGCTAAAGGTTACTCTCAAAAGGAAAGTATCAATTACCATGACACATTTTCTTATATCCTTTTAATGTTGATTCGCTATGATGAAACTTGAATATGCAAGATGAATGGCTTATTGTGGAATTAGAATAGTCTTATCTTGAGTTTTGATCTATTTATGTCCCTCTTAAAGTCTCCCATGTTTTTGAGCAGGTAGTCACTTTGATTTAGAAACTTTAATTTAGAAGAGGATTAAGTTGAGTGTATTTGGTTGTCAATTCAAAAAGCCCTGCTGGCTAGAGAGTTGAAATACATGATGATTTGTAATGTAAGACTAAGGAAGAAGAAAAGATTATATATGCCTTTGAAAAAGTGCACTAAAAAGTATGAGCTTTACACGTATATCATTTGTATAACTTAAAATCTTTTAAACTTGTAATGTGCATGCATGGATAGTGGTAAAAAAGCTACCTTTTGTTGTGATCAGTTAGGACGCCTAGGAATTGACTAGGTACGAGTCCCTATGATGAATGTGTGAAAGCTAGTGTCTCTAGGTATAAGAATGCAAGTTTAAGACAATCGTTGAAAATTGAATTTTAAGGCATCTTAGTGGACATATTACTTGCTTGAAATGTGTGGATTCTTTATGATTGGTGCATGAGCTAGAGCAGGGGAAAATCTAGAGAAACTCTCTTAAGTCCTAATTTGAGTTCTAGTGTTTTGGATTAAAGGAGGCTTGCACACACACTCACTCATGGGGGATGACAAAATTTGGCCTTAAATGATATTAACAATAGAGATATATATGTTTGGAAATCTCTACTTGAGCTCCTAATATGTTATTCTCTAAGTCATGAATCACTAGTACACTTATTTTGGATTTCCCTATGGTTTTGTTTTATATTTGTGATGCGTACTTTCCGTGTTAACTGCAAGTGTACGGGTCAAGTTATAATATAAGACGGTTAAGTCCAAATATCATTTCACTGAGGATCCAATTATGAAGGTTTAAGGTACATAGCTATTATAGAATTGAATCAATTTTATTTGAGGATTGAAATTTAAGTTGTGATTTTGGAAACAAAAGTAAAAAAAAAAAAAAAAAGCAAGTAGATAAGAAACACAAGAGTCGTCAAAGAGAGTTCTTGGGTAAAAAATCATTGGTTACTTCATCATGCAATATTTTAGGGTTCATAGATTTTATTGTAATTTATATGCTTAAGTCTAGAAACATAAATCCAAGTTGTTTTCTCTCAAAAACAATCTTTTCTCATGCAACTCAATTGATTACTAATTTCTTGAAACCAATACAAATTACATGGCATTAAGAGTAGTCTTTAGTAATTTTCATTGTTAACCTAACTATTTTCATGATAGATTAACAATGATTCATTGTTATAGATCTAATTAGATATACAATCTCTCAACCATACATCTAACCCAACATTCAAGGATGGCCAATCAACAAGAATTAAGCACAATAACAATGAAAAGCATAATCATTACAACAAATCCATGAATAGTCTACAATATCAACGTAACTTCATAAACAATTCATTAAAAACCTAAAACTAAAGAGTTTAGCCACTCATAGCTTCAAGCAACATGTTCATAATATAAACAAAGAAAGAGTGTGAAGAAAGGGAAACTCTACTGAAAAGAGGCTCTTGAGTGAGGAAGCATCGTCAAGATCTCCTTGACCTTCACGTCGGAACTCGAACAACACTACGACTCTCTCTCGAACTCTTTTCTCTCTTCCTTGCAGCTAACTCACTCTTTGAACTCTCTAATGAACTTTCACTCAATTCTCTTTTTCTTGTATTTCTTGGTGTGTAGATTGGTGACTAGGGCTGCTGGAAACCCTCCAATTTATAGAGTTGGCCACCCAAAATTCTTTCCAAAAATGTAGATTTTTCAAAATAGGAAAGATGGCGCCGCGGTGCTGGTCAATGGCATCACAGCGCTGACCGACATTGAAAGGTGGCGCTGCCGCACTGCTAGATGGCGCCACGGCGCTGTGTGTCATGGAAACCTACCCTCGACGTAGTGCGCAGCGTTGCGATGGTGGCACTGCACTTAGGTAGAGGCTGCTCTCGGAACAAGCGTCGCGATGCTACCCTGTTTTTGGCAGATTTGGACTTTTCTTCTCTTTTTCATTGGATTCTAGCTCGGTTTTGATCTTTTGGCTTTCACTTCTAATTTTCTTTATTTTGACCTGAAAATCACTAGCAAACAAGTGAAATCTAATATAAACTCCCTTAATTTGAGAGAATAGAAAGCACTTTTCAAGCGCTTTTCAATTTGCTCGAAACTAGCAAACCTCTAAGTTTAGGGTGGTGAAAATCACCTAAAAAGTGCTTTTATTCCCTTTGGTTTAGAGATGTTGTTATTGGATTTGATGTTGTTTGCTAGTGAGTTTTAGGTAATTATGAAGAAAATATGCTTTGGAAGCCAAAAGAACCAAACCGAGCCAAAATCAAACAAAAAGATAAAGAAAGAGTTTTTTTGAAAATTTTTGTCTATTTATTCTAGGTTTTTGGTTGGCCTCCATATCAAATTTTGGAGTATTTGAGACCTAGGGAGAGGAAGAGTTTAGAGCAAAATATGAAAATTCCATGTGCCAAAAGGTTTGAGGATCATTGGAAGGCCAAATCCATCTCGAATACTGCTTGGAAACTAGATAACTTCTCTTTTCCTTCTTTTTCTTGGTTTATTTATTGTATTTTGGTATTCTTGATATGGTTCTATCCATAGAAAGGCATATTAGGCTAAATTTCTCATAGTTTTAAGGACAGATGAATTCTTAGGTTTAAATTGTTGAACACTATGCTTCTTGAATGTTAATTTACATTTACACTTTTCTAGCATGACCATTCTTAATGCTTTTGAATGTTTGATCAATGTTTGAAAGATTTCATGATTTAGAATCTTGCTTGAACAAGTGAGTTTTAGATTAGATAATGGATGCTAGACTATTGTTTGAAAACACGAAATTGGATAACAATAGAGATTGTTAATGAATGGTGCTAATGCTTTGCTTAATCATCTAATTTCAAGTGATTAGTAATTAGGGTTCAAGTAAGAGGAAAAGATTGATTTTGAAAGATTCAGTCCGGATAAAAGACTTATATATCTAGGTGTTTTGTTAATTACATCAAGAGTCGTTGCGTTGAAAATTAGACTATGCATAATGCGTCGACTTGGCCTTATGTTGCGTTGAAGTTTCTTAAAATTGATTCATTTAAATGCAACTTGTCCTATTAAAACTCCAAGTGTAATTTTAAAATAGGTTTCTTGGAGAGTTCAGGCTTGAATGCCGGGATTTGTAACAATTTAATGTTAAGAAATTTCTTTGATTCAATGTGGGATACTACACAAATAATTACATGTAAAAAGAATGCGTGAAAGTGTGTTTATAGTAATTAAAAAGAAATTTACAAGTATAAAAATTGTGGATGAACATATGGAATGGTGATGTAGGAGGGGATGGTTGAATTTGCCAAGTACAAATATGACCAAAACAGCATGCGTTGTGATGGATAAATCCATGGAAAAAGTAAGGTTGAAACCACTTAAGTATGCATTCATGTTACAACTCGAAATAGATAACGTATCTCTCAATGCTTCGATGCCACATCTTATCTCTAAGACGCATGATGAGTTCTTCTACAGAGGAAAATGATAGTAAATTGGAAATAAAGACGTTAAGTCGCCAATGACAATTCGTACAGAGAAAATGCCAATGGTGGTTGTTTGATACAATTTGTACGGAGGAAATGGATGGATTCTCACTCTCTGAGAGGCAACTCTAAACTTTCACTTAGGAACTTCTCATAAGAGAGCTCGAGGTAGAAGGTGGCGATGGAGGTGAGGGAGATTTGAGCAGAGTTTTCACCTACTGATTTCTTTCTGTCTTTAACTTCAACTTTCATGGGCTATTTATAGCATCCAAAAAGGTGATCTCATGATTGTTTGACACCTTTGCATTTAATTCAAAATTATGTGTTAATGATCTTCTTTTGTCCAAATCACCTGCATAATCTGCATCTATATAACCATATAACTCAATTTTAGAATTATGTGCTTTCTGGTAAATCAGTTTAGCCTCCTTGGACCATATTAGTACCTCAGGATCCATTTAGTAGTTTCCCAATGTCCTTTCACAGGGTTAGACATATACCTACTTACTAGGCTAGCTTAGTATGAGAGGTCCAGTTTAGTTGATATCATGAGATATATTAGACTGCCAACATATTGATTATAGGGTACTGTGGACATTTGATTTTGGTGCTCTAGGTCAAAAAATTTAGGTGAGTTAGCTGAGAATAGCTTGAAATGTTGAGCAATAAGAAGGGTAACTAATTTGGCATTACTTAGATTGAACCTCTTTAGGACTTTCCCACAATAGCTTAGTTGATTTATGCTTAGGGAGGAGCTATCTCTATATCTTAGGATCTTAATCCCTAGGATTTTTCTTGCCTCTCCCATGTCCTTCATGTCAACCTCTCTCTTTAGAAGATTTTTGACATGAGTCAAGTCTTGCTTGGACTTCTCTGCTAGTCATATCATCAACATATATGAGTAGAAACACTTTATTCTTGTAGGATGTAGTATTTATGTACACACATATGTCATGAGTACTTCTTTGAAACCCAATACTAGAAATGTAGTCATTGAATCTCTTATACCAGCACCTTGGAGACTGTTTAAGTCCATATATTGACTTATTTAGAAGGCAATAGAGGTCTTCCTTCCCTTTTATTTCATATCCTTTAGGTTGCACCATGTAAATTGTCTCTTCTAGATGTCCATGTAGAAATGTTGTATTTACAACATAACTTCAAATTATCTTGAGCAACCATAAATAGGAGAAGTCTAATAGAGGTTTGCTTGACTACAGGAGAAAATATATCTGAGTAGTCTATCCCTTACCTTTGAGTGAAGCCTTTAGCTACCAACCTAGCTTTATACCTGGGTTTTTCATTCTTTAAGCCTTCTTTCAACTTATAGATCCACTTGGATGCAATTGGCTTGCACCCTCTAGGTAGAGGATCTAGAGACCAATTGTCATTCACATTTAGTGATGCATTTCTTCATTCATAGCTTCAATCCAACTCCTTGCATCAGACCCATTTATGGCCTAATCTAAAGTAGTTGGTTCTTGGTCTATAGGAGCCACTATAGAATTGAGCACTAGGTTCATATAGTTCATTTTAGTATATCTAGTATGAGGTACTATAGTTCTTCTTTGTCTATCTCTTGCTAATGAGTGCTGACTTAAATTAGGCTGAGTACTTGCATTAGTTTGTTCCTTAGTTTCCTCCTCTTCCTCTTCTTCTTCAGCTTGTAGAATAGGATCTATAGCTGGTGCTTTAGGCTTTTTCACCTCAATTTGGGTAGTGGTGGTCTCTTTAGTAGCATTTGAGGTTCCCTCCTTTCGCATATACATCTCTTCCTCTCTAAATGATACATGTCTACTTATAATAAACTTCCTTTCAATAGGGTGCCACATGTATCCTTTTACCCCTTCAATGAAGCCCACAAACATACATTTTACAACCCTAGCCTTCAACTTCCCCAAATTTTGGTGCACAAACCCAACACAACCAAACACCTTTAGGTTATCAAGGTTAGAAGGATGTTTAGTCTATTTTTCTTCAGGTGTTAGGAAGTCTAGGAAAGTATGTGGGCACCTATTTAAGGTGTACACAGTGTATGCAGCAGCTTCAGCCCAAAATTTCTCATTTAGGATAACATCAGATAGTAAACATCTCACCCTTTCCATGATAATTCTATTAAGTCTCTCAGCCACTCCATTTTGCTGTGGGGTATATCTCACAGTCCTATGCCTAGTTATGTCATTCTCACTACAATGTTTATTAAACTCATTACAAAATTCGGGCCATTATTAGTTCTTAGGTATTTTAGTTTTCTATTAGTTTGCCTTTCAATTAGAATCTTCCACTCTTTAAACTTCTCAAATACTTGGTCTTTATTTTTTAGAAAATAAACCCATTTTTTCCTTGAGTAGTCATCAATGAAAGATAATAAGTACCTTGAGCCACCAAGGCTGCTGGACCCCATAGGTTTGAGTGGACATAGTCTAGTATTCCTTTAGTAGTGTGTCGAGCCTTTGTAAAATTGTGCCTTGTAGACTTGCCAATCACACAATGTTCACAGAAGGATAGTTGTTCACTGATTCTTTGTGGTAGGATACCCTGTTTAGAGAGTGCTTGTAATCCCTTTGAACTGATATGAGACAACCTTTTGTGCCATAAATCTCCCTCTGTTAGGACAGTTTTTGTTATAGCGTAAGCCCCATTTAGCATTTCCACACCTCTGACCACAAACAAGTCATTTACTTTCTCCCCAATTAGCACAACCTTTGAGTCTTTTATCACCTCAAGTACTCCACCTTTTTCTTTGTATTCAAACCCCATAGAGTCTAACATACCTAAGGAAATCAAATTCCTCTTTAGCATAAATACATGTCTGACATTTCTAAGCAACTTTACTGTCCCATCCTTCAATCTTAATGAGACTGACCCAATTCCTTGGATTTTACATGATTCATTGTTGCCCATGTAGACTAGTTCTCCATCAGCTTCTTTATAGGTGTTGAACCATGACTTAAAGGGTGTTATGTGGTAAGTACATCTTGAATCTAAATCCCAATCATGCTTCCCAAGAAGACTTACTTGGTTGACCTTGTCTCTTGTAAAAGCTAGTGCATCAGAGTAGAAATAAGAGTCTTCCACTATAGAAGCTTCAGGTTGTTTCCCTTAGCATCTTTCTCTTTTTCTTGATTTTCCCTCTTCAAACTGTAGCAATCTCTCATAAGATCGCCCTTCTTCTTGCAATAGTTGCATCTTAGCTTTGTCTTAGGCTTATGCTCATCATTAGACTGCTGTTTACCACCCCTAAGCTAATTTGGTTTGCCTTTGCTCTTAACAAATAGCCCTTTTGCACTAGGTTGCTCTTTCTTGGTAGCATGAAGCTCCAATTCTTTGATTTTAAGAGCTGAAATTATAGCATTAGTAGTAATTGACTGTCTGTCGTACTTTAAAGCATTCTTTACCTCTTTGTATGCCTCTAAAAGGCAATTCGATAGAACATAGGCTTCATTGTCATTCCCTAGCTTCTCACCAAGACTCTTGAATTCGGTTACTATCTTCTTGAACTCATCTAAATTTCCAGTGAGTGTTCTAGCCGAATCCATCTTGAATGTGAAGAACTTCTCTCTCAGAAACATCTTGTTTGGGAGGTCTTTTGTGGCAAAGTGACCTTCCAATTTTGTCCATATCTTGTGAGCTGTGTCTTGGTCTATAACCTGCCTTAGGACACTGTCACTTAAGTTCAAAATTAGAGTCTCATAGGCTGTCAACTTCATGTCTTCCTTTTCTTGTGTAGTCAATGTTTGTGGGAGAGTTGATGGGTCCAAAAGGGCCCTGTGACCTTTTGCTATCCAAGAATGGCTTCAATTTTAGCTTTCCACAAACCAAAATCACCCTTTCCATTAAACTTTTCTATTTCAAACCTTGCGATTGCCATTTTTACTTAGATTTTTTTATTCTTGAACCTCAAAGAACTGCTTTCTTGATTTTCTTGAAGCTCTGATACCAATTTGTTGGGCTTAATGATGATTTATAGCCCAAATTGTCTGACAGCCCGATGAGAAGAGAAATTTGGGATGTGGTAAGTGAAATGAAAAATGGAAAATCAGCCATGATAGTATGCTGAATGAAACCCACATGGAAGCCCTGCTACCAAAAAATTGAAAGAAGAAAAAAATGAATTGAAAATTTATTTTTCAATTTCCTTCTCTTTCAGCTTTCGATCTCTCTCTTTCAGCCCTAACCCTTTTCTATTTTCTTCTTTTTGAGTATCAATGGTGATTTGATGTCAAAAACTGAAGGGAAAATGTTGCATGTAAGAAGTAAAAGGAAGGGAAGAAGATGATGATGAACACGCACAAGATTTATGTGGTTCGACCAAAGATGCCTACATCCACGGAGGAAGAACTTGCAGATAAGTCTTTTATTTCTCTCTCTTTTATAGCGTGTATATTTTCTATGTATGTAACATTGATTTCTATTTTTGAGTTTGTATTTATAACTTATACAAATCAGTTACAAGATGTTAATTTTTGGCTGTTACAGAAAGAAATAAAAACTTATAGTTGGATTCACACAGTTTTACAGTTTCCCCTCCATTTTCTTCAACTTTTCAACAACCTAGCTTTCCGGCATTCTCAGTCCTTCATCTTCTTCCTTTCTTCTTTTGTTCTCCCCTAAAGATTTGAATTTTTCATGTAAAATTTCCTCACACCAACACTTTTTTTCTTCATTTAATTACTCATCCGACATCATATTTTATTCAACAAATAACCCATTTCCAACTCCTGCTTCTTCACATGGTGAAGGTTTATCCTTTTCAATTTACTGTATTTTTTAAGTTCGCTAAAAATTATCCAAACATTATCTCAATTCCCCTAAAATTTTCCTTCAATTATTTTAAATTCCTTACTAATCTCTCACTCGGTTACAACCTCCATTCCCAAATGTTTTTATAAAATTTTTGTAATCTCCTTATCAAGTAAACACTTTACTAAATTCCCAATTTAAATTACCATCTCGTACATTTAGTGAATTCATTCCCTTACTTAATAAATTTTTCCCTCTTGAGTAACTTGATTTTTTTCTAATTCATAAATACTTACTAAATTTTTAGTTATCCTAAGTTAAGCTACAATGGCCTTGAAATTTGACGTTTTAATTCAAACAATCCATTTACCAAAATTTTCTTAAACAATAACCTTGGTTTAACTTATTTTAGGACTCTGAATCCCAAAAGATATCACTTAAGTCAATCTTGAATTCAAGGGAAGAAAATCAAGAATT
Source organism: Citrullus mucosospermus (assembly GCA_030954485.1). Classification (NCBI taxonomy): domain Eukaryota; kingdom Viridiplantae; phylum Streptophyta; class Magnoliopsida; order Cucurbitales; family Cucurbitaceae; genus Citrullus; species Citrullus mucosospermus. Next base: position 8,683,664 of record CM062061.1, on the reverse strand, counting down.
TCTAGGGCTTACAGGTTAGGAGAGATATGTATATTAAAATATGATTCAAATATACATAAAAATTAATTATAAGATATTTAATACATATTAATTAAAATTTAGATTTAATTAAATTTCACACATGATTTCGAATGAAGGTCTCATTGTGCAGCTTGGATTATTGGTGCACTTGTCAAAGCTTTCTTTAACAAGTCAAAGGCTTGCTTGTTTTCCTCTATGAAGTTAAAATCAATACCCTTTTACAATAAGTGAGTCATAGGTGTTGTTGTTCTAGTTATGTGATGCATGTATGGTATATTCAAATAACTTTTCCTACTTTCAACCCAAGTATAAACTAAAAATAGGTTTCTTGGTGAGTCCAAGGTCGAACACAGGGACTTACTTGCTGAATTATAATTCTCAAACAGTGATGTTTTCCTTCTAAAAGAAATTTGAAGAAGTAATTTGGAGAAAATAAAGAAAATGTGCTACTAAATGAAGGAAGTGGTGGTGATTTGTGCACAGCAGTTCGTCAGTGAGAGGGTAATATGAATGGGAAAAACATGGTTAGGGGACCATTCTCATCTATCTTTAGAACCCCCTAAGATTATTTCATGTTCTTAAACTTATTTGGATTGCACCTCTCGATTAACAAACCACATACTTCATATCTCTATGAAGTATGGTTGAAGCTTTATTAAACTTAAGGTTATTTCTATTTCTAGAAACATTTCTTTCTTTACTTAATGAAGTCCACAATCACTTGATCTCTCGAGAAGTTGAGTATAGCTACTTATTTCGATTAGCTAAATGGAAATAAGCAATGAGTTCAAACACATTTAGCAGAAATGAAATAAACTAAAACTTTGTTCTTTGGAGAGATGATAACTTTGCCTCAACCCTTCATAAATTTAGTTGTTTATGATTTTAAAAGCAAAATGGAAAGAGTTGAAGAAATGAAGTTCATGGAAGATATATGAAATTAATGAGGATTATAGAGTTGTTATAAAAATACTCAATATATTGAAGGACAAAGTAAAAAACAAGTGCAAAAATAAAGATAGAAAGCAGGAATCTAGTCGGTGGTGTGACAATCTCTTGCTCTAGTCGACTGTGGACGCATGTTTCACTGCATGCGGTGGTGGAATGGTTGGTTGGGGAGAAGGTTACTCTATCGAGTTTTCTATCTTCGGTTGTCTTCTTGGAAAGGGTCTGCTTGAAATGGGCAAATTCTAGAGAATTTCAACAACCCTTATTGTCTTTGATTTGGCCTTTTTATAGGGTTTACGTCGCACGTTGGGATGCTGACCTTTTCTTGCTAACGATGCCCTACTTTGCATCATCTCTAACTGGTCGGCGGCCGCTTATAGCGCTACAGATGAGATAGAATATCTTTTAAGATCAAGTTACAGGTGTCAGAGATCCGGAAGCATGCGTCTCATGATCGTAGGTTTTGCGTTTGACAGTTTGATGGACACATGTATTCAAGTTAGCCATTTTCTACAAAAGATCAGGTGTTTAAGAAATATTTTACCTTAAGAAAATTGACCTTAAGCAAATCACTAACACAAAATGCAAAGAAGATTTCTATTAATGAATCTAAGTCAAGATTGTCATCTCCATTATTCTAAGAAAAGGCTATAGTGACCTGTATTTCTACAAGTTATCAATAGGCAAAGTGATCTTATTGAAATCTATAATGAATCGATAGTAAAAACCTACATGATCCAAAAAGAAACGAACATCCCTCACATTTGTGGGGGTAAGGGAGGTTAGCAATAACATTTATCTTGGCCTTGTCCACCTCCATACCTTTAGGATGATATGACATGTCCTAAAACTATACCGTGTAAGACCATGAAGTGACACTTCTCAAAATTAAGAACAAGGTTAGACTTTATGCACTATTCAAGACCTTGGTAAGGTTAGTAAGACATTTATCAAAAGAATCATCATAAACTATGATATCATCCAAAAATACCTCAATGCTCTTCTCAATAATTTCTGAAAAGATGTTCATCATGCATCTTTGAAAGGTACCTGTGATAGTAATCGTAAGGGTGTCGAATCCCTTTGATCCAAATCAAATACTGTTTCATGTCTACTCTAACTTAGTAGTAAGGCGAAGCAACGAATTGAACAATAAAGAGTTGTATGAATTCCCCAATTAAAGTGCTTATAGTACGGTAACCAAGAGAGATTTGTGTTTGATGATTGCAAATTAAATGTAAAAACATGAAATAAAAATGGCACGGTGTGAAATTGTGAAATGCTACTCGGGAAATGAGCACACAGAGTTCAAAAGTAAATTAAGAAAACATCTAGCTTGGGAATTGACAACGTCCTTCCTATTCTTTGCCACTTAATCATCAATTATCCCCTAAATGGAAAACATGCAATTTTTTAATTTTAACTTAGCCAATCTATTTTAAAATCGTAAATAGACATCCTTAAGATCATATTAACTACAACCTAGGTGAGAATTCTTTCCTAAACATAAAATTAATAAGCATTAAGATTAAGGGTGTACTAAGCGAAAAAAAACCAATTTCCATCGTCTAATTAATTGTTCGATATTGGATTTCATCTAGATTAGTTAAAAGAATGCTTGTTGAATGGAATCCCTCATCAACTTCACAACCTAACTTAATCCCTTCCTCTTGTTGATTAGTTCCCTAACCTTTACATATTAGTAGTAATCTTAAGTAATCAATCAATGATGTATGGCTAATTTGTCAAATTATCCCACACAAAATAGATTAAAAATAATCACAAGATGAGATGCCATTTGAATTCGTAGAGTAGGCAGAGACCCAACTATACGATCAGAGTTGAAACACGTAAACCATGGGCCCCCCCGAATATCCATCATCAGCCAACCCCCTTTCCTGGCTTTTGTTCTACTAGCAGTAACCTCTGCTCCCTCCTGTTCGATTAATTTCGGATTTTGATAGTTTATGTGGCCGATGGTTCTCTACGTGGCATTCTCTAAAGGGTTTGGGCCTGGATTGAGGCTATTGGATCTTGATCTCTCAACTGATTTAGCTTGGGCATAGTTGGTTGAAAGGTTTGAGTTTATTCGTGGGTTGTCACGGCTATGGTTAGGGAAAGGTTCCCTGTAAATGCCTAAGTGTTGGTTGTCTGGGTGAATAGGCAACTAGGGAGATGTGTGTTATTTTCCCTTGATTTAGGATAGTTTGTGAGTTGACTTTATAGGATTTGATGTTGTTTGCTAGTGATTTTAGGGTTTTTGCTAGAAATCGAGATTCAATGTCAAAATGAGCCAAATATGCCCTAAGAGGTCAAAACCGAGCAAGGGATCAAAAGACAAAAAAAAAGGAGAAAAATATGAGGTTGCTAAAAACAAGTGACATGTTCGCGAGAATCGAGATCATAAACCTTTCTCCGACAATCAAATAAAATTTATAAATCACCGAACCAACTACTTATACTACTGAGTAGCACAAGCGACAAGTCTAGGGTTGAACCACAGGGAAGCTCAAATGTAGTTTCAAACTAATTAGGATTTCTAGCTAAAGTGATAATTGGGGGGGAGGGGGTGTTGGAATGGATGAGTGGTGGACGAAATTTGTCGCCCAATTTCCATGCCAAATGAATTTTTCGAAACTTAACCAATAGTAGTAGGGTAAGCCCCGTCGAACACATGGAGCCCTCAAATTTCAAAGTTGGGCAGTTCCCAATTCAAGATAACCGGAGGGGGGTTTGTAATGGTTGGTTGCAAAGAAACTTACATCATATAAAAACAAAATGCAGAAATTAAAAAAAAAAAAAAAACTAAAATTCAAATGGAGAAGGCTCTAGCTTAGGTTACACGGGATTTACTTTGGTCCATGTTCTTATTCATTGGTTCGTCATTACTAATTTCATTATAGCTAGCACCTAATCAATTCAATTGGAAATGCCAGAATTAAATTGTCCTAGTCGACAAGTTAGACTTAAGACAAATCGATGAAAGGCATGCAAAATTTGTACTAAATCTAATCGCATTAAGTTCAAGGAAAAATTAGGCGTAACATTTAACTGGAAAGACCTAGAGTAAATATTCTATTGATTTAATCCTAGGTTGATTAGAGCAATGTGCATCATAATTCAGATTTGCAAGCTAACCTAACCTATCGCTTCCTATGATTGACCTACAACAAGTGTCACGAACAGTAATTTGATCATAATTTGACCTACAAAGTAATAATCAAAATAAACACCAACGTTATAATTTGATCATAATTCTCATAAAATCTGGATTAAATCATGCGTATAAAGAATTTGGTTCAAAACCACAAAAGAACGACTACAAAGAAAAATCCCTAACCCAAGCTAGAAAAACGTGCACCTTAGCCCATAATCGGCATACCGATTGATGGGTTCAAGTTCCGAGATATAGAAAGATGAAAAGAAGAGGAAGAAACAGAGAGGATTCGAGTCTTCGGCGGTTGGTGGCTGATCTCCCAACCTAAAAATTGAAGGTTTAATTTAAAGAAATCGTCAGAGCACCGCAGTGTGATGCTAATCTACACACGATTCAACTTTAGGGTACCGCGGCGGTTGGGACAACGCCGCGACACTATTACTCTATGCTAGTTGAAGTGCTTTCAGGAAAAAGCGTCGTAGCTATGCCTAGGCAGCGCCGCTGCGCCATGACTTCAGGGACATTTTGGTCATTTTGGAGTTCTCTTTCCCGATCAATGCCATGGAACTAACGTTTCGGTCCGTTTTAGCCCCAATTCATTGCTAATGCCCCGTTCTACATGTTAAGTGCTCGAAACCTACAAGATAACATAATAGACACATTAAAGAGCACAAGGATCCCGAGTTAAGCTAAGGAAGATAACACATTTTAGGTGCTATCAAAGACCCCCAATTTAATTCTTGATCGTCCTTAAGCAAGGTAGAATAATGCAAACAGTAAAACAAAATTATGCTCACTCAATCATGTAGGGTTTGTTGCTCAAGTCTCAATTGTCCACTAGGGTTCAACACGCATTCACAATGAGAACGGTCCAAAATCAATTAATGAAGCACAATTTAAAACTAATTCTAGACCAGTTCATGTGAGGGTGAGTTCAAAGCCTTTCTAAATAAGTTCCTAGCACCTCGAAATGGCATTAAATTGCTCTCAATTTTTTTCCCCCAGTGGTGGTTCATGCACAAAGCGTCAAGTGTCCAAAAAATCAAAACGGTAATATTTCAACTAAGGTGCCTGAATTCATACTCTAGGGTCCTAAATTTATTTTACCTAAGGGCATTAGCTTTCACACATTTACTGCAGGGAACTGTAATCACTCTTTTCTCACAAGTGTCCTAATTAATCACAGCAAAGACAACTTTTTTTTACCCCTAGTCATGCATATCATTACAAGTTATCTTTTTCTTTTTCTCTTTCTTTTTTTTTTCATGATATTTCTTTAAAGCACAACATTCTTTTTCAGAAGACATATAAATATATTTTTTCTCTTCCTCAGTATTACACTACAACCCATCATAAAAGGCACTATCAAATCAGTGGGACCTATCGAGGTAACAACAAAAATATAAGCTAAGTAATACGATTCTAAGCATGTAGGACCTAACTTAAGCGTGCATGAAAAATCAGAAATTTTTTTAAAAAGGGCTAAAAATCATGATTAATCACTTCAAAGCATTGCATCATGCAAGAGAATAAAAAAGAGTGCGTCATCAACCAGTCATCATAACGAACCCAGCACAGATGAGCAAGCAAACATGAAGGCACACAATATTTAGTCCGAGCTCAGATGCTCAAGTACTTTAGCCAAAACACAGACATCCTCCCACCCCCAACTTAAAATCTAACATTGTTCTCAATGTGAGAAAAGAGAAGAAAAACTATGGACAAATGAGAAGGGAAATAGAGAACTTCCCTAAAATTTGGCACGAAGGATGGCAATGACGTCTGACTCATAAAAGTAATTTCCTTTCCAACTCCCTTCAAGCAAAAAAAAAAAAAAAAATCAAGAAAGGTAGGAAGCATTAAGCTCAATAAAAACAAAAACAAGAAAAAGGAAATAGCAAAAAGGATAAATGGTTGCCTCCAGGTAGCGTAGTTTTTTAAGGTCGTTAAGCTCGATCGTACTCGCTTCATCTTCCGTATCCATCTGGGACCACCGAGGCCCCATCTAAGTTTGGTCATCACCCTGAACAATAATACAACTCGGAAAAACAGGATGAGTAGGAGAAGAAGTATCAGATATAAAAAAGTTTTCAAATCTATTATCATGCTTTAGCTTTAGGGACCCTTTATCCACATCGATCACCTCTTTTGCCGTCTTTAAAAAGGGTCTCCCTAAAAGCACGAATAGAGAAGAATCAGAAGAAGCAGAGCTAACATTCATGTTTATCACATAAAATTCAGAAGGAAAACATAGGTCGTTGACCCTAACCAGAATATCTCTAATTACCCCTATAGGTCTAACTAGGGAATGATCAGCCAATTGCACAAGAATATCAGCCGGATGCAGGAGGTGAGATTGAAAATCAGCATAAACAGAAGGAGACATGATATTAATAGCAAACCCTAAGTCTAACATAGCATGCTCAAACTTTCTAGTCCCTATCTGACAAGGAACAGAAAACGTACCTGGGTCCTCCTGTTTGGCAGGTAAGTTACTTGGAAGAACTACCTCCTGGCCAACCACATCTTCTTGTTTATTTTCTTCCTTCTTTTCCTCCTGACGGACTTCAGTCCACGCCATTTTTCCCTCAATAGCAAGCTTTTGAATTTCAAGAGACAAAGCAGACATCACCTTTTCTTTGCGTGATACTCTCTGAGCAACAGTTAACCTGCTAGGGAAGGGAGCACGGGGCACATTAGCAAAAACGTGTAAATTAAGAGGTGGAGCAAAACTTACCCCACGTTTCCTTGGTGAGCTCACAACACTCATTAACTCCACAGGCTCACCCACGGGCTCCTCAGATAGTGGACCTAGCATACAACCTACCAAGACAATAGTCACGTTCTGCATGTTAGACGTAGGCTGGGAAGGGAGCTTCCCTTATTGGGTGTCCAGCCAGCTCACAACATCAGCTAGCTGGGAGATCTGGTTAGCCATGCTCTGAATATGGGAGGTGGTGGTCTGGATAAACTACTCTTGCATGCGCTAGACCTAGGTTGTGGAATCTGCCAGCTGCTTTACTACATCCTCCAAAGGCATCCCTGAACAACCCTGTCCCTGGCTCGCCTGACCGCCCCCCCTTGCTGATTGCCAGCATAACTGTGTTGGGATTTATGTCCTAAAGCCTCATAATTGATTAGTTAATTAACTTAATTAGTTTAATTATTAATTATGCAATGTTAATTTATCCATTAACGAAAAATCCAAGGTTATTGCATAAAGTTTTGAACATATATGTAGTTGACATACGGGTGGATTATGTTCAAGGAATAACCTAAAGGTCTATAGTATATGGATAAGGTTGGGTGCCTTATCCTGGTAACATTATGAATACGGCCCACTTTGTAATAGTTACAAATGGTTTGATCCAAACCGTTTATGTAGAGACATGTGAGTGGGGGTATCCTATACAAAGAGTTTGTATAAGACCGAACCGCGAAATATTTAATCTTTCTTTCTAAGTCCGTTAATTGATGAGATTAATATTTCATAGGATGATCATGTGCGGCTGGATCTTAATCTTGATTGACTTATGAACTTCTATCTGTGAGGTCGGTCCTTTGATTTGCATGGGTGAGAGTGGCCCGAGTTGTCGACTCAATAAACCTACCATTTTGGAGATTTGACTAAATGGGGAGCTGGAAACATAACTTCATAAGATACAATTCACTCCTTCCCAGATCGGGTAATTAGATGAATAGTTCCCTTAAGTGCTGATTTCGGATCTAGAACAAGGGGCCCCACCCTTTTCACTGGCCTGAGTGGGACTTAGTTTATAGCCAGACCGTAAACAAATTGTTCATTAGAGAAATCAGTGGTACTTAAGAATAAGAGGTAATTACAGGGGTAGAACGGACATTTGACCCAACTATAATTATGAACAACTCGTGAAGGATCGACTTGCTTATACTGATTATATCCATGGACACAACTTGTCCTACAGTGCATAAGAGTTCATGAATGGGTCTATATTGGTTTGCCCTATAGTTAATGAATGAGGATAAATTTAATTAATTAATCTTGTATTGTTGGAGCTTATAATCTGTAGGTCCATAAGGTCCCCTTGCTAACTCACCAATAACCAACAAGGATCAACTATGTTGAAAAAATTTTTGAAAAGTTCAAATTTATGAAGGAAAATATTAATTGTATTTGATGCAATTAATTACATAATTTATTATAAAATTTATTTGAATAAGATTCAAACTATAACTTTATAATATGGAGAATTAATTTAGGATATTTGTAATAGATAGTAAAATAAGGGAAAAAATTTAAAAATATAGCAAAATTTTAAAATATTTGCAAATATGGCAAATGTCAACATTTGCATTTTTGTGATTTTCAATTTTGCACTCCTTTGTTTTGCACAACTTTTTTTATTTTCTTTTTTTCATTTTCTTTTTCTAGCTTTTGGTCTCATCTCCCCAATCTCCTCATATATATATTTTTTTTTCTAATTTTTTTCCATCTCCTCATATTTTCTTCTTCCCTTTGTTTTTTTTTTTTTTTTTTTCAAATTTTTCTTTCATCTCCCCAATCTTCTTATATTTTCTTCTTCCCATTTTTTTCTTTTCTTTTCTTTTTCCAATTTTTCTTCCATCTCCCCAATCTCCTTATATTTTCTTCTTCTTCTTCTTCTTCTTTTTTCTTTTTTTTCCCTTTTTTTCCCTTTTTTTCCCAATTTTTCTCCCATCTCCCCAAACTTCTCATATTTTCTTCTACCTTTTCTTTTTTTTTTTTTCCTTTTCTTTTTCTAATTTTTCTTCCATCTCCACAATCTTCTCATATTTTCTTCTTACTTTTTTTTCTTTTCTTTTTCCAATTTTCTTCCATTTCCCCAATCTTCTTATATTTTCTTCTTCCCTTTCTTTTTTTTCCCCCAATTTTTCTTCCATCTCCCCAGTCTTCTCATATTTTCTTCTGTCCTTTCTTTTTTTTTTCCTTTTCTTTTTCCTATTTTTCTTCCATCTCCCCAATCTTCTCATAATAATATAAATCTATCAGTGATAGCCACTCACATACTTTTCTTTTTCCTATTTTTCTTCCATCTCCCCAATTTCCTCGTAATAATATAAATATATTCATCATAGCCACTAATATACATATAACTTAGTCACTCAAAGAATTATATCATTGATTTAAGAATTCACTGGCTATCACTCATGTTTTTAAATGTTAGAATAGAATTCACTAAATATTTGTGTATCGGTAGTATCCATTATTAGTGATATTAATGATAGAACTTAGATAGATATCTGTCATATTTATGTATCGATGATATCACACTTAGGTAGATATCAGTTATAGAAGTCTATTATTGATAATCATGATAGAAGTTTCTCAATAATAGCCATTGATAGCTTTGCGTGTTAATATTTCAAAATTGATTGTTACTAATAAAAGTCTATCAGAAATAACCACTAATATTTTCTATCATTGATTGCTTAATCTTTGATGATTTTCTTCCATAGTTAATAGCCACTTATAGAAGTCTATCATTGGTAGCCAACTTAGTGGAATTAATTTATAAAGTTGAATCTCAAACTAAAGTGTAAGTGACATGCCTAGAAGTTATCACTAATAGCATGTTATCAGTGATAGAAGCTATCAATGATAGCATGTTATTTGATGGTAAAAATGAATGACAAAAGTTATCTCTAATAGCATGTTATCAGTGATAGAAACTATCATCGATAACCATGATATACGTGATATCAATGATAGAACTTAGGTGATATTTTTATATCGATGATATCAATGATATAAAAGTTGATTACATTTGATGAAAGTTTATCATTGATAGCCACTACTAAAAGCTATCGGTGATAGCCAGGAGCCATCAGTGATAAGACTTAGGTAGATATCAGTGATAGTCACTTATAAACCTCTCATTAATAGACTTCTATCACTTATAGCTTTAAATGTTAATCTTTGAAAGTTGATAGTTTCCTTTCAAAGTTGATAACTACTTAAAAGTCTACTATTGATAACAACTGATGACCTTAAGTGTTAATAGTTCAAGCTTGATTCTAATTGATGGGTATCAATAATAGCCACTACTAAATGATAGCAAATTGAAAGCTAATATTTCAAGTGTTACTATTTTAAGGTTGTATTAATATTTCTCAAATTTAAAGCTATCATTGATAGCAACTATCAACGATAGCCACTAATAACTATCACTGATAGTTGCTATTACTGATAGCTTTCAAGTTAAGAAAATCAAAAGAAGAAGCGTGAAATTGCGGGCTCAACATGGGTTTTTTAGTCATTTACCAATATGACTATCACTGATAGCTACTATCAGTGATATCTGGCCCTAATTTTGTGCTATATCCCTAATATGTTTTTCCTTGTGTTATATTTTTTTATTATTTTGAGCTTGATTACTATTTGTGCAACCAGCCCATTAATTTATTTGAAGACCAAGATATGTCTTGGAAATTCAAATTATTGTAGTTTTGAATTTTATCTTTAATTTCTGGGATATGCCAAATATGTCGGTCAATATTGCTTTATTTAATTTAATTATGCATGTGATGTCTGTTTTAAATTAAATTGAATGTTGCATAAAGTATGTCATTTAGATTAAAATCCCACTATAGGTTAAGCATATTATGCATATTTTAAATATAATTGTTATATTTAAATTATTAGCATAATTCATAATTAAATGCATGTAGAGATTCTCTTTTATTTAAATATAAGTGTTATATTTAAATTGTTGTAGAGATTCTTTTCTAATTAAAATGTAATTGTTATTTTAGATAACTAAATGAAGAATTAAGTAATATTGCATGCTTAGATAAAGATAAATTTAGTTTAATTTTAAATTGTTTAAAATTCTAGTTTATCTTTATATTTTTCTAATGAGATTAGAAATATTACATGCTTGCCAAATAGGATTAGGATCTTGCTTAAATAAAGATACAATTAATTAATTTTAATATATCTTTTTATTTTTCTATTGAGATTAGAAATATTGCATGCTTGCCTAATAGGATTAGGATCTTACTTAAATAAAGTTACAATTAATTAATTTTAGTTTATCTTTTTATTTTTCTAATGAGATTTGAAATATCGCATGCTTGCTTAATGAGATTAGAATCTTGCTTGGATAAAGATAAAATAGATTAAATTTTTTATACAGTTTAAAATTTTAATTTATCTTTATTAAAATTCTAATTAAATTAGAATAAAGTAAATTGCTTGCTTATCTAATGAGATTAGATTAAAATAGATCTTTTAATTTAATTTTAAATGGTTTAAAATGGGCAAATTAAAAGATCTAATGATAAAAGGTTACTTATAAGGAAACTCTGAAGGTTCTATCTAACACTGGGGTATTTAAGCTGACGGTAATAGAACACCCTTACTTGGAAACTGACCTAGGAGTTGAATTAGTCAAACTTTTATTAAAACATAATGTGATTAGTTTATTAAAGAGTTTTAATAAATTTGGGATATTTCACATTATTAGAAACTATCCAAACATAAGAGTTGTGTTTGGGCAAACAAATGAAAACCTGGATAAATTATTTAGCCTAAGTTTGTCTAAGTAATAAAACTCCTATTTTCAAATAATTAGTGGGAGAATAGATGTATATGATATGTCATCTCTCTTACGTTCTCTGGTAAGATTCACACCGTGAACTCATGTTTGGCCTCGTGGCGGCTTTACTTCGGCATTGCTTCCGTCCCCTTTCAGAAGGTGTTTGCATGAGTTAAGATCAAGGTGAATTAGAGAAAATATTTATAGTAAGTGGGAGAAGGACATGTGTTAACATATCCTACAGTCTCCATCATTGGTTTACACCATGAGACTCATGCTTGGCCTAGTGGTGGCTTTGCTTTGGCACTGCTTCCATCCCCCTTCGAAAGGTGTTTGCATGGGTCAATCTCAAGGTAAACTCCAGCAATGGATAGGACTATAGTTTTCTGTTTCCAATATTGACCTTCCCTTCGACAGGCTTGTTGGGGTAGAACTACAAGATCTAAAATGATGGGTTACGCTTACAAGAGCACATTAAAGTTGTTAATGATGTTCTGACCAAATAATGGTAACTAAACATTATAAGAATAAAATTTATTCTAGTGTAATGTTTGGTTGAGAATATCTCAATCCAGTGAAGGAGCATTTGACCTACCCTTCGGTGACACTTGTTCTAAATCACTGGAGTATCATTGCATTAGACATGATTTATAGGGTTCATAAAATTTAATGCTAAATTTGAATCGATATTTGATTGCATGCTACTAACTAATATATTTTATATATTTCAATGTTGTGTCATTTTTTCTCATGATTTTAATTTTGAATTACCGATATAAGTCAAAATTTGAGAAAAAATATTACTTGGAAAAGTACAATTGACACTATTTTAATGGCAGTATAATTTTCAGAATTTGTCTTTAATTGAAAGATGTTTTCAAAGTCCTATTGCCACTTCATGAATTGTTCATGAACCATGTGATTGATGAATCACAATTGGAGAAATAGCTTATATTTATCTTCTAATTGACATACTTGATGTCAAACATGGAAGATATAGCACAAGACAACAACATATGAGATTTTGTAATCAATATAAGCTTAATTTAGATAATTATCTAAATAATCTCAAGATTAAGTATTATGTTCCAAGAAAATAAATTTTGTGACTAAAGTTGTAAAGAAACTATTTCAAATTAGCTTGGGGAGTCACACAATGAGGAATTTTGGAAATACCTCAATGGGAAGAAAAATAAGAATGAAAGTAAATTTGATTTACTAGATACTTGGTGTAAAATTAAGATTCGCACCTAGATAGTTGAATAAGAATTCACTATCAAATTTTTCTTCATTACAATTAGATTATAATTTTTGGAAAATACTCAATGACATAGAATGGTTTCTACATCTTTGGCAATAGGAAGAACATCTTAGTTAGTGTAGTGGGAGACATCAGATGTCATTTGATACTTATGCTGAATGTGGTGGTTTCATCACCATAAGAGAAATTCAATATCTCAAAACTTTATTAATAATTAATTCATAGGGTATGAATATTTGATGTAATAAAGCATATTTGCAAAAGTTGTATGAAAATATGTTTAGTCCTAGATAAGTACAATTAGTATGTGTTAAAATCTTTAACATGTACAAATATTGCACTGAGATATTCAGGATTATTGCATAATCAAAAGACAAATTATTTTCTCTTAAAAGATACTTGGCTTTGGCAATTAAAGTTGATTATCATCAATTTTATAAAATGACTAGTACAAGTAATTTTCTAAGAGTTAAAGTTAAATTACTTTACCTGTCTGAAGATTTTACCTTTTATGCAAGATAGTCATTGAATCTTATTAGATAAGACAAAAGACCAAAGAACATGTCTGACTTACACATTTTGACCCGAGAGATCTGGTGAATGTAAAACTCAAACAAATATTGTAAATATTTCATCAATTGGATTGATGAATATTTAGTGTATAAGTATCTTTATCTAATGCAGCTTAAGTCTTTTCTTTGAAGAGTTCAAAGAAATTAGACTAAAGTTTAAATCAATTAGGCATGTCTATCAAGACATATTATGATCAAATCATAAAAGTACAAAACTTTAGTACTATGCCTAATTGATAGAAAATGGGATTATATCTCAACTTTAAGCATTAGATACAATTTGAATGAAATTATGCTTCAAAAGGAGAAAATTGACCTTGTTGGACTTGGTCATGTTAATGATGAGTACTTTGTTAGACATGGTCACATCATTAGTAAATTACACATCATTGCCATACTCTAGTTAGGGCCTGCAATAGAGATTGCACTATAAACATTATTCCATCCAAAACTGTCTAGGAGACAATTTTGGATTATGAAAGTGTAGTAAACTAGTTTACAACATTTCAAATATGGGTATGTTAAGATGCACATGCTGAAACAAACCTAAAGGATTATATATGTTCACAGATATGCCTAAGAGTAGGCTACCCTCGTGGTGGAAGAAAACGATCTTTTATGCAATCATAAATAAAATAAAGTATTTGTATGACAAATATTAATTTTATAAGGAATGTTGAATAAAAGACTCTAACCTTTTCTAAGGTTAAATAGTCTTGATACTTTGGTTTCAGGTAAATCCACTAAGAGTTAATAAGTATTATTAACCATTTAATTACATTTGAATGTCAAATGAATCCTAGTTAAACATGATGAGCCTTCATCGTAGTGGGAGTGTTATTGGATAACACAACCTTTACTATGACTTAATTGAAGTCAAAATTGTTATATTAGTTGACAAATTTAAGGCTTATCATCTTCAAAGTCGTGTTGAGGGATGTTGGCAAGGATTGTTAGGTCAAAGTCATGAACTCAAGATAAAGTTTTCGTACTTCATCTTAGTCTGAATTTGTAGATTTTCTTGATGGGATAAAATTCATAGGATATGAATAGATCTATAAAAGAGACCTACATGTGTAGATAAGAAGATTTAGATCTTTAAAGTAAGACTTATGGCAAAAGGGTAAAACATATTGAAAGAAATTAGACTATGAGTCAATTTTCTCACTCGTTGCCATAGTTGAATCTTTTGAGCATTGTTCATTTTATGAAAAGAGTTTAAAGAATGCATCTACACAAACAAATTGAGGAGTTCAACTTTCAAAGATCAAATGCAAAGAGTTTGCAAAATTGTATAGGTTCATTTGAGAAATGAATTAGACAATTAGATTTTTTAATATAAGGTTTGATAAGAGTTGTCATAACCTATGACTTTGAACAAATATTAATAATCTTGTATAGACAAGAGAGTCATTAATTGACAAGTGGATATTTCTCATGTTTTATGTTAATGGTATATTACTCATTATGAAGGATGTAATATACCAAAAAAAATTGACTATCTAACCAATTAAGGACATAATGTTAAGTTTGTCTCAAGCATCTTATATTTACAGAATGTTTGTCAAATATTTGATGCACAACTTCAAAAGAATGATAATGTATCATTCAAAAGTGAAGTTTAGTTTAAGGAAGAGTATCCTATGACACCTCAAGTGTTGAGGACATATGATTAATTATCTTCTCTCAGTATGAGATAATGAATGCATAAATGAGACATAACATGCAATTTGTTGGTTAGTTTGGTTATATCAATGGTGTGACGATTGAGTAGAAATTAAAAGTTTTCTCAAAGTATCTATCGATAATGAGAAATTTTGTGTATGGTGTTAAAATCTAATATTTCACAAGATACACTGGGTCTTACAAAGATTTAGAAAAATATATGGTAAGATCAAATTTTATCTTATGTGGTGGAGAATGGTATACAAGACAATCCTTTTGCTTGAGAAGCAAAACTTTGTGTAGCCATAAAAATATCCTTATAGTTTTGAAAGTGTTCCAGTTCTAAGTTAGCCTATCACCTTTCATGAGATAATGGTGGTGCAAAGGCTAAGACTAAGGATATTAGAAGACACCAACTTCTAAGATAAGGCATATTGAAAGAAAGTATCATGGTTGACCAAGATGATATTGAATGACATATGGTTTGATTTATATAAAAAAGATTCTCTAGGCTTAAAGTGTATGAGAGTTACCTAGAATGTCTAGGATTACGAGACATGTCTCTTCTTCATTAGGGTAAGTGGGAGATCATGTTGGGTATAGAGTATGCCCTAGGATACATGTCTCACCGACTTTAGTGCAAGTGGGAGATTGTTGGAATTTGTGCCCTAAAGCCTCGTAATTGATTAGTTAATTAACTTAATTAATTTAATTATTAATTATGCAATATTAATTTATCCATTAACGAAAAATCCAAGGTTATTGCATGAAGTCTTTGACATGTATGTAGTTGACATACGGGTGGATCACGTTCAAGGAATAACCTAAAGGTCTAATAGTATATGGATAAGGTTGGGTGCCTTATCCTGGTGACACTATGAATACGATAGTTACAAATGGTTTGATTCAAATCGTTCATGTAGAGACATGTGAGTGGGGGTATCCTATATAAAGAGTTTGTATAAGACCGGACTGCAAAATATTTAATCTCTCTTTGTAAATCCGTTAATTGATGAGATTAATATTTCATAGGATGATCATGTGCGACTGGATCTTAATCTTGAGTGACTTATGAACTTCTATTTGTGAGGTCGGTCTTTGATTTGCATGGGTGAGAGTGACCTGAGTTTTTGACTCAATAAACTTACCATTTTGGAAATTTAATTAAATGGGGAGTTGGAAACATAATTTCACAAGATACAATTCACTCCTTCCCAGATAGGGTAAGTAGATGAGTAGTTCCCTCAAGTGCTGATTTCGGGTCTTGAACAAGGGGCCCCACCCTCTCACTGGCCCGAGTAGGACTTAGTTTATGGCTAGACCGTAAACAAATTGTTCATTAGAGAAATCAGTGGTACTTAAGGATAAGAGGTAATTACAGGAGTAGAAAGAACATTTGACCTAGCTGTAATTATGAACAACTCGTGAAGGATCGACTTGCTTATACTGATTATATCCATGGACACAACTTGTCCTACAGTGCATAAGAGTTCAATTGTGGGTCTATAGTGGTTTGCCCTATAGTTAATGAATGAAGATTAATTTAATCAAAGAGTTTAATTAATTAATCTTGAATCATTAGATCTTGTAATCTGTAGGTCCATAAGGTCCTCTTGCTAGCTCACCACGCACCAAAAAGGATCAACTATGTTGAAAGAAAATTTTGAAATGTTCAAATTTATGAGGAAAAATATTAATTGTATTTGATACAATTAATTACATAATTTATTATAAAGTTTATAATATGGAGAATTAATTTATTTGAATATGATTCAAATAATTAATTAGTTATTAGGATGAAATCCATATAAATAAATAGAGAGAGAATCAACTAATTAATATGAATTGCATTCAAATAATTAATTATTTAATTTGGATGAGATTCAAATTAAAGATTCTGCAAAAAAAAAAAAATATTTCAATAAGATTTAAATATTTTAAACCATTTAATATGAGATATTATTTGGGTAGATATTTATTAATATTAGATATTATTAAATATATAATTAAAATATCTGCAGAAGGGTTAGGATTAGAAGTAACCCATAGATTTCTATAAATAGAGCATTTGGGAGCCCTCATAGAACACACAACTCTCTACAAGAATAATCTTTAGATTACTCTAAAATTCTCCATCTAGAAATTCTCCCAATTTTCTTAGAAAAGTTCTAAGAAAGTTCTTCTCATTCTTTCAAAAAGCAGTTCCCACAAACCGGATCCTTGCCAGAGTCATAGTAAGGAAGATCTCTTGGAAAAGAAAGACTACAAGGAGAAGATTATCTGTTCGATGAGAAGATTTTGCTTAAATTATGGATTGGCAAAGGTATGTGCTTAACCTTTTATTAATTGTTTGTTTTTTTAAATTCTTTCAAGAAATCAAAGAACGTGATCACATGCTTCCGCTGGGATTCAATTCTCTTCAAACTGACCTCAGCTATAGGCTCCTGGGGTTGTTGCCTGGCAGCAAAGACCTACTTCACTCAAGAAGAAAGTTCAGAAAGTTCAGCTCTGATTTCACTTACCTCTCGTGAGGACAAGGTACTGTTGAGAGCTCGCGTCCCGAACTGTTGTGCATTCTCTGCCATGGTTGAGATGAGTGCCCTAGCCTCCGTGGGAGTCTTGTTAACTAAGACGCCATCACTACCTGCGTCAATAGTACTCCTATCACTAGGAACAAGCCCTTCATAGAAGTAATGGATCAACAGCGCATCCGAGATTTAGTGGTTGGGAAAGCTGGCGCACAAGCGTTTGAACCACTCCTAGTACTCAAATAATGTCTTGCCTGCCGTCTGGGAAATCTCGTAGATTTTCGCGCGGCACACGATGCTGGAAAGAACTTCCCCAAGAATTGACTATGTATCTCCTTCCAAGTGGTTACAGAATTTGGAGGAAGGAAGTAAAGCCAATTATTGGCATCATCTTCCAAAGAAAAAAGGAAGGCTCTGAGGTTGATCTCCTCCTCAATCACGCCATGTGGTCTCATCCACTTGCACACAATGATGAACTCCTTAAGATGCTTATGGGAGGATCGGGTCATACAAAGGAGGAAAAACTAAAGAACGATAAAGAAAACTCTACAAAAGCGAAATTTCTTGGCTCTTTGGCAACAATACCAATTTGGTGGACGAAATTCGTCCCCCAATTTTTGTGCCAGATGAATTTTTCCGAACTTAGCCAACAGTAGTAGGGTAAGTCGGGTTGAACACAAGGAGCCCTCGAATTCCACAGTTGGGCAGTTCACAATTCAAGGTAACCGAAGGGGGGTTTATGATGGTTGGTTGCAAAGAAACTTAAATCGTATAATAACAAAATGCAGAAATTAAAAGAAACTAAAATTCAAATGGAGAAGGCTCTAGCTTAGGTTACACGGGATTTCCTTTGTTCGATGTTCTTATTCATTGGTTCTTCATTACTAAATTCATTATAGCTAGCACCTAATCAATTCAATTGGAAAGGCCATAATTAAATTGTCCTAGTCGACAAATTAGACTTAAGACAAATCGATGAAAGACATACAAAATTTGTACTAAATCTAACCGCATTAAGTTCAAGGGACAATTAGTGGAACATTTAACTAGAAAGGCCTAGATTAAATATTCTGTTGATTTAATCCTAGGTTGATTAAAACAATGCGCATCACAATTCATATTTGCAAGCTAACCTAACCTATCGCTTCCTATGATTGACCTACAACGAGTGTCACGAACAGTAATACAATCAAAGTAATAATCAAAACAAACACGAGCGTTATAATTTGATCATAATTCTCATAAAATCTAGATTAAATAATGTGTATAAAGAATTTGGTTCGAAACCTCAAAAGAACGACTACAAAGAAAAATCCCTAACCCAAGCTAGAAAAACGTGTACTTTAGCCCATAATTGGCATATTGATTGATGGGTTTAAGTTTCGAGGTGGGTCTTCTGATAAGCACTTGAAAGTGCTTTCTATCCTCTCAAATTAAAGGAGTTTATATTAGATTTCACTTGTTTGCTAGTGGTTTTCATGTTAAAATAAGGAAAATTAGAAGAAAAGACCAAAAGATTAAAACCGAGCAAGAATACAGTGAAAACAAGAAGAAAAACTCAAAGTTACCACAATTGAGGCAACACCGCAGTGCTGGGACGGCGCTGCCGCGACGCTAAAACTCGAGAGCAAAGATGCGAAACACAGTCACAGCGCCGCGACGTTATGGACCAGCACTGTGGCGCTCTCTTTCCTTAAATGGCAGCACCGTTGTGCTATCGTCTAGTGCTGTGGCGCCAGTTTCCTTTTTTGAAAAATATTTATTTTTGGAAAGATTTTTTGGGCTACCAAATCTATAAATTTGGGGGTTTCCAGCAGCTTTAATCATCATTCAGACCACGAAATTACAAACCAAAAGAGCCACAAGAATGAGAGAATTAAGTGAGAGTGCATAAAAGAGTTCAAAGAGTGAGTTAGTTGCAAGGAAGAGGAAAAGAGTTCAAGATAGTCGTGATGCCCTTCGAATTCCGCGTGAGAGCCAAGGAGATCGTGACGGTGCTACCTCAATCAAGAGCCTCTTTTCAGTAGAGTTTCCTTTTCTTTACACTCTTTCTTTGTTTATATTGTTTGAACATGTTGCTTCAAGCTATGAGTGGCTAAACTCTTTAGTTTTAGGGTTTTGATAAATTGTTTATGAATTCATGTTGATGTTGTAGACTCTCATGGTTTTGTCGGAATGATTGTGCTTTTCATTGTTATTGTATTTAATTCTTGTGGATTGGCCATCTTCCCATGTTAGGTTAGGTGTATGATTGAGAGATTGTATGTTTAACTTGATCTATAACAATGAATTGTTGTTAATCTATCACGAGAGTAGTTAGGTTGACAATAAAAGTTGCTAAAAACTATTCTTAATGCCATGTAATTTGTATTGGTTTCAAGAGATTAGTAATCAATCCAGTTGCATGAGAAAGGGTTGTTTTTTAGAGAAAATAACTTAGAATTAAGTTTTTAGACTTAAACATCGAATAACAATAAAATCCATGAAATCTATAATATTGCATGATGAAATAAACAAGGATTCATTACCCTAAAACTCTCTTTGACTCTTGTGTTTCTCACTTTATTACTTTCCTTATTTGGTTTATATTTTCCATCATTCCCAAATTCAATTCTAAACCTCAAATAAAATTGATTCAACTCTAGAATAGCTAAGTAACTTAAACCTTCACAATTGGATCTCGAGTGGAACGATATTCTGACTTCACCGTCTAATATTATAACTTGACCCATACACTTGCGGTTAACACTTAAAGTGCGCATCATCTTCGACGGCTGGTAGTTGGTCTCCCAACCTAGAAATTGAAGGTATAATTTAAAGAAATTGTCGGAGCGCTATGACGCTAATGCTAATCTGCACACGATTCAACTTTGGCGCGCTGTGGCGGTTGGAACAGCGCTGCAGCGCTATTAGTCTACGCTAGCTGAATTTCTCTTAGGAAAAAGTGCCATAGCTACGCCTAGGCCTTGGTGCTGCACCATGACTTCAGGGGCATTTTAGTCATTTTGGAGTTCTCTTTCTCGGTCAATGCCATGGAACTTTGTTTCGGTTTGTTTTAGCCTCAATTCTTTGCTAACGCCCCGTTCTACATGTTAAGTACTCGAAACCTACAAAATAACATAATAGACACATTAAATAGCACAACGATCCCGAGTTAAGCTGAGGAAGATAGCACATTTTAGGTGCTATCAATGAGAATTTAAAGCAACGAAAATAAAGTGCGGGAATGTAAATTGTAGAAAATTAAAGTGCAAGAAAGTAAAAGTGCGAGAAAAGTAAAAGTGGGGGAAAAGTAAAAGGAAACGCCTAGCTCAGTAATTAGGATCCACACGATGTTTGATTAATCATAGAATTACTCAAGATTATCTCTATCAATTTATCGTTCTTAACCAACTTGCCCAGATAGCCCAAGACAAGCCCCCTAATTACTAATTGATGACTTAATTAAAAAACATGCTCAATTAATTGGATTCGATAGGGGCTGTAGACACATTTACTTTAATTAATGTCTTAATTAGACTAATGGCGTAGTTGTTTGGGTTTTATAGCTTCCATAAAAAGCAAACAATCGCATTAAGCTTGATAGGTTCAACTAAGACAATTAATAACCTGGATAGCCGTAAGTTACTAATTGATTGTGTTCTTGGAACATCCTAGTCAATGTGTAAAAGGGTTACTCTAAACAACCTAGAATTCACAACAAGCATGCTTTGAACTTTGCCCATTTAAGACTAAAAACACATTAGAGCATCCCTAATCTCTAGCAAAAAAAAAAAAAATGATGGTTGATCAAGCCTATGATACATCTAAGGATTGAAATTCAAATACATTCAAGAACCACAAAAAAAAAAAAAATAATAATAAATAAATAAATAAATAATAAAAAATAAAGAGAAATATGGATTAAGAACAAAAATTCTCAAAATCGATCCATGGGTTTCACCTAGACCTAAGCTAGCAACTAACTTTAGTCACGAGATCGGTCCAAGATATGCTTTATAATCATCTAACACACCCAAAAATGGAGAAAAATTGTGGGAAGGAAAAGAGGACAAGAGAAAATGAGATTGGGGGTTGAAAGTCTGAGAGTTTCTTAATAAAAAAAAAAATCCTAAAATCGGCTAAAATTCCTTTTATAAAAGGGGAAGAGCGTCATTGCACGCTATGCTGGCGCACTTACGTGCCATTCTTTTCCATCAAAGAAGGGTGGCATGACAATGGTCACCGACAAGAAGAACGTGTTGATTTCAATAAGAATAGTAATCGGATGGTGTGTTTGCATGGATTATTCAAAGTTGAATAAAGCTACCAAAAAGGATCACTTCCCATTGCCATTCATTAATCAAATGCGGGATATGTTGATAGGAAAGAAGTATCAATGCTTTATGGTTGGCTATTCTAGCTATAACCAGATTACTATCGTATTAGACGACCAAAACAAGACAATGTTCATATGCCCTTCGAAGGGAATTGAATCCCGGCGGAAGCGTGTGATCGCATTCCTTGATTTATTGAAAGAATTAAAAATACAAAAAAGTAAAGAAAAAGGTTAAGGATCATACCTTTGTCAATCTATAATTTTCAAACCGATAGTCTTCTTCTTGTAGTCTTCCTTTTCCAAAAGATCTTCGTCACTATGACTTTGGCGAGGATCCAATTTGTGGGAACCGCTTCTTTGAAAGAATGGGAAGAAGAATTTTCTTATAATTTTTCTAAGAAAATTGGGAGAATTAGTAGAGGAAAATTTTTAGATTAATCGTAAAGATTATTCTCTTAGAGAGTGTGTTTTACGAAGGCTACCAAAGACCCTATTTATAGAACTCTATGGGTTACTCCTAATCCTATTAGGATAAACAATTTGCAGATATTTTAAATCAAATATTTAATAATGTCCAATATTAATAAATACCTACCCAAATAGTATTTCATATTAAATGGTTTATAATATTTAAATCTTATTTAAATATTTATTTTTTGCAGAATTTTTGATTTGGATCTCATCCAAATTAAATAATTAATTATTTGAATCAAATTCAAATCAATTAATTAATTCTCCCTCTATTTATTTTCTGTATAATCTTTAATTTGGATCTCATCCAAATTAAATAATTAATTATTTGAATCCAATTCAAATTAATTAATTAGTTCTCCCTCTATTTATTTATATGGATTTTATCCAAATAAATAATTAATTATTTGAATCATATTCAAATAAATTAATATTTACATATTATAAAGTTATAATTTGAATCACATTCAAATAAAATTTATAATAAATCATGCAATTAATTGTATCCAATACAATTAATATTTTCACTCATAAATTTGAACATTTCAAAATTTTCTTTCAACATAGTTGATCCTTGTTGGTCTGTAATGAGCTAGCAAGGGGACCTTATGGACCTACAGATCAGAAGCTCTAACGATATGAGATTAATCGGCTAAACTCATTAACCACATTAATCAATATTTGTTAAATGTGGGTACACTCCACTAAAGACCCACAGCTGCACTCTTCTCACTATAGATATATTTTTGTGTCCATGGATATAGACCAATAATAGCAAATTAGTCCTTCACAAGTGTTCGTAACACCACCTGGGTCAAATTACCATTTTACCCCTGGGTTACTTCTAAATCCACAAGTACTAGTGTTCCTCTAATGAACACCCTGTTTATGGTCCAATCATTATACAGAAACCCCTCTCGGGCTAGTGAGAGGGTAGGGCCCTTTGTTCAAGTCCTAGAGACACCACTTAAGGGAACATTTATCTACTTACCCTAAAAATGGGAATGAGTGAATTCCATCTTGTATAATTATGTCTCTAGCTCCCCACTCGGTCTTGTCCCCAAGATGGTAAGCATATTAAGTTGGCGAACGACCACTCTCACCCATACAAATCAAAGGACAATCCCTTGTGGACAAGAGTTCATAATATACTCAGGATTAAGACTAAGTTGCCTAGGTCATCCTATTGAAATAGAAACCTAACTAGTCAACGAAGTTACATCTAGTGATTGCTATTTCGTGGTCTGGTCTTATGAAAACTCATTGCATAAGATACCCCCACTTGCATGTCACCTACAAGAACACGTTAGATCATTGCGTTTGTATCAAATACAAAGTGGGTCATATCCATAGTGTCACCAAGATAAGGTACCTAGCCTTATCCCTATACTATAGACCATTTAGACTGTATCTTAAACATTGATCTCCATATGTCCCCACATACAGTTCAAGACTCATAAAACAACCTAGAATGTTAGTTTATTGGATTTAGGGTTATTAAGACAAAACAAACAAAAACAATCAATACTGCTTATTGAAGTAATAGATCAATAACTTTTATTAATAATTTAATTACGGTCAAATTATTACATTTACAATCTACGAGTTTGAGGGTATAAAACCCAACAAACTCCCATTTGAACTAAAACTCTAGTGGGTTGTACATAAAGAGAAGTGAGAAGGGTAAGTATGTAAATACAATTAATTAGGGCATCCATATACCCATTATACATCTCCCACTTGCCTTAGATTACACAATGTATATATCTCGTAGACCTAGACTTTCTAGATGACCCTCGAATACTTTAGCCGAGAGAGCCTTCTTAAATGGACCAACAATGTTATGCTCCGAAGCGATTTTTGTGACGATCACATCTTCTCATTGAACAATCTCCCGTATAAGGTGATACTTCCTCTCAATATGCTTTCCTCGTTTGTAGCCGTGAGGCTCTTTAGAGTTGGCTACTGCCCCACTATTATCACAGTATAACATGATGGGCAATTCCATGTTTGGAATGATTTCCATAGTAGAGTCTACAATGCATCTTTGCTTGATGATACGCCATACTACAACTCCTTCGTTTAAGGTGAACACTGATCCTGACGTGGATTTCCTAGAATCCTTGTCAGTTTGAAAATCAGAGTTGGTGTATCCTATAAAGATCAAATCCTTAGCTTCATACACCAACTTGTAATCCCTCGTTCTTCTAAGATACTTGAGAATCTTCTTAACTGCAGTCCAGTGATTTAACCCTAGATTGAACTGATACCTACTGACTGTTCTCACTGCATAACAAAGGTCTGGCCTAGTGCAGAGCATAGCGTACATTAAGCAGCCCATAGCTGAGGCATATGGAATACGTCTCATATCCTTAATTTCTTGAGATGTCTTGGGACACTATTCCTTAGACAAATGAACCTCGTGCCTAAAAGGTAATAAACCCTTCTTTGAGTTCTGCATCGAACATCGAGTCAACATTTTATCGATATAAGTTGCTTGAGACAGGGTCAACGTTCTGTTCTTACGATCCCTAATGATTTGGATCCCAAGTACATACTGCGCCTCTCCCAAATCTTTCATTTGGAATTGGGCTGCCAGCCAATTTTTAACATCAGTAAGATATCTTACATCATTGCAAATGAGTAGGATATCGTCCACATAAAGTACTAAGAAAGCTACTTTACTTTTGATGATTTTCTTCTATACACAAGGCTCATCAATATTTTCTTCAAAACCAAAAGATTTAATCGTAGTATCAAACCTAATATTTCAAGATTTGGATGCTTGTTTCAACCTATAAATGGATCGATTTAGCTTGCTAACTTTTTGCTCCAGACCGTGGGCTATAAACCTCTCGGGCTGAAACATGAAGATACTCTCTTCAAGGTTGTCATTCAGAAAAGCAGTCTTGACATCCATTTGCCAAATTTCATAGTCATAATATGAGGATATGTATAAGAGGATTCCTATAGACTTAAGCATAGCAGGGAAAAAAGTTCTCTCATAGTCAACCCCTTCCCTTTAGGTGTAACCCTTTGCTACAAGTCTAGCTTTGAAGGTTTGTACCTTCCTAGCTACATCTCTCTTTCGTTTATAGATCCATTTATACCCTATGGGTTTAACCTGTTCAGGTGGATGTAGAAGTTTCTATACTGAATTGAAGTACATAGACTCCATTTCAAGATCCATGGCTTTGATCCATTGGTCCTTATCTACATCATTCATTGCCTGTTTATAGGACAATGGATCCTCAACACCATCGTCTGGAACGACGACTTGAGTTTTAGTTAAACCCAAGTAACGGTTAGGTTGTGATACAACCCTCCCACTGCGTCGAGGCATTCCCAACGATTGAGAAGGATGAGATTGACCAGAAGTATTGGCTCCTTCATTAACTCTTGATGAAGGACCAGTCTCATCAACAACTCTTGTGACTCTTCAGTAGCTTCATTTAATACCATTTTGCTTCATGGTTTATGATCTCTCATGTGGTCTTCTTCCAAGAATGTAGCGTTTTTCGATACAAACACTTTGTTTTCTTGTGGGTCGAAGAAGAGACCACCTCTCATTTCCTTAGGGTAACCAACAAATTGGCATAATCTTGAACGAGGTTCCAATTTCTTAGGATTTGTCACTAGCACATGTGCAGGACAACCCCAGATTTTGAAGTAGCACAAACTAGGTTTACGTCCCCTTCATAACTCGAAAGGTGTTTCAGAAACACTATTCGAGGAAACATTATTCAAAATATGAACTGCAGTGTCTATTGCATACCCCCAAAATGAGCTAGGTAATTGAGCATAGCTCATCATAGAAGGTGCTGAGAGTTGGAATTGGATTCCATGTTCTATGAAATAGTCCTGGAATCTTAAATCCATGTACTCTTCACCTCGATCAGATCGAAGTGTTTTAATTGTTTTACCTAACAGGTTTTCAAGTTCTGCCTTATACTCCTTGAACTTTTCAAGTGCTTTAGACTTATGTTCCATTAAGTATAAGTAACCATACCTCGAATAATCATCTATAAAAGAGATGAAGTATTCGTTCCCTCATCGAGCTTTTACATTCATTGGACTATAGAGATCTAAATGTATGAGTTCTAAAGGTTCTTTGGCTTTATAACCTTCTCCACTAAAAGGTATTTTAGTCATTTTACCTTCAAGACAAGATTCACATGGAGGTAATGAATTATCTTCTAACTCATTTAGAAGTTCATTCTTTACCAATCTCCCGATCCTATCGAGATTTATGTGACCTAATCTCAAATGCCAAAGAGGTAATATTGTTACTGGGAGAAATTCTTTGCCTTTTAGTTTGAGTATTAGCAGATTTAAACATCTCATGATTTAAAAGTGCTTTTGCTTCAGTTGGTCTTAACACATATAAGTTGTTTTCTAATTTAGTAGAACAAATACGTACACCATTTTTTAAAATGAACATTTCATTAACAGAAAAAATAACTGAGTACAATTGTTCAATAAAATAAGAAATAGATACTAAGTTCCTTTTTATTTCAGGAACTATATATAGATTTTCTAAAAATATAAAAATCTATTTCCAAAAAAACAACATTGTAGCTCCCACCACATGAGCTACAATGGCGTCTCCCGTTCCAACTTTGAGCGTCATTTCACCCTCTTCGAGTTATTGAAAGGAACTAATTTCCTTCTTTTTCCTTCTTCCTTTTTTTGGATTTTCTTAGAATCAGAAGATGAGGGAACAGAGTTAGTTCCAGAGGATGAACCCTTGTGGAACTTCTTAAAATGGGCAACATTTGACTCTCAATCGATCTGTCCCTTATTTTTCATAAGAGGCTAATAAGTCTGTAACTCATTCAGGAGGGTTGTCATGGTGTACATATTTTTATTCATAACCGCATTGCTGCGGAATTGAAGAAAGCTCTTTGGAAGAGATTTTAGAATAAAAGACACCTGACTTTGCTCGTCAATGGCCGTGTCGTTCATTTCAACAACATTGAATTGGACCATCCAGTTGAGGACATGTTCTCTCAGCGATTGGCCTTTTTTCATACGTGCATTATAAACGTACTTGAGGGCCTAATGTCAGATCTGTGAGGACGGTTGTCCAAACATTTCCTGGATGGACTCCATGATTTGTCGTGCATTCATCATGGCCTCATGTTTCTTGTTGAGTATGTCAGACAGACTTGCCAAGATATAGACTCGGGCCTTGTCCTTGGCCTTTGTCCAATGGTCATATGCATCCCCAACAGATTGGGATACATTGCGAGCGGGGATAAGACACTTCTCCGTTAAGACAAACCGTAGATCATCTATAACCATAATCGTATTCAGGTTAGATTTCCACATTGAAAGTTTTCACCGGTTAGTTTTTCATTTTTAAGCAGTGCAACGATTGAGAAAGTGATAAGCACTTGAAAAGTGCTTTCTATTCTCTCAAATTAAGGGACTTTATATTAGATTTCACTTGTTTGCTAGTGGTTTTCAGGTTAAAATAAGGAAAATTAGAAGAAAAGACTAAAAGATCAAAACCGAGCAAGAATACGGTGAAAACAAGAAGAAAAACTCAATATGGCAAAAATTGGGGCAGCGCCGCGGCGCTAATACCCGAGAGCAGGTGCTGTTTGTGAAAATTCGGTTGCACCACGAAGCTCTCTTTCCTTAAATGGCAGCACCGCAGCGCTATAGACCAGCACCACGGCGCCAGTTTCTATATTTGAAAAAAATTATTTTTGGAAATTTTTCTTGGGCGAAATACTCTATAAATTTGGGGCTTTCCAGCAGCCCTAATTATCAATCAAAGCACGAAATTACAGACCAAAAGAGTCACAAGAAGGAGAGAATTGAGTGAGAGTTCATAAAATAGTTCAAAGAGTGAGTTAGTTGCAAGGAAGAGGAAAAGAGTTCGAGATAGTCGTGGTGCCCTTTGAATTCCAACGTGAGAGGCAAGGAGATCGTGACAGTGCTACCTCAATCAAAAGCCTCTTTTCAGTAGAGTTTCCCTTTCTTTACACTATTTCTTTGTTTATATTGTTTGAACATGTTGCTTCAAGCTATGAGTGACTAAACTCTTTAGTTTTAGGGTCTTGATGATTTGTTTATGAATTCATGTTGATATTGTAGACTTTCATGGTTTTGTTGGAATGATTATGCTTTTCATTGTTATTGTGTTTAATTCTTGTGGATTGGTCATCTTTACATGTTAGGTTAAGTGTATGATTAAGAGATTGTATGTTTTAACTTGATCTATAACAATGAATTGTTGTTAATTTATCACGAGAGTAGTTAGGTTGACAATAAAAGTTGCCAAAGACTATTCTTAATGCCATGTAATTTGTATTGGTTTCAAGAGATTAGTAATCAATCGAGTTGCATGAGAAAGGGTTGTTTTTTAGAGAAAATAACTTGGAATTAAGTTTCTAGACTTAGGCATATGAATGACAATAAAATCCATGAAATCTATAATATTGCATGATGAAATAAACAAGGATTCATTACCCTAGAACTCTCTTTGACTCTTGTATTTCTCACTTTATTACTTTTCTTATTTGGTTTATATTTTCCTTAACTCACAATATTAATTCCAATCCTCAAATAAAATTGATTCAACTCTAGAATAGCTAAGTAACTTAAACCTTCACAATTGGATCTCTAATGGAACGATATTCGGACTTTACTGTCTTATATTATAACTTGACTCGTACACTTGCGGTTAACACTTAAAGTGCAGATCATGAAGACATGCTGAAGTTATAAACAATTAACCGTTTTGGTTATCTTTGCCTTAACCCATGACACAAACAAACAAAATTGCGAGTAATCCTATCAATTCAACAAAAACAAGCAATCAAAGATACCCTAATAAACTATTGATTTAGTTTTTGTAACGATGCTTTAAAGGTTTAGAGCAATAGCCACCGAATGGTGATTAGCTACTCTTCCTTTGAAATGAGACGATAATTCTAATGCCAAAATAACTCATATTCCTATAGACATTAGCCACTGTTGTTTGGTCGATGATTTGTTAACTTTTAACTCATCCCTGTAAGTGTAACCCTCCCATTTTCAGATTACAGAGGTACGCACCAACAAGCTACCGTTAGGAAAGACAATTGTTGGTAATTAACCTAAGTGAACCTATCCTTTTTAGGAGTTTGCGGTGTTCGAAACCTATGATCAGGCCCTCCAAAAGGATGGTCACTCTAGGACGACAACAGGCAGATCATAAGAATCTTACGGTGCGACCTAGAGTTGGAGACCGAGGGATACGTTGACATGCATCCCGCTCCCATTTACTATAGACATTTCCCATTCACCTTGTTATTGAACCATACAAACACTTTCCTAAGGAAGGCCGCTCCCAAGGCGATACGAAACCGAGTATGGATCTCACGATGTGAATAATCAGGGACGTAGGAGTAAAACTTGATATATCTCGTTTTGTAATTTTCCTCCCACTAAAATGTCCTACCTTATCTTAGGGTTATTTAACTTAAATAAATTTGGCTAAGTAAATCTATCTAAGTCTATGCCTATTATAACTCTTATAAAAGGTCTTTACACTAATGTTCTAGGTGAATTAAATCATTTAATTAACCTAGTAACAATGCATACTAATAGGCCTTAGGTTAATTCAACTTAGGTTCCAATTCAGTTCCTAGTTCGGGTTCCATAAATCATCAACTTAAATACCACCAATCTTGACAGAACTGAAGTGGTAGAGTTCCCTTATAACCTAAAGTCCTATTTGTCCTACTTAGACATATTTTAAAACTATTTTAAAACAAAGAATCTTCTTATTAGAGTTAATGTGATCTTAGGTCTAAATTAATTTTAAACAATTTAAAACCAATTTCCTAAGACCTTATATTTGCATGTAATTCTTAATTATAGGTTGACGGTTACTAATCATAAATTTTATAACTATTATGAATTTTAATGATTAGCCCTATAACATGCTTTCTATGGTTTAGTTAATTAACAATCAAATTCTAATTAATTAACCAACCATATTACATGCATTTCATGACATAATATAACAATTATATTAATCTATGGATGTATCATGCTCAATGCAAATTGATTTTCATTTAAAATATAACACTTATATTAAATAAATGAATCATACATTAACAAAACATTATTAAATATAATTATTTATATTTATTTAATTAATGTCATACATCATACTTTTCCAATTTCATATATTTAATATATCAATATACATTAAATAACTCATGAAATTATTATCATGCATTAAAACCATATATTATAATATACTAAGATGCATGATCATGCATTAAAATATTCAATTTAATTTAAAGCATACATCACATGTGTAATTAAATTAAATAAAGCAAATTTGACTAGCATATTTGGCATATCCTAGAAATTAAAGAAAAAAACCAAAATTACAATAATTTGAATTTCCAAGATATATCTTCGTCTTCAATTTCTTCTTTGGGCATCAAAATTTACGGTTTGAAACACCTAAATTTAATCATTTGAGATTTCAGCCGCACATCCTTTGATGAAATTTGCCAGATGCTTTGATGACGCACAATAGATGACGCATAGCAGAATTTCCAGATTTAAAGTTTTCAAGATTTTCCAGATTTCAATATTTAGAGAAAACTAACGTGTTTTTTTCAAGAATTTACAGCACTTTTACATCAAAAAGATTACAAAACCCTAATCCTTGAGTGTTTTACAAATGATCTAATTAAAACTTTAAAATCTAATGCCCAAATATGTCAAACCAATCAATTTTGTAAACCTTCACATATCTCATATATGAACAATTAAAACACCCACCATAAAAGATTTTTAATTCAAATCAAGAATCAAAGATTGACCTTGTTACCAATTGAAGGCAAAAGTGTGTGATCGCGTTCTTTGATTTATTGAAACAATTAAAAATACAAAAAAGTAAGGTTAAGCATCATACCTTTGCCAATCTATAATTTTCGAACCGATAGTCTTCTCATTGTAGTCTTCCTCTTCCAAGAGATCTTCCTCGCTATGTCTTTAGCAAGGATCTGGTTTGTGGGAACCGCTTCTTTGAAAGAATGAGAAGAAGAATGTTTTCAGAATTTTTCTAAGAAAATTGGAAGAATTAGTAGAGGATGATTTTTAGAGTAATCGTAGTGATTATTCTCTTAGAGACTGTGTTGTATGAAGGCTCCCAAGGGCCCTATTTATAGAATCTATGGGTTACTCCTAATCCTATCAGGATAAACCCTCTGCAGATATTTTAAATCAAATATTTAATAATATCCAATATTAATAAATATCTACCCAAATAAATCTCATATTAAATGGTTTAAAATATTTAAATCTTATTTAAATATTTATTTTTTGCAGAATCTTTGATTTGGATCTCATCCAAATTAAATAATTAATTATTTGAATCCAATTCAAATTAATTAATTAATTCTCCCTCTATTTATTTATATGGATTTTATCCAAATAAATAATTAATTATTTGAATCATATTCAAATAAATTAATTTTACATATTATAAATCAATAAGTTTTTGTTAATGATTTATGTATGGTCAAATTATTACATTTACAATCTATGACATTTACAATCTACGACTTTTAGGGCATAAAACCCAACACTCTTATGGCACATCCACTTTTCGAAGAATGTTGTTTGGGTTGGGCAACACCCCAACCACCTTTCAAACATGTATGATGGTGATATTCTCGGATTTTGTAGAACGAACGGTAGAAGTCTTCATTGATGACTTCTCAGTACATGGAGAAACATTTCAAGTTTGTCTAGGGAATTTGGAGCAGGTATTGTGAAAAGTGCTTGAAAAGTGCTTTTTATTCTCTTAAATTTATGGAGCTTATATTAGATTTCACTTGTTTGTTAGTGTTTTTCAAGACAATATAAAGAAAACAAGAATCGAAAGCCAAAAGAACTAAACCGAGCCAAAATCAAGTGAAAAAGAGGAAAGAATCACAAAATTGCCAAAAACAGGGCATCGCCACGTCGCCAACTCGGGGCTGCCACGACGCCTTTTCCTAAGAGCATCAATCAAGAACAACGCAACAACATCGACGCGGCGTTGTAGCTCAACGCCGAGGGTAAGTTTTAATCTATGCTTCGGGGCCATCTTACAACGGGGTGGCGCCACCATTTTATGTCGGTTAGCACAGCAGCGCCATTGACCAGCATCGCGGCGCCAGCTTTCCTTATTTGAAAAATCAACAATTTTCGAAAGAATTTTGGGCGGCCAACTCTATAAATTGAGGGGTTTCCAGCAACCCTAATCGCAAGAAGAAACACAAGAAAGACAAGAGAAAGAAGAGAAATCAGAGAAAATACAATAGAGAGTCCAAAAGAGTGAGTTGGCTACAAGGAAGAGAGAATAAAGTTTAAGAGAGAGTTTTGGTGCCATTTGAGTTCCCAACGTGAAGACTAAGGACATCTTGGGGGTTACTCCTCAATCAAGAGATTCTTTATAGTAGAGTTTTCCTTTCTTTACACTCTTTCTATGCTGAAATTGTTTATGAACATGTTGCTTAAAGCTATGAGTGGTTAAACTCTTTAGTTTTGGGGTATTGATGAATTGTTTATGGAGTTATGTTGATAAAGTAGACTCTTCATGGTTTTGTTGTAATGAATATGCTTTTCATTGTTATTGTGCTTAATTCTTATTGATTGGCCATCCTTGAATGTTAGATTAGATGTATGGTTTAGCTTATCTCAAAGCTACTCGCAGCCACATCCATAAAGGATGTGAGAAGTTTTCTGGGTCATACAAGTTTTTATAGAAGATTTATCAAGAACTTCTCACATAATTCAAAGCCCTATGCAAGCTCCTAGAAGTTGACAAAGCATTTGTTTTTTTTGTTTTTTTCTTTTGTCAAGTTGTTACGAAGCATTTGAGACACTAATGGAAGCACTAACAACCGCACCCATTATGCCTGAGCTAAACTGGTCATTAACACATTCGAACTGATATGTGATGTCACACCCTACTTTTTAAGAAACGATGCGTTGAAGAGTTTATGAAGAAAGAGGTAAAAGACCATGTTGGACGCATGGTCAGGACTAGGTCGCATGGCAAGGGTGGACGCATAGAAGTAAACCGAGAAGGGAAAGAAGTGAAACGCATAAGCAAGAAAGGAATAAAGTTATGTTGTGAAGTGTTGAAATAGATTTAAGTCTCGGAAAGATAGAATGCTATAGCAAATTGAGTAACGCATAGACTTATAGCAAGGAATGTTCACAAGTGTTGGAGAAGGTTGTGAAGCAAACATAAAACTGGTGCATGTGGTGGACGCATGCTAATCTATCTTTAAGAGAAGTAGTTTAAGTGCAAGGAAAAGGTTAAAAGAATAACCTTGGGAATAATCAAGGAATGTCCAAGGATAGGAAGATGGTCATTGGACGCAGGATGAAGGTGAACGCATCAGGATCAACGCATAGAGGAAAAACTTAAGAATTAGTTGGACGCATGGTATGATGCGATGAGGTACAAACGCATAGTATTGCGCGTTTGTCATTAACGCCTAGTGGCATTTTGTAAGCACTGGTTTATAATAGTGCGGCTATGCGTTGAAGGTGATCACGAATGGTTGTGAGCTGAAGTAGTCGCCGCGTTGGTGGGAGAAGAAACGTACTTGGCTTACCATGCGTTGGTAAGGTTGTCATGCGTTAAGGTCCCTATGCGTTGAAGACAGAGTTATCTCTATGCGTTAAAGACATTAGTATAGTTGGCTGAGAGTTAGAAAAGTGAGTAGTGAAGCTCAAACTTTAAAGGAAACTCAACGAACGCATGAGGGCGTTGTGTTGAATGAATGGTTGCCTATTGGAAAATGTTGGAGGCATAAGATAAGTTTATAAAGGCCAGGTGGCTTTGTATAGATTTGACACCTTATCAGTAGGAGGTGTTAAAGGCATGTTAAGTGTTTCATGCAAGGTGACACTTGGACTAATGCATGGTTAATTAAGCATGCATCGTGACATGTGGCAAACAAGTGGCAAAAGAAGAGAAGAAGTTGGATGGCAAGCTCCCTATAAATAGAACTTTGAGAGAAAAGAAGCGACTGATGACTCTCAAAGAAGAATTCTGGAGAGGAAAAAGAGAAGAAGAAGGCAGCAAGGACGTCTGTAGTAGGAGTCTGCGGCCAAGAAAGAAGGTATTTGACAACTTAGCTATTTTATGTAAAGAAGTTGTCTTGCGTTAAAAGGGGTCGGCCTTGCGTTGAGGACAAACATGATGTCCAAGGTGAACGCAGCGTCCAAAGTTAGGTGATGCGTTCAAGTTGGACCTTGCGTCCAAGAGAGGGCGACGCATCCGAAAGAGAAGTAAGAGGAGTCGGGATGCACTTTGCGAAAATAATCAACCTTGCGTTGAAGAGCAGGGGTGATAGTTATCAACCTTGCGTTGAAGTGCAGGGTTGCGTTCAACCAAGCTGAAGGAGGAAAATGGAGCCTTGTGTTCCAGAGGTAGAACGCTGCGTCCAAGAAGCTCAGGAAGAGGAGAGAGAGGAAAGGAAGAGAAATTATTCTTTGGCAAGTACAGGTGAGTAATACCTGCGTTTTACAAACATAAAAATGAGTTCTTATTGAATATGATTTTATGGGTTTCTAATGAATAATGCATGCGTTTTCAAATATAAAGCATATGAATATGTTGTTAATAGAGATAAGAGCATGCGTTTTTATATACATAAAAGAATATGAGCCAGTTGAGAGCATGCGTTTTACCTGAAAACTTTGAGAATGCTGGTACTTGCTATGAGTTATAAAACACATGGTGATTTATGATATTGGTTTTCATGACTTTTCTGAAAAGCATGGTATTATATGATTTCAAGAAAGATTTGAAGATAAACTTCATGAAAAGCATGCGGTTTTATATTAAAACTGGAAACTGAATTTAGCATGCTGAAGAGGTGAGATTTGGAAACGGTTAATTCATGAGTTATAGATATAATGTTCCAAAATATGTATTGTGTTATATTAAACTTGAAAAGGCACCCGAGCTCAAAGACTTGGAGAAGGCCAAAGGGTAGCCATTATATCGAAATGGGACCCCAATGCTCAGGGACTCGTAGAAGGCATTGTGGGCAGCCTAGATTATAAAGGTACCTAATGCTCAGGGACTCGTAGAAGGCATATGGGTAACCTAGATATAGAAATGGGACCACAATGCTCAGAGACTCGTAGAAGGCATTGAGGGCGACCCGAATTCTAGTACCTATGTGCACATAGAGGTATATACGACGCTGATGTGTTGAGATTACTCCACACAGCTAAGGAAAATCGACGTTGAGGAGCGTTGAGCATTGCTCCGCCTCAACTAAAGGAAAAGTATTTTATAAGAATGAGATTTTTTAGTATTTATTCTGAAACGGTCAAGCATGTTTTCACAATGGTGTTTGAGTATAATTTAATATGATTTGAAGTGTTATAATTTATGCGAATTCGACCAGTTTTACAGTTAAAATATATTGTTTTCAGAAAACCGTTACTCACTGAGCTGTTAGCTCACCGTTTTTAAATGTTTTCTATTTTCAGGTAGCATGACAGTTCCCGTTGCCGATCAAAGTTGAGGTTTGTCAAGAGCATGTGGATGGTGAGGTTGACAGTGGGTTACGTGACAGGGTAGTTGGTAACTTCTGTCCTCACACTCCGTCTCGGGCTACGGGAGGGTAGTTCGGGATGAGGTGTGACATGTGATGTCAATGACTTCACAATAGGTGCAGTGCTAGCATAAAAGAAAGGCAAAATGATGCATCATATATACTATGCAAGTAAGATGATGAATGAAGTACAAGAGAATTATACAATTACAAAAAAGGATTGCTTGCGGTAGTGTTCGGTTTTGAGAAATTCAAGTCCTATCTATTGGGATCTAAGTCATTTTTCACACTGACAATTCTGCACTAAAGTACTTACTCACAAAAACAGATGCTAAGCTAAGAATTATCAAATAAATTCTTCTTTTGAAAAGTTTGAACCTAGAAATTGTGGACTGAAAAAGAACGAAAAATCAAGTTGTAAATCACTTATCTAGTTTCAAAAGAAAGTTGGAAGAATTAGATGAAGTCAGAGATGCCTTTGTTGATGAGCAACTACTAAATATTGACAATATGCCATGGTATATAGATTATGCAAACTATCTAGAGACAGGAGTTATTCCACGATCTTAAGTATTATTTTTGGGATGAACCATATTTATTTAAGCTGGGAGCAGATCAAATCTGGAGGCAATGTATTATGAAGGAATAAATTCAGGCGATTCCTAAAGCTTGTCATATTGCCCCTTATGGAGGACATTTCGCAAACACCGAAATAGCTGCAAAAGTATTACAAAGTGGATACTTTTGGCCATCACTGTTTAAGAATGCTCACAAATTTGTTTAGGAATGCGACATATTTTAGAGGACAGGGAACCTAACAGCTCGTAGCGAAAATGCCAATGAATTACACCCTCAAAGTTGAAATTTTTGATGCATGAGGAATTGATTTCATGGGACCTTTTCCTTATTCGTTCGAGAACTCTTATGTCCTTCTGGCAATGGACTATGTATCTAAGTTAATAGAGGGAGTAGCAACTACTTCTAATGATGCTAAGGTAGTAAAGAAATTTCTTTTAAAAAGTATATTTTGTAGGTGTGGAACGCCCAGAGCTTTGATCAGTGATGAAAGGACATATTTCATCAATAGGACCATGGCAAGTTTGTTGTCAAAATACAATGTGAAACACCGGATCTCCACCGCGTACCACCCACATTCTAACGTATTTGCCAACTCTCGAATTTTGAGATAAAGAGTATTCTCGAAAAGATAGTGGATCCAGCAAGGAAGGATTGGTCGTTGAGGCTAGATGAAGCCATATGGGCCCACAGAACAGCTATCAAAGCATCGTTGGGTATGTCTTCGTACAAGATTGCATTTGGTAAAGCATGTCATCTATCACTAGAGCTGAATCACAAAGTATATTGGGCAATTAAGAAATTGAACATGAACATAGAGGCGACAAAAGAAAAAAGAATGCTACAATTGAATGAGTTGGAAGAACTCTGCCACCATGCATATGAAAATTCTATGCTTAAAGAACGAATGAAGAGATACCATGATTAGAACATCAGGTCATTGCAATTTTAAGGTCAACATGCTATTAAATTCTAGACTAAAGTTATTCCTTGAAAAACTGAAATCTAGATGATAAGGGCCATTCGAGATAAGTAAGGTACATTTGCATAGAGCTGGGGAATTTTTTGACAAAAATGGTGATATATCCAAAGTTAATGGACAACGTTTGAAGCCTTGCAAGATGGTAGACAAGGGAAAAGTTTCAATCTCCCTTGTTGAACTAAACTAAGAAGGTTAAGTTTAATGTATACGTACGTTGTTTTTATTTTTTATTTTATTTTTAGATTCATTTATCTTTAGAAAAAAAGCTACGTACTTTAGTTATCAACCTTGACCAAAAAGCGAGGAACTCTGTCTAGGTTGGTTTTGTCTAAGGAAGAGGTACTTAAGTTGATTGTAGGAACACCTCAACTTGCAAACCTACCTAGGAGTTAGCAAACCTACCTAGGAGTTGAAGCATTCCGAAATCTTGATAGCTAAAGTGATGGTTAAGTTGGTGAACTCTTTAACTATCTTCTTTAAGTGTTTCAAGAAGCAAAGAGCCAAGTGGAAGAAAACTAACACCAGAATCGAAAATTTCAAAGTAGTGCGCCCACATCGCCTATACCCGATGTGACTGCATCGCCTCCAAAACCCATATTCGGATGATGTCATCAGGATCTGGTGGACCATTTGGTAAACCTATAAATAGGTTGACCTAAGTTATTTTCTCCATGCTTTGACCTAGTAAAGGTAAAGTCTCCCCATTTTTAAGTCGTACACCCGATTATTCTTCTTCTTTCAATCAAATTCGTCGTCGATCACTCCCTTCTAGATTTTGATCATCTGCCATGGAGAGAAAAGGAGCTTGAGTTCATGCTACGTCACCAACTTCGTCGATTGCATGTACATAGGAGGAGAAGTGAGCGCTACCCATGTTCAGTGTCTACACTAACGGAAGCTCTGCGACACACTAATGGAAGCTCATCTGCTTTCGAGGGCCAATCAGAGCATTCTAAGAGGACTCCACGAAACCCTAGTCATGAGAGGGTGCGTAGTAGTCACCCCACACAGTCAGATCAAGTTGAACGTCCTGCTTAGGTCCCACTGTCGCGCGATTTTTAGAATGCGCTTGAAAAGTGCTTTCTATTCTCTCAAATTAAGGAAGTTTATATTAGATTTCACTTGCGTGCTAGTGATTTTTAGGTCGAAATAAGGAAAATTTGAAGAGAAGATCGAAAAATCAAAGCCGAGCCAGAATACAGTGAAAAAGAGAAGAAAAACCACAAAGTTGCCAAAACAGGGCAGCGTCGCGACACTATTTCTCAAGAGCGAGACTACCGCAACACAGCGGTGCTGTCTTTCAATATG
This sequence comes from Citrullus mucosospermus, assembly GCA_030954485.1. Lineage (NCBI taxonomy): Eukaryota > Viridiplantae > Streptophyta > Magnoliopsida > Cucurbitales > Cucurbitaceae > Citrullus > Citrullus mucosospermus. The sequence continues at coordinate 8,644,712 of CM062061.1, read as the reverse complement.
TGGCAGTGGCGCGGCACTATGGACCAGCGGCATGGCGCTAGTATTCCTTAAATGAAATTCTTGTATTTTTGGAAAGTTTTTTTGGACGACCAACTCTATAAATTGGGGGGTTTCCAACAGCCCTAATGTAAACCCTACTTTTATTTGTAACTGCTAAACATAAGTACGTAGTATCGTTGTGGAGGAAGCCGAAAATAATTTTTGGTAAGTTGAATATTTAAGTAATTAAGAGCAAACCGAGTTAGAATTTACTTTGAATATTAATTAGGATGTAAAAACGAATTTTCTTTTTGTTTTTCTTATTTTTTCTCCTAAATTAAAAAGAAAGAAAAATAAAGGAAAGAAAGGAAGGGAAGGAAAAAGAAAAGAAAAGAAAATTAGTAAATAAATTAACAAAAAAAGAAAGAAAAGAGATAGTGGGAGGAAGTCGGTTGAGTTTTACTTTTAGATTGGGAAGTTGTCGACTGGTTTTTCTTCCATTTCCAAGCTCAAACTTATTCTATTCTTTAGCTGAGCGTTGGGGGGAGGTAGAAAAAGATATCAGGGGTAGATTCGTGTAGGATTTTGGTCGGTTTCATGGTGAAGTTAAAGCTGAAGCAGGGTTGCTTGCTATCGCGTAGTCTGAATAAGGTTTGGTGTTTAGTGAATATCGAGTAGAAGAGACAGAGTTTGAAGCTGAATATTTGAGGGTAGTAAGTTAACTCAATTCTTAACAACTCTTGTGAAGGATGATTGAGCTGAATATGAAGAGGAACACGTTAAATATTAGGTGGAAGCGACTGATACGGATTTTCCGAGTGATTTAGAGCAAGGAAAAGTAAATCGAAAATATCTGTCAAAAGAAGAGAAGTTAAGCTTTGAAATTTTGAGATAAGCTAGAAAACATATTTCTCTACAAGTTTGTAGAAGGGAAGAAATTCTAATTGGGGCTGGAAATGTGACTTTTAATAGTTAGAAGTTCGGGCAGTAGCGAGAACAGCAGCAAAAAGAGGCGGGCCTCGCTGGAAGGTTGGACGATACTAGGAGCGTGAAGGAGTGCGAGCGAAACGAGTCTTGCTAATCTTGCTGGTTGAATTTGTCTCACAAATCTCGCTGGTCTCGCGGCTCTCACAGCTCTCGCTCGTCCACAGTCTCACTGGTATTGCTGGTTTTTGCTTGTTTTTGTTGGTTTAGTCTCGCTAATGGCTTGAATCTCATACGTTAGTGAACTCTTAAATGAAATATAGCCTCGGTTGAGCATTTCTTCATGGAATATAGTCTCGGTGATAGTTTTCTTTATGTAGTTTGGTCCCGACGATGAATAATATGAATGTTTAAGGCTTGTTTCCTATGTAAAAAGAAATTTTAAGGAAATCTAACAAAGGGAAATGTATTATTCCAGGCCGAGAGGAGCTAGGAAAGGCATATAACCCACTAAGAGCCTGGGACAAGTTGTGAGTGACAATTTTATTTAAAATAAGCATGCTTTATACAAAATTTTCATGCTATTTACCGTTGCTTGGAAATATGTTATTATGTTTATGCTTTTCACGGGTTTTTAATATGCTTATTTGCTTAAAAGAAGTATGTTTTTCCATATAAGTGTATATTATGGTTTTGCATCGGAAATGTTCAAAGCATGTTAGTTGTTAACTGAGTTTGAATAAAAGGCGTGCTATATATATTAATCTCTGATTTTATGGAAGTATGATGATTGTTAAGGAATCTGTGAAAGTTTGAGACGTTATAAACTTGTGAATTTTTATTACGTTATTTTCAAAGCATGTTACTTTTGATTAATGTTTTAAAAGAAAGGCTCCCAATGCTGAAGGACTCAGAGAAGGCATGTGCGTAGCCGGGATGTAGAAATGGTTCCCAATGCGGAAGGACTTAGAGAACACATGTGGGTAACCTGAGTATTGAGATAGCCCCAGTTGTTGAAGGACTTAGAGAAGGTATCCGGGTAACCCAGGATATGATATCTATGTGCACATAGTGGGATGATAGACGTTGTTGTGTTGAGATTACTCCACACAGCTAAGGATATTCGACGTTGGGTGTGTCGAGATTACTCCGTCCCAACTAAGGATGTTTTTTACGTTGAGTAGCATTGAGCTCCGCTCCGCCTCAACTAAGAAAAATATTTTTGAAATAAACTGAATTTTCGTGTATCTTTTTCTGAAATGAACATATATGGTATGACAATGCCACTTGAATTGATGTTATTTACGCATTTTTATAGAATAATTACGTTTTATTAGCTTCTAAGTTAAAGGAAGGTTTTTACTAGATATGTCACTCACTGGGCATCCTAGTTCATGGTTTCCTTGTTTTTTTGTTTTCGAACGAGTTCGGGGTGCTTAGCCTACGCAGTAACTCGTCTGAGCCTACCACCAACATCGTCTGTGAATTTTGAGCATTATAAATAGTTGAACTTGAACTTATATATGTTGTACATATAGAGAGCTAAGGGCGATGTTGATGAACTTATATAAATATATGGTTTGAGTGAAAATCAATGTTTGAATTATAGCTTAACCTTGGTTAAAGTATGTTATTCAATCATTGTGTATAATCTGCTTATTAGGTCGTGGTCAAGGTATAAGGCTGGCAATGTCGTCACATTTTCTCTTGGGTTAAGAGGGTACCTTGGAGGGGGTGTGACAAGTTGGTATCAGAGCCAGGTTTTGGGAAAGGGAGATTGAATGTTGTAAGTTCGAAGTATGAGAGTTGCAATATAGTAGGATTGCAGGACATTATTGTTAGAAGATAGAAGAGGTAGGCAAGCACACATCGGAACTTTGCCAGCTACCAGAGGCTTAGGAAAGTTTGAGGGGAAATTTTGATGATCTTCCAGCAGGTATGAGCTTGTAAAAAAAAAATTAAATGTTTATTTGAATAATTTAGTGATTAACTGATAATGTTAAAATACTATGAGGAAGATCCTAAAAGGAGAGTAGGGATCAGAAGAATTCAAAGCCTATGAGACATAGTATTTATAGGTACCATAGATATTATATATGCTTAAGGTTGGGTACTGGTTTAGGAAGATTTTCGATGTAGCCATTATCCAGGGTTCGCCATTGCTGTCGATACTAGATATGTGTGAGCTTAGCAGGGCCGAATGTTCTTTGATGACATTGAGCATGTTTGGGCTATGCTAGGCCGTATGTTTAATCTACTACGGTGTGGTAAACCTGGGTACGACTACAAGATAAGCGTTATACTGAGTTTTCAGTATTGTAAAAGAAGCAAGTTTTGAGGTTAGGTAAATTATGTATGTTATAAACTATGAGGGAAAGATTCACTAAGTTGTAAAGTATATTATGATAATTATAAATGATGGGTTAGTTATGTACAAGTGTATGGGTGAGACTTGTAGAAGAGGAATTATAATCTAGTGATGAGTTAGTATAGAGTGGGATGACTTTAAAATTTAGCTAAGGCTATATAAGAGTAAAGGAAACTCTAGTTAAAAGAAGAGATTGATGGATGTAATACCAAAGTAAGACATGGTTGTCAAATATGTAGACCAAAGCTATCAGAAAGAATATGACATAGTTTAGCAGGTAACTGAGGAGATTTCAAGTATTACGACGAGTACATTATATGTTAGTCTTAAGAGTATTTATGTGTAATTAACTCAGAAGCAATGTATTTATTTATCCTTGATGTTCTGTTAAATTGGTAAGTAAGAGGGAAGTCAAGGATTGTTACTTGTTGGTGCTTATACTTATTAGTTAAGTGGGGTTAATTGATTTGTGAGTTGTGCATTCATTTTCTTTCGTGTGTTACTGTGCAAGTGAATGAGAGTTTATAGCTTTTTCCTGATGCCTTGTTAGTGCATACTCTGGTGGATCTGTAACCAAGAACATGTTTATTATGATTGCGAGTTGGTGATTGATAATGTGGCGTTGTTAGTTGATTTTTACCTTTGAATCTGATGAAGTTTGACATTAATCTGGGCATGGACTTCCTGTCGAAGTATCATGCTAATTGTTGATTGTTTTAAGAAAGAAGTAAGGTTTGTGAAGCCCGATGGGGTTGAGGTGATCTTTAAAGGAAGAAGGAGAGTTCTTCCTACCTGTGGGATCTCGGCAGTAAAGGCCAGAAAGTTGTTAAATAAGGGCTGTGAAGCGTATCTGGCACATGTGATTGAAGTGAAGGCGAAAAAGTTGAAACCAGAAGATGTGCCAGTGGTAGGGGAGTTTTTAGATGTGTTTCCTAAGGAATTGTCTAGGTTGCCATCTGATAGAGAGGTGGAGTTTACTATTGATTTAGTACCTGTACAACGCCTATTTCACAGGCACCATATCGTATAGCACCTATAGAATTGAAGGAGTTGAAGGTGCAACTTCAAGAGTTAGTAGACAAGGGATATATTAGACCGAGTGTATCTCTTTGGGGTGCGCCAATTTTGTTTGTTAAGAAGAAAGATGGCACCATAAGGTTATGTATTGATTACCGCTAGTTAAATAAGTTAACAATACGTAACAAATACCCTTTGTCTCGTATAGACGATCTGTTTGACCAACTCAGAGGAGCGTTGGTGTTCTCGAAGATAGACGTGAGGTCAGGGTATTACCAACTGAAAGTTAGAGAATCGGACATACCTAAGACGACTTTCTGAACGAGGTATGGACATTATGAATTTCTGGTGATGCCATTTGGTTTGACGAACGCACCAGTAATATTTATGGATCTAATGAATGGGATTTTCCATCCTTATTTGGACCAGATTGTCATTGTGTTCATTGATGACATATTGGTGTAGTTTGGAGAGAGAGAAAAGCATGCTAAACATCTCAGGATTGTATTGCAGACTTTGAAAGAAAAGAAATTGTATGCAAAGTTCAGTAAATGTGAGTTTTGGTTAGATCAGGTCATGTTTTTAGGTCATGTGGTGTCAGCTGCAGAAGTCAGTGCAGATCCCCAAAAGACTGAGGCTATAGTCAGGTGGGAACGACCTAAGATTGTGATAGAGGTACGTAGTTTTCTGGGTTTAGCAGGATACTACAGGAGATTCGTTCAGGGGTTCTCCAAGATAGCTTTACCACTCACTAGTTTGACTTAGAAAAACACTAAGTTTGAATGGAATGAGAAATGTGAGCAAAGTTTCCAGGAACTAAAGAGAAGATTGGTGACTGCACTTATCTTGACACTTCTGAAGTCAGATAAAGAGTTTGAAGTTTACTGTGATGCTTTTCACCATGGGTTAGGTTGTGTTTTGATGCAGAATGCTAAGGTAATAGCTTATACTTCTATGCAGCTGAGACCTCATGAGAGTAACTACCCTACCCATGATCTGGAGTTAGCTGCAGTTATTTTATCGTTGAAGTTATGGCGGCATTATTTGTATGAAGAAAAGTGTCATATTTATACGGATCACAAAAGTCTAAAATATATCTTTAATCAGAAGAAGCTTAACATGAGGCAAAGAAGGTGGTTAGAACTGATCAAAGATTTTGAATGCACTATTGAATATCATCTAGGGAAAGCGAACGTTGTGGCTGATGCCCTAAGTAGGAAATCTAGAGGTGGGACAGGTTCTTTAAATGCTGTAAGAGTTACTTTGCTCAAGGAATCCAGAAGTAGTGCTGCTAGTTAAAAAGTGACCAATAAGGGGACGTTGTTAACACATGTCCAACTGAGGCCCAAGCTAGTGGATGAGGTCATAAGGATGCAGTCAGAAGATTCTGTGATTAAAAAACTAATACAAGAAGTAAAAGCTCACAAAGACTGGACTACGAGCTTAAGTCGCATGGTGCATTGTTGAAACATGATAGAATTTATGTGCCAAGGAATGTGGAAGTCAAACAGGCAATTCTCGAGGAGGCACATAGCTCGGCTTATGATATGCATCATGGCAGTACCAAAATGTATAGAACGTTACAGAATTTCTACTAGTGGCCAGGTATGAAAAGGGAGATAGCTGAGTATGTGACAAGATGTTTAGTCTGCCAGCAAGTAAAGCCTAAGCGACAAAAGCTGGCAGGGTTGTTCAATCCACTCTCTATTCTTGAGTGGAAATGGGAACACGTTACGATGGATTTCCTGTTTGGATTGCCAGGAACTCCAGTAGGTGTTTATGGAATTTGGGTGATTGTTGATAGATTGACCAAGAAAGGGCGTTTCTTGCCGGTTAAACCAACTTATGCACTGGATAGATTGGCACAGATGTATGTGGATAAGATTGTAAGTTAGTACGGAGTTCTAGTGACTATTGTATCGGATAGGGATCCCAGGTTTACTTCGAAATTCTGGATGACTTTGCAACAGGCTTTAGGAACCAAGTTGCAATTCAGCACCACTTTCCATCCTCAGACTAATGGACAATCAGAAAAGACAATCCAAACTTTAGAAGATATGCTTCGAGCCTGTGTTTTGCAGTTTAAGGGTAGCTGGGATGTACATTTGTCTTTAATGGAATTTGCTTACAATAACAGTTACCAGACAAGTATAGGTATGGCTCCATACGAAGCATTATATGGTAAACCGTGCAGAACACCAGTATGTTAGGGAGAAGTTGGGGAAAGGAAGCTGGTTGGACCAGAGATTGTTCAAATTACAACAGAGAAGGTGGAGATGATCAAAGCAAACCTTAAGTCAGCCAGGGATCGACATAAAAGTTACATTGATAACAGGAGGAGAGATCTCGAGTTTGAAGTTGGTGATAGAGTGTTCCTAAGTTGTCGCCATGGAAAGGAGTTCTAAGATTCGGTAGGAAGGGAAAGTTGAGTCCAAGGTATATGGGACCTTTTGAGATCTTGGAAAGAGTTGGACCGGCAACATACAAGTTAGCCTTACCAATGGAGATGTCTAAGATCCATAATGTGTTTCATGTCTCAGTTTTAATGAAATATATTCCTGATTCTACTCATGTACTTGAGATACAACCGATTGAACTAAAAGAAGATTTGAGTTATGAGGAAGAATCGACTCGAGTGTTGGACGAGAAAGAACAAGTTCTAAGAACTAAGGTGATTCCGTTAATCAAGGTTTTATGGAGGAATCACGGTGTAGAAGAAGCTACCTGGGAAACCAAGGAGCAAATGATAAAGAAGTATCCACATCTATTTCCAAAGAGTTAGCAGTTGCTGAATTTCGAGGACGAAATTCTTATAATTGGGACGTAAAAACGAATTTTCTTTTTGTTTCTCTTATTTTTTCTCCTAAATTAAAAAGAAAGAAAAATAAAAGAAAAGAAAGGAAAGGAAAGGAAAAAGAAAAGAAAAGAGAATTAATAAACAAATTTAAAAAAAAAAGAAAGAAAAGAGATAGTGGGAGGAAGTCGGATGAGTTTTACTTTTCGATTGGGAAGTTACCGGCTGGTTTTTCTTCCATTTTCAAGCTCAAATTGATTCTATTCTTTAGCTAAGCATTGAGGGGAGGTAGAAGAAGATATCAGGGGCAGATTCGTGTAGGATTTTGGTCGGTTTCATGGTGAAGTTGAAGCTGAAGCAGAAGGGTTGCTTGCTGTCGCGTAGTCTGAATAAGGTTTGGTGTTTGGTGAATATCGCGCAAAAGAGACACAGTTTGATGCTGAATATTCAATGACTTCGAAAGAATTGAACGAGGAGCCGTATGAGGTGAAAATCTCACGTACGGTTCTGTCGAGTGGCAGTAAGGGTGACTTATCTGTCAACTTTGCAACTATCACCCCCCAAAAACCAAACTCTGCCTTACGTAAAGTTGCCAGAGTACGCTTAACCTCTGGATTTGAAATCACTGCTTATATACCAGGTATTGGCCATAATTTACAAGAACATTCTGTAGTCTTAGTAAGAGGGGGAAGGGTTAAGGATTTACCCGGTGTGAGATATCACATTGTTCGAGGAACCCTAGATGCTGTCGGAGTAAAGGATCGTCAACAAGGGCGTTGAGGGTAGTAAGTTAACTCAATTCTCAACAACTCTTGTGAAGGATGATTAAACTGAATATGAAGAGCAACATGTTAAATATTAGGTGGAAGCAACTGATACGGATTTCCTGAATGATCTAGAGCAGGGCGAAGTAAATTGGAAATATCTATCAAACGAAGAGAATTTAAGTTTTGAAATTTTGAGGTAATCTAGAAAACATATTTCTCTACAAGTTTGTAGAAGGGAAAGAATTCTAACTCGGGCTGGAAATGCGACTTTTAACAGATAGAAGTTCGAGCAATAGTGAGAACAGCAGCAGAAAGAGGCGGGTCTCGCTAGAAGGTTGGACGATACTGGGAGCGTGAAGGAGCGAGAACGAGACGTGTCACACCCCCTCCCGGATTATCCTCCCTAACCCGAGAGAAGATGTGAAGACAACAACCTTGACTCCTCTATAAGGTTCACTGTCTTACCTTTTACCACGAAAGACGGCCCAGGCGATGTTCTTGCGTAGGCAAAGCATCCCGAACTCGCTCGCTACCTGGAAAATAAAATAAAAATAGGAAAGCGTGAGCTAAAGCCCCGTGAGTGACAAGTTTTGTAAATCGAGCTTTTGTTTGAAAACAGGCATGTTACATTTGTACATATAAAACAAGGGTTTAACATGATAGTTCAACCAAAACATATTTTGTACAAATTTTATCAATCTTATAACACCGTTTTCAAATCGTATAGAATCGTTTTCCAAAATGATTTAAATAGAAAACCGTTTGGTTTCTCAATCTTTTCCCTTAGTTGAGGCGGAGGAAGGCTCAACGCTCTCAACGTAGAAAACAACCTTAGTTGGGGTGGAGCAAGACTCAACACACCCAATGTCGAAATTATCCCTAGCTCGATGCGGAGCAAAACTCGAAGCACCAGCCAAATCAACCTCTATGTGCACAAAGAAATATGGCAGGTTGCCCAAGTACCTTCTCCACGTCCATCAGTACTGGGTCTCGGGGAAACTCACGTGCCTTCTCCTGTCCTTCAGCACTGAGCCTCCTCTAAAACATTTTATCAACCAGTTTACATAAATAGTTCATATGAAACCTTTCATAGAAACAAAATGTTTCTTGATAAACAACATCTTGCAACATGCCTTTCAATATCGTATAGCAATCAGAAAAAACATGCATTGTGACAATATAATCAAACATCATACTTTTCAAGAAAACAGTCATTTCAAAGCCATATTTCATAAGAACATTTTCAATAAGTTTTCAAAGAAAGAAAAAGTCACTCACAACTTATCCTTAGGCCCTGAGCTGATTATATTCCTTCTCGAGCTCTTCTTAGCCTGTAAATACACATTCCTCACGTTACGCTTTCCTTAAACTTCCTTTACATGATCGTATGCATAATTAGACTCTAATCCTAAATCATCACCGAGCCTCCCCTTTTTCCAAAGTGATATAATAAGTAAGATTTGTGTTATTAGCAAGATATCTAACGATATTTCACATTTCCAGCGAAATTACTAGCGTTACTACCCAACCAGACACAATACTAACGACAACAGGGTAAGCGAGACTAGCGTGATTTTACCTGAGCAGCGATACCTAGCCATACCCAGGGAGTTTTGTGAGACGGAACGCTCCCTTGCGTCTTAGCGACACTCGTGTCACTACCTTTACCTTATCTACTCAGCGATACCCGCATCTTGGTGGCACCCGACAACCGAGATTTCTTCTTTTCCTTTTTATTCTTATTCTTATCTGTTAAAAGTCATAAATCCAGACAGATTTAGAACTTCTTTCCTTCTACAAACTTGTAGAGAATTGAGTTTCACAGGTTACCTCAAAATTTCAAGACTTAACTCTCTTTCGTTCTCCAGCTATCCCAAGATTACTCTGCATTACTCCAGACTGCACAGCAATTCAGAAACCATTGCTTTTATCTAAAACTTCACATATTTAACTTCAATTTCAGCTTTTCCATCCTTCATAAGAATTGTTAAGAATTTTGTTAACTTACTGACCTTAAAATTTCAGCCCTAGATTCGATCTCCTGGATTCACTCTACTCCAAACATTAGACGTCGTTCAATCTGTGCGTCCACCACCAACTTTCTGTTCCAGCTTAGATTTCAACACCAAGGTGAGCAGACTTCCGTCCAAAATCCACCAGAACACCCTCTTCTACCTCCCCTTGTAGTTCGTCAGAAAAGTGGAATCGACTTAAGTTCTCGAAGTGTCTAAAATGATTAAATATTTAATTCATTTACCTTTATATAAGCCTCCGACTTAAGTTCTTGAAGTGTCTAGAATGATTAAATATTTAATTCGTTTACCTTTACATATACCACCGACTTAACCCTCAAAGGCAGGCTGGCGCGCAGGGTTCTCATTCTTACTTCAACGCAAGGCACCCATAACGCCACCTACCCTAACGCCTTCAGCAATCAACCACACTCAACGCAAGACGCCCTCAACGCTTCCTATCTTCAACGCATACCACGACCAACTACACTACTGTCTTCGACGTATAGAGACAACTCTGTCTTCAACACATAGGGACCACAACGCATGACAACCTTACCAACGCATGGTAAGCCAAGTACGTTTCTTCCCCCGCCAATGCGGCGACTACTTCAGCTCACAACAACCATTGTGATCACCTTCAACGCATAGCCGCACTATTATAAACCAGTGCTTACACAATGCCACTAGGCGTCAATGAAAAACGCGCAATACTATGCATTTGTACCTCATCGCATCATACCATGCGTCCAACTCCTTATGTCCATAACAACAAATCCTTCCCAAGCTCTTCCTCTATGCGTTGGTCCTATTGCGTTTACCTTCATCCTGCGTCCATGACCATCTTCCTATCCTTGGACATTCCTTAATTATTCCCAAGGTTATTCTTTTAACCTTTTCTTTGTACTTAAACTATTTCTCTTAAGATAGATTAGCATGCGTCCACCACATGCTCCAGTTTTTATTTTTACTTCACAACCTTCTACTTTCCAACACCTGAAAATATCCTACAATAGAAGTCTATGCGTCTTACCATCGCCAATGCTTTCAATTTCTTCAGAATTACCTCCTATGCGTTTCACTTGTTTCCCTTCAAGATCTCAGGTACTTTCTGTGCGTCCACCTTTACCATGCATTACCTTATTCCTGACCATGCGTCCAACATGATCTTTTATTTCTTTCCTTCTGACTTTTCAACGCATCGGTTCTTAAAAGTTGGATGTGACAAGACGAGTCGTGTTTCCTATGTAAAAAGGAATTTTAAGGAAATCTAACAAAGGGAAACGTATTATTCCAGGCTTAGTGGAGCTAGGAAAGGCATATAACTCACTAAGAGCCCGGGACGAGTTGTGAGTGACAATTTTATTTAAAATAAGCATGCTTCATACAAAGTTTTCATGCTATTTACCGTTGCTTGGAAACATGTTATTATGTTTATGCTTTTCACAGGTTTTAAATATGCTATGATGCTTATTTGCTTAAAAGAAGTATGTGTTTCCATATAAGTGTATATTATGGTTTTGCATCAGAAATATTCAGAGCATGCTAGTTGTTAACCGAGTTTGTATAAAAGGCATGCTATATATATTAATCTCTGATTTTATGGAAGTATGATGATTGTTAAGGAATCTGTGAAAGTTTGAGACGTTATAAACTTGTGAATTTTTATTACGTTATTTTCAAAGCATGCTAAAGGACTCGGAGAAGACATGTGGGTAACCGGGATGTAGAAATGATTCCCAATGCTGAAGGACTCGGAGAACGCATGTGGTTAACCTCAGTATTGAGATAGCCCTCAATGCTGAAGGACTCGAAGTAGGCATATGGGTGGCCTAAATCTCGTCTATGGGACCTGGTATTGAAGGACTTGGAAAAGGTATCCGGGTAACTCGGATATGATATCTATGTGCACATAGAGGGATGATAGACGCTGTTGTGTTGAGATTACTCCACACAGCTAAGGATATTCGACATTGGGTATGTTGAGAATACTCTATCCCAACTAAGGATGTTTTCGACGTTGAGTAGCGTGGAGCTCAGCTCCGCCTCAACTAAGGAAAGTGCTTTTGAAATAAACTGAATTTTCGTGTATATTTTTCTGAAATGAACATATATTGTATGACAATGCCACTTGAATTGATGTTATTTACACATTGTTATAGAATGATTACAATTTGATTAGCTTTCGAGTTAAAGGAAGGTTTTTACTAGATATGTCACACCCTGGGCATCCTAGTGATGGAATAATGAGCATGCAGCAGAAGTTAATTTGATCAATTTTCACTCTAAGATGCTCAATTTAGAGGATTAAACATGCAATTAAGAAGAAAAACCAAAGTTTCAAGAACACTTACCCTTGAAGCTCCAAATTCTCCTTCAATTCTTGATGAATTTCAGCACCACTTGATTATAGACCACCACAAGTGTCTTCTCTACTATTCTCTAGGCTTAGATCGGATGGTGGGATCCAAATTTGTGGTGAATTTGAGAAAGAATGAAGGTTAGGAAGAAGATGAACAATGGATGGAATTTTGCAAAATTAACCCTTAATTTCACAAAATTCTTAACCATTTTTATGTCAAAATCATCTCTATTTATTAAAGAATAACATGCAATCCAATTGCATCAAAATTTGACAACACAAAATGGTTAATTTGTTGGTTAATTGTGAAGAAGACAACCAAGCTCCTAGCTTAGCTAGTGGGAAAATCCAATCTTCAAAAATCAATTTTAAAATCAATTTTCAATGAATTTCCAAAATTGAATTAAATTTGATTTTTAATTTCAAAAAGATAATTAAATAATTAAATAAAAATAATTTAATATTTAATTAATTAAATATTATTATTTTAATATTAAATAATAAAATAATATTATTTTTCCCACTTGTCCCGATTTTTCTAAAAAAAACCGATATGAATCCCTATTCATATAATTAATATTTAAATTATATTTAAATATTATAATTAACTCTATTTGTACGTTTAATTCGTAATTAAACGCCGATATATCGTATATATCTAACTTTCATTCCTTAAGCCAAGATTTGAACGATTCAAACTTATTCACCACATTATCTAAGATTTTAGTCCATTTATGAGTTAGTAGAGGGACCTAATGGACCTACAGATCATGAGCTCCAACGAGCCGAGATTAACTGGCCAAACTCTTTAACCTAGTTAACCAACATTCGTTAACTAACGAGACACTCCACTAAAGCCCGTAGTTGCACTCTCCTCACTGTAGATATATTTGTGTTCATTTGATATAACCTTCATCAATAAGTCAATCCTTCATAGGTTGTTCATAACTTCAGCTAGGTCAAATACCGATTTACCTCTGAGTTACATCTTTTCTCCTTAAGTACCATTGTCCCTCTAATGAACAATTAATTTAGGATCTAATCACTAAATCCATTCCCTCTCGGGCCAGTGAGAGGATAGGGCCCCTTGTTCAAGTCCTGGGAACAACACTTAAGAGAACAACCTTTCTTCTATCCCTAAGTTGGGTAGGAGTGAATTCCGTTTTGCAAATTCTATGTTCCCAACTATCTACCCAGTCTTATCCCTGAAATAGGAGGAATGTTGAGCAGCACTATTGAGCTTACTCTTACCTATGTAGATCAAGGGATAATTCTGAATAAATAGGAGTTCATAGATAGCTCAAGATTCTGATAAAGTTATCTAGGTCATCGATAAGTGAAATGAATCAGTGTTAATCGTAAACGGTGTTAATACGTAACAGTAATTATTTCAGGGTCAATCTTACACAATCTCATTATGTAGAATACCCCCGCTCACATGTCTCTACATGATCAAATCAGAATCACTTCATTTATGACACTTTACAATATTTGTAACAATCATGAAGCGGGTCGTATTCAATAGTGTCTCCAGGAAGAGGTACCCAACCTAATCCATGTACTATAGACTATTGAGGCTACTTACTCGAACTTGATCCTGTTTATGTCTCCACATAAAGTCCAAGTACTCATGATAGTAGCCAAGGGTTCGTAGTTTAATTGGATTTAGAGTTGATAAATAATTAATTCACTTGAATAACTTTATATATACTAAAAATCACCTATTTACAAAAACTACGAGTTTTAGGACATACAACCCAACACCTAGCTCATGCTTTCCTTGTTTTTCAATTTTCCAAGTAGCAAACGAGTCCGAGGTGCTTAGCCTACGCAGCAACTCATTTGGGCCTACCACCAACAACGTCTGTGCATTTTGAGTATTGTAAATAGTTGAACTTAAACTTATGTTGTACATATAGAGGGTTAAGGGCAATGTTGATGAGCTTATGTAAATATATGGTTTGAGTGAAAAACAATGTGTGTATGATAACCTAACCCTGGTTACAGTATGTTGTTCAATCATTGTGTATATCTGCTTCTTAGGTCTTGGTCAAGGTATAAGGCTGGCAGTGGATGCTGTAAGAGGGTCAGTGTCTGCTGTCCTCACGTTTTCTCCTGGGTTAAGAGGGTACCTGAGAGGAGGGGTGACACTAATCATCAATCTAGAGACGAAATCTACAGACTAAAAGAAACACAAGAAGATTGTATATCTAATTAGATCTATAACAATGAATTGTTGTTAATCTATCATGAGAATAGTTAGGTTAACTGAAAGTTGCTAAAGACTAATCGTAATGCCATATAATTTGTATTGGTTTCAAGAGATTAGTAACCAATTGAGTTGCATGAGAAAAGGTTGTTTTTGAGAGAAAATAACTTGGAATTAAGTTTCTAGACTTAGGCATATGAATTACAATAAAATTCATGAACCCTAGAATATTGCATGATGAAATAAACAAGAATTCATTATCCTATAACTCTCTTTGACTCTTGTGTTTCTTACTTTATTGCTTTTCATATTTAGTTTATATTTTCTAAAATTCACAACTTCAATTCCAATCCTCAAATAAAATTGATTCGATTCTAAATAGTTAAGTAACTTTAACCTTCACAATTGGATCCTCAGTGGAACAATATTCAAACTTCACTGTCATATATTATAACTTGACCCGTACACTTGCGGTTAACACTTAAAGTGTGCATTAAGTTTTTGGCGCTGTTGCCGAGGATCCAAAGAACGGTTTTTGTTATTTAATATTTATTAGAATTGATAGATCTTAATTTGAGGTGTATATTATTAGGTTGATTATTTTGTCGGTTTAAGCCTCGTGATAATACTAACATTCTCCCCTTTGATCCTGAGATTGAAAGGACGTGTAGAAGAAATCTAAGGGTTCAACACAATCAAATTGAGGAGATGGCAGAGGAGATACCAAAGGCAATTCAGGGCTACTTCCAACCGACATTACTGGCAAATCAACCCGGCATCATGAATGTACCCATCAATGTCAACAACTTTGAGTTGAAATCGAGGTTGATCCAAATGGCTAGAGAGCTAGGCTTTAGAGGAAAAACTAATGAAGATCCTCACAAGCACTTACGGTTCTTCTTAGAAATATGCGGAACGGTAAAGATGAATGGTGTCTCGAACGATGCAAGTAAACTAAGATTTTTTCCTTTCTCTTTACAGGACCAAGCAAAGGATTGGTTGGAAACCATACCTCTGGATAATATCACTACGTGGGAAATCTTAGCTCAAGCCTTCTTGAACAAATATTTTCCACTGGTTAAATCTCAAAGACTAAGCACAGAGATTGGAACATTCCGCCAACTTGAGGATGAACAACTTTGTTAGGTTTGGGAGAGGTACAAGGATCTTTTGAGGAGGTGCCCTTAACATGGCTACCCGGATTGGTTGCATATTTAACTCTTCTACAATGGGTTATCAAGCTCAACCAAATCCATTCTAGATGCAATCGCCGAAGGCTCAATTTTCTCAAAGAATGCTCAAGAGGCCTATACCATACTAGAAGACTTAGCCACTACATTATACAATTGGCCATGTGAACGGTCTTCTCGAATCATCCCAAAAGCCACCGAACGATATGAGATGGACGAGGTAAGTTCTCTAAAAGCTCAATTAGCTTTTCTCACTAATGCTTTATCTAAACTGTCTCAAGGAATCCAAGCCCAAGCAAGTTCATCATCTATAGCTTCCCTTGTGACCATCGCAAATCAACAAGAGCCAAGTGAGTTAGAGGTGGCCAATTATGTGGATAGAGGACAATACCGAGGTCAACAACCACTCCCAACTCACTATCATCCCAAATTGAGGAATTATGAGAATTTCTCATATGCTAACAACAAGAATGTGTTGCAAGCACCTCAAGGACTCACTGGAGCAGGGAATGCAAAGACATCATCATTGGAGGACATAATGCTTGACTTTGTTAAAGAGTCAAGATCAAGAACAACCACATTGGAGAATTCGGTCCAAGTTATAGCAAGCACTGTTCAAAGCCAAGGTAAGGCAATTCAAAACTTCGAGGTTCAACTTAGTCAAATGGCAACATCTCTCCACACAGTGCAAAAAGGTAAATTTCAAAGTTGTTCGGAGAAGAACCCCAAGGAGGAATGCAATGGCATATCCCTAAGGAGTAACAAGGAGTTGAACAAGCACATCATGATAGATGATGATGAGCCTCCACAAGACGAGGATGAAGTCGTAATAGAGGATGTTCCACAAAAAGAGAGTGCATCTAAGGAAAAGGAGAAATCAAAGTCAAACATAGGGAGTACTTCTAACTCTACTTCTTTTATTCCTCACACTTTACCTTTTCCTCAAAGATTTCAAAAGAAAAAGATTGATCCTCAATTTTCTAAATTCTTAGACATATTCAGAAAGTTGGAAATTAACCTTCCTTTTGCAGAGGCATTAGAACAAATGCCTAAGTATGCCAAGTTCATGAAGGATGTGTTGTCTAAGAAGAAGAGGTATGCAGATTATGAAACGGTTGCATTAACCGAAGAATGTAGTGCGATACTACAAAGAAAATTGCCTCCAAAACTGAAGGATCTAGAGAGTTTCTCTATCCCTTGTCATTTAGGCAATAATTCGGTTACTAAAGCACTTTGTGATCTTGGAGCTTATATTAACTTAATGCATTTATCCATGTTTAGGAAGCTCAATGGGAGAGAGGTGCAACCAACTACCATATCCTTGCTTTTGGCCGACCGATCATTTGTGCATCCCTACGGCATTGTGGAGGACGTATTGGTCAAGGTGGGCAAGTTTATCTTCCCGACAAGCTTTGTGATACTAGACATGGAGGAAGATGCTGAAGTCCCCATAATCCTTAGGAGACCTTTCTTGGCCACCAGAAGGGCCCTCATCAATGTGCAAGATGGAAATCTCACATTCTTCCTTAACGATGAGGAGATAATATTTGACATCTATAAAGCTCTTAAGCATCCGGAGGTGGAAAGGTATGAGCATTATGAGCCAAGCACAAAGGTAACATCGCCTCTCTCTTCTAATAAGAATTCGGTGCATGATGAGCCTCCTTTGAATGGTAAGACTAATGGCATGCTTGATGTTAAAATAGAAAATCCTATGAAGCATGTTTCTAGTTGTAATAATGCTCCTAGTTGTTCTTGCATGCCTCCAAAACCTATAATGAATTATGAACAAATCATGGAGAAGCATGTTAATAATGAAGTGCTGAGTCCGGTAAAATTTCATAATGATGACTCCTTAATGATATTTGACTACATTAGAAAAGATGATGTCCAACTTGATAATGATCTGTTGACCAACCCACTAAATGCTAATGAATATGTTTGTGAGTGTCAATGTGGGCAAAAACTAAAAGTTGTAGGTGATCCAAAGCATAGAAGGAAGAAACCACCTTGGGATCCACCGTGATTTATGAGCCCTATCTAGCTAGAAGACGTTAAACCAAGCACTTGTTGGGAGGCAACCCGATTTTATTGCTTTCTTTACTTTTCTTTTCATTTTAATAAATCTTTGAGTCACTCATATGCTTTATCTTTTAGGATCTTGGTTTATCACACAAAGTACTCCTTACACCAAGTCTTTTTGGTGGCTTCCCGCTTGCTCCCAGGCTTGTTCTTTCCTTGTTAGAAGCTCTTATGCATTGGAGACAATGCATGATTCTATGTTTGGGGTGGGAGGTGTCACTCGTAATTTTGTGTGTTTTCTTATTTTGCTGTGCATGTTTGTGAAGGTTTTAATGATCATGCATGTTAATGAAATTTAGAAAAATTTTGAAATTTTTGGAGCTATCAAAGTTCAAGGGAATGTTGTTTATGGTTGTGTGCTTTAATGTTGATTGCCCATGATGAGATTCGAATTTGCATAATAGATGACTTATGGTGGAAAGAGAATAACATCATCTTGAGTAAAATTCATTTAAGTCCCTCTTAAAATCTCCCATATTCTTGAGCACGTAGCCACTTTAATTTAAATCTTTAACTGAAAAAGGATTAAGTTGGGGGTATTTGGTTGTCACTCCAAAAGGCCCCCGGTTAGAGAGTAGAAAAGCACGATAGTTTGTAATCTTAGACTAAGGAAAAAGAAAAGACACATGCCTTTGAGAAGAGAAAAAGTGTACAAAAAAATATATGAGTTTTATTTACCTATATTTTTAAATGTTAAACTTGTAATGAGTATGCATGGATGGGGGTAAAAAGAGCTACCTCTATGATTAGTAAGAATGCCTGAGAATTGACTAGGTATGAGTCCCTACAGTGATTGTGTGAAAGCTAGTGCCCCTAGGTAAAAGAATGCAAGTTTAGGGCCCATGAACAATTATATGATTGAAAGGCACCTTAGTGGACATATTACCTACTTGAAATGTGTGGATGCTTAAAGATTGGTGCATGAGCCAGAGTAGGGGGGAAACTAAAGAAACTCTCTTAAGTCCTAATTTGAGTTCTAGCATTTTAAATTGAAGGAGGCTTGCATACACACACACACATGGAAGATAGCAAGATTTGGCCTTGAATGATTATAACAATATAGATATGTTTGCATGTTTCTACTCAAGCTCTAAATGCTATTCTCTGAGACATGAGCCGGTTGCACACTAATTCATCTAAACTCCCTATTATTTGATTCTATTCTTTGCTCCGAACAGCAAATCTCTAAGTTTGGGGTGGTGAAAAAGGCTTGAAAAGTGGTTTCTATTCTTTGAAAATAAGGGAGTTTATATTATATTTCACTTGTGTGCTAGTGATTTTCATGTCAAAATAAGAAAAATTAGAAGAGAAGACCAAAAGATCAAAACTGAGCGAGAATATAGTGAAAAAGAGAAGAAAAACCATAAAGTTGCAAAAATAGGGCAGTGCCGTGGCGTTGTTTCCTTAGAGCGAGACTACCGCAACACAGCGGCGTTGTCTTTCCATATTTGGCAGCATCATGGCGCCAGTATTCCTTAAATGAAATTCTTGTATTTTTGGAAAGTTTTTTTGGCGGCCAACTCTATAAATTAGGGGGTTTCCAACAGCCCTAATCATCAATCTAGAGACGAAATCTACAAACAAAAAGAGACACAAGAAGGAGAGAATTGAGTGAGAATTCATTAGAAAGTTCAAAGAGTGAGTTAGCTGCAAGGAAGAGGAACAGAGTTCAAGAGAGTCGTGGTGCCGTTCGAGTTCTGACGTGAAAGCCAAGGAGATTGTGACGGTGCTACCTCAATCAAGAGCCTCTTTTCAGTAGAGTTCCCTTTCTTTACACTCTTTCTTTGTTTATATTTTTTGAACATGTTGCTTCAAGTTATGAGTGGCTAAACTTTTTAGTTTTAGGGTTTTGATGAATTGTTTATCAATTCATGTTGATATTGTAGAATATTCATGGTTTTGTTGTAATGATTATGCTTTTCATGGTTATTGTGCTTAATTCTTGTGGATTGGCCATCTTCAAAGGTTAGGTTAGATGTATGGTTGAGAGATTGTATATCTAACTAGATCTATAACAATGAATTGTTGTTAATCTATCATGAGAATAGTTAGGTTAACAATGAAAGTTGCTAACGACTAATCTTAATGCCATGTAATTTGTATTGGTTTCAAGAATTAGTAATCAATTGAGTTGCATGAAAAAAGGTTGTTTTTTAGAGAAAATAACTTGAAATTGAGTTTCTAGACTTAGGCATATGAATTACAATAAAATTCATGAACCCTAGAATATTGCATGATGAAATAAACAAGGATTCATTACCCTAGAACTCTCTTTGACTCTTGTGTTTCTTACTTTATTGCTTTCCATATTTAGTTTATATTTTCTGAACTTCACAACTTCAATTCCAATCCTCAAATAAAATTCACTCGATTCTATAATAGTTAAGTAACTTTAACCTTCACAATTGGATCCTCAGTGGAACGATATTCGGACTTCACGGTGTTATATTATAACTTGACCGGTACACTTGCGGTTAACACTTAAAGTGTGCATCAGTTTTCATATCTGACACTCAGAGAGTGCTAACAACCCCATCTTCTAAAGCCACCATAGCAACTGACAGGTCTTCTTCTAAAGCCACTACCACGGGTTCTGTGGAACCCAAGAAATGATCAAAGAGGTGGTAAGACAAGGTTAGAAGGTTGGGAGCCGAGAAAAGGCAGGCTCTTGTAGCCAAAAATAAGAAAAAGGTCTAATACCTAGCCTAACTGGAGGCTCTTGCTCCAGTAAAAGTTCAGGCCCCATCCTCTTCTATCCTTACCAATGCTTCGCCCAAAGAGCTTTTCAGTAGGGAGTTATGGGCCAATGTGATGAAAGAAGTCGTTTAGACGACCAAGTACTTCGACAATGAGTACCAGAGAGAAAGACGGTACGAGGAAGCTGAGCGAGCTTTGAGGCAAGTATTAGTTGAAGATGAGCAAGCAAGGATGAGGGTTGAAGACTTGGAGTCCCAAGAAAGAGATAAAAAAGAGGAAGAGAGATTAAGGCTTGAGGAAGAAGACAACAGAGAAAGAGAAAGAAAAACAAAACATGGTGCAGGAGGCATCAAAATGGCTAGCAATGTGGCTGCATCAAGCCAACCGCATCAATAGGCAGAGGTTGCAAAAGAGAAAGGTGATGCAATTGCATCACCTGTCTAACACTGTGAGGGGAAAACCCCTATGATTGAAGAGGAAGAAGACCTTCCTCCTGTTTTCGAATACGAGACAAAAGGACAAACACCTGAATACAGTTCCTCAAAGTCTACGTCGACTGGAGATGTGGAATAGATTGAGGGGCCTTCGCGGCCCAAGATGGTGGCTCCAAGGAGAGTCACTAGATGCTCCATGGAGAGTTACGTGGTTTCCCCTAAGTTGATTACACGATGCGAATTGTCATTGATTCACAATTTTAGAAGATAATCTAACATGTTGCTTCTTAAAGATTAACATATAATTATATGTCACGTATTATGCGCTAATCAAAATCATCCAATCATACAATCAAGAAGAGTTTGTTAGACAATCAAAGATAATATGAATGTTAATCTATTAAATAAAAAAGAAACCCAAAGAACAAGAAATATAAAGAAGTTTGATGAAGAATAAAACCTCACAACCAATACAAATCGCCTAAGCTAAAAAACGAACCTTAGCAATCCATTAGGACAATATCACCAAAAGTCGTCACCATTTTACTTGATTACAAAAATAATATGAAAAACAAAACAAAGAAAACAAGTGGTGATTCACCCAAAACAGTCACTTGGATCAAAAGATATGACCTAATTACTTAAGTACAGATTTTATAATTGCCCGAGAGTATTGTGACACTAAAGGACAGTGTTGTGGCGCTACAGAAATACACAAAAAATTGTATTTTAGCACCTTGACAAGGCTCTTTAGGGGCGTTTTGGTCTTTTTGGCTTCCATTTTACCTAATTGCTTCATTAGGAATCCAAATTGGTTCGCTTTAGCTCCATTTTCTTTCTAACACTCGGTTCTACCTTTTCGAAGCTCAATACCTACAAAATAAAATTTTGAACACATTAAATAGTACAATGATCTCGAGTTAAGTTGAGGAAGATAGCAGATTTCAAAGAATAATCTGTAGAATTTTCCACAAAAGGAAAATATATCCAACAGAATCAACAATCTATGGGACAACTCACAAGACATCTCGAGAAACAACTGGCAGAACATCTCGAGGGTCAAATGCCACGACAACCTTAAACAATATTGCCAACACCAAATCTTTAACAACCATTGCTAAAAAGATAACATAAACATAGAGGCCAATAAAAAACAACAACCAAATATGGCATAAAGAAACAAACAAGAAACAACAACCAAGGAAATCTACCATTTGTCTGACTTAAAAAAAACATAGTCTGCAAAAGAACACAAACAACCAACACCATTTTAAAGCATTAGAACCACCGACCTTTCCACTAGACAAAGTAGAAGCAACTTCAACTCTAGTAGCAAACAAACATATTTGGAACAAACCATTCACCTCAGTGATGTGCTATAACTTGGTGTTACCGCAGGTATACAGGTAAAGTTATAATATAGTTAAAACGGTGTGAAAAATTAACTATCGTCCTCAAGGAATTGAGTTAATTATTCTTTTAGCTATTCAGATATCGGTCCAATTTTATGTATGGAACTGACTTATAATGATACTTCAGATAAACTAATCTAAGAAAGCAAATAAAAGTGATCGAAATATGGAAATTATCAACTAAGAGATGCTTTATAGAATATATTTCATCAAATGTATTATTAAACACAATTGCTTTATTCTTGAAGTAATTAACACAACATGTCACACCCTTTTTCTAAGACCATTTCGTGGAAGAGCCTATAAAGGGAAGAAGTAGGACAAGAGCGGTTGTGCTCAAGTATTAGTTTACATAGGCCGTAGATGAAGTTTGAACTAGAAGGATTTGATACAAAAGGTTGCGTTGAGTGAATTCTGGATCTTGGAATCAAAGTAATTCTTGAAGTTGAGAATTCTACTGTGTAGGATAAACAGATCAGGAGAACGCAACCATGATTTTAAGCTTAGAAGGAAGACCTATGGAAAGAAAGGAAACCTCATCAAGTGATGGGCAGGGTTAAAAAGAATAGCCGAGAGATAAGTGAAGTTGGACGCATACTTAATGGAAGACCATGCTGGACGCATAGTAGAGACGAAGGAAACGCATGATAAAGGTAAAACGCATAAGGTAGAATCTTGGAAAGAGGCAATGACAATCTAGGGTAAACGCACAACTCCTATTAGGGAAGATTGAGAAGTAAGCCTAAAGGAAGGAGGCTAGAGATGGATATACGATAGGATTTGTCGTTGAAGAAATAGCTCACATAAGGAAGAGATTTGGAAACATGACCT
Source organism: Citrullus mucosospermus (assembly GCA_030954485.1). Lineage (NCBI taxonomy): Eukaryota > Viridiplantae > Streptophyta > Magnoliopsida > Cucurbitales > Cucurbitaceae > Citrullus > Citrullus mucosospermus. The sequence goes on along the minus strand of CM062061.1, from coordinate 8,621,634 downwards.
TGGAATACGGCACAAGAGTGCATAAAGGAATAATCAAGGAAATCTCAAGGATAGGAGGAAGGTATTGGACACAGAACGACATAAAGGTAAACGCAAAGAGTGCGAACACATAAAAGAAGGCATGATGGTATGTAATTAAGGCAGACGCATGGTATTATGCGGTAAGGAACAAACACATAGTAGTATGCGTTTGAGACTTTAATGCCAGGTAGTATGCGGTAGAGAAACGCTATAAGCCCCTACCTGACATTTGGGAGTTGGCAAGTTAAGAAGAAACTATGAAATGGGCAGTGATTAGAGAAAGTTGGCTGAGTAGTGTGGGAGTAAAAGTGGCTAAGTGTTGGCCATGCGTTAGTGGGGCTACGCGTTGAGAATATGTCGGAGGCTTGACGAGACTACTGGTACTGTGCGTTGAAGAAGGTAGCTCGGCATGGACACATGTGATTGGAAGCCATGAGGTGTTGAAGAAGGTAGCTCGGCATGGACACGTGATTGGAACCCACGAGTCGTTGAAGGCCACTAAGCGTTGATGGCCACGAGGCGTTGAAGGCCACGAGACGTTGGAAGCCACTATGCGTTGAAGGCCACTATGCGTTGGAGATTACTATGCGTTGAAGGTTGGTATGTGTTGGTATATTAGAAGAGTGGCCGAGAGGATCATGCGTTAATCGGCTATCCGGCGACTGGGCATTGAACAATTGTAAAATAGCAAGTTGAAGCTATGCGTTGCTGAAGCTTTGCACGGAAGGTTGCGTCGGCCAACCTAAGTAAGAAGGTGATGGTCGTACTGGTGAGTCGGTGGTATATATATAAGTAAGTACGCCGACTAAATAAACACTTTAGACATATTTCAAACCCAGATTTACCCATTTTTCGCAAAAGAACAACGAGGAGAGGTGGAAGAAGCTGTTTATGTCGAAGTTAAGTAGGAACCAAATCACTTCCATGGTGAAATTGAAGCTGGAACCAGAAGCTTGACTGTTAACGATAATCTAGACATCATTCGGTGTTTGAAGAAGAGTGAGCTGGGGAAGTCGAAGCTAGGGTGAAAATTTTATAGGTGAGTGAGTTAATTCTTAGCAACTTCTATAAAGGATGTTTAAGCCAAATTTGAGCAAGAGTATGTTAAATTTTAGGAAGAAGTATTCGGAGTTGAGCTGCTACATGAGCTGCTAGTTGATTCGAGGCAGCTGGAGTTATTTGAGAATAGTTCTCAAACGAAGAAGAGCTAGGGTTTAAAATCTTGAGGTAAGTTAGAAAGCTCATTTCTTTACAAGTTTGTAGAAGAGAGAAAGTTCTGATTTTGGCTGGACTTCGATGTTTAGCAGATTTAAGAACGGGTTAGAAAAAGAAGGAAGAAAACACTGGCCATCGGTGGTCGCTAGGGCAGAAGTATCGCGAAGAGCAGGAGAGCGATTAGCGAGACAAGTGCCGCTGGTAACGCAAAGGGCCTTGCGTCTCACAACTCTCACTGAATCTCGCTGAGGATCGCTTATTAAGGTAATATCGCTCGTCTCGCGAAGCTGGGTATCGCTGATGCCGCATGGTTATGAGTAGTTTAATCTAATAATCTCGCTGATACCTGTAAATCTCGCTCATTATTGTAAGTTGTAAACAAGAGAGGGACTAGTGATGAAAACCCATGTTTGAGATATTTAAGCAAACATAATGAATATAAAGAGGAATATTAGAAATGTCTAACACGAAAAAGGTCTGTTTACAGGTCAAGAGGAGCTAGGGAAAGCATATAACCCGCTCGGAGCCCGAAATAAGTCGTGAGTGACTTTATGGTTTGAGATAAGCTAACTTGAATATTATTTTCTATATGCTTAATAATATCTTTGAAGCATGAGTTGAAGTGTACTTATATGTATGAATCTAGCACATATCTTATATGTGAGATAGAGCTTGATAATGTATCAGATAATGTTCTAAGTTTTACCAAGCTAGTTTCTAGATGAATGTTCTGAGAATTCTAAGATATCATGATTATAGTTAATTTATGATAAATGTATTGTGCATGTCTGTGCACTAGAAAGATTCTATTGGGACCCAATGTTGAAGGACATGTGAAGGCATATGGGCAACCCTAGTATTTTATGAAGTCTAAGATATTATGATTAGTGTTAAATTATGATAAATGTGATGTGCATGTTAGTGCACTAGAAAGATTCTATTGGGACCCAATACTGAAGGACATGTGAAGGCATATGGGCAGCCCTATTATTTCTATGAAGCTCTCACCAAAGGATATAGAGACGGTGATTGAGTATTTCCCTGGGACCCTAGTACCGAAGGACATGAGAAGGTACACGGGCAGCCCGAGATCAAACAGACTTATAAGCAGAATAAAAGGCATCTGACGCTGATGTGTTGAGATTACTCCACACAGCTAAGGCTTATTGACGTTGGGTGCGTTGAGTTCGCTCCGCCTCAACAAAGGTTCAATGAAAAGATATTCATTTACGTGATGATAGTTATTTACAAGTTATAGTTACTTACCAGTTTATGAAGTAAGACCAAGCAGTTTATACAAATGATTGTAGTTATGTTTTTATTGAGTTTATACTTTAGATAGTCACTCACTAAGCATTGTAGCTCATAGATTCTTGTTTCTCTGATGTTTTCTTCCCAGGTAGCGAGCGTGTTCGGGGTGCCTAGCCTACCATCAAGATTCGTCTGAGCCAAATTAGAATTTTGTAATTGGGAACTTGTAAACTCCATCCCCATGTAGAAATTGTACTTATTTTGAGTGGCATTTGTGAGGATCACCAGGCATACCTGTAAACTTTAAACATAGCCTTTTAAATCTTACTTATGATGCTATTTTATCAGAAAATCTTTGCATAACTATTGTAAAGGCTAAGCATTTTGCCAACTGGTTATGATATAGAAATGTGTATATAACAGTGTTAATAGAATACAGAATAGGTAACACTCACTCCTAGGTAAAGATATAGGTATATATATAAATATCTAGGATCGGGGTGTTACACAACACCTAAAGCTAGAAGTCTTTTATCCAGATTGAATTTTTTTAAAACAATCTTTCTTTTACTTGAACCCTAATTACTAATCACTTGAAACTAGGTGATTAAACAAAGCATTAAAAGCCTTCATTCACAATCTCTATTGTTATCTAACTACTTTCAATGTTTTCAAACAACAGTCTAGCATGCACAATCTACTCTAAATTAACACTCAAATATTGATCAAACATTCAAAAGCATCAAGAACGGTCATGCTAGAAAGAGTAAATGTAAATTAATATTCAAGAAGCAAAGTATTCAACAATTTAAACTTAAGAATTCATCTACCCCTAAAACTATGAGAAACTTAGCCTAACATAGCTTTCATGGACAGAGCCATATCAATAATACCAAAATACAACAAATAAACTAAGAAGAAAGAAGGAAAAGAGAAGTGATCCAACTTCCAAGCTCGTTTTTGTGATGAATTTGGCCTTCCAACGGTCCTCGAACCTTCTAGCATCATGAAGTCTTCATATTTTGCTCTAAACTCTCTCTAGGTCTCAAATACTCCTAATTTTGATAGAGGTCGGCCAAAAACCTAGAATAAATAGACAAAGATTTCCTAAAATGTAAAATTTTCAAAATAGGAAAGCTAGAGCCTAGGCGCTCTACCTTTGGAGTTGAAGCACTGCATGAGCACCCGATGCTTTCACCTTTCCATGATGCACAAACAATGACAGACGATAGTTAGAAGTCTTTAATGAACCACACAAGATGATGAACAGTAGAAAGCCGCACAGAAACCTCTTGGGTTTGAAGTGCCAGCCTAGCACCTAGGCACAACCCTGCATAGCATTTCTTCATTTTTCTTTATCTTTTTGTCGATGTTGGCTCATTTGGTTCTTTTCGCTTCCAAAACATATTTTCTTCATTATTACCTGAAAACCACTAGTAAAAAACATCAAATTGAATAAAAACATCTCTAAATCAAAGGCAAGAAAGCACTTTTTAGATGCTTTTCACTCAGCCTTTCGTTCAGTACAAAGCTAAATTTGAAGAGCTAACTCCTGGGACTTTGAGGCTAACCAATGCATAATTCATCTCTCAAACGAAAAGTAGACAACAGATTGTTTAGGAACATCATCAAAGTCTTAAGGAATTTTGTGGACAATGTCAGCACTAGTTCTGCCCTAGATTCCTCGATGAACTCAACAATCAACTCCCCAAAAAATGGCTTCTTCTCAGCATGTGAGTGAACTATAAAAGAAAAACATAGAGGTCCCTGCAATACATTTCTATTGTAGGAAATATTTTCATGGTGTTGGGATTTATATCCTAAATTTCAAAATTTATATTGTAGAAACAATATTCATTTATTTAATAAAATAAAGAGTTGTTTTATTCAACTTTTGGCCTTGTGTAACTCAATCCAATAAACTAAGATCAAAGATTATTTAATGTACCTTGAACATTATGTGGTAGATATACAAGTGCATCGTGTTCAAGTAATAACCTAAAAGGTCTGGAGTATATGAAAAAGGTTGGTTGCCTTGTCCTGGTGACATTGCAGATACAACCCACTTTGTAAATGTTATAAGAGTTGTAAGTGTTACAAACAATTTGATCCAAATCGTTCATGTAGAGAAATGGGAGTGGGGGTATCCTATATAAAAAGTTTATATAAGACCGAACCACGAAATTATTAATGTCTTATTATAACACCGTTGATGGAAGAGATTAACTTTTCATTAAGATGATCATAAGTAACTCGATCTCAATCCTGAATGAGTTATGGACTCCCATCTATAAGGAATTTTTGTGTCGCCGACTCAATAAGCCTTTCATGTTGGGAATTTTTATGAGTAAGGAGCTGGAGCTTCTAATCTTTTAATAAGTTAATTAAACTTAAATTTCAAATCATTGGAGCTTCTAATCTATAGCTCCATTAGGTTCCCCTGCTACCTCACTAAGGGTAAAACAAGGATCAGTAAATTATAGAATAATTTGAATTATTCAAATTATTTAAGGGATTTTATATTGTTAAGGATTAATATAAAGTATAATGTATTATGATACATTATAGTATATAGTTAATTATAAATGCGTTTTTTAATTAAAACTATATAATATGAGAGTTTGTCATTTGAATGAGATTTAGATATTAATTTAATATGAATTAGATTCATATTAAGACTATAGTGTAAATTTAATATGAATGAGATTCATATTAAAATTATAGCTTAAGAGAAAGATATGCATTTTTATATGATTTAAATGCATTATGAATAAATATGTGATGTTTATTTGTTAATTAATTAATTAATTGATAATTATTTATTTAATAATACATATTATATTATATTTAATTTGGTATAATTATATTTAATAAATAATAATTAGGGATTAGGGTTAGTTCTTATCTCTATATAACGATATAGAGATACAGGAACTGACAACTGAAAAACAAAAACCCATAAGCTCCCTTCTCTTTGAAATTCTCTTTCTGCCTTTTCTCAAAATTCTTAAATTCCTTGGAACAAGAGAGGATTCCACCATCTTATTGACCGTCCTTGAGTCATAGCAAGGTTGCATGACGGTGGTCTTTGTGATCTTGAAGGTTTTGTTTCAGAAAACTCCAAGAAATTTAGAAGAATCCTCCTCGTTCTAAAAGGTATTTTCTAAATTCTGTTTTATAGTGTGCTTAGCCTTATTTTCTGAAAATCAATTAGGTTCCTCCTTTCTCAATTCAAAGACAAAAGTGATCATATGCTTCTGCATTGGGATTCAATCCCATCAATTGGTATCAGAGACAATGGAATTGTCTTTGTTGTTGGTTTAAGGAAATCAAAATTGATTTTGGTAGGTGCAAAATTATGTAATTCATGTGATGATTGCTGTAAATTTGGGTTTTGCATAATAGATGTTTTGGTATTTGACACTTAGACTTTTGCTTTAATGTTTGATTTGATCAAATATGTAAGGGCTTGGTTGTATTTTTGGGCATGTAATTTTGCTATCAAGTTTGTAATCATGTCTGAGTCACTCGTATGATGATTTTACTATGAAAAAACACCGTAAAACAAAGGCAAAAGATGCAAAAATCAATGAACAACAACGATTATGGAAAAAGGGTTGTGGCGCTGTGCCCTAACGTCGCGAAACTTTGGTGCGAGACGAGGCAAACAAATGTTTTGTAACGTCGTGACACTCCAAACATTATAGACGCATACAAGGTGTAGTTCGAGAGTTCGAGCCTTGCTGCCATTTACTTCTATTTTTTTTAGTTGTTTTTCTATTGTTTTATGATTAAATTGCTATAGTTTGATTATATTAATTTAATTATTTGTTTAGGGTGCCAAATATCGGTTTATTTATATTGTTTAATATAGTTTAATATGCATGTGATGTATGCTCAAATTATATTATTTATTAATATGCATATTGTATGTCGTATATGTGAAACTCGAAAACTTAACTCAAGCATGTATGCTAAGAAGAAAAGGAGATTGGTGAACTTTGGGTAAAAAGCTTAAGCACAAGATTGTGAAGTTAGAAATTTTGGGGCTCATGGAGTTAGAAATTTTTGTCATAACAAGGCGACTATGTGCTAGAAATTTTTTTCATAACAAGGCAACTATGTGTTTAAGCTAAAAAATAAGGGAAGGTCATCGAGTTGAGCAGGCTAAGGTTGAAAGGATGCGTCTAGGAAGGCTGTGTGAGTGAAAAGCACTTGAAAAGTGTTTTTTATTCTCTTAAATTAAGAGAGTTTATATTAGATTTCCCTTGTTTGCTAGTGGTTTTCAAGTCAAAATAAAGAAAACTAGAATTGAAAGCCAAAAGATCAAAACCGAGCCAAAATCCAGTGAAAAAGAGAAGAAAAACACAAAACTGCCAAAAACAGGGTTGCGCTGCAGCGCCAATTCGGCGCTGCCGCGACACTTTTTTCTGAGAGCAACATCCGACTTCAGCGTACCAGCTCCAACGCAGCGTTGCGGCATGGCGCCGAGCGTAGTTTTTTATGACGCACAGCGTGGTGACGCCATCCAGCAGCGCGGCAGCGCCACCATTCCATGTCGGTCAGCGTCACGACGCTATCTTTCCTAATTTGAAGAATCTATATTTTTGGAAAGAATTTTGGGCGGCCAACTCTATAAATTAAAGGGTTTCCAGCAGCCCTAAACATCAATCTACAGACGAAGAGACACAAGAAGAAGAGAATTAAGAGAGAATTCATTAGAAAGTCCAAAGAGTGAGTTGGCTGTAAGAAAGAGAGAAAAGAGTTCGAGAGAGAGTCATGGTGCCGCTTGAGTTTCCGACGTGAAGACCAAGGACATCTTGACGGTTTCTCTTCAACCAAGAGCTTCTTTTAAGTAGAGTTTTTCTTTCTTTACACTTTTTCTTTGCTTGTATTGTTGTGAACATGTTGCTAAAGGGAATTGAATCCCGACGAAAGCATGCGGCCACCTTCTTTGATTTATTGAAAGAATTAAAAATACAAATGTAAAGAAAAGGTTAAGCATCATACCTTTGCCGATCTATAATTTCAGTCTTCTCCTCGAACCGAACCAATAGTCTTCTCTCCTTGTAGTCTTCTTTTTCCAAGAGATCTTCCTTGCTATGACTCTGGCAAGGATCCAGCTTGTGGGAACCACTTCTTGAAAAAATAGAGGGAATGAGATGAAAAATTTTCTTAGAACATTTCTAAGAAAATTGGGAGAATTTCGAGAGGGAGAGATTTAGAGTAATCGTAGAGATTATTCTTTTAGAAGTGTGTGTTCTATGAGGGCTCCCAATGGCCATATTTATAGAACTCTATGCTCCTAATCCTGTTAGGATAACTCCTCTATATAGATTTTAAATTAAATATTTAAGAATATTCAATATTAATAAATATTTATCCAAATAATATCTCATATTAAATACTTTAAAATATTTAAATCTTATTTAAATATTTACTTTCTGCATATTCTTTAATTTGGATCCCATCCAAATTAAATAATTAATTATTTGAATCCAATTCAAATTAATTAATTAATTCCCCATCTATTTATTTATATGGATTTCATTCAAATAAATAATTAATTATTTGAATCATATTCAAATAAATTAATTCTCCATATTATAAAGTTATAGTTTGAATCTTATTCAAATAAACTTTATAATAAATCATGTAATTAATTGTATCTAATACAATTAATATTTTCCCTCATAATGTTGAACATTTGAAATTTTTCTTCCAACATAGTTGATCCTTGTTGGTCCGTGGTGAGTTAGCAAAGGGACCTTATGAACCTACAGTTTATAAGCTCCAATGATCTAAGATTTAATTAATTAAACTCTTTAATTAAATTAATCTTCATTCATTAACTACAGGACAAGCCACTATAGACCCCTAGTTGAACTCTTATACACTGTAGAACAAGTTGTGTTCTTTGATATATAAAGTTAAATCAAATTTTAGTAAAATACAACATTTGTATTTTTGTTAAATGTTTGAGTTTTTAAAAATATCATTAAATGATCGGTTTTGAGATGCTTTGTTTTCTTGATGGCCAATTAATGTCCACCTTCTCCCTTTTCTTGATGGCAATGACCATCAAGAAAGAGTTTTCTTGATGGTTTTTGACCATCAACAAATCAAAAAACTTGAAATTTATTTTTTTGAGTCTTTTCTTGATGGCCAATTAATGTCCCACTTCTCCTTTCCTTGATGGTCAATGACCATCAAGAAAGAGTTTTTTTTTATGGTTTTTTACCATTAACAAATCCAAAAACTAGAAATTCATTATTTGGGCTTTTTCTTGATGGCCAATTAATGTCCATCTTCTCCTTTTTTTTATGGGCAATGACCATCAAGAAAGAGTTTTCTTGATGGTGTTTTACCATCGACGAATCTAAAAACTTCTCCCTTTTCTTGATGGGCAATGACCATTAAGAAAGAATTTTCTTGATGTTTTTTACCATCAACGAATCCAAAAACCGAGAATTCATTATTTGGGTTTTTTCTTACGTACTTTTCAATCAAGAAAAATATAAACCTTTCTTGATGTTCTAAGACCATCAAGAAATGTAAATTTAAATAAATAATAATTTTAAAACATCTAAATTATGGTTTTCTTGATGGTTTCTTTTCACGACCATCAAGAAAACAAAAAACCCGTCCATCAAGAAAGGCCAAATTTGTAGTAGTGAATCTGTATTAGCAAGTCGTTCATTCACAGTTGTTCATAATTACAACTAGGTCAAATGTCCGTTCTACCCCTGTAATTACCTCTTATCCTCAAATACCACTGATTTCTCTAATGAACAATTTGTTTATAGTTCAACCATAAACTAAGCCTCTCTCGGGTCAGTGAGAGGGTGGGACCCCTTGTTCAAGACCCAAAATCAGAACTTAAGGCAACTACTCATCTACTTACCCTATCTGGGAAGGAGTGAATTCCATCTTGTAAAGTTATGTTACCAGCTCCCAACTTAGTCAAATCTCAAAATGGTAGGCTTATTGAGTGGGCAACTCGAGCCACTCGCACCCATGCAAATCAAAGGACTGACCTCACAAACAGCAGTTCATAAGTCACTCAGGATTAAGATCTAGTCGCAAGTGATCATCCTATGAAATATTAATCTCATCAATTAACGGATTTACAAAGAGAGATAAAATATTTCGTGGTCCGGTCTCATACAAAATCTTTGTATAGGATACCCCCACTCACATGTCTCCACATGGACGGTTTGGATCAAACCATTTGTAACTATTACAAAGTGGGTCGTATCCATATTGTCACTAGGATAAGGCACCCAATCTTATCCATATACTATAGACCTTAAGGTTATTTCTTGAACATGATCCACCCATATATCAACTACATACATGTTCAAGACTTCATGCAATGACCTTAGATTTTTTCGTTAATCGATAAATTAATATTGCATAATTAATAATTAAATTAATTAATTAATCAATTACGAGGCTTTAGGGCATATATCCCAATAGTTGCTTAAAGCTATGAGTGGTTAAACTCTTTAGTTTTAGGGTTTTGATGAATTGTTTATGAAGTTATATTGATATTGTAGACTCTTCATGGTTTTGTTGTAATGAGTATGTTTTTCATTGTTATTGTGCTTAATTCTTGTTAATTGGCCATCCTTGAATGCTAGGTTAGATGTATGGTTGAGATAATTGTATGTCTAATTGGATCTATAACAATGAATTGTTGTTAATCTATCATGAAAATAGTTAGGTTAACAATGAAAGTTGCCAAAGACTAATGTTAATGCCATGTAATTTGTATTGGTTTGAAGAAATTAGTAATCAATTAAGTTACATGAGAAAATGTTGTTTTTGAAAGAAAATAACTTGGATTTATGTTTCTAAACATAAGCATATGAATTGCAATAAATTCCATGAACCCTAGAATGTTGCATGATGAAGTAAACAATGATTCATTACCTTAGAACTCTCTTTCACTCTTGTGTTTCTTATTTATTTGCTTTCCTTTTTAGTCTTTCTAAAATCAAAACTTGAATTCAAATCCTCAAATAAAATTGATTCAATTCTAGAATAGCTAGGTAACTTAAATTTTCACAATTGGATCCTCAGTGGAACAATATTCGAAACTTAACCATCTTATATTATAACTTCACCCGTACACTTGCGGTAAACATGGAAAGTGTGCATCATGTTTTTGGTGCCATGGCCGGAGATCCAAAGAACGGTTTTTGTTACTTAATATTTGTTAGAATTGATAGATCTTATTTTGAGGTGTATATTATTTTTTGGTTGATAAATTTTGTCGGTTTATGCCCGTGATAATACTAACCTCTTCCCTCTTGATTTCGAGATTGATAGGACAACAGAAGGAATCTAGGGGCTCAACAAAATCACATCGAGGAAATGGCGGAGGAGATACCAAAGGTAACTCAGAATTACTTCCAACCGACATTACTGGCAAATCTACCCAGCATAATGAATGTGCCCATCAATGTCAACAACTTTGAGTTGAAACCGGGGTTGATCCAAATGGCCAGAGAGCTAACCTTTAGTGGAAGAACGAATGAAGATTCTCATAAGCACTTACGATCTTTCCTAAAGATATGTGGAACAGTAAAGATGAATGGTGTGCCTAACGATGCTATCAAACTAAACTTTTTCCTTTCTCTTTATAGAACCGAACAAAGGATTGGTTGGAAACTGTTGGCTCATAACTTGTTACGCATAAAGTGGATTAGATGTTATAATTTCAGTACAAATTTGCATCGAGAATTACTCAAGTATGATCATTAATAAGCAAGTTTTCCTATAAAAGCCCAAGTGTAAGCTTCTATAGGTTTCCTAGTGAGTCCAGGGTCGAACGCAGGGATTTGTAATAAATTAAGCATTGAGACTAGATACAAAAACTATGCAGTGACTATACATGTATTATGTGCAAGAGGTTTATGTATCTAAAACTATACATAAAGAATAAATAAAATTTCCTACAATTAACAATGTGAGGTAGACGCGATGAATGTTAGTCAAATGTCATTAAGAGTCAAATAGCATGCGTTGAGAATGATGGTGAAACCATGCGATAATAGTAGAGTGAACGCAGGAGTTAGTTGTTACTTAAGCATGTCTAAGTATATTTACATACCTACGAACTTTGGGTTTGAGAATCCATCTCTCGATGTTTCGACGCTACATTAATCTTATTTCTAAGACGCATGGTAAGTTTGCGTTGGCAAAAGATGAACTACATCTCTGAACCTCATCTAATCTTGATAAATGTTAAAGATTAACCATCTACTCTCTCAAGCTAGACAGTCGTGCTTGTTAAATTTGTTTGTCAGACAAAGCTATGCAAGCTAATGATATGCATTAATCAATATGTAACATACTTAATATTGCTTAAGAAAAACTAGCTACTAACATCTAACTCATTCAACATTCAAACAACATGGTGTAAAATATTTAATATGGAAATGAATGGAAGATAATCGTCAATCGAACTTATATTAAGAAAATAAATCATTCTCTCGAATGTCATTAACAAAACATAAGTAAGAAGAAGGGAAATGAAGATAGAACAGAAATGAAAGACGTCAAGCACTACTGGCAATGTCTTGCTTCATGGAGGCTTGAGATGGTTGCTATCTGATACATAAATGACATAGGGTGAAGGTTCTCACTCACTGGGAGATGAATCTGAAAATTCTCAGAATTCTTCTTACAGAAGAGATTGAAATGAAGGCTGGTTATGGTGAGGGAGAATTTGTGCAGAGCTTTCGCCTCTTGAACTCGTTTCTCCCCTCTTTGAATGGAGAAGCTTTGGGCTATTTATAGGCATCGAAAAGGTGAACGCATGATGACCTGACACCTTTGCATTAAATTCCATGCCCTGCTGCGCAGACTTTTCACATCGTCAGCCCATTGGTTCTGCTATGATCTGATTGTTGGGTTGTATGTCCTAAAACTCGTAGTTTTTGTAAATAGGTGATTTTTAGTACATATGAAGTTGTTCAAGTGAATTAATTATTTATTAAATCTAAATCCAATTAAACTACGATTCCTTGGCTACTATCATGAGTACTTGGACTTTATGTGGAGACATAAACAGGATCAAGTTCGAGTAAGTAGCCTCAATAGTCTATAGTACATGGATCAGGTTGGGTACCTCTTCCTGGAGACACTATTGAATACGACCCACTTCATGATTGTTACAAATGTTGTAAAGTGTCATAAATGAAGTGATTCTGATTTGCTCATGTAGAGACATATGAGCCGGGGTATTCTACATAATGAGATTGTGTAAGACTGACCCTGAAATAATCACTGTTACGTATTAACACCATTTACGATTAACACTGATTAATTTCACTTATCGATGACCTAGATAACTTGATCTGAATCTTGAGCTATCTATGAACTCTTGTTTATTCAGAATTATCCCTTGATCTGCATAGATAAGAGTAAGCTCAATAGCGCTGCTCAACATTCCTTCCATTTCAAGGATAAGACTGGGTAGATAGTTGGGAACATAGAATTTGCAAGACGGAATTCCCTCCTACCCAACTTAGGGATAGAAGAGAGGTTGTTCTCTTAAGTGTTGTTCCCAGGACTTGAACAAGGGGCCCCATCCTCTCACTGGCCCGAGAGGGAATGGATTTAGTGATTAGATCCTAAATCAATTGTTCATTAGAGGGACAATGGTACTTAAGGAGAAAAGATGTAACTCAGAGGTAAATCGATATTTGACCTAGTTGAAGTTATAAACAACCTGTGAAGGATTGACTTATCGATGACGGTTATATCAAATGGACACAAATATATCTACAGTGAGTAGAGTGTAGTTACGGGCTTTAGTGGAGTGTCCCGTTAGTTAACGAATGTTGGTTAACTAGGTTAAAGAGTTTGGCCAGTTAATCTCGGATCGTTGGAGCTCATGATCTGTAGGTCCATTAGGTCCCACTACTAGCTCATAAATGGACTAAAATCTTAGATAATGTGGTGAATAAGTTTGAACCATTCAAATCTTCGCTTAAGGAATGAAAGTCAAATATATACGATATATCGACGTTTAATTACGAATTAAACGTAAAAATAGAGTTAATTATAATATTTAAATATGATTTAAATATTAATCATATGAATAAGGATTCATATTGGGTTTTTTTAGAAAAATCGGGACAAGTGGGAAAAATAAGACAATCGGTTCACATTCTGAGTAGGGACTAGAGGACATTCCTCCGTTAAAACAAACCTCAAATCGTCGATAACTAGTATATTGTTTAAATTAGATTTCCAAGTTCCATAGTTATCGCCGTTAAGTTTTTCCGAAGCTAATAGTTGAACTATAGATGTATTCATTGTTGGAAAAAAAAATAAACACGTTTAATTAGTGAATGTACTTTAAATTTTAATTCAATTTATTTAGCAAGTAATAATGTACCCATATTTCATTATTTATTTTGCAACGATACTTCAGTGAGTCAGAATGGCCCCTACCAAAGGGTAGTCGACCACTCCTTCACTGATAACGTGTAATCCTTTTGCATATTGACATGATAGCTATTGCCCAGGCATCTGTATCTGCTTTTTCTTCTCAATGCATGGTCTTGACGCATGGGTTTCCACTTCTTTTGTTCTTGCAGCAGCTTCCTCTCTGGTAGTTGGGTTATTTGTGCTTCTTTTCTACTTTATCCTGCGTTAAGAACAGAAAAGCTCATATATTTTTCAGGTATATTCTCTTTTAAATGGTGCTAACGCATGGTAATACATATTACATATTTCAACTGCCAAAATCATGCGTTTAGCCCTAAAATTACTCTAATTAATTCAAATAGTGACTATAATAACTTGTATTTCTACAAGTTATCAAAAACTATATTTCTGGATAGAATCACTACATGGGAGATTTTAGCTCAAGCTTTCTTGAACAAATATTTTCCACCGACTAAGTCTCAAAGGCTAAGAACGGAGATAGGAACATTCTGCCAACTTGAGGATGAACAACTATATGAGGCTTGCGAAATGTATAAGGATCTTTTGAGGAGGTGTCCTCAACATGGCTACCCAGATTGGTTGCAAATTCAACTCTTCTACGATGGATTATCAAGCTCAACCAAATCCATCCTAGATTCCACTGCCGGAGGGTCAATTTTCTCCAAGAATGCTCAAGAGGCCTATACTATACTAGAGAACTTGGCCACTACATCGTACAATTGGCCATGTGAATGATCTTCTCCAATCATCCCAAAAGCTGCCGAATTGTATGAGGTGGATGAGGTAAACTCTCTTAAAGCTCAAATGGCTTCCCATACTAATGCTCTTTCTAAATTGGCTACGGGGGCCAAGCTCAAGCAAGTCCACCATCCATAGCATCCCTTGCCGCCTTGGTGTCAGAGATGTCTAGACAAAAAAAAGTTGGAACAAGGAGACAATGAGACAACCAATTATGTTGATCGAGGACATTATAGAGGCCACCAACAACAACAACTTTCAACTCATTACCATCCTAACTTGAGGAACCATGAAAACTTTTCTTATGCTAACAATAGAAATGTTTTACAAGGTCCTCCCGGTTTTTCCAGTGTAGGTCCATCACACCGAAAAGAAGTTCAAGAAGACTTAATGGTGGAGTTTATAAAGGAGTCAAGAGGAAGAACCACAGCATTGGAGAGCACCGTACAAAGTCATGACAAAGCTATTCACAACATTGAGGTACAAATTAGCCAAATAGCCATTTCTCTTCAAACAATGCAAAATGGTAAGTTTCCTAGTTACCCTGAAAGAAATCCAAAGGAGTGCAAGGCTGTGACTTTGAGCTGTGGGAAAAAGTTGTCCACTCCTTTGATCGATGATGAGGATGATGAAGAGGTAGATGAGACCATTCAAGAGCCTATCATAGAAGACGAACCAAAGTTTGTCTTAGAAAAAGAGGAAAAGGTAAAGGAGTCAGCATCTTCAAGTAAGTCATCTAGCCCTCTACCTCTTGTACCTAATACCTTGCCCTATCCTCAACGTTTTAAGAAGAAAGAAATAGACTCTCAATTTGCTAAATTTTTAGAATTATTTAAAAAGCTTAAGATTAATATCCCATTTGCTAAGACTTTAGAGCAAATGCCCAACTATGCTAAATTTATGAAAAATGTAATGTCTAAAAAGAAGAAGTTTGGGAAATATGAGATGATTAGGATGACGGAAGAATGAAGTGTTATGCTGCAAAAGAAGCTGATAACTTGTAGAAATACAAGTTATTATATGTCTTTCTCCTAGAAAAATAGAGTTTAAATAGATAATCATGCGATAGTTGATGCTAAATTCTATTGATAAATCTTCCTATGCATTCTACTCTTGTAAATTGATGAAGATAATTGTTTTGAACATTTTTTAGCCTAAAATGCATGCTTTGACGCAGGAACGCGAGCAACCTGTAGATGCGTTGACAACCTCTTAACGCAGGACTATGCGTTGGCAACCCTTCAACGCAGGTTGATGCGTTAGCAACCCATGGATGCGTTGGCATAATTGAACGCATGAACCCAAGTTATCCATGGACGCATATCAAGAAGGCAGCAGAGAATCAAATAAGAATCTTGAGAGATTGTCGGGAGATTGATATGCTTGATATGCGACGAGAGTGGTGGATCAAAATTAAACCGGAAATCACGTGATTAGACAAGATGGACGCAAGGCAGAAATTCAGCCTCCAATCATGCAGATTTGCCAGTGATTGCAACACAACATCTATAAAAGGGCAGACCTGAAGACGAAAATGTTGTTGGACCTCTCGAACGAATTTCTAAGTGACAGTAGAGTTCTTTCCAGACGACAACCAGAGACAAATAGCTCGAAAGAGAAGAGTCTTCCCTCCGCCTGACCACTTCACAGCAAAACTCACGCTACCATCCCGGCGAGCTCCAGACATTAAGAAGCCATTCCATGCTTTCTATCTCTTTTCTTACTTTTGTTTTAGTCTATTGGCAAGGAATTGTGTTTTCTAAAACAGTTATTTCGTTCATCAATCTATACATCTTCCATGGCTATTCATTTCTCATCACTTTCCATTTGCTTTTTATCGTCCATGAGTAACTAACTCTATCAAAGGTCACGGGTTGCGTTATCATCTAAATAAGAACCGTAGAAGACTATTTCATCTTGTCAAATGTATTTTTAATCAAATGCTTATGTCCATTTAGGTAATCGATATAAGTAGTAATAATCAAACTGCTCGGGAGAGTAAGTGATTGTGGAACTCAGTTGACAAGGCTAAGAAGTGTTACCTAGACATAGGAATAACCTTGGCACTTAACACTCTCCTATGCGTTATAGACATATAACGCATAGCGTCTGAAAACCGGGAGAAGAGTCGATGGTATGAAATAGACCCAATTATGCGTTTCCGACTTTAGATGATAGCCAACCCTAGCCCTGCGTTTTACCATTCACATAACTCAATTAGCTGACTTTGTTGTGTCGCATACCTCTCCATCAACCCTTATTAGCTTAGGTTTACTGCTTTGTAGTTAGCTAAATGCATCATTTCTCATCACCTTCTTTAGACGCATGACTCAAATAATCCAATTAATTATAGAATCTACATAGTCCCTGTGTTCAACCTCGGACTCACCGAGAAAACCTCATTCTTTGCTTATACTTGGGTGAAGGATAGGAAAACTTGACAGATTAGTAACGCATAGTATTAAGCATGTTGAACGCATAATAATAGTAAGCTTAATAAATAAACGCAACAAGTTTTTGGCACTTTAGATCTGTCAACAACAGAAGCTACCACAAAAATTGAAAGATCTAGGGAGTTTTACTATACCTTGCACTATTGGTTCTTTAAATGTTACTAGAGCTCTTTGTGATCTTGGTGCTTCTATTAAGTTAATGTCTTTATCTGTTTATAGGAAGCTTGACATTGGAGAAGTGCAACCTACCACTATCACCTTGCAACTAGCTGATAGATCCTTGGCCTATTCTAGAGGTATTGTTGAGGATGTGAAGTTTTCGACATGGAGGACAATGAGATTCCTATCATCCTTGGGTAACCATTCCTAGCAACTGGGAAAACCATTACTGATGTCCAACAAGGAAAGTTAACCCTAAGGATAAATAATGAGAATGTTGTCTTTAATATTTATAAGTCCTTGAGCCATCATGATGAGGGTAGTACTTGCCAAGCTATAGACATAATTGATCATACTATTTCTAAGCATGTTGAGGTTATGTTGGCTAATGATCATTTAGAACAAAGCATAATGGATGTTGATAATGTAGATACCATATTTGATGAAATTGCTTTGGATGTTAAGTGGTTAGATAACATGCCTATATGCACTAAAATGTATAAACCTATGCCTCTAGCTCCTTTGCATGCTATAAATGTTGAGAAACCTGCTCTTGAATTAAAGGTTTTGCCTCCTCACTTGAAATATGCATTTTTAGATGATTTATCTTCTTTTCCTGTTATCATATCTTCTGATCTTAATTCGGTGAAAGAAGAAAATTGTTAAGAGTGTTAAGAGATCATAAGTCCACCATTGGTTGGTCTTGATGGATAAATGAGCATGCAGTAGAAGTTAATTTGATCAATTTTCACCCTAGGAAGCTCAATTTAGAGGATTAAACATGCAATTAAAAAGAAAAACCAAAGTTTCAAGAACACTTACCCTTGAAGCTCCAAATTCTCCTTCAATTCTTGATGAATTTCAACACCACTTGGTTGTAGACCACTAAAAGAATCTTCTCTACTATTCTCTAGACTTAGATTGGATGGTGGGATCCAAAATTTGTGGTGAATTTGAGAAGGAATGAAGGTTGGGAAGAAGATGAACGATGGATGGAATTTTGCAAAATTAACCCCTAATTTCACAAAATTCTTAACCATTTTTATGTCAAAATCATCTCTATTTATTAAAGAATAACATGCAATCCAATTGCATCAAAATTTGACAACACAAAATGGTTAATTTGTTGGTTAATTGTGAAGAAGACAACCAAGCTCTTAGCTTAGTTAGTGGGAAAATCCAATCTTCAAAAATCAATTTTAAAATCAATTTTCAATGAAATTCCAAAAATTGAATTAAAATTGATTTTTAATTTCAAAAAATAATTAATTAAAACATTAAATAAATAAAAATAATTTAATATTTAATTAATTAAATATAATATTATTTTAATATTAAATAATAAAATAATATTATAGGGCTTCATATGATTAATATTTAAATCATATTTAAATATTATAATTAACTCTATTTGTCCATTTAATTCGTAATTAAACGTCGATATATTGTATATATATGACTTTCATTCCTTAAGCCAAGATTTGAACGATTCAAACTTATTCACCACACTATCTAAGATTTTAGTCCATTTATGAGCTAGTAGAGAGACCTAATGGACCTACAGATCATGAGCTCCAACGATCCGAGATTAACCGGCCAAACTCTTTAACCTAGATAACCAACATTTGTTAACTAACGAGACACTCCACTAAAGCCCGTAGATGCACTCTCCTCACTGTAGATATATTTGTGTCCATTTGATATAACCATCATCGATAAGTCAATCCTTCACAGGTTGTTCATAACTTCAGCTAGGTCAAATACCGATTTACCTCTGAGTTACATCTTTTCTCCTTAAGTACCACTGTCCCTCTAATGAACAATTGATTTAGGATCTAATCACTAAATCCATTCCCTCTCGGGCTAGTGGCAGGATGGGGCCCCTTGTTCAAGACCTAGGAACAATACTTCAGAGAACAACCTCTCTACTATCCCTAAGTTGGGTAGGAGCGAATTCTATCTTGCAAATTCTATGTCCCTGGCTATCTACCCAATCTTATCCTTGAAATGGGAGGAATGTTGAGCAGCGCTATTGAGCTTACTCTCACCTATGCAGATCAAAGGATAATTCTAAATAAACAGGAGTTCATAGATAGCTCACAATTCGGATCAAGTTATCTAGGTCATCGATAAGTGAAATTAATCAGTGTTAATAATAAACAGTGTTAATACGTAACTATGATTATTTTAGGGTCAGTCTTACACAATCTTATTATGTAGAATACTCCCGCTCACATGTTTCTACATGAACAAATTAGGATTACTTCATTTATGACACCTTACAACATTTGTAACAATCATGAAGCGGGTCGGATTCAATAGTGTCTCGAGGAAGAGGTACCCAACCTGATCCATGTACTATAGACTTATTTTGGGTACTTACTCGAACTTGATCATGTTTATATTTCCACATAAAATCCAAGTACTCATGATAGTAGCTAAGGGTTTGTAGTTTAATTGGATTTAGAGTTAATAAAAAATTAATTCACTTGAATAACTTCATATGTACTGAAATTCATTTATTTACAAAAACTACGAGTTTTTAGGACATACAACCCAACAAACTCCCACTTGGACTAAAACTCCTAGTGGGTTGCAACAAAGTTGAGTACAGTAAGAGAAATCTAAATACAATAAACTAGGGCATCCCATACCCACAAGTCTATTAAGGATTTTGAAGGTATTAGTCAGTCGGTCTGTATGCACAAAATCTTGATGGAAGATACCTTTAACCCATCAATGGAGCACCAAAAGAGACTTAACCCTGCCATGAAGGAGGTAGTTAAGAAAGAAGTACTCAAACTTTTGAATGCAAGAATGATTTATGCCATATCTGACAGTTCATGGGTAAGTCATGTTCAAGTAGTAACGAAGAAAGGTGGTATAACTGTTGTTAAGAATGAAAATGTTTAGATGATTGCCACTAGAACTGTGACAGAATGGCGGGTATGCATTGATTATAGGAAGTTGAATAAGGCTACTAGAAAAGTTCATTTTACTCTTCCTTTTGTAGATCAAATGCTTAATAGACTTACAGGTTATTCTCATTATTGCTTCCTTGACGGATATTCAGGATATAATCAAATTGTCATTGCTCTTAAGGATAAAAAAAGAACACATTTACTTGTCCCTATGGGACATTTGATTTTAGGAGAATGCCATTTGGTTTGTGTAATGCCCCTACTACTTTTCAACGTTATATGATGTTTATTTTTAGGGGCTCATTGAAGACTTAATAGAGGTTTTCATGGATGATTTTTCTGTATTTGGGTCTTCATTTGATTCTTGTCTTGCTAATCTTACTCATGTTTTGCAAAGGTGCCAAGATGCTAACCTTGTGTTGGATTGGGAAAAATGCCACTTCATGGTCAAGGAGGGCATCGTTCTGGGCACAAGGTCTCACAAAGAGGATTGGAGGTGGATATGACTAAAATCGCTGCCATTGCACAATTGCCACCTCCCAATAATGTGAAGGGAGTCAGAAGCTTCCTAAGGCATGCAGGGCTTTACAGAAGATTTATTAAAGATTTTTCTAAAATTTCAAAACCCTTGAGTAACTTGTTAGAAAAAGGAAGCTAAATTTGTGTTTGATGATGCATGTCTACTAGCTTTTAATGCTTTGAAGGAAAGATTGATTTCTGCACCTATTATTGTTATACATGAATGGAGTCAGTCTTTTGAAATTATATGTGGTGCTAGCGACTATGCTTTAGTAGCTGTTTTAGGCCAACGTAGAGATAACATGTTTAGGGTCATTTACTATGCTAGTAGGACTCTTGATAGTACTCAACAGAAATACACTACTACAAAAAAAGAACGGCTAGCTGTTGTGTTTGTCCTTGATAAATCTAGATCATACTTGCTTGGCTCTAAAATAGTAGTGCATACTGACCATTCTGCTTTGAAGTATTTGTTGATAAAGAGATTCTAAACCTAGGCTAATAAGGTGGATCTTATTATTGCAGGAATTTGATCTAGAAATCAAAGACAGAAAATGATGTGAAAATGTGGTTGCAAACCACCTGTCTAGGATTGAGAATGGGGATGCTAACTTTTGTCCCCCCATTGTTGAGATGTTCCCTGATGAACAACTGTATCAGGTAAAAGATAGTTTGCCTCAATTTGCTGATATAGTTAACTATCTTGCAGGAAAACATTTGCCACCTGACATGAACTCTCAACAAAAGAAGAGATTTCTGCACAATGTTAGGTCTTACCATTGGGAGGACCCACTTCTCTACAAGGTTTTTGCTGATAGTATAATAAGGAAGTGTGTGCCTCAAGAAAAAGTGGTAAGTATTTTAAATTCATGCCATGTCTCCCCCTATGAAGGTCACTTTGGACTCACTAGAACTGCATCTAAGGTACTTCAGTCAGGTTTTTATTGGCCCTCTCGTTTTAAAGACTGTACACCTTTGTCAAATTATGTGATAGTTGCCAACGTACTGGCAATATTTCTAGACAACAGGAGCTTCCCATGAAGTCTATCTTGGAGATGTAGCTCTTCGATGTTTGGGGTATTGACTTTATGGGGCCTTTTCCTATGTCTTCTGATGGCTACCTATATATTCTAGTTGGCATGATAAGAAGATTACCCCATAAAGCTATGAGTGACTAAACTCTTTAGTTTTAGGGAGTTGATGAATTGTTTATGAAGTTATGTTGATATTGTAGACTCTTTATGGTTTTGTTGTAATGAGTATGTCTTTCATTGTTGTTATGCTTAATTCTTGTTGATTGGTCATCCTTGAATGTTAGGTTAGATGTATGGTTCAGATAATTGTATGTTTAACTAGATCTATAATAATGAATTGTTGTTAATCTATTATGAAAATAGTTAGGTTAACAATGAAAGTTGCTAAAGACTACTCTTAATGCCATGTAATTTGTATTGGTTTCAATAAATTAGTAATCAATTAAATTGCATAAGAAAAAGTTATTTTTGAGAGAAAATAACTTGGATTTGTATTTCTAGACTTAAGCATATGAATTACGATGAAATCCATGAACCCTAGAATATTGCATGATAAAGTAAACAAGGATTCATTACTCTAGAACTCTCTTTGACTCTTATGTTTCTTATTTACTTGCTTTCCTTTTTAGTTTTTCCAAATTCACAATGTAAGATCGAATCTACAAATAAAATTGATTCAATTCTAGAATAGCTAAGTAACTTAACCTTCACAATTGGATCCTCAATGGAACGATATTCAACTTAACTGTCTTATATTATAACTTGACTCGTACACTTGCTGTTAACACAGAAAGTGCGCATCAAGTTTTTGGCGTCGTTGCTGGGGATCCAAAGAATAGTTTTTGTTGCTTAATATTCATTAGAATTGATAGATCTTAATTTAAGGTGTATATTATTTTGGTTGATAGTTTTGTCAGTTTATGCCTTGTGACAATACTAACATCCTCCCTCTTGATCTCGAGATTGATAGAACTTATAGAAGAAATTTAAGGGCTCAACACAATCATACTGAGGAGATGGCGGAGGAGATACCAAAGTAATTAGGGATTACTTTCAACCGAAATTATCGACAAATCAACCCGGCATTATGAATGTACCCATCAATGTCAACAACTTTGAGCTAAAACTAGGGTTGATTCAAATGGCTAGAGAGCTAGCCTTTAGAGGAAGGACTAATGAAGATCCTCATAAGCACTTACGGTCTTTCTTAGAGATATGCGGGACGCTAAAGGTGAATGGTATCTCTAACGATGCCATTAAACTAAGACTTTTTCCTTTCTCTTTATACGACTGAGCAAAGTATTGGTTGGAAACCATACCTCCGGATAGTGTTACTACATGGGAGATTTTGGCTCAAGCTTTCTTGAACAAATACTTTCCACCGGCTAAATCTCAAAGACTAAGAACGGAGATTGGAACATTCTGCCAACTTGAGGATAAACAACTATATGTGGCTTGGGAAAGGTATAAGGATCTCTTGAGGAGGTGCCCTCAACATGGCTACCCAGATTGGTTGCAAATTCAACTCTTCCATAATGGATTGTCAAGCTCAATCAAATCCATTCTAGAAGCTACCGCCAGATGCTCAGTTTTCTCCAAGAATACTCAAGAGGTATGTACCATACTAGAAGACTTGGCCACTACATCGTACAATTGGCCATATGAACGGTCTTCTCCAATCATTCCAAAAGCCACCGGACTGTATGAGGTGGATGAGGTAAATTCTCTAAAAGCTCAATTGGCTTCTCTCACTAATGCTTTATCTAAATTTTCTCAAGAAAGCCAAACCCAAGTAAGTCTACCATCCATAGCTTCCCTTTCGGCCATGGCAAATCAACAAAGAGATAATGAGACGACCAATTATGTGGATAGAAGACAATACCAAGGTCAACAACAACTCCCAACTCACTATCATTCCAACTTGAGGACTCATGAGAATTTCTCATATGTCAACAACAAGAATGTGTTGCAAGCACCTCAAGGATTTAATGGAGCAGGGAATGCAAATACATCATCATTGGAGGACATAATGCTTGACTTTGTCAAAGAGTCAAGATCGAGGACGACCACATTGGAGAATTCGGTCAAAGCTATATCAAGCACCATTCAAAGCCAAGGTAAGTCAATTCAAAGCTTGGAGGTTCAACTTAGTCAAATGGCCACATCTCTCCACACAAAGCACAATTCTTAGGAGATCTTTCTTGGCCACCGGGAGGGCCCTCATCGATGTGCAAGATGGAAAGCTTACATTTTGCTTCAACGATGAGAAGGTAATATTCAACATCTATAAAGCCCTTAAACATCTGGATGTGAAAAGGTATGAGCATTGAGCCAAGCACAATGGTAATATTGCCCCCCTTCTCTAGTAAGCGTGCTTTGCATGATGATCCTCCTTTGAGTAGTAAGACTAATGACATGCTTGATGTTAAATTAGAAAATCATATGAAGCATGTTTCTAGTTGTGATAAGGTTCCTAGTTCTTCGTGCATATCTCCAAAACCTAAAATGAATTATGAACAAATTAACCAAGCAATTTCAAATTAACCAAAAATAAATAAATAAAATAATCCTTGAATTAAAACATATAAAATTCTTAAATATTAAACCAGTTTGTAATTTGATCCCTGATAATGGTGTCAAAAACTTGATATGCACAAGTGCACGCGTCAAGTTATAATATAGTAAATGACCTTGAGAGATCAAGTATCGTCCTCAAGAGATCAAATGCTCAAATTAATTTAGCTATTTTAGAATTGTGTTGACCTTATTTAAGGAACTAAAATTAGTGTGATGTGATTGTAAACTAATAAAAACAAAAGTAAACCAAAGATCGAATCACAAGGAATAAAAATGTTCCAAGCTGTTGATTTCAATTTTCACTTTATTAAGTTTTGCAAAAGTTCTATGGAATCTAGTGTCATTGATATGTTTAAAGCTAGAAACTACACTTCAGATTATTATCTTTCAACAACAATATTTTCTCCTATAATCCTAATTGATTACGAATCTCTTGAAACCAAGTTAAGAAACATGACATTAAGCAAAGTCAAAATTGATTATCATTATCAACCTAACTATTTTCATGATAGATAACAATGATTCAATTTTATATGTCCAACTAAAAGTACAATTTAGCAAATTGAACATTAAGCCTAACATGCATTGAATCATTGACGATACGATAACATTGAAAAACAATCAATTCCATAATATCCATAAAAATACTAAGCAATAATAAAAACCATTAACAAGTTCATCAACACCCCAGAACAAAAAAGTCTAGCTAGTCATTATTGTCAAAAACATATTCGCATACACTATAACAATCATGAAAAGAAGCAAAAAGTGAAAAGAAAAAGTGAAAAACGTACTAAAATTGTGCTAATTTGATGAAGAAAATTAGAAAAAGAGCCATTGGCACCCAGATAACGGCACCAATTCGATGATGAAGGAATAGGGTGTTGACTCCTTTCCAACCACGAAATAAATTTATAAACTCCACTAAAACTATAGTATTAGTAGGTTGGGTCGATGCACAGGGAAGATATATTTACTTCTAATCAAGATTCAACTTCTTTAAGGTAACCAAAGAAGGATTTTGATTGTTTTTTTGTAAGATCAAAAGTAAATAGCGCAAAAAGTAAATATCATAAAAAGGAATGGAAATAGCTACAACTGACTATATGAAGAGAAGAGTCTAGCTTAGGTATTCAGTGAAGGGAATTGAATCTCCGCGGAAGCGTGTGATCGCGTTCTTTGATTTATTGAAAGAATAAAAAATACAAAAAGTAAAGAAAATGTTAAGCATCATACCTTCGTCAATCTATAATTATCAAACCAATAGTCTTCTCCTTGTAGTCTTCTTTTTCCAAGAGATCTTCCTTGCTATGTCTCTGGCAAGTATCCGGTTTGTGGGAACCATTTCTTGAAAGAATGGGAAGATTGGGATAATTAGTAGAGGAAGATTTTTAGAGTAATCGTAGAGATTATTCTTTTAGAGAGTATTTTATATGAAGGCTCCCAATAGCCCTATTTATAGAATTTTATGGGTTATTCCAACTCCTATTAGAATAAACCCTCTACAGAGATTTTAAATCACATATTTAATAATATCCAATATTAATAAATATCTACCCAAATAATATCTCATATTAAATAGTTTAAAATATTTAAATCTTATTTAAATATTTATTTTCTGAAGAATGTTTGATTTGGATTTCAACCAAATTAAATAATTAATTATTTGTATCCAATTCAAATCAATTAATTAATTCTCCCTCTATTTATTTTCTGTAGAATCTTTAATTTGAATCTCATCAAATTAAATAATTAATTATTTGAATCCAATTCAAATTAATTAATTAATTCTCCCTTGATTTATTTATATGAATTTTATCCAAACAAATAATTAATTTCTTGAAACATATTCAAATAAATTAATTCTTCATATTATAAAGTTATAATTTGAATCATATTCAAATAGAATTTATAATAAATCATGCAATTAATTGTATCAAATACAATTAATATTTTCCCTCATAAATTTGATCATTTCAAATTTTTCTTTCAACATAGTTGATTCTCGTTGGTCCGTAGTGAGCTAGCAAGGGGACCTTATGGACCTACAGATCAGAAGCTCTACCAATACGAGATTAATTGGCTAAACTCATTAACCACATTAATCAATATTCGTGAACTATGGGAACACTCCACTAAATACCCACAACTGCACTCTTCTCGCTGTAGATATATTTCTATGTCCATGGATACAGACCAATAATAGTAAATTAGTCCTTCTCAAGTGCTCGTAACACCAGATGGGTCAAATTACTGTTTTACCCCTAGGTTACTTCTATATCCTCAAGTACCAGTGCTTCTCTAATGAACAACCTTTTTATGTTTCAACCATTAAACAGAAACCTCTCTTGGGCCAGTGAGAGAGTAGGGCCCTTTGTTCAAGTCCCATAGACACCACTTAAGGGAACACTTATTTACTTATCCTAAAAATGGAAATGAGTGAATTCCATCTTGTATAATTATGTCCCCAGTTCCCTACTTGGTCTTGTCCCTAAGATGGTAGGTATATTGAGTCGGAAAACGGCCACTCTCGCTCATAAAAATCAAAGGACAATCCCTAGTGGACAGGAGTTCATAATATACTAAGGATTAAGACTAAGTTGTCTAGGTCATCCTATTGAAATAGAAACCTAACTAGTCAACGGAGTTACATCTAGTGATTACTATTTTGTGGTCCAGTCTTATGCAAACTCATTTCATAGGATACCCCCACTCGCATGTCACCTACACGAACGCGTTAGATCATTGCGTTTGTATCAAATACAAAATGGGCCATATTCATAGTGTTACTAGGATAAAGTATCCAGCTTTATCTCTATACTATAGACCCTTTAGACTATATCTTGAACATTGATCTCCATATGTCCCCACATAAAGTTCAAGACTCATAAAACAACCTAAAATGTTTGTTTATTGTATTTAGGGTTATTAAGACAAAACAAACAAAAACAATCAATAACGCTTATTGAAGTAACACATCAATAACTCTTTATTAATGATTTAATTACAGTCAAATTATTACATTTACAATCTACGAGTTTTAAGGCATAAAACCCAACAAACTCCCACTTGAACTAAAACTCTAATGGGTTGTACATAAAGAGAAGTGAGAATGGTAAGTATGTAAATATAATAAACTAGGGCATCCATATACCCATTACACGTCTTCCACTACTTCGAGGCATTCCCAACGATTGAGAAGGACGAGACTGACCAGATGTACTGGCTTCTTCATTAACTCTTGATGAAGGACCAGTCTCATCAACAACTCTTGTTGACTCTTTAGTAGCTTCATTTAATACCATTTTGCTTCATGGTTTATGATCTCTCATGTGGTCTTCTTCCAAGAATGTAGCATTTGTCGATACAAACAATTTGTTTTCTTGTGAGTTGAAGAAGAGACCACCTCTCATTTCCTTAGGGTAACCAACAAATTGGCATAATCTTGAATGAGGTTCCAATTTCTTAGGATTTGTCACTAGCACATGTGCAAGACACCCCCAGATTCTGAAGTAGCGCAAACTAGGTTTACGTCCCCTCCATAACTCGAAAGGCATTTCAGAAACACTCTTCGAGGGAACATTGTTCAAGATAAGAACTGTAGTCTTTACTACATACCCCCAAAATTAGCTAGGCAATTGAGCATAGCTCATCATAGAACGAACCATGTCTAACAAGGTTCTATTTCTCCTTTCTGATACACCGTTCCGCTGAGGTGTACTAGGTGCTGAGAGTTGAGATTGGATTCCATGTTCTATCAAATAGTCTTGGAATCTTAAATCCATGTACACTCTACTTCGATCAGATCAAAGTGTTTTAATTGTTTCACCTAACAGGTTTTCAACTTCTGGCTTATACTCCTTGAACTTTTCAAGTGCTTCAGACTTATGTTCCATTAGGTATAAGTAACCATACCTCAAATAGTCATCTATAAAAGAGATGAAGTATTCATACCCTCCTTGAGCTTTTACATTCATTGGACCACGAGATTCGAATGTATGAGTTCTAACGATTCTTTGGCTCTATAACCTTTTCTACTGAAAGGTCTTTTAGTCATTTTACCTTCAAGACAAGATTCACATGGAGGTAATGAATTATCTTCTAACTCATTTAGAAGTTTATTATTTACCAATCTCTCGATCTTATTGAGATTTATTCGACCTAATCTCAAATACCAAAGATAAGTACTATTGTTACTGGAGAAATTCTTTGACTTTTAGTTTGAGTATTAGTAGTTTTAAACATCTCATGATTTAAAAGTGTTTTTGCTTCAGTTGGTCTTAACACATATAAGTTGTTTTCTAATTTAGCAGAATAAATACGTACATCATTTCAAAATGAACGCTTCATTAACAAAAAAAATAACTGAGTATAATTGTTCAATTAAACAGGAAATAGATACTAAATTCCTTTTTATTTATTTCAGAAACTATATACAGATTTTTTTTAAAATAAAAATCTATTTCCAAAAAACAACTTTGCAGCTCCCACTACACAAGCTGAAATGGCTCTCCCCTTCCAACCTTGAGTGTCATTTCACCCTTCTTGAGCTGCTAGAAGGAACTAATTCCCTGCTTTTTCCTTCTTCTTCTTAGCAAGGTCCATAGGGCAATTGTGTTTCCAATGATTATCCACATTGAAATGGAAGCACTTGCCCTTGTCAACCATCTTAACCTTACCCTTGTTTTTCCCAGCAGCGGGAGCCTTCCTCTTTCCTTCTTTCTTTTTTTGGATCTCTTTAGAACCAGAAAATGAGGGAACAGACTTAGTTTCATATGATGAACCCTTGTGAAACTTCTTGAAATGGGCAAGAATTTTAGAGTAATCATAGAGATTATTCTCTTAAGGAGTGTGTTTTATGAAGGCTCCCAAGGGCCCTATTTATAGAACTCTACAGGTTACTCCTAATCCTAATCCTATTAGTATAAACCATCTGCATATATTTTAAATCAAATATTTGATAATATTCAATATTAAAAAATATCTACCCAAATAATATATAATATTAAATGGTTTAAAATATTTAAGTCTTATT
Source organism: Citrullus mucosospermus (assembly GCA_030954485.1). Taxonomy (NCBI): domain Eukaryota; kingdom Viridiplantae; phylum Streptophyta; class Magnoliopsida; order Cucurbitales; family Cucurbitaceae; genus Citrullus; species Citrullus mucosospermus. The sequence continues at coordinate 8,592,245 of CM062061.1, read as the reverse complement.
TAAATATTTATTTTCCGCACGATCTTTGATTTGGATTTCATCCAAATTAAATAATTAATTATTTGAATCCAATTCAAATCAATTAATTAATTCTCCCTCACAAAATCTTTAATTTGGATCTCATCCAAATTAAATAATTGTTATTTGAATCCAATTCAAATTAATTAATTAATTCTCCCTCTATTTATTTATATGGATTTTATCCAAACAAATAATTAATTATTTGAATCATATTCAAATAAATTAGTTATTCATATTATAAAGTTATAATTTGAATCACATTCAAATAGAATTTATAATAAATCATGCAATTAATTGTATCAAATACAATTAATATTTTCCCTCATAAATTTGAACATTTCAAGTTTTTCTTTCAACATAGTTGATCCTTGTTGGTTCGTAGTGAGCTAGCAAGGGGAACTTATGGACCTACAGATCATAAGCTTCAACGATATAAGATTGATGGGCTAAACTCATTAACCACATTAATCAATATTCGTGAATTATGGGAACACTCCACTAAATACCCACAACTGCACTCTTCTCACTGTAGATATATTTTTGTGGATATAGACCAATAATAGGAAATTAGTCTTTCACAAGTGTTCGTAACACCAGATGGGTCAAATTACCGTTTTACCTCTAGGTTACTTCTATATCCTAAAGTATCGGTGCTACTCTAATGAACAACCTGTTTATGGTCCAACCATTAAACAAAAACTCCTCTCAGGCCAGTGAGAAGGTAGGGCTCTTTGTTCAAGTCCAAGAGACACCACTTCAGGGAACACTTATCTATTTACCTTAAAAATGGGAATGAGTGAATTCCATCTTGTATAATTATGTCCCCAGCTCCCCACTCGGTCTTGTCCCCAAGATGGTAGACATATTGAGTCGGAAAATGGCCACTCTCACCCATACAAATCAAAGGACAATCCCTCGTGGACAAGAGTTTATAATATACTCAGGATTAAGACTAAGTTGCCTAGGTCATCCTATTGAAATAGAAACCTAACTAGTCAACGAAGTTACATCTAGTGATTATTATTTCGTGGTCCGATCTTATTATAAACTCATTGCATAGGATACCCCCACTTGCATGTCACCTACACGAACGCGTTAGATCATTGCGTTTGTATCAAATACAAAGTGGGTCGTATCCATAGTGTCACTAGGATAACGTACCCAGCCTTATCCCTATACTATAGACCCTTTAGGCTGTATCTTGAACATTGATCTCCATATGACCCCACATACAGTTCAAAATTCATAAAACAACCTAGTATGTTAGTTTATTGGATTTAAGGTTATTAAGACAAAACAAACAAAAACAATCAATAACACTTATTGAAGTAATACATCAATAACTCTTTGTTAATGATTTAATTACGGTCAAATTATTACATTTACAATCTACGAGTTTTAGGGCATAAAACCCAACATCATCAACATCTGACACTTACATTAATATTACTGGGAAAGCTAAAATGACTAGTTACTAAGTAGTGCTTAAGTAGTCTAATCAATTTTATTCTTGAAACAATAAATCCTGTATTGTAAAATGACCATCATGAATAGTGAATCAATTCACATATAAGTGTGCTTTGATTTATGCTCCTAAGAATTAACACATAATTAAATGTTACAGATTATGAGTTAACTAGTAACAAAGCAATGAAAATATGCAAGGGTGATCATTCCAAACATAATTTGAAGTATAGAAATTGAAATACATTCAAGAGTAACAACATTCATAAGATGAAAATATAAATTACAAGTCCATACAACATAATACCATCAGTTTCTTCTTCAGCTAAGCTAGAGAATACATCTTTAGCCACTAAACATCGAGATCGAGATCTTCATGGGCAAGATGAGTTTCAACATCATAAAAATAACCTAAATACAGGAATGAAAAGAGAAAAAGGAGGGAGAAAGCTAAAGCTCATATTTTGAATTTGTACATTAACATAGAGGATAAATTCCCAATTGTAGACTAGCGATATTACCACGACACTAGGTTAAATATGGCAACTGGGGAAAATTTCCATATCTACAGCGATGTGGTGCTATTGTCAATTGGGGCTACTACCTATAGTGTTGTGCCTAGCATTGTGGCACTAGGCCTTCAAGGACAAATCCATCATTCTTGCATCCACTTTAACCTAGACACTTCATTTAGGCTTCAAATGCTCAATTTACGCTCAAATTTCATCTTAGTGCCCAAATCTAAGATCTTTGATACTTGAAACCTATAAAATCATCGATTATACAGATTAAACTAAATAATAAACCCTAGTTAAGCACAACAAGATAGCATATTTTAGGTACAACCAGAAAGATGGTTGAAAACCCCTAGGTTAAAAAAAAGAAAAACTTTCCCAAAATGCAATGGCACCACGACACTCCTTTATGGCATCACAATATTGGCCAACATCACCCACAACACCCTACAACACTATGACTTTGGTTCAACGATATGAAAATTTTTTATCGTAACGTTGCGACGTTGCCCAAATGTGTCTTATCGGGCTAGGGCACTGCATGTAGTGTCGTGGAGCACCGTTGTGCCCCTTTTTCAGTAGCCTTGGCCTAATTTTCTTACCTATTTTGTAGAATTAGCTCTTTCTTGTCTTTATTAGGCAAAATTAGACCGTTTTTACTCTTCTTAATACTAAAGCTTATTCTTTTCAAGTGCTTTTCAGGTACCTTTAGCCTACTGGAGAAAAATTGAAGTATCTTAGCATGCAATTTCAAGAATAAATAAGTAATTCATCCAGAGTTCAACAAAATTAACATATTTTACCAACAACAATAAAATAAGTCAACAACTTACTAATAATAGATTCTCAAGTGCTTTGCATTCCATGGATGTGGTATGATTTTTCCTACATGATCAACTAGAGTATTGGTGTCATGTCAAACTGTTGGGATTTATGCCCTAAAGCCTTGTAATTTATTAGTTGACTAATTTAATTATTAATCATGCAATATTAATTTATTCATTAACCTGAAAAAAATCCAAGGTTATTGCATGAAGTTTTGAACATGTATGTAGTTAACATACGAGTGGATCATGTTCAAGAAAGAACCTAAAGGTTTATAGTATATGGATAAGGTTGGGTGCCTTATCCTAGTGTTGCTATAGACACGACCCACTTTATAATAGTTACAAATGGTTTGATCCAAACCGTTCATGTGGAGACATATGAGTGAGGGTATCCTATACAAAGAGTTTGTATAAGACTGGAATGTAAAATATTTAATCTCCTTGTAAATCTGTTAATGGACGACATTAATATTTCATAGGATGATTATTTGCGACTCAATCGTAATTCTGAATGACTTATGAACTTCTGTCTGTGAGATCAGTCCTTTGATTTGCTCGAGTAAGAGTGGTCCGAGTTTCTGACTCAATAAGGCTACCATTTCGGGAACTTGACTAAATGGGGAGCTGGGAATATAACTTCACAAGGTGGAATTCACTTCTTCCCATATAGGGTAAATAGATGAGTAGTTCCCTTAAGTGCTTATTTCAAATCTTGAACTAGGGGCCCCATCCTTTCACTGGCTCGAGAGGGACTTAGTTTATTGTTGGATCATAAACAAATTATTCATTAGAAGAATCAGTGGTACTTAAGGAAAAAAGGTAACTACAGGGTAAAAACGAACATTTGACCCAAATGTAATTATGAACAACTCGTGAAGGATCGATTTGCTTCTATTGATTATATCCATGGACACAACTTGTCCTATAGTGCATAAGAGTTCAACTATTGGTCTATAGTGGTTTGCCTTGTAGTTAATGAATGAAGATTAATTTAATTAAAGATTTTAATTAATTAATCTTGGATCATTGGATCTTAAAAACTATAGCTCCATAAGGTCCCCTTGCTAGCTCACCAAAAATCAACGAGGATCAATTATGATTGAAAGAAAATTTAAAGTGTTCAAATTTTGAGGGAAACTGTTAATTGTATTGGATACCATTCCATACATGTTTTTATTATAAAGTTTATTTGAATTAGATTCAAATTATAACTTTATAATATAGAGAATTAATTTATTTGAATGAGATTCAAATAAATAAATTGCTTAATCTGAATAAGATTGAAATTAAATAGATTAGGAGAGAATTAATTTATTTGAATGTGATTCAAATAATTAATTATTTATTGGATGCAATCCATATAGATAAATAAGCTATTTAGTTTGCATAAGATTCGAATTAAATAAATAAAGGGACAATTAAATTGGGTCAGACTACCTTAACAACTTGACATGGCTCTTCCTAGGTTTGACCAAGTGCTTCTATCGCTTTGATGTTTTGTATTACTTTCTTGAATACATGATATCCTTTGAAACTTCATTTATTTACCGTTTTATTATCAAGCAACAACCAATTAATCATCTCTTCTTGGTAAATGACAATGTCAGTTACTTGAGATTTTCAATGGGTTGCGAATGCCAAGTAATTTGCATTCAATGAATTGTAAATTTTTCTATTAATCTGATTATATTTCTATAGGATTTTAGTTGACACTATTTTACTACTTTATTGTTTTGAATTTTAGGTGTGTTAATGGAAAAATCTCGATAAGGAGGCTCACCTGACCTTCACGTGCCATCAACGATGAATTTCTATTTTGGGGAATAGGTTTCCTGCAAAACTATCATAATAACACATTGATGTGGTGTTTGTCATAGACACTCTAATGCTTAAGTTAGTTTTCAGCATAAGGGTCAAAGTGAAAAGTACTCAAAAAGTGTTTTTATTGTTCTTCAATTAGGGATTTTTTTATGAGATATCATGTATGTGTTAGTGCTTTTCAAGTAATTATGGAGAAAATAAGTGCCAAAGGCCAAAAGAACCAAATTGAGCCAAAACCAAATGAAAAATAAAAGAAAAAGCGCAAAAACCCTAAAAACAGGGCAGTGCCGCAGTTACGGTGCTGGCCTCGATGCTCTTAACCCAAGAGCTTTTATCCTTTGAGAGCAATCAAATATCCCGGTCGAGCTGGCTTGGCTGGTACATCAATCGGCATATTGCTTGTTTGGTACACATATCTTTCAATGTCAATCAAGTTCTCGAATTCATTCCCCTTGCCTTTTGAGCTGAGCTGAGGAAAACGTGAAGAATTTCCATTTTATGAGCTTGTAAAGCTTTAAGAGAGAATAGGGAGTAAGTAAGGAGAACAGGGAGCGTCGTTGCACTGCGGTGTGACATTTGAGGTTAGGCATCCATGATGGTTAGCGGCGCGACACTGCCTTACAGCATCACTATGCTACCCCTTTGATGTCCTCAACGTTGCTGTGCTGTCCAAGAGCATCGCGATGGCAACCTTCCTTTTTTGAAAAAATCTGTAAATTTGGAAAAGATTTGAGGCGGCCATCTTTATAAATTGAGAAGTATCCAACAACCCTAAACACGAAATTCAGAGCCTCAAAGTGAGTTTGCCTCAAAGAAGAGAGAAAAGTGTTCGAGAGAGATTTTGGCGACCGTCCGAGTTCCCTGAAATGTGTCTTGAAATTATGAGTGGCTAAATTCTTTAGTTTTAGGGTATTGATGAATTATTTATGAAGTTATGCTAATGTTGTAGATTTTTCATGGATTGTTGTAAATACTATGCTTTTCATTGTTATTATGCTTAAATCTTATTGATTGGTCATCAATATTTGATAGGTTAGATATTTAATTTGATGAATTACATGTCCAATCAGACCTATAACAATGAATTGCTATTAATCTCTCATGGAAATAGTTAGGTTAATAATGGAAGTTGCTAAAGACCAATCTTAATGCAATGTGATTTAATTTGGTTTCAAGAAGTTAGTGTTGCATGAGAAAATGTCGTTTTTTACGGAAAATAACCCGAATTTATATTTCTAAACTTCTGCATATGATTTACAATTAATTCTATGATGCCTAGAATATTGCATAATGAATTAAATAAGGATTCCATACCCTAAAACACTCTTTGACCCTTGATTTTCCATTTTATTTGCTTTCTTTATTAGTTTAATTATTTCCTCAATCCAAACTCGATTTCGAATCTTGAAATAAAATTAATTTAAATCTACAATAAATAGGTAATTTGAACTTTCAATTGGATCCTCAATGGAACGATATTCGGACTTAAACTGTCTTATATTTTAACTTGACCCATGCACTTGTGGCTTGCATCATTGAGCAAGAAATTTAAAGATCAAAGTTAACTTATCTGATCTGGAACTATCATGTCCATATATGGTAAGGTTAAACTTAAGGTTTCCTTCATCCTCTTAGAAAAAGAACTAAGATTTTCTTTTTTTTTTTTTGTCCTTTTAGGAATAGGATTCTCAAGGGTCGGCTTGCTCCATACAGGGGCGTAGATTGGTGTCTACTGAGAATAGGCACCAAAGAATGGGGCAAAGTTGGCCTTAGCCTTGGCCTCCATGGTCAAGCAAGGCCAATTGGGTCAATCAACCCAATTGCTTTACCCTCTCTTATATGGCATTTGTCCAAAGGAAAGAGTCGAGCTGATATTAGCCTCATTCTCGAAGGCCAAGGTGAGCCAATTAGGTTGATCGGTCTCAACCTTGTGTTGGGTTGTATGTCCTAAAACTCGTAGTTTTTGTAAATAGGTGATTTTTAGTACATATGAAGTTATTCAAGTGAATTAATTATTTATCAACTCTAAATCCAATTAAACTACGAACCCTTGGCTACTATCATGAGTACTTGGACTTTATGTGGAGACATAAACAGGATCAAGTTCGAGTAAGTAGCCTCAATAGTCTATAGTACATGGATTAGGTTGGGTACCTCCTCCTGGAGACACTATCGAATACAACCCGCTTCATGATTGTTACAAATATTGTAAAGTGTCATAAATGAAGTGATTCTGATTTGATCATGTAGAGACATGTGAGTGGGGGTATTCTACATAATGAGATTGTGTAAGACTGACCCTGAAATAATTACAGTTACGTATTAACACCGTTTACGATTAACACCGATTAATTTCACTTATCGATGACCTAGATAACTTGATCTGAATCTTGAGCTATCTATGAACTCCTATTTATTCAGAATTATCCCTTGATCTACATAGGTAAGAGTAAGCTCAATAGTGCTGCTCAACATTCCTCCTATTTCAGGGATAAGACTGGGTAGATAGTTGGGAACATAGAATTTGCAAAACGGAATTCACTCCTACCCAACTTAGGGATAGAAGAGAGGTCGTTCTCTTAAGTGTTGTTCCCAGGACTTGAACAAGGGGCCCCATCCTCTCACTAGCCCGAGACGGAATGGATTTAGTGATTAGATCCTAAATTAATTGTTCATTAAAGGGACAATAGTACTTAAGGAGAAAAGATGTAACTCAGAGGTAAATCGGTATTTGACCTAGCTGAAGTTATGAACAACCTGTGAAGGATTGACTTATCGATGACGGTTATATCAAATGGACACAAATATATCTACAGTGAGGAGAGTGCAACTACGGGCTTTAGTGGAGTGTCCCGTTAGTTAACGAATGTTGGTTAACTAGGTTAAAGAGTTTGGCCGGTTAATCTCGGATCGTTGGAGCTCATGATCTGTAGGTCCATTAGGTCCCTCTACTAGCTCATAAATGGACTAAAATCTTAGATAATGTGGTGAATAAGTTTGAATCGTTCAAATCTTGGCTTAAGAAATGAAAGTTAGATATATACGATATATCGGCGTTTAATTACGAATTAAACGTACAAATAGAGTTAATTATAATATAATTTAAATATTAATCATATGAATAGGGATTCATATTGGGTTTTTTTTAGAAAAATCGGGACAAGTGGGAAAAATAATATTATTTTATTATTTAATATTAAAATAATAATATTTAATTAATTAAATATTAAATTATTTTTTATTTAATTATTTAATAATCTTTTTGAAATTAAAAATCAATTTTAATTCAATTTTGGAAATTCATTGAAAATTGATTTTAAAATTGATTTTTGAAGATTGGATTTTCCCACTAAGTTAGGAGCTTGGTTGTCTTCTTCACAATTAACCAACAAATTAACCATTTTGTGTTGTCAAATTTTGATGCAATTGGATTGCATGTTATTCTTTAATAAATAGAGATGATTTTGACATATAAAAGGGTTAAGAATTTTGTGAAATTAAGGGTTAATTTTGCAAAATTCTATCCATTGTTCATCTTTTTCCCAACCTTCATTCTTTCTCAAATTCACCACAAATTTGGATCCCACCATCCAATCTAAGCCTAGAGAATAGTAGAGAAGACTCTTGTGGTGGTCTACAACCAAGTGGTGCTGAAATTCATCAAGAATTGAAGGAGAATTTGGAGCTTCAAGGGTAAGTGTTCTTGAAACTTTGGTTTTTCTTCTTAATTGCATGTTTAATCATCTAAATTGAGCATCTTATAGTGAAAATTGATCAAATTAACTTCTGCTACATGCTCATTTGTCCATCACCTTGAAGCCCTCACATTTTTGTCATCTATCAAAATGAGAGAATTGAGTTGGCCTCCACCTTAGCAAGGCAATTGGGAGGCCCAATTGCTTCACCCACTATTTAGTAGCATCTCTCGTGGATTTATTTCTTGCTTGTCTTGGGTTTATTTGAGATAAAGTAACTTTCTTAGTTTTACCCTTAGATTTGATTTCTTCTTATAGGTCCAAATTTACCCACTAAAATGTGAATTCCGATGTAATGTATTAGTTTCCTAATACTAAGTTTTTTGCATTCACTTGATTGTAAAGTTTTCTAAAATCTACTAAAATTAGTCCTTTGGACTTGTAATGGCTGGTGCATTGAGAGCTTGAAACCATTTTCACCTTTTTGAATACGTGGTATTTTCTCTTCTTATGTACAATTATGTTGATTTATTACTTAATATTAAATTTACACGTTCTTGGATTTTATAGAACCCAATGGATTCGAACCTTCCATGTAAGCACTAGCTTATAATACTAAGTGTTGGGAGGAGGCAAGTGAAATTGTGGCTATGCATTGTTAGAGGAAAAGTAGCCGAGGGTGAAAGAGCAAAAATTTTGGCTAAGTGTTGGCCAAGACTATGCGTTGATGAAAGAAGAGAATAGTTAGCATTTTTCTTTTGAGTGGCCATGCATTGAAGGAGGAGTCACGAAGGGTTGTTGTGAGCTGAAGCAGTCACCCGCGTTGGAGGAGAAGTTGATCATTGGCGGGGGAAACGTACTTGGCTTACCATGCGTTGGTAAGGTTGTCATGCGTTATGGTCCCTATGTGTCGAAGAAAGAGTGGTTCCTATGCGTCGAAGACAGAGTGGTCCCTATGCGTGGAAGACAGTGGTGTAGTTGGTCATTGTAAGCGTTGAAGGTAGAAGGCGTTGAGGGCGCCATGTGTTGAGTGGGGATGATTGAGTTGTATGCGTCGAAGGTAGGAGGCATTGAGGGCGCCATGCGTTGAGTGTGGATGATTGTTGAAGGTGTTAGAATAGGTTGCGTTATGGGTGCTTTGCGTTGAAGTAAGAGAAAATTGGGTGCTTTGCGTTGAAGTAAGAATGAGAACCCTACGCGCCAGCCTACTTGTGAGGGTTAAGTCGGCAGTATATATATATAGGTGCTTTTGAGGGTTAAGTCGGTAGTATATGTAGGTAAGTGAATTAAATGTTTAATCATTTTTAGACACTTCGAGAGCTTAAGTCGGTTCCATTTTTCAGACGAACAACAAGGGAAGGTAGAAAAAGGTGTTCTTTGTGGATTTTGGGTGGAATCCTACTCGCTTTGGTGTTGAAATCTAAGCTGGAACAGAAGGTTGTTTGTGGTCGCACAGACTGGACAGTGTCTGATGTTTGGAGTAGAATGAATCGAGGAGATCGAGTCTAGGGCTAAAATTTTAAGGTCAGTAAGTTAACATAGTTCTTAACAATTCTTGTGAAGGATAGTAAAGCTTGAATCGAAGTTAATTATGTGAACTTTTAGGTAAAAGCAATAGTTATAGAATTGTTGTGCAATCTGGAGCAACGCGGAGTGATTTTAGAATAACTGGAGAACGAAGTAGAGTTAAGCCTTGAAATTTTGAGGTAATCTGTGAAACTCAATTCTTTACAAGTTTGTAGAAGGAAAGAAATCTTAGTTTGGGCTGGAAATATGTTTTTAGCAGGGGTGAATAAGAAGAACCGAAGCTGCAGCAGTCAGCTTTATTAAGGAGGAAAGTAAGCTAGAAACATTTGTGTTGCAGAGGGCTTGCATTGCACACAAATTCTTCTTGAAATCAAGGTATAACAGACAAGTTAAGGAGCAGCTTTGTAGCAATAGCATTAGTGTTTAAAGCTTGAGAATGAACCAGTGGAAACTTAGCCGCATGATGAAACTTAAAGACATTGTGCATATGTTTAGTTCTTGTTTATATTAAAGTGAATGGAAAAGAAGAATAATAAGAAAATATGTTTATTTCAGGCCAAGAGAAGATAGGGAAGGCGTATAATCTACTCAAGGCCTAGAAAGAGTTGTGAGTGACACTTTTCTTGCTTCAAAATGATTTTGTTGTATATGTTAGTTCGGTTTTCCAATTGAATACGATTTTGTGATCAATCGATTTACAAAGCATACTTTATGTTTCTTAAAAGGTATTGAAAAGTATGTTTATGAAATGTTATTGATTTAAGAGTTGCCCTGTTTTCTTATGGAAGATTTGCATATGAATTGTTTGTATAAAGTATTGTTTTCCTTAAAGGAAAATGTTTTAGAGGAGGCTCAGTGCTGAAGGACATAAGAAGGCATGTGAGTTTCCCCGGGACCCAGTACTGAGGGACATAGAGAAGGTACTTGGGCAACCCGCCATGTTCCCATGTGCACATAGAGGTTATATGCTGGTGCGTTGAGTTCTGCTCCGCATCGAGCCTTATTTGTTTTCGACGTTGGGGTGTTGAGTTTTGCTCCACCTCAACTAAGGAGAAGTATTGCAACTAAACTGATTTCTTTATGATCTGCTGAAACATCATGTATGATTTGATAAGGGCATTTAAGCATGTTTCATCCAATGAAGAATTGATTCCATGTTTTACACATGACGTTGAACTTAGTTTTTATCCTAATGATCTCCGAACTAAAAAAGAGTTTGTTAAAATTTGTCACTCACTGGGCTGCTAGCTCATGTTTTCAATGTTTTCTTTTCCTCCCAGGTAGCAAGGACATTCCCGGTGCTTAGCCTACTCCAGCTCACCCTGCTTAAGCTTCGAGTTTCCAGAAACAGTTTATTTCTTTGTTGTTGTACATGTAAATAACTTAACACCGGTAGCATGTAGATTTAGTTTTATACAAGTGGGTTGTGAGAGAGTATGTTGTAAAAGTGTACTCTGTACAGGATGGATTGTTTATAGTATGATCATGCGCTAGTATGACTGAATTCTATGAAAGTATATGTATGGATTGTTTATACAGGAAGTTATGTAAGATGGGGCAATATGCGTCACAAGAGGGGTGATGTTTATTGTCCTCACATCTCCTTTCAGGTTAAGTAGGTAATCAGGGAGAGGGTGTGATATTCCACCTTTAAGATGGAAGGTATGCCAATCATCGCTGAGTTAAGCTCGCTTTGGCAACAATTTGATATTCAAACTAACAAATCTTATCTTGTTTTAAAACTTGGATATAAATTGACATTTAAACTATCTTATCGTAATTTTATTGTGCTTATCGAGCAAAAAAAAAGGTTTTCGACCATTGCACTATAATTAATCACAAATATTAGTGAAAATATACTTTTTGTAAACCCTACATCCATTTCTAAGTACTAAACTTAAGTGTTGAACTATTGTTGTGGACTTAAACAACTTTTCTTGTTTAGATTGAAGGAGGCATGGAGGAGAAGCCAAGGGAGGTAGACTTGTGGACTTAGCTGTGGGAGTGAATTCAAGCAAATGGCTAGGCGTGTAGCTTGAGAAAGAAGTAGACGGGGGCGAAGGAGAAAGGTAACCGAGAACTACTTTGGCATAAGTAGTCAGGTTGTGGGTTGTAGGGTGGTCGACGTTGAGGAAGAGGAGAGTGAGGGAAATTTGGTTAAGTGTTGGGAATGTGTGTTGAGACCCATAGAGTAGCCAAGCTTGAGTTTTGATGCGGGCATAAGGTGTGTAGAGTAGCCAAAGGATGTGCTTCAAAGTGTCCTTGTATGAGATGATGCGTTGGTGTTGCTTGTTGCATACTAGAGGAGATTGGAAGAGTGATGCGTTTGGTTGGTGCAAGGAGGGCTATGTGTCCTAGTGCTGCTGATGAGTTGGGTGTTCATCTTGGGTGTCTATCAGCCAAGGGGTTGCATGCAAGTGATACCAGGCAGAAGAGCCAAATAACCTCAAATGGTGCTCAACCATGCGTAGAGGACATGTCTTGAGGTGATGCATCCATCATTTTTTTTTTTTACTTGGACAAATTAGAGAATTAAATATTAATTAAGTCTGACTAGGTGTCAAAATGAGGTTAATTATGACAAGGGTAAGTAGAAGTTGGCAAGCTGAGATTTTGCATGAACTTTCTGTGAAGGCTATAAATAAAAGGCCCGACGAAGAAGTCTAGTTTGCGCAATTTACTCGGGTCATTTGAGAAGTTATTTGACCAATTTGCTATAAATTGAGTCTAGTTTGAGAGAGAGGGTTGTCAGAAGAGAATTCATTGAGGAAGAACTCGAATTCTATCGAAGATTCAAGATGGTTCATACTATTGAATAATCTGAAGCAAGGTGTAAGGCTTTTGTGATATCTGACGGAAGAAAAAGAGTTTGAAGCTGAAATTTGGAGGTAAGCTACATAAGTCGATTATCTATAAGTTTGAAAGAGAAATTTAGGTTTAATTAGGACGAAAAATATCATTTTTCACCTATCAGGCTGTTGAGTGAAATTGGGCTAAGAAGGAAGAAGGCGTGTGTGCAAACAAGTTTGGGTAGTGACCGAAGGTAAGCATTTCATTAAGGTTATTTTTGGTGATTTTGAATGCTCAGTGGGTAGGCTGATAGGCCACTGACACTACAAATCTAAAAGTTGTGGGGCAAGATAAGTCTCGCTGGTGAGCAAAGGCTGACGTTGCGTGCGTGCAGGTGTTGAGCGAGACAAGTCTTGCTAGTCTCACTGGTCTCGGTAGTCTTGGTAGTCTCACTAGTTTCGCTAGTAGGCAGACAAGGCACAGGCTGTCGACAAGGGCATGATGCGGGCATCCGGTATCGACGCCTAGTTGGCGTGCATAGCTGAGATGCAAACACACTCTAACTTTTGAGGTTATTCTGGCCTTGTATGTGCAGGAGTTGTCGCCCACGGGTGTCAAGTTGTGCTAGGCAGTGGCAGGGTGTGCGAGGCAAGGCAGTTATGCGTGATTTGCTACACATAGAGGCTAGAGGGGCTGTGCAAGTGTACTGAAGGGATGTTGGACACGCCCAGATTCCTATTTTTAGTCATTTTAGCAAGTGTTTGATTATTGGTGTGCTTCTAAGCTAAAATGCAATATTAGAGACTCAATTGACTTAAATTATGCATTGAAGGAAAGTTTAAGGGAATTTAACAAAGAGAATTAATGTACTTCAGACTGAGAAGAGCTATAAGAAGCATATAACCCACTAGAAGCCTGAGCCAAGTTGTGAGGATAATAGATGGTCCCCAATACTGAAGGACACGGAGAAGGCATGTGGGCAGCCTTAATATTGTATTATTAGACCCCAGTATTAAAGAACATGAGAAGGTACACGGGTAGCCCAGGTTATGATTCCTATGTGCACATAATGGGAGATTCGATGTTGTTGTGTTGAGATTACTCCACACAGCTAAGGTTATTCGATGTTGGGTGTGTTGAGATTACTCCACCCGAACTAAGGTTGTTTTCGACGTTGAGTAGTGTTGAGCTTTGCTCCACCTCAACTAAGGAAATCTTTCAAGCATAAGCTAATGTTTATAAGTTTTCAATGTTGAACTGTTTAGTGTTTTATTACTGGATTTTCAAGCATTTTTGGTTGAACATTTAAACTAAGCATAGTTTTCTAAATTTGTCACTCACTGGGCAACCTAGATCATAATTTCCTTGATTTTTTTTTCCAGGTAGCAAGCAGAACCGGGATGCTTAGCCTATATCAAACTCGTTTGGGCCTGCTACTTAGTTTGTGAATATTGTAAATATTTGTACTTAAGACTCATCACTATACATAAAGGGGATTTGAGGAGTGGAAGTCTGTAAACATGTGTTTATGTTATGTTAAATTGATGAATGAGACTCTATAAATGTATGCTAGCTTATCTTGAGTTTGGAGCATGTTGTCTGAATGAGAGATATAAACTATTTATCAAGTGCTTGGTAATGATTTAAGGATAGTACAGGTATACAGTAGATGTCGTAAGAGGGTCGATGTATGCTATCCTCACACCTTTTCCTAGGTTAAGAGGGTAACTTAGGAGGGGGTGCGACACTTTTGGTCTCTGAGGTTTGGAGTTAATGTTTATCTAATCCTTTAGGTTTTAAAAGATACATTTTAGTCTCCAAGGTTTATAAAATGGTTCTAATTGGTCCTTTACTTAATTTGACTATCACACTAGCAAAATTTTATGTGGTAGGATTATGTGGCTTATTTTAAACGAGCTTGATATCTATACTAATTTTAAATTGTTTCTTTTTTTAATGTTACATGACTTTTTTAATTATTATTATTATTTCTTATTTTCCATCTCCTCTCCCTCTCCTTCTTCAAACTCATCTTCCCCATTCTCATCAATGGCTATTGTGCATCTTTCTCTTTCTCGATCTTATTCTCTTTATCTCTATTCCATCAGTAAATCAAAGAGTGAAAGATGAACAAACTACTAAGGATTGTTGTCGAGGTGAAAGGATCGAATGGCTTCTGCCAAAGAATAACCATGAACATAGCGATAGAGAAGACTCTCGAAAGTCTGATGATACACAACATTTTTCACTCTTTGAATCAATCTTTTCCCCTTCATCTTCGACTTAAAATTGAAGAGATTATTATCCATATTAATCAAAATTGAAAACGAAAGAAAACCTAGGGTTATTAGTATAGGGTTTGCTAGTGTTGGAAATCAAAACACAATATATGGATTGGTATTCTTCGGCATTAAGAGAGATATGGAATCAAATTTTGATTTTTGAGGATTGTATGAGTGAAGCAAAGATTAGAATTTAGTTGATATAGAATCACAAGAAGGCAAATGTAAGACTCACTAGTGGTCAGATAGTTGAAAAATTGAAGACTTGGTGTTTCTATGTCTCACTGCCATGTTATAATTTAAAACTAATTAAAGTGTACAAATAATAATTAAGAAAAATCATGTAACGTTAAAAAATGATATAAAATTAGTAAAGATATCCACCTCATTTAGAATAAGCCACATCGACCTGCCCCATTAAATTTATGTTAGTCAACTGACGATCAAATTAAGTTAAGGATCATTTAGAGCTATTTTTCAAGCCTCAGGAACTAAAATGTATCTTTTGAAACCTCAAGGACCAAATAAATGTTGGGTTTTATGTCCTAAACCTCGTAGTTCGTAATTTTTGGAACTTATTCTTGACAAAGTTGTTATCATGATTTATTCAATAAAACTGTTATTGAATATATGAATTGCATTTATTAAATCCAATAAACTAAGAACCCTTGGCTATATACTGAATACTTAGACTTTATGTGGTGACATAAAAGTGGATCAAGTTTAGGTAATAGCCAAAACGGTCTATGGATGAAGACTAGGTGCCTTATTTTAGGGACACTATGGATGCGGCCCATTTTGTATTTAATACAAATAATATGATCCTAAATCGTTCATGTGGAGACATGTGAGTGGAGATTTCCTATGCAATGAGTTTGCATAAGGCCGGATCATGAAATAATCACTTTTACTTTATAACACTGTTTACTGTTGAAACTGATTATTTCAACCTAATGACCTAAGTAACTCGATCTTAATCCTGAGCTAATTATGAACTCCTGTCTGTTTTAGATTATCCTTTAATCTGCATAGGTGAGAGTGGCTCGAGTTCGCTAACTCAATATGCCTCCTATTTTAGGGATAAATCAGGCAGATAGCTAGGCGCATAGTCTTGCAAGATGGAATTCACTCCTACCTTATTTAAGAATAGTAGAGAAGTTGTTTCCTTAAATGCTAACTCCGGGCTTGAAAAGGGGCCTCACCCTCTCAATGGCCTGAGAGGGACTCAATTTGTTGGTTGGACCATAAACCAATTGTTCATTAGAAGATTAGTGGGACTTAAAGAACAAGAGGTAATGATAGAGGTAGAACGGTAATTTTGACCCAGCTGTAATTATGAATAACTTGTGAAGGATCGACTTACTAATCATGGTTATATCAAGTGGACAAAAATACATCAATAGTGAGGAAAGTGCAGTTATTGGGCTTAAGTAGAGTGACCCGGTAGTTAGCGAATGTTAATTAACTAGGTTAAGAAGTTTAACCGATTAATTTTGGATCGTTGAAGCTCATGATATGTAGGTTCATTAGGTCTCCTTGTTAGCTCATGGACTAAACCTTAGAACAATATTTTGAGTGAATTTGAAACATTCGAATTCAGTTGAAGAGTAATTTTCTACAGTTTGTTCGTTTAATTGTGAATTGAACAAACATGGAGAGTTAAAAATATTTAAATATGATTTAGATACTTTTAGGATGAATATAGATTCATTGAATTGGAATTTGTCAAGAAAAATGGAAAAATAATTAATTTAATATAATTAATTACTATATAAATTAATTATATAGTAAATTAATTTTATTTACAATTAATTTTTGGAAATTAATTTTGAATTAAAAAATAAAATTATGAAATTGAATTTAAAAATCCAATTTGAGAAATTGAAAAAAAAATCTCCTAAGTGCATGTGAAGTAGGTGGTGTTATTCATGCAAGCGTCATCATCTTCTTCTTCTTCTTCCACCTCTAAATTGGTTGATTTAATCAGCTAATTTTTTTTCTTCATGCATGCATATGTGATATGCATGTTATCTTCTTTAAATAGAAGAGAGTAATTGAAGAAATGAGGTAAGGATGTTAGCTAATTCTAACGTAACTAGGAGCAGTTCATTTAGACCACCATCTCTCACATCTAGAGTATGGCTACCCAGATCTCTCAACTGATGTTGTTAGTAGGTTGGACAACCCGTATAGGAAGCTTCCTTCCCAAACCCCTCCAACGTGCGCAATGTTAGTGCCATCACCTCTGTGGCATGCATGGTGAGCTCCCCATTGCCTGTTGTTAAGCTAGTTGTTGAGCAGGTTGAGGATTTGTGTGTTGAGGATGCTGAGGAGATTATGACCAGCTTACCAAGGTCGAACGTGGGGTAAGTTTTGATCCACCTCTGAATTTACATTGTTACGTTCCTGTTGTCCCTTTCTCTAGCAGGTTAGCTATTGCTAAGGAAGTTGCACGAGAGGATGAGGTCAAGTCTGTCCGTCCCTCAGGTGACAAGAGCCCTATTGCGAAAGGCAAAAAGGTTTGGGTTGAAGTCCCCACTCAGAGGAAGAAACAAGAGAAAAATGTCAGACATAAGGTAGTCCTTCCAGGTAATTTACTTGTTAAGCAGGAGGACCCAGGTACATTTTCCATATCTTGTCAAATAGATACTAGGAAATTCGAATGTGACATGCTAGATTTAGGGTCTACAATTAACATAATGTCCACTCCTATATATGCTGATTTTCAATCCCATATTTTGCACCCTATTTATATTTTAATGCAGTTAGCTGACCATTCCCTTGTTAGGCCAATTGGGTTAGTGAAAGATATGCTTGTTAGAGTCAATAGCTTAACTTTCCCGGCTGATTTTTATGTGTTTAATTTGCATGTGAATTCTGCTTCTTCTACTTCTGATTTATTTGTGCTCTTATGAAGACCCTTTTTAAAGACCGTTAAGGCAGTAATCGATGTGAATAAAGGGTCCCTAACCCTAAGGCACAATGAAAAGTATGAACAATTTTACATTTCTGATAATCTCTTCTATTTACCCTACATTTTTTTTAGTTATATTCTCTTTCAGGGAAATGGCCAACACCCTAAGTTGGGGGTGTTGGATGGGGATGCCGCAATCTCCTTAGAATATGGACGATGAAGCCGAATAAGGTCAAGCATAACGACTTAAAAAATCTGCACTACCTGGAGGCAGCCAGGATTTATATTTTTTTGTTGTTTCTCTTCTTTTTATTTTTATTGAACCTAATACTTTCCATGTTTCTTTTTTCTTAAGGTTTTGTAACCCAATGAAGAGATTGGAGAGAGTTATTTTTTGTGGGTCAGTCGTCACATTATCCTTTATGCCAAAATTTTAAGGAAATCTTCTGTTTTTCTCTTATTTTGTATCATGCTTTATTTTTCTTTATCACATTGGGGACAATGTTAGATTTTAAGTTAGGGTAGAGTATGTCTATGTTCTAGCTGAAGCCCTTGATCATTTGAGCTCGGGCTATTTATGTGCTTTCATGTTTGCTTGCTCATACTTTGTTTGGTTCATTATGATGACTAGTTGATGACACACTCCCTTGTGATTTTCTTGCATGATATGATGTTTGAAATGAGTAATAATGGTTTTTTAGCCTTTTTTTTCAAAAAAAAAAATTGATTTCTCATGCACGCTTAAGTTCTTTGTCTGCCTATATTAGGTCTCGCATACTTAGAATTGTATTACTTAGCTTGTATTTTTGTTGTCACTTTGAAATGCCCCACTGATTTGGTAGTGTCTTTTGCATGATAGATTGTAATGTAATACTGAGGAGTAAAAATAATTATATGCTTGCTTAATAAAATCTGCAAAAAAGAATTTTATGCTGAAAAGAAAATATCATGAAAAAAAATAAAAGAAAAATGAGCTTGTAATAGTATGCATGACTAGGGATAGAAAGAGCTACTTTCGCTGTAATTAGTTAGAACACTCATGAGAAAAAAGTGAGTTTTGTTCCTCGCAATGTTGTGTGAAAGCTAATGCCCCTAGGTAAAATAAATGCAAGTTCAGGTCCTATAAGTTTAAATTCAGGCACCTTAGTTGACATATTATTGCTTTGATTTTTTTTTTTTTTTTTTTTTTTTTTTTTTTTTTTGCACTTGATGATTGGTGCATGAGCCAGTATAGGGGGAAAATGAATTGAGAGTTATTTAATGTCATTCTGGGTTGTTAGGACTTAATTAGAAGGCTTCGAACTCACTATTGCATGAATTAATTTAGAATTAATTTTGAATTGCGCTTCAATGACTGATTATGACTTGATTCGTTGTTGAGTGTAAGTTGAATCCTAGGAGACTGTTGAGACTTGAGTAATGAACCTTGCATGTTTTACTCTACCTTGCTCGAGAATGGTCAAGGATTAAGTTTGGGGTGTTTAATAGCATCATAAATGTGCTATCTTGCTTCACTTAATTCAAGATTGTTCCTTGGTTTTATGTGTTTATCTGGTTATTTTGTAAGTTTTGAGTACCTAATAGGTAGAGCGGAGCATTAGTGACGAAATGAAGCTAAAACAAGCCAAAATAGAGCTTAATTGCATCAAGTGGGAAAGAGAAGGCCCAAATTACTAAATTGCCCCTGAAGTAAAAGCGTTGCGATGCCTTATGGCGCCATGTTCGGGCCTGTTACCTGAGAGCGTGAATTTTGTGAAAATCACTAAGCATTGGGTGCTACGAAGATGGAACGCAGAAGAATTTGCGAAAACACTGTGACCATTCGACCTTTTATGAAAAGAAAACCCTCAATTTTTAGGTTATTCAATCTGCCACCAGCCGACTCCAACTCGATTTCTCTCCACTTTTCCTATCTTTTTCATCTGTTACCAAAACTCTATCCCATCGATCAACATGTCACGATGGGCTAGGGTAACAATTTCTAGCTTAGGTTTTAGGATCTTTTCCTTACTTCTATGTATTTGTGAGGTTTTGAGCAAATTTTGTAATTGTTGGATACAAATCAAAGCAATTGGATGTGTGACTCAGACCTATATGACATGACTAAGCAATAAAAATACTCTAACACTCCACCTTTGTCAATCATACTCAATTCGATGGACTTGTTTAATCTTAAAGGAGATATTGAAAACGATGTTACTGTATGGATCGACATTAAAAATTCCCCCGTCAATTCTATTTCAATTAGATTTAAATCATATTATCAGACACTTGAGGATATATGATTACTGCTTTGAATTAATATGCAATTCATGACACTTGATTGCATGTTGATTTGTAGAAAGCAATGGGTTAGGTTGGCTTATGATTCGAATTAGATTAGCACTGATCCAACCAACTTAGAATTGAAC
Organism: Citrullus mucosospermus; assembly: GCA_030954485.1. Classification (NCBI taxonomy): domain Eukaryota; kingdom Viridiplantae; phylum Streptophyta; class Magnoliopsida; order Cucurbitales; family Cucurbitaceae; genus Citrullus; species Citrullus mucosospermus. The sequence goes on along the minus strand of CM062061.1, from coordinate 8,571,978 downwards.
CAAAAGAATATTTAATCATGGTCTTTCCAGTTAAATTTTCACCCTAACATTCCCTAGAACTTAATGCGATTAGAACAACTTGATTTCCATGTTTTTCATCTAATCACTAATTCGTCGATTAGGACAATTTAATTAGGTAATGAAAATTCAATGAATTACTTGAATAGGGAAAATCCATTATAACCCAAGCTAGACTTTTCTCATACAAATTTTAACTCTTTTACTTGTGTTTATTTTTATTCCATTTAAACTTCATTTGCAAACAAAACAATCACAATCCCCTCCCCCCTCTACGGTTACCTTGAACTGTTAGCCTCTTGATCGACAAATTCCAGTGCTTCCTGTGTTTGACCCGATCTTGCCACCACTACGATTATCGTAAGCACGGTTATCATTTGGCACAAGATTGGGCGACAAGTTTCATCTGCCATGGACTCCACTGCAACCTTGGGTGCACTGCCTTTGTTTTCTGCGAATTTCATCCCACCAATTGGCCAACCAAGGAGGTCAACTCGACGATTTCGCTTCTAAGCCCACTCACCTCTTTACTAAGACCTGTTGCTCCACCACTAGGCATCCAAGACTGATTTGGAAATCCTATCATGCTTAACTGACACAAAAAGAAAACAAATCAAAGTAAAAGAATACTTTAGACTAAAAATTAACTAAGAAGAACTAATTGGCTTCCCTGGCAACGACGCCAATTTGATGTAGGCCTTTTCGGTGTCACTTAAAAAAGACCCAGTCAAAAAATATTGATAATTATATCGATCTTTACAACTATATTATATTACTACTAAAGCGTAGTATTAGTAGTAAGATCGGGTCAGGAAAGCACAAATATTAGTTTCTCGAAACTAACTATTTAGTTAAAGTGATAAATGTGGGGTTTTGTGTGGTTTGAGATTTGAATATGCATAAAAATAAAGTACAAGGAAAATAAAGGATAGATGTGCAATCAAACGAAACGTTCTAGCTTAAAGGAACGAAATCAATCAATGTAATTTTGATCATCAAAGTATCAAAGCATGATTTTAACTTCTTATCTATGTCTAGCCCAATTGATTAGACAAGATACCAATGGTCCAAAATATTAAATTAACCAATTTGATTAGATGAGAAGCATCCTAATAAATTTAACTAACTATATTACGCTTTAGGAATTATGCTAAGATAAATTTTCAACAGGAAAAGCCTACTTAGAAATTCAATACGGTTTCCCCTAGGTCAATAGAACCATGTTCTTTATTGTCGACCACAAATAATAGGCCTATCTAACCTTTTTCTTCTTAGAGATTAAACTATAACTACATGTCACATATTATATGTTAATCTAAAGCGTTGAATTGTACAATCAAACATTGGTTATCAATCAATAGCAAGAAAATGTCATTCATAATCAATAAATTCAAAGTAAAACCCATAGACAAGAAAGCTCAATGATATTATCAAAATACTCCAAAAAATACAATAGGTTCCTCCAAAATCTCCTATACTAGAAAACTATAGATCTTACCTTCCCATGGTGGTGGAAAAGATGGAACCCAACATCGTTTCTACTTGATTATAGGAAGAAGATGAAAGCAAACCTAAAAACTAATGTTGTAGATGGATAGAGGGCAAAAAAAACGAAGAAGTGGTCATTTGCTTGAAATGACCACCTAGATCAAAAGATCCTAAAAATAGCGTCACGACACTATGTCTTTTTTAAGCATTCTATGAAGAGCATCGTGCCACAATGCCGTAAGGCGCCACAACGCTCTCACCTGGGTGTAGTTTTGTCATTTTCTTTCCCATTTGAAGCCTCAGATGCCCTTTTTAGCTCTTAATTGCTCCAAATTAACCCCGAACGGCTCGTAACGCTCTAAAATGCATGTATTATTTGATATCCTACAAATATAAACATTTAAGCACATTAAATACCATAAAACGGGCAAAATTAGAGGCACTAAGATAACACATTTTGGGTGCTATCAAATAGTCAACAAAATTTATATATTGTAAAATTCTACTCAGTTTTAGATATATTAAAAATATTATAATTAAAATAATATATAAACACGCATATTGCAAAATTTGATGCTCAAAAGTTGAAATATTAAAAAATATATATATATATAATATACATATTGAAAATTTAAATAATATATGAATCTAAATATTAATGAATTTTAAAATTCAAAATTAAAATAAAATATAAATATAGCAGAATTATTTTTGTAAATAACCAAATTAATAAAGAAAATAAAAATATAGAGTTGTTTCCAAATATAGCAAAATGAACCAAATTATTTACAAAGATAGAAAAATTTTACTATCTATCAGCGATAGACCGCAATAGGCATCTATCACTTGAGCAATAGATTTCGATAGACTTTTATCACTCAAGCAATAGAAGTCTATAATGATCTGTCGCTAACATACAGTGAAAATTTTCTATATTTGTAAATAGTTTGATATTTTTTCTATTTATAATAATTTTCCTAAAATATAAAAGATGGAAACAAATATAAAACAAAAAAATAAACAAAAAAATAAAAGTGTTCATCTTGGAAGTTGAAATTTGAAATATAAAAAAATTAATATACATATTCAAAATTTTAAATAGTATATAAATCTACATATTTAAGAATTTTGAAATTTAAAATAAAAATAAAAATATAAATATGGGAGAATTATTTTTGTAAATAAAAAAATTAAAATTAATAAAGAAATTTAATAAAAAAAATAGATTCTTCAAAAAATAAAAATAAAAATTGAAAATGTCCAAAAGAATTAAATAAGTGAGATTCAAACTCATGAAAGGAAGTTACTTACCATTGGTGCCTAATATCAATACACCAAAAATTAAGAATAATTATATATGGGAACGATATAATAGAAATAAAAACAAAAACAGTACAAACTATTTTTTTGTTGTTTCTCAATTTTGGCCCATTTTTTTATAAATATTTCTTAAAATTTAGAAACAAGAAACAGAAACAATAATCAAACAAATCTTTTTCTTAAAAATGAGAAACAAAAACAGGAAAGAAAAATATTATTAAACGGACCCTATAATTCTCTCAATTTTCAAGATCTTCTTTCTAGTCCCTTTCTTGAGCCTCAAATGGGTCCTTGTATTTTTTTTTTGTTTTGTTTTGTTTTTTTTTTTTTTTTTATAGAGGTTTTCTTTATATTTATGAATATAGGTTTATTGTAGACAATTAGGACAAGATTTTTTAAACTTATTTTTTCTCCTTCCGATGTGAATGGACGAGGATATGAGTACATTTTGTTCCTTGTGGAGACAAGCTTCTTCACCGAAATTTGATTATCAACCTCCGAATTTCATTCTTTTCCTATTTTTTACATTCTCCTTCGTGACTCCCATAAACAACAAGTACACTAAAATTTAATTACATTTATGCATCATTCTGGGAAAATTTTAACTTTTTACTACCTTCTTTCTCATATTTAAGTTTTTTTTATTAAATTTAGGTATATTCTCTTATATTTAATTCTCTTATTATTTTATTTTATTTGTTAGTACAACAATGGTGGAAATGGAGAATCTTTATTTTTTCGTATAAAAATTGTAGGGATGGGGGATCGAATCTCCTAATATAGGTTGAAAGTTCATGTAAATTACTGTTGAAGTAAGCTCGCTTTGGCGTATTATTTTATTATTAAAAATTACATTTTGTTTATGAAGGTAGTTTTCAATCATTACAAATTTGTCCAATTTTCTTTTTAAGATACAATTAATATCCATGCAAAATCACTGTGATACCAGTGGTTGGAAAAAATTCATAAAACTTAATTCCTAGTTATTCTAAAACAATTATACTCAATAATCAATATTTAGCATCTAAACATGGATGAAAAACAAAATCTACAAGGCTTTAACATTACTTAGAACTTAATCATAACCTACAAAAGATATGTGGTTTGTAGTCTTTCTCAACTATGCAACTTAGATTAGAATAGGTAGACCCTCACTATCAGATGGAGAATAGAAGGTTGAAGAGGCATAGTATTTTGGGGACCATAGCCCTATATTTACAAGTTGATCCTAGGGTTCCCATAATTCCCTAGCCAATTGGTTGATTTCAAATCACCATGTCATACTTCTATATGAAAAGTTATGGGCTCATAACTAAGGTCACACAATATGCCCATTAAATAGCTCAAATATGTAATTACTATTTAATTTGTAACCCACATATAAATTAATTATTAAATTAATTCCAACATTGCTATTTACTCTTTTGAAGCGTTTGAATAAACAAGTTATGTTTTAAAGACTATAATAGTAATTTTCAAAATCTTGTAATTTTTACTTTATGAATTTGGCTAAGAATTCAATTGTTTAGTTAGAAAAGATGAAAATGGTGAGATAGTAGTGGTAAGAAAACAATCGAAATTTTGAAAAACTAAAAACAGAAAATAAAAGAGATATCAAACTTGTAATTTATGGGTGGGTGGAAAGGCTTAGCCAAAGCCAAAGGTGGGGGAATTTATGCCAAAGGGTTTGGCTTTGGCTGTGGTAAGAATAAAGTCCCTTGAGGGCATTGGAATACACAACTTTGAAAAACCTTTTGTATTTATCATATCATTTTTATTGTCACAAGTGGTACTATCTCATCTTTTATAACCACAAAGTCATTGCTTTCTTCTCTCTCCACTCCAATTCTTTAGAGAAACTTGGTTCTATAAAAAGTAAACTTTCATATTCTATTCTCTTCTACACTTTATCCTATTTTGTTTTCTTCTACTTTTTGGAGTGTGGTAAAGTCTTTCAAGGATATTCTTCAAGGCTTATTTCATTACCCCTTGTATCTTTTGTTGTATTCTTTGCAAATTTGGTTGGATACATGCTCATTATTTATAGAGAAAAAAACAAAAACAAAAACTCTCAACAGATCCCTACCGATAAAATACTCGAGCGATGTGATTCACTTTTTAGTATTGAATTTATACTGGAAGAAGAAATAATAAAATTAAACAATTAAGAGTATTAATGCAACTTTTGAAAAAAGTTTAGTGGTTTTATTGGAAGAGGTACAAAGTTTAAAGATGTACATTGATGATTTTATCCATATACTGACGATAAGGGCATATGTAAATTGTTTTGAAGGTTAACTAAAGTATTTTATGTAATGTTTGATGGTTCATGGATATAGTGAATGAGTAAATAACGTTGTATACAAAATTGGTTTTCAAATTCACTTAAGTAGCACAAAATAATGTTACTCCGACTTTATTTAGAGAATGAAATCGAATGATGGGTTAGACAAAACAAATAAAGTAAGTGACAAATTGAGATAATTTAGGAAATTAAACAAGTAGAAATATTAGTCTAATGATTCACTCCATTGAAAAGTTCAAAGATTATTCATGGAAATGTAAAAAACCAACTCTGACGAATACAATTAGTCTCTTGCAACATTATAAAACTAACATTCTTGATGATTTTTTAAGAACATGCCAAGACTATCTTATAAAACTAACCTTCTTTTAGCAAGCTCTAAATTAAAGGAGCCCTAATTATTAACAAGTTATAGCAACACTTAATCATTCAGTCAGTATCTAATCTAAACTACCTTCGAACAAGCATAGAACTAAACCAATAAATCAATTAATTTGTGGCAGCAAGAGATTAATTCAAATCAGTACTTACATGAAAGCATGAATGGAATTCAAACACATTCAATCGAGGTATTCAATTAATCAATCTTTGCTAAAGTGAACTTAATTCATAGATTTCTTTTCTAAAGGTTGAAAGCTTGATCTACATTCTTGCCATTGTTATATTAAAAAAATAAAATAAAATAATTAAATCTTTGCAGTCTAATTGCTATATCAATCTCTAAAATAAAAAATTTAGCCACTCATATTTATTAATATAAAATCTAATGGCTAAATTATTTTAACAAAATCACAACTCCACATAACTAAAACAAAAAAGGAAAAAGAAAAAGAAAGTAAAGTAATTCACTTGAGCCTTGAAATCTTTCCCAAATCTTCAGAAAGTGTCTCCAGCTCTCGTGCATAAATCAGAATTATCTAAATGTAGTCACAATTATTTTTAGGATAAATATTTCATTAGTTTTTTTAAGTCAAGTGGAAAATAATTCAGGATAATTTACATATATTTCTTTTCAAATTCTCATACTTCCATTTGTGTTAAAAAAAAAAAAAATTATATATTATAAAATATTTCTTTTTTCACATATTATTTCAAGCTCACCTTTAGTAAAAGTAATTAGTTAAATTATTAGTTTAGTTCTTGAATGTTAAGGTTTGTGTATATTTGGTCTATGAACTTTTAAAAATGCCAAATAAAATTAATAAGTTCTACATTCTTAATTTTATGTCAAATAAAATTAATCCTTGAATTTTTTGTCTATTAATTTCTTAAATATTAAAAGGGATCTAAGTGATATTTAAATTTTTAATAATGTTAATTTCAACATAACCCTATAGCCAATTTTGATAACCATTTGACTTTAAATTTTTTATTTTTTAAATTTAAGCAAACACTACTTTCACCTATTTATTTATTTATTTTGTCATCTCTTCTTCTTAAGAATGTTTTCAAAAAATTAAATCAACTTTAGAAAATTAAAGAAAGAAAATAGTTCTTAAAAATAGACACTACATTTCTTTTCCTAAAAGAAAAAGGTTTTGTTGAATGAATCTATGTTTCAAAAAGAAAGAAAAAAGAAAACCTGCTATTTAATCTCACCAAACTTGATAATCAACTGAGTTAATGAGGATTTCCAACCCTTTTTATTAGGGATGGCAAAAAAACCTGCGGGGCCCGACCCAATCAGGTCGAGGAATCCCTGGTTTGATCGAGGACGAGGTTAAACCGGGGACATTCTCCGGGTACCCGTCTGGGGACGGGGTGGGTACCCCCAGCCCGTTTAATCCCCGACCCCACCTCGATTATATATATATATATGTATATATATAAATGTAAAGATGACTGACATCTCGCTCTCACTCTTGTAGGTCTCGCTCTCGCTCTCGCTCAATATCATTCTCTCTTAGTATCACCTTTCTCAATCTCGCTCTTGCTCTCTCTCAGACCTCAGTATTGCTAGCTCTCGCTCTCTCTTCTCAATCTCACACTCTCGCTCTCTCTCAATTCTCGCGGGGAATGGGGCCCCCATGAGGACTTGTCTCCCCAACGGGGATGGGGGAAATTCCCCCATCACCCCGCCTCGACCCCGTTGTCATCCCTACTTTTTATTACTTTATTGGACAATAAGAAATATGAGCCTTATCTTTTGATTATATTATTTAATCACAAAATTATACAAGTTTTGTTTTCTCTCTTTAGTTCACTAAACAAATGGATCGAGCTAGAGTGTGATTATAGATCAAAGATTGTAGTTACATATTGATGCTATAATCCAGGTAGGAAGAAATGTATCTAACTTTCATGTAGTTCATTAAATTTGTAATTTGAAGAAGAGAAAACTTGCAAAAACAAAAAGAAAGAACACTATGCTAAAGTTAGAAATGAAGAATTGTAAGTATAGAGAAAAAATTGGAAATTCAAGTTACATCATATGATACGATAATGATGTATTAGGAAAATTGACTTTAAGGTTCATCTTAATTTATTTCGGGTTTTGACATGAGTTTTTCTTAAACTTGAATAAGTTACGATTAAAAACTTGATGATTACCCCAATGATTAACTTGTTCACTCTACAACTATTTGAGTGTAGGTCCACTTTCATCTTCGACTTATTTTATTGGTATTTCTTGGTTTTTGGTCTATTTTGTCAGGTCTAAATTTACCCATAATAGTGCATACTCTTTTTTCTAAGATTCAAGGTTCAATTTTTCGTTACACACTAATTACACGAAAAAAAACAAACAAAAATAATAATAAAAAAAAGACAAACAAAATGAATAAATAGATTTGAGATCTGAAACTCTACAATTGCAAAGCTAAATAATAAAATAACATTTTTGTTAGAGATTTTTGTTGTTGGCTCTCGTATTGTTTTAAGGTGGTTCCTTGTGTTTCGCTATTTGTCACATAGTTAGTCTTAACATCTGTGTACACTGTTGGGTGTCTTCTGTGAATATTTTATTTCCTTATCTGGCAGCCTGTATGCAGATTTATTCGAGTCAATTTTATTTCCATCTTGGATTCACCCTTGATTATTTCCTTGCTTTCCTTCCTATTTAAAAGGTGTCGGAGTTCCTTTCTAGGGTTGTCGTTTTCATTGTATTGAGCAAAGATTGAGTGTTAGTTTGGTCGACGTTGTCACTGTGATAAGTGTTCGTGTTCTTCATCTTTCTTTTGTGCATTTGTGACAAATGGAGGAAGCACGAAAAACGTAACATTGTGTCTCAAGAAATACTCGTGGGGTCAAGGGAAGCCTTGGACCTCTTATTGTGAGAAGGGAGTTCTCACTACTCAGAAGTGCTAAGCATTCTAGTGAAGGAAGTTTATTAAGATTTGAAAGAGATAATCGATCGGAGGAGTTCCACATAGGCACTATCAGAATCTGTAGTGTCGCTACACTAATATTGTCGAACTTAGGGGGAGGCATAAAGAAAGGGAGTATCTCATCTAGGAGGAGCCTAGGTGTTAATCAGGTTTAGCTTGACTAGAGTAATTGTAGAAGTTGTCACTTTACAGATAAGTATCTTGTTGTACTTGCTTTACTTTTCAATATTAGTGAATTATCTTTCTCGGGCATGTAGCCCCCCAAACATAGGTGTGTAACAAGGAATTGGGTTACCAACTTCTGTGTTTCAGTTTTACGTTGCTTGATCTATGTGATGTCAAATTAGTTATCAACATTATTGATTTAACATTCTAATTGTTTAAGTCGCCGTGCATTTTTTTTTTTTCATTTGGTATTAGAGTGGGACTCCTAGATCTTAGGTGTATCGATCACGAATGGTATCAAGGAAGGTGGCTCCACTACTTGACCTCCAGTTCTAGATGGAATAACTTACTCCTATTGGAGCTCGTATGATAACATTTTTGAAATCCACAGTAAGACGTGGAAAGTTGTGGTTACCCAATGGTCTCATCTCATTACAAAAGCTAAAGATAGAAAAGAAATTCTTAAACCAAAGTTACAATGAACAGAAGCGGAAGATGAAGCGTTCTTAGGCAACTCACGTGCCTTAAATGACATTTTCAATGGTGTAGATCAAAACATCTTCAGGCTGATTAATACTTGTGTCTTTGCAAAAGAAGCTTGAGACATTTTATCTGTTGCCCACAAGGAACCTCCAAGGTCAAAATGTTAAGACTCCAATTGTTAACTTCTAAATTTGAAAACTTGAGAATGGATGATGAAGAATCCATTGTCGAATTTAATGTTCATCTACTTGATATTGCCAATGAATCGTTTGCCCTTGGAGAAAAGATCTTAGAGGAAAGGCTGGTACGTAAGGTGCTTAGATCTCTGCGAAAGAAGTTTGATATTGAAGTTACTGCTATAGAAAAGGCATAGGATATTGCTTCGCTGAAAGTAGATGAGTTGTTTGGGTCCCTACTAACCTTTGAAATGTCTAAGAGCATTGCCCTTCAATCTATTGGTGACCCTCTCAAAGAAGCATCAGATAAAGAATTTGATGATTCCTTGGCTGAGTCCATAGCCCTTCTCTCTAAACAATTCAATAAAGTACCGAAGCGCTTTGGAAAGGAATCTGGTGAAAAGACTGTTGCTCAGCATGACTCTAACCCATTCAAAGTAATCAATAATAAGAAGGATGGTGACAAGCCTGCGAATTCCTATTCTAAAAAAGAAAAGGGTCTCAGGTGCAGAGAATGCAAAGGTTCCGGTCACTTTCAAGCAGAATGTCCAACATTTCTCAAGAGACAAAATAGAAGTTATGTACTGACCTTATCAGATGATGAGACAGACTCAAGTGAGTCCAAGGCAGATGTTAAAGCACTTGTCAGCAACATTTCATTTGACACATCGTCAGGTGTGATATCTGAGTATGATGCTTACGCTGAAAATGAGATTGATGTAAATACTTCTTTTGTGTCTGATAATCCATCTTTTTAGGCGTTGTTCAACAAATGGCGTGAAGATATGAAGGTTTTGGACATTCAGAAAGAAATAATTGAATCTTTTTGGCCGACAACCATCGCCTGATGTCCACTATTGCAGAACTAAAGCATGAGTTGGCCCAATCTAAGGTTGAAAAAGAATCTATGGTGAAGAATATTTAGATGCCAATTTTAATACAACTCTTGAAAACATCCTTTCTAAAGGAAAATTTGCCGGTAATCATCATGGCTTGGGATTCATCAATTCTAAAGTGCAATCCACATCTCAATCCCAAATAAAGGAAAATGAGATGTTGTATTTGTTAAAGCTTAGAACACATAATCCTATAGGACTGCTGAGGCCTCATCCAGTTACTGACACAGAGCCTCAAACAAGCATCGCAAATCTCGATGGATCTGTCACTTTTGTGGTAAACCTGGTCACATAAAACCATTCTGCTATCAATTGTGGGATATGTCTAGAAGAACAACTAACTATGGCAGAAATCCCCATTCTTTTCATTCTGAGAGGACATAAGGTAGAAATGTAAGAGCAGTTTAGAAAGTTAAGGAGAATTAGATGAAATGCAATGTGATTTTGACTTCTCTCTAATCATATGCTAAAGATGACTAGTATTTTGATAGCAGAAGCTCTCGCCATATGACTAGTGAACGAAACTATTTGACTAATCTCAAGCCTGTAAGTTCTGGTAAAGTCACATTTGGAGATAGAGCTATCGAAAGAATCATTGGAAAGGGAAAGCTCAATGTTTCGGGCCTACCTTCTCTTGATGACGTTATGCTGGTTGAAGGGTTGACTGAAAATCTCATCAACATGAGTCAACTTTGTGACCAAGGATTACAAGTAAGCTTTACAAAAGAACAGTGTATTGTTACTAATGATGTTAAAACTCTTGTCATGACAGGCACTCAATCATTGGACAATTGCTAAATATGGAATTCTAATTCTACATCCTCAGTTTGCCATCTTTCCAGGCAAGACGAAGCACACATGTGGCATAAGAAACTCGGTCACATCAGTATGAAGACAATTCAAAAAACGCTTGCTAAGAATGCTATATATGGCATTCCATCCTTAGCTTCTTCAATCACCATCATCTATAGAGACTATTAGTCCGGCAAGCAAATGCATGCCTCTCATAAACTGATTTCTCAGCAAGGGTCCTCTCGTGTTCTAGAACTTCTTCATATAGATTCTATGGGCCTCATGCAAATTGAAAGTTTGGGAGGGAAACGATATATGTTAGTTGTTGTTGATGACTTTTTTCGTTACATTCGGGTCAGATTTCTGCAAGAAAAATCTAAGGTGTTTGCTCACTTTTAGGCATTGGTCCTACAAATTCAACATAAAAAAGATCTTGATGTCAAGAGAACCAGAAGCGACCATGGGAATGAATTTGAAAATGTTCACTTTCCAACTTTCTATACGGCAGCTGACATTTGTCATGAATTCTCTACCCCATCACCCCTCAGCAGAATGGGGTGGTTGAACAAAAGAACAAGACGCTCCAAGAAATGGTTCGTGCAAATATTGCATGCAAAGCATCTACCTCTTCATTTCTTAGCTGAGGCCTTAAACACTATGTGCCATATTCATAATCGGGTTGTCCTTCAGGCTGGCACGGACACCACAATCTATGAAATATGGAGGGAGAGACGTCCAAATGTGAAGTACTTTCATGTGTTCGGTAGCACGTGATACATTCTTGTAGATAGAGAAGTTAGACGCAAATGGAACTCAATAGCGGATAAGGGAATATTCCTTGGATACTCTGCAAGCAGTAAAGTTTATCGTGTATTTAATACTTGAACCCGCTCCGTTATGGAATCCATAAATGTGACTTTTAATGATACCTCTAACCCTAATGTATCACTTGTTGATGATGATACAAGTGAGACTATACCTACAAATGTCAACGCAAATGTTCATATCAATAGTCTTGACAAGTCACCTGAACGGCCCCCTGAAACTATGCTAGAACTGATCAATATGTTACAGTGGATCACCATGAAGGGGATGACAAGCATCTCTCCACAGGGTTAGTAAAATTCATCCATCCAGCAATATCATTGGAAGTTTGGAGGCTAGAGTGGCAACCAAAAGAAAGAACAAAGTAAACTATATCGAGATGATTACCAATGTGTGTTTTACCTCTTCTGTTGAACCTAAGAATGTTAAAGAGGCTCTCAAAGACAAATGTTGGGTTAATGCCATGCAGAAAGAAACAAGGTTTGACCTCTTGTTCCCCACCCAGAATCGTCTAATGTGATTTGCACTAAGTGGATCTTTAAAAATAAGTCTGATGAGAAATGGAACATCACGAGAAACAAAGCTCAGTTGGTAGCAAGGGATACACTTAAGTGGAACGGGTGGATTTTGATTAAACTTTTGCTTCGGTCACCAAACATGAGGCTATTAGACTTTTGCTTGGGATATTCTTCTTTCTGAAGTTTAAACTATATCAGACGAACGTAAAAAAGTGCTTTTCTGAACGACTATTTGAATGAGGAAATCTATGTCAAACAACCTAAGGGTTTCATTGATCTTGAAAAACTGCATTTTGTGTACCGGCTAAACAAAGCTCTGCATAGTCTTAAACAAGCCCCTTGAGCTTGGTATGAGCGGTTGACTAAGTTCCTTGAGCTGCATGACTATAGTCGAGGGGGAGTTGATAGGACTCTGTTTGTAAAAAGATCTAAAGACCAGTTTGTAATTGTGCAAATCTATGTGGATAATATAGTTTTTGGAGGAATGTCTCAAGAGATGGTAGATCACTTTGTTAAACAAATGCAGGATGAGTTTGAAATGAGTATGGTTGGGGAATTGTCATATTTTCTGGGATTTCAAATCAGGCAGTTAGATAAAGAAGTGTTCATTTCTCAGTCGAAAGACGGGAAGAACCTTGTTAAAAAGTTTGGGCTTGAAAAGTCTAGTATCAAACGAACTCCTGCTCCCACTCATGCTAAACTTACTAAAGATAGTGGGGGAACACCTGTGGATGAGCAACTGTACAGAAGCATCATTGGAAGTTTATTGTACTTACGACAAGCAGACTCGACATTGCATTTGTTGTTGGGGTTTGTGCTTGTTATCAATCCAAACCAAAAACTAGACATCTGATGAGTGCTAAAAGAATAATCTGCTACATCAATTGGACTAGTAATTATGGGTTGTTGTACTTGTTTGACATCAATAGCACCTTAGTAGGGTACTGTGATGCAAATTAGGCAGGAAGCTCAAAATGTCGAAAAACACCTCCAGCAGATGTTTCTTTCTCGAAAACAATTTGGTTTCATGGTTCATTGAAAAGAAAAACTGTGTATTACTGTCCACTATAGAGGCAGAATACATTGCTGTTGGACGTAGTTGCACGCAGCTTATCTGGATGAAGCACATGCTTTAGGAGTATGATATCTCACAAGATGTCAAACACTCTATTATGACAACATGAGTGCTATAAACATCTCCAAAAACCCTGTTCAACATAGCTAAACAAAACATATTGACATACGACATCATTTTATTCGTGACTTAGTTGAAAGCAAACAAATTGTTCTAGAACACATCAACACAAAAAATCAAGTAGCTAATATTTTCACAAAAGGTCTGGACACCGCCTGCTTTAAAGTATTGAAAGTTTCCCTAGGCATATGTACTCTTGATAATAGCAACTAAATAAATGAGTTTAGCATAAAGGAAGTACGACCCAGTTGATTTCGAAGAGTGTTGGATGTGACCTGCATTAACCGTCTTAACTATGGTTGGTAAAGGGTTAACCAGGTCAATTCATGCTCTAATTTCAAATTACTCCAATTTTTAATTTGTCTAGCAGTTTAGTTTTGATGGCTTTCATGCAATCGTTGTGGGTTCTCATAAAATTCATTCGTCTTGAGGTTTTTCCTTGGTTGTTCTCTCCTTCATCGGAATTGAAACTTCAAAAGTAAACATGGTTTGCTACAAAAGAAAAAAAATACCAAACAAAAATTGCATGTTGAAGTAAAGGTTTCTCCTAAATGAACAAATATGGCGTTCAGGTTCGTGGTATGCCCGCGAGAAAATGTGAAGTTGGTGTGCTTTCTTCGTCTGTAAAACGGAGGCGTTGATGCGCACTTTTCATGTTACCGCAAGTGTATGGGTCAATTTATAATATAGTTAAAACGGCTTGGAAGGCCGAGTATCGTCCTCAGGGTATTGGTTTGATGATTCTTTTAGCTATTCAGAGATCATCCCAATTTTATTTAGGAAACCAATTTATAATGACACTTAGGCCTAATCTAAGAAAGCAAATAAAAGTGATCAAGATACGCATAATATTAACTAAGAGTCGTTTTAAGGAATAGATTTCATCAAAGGTATCATTAAACAAAATTGCTCGACTCTTGAAGTAATTAGCACAACACCTAGATCTAAAAGTCTTTTATCTGGATTAAATCTTTCAAAAGCAATCTTTTTTTTTTTACTTAAACTCTAATTACTAATTTCTTGAAACTAGGTGATTAAGCAAAGCATTAAGAACGTTCGTCAACGATCTCTGTTTTCAAACAATAGTCTAGCATGCATGATCTAACTTAAACATACTTCTCCAAGCAACATTTAAATCATAGAATCATTCAAATGTCGATCAACCATTCAAAAGCATTAAGAACAATCATGCTAGAAAGTATAAATGCAAATTAACATTCAAGAAGCAAAGTGTTCCACACTTTAAACCTAGGAATTCATCTACCCCTAAAACTATGAGAAGCTTAGCCTAACATGGCTTCCATAGACAAAACCAACATTCGAACAACAACATACAACAAATAGACCAAGAATAAAGAAAGGGAAGAAAAGTTATCCGGCTTCCAAGCTTGTTTCCATGATGGATTTGGCCTTCCGACATCCTTGAATCTTCCAGCATCATTGAATCTTCATATTTTACACTAAACCCTCACTCTAGGTCTTTAATTCTCCCCCTTCTTCTCTCCTAAAGTTGCTGGAAACCCTTCAATTTATAGACTTAGCTGCCTAGATTTCTTTCCAAAACTGTAGATTTTTCAAATAAGAAAGGCTGGCACCGCTACGCTGACCGACATAAAAGGGTGGCGCTGCCATGCTGTGAGGCGGCACCGCGGCTCTGTGGGTCATTGAATCCTACCTTCAGCGCTGAGCTGCAACGTCGCGCTAGTGTTATTACGCTTGCGTGGCTGGTTGCTCTCAGGAAAATGTGTTGTGGCAGCGGCGAGCTAGCGATTTGACGCTACCTTGTTTTTGGAAATTTTGTGATTCTTTTCTGCTTTTCACTTGATTTTTGCTCAATTTGGTTCTTTTGGCTTTCAATTCTTATTTTCTTTATATTAACCTGAAAGCCACTAGCAAACAAGTGAAATCTAATAGAAACTCCTTTAATTTAAGAGAATAAAAAGCACCAAACGCTTTCCAGGCGTCTGGGTGCAAGCCCCACAGTTGATGATAAAGGAATGGCTAAAGTAAGTTCCCCTAATCTCACCTTGACTGATTTGGTAGAACTTGGGAAAGAAATTTTTCCAAAGAAGTGTGGGCCCTCGTCGAGTGAGTCGTCTAATCACTCAAACGAGTTTATGGATATCCCGCAAAACCCTCGTGTAAATGATAGGACTTAATCTTCAAGCTTTAAATAAGTTAGGGTTAACGAAACCAGTGGCATGATAAATCTTCCTTGCATGAGATTGTTTGTCCCGAGTCTATTTACTCTAAAATCGTAGTTACTGAGAATGTTTCTCCTAAGAAACAGTCTAGATCTATTGAAGGAATTTCTGATGACTGTGCTACTAGAATTATTGTTGAAATTTTGGCCTCTGTGGCTGACATGGGTGAGGAGTGTGGTATTGAGAATTCTAGTTCTCCTGATGTTCATGTCGAACGTAATGTTTCCGTCCCCTCTAAGTCTCCTGGCGAAAGTATCCTGAAAAGAAGTCATTCTGTGAGTGCTGATCCTAAGATCAATGTTGAGATCAATCCTTCTCCTGCTACTTCAGGAGACAGAAACATTGATGACTTGCCTAGCCCGCCTATTAGTGGTACTCACATTGAGCAAAATGTGTCAGCAAAAGAAGCCTATGTGTCTCTAGGGTCTTCTAGTGCTGAGTCTCAAAAGTCTGAGAAAATGTTTTTTTGATGAAGATGATTATTGGGGTTTGTTGAGTAGTTCGGAGGAAGAAGCTCCAGTAAATGCAAGAGTAACTAGGAGTTCAGCAAAAGAAAAAAGAAAGGTTGCTTCCATAAAGAATGTTGTTGTCGTGTCATAAGATGGTGTGCCATTTCATTCTGAGGCAAAGGCAACTCTCTGGAAGTATGTGGTCAAACGAAAGATCGTCAATGAGAAGGAATTATTGCCAAGCACTTAAGAATGCTTGAATCTCATAGACCTCCTCCCAAAAGTTGAGTTAGGTAAAACAGTGTTGTGCTTGGGCCTTTTCTACCCCCAGTTAGTTCGGCAATTCATCGTTAATTTGTCGGCTGATTTTGATAATCCCTTGAGTTCTGACTTCCAAAAGGTGCATTTACAAAGACATCAGTTTGAGTTCTTACCTGCCATTACCAATAAGTTTTTACAGCAAAATGTCCTAGAGAATGTTACGGAGTAGCGTCTATCAGTGAGAGAACTGGCTTTGAACTGATTGGTGGTGTAACTATTGGGTTTTATGTCCTAAAACTCGTTGTTTGTAAATTTATAACTTATTCTCAATAAAATTGCTATCGAGATCTATTTAGTAAAGTTGTTATTGAATATATGAATTGCATCTATTAAATCCAATAAATTAAAAGATCCTTGGCTATAATATGTATGCTTAAGCTTTATGTATAGATGTAAAAGTGGATCAAGTTTAAGTAATTAGCCAAAACGGTCTACAGTACAAGGACAAAGCTGGGTACCTTATCCTAGTAACACTACGGATGTGGTTCATTTTGTATTTGTTACAAATGATGTGATCCAATATTATACATGTAGAGACATGTGAGTGGAGTCATCCTATGCAATGAGTTTGCATAAGACCAAACCATGAAATAATCACTTTTTCTTTATAATACTATTTACTGTTAAAATTGATTATTTCAAACCTGATACTTACGTAACTCGATCTTGATCTTGAGGTAACTATGAACTCCTATTTGTTTGAGATTATCTTTTAATCTGCATAGGTGAGAGTGGCCCGAGTACGCCGACTCAATATATCTCCCACTTTAGGGATAAGATCAGACAGATAACTGGGGACATAGTCTTGCAAGATGGAATTCACTCTACCTATTAAGATAGTAGATAAGTTGTTCCCTTAAGTACTTATCCTGGACTTGAACCAATGAGCCCCACCCTCTCATTGGCTCGAGAGAAACTAGGTTTTTTGGTTGGACCACAAATCGATTGTTATTAGAGGTTTAGTGGGACTTTAGGAACGAGATGTAATTATAGGGGTAAAACGGATATTTTAACCCAGCTGTAATTAGGAACAATTTGTGAATGATCGACTTACTTATTATGGTTATATCAAGTAGACATAAATATATCTACAGTGAGGAGAGTGCAACTACTAGGCTTTAGTGGAGTGACCTGGTAGTTAATGAATATTAATTAACTAGGTTAAAGAATCTATCCGGTTAATTTCAAATCCTTGGAGCTCATGATTTGTAGGTTCATTAGTTCCCCTCGTTAGCTCATGGACTAAACCTTAGAACATATATTGAGTGAATTTGAAATGTTTGAATTCGAGCAAAATTTTTATGGTTTGTTCATTTAATTATGAATTAGACGAAATTGGAGAGTTAGAAATATTTAAGTGTGATTTAAATATTTTTAGGATGAATAGAGATTCATCAAAATGGAATTTGTTGGGAAAAGTGGAAAAATAATTAATTTAATAAAGTTAATTATTAATTTAATTAATTATTATTTAAATTAATTATATATTAAATCAATTTTATTGAAAATTAATATTTGAAATTAATTTTGAATTAAATATCAATTTTTTAAATTGAATTAAAAAAAAAAATCCAATTTTAAGAAATTGGGAAATTCCACTATGCATGTTGATAATAGGTGGTGTTCTTCATGTATGAGTCTTCCTCACCTTCCTTTTTCACCTCTAAATCGAGTGTGTTAATCTACTGACTAGTTGTCTTCATGTATATCAATCTGATTTGCATGTTTTCTTCTTTAAATAGAAGAAAGAAATTGGTTAAGCTTGATGGCTAATTGATGAAAAAACTCTCATTCACTTAAAAACTGAAAACAATGTGTTCTTCAACTTTTTGCTTCAAATTGAGCTCATTTTTGGATCCCACAATCCATTCTAAAGCCTAAGAATAACAAGAAAGACACTAGAGGTTGTCCATGAAGTGTTCGTGATCTGTAATTTGAAGAATCCATCTTCAATTTTGAGCTTCAACAAGTAAGTTGTTCTTCCCTGTTTTTTTGGTTTTAGAACTAGCATATTTAATCTTTAAAGTTGATGTAATTAGATCCTAATTGCTTCCATTAACATATTGTTAACTCCCTCAGTAATGACCTGACTTTTCCAACTGGCCGGACAGCAGCCTGTGTAAATTTTTGGGCAGAAAGAGGGAGTGGTATCTGGAGAAGGGATCAGGAAGAGATTATTTTGTTTTGTTTCTTTGTTGTGTTGGTTTGGTTTGGTTGGGCTCTGTTTAGTGTTGATTTTTGTTGTTCTTGTTGATCTTGCGTGGTTTGTTGTGTTGGTTTGCTTTTGTTTGTTTCTCGGGCAGTATGGATGGTATGTCTAATGTTAAGACACTTCAGTTGTTATCTTGTTTGCAATACATCTGCTTTTTCTATGATTGTTAGTTCTGCCTTAAAAATCCTTGGCCAAAGGGGTTTGTTAGAGATTTGTGTTGTTGGCTCTCGTATTGTTTTAAGATGATTTCTTGTGTTTCGCTCTTTGTCACATTGTTAGTATTAACATCTATGTATATCGTTGGGTGTCTTCTGCGAATATTTTACTTCTTTATTTGGCACCTATATGCAGATTTATTCGGGTCGATTTTATTTCAATCTTGGATTCGCCCTTGATTATTTCCTTACTTATCCTTCCTATTTAAAAGGTGTGAGGTGTTTCTTTCTATGGTTTCTGTTTTCATTGCATTGAGTAGAGATTGAGTGTTAGTCTGGCCGACCTTGTCACTGTGATAAGTGTTTGTGTTCTACATCTTTTCGCTGTACATCTTTTCGCTGTGCATTTCTTTTTTTTTTTTTTTTTTTTCACAACAAATTTGGGTGGGTAGAAGCTATGGCGACGGACTTTTGCCTATGATTTGTGCCCTTGCAAAAAAGTGTCAAATGCTTTTTTAAATATCTATCGGTACTTTTTTGGGTCAGTAGAGAGTATAAACTTTGTAGTGCAATTTTTGTTATCAAAACCTAATATGGAGGATAAGATATAAGGAAAACCCTAGGTTTACCTCCTATAAATGTACCATTATAACTTTATTAAAAAGTAAAGTTCATATTCTTTTCCAAAAAGCTAGTTGCATTGTGTTCTCTCAAATAACTTAAGCACCACAGTGTATGTGGTAAGCACCACACCGGTGCACAACTCTTTCTCCTTTGCAGGTTGTCTCACCCCAAGTCGACTATGTCGATTAACGCATCATGATGGCCTCATCTCGGGTCACCTCCTTCTATTTGCCTCATTTCATGCCAACTTATCAATAGTCCCCTCGTTCAAGATCATCTCATCTCAAGTCATGATCTCAATTTGGTCTTATCATTCTAGGTCACCTCTTTTGCAAATAAAAGACATCATCGCTAACACATGAAAGTCTGTCAGATTCTTTTGGTCAGATTTTGCATCAACACTCGAATATAAAATCTTAATAGAAAGTTAAGGAGTAATATAATAATAATAATAATAATAATAGTAATAATAATAATAATAATAATAATAAGTGGAGTCCATGATCAATATCTATATGTCGGTTAACACATCGTTAAAATCTTACGTTAATGAGATATCTTGTCCACCAATTCAGCCATTTTCTTAGCTTCAGACCATTGACCATACATTTATATATATATACACATTCTCCTTTCATTTATGTGGTTAAAAAGTTCATTTGCACTTCAACTTTAGTAAGAATCTAGTCTCCAATTAAATGTTATTTTGTAGTTGTGATGTAGTTCAGAAAATTCCGTGTGAAACAATTTAGTCTTAGTATTTATATTTTACCATAGGTAACATTCATAGCATAAAAAATATTTGAAAGTCTCAATAAATTTAGAAAGAAGGGAGAAATAATGAACAATTTATATATTCACGAATTAGAATTGCATTGGAATTGGTATTTTATTGCTATCTATTAAATCCACTCTATTTTTTGTTATTTTATTTTTATTTTGAGTAGAACAAATATGTTGAACATCTAATCTTAAATATGTGTATGACTCAACATTAATTGAGATATCTTCTTTTAAAGTGAAGATTCAAATCTCCTATACATCACTTGTTACTGAAAACAAATCTGCTCGTAATAATTATATCCCTCAACTGTTAAAATTTATTTCCCTATTAATTCATAGATGAGATAATAATTTATTAAATAAATATATTTTGATGGGTTATAATGGACATAGAAAGCAATCTTATATTAATTATAGTCTCAAAACTTTTTCATCAAGCTAACAGGAACATAATTCCATTAAATTAAAATAAGAAGACCTTTTGATGAAGAAGGGAAAGATTTAAATCTCTCAACTCGCATGTTTATTGATTCTTTTTTTTTATATAAAAAACCCATTCCGCTAAATTATTAAAAAAAAATAGTTCTTTAACTTTGCATATATTGGGTTAAAAATATTCATAAACTTTAAAAACTTTAAAAAAATATCTTTACTTTTAAAAGAGTTTAAAAATATTTTTACTATTAGTAGTTTTGGATAGAAAATTTTTTACTGTTTTGTTTAAAAAATACTCTTGAACTTTCAAAAGTTAAAAAAAAAAACCCTTAAACTTAAAAAAAAGAAAAGTTCTAATCAAAGTATCTTTATTGTCAATATGTGAATAAAAGCCGTTAGTACCTCATTGTAAAAATAACTCTTTTTTTATTAAAAAAAATTAAAAATATGCTTTTAGAGATAGTATAGTGATCAATTTGTTAGAAATTTCTTGGGTTAAAAAAAACCCAATTTTGAAACAAATTATATAGGCATCCTCATTTTTTTCATATAGATACTCTCATTTTTCTCTTATTTGTCTAATTCTTATACCAATTTATGAAAATAATAAATAACCAAATATAAAAAAATGTATTTGGCTATTAACACACACTCAATTGCTAATGTACAACCTTGTTAAATCATTTAAGTCTAATTCCTTGATGTTTCCATTATGCTTTTTTTTTCTTGTTATTGTTTACCTATTTTAATTGAAGTAGGTAGTTTTATTTATTTATTATTATTTTTTTAAAATAAACAAATGTCAAATAGTTTTTTTTTTTAAAAAAAGTCAGAGTATTAAGAAGAGAGGAAAAAAAAATAAGGAGAATAGAGAAGTAAGAAGGTATTAACGATCTTTATTTAGATACTAACAGTGATGATATCTTTTTTAACATTTTTTAAGTTTAAGGGTATTTTTGGAACTTGCACTTTTTTAAATTTGAGGATATTTTTTAAACTTTTGAAAATTTAGGGGCATTTTTTACACAAAACAGAAATGGCTTCCATCCAAAACTATCAGTGAGAGTATTTTTAACTCTTTTATAGAAACTAGTGTATTTATGAACTTATGAAAGTTTAAGAGTATTTTTGACACAAAGTATAAAGTGTAGAGAACAACAACAACAAGTCATGGGGATTATAAAAACCTTGAAATCAATATTATATATTATGGTGATGGTGGATCCCAATATACAGAATATTCTATGAGAGTCTCTTTTTTTCAATCATCACTTATTCCAAGTCTGAAGAATTTGATAATTCATCAAAACTTTTCTCTCACTCATAGTTACAACTTCTTTTGGAGTCAGTAGATTAAGATTATACTTCATTCTTCTTCTTCTTACAACTTCTTCTTCTTTATATTTTATTCCTAAAAATATTACATGTACACAATACTTGCCATATATTGGTAGAGTGATTTTGAAATCACTCCCACACACATAACATTGTAGTTCCCACACCCACAAGATAGGTACTAATTATGAAGTTTAGTCAAATTATTAGGACTAAATTCTAATTTTTGAAATTATAGAACTAAATTTTAACTTTTCATCCAAATTTGTAATTTAAGCTATCTTAGTTTATCACTGTTGCCGAATGGTAGATAAATCATTTTCTGACATGATCTTTTCTTTTTTTGAATAGAAAAAACAAAGTCAAAAGTCAATGGAATAACATTGATAATTAATTTCACTAATAGGGATTAGAATGAAATGAAATGTTTAATTAATTACCAACATTAATATAAAGTTGAGACAAGCTAAGAGAGACTCTCATCATACCCACCAAAGAACACACATCCCATAGTACATCTTTTCTTTTTCTTCTTTCTCCCATAAAAGAAAAAGGACATTCAATCAAATTATATTCTCAATTAATATATCAATAGTGGAGAAAAAAAAAAACATGTAATTAATCATATGAAGATAAAACTTGAAGTTGAGTGGGTCCGACATGTCGAATCTTTGAGCTTTTTCTCTTTGTTGTTGTAGCTTCTTTCAATGAACCAACCCCTTTTATAACATTGCACATCACTTCTTTTTATATACTCTCAAGCTGTGTGGTTTTCTTTTAAAGAGAGATAAGAACAAGAGGAGAAGCTAAAAAGGATTTTTTTTTTTCTTTTCTTTTCTTTTCTTTTACTATAAAGAGAAGAACTCACCACCAAATTAGCCACATCTAAATTCAAAAGACAATGTTGGATAAAATTTGATTCTAGAATCATCTATGGAAAAATCCACGTCATTTGCCACCTGCCGAGATTCAAATACCAAATGAATTAAAATTTAGGTTATATTATCAATTTTAGTTCTTATTACTTGAGTTGAGTTAATATTTCAATTGAATCTTTTAAAACTATCTCGATTAACTTAAATATTAACCATCATAGATAAGTTAAAGATATCAAAGGAAAAGAAAAACATGTCATACAAAAGAATTGTTAATATATATATGATAATGGTATGCATATTTTGAGAGAGTGAACAAATCTATAGGTTAAAACATAACTAGAAAGTTTTTAAATCATTCTAACCGAACTGTAACTATATGAAAATTATATGAACTAAAATGGAAAAAGATTAATTAAATTATAAGCTTGATGGTTGAAGTTAAAGAGTGTGTAATATATCTCTAAACTTTATAAGTCTCTCAAATTTTAGTATAAACTATTATGTCTAATAGGTTCATTAACTTTAAAAAATGTCTAATGAATATTTGAATTTTGAATTCTATATCTAACGAGTCTTTCAACTTTTAATTTTATATCTAATAAATTCTTAAGGTAATGAATCCATTTACGCTCATTTGATGATCATTTGGTTTTTAGTTTTTAGTTTTTGAAAATTAAGCCTATAAATATCTTTTCCAAATCTAATTTTTTTGCTTTGTTATCTATTTTTTTACCAATATTTTAAATAATCAAATCAAGTTTTGAAAAAAAAAAAAAAGTTTTTAAAAAATTGGTTTTTTGTTTTTCAATTTTGACTAAAACTTCAACCCTTTCACTTTAAAAAATAAATTAAACATTTTTTTTTGAAGAAATTACGAAAAAATAGGCAGAATCTTATTTTTTCTAAACATCTTAAAAGCCCACTATAATCTATTAGATACAAAGTTTAAAGCAATTTTTTCTTTTCTATAAATAGTAATTAACTCTTATTTAATAATGATAAAAAAAATGTTTTCAAACATAGAAAAATGGTTGAAATTAATTATAAATATAGCAAAGTTTTATTTTTATTATCTATGATAGACAGCGATAAACCTACATAGACATCTATCACTTCACCAGATAAACACAAAAAGATGTCTATCACTAGAAATTAAAATTTTTGTATATTTGTAAATAGTTTGATATTTGTTTATTTATAATAGTTTTTTTTTTTTAAGAAATAAGAATACTTATTACTAATTATTTTAATGATAAGAGTAATTATTAACGTGGAATGATGGAAGAATGAGTAATTATTTGATTGCATTTGTAAAATACCTTTTCTTTTGTCACAATAATGGCTTAGGAAAGCGAGGAAAACAACGATGAAAGCAATCCCAGCAATGAGTCCAATTATTACTGCCAATGTCTTCTCAATCTCAACGTCGTCGTTTCTACCATCTGTAAACCAAATTATAATTACAAACTTAGAAGAAGAAGAAGAAGAAGAAAAAAAAAAAAAAAAAAAAAAAAACCCTATAAATTTGATGGATCTTGCTTTATTCAAATTCTTTCTTTTTCTATTGTCTTTACTCTGTTGGATGGAAATAGCTTTTAATCTGATAGGAATCACCTGTGTTCCAAAGGTTTTCCATTTTCAAATATGTATAATTAAAATCATGTGATTCTCTAGGTGGGGTTTTGATGTTTAAGGGTTTATAAATATAATAACTTAAAGTTTAGGGATCAAATTATAAAGTTCAAACTTTATATGATAAAATACAAAAGGGTTCTAGAAATTTTTGTTTCAATTCAAATTTCAAATCTAAATTAACTAATGAAGGAGATTGTTTTGTTTTGAAAGATTAGGGATTATGTTAAAATAAATTAGAAATGTTACTAAAATATAACTTAGCTAAATAAAGTAATTAATATAATTAGAATGATTTTAAAAAATTGGTGAATTAAGTCTTTTGACCAGAAGTTAGAGGTTGGCCCTCTCCCTCCTGTTTGTACTAAAAGGTTAACCACTAATTTTTTTCATTTAAAAAAGAAATTGCATTTTATTGAATAAAAGATACCTTTTTTAAATTATTTTTTTCCCTCTCACTTTTCTTCTACATTTTTGAAAAGTAAAAAAAAATAAATATATATATGAAAAACTAAATGCATGAAAAGATGTGAAAGGAAAAAAATGGCAATCATCACATTGACCCAAACCTCCAATTCACACCTTTATATGCACATGAAAATATAAATAATTATTTACAAAGATTATAACCAAGTTCTTTTTACTATTATTATTATTATTTATTTTTTCTTTTTGATCTAATTTTACTTGATTGTAAATTAAAAATTAACTCTCTTTATTTGTTTTTGAGTATTTTTCACTGCTAAATTCTATGACTCTCATCCCCAGTGATCACCCACCAACCATTCACAAGTTCCTTATTTGACTCAGCTAAAATATGTCTATTTGCATTTATATATTTTGATTATTTATATATTTTGATTTTAATTAACGTTGTAGCTAAATTTCACTATATTTGATAATTATTTCATTTTTTATTTTTATTTTTAAAAATTAAGTCTATAAACACCACTTTCATCTCTTAGTTTCTTTCTTTATTGTCTAATATTTACCAATAGTTTAAAAAACCAAGCCAAAATTTGAAAAAAAAAAGTAACTTTTAAAATTTGTTTTTGTTTTTGAAATTTGATTAAGAATTCAACCGTTTTACTTAAAAAGGTATAAATGATCCTTATAAAACATATAAAAAAATAGGATTAATTTTCATAAACCAAAAATAAAAAATTAAATAATTACCGAATGATCCCTTAATAATTTAGTAAATTTTATTCAAATATTTTAGCTAATAAATGCCTACAACATCTAAACATGAAAACATAGTACGGACTTTGACTCACCGTTATATTGGTAAAGAAACCTACTCCACCCACAATAATTGAAATAAAATTAGTAATTTCCCACTTATCAAAATAACAGGTTTAAAAAAAAAAAAAAATACTTTTTGGTGCTTAATTTTTATGAACATAAATCTTTTAGTCTCTAAATTTAAAATTTTAGTGGGTAAAGATTTATTGATAAAATGAAGCATTGAACCTAATTAATTAGCTATGAAATAAAGTTTTGTAACTAAATTATTACACTTATAAAAAAAGTAGAGAGTAAAATTCATTTTTAATTCAATTAAAAAATAAAAGCCTACATACCATTTCCTCCACCGCCACTGCCACTGCCATGGGGCCGAACACCGCCATGTGAGAACCGAGCATAGCATTTTCCCAAGAAAGCATCGCCCCACCCCGCCGCGGCACAGTCCGTCCTAAGTCGGCCCACCGCCGCAGCAACACAGTCTTGACACTCCATAGCATCCAAATCCCCAACGCACTGCGCCACCCCCTGAACATCCCCAGACCCACCTACTCTAAACGGCCGATACCCACCGCTGCCATCCGCGGCCGCCAAATACGCCAACACAGCATCTCTTCTAGCCAACCCGCCGGAATCATACCCCATCATCGCCCCACATTTTTTCACCACCACCGACTTGTCCTCCACTCCCAAAAAGCTCACATTGTCATACTTCACAAAACAGCCCTCCAACTGCAACGCGCCGCCGCACGCGTCCAGGCATAACGACCCCAGCTGGGCCACAGCGTGTGTCACGCATTTGGCGCAGGCCGTGTTTTCGAGGTCGCCACGGCACTGGTACAGGCCGTACACGGTGTCGCCGTCACCCGCGCCGGCGACCGTGAAGTTTGTGTAGAGGGCGAAAGAGGCAGAGTTGAGGAGAGAGGTGAGGAGGGAGTTGAGATTTGACTCGATGGTTGATCCCGGAGTGTATTTGGACTGAGAACAGCCGCCGTAGACGAAAGACGTCTCGCCGGTGGGGGCTGCCATGGACGGCGGCGGGAGGGTTGAAGTGAAGAGGAGGAGGAAGAGAGAGAGGGGGAGAGATGAAGGCATTTTGAGAGAGATGGTTGGAAGAGAGAAGAGGTGTGTGATTGAAGGTTTTGAATGGGTATTTTATATGTGCTTTTGGTGTGATTGATCCCATGCAAGGAATTTCTTGGGGGTAGAATTGTATTTGTATATATACTTATATAATATTAGTAATTAGAGTCATTATTTAGTCAAAACTATTTGAATAAATAAATCGATAGAGGTTTGATTTCTTGTTTTAATTTTGGAGTGTGATTTAAAAAGTTTTAATTTCATCTCTGTGATATGATTAAGTTTTTGAAAACGTTCTTTTGTCCTCTATCTATGAAATTAGACAAATTTTGTATTTGTTTTTTACTCTTTCAACCTATGACTAAGATTACGCGTAAAAATAATTCAATAACATCGCTAAACTTTCTTTTAATAATTAAGAACGAAAAATTTTTATGCCTCGTAATAACTATTCGATACAAATGTAGCTTTTTTTTTTCTCATTTTCATGCATCAAATGGGTCAAAATTGTTTGACCAAACTTTTGTGTCCCAAATATTTTTTTCATTTATTTATGAATGTTTGACTAAATTTTATAAAGTCCAATAAGAAACTTTCTAACATCATGGCAACCAAATTGAAATTAATCTAAAATCATAGTAATAGAGATGAAAATTTTAAGATTATAAAATTTCGAGTCAAAGTACCATCCTGGCAAGCTCATTCTTTTTTATTTTAAATAAATATAGAATTAGTCCAAGATAAACACACCTAACTTTGGAATTTCCATGATTAAGCTATTAAAAAAGAAAAGTGCAACTTGTTTATATAGTTATTGACTATCTATCTTTTTTTTTTTTAATCTTTCTCCTAACTATACTTTTATATATTCTTAGGATCATTGGATGTGATCTAAGTTTATTCATATAACCTGCTTGGAGTTGGAGATTACAATATTATAATTATATCAATACTATATGGACCAAAATCATGATTTAAATTGTCAAATTAGTTTAATTAAACAATTATTATCATCTGTTCTCTCTTTTAAAGTTGGAGATTCAATCTCCTCTCTACCATTATAAATTATAAAAACCTATAATTTATCCAATAACAAAATAGGTCTTCAAAGCCTATTTTGGTATTTTAACTTTTTTTTTTTTCATAAAAAATATGGCTAAATTACCCTTCAATTGAGTTAGAAAAGAAAGAAAGATAGAGAAAATATATATTTAGTATGCTAAACTACTAAGCACGATTTAGCCATCATTTTATTTTTTAATGATTTTTGAAACTTAAGCCTAATTTTCTTCTAATTTATACAATAGGTTGCATCATCCTTATTAAATATGAGTAATTGAATTCTTAGTAAAATTTCAAAATTGAAAACTATTTTTTAAAAACTTAGTTTGATATTTTAAAATATTGATAAAAAGTGGATAACAAAGCAATAAATTTAGAGGTTAGAATAGTTGTTTATAGGTTAATTTTAAAAAAATAAAAACTAAGAGTAAAAAACCAAGGCACCCTTTGGGAACTATTTGAGTTTTGGTTTTTAGTTTTTGAAAATTAAGCCTATAAACACTCATTTCACTTCTAAAGTTCTTACTTGTTATCTACTTGTTACCAATGTTTTAAAAAAGAAAGTCAAAATTTGAAAACTAAAAAACGTAAGCTTCATTTAGTAATCATTTAGCTCTTAATTTTTTAAATAAGACTATAAACACACATTCCACCTTTGAATTTCTTGGCTTGTTATCTGTTTTTTACAAATGTTTTAAAAAACCAAGCCAAGTTTTGAAGGAGAAAAAGTAGTTTTTAAAAAACTTATTTTTTTTTATTATTATTATTTTTGGAATTTGACTAAGAATTCAACTCTTTTACTTAATAAAGTTGCAAACCGTTGTAATAAATTAAGTAGGAAATAGACTTAATTTTCAACAAATAAAAATTAAAAGCCAAATGGTTACCAAATGGGGTTGTAGCTTGTAAAAACTTATTATTATTATTATTATTATTATTATTATTATTGTTATTATTATTATTACTACTACTATTAGGTTTGTTTTCAAATATGGCAAAATGAGCTAAAATATTCAAGATATCTATTTAGGTCTATCACGGTGTATCAATGATATAAAATAAAGTTTTGCTATATTTGTAAATATTTTCAGCAATCATCGTTATCATTATCATCACATCATCGTCGTCGTCATTGTCGTCATCATTGTCATCGTCCTCATCATTGTCATCGTCATCATCATCATCATTGGAATTTGGCTAATAATTAAACTCTTTTATTTAAAAAAAAGATGCAAATCATTATAAGAAATTGAGAGAAAATGGACTTAATTTTAAAAAATAAAAAGCAAAAAATGAAATATTTACCAAACATAGCCCAAATAGTTACTCAACACAACTGAATTATTAAGAATCTTTTATTTGTAAAAATTGCTTTTATTTTATCACAATTTGCAATCACTACAAGAAAATCAGCTAGGCCGACGGAAGTCATGCCGATACCAGAAAAATTCGTAGGCAAAATGTGGTTCTATTGACAGTTCAAAGTTTCGTCGGCAATAATTGTCTCTACCGACACAAAAATATAGGCATCGACATAGAGGGTCATATGCCAACGCTATTATATTTACCCATCGGCAGAGTGGTCATTTGTGGACGCTACCATTTCTATCCGTCGGCAGATGGGGGTTTCTGCCAACGGTTGATTATTGCTGTCGGCAAAAAGGGGCTTTTGCCGATGAAAACCTTGTTGTCGCTAGAAAAATCAGTCCTTTGCCAACGGTGGATTGCATGTCGTGAATATAGGTTAAGATTTGCCAACACCTTACTTATGGCGTTGGCAATTCTAAAAATAAAAACCCTTTTTCATTTTTCCTTTACCTTTCCCTTTCCCTTTCCCTTTCCCTTTCCCTTTCCCCTTCCTCTCGATATCAATCAGCGCCGATAACCCCTCTCTCCTGTTTTCTTGTAGGCGTATATATGGCTGGTTCGTTCGATGATAACCACGAAGCAGAAGATGAATTTGGAGCCTCTTAACACAGGATCTTCCACAAGGGATACTTCAGGTTAGTTGGCCTTTACGAATATACTTTTTATTAAATCAAACAACTAATTATGTTTAGTATTTTTTAGATGGAAGTTCAACTGTTGCTAGATCACGTGGGTACTCACGTAACATTGAGTTGGACTGATATGTCGAACGTCATGGGAGAATTCCAATCGAGATCCTGTTTGAGTTGAAGAAGCCAGTCGGTGCTTGGGCTACAAGATTCAACAACGCTATTGGTATTGCTGTGAGGGAAGACTTTCTAGTACGTTGTGCCACATGGACGGATGTGCCGTTAGATGTGATTTATGTTGTTAAAAGTCGAATCCAAGAAGTGTTCAATATGTTTTTCATTAATAAATATGAAATTGAAATATAATACTTTTCTTTTTATGTAGAACTACTTCAAGGTTAACATGTCTTTACCTTATGTGCAAAAATTCATCAAACGTCAAATGCAAACATCCTTTAAAGAGTATAAGCTGGATTTGCATAAAAACTACAGGCGGTTTAACAATCCTAAACATGCACGTGCAAACCCACCCAAGCGACTTATATCCGCCATTGAAGATTGACATTTTTTGTGCAACAAGTTTGAGAGCCCTTAATTTAAGGTATGGTCTTACTTTACGTTTATTAGTTTTTCCTCTTTATATAATTTGGTGTTTCTTAAGCATTTGTTCTATCTCTATTAGAAATTGGCATAAACTAATAAGAGGAATCGAGCAGAACTAAAATTCAATCATCGAGCTCGGCCTAAGACATTCATCAACATACAACAAGAATTGGTGAGACATGTGCTTGACAATGATTCATTATCTATATTTAATCACTAATAAACTTTACTTTTGGTGGGGTTTGGATTTTAGAGTGTGAAAGATGGTTAGTAGTGTGAACCAATTGACCTATTTAAGAAAATACACTCGTGAGATGACTAGTGGGTGAACTAGGCACGAATGATGCACATGTAAAGCTGTTTTTCATTACGTAATATATGCTCATTTAAATACGTGTTATATATTATTACTCATTGATATTGTTTTAATTATATACACGGATGATGGAATTGGAAGGGATGTCAACTTCAGAAGGGAGTCAACCACTTTTACAAGAAGAAAAATGTGAGATGATGTTGGGAAGACGACCAAGACATGTTAAATGTCTCGGTTGGGGTCCAAAACCAAAGGCAAGAAAGTATAGTTCCTCATCATCGATTGAGTCTATGCAACATAGAAAGTACGAACAAGCAATTGAGATAAAAAATTTGAAAGAGCAACTTGAAGAACAAAAGGTACTGATTCAACAAGAGAGGGAAGCAAGGAATGCAACGAGGGCAAAACTTATGGCAACGAAGGCAGAGATAGATGTACTGAAAGAAATGATGAAACAATTTATGGATTCATAGGGAGGACCTTAAAACTAGGTATACTTTGCTATTTTTTTAATACATTCATATGTTAGGAAGTCTTGCATATTGAGATTGTTTGAGGTTTGTTGCTATCCTATAGTTATGGTAGCAAGTGAAATACATTCATATGTTAGGGAGTCTTGCATATTGAGATTGTTTGAGGTATGTTGTTATCCTACAGTTATGGTAGCAAGTGTAATACATTCATATGTTATAGGAAGTCTTGCATATTGAGATTGTTTAAGATTTGTTGCTATCCTGCAGTTATGGTAGCAAGTGTAATACATTCATAATTTAGAAAGTCTTACATTCATATGTTAGGAAGCCTTGCATATTAAGGAAGTCTTACATTCATATATTAACACCTTATGGTTTTCTTTTTAAACATGTTAGTAGTTTGTAAGAACAAAATGTAAGCAAACTTTCCATTTGAAAACTTGTAGGTTAGTGTCTTAATAATCATCTATCTATTATATTAAACCTGATATTCATTTTAAAATGTTGCATATCACTTATTCATCTGTAAGAATAGTATGTATAAACTATTTTATTCATTTGTAAGACTAAAACCTCCAAATAAGACTAAAAACTCCAAATATGGTCCAAAACAAAAAGTACCAAAATAAAGTATGCATGCAAATAAAATTAAGCTCAATCAATTTCATCTTGTAGCATCATATGAAACAGTTTATAGAGTTTTGATCAATTTATGTTCCTTGAACCGCCTCCATTGAGTTCATCTTATTTCTATATGAGAATTCAAAGCTAACTGCAGCTTCTTGGCCCTTGAACATGTGATTGGTTCTAGTGCATTTGTCGGATAATATTGTTGTTCTTAGTTTGTTGAAAATTTGGTGTTTGATCACCCATTTGCATTTGATGACTGTTGTTCCCTTTGATCGTAGGATGTGAAATTATATTGGGATGTTTAAAACTTCACGGATTTTCACAGGAGCTACAAGATTCCCAAATTAGAAAAGTTGGACAAATTTCAATGCACTTCTTCAAGAATCAAATTCTTAATAGCCCTTAAATTAGAGTTTTTAGGTTTGGAGTCTTCATGTTACCTTGAAAGTTCTTTCTCTTTTCTCATGAAGCTTGGTACTCCAAATGATGAAATGAAGACCTCCTTTGATTGAATCATATGAACACTGCTTCCTTAACTTTGCTTGCTAAAATTACCCGATTATGACTTTTCATGATGATATTTATGTCTTAGAATTCAATTGATTTGTGCATGAGTGACAATGAGATTGAGAGGGTGAGAGTGAGATTAAGAGAGTGAGAGTGAGATTGAGAGAGTGAAAGCGAGATTAAGAGAGAGATAGCGAGATTGAGAGGTAGAGAGCGAAATAATGAGATTGAGAGCGAGATTGAGAGAATGACAACGAGATTGAGAGAGCAAACTCTCATCGCTCTTTCTCTCTCTCTCCCTCTCACTCGCTCTCACTCTCTCTCTCGCTCTCTCACTCACTCACTCTCGCTCTCCCTCTCTCTCTTTCACTCTCTTTCGCTCTCTCTCTCTTGTCCACTCTATAAGATGTATTAAATTTGTGCTTGATACATTTTTGTTATAATTATAATAAGTATTTCATTTTTGTTTTTGTTGTTTATTTTCTAGACTAACTTTCAACCAAGCTAGAAGCCGGTTTTCACTTTTTTTTTTTTTTGTAGTGTCTGTGTTTTGGGACAATTATGTAACTTTATTGTCAAACATTTTTTATGTATTTTTAACATTATGGATTTATGGATCTAATGAACTTAATGATGTATTACTAATTTTATGATAATATTGAATGAGTGTTGCTTATTACTTGGTATAATTTGTTTCTTTTTAGGTACAAACCAATTGGTATGAAGCAGGTATTCTGAAAAGAAAAAAAAAAAGAAAAAAGAAAGGGCTTATGCCGATGCAACATTGTATAATGAGGCGGCGGCATTTCAAGGATATGGCGACGACAAATTGTAGTCGTCGGCATATAAGAACTACCGACGCCAAGTATTTGCCGTTGGCATTGTGGGATATGCTGATGCCGTTTGATACCGTCGACATACAAGAACTTTCAACTGATAACTTGTAGAAATACAAGTTATTATAGTCACTATTTGATTTAATTAGAGTAACTTTGGAGCTAAACGCATGATTTTGGTAGTTGAATGATGTAAAATGTATCACCATGCGTTGGCACTATTTACAAAAGAAAATACCTGAAAAACTATGAGCTTTTCTATTCCTAACGCAAGGTTAAGAAGAAAAGAAGCACAAACAACCAAGTACTAAGAGATGAAGCTGCTGCGAGAACAAGTAGAAACCCATGCGTCGAGCCTATGCATTGAGACCATGCGTCGAGAAAAAGTAGAGACAGACGCATGGGCAAAAAGCTGTCATGTCATTATGAAAAAGGACAACATTTTATCAGATCATGGCAGAACCTATGGGCCGAAATGTAAAAAGTCTACGCAGTAGGGCAGAGAATTTAATGCAAAGGTGTCAGGTCATCATGAGTATCAACTTTTCAATGCCTATAAATAGCCCAAAGTTTCTCTGAGAAAGGGGAAGAAGAGAGACGAGTTCAAGAGGCGAAAGCTCTGCCAATTTCTCCCTCACCATAACCAGCCTCCATTTTGAGCTCTTCTGAGAGAAGGATTCTGAGCACCTCCAGAGTCGTCTCCCAGTGAGTGAGAACCTTCACCCTATGGAATCTATGTATCAAATAGCAACCATCTCAAGCCTCCATGAAGCAAGACGTTGCCAGTGGCGGCTTGACGCCTTTCATTTATGTTTTATCTTCATTTCCCTTCTTCTTGCTTATGTTTTGTTAATGACATTCGATAGAATGGTTTATTTTCTTAATATGAGTTTGATTGATGCTTATCTTCCATCTATTTCCATATTAAATACCTTACACCATATTGTTTGAATGCTAAATGAATTAGATGTTAGAAGTTAGTTTTTCTTGAGCAATATTAAGTATGTTACATTTTGATTAATGCATATCATTAGCTTGCATAACTTTGTCTAACAAACAAAAGTAGTAAGCATGACTGTCTAGCTTGAGAGAGTGGATGGTTAATCTTTAGCATTTATCGAGACTAGATGAGGTGCAGAGATGTAGTTCATCTTTTGCCAACGCAAACTTACCATGCGTCTTAGAGATAAGACTAATGTGGCGTCGAAACATCGAGAGATGGATTCACAAACGCAGTTTGTAGGTATGTAATTGTACTTAGAAAGCTTAGGTAACAACTAGCTCCTGCGTTAACTCTACTTTTATCGCATGGTTCTATTCATTCTCAACGCATGCTATCTGATATTAAATGACATTTGACTAACCATCGCCGCGTCCACCTCATTGTTAGTTGTAGGAAATTTGATTCATTCTTTATGTATAGTTTTAGACACATACAACCAACACATGCACATATTACATGTAAAGTTCCCCGCATAGTTAAGCATCTAATCTCAACGCCTAGTTATTACAAATCCCTGCGTTCAACCCTAGACTCACCAAGAAACCTATAAATGCTTATACTTGGGCTTTTTATAGGAAAACTTGCTTAATCATGATCACACTTAGAGTAATTCTCGATGCATCCTTGTATGGAAATGATAAATATATTTTTGTGCAACAAGCTAAGAAACTCAATTTAATTCAAATAGAAATTTAACGAACATCAACATCGCATCTAATCGCTAGCGTATCCAACTTTTGCCGACACATTTTGCTAGCTCGGCATAGGTTCGACTTCACGACTGCTGTCACCAATTCCATTCAACGTCAACGCCTATTTTCTGGAGCGTCGGCGTTGGATCTGTCGACGACCTACGCCAACGATAATTGCCGACAGCTACATTGCGTCGGTATAGAATACGCTTGGTAGCACCTAAAATGTGCTATTTTCCTCAGCTTAACTCGGGATCGTAGTGCTATTTAATGTGTCTATTATGTTATTTTGTAGGTTTCGAGCACTTAATAGGTAGAACGGGATGTTAGCAACAAAATCGAGCTAAAACGGAGTTCCATGGCATCAACCAGGAAATAGAACTCCAAAATGACCAAAATTCCCCTGAAGCCACGGCGTCGTGGCACTTTTTCCCGAGGAGTTCCGCTGGTGAAGCATAGCAGGCGGTGCAGTGCTTCGAAAGTTCCATTCGGACAATTAGTGTTAGCGCCGAGGCGCTGCAGCAATTTCTTTAAAAGAAACCTTTGATTCTAGGTTAAAAAATTGCTCGACCAGCCGACTTTTGGCTCAATTCTCTCATCTTTTATTCTTTTCATACCTAGGAACTTGAACCCAATAATCGGTATATTGGCTAAGGTAATGCTTTTCTAGCTTGGGTATTATGAATTTTCCTTGTAATTGATATTCTTTTGAGGTTTTGAACTTGATTCAAGTGTATGCATGATTTAATCCCTAAGTTTTTCAAGAATTACGATCAATTTGTAACGCTGGTATTTATTTTGGTTATTGCTTTGATTGACAATTTGTTGTATGTCAATCATAGGCAACAATAGGTTAGGTTAGCTTGCAAATCTAGATGGTGATGCGCATTGTTCTAATCAACGTAGGATTAAATCGATAGAACATTCAATCTAGGTCTATCTAGTTGAATGTTTCCACTTAATTTTCCTTTGAACTTAATGTGGTTAGGTTTAGTCAAATTTTGCATGCTTTTTATCGATTTGCCTTAAATCTAATTTGTTGACTAGGACAATTCAATTCTCGCGTTTCCAGTTGAATTGATTAGGTGCTATCTTCAATGAATTTAGTAATGACGAACCAATGATAAGAACATCGAACAAAGGAAATCCCGCGTAACCCAAGTTGGAGCTTCCTCCCATTGAATTTTACTTCTTCTACCTCTGGATTTTACTTTCATGCAATTTAAGTTTCTTGCAATCAACTGTTTCTCAAAACCCCCTTTCGTTACTTGAATTGAAAACTTTCAATTATGAAATTCGAGGGCTCCCTGTGTTCGACTCGGCTTGCCACTACTACTGTGGGTAAGTTAGGAAAATTTATTTGGCATGAAATTGGGCGACAAATTTCATCCGTCACCGACACTTTTTTCGACCTATGACGATGCTTTTTGGTGTCGACAAAAGGCCGATTTCTTGTAGTGAATCATATAAAACTACTTTAATTTTTTCCTTTTATTTTAGTTTTCAAAACATCGCATTAGTTTTAAAAACATGGTTAGAAACTAGATAACAACATTAAAAAATTCATAAATAGAAGCAGGGTTTATAAACTTAATTTTAAAAAAAATAATTATTAATTTAATTAATAATATTTGATTTACTTGATTTTTTTGGTTAGTGTCATTTTTTTTTCTGCTATATAGCTTTAAAATCTTCAATTATTTTGTCCTATGATTTAGTGTATAGTTTCAATTGAATTGCTATTGATTTGAAAGTTTCAATTCTGTTTATATGGTTTGTTCAATTGTTATAAATGGTTTATATCATTATACCTTTATACTATATTAAATATGTGCGCTCATTTTTTATTTAATTGTCTATATAGAGTAATTGTATTAGGTTTTAGGGCTAAATTAAAAAAAAAAAAAAACAATTTATAAATAATTTGTCAGGTTTTACCAAACTATAAGGGACTAAATCATTAACGCAAAAAAGGTTGGATAATTGTTTTAAATATATGGAAAACTACTGAAAATATTTTTAAATATAGCAAAATATCACTGTAGATCTGTGATAGATAGTGATAAATACTAATAGAAATCTACCCGCGTTATTACTGTTTATTAGTATATTTTGTTATATTTGTAAATAGTTTGTTTTATTTTGTTATATTTGAAAGCAGCCCAAAAAGTTCTTAATAGTTATTAAAAAAAAAAAAAAATAGGACGAGGAGAAATACCTTATAATTGACCACAGTAGACCTATTTTCCATTTTTGTTCATTTTAATCGTATACTTAAAAAAAAAAAAAAAACGTTTGATTTAGTCCCTACATACATTTTTTTAAAGAACAAGCTTCATGCATATGCTTTTTCTCTTTTGATTTCAAACTTTCCTTTCAAATATATTTGTTATTATTTTTAAGGAAAAAAATATCTTTTTGGTCCTTAAGCTTTGAGTCTAGTTTCTATTTGTTCTTTACGTTTCAAATTGTTACAATTTTACACTTGATATATGAGTTTTGTTTCAATTTGGTCTCTAGATTTCAAGATTTTACATTTTTTACCTCAATTTTTCATTAAAAATTCACTTTCAATCATTAACGTCAATGTCTATAAATTGATTTAAAATAATTATGAAGTGAAATTTTTTAAATTTTATTTTAAAAGTGATGAAAAATAGTGAAAATTAATTATAATTAAGTTAATTATTTTAAATTTATTACACATACATAAACACTAAGGATGAAAACTGATTATTTAGTGAAAAATAAAGGTTAAAAATGTAAATCTTGAAATCTAGGGACCAATTAAAAACAAAATTCAAATGTCAATGGCAAAATTGTAACATTTTGAATCTTAAGGACTAAATTGAAACCAAACTCGAAACTTAAGGACTAAATACGTAAAATTTTAAAATCTAGGGACCAAGTAGAAATTAAACCCAAAACCTAGGGACTAAAAATGTATTTTCTCCTATTTTTAATAATTTTTATAAATTATTCAATAGTAAATTATAGGAGAATCTTAGATATTTTATGAGGCATTTCAAGAGTTGCAACCTTTATCCTTTATTACCATAATCCACTATTGCGAAGATGCAACATAAAAAAGCACATAAAAAGACTTAAAATGACTTAAAATGAAAATATATTTAATAAACATCATAAGTCCGAAATTCTTTGTCTTTAATAAGCCATCTAAGAATTTGTAACCATCCAAGAATTATGAAGCTCCATTTGAAGTCTTTGTTCCTTAAATAAAGTTTGATTCTTCTTGAATTACACTTTTACTTCACTTAAAATTTGAACAACATGTAAGTTTCATTTTAGACATATCTTTCTTCAAGTTCACATGACTTGATTGAGATACATTGGTTGAACGAATTGGAAAAGTTGCCCATGTGAGTAGGCAATCTTCATTTAATTATTTGAAATTACATTTGATAGGACAAGTGTGAATCAGTACCTCAAATGTAACTCAACTGGTTGATGCATTTCAAAGTAAGAATTTGTCGAGGGTTTGAAGTCGAATAAAATTTATTGAATATTGATCGATGACTACTGAAATTTGGTAATATTAGCAGCAACTTTGGGTCAAACCACAAAGATTCAATGCTTAAAACTAAATTTATCTAAGGATTTTAAAGCAGTAGAGAGGAGGGGAGTTTGATAGGTAAACTAAAATGCGAAAAATAATGTATAGAAAAGTAAGATAATAGTGGAGAGAAAGGGTAGTAGGAGATTACCTCAAATTATGAGATTGTTGGTTTACTTATGAATTGTTTCATATATAGATTTATCATAGGAATAACATTATCTAATTTTACAACCTAAACTACTGATTCAAAAACCCCCAGTGTCTCAGCAACAAGGTTCATACATTTCAACACTATAGGCTAGTGTTGGAACACTACGTTTCTGTCCTTCCAGCATTCATTTTTTGCGTTGCACAGCAATGCAACGCTCTAGGCTAGGGACATATTTGTCTTTTCACCTCCTTGAAGCCTCAATTACTCGAGTAAGCTCTCAAATGCTTTAAATTAACCTCGAATCGCCTATAATACTCAGAAATGCATCTTATGCTCGTATATTTTTACAAATACAAACATGTAAACACATTAATCAATCTAAACCAATAAGATTAGAAAGCCTAAGATAGGTCATTCAGGGAACTATCCACGTTATAACTTTAATCAATAAGTAAGAAGTTCAAATTCCTATTCCAAATGTTGATGAAGTAATAACAACAAAAACTTAGATTACTTTTATTCTAAAGTTCAGGAATAAAATAGTTAGAAAGGAAAACATATTAAAATAAGTATAAATCTTCAACTATGAAAATAAGGTTTCCATCAAAAGACCACATACTAAAAGAAGTGATTGTTTTCACTAAAATATACACAACCTTCTTCTGACCTAACCAAGCTGAAACCTTGGCCATATTCCCAACGCTATATATTGTTTTAAATAATTATTTTCAAATATTTCATTATTTCATCTTCTTCTCACAGAGCTAATGGATGTGTTGACAATCAAAGTATAAATAAAGGAAAGCTGCAAAGTAAACATTAAAAAGGAAAAACACTACTTGAAAAGGTAATAGAAATTTCAAATATTTTAACAGTTCAGAATCTGAATGAAATATTGTAAGTGAATGTTGCTTTCACATAATATAGTATTAGAAGTTCAAAACATAATGAGGGAAAAATCTTAGGTCAAATAAAGGAGACATGGGAGAAACCAATGTTTCTTTCTCTGGTAGTTGGTTTAAGTAAAATCATTATTAATTCAAAAGGAGGAAAGAGAATACCAAAAACAAAAAAATTAGTAGTGGCTCTAGAGATGGGGGAAAGTTTTCCAATATTTGAATCTACAATTCTATAATTTGATTTGTGAATATATATTTTGGTTACTTAGGTCAGATTTTGATTCTCTTATATGTAATATATTATTATTATATTTTAATTATGTGTCTTAGATTGAGTATTTGACATTTTTATAGCCTATGTCTAAGAACAAAACACACTTTTTATAGGACCAAAAATATTTTCTATCCAAAAATTATTGTGTTGGAAGAATTAGCTTGAAAAGTGATTTTGAAAAGAAAGTCAAAGTAACCTTAAGTTGCTTTGTGAAATTTAAAAACAAAGTACTTGAGGAAAGTTCTCCCTCCCTCCTAATGCTACACTCGAAAAGTAACATATATATATATATATATATAAAAGTTGTTATTAAGCACATTTTAGTAAATTCACTTATAAATTTTAACGGAATAAATATGTCACACTTCTTAGATTACTCTCTTTAACCTGTAGAAATATGTGAATATAGTAAACATCACCCTTTTTGTGAGGTTCACTATCCACCTATACCTGATTAACCTGTTGGAAACATCATCATAATATAGCCACCCACAACATCTTTTCCTCATAGTATTAGACATATAAGTTCAACATCCAACTTAAATAAAAGATCGTACATATTAAATATTTACAACAGTTGAACCCCTAGAACCATCTATTACAAGACTCACAATACATACTTTATGAACATTCTTACACCCTCACATCAAACCCATCTTGATAAGTCTACATGCCACACTGACTCAAACCATTTACATGTACAAAACTGAAAACAAATGAGTATGCTAATGTCTTGAACCCGAGGAAGACG
Organism: Citrullus mucosospermus; assembly: GCA_030954485.1. NCBI lineage: Eukaryota > Viridiplantae > Streptophyta > Magnoliopsida > Cucurbitales > Cucurbitaceae > Citrullus > Citrullus mucosospermus. The sequence goes on along the minus strand of CM062061.1, from coordinate 8,531,344 downwards.
AGGCTTATGTAGGCTAAGCTCCGAGATCTCTTTCTCTATCTGGGTGGGAATGAAAACATAAAAAAAGGTGAGCTAGGAAGCTCACTAAGTGGCAATTTAAAATAGTTACATCAACAACTGTTAAAAAAAACATTTTAATTTAAGGAAATATTTTGTAAGCTCATGGCATCATGATATATCAAGCTCAAAATCATGGGTAAAATAAGAAGATATAACATCATGGATCATTCAAACTTCCATCTTTTAAAATTGTGTAAACTTCACATCAACCTGTATTCACAATTCCTCAGTTGAGGTAGAGTAAGCTCAATACACTCAACGTCATAACCTTAGCTGTCATAGAGTAGTCTCAATACATCAACATCGATACTTTTCCTACGTGCACGTGGAATGCCTCCCAAAGGGCTAAAATTGGACTTCCCAAATACCTTCTCTAATCCTTTAGTATTGAGAATCCTCAGACTTCTGGAATACCTTCTTTTAATCCTTTAGTATCGAGAATCCCTTGGACTTCCCGAGTACCTTCTTTCATCCTTCAATACTGAAAGTTCCTTGGCAACCTATAATGCTACAGAAACATATTCACGTAGCTGGACAATCACAACTAGGGTACAATGCATATAGTTTATAACATCCTTTTAAAAGCCTTTAGAATTCATCATTCAAACTATGTATGCTTGCCAACATTTGAGTATAAGAAAACATATAACTTCCCTTTTAAACTTAACTTTCCCATACTATGCATTAAAAGTAAAATCAGTAAATCATGCTCAGTACTTAGCAAAATCAGCAATAAAACACATTTTCATAAGAAATTATGGCTAGAAATCCTAAATGAATGCCTTTATAAACAAACATGTCACTCACAGCTCGAGCCTGCACTCTTAGGGTTATAGGCTTCTCTAACCTCAGTTTGACCTGAAATATCAACTAAGAGGCATTAGATCATCTCCTTGAGGTTCCCACACTTCCCATAATACTTAAACTTCACCCACATTGGCCAAAATCAACTTAAATTTCACTTATTCCTTCATCATTCCCATTCAGGAATTTTTATGCAAAAATTCTCAAAATTTTCTAAAATACTCAAAAATTAGTTTAAAATTCAAAATTACCAATTTTGAGGCTAAAAATTCAAGGAAATATCAATTGGACACCAAAAATGCTCACCAACACCCAAAATGGCTGTAAGCATCCAACATAGGTAGCAGGTGGGCGTGGGTGGATGACAGGGGGCGTGGGTGTGTGTGGGCAGGCGCTGGTGGGCAGAGGGGTGGGCGACAGCCTGGGTTATTGTTTTCAACCTTCAGCCAGCAGTCCTTTGTTTTCAACTTGATTTTTCGGAGCTTCAAAACACCTCTTTCGATCAAAGAAACTCCAAATAAATTTTGTGGAACACAAGAAGAACCTCTTAACTTACTTACCAATAAATTTGGGTGGTTAAAACCTCCCTGAATACCCTTGAAAAATTCCTCAAACTGGAGTTCTTTGGTTTACCCAGTTTCAACGGCAACCTCTAGTTTTTTCAACTTTTCTCAAGCTTCCCAATTCTGATTCACTCCAGCACCCCGGGTGGATTCCTAATTCATTTAGCTTTCATTTGGTTGATAAATCATGAAAATGGCAAGAGGAAATCGGGAGAACCAGACTGTTCTTTCAGCTACTTGCTTCCAGCAAAAGTTGCTGTCTTTTTCTTCCAATCATCTTTGGTCATCCAACTGCTTGTTACCTTCAACGTGACACCTCCTCTCTTCTCCTTATCCTCATCACCCTAAACAAAATTATCTATTTTAATTCTAATTAAATTTATTTTAATTATTTATTTATTCATTTATTTTAATTGCTCTTATTTAATTGACCTACTTAACACTTAGGAAAAATTCGAACACTAGAAATTTTCTAACTCTCAACTAATTTTCCTTTTGAACACACATCATTGGCTACATTCCTCTTCTCTCTATTAAAACTAAATGAAAATTAAGCTTGCTTAAACAATCACTACAATTCCCATTTGAATTTTGTTTCACTTAAGTCATCTCAAGTCAACCTTTGATCGTTTGTTTTTAACTTAAACTTGAGATCTCAAGTCATCTCAAGTAATATATATATATATATTATTCCTTTTTCTTTTTCCCAACACAAATTATAAACCTACTTAATATATTTTCTAACCCATCAAACATTTTCCAACTTAAATTCAAATTCACCCTAACTTATCCACAACCTTAAATTCCAACTAATCTTAATTCACCAAATTCTTAAATCTCTCCCAAATTCTAAATCTTCAAATTAAATTTAACTTTTAAATCTCCCATAAATAAATTCAATTTTCCACTAATTGGATTAAATTCAACTCCTTTATCACGTTTACTTAAAATTGAATTATTTTCTCAATAGAATCTAATTAAGCCTCAAAATTCAAACAATTAACCAAATATTTCGAGATAATTAATTTAATATTACCTGAAAATTTGGTGTGTCACATTCTTCCCTCTTTAAAAGAAACTTTCATCCTCGAAAGTTCTAATCCTAGAAAAGCTCAGGGTACCTCGACCTCATCTCATTCTCTCGTTTCCACGTCGTTTCCTTGAATTCATGATTTTGCCATAACACCATTACTAGTGTTACCTCCTTGTTGCACCATGTCTTCACTTTCGTTGCCAAAATTTGATTACACTTCTCCTCATAACTCAGGTTCTCGTTTAATTACAAGGTCTCATAGTCTACTATATTAGATGGATCTGTCACGTATTTCCTCAACATCGAGACATGAAAAACATTGTGAGGGTGGCAACGCCAATCAATAAGCCATAGGATCAATCCGCTCTAGAATCCCAAATGGCCTAATGAAATATAGGCTTAACTTCTCCTTCCTTCCAAACCTCAGAACACCTTTCATAGGTGTCACTTTCAGGAACACTTTATTCCTCACCACAAACTTAAGGTATCGTCGTCTCACATTAATGTAACTTTTCTGTCTCCTCTGTGATGTTTGCATGCAAACTCTAAACTTCTAGGTAGCCTCATTTATAGTCTGCACACTCAGGTCCTTACAACTTTCGTTCTCCAACTTCATCCTAGTAAATTGGAAATCTGCAATTATTTCCATACAAGGCTTCAACTGGCGGCATGCCACTATTGGCCTGGTAATTTTATTATAAGCAAAATCCATGAGATGCAACTGGGAGTCCCAACTTCTTGGAAAATTTAATACGCAAATGCGCAACATGTCCTTTACAGTTTGGTTCAACGCTTGGCTTGACCATCCTCCTATCGGTGAAAAGTTGAATTGAACTCCAATTGAAAACCTAACACTTTCTGGAGATACTTCTAAAAATTGGATGTAAAATGAGGGTCTCTGACTAACATAGTTGAAATTGGTACTCCACGAAGTGAGACAACCTCTTTCATATAAAACTAGGAAACTTAAAATGCTAAAAATCAATAGTACTTTAACTTACTCACTTTGAGAACCTTTGTGATCTTAGGAAATCATACTCTTTAGAAACATGTATCTGAACTGATCGAGCTGGCAGAGAGAAATCTCCATATGTGCGGCAACACAATTGGCCATATTTGATACAACATAGTCCTAAGATGCGTAGATCGGGTCCACTGGAATCTTTTTCTACTTTAGAAGCGTTAACTGAGTTGCCCAACTGGGTAGCTACATGTGTGAGAAACATCATTGTCCAACTAAATCTCATATTCATTAGACGCCTAGAGTGAAGCTTTATACTACCTAGGGCTATAAAACTTACTTGTCAAACCTCATGTTACTCTTTAGTCTTAAAATAGTCGCATATCACTATTTAGACCCTGCTACAGATGAGTTTGAAAATCTCTTTCATAATAAGGTTTCTGAAGTCCTCAGACACTATAGAGCATTAGTTAAACTAAAACACATCTCCATAACCTCAAAATAATTGTATCAAAACCCTAACGCTAGTTTTTTAAGATGAAAACCTTCCTAACTCATAAATCTGTCTTGAGAATATCCATCTCCATAGAGTTGATCAATTCGTTGTCCATGCTAGAAGAAATATACTATATATGGCACTCCAAGTCCAGGATTTGGAATCCGGATTCGGTGCCTAATAACCTCGACATTCCCTTGTGACCTGGTTACGCTTCCATAATCAACTCTTAACATAGTTGATACATAAGCACATGAATTTCAACTCTCTTTTAAACATACTACACCAGTGTGCCCAGAGGAAAATATTAAGGTGTCTGGAAAACTTCCATAAATAGCTCATGTATTTGTGACTTGCTATTCCAGTCTACTATAACTATTTTGTATGCAGCTTTAAGAACGGAAGTGTTCTATTCTCAAGTTCATCTTTTGGCTAGTGGTCATACGAAAGATCTAGATTGATTGTTCAACCTTAACTCGCGTACAACTGGATCTCTACATGGAGTTAGATTACTTCCACATTTAAACCAAATCCATTGATCACTAGTTTCTAGTTATAACTTGTACCTAAAGTCACAATCCCCTAACTTTCATTAATACTTTCAGGGTGAACCTTTTGACCATTAAAGTCTTAACATTCCATGTCAATAGTTTCAATACAACCATTGCTACTAGCAACTCCACTTTAGATTATCCCTCTTACCCTTTTATTTTTTAAAAGACTTTGATATTGAAACTGAGCTTCACAACCAATATTTTACATGACTCTTCAACCACCACATAGTGAGGTCCAAAGTTTCAAATGGTAGTGATAGATTCTTCTTTACAACAATAACTCTTAGCTCTGATACTGATAAGCACTTGAAAAGTGCTTTCTATCCTCTCAAATTAAAGAAGTTTGTAACACCCCCAACCTAGATAATATATATACTTCTATATCTATACCTAGGAGTGAGTGTTACCTAATCTGTATTCTATTATACCCTGTTATAAATGAATTTTTATATCCTAACTAGACAGTGAAATGCTCAGCCTTACAACAATTATACGAAATTTCTTAATAAGATCGCATCATAAGTAAGTTTTAAAAGACCATGTTTAGAGTTTACAAATATGTCTGGTGAAATTCACATATGCCACTCAAAATAAGTTCAACTTCTACTAAGGGATGGGGTTTACAGATTTTCAAATTTCCAAATTCTATTCTGGCACAGACGGATCTTGATGGTAGGCTAGGCACCCCGAACACGCTTGCTACCTGGAAAAGAAACATCAAAGAAACAAAATCTATGAGCTACATTGCTCAGTGAGTGACTATTAAAATATAAACTTAATAACATTATAACTATAATCTTTGATATGAACTGCTTAATCATGTCTTATATCACGCTTCATAACCTTATAGATGACTATAACCTGTAAAACACTGTCAGTACATAAATGACTTTCTTTTCATTAAACCTTCATTGAGGCGGAGCGAACTCAACGCACCCAACGTCAATAAGCCTTAGCTGTATGGAGTAATCTCAACACATCAGCGTCAAATCCCTTCTATTTTGCTCATAAATCTATCTGATCTTGGGCTGCCCGTGTACCTTCCCATGTCCTTCGGTACCAGGGTCCCAGGAAATTACTCACTCACCGTCTTTGAATCCTTAGGTGAGAGTTTCATATAATTTAATTACTAGGGCTGCCTATATGCCTTCATCTAACCTTCAGCATTGGGTCCCATTCGATTCTCTCTAGTACAAAAGCACATATAATACATTTAACATAAATTAACTGTAATCATGATATCTCAGAATTCTTGAACATTCATCTGATAACTATCTTGATAAAACTCAGAACGTTATCTGATATGTCTCAAGTTCAATCTCATATCTAACAAGATATGTGCTAGTTCATATACAAAAGTACAATTCAACTCATACTTTAAAGATAGTATTAGACATATAGAGAAGATAATATTGAATTTAAGCTTATCTCAAGTCATAAAGTCACTTACGACTTATTCCAGGCTCCGAGGGGGTTATACGCTTTCCCTAACTCCTCTTGACCTGTAAACATACCTTTTTCATGTCAGACATTTCTAACATTCCTCCTTATATTCTTTACGTTTACTTAGATATCTTAGATATGAGTTTTTATCACTAATTTTTCTTTTGTTTACAATTTCCTAAAATGAGCGAGATTTTATACTAACTGCTTCTAACCATGCGACATCAGCGATACTCAGCTTCACTAGACTAGCGATATTACCTTAATAAGCGATACTAAGCGAGAGTCAGCGAGAGTTGTGAGACGCAAGGCCCCTTTGCGTTACCAGCGACATCTGTCTCGCTGATCACCATCCAATTCTTTAACGATACTCTTATTCTAGCGACCCCCGATGGTTATTGTTCTTCCTCTTCCTTCTCTAACCTGTTCTCAGACTGTTAAACATCGTAATCCAGCCAAAATCAAATCTATCTTTCTTCTACAACTTGTAAAGAAGCGAGTTCTAACTTACCACGAGATTTCCAACTCTATCTTTTCTTCGCTAAGGAAACCATCTTTGAATAGCTTCAATTGCTTCGATCAGCTAACAGCTTTTACAGTAGCACAAATTCCGGATGTTTCCTCCTTCAAAACTTCGCAATAGCTTCAACTTCTCAGCTCATTCTTCTTCAGAACACCGTATGATGTTTAGATTTTCCTCAACCGTCAAGCTTCTGGTTTCAGCTTCAATTTCACTATGAAAATGTTCTGGTTCCTACTAACTCTGACATAAACTGTTTCTTCGCCCTCTCTTCGTTGTTCTTCTGTAAAAAGAGGTAAATCTGGGTTCAAATTATGTCTAAAAGTGTTGATTGAGTCGGCATACTCACTTATATATATACATACCACCGACTCACCAATACGACCATCACTTCCTTACTTAGGTTGGCCGACTCAACCTTCCGTGCAAAGCTTCAGCAGCGCATAGCTTACACTTGTTTTACAATTGTTCAGCGCCCAGTCGTCGCATAGCTACTTAACGCATGATTCTCTCGGCCCTTCTTCTAAGGTACCAATACATACCGACCTTCAACGCATAGTGACTTCCAACACCTTGTGGCCCTCAACGCCTCATGGCCGTCAACGCCTAGTGACCTTCAGCAAATTCTCAACGCATAGCTCCACTAACGCATGGCCAACACTTAGCCACTTCTGCTCCATACTATTAGCCCACTTCTTAGTTTCTTCTCAACTTGCCAACTTCCCAAATGTCAGGTAAGACTTGCCGCGTTTCTCTACCGCGTAATACCATACGTTTGCCTCAATTACATGCCGTCAAGCGATTCTACCATGCGTCCAACCTGGTTTTTCACTAAGTATGCGTCCAACTTCGCTTACTTCTCAACTATTCTTTTTAACCCTGCCCATCACTTGATGAGGTTTCCTTTCTTCCAAAGGCCTTACTTCTAAGCTTAAAATCATGGTTGCATTCTCCTGATTTGTTTATCCTACTTAAAATAATTCTTAACTTCAAGAATTACTTTGATTTCAAAATTCAAGATTCGTTCAACTCAACCTTTCTATCAAATCCTTCTAATTCAAATTCCCTCAACGGCCTATGTAAACTAACACTCGAGCACAACCATTCTTGTCCTACTTCTTTCCTTAATAAGCTCTTCCATGAAATAATCTTAGAAAGAAGGTGTGACAAAGTTTATATTAGATTTCACTTGTTTGCTAGTGGCTTTCAAGTTAAAATGAGGAAAATTAGAAGAAAAGACCAAAAGATCAAAACCGAGGAAGAATACGGCGAAAAAGAGAAAAAAAACTCAATATGACAAAAATTGGGGCAGCACAGCGGCGCTATAACCCGAGAGCAAAGAATTTTTCACGTAGTTCTAGCGCCGCGACGCTATTTAAAAATTTTCAATAGCGTCGCGGCATCAGGTTTCCATAAATGAAAAATGGGTATTTTTGGTAATTTTTTGGGAGGCCAACTCTATAAATTTGGGGGTTTCCAGCAGCCCTAATCATCAATTTACTATCAATCTACAGACCAAAAGAGGCATAAGAAGGAGAGAATTGAGTGAGAGCTCATAAAAGAGTTCAAAGAATGAGTTAGTTGCAAGGAAGAGGAAAAGAGTTCGAGATAGTCGTGGTGCCCTTTGAATTCCGACGTGAGAGGCAAGGAGATCGTGACAGTGCTACCTCAATCAAGAGCCTCTTTTCAGTAGAGTATCCCTTTCTTTATACTCTTTCTTTGTTTATTTTGCTTAAACATGTTGCTTCAAGTTATGAGTGGCTAAACTCTTTAGTTTTAGGGTTTTGATGAATTGTTTATGAATTTATGTTGATCTTGTAGACTTTTATGGTTTTGTTGGAAAGATTATGCTTTTCATTGTTATTGTGTTTAATTCTTGTGGATTGGCCATCTTCACATGTTAGGTTAGATGTATGATTGAGAAATTGTACTAATCTATCACGAGAGTATGGTTGACAATAAAAGTTGCTAAAGACTATTCTTAATGCCATGTAATTTGTATTGGTTTCAAGAGATTAGTAATCAGTCGAGTTGCATGAGAAAGGGTTGTTTTTGAGAGAAAATAACTTGGAATTAAGTTTCTAGACTTAGGCATATGAATTACAATAAAATCCATGAAATCTATAATATTGCATGATGAAATAAACAATGATTCATTACCCTAGAACTCTCTTTGACTCTTGTGTTTCTCTGATTCAATTCTAATCCTCAAATAAAATTAATTGAATCTCCGGTGGAACGATATTCGGATTTCACTGTCTTATATTATAACTTGACCCGTACACTTAAGGTTAACACTAAAAGTGCGCATCAAATACCAACCATAACAACCCGACTTCCTAGGACTTGAACTAGGTCGTCACTATATGCATGCATACATCTCAAAAGACTCTTTTTCATAGTTTAACTAAAAATTGAGGAAACATCATTAAAAATAAATTTGTCGTCGTTTAAACCACAAACCTTTAGTCGGGGTACCCCTAAAACATTAATGAATTAAAGTTGAAAATTTGGCAAAAAAAATAATAATAATAATAATAATAAATAAATAAAAAATAAATAAATTAATGAAAACATAGTTTTAGTTCAAATAACAAATCCCAAGTACTAAAACGAAATGAAAACATGAAGACTCATGCGGAAGCATTTGTCTATACCCAATGGCACCAAATTATAAACCTACTTTATATATTTTCTAACCCATCAAATCAAATATTTTCCAACTTAAATTCAATTTCACCTTAACTTATCCACAACCTTAAATTCCAACTTATCTTCATTCATTAAATTCTTAAATCTCTCCCAAATTTTAATCTTCAAATTAAATCCAACTTTTAAACCTCCCATAAATAAATTCAATTTTCCACTAATTGAGTTAAATTCAACTCCTTTATCAAGTTTACTTAAAATCTAATTATTTTATCAATAGTATCCAATTAAGCCTCAAAATCCAATCAATTAACCAAATATTTCGAGATAATTAATTTAACATTACCTGAAAATTTAACTTTCGTCCTCGAAAGTATCGTTTCCACGTTGTTTCCTTGAACTCATGATTTTTTCATAAAACCATTACTAGTGTTACCTCCTTGTTGCGCCATGTTTTCACTTTTGTTGCCAAAATTTGATTAGACTTTTGGTTCCTTTTGTTATATTTGAAAAGAGACATTTTAAATAAACTATTAATAATTAATATATTATATTATTAAAATAATATAAATAAAACATTACAAAAATGACAAACTTAAATCCTTGAATTATTAATTTTTATTTTGCTAAATATTTATTTATTTAATTTTAAAATTTTATTTCATTTTATATCATTTGAGATTCAATTAAAAGATACCAAGTATATTTTAAACTTTGATTTCAATAATCCAATTGCCGTTCAAAATATTTTAAAATTTTTAAAACCTTCATATTAATTTTTTAATTTTTTAAATTTTGGAATAGATTTGATTACCACTTGCAAAAATATAATTATTATTTTGTTATAAAAAATAGTAATAATTATTTAGTAACTAAAATAATAATATTTTTTATTATTATTGTTATAAAAATCTTAACATCCAATATTGGGTAAACCAAAAGATTTTAAATTACTTAATTTGTAGGTATGATATACAATTATTTTGATTTGGATAATCGATTAAGATTTTTGTATGAAATACAATTTTTTTTATGTGTGTTTTAATTTTATCGGGATGATTTGATTATTTTTTCAATTTCAAATTTCAAATTTTAATTCATACCTAAATATTATTTTTCTATGCCATACGAAATCCTAAAAAAACCCATTTTTCTTCATATTTGCAAAATTTTCAAATTTTAGTTTATACCAAATATTATTTTACTTTGTTGGCAAACCCTAAAATCCATATATATATATATATATATATATATATATATATTATGAAGATAGAAACTCTAAAATACTATACTTTTCTCAATTAAATTTAATGAGTTGGTGTGTAATAGTTACTTTGAAAAGAGAACAAAAAAAAAAAGAAAAAAAAACATTTTTAAAAAATCATGAATCATTATAAACCCTTGTAAAGTCATGTGGATTTACAAAGTAAAAACTTGGAAAGAAAAAAAACTACAAAAGTATATTAAAAAAAATATTACAATAAATCACTATATATCTCTACAAAATTGAGAAGTGAAGAAAAATTACACGAAAATAACTATATGCTTTGCCACTTCGTCGAATTGCTTAACTTTTTGAGAAATTTCTTAAACCTCTAGATTCTTGGTCTTCTCCTTTCTCCTCGATCTAGTTAATGTTCGTAGATTTATAAATTTAAGAAAAAAAAAAGAATTATAGGAGACTAATAAAATATCGAATAAAACAAAAATTAGAGAAAATGACATAACTGGAAAAAGAAAAAATACAACAGAATGTAAAAAAAGGAAGAGACCAAAAGAAAGGAAGAGAGTTACCTCACCAAAACAAAAGGAAAAGTAATAAGAAGAAACAAAGCACCTTACCAATTATGGAAGAATAATTGGAGTTAAAATCTACACATAACACACTACATAGAAATATATATATATATATATATATATATAAAAGAAAGGAAGTGAGAAAGAGAGAAAATAATTTGGAGTGTAAATGAGTGAATTTATACCGGAGATGTGATAGAATAGTTGAGAAAAAAGTTCTAAATGACATAGAAATAGAAAAATAAAAAATAATAAAAAGAAAGATAATCGATGAGAAATTGGACTGCAAATTTATAGTGAAAATTTGTTTTGATTTTAAAAAATCTGGAAAAAAAAATTGAAACTATCTCCTTTATAAAAAAAAAAAGGTGAATCTATGATATGTTAAAATGGACTAGTTCTTTTTTTAAAAAAATACTTTATTCATTACATTAATGAGATTTAAAAAAAAGAAAATCACTAATTTATAATAAGATTTAGTGAAATTAAATCACATCTCTTATGACCATCAAGTAAAAAATCCACCAATTTATAATAAAATTTAGTGCGATTATTTAAAAAATCTACCATTATTTAATGTGTGAATGCCAAAAAAAAAAAAAAATAGAGATCCCTCTTTTTGCCACAGCTCAAACTATTTATAAATATAGAAAAATTTCATTGTCTATCAGTGGTAGACCGTGATAAACATCTATCGCTTGAGGTCGCTCAAGCAATAGAAGTTTATTACAGTCCATCGCTGATAGACAATGAAATTTTTTATAATTGTAAATAGTTTGTCTCATTTTGCTATATTTGAAAACAACTCATTTGTTAATTCGTCGGAAATATTAGTATTACAAAATTATTTGACATCCATCATTATTTTGGGAAATTTGTTGTGCATATGGTTGGCTATGTCTCTATTGGTTTTCTCACTGTATACTTGCACACCTTAAGATAGTCACCATTGTTGAATGAGAAATTTTGGCCAACTAAATTTCACCACGTCATCATAACAAAAGTTCAAATATGTTATGGGATTTACAAAATTGGATGGATCCAAGTAATTAAAGTTGCTCGGGTCCAAAGTCCAACACAATTCAAGCCCATTGTGGAATTTTGGGCTAAAAAAGATATTAGGCCCAAGCTCATAAGCAATTGGGCCCAAGTCCATGTAAGACCCATGAGAAACCTCTATAAATAAAGGCCTACCCCTTCATTTTAGGGGGTTGAAAGCATTGACAACGAGGTGCTAAAGCTTTGAAGACGAAGCTCTGAAGATTTCAATACTGAAAACTTCAAGACTAACCTTAAGATCGCAACTTCTTGAATATGAGAATTGAAGTTTTGAAGAGTAAAGCTTCAAAGCTTTGAAGATCCAAAGGCCAAAGCTCTAAAGATGTGAAGAACGCAACTCCCTCCAACTCTAAAGAATACAAACCTCTTGAAGCTTTGGAGATCATAAGACTATCAAAAGACTTTCTCTAAGTTCTTGAAGTCAAAAACTTCAAACGTAGATCAAGAAGCCTAAAGGCTAATCAAGCAAGAATAACATCAAGCCCAAAAGTCGATCATCACCCAAGTAGATCATTAAGCCCAAAGGCCAATCACCCAAGAAGATCAATAAACGTAAAGGTTGATCAACACCCAAGAAGATCATCAAGCCCAAAGGTCGATCATCACCCAAGAAGACCTGAAGCCCATAGGTTGATCACCCAAGAAGATCAATAAGCCTAAAGGCCGATCAACACCCAAGAAGATCATCAAGCCAAAGGTCGATCATCACCTAAAAAGACCTCAAGCCCAAAGGCCAATCATCCAAGAAGGACAACAAACCAGAGGATTAAAGTTTACTTTTCGAGACAAAGAATCAAAGGATCAAGTATTAGAGATTGTACACACAACACTGAAATCAATACAAATACAAAGTTTAAATTCAACGAATAAATTTCTCTAGAAATCTCATCAAATACATTGGCACGCCTAGTAGGACATCTCTACCTTTCATCTCTTTCTCTTGCATAAGAGAAAATGGCATCTGAAGGCAATGCTTCCAAAATTTTAAGCAACGTTTATGCCAGACCAATTTGAAGAGTTGCCACCCTTCGAGATTGCAAGAATATATGGGAACAAATATTGAAGCAACCAAAAGAGGGGGTCGTCATCAGGGAAAGCCCCTTACATAATAGATCCACTTCATCTTCTGAACAATCAATCAAAGAAGCATTAGAACCCAATATAATGTTAGTCATGATGGCCGACATGGGTACAACGAAGAAAAGATGACAGAACTAGAAAAAAATGTTAGCATACTGATGAAGGCAATTGAAGAGAGAGATTATGAAATCGCCTCTTTAAAGAATCACATTGAAAGGCGTAATGCTGGCAGAGTCAAGCTAGACACCTGTAGTCAAGAAATAATGATAAAGGGAAGATAGTCTTGCAAGAAAGCCAACGACAAGATTCAATTTCGATTGCTTCGTTGTCTGTCCAACAATTACAGGATATAATCACAAACTCCATCAAAGCTTAGTATGGTGGCTTTTCTTAAAATTCTCTCTTGTATTCTAAACTATATATAAAGAGAATTGATAATTTAACAATGTCAACCAGATACCAGCCACCCAAGTTTCAATAATGCGATGGGAAACGTCATCTAAAGCAACATGTTGCTCATTTGATCGAAACATGTGAAAATGTTGGTAGGCGAAGGGACTTATTACTTAAATAATTTGTTCAAACATTGAAAGAAAATGCTTTTGACTGGTACACTAACTTGGAGTCTGAATTAATTGACAGTTGGAAACAACTCGAAAGAGAATTTCTAAATCACTTCTACAGTAAAAGACGAATAGTTAGTATGTTCAAACTCACCAACACTAACCAACAAAAAGGCGAACCCATCATTGACTATGTAAATCGCTAGAGAGTTGCAAGTCTAGATTGCAAAGATTGTCTCACTTAACTTTCTGCTGTTGAGATATGCATTCAAGACATGCATTATGGGCTTCTTTATATTCTCCAAGGTATAAAACCTCGCACTTTTGAAGAATTAGTGACTCGCACTCATGATATGGAGCTAAGTATTGTTAATCGAGGAGACGAAAACATTTTAGTCCCTAACGTAAAGAATGAAGAAAAGCATTTCGATGTGACTTTAGAAGAGTCAATGGTTGTCAATTCAACCCTTCTTAAGTTGTCCTTCAAAGAAAAGCATCTCCTTGGCTCTCACGTCGGAACTCGAATGGCACCACGACTCTCTTGAACTCTTTTCCTTTTCCTTGCAACTAACTCACTCTTTGAACTCTTTTATGAACTCTCACTCAATTTTCTCCTTGTGACTCTTTTGGTCTGTAATTTCATGTTTTTTTTAAGGCTGCTGGAAACCCTCAAATTTATACAGTTGGCCGCCCAAAAATTTACCAAAAATACATTAATTTTCATTTATGGAAACTGGCGTCACGGTGTTGCGGCTGTGATGCGCAGACCTGCTCTCAGGTTTTAGCGCCGCGACACTGCCCCAATTTTGGTAACTTTGTTATTTTCTTCTCTTTTTCGCTGTATTCTTACTTGGTTTTGATCTTTTGGTCTTTTTTTCTAATTTTCCTCATTTTAACCTGAAAACCACTAGCAAACAAGTGAAATCTAATATAAACTCTCTTAATTTGAGATAATAGAAAGCATTTTTCAAGTGCTTGTCACCGATGATTCTCCAAATTCAAGTATGGAGGATTCGTTGATGCTTCACCAAACTCAAGTTCAGAGGATTCGCCGATGCTTTATCAAATTCAAGTTTGGAGGATTCGTCGATGATTCATCAAATTCAAATTTAGAGGATTAGCCGAGGCTTTATCAAATTCAAGTTTAGAAGATTTGTCGATGCTTCACTAAATTCAAGTTCAGAGACTTTGTTGATGCTTCCCAAATTCAAGTTTGAAGGATCGCTGATGCTTTACCAAATTCAAGTTCGAATGTTTTACCGATGCTTCATCAAATTCAAGTTTGGAGGATATTTCGATGCTTCATCAAATTCAAGTTTAGAAGATTTATTGATGCTTTACCAAATTCAAGTTCGGACGATTCACGGATGCTTCACCAAATTCATGTGTGAAGGATTTATCGATGCTTCATCAAATTCAAGTCTAGAGGTCTCGCCGATGCTTCATCAAATTCAAGTATGGTGTGCCTAGCTTTGAAAGATCAAATCCGATTTTCTTGGTTGGCTCCACTTTATATGCGAGATTAAGTCCGGTCTTCATCTCCAAAGTTTAAGTCGTGGCTCTGCCTTAAGTGGCTGGTGTGGCTCTACCTCATCTCCAAAGTTCAAGCGTGGTGCATCTCCAAAGTTCAAGCGTGGTGCATCTCCAAAGTTTAAGCATAGCTTTTTTCTTCCCAAGATCATCCCTAACTCAATAGTTTAGAGCCTCAGGATCATCCCTATCTGTAAGGAGACGGTGAACCAAAATCGCTAAGATCTTCCTAGGGTCATCCCTACCTGTAAGGAGACGACGAACCAAAATCACTAAGATCTTCTTGGGGTCATCCCTAACTCAATAGTTCAGAGCCCCAAGGTCATTCCTACCTGTAGAGAGACAACGAACCAAAAACGCTATGATCTTCCTAGGGTCATCCCTAACTCAATAGTTTAGAGCCCAAGGGTCATCCCTACTTGTAAGGAATCGGCGAACCAAAATTGCTAAGATCTTCCTAGGGTCATCCTAAACTCAATAGTTTAGAGCCCTAAGGTCATCCCTACCTGTAGGGAGACAGTGAACCAAAATCGCTAAGATCTTCCCGAGTCCCTAACTCAATAGTTCAAAGCCTCAGGGTCATCCTTACCTTAGGGAGACGACGAACCAAAATCGCTAAGATCTTCCTGAAATCATCCCTAACTCAATAGTTCAGAGCCCTAGGGTCATCCCTACATGTAGGGAGACGATGAACCATCCCTAACTCAATAGTTTAAAGTCCTAGAGTCGACGAACCAAAATCACTAAGTGTTGGCTTTTTGACCCTTAGTTTCAAATAAATTAATTTTAATTAATTTATTAATTAATATTTTGATGATAACAAACTTGATTTTGTTTATGAACAATTTTATTATTTTGAATAGTCCATAGCATAGAGCTTGGAACAACGATTATGATGCCTCTTGAATCACCTAAATCGTAGTTCAAACAAAGAAGTTATGGTGGAAATAAGGTCAACAGAAAATTGCCAGATCATCAAGTTGAACCATTTTGGAGAGTCCCACTTGGAGCTATGGAGTGAAGTGACACATGGTTGAATTTTGATTTTTGGATTGGTTAAAAAAAAATGATTTCAAAAAGAAAATGAATTTAAAAAGAAAATGAATTTAATATTATTTTATGTTTGTGTCTAATGACTAGTTGGTTAGAAAAGAAAAATAATTTAATATTATATATGTTTGTGTCTAACGTCTAGTTGTCTTTAAAATAATAATAAAAAAATACTTTTTACTTTTAATCTCCACCTTTAATTTTACTTTTTGATCAATTTAATGCCCCAAATTAAAATCCACTTTTTACCCCACTTCTCTCTCTTTTTAAACTTCATCTTCTTCAAAAAGTTTTTCCAACTTTTACAACTTTACAATCCTCAAGAATTGAAAAGGGCTACCATTGTTACTCTCTCTCCAAGCTCTCAAATTCCTTTCTTTTCATCTTATTCTAGAGAGATACTTTTATCCTATTGTGAGGAATGAATATTGTGAGTCCAAATTTGTACATCTACTCTTTTTAGAGAGTTTTAGTGTGTGATTTAAAGCTTCAAGAATATTGTAATGATTGGATCCTAACCTGTAGAAAGGATCGGGTTTGCTCATCAAGCCGAAAAAGGAGCAAGGTAGCGGTTCGGCTCTCATCCGTGGAAATAGTCAAAGGAGATTTTTAATCGAAATCCCAAGTGGCGCTTGGGAAAGTGGATGTAGGTCAAGTTTGACCGAACCACTATAAAAATCACGGTGTCTTCCTTTCCAACTCTTTTTCAATTAATTTGGCATTTAATTTTTAGTACCATGTTATAGATTACTATTCTTCTTGGTTGAGATTGATTGAGTCTTGTGTTTCATATATTTTTATCAATCTTGATATTTAGCATCAATTAAGGTTTTTATTAATTTAATTCGAAAAATAATTCAATTAGTTTAATTTGTGCATATTTAGGAATAAGTTTAATTAAACTCTATTCACCCCCCTCTAGGGTTGCCATACCGATCCAACACTAAGATCTTCTCGGTGAATGACCTTCAAAGCTCAATGGCTTAGTCACAACCTCATCTTCCTGGTGAATGATTTTCAAGCTCAGTTCATTGGCTTGGTCACAACCTCATCTTCAAGCTCGGCCTGTTAACTTGGTCATCACCTCATTTAAAGTGCTTGAAAAATGCTTTTTATTCTCTTAAATTAAGAGAGTTTATATTAAATTTCACTTGTTTGCTAGTGGTTTTCAGGTCAAAATAAAGAAAACTAGAATTGAAAGCCAAAAGATGAAGATTGAGCCAAAATCCAACGAAAAAGAGAAGAAAAATACAAAATTGTTAGAAACAGGGCAGCGCCGGATGCCGGTACAGTGTTGCCGCGACGCTTTTTCTCGAGAGAAGCCTTTGACTCTAGCACAGTAGCTCCGACGCGGCATATGGATTTATGTTTCTAGACTTAAGCATATGAATTGCAATAAAATCAATGAATCCTAGAATATTGCATGATGAAGTAAACAATGATTCATTACCCTAGAACTCTTTGATTCTTGTATTTCTTATTTATTTGCTTTCCTTTTTAGTCTGTTTCAAAATCACAACTTAAGATTGAATCCTCAAATAAAATTGATTCAATTCTAGAATAGCTAAGTAACTTAAATCTTCACAATTGGATCCTCAATGGAACAATATTTGGACTTAACCGTCTTATATTATAACTTGACCCATACACTTGCAGTTAACATGGAAAGTGCACATCACCTCATCTTCAAGCTTGGTCTGTTGACTTGGTCCACTTCATCTCCAAAGCTTGATGAAGTATCCACCTCATCTTCAAAACACTCCTTATTTTCAAGACCGCTTCACCACCCTAGTAGCTGAACTCTTATAAGAAAAAACAAAGTGGGAAGTTGTGGATTCAAAATAAAAGGAAGAAAATTACCGTATAAAAGAAAGAGAGTTCCTAAAAATGTTGGATTCAATTCCCTGCCTAAATTGGGCTTGTTTGTAAAGGAGAAAGAACAAAATAAGTAAGGAAGGCAAGTGAAAAAAAAAAAGAACGAAAGAAAAAGAAAAAAAGGAAGGAAACAAAAGAGGGTATTTAATATAAAAAGGAAAATTCGATTTGCAATTAAGTGGAGCATAAATTCTACTTTAGTTCAAATTAAAACTTACTCGCAAATAAATAAGTCAATATTTTGGCTAAAATTCAATTTTTGTTTACTTGACATAAAATGTATCAAGAAAATAAAATTCAAATAAAAAATTTAGGCCAAGTTCATATTTTGATCAAGATGATGCACCAAAGGAGTCAAAAGCATACGTTGATTGCCAATTATCTTTTTCGAGATTCATCCACCTATATACGTACATAAATCTTGAAAAGTGGGCATTTGTTGAATGAGAAATTTTGGCCAACCAAATTTCGACACGTCATCATAACAAAAGTCCAAATGTGTTGTGCAAATTACAAAATTGGATCAATCCGAGTAATTAAAGTCTTCCGAATCCAAAGTCCAACACAATTCAAGCCCATCTGGAATTTTAGGCCAAAGAAGATATTAGGCCTAACCCATAAGCAATTGCGATCAAGCTCATGTAAGACCCATCAGAAACCTTTATAAATGGAGGCCTTACCCATCATTTTAGGGGGCTAGAAGCATTGACAACGGGATTCTAAAGCTTTGTAGACGAAGCTCTGAGGATTTCAAGTCTGACCTCAAAATCGCAACTTCCTGAATATTAGAACTGAAGCTCTGAAGACTAAAGCTCCAAAGGCCAAAGCTCTAAAGGTCCGAAGAATACAAGCTCTGAAGAATACAAACTTCTTGAAGCTTTAGTGATCAGAAGACTTGCTCTAAAGTGTGTAACTCTTTTGAAGATTTAAAGAGTAAAGCTCAAATACTTCTCGAAGATTAGAAGACTCTCTCCGAAGTTCTTAAAGTTAGAAACTCCAAAGGTCGATCAACAAGCCTAAAGGTCGATCACCCAAGAAGATCATCAAGCCCAAAAGCCGATCATCACCCAAGAAGATCATCAAACCCAAAGGGCGATCATCACCTAAAAAGATCATCAATCCCAAAGGTCGATCACCCAACAAGATCAACAAGCCTAAAGATCGTTCAACGCCCAAGAAGATTATCAAGCCCAAAGGCCGATCATCCAAGAAAAACAACAAACCTAATGATTAAAGTTTACTTTTTGAGAGAAGAGATTGTACTCACAATACTGAAATCAATACAAATACAAAGTTTAAATTTAACAAATAAATTTCTCTGGAAATCTCATCGAACAACAAAATATCAAAGCTTGCTATAATCTGCTTGATGATTTTTTTTCGAGACGATGTTACTTTTGCACTCTTTCTTCACATGCTTGATAAAAATAAGGTTTGAATGCTAACTATTTGGGTCTCTCTATATTTTTTGTTTTGGTTCATTTTGGTCCATGAACTTTCAAAATATTTATTCTAGTCCCTATAGTTTTCGTTTCACTACAAGAAAATCCACTTTCAGTGACGCAAAAAATGCATTACTAAAAGTCGAAAAACGCCCTTAAAATGATTAGCAATGCATATAGACGCGTCGTTGTATACATCGCAATTGCCACGTAATTGTAAGTTTTAATGACGAACTCATTGTGCGTTGCTAAAATGTAATATTTATCGACGCTCACTGATTGACCACCCATGTACAAGAGTGGAAAAATAGAAATAAATATGGTGTACTGCAAGCACACACTATTGATGAGGTAATAATCTGAGAATATTCCAAGAATTGAATCCCATGAGAGTAGCAATCTAATTAGGTTTTTTTTTAAGCAATACAATCAAGTAATCAAAGTAACCAAGATGAAATTGTTGTGAGTGTGTGAATAAAGCGTAAAAAGATAAAGATAGTCAATGATGGAAATAGGGTTTCAACTATGCTTTTGCATAAGTTGTGAAACCCGAAATTCTGACCTAGTACTTGTATGCTTAATAGAAAAGAAACTAGGGGAAAGGAACATCTAAGTCCTGGGAAGAAGGATGAACACATGGTTCATGCTTGAAAGGGAAAAGTCTCACAAGGAATAGGCATAGACGCATAGTCCATGTTTTGGGTAAGACTTAGCTTAGCATTGGATGACTTTGATTAGTTGAAAAGAAAACCCTAAGTATAAGGGAAAGGGTTGAACGCATGAAGTAAAGTTCGGTTTGGAAAGGATTAATTTGTCTTGAGTAAAGGGAGAAACTATTAGGTCAAGCCTCCTAACCAAGAGTAAAATGCATGGGAGACTATCAAGGTGAAGATTTTTGCTAAGTACAAGATAAATTTGGGACTGATGGACGCATACCATAAGCCTTGATGGAGAAGTGACTAAGTATTAGATGATTCATGTTGGAAGCAAGGAAAGTGTGTCTAAGGTTGGATGTGTGGAGTGCATACCCCATATCTTAGAAGGAAATAGCTAAGTCTTGGAGTATTCATGAGGAAACAAGGGGTAGAACGCATAGGAGAGGAAAGTTGAATGTATAGGCTTGGGAAGAGCACTATCAATGTATAGTGGAGTTAAAAAGAAGTCCATGAGGTTGTGTGAGGAGGCTTGGACACATGACTCAAGAAATTAGCAAGCTGGACGTATACTTGAGGAATTACAAGAAAACACCTAAGTTGAAATGCATGGTTGAAGAGAGGAAATAAGTAAAAAATGTAAGCCCTACTTTTATCTTTGCAAGATGGCAAGCAAAGTAGGTGGGTGGTTGAGAGAGAGGTGGCCAAGAGCCTTTGGCATGAGTGGTGTGTGTGGCCAGCAAGAAGGTGGGCTAGGTGAAGACCTTGGGTAGCCGAGCCCAAGCATGAGGGTTGATGCGTTGGCTTGGTGAGGCATGCGTCCATGAGGGTGAGCATGGGTGATGGTTGAGAAATAGGTGAAGACCTTGGGTAGCCGAGCCCCAAGTATGAGGGTTGATGCGTTGACTTGGTTGAGGTATGCGTCCATGAGAGTGAGTATAGGTGATGGTTGGTGCTGTGCGTTTGTTGAGGCCGTTGGGCAAGTGGCAATGCATTGGTTGATGTTAGTAAGGGGTTGCGTTGGTGAAGCATGCGTTCAAGAGAGCCTATGGGACAGGCGCATGGTGCTATGCGTCCAAGCTAAACGTCCAAGTCTGTCAAGGGGGTTGCGTGCATACATTGAAGGAGTTACTTTGTTTATTTGAAAATAAAATAAAATAAAAAGAGAAAATGGAAGTAAAACTGAGTTTTTGATCATTTTTCACCATTTTCAAAAGCTTCAACTGACTCCATCTTTCAGCTGAGCGACGAAGGGAGGTAGAAGAAGGAGTCTAGGGTAAATTTGTGTAGAATTCTGGTTGGTTTCGTGGTGTAATTGAAGCTGAAATAGAAGGTCTAGTTGTTGTTGCGCAATCTGAGCAAGGTTTGGTATTTGGAAGATAGCAAGTTGTAGAGATCGAGTTTAGGGCTGAAAATTTGAGGCTAGTAAGTTAACTCAATTCTTAACAACTATTGTGAAGGATGGTTGAGCTGAATATGAAGAGACACATGTTAAATGTTAGGTGAAAGCGACTGGTACGGATTTTCCGAGTGATTTGGAGTAGCTCGAAGTAATTTGGGATTATCTGTTGAACAAAGAGAAGTTAAGCTCTGAAATTTTGAGGTAAGCTAGAAAACACATTTATTTACACGTTTGTAGAAGGAAAGAAGTTCTAAATCGGACTCGAAATATGACTTTTAATAGATAGAAATGAAAATAGAAGTGAAGGAAAAAGCAGTGAGAGACGGGTATCGTTGGAAAAGCAGCGACACTGAAGGTATAAGGGTGAGCAACGAGACGAGTGTCGCTGGAGGCTTTGCATCTCACAACTCTCGCTCAGTATCGCTGGTCTCGTTGATCAAGCAAGCCTCGCTGGTCTCGCTAGTTCACAATCTCACTAGTATAGTTTTGTTTGCAATATAGTCTTGCTGATTGTTTAAGTCTTGCTCATTAATGATTGTTCTTATGGAATTTGGTCTCGGTGGTGCATAATTGGACAAGTATAAATGTTTAAAACTTGTTGGTTATATTTAATGGAATTTTAAGGAAATCTAATAAAGAAAAATGTATTATTACAGGCCGAGAAGAGCTACGAAAGGTGTATAACCCGCTGAAGGCCTAGGACAAATAGTGAGTGACAATTTTATTTAAAATGTGTTTACTTTGAATAAAGTTTTATTGTTGAAAGATTATGTTTGGAGACATGTTTATATATTTGTGATTTCATGGGTTTTAACATACATATTATGTGTTTTACATTGGAAATCATTTGAAGCATTCTGGTTGCTAAATGAGATTTATGAAAAGCATGCTATTTGTTAACATATAATTTTATGGAAAGCATTGAAGCTTGTGAATGAAATTGTGAAGATTTGAAATGTTAAAAACTCGTGAATTTATATTATGCTATTTCCAAACCATGTTGTTTTTTAATAATATTTATGAAAAGGCTCCCAATGCTGAAGGACATGGAGAAGGCATGTGGGTAGCCGGGATATAGAAATGGTTCCTAATGCTGAAGGACTCAGAGAAGACATGTGGGCATCCTGAGTATGGAGATAGCCCCCAATGCTGAAGGACTCAGAGAAGGCAGATGGGTGGCCGAAATCTTGTATATGAGGCCTGGTACTGAAGAACTCGGAGAAGGTACTGGGGTAACCCAGGATAGGATATCTATATGCACATAGAGGAATGATAGACGTTGTTGTATTTAGATTACTCCACACAGCTAAGGATTTATGACGTTGGTGTGTTAAGATTACTCCGCCCTAACTAAGGATGTTTTCGACGTTGAGTAGCTTTGAGCTCCGCTCCACCTCAACTAAGGGAAATAGTTTGAAATAAACTGAATTTCTAAGTATCTTTTCCTAAAATGAACATATATGATTTGACAATGCTATTTGAGCATGTTTTGCATGGGGTATAACTTTGAATCAATTTTTTACACGCATTGTTTTATAATGTTTACACTATGGTTAGTTTCTGAGCTAAAGGGAAGTTTTTACAAAACAAGTCACTCACTAGGCAACCTAGATCATGTTTTCCTTGTTTTTTTTTGTTTTTTAGGTAGCGAGCAAGTCCAAGGTGCTTAGCCAACACAGCAACTCGTTTTGGTCCATCATTGGTGTCTAGAATTTTTAGAATTGTAAAGATTTGATCTTAAACATGTGTTGTACATATAGAGGGTTAAGAGCGATTTTGAGAATTTATGTAAATATATGGTTTGAGTGAAAATCAATGTGTTTATGAAATCTTTACCCTAGTTTAAGTATGATGTTCAATCATTGTGTATAACTACTTATTAAGTGATGGTCAAGAAATAAGGTTGGCAGTGGGTGCCGTAAGAGGGTCGGTGTTTGCTGTCCTCACACTTTCTCCTAGGTTAGGAGGGTACCTGGGAGGGGGTGTGACAAGAAATGCATGGTGTATGTGTGAGCTAAAAGAAACTCATGGTAAGGTATTCTAGCAATGTTGGACGCATAGGTGATGCTCGGGGGAAGGTTGAAGATGCGTCCAAGGGTTAAGAGGAAGTAGAAGGTGCCGGATTTTGGAGCTAAATATGTCACAAGTAAGAGATGTCATCTTGCATGTGAAGGTAGGACATGATGAGGACATGTGCTAGGCTTAAGTGTCAAGCTTGGAGGAAATGATTGGATGACAAGGCTTATCATTCAACTCCTATAAATAGAGCTTGGGCTTCTAAAAAAGGACATCATCTTGAGTTTGAGATGAAGGAAAAGTAAAGAGAGCGAGAGAAACTTCGTTGACAAAGGGAAAGGAACTTCATCGGCACGATAAAGGAAGTTACCATGTGTTTGTCAAGCCATCTGAAGGGCAAATATAGGTTGCCTTTCGTCCATGAAGTGATCTGGGCATCCAAGGGAAACTATCATGTCATCCAAAGAGTTGTCTTATGTTCAAAAGTGTGTTGCCTTGTAATCAAGATACCGTTATGCGTCCATGGAAAGGATCTATGCATTTGTGATGAGTTGTTTCGATATCTATGTAATAGCTACGCGTTCCAGAGGTGAGCCATGCGTCCATCAGAAGTTTTTTAAGCATCTGTTGAGCTGTCTAGTTGTCCACAAGGCTGTCTGTGGGCAAGTTCAGAAGAAAGCATCCTGGTTATGTGCTCGAAAGATAAAAAGCAAGCCAAGGGTTGAAGAAGCATAGTAGGGCACATATTAAGACTTGAGTACTAAGTTCTCATGAAAAAGATGAGTGACTAACCTCTATGCTTTTCATACTAAGGTTAAGGTTGGACACATGGATTATGAATATAAGTTAGTATGCTTTAACATTGTGATAAATACTAGGAAAGCATGTTAAGTATGGCCTTAGGGATTATTTAATGCTCGAGGAGGATTATCTAGGGTTATGTTTGAATGTATGTTAGGTCATGCTTGTACCCTTAAGTTGCAAGTGATGAACTAAATGCTGAAGGACCATGAGAAGGCATTGATGTACTTATACAATGAGCATAGATGCATTAGTAACCGATAGAGGAAATTAAGTATGCACAGGATAGTCAGAAGATTTGAGGATCTAGTTTCTAAGCCTGTGTCGGGGATAAAACCTCACGGGATGGTCAAGGGGCTACCAGAACCTAGTTCTTGATTCTGTGAGAAGTACCTCTTGTAGGATGGTCGAGGACTAACTGGCTACTAAGCCTTGAAGATAAGTCTATGTGCACACAGAGGACAATTTGAACTTAGTTGAGCTGTGTATACCAGCTGTGTAGTCAGGGATATGATGTGATGTAGAGGCTAGGGTTAAAATAGGTAATTGTTGAGCCGTGTGTTGCCAGCAAAGGTAAGATTAAAACTTAAAAGGAAAATCTAGCTGCTGAGCCATGTGTGTCAGTAGGGAGCGTGTTGTGAATAAATCATGAAATGAAATGTACAAACGCAAGGTGCAGGTTGAGCTACTATGATGCGTTTCACACACCATGCGTCGAGCATGCTATACGTCTTACTTATGCTTAAATGTTATCCGTTGGTGATCTGTTAAGTTTTCCTCTGCTTTACCCAAGTATAAGCAAAGGAGTAGGTTTTTTCGGTGAGTCAGAGGTCGAACACAAGGATTATGTTGATTCTATATTTAAGTGGATTATATGCGTTGCAGTGGTGACCAAGAATAATGAGTTTAGGTGTTTGTTTCTAATCTAAGGAAAGCGATAGTATGTACACTAAGCTAAATTGTGGAAGATGGAAAGGCATGCGACATAGCAAAGTCAGCTAATGATTTGAATGGATGGATAAAAACAGGGTCGGATTGGTTAACATCTAACATCGGAAACGCATGGTGGTATTCTATTCATACTTACGACTCTTCTCCCGATTGTCAGCCACTATGCGTTATATGTCTATAACGCATAGGAGAGTGTTAAGAACCAAGGTTATTCCTATAGACAGGTAACACTTCTTGGCCCTTGTCAATTGAGTTCCACAATCACTTACCCTCTCGAGCAGTTTGATTATTACTACTTATATCGATTAGCTAGATGGACATAAGCATCGGATTAAGTTTGCAATTGACAAGATGAAATAGTTACACTATGGTTCTTAGTTAGATGCTAACGCAACCCTAGACCCTTGAGAGATTAGTTACTCATGGATTGAAAGTAAAATGCGGAAAGTATAGAGAAATGAGTAGACATGGAAGAAATATATATATTGATGAATGGAATACAACTTTAGATAAGCTCAATGTCTTGACACAAATCTAAAATCAAGATAGAAAAGTAAGATGGAAAGCAGGAAAGGCGTCAATGTCTTGAGTCGCCTAGATGGAAGCGTGAGGTTCTGCTGTGAAGTGGTCAGGCGGAGGGAAGACTCTTCTCTCTCGAGCTATTCGTCTCCGGTTGAAGTCTGGAGAGAACTCTGCTGTCACTTATGGAATTCTTCCGAGAATCAACAACCCTTTCTCATTTTGCAGGTTTGCCCTTTTATAGATGCTACGTTCGCAATCAATGGCAAATCTGCTTGATTGGCGGCGAGATTGATATCATGCGTCCATCTCGCCTGATTGCGTAATTCTCGGGTCAATTAAGATCCACCACTTTAGCCACAGATTATGTATGTCAATCATCTGACAATCTCTCAAGATTCTGATCTGATTGTCCGCTGCCTTGCGTTGATGGTTGTTTATGCATCTATGGATAGTTTGGCCGTTGTCAACGCATCATGAGTTGCTAACACATAGTCTTGCGTTGAGTAGTTAACGCATCTAGAAGTTCGCGTTCCGTTCAGATCATGCGTCCACAAAGAACAGATTGCTAACACGTAGTCTTGCGTTAAGAAGTTGTCAACGCATCTTTTGCATTCCTGCGTTAAAACATGCGTTTTAGGCTCAAAAAGTGGTAAAATCATTATGTTCATAAAAATACAAGAGTATAACGCAAAGGAAGATTTATTAATAGAATTTAGCGTAAACTACCGCATGCTTCTCTATTTAATCTCTATTTATCTAAGAAAAAGGCTATCATAACTTGTATTTCTACAAGTTATCAGAGCGAGATCGTCAGCAAAGGTATGATATGTTTCCACAAGGATAAGAAGAGGCAAAGGATTGTTATCGAGCCAAAGAAGAAGTACAAGAAGGGACCGAGGAATTGAGGCTAAGGACTAAATTTTATCTGTGATGTTTACTAAATTATGCTTGTACTGTTTTATGTTATCTATGTTGTAAGGGTTAAGAGGTATCCTTGTCACTCACTAAGCTTTGTAGTTCATTCTTTTCTTTTATGTTTTTCTTTCAGGTAGCCGAAGAGTTTCCGTGATGTGCGAAGTCGAAGTTTGCCTTAGGATAGCTTATTGGGTTTAGAGTTGGAATTATGAGTTGCTATGAGTTATAAATTGTGTAAACTTTAAGTTTGTTGATTAATAAAAATTTAATTATTTAATTTGAGCATGTTGAGTATGTAAGTAGAAAAGAAGTTCAGGTTGATAGTAGATGTCGTAAAAGGGTTGATGTTTGTTGTTCTCACGCCTATTTTCGGGTTTAAAGGGTAACTCGGGACAGGGTGTGACATAAGTTCATTCTGGCTCAATTGATGCGGCGACATCATACCAACGCATTGCCTAACTCGTTGACATAATCTTCACCTATTCGGTCTTTTATCAAGTCCGTTTAGGTGCTTAAGGAGCTACGCCTATATGCCTATGGTTAACTACTATTTAGATTAATTCTTGCTCTTATTATTTATCCTATGGTGTCCGTTATATCTAAGGTGACGTGATATTCCTATACCTAGGCTATTACCCACATATTCTCTTGTGAGCTCTGCTTACATCCTAACCTTCTCAACATTAGAACTCCCCTAGAGTGCTAAATTAAGTGGCAAGTTTAACTTAACACTATTAAACCTTAAAATCAACAAGAGAAAAGAGCAAGCAAGCATGGTATGACACTTAAGCAATGATCAAGCCATCAATCCCTAGGGTAATCACATAGCTGAACCCCTTAGTGAATTTAGCTCATATTAAAGAATGAATGAAATACTTTCATTACTTCTCATTACTCTCAAAGTCATAATTACAAGATGAATATGAATGAAATAGAACTTAACAAAAGAAGAAGTTAAAGTAGGTGCTGGAAATACAGAAAACACTTGATGAGAATGTGTCTCTGACTCTCTTTAACTTCATAGGAATGGATTGTCCTTTCCTAAGGTCCAATCCTTACTCTCTACACACACTTTTGTGGGATAGAGAATCCTAGCTCTAACTTCCCCAAGAGAACTCCCATTTCTTGGAGTGGGTTTGAGATTTTGGATGAGAAATCTTCTAAAAATGGTTGTATTTCGCAGTGGAAGAGCTTCCCTTGAAGAGAATGCTCCCCACCTTAGGTTTCAAGGTTGGTAGAGAGGGCTGAAATCCACGAATTCGGAGCTACCCAGTCAATTTCGGCGCTTACAAACAGTTGGAGACCGGGTACATCGCGCCTATAGACGATTGGTCCACATTTTTGGAATTTAGGGTTTTGATGTGGGCATAATCACATTTTGGCAATGCGGCTGCATCGAAGACATTTTTTTGCAAAATAGCCAAAAACCAATGTAAAAGCTCCCAAAACAAGCCCAAAATGATAGAATTACACTTTTAACAACTGAAGACCTTATATTCATTCATTTTATCCATTTAAAACATGATTTTGGGATTTTAACATGCAAAAGACTACTTTCGATAAGAAAAGATACTAAATCAGCCTTAAAAATATGCATTTCATGACATATATCACATCTCCAAACTTAAGCCTTTGATTGTCCTCAAGCAAACAAAGCAAAAATAGTTCATGCAAATAATACTCATGCTAAGAGCAAAGAGTGAAAAGCTAACAACTTTCAGAAGAGGTTTCATGCTCTAGTGTCAACTTCTCAATTCTCCCAAAATGCCCTCACAACATCCCTCGGCTACCTAAACAACATGCCAACAATCATAACTACTAATCGCCAAACCTAGTTAGCTTCCCTCCAACCTAACAAACAAGCCCCCCTTCCCTCCCCTCCCCCCCCCCCCCAAACTTGTGTCGTTGCTAGGCCTTAAGGCTCCATTTTACAACCTTTATTATCACTATCATCATCATTATTATTATTATTATTATTTGCTTAGGACCGATCCTCATAATACCTTTACCTTCGTTCTAGCTTACCCCACGAGTTACTTGTGGACATTTGACTACGAGCAAGGGTCATAATCGAGGCAAACGCTCACTTCCCTTATTAGCCTTTTCACATATAGAGAGTAGGAGTATCTTGCCCACTTCTAGCTACTTAAATTAACTTGGAAAGGAGTGTCTTCCTAACTTTTATTTTATTTGCCTTTTTTTATTATTTTTTTTTCTAGGCCTAGCACCATACATGATACATATAATAGATTTTGCCCATGAGATTGGATGAACCAAAAATATAAAGGACACCTCCTCAAAATTTAAAGGAGGCAATGTCCGCATTGACTTAAAAATGCAACAAAAGGGGTACAAAAACAAGGTAGTTATAATAGCTAGACGGAAAATCATAAGGCTAGACTCTCCCAGTGAATTTGGGTGTATGAACAAGTGATAGACTAGCCTAAAGATGTTTAGCATAAAAAGATACTTAAAACACTTGGTTTCATACTCTTTTGAAATTTTGAGAAGTTAGGCATGCCATCATGAAATGTATTCTAAGTATCATTAACAAGTGCCACTTTACACCACAAAGAACTAGCATGCCAATATATACATGAACATCAACTTTTCTTTATTTTTGTTTTTGTTTTCAGCATCTACCCTAGACAAACCTAACTAAAAAGAAATAAAATGAAAATAAGAAAAAGAAAAAACCAAACTAGAGAAAGCTTATAAAAATTAACAGTAGTATTCCCCTCGGTCCGAGCAAGAGTCTCATCATCATTTTCATTTTCTTCTTCTTCTTCTTCTACCTCAAGCGAGTCATCGAGGATGTGGTTTGGGAAAGGAGGGGCTGCAAGGTAGTGAACCGCTTGAATGCATCATCCATTTCCTTGGCATAACGCCAATAGTCACGAGACTATGCCATAAATCTCTCAAACTGGGCGTGCATAGATGGTGCAACAACTTCAGTTGGCTGTTGTTGGGGCGATGCGGTCGTAGCAAGTTGCGCCTCTAGTTCTCTCTACTCTTCAATAGTAGGTGGTGGCACTTCTTGCTCTAGTTGTGGCACCTCTGGCTCTAACTATTATTGATCCTACTCCAAGGGGGAGAATATGTCATCAGGTGTTAGAGTGCGCGTCCTGGTGGATGTAGAAGTGGCTCCAGTTGGTGACTGAGCACTCTGGCTGCTAGAGGCTCTGCTTTTCTTCTGCGCCAAATTGGCTTTAAGCTTTCTGATCAACATAAAGTCAATGGCAGGCTTGACCTTACACTTTTCCTCCTTCTCAGCAACCACCACTCCAGCTCTGGCACAGAGTTTGACAATCAAAGAGGGGAAGAACAGTCTTCCTCTGGTGCTCAGGCCGTACTCCACAGGCTCTCTCCTTATGATGACTCCCAAATTGATACGAAGCACTCATCAGATGTTGTATAGCAACATAATCTTCTCAACAACAATGGTGGTGTTGTGAGTCGTAGGCATAATTCGATGCTTGATGAAGTAGAGCCAGATGGCCAGGTTCTCCCTGGTGTCTTCAGGCCTCAATGACTTGCATCCAATAGGTGAGATAACCCACTCAGCTCCTCTAACAACTACAAACTTTAGTGCATCTACCACTTGATCCTCAGATGAAATCTTCCTTTTGCATTCTTCCTCCTTCTATTTAGGAACCATGTATACTTCATTTACGGCTTCAGCAGAGAAGTTTACCTGGACTCCTCGAACCACGAAAATCCTCCTCTCGAGCTGCATTCCCAAAATAGAATTTTCGTACTAGCGAGCTGCTAGCAGGAGCAGGCTGGTTGGCTAACGACTCAAATTCGTAGTGGTCGATCATCAGCCGGACAAAATCAAAGAGAATACCACTCCTCTCCGAGAAGCCATTCTTCTAAAATATCTCCCTCCTCTTGAGGGCTTCCTTTTCCTCGTCATCTCCTGCTCATTGTCTGATTCACTGAAGAAGGAGACCACAATATGGGAGACATTCTTCATTCGCGCCCTTTCTATTATGAGGCGGTGGTGCTCGAGTACACCTTCCTCTTGGTAGCAGAGGCAGATCGTGAGACTCTCCTGGGAGGCACAACCATGGGCTTTCGAGGCCCCTTAGTTTCTTCCAAATCTCTAGTGGATGTGGATTTTGATGAACTCTCCTCAGGCGTTCGTCTTCTCTTCTCGCATTTAGAAAGAGGGGCAAAATCTTCCTCTTCCTCTGTCATAGGAGCCTTCCCCTCCCTTTGCTATACTAATGGCACGGCTGTATCACCTTTTGGTTTTGCTTCTCTTTGTAGTTGGCTTGATGCGGCCGCATTGTGATCCCCGACACCGTGCTTCGTCTTCCTTTCTCTCTCTTTGTCAGCCTTCTTCTCCTCTAGCCTTAACCTTTCTTTCTCGTCTTTGTCCCTTGCTTGGGCTGCTAAGTCTTCAACCCTTATCCGTGCTTGCTCATCATTGGCTAGAGCTTGCCTTAGAGCTCGTTCTGCTTCATCGTACTATCTTTCTCTTTAGTACTCATTTGCAAAATACTTTGTTGTCTGAACAACCTTCATCATCACTTCAGCCCACATCTCTCTATCAAACCCTTCTACAATCGGTTCATTGGAAGGGTTAGCAGATGCAAAAGCCTCTTCAACCGGAACAGTAGCCTCCAATTGGGTTGGAATTTCCTCTTTTGTCAAGGCTCATCCACCACTTTAAGAGAGAAAATGATAAGAGCTAAACCCTAATTAGAAAATATATATGTGTATATATATTAAATAAAAAACGTAAATAACATAAAATACGTTAACGATACTCTCTCAAACTCTCTTTCTCTTTCTCTAATCCATCTCTTTACAGCACGTTGTCATCCATGTCGAGACTACCGTCAGCATCCTTAGGCTGGCGTTGTTGCAGAGGGTAGCACCAATAAGTCTATTATTCACTCTCTCTTGACATCTCTTTTCCACAAGGCCTTACACGCAAATGAAGTCGTCGACCCTGTGCTCTGCTGCTGTTTATCAGTTATCGTCTCCATGTGGTTGCAGGAGGAAATATCTAGCAATGTTTTCATGAGTAGCCTTTTCTTGGGGTTTTCTTAAACCGTTGGTTGTTTTGGAGTTTTGGGTTGGGGTTGCCTAAATAAAGGGATTTTTTTCCCTAATGGTTATTGTGTGTGTCAAGGGCAATGAAAACTTTCCAAAATCCCTAATTTGTTTTGGTTTGAGATTAAAGTTCTTTCAAGTTTTTTTTTTCCAGGTTATGGTGTGTGTTGGGAACAGTGGAAGCTTTGTTGTTTAGTTATAGTATATTTGTGGTTTTTTGAATGTTTTTGAAACACTCTACATTCAAATTCCAAAGTTATGTATTTAATTTTAGTTGAGGCTAGTTTTGACAATTTCTCATTATTATTATTTTTTATTTAATTTCCTTTTGCTATTTTCATAACTTTGAAAACATTTTGCTATTTTCCAAATGAAACATTAAAATTTTCTATTTATCTTGTCATCCCTCTAATTTTTAATTTAAGTAAGGAGAGTAAGAACTAGGACTTATAATCAGTCTGCCTTCACAGTGGACAATGGAATGCCACTCTCCCATGTCATCATATTTTCTTTTCTGTTCTTTTCTTTAAATTGTTCTAATTTAATTTTTTTTTTTTTTTTTTTTTTTTTGCTTATTCCTAATCCTCTCTTTCTTTTATTATTATTATTTATTATTTTCATATTTCATTTCATATTTTAATCTTGTCTTTGTGTTTATTTAATTGAAGTGTTGTGTTTCACCATTTCTTTTCTTTGTTTTTTTATATCATTATCTTGTCATTTTAATGTGTTTGTGTTATGTCAAGACATATTATTATTATTATTATAATATTCTTAGCCCTTATTTGTCTTTTATAAAAATTACCGACAAAGAAATCTAAAAAATTTGGGAGTTTGATTTTCTAGAATTGTTGAGGTGAGGAGTCGATTCTTTGGGAGTCCGAGATCAATCTTCAATATGTTTTCAAGTCCTTTATGTTCTCTTTAATGATATATTAGTCAATTACTATGCCTCTTACATGACATTCATTGTCATTTTTATTATCATGCCCTCATTAATTGATTTTGATTTCCAATTTAACATTCCTCTAATGTTTTCATCTATATCCCCCCGCCCCTAATGAAAAAAAACAGTTATTTGCAAAATATTTCAAATGCCCCTTTTCAGTTTTAAATTAAGAAAACTAATGTATTATTTCAAAAAGTTTTTTAATATTTATCTAAGAATTTGGTTTTTAAGACGGTTTTCTCTAAAAAAATTCCTAAGATGGAGTCTAAAAAATTTAGGAGCCCAATTTTCTATAATTGTTGAGGTGAGGGACTATATCTTTGGGAGTTCTAGATTTGATCCCAAAGAAAAAATTAATTTAATTAATGTTCTTTTTTTTTTTAAAAAAAAAGAAGTTTCTACATATAAGGCAATTCCTATGAAGGATTTGATAAATTATCTTGAAGTGAAATCTTTTTGATAAATTCTAATATAGCCACATTAATGGATTAGCTCCACTTATTTTATGGGATTATTGCTCCAAATAATGGGGAAGTGAGGGGTAAAATAAGACATTGTTTAAAATATATATATATATATATATATAGAGAGAGAGAGAGAGAGAGAGAGAGAGTAAAATAAACTTTTTCAAATAGCATTTTCATTTCAAGATAAAATTGGTATTAGTTCATGTTTACTAGTTTTTGCGGATGTTGTGGGGTGCTAACACCTTCCCCATACATGAATGACTCTCGAACTCAACTTTGGTTTTCCTAGACCATTTTTTTTTGTTAAAATTATTTATTTTATTTCGGTGTCCAATCACACC
Source organism: Citrullus mucosospermus (assembly GCA_030954485.1). Taxonomy (NCBI): domain Eukaryota; kingdom Viridiplantae; phylum Streptophyta; class Magnoliopsida; order Cucurbitales; family Cucurbitaceae; genus Citrullus; species Citrullus mucosospermus. The sequence continues at coordinate 8,497,784 of CM062061.1, read as the reverse complement.
ATTAAAAAAAAATTATTGGTGACTCCTCCTTTTTTGTTTCTTTGTTTTACAAAAAAAAAAAAAAAAAAAAAGATTTTTTATCCTTTTCTAAGGACATCGGTTGCTCTGTGTCGTCTCAGGCACGTAGTGACAATTATCTTATCAAAGCTACATAAACATCCAACTAATATATATAATTTAAACTCTTACACAGGATTGTACGGAATGAGGACCCTTTGTCGTGGTTGATTTAAAAAGACCGTTAGTAGAGTTATTGCATGATTGGTCGGTGTCCCAAAACAAGGTGCAATATCGTTCAAGTCTACTACTTTGAATAGGTTTTGTTCTTCTTATCCTTCAAAATATTTCAAAAGAAACCTATATATACACGTTATATTGAACATATTCTATAATTCTATCATTTTAATAGTTACACATAAAATTATCAAATATGTCACCTACCCAATGTAGACTAGTAAACATGAATTTGATATTTTCACCATTCCGCATAATTGCATGAAATCCTCTGGCATAAGAAAACTCAATCACTGAGGGGTACCCTAAGCCCTAAACCCTTTCCGAAGACTCGATCACATAGGGGTACCCTATTTGCATCATGCTTGGGAAGTTTTTCAACATATTGGTATAAAAATTTAATACGTGCAGGATTAGAAAAATTGCCAAGAAAATTATGTTTGATTATTGGAACTAGTTTAGGGTTTTATAGAACATATAATATAATTATAATTTCAGCATGCGTTAATCTAATCATTGCATATTTAAACATTTTTTTGTTTGATAAACATACTTTGTCTTTCATGAATGAAAAACACTCAAAAAATGCTTTTTATTCTCTAAATTTATGGATGTTTTTATGAGATTTCATGTGTTTGCTAGTGGTTTTCAGGTGAATATGGTAAAAATTAAGTGTCATAGGCTAAAAAGACCAAACCGAGTCAAAACCGAGCAAAAAACAGAAGAAAATGCAAGAAAATCCAAAAAAGCAAGGCAGCGCAGCCGTGAGCGTCGCTGCACTACCCCGCTACGGTTTAAACCCGAGAGCACCAAAATTGGGATGTCGTGGAGCATCGCGTTGCTGCTGATTGGCATCACTGCGCTAGGGCGAGGAGCGTTGTAGAGCTGCAGTGTTGCGCTTGGGATTGGGATTTCATGTCGGACAACGTTGCTGTGCTTGCCTATGATTGATAGACAGCGTCGCTGCGCTCTAGGAGACCGCAACGACGCTAGCTTTCCTATTCTGAAAAATCTTTATTTTTTGAAAGAATTTTGGGCAACTAAGTCTATAAATTGCGGGGTTTTCCAGCAACTCTAATCACACAATACATAGCCTCAAAGAGTGAGTTGGTTGTAAGAAAGAGAGAAAAGAGTTCGAGAGAGCGTTCGGTGCCATTTGAGTTCTCGACATAAAGATCAAGGAAGTTTTTGCGATTCCTCTTCAATCAAAGGCTTCTTTACAATAGTGTTTTTCTTTCTTTACACTCTCCCTATGCTTAAAATTGTCTTGACCATGTTTTCTAAAGCTCTAAGTGAGTAGGCTCTTTAGTTTTAAGGTATTGATAAATTTTTTATGAAGTTATGCTAATGTTGTAAACTTTTCATGGATTGTTGTAATGAATATGTTTTTCATTGTTATTGTGCTTAATTCTTGTTGATTGGTCATCCATGCTTGCAACATTAGATGTATGATTTAAGGAATTGTATGTCTCATTAGATCTATAGCAATGAATTATTATTAATTTCTCGTGCAAATAGTTAGGTTAATAATAAAAGTTGCTAAAGACTACTCCTAATTCCATGTGACTTATACTGGTTTCAACATGTTAGTAATCAATTAGGTTGCATGAGAAAAGGTTGCTTTTTTATAGAAAATAATCCGAATTTATGTTTTTAGACTTAAGCATATGAATTGCAATAAACTCCATGAACCCTAGAATGTTGCATAATGAACTAAACAAGGATTCAATACCCTTTAACTCTCTTTGATTCTTGTTTTCCAAATTTACTTGTTTTCCTTATTTGCTTTTCTTAACCACAACTTAAAGTCGAAGCCTCAAATAAAATTGACTTAATTCTAGAATAGCTAAGTGATTTAAACCTTCACGATTGGATTCTCAATGGAAAGGTATTCAACACTTAACTATCTTATATTATAACTTGACCCGTACACTTGCGGCTTGCATCAATGAACTGAACAATCTTACCCTTCATTGATATTAGAATTGGAATGTCTTCCCCAAATGAGATTTCGACAAATACCTTTACACTTCCTGATCCTCAAGGCATTCCATTAACCTTTTCAATTCGTTTACTTTCAAACATGGTGCAAACTGCAATAATGTTTGAAAGCGAACCTATTACTAATTGACACGTTTTACCATTTGAAGGTGTAAATGACTCTTCGGCAGCTTCAAGTAGTTCTTCCTTCTAAACTCTTGGCTCTGGTGCAATTTATGACTTCTCTTCTTTTACAACACCTTCATTTTTTGTTCAACCTTTGGCAATGGCTCCTTGGTTTTCTCATTTTTTTAGGACTTTTTAAGGTTCAATCTGTTCTCTCTTTACCTTCGGTCTCATAACAATTTGAGAGTGACACAAAATCCCAAACTCCATGCACTCGGCCAACATGTTTAGGTGTCCCCAATGCTTAAGTCAGAACATAATATACTATTAGTTTAGTAAAAGAAACTGATCACAATTTTGTGTGAAACTTTATGTGTGGGTGCATCAAAATAATCATTGGTCTTCTTATTTATTCTTACATGAACCCATAACTTTGCACGATTAATAGACTTTCCAGTATATTTTTGTAATCAAAAGCAAATGATTAATGTACCTTATTTAAGTAAAGAATTTTAATCAACATCATGTCCAATAACAATAAAACTTGCCCAACTCTTCAGCCAAATTCGCATACCTTTTACGCGATATGTGATGATCATATTGTTTTTTCTTCCTTCGTTCTTTTTGCATGTGACTTAGTGTCTGGAAACAAAAATAAATCACATGTATGTTATTAAAATTAAACCATTACGTAAGTTAAAGTTTCAACAAGAGTATGCAAAATTGATACTACAAATTTGTCCGAGAGTTTGGAGTGAACAAATGCATTCTAATCTGCCTGTTCTATATGGGAATACTTTTCTAGTGGATTGGTCAAACAAGGTCGTTCGTCTTTGAAAGGAAGAATGTACTTCTGAGTCAATTTATGTTTGAATGTTTGAAACTTCTTATTAGATTGTAATATATCATATTTCAAATGTGGATCTACTTCAGAAGACATCTACAATAATATTGAAAATATGAACATGTCAAAATATTAATGATATATATAAAACAATACAAAATTTATAATTGGTCATTAATAAAACATTTACCTCAATACACTCAAAGATTTTATCTTTTAAATCAAGTGGTATGTGTTTCCATTGTTGGAATCTGTGATGGGGATTTGCTTTTGCACACAAACCCCTATATAACTTTGCATCTTCATTGCACTCTCTCCAACAACATGACCCCCTCATTATAACGAATAATATATCTATTTCCCCATCACACGTGAGCTAATCCGTGCATGGTCACTACACCCTCCTAGCATGAGTGACCCCATTTCCTTCATCGTCACTACTACTAGATGAGGCCATGGTGAAAATCTTCACGAATGAAATAAGAATAATGTTTAGTAGTATGAAAAAATAAGAACAATATTGAAGACATAACATGTAATACATATTTGAATGCGTACATTTATTAAAAATGTTATCTATTGTCAATCCATGTATCGTCACAATTAGTTCTAGCATACAAAGAAGAGTATTCACTCATATCATTGAGTGTATCAGTATTAGGAATTGATTTCAATAACCCATAACAATCAAGAACTGTGTACCCCAATTCATCATTAGACTCATGTTCGTGGTCTCATTGAGTTGGGGTAAGTACAATAGACCAACTAGGTGAAGGAATTGAATTATGTCCATAATTTTAATTTTGGAAAACTTAAAATATAAAGAAACAAAAATAGTGATAAACAATCTAAATTACAGTAGTATGCTTGGAGAGGAAAACTTAAAATATAAAGACTGTCTTCTAGGTATTTTTTCTTCTCATTATCGGAACTCACATAACCTGAATCCTTCCTAGAACTCAACGTACAATAAGTTTCTTGGGACACCACCAAGATAATGGTCCTTACTATTCTTTATGGAAGAACCAAAAGAATGGTGAGATCTTTTATTTTTTTGGTGAGGGGAGGAGAGTTGAGAGATTTAGGAGAATGGAGTTTTTCCAGAGAGATTTCTATTAGCCACAACATTGTCTCTTTCTTGTCTACAATCTCCACCCTTTTACGTGAAAACTGAAGCGTGAGGGAAGGAGGGAGTGGCAAGTTATTTTAAAAATAAATGCTCCCTCCTACTTTAAACAAATAACTTGATTATAACATAAAATCAAATTTAATATTATTAAATTAATAATACTAATTTACTTAAAATAAATCATATTTAATATATATAATCAAATAAAATTAATTAATTAACAAATTAAATATCATATATTTAATTTTATTTGAATCATATTTAAATAGTGTTCCCTCACATAACCTATAGTTCTAATATGAATCTCACTCATATAACTAATATTTGAATCTTATTCAAATATTTGTCAAAAGTATAATTTGAATCTTATTCAAAAGTAACTTCATATTATAGTGTATCTATATATATTATACTAATTGTATCTCATACAATTAATCTCTTATTTAATTTGAACAATTCAAATTAATCCAAAATTAATAGAAACTATATACTTTATACTAGCTAGAAGACTTAATGGACCTATAGATTAGAAACTCCGATAACATGAGATTAATTAATTAAACTCTTTAATTAAATTAATCAATATTCATTAGCTGCAGGTCACTCCACTAAAGACCTACAGCTACACTCTTCGCACTGTAGATATATTTCTATGTCACGAATATAACCAATCAACAGTAAGTCAACCCTTCACAAAAGCCCATAGCTATAGTTGGGTCAAATTACCGTTTTACCCCTATAGTTACATCTAACTTCTTAAGTACCACTGATCCCCCTAATGATCAAATAGTTTTACTTGACACTCAATTACTTGGCGTTTTTAAAAATGTCAAGTGTACTACTACTTGACATTATAACCATGTCAAGTAATCCGATGTTTGTAGTAGTGAATTGTAAACATTTGGGGAAAAATCAAGTCATAACACTATGAGTACACTCATCTTTTCAAGGACTAGTTCATCTTTTTACGTACAGCAAATTAGATTTAAGTTTCTGTTCTTTTGTTCCCTTTCACACCTCCCCCCTAGGTTCAAGAAAACAATAACAACAACAACAAAAACAACAACAACAACAACAACAACAACAACAACAACAACAATAATAATAATAAACAGTAGTGAAAAGAAAACTGTAACGACCCCAAATCCTTGAGGTAAATTCTCCTAATAAATTAAATTAAGTCATTATGCATAAAAAGGGATTTTATTTATTTATATGCATTTATGTATTTATTTAGGCTAAGTAGAAAGTTGCAAGATTTAGCATTTATGGTGATTGGAGAATCTTAGGTGGAGTTAAGGAAAATGTTGGGATTGGGTAGGAGATAATTTTATTCTCATCTTATTTTGGGGCAAATGGAATAAAATAGATAAATTTGGTAGGAGTGGGGTTGAATATAGGATATTTTCTTTATTTGGTGGAAGAAACAAAAAGGGAAAAAATTTGGAAATTATGGTTTAAGGAGGGAGAGGGATTAGGGTTTAGTTTAAACCTACCCTCCTCGTTTTTCGTGCAGTAAAAAAAAAAAGAAAAGTAAAAGCCATTCTCTCTCTCTCCGCTGCATCTCTCTCCTCTTTCCTTTTCCTTTCACCGCCGCCGCCGCCTCTCCCGGCCTCCCTCTGCTCCGCCATCTCTCTTGCTCTCTCGCTCTCCATCGTCGGCAGTTCCCGAAGGTAGCCGCAGGGTGTCGCTGGATTCTCGCCTTGAGTGTCGCTGTCGGCATCTCGGCTCTCGCTGCCTGTCTCGCTCTTCCGCTCTCACTTTCTCCCCCTCGCCTCACGGTCTCCAGCACCAATCGCACTAACACTCTTGGTGTATCGCTCTCTCGCTGCCTCCCGCTCTCTCGCCCTCTCGCTCTCTCGCTCTTCCGCTCGTCTCACGCACCCCACGCCTAGTATCGCCGCAAGCCGTCGAGCTCTCGTGGTATCGCTGGGTTTCACTCTCTCGGCTCTCGCGCTCTCGCTCAAATCTCGCTTCTCGCTCGGGTTTCGCTCTCACTCGAATTTTTGGCTCTCGGCAGCGGTTCCTTTCCTGTCCGACCAGAACAGTACCCTTAAGTGAGTATCTCAAACTCGAATGGATTAGTTGCATATATTTTTGGGTGGAGATTTGAAAATTTCGAATTTATTTGGCACATCTTAATAGTTGATCGACGATTGTTTTAGTTTGTAGGATCGGAGGAAGCTACGAGTAGGATCACGTTAGGGTAAGGACTCTCTCGAACAAATTCTTAGGTTGCTTATGATAGACTAGACTTGTAGACTAACTTAAGTTGGGGGAAATTTTATTCCCAGTTTATTCAGGAGTTGTTACAAGAGGGGCAGTGTGGTTATTTTATGGATCGATCATCAAGTAAGTGATCTTACTACCTGAACCGCCTTCGGGCCATACGTTTAGTTGCCATAAAGTAGGAAATTACCAAAGCCCTTATGATATAGCATGCTTGTATGAGATTCTCATGTCTAAAAGTAGAAATTACCAAAGCCCTTATGATATAGCATGCATGTATGAGATTCCCATGTCTAAAAGTTGTATATGCCTATTAATGCGTAAGCCTATGCCATGTTATGTTATGAACAGTATAGTATTTTAATGTATGAATCCATAGAATGGAATGAGTATGAATTTGATTATGTATGTTCCATGAGTAGAGTTGCCTCCCCTATATTGGTTGGGTGTCCACAGGAGGTTGTGTTCCTTCGGGATCACTAAAGGATGTGTACCTTCGGGTTCACTAGAGGTTGTGTCCTTCGGGTGCACTAGAGGTTGTGTTCCTTCGGGTTCACCAGAGGTTGTGTTCCTTCGGGTTCACAAGAGGTTGTGCTCCTTCGAGTACATAGAGGTTTGTGTTCCTTCGGGATCACCAGAGGTAAGAGTTTCCTTTGGGGCTCTAGAGGTTTGTGGACATCCATAACCAACTGTAGGGCGAGTGTAACCATTTCCCTGTGAAAGTATGTTAGATATGTATGCCTTATGTTTGATGCACTTAAAGAACTTAGGTGCCTAGCCCGACTCCAGGTAGTGGGGTCATTTACTGAGTAATATAATTACTCATCCTTTTATCTTATATGTTTTTCAGGTAAGGGAAAGAACGTGCTGGCGAATGACAAGAAGAATCCTTGATGGCATCACGGGACCCGTAGTAGCTTCCGCTTAGCATTTCATGTTTTTCTGAGTTTTTGTCTAATTGTCCAATGTTGTTTTAAGACTCATTTTTTTTATTCGATATGTGGATTTTCTTTTCATGAATTTTGTTGATTTTATTAGGGGTACCCCGAACCAAAAATTCTTTTTTATATGTTTATGCATGTTTTCTTGAATTTATATCCATAGAAATTTCCATGAAAAGCATTGTCTCTTTTTTACTATTTAGCATAGGGTCTTTCTTGAATTTTGCATGCATTGAGTAATGGTTCGATTAGATACTGTAAGTCGGGTCGTTACAGTTGGTATCAGAGCCCAGAGTTTTGGGTTCTGTAGACTGGCTTACTAGGTAAGTCGAGGGGTTCCCATGGTCATTAAAGGATTCTTCGTCATCGCCAGGTACGTACTTCCAAGCACATGTCTTTAGAATGTTATGCATACAACGTACTAGTTTACCCTTGCATTGATACCTTGACGTTACACCTTTAGCAAGGAAATTGATGGTACCTATTGTCCGTAAATTAGGAATGGCTCGTGGAGGTAGAGGAAGAGGTAGAGGCAGGAGGGGTAGGGCAAGAGGATTAGCAAACCCTCAAGTCCAGGACTCCATGGAGCAAAACGCCCCTGCACCACAAGGACCTCCACCACTGCAAGATCCTGTTAGGCAAGAGGAGCATGGAACCAGGGAAGGGGATGGCCTCGTAACGTGCCTGAGCCGCCCCAAGTACAAGTCCCACCAGTAGCCCAGATCGATTTCGCTGCAGTGGTAGCACAGATAGGGGAGACTGTTACTGCCACTTTGTTGGGGAAGATTCAGGAGCTAACTCGCACCGCAGTGGCAGAACAGTTAGCTCAACAGCCTCCAGTACCTCAGGCGCTAGAGCAACAGATTCCACCCCCGCAGGTGCCGGCCCAGCATTAGCATTACCAGGACTTATCCCCAGAAGCAAAACATCTGAGGGACTTCAGGAAGTACAATCCGTGCACTTTTGACGGGTCATTGAAGGACCCTACCAGGGCAGAGATGTGGCTATTGTCCATCGAGACCATCTTTCGATACATGAAGTGCCCAAAGGACCAGAAGCTCCAGTGTGCAGTGTTTGTGTTGACAGATGACGCCGAGATCTGATGACAGTCGGCAGAGAGGTCAGTGGTTACCACAGGAGGATCAATTACCTGGGCTCAGTTCAAGGAGCGATTCTATGAGAAATACTTCTCCGCCAATACGAGGTACAACAAGCAGGCGGAGTTCATGAGGCTGAAGCAAGGAGTCATGTCTGTTGAGGAGTATGAGCAGGAGTTCACTAAACTATCCCGTTTCGCTCCCAAGATGGTAGCTACTGAGGAATATAAGACAGAATGCTTCATGCAAGGTCTAAATGAGGGGTTAAGGGGACTCGTGCAAGCCCTGGAACCCAGCAGTTATGCAGCAGCATTTCGAGCAGCAATGAGGATTGACTCCCGTGCCAGAGAGGAGTATGTCAGAGCTATGACGTCAGGACCCTCTTCAGGTCAGAAAAGAAAGTTCGAACAGACCAGACTGCGAAATGTTTAATTTCTCCTTGTAACACCGTTAATTGTAGAAATTAACATTTCATAGGATGACTATAGATAACTCAAGCTAAATCCTACATGAGTTATGAACTCCTATCTATGAGAGAAATCCTTTGCGGTATGGGTGAGAGTGGCTAGATCGCCAACTCAATAAGCCTGGATTTGTCTTATTAGGGAGTTGGGAACATATCTTCACAAGATGATTCACTGCTTCCCGTGTTTAGGGTATGTAGATAAATTACTCTCTTATAGGCTGACTTCGGGTCTTGAACACCCTCTCACTCGGCCGAGAGGGGTTAGTTTATAATTGGACTATAAACAGTTTGTTCATTAGAGGGATCAATGGTACTTAAGAAGTAAGATATAACTAAAAGGGTAAAACGGTAATTTGACCCAGCTGTAGTTATGAGTAATTTGTGAAGGGTCGACTTACTGTGGATTAGTAAATTCTGTGGGCACATAAATATATCTATAGTGCGAAGAGTGCAATTGTAAATCTTTAGTGGAGTGACCTACAGTTAATGAATATTGATCAATATCGTTAAAGAGTTTAATTAATTAATCTCATATCATTGGAGTTTCTAACTGTAGGTCCATACGATCTCCTTGCTAACTCATAAAGGATTAGTATAAGAATCAAACATTTTGGTTTAATTTGAAATGTTCAAATTAGTAAAGGAATTAATTGTATGTGATACAATTAGTATAATGTGTATAGATACATTATAATATAAAGTTTATTTTGAATGAGATTCAAAATTTATACATTATGTGATAAGCGAGTTAATTATTTGAATGGGACTCATATAAAAATTATAGGTTAAAAATTAATATGAATGAGATTCATATTAAAACTACAAGTTATATGTGAGAGAATGTTATTTGAATATGATTCAAATTTAAATTAAATATGAGATAATTAATTAATTAATTTTATTTAATTATATTTATTAAATATGATATAATATAATATAATATAATTAATTCATAATATTATTATTATATTATTATATTAAAAATAACTCCCACATAGTGGGGAGTTATTTTGCTATTTTCTATCACAGTTTTACGTAAAGGGGAGGGAGTTACAGAAATTGGGCAATCTCATTTTTACAGAAAGATTCGGCAATCTAAAGAATACTCTCCCTCTTCTTCCTTAAGAATTCCCTTGCCAAAATTCAAAGAGAGCTCACACACTCCTCTTTGATTCTACCTAGAGAATAGCAAGGTAACATTATGGTGGTGTTCCCAAGAGAAGAAGAGTTCATTATGAATTCGTTGGAGTAGTTTTTCACTTTGTGGTTCAAAAAGAAGAAGTGTTTCCACATCGAAGATGGTCTTCAAAAGAAGGAAATCTTTTTCTTCTTATCTCTTCTTAAAAGCATGCCAATTGTTTGTTGTTTATCCTGTATGTTTTGTTGGTATCAAAACTAGTGCTTTAAATTTCGTTTTGGAAACAAAATTTGGAGAAGAGGTGGATGTAAATTTCTGCATTTTGAATGTGGGTTTGCAAAATGGATGTTTCAATTTTGGCACCTTAGATTTACTGTTTTGATGAGATCAAAATGTGTAAGGGCCCATTGTTTCGGCATCTTAATTATGCTATCGAGTCTGTAAGTCCGTGTCATTCAAAAGGCAAGAGTTGCTGAGGAAGCAGACAAAAAACGGAGCAAAAACGGAGCAGAAAAAAGTTCTATGTGCTTCAGCGTAGAGCACAGCGTCGCTATGCTGCGACATAGAAATGCAAGCATCCCAACACTCATCTTAAACGTCGTTGTGCTATGAGGTTAAAAGCCAGAGCATAGCAGCACTTACCAATAGTGTTGTGACGCTTCGGTGGTTGCACCATGTGTCCTGAAAGCTAGAGGTTGTTTGTTTAAGTTGAGCAAGTGTTGTTTTTCTATTTTTTTTGTAATCTTTTTTTATTTTATTAATTAAATTGATATAATTTGATTATATTGATTTAATTAATTTTAGAGGTGCCCAAAAATGGTCTATATTTGTTATTTAATTTAATTTTGCATGAGATGAATGATTAAATTAATTTTGGGATATATTGCATAATGTATGTCATATAGTTTAAAATCCCACCTCAGGATAAACATTATCATGCATCATATTTAATATAAGTGTTATATTATTTGGATGTATGATATTATTAGCATGAACATGCATTCTCTTTAATATAAGTGTTATACTATATAGTTGTATCCATTAATAAGCATGTCCATGCATCATACCATAATATAAATGTTATATTGTATGATATGATATGCTTGATTTTCATTATTAATATAAGTGTTATATTGTTTAATGAAAATGAATTTGCACCTTGATTTGTGTCCCCCCTTTGAATGGTGTTTCCATAGGTCAATATCAAGGTGAATGGAGAGAGTGTTTATATGAAGTGGGAGAAGGATGTGTGTCAACACATCCACACACATCCTACGGTCTCCTTCATTGGTTTGTTAGATAATTTTCACGCTCGGCCTTGTGGCACCTCAATTTGTGTCTCCCTTCAGATGGTATTTGCACGAAATTCATCTCAAACTCCTGTTAAGGATAGGGTCGCTTAGGTTTTGCCCCAAACAGTTTTTCTCTTCAATTGGCTCATTGGGACGGAACTCTAAGATCTAAAATGAAGGGTTACACTTACAAGAAATTGTAAGGATGTTAATGATTTCTTGACCAAATAATGTTGAATAATTATTATAAGAATAAGAGTTATTCTGGTGTAATAATTAATTGAGAGTGTCTCAATTCAGTGAAAGGGTGACTGACTACCCTTCGGTGGCTTTTATCCTAAATCATTGAAGAATCATTGCAAAATTAGATGTTAAAATTTGGGTACATTAAAATTTTGTTAAATATTGATTGAGTTATATAAGTTATGCATTTTAGTAATAAGAAATAATTTGTATGTTTCAGCATCTTCAAAATGTCAAGCGCTTTTATTACCTTACTAAGTGCCAATAAAATGAATTGTGATAACTACACTTCATGGAAAAAGATGATTAACATTGTACTCATCATAGAGGGCCTAAAGTTTGCCATCATTGAGGAGTGTCCTCAAGTTTCTGCTCATAATGCATCATGAAATTTTTGTGATGCATATGAGAAATGGATGAAGGCAAACAAAAAGGCCAGAGCATATATTCTTGCCATCTTATTTGAAGTTTTGGCAAATAAGCATGAAACCATGGTCACTGCTCGTGAGATCATGGATACATTACAAGAGATGTTTGGACAACCGTCCTCATAGATCAAGCATGATGCTCTGAAATTCATTTATAATGTACATATGAATGAGGGGGCCTCAATGTGAGAACATGTTCTCAATATGATGGTCCATTTCAACTGGCTGAAATGAATGGGTCATTATCGATGAGGTCAGTCAAGTTAGTTTTATTATGGAATCTTTTCTTGATTTTTTCCTACAGTTCAAGACCAACATTGTTATAAACAAACTGAACTACTCCCTTACTACCCTCGTTAAAGAGCTGCAGACCTATGAGTCCATGCATAAAGGCAAAGGACTAAAAGGGGAGCCAAATGTTACTAGTTCCTCTACAAAGTTTCACAATGGTTCGACCTCTGGAACTAAGTCTACTTCTTCCCTTGCCAAAAAGAAATGGAAGAAGAAGGACAATAAGGGAGGTAATAAAACTAATCAAGCTGCAACCCAGAAAGGCAAGCAAAAGGTCAAGGTTGCAAAAGGAAATTGTTTCTGTCGCGATTAGGATGGGCACTAGAAGTGGAACTACGCCAAGTATTTGGTAGAGGAAAAGAAGGCCAAATAAGGTAAATATGATTTACTAGTTTTGGAAACTTGTTTAGTGGAAAATGATGATTTTGCCTGGATAAGTGATTCAGGGGCCACTGACCATGTGTGTTCTTCTTTTTAGGGGATTAGTTCCTGGCAACAGCTTGGGGCTAGCAAGATGACCTTGCGGGTTGGAACAGGGCATGTCGTCTTAGCGGTTGTAGTGGGAGGCGTCAAATTAGTCTTTCATAAATCTTTTATATAATTAAAGAATGTATATGTAGTTCCTGGTTTAAAAAGGAACTTGACTTCTGTTAAATGTTTGTTAGAACAAAATTATTCCATCAATTTTAATGTAAATAAAGTGTATTTATAAAGATGATATTCTTATTTGTTCTGCAAATATAGAGAGTAATTTATATGTGCTAAGGTCGTTAGCATCTAAATCGCTTCTAAATATTGAAATGTTTAGAACTACAACAACTCAACATAAAAGACAAAAGGTTTCTCCTAAAGAAAATGCTTATCTTTGGCATCTAAGATTAGGTCATATAAACCTCAATAGGATTGAGAAATTGGTTAAGAGTGGACTTCTAAGTGAGTTAGAAGAAAACTCTTTACCTGTATGTGAATCTTGTCTTGAAAGCAAAATGACCAAAAAAAATTTTTACTGGAAAAGAATATAGAGTCAAAGAACCCTTAGAACTTGTAAATTTAGACATTCGTGGTCCCATGAATGTTAAGGCAAGAGGAGGGTATGAATATTTCATCTCTTTCACAGATGATTATTCTAAATATGGATATATTTACCTGATGCATCACAAGTCTGAAGCCCTTGAAAAGTTCAAAAGGTATAAGGCTGAAGTTAAAAACTTGTTAGGTAAGATGATTAAAACATTTCGATTAGATCAAGGTGGAGAGTATATGGATTTAAATTTCCAGAACTATATGATAGAACATGAAATTTCATCCCAACTCTCAGCACCTAGTACACCTTAGCAAAATGGTGTATTAAAAAGGAGAAACAAAACCTTGTTTGACATGGTTTGGTCTATAATGAGTTACGTTCAATTACCATACTCGTTTTGGGGTTATGTAGTAATGACTGCATTATACATTTGTTCCATCCAAAAGTGTTTCTGAAACTCCTTTGAAATTATGGAGAGGTCGTAAAGGTGGTTTACGATACTTCAAAATTTGGGGTTGTCCAGCGCATGTGCTCGAGACAAATATTAAGAAATTGGAACCTCGATCATTCAAGAGTATGCCTATTTGTAGGTTATCCCAAGGAAACGAGAGGTGGTCTTTTCTTTGCTCCAAAACTGAATAAAGTATTTGTATCTACAAATGTTACATTTTTGGAAGAAGATCACGTAAGAGAGCATATACCGCGCAGAAAAATAGTGTTAAAAGAACTTTCCAATCAAACTACTGAAACTTCAACAAGAGTTGTTGAAGAAGCTAGTACATCAACAAGAGTTGTTGATGGGGCTTTATCAAGTTGGACACATCCTCCTCAAGAGTTGAGGGAACCTCGTCGTAGTGAGAGGGTTGTAAACCCACCAACTCAATATTTGGATTTAACTTAAACTCAAAACATCATACTAGATGATGAAGTTGATGATCCATTGACCTATAATCAGGCAATGAATGATGTAGACAGGGATGAATGGGTTAAACTATGGATGTTGAAATGGAGTCTATGTACTTCAATTCAGTCTGGGAGCTTGTAGATCAACCTGATGAGGTAAAACCTATAGGTTGCAAATGTATCTACAAGAGGAAAAGAGGTGTAGATAGAAAGGTGCAAACCTTTAGGGCTAGACTTGTGGGAATGGGGTTATACCTAGGTTGAAATGGTGGACTGAAGAAAATTTCTCATTTGTTGCCATGATTAAGTCTATCTGGATTCTCTTGTCTATTGCCATATATTATGACTATGTAATATGACAAATGGACTTCAAGACTACCTTTTTGAATGGTAATCTTGAAGAGACTATGTACATGAAACAACCAGAAGGAATCATTCAACATGGTCAAGAGAAAATGGTTTACAAGCTTAATCGATCCATTTATGGATTGAAATAAGCATATCAATCTTGGAATATATGATTTGATATTGCGATCAAGTCTTATAGCTTTGACCAAAACCTTGATGAACCTTGTGAGTACTAGAAAATCATCAACAGTTCAGTAGCTTTCTTAGTGTTGTATCTAGATGATATCCTACTCATTGGGAATGATGTAGGCTTACTGACAGATGTAAACAAATGACTAGCTGCCCAATTCCAAATGAAAGATTTGGGTGAGGCACAGTTTGTTCTAGGGATCTAGATCATAAGGGATCGTAAGAACAAAAAGTTAGCCTTATCTCAGGCATCATATATTGACAAAATGCTTGTCAGGTATTCTATGCATAATTCCAAGAGAGGCTTATTGCTTTTTCGGCATGGAATTATATTGGCTAAGGAACACTGTCCTAAGACTCTTCAAGAAGTTGAGCAAATGAGACAGATTCCCTATGCATCGGCTATTGGTAGTCTTTTGTATGTCATGTTGTGTACAAAGTCTGACATTTGCTATGCAGTTGGGATTGTCAATAGATATTAGTCCAATCTAGGATTTGATCACTAGATTGCAGTTAAAACCATCCTCAAGTGTCTTCAGAGAATGAGAAACTACATATTTGTGTATGGGGCTAAGGATTTGATCCTTACAAGATACACAAACACTAATTTTTAGACTGATAAGGATTCTAAAAAATACTACATCAGGATTAGTGTTTACTCTTAACGGAGGGGCTGTAGTTTGGCAAAGTACAAAGCAAAGTTGCGTTGCTGACTCTACCATGGAGGTAGAGTATGTAGCTGCTTGTGAAGCTACTAAAGAGGTTGTCTGGCTTAGGAAGTTTTTTTACAAACCTATAAGTTGTTACAAACATGTCAATGCCCATCACACATCACACTTTATCGTGATAATAGTGGTATTGTGGCAAATTCCAAAAAGTCTAGAAGCCACAAACATGGAAAGCACATAGAGTGCAAGTATCATTTGATACGAAAGATTGTGCAACAAGGAGATGTGATAGTCACACATACTACTTTGGAGCACAATGTTGCTGATCCATTTTCAAAGGCTTTACGGCTAAAGGGTCACCTAGAGAGGTTAGGTCTACGAGACATGCCACATCTAGTTTAGGGCAAGTAGGTGATGGGTATGGAGTTATACCCTAGTTTATATGTATTGTACACCCACTAGTTTTAGGACAAGTAGAAGATTGTTGGGATTGGTGTGTCCTAAATCTCTTAGGTCTTATAGTTTTGTAAATTGTAAATATATTTTATTGAATAAAATAAGTTATTTTATCTATCTTATGCATTAACTCAATCCAATAAACTAAGATTTCAAGGTTATTTTATGTAAACTTAAACATGTATGTAGTTGACATACAAGGTTAGATCATGTTTAAGTAATAACCAAAAGGTCAGTAGTATAAGAATAAGGTTTGGGTACCTTATTCTGGTTGTTACAAGGAGTGGTAAAGTGTTACAAACCATTTGATCCTAATCGTTCATGTGGAGACATGTGAGTTAAGGTATCCTATGCAAAGAGTTTGTATAAGACTGGACCATGAAATGTTTAATTTCTCTTTGTTATACCGTTAATTGTAAAAATTAACATTTCATAGGATGGCTATAGGTAACTCAAACTGAATCCTGAGTTAGTTATAAACTCCTGTCTATGAGGGCAATCCTTTGATCTAAATGGGTGAGAGTGGCGAGAATGTCGACTCAATAAACCTATCATTTTGGGGATTTGTCTGATTAGAGAGTTAGGAACATATCTTCACAAGATGGAATTCACTCCTTCCCGTGTTTAGGGTAAGTAGATAAATTACTCTCTTAAAGGCCAATCCTAGGTCTTGAATAATGAAACCTCACCCTCTCACTGGTCCCAAAGGGGTTAGTTTATAGTTCAACAATAAACAGTTTGTTCGTTAGAGGGATCCGTGGATTTGTCTGATTAGAGAGTTAGGAACATATCTTCACAAGATGGAATTCACTCCTTCCCGTGTTTAGGGTAAGTAGATAAATTACTCTCTTAAAGGCCAATCCTAGGTCTTGAATAATGAAACCTCACCCTCTCACTGGTCCCAAAGGGGTTAGTTTATAGTTCAACAATAAACAGTTTGTTCGTTAGAGGGATCCGTGGTACTTAAGAAGTTAGATATAACTATAAGGGTAGAATGGTAATTTGACCCAACTGTAGTTATGAATAATTGTGAAGGGTTAAGTTACTACTAATTAGTAGATTCCATGGACACATAAATATATTTATAGTGCGAAGAGTGCAATGGTAAGTCTTTAGTGGAGTGACCTAGAGTGAATGAATATTGATTAATCTAATTGTAGAGTTTAATGGATTAATTTCATATCATTGGAGCTTCTAACTATAGGTCCATAAGGTCCCCTTACTAGTTCATAAAGGATTAGTATAAGAATTAAATATTTTGGTTTAATTTGAAATATTCAAATTAATAAATGAATTAATTGTATGTGATACAATTAGTATAATGTATATAAGTACATGATAATATAAAGTTTATTTTGAATGAGATTCAAAATTTATACTTTATGTTATAAGAGAGATAAATATTTAAATGAGATTTACATATTAATTATATGAATGAGATTCATATAAAAACTATAGGTTAAAATTAATATGAATGAAATTCATATTAAAACTATAGGTTATATGTGAGAGAAGGTTATTTGAATATGATTAAAATTTAAATTCAATATGAGATATTTAATTAATGAATTAATTAGCTGTTTAAAAATTAATTTTATTTCATGAATTTTATTAAATATTTTTTAATATAATATAAGTAATTTCATTAACATATTATTATTATATTGAAAATAACTCCCACGTAGTGGAGAGTCATTTTGCTTTTTTCTCTCACAGTTTTATGTTAAGAGGAGGTTACAGAGATTGGGTAATCTCACTTTTACAGAAAAATTCTGTAATCTCAAGAATACTCTCCCTCTCCAATTCTCTCTTTTTCCTCAAGAATTCCCTTGCCAAAATTCAAAGAGAGTCCACACACTCCTCTTTGATTCTACCTAGTGAATAGCAAGGTAACATTGTGGTGGTGTTCCCAAGAGAAGAAGAGTTCTTCTTTGTGAATTCATGGGAGAAGTTTAATGGTTCGTCGTTCAAAAAGAAGAAGTGTTTCCACATCGAAGACAGTCTTTAAAGGTAGGAAATCTTTTTTTTCTTTTCTCTTCTCAAAAGCATGCTAATTGTTTGTTGTTTATCTTTTGTATTTTGTTCTTTGTATTTTTGTTTCTCAAAACAAATTTAATAGCACAAGGCGATCATTCGCTTCCGCTGGGAATTCGATTCCTTCACAGATATCTTCTAATTTGAAATGACAAACAAGCATCAACAATAGCACATGGTATAGGTGGTGGAGAGAAAATAATATATATATTTAAATAAACTTACCGGCAAGAATAAGGAGTGATGACGCGGAAGCGAGAGATGTCGAGGAATGAATCTATCAAGTAAGACAAACTGGTGAGAGTTTTCGGACTATGGGAAATCATGCAGCAGAGGGAAGGAGGAGGAATGGAAAGAGGTGGAAGAGGGAAGGGGAAATAATTGAAAGATGTTAGGGGAGAGAGGAAAAATCGTGAATTTGGGGAGGGAAATTGAAAGTTTAATTTTTGTGAAAATAAAGACTTTTAGTGACACAATAATATATGTTGCTAAAAATTATAAATATTGAGTGACATCATTTATGGAACCCAAAAACTTTTAGTGACATTACTTCAAATTGTGTTGCTAAAAAGTAGGATTTTGCAAAAATTGCATGCGCTGCTAAAAGATTATCACTGAAAAGGATTTTTCTTGTAGTGTTTTGGTTCTTTTGGTCTCTATACTTTCAAAATGTTCACTTTGGTCCTTATACTTTCAACTTTGTTCATTTTGGTCCTTGAACTTTGAAAAAATGAACACTTAAATCCCACAAAAATGAAAATGAATGAGTTGTTGAACTGAACAACAAGCTGAGTTGTATGGGGTTATTAGTCATCATTTTTTTTTCTTTTTTTTTTTTTTTGAAGATGTCAGGGAGATATGGGTGCTCATTTTTTGAAGATATAGGTTAGGCATGTATGTTGACATTACTTATTCATATGGGATTGACATATTTGTTAGTACATTGGGTAGAATGTTCATATGTTGTCCGTAGATTGTAATTTTGGAAATGTGTGTGTTGATCATATGGGGTACATGGTGTACATAATTTGTACTTTTTGGAATTGTTTAGATATGGGTTTTGTCTTTCTTTGGGATTTTGTTCATATGAACTTTGTTAACATGAGGTTGTAAGTATATAACAATATATATATATATATATATATATACGAATTTTGTTAGGTTGGTGGAAAATTTGGGTTGATTGATGCTTAAATTGTCACACTCCTTCCCAGATAGAATATGAGAACAGTAAATATTGACTCTTTTACGATACCCACTAAACAACCTATCCTTCAAACATGTTCACCTAACAAACCCGATTAACAGTAGATATCAAATCTTTAGAGATGCATAAACAAAAGTCCCAAATCACAAAACCCACTTACATAGAACATTACATAAATTTACATACATGAACATACAAACTTAACATAGACATAACTATAGCCCTTGAACATTACTTATTTATAAACCCCTCACACACCTCCCATCTAATATGAACATGACACCAAATTCATCTAGCAACATACTAAGCACTATAATTAGTTAGCTTGAGGAGTTGTAGTAGAAGTAGACGATGATGGATACACCAAGCACAGGGAACTGTTCAGCTACCTGGGAGAAAGAAAACATAAGAAAAGGGTGAGTTGCATAGCCTAGTGAGTGACATAGAAATCTTTAATTAAATCTTGCTAAGAAAGTTCATAAATGAACAGAAAATATCCAGAGAAAATATGGAAAGTAATAACATGCTTAGTACTCATAAACCTTTCACAAATCTTTTAGTTAAAAAACAAGTTCAAACCTGTACCCATAACCTTAGTTGAGGTAGAGTAAGCTCAATATACTCAACGTGGAATACCTTGGCTGATGCAGAGTAATCTCAACACAAACAGCATCAATACCTATCATATGTGCACATAAATATGCACCCAAAGGGCTAGAATCCCAACACACAACCCAAAGATTATATGTGTGCTAGAATGGATCCCAAAGACCTAACTAACTTGGCTACCATGATATCTTCCTATCCTTCAGTATCGGGTTCCTCCATTTCCATTAACAAGGTACATCATCAATGCATAACAAAGCTTTTATAATAAATCTATTTAAACTTAGAGTGAGCATAAATCGATCATCTTTTATCTCTTTTGAATATAATTGTAAATAATTGATAAAATATGCTCAAAATTCAATACTTAGTGTAAGCTTAGGAAAACATGCTTATAACAGCAAAACATCAAACTCTCTTTTAAGGAAACCAGGTTTTAATATAAATGGAATTGTGTTTGAAAATAATTTTGTCCCTCAATATAGTTGATGACCTCCTGACGGGTTATATGCTAATCCAATCTTCGATTGTCTTGACAAAATGAATTGAAAATCCCTTAGTTAGTCCCTAATTCATCCTTTATCCTTATTAGCTCTCAATTCAAACATAAACTTAATATGACTTAGCCATTTAGCAACTTACAAACTCATCGGGTCCTTAAGAAATCCCAAAACACTCACCAACACTTATCAATCTCAAGTAATGCCTCTATATAGTTGGTTGTGCGATTAGGCGTGCAACAAGATCAGATGTGGGCGCTAGAACACACACCTGGGCTCTAGGCGTGCACACAGCGTTGGGCACTCACACACTCATCGAGCGTGCACACAGGTTGGGCGTTAAGATTGTGCAATGTCGATAGGTGTGACACTAAAGCTAGGGCGCATGATAACTCTTCTGCCTGCCCACTGAGCGTACAACTTAGACACCACTACTCACCCATCTAAGTGTGCAACTCAGCCTTTTAACATCTAAGTCAACACTCAACTGCCTAAGTTCACCGACAACCTTCCACATCTACCTTCTTTAACCTCCAGCCAACAGCCACCCGAAGCACACCTAACATTAACTCACACTTTTTGTAACGACCCAACTCCCTATCACATGAACTAGGCCGTTACTTGAGCATGCATACAATTCAAGCAACTCATTTTTCATAATATTAACTACAAAAATCAAGGAGTTTTTAAAAGGCAAATAAAATATGTTGAAATTCAATAACCACAAATATTTGTTCGAGGTACCCCCAAAATATTGATGTATTAAAACAGAAACTTGGCTAAAGACCTCAAGTAGTGATAAAGAAATAAATAAAAGGAAACCTAGTTTTGATTTTGAATGACAAATCCCTAATACTAAAATGAAAAGCATGAAAACTTGTACGAAAACATCAGTCTAGTCCCAATGGCACGGTCAAGGTATTCTTTCATCATTCGCCAAGGTGTCATTTCCCTTACCTGAGAAAAAAAATATCATGAAAAGGATGAGTACAAAATACTCAATAAGTAACCCCACTACTGAGACTAAGCACACAATCTAATAAGTGCAACATATTAGTGGGACAAGCAAAACCTAAACTAATCCTAGTTGGTCATCTAATGTGTCACACCCCCTCCTGAACTCTTAACCCAAAAAGAGGCGTGACGACAGCAAACATCTATCCTTTACGACATCTACTATCAACTTAACTTTCCTTAAAATCCTTACCAAGCACTTGATAACATAATTATAATTTACATCCAGACCATAAATAATACCAAATGAAATTTTATAATAATAACATCAAAGTTTTTACACAACTTCCACTCTTTAGACCCCAATATGCACAATGCTAGGTCTAAGTACAATATTTACAATTCTCAAGACTAAGAAGTAGATCAAGACGAGTTTGATGAGTAGGCTAAGCACCCCGGTTCCACTCGCTACTTAGAAAGTTGAAAATATTTGAAAACATGAACTTTGTTGCCCAGTGAGTGACAAGTTTATAAAACTATGCTTGGCTTAAAAGCATAACGAAATCTTGTTTGATAATCAAATAATAAAGCTTTCAGAGGCTTATAAACATTTGCATATTTTCAAAAGATTTTTCCTTAGTTGAGGCGGAGTGAACTCAACACTACTCAACGTCGAAAACAACCTTAGTCAGGGTGGAGAAATCTCAATATGCCCAACGTCGAAGACAACCTTAGTTAGGATGGAATAATCTCATCATACCTAACGTCGAATAACCTTAGCCGTGTGGAGTGATCTCAACACAACAACGTTGAATTTCCCTTTATGTGCACATAGGAATTATAACCCAGGTTGCTCGTGTACCTTCTCTAGTCCTTCAGTACTGTGGTCTCAATATTAAAGTTGCCCATATGCATTCTCTATGTCCTTCGGCATTGGGGACCATCTATTGTATTCAAGCTGCCCATATGCCTTCTTTATGTCCTTCAGCATTGGAGACCATCTTTTGAAAATAAAGCATGCTAAATCATTTATAAACATGAGTTAAACAATTTCTCAGAATTTCAGAGTATTTCTCAAACAACATGCTTTTCACAAAACTCGGTATTTGAAAACATCATGCTCAAAATCATGTAAAAGCATGTTCAAAATCATATCAAGAATCTCATATTCTATGAATAAACCGAGCATTCGAAAAATATCGAGAGAATAAATTATTTTAAACGAATTTAAGTCACTCACAACTTGTCCTGGGCTCTTAATTGGTTATATGTTTCCCCTAGCTCTTCCCGACCTGGAATAATTTAATTCTTTGTTAATATCTTTAAAATTTCCTTCATGGCATATTTTAAGTCATTTTAGCTCAAAAAGGCTCACGACAAACAAAATTTAGAGTCCAAAAGTTGAAAACTGCCCCCTAGGTGTGCCCAACAGCCCTACAGCATGCACACCTAACCTCAAATGGGCGGCAATTCTCGCACAGCACACTGCCCTGCACGTCCAGCCACTGCCTTGCACATGCTACCCCTCGTGGGAGGCAATTCTCACACACCCACTGCCGAAATAACCTCAAAAGAGGCAAGTGCGCACGTCTCAGCATCAATCAATCTGTGTCGTGCGCCTCAACGAGACCAGCGAGATTCGTCTTGCTCAACTTTTATATGCATGCATCGCCACCAACGAGAACTGTCTCGCCCCCACAACCTGTATACAATCAGTAGCGCCTCTCACTCACCCTTGTGTTGCCAGTGCCATATTAGCCCACCCCATGGACGTCCAAAACTTGTCAAAATAACCTCAAATGGTTCTTTCTTCTGGCCACGGCACAAGCCACACTGCACACACAACCACTCCAAAACTCACCCGACAACCTCGATCACACTACCCTTACTTCTAGCTATCAAAAGTAATATTGCTAGCAAAAATTAGAGTTTCCTTTCTCTTACAAAGTTGTAGATAAATGTCTTGGCTAGCTTACCTCAAAAGTTCAACTTCTAATTATTTTTCTACTGCTAGATATCTTTAAATCTTCCCGATCTACTTCAGTTTAGCCGATAGCCGGAGCAAGTTCAAGTTTTTGATGAAATCTGAGTTCTTCTTCATGGAGTTTCCTTTTGGCAACTCTTTCAGTGAAACTAGACTCAATTTAGGATAATTGGTCAAAGAAAATCACAATTCGCCAGAGTGGTTTGCACACACCAACTTTTTCTACCAAACCCTTATTTAGACTCTCTAGAAATCTACATGCAAACTCCTAGCCCACCACCTCATGCCACACTTAACCTCAATTTGACACCTAATTTGGCTTACTTATCACTGAAACATAGGTTTTGCTTAACCAAGCAGGAATGGTGGACGCATCCTTGTGCAAGACCTTCTCCACGCATCCTTTTGAGGTTAGTTGGTTGCTCTTCTTGGCTACCTATGCACGTAGTCCCTTTGGCCGATTTAGCTTAAATGCATGCACCAGCCACATAGGCCCTCTTGGATGCATAACTCCCCAAAGCATTGATATGCACTTTGAGTGTTAACCGCAAGTGTACAAGTCAAGTTATAATATAAGACGATGAAGTCCGAATATCGTTCCACTGGAGATCCAATTGTGAAGGTTTATGTTACTTAGCTATTCTAGAATCGAATCAATTTTATTTGAGAATTGGAATGGAAGTTGTTAATTATGGAAAATATAAACTAAATAAGGAAAGTAATAAAGTGAGAAACACAAGAGTCACAAAGAGTTCTAGGGTAATGAATTCTTGTTTATTTCATTATGCAATATTATAGATTTCATGGGTTTCATTGTCATTCATATGCCTAAGTCTAGAAACTTAATTCCAAGTTATTTTCTCTAAAAAACAACCATTTCTCATGCAACTCGACTGATTACTAATCTCTTGAAACCAATACAAATTACATGGCATTAAGAATAGTCTTTAGCAACTTTTATTGTCAACCTAACTACTCTCGTGATAGATTAACAACAATTCATTGTTATAGATCAAGTTAAACGTACAATTTCTCAATCATACATCTAAGCTAACATGTAAAGATGGCCAATCCATAATTAAACACAATAACAATGAAAAGCATAATCATTCCAACAAAACCATGAAAGTCTACAAGATCAACATGAATTCATAAACAATTCATCAAAACCCTAAAACTAAAGAGTTTAGCCACTCATAGCTTGAAGCAACATTTCAAACAAAGAAAGAGTGTAAAGAAAGGGAAACTCTACTGAAAAGAGGCTCTTGATTGAGGTAGCACCATCATGATCTCCTTGGCTCTCACGTTGGAATTCAAAGGGCACCACGACTATCTCGAACTCTTTTCCTCTTCCTTGCAACTAACTCACTCTTTGAACTCTTCTATGAACTTTCACTTAATTCTCTCCTTCTTGTGGCTCTTTAGGTCTGTAATTTCGTGCTCTGGTGATTAGGGCTGCTAGAAAGCCCCAAATTTATAGTATTTTGCCCAAAAAGTCTTTCCAAAATTAAATTTTTTCATTTATGGTAAACTGGCACCGCAGAGCTGGTCTATAGCGCCGCGACGCTGCCAAATTAGGAAAGAGAGCGTCGTGGTGCTGCGACTATGTCCCACAGACCATGCTCTTAGGTTTTAGCGCCACAACGCTGCCCTAATTTTTGCCATATTGAGTCTTTCTTCTTGTTTTCACCGTATTCTTGCTCGGTTTTGATATTTTGGTCTTTTCTTCTAATTTTCCTCTTTTTAACCTGAAAACCACTAGCAAACAAGTGAAATCGAATATAAACTCCCTAAATTTGAGAGGATAGAAAGCACTTTTCAAGCGCTTATCACGCATCCCCCTCACTAACCTCAACCAACGCAAAGCTTGTTGCACGCCTAGCCCACTTGCCCAATAACAATGCATCAAGCCTCCACCCATGCTCACCCTCATGGACGCATGCCTCACCAAGGCACCACATACACACACTTGGGGCTCGACTACCCAACATCTTCAACCTAGCCCACCTTTTTGTCGGACACACACATCATCCATGCCAAAGGCTCTTGGCTACCATCCTCTCAACTACTTGCCTACTTGTTTGCCATCTTCCAAAGGTAAAAGTAGGGCTTACATAATGAGTGGTTAAATCCAACCTATACTTTATATTAATTCTTATTAATATAAAATTTTCTTAAATAATTTGAACAATTCAAATTATTCTATAATTTACTAATCCTTGTTTTACCCTTAGTGAGCTAGCATGGGGACTTAATGGAACTACAGATTAAAACCTCCAATGATTTGAAATTATATTAATTAAACTTTTTAATTAACTTAATTAACATTTATTAACTATTTGGGTCACTCTACTAAAGACCCACAACTACACTCTTCGCACTGTGGATATATTTCTGTGTCCATAAATATAACCAGTCATCAATAAGTCGACCCTTTAAAAATTGCTCGTAATTACAGTTGGTTCAAAATTATCATTTTACCCCTTTAATTACTTCTTTCTCCTTAAATTCCACTGATCCTCTAATAAATAACCTGTTTATGGTCCCACCATAAACAAATCCCTCTTAGGAAAATGAGAGAGAGTGGCCTCTTGTTCAAAACCTGGATTCATAGAGCAATTTCTCTACTTTCCCTGAAAATGGGAAGTAGTGAACTTCATCTGTGTAGTTATGTTCTCAGCTCCCTACTTAGAAAGATCCCAAAAATGGTAGGCTTATTGAATTGGCAAAACGAGTGATAGCTCTCAAATAGTCATTTTTATGTCTCTAATCTCGCTTGCTTGTTTGGTATAATGTGTTTAAATGTCTGTTTTTGTAGGAATTCAAGCAAAACATGCACCTGGGAGTGTCACAAGTCGTTCAAGGTTAATTTGGAGCTATCATCAGTGAAACTAGACACCCAGAGCTCAAGAACGCAAAAAAGGACGAAAAGCCCTTGGAGAGTGCAGTCACGCTGAGCTTTATGCTGAAGACCTAAAGCAAAAATGTAGAGAGCACAGCGATGCTCCGTTGGAGTGCAGTTGCGCTTCGGATATTGACAAAAAAGCGAAGTCGTGCACGCAACGTCGCTATGCTTTAGGTAGGTGCTTCGACTTCTACCTAAAGCAAGCACGACACTCTTCAAGAGCGAAGCAACACTCTGCCCGATTTTATATATTTTCTTTTCGTTTTTAGGCAAAAAGGAGGTTGGATCTCATGGAGGTCGAGAAGTTCACCTAAGTTTCTTCTTCTCCTTCATATTTCCAGCATCTTAACTTAGGATTTTTATTTTATTTTGGGTTGTAATCATGGATTGGAAGCCTCTTCCTCTACTTTCTTTGTCTATGAAGATGTTGAGGTAAGTGAATTTCTTGTTCTTGGGAGCAAACTCATGTAATTTCTTGAGACTCCATTTTCGTATGAATTTCCATGTTATGATTGTTCTTTGAATCTTGTGCATATTTAGATATATGTTCTTGAATGGATTGACGCCCTTCCCCTTGAACGTATGTCTTGGCTAATCGATTTTGCTTGCACGTTTCCTTCGTGTTCGTCTATGCTTAAAATCAATAATTAGCAAGGGTCTTAGTATGTATGCTAGGTGTATTGGTTGTCCATGAGCTTAGAATGTATGCTTAACCTAGGATGAATGAAAATTGATTAATTAAGTTAGGGCTTTCCCATTAATTAATCGTGCATTAGAACTCTTAAGCTTAATGCATGTGTTCTTGGCCTTAATTGATCGCTATCGAACCCAATTAGGATTCAAGACTTGTAGTTCAATTGAGACTTAAGCTTCAATTGATAATTAGGGTGCTTATTTACCTTAATTCAATTTGTTGGCTGCTTGTAGAGTTGGCGAATTCAATTAAGTTAAATAAGTCGGTGTGTAAGCAATTTAATGTGTTTAATCAAAAGTAAGTTGGTGATAGAAATTGCATAGGGATCCAATTGCTCTCGAGAACTTGATTATCTTATCCCTGTTTACATTTACCTGATGCTTTTAATTTCTTTTGCATGCCTAGTTCTAATCCATACTAACCCCCTCTCCCCCCATTTATTGCTTTAATTAGGAAATTAGCTTAATGAAACAAGGACTATTGTCTCTATGGTTTGACCCAGACTTGTCACTGTTACTACGCCATCGTAGTAATACGAGTAGGATTTAGTATTATAAATTTCTTTTGATAGGGGTTTCTCTTTGGGAATTAAACAACGTCGGAAGAAGAAATCCTGCCTATCAACGGGCAACACTCACCCATACAAGTCAAAGAATTGTCCTCATATACAGGAATCCATAACTCACTAAGAATTGAGATCAAGTTACCTATGTTCATCCTAATGAAAAATTAATCTCTTCAATCAACAGTGTATAATAAGAGATTAATCATTTTGTGGTCCGGTCATATATAAGCTTTATCTTTATAGAGGATACCCCCACTCACATGTCTTCACATAAACGATTTGGATCAAATCATTTGTACCACTTACAACTCTTCTAACAATTACAAAGTAGGTCATATCCAGAATGTTATCAAGATAACCTTATCCTAGTACTGCAAATCTTTCAGGTTGTTACTTAAACAAGATTCGCGTGTATGTCTACTACATACTGTTCAAGCTACATATGATAACATTGGATCTTAGTTTATTGGATCGAGGAAAATGCAATCTAAATGTCAAATAAAATACCTATTATTTTCTTTACATAAATTACAAACTACGAGGCCCAAAAGATTTATGGCACCAATCCCAACAAGTTGATCATTCACGAGTCGTTCGTAATACTAGCTAGGTGAAATGTCCTATATACCCATGTACCTCTTTCTCCTTAAGTACTATTAATTCCTCTAATGAACAGTCTATTTATAGTTCTACCATAAACCAAATCCCTTTGGGGCCAGTCTATTCATTCCTCTATTTCCTCTAATGAAGAGTCTATTTTTATAAACATTGTGATGGCTCTCCATTTTTTGGATTTTTTATTTTGAAATCTTTCACTTCAAAATATTATTTGTTAAAGAAAATTGGAGCCCAATCTAAGGCCCCTTTGTTTTATTAATTAACCAGTAGCCTTTAGCTTTTGATTGGTTGTTGTGAGGGTGTTTATAGAAGGAAGAAATCAGAAGTAGGGGGTTTCATCTAACGAAAGCAAAATTTAGAAATAAAAAGGGATTAGTAACTATGGGTCTCTCTGTGAGTTCAAGCAGAAGAAAAAACATGAAGCTATTATGTTTAAGTAATTCTCTTCCAACCTCCCTTCCAAGAAGACTCTTTGTAAGAATGATTCTGTGAGCATTTTTCTTGAGAGAAAAGTGAGAAATTATTTCTTAGTACTGTAAACTTGCATCAGTAGCAGACAAAACTGAACTGGATGTAGTCCTCACTGAATGAACCAGTATATCTCTTTTCCTTGAACTTGATTTATTATCCTTCTCCTAACTTACAAACTTAGGTTGGTTTATTTATTCTTTTAAGTTTGTGAGTTTACCTTATCTGAAATGATTGGATAATATGTATGCATATGATCTAGGCAATATATATAGATAAAAATTATGAATTATGCATGACTTACACAAAAGCTAGGTTTGGGTTAACTTTTCAAGTGTTTAATTTTGAAAATAAGTTATTTTGAAAAAAATTGAAGTGTTTGGCAATCACATTAAACCATTTTTATCAAAAGAGTTTAAGTAAAAATGATTTTAAAAAAACACTTTTTTCTTTAGTCGATCGAAACAAACCCAAAGATTTTATGAGAAAACAATTTTATTAGCATCAAATTAATTAAAATGAGAAATCACTAACTCACCAAACAAATTTATTAGATCTTTGCACCATTTCAAAAAAAAGGAGAAACAATTGAATCAACAACTTATCATTACACATTTTCTTAAATTAAAAAGAAGAAAAAAAGTGATAAAATGTCATGATAGTATGAATTTAATGAAACTGAGAATGAGTCAACAAAGAAAATCTAGCAACCCTTTTTTTCTTTTTCATTTCTTCTTTTTTGATGCTCTTTCTTTCTCCATATGTTCAAATAAGCTTCCATCGTAAACAGCCTTCACAGTTTCCTTTTTAAGCAAACCATTCTCATCTTTGCAAAGGTTGTATAGAGTTGTCCATTCTGTCCATGCAGCAACCCTAATTACAATAACAATTACCAAAGGAATAATTAGATTAACATTTTTTTTACTCCATGATATAAAATTTTTTACTCTTTGAACTCTAAACAATTATTATTATTATTATTATTTTCAATTTGATCCTTGTAGTTCAAAATGTGGGTTAATTTACAAATTTGATCACTATAGTTCCTTATGGTTAGTTTGACATTCTTTCAACTTTTTCCTAATTGTTTTATTAAACCTCACAAATCCCTTCTGTTGTTTTTTCTTCTTTCACTAATTATCTTGGTTTATTGTATTAAGGTTTAGGAGGAAGTAAAAGGTATAGACAAAAATTGATGGAATTGTAACTGGGTAAGATGGTAAGACCATTTTCGAGATTTAACCAAACTATCACGGTCAAATTGAAGCTTTTAGAATTATAAGAATCAAATTGAAAATAAGTCAAGAAACTTAACCTAAGTTTTTAAAATTATAAGGATCAAATTGAAATTTTGTGGCCAAATTTGTGATTTAAGCTAATAAGTTTAAATCTCTCCAAGTCTTAATAAACTCTAGGTACAATCTTTTAACCTCACTCATTCTCTGATGTCATGCCATAACGATAAAGATAAAAAGAAAATAAAACAAAAAAAACAATGCAACATAACTCAATAATATCATCTACATTTATTTATCACATATAGATGCTTATCATGAATAAACTATGTGAACAAATCTATTCTGATAACGATTTTGTTTTAGATTTTAGTTTTCGATAATTGTGATTGTTTCTTCCCGATTTGTTTTGTATGGTCTTCACCATGCTTAAAAAATATTTGAATTCTTAGTCAAATTCTAAAAACAAAAGCAAGTTGTTAAAAACTACTATTTTAAGTAGGTTTGATTTGGGAAAAAAAAATAGAAACTAGATAGGTGAAAATAGTATTTATACACTTAATTTTCAAAAGTAAAAAACAAAAACACAAGGTTAGTTAAGAACAAATAACTATTTGAATTTTGAATTTTTTTTTTTAATATTAAGCTTATAAATACACCTTCCATGTATTAGTTTCAATGTTTTCTTGTGATTTTTAGAGTGTTTTCAAGCTTAAAACCAAAATTTGGAAATTAAAAAGAAAAAACAATCATAAACTTGTTTTTGTTTTGAAAGATGGACTATGTTTACATAAGAAATGGGAAAACTACAAGTAAGAAAATTGTGAGGAAACAAATACAATTTTTAAAACCAAAACCTAAAAAATAAAGGAAAATTATTATAAATAGAAAAAAATATCAAACTATTTACAAATATAGTAAAATTTTACTTTCTATCTATGATAGACCTAGATAGACATCTATTCGTGTCTATATGATGAAGTGATAAATGTCTATTTGGATCTATCGTGTATCACAAATAGAAAGTAAAATCTTGTTATATTTGTAATTATTTTCAATCGTTTTTCTATTTTTGAAAATATTCCAAAAATAAAGCTTTGTTTGGTACCCACACTATGTCTAATTTTTTTTGTTTTTAAAAATTAAGCTTATAAACACTATTTCCACTTCTAAATCTCTTTAATTTAGTGTTTATTTTCCACTAATATTTGAAAAAAAAAAAGCAATCAAAATTATGTTACAATTATCCTAATAAAAGAATAATTTTGAATATAAGTTGGGGGAAAACAAACCATCCTTTGTAGTCTTTAGGCTCTCTGTTTGCCTTAAGCAAGGCCTTAAGTTCTTCTTGTGTTAAGGCATCTGGGTAGGTAAGGGCATGTTTCTTGAAAATTTGTTCGAATTTCTTAGCAACAAATCTGCAATTTAAATTCACAAATTTGTAAGTAAAACATTTCTATTCATACAATATTCAATTTAAACGTTTACTTTACAACAAGTTCTTTAATCAAATCTTACTTGAATTTTCAAATACTAATAGTAATAAAAATAAAAGGTAATATAGCAATTTACATCTATAATTTTTTAGAGTTGTATCAACTTCAACCTTAAATTTTTGTAAGTATATCAATTAACATCCCTTTTTCAGACCGACACTCGATAATGCATGCTCGTGTCGACATATCAATACACATATTCAAAATCAAGTATATGCATAGAACAACAAATACCAAATAGCTAACTTTTTTTTCACCTCAAAGACTTGACCAATAAAAATAAAAATAAAAAAGAAAAGAATTAATTTAAACCTATTTAACTTGGTGAGATTTCTTTTTCTTCAAGGGATTTGAGTGAAAGTCAGAACCAATTAGAAAATTTGCCAACCTTTGGACTCCCTTTCTTAATCTATTTGGTTCAGGTGTTACTTTTGGCTAAAAAAGTTGTAAACTTGAGTACATGGAAGCAATTAGTCATAAAGTAGAAGGACTTGAAAGTAAAGTTTGATGCATAAAATATTAATTTTTAAAGGCAAATATACCTTCCCTCAGAATCATATACACCAGAATCACTTCCATGTTTGGCAAGTTGGATGTTCTTTACCTCAATTGGGAATAGAAAATTAGGAAACTTCCCCTGTAAAATAAAGCATATGTATAAAAACCACAAAAATAGTATATACAGAATAAAAGCCCTTATTCAAATTATTTTATTTGGATTTTCTGTTTTTGGAAAAAATTATGTAATTTGTTTGATTACTTTTTTGCTTTTTAAAAAAACAGTTCTAAAATTTCAGGAAAATTTCTTGAGAAGTATTTTTTAAAAAATAAATAAATAAAGAAAAGCATAAACTTGAAAAATTAAAAAAAAAAAATTAAAAAATAGAGTTTTTATCTTCTATTTTGAAGAAAGTAGGCTTTTCAAAATAACTTTGGCATTTTTCCTCAAAAAAGAAAAAATAATAATAACTTTGGCATTTTAAAGAAGAAGATAATTACGAAATTAATAATTAAAAGAAAAACACGACAGTTTTGTCCCTATTTTTGGAACCATTCAATTATTTCATTTATTTCAGTCAGCCAAACCTAATCAATATTCTCAATATTTCTTATACTTATCCCCTCACTGATATATATCTTACCTTGATAAATTTTCACAAATCAAATCTATTTATTAATGTTTCATAATTCAAAATTTCCATTTTTTAAATATTTCTAAACTATAGATAAAAATTAATGAAAAAAAATTGTTGCTACTCCCAGTTAATAATGAATTCAAAATCAGAAATTTTTATTAATTAAAATTCATAAAAATATCTGGTTTTGATATCTTAAAAATATATATATATATATATAGCTTTGATATTTTCATTTTGATAAGGCCAAATAATCTTTTGGGAGTTTTCGAAACTTGCTCGATCATCAATTTTTCCCCAAAAAAAAAAAAAAAAAAAAAAAAAAAAGTTCTGTGTAGCTTTCAATTTCTCTCTGTCATTATTGGGTTATTGTAGTTTTTTTTTCTTTTAATGTATTTATTATTATTATTATTATTACTATTATTATTTTGTTATTATTTTTTGTGGATAATTTTTTTTTTTATTTGTTCAATTGCCAATATTTATGGTCTTTGTAGAGAAACCTAGGATCTCAAAGATTGATATTTCAAATATAACTTAGGGAATGAGACAACAATTAATTACCATTTCAAATTAGGTGGATGGTTATGTCCCTCCCACATAAAATTAATATATAATATATATATAAAAAGTGTATGACCTTTAAACTTTTGAGGACTTTAATTATCCCTTAATAATTTGGGAAGGGTGTAAGTATGGTTTTGCTTTCAATGAGGATAGAAATTCAATCCTGCCACTCTCACCTAATTAATAAAATTTGGCTTGGAATTTTGAAATTTTGTTAAATGGTCCATAGGCTTTATAGGTTTCTGGCAATACCTTTTTTATTGCTTACTTCTATAATTTTTAAAACATAAAACAAAAATTTAGAACCTTTCTTTTTTCTTTTCCTTAATGTTGTTATTAATTGATAAGGTAAATGAAAATAGATATAAACAACTATTTTACTATTTTGAATCATAGAAAGTTTATAGAAAAACACTCAAAAAGTATACAATCAAAGTTATAAATAAAATATATAATATAGAATGCAAATGGTTAACCCAAATAAACTATGTTACCTTAAATTTTAAACTACTTTAGGATCCTAACTAACTGAAGATAACAAAGTATTTATTATTGGTTTAAATAACACTATAACTTCAAAACCCTCCCATCTATAATTACCACTCTAGCCTTCAAGATGTGTTTAGTTTTCATTTTTCCCAACCTTAGTTAGCCTTCCCTCTAGTATAAATTAATACACAACTTTAATTCATCAATTATTCAATCTCAAAAGGGACCAAAATAATTACTTTTTGGAAGTTCAAATTAATAAATAGGCTTAATTACTAAACAATATATCACCTTATCTTAATAAGGCCCTAGCTTCAAATTCTCATCTCATATTTGGGGCATAATAAAATA
Organism: Citrullus mucosospermus; assembly: GCA_030954485.1. Classification (NCBI taxonomy): domain Eukaryota; kingdom Viridiplantae; phylum Streptophyta; class Magnoliopsida; order Cucurbitales; family Cucurbitaceae; genus Citrullus; species Citrullus mucosospermus. The sequence continues at coordinate 8,463,949 of CM062061.1, read as the reverse complement.
TTTCAAGAAAGAAAAAAAAATTAGACAGAGATTCACAAAAGATAATTAACCAACTTACAACCTCGAACAAAATAAAATTGTCTCAATCTATACAAATACTCAAATTAACAAATAAAAATTGGCCCTAAACTTTTGAGTGGGGTATCTGATCATGATGCGTCTGGGCTTCAAAAAATTTTCTCAACTTTCAATTTTACGTTCTTTAAATTTTTAATTTCGTATTTAATAATTTTTTGACTTATTTAATATTTTTTAAAATCTAGTATTATTGTTAATTTTAAAAAGTATTAAATATTAGCTAGGTTATTTATTAGATACAAAATTAAAAGTTATAACAAACACTGAATAAAAATTTATAATTTTTTTTTTTAAAAAAAAATAAATTAGATTATGTACTAAACTTAGCGTGGGAATCAAAGGAACTGAAAATTAAAAGCAAGAGAAGGAATAAATCATCATAAAAGGTGTAGGAATATGAACATCACACACATTTACAAATCAGAATTAGATTCTTTCATATTATTATTATTATTATTATTATTCCAAAATAATCAATAATAATAATAATAATAATAATAACATATTTAATTACTTAATTTCGAGAGGATAGCAGAGGAATTTACCGGTCGGGTTTTTGAGCTGAGTCCAACGTTAATAAAAACAGCACTAAGAGTGGACAAAAATAAATTGGCTCCAATTGCTCGAAACCCCTTGAAGGTTTCCCATGGATAAACGACGCCGTCTTTGTTCCTATCAAAGAACGCCACGTGTTTCTGCAGCACGTTATTGTCGCCTGCATACATGGGTAACCGTTACTCGAATTTTGAGTTGTACAGAAATGCAATTTCGATAAATCGTGGGGGGGGTTTCGGGAATTACCTTCTTCGATGGGGCTCGAGGAGACATTCTTCGACAGTTCAGCCATGAAAGAAGAAGAAGAAGAAGGAGTGGAGGGGTTTTTTGTAATTTTGTTTTGTGAATACAACGGTGCGTTTAGGGAGGGTTTGAAGTCGGGAATGAGAAGGATCTTTTTCCTTTTGGTGGGGAAGTAAATGGAACCATTAGGCGTATTTATATACTGATTTTTCTGTAAATGTGCTGCAAATGTGAGTTGTCTCTTTTCCTTTACTCCACGTGTCGCCTTATCATTGGATGCACTTTCTTTTTCTTTTTCTTTTCCTTTTATTTTTTAATTATTAATGTTTTGTTTTAATCTCTACCAAATATCTTTCCAAGTATGAAGTTCATATCTTTTTGAAAAACTAAATTAAATCATGGACCCTTTGGGAGTAGTTTTTTTTTTTTTTTTTTTTTTTAATTGGTTTTGGATTTTAACTTTCAGATTGATTCTATTTTGGTCGCTAAATTAGAAATTTTCTAATTCTCTATTTAGTTTTTAGAAATTTTGAAACATATCATCATTTTGATGATTGTTTTTGTTTTATTTTTCATGTGAATCTAAATATACATATAAACTTATTAGTACAATTAGTTTTGTATCCTAATCTTTATGTCGGAGAGCCACAAATTCATATAAAATAAAAAATTTAGTTCATGAAGTTTTAGATTCATGTCTATATTGTTTATGAACTTGTCTAATAGGTCTTCAAATTTTCGATTGTGCCTCCAATAGATTCCTATAGTTTCGTTCTTCTACATCCAATAAATCTATTACATATTTTAAAATGTCAAAAAAAATTAAATGTTATATATTTGGAGTGTTAATACGTTGCATTCGACATTTTCTAAAGTTTATGTAATTAATTAGTTGCAAATTTAAAAATTTAAAGTTCAATTATTAGACTCAAATTAAAATTTATATTAAACAAAAAAAATTAAAAAATATTGAATTTTTATAAGATTTATTAAATACAAAATTAAATGGGTTCATAGATACATTAAACATTTTGATAATACTTCTTAGACATAAAATTAAAAATTTTTAAACTTGATAAAGATAATTTAAAAATCTAAACACTAGACTTGTAATTTAATCTAATTTTAAGTAAGTTGATATTAGAACATGAAGATTAAGTAAATAAATAATTACATAAAATTATCTACCTCAAATTATGTTTATAAAGTATTTTATTGTTATTTAAAATAGAATTAAGTTTTTTTATACCATTCATTTTTGTGACCTAATTTACTACCAATTATATATATATATATTGTTTTAAAAAGAAAGATTTAAAAATACTTGTAAGGGTGTCTCACATGGTTACAATGTGAATCCGTCCGTGACTGCAATAGACGTATTCAAACGACCTTTATTTTTCTTTCTTTCTTTCTTTCTTTATGAGAAAGTAAAGTATATACAGTGGACGAGTAATGGGGGAGTAAATACTATTTACAAAAATAATATATCCAACACAAATATCACTTTTCAAAAGTTGATTCATATAATAAAATTAACATTAACCTCCTACCATACACATTACTTTCGTTTCCAAATTTCTTCCTTTGTTATCTATAATTTAAAAAATCAAGTTAAATTTTTAAAAAATTATTTTTTAAAAAAAAAAAATTGGCTAAGAACTTAATTATTGTATTTTAAAAAGATGCAAATCAAGAAATAGTCTTAATTTTCAAAAACCAAAAACAAAAAATGAAATGGTTACCCAATGGTACGTTAAGGGCTCGTTCTAATATTTTTATTTCTTGTTTTTTATTTTTGTTTCTATGCTTTAAGTAACAGACTGATTTGATAACTATTTTTATTTCTTGTTTTTAAATTTTAAAAAATATTTATAAAATATGTGTCAAATTTTAGTTTTTCCTTATATTCTATTTCTAAAACATTATAATTCATAAGGTTGGGACTTCTACAGTAACGCCTTTGACACTTTAGCGTCTGAGATTTGAACCTTTGTAGGAGTTTTTTTTTTTTAAGTTCTTCACATAGTAGTTATGTTTATTTATTATTTTATTTCTTTAAAATGTCATATTTATAAGTAACTTTTGTGAGATTCGAGCCTATAACTTCTAGGTTGATAGTACAAAGTTTATGATAGTTGAACTATACTCATTTTGACTTTTAATTTTGAAATTAAGTCTTGTAATATGTATATTTTAATATTTCTACCACGACATTTTCCTAACAAATAATTAAGTTAGATATGAGTAGACATCAATTAAGTCAAAGGCCTTGTTTGAGGGAAAACATTGTATATCAAAAGTTGGCAACTTTGGAAGGATATAAACATTTTTATCATTCTTATTAATTTTGTATCAAGATTGATTGTATTAGATAATGTAACCTTTTGATATTTTTAAAAATATGATTGGATGCATATTTTTTATTTTTTTTATATGACATAATTAAATCATATTTAAACCTTCGAAAGAGAGGGAAAAAAATGAAATAAGTAAACAAAAATGGGTACCAAATATATTCTTGCTTTTAGTTAAAAATAATAATAATAATAATTGAAAAAAAAAAGAAAAAAAGAAAGAAAACCATTATCAAACGGATCCTAAAAGTTTAGGGGTTAAAATTAAAAAGACAAATTACCAAAACTATTCTTAAAGTATGATAATAGTTGCAATTTCATACTTAAACTTTAAATTTCAATTGACTAAGTAACAACTCTTCTTATTATCATTAATATTATTATTGTTATTATTTTGGTTCAAGTGGTTTAAGGGTGCATCATTGAGATTGATGTTAGAAGGATAAAAGTGATTAAAAATAAATCTTAACCGATTTTTGTGTTTGGTAAAGCAAAATAAAATTAAATTGGTTAAAATCATTTTTAAAAATATGTTCATTTCGTACATGTTTGTTTGGTAAAATAAAATGGGATTAAATTGGTTAAAATTACTCTTAAAAATATGTTCATTTCATACCGATTTTAAAATTAATTTTTTTTAGCTTTTGGATTCTCCTAAAATGAGATACGGTTTTAAATTATTTTTTATTTTTAATTTTATTCTTTAAAATTAAGATTTATTTCATATATTTATTTCTCTCTCACCTAATCAAATCTATATATGATTTTAAAACAATTATTTAAAATTATATATTATAAAAAACTAAGTTTTGGAATAGGTTTATTTTAGCCCTTATAACTAGAACAAGATAATTTAGTATTTGTTGGAGTTCTAAATTGACTATATTTGTTCAAGCTTGTTTGGTGGTTGTCTCAGATTGTGTCTCAAAGGTTATCCCATAGGATGTTATTTCTACACAATATTTCTTTTCTTATTTGAAATATCCTGAGTATTATTTTATTTGGTAAGCTTTCCTTTTTTTATCCTATGCCAATTTTGCATGAGGATTGTTTTCATTCTACTATACTTATTAAGGGAAAGATCTCGTGTTAGGGTTGCTATTCTTTCAGTGTGAATTGTGAAAGAATTATTATTTTCGGCAGAAAAATAAATACTCTTTATGTGCGAGAATCAAAGAAGATCTTTCTGTATTCAACAACTTGTGCTATTGTTGTTCGTGGAGTGTTTTGTAATCTATTGAGAAGCAATTCTTGTCCTTAGGAGGAAACTAAGGTTTTGTCGATTGAGAAGGGATTCTCATCCTTTAGGGGAATCCTAACGGAACTTCGATTGAGAAGTGATATTCAAATTAGGGGGAGTCTAAGTTATTTAAGAAAAGATAATCTGTGGAGAGAAGAAGTCTCACACTTAGGAGGAGCCTAAGTGATACATCATTAATACTCATATACTTAGAGGAAGTCTAAGTTCCATTGAGAAGGAGTCTTACACCTAGGGAAGCCTAGGTGATCAATCAAGTTAAGTTATATGTGTTTCTTGTAATTGTTGTTACTTTACAATAAGTACAACATTGTAAACGCTTAACTTTTCATATATTAGTGACTTTATCTTTCCTAGACACACAACTCTCCTAACGGTGGTATATCGCCAAACTAGATTAACAAACTCTAAGTATTATGATCTTTCTAAGTTTGTTTTATTGTTCTTCTAGTTATTAATTTGTCTTTATGCAAACACATTGTGTGTGATATTAGTTTTATGTGTGGCCACAATAACCTTTATTTCAGTATTCATTTACCAAACACTAATTCCTGCTTTTTCAGATTTCAAGCTTAATTTACCAAACACTAATTTAATTTATTTCACAGCTTAATTCTTTAAAAACATACAATTACTAGCAATTATTTTTTGAAACAAAAATAATACCAAACAAAGCTTAAACCACTTAGGTTTAGCTTTAGGCTAACAAAGTGTTTGATGATGATTATTATTATTATTATTTTTGAGAATTTAACAAACTTGATCCTTACCAATGAGATTAGTTATTTTTTTAAGTACAACAAATTGCTGGAAAAAAAAAAAAGACAAAATGCTTACAAATTTTGATTTAAAAAAATTCTCAATTGTTGTAAAATTGAGGAGCAAAATGACGGAAAAAACGGAGCACGAAAATCGAGAATTATAATATTAAAATAATTAAATAATTAAATAATATAAAAGTAATTAAAACAACTAAATTAAATAAACTTAAAATAAACTAAAATAAAGAAAGTGGAATTTTATGACATTTCTCAACACCAATCATTTTTCTTATTTTCTCTCCAATGTGTGTATACAATATCCATAAAAAGTCTCTATTTATAGGCAATTTGGCAAGTAGGTAGTGACATTTCATGGCCACAAAGGATGTGTCTTTAGTAGACACATGACCTTTTGCCACTAAGCATATTTATATAATGGACATCTAATTTTCTTTAATATTTATAATATCAATCAAATATTTAGAAGATTTTCATGTGAATTTCAACAAATGTTCATTCGGTTTGAAATTTAGCCGCAAATTCCCAACCTATCTTATTTTCAAATATAATTTTCTATGGTCGTATCAGAAATCACACAACAACCGAAGGTAGAAAATGCATGCAACCCCACGTACCAAATCCAAAAGTTTTTTTTTATTTGTTTGCTTTTTTATATATCAAGAATATGTCAATAACATCACGTATGAGATTCCAAATTAAAATATTCAACAAGTAAAAACATGTTAGAAAAAGGGTTATCTTTAAATGTAACAAAATGAATCAAAATATTTACAAATATTTGTCTGTATGCGATAGACTATGTGTTACGATAGAAATAGATAATAGTTTATTGCGATCTATCGCAAATAAACTGTATATTTTGCTATTAGTTGTAAATATTTTCAACAGTTTTGCTATTTGAAATAATTTCTAAAAAAAAAAAGAAAACTAGTTTTTAAAAGAATGATTAATCTTAAATATCCAAATATTTTAGATTAAAAATTTTCGGGATTTACCATTATGACAACTATTTTAATTCCTACGTACGTACTCAAAAGAAAAACAATTTTAATACTTTCTATAAATATAATATTCAATATAGAATTTTCTAGGCAAAGATTGGAAAAATGTGGGATATTCCATCGTATGGTATGTATATAATTCCCCCCCCCCCCCCCCCCCCCTTTTTTCTGTTTTTAATGTGTTTGATCAATATACCATCCCTGGATTGTTAATACAAAATTAGATATTAGAGTAGCCTAACGTCTTATTCATGATGATAGATTTAAATCTCTAATAATAATTGGTAATTAAGATTAACCTTAAATTCAGGCTAACCAGCCTAACTTTGTATCTTTTTACATAGGAGTATGTCATAGAATTCAAGTTTAGTAGTCAGTGCATTTCTCGTAGGGTTATTCCATTCATCTAGATAGGTGGATTTTTTGGGAGTCCAATTTGAGCCAAGGTAACTTTCGTGTTGTGTTATCCTTTCACATCATCCAAATTCTAAGCAAATTACCATCACTCCAATCTCCGAAGTTTTTATTCGGGATTTTGATTATTCTAATTACGCATCCTCTACTCTAAATAAGAATCTTGGTTGTGGCTAGTATTGAGGTTGATATAATAATAATAATAAATAAATAAATAAATAAATCATATCTGCCATATTTACCATGAATTTGTTGTTGTTGTTCATTTTCTCATTTATTATTTTATTCTTTTATAGAGCCCTTATGATCAAATGAATAAGTTAGAGATACATTGAATTTTGCATTTTGGGCAGCATGATTAACTTTTACTTTTGAGACAGCATGATCCACTTTTACTCCGATAATCTTTAATTTATTATATTTATAAACAATCATAATCATAATTTTAAATATTTATACATAATATTTGTCATTAAACAAACTTAATTCAGTAGTAATTCACATGCATTTTTTATTTATAGAGAAGTTTGATCTCTTCATACTAAAGAAGTTATTTTACCTAGACAACCTTAAAGAAAAGAAAAGTCAAAATACTATTTTTTAAAAACTTCTAATAATGAAAATTACGCAAATAATGAAATCTATACACTATGTCTTGTTTGATAGGTTGCTTTTTTATTTTTAATTTTTAAAATTTTAATTTATAAATACTACTTCCCTCCCGTATTTAATTGGGTTGTTATATGTACAAAATTTAAGAGAATTATTTAATGTAAAAGATAGTAGTTTTCATTAAATTTTTTTTTTCTTGTTTTTGCTAGGAATTGAAATTTAAATTTAGAAAAGATGAATGTTTACTCGTTAAATGATAGGATTACATTCATAAATCTTAAAGAATGCAGCCAAAGTCCAATTAGTTAAGCAAATGATTATAAATTAGAATTGTATTTATTTATAGCCTATAATGAAATAAAAGAGTGGTAAAACATTGAATTCTCTAAAGAAAAAAGTTCAATATAATTCACTTTTCAACTTAAATCATGGAGTGTGTGGCACCCATTGTCAACAAAATTAAAAGTTCTTTTTGGATAAGTTAAATTTATTTGTTTACCAACTTTTGGTGTGGTGGGTTTAATTTTTGAAGTGTTTAATTTTTATTTTTTAAAATAAAATTATTTTAAAAGATTGGAATATTTGACAACCATTCAAAATAGTTTTTTTTATAAAAAAAGTTGATTTATGATAAACACTCAAAATACTTTTAGAAAAATGATTTTTAAGTATTTAATGATTATCCTCTTCTTAATTTATATAATTCTTAAAATTACCACAATGCCCTCAATGTTATACTTCACTTCTACTATGTTGATGTGGCTACCACCGCCATTCATTGGCCAACTTTGACCACCATCACTAGCGAACACTTTTTGGCCACCATCACTGCCAACCAACTTTGGCACCCACGCCATCTCCAGCAACCACCTCCAATAACCACCACAACCAACTTCGACAACTACCACCCTAGATGACCAACTTCGACGACCATCACTTTAAATTATTAGTTTATAATATTTTATAGTCATCCTTTATAATAGTTTGTTATTAATAAAAATATTTTTACTAAAACTACTTTTAGTATGTAACAAACCAAAAACACTGGTATATAAAATCATTTTTGAGAAAGAGTTTTCAAGCACACAGTGTTTTTATTTTAATTAGTTTTTATATAAAAAAATGTTTATAACAAAAATGGGTTTTTAAAACACATTTTATTTCCAAGTCAATCCAAACTTAAAAAGAAAAAAAAAAAAAAAAAACACGTCAACATAAACCTAAACATGTGTAGAGAGAGTACCTTTCGAAATAAAACATATAAAGGTGCGTTTGGATTGTCAACGACAAAAAAGTGTTTTTTAAGAATACATTTTTAAAAAAAAATATTTTCTGTAAAATGAGTTTAAAATTTAAGCACTTACATGATTGGTTAGGTCTTTTTATAAGTGTTTATATACATAGACTTGTTTGGTTTGTCCTATACCGAAAATGTTTATATGTAATTTAAATTACTATAAAGGACTATTAAACACTACGAATGAATTTCATAAAGAAACACATATATTTTTTTTATTTTTTTAGAAATACATATATTTTGAAATTTATCGCATGTTATCTTGAAAGTATTGAATTTTTTTAGAAATTTGAAATTATTGAAATTAAAACTAAACATCAATTTTATTTTTTGTATTAATTTTTTTTTGACAATTCAATTTTAGAAGCACAAATATCTTTGAAATGTGAATACATAAGCATAAAAAATATAATTGATCTCCAACAACAAAACATAAATAATAATAATAACTTTTACTAGACAATATAATATCAACTAGACATAAGAAGTTGTGCAATTCGATCATGTTCTTCATTCATCTCCATTTAACGAACTAAACCTCTATGTTCTTCATTGGTGTCCTCATGATTTCTTTCATCATTTGAAGCTAGTAGCATCTCATCGTCGTCATAAGGTTTGAACTCAAAATCTGTTTTTAAACTCAAAATCATCGTCGTCATAAACCATTCGTTCCTCGTTATTCAACGCTCTTCAAACCTAACGGCTTTCTTTCGCTCTTTCACTCTTTCCTCTCTTTTCTATTCTCTGATTTTGAAAGTGATCTCACTCAATTTGAAACCCATCAACTCCCTTGCAAGGAAGACCATCCGCCGATCCAAAAAAAGCGAGACTAGCGAGACGATACCAAAGAGAGTGACATGACCCGACACGACCAACTTTTGGAGAGATTCTCGTTAAACACCAAAAAAATCTTTTTCTAAAATCTAGTTCCAAGTGTTTTCTTGAAAAGAGTTTATTTCTCTAACTCATTTTTTTAAAAGTTATTTTAAATAGTTGTCAAACACCTCAATTGTTTTAAAAATAAATTATTTTAAAAATTAAACACTTCAAAAGTTAATCCATACGCACTCTAAATGTTAGAAAACATTAAAATTATTAATCCGATTGGTAGAGTTTGAAGCTTGTTCTATGATCAACCTCACATAAAGCATCTTTAAAAAAATTTTACCTACTCGAAATTTTCTTTTTACTTACATAAACTATAGACATCAAACTCAAATCTAAAAAAATATATTTTACTTTTGTTGTTATTACCGTAGAAACTCCTCTTATGTCTATATATTTCATAAATGTCCCTTTTTTCATTAAAGGATTTTGATTATAATTTCCGATAATTATAATCTTTTTTTATCAGTTATTCATATATTTTAAAAATTATGATTACTTCCTTATTTATCCATTTTCGTTTTTGACTTTTTATTGTTTAAATATCACATTTTATTTTAATGCATTTTAATATAGGATCCAAAAAAGTATTGCATCCATTTTTCACATTTAATATTGTTTTAGTTAGGCTTAATTGTAGGGTAGTGATTCACCATCGTTCTAATTTCGAAGATTATTGTTTCGTCCATTTTTATCCAAATTGTAAACTTGTTGTTTCAATTATGTACTACGTTTTTTGCCATGTTAATTTTCTTAACACTTAATTCATCTGTTTTTTATGCAAATTGCTATGGATATAAGTGACAATTCTATAAGCTATGTTTATACATTAGTACATCTAGATGTAAATTTTTGGAGATAACATATGGTTTAAGTTACAGAATAATATTCAAGTGTATATACAAAATGTGCATTGTCTCGTTGTTACTTTTTTATATATACCAAAATATATATAGTATGTTCGATCATTAACATCTGACAACAAGACGACATGCTTTTCAATACAGATTTGCTCGGGGTTTATATACTATGAGAATGTACCCTAACATAGTACATATATAGAGTTTATTTCTACATTTTGTTTTCAAATTTCAAATATGTATGAGTTTATTTCAAATAATATGAGGACATTATCTATCTTATTTTATGCTTTATTTATCATGTGCTAACATTATTATTATATAACATGAGGTATATATTCACAAAATAACTAAATATAAATGTGTATATATGAAAAAGTACGTGGAATATATATTTTAATATGGTGTATATATTAGGCAACTTACCTAAAGTCTATACCTAATTACATTTGATATAAACATCGTATATATTTGAAATAAGCCTCGTATATACACATAAAAATGAAATGTATATAAACCACATTCGTATGTCACAAGATAGTGATATATTTCTTAATTGGCATGTGAACATGACAATTTCTACAATATACCATCTTATATTCAAAATAATGTACTCGACATATATTTGTATTTTCAAGAACTGACAGATTATAGCAGTTAGTAATGGCTTGATTAATGACGTGAGAAGTTAATTAACGAATAACCGTTACGAAACTCATTTCTCTATAATCGAGAAGTCTCATGACATTTGAGGCACATTGAAATACACCCTTGACTTCTATACTCTCTAGCTCTCTCTAAATCATAATTGACTTAATCACTAGAATGTCGGTGGCTAACCACCACATTGTTGTGAGGTTTTCCTCTATTATGCAAGACGATCGTTCAACTCCTCCCGAAAATTATAAATTCACAATTGGTACCAAATTTCGGTATCAACACTTTGAATTCTTTTGTCTATCATTCTTTTTAAAATATAAAATTTGCATTTTTTTACCGGCTCAATAAATTTATTATTTATGGTAGTTCTTGTAAATGAATTGTAGTTTGTTAATTATGAATAGGCTAATGGTAGAAAATATCCCTAAATTTTGTACTTTGTTTTAAAAATACTCTTAAACTTTTAAGAATATCAATATATCCTTAAAATTTCATTAAAAAAAATGCAAAAGTACCCCTTAATGTTAATTTTGGGTAGAAAACAATTGTACTTTGTTTAAAAAATACTTCTAAACTTTCATTGTTATCCTCGAGCTAAAAAAAAAGTTATAAATATATTTACGTTTGTTTCTCTTTTGTTAAATATCAAAATTTTAAATAAATTGTAGAAACTTTCTCATTTTTTTTGCATGTTAAAACATAGATATAAAAAAAATTACAACCCCTAGATAATCAATTTATTTGAAATTATCTTGAATTGGGAAAAAACCAATTTGAAATGGTTCTACCCACATTTTTTTTTCATATATATACTCTCTTTTTTTTTCTTTTTATCTTTCACCTATTTGTCTAATTCTTACACTAATTTTCTTAACAACCAAACAAAACCTAAAACTTCAAGTTAAAATTGTACACAATTTCACAATTCCCTAAAAGAAAATCTTCCCTCAAAACTCAGTAGAATTATGAATCAACAAATACAAAAAAAGGTTTGATCAACAAATAAGTATCATCTTCGACCATAGGGAACCTTCTTAAACTGATCATAATAATAAACTAATTTGAATTGCACAATGGATCAACAAAGTCGGTCATCACCATAAAATTGGTAATACACATACTTTCTTTCTTTTCTCTCTTATTGGTTGTGCTCAAAATTATGACCCAAATTATTCTCAACGTTTCTTACTTTACGTGTTTTTCCTAAATATGATGTATTAACTCACACACAACTATTAATGTACAAAACCTTTGTTAAAACATTAAAATCCATAATAGGATTGAAGTAGATGAGAGAGTAGAAACGGAAGAGTGAGATGACAAGGTGTAGATAAACGATCTCCATCTATATACATATAGTTAAGTGTATTAATGTAATTTTTGAAAGTTCATAATTAATGATAATAGTATTGTAATAAATAAGATGATAAAATAATTTAATGGTTTTCTACCAAAACTAGTGGTAATGTTATACTCATGTTAGACGAATTAGTAAAATGTGATTTAGCTAGATACTAACTTTATTATGATGAATAAAATGGGTGAAGATAGATATGTACAACATATATATGAAACAAAATAATAAATGTCTTAACCGTTATGTTGAATTGAGTAGCCAACAAGTAGAGATAATTTTTCATATCATAAATTGGTTGGTTATATTTAAATTAAGAAGCTCGTTTTCAAAGGAGATAAGGGTACCCAAATATATATCTATATATACACACACTTATGAGGCCAATAGATAATGTAGCATTTAAGAACATTGATTGTGCATCCATTTTATCAGATGGCCTCTAAGCCTTTGATAATTTTGAATCAAGTTGAGTTTTCCCTTTTGAGTTGTTTGATCTAATTTATGGGTATTTATCACTATCAATTTGTTCATTTATAAAAATCAATTTCAAACTAATTTTTCTAAGGGAAATTGCAGGGAATGTCCATATCCATATCCTCAATAATGAAATATAACCGAAATTGTTTTTAACTTGAAATATCGCCAGATTTATTTATTTATTATTATTTTTTTTATTTCTATTAGCAATCCTTTCTTTTAGAAGGAAATTATTATAAATAGAAGAAAAGGTTAAAAAAATCACTTTTATTTCTTAGTAACAATTTGGTCTCTAAACTTTAGTTCGTAACGATTTAGTTTTTGTACTTTTAATTTTGTAATAATTTTAACAATTTTGTCTTTGAATTTTAGTATGTAACAATTTAGTCATTATACTTTTAAATTTGTAACAATTTAGTCCCTAACATAGAAAAAAAAAGTCATCAAAATTATATGTCAATTTTTATTATTTACATGCAAACTAGGTAAATTTTGAAAAAATATTGAGTCTCTAATTAGTTTATCTATATTTGTAAATAGTTTGACTCATTTTGCTATATTTGAAAACAACTCCTTTTAGAATTTATTTTAATTTTTTTAATATCTTCATATATAAAATTAAATAGATTTTTCAGACAAAAATACCCTTTGTAGTAAGCCGCTGGAGAAATAATATGACATTCAAAAAATCTTTCCACGGAGCACCCTTAATGTTGGAAGAGAAAATGTATCTATTATATAGTATTAATTAGGTGAGATTTTCTTCCCATTTTCAATTTGTGAGAGAAAATGCATTTAATATGATTTTATTTTTCATTTAACGTATTTCACTAGCGGATTCATGTTATTTTTAAATATACTTTTGAACATTGTATTAGATTTTTGTAGATGTTCTAACCAATATATGAAATATACTGATATATATATTTGATATATACTCAAATACAATTGGTTTCATGACAACTTGTTAGTTTTTCTGGCGAATTCATGGTTATTTATAAATATACTTTAAAAGATTATATTATATGCAACGTTTAAAATGTTGATGTGTTGACAGAAATATCGAGATCCTAATTTTACGAAAACTTCGATGGAAATATCGATAAAATGACGATTTCTATGAATATTTTTGGAAAAGTTATAAAAACAAAAAAAATAATAAAAGACATTAAATTAGTAAATAAACATTTTATGATTTTTAAACTAGTTAACATGTCTATTATTTATACCAAATTTACTTTAGCGACAATTTGTTGATTATTTTTTATGTTCCATAGACTTTTCTATGATATAATGGAAAATTTGTTTCACCCCTCATATCGATATCGAATCCGTAGAAAAATGTAAATATTGATGGAAATATCGACATGTTGACGGAAATTTAATACTATGATTATATGTTTGTAAATATTCTAACAAATATATGAAATATAAATGTACCATTTGAAAATTTCAATACTCAATGTTTAGTATAAATCATAGTATATTAGAAATTCCATTTATATCATAGTATATATCATCAATTCAAAGTAGTTAGATGAAAACAAAAATTTCTACTAGACTCAATTTTTAATATAAATTATAGTATATATCATAAAATTTTCAACATAAATTATAATATATATCATATATCATAATATATATCATACTTGGGGATTTATATACATATATGGTTAAAAAAAAAAAAAAATAATAAAAGAGGCTCCTTGGTCTAGATGCACAAGAATTTCCCCATCTTCATCTTTGTTGTTGTTCGACCGTCAGCTGTCTATGCCCATATGCAACTGTCATCCATGCCCATCTGTCGTCATTTGATTGTCTGTCGCGTGTCCACTGTTGTTCGAGTCGCACCCCATCCCCGAGCCACGACTCTCAATGCCCATTTGTTGTTGTTTGACTGACCACCACATGTCCATCATCTGAATCGCGCCGTCGTCCACCATCAAGTCGAGTCACTCACCATCGCGGTCTACTCGAGTCACGCATGGTCTAATTCCGCCATCCGTCCAGCACTGTCTGAGTTTATCATTCGTCGTCCAATTTCGCACCGAATCTACCATTCATCCTTTAGTGTGGTCGCCGATGATCCACTTGCCAGTGTTATCACCAGTGGGCTACTCAGAAGGTGGAGAGAACAAGGGATAGAGAGAGAATAAATGGGGGTTTTGAAAAAGAAATTTGAATCTAGGATACTTTTGAGTTTCTTTTTTGTAATTGATTATAGGTGGAAGACAAAAAAAATAATTAGACTCTAACTTTTATGTAACTGAAAACTCATTTGAACATTTTTTTAATTGATAAAAAAGTGGACAAAAGTGAAATATACAACCTTTATTAGTACATTCTATTATATTGTTATCCCTTTCTATTATATACTTGTATTTATTCCCGTATTGCACTTTTTCTTAAACAGTTGATTGTCAGTCATCACTAAGTCTCTAAATATATGGAATTTCGCATTTGTTTTGATATTATCTCCTTAATTCACACTAAATTTTAAATACCATCAATATTACTTTAGATATAGCATACATTAGGTATTGTTTTTAAATATGAAAAACTATCACATGTTCATTTAAGTCTATCGCGATCTATCATAAATAAAAAATAAAATTGTACTATATTTATAAATATTTTTAACAATTTTGCAATTTATAACAATTTCCCTTTAAATTATCTAGATTTTCAACTTAAATTTTAGGTATTACATATTTCTATATTTTAAAAATTAAAAAAAAAAATCACTTCACTAAATTTAAAACATATTACCGGTAATTATAATATTTTCCATATATTCTTTTATTCATTGTAACAATTTTGTTTTTATACTTTAAAAATATGCTTATCTTAGTAACCTGTTGAAGTTTTAGCTCATAGGAAATTTATTAAGATTCAATTTACATATATCTTTCACTTAAACCCTTTTTTTTTTTAATAAATTTTTGAGCAAGTTGCAAAAATTAAATTATCCTTAAAATAATTTTGTAATTTTAACACTTGTATTAGTTTGAAGGCTAAATTTTTAAATTTAAAAGTTTAAGGGTATAATTGCAACTACTACCATATTTTAGTGGTAGTTTTTGCAATTTGCCCTAAATTTTTTATGACATAATTTGCACGATAACTATTTATTTATTGATAAATGTACATAACGACTCAATTAAGACTAGCTAATATATATAGATTAGTAATTTGCATTTGACACCTGAGGGTCCCAACATTCTCCTGCGATCTAGCAAAATCATCCTTACTTGTCATAAATTGCTTTCAATAATAGAAAAGTTCTCAAGATGTCACCTGATATAGGATTGCTCTAGGAGTTTCTATGATTGAGCCATGAAAAAAAGATAAACCTTCTTGATATAGGTCATAGTTTTCAATTCTACCATACACTTTCATATTTTCAAGATCTCCCTCGTTCGAAATGTGATATCAATTCATTCATATTCATCTACCTCTCTTGAACTCGGGTTAAGTATTATGTTAAGCATTTTCTAAAGTTTGAAAATGCATTAGCTACACTTCTCAACTAAACTACTTTTAATATATTTAATAACATGATAGGGACAGTATGGAAGCAACGCAAAGTCGGCAAGCAAACTAACCAAGACAATGGGGGAAAATAAAGTCTATTTCATTTATTTATTTATTTATTATTATTATTATTATGTGGTTATGGGGGAAAATAAAGTTTTAATGCAAAGAAAGAAAAACAAAATAATAAGAAAGTAGCAAAAAAAAAGGGGTTCGAGAGATTTAGGGGCAATAAGGGGATTGCGTGTACGTACAAAATAGAAAAGGAGGAAAAAATAGGATTGGGTCCGTTAGGCGTGGAACAAATGAAGCATGGATTTGACGCCACGTCTCCTCTTTTGTTTAAAAAGACTATTATATCCCTTACTTTCCGGATGCCCACACAACAACGCCGGCGGTGCACTTCGTTTTCATTCACTATTTCCTTTCTGCAATGTTCTCGAACTTTGATTGTTTTTCTTTTTTTTTAATTAAATAATAATATATAAATAAATAAATAATAGTATTTTATTTTTCTCTGTTACTCTTTTAAGTCTCAGTCAAGGAACATTTTCGTTTCTTTATTTTTTATTTTTGAAATTTATGTTGGTTATCCTCCAATTTCATACAATAATAAAAGAAATAACTATTTTCTTAGTTAAATTCTAAAATATAAAAAATTAGTTTTGGAAAACTATTTTCTCTTTCATTTTTTTAATTTTTGCTTAGTTTTAAAAATATTAGTAAAATGTGAATAATAAAACAAATAAACATGTAGGTGAAAGTAATATTCATAAGCTTAATATTCAAAAACTAAAAACTAAAAATCAAATAGTTACCAAATTAGTATAAAATTTTTAAAATATTAAAAAAAAATTATTTGCTTCATTTTAATATGTAAAGTTAAGAATGTGTTTGGAATATTTTTTTCAAAGTCATCAAGTTTAAAAATTAGTCATTTTGAAACAAATTTATGTCTGGTAATTACCTAAAATAGATTTTTAAAGAATGAGCTTATAAAATGAATTTTGAAATAAAGTTTAGAAACCAACTTTTACAAAAATGAATTTTTGAGTAATCTCTCCCTAATTTGTATGAGAAACTCCGGCCACGACTTTAGCAATCGCCGCAGGCCAACCTCTAGCCACTACCTCCGGCGACCTCCGCTGGCCACCATCTCTGGCGACCATCTTCGACCACCACCTCCAACAACCATCGTCGGCTACCTCTGGCCACTCCGACAGGCTAACCTCCTACCACCACTTTCGACAACCTCCATCGGCCAACCTCCGCCAACCATCTCCAATGACCATTGGCCCTCACTTCCATCAAGAAATTCTTTTATAGTAATTTGATTTTAATAAAAACATTTCTAGTATATAACAAACCAACTAAACTTTTCTATATAAAAACAATTTTGTAAAAAGTTGTCAAATAAGAATGTTTTTATTTTAAGAAGTTTTTATCAAAATTGTTTTAAATAAAAATACATTTTTAAAAAATATTTTTTCCTTAAGTCATTTCAAAATGACCCTCAAATAATTGTTTTAATTCTTGTTGTTAATTTTCATTTAAATAAATAGACAATAATAAGGATGATTAGTTTTATTTCTTCAAATTTCAGTAATTAGAATAAACATTTTAGAAGGTTAGAATTATATAAAATGAGATTCAAATTTTCTTTCTTTAAAAAGAAAAAAAAATCTATGTGTTTTCTAATCAACCTACATATATCTTAAATAATTTGACTGAATAACCATTTGACACTATAATATTTGATTTAAAATAATCTAATGTTGATAGGTTTTAGTTAACAAATTGATATGTTGTGAAAATTGAACACATTCTCTCAAACGTGACGCTCCATTACACATTTTCAAAGTGTCAAATGATACAACTAGAAAAACCTATGATTGTACCCAAATTAATTGTATTTAATATGCTTAGTGGTTTTCAATGAATAGTTTTTGATAGTTTGTGGGTAAGAAGTTTCTTCCAAGAGTTTTGAGAAGGTGTTGATTGTAGTTGAAGGATTGGTTATGGGCATGTGATGAAAGATATAAAATATTAATTGAAGTTAAGAGAGAAGATGAAGGAGATGAATTGTGTGCGGATGTGAAGGAATGGGGAAATTCATTAACTTAACAAAAGGGTTTTGTTTGAAAATGATGTGTGAGAAGAAGAAATTAGTCTTTTGCATGAAGTGTGTGAACTTGGATTTCTCCAAATTTGTTATGTCAAAGATATGGGCTTTGGAAGGAAAACTTGAAAATTGGGAATTCATAATATGGGTGATAAAATGTTTTCTAATAGCTTCGTTTAGAATGTGTTTTTAAGTGTTTAATTTAAAAAATAAGTTTTTTTTTTTGTAAGAAATATAAGTATTTGATAACTACTCAAAATCAACTTTGAAAGTCATTAATATCTTTATTTTAAATAATATTTATCAAAATTATTTAAATATAAATGAATTTTTAAAAAACATTTATTTTTTAAGATAATTAAGACAACCCTATAAATGAACTTGTAACTTTGTGTTAAATATGTTCTTTTTAACTCTAAAATTGTCAAATAGAGATCTTAAACTTTTTTTTCTATTTGGATTCTGACCCTATTTAATATTTTTAAAGATTAACGAATGTATTAGACCTAAAATGGACTTTATTATACGTTCAATTTTATAGGCAATAATTCACATGAAGGTTAAAAAATGTCAAACAAGCAAGAAATTTAAGATATAAGGGGAAAAAAACCTTTTTGGTCTAGGGTTTTCAGTCGATTTTCTATTTGGTCCTCATATTTCAAAATATTACATTTGTATTCTTTCAGTTTTGAGTTTGATGTCAATCTAGTCTATAGATTTTGAAATGTAACAATTTTTATCCTTGAAATATAAGTTTTGCTTGAAATTGGTTCTTCACTAAATACTCACTTTTATGTCTATTAATTAATTTTAAAAAATTAAAAAATTATAATTAATTAAGTTTAACTATTTTTTCATTACTATTAAAATTAATTTTAAAACTAACTATATAGTTATTTTAAATTTATTTATAAACATTAACACGAAAGACTGAAAGTAAGTATTTAGTGCAAAATCAAGGTTAAAAATGTAAACCTTAAAACCTAGGGACTAAATTGAAACAAGACTTAAATTTGAAGGGCAAAATTGTAACATTTTGAAACCTAGGGATTAAATTGAAATCAAGCTCAAAACTTAAATGACTAAAAGTATTGACATTTTGAAACTTATAGACTAAGCAAAAACCATATCTAATATTTAGGAACCAAAAAGGTATATTTTTCTAGATATAAAATTGAAATGTTATAGATTTATTAGAAAGTTTTTAAAGTTTAAAAAACCTATTAAAACACTCACTTAAAACAAATTCAAATTCATGAAAGTTAAAAGGGGTTAAACTTGGAACATAACCTTTAAACTAATACAATTTCGAGTACCAAAAGAAAAGGAATTTGTTATTGATATTAGGCTCTATGGCACTTAAGTGGGGGATTGTATTATTTAGTTTTCTCCTTGAGATTAATTTATTTCATAAACGTGACTGATTAACTAGAAATTGAATGATAAAAGATGTGTGATATGAAATTGTACCAATAATGTCCACTCAAGCATGTGAATTAACTTAAATATATAATTTCAAATTTATTTATTTCAGAGCCCAACTCATTAGTAATTTTAATTCTAAAACATTATTGTACCTACAAAATTTTACCTTTTTCAATGCCAAGCTTGAGTTTGAATATTCTTCTCGCATTTATTATTATTATTTTTTTTTTTATTGAATGGTGTGGTTGGAAAAGAAGATTGCATTCTTAATTAAGGATATAATACCGATTAGTCATTTTACTTTATCTGAGTCACCATGAGAAAAGCACCTAAAATAGCCTGTCGACTAAAAGAAATTGCAAAGACCTCTTACGAGCTTTGAACAAGAAAGAAACCAAATTCTCATGTTTGAGGGTGCGCAACTAAGGTTAGGTTTACAGACGGCAAATTTGAAAAGATATTGTAGTTTTATAAATTATTTAGAAAAGTATTGTAGTTTTTGAAATATTTATGAAAATATGGTAGTTTTTATTGGTAATTGGGATTTGGGGAATGGTGTTTTCTTTTTATCTTTTATTTTGCTTGGTCGAGGGTTAACCCTCGACCTTCTATTTTTTTATTTATTTTTTTTTCTTTGCTTGGTCGAGGGTCCAATCCTCGACCTTCTTTTTTATTTTTTAAATTATTTTTTCTCACTTCCACTTTCCACTTCGGAAAATTTTAAAAAACATTGTGGTTTTATAAATTATTTAGAATTATACTTTAATAATATTATTTTAACTAACATTCTTTTAAAAACCGTTATAATAACAAACATATATTTTATCACTAACCAACCAATATAAAATTAAAGTGTCAATATTAATACAACAATTTATTTTTTTTTCCACTAAAATTAGTAATAATAAAAAAATTCAATGTGTCCCACAAGGCAGACATCGCCGATTTCTAGCTGGTTGGCGTCGTCAACTTTGCACTCTAGGTTGCTCTAGTGGATCTGGTTGCTTTGGTACCTCTGCAGGCGCTTCATAGACGTCGTGTCCATGTGTATGCATGTATGAAGATGATGGTCCGACCTCTGAATCATAATATCCTAAACCAAATGCTGGTTGCATCATCATCGGACTGGCATAACCAGTCTGGCTCTGCGTTTGCGTCTGCATCATAGGAGGCAATTCTTCCATATTATGGTCAACCGCATCAAACTCATCTTCTTCTGCTCGAGCACGTCCCCTATGCCTAAGAACTGGTGGAGGTGCAATATGTATATCGTTAATTCCTCCATGTAACTTGCGTTATTATTGCATATAGTAAATACTTGATCTGGATCATTTGCAACATCACGAAGACTACTATTGCTCGATCTCTGTGAATTACAAAACAATTAGATAATATTTCAAATAAATTTAAATAAAAAATAATTAGACAATATTTGATTATATACCAAATGACCCAAAGCCACTCTCGGACGAGTAATGTAGCATCTCGTAATATTATTATACCAAAGGATGTAATCTTGAGTTGCATCCCTATCGAATTGCCCAACTGAAACGCCGACTGTAATAAACCTTCTACGATAGTGCCATCACACTACCAAATGTGCAACTTTTTCATATCAATCTGCAGTTCTCAGGTCAATGTCATGTAGTAGGGGTTCAGTATTGCACTCTGATGGGACATCCTGTTTGAAATCAAACTGTCGGATTACCCTGTCAGGAAGATGCCATTCACCAATGTGAAAACATATGAGTGGGCTTATCGTCTGCCATATGTCTTGACCGCTCGTACAAAAATTGGGCAAAGTGTCCATAACAGCTTTGTAAGGCTCCCAAATAATCTGAAACATAACATATTATATTAAAAATATTAAATACAAGTATATAAAAAAAATATGTATAAAAAAATCATGGGTTTAGTATTCACATACTTGGTTAGGTTGAAGCAGATCAAGCATATATGTATACTAACTCACTACATGTGTAGCTGACCGAGTTACACAAAATTGGTCTCTCCATCTACATTATTAAATTAATATTTTAGGTTTAAAATTAACTATATTAGTCACAAAAAATATTAGCTAAATCAAATTAAAATGACATACTGAGAACCGTAGGCTCGTTCTGCTAATTGATGATCGTTGACATGTTGGAGTTGTGGAGCCATTGTTGGAAATCGTTCCTAAGCCCATATTTGTAGCAATATCAAAGGCCTAGCGATTTCATGAACATCAAGTTTTGTTGCTTTACATAGCTGTCTATACAGCCATGCCAAACACGCTCCACCCCAAGAATACCGTCCCGCCTCATAGAGATTGTCTAACAGTGGAAGGAACATTAGGTGCACGAAGTGACTTGATTTATCAGAAAATAGACTTCCGCCCATCATCATGCTCTTGCGTATCTCGTGACAGATTCCTCGTCTGCATAATCCTCAAGTCTTGTAAATTGTGTCCCTAGCCATGTTAGACTCAACCTTGATCCCTAATTTTATTTGCAGGTGGGGTCATACCGAGTAGCATCTGACAAATATGCAGTTAATCGTCATGCATTACCCTAGTAACAGGCTCGCCATTGACAGGTAACCTAAATAATATTTTTATGTCCGGAGCGTGATAGTGACTTCTCCAGTAGGCACATGAAATGTATGGGTTTCTGGCCTCCATCTCTCATAAGTGCAGTGATGAGGTGCCAATCTATCTGAATGAATCCTAGTTTGGCAACCCCATAAAAGCCTGATGCACGCAGAAGTGGTAGTATGCGACGATGAAGTGGGATGGTACGATAAACAATCGCCTCACGTCGTCTACAGCACATCTCGCCTGTAGTCCGATCTTGCCATACATTTGTTGATTGATGAACAGATTGATCGTATAAAATATCGGGATCAATCGGTCATGGGTTTAAAGCCATGATCTAGAAGAAAACAAATTATATATTTATCGAGTAAAACATACAAATAAATTAGGACTTAAAAGCGAGAGAGAGTGAGATAGTGAGAGCACATGATAAAAATATTAATTTTATTATTGAAACATTGGTTACATGATTGAAATGTTAACGAAAAAAATCTCTAACTGTTTGGTGCCTGTCTTTGTAACGAAGGACATTTTCTTCGATTATGACCTAACTGATTACAAAATTTGCAACGTACTTGAGAACTTGGTTCTATCCAGTCCATCTCATTATGATATCGTGAACTCTTTGGTCTACCAGGTTTTCTCAATAACGTCGGGTCGACATGTAAAACAGGCATATTAGGAGGTGTGATCTAGTAATCTTCATGCGGTACAGGTTGAAATTGAGGAGAGTAGCATGCAGCGTATGTCAACATTTTATAGTATTCCTCAATGAAATCTTCATAGTTCATGTTAAATCGTGAGCAAATTGCCATAAAATGCGAACATGGAATGCCAAATGCTTGCCACTTGTTACATGAACAGTACTGTTTGAAATCAGTTAGCTTCAATATTTGAATATTTCTTCCTTTAGAATTGAGGCTGTGACGTCCGGTTTTCACATGAAATACACCTTCATATCGATCATATGATTGGACTTCATGTTTACTGGATCTTGTAGCCCATTTTTAGATTTTTTCGTGTGCGTACCTGAATATTTACTCACTTAGTATTATAAAAATATTTGGAACAAATTGTTGATTACTAAAAAGAAAATTATTACCGGGTGTATTTATCTCAACGCTCCAAGGCAGCTCTTATTTCTTCTCTTCTCTTCTCAAAATAATTTACACATTTGTAGAATGTTATTTGAGCAAGAGCATTTATCGGCAACATTCGAGCTACGTTGAGGACTCCATTGATGCACTCTGATAGATTCGTCGTCATCCACCCGTACCTAAACCCTCCATCGTGCGCTTGAGTCCATTGCTCAATACCAATGTTGTCAAAAAAACTCATACAACTTCTATTTATTCGCTTGATGTCTTCCACTGCTTTATTAAACTTGCGAACTTGGAACTGACATCTAGCATGATATACAAAATTTTTTAATGTATTGTACTTGTATTTTTTATTAAAATTACTTACAATATGGCGTAAGCAGAATCTATGGTGACATTTTGGCCCTGTCCAACCATTTTCTAGATTATTCACTGCCGAGATGATGCCACCATGCCGATCCGAAATCAAGCACACCTCTTCATGTATAACAATTTCTTTTAGGTGTTTTAAAAACCATCCCCACGTGTCAATAGACTCCTCATCTACAACGGCAAATGCAAGAGGAAAAAGATGCCCATTCGAATCAACTGATGTAGCAATTAGCAACTTTCCTCGATATTTTCCATACAAGTGAGTACCGTCTATTTGAATAATCGGCCGACATCTATTAAGTGGTTCTATACAAGGACCAAATGCCCAAAATACAAAAGTAAGGATGACATGTCCTTCAGTAGGTGTGCTTTTTATTCTCCACTCCACTCGTGTGTCGGGATTTGTATGCTTGACCATATACAACCACCTGGGCAATAGTTTGTATAAGTCATCCCAATCACCAAACACTCTAGCCAATGCCTTTCGTTTACCCTCCCACACCCTATGGTAAGGAACATGGTATCCCCATTTTGTTTTGATGTCGGATTGTAGTTGTGCCACACTGATGGACGGTTTTTCCCTCACAGCTTCACAAAACTCTAGTGCAATCTAAGCTCTGTGAGTAAAAACATGTATGTTGGTCAACATACTTAGTAATCTCGAACAAATTGTGAGATTTTTTCTTCGCTGCATGGAGTCGCCACTTGCAACCATCCTCCCATTATTTACACCGAATTGCCCAAATATTCGGTGTTGATTCCACGACCTCATATGGTGCGTGACACTTGATAGCAAAACACTTGACCAAGATTAGCGATAATATTATATTCATGTCAAGATTAGCGAATGTATCTGACGACATTTCATGTTCACGACCATTGAAATCCAACTCCCCCAATTCATCATTTGTTTTTGTTCTAAAATCCCTATATTGATTACCAACCACCATATTTTCATCGTCATAGGTTGGTGCAACTGATTCAGGATCAGGATCAATACATTGATTCGGGTCTTCGAACTGACTCAACGATTGTGCATTCAAGTCTATATCCAAGCCTACCCTACTCACATTAACGTAAAAATGCACTAGGTTCGGGAGCGGCATTGCAATTGAAAACATCAAATTCATCGCTTGTTCGTTATGAATGGGGAATGGCATATACTTTACAAATCCTAATCGTGTTAGATTAGGATGTCTGTATATTATTTCTAAGTGGTTTGATCTCATATCTACACCAAGTGACAGCCCAATCATTTTAACAAATTGTTCAAAAACAAGTCCACTATTCACATTTATGCTAAAACCCCCACATGCTGGCTGGTCATATTCAACTCCATCAACACCATCAATCATATGACCATTTGTAAACAACCTAAATCCCAAACACTTGTCTGCCATTTTCTAAAAAAAGAAAACAAAAATATACATCACTAATTATTTAACTAAAAACTATAATATTAAAAAAAATCTAGTAATATCTAAAATGCAATGAAAATAAAAATTTGTACTAAAAAATTAAAATATTATAAATATAAAATGCAAAGCAAAGACAAATTATAAAAATATTATATTAAAATTATCAACATGGTAGATCTAATATAACATTAACATGGTAGATCTAATATAATATTAATATGATAAATCTAATATAATATAAACAAGAACATTAAATTATAGAAAAAACTCATAACATCAATATATAAATATTATTCAATTCACAAACTATTAACAAAATAAATACGAACATTAAAATGACATATTTAGCTTAAAATGATATGTCTAGCATAATATAAATACCAGAAAATGAAATGGTAACTCACAAATTCAGCAATGGTTTACTTTTTTTTCTTCCTCGAAGTGACAACGATGATCTTTGCTTTCCAAATAGCAACAAATACTGTTAAAAAAAAATAGCATGACAATAGAGAAACAAATTTATATTATCTTAAAAAATATATATTTCATAAACCAAATTTACAAACCTCGTAGATTTGGAAAAAAAGAGAATATTTCGATAGATCAAATTTTTTAGGGAAAAAAGAGGGAGAAAATTTGGAGAAAATGGAGAATTTGTGAGAAGTTGCGCAAAAGAGAGGAAATAGTAAGAACTGCTCAGATTCGAAAGGAGGAGAATCAAGGAATTTGAAGAAGAAATAGTCGGAGGAAGAAGAGACAGGCCGACATTTAAAGAAACTTGGTCGAGGGTTGAACCCTCGACCATAAGTCACGGGTGACGGCAGCGGCAGCGGCGGCAGGAAATCTCTGCGATGACGCAACGAGACTTGTGGCCGATTCTCTACGACGACGCGACGGGACCTGTGGCGGATTCTCTACGACGACTCGACGAGACCTGTGGCGGACGGAATCTCTGTAAAAGTTTCCACCCGTGGGTCTGCATTGGTCGAAGGTTGAGGCCTCGACCTTGTGTTGGTCGAAAGTTGAGGCCTCCTTGCGTTGGTCGAAGTAGGCCTTGCATTGGTCTAAGGTTGAGGCCTCCTTGCGTTGGTCGAAGGTAGGCCTTGCGTTGGTCAAAGGTTGAGGCCTCCTTGCGTTGGTCGAAGTAGGCCTTGCGTTGGTCGAAGGTTGAGGCCTCCTTGCGTTGGTCGAAGGTAGGCTTTGCGTTGGTCGAGGGTTGAGGTCTCGACCTTTGCCTTGGTCGAAGGTTGAGGTCTCGACCTTTTCCTCTCTCCACTTTCCAATCTTCTCTCTCCTCCCAACTACCATATTTTCCTAAATAGTTTCCAAACTACAATATTTTCCTAATTATTTTTACTAAATACAATATTTCAATAAAAGGTCCTTTATAGACTATATGAGAAAAAGTTTGGAGTTCAAAATAGTTTGCAACTACTTTTGTTGGATATGCTGAAGGATCCAAAAGATAAACGTTTTATGATCCCTGTAGCCACCTAATTTTATCTGGCCTCTTTTAATTAATTTAAATTAACATGTAAGTTTGCATATTTTTGCATGTTTATTTGCTAATTAAATCTCATTTCCATTATACTTTCATTTGTGAAGATTTGATGATTTTGTGTAGTTTAATTAAATTAACTAAATTGATTGAAAAAAAAAAGACAAAAAGGGCAAAATTTTGAATTGAAATTTGGTTGACACTCCAACCCATTTTGAGCTTAACTCAAATTTGGCAAAATTTTAAAATTGAAATAAAATTTATTAAAAAAAATTGCAAAATGGAGTAAAATTTTTGGGTTTGAAATACCCCAAATTTTCTTTTCCACAAAACCCTAGCCATTACTTTCATTAACCCTCATTTTCTCTTTTTAAAAAAGACTTCAGCCTCCACACCCTTTTTTTTTTCTCTCTTTTCTCATCAAACTCAAATTTCTTATTTCTTGGCAAAAAAATCCTAGGGAGCAACCCTTCCACACCTAAAAGAAAATATCCCCAAATCAAGAATCCAACACACCAAAAAATTCTAACTTAGTTAGAAATGCATTTGGTAGGACGCGATATTAAAGATCCGCATCTCAAATAACAAGTGGATTTCGTGTTCCTTCATTTCATCTCTGTAACTTTTTTCTTCTTCTTTTTGAATACCCTACAAAGAAAAAAGTAAAGTGTTTAGAGATTTTTGCTATTGTTATTATCTTTATCTCTTAATTTCTTTTGTCATTTTTTAAAAATCGCGTAGCTTTGTCTTCCTCCACTTACAGTTTGCTCTATCTTATTTTTTATTTACTTGAGAGGAGGAGTAGTAGTAATGTTTAAAACAAAAAAAAAAAAAAAAAAAAAAAGTAACAATGTTCTTTTTTTTTTTTAAATGGGCAGGATTGATTGCCACCCATCAATCTCTTTTTTCTTGTGTGTAGTCATGGGATTAATTAGAAAAGAAGTGTATTTTTTTTAAAATTAGATTAAAAAAAAAGTAGTTTGAAAAAAAAAGGTAACTATTACTTCTTCTAGCACAGTCAAAGTTTGTAGGGTAGCACGGTCAAAGTTGGTCAAACCGAACGAAAAAATGAGTTTCTTTTGGTTTTGACGCATTCTTATATTTAAAAAAATATATATTTTTTAATGTCATTTTGTATTATTAATTAAAAATAAATAAATTGTTTTGTCCATTTTCCTAGTACTATTTTTCCTGTGGATAGAAATTTTTTATATTAAATTTTAAATATTAATTATTATAAAAATTAAAATCAAAGTTTAAATATAAAATAAAAATTCTTAAAAAAACCTTATTTTGTCCATTTTCCCGGTAAGTTTAGGGATTGGATTTCTATCTACCGAAAAAATGGGCCGAATAAACTTTTTTTTTATTTTATATTTAGTTTTAGATTTTTATAATAATTAAGAATTAATTTCAACCAATTCAATTGCAATTAAACTTACTAGAGATTTCCACAGAGGGATTTTCCATCAGAGAAATAAAAGAAAAAAAATGGTTTCTGTGATTTTTCCCGTAAAATTGACCTGTCAGAACTTTACGAGAAAAGTAAGAGAAAAGTTGTACAAAGACGAATCTGACGTGGCTTTAACGCTACAGTTGACACTTATTAAATTTTTTTAAAAAATAATAAAGACAAAAAAAACTACCATATTTCTCTAATTTTTTTTTTACGGTACTTTTTTTACTTAAATTTTTTCTGAAAGTACCCTCATCCAATAGACCCGTAGTCATGTCATAGATGCAATATTGATTTATTATTATTATTATTATTATTATTATTATTATTTTCTCCTTTGTGTTTTTTTTGTCCATTTATTTTTCCTTTATTGTCTATTTATTTTTCCTAATTCACATATGGTAAATTCCTATGGTTTATTTACACGTCTTTTGTCTATTTTATTTTAATATTATATTAACCCATTTTCTTAACTATTTATTTTAGTATTGTTAATGGTTTTCTATTATGTAATATTATTCATCATATTATTATTTTAATATATGCATTTGAGTTGTAAATTATATTATTGTGTTTTTCAACTTAATTTCTTTTAGTTTTTTTTTAATATTTCCGATGATGGATTCTAAAAATATTTGGAAGTTTGATTTTCTAGAGGAAGTTGATTCTTCGAGAGACCTCGATTTCTAATATGTCTGATTAAACGTTTAATATATTTATAAATATTATTGCTTATTTATTTATTGCTTAAAATGTATTACTTAATTATATATTTTGTCAATGTAACTTTACATATTTAAATTAATGTCCCTTTTTAGTAAAATATCCCTAGTATTTTCAATACTTTTAAATTTATTTTCAAATCGTTAATATTTAATCACTTTGAGTTTTGTTAAAGAAAATGTTTTAATCTCTTTTTTTAAAAAAATTGTTTTCAAGAGTGTTTTCCTTCTTTAAAATTTTTGGATGACGAAATTTAGAAAATTTGGGAGTCCGATTTTCTAAAATTCTTGAAGTGATGAGTCGATTTTTTGGTAGTCTGAGATCGATCTCCAATATGTTTTTATTAAATTTTATTATGC
This sequence comes from Citrullus mucosospermus, assembly GCA_030954485.1. NCBI lineage: Eukaryota > Viridiplantae > Streptophyta > Magnoliopsida > Cucurbitales > Cucurbitaceae > Citrullus > Citrullus mucosospermus. Next base: position 8,434,531 of record CM062061.1, on the reverse strand, counting down.
CTTTTTATGTTTGCTTAATTTATTATGATGCTTATTTAATTATGTTTTTCTTATATAATGTTCATATTAAGTCTTATTTGATTTTTAATTAAAAGCTCCCAAAACAAAGTTTTTAAAATCTTTCTAATTAAAATCTCTCAAAATTTTAAAATCCTTCTAATTTAAATTTCTCTAAGCTTTTAAAATCTTTCACAAGACTCATTCTAGATCATTTAAATTTCTTTTATTTAAAACTACACTTTTGTTGTTTCCAAACATTCAAAAATTAATCTATGATTTCCAAAGGTTTCCTAATCAATTATTTTTCTAGTAACTTATTTTCAAGACCGTTTTTATTAAAAAAAAAAATCCTACAATGAAATTTAGGAAATTTGAGAGTCTGATTTTCCAGAATTCTTAAGGTGAGGGATCACATATTTGGGAGTCCGAGATTTGATCTCAAGAAAAAAAATTAATTTAATTAATGTTTAAAAAAAACTTTCTTTATTTAAAGACTATCCTATGACGGATTTTGAAAAAAATGTAATAACTTCCCACTTTTTTGAGGTGGAGAATTTTTCCTTAATTATAATAGAGTCAAATTGATGGAATTTGTTCACTTATTTTATGGGATTATTGCTTCAAATATTGGAATAATGAGGGGTAAAATAAGATATTATTTTTTTTAAAAAAATGAATATTTTCAATTCAAGATTTGAAATTTGGCCATCATTTTTTAAACGGGTGTTACGGGGTGTTAACACCTTCTCCATACACAAATGACTCCGGAACTCAAGTTTAGTTTTCGCAGATCATTTTTGTTTTTTTTTTAAGTAAAAATTGTTTATTTTACTTCGGTGTCCAATCATACCATAAAAAAAGATTGGTGGCGACTTCTTTTATTTTTTGTTATTTTAACCCTTTTTGAAGACGTCAGCCGCTCTGTATTGTCTTGGACACGTGGCGACAATCCCATAGTTAGGAAAAATTAAATTGAAACTACAATGGTTTTTTTTAGGATGTTGAGTTTGGGGAGAAAAATAAAGTTGTAAATGTTGTTTTGATGAAAGCGAAATTGGTTTCTATTCCTACTATTGCTTTGGATAGTTTACATGTTCCTAGACATGTCATATTGAAGAAAAAACATATCAAGATGCTAAACCGATTAATGTTGAATAAACCTTTTGGTTTAGGATCTTGGAATGATTGAAGATGATCAATAAAGGTTCATCAAGCCATGCAATCAAGTTTAATCAAAGAAAAAAAATTTAGGTGCAGTTGAGGCTACACCCATTTAAATGTTGACATATGTCAAATTTTTTTAAAAAAGAAAAACAATCAATTTATTTTTGTGGCTAAAAAATTGGGAGCATTAGATTTAGGTGCAGTCTAGATTGCACCTAAGTATTACTCTTAATCAAATTTCATTACCTTTCTCCAAGGCAATCTACAAGATGAGGTAGTTGTTCCGTATGAGCAAGAGCAAACTCAACAACCTTTAGAAACAATATCTTTAAGGCAACCCACTAGAGAAGTCAAAATTATCCTTCCAAATGATTTCATTGTTTATCTCCGTTGACATGAAAATAATCTTAGAATGATGGAAGATGATTCAACTAAGTTTCATCAAACCATGAAAGGTTCACATTCTCAAAAGTGGAATAAAGCCATGAATGAGGAATATAAATTTATATAAGACAATGAAGTTTGGAAACTTGCCCCTTACAACAAGGCAACAAACCTGTTGGTTGTAAATGAATTTTGGAGAGTAGGAAAGATGCAGCTAGAAATAATGTGGAAGGTATAAAATACGCATTGTAGCTAAAAGTGAAAGAATTGATTATAAAGAGACTTTCTCTCCAGTTTCGCATCGAAAACCACTTTTAAAGATAATCATGACACTTGTATATTTTGATTTTTAACTTCATCAACAGACATTAAAACAACGTTCCTTAAATGTTAGATTGATGGGACACTTTATATAGTACAACCAAAAACTTGTATTATCAGACTCAAAAAGAACGATATGCTAATTAAATGGATCCATTTATTAGTTTAAGTAAGCTTCTTTTTAGTGGTATTACAAGTTTCATCAAGTAATCATCTCATTTGGTTCAAGATAAATATTGTTGATGATTATGTGTACTATAAATTTAGTGGAAGTAAATATATTTATAGTTTTGTATGTCGATGACATATTGATTCATGTCACAAAGTGCATGATTTTGATATATATTTTGGTACATTTCTTGAGTAAAAGTATGACTTTATGTGATATTTTGACCCCGTGATGCCTTAAATTAGATAAAATGAGCAAGTACGTGTCTTTTAATTGTCCAAAGTGTGTTTTTAGTAATTTGGGCTGCTTATATGAACTTTTATGTTGATTTTTGACTATTTTGCCTTTTTTCCTGTTTGATGTGGCCACATTAGATTCACTACAGCTACATGAGTGAGCCTTAATTCTTTAGAGTGCAATCCAGTCAAAGGCAGTTGTGATTTCACGTTTTTATCAATTGGGCAGCCTCAATTTTGCTGAAAAAGGTTCAGAACATTTAGGTCATTCCTCAACCACCTTAGCCTATATAAAGGAGGAAAACCCCTCCATTTCAAAGGAAAACTCTCCATCGTTGAGATCATCACAACTTCCCATCATTTTCTGTCACTTAATATTCCTGTGGACGTTTTCTCAATCTCCCCAAGTTAGTAGCTTTAAGAAAGAAAGTTCTTCTAAGGCCTAGCGCCTCTAGATCATCTCATCTCGTGAAAGTGTGTAGTGTGAGAAGGTTCATCCTTGAGAAAGGAGAACTAACCTAGGGAAAGGCTAGAGATTTGAGGATTTGTCCCAAGGCATCTTAGAGTTGTATTTTTCAGCATTATGCTTTCATTTATTTCTTGTATTTTCTTTCCTTCTTTTACTTGTCAAATGCTATCTGGTAGCTATGATTTATGATTCAATAAAGTTAATTATTTTATTAAAAGTCACGAGCTTAATCTTTCTAGGGGGTTGGCAATGTGAAAGCCCTAAGGTTTTTTTCGCTTAGGTTATGTTGCACTTCTCACCACCTTATTTGACACATTCTCTTTGTTGAATTTAAAAGATGAAATAGGTAAGCTAAACTAGCCATTTAATTTAACGATTTAGCGGGGCTCTAATGCTGAGAAGGTTAGGGTGTAAGTGGATGTCATAAAGAGATATGGGACTAAGAGCCTAGAAATAGGATGGTCATATCACCTTAGAAATAAGAGACACCATAGGATCAAGAAACTAAACTAGAACTAATAAGGCATGGAAACATTAGGCATTAGTTGCTTAGACCTCCTAAAGGAACTTGACATTATAGGACCGAATAGGTGTAGTTTTTTGTTCATGTGTGATTCATCGTTTTTGTTGAAGGAAACGAATTCCCAGTGGAAGAAAATGATCATCTTGAGAAAAACAAATATAGAGAACAAAAAAACAGGATAAACAACAAACAATATTAGCATGCATTTTACAAGAATTAGAGGTAGAAGAATCCTACCTTTGAAAACTATCTTCGATGTGGAAATCTTCTTCTCCAAATCACGAACCAATGAGAATTCTCCAACGATAACAACTCTCCTTTGGAACACCATTACAATGGCTCATATAGGAAGAACAAAATAACTTCTTGTTTTATTCAATAAATAAAATGTATTTACAATTTACAAAACTACAATACCCAAGAGATTTAGGACACACCAGTCCAAACATTGGTATGATGTCACCGCATCACTTAACACACGACACTTGAGTGGTTTCAGCATTGTTTGCCCCTGTTTGATTACCATTGTTTATTATTTTTAAATTTTCTCTTATCTACCACAATACAAACTTCTTTTATTAATTACATTGGTTTCATTGGTCTTAAGTCATAATCATCTTAAAAGTTAATCTAGCCCTATGGGATTCGATACTTGGAATACTTCGAGTTTATTACTTCATCACACAGTGTATGCTTGCACTTAGACTTTATCTACCTATATTTTTATCACTCATACATTTGGTCGATCACATACTATTTGTCAAAAATAATATAGGTTTGTTTCATGATACTAGGACATCTCTATATAATAAGTTTAAAATTGAAGATCTTAGTAATGTTTCTTTTGTAGTAGAAATTTAGATACATCAATATATCGTTGTTGAAGTGTTTTTGAATTATCACAAAGGAGCTATGTTGATAAGGTATTAAAAAGATTTGGGATGCATGACAACAAAAATCTTTTGACATTTCTCTCTAAACAAAACAAATTCAGTCTTGATGAATGCCCAAAAGATAACTTATTCATCTATAATAAGGAGTCTGATATATCCTTAAGCATGTACACGTCTAAATATATAGCATACATTATTGGGATCTTAGGTTGATACTTGAGAAACCCTAATATCGAATTGATAACTCTTATTTATAAGGGTTATGTAGGCCTTATAATGAAGCTTATTGCGAAGAAATCAAGTGTTTTTATGACACAAGTCATACCAAAAAAAGCAACGATAGGTAAAAATAAGTTAGCATATATTTATGACCATGATTTGTAAACTGTGCATGTTTTGATGCTAATCAAGTAATATTTTGTTAGTTTTGATGAGTTTTGAGGGCTTTCGGTAGGAATGGACAATTGCAACCAACTTATTCCTTGATAAATGATCACTATGAGTCAGATTCAATAGAACCATGCGCTCAGGATTGTGCTCGCAAAGTGTTTGAATCTAGCTTTATGAAGATTAGTAGATTGCACCCCACATCTAGACCCGTTCGATAGATTGCTAAAATTACAAAAATGACAACTGATATGATTGCTCAATTGTTGCATAGTTTGATAGGGACAAGTTCTACCTTGTTAAATACATATTTATGTAATATTTCCATTGATATTGACATGTCTTTGGTTTCAATATGACAAAATGTAAATCAACTTTTTTGTCATATAATAAAAATAAATATTTTCGACCACTCCGCCACATCTCCCACTCGTTGATAAAAAATTTGAGCTCAAATTAGCTACAAGAGCAGTGCCAAATTGGTACTAACTCTAAATAACAGATATGATCTCAAAATAACAAAGATGAACGAATCTACACTGATATCTTATCATTCCTTCATCATTTCCATAAAATTGAGATATCTCTATAGACATCAAAATCTTAGTATTCATGAGATTCTTTCTCAAAAGTTCTCACCATTTCAGACTATAATAAAACACTAAGATTAACTTTCTTTGAACGTTTTTTTTTTTTTTTCCTTTTCTTTTTCTAAAAACAAAATTGTGTGAGAGATTTGAGAAATGAGGTTATTTTCATTTTTTTTCTTAACAGAAAAACAAAACAAGTTAAGTAAACTATAACATAAAATCACTGAATAGCCTCATGAGAATTCTCAATCATCCCTAATATATCAATGATAATGACTTAAAAGTCATTTAGAATTGTTGATCAAACTTAAGAATCTCAATCCAAATCTCAATAACCAAAAATGCACTCACAAAACTAGCAAAAGCAACCAATCACCAATCCAAAATCTCAGGATTCCCTGTAACAAGGTTTTGATTACATCTTGGGCCAATCCACCCTTTATCTATTTCATTTGCAAAGAGCTCAGGAATATTATTTCCTGTGCAAAAAGAAATAGCATAAAGCATAATCTCGATAAGTTGGTGAAATTTTGAAATAAGAAAAAATATATATGCCATATTGTTCATTTGGTGAAGCCCATAACCAAAGCGATCTATTTAAGTACATTATCATTTAATATTTTCACCTTAAACTTTGATATAGAATTTCATTTACACTGAGCAGAACATTATGAGAATATCCATCAACTTTAAGATTTATCCATACATAAGACACATCTTTACTTTAGACAACCAAGCTCGCTTTTTGAGAGCTTGCCAAATTCAAATTGCTATGTTAAGAGCTATAAACGGAGCTAAGTGAAGTACAAGGCTAAGTGAAGTACAAGGCTTTGGCATACTGCAATCCGATGATCCCCGTACGCCTCAGTCATCGCCAAAATCTGCAGTTATGGTGATCAAGATAAGAATTATTCAGACCCCATCATTTTTTATTTATTTTTTTTTATTTTTTTTTATTTTATTTTTTGATGGGTGGAAGGCCCAAGACGATCTTATTACAAGTTCAGTCCCTAAACTTTTGAGAATGTGCCTATGTATTTTAGAAAGATTCTAATAAGCAACTTTCATGATTGTGTCTACTGTCTATCTAATCTTTATACTTGAAAAGAAGTTTCTAATAGGCTTTTTAGCCTACTTATGAATTCTACTATTCAAAAATCACATAGAAGAGCCGAAATCTATAATTCAAAAGATCACATGGAGGCTTGGAGCCTGATTTTAGAGAAGTGCCAAACTCATAACTCAAAGATCACATGGGGCGTATTTAAGAGAAATAAATGGTAGACTTATATAACACATAATTGAAAATTTGAACACCTATTGAAATCTAACTAGAAACAAACTAGAGAATACAGAGATCTCTATGAACTTTTTAAAGTATAAGGGCTAAATAGACATAGAGACCATGAATATAATTTGATGAAATAATTAACAAATAAAGCATACATAGGTAAAGACAAAGGAGCTTAGTTCGATACGTTCAAATGCAATATATGATGCCATGCAATTCACAATGGAAATTCAAATTTGAAAATAGAACTTTTAGTTCTAATTAGTCAACGTGTAAACGCAAGAGTCTTATCATGACAACGGGGTCAGGTTTAAAAATACCTTTGGAGGAAATTCATTGTATCTAAATATGGATCCACCTATTTATGGTATGAAACCGAGTACTCACTCTCTTCACTCATCCAAAGGGCCTTGGAAGTTTACAGACAAACAGGACATCTTTCAGAAACACTGGCTCTAAATGCTTTATATCTCAGAAAAGAGGCATCTACAGTCACTTTTGGAAGTCCAATGAGAATTCTTTTAACCTCTTCTTCAGACACCATATTACTAAAAACGAGCTTGCGGTTTGGACCTCATTGTCTTTGTTAATAGAACCTTGTTCATGCTCTGCAACCAATGGTAAATAGTGCTGGTTGGTGGCTCCTACAAAAACATATGGAAGGGAACGCATCCAAAGAAGATTAAATTCTTCATATGGGGAGATCAGTTATTCCAGCTTTAATACACATGATGTTATTCAGAAGAAGTCCCCCCCTGGTTATCCATTTCTCCATCTTGCTGTCCTCTGTATACAGAATATGGAAACACAAATCCATATCTTCCGCAGTTGTACCTTTGCATGACTGTAGAAGTTATTATATCTTGTCTACTTTTGGCTGGAATTTGACTCGCCCTGGTGACATCTTCTCTCTTCTTTGTTGTGTTATGCTTGGCCATCCTTTCAAGGATGAGGAAAAAGACCCTTTGCCTGAATTTCATGCAAGCCTTCTATTGGAGTCTATGATTGAAAGAAATGGTCGTCTCTTCAACAATAAGAACCATGAATTTCATCCTTTGTTGACTATATTTCTTTCTTAGCTTTATCTTGAAGCTAAAGCCTCCTCTTTCCAATTACAGTTTATCTACTGTTATTACACACTGGACTAGAACTTTCAAATTTGTATCTATTTGGTCCCTAACTTTCAAATTTGTGTCTATTTGGTCCCTAACTTCCAAAAGTGTATAATAGATCCCTAAACTTCCAGTTTTGTGTCTAACATGTCCGTAAACTATAGTTTTGTGCCCAATAGATCCTTAAACTTTCAATACTTTATCTAAGTCCCTAATACATTCAATTCTTAACAAAGGTTCATGAGTAATTTATCTATTTTAATAAACCCTAAACTTTCAATTTTATGTTTAGTAAAGATGTGAATTTAGAAAAAGAAAAATGAATATGTTGAATAAGCTAAGGACCTATTAGGTATAAAATTGAAAAACTTTAGAAATCTCTTGGATATAAAACTGAAAATTTGAGGATATATTAAACATTTTTTAAAGTTCAAGGAACTTAATGGAAAGTTAAAGAATCTGTTAAGCACTTTTTAAAATATAACTTAAAAATTAATTAAAATTATTAAACAATTATTAGTACTCTTTTGATATTTCATATTTAACTATTTAATAATAGTTTTTCACATAAAATGTGATAAATAAGACATTTAACTCTAGAAATTAATTATCCTACATATTCAAATATAAACATTTAAGTCTCATATATTTAAAATCCGTACCCATGAAACAATATCTACAATCTAAACAAACCCTTAAGGATCTATGGGACCAATCATTATTTATGATAATCTCCCTAACCAAAATTCATCATGTCATGCAATTATCTTGCATCAAATTCTCACCTGAATCAAAGAATACAACATTTCAGGACTAGCCCCTTTTGTTCCGTCCTTCCCTCTTCATTTCCTGAAAATGTCATTAAACAGTCATCTCAATCCCGAAATCATAGATTAATGATAATTAAGGACTCATTTGATAACGATTTCATTTTCCGTTTCCTGTTTTTGAAATTTATGCTTGTTTCATCCAATTTTCCATCTATGGGTTTCACCTTGGTAAAAGAAACATTTGAATTCCTAGTCAAAAAAACAAAAACAAGTTTTTGAAAACTATTTTTTTAGTTTTCAAAACTTGGTTTAGTTTTTTAACACAATAGTAGAAAGTTGATAACAAACATAAAGTCATGTAGGTGAAAGTAGTATTTATAAATTTAATTTTCAAAAACAAAAAACCAAATTATTAGCAAATGGAGCTAAATTACCCAACAGAATGTGACACATGCTTCATACCCAAGCTAGCAGGAAAAAGATGAATTAAAGTATGGCTAAGACGTTATATTTTAAAAACAGTTCTTAAAATGTGTTGTATTTTTAGAATTTTTGAGTTAGAAACCAAGCTTTCAATGAGAAGCCAACCAAACAAATGACATGAAAGCAGAAGGAAAATTTTAGCAGCTACGAGTACAGTAGAAATGTAACCAGAAAAGATGATCCCAATAAGTCCTTATTAAAGCACCAAATAGTTTTAAATGATGATATATCCTTTGAAAAAATGACTTAGAAAAGAAAATTCATCAATGTAATCTTGTTACAGATACTTTTCTCTTAAGAAATTCTATTAACAATTTCGATTGGAAATCTTCATACCTTCAGGAGGCTGTGCCAGCTTCCTATTATGTGATGACATCATTTCTTTCTTCAGTTGTGTCAATATGTCCTCCATTGTATATTCCCTCTGCCATTTGGCAAGCATGGGAAGAAGGTTCTTTTCAACCTGGTTATATTAGCAAGCATACATTATTTCCTATTACGAAATGACTATAAATGCCTAGAGAAATAGTTCATACCACTCCAGTTTCAGGATTGACACATGTCATGTTTATCCTACTTTGGAATCTAACAGCTGGTGGATTATCTGGATAATCCTTTCCACAAAATAGCTTCAATTGGTAGATTCGCCCTTCATGAACAGTCTAAGTAGACACAACATCAGACCATCAATTTATAAATGAAACAATTAGCTAGAGGAAAACTGTAGGCATCTGAAAAGGTATAAAATTAGAAGGAAAAACAATAGAAGTAATCATGCTATATCGCCAAGAAAAGTTTGTTTGCAACAAGAAAATTGAGATTGTTGGAAAGAGAGAGAGTCCTTGTCTTTTACTGAGTGATTAACAGGTTTGGCAACCAAAGGCACTTATCATCAATAAAGTATCACAAGCAAATACCAATTATGATGATTAAAAAACTCTGATAGCTCATCCCATAAGCTTATTTAGTTCTGGACCATTCCAGACAGAGCACCAGTATAATTAAAACCTTCGCATCTTCTTTGCTTACTTTAAAAAAAAAAATTTTTTAAAAAAAAAAAAAAAAAAAATTATGACAAAATCCTCACAACAAATGCAACTTCGGGAGTAAATAAATCCGTTTTCTCAGAGAACTCAATGACATTAACTTCAACCTTGAATTGAAATACCCCAAATTCAAGCAAACAAGAAAAAGGTCCCAACCCATAAGTGGAAAAGTTGAAACTCACATTAGGTGGACCTATAATGGTCCCAGTCCAAGATTGCATCAATAAATCATCTGGATCGTCCATGCCATAGCTGACAGTTCCATCCCCAATCCCTTTTTCACCTCTCTCGAGCTCTTCCAATAATCTAAAATTCCGAGGAACTGCAAACAAACAAACGTGCATAGGTCAAGCAAAGAGACATAACTAGGAAGTTTCTTTTTTTTTCTTCTTTTGAGAAAGAAATGAAAGAATACACAGGCATACAAATACTCGCACACACCCCTACAAGCTATAAAAGATGACCCCTCCCCCCAATAGGCGGATTGAGGAGGTACTCCTCGATCATATTGCTAACATTTATGTGATGAACATACAACAAGCCAAACGGCTGAAGGAAGGAATCCCAAACACTACTCGCATAATCACAATGCCAAAGAATATGGTCCAAGTCTTCCTCTACCTTCCAATAAAGAATACAACAAAAAGGCCAACAAGCAAAGGCTTCCTCAAATATGATCCAACATGTTACCACGCCATGAAGAGCTTGCTATAAAAAACCTCACCTTCCTCAGGATTTTAATCCTCCAAAGCACCATAAAGACCAACACACCTACAAGAGAAGGATCAATCAAATAGTGAAGAAAAGACTTGCACCAAACCCTTCCAAAGGATTAAGGCTTGTCATCTCTTCGCCCCCTTCTAAAGGGGTGACCCTCGAGTAAAGAAAGAAGAGCAGCCATCTCCGTCGCTTTTCTATCAGAAAGAGAGCGGCAGAAGCTGAAAGAAGAAGAACAGAAGCCATTTTTTCTTTTTCATTTTTCATTTTTCCTTGTTCCTTTTTTCTTTTTATGAAAAGTTGTTTTTGACAGAGTAGTAGATAGATTACATATGCACATCCACAAAATAAAACTACATCATAAAACTGATCAAGGAAATCACGTTTAGTAAGGTCTATTGAAAAAAACACAACATGACACAAATATGGTGTCATTTCTCATTATGGAAAATTAGAACCAAAATCTAATAAGGGCATGCGAATTAAATAAATCAAGATCTCAAGGGAAGGAAATTGGCTGTCCTGGAAGGTTGTGCTAAGAAGTAGGAACACTTCAATTTCACTAACGTGTCCGTGTCCGATACTTGTTAGACACTTGGATCCTCCAACACATGATAGACATGTATTGCACACTTGGTAGCACAATAGATGTGTTAGATAGTAGTAGTACAAAGCCAATGTTAATCCATACATTGTTAGATATGTATTGAATACTAGTATTTTTTTTTTTTTTTCCTTTTTTTGAAAGGATATTGAACACTATTTAAGCTTTAGCATAATAAATAGACACATAATGATATAGGACAAAAATGATAATTTTGACTGCAAAATACATCAAGCTCATTTTTAAGCATATAAATCTATATCCTTGACTTGACAGTGTCCTAGATTTGTAGAAAATGTCGTGCCACCATATCCGTGTCGTGTCCTACTGTGTCTCGTTTCTGTATTCATACTTCTTAGAGTTGTGCTTGGAGACTAGCTTCTTTGTTACTTGGGTATGTATTAGGGAGAGATTGATTCTTTTACTGAGTTTTAAAGGAATTTTAATTAAACAGGCTTATTCTTGTATTTCTGAACTGTGTCAGATTACTTTTCACAGAGGGAATACTTCCAAGAGTTCCTATTTCTTATCTCTCTCACTCATTCCAGCTAAGGTTGCTAAGAGATTGAGAACAACAATGAGACTGAACAGGAGCGACCTTGCTCATTGGAGAAGAAGGTTAAATTGGGGGGTTGGATTCTCGGCTCCTCTCTCTCTCTCCCTCCCTAGGTTGGATTGCACCTCCAAAGCAGCCTTCACAGCCATGGGTTCGCAATGAGAGAGAATTCTCAACTGGCACCAGAGGGTTCAGGGAGTGGTGACAAAGGAGAAAGAGGGAGAGATGAGAGAGGAGAGACAATGGGAAGAGCCCAAAAATACATTGTTATTTTTTAGGGAAAAATACAATGCCCCTGAGGTTTGACTTAGGTTGCATTTGGTTCCCAAGTTTTCAAACTCAATATTTTAGGCCCTGAGGTTTGGAAAAATCTCATTTTTGTCCCTACCGTTAACACTTTTTGTAAGAAAACTACATACTGTATTACTCTAGTGATTGAAACCAATATCATGATGCAGCAAAAAATGCAGACAAGTCATTCTCAGAGCAGTAAGAAGTTCAACTAAGGATAAAAAATGCAAAAGGGCCCATCTTAAAATTAACAAGATGAAGAATCTTGGATAAGCTTTCTCCAAACAAGTCAACCAACCTAGAGGACCTGATGACTTAATAGTTGGGGAAACATAAAGATAAAAAAGAGATAAGGAAAAAACATTTTCACCCTACTTCTAAAGATTAGTATGACTATGACAAAAAGCCTTTCACAGGATATCCAATCAATCCAAGGGCTAATCAAGACACTCCTGAAAAGTTTATGATTTTAGAGACCTATTATTTCAGACGTTAGAGAGAAGGTTTCATTTTCCTCTCCTTTTATATTTACCTATCTGCATTAATGAACTTCTCCTTTTGTCATACATACAAATATGTAATAACATAATATATATTTTCTAAGAAACAGGAAAAAGATCATTAGTCAATTTAGAGCTTTTAATAACATAGTTTTCTTAAAACTTAGAACGGTACATCTTCAAGTAACATCGTAATAACATGATTTCTCAAAATTCATCAGTCACGGATCCAAATTTCCAAATTTCAAATTACATTGTTCTCTGTCATTATACAAACTAATTCGATCATCCACAACTCTGACAACAATAAATTTAAACAGCTTGATCAAATAGTCCATGGAAGTTCCCTTCTAATAAATACAACAAACAATCAAAAAACCATCAAATAATCTAATCAAACACACGGCCAACAAGAATTTGAATCCAAAGGATTCAACCCCCTCACTTAACCAATCAACAAACAACGATTCCATTAAAACCCACAATTCCAAAAATCTCAATTAACCCAACAACTTCAGAAACAACGATCAAGTAAACAAAGAAATAGAGATTGAGAAATCAAAACAAAAACCCGGAAAGGAAAGGAGCAGAGAGAAGAAAATTAGGGTTTTGAAGAACTCACCAACCACCCTGGATCCTTCAGAGCCCATGAAGCATAGAATGCAGAGAGAGATTTAGAAAGTTTCTAGAGAGCGGAAGAAGTTAATGAAGAAAGAAAGGGAAAGAGAGAGTAAAAGGCTTGGGGTTGAAAAATGGGAGAGTGATATTAAGCCCAAGCGGCCATAAGACTTAGTTCCACCTACTAAATGACTGCTGTTTTCGCCAGTTTCGCTGGCAGAAGAAAGACGCAGTCCCAACCATATTTATTATCTTCTGTGGACCTGTCCAGCGTCTTAACATACACCGCAGATCTGGACTCTATACCGATAATGAAGGCTCTTACCCTGAAATTCTTCGTATTGAAAAGTTATTATTGTTGGGATTTGTGCTATAAAAAGTTTGTAATTAATTAGTTGATCAATTTGATATGCAATATCAAATTATTTATTACCAATAAAAATTCAAAGTTATTATGTGTAGTTTTAAACAGGTAGTTGATATACGACTCTTTTTGCACGAAGTTTTTGGAAAAATTTATTTTGTGGAGTTGAACTTAAGTTGACGTAAATTTGATACGAATGTAATCTCTAATACTTGATCCTCCGATTCTCTCTTAGTTCAATTCGTACACTTAATGTATGGAAGTGGAGCGTGTGGATGTTCTTGAAGTTGGAGTCTTGGAAGAATGTAAAAGAATGTATTATTGGAGTTGATGTCATAAATCTAGTGGTCTTGTAGTTTTTAAGTTTTATTTGTATAAACATATTATTTATTTAATAAAATAAGTGTTATTTTATTCGACATTTAGTTGCATTAACCCAAAATCAATAAACTAAGATCCAAGATTATTACCTGTAACTTAAACATGTATATGGAGATATACAGGCAGATCATGTTTAAGTAATAACCTAAATGGTCTGTAATAGATGGATAAGGCTAGATATCTTATCTTGGTGACACTACGAATATGGCCCGTTTTGTAGTGTTACAAGTATTGTAAAGTGCTACAAATGATCTGATCTTAATCATTCGTGTGGAGACATGTGAACGAGGTATTTTATACAAAGAGTTTGTATAAGACTGGACCACGAAATGTTAACTCTCTCTTTATAACACGTTACTAGAAGAGACTTACATTTCATCAGGATGACCATAGGTGACTTGACCTGAATCCTGAGTGAGTTGTAAACTATGAGAGCGGTCCTTTGGTTTGCATGGGTGAGAATGACCAGTTCGCCAACTCAATATGCCTACCATTTTGGGGATTTGTCTGATTGGGGAGCTGGGAACACAGCTACACAAGAAGGAATTCACTCATTCCTTACTGTTAGGAAAAGTAGAGAAATTGCTCCTTTAAGGGCTGATTCTAGAGCTTAAACAATGTGGTGCCAGACCCTCTCCTAGCCCGAGAGAGGTTTGATTATAGTTGGACTATAACTAATTGTTCATTAGAGGAATCATTGGTACTTAAGGAGTTAGATGTAACTATAGGGGTAAAACAGGAATTTTGACCCAGCTGTACTTACAAGCAATTTGTGAAGGGTCAACGCGCTGTTGATTGATTATATCTAATGAACACATAAATACTCTATAATGCGAAGAGGGCAGCTGTAGGTCTTTAGTAGAGTGACTAGTAGTTAATGAATGAAGATTAATTTAATTAAAAAGTTTAATTAATTAATCTCGTATCATTGGAGCTTCAATCTATAGGTCCATAAAGTCCCCTCGTTAGCTCAATAAGAAATAATGAGAATCAAATTAATTTTGGATTAATTTGAATTTTTTAAATTAATTAAAGGGATTTAATTGTATTATATACAATTAATATGATGTATGTGATACATTATAATATAAAGTTTTTTTTAGAGAAACAAATATTTAAATGTGATTCAAATATTAATTATATGAATGTGATTCATGTATAAACTATAGGTTAAAATTAATATGAATATGATTCACATTAATACTATAAGTTATATGAGAGAATTTAAACTATAGGTTATATAATATGTGATATAATTAACTATAGGTTATATATTATATGGTAATACATGATTTGAATTTAATTATATTAATTAATATAATGAAATTCAAATTTAGAAATAACTCGCGTGGGAGTTATTTTACTTGATGTAGTGGGGATTGTTATTTCACTTGAGGTAGTGGGGAGTTATTTGATAACTCTCACACATATATCTCTCCCTATATATATGATTCACAACAAGGAAGACCAAGAGGGAGGTGAAAAAGAAATTAATCTTTACAAATTCTCTTTTTCTTCATTTTTGACAATTCTCTCTCAAAGAAAAAAGTTTGTCTTCTCCTTTTCCCAAATTTAATCCAAACATAACTCCATTGTGATTCATCTTGAGAATATCGAGGAAGATCTCGTGGTGGTGACCTAAGTTGCAGTGTTCGTGATCATTTGCTGTGGAGAAATACTAAAAAATTGGAGAAGATTGAAGAACTCTTCAAAGATATATTTTTTCTTCTTGAATTTCTTCCCAATAAAACATGTTTAATTAAAATGTGTTTAAATTTCTCTGTATTTTCTGTAAATTCAAAATGTAAATTAAAAGTACACGCGCTTTTGCACGAAATTTGATTCTTTCATGTGTGTGTTCCAAAAAACTTTAGTCTTGTCTGGTTCAGCTTCAGGAGTTACTAGTTCAGTTTCAGGAGTTAGGAGTTTTCTGATTGCAGGGAAAATTCTATCTAAGCTATGAAGCGTAAAATTTCTGAACCTCACAAATGAAGAGAACTCTTCTATTTATAGAGTTCTCAAGTGGGCTTTGTGAGCTTGGGCTTGGTTGCCCCATAGACCTGGCCCTTGGCCCCAACAAATTAGATTTGGGCTTTAATTGGTCTTTGGGCCAAATTAAGCCTATTTGAGGACTCAATTGAATTTTAGTCTAAATAATAATATCAAATTGGACCAAATTATTTTATTTAATCCAACGGTCATGATGAAAACACGTGTCGTCATTAGAGTTTGTCAATTTATATCTTCAATTTCAATTTGGAGCACATGTCAATTTTTAATTGGTCCCAAATTCAATTATTTGTAATTTTTTCGTTAATTTGAGAAATGACATGTCAATTTGTGATTGGTCCAAAATTTGTTCTTCAACAAATGCCTCTTTTCGAGATTTATGTAGGTATATGAGTGGGTGAATCTAAAAAAAAAAAATAAGTTAGAGTTAAAATACAAGTTATATGTTCTTGAGTTTGACTCCATTTGATGTGTCAAATTAACAAAACTATTAATTTAGTGCATTAGTCGGATTTAAATTTGAGATAAAATTGGGATAAAATTTGGAATATGGCCAAATTTTAACTTGAGGTAAATTTGGGATTCTATCCCCAATTTAACTTGGCTTTGAGGAAAAAATCCTAAATTTGGATAATTTAAATTTGGGATAAAATTTGGAGTATGACCAAATTTTAACTTAGAGGTAAATTTGAGACTGTCAAATTTTAACTTGACTTAAACTTGAGACTCTGTCCCCAATTTAATTTGGTTTTGAGAAAATAACTCTAAATTTGTATAATTTAAATTTGGGATAAAATATAACTTTGAGGTAAATTTGAGATTCTATCCCCAATTTAATTTGGCTATGAGGAAAGAACCTAAATTTGGGATAAATTTTGGAATATGACCACATTTTAACTTAAATTTGAGACTTTATCCCCAATTTAATTGGCTTTAAGAAAAGCACCCTAAATTTGGATAATTTAGGGATAAATTTTGGAGTATGACCAAATTTTAACTTAGGTAAATTTTGAGATTCTATCCACAATTTAATTTGGGTTTGAGAAAAGAACCTTAAATTTGGGATAAATTTTGGAATATATCAAACTTTAATTTGAAATATTATCAAATTAGATGAAATCTCGTGATTTAAATTTGAGATAAAATTTGGATTATGTTTCAAATTTTAATTTGAGATCAATTTAAGATCTAATCTACAATTCAATTTGACTTGAGAATCTCACCAAAATCTTCCAAAGAAATAAGATTTCAATAGAAATCTAAATTGAATTAGGATTTGAATCCAAGATTAGCCTCTATAAATAGGGCTCCATCCACACATTAATCTCATTCAATTCTTCCTCTCTTTTTTTTTTTTTTCATATTCTTCTTTTTTTCTTTTGTTTCTTTAAACTTTTTTTTCTTTCCTTTTCTTCTACGTTTTCTTCTCTTTTGTTTTTTTCCCCCTTTTTTTCTTCAACATTTTCTTTTTTTTTTCTTCTTTTTTCTTCTTTTTTTGTTTTTGTTTTTTGTTTTTTTATTTTTGAACTTCCACCAATAGCGCACTTATATTTGCATTTTCTTTCTTTGTTTAGGTGCGACATGTTGTTCTTTGCTGCGTTGGAGGTCGTAGGGCACGTTGGGTATAGATTGACACTATGTCAATATGCCCTCTATCCACTTGCAGATATGTAGCAGATGTATGGCATATATGTAGGTGCTAACACGTCTTGAAAAATGTTAATGCATCATGCACTCCACCGCAACTTCAATAGATTATCTATCTGCATATATGTAGTAGATATATGGCAGATATGTAGGCGCTAACACGTCTTGAAAGATGTTAATGTGTCATGCACTCCTCTACAACTTCAATAGAGATTATCCACCTGTAGATATGTATGCCAACATTTCACATGTTACTTTTCAGGCGACAATGCTTGCAACCATCGAACTTGGAGATAGAGAAACAACAATGCAACCATCAGAATTAGAGGTAAAGAAACAACAACAAATCATCAGACTTGAGTTGTACCAACACTTCGGAGGATGAGCGAAGCTGCACCAACATCTTAGAGGAGGAGTAGAACTAAAAAGGAGCAAAGCAGCTTCGCACCATTGCTTACGGGGTTGCACCAACATTTTGGAATAGAAGCAAAGTTGCACTGACATTTTGGAGGGGAAGCAGAGCTACGCTGACATCTTGGAGAGGAGGTGAAGCTGCACCAACATCTTGGAGGAGAGACAAAGCTGCACAAACATTTTGGAGATGAAGCGAAGCTTGCCTTACAACATTTTGGAGGGGAGGCGGAGCTATGCTGACCTCTTGGAGAGGAGGCGAAGCTATGCTGACCTCTTGGAGAGAAGGCGGAGCTACACCATCATCTTGGAGAAGAGACGAAGCTGCACCAACATTTTGGAGATGAAGCGAAACTCGCCTTACTAACATTTTGGAGATGTAGCGAAGATGCATGAACATTTTGGAGATGACCTTGAATTTGAAGATGGAGAAGTGCAGCGAAGTTGTGCGTCGAAGCTATCAAATTTAGAGATGGAGAAGTGGAAAAGCCATCACATTTAAAGATGGAGAAGTGCGGCGAAGCCGTCGAACCTAGAATTGGAGAAGTGCGATGAAGCCATCGAATTTAGAGATGGAGAGGTGCGACGAAGCCATCAAATTTGGGGGTGGAAAAGTCGCCATCTAACTTGGAAAAGGAAAATTGTTATGGAACTATCGAATTTGAGAATGAAGAAACGACGATGAAATTACAGTATTTGGAGATGGAAAAGCTGAGGTAGAACTGAGATGGAAATTTTGCGGCAAAACCATTTGTGTTTCGAGATGGAGAAGTTGCAGTGAAACCATCGTATTCAAGGATGGAGATGCATTGATGAAACCTCGATGAAGCCTCCAAATCAAAGCGAGTAATGACCAACACTCCAAAGCTTATTTAAAGCGAGTAAGAGAAACACAGTTTCTCTAAAAGCTACTTATTAAGCATTGAACTTGTAGTGTCTTGCTCGTAGTGCTGCACTTATTTGATTTGCTGTGTTGCCCCCAGTGAGGCATCTTCGACCTTTAGTGACATTCTTTAACTATAAGAAACACCATCAATTTCCTAGTGTCACACTTTAGGCGATTGTGACACTTTTTTTTTACTAAACTTAAATTTCTTTAAGTTGTTTACTGAAGGAATCAAAATTCATGTAGAAGCGCGTGAACACGTGTACTTTTAATATACATTTTGAATTTACAAAAAATACAGAGAAGTTTAAACATGTTTTAATTAAGCATGCTTCACTGAGAAGAAATTCAAGGAGAAAGAAAACACCGTTGAAGAAAACTCTTCAACTTTCTCCAATTTTTCACTGCATCCACGATCTCTTCAATCTTCTTGGATCTCGAACAAGACACCACCCCCAAGTCTTCTCCACTATTCTCCATCAAGGAAAAGATTTGTGGGAACCTCTTTTGGGAGATCAGGAAGTGATTTTGCAAAAAAACAGCTTCTTTGTAACTTTGGAGTGTTGAGAGATTGAGAGAGAATTTTTGAGAGAGAGAGTTCATACATCCTTCAAAAAAGAGTTTTTACGAATGAGTAATAAATGATGGAGATGGATTAACTTCCCCTTAACCATCATTTAACTCCTCTTAGGAGTTAAAATTTAACTAAAGTTAAATTAAATCAAATTTAATTTAATATTAATTAATCTAATTAATTAATAAAAATTAATTAAATCTCATATATTTAATTAATAATACATTTGAATCATATTTGTTCGACGAGATTTCTGAAGAAATTTAATTCGTGGAATTTGAGCTTCGTATTTGTATTAATTTCAGTATTTGTGGGTACAATCTCTAATGTTTGATCCCTTGATTCTTCCTCCCAAAAGAAGTAAATACATGCAACTTGAATTCTCGAGATCTTCTGTGAGCCTTTGCTTTCAAAGTCTTCAACTCCACAGTCTTCGATTCTTCAAGTCTCTAGAACTTTAGTGCTTTGGAACCTTGATCTTTAGTTTCGTTGGAATTTTAGGGCTTCAATTCTCAGAACTTGTGAGCTTGGGAACTTCGGTCTTCAGATCTTGAGCTTCAGTCTTCCATTCTTCAGAATTTGGATTTCCAGAGCTTCAGCACCCTCAATTTATAAGGATTTTTCGTAGGCTTGGGCTAACTTGCTTCTGGGTCATTGGGCTTAGGCCCAACTTTCTCTTTGGTTTGGGCTAAAAATCAAATTTGGGCCCAATACTTTCTTTAGCCCAAAATTCTCAAAATTTCTTCTCCAACAAATGCCCCATTTTCGAAATTTATGCACATTCATGTGTGAGTGGATTTCAAAAACATTGAAGTTGAAATTTAACATGTAAGTCATATGCTCCTGATTTAGACCTTATTCGACATGTCGATTTAATCAAACTATGAACTTGGTCCATGAGTTTGATCCGAGTTTCATATATATGCACGTATACATATATGTTGGACTTTTTTTTTTTTTTAATTTATTTGCGCCGCCTTATCGAAAGCATAAACTTGAGGTCAAAGTTTTTTTTTTTACTTTCTCTCAGCGTAACCTCCCATTTTGATATGGGTTTTTACCCAAAATGCTTTATGTATGGCCAAATTTGTAGCGGAGTTGGGTTTTTACCCAAAATGCTTTATATATGGCCAAATTTTAATAAGAGTTCATCCGACTTGGCTTAAGGACAAGAATCCAAATCCGCATAACTTGAATTTCGAGATAAATTTAGGAATATACCCAAACTTTATCAATGGAAGTAAATCTTGGAGCATGACCAAACTCTAATTTACTTTGAATTTGAGGTTTTAATCCATCAATTGATTTGATTAGAGGGATAGGAACCTAAATTTGTGATTTTGCATTTAAAATATTTGGAATGTACTAAAATTTAGATTTAGGATGAATACGACTAAATTTTATGGTTTGCGATGACACTAAGGCCCAATTTTTTTTTTTTTTTGGATATTTCATGTAAAGTCCGAACTCAATGTGCAGAAATTGGCTAATTTGGGGTATAAATTTCAAAATCCAAATTAAAATCCAAAAGGTGATTTCGAACTAGAAGCTTGGATGGTTTGGATTTCGCTTCAAATCTGGATTTGAGATTTGGGTATGGTTGAAATCCGATTTCACGAGGCTTGAGGATTCCTAAATTTGTTTAGATATCATGAAATTTATGAAATTTCCCCCAAATCGCGCGCAAAGATCCCGTTGGCGCTTGGCTATATATACCCAAAGGCACCATGCTTTAATCATTCCGGAGTTGTGCAATTTCATCCTAACTCATTCTGCCCTTTCACCGCCCACTGCTGCTATCGGGAGCCGCGGAATGCTGTCGCAGTATCACGCCGAAGTTGTTGTTCTGTCGTCGGGTAACTAATTCCGTCGAAGCTTCGTCAATTAGTGCGAATATATCTGAGAACAATGCATTTTTGTTATAGAGAGGGCACGAGTTGCGACGAGAAAGGCAAGACAGCGTGAGACCGATAGCCGGGAGAGAGCGAGAGTTGAGCGAGAGAGTGAGAGTTGAGTGAGAGAGCGAGAGAGCGGGAGAGCGAGAGTTGAGCGATTTTTTTTCTTTTCTTCTTTTTACTATTTTCGTATTATTATTATTATTATCATTATTTTACTCTAATCACTTACTCCTGTTGTTTGCAGGTTAACTTGCATCCCAGTTAAAGCAGAACAACTTTTTTTCGACTCACGAACCTTTAAATTGTATTTGCCAACGGTTGATCTAACGTCTCCACTGTGGACTTAGTGCGTGAAGATTTGAATTATTAATTTGTCGTCTCTCTATTGCCTTGTGCCTTGGTGTGCAAAGATTTAAATTGTTAATTTGTCATTTTTCTATTGCCTTGGTGGATGAAGATTTGAATTACTGGCTCACTGTCTCTCTACAGGTAGAGACAACCTCGTAGCTCTGAACTATGAGTTAGGGATGAGCCCGGGAAGATATTAGCGACTATGGCTCACTGTCTCCCTACAGGTAGGGACGACCCCGAAGCTCTGAACTATTGAGTTAGGGATGAGCTCGGGAAGATCTTAGCAACTATAGCTCGCCGTCACCCTATAGGTAGGGATGACCCTGGGACTCTGAACTATTGGGTTATGGATGAGCCCGAGAAGATCTTAGCAATTTGAAGGTCTTAGCGACTGAGGTTCGCTGTTACCCTACAGGTAGGGATGACCCTGAGACTTTGAACTATTGAGTTAGGGATGAGTCCGAGAAGATCTTAGCGATTTGAAGGTCTTAGCGACTGAGGTTCGCTGTCACCCTAAAGGTAGGGATGACCCTGGGACTCTAAATTATTGAGTTAAGTATGAGCCTAGGAAGATCTTAGTGATTTGAAGGTCTTAGCAACTGAGGTTTGCTGTCATTCTACATGTAGGGATATCCTGGGACTTTAAACTATGGAGTTAAGGATGAGCCCGGGAAGTTTGAACTATTGAGTTAGGGATGAGTCCGGGATGATCTTAGTGACTATAATCTTGGCCTTAGGAGTGGGCAGTCGCCTAGGGGTGGTGATGTCATGATGTCAACATCCGGGGTGGACGAATGTTTCTTTTAGTGTTCTTGCTTGGAATATGTTCACGTCTCCTTCACCATTTAAAACTTTCATGTCTCTATTTCTTCTAGATCGAGCAATCAAGACCTAACTTGTCATGGTGACACTTTCTTGAAGGACAATGGTTTACTTTGCGGAGCACGTCTCGTCTGGAAAAACACAGCTCGCAATCCTTGCGGAAAGGCATCAACCTATAAAAAACGGACTTAGTTTTCCTGTGGAGGCTTCGCTAATTGTTCCTTTTTCAGATGCCTGGCCAGAGTTAGATGACGATATGACCCTCCCTAAACTATCTGTTGAAGTGCCCTTTCATTAGGGGGAAAAGGTGTGGATCCTACGATCTCCGATTCATGATACAACCCCTTCCCTGGATCGATTGTTAACTCTCGGATGACGTATGCTCGAAGGCGAGGCCTGTTGGAACACCATTGTGAAAGTCCCTGGTGAATTCACTTTTACCGACTACTACTGGGAATAGCTAGAGCTTATAGTTAGTCGAAATGGATGGTTTCTTCACGACATTCGTTTGTTTAACACGGTGATGGCCTCTTCATATACATATGACCATAATAATGATGTGGTTCGGCCCTTTTGTAAGGCTTGGTGTCCATCTACTAACACTCACCATACCATGGCGGGTGAAATATCCATTTCTTTATGGGACCTATGGTTGCTTGGGGGTCTTTCGATCATGGGAACTTTGTATGAGGAGGTCATTCCTTGCTATAAAGAATTAACCGGCTCACGAGAGAAGAGAAAATATCTCCCGAAGACTTGTGGGCATCTGTTTGCAGCCTACTATTCGATAGTTTACTACAGAGGAAAGATTGTGCATCGTCTTCAAAAAATGACTCCCAAGTAACTATAAGCTCCTGGATCTCATTCTGATTCCTTGGGGCTTGAAAATATGATAAGCCTCCTGCACGAAAGCAAAAGAAAGCTTCTCGCTCTCGGTCCACTCATAACCCGGATGGTGCAAAAATCAAGTATCGAACCTGGTCAACTAGAGAAAATATGCGATTCAAGGAACTTAGGATAGAAGACACTTTGAAGAACAAGACATATCTGGCTGCTTTTATGTCTTGTTGGTTGTGTCTTTTCGTGTTCCCTCAAAAGGGAGCTTTCCTTCGCCTAGGAGTTTTTAAGGTTGCTAGCACGATGGCTGATGGGAAGTCTTACAACCTTGCTATTCCAGTCCTAGCCAATATATATCATGGTCTAAGGCTGATTATCGAAGGTTCCAACCCAATTGGATGCATGGACTTTCGCTTTCCTATGCATTATGTCCATGGCTGGCTGGCCCATTACTTTAACACGCATTACCTCGTTCCCATGGATGTGCGGGGTTCAAAGATGGCCAATTTTTCTGGGGAAGGTGGCTCGATCAATTTCGGGGAATATGAAGCACATGAGTTAATCCATAAAGGTGCAAATATCAAATGACATGTAACTATCTAGGGTCGAAATAGGCATGAGCGCTTGGTTGATGATAATGACTTATCGTCTCAACATTCTTGCCAAATTTCCAGCATGCGATCCGGTTATGTATCGTCTCGGTGTGGAGATGCCTTGATACTAGAATCATACAGTCCTTATCGATTTGGGCGACAATTTGGATTTTATCAAGACACTCCTAATAATATAGGGGGGATGCCCCCTGCCACTACACTTAATAACATCTTATATTACTTCAGGGTTTGCACCAGACGTAACACATTGTCCAAGTGTTCTTGCCAGCTCGCAAGTTAAAGCCACGTAACCATGTTACATTGCAATACAGAAACTGGTGGTTGTCAAAACATAAGAGTTATTTTGAGGATAATATACATCAACTAGTAAGTAGCGTTATTCCTCCCCCATCCCAACCTCGACTACCTAAGAACAAAGGAGCCAACCAAGGTGGCAAACAACTTCGTCTTATCAAAGAAGCGATTCGTACCTTTCAAGACGATGATAGGACTCATGCGGAAGGGAGTCACAGTAGTAACAGTGATCATCATTGGAAGAGACCCCAAAGAAGGTGAAAGCATCTTGCGATAATTTTTTTGAAGGGGTTCCAAGTGCTTCAAGACTCCCTAGTGCTACGATACTGATAATTTGTAGAAATACAAGTTATTATAGTCACTATTTGAATTAATTAGAGTAACTTTAGAGCTAAACGCATGATTTTAGTAGTTGAATTATGTAAAATATATTACTATGCGTTGGCACTATTTACAAAAGAAAAATTCCTGAAAAATTATGAGCTTTTCTGTTCTTAACGCAAGATTAAGAAGAAAAGAAGCACAAATAACCCGAATACTAGAGACGAAGCTTCTGCGAGAACAAGTGGAAACCTATGCGTCGATACTATGCGTTGAGACCATGTGTCGAGAAAAGTAGATACAGACGCTTGGGCAAAAGCTGTCGTGTCAATATGTAAAGGTATAACACGCTATCAGAATATGATAGAACAAATGGGCCGACGATGTGAAAAGTCTGCACAGCAGGGCATGGAATTTAATGTAAAGGTGTCAGGTCATCATGAGTTTCAACTTTTCGACGCCTATAAATAGCCTAAAGCTTCTCCATTCAAAAGAGGGGAGAAACGAGTTCAAGAGGCGACAGCTCTGCAGAATTTCTTCCTCACCATAACCAACCTCCATTTCGAGCTCTTTTGAGAGAAGGATTCTGAGAACTTTCAGAGTCGTCTCCCAGTGAGTGAGAACCTTCACCCTATGAAATTTATGTATCAGATAGAAACCATCTCAAGCCTCCATGAAGCAAGACGTTGCCAGTGGCGGCTTGACGTCTTCCATTTCCGTTTTATCTCCATTTCCCTCATTCTTACTTATGTTTTGTTAATGACATTCAAGAGAATGATTTATTTCCTTTAATATAAGTTTGATTGACGATTATCTTCCATTTATTTCCATATTAAATACCTTACACCATGTGTGTTTGAATGCTAAATGAGTTAGATGTAGAAGTTAGTTTTTCTTAAGCAATATTAAGTATATTACATCTTGATTAATGCATATCATTAGCTTACATAACTTTGTCTGGCAAACAAAAGTAGTAAGCATGACTGTCTAGCTTGAGAGAATGGATGGTTAATCTTTAGCATTTATCGAGACTAGATGAGGTGCAGAGATGTAGTTCATCTTTTGCCAACGCAAACTTACCATGCGTCTTAGAGATAAGATTAATGTGGCGTTGAAACATCAAGAGATGGATTCACAAATTAAGTTTGTAGGTATGTAATTATACTTGGATATGCTTAAGTAATCAATTAGCTCCTGTGTTAACTCTACTTTTATCGCATGGTTCCATTCATTCTCAATGCATGCTATCTGACTAAATGACATTTGACTAACCATCGCCGTGTCCATCTCATTGTTAGTTGTAGGAAATTTTATTCATTCCTTATGTATAGTTTTAGACACATACAACCAACACATGCACATATTACAGTTCACCGCATAGTCATGCATCTAATCTCAACGCCTAGTTATTACAAATCCCTGCGTTCGACCCTAGACTCACTAGGAAACCTATAAATGCTTATACTTGGGCTTTTTATAGGAAAACTTGCTTAATCATGATCACACTTGAGTAATTCTCGACGCATTCTTGTATGGAAATGATAAATCTATTTTTGTGCAACAAGCTAAGAAACTCAATTTAATTCAAATAGGAATCTAACGAACAAGTTTTTGGCGTCGTTGCCAGGCATTTGAATTAATAATTTAGGTTTTGATATTATTTGTTGATTTATGCAAAAATCTCTATCTTGGGTCGTACTGAGCGTTTTGCCGAAGACGTATTTGATAGTTTATGAGCAAGGAAGAACAACCTTCGTTCATTTCTGACCCTGAGATCAAGAGAACCTTTCGGAAAAGAAACAACTCATCAAAGGCGGCGACAACTTTGCAAAGAGAAGTAATTGGAAAATCAAGCCAACAACAATTGGGCTAACATCAGGCGACGAAGTAATGAACGATGCGTTAGCCCAAATTTTCACAAATTGAACGCTGCGGCAGCAATCTCAAATTTTCGAAGAATTTTTTTTTTACGAGATTTGGAACGCCGAGTGCCCTGATCAGCACCACAGGTAAACTATGAACAATATGTTCTAGTGCTTTTTAAGATCCAGGGAATTTTTCTTCATGGTGCCGCAGAGCTGATGAATGAAGACGGCACCAACGCATCCAAAGTTAACGGTCAACGCGTAAAGCCATATTTTTGAGATTGCGTTGAACGAGAGTAACCGTTGACCTGGAAAAGATAGAATGAGGAAAAGATGGATGCGCCCTGCGTTGACAACAAGCACTTATATCCCAGGGACGCATCCTAACTTTTGTACCTTTCTTTCCGCATTGTTTCATTTCTCCCTTTCTTTTCGTCATTTTATTTGATTTGATTTGATTTTTATTTTTAGATTATTTTTAATTTATTTTGATTTATTTTATTTTATTTTATTTATTTTATTTTATTTTTTTATCTGCTTTCAAAAATTTTGTTTGGATGCTATCTGCTATCTTGCGATGAGTGAAAATTGAACTCTAAATTACAAGGCGTCGACATCTAAAATGATGCGATACGATTAGCTCGACGCCTAGAGGGGAATCTAAAGCGATTCTGTCACATCGCTCAGATCAAGAATTCGAAAAGCTGACTGCGCTTAAGCTGGCTGACGTTGACGGATGTCAGACCATTTAATGAGGCTATGATGTCACGCATCGAGCCGATAACCCAAGTGCTCAACCAAAAACCCTTTATAAACCCCTCTTCAACCCTTTTTCGAGTACGCTTCCTTTCTCTCCGAATTTTTCAGATTACCGGCGCGATTTCTAGCTTATTCGAAAAATCTCCCGATTCTCACCCACTTTTCTCTCTTTTCACCTATACCCTTCCCATGGCTTCCCAGCAACCCACCTCCTTCAAAAGCCCTAAATCTATTGCCTCATCCTCGAGGCATGGTAGTCGGAATCTGTCCACTACCTCCACCACACCTGAACCCCTCGCCATTGTTCGCCCCAATAGTCTTGAGTTGGAAGCGACATTAGCCCCATCTCCTCTACGCTTCAGGGACCTGTTTGAAGCTCAAGAGATGGGAAGGAATGACGACTCCACTGTCTTCGGAGATATTCTAGACACCATCAATGAAGAAGACGATGACTGGTTGGACGGGTTAGCCGACCAGAGGATGAAAAATGAATCGCGTGGGTCAGTCCCTGCGATAAGTGGTCTTGAGGAGTCGGACTTCGATGAAAGACCAATTGGAAAGGTAATAACGGCGGTGGAAAAGAAGAAGTCCGCCACGAAAAGGAAAATCAGGCCAATAAGGGCCAGGGAAGTAGAAGCCGAGGAAGATGTACCTCCGCTAAGAAGAAAAAATGAAAAAGTAAAGGACGCGGGGACATCCGAGGCTATCGCATCATCTTTCGCCGCATCATCTGTTGAGCGGTTAGCAGCGAGAGTAGCAGAGAAGTCCAAGAAGCTGAAAGACGACATCAAAAAGATGAAAGAAAGGACGGAGTCGTTTCTCACCGCAAAGAAGAAGAGAAAAGAGGAAATCGCATCTGGCGTACAAGCTGTTAAAGAGGCGGCCAGAAAAGCCGAGTTTCTCCGTCGCATAGCAGACATTGCGACAGAATTAGAAGTTGAGGTGGAAGTGACTGATGCGGGGAAGCTACCCAAAGCTGAATGCATCAAGAAGAATATAAAAAAAATAAGGGAGTAGAAGAAGAAAGAAAAAGAGGTAACAATCACCAAGGAAAAGCTACCAGAAAAAAAGAAGAAGAATAAGGTGGCTAAGGGACTTGGACGCAGGCAGAGTAAAGAGAACGCCTGCTAGTCCCAGCAGTAGGAACGAGAAGGGAAAAGAGAAATTGGTTGAGGAACCAATAAAGGAGGCAACGAAGAGTCGTAAGAAACAATTCAGTGGGCTCTACACTGAAGTGGGATGTTTCCCAGAGCCAATTGAGCTGCCTGCCTTCATCATACAAGGAGTCGACGCAATGGGTTGGAGGCAATTTTGTGAAAGCGCCCAAGTCATCCAACCCACCGCCGTGGAGGCATTTTACGAAGGAACCATTCACCGCAAGGCACACATTGTCAAAGTTGAAGATGAGGTGATTTCCTTCGAGCCTCAAGAGATCAACGGGTTGTTTGATCTTCCCGACATCGTAGTGGCAGAGGGTAATGGAATAATGTCGACGCCTACAAAAGCCGAAATGAATGACACCCTCAAAATCATCGCCAAACCGGGGTCAGAGTGGAATACTTCCCCAAAGGGCATTCAAACATTGGCGCCAACTTGCTTGATCGCCGAGGCCAACCTGTGGCTTTACTTCATCAAGCGGTCGCTAATCCCCACAACGCATTACGCCTCAATTTCAAGGGACCGTGCCATGGTCATTTACTGCATCATGCGAGGAATTCGGCTAGACGTGGGACGCATCATTGCCCCACAGATTCGGGGGTTGTTTTTCAAGCCAAGGGGTCAACTATTCTTCCCCTTTCTTGTGACAAGGCTATGCGCCAACGCAGAGTTCATGGAGGATGCGCCAGTCAGAGCAGTCAATGGAGTCCTTTCAGCCCAAAGTCTCAGACGGATATTAAAGGACTCCCTGCATCTGCTTGAGGCGGCCAACTCAAAGAAGAGGCTGACCAAGTCACAAGAACCATCATCCCCCCAACCTCCTCAACCCAAGAAGAGGAAACTAGTCAAGAAGAATTTTGAGATACAGGCGTCAAGTTCACAACCTAGTGAAGCTGAAGAAACTGTTCAGCACGACGCTAACACACAAGCCTTGACCATTTATACTCCTCCCATCGACCTAATCACTGAGGAGCCCTCTTCACCACCAACTCCCCCTTCTCCTTCCCCTAAAATCCAAAAAAAGCCACTTCATCTACCTACCACCTAACACGGCCTCCCAACGCCTCTTCAGCTTCCTATCGCAGGCTTAAACGAAGAGTCGAAGGAAGTGTCGCCGCCTTCTTCACCCCACCTGGAGTTAACCCTCTCCCCGCCTCAATCATCCACCTTTCGAGAGGCAACTCCACTACCACCACCACCACCCGTTAAGCCGACCTTGACTCTGAATCCTGAGGAGTCAGCGCCCTTTCAATTCTCACCGCCTCGCCATGAACCTCAATCTTCCAATCTTTCATCTTCACCAACTAAATAAATTGGATTAAAATTTAGAGTACATTCACTAATTACACTTGTTCATTTTTTTTCCAGCAATGAATACATCTATAGTTCAACTATTAGCTTCGGAAAAACTTAACGGCGATAACTATGGAACTTGGAAATCTAATTTAAACACTATACTAGTTATCGACAATCTGAGGTTTGTTTTAACGGAGGAATGTCCAGTCCTTGCTCAAAATGCGAACCGAACTGTTCGGGACGTTCATGATAGATGGACCAAGGCTAATGAAAAAGCCAAAGTCTATATTTTGGCAAGTATATCAGATATACTATCCAAAAAGCATGAAAAAATGGTCACCGCTAAGGAGATCATGGACTCACTGCAAACTATGTTTGGACAACCGTCCTCCTCAGCTATGCATGATGCTATCAAATATGTTTACAATTGCCGGATGAAAGAAGGAATGAATGTTAGGGAACATGTTCTGGACATGATGGTCCATTTCAACATCGCGGAAGTAAACGGGACTGTCATGAACGAGAAGAGCCAAGTAGGATTCATCATGGAGTCTCTTCCGAAGAGTTTTTTCCAGTTCAGAACTAACGCCATGATGAACAAAATAGATTATAATCTTACCACCCTTCTCAATGAGTTACAGATTTACCAGTCCTTATTGAAAAATAAGGGTTTTGAGGCAGAGGCAAATGTTGCTACTACCTCAAAAAGGAGATTCCAAAAGGGATCTACCTCTGGAAATAAATCTGTCCCAAAGAATAAAGGTATTCAGAATAAGAAAGGAAAAGGGAAAGGGAAAACACCTCCTACTACTACTGCAAAAGGCAAAAAGCCCGTTGTAGAGAAAGGAAAATGTTTCTACTGTAGCGGTGATGGGCACTAGAAAAGGAACTGTCCAAAGTACCTTGCTGACAAGAAGGCTGGAAAAGAGAATCAAGGTAAATACAATTTAATGGTTCTAGAAACATGTATAATGGAGAATAATGATTCTACTTGGATACTAGATTCAGGGGCCACTAGTCATGTTTGTTCTTCTTTTCAGGAAACTAGTTCCTGGAAACAACTAGAAGATGGTGAGATAACTCTCCGGATTGGATCAGGAGAGCTCATCTCAACTTTGGCAGTGGGAGATGTAAAGTTATTTTTTGGAAATAGATATATATACTTAGAAATTGTTCTGTATGTACCCTCTTGCAAGGGGAATTTAATATCTATTTCTTGTTTGATTGAACATATGTACAAAGTTTCTTTTGAAATTAATGAAGCGTTCATTACTAAAAGAGGTGTACAAATTTGTTTTGCAAACTTAAATAATAATTTATATAAGTTAAAACCAACTAGCTTTAAGGCTATTTACAATACTGAAATATTTAAAACAGCCGGAACTCAAACAAAACAACGATGTGTTTCTCAAAGTACCTATCTTTGGCACTTAAGACTTGGCCACATTAATCTCAATAGGATTGAGAGATTGGTTAAGAGCGGACTTCTAAACAAGTTAGAAGATAACTCTCTACCACCATGTGAGTCTTGTCTCGAGGGAAAAATGACAAAGAGATCTTTTACAGGAAAAGGTCTTTGAGCCAAAGAACCCTTAGAACTCATGCATTTGAACCTTTGTGGACCAATGAATGTAAGGGCTCGAGGAGGGTATGAATATTTCATCAACTTTATTGATGATTATTCAAGGTACGGTTATATTTACCTAATGCATCATAAATCTAAAACCCTTGAAAAGTTCAGGGAATTTAAGACCGAGGTTGAGAACCAATTAGGTAAAACTATTAAAACACTTCGATCTAATTGAGGTGGAGAATATATGGACTTAAAATTCCGACTATATGATAGAACATGGAATTAAGTCTCAATTTCTGTGACAATACGATGAGGAATCCCATATCGATAGATGATGTGCGTGCAAACAAAACTTACAATGTTTTCTTTTTTTGCTTCTCTCAAAGGCACAACTTTAGCCCATCTTGAAAAGTAATCCGCTCCAACAATAATATAAGAGTGTTCGCTCGATGAGTTAGGTGTTATAGGTCCGACTAGATTACGTCCCCAAGCTTCAAACGACCATGAAGCCACTGTCGGATGAAAAGGCTCTGGTGGCTGATGTATAAAATTAACAAGTTTCGCATCGCTTTGCATACTGCATGGAGTCAGGCACCATTGTGGGTCAGTAATAACTCGTTCTTTTCAATTGATGCCGGAGTTTTGGTCCAAACTGATGAGGACCACAAACCCCTAAATGTGCTTCATCTAGGGCTCATGCAGATTCTCCTTTCCCTAAACATTGAAGGAAAAGACCTTCATATGAACGTCGATAAAGTGTATCATTATAGTAGATATATGCAGTTGCCACCCTTCATCGCTAATCAGGGCTCTCGGCGTTCCAAATCTTGTAAAAATGTTCTGAAGAAAATTTAAGACTGTCGCCGTTGCGTTCAATTTTCTAAAATTTGGGCTCGCATTATTCATTACTTCGTCGTCTGATGTTAGCCCCATTGTTGTTGGCTCTCAAAGGCTAGTTGGCTTGATTTTCCAATTACTTCTCTTTGTAAAGTTGTCGCCGCCTTTGATGAGTCTTGTTTCTTTTCCAAAAAGTTATCTCGATCTCAAGGTCAGAAATGAACGAGGACTGTTCTTCCTTGCTCATAAACTGTTAGATACGTCTTCGGCAAAACGCTCAGTACGACCCAAGATAGAGATTTTTGCATAGATCAAGAAATAATCTCAAAACCTAAATTATCAATTCAAATCCCTAGCAATGGTGCCAAAAACTTGTTGTTGGGATATTTCTTTGGGATTTGAGTTTCATGACTTGTTGCACAAAGTATATTGATGTTATAATTTCCGTATAAAGATGCGTCGAGAATTACTCAAGTATGATCATTAATCAGCAAGTTTTCCTATAAAAACTCAAGTATAAGCTCTTATAGGTTTCCTGGTGAGTCTAGGGTTGAACGCAAGAATTTGTAATAACTAGACGTTGAGAATAGATACAAGACTATGCGGTGACTCTACGGCTATTATGTGCATGAATTGTATGTACCTATAAACTATACATGAAGAATGAATAAAATTTTCTACAACTAACAATGAGGTGGACGCGGTGAGAGTTAGTCAAATGTCATTTAGTGTCAGATAGCATGCGTTGAGAATGACGGTGGAACCATGCGATAAAAATAGAGTTAACGCAGGAGCTAGTTGTTACTTAAGCATATCTAAGTATAATTACATACCTACAAACTTGGAGTTTGTGAATCCATCTATCGATGTTTTGACGCCACATTAATCTTATCTCTAAGACGCATGGTAAGTTTGCGTTAGCAAAAGATGAACTACATCTCTGAACATCATCTAGTCTTGATAAATGCTAAACATTAACCATCCACTCTCTCAAACTAGATAGTCGTGCTTGTTACATTTGTTTGTCAGACAAAGCTATGTAAGCTAATGATATGCATTAATCAAGATGTAACATACTTAGTATTGCTTAAGATAAAAAAAAAAAAAAAACTAGCTTCTAACATTTAACTCATTTAATAGGCAAACACATGGTGTAAAGTATTTAATATGGAAATAAATGGAAGATAATCGTCAATCAAACTTATATTAAGAAAATAAACCATTCTCTCGAACGTCATTAACAAAACATAAGTAAGAATGAGGGAAATGGAGATAAAACAAAAATGGAAGACGTCAAGCCGCCACTGGCAACGTCTTGCATCATGGAGGTTTGAGGTGGTTGCTATCTGATACATAAATTTCATAGGGCGAAGGTTCTCACTCACTGGGAGACGACTCTGAAAATTCTCAAAATCCTTCTCACAAAAGCTTGAAATGGAGGCTGGTTATGGTGAGGGAGAATTTGGGCAGAGCTTTCGCCTCTTGAACTCATTTCTCTCCTCTTTTGAATGGAGAAGCTTTGGGCTATTTATAGGCATCGAAAAGTTGAAACTCAGATGACCTGACACCTTTACATTAAATTTCATGCCCTGCTACACAGACTTTTCACATCGTCAGCTCATTTGTTCTGCCATGATCTGATAACGTGTTATCCTTGCATATTGACATGACAACTTTTGCCAGGCGTCTGTATCTACTTTTTCTCAACGCATGGTCTCGACGCATGGGTTTCCACTTGTTCTCGCAGCAGCTTTCTCTCTAGTACTTGGGTTATTTGTGCTTCTTTTCTTCTTAATCCTGCATTAAGAATAGAAAAGCTCATAATTTTCTTTTGTAAATGGTGCCAACGCATGGTAATACATTTTACATAATTCAACTACCAAAATCATGCATTTAACTCTAAAGTTACTCTAATTAATTGAAATATTGACTATAATAACTTGTATTTCTACAAGTTATGAATTTAATTCCGAGTTTTCAAGAATTACGATCAATTTGTAACCCTGCTGTTTATTTTGATTATTGCTTTTGGTTGTATTACAATTCATGAAAATTTGTTGTATGTCAATCATAGGAAGCAATAGGTTAGGTTAGCTTGCAAATCTAGATGGTGATGCGCATTATTCTAATCAACCTAGGATTAAATCGGTAGGACATTCAATATAGGTCTTTCTAGCTGCATGTCCCGCCTAATTTTCCCTTGAGCTTAATGCGGTTAGGTTTAGTCAAATTTTGCATGCTTTTCGTAGATTTGCTTAAATCTAACTTGTTGACTAGGGCAATTCAATTCTGCCGTTTCCAGTTGAATTGAGTAGGTGCTAGCTTCAATAAATTTAGTAATGACGAACCAATGATAAGAACATCGACCAAAGAAAATCCTTCATAACCCAAGCTAGAGATTCTTCCATTGAATTTTTATCTATTTTACACTCCGCATTTTATTTTCATGAAATTTACTTTTTCTTGCAATCAACCTTTTCAAACCCCCCTTTTGGTTACCTTGAATTGAAAAATTTTCAACTGTGAAATTCGAGGGCTCCTTGTGTTCGACCCGACTTACCACTACTATTGTGGGTAAGTTAGGAAAATTTATTTGGCACAGAATTAGGCGATAAATTCCGTCCGTCAACCGGCGGGTTAATCAAATACTTCTTTATATTGTCAAATGCATTTTGGCATGTTTGGTCCCACTTAAAGACTATATCTTTTCTCATTAATCTTTAAAAGGGTTGACATCGACCTGCAAGATTAGATATAAACCTTCTGATGTAGGCCAAGCGACCCTGAAGACTTTTTAACTCATGCAAATTTTGGGACTTGGCATTTTTTGGATGACATCGATTTTAGATTGATCAATTTCTATTACGCGTTGCCTCACAACAAACCCCAGAAACTTTTCTGAAGTCACACCGAAAGCACATTTAAAAGGGTTCATCCTTAATTGATACTTCCTAAGCCGCTCAAAGATAAGTTTCAAATCTTTTAGATGATCATGTCGTTTCCGGGATTTCACCACCAGATCGTCTAAATAACATTCAAGATGCTTATGTAGCATATCATCGAAGATCTTTTGCATAGCCTGCTGATATGTAGCACTCGCATTCTTTAATCCGAAAGGCATCACCTTGTAACAATATATACCTTTTGGAGTTCGAAATGGCGTTTTCTCCTTGTCCTCTAAAGCCATTTGAATTTGATTGTAGCCTAATGACCCGTCCATGAATGATAAGGCCTCGTGTCCCGTGGTGGCATCCAACATGATTTCTGTGATGGGTAAGGGAAAATCATCTTTTAGACATGCACTATTCAAGTCACGAAAATCAACACAAACACGTAGTTGGCCGTTCTTTTTCCTTACAGGGACAATGTTGGCTATCTGCGTTGGATATTTAACTTCATGAATAAACCCAGCCTTAATTAGTTTGTTAACTTCCTCCTCAATTTGAGGAATGAGTTATGGCCGAAAGTGTCGTTGAGCTTGCTTGATTGGTTGATACCCAGGCTTAATTGCTAGGTGATGGACTGCCACTTTTGGATCAAGCCCAGACATTTCTTTATACAACCAAGCAAAGACATCTTTATATGTCGTGAGTAAGTTCACATATTCCCTTTCTTCATCATTAGTCAATTGTGCACTTATGAAAGTTGGACGAGGCTCCTCTATTGTGCCAAGGTTGACTTCCTTTAACTCATCAACTGTTGATTGACCACCGTTCTCAAATGATGACGGAGCTTCTTCTGCCTCTTCTTCAAGCACCTCAAGCTCTGATGGTTCTTCTACAATGAAATAGCAACAATTTGTCACCTCATCTTCATCTTCTGGGTCATTCTCTTTAGGTTGAGTGATGATGATGTCGTGTTGCTTTACTTTTAACGAACCCTCTGTACTTATTGAAACAAGCAATTTTCTTTTCATTCTTGATGGAACAACATTGAGAATTTTTTCGTCACTTTTTACCTCAAGTGCTTTGCCTGAGATCGGTGTGAGGGATCATTTTTTACTTCTTGTTGTGGTGACGCTTAATCTCTCGAAAGCAGATGCTCATGTGGTGGTAGTTAGGCACACATTATTTATTTCTTTGAGATTACACTTAACCTCTGAAACGCTGAAAGTTGAGTATGGCCGAAAGTTGAAGGTCAATCTTTATTTTCACCCTCAAGCATACTCATCCTTTGAAAAACCAACGGACGTGCCACGGAAGGAGTAATGCAACTGAAGGTAGACGTTCTCTAACCTTCACTTCTCTTGTCTTCTTTAGAGTCATTGCTTTCTTCCACAGTAATGTGACATGTATTTGTAATCTTTGCTTTACCTTTTCTGGTTATACGAATTGGCTCTTAGGGCTTATATCCAAGTCCGGCCCTTGAATAAGGGATAGTATATCCTTCTTTCTGAAGCTTCCTTTGAGTAGGGAAAGTTCAGGTCTTTCATCAAATATCTTTAGAGTTTTAAACTCAGTATGAGTCGTGAAGTCATAATCTGGCTTTGCCAGTAGCTTATATGGCTTTACTTCGAAACCATACTTTGTTCGTTTTTCTGGCAGAATTACTCTAGCTTCCTCTTTCTCAATTTTTTTAACGTCACTCTTATCCATCTTCGTAAGTGGTGTAGTGAAACTCTCTTTCAAAATTTCAGTGTCTCCAATCATTAGATTTTTGGAGCATTGTGCAAATGGTGATTCTCCTTTCTTGGGTTGAGACAGAGGGACATAGCGTAAGACTAGAGATTTTGCGTCCTTTTCTTATGTGCTTATCCTCCCCTCATTCTTTGACATTTCAAGCTTGACTTGGGTGATTGACTCATCATTTCCCTAGCCACTGAAACATCCACTTCGCTCAACTTCTTTGTTGTAACTATTCGTTGCTCAGGCTTATAGAAGCCTTTGGCCATTGGAACTTCGGTTGATATGACTTCGCTAATATTATCACTTTTCATGTAGATTTTTGCGAAATGAGACTCAGCTTCTGAAAATGGTTTGGTGTCGGCATCAACTTTCTTAATGCCTTGCTGATAAAACTTAAAACACTGATGGAGCGTGGATGTTACAACTTTGTTTTCATGAATCCAGGGACGGGCTAACAATAGTCTATATGTAGTTCTTGAATCGATCACATGAAATAGGGTATTTGCTCTTAAACCCTCTATGACGAGCTCTAGGCGAATCATGTCTATCACCCGCTGTCCTCCTTGATTAAACCCTTGAATTACCAGCTTGCTGGTGGATAATTCATTCATTGAAATGCCTAGCTGGTTCATAGTCGATTTTGGCATTATGTTGACAATTGATCCATCATCAATGAGGATCTGACTAAGCTTTTATTCTCGAACGTATCCAGACACAAATAAAGGTCTATTATGAAGTTTTGATCCAAGTAACAAATCTTTGTCAGTGAATGATATCGCTATGCAACATGAAGCACATGTGTTTTCTTGAGAAGCAAAAGCAGTTGAACGACTGTCACCTTTTAATATTTCGACCAGTGCATCCATGGTCTCCTGTGGGACTGACAACAGATCATTTATGCTGAAAGAGGGCAGTTCTTCTAGTCGGGTTGTTGCCTCTACCCTATTTGAAGGAGCGCCATCTTTTTCTGTCGTATTAATGACGTGACACGCAACAGTTTCAATTGAAAAACTCTTTGGAAGGTAGTCTTTCAAGGTTATCAGTTGCCGAGGTCGAGGAAGATCCTCGCTTTGTTCGATGATTGGTCGAGGTCTTTTCATTCTCGACCTTGTTTTTCTTTTTTGGGTCTTACTTTTTCTTTTATGGTTTCGGTATGAACATGATTCTTTCTGAGTAAAATTTTGTTTATGCCTCTTTCGACAAGTTACCAACATCCATCCTCCATCTACATCTTCCATTTGTTCTTCTTTCTCCAGTGAGTTAACTTTTTGAAGATCGGTCTTCCCTGAAGCCTTTAGTGAAGGATATACAATGACAAGCTCGAACGATCCAAATTGGATAAAACTCCCTGTTTTGGTCATGAGGATGTCAGGATGAATTGTTACTGCAGCGTGATTTGTCTGCGCCATATCATCGAGGTCCAACTCGATTTTTCTCTCTTGAGCCAATTTCAAAATTAACTCCTTCAATACAAAACATTTTTCTACCGGATAGCTAACAACCCGATGATATTTGCAGTAATTGGGGTTGTTTACTCTCCCCATTTCAGTAGGTTGTTTACATTTGGGTAGCTCAATGAGTTATTTTTCCAGTAACTGCTCCAGCATATCGAGAAGATCGGAGTCTGGAAAAGGGCAAACTTTTTCCTGTCTTTCTTTCAACGTTGGTCGTTTTTTCTCGCCCATATCTTGGCGTTTCTCGATCTTTTTCTCTTTAGAAGTACTTTAAAGGGGCTGCATTCATGACCATAGCTTCTTTAGTTGTACCTTTTGATACCTTATGGATGCTCTTCACTTCTTTCCTTTCTTTCTTTACCTTCCGGACTAATAAATCGTTACTTCCCCTATTAGCAATGCTTAGCTCCATGTCATGAGCTCGGGTTGCTAATTCCTCAAAGGTGCGGGGTTTTATCCCTTGTAGGATGTACAGAAGTCCCCAATGCATTCCTTGAGTGCACATTTCAACAGCTGATAATTCAGTTAATCTATCCTTGCAATCAAGGCTTAATGCTCTCCAGTGATTGATGTAGTCAAAGACTGGCTCGCCTTTTCTCTACTTGGTGGTAGTAAGCTCTATCATACTGACGATGTGCCTAGTACTGTAGAAACGATTGAGGAATTCTCTCTTAAGTTGCTCCCAACTATTGATGGATTCAGGTTCCAGGTCAATATACCGGTCAAAGGCGTTTCTCTTGAGAGTTCGAACAAACTGTTTGACTAGCAGGTATCCCCTGGTTCCAGCATTTTCATATGTTTCAACGAAGTGAGCAATATGTTGCTTTGGGTTGCCTTTTCCATCAAACTGCTGGAACTTGGGTGGCTAGTACCCATTTGGCATCCTAAGGTTGTCAATTCTCTTTGTATATAGTTTGGAATACAAGAGGGAGTCTGACTAGGTCCTCCATATTGAGCCTTGATGGAGTTTGCAATTAACTCCTGCAACTGCTGAACAGACAACAAAGTAATTGAAGTTGAATCTTGGGGCTGACTATCTTGCGAAACCTTCTTCCCTTTGTCATTGTTCTTGACTGTAGGTGTATGACTTGATTCAGCTACATCACGACTTTCAATATGATTCTTAAGGAATGCAATTTCATAGTCCCTTTCTTCAACTGCCTTCAGTAGTATGTTAACTTTCTCTTTGAGCTCAGCCATCCTCTCCTCACTCGTCCCCATGTCAGCCATCATGATTGACATTACATTTAGGTGGGATGCCTCCTTGCTTAATTGTTCAGAAGCTAAGGTATGCTTGTCAAGGGTAGGATTTTCTTTGATGATAACCCCAGCTTTTGGGTCCTTGGAGATCCGCTCCCATATATTTCTCGCAATCTCAAAGGTAGGTTGCTCATGCAATTGTATTTTCTTAGAGAAGCTACGAGTAATCGGTCTTCTAACAATGTCGCTTGAAGCTTTAGAAGCATTGTCTTAGATGTCATGACTTCTGAGATATGTCTTGCATGAGAGAAAGAGATGAAAGGTAGAGACGTCCCACTAGGCGTGCCAATCTGTTCGACGAGATTTCCGAAGAAATTTAATTCATGGAATTTGAGCTTCGTATTTGTATTAATTTCAATATTTGTGGGTACAATCTCTAATGTTTGATCCATTGATTCTTCCTCTCAACAGAAGTAAATACATGCAACTTGAATTTTTGAAATCTTCTGTAAGCCTTCGCTTTCAAAGTCTTCAACTCCAGAGTTTTTGATTCTTTAAGTCTCTAGAACTTTAGTGCTTTGGAACCTCGATTTTTAGTTTCCTTAGAATTTCAGGGATTCAATCCTCAGAACTTGTAAGCTCCAGTCTTTAATTCTTCAGAATTTGGATTTCCAGAGCTTCAGCACCTTTTCTTCAATCCTTCAACCTCCTTTCAGGAAGAAGAAGACTCGCAATTTATAAGGGTTTTTCATGGGCTTGGGCCAACTTGCTTCTAGGCCATTGGGCTTAGGTCCGACTTTCTCTTTGGTTTAGGCTAAAATTGGATTTGGGTCCAATACTTTCTTTAGCCCAAAATTCTCAAAATTTCTTTTCCAACAATATGCAAATGTATTTCCCTCTCATAATCTATAGTTTAAAAATAAATCTTATTCAAACATTAATAATCTCATAATATATAGTTTAATTTTGAATCCAATTCAAAAATAACTTTATATTGTAATGTATCTCTATACATTATATTAATTGTATCTCATACAATTAATGCATATTCTCTTATAATTTGAACAATTCAAATTCTTCCAAAACTAAATATCCCTTGTTTTACCCTTAGTGAGCTAGCACGGGGACCTAATTTACCTACAGATTAGAAGCTCTAATAATATGAGATTAATTAATTAAACTCTTTAATTAAATTAATCAACATTCATTAACTGTGGGTCACTCCACTAAAGACCTACAGTTGCACTCTTCACACTGTAAACATATTTCTATGTTCATGGATATAACCAATCAATAGTGAGTGGACCCTTCATGAATTGCTCATAATTTACTATTGGGTCAAATTACCGTGTTACTCCTCTAATTACATCTAACTCCTTAAGTCCTACTAATCCTCTAATGAACAACTTGTTTATGGTCCTACCACAAACAAAACCTTGATCTCGGGCCATTAAGAGGGAGGCCCATTGTTCAAGACCCAGAGTCAACACTTAAGGGAGCAATTCATCTATTTACCCTAAAGACGGGAAGGAGTGAACTCCATCTTGTGTAGCTATGTTCTCAACTCCTACTTGGATAAATCCGCAAAATGGTAGGCATATTGAGTTGGTGAATCTGGCCACTCTCACCCATACAGATCAAATGATTGCCCTCATAGACATAAATTCATAACTCATTCAGGATTAAGATCAAGTCACCTGTGGTCATCATATGAAATGTTAATCTTTTCAGGCAACGGTGTTCTAAAGAGAGATTAATCATTTCGCGGTCCGGTTTTATACAAACTCTTTGTATATGATATCCCCACTCACATGTCTATACATGAACGATTTGGATCAAATTGTTTTGTAATATTTACAACTCTTATAACAACATTTACAAAGTGGACTGTATCCGTAGTGTCACCAGGATAAGGCACCCAACCTTATCCTTATACTACAAACCATTTAGGTTATTACTTAAACAAGATCCACTTGTATGTCAACCACATACATGTTTAAATTACATAAAATAACCTGGGATTATTCTCTAATGGATAATTGCATATATAATATAATCAATCGTTACTTCAAATTATTTAGGTTGTTACTTAAACAAGATTCACTTGTATGTCAACCACATACATGTTTAAGTTACATAAAATAACCTTGGATTGTTCTCTAATGGATAATTACATATATAAATTAATCAACCAATATTTCAAATTATTTATTAACTACGAGGCTTTAGAGCATACATCCCAACACCTACATACCCTTGAAAAAAGGGATAATTACATATATATATACATTTTTTTTTTTTTTTTTTTTTTTGCCAATCACCTTTTAAGCTCATGTGAGCTAGAAGCATTATGCAGTTTAAGTCTTGCGATAAGGAGCTTCTACATTTAAATTTCAGAAACTTTTATTTCATCATGACTTTGGTCATCTTCGTCATTCGTAGGATTCGTAAATATGATGAGTTTTGGCTTCACCATCAAGGGACCTTTTGTATCTATGTCAACAGACAGCTTTATGTGTTAAGGGATACAGTTGTGAATCTTCTCGTCATTGTTTTCTTCATGAAAAGATTTTGCTTTCAAGATTTTCATCTTTCTTTCATGTTGATCATTTGTCATTTTGAGATGATCAAAAGCAAATGTTGAAAGTCGATCTTTCTTTGATATGGAGATGCTTAGTCTTTTGAAGGCTAAAGTTCGGGTGGAGGTAGATGTTAAACATTGATCTTCTTCCTTTATCTTGCCCATACCCAATCTTTGGAAAACTAAAGATTGAGTAGTTGAAGGCTTGTTACGATCAAAGACAGAAATTCTTTGTTCGATTTCCTTTGAATCATCGACTTCCTCGACGATTATATGATTACTGTTGGCAACTTTTGAACATTCTATAAATGGTGACTGACCCTTCTTGCGTCTCAACAAATGAGCATAGCGCAAGATTAGAGGACTTGGAGCTTTCTCGTCTCTCAAAGTTTTAGTCTTCGCAGGACTAGTGGATGCTTCACTCTTTTGAGGGTTTGAAGTACTTGCTCCTTCGCTTGACTCTTATCTTGCCTTTGTTGTGACTTTGACTTGAATTTATCCCATCATTTTATTAGGGGAATCATCATAGGCATTGTTTCACTAATGTTATCATTATTCAAGTAAAATTTTGTATCTACAAAGTGGGACTCAACTTCTAAGAATGGATTGGAGTCTGCTTCAACTTTCTTAATGCTCTCTTGATAAAACTTGAAGCATTGATAGGTAGGAATACTCACCACTATACTTCAACGACGTTGTTATGAAGGAAATTTTCAAACTCCTGGAAGCAGTTATTACCTACCTCGTCCCTGATAGTGAATGGATAACTTCTATGCATATAGTACCTACGAAAATAGGAATCACTGTTGTTAAGAACAATTAGGGTAAGCCTATACCTGTTAGGGTACAAAATGGTTGGCAAATGTGTATTTCTTTCTGTAAATTACATTCTATTTCTAAAAAAGATCACTTCCTCATTCCATTTATTCATTAGATGATAAAACATTTGGCTAGAAAACCCTTCTTCTATTTTTTGGATGGTTTTTCAGGATTCTATCAAATACCAGTCACCAGTAGGATCAGAAGAAGATAGCCTTCACTAGCTATTTTGGGACGTTTGCCTTCAAACGGATGCCCTTTGGTTTGTGCAATGAACCTAGCATATTCCAAAGGTGTATGATGAGCATTTTCTCAAAGTTCATAAAAAATAATATAGAGGTATTCATGGATGACTTTACTATTTATGGTGAGTCTTTCGATGATTATCTTCTTAATTTGACCAAAGTTCTGGGAAGGTGTATCAAATCTAGCCTTGTTCTTAACTTCGAAAAATGTCATTTTATGACTTCTCATGGTATTATTCTTAGGCATGTTATTCTCACAGCATAAGGTGGATCAAACTTATAAATGTGATTGCTAACCTTCCATACCCCATAAACGTGAGAGATGTTCGTTATTTTTTTGGGCCATGTAGGCTTCTATCGCAGGCTCATCTAAGACCTTAGCAAAGTTTCTCTGCCAATGACCAGCCTGTAGCAAAAGGATGGGCAATTTAATTTCAGCAAGGAGTGCAAGAAAGCCTTTGATTTTCTAAAAAATGCTTTAATTAGTACATCAATTATCCAAGCTCCTCGATGGGACATGTCATTCGAGATAATATGTGATTCTAGCAATTACACTATGGAGCGGTGTTGGGAAAAAAGATCGAAAAGAAGTATCACGTGACTCATTATGCCTCGAACACCTTAAATCCTGCTCAGTGCAATTACACCACAACGGAAAAAGAGATCCTTCCTATCGACCTCAATAAACATAGAAATGATAAATTGAAAAGTCCGTCAAAATACTATGTTTGGGAAGGTCCTTAACCATGGAAATTTTGTTCCTGTGAAAGTGGTTGCAGTTTTTTAAGAACTAACATCCTGAGAAGGTTTGGCTTCCCTTAACCAATCATTAGTGAATTTGGCACTTTTGCAACAAAGTGGTTGCCTCCCTCTTAAAGAAGTATGGCGTGCAGCACTGCATCACCATTTCGTACCACCCTCAAACCAATGGGCAGACGGAGGTTAAGTCAATCTTGGAGAAAGTTTTATCGGATACGTGAGATAACTAATGTTGTCTAAAAAAATTGGAAAAAAGGGGTTGAATTGAAAAAAAAAAAAATTAGGAAACCCACATGGGTGTGTGCGCGTTGTTGTTTTGTTTTTTCTTTTTTTTTTTTTTTTTGTCATTTATAGAGTGTCACCTATTTTTTTTTTAAATAATTTAATTTGCTAATAGACTAGAACTTCCATTTCCACCTCTTTTTAAAAAAATTTAATTTCTTACATTGTTTTTTATCACCTTTTTCTTTTACCCATTTTTCCTTTTAAACTACTTATTGGTTGTATTGAGATTGCCAAGATTATTTTTATGGAAAAAGTATATTTCTAGTATCTAAATTTTGGGTTTAATTTCTATTTGGTCCTAGATTTCTAAATGTTACATGACATTTTTAGT
The DNA here is from genome assembly GCA_030954485.1 of Citrullus mucosospermus. Taxonomy (NCBI): domain Eukaryota; kingdom Viridiplantae; phylum Streptophyta; class Magnoliopsida; order Cucurbitales; family Cucurbitaceae; genus Citrullus; species Citrullus mucosospermus. Next base: position 8,390,210 of record CM062061.1, on the reverse strand, counting down.
CATAATTTAGTCAATAGGTTTAATTTGGCTTCTATGTTTCAAGATTTATACATTTAATTTTGACTTTCCACTAAATACTCACTTTTAGTCATTGACATTAATGCCAATTAATTAATTTAAAATAATTTATTCATTGGGATTAACCTGAGTTTTCCGCAGTTGTTGAATTAAAAACTAAAAGAATAAATAGGTTAAAAAATATATTCTCCACCGTCGTTCTGTTTTCCACCGCACGCCACCAGTGGGTTTCGCCCCTGGTCTGCCGTGGGTTCCGCCACCGAATTTGTGGTTTTGGGTAAGTTGTGGGTTTTCTTTGCAAGTCTCTTACTTGGATTCAAGATTTTAATATTGGGTTTTTTAGATTGTGGCTTCGATCTGAAAAGTAGGAGTTGATTGGAGACAATTTTGAACTAAGCCACGCTTTGGGTAAGATTATTTGGAGTGGTTTTGATTAATTGGCAGTTGGAGCTACGCCTAGAAGTTAATTTAAATTGGGGTTTTTTCCTAGGTTGCAACTCGGGGGTCTTCTAAGAGGGGGCTACGTGGATAGCTATTGAAATTTTATCCCAAGGTAAGTAGACTCGTTACTAGGATCGTCCTTATACTATTTGATTATATTATAAATATGCTACACTATGATTGTTTGATGTGATTATGTGAGGGACCATGGAATATGTTGCCTGATTTATAAACAAGTCTTTTGGAATGTGTTATGAACCAACTAGGTAGTGACGTTTGTCCTCCCAACACCACTATGTTACCGGAAAACCGGTGGGTTTCCTACTACGCTACCAGAAGCCGACGAGTTTCCTACTACGTTATCGAACGCCTACAGGTTTCCTTCTATGCTATCGGAGACCCTCGGGTTCCCTACTATTTTCTGGGTGCCGACGGGTACCCTACTACGTTTGTGAACCTTCGGTTCACCAGAATTGTGTTGGGATGGGACAAATCGTTCACTAAATGGCCATCGAAACTAAATTGCTTACGTATGTTCTACTAGTGTGTTGCGCCTTTTTGATATGGGTGCTTAGCCTAACCCAGTAGGGGGCTACTTACTAAGTATCCATACTCACTCTTTTTATCATGTTTTTTTTTCTCAAGTAGGAAGATGGATACCTTGGCAAATGACGGGAGGACACCTTGACTTAGCCATGGGGACTAGACCAATACTTCTGAACCTATTTTGTGAACTTCCATGTATATATATATATATACATATATATATTTTTTCTCTTTCTCTTTTCACATGTGATTGTCATTGAACTTAGAAATCTTGGCTCTTTGATTAATTTTCTTTTGAAACTGTAAGGGTGCCCATTTGAAATTTTAGGTTACCGGCATTGACCAAAAACCTCTTCATTTATTTCTTTTTCCATTCATTTATCTTAAAGGCTTCCTTTGTTTTCTTGTCCGTAAAGAATAAATGTGTCGTTTGAATTGTATGCGCACACACAAGTGGCAGTCTAGCTCGAGTCCTAGGGAGCTGGATCGTTACAGTTGGTATCAGAGCCAAAAGTTATTGGTTCTGTAGACTGGCTTACTAGGTAAGTCTAGACTGTCCTCGTGGCTGGTAAGGAGTTCTTCGTCGTCGCCAGGTACGCCTTTTAAGTTTATGTTCTAGAAATCAATGCATGAAACCTAGCAGGATTTACTGCTTAGTTAGATTGATTGCTCTTACGAGAAGTGTAATAGCAAGTATGTTGTGTGTGTTTAACAGGAGATGGCTCGAGGAGGTAGAAGAGGCAACGGGGTAGGGGGAGTGGAGGCCAGAGATAAAGGTTACAAAACCCTCATGTTCAAGACCCGACAGTTCAGGACCCTCAAGCCCCGGACCCTCCTGCACCACAAGACCCCTCTAGCTCAAGAGGATCTGAGTTTATGACACAAAGGAAAACCGGGGTGCACCAGTTCCTCCTCCAATGCCAGCTCCACCAGTCATTCCATCCGAGTTCACTACCACGGCAGCAGCGATAGGGGAGGCTGTCACAACCACGATGATGAGAAGAATGAAGGACATGGTGGCAGAGCAGGTAGCCCAACATATTCAGTCTCATCTAGGCCAGCCCCCTAATAAGCACTTGAAAAATGCTTCCTATTCTCTCAAATTAAAGGAGTTTATATTAGATTTCACTTGTTTGCTAGTGATTTTCAGGTTAAAACGAGGAAAATTAGAAGAAACAACTAAAAGATCAAAACCGAGCAAGAATACGGCGAAAAAGAGCTGAAAAACTAAAAAGGGCGAATTTTGGGATAGCGCCGCGCGCTGAGATGGCGCTGCTGCGGGGCTAAAACATAAACGCATCATTCTGGACGCATAGTAGCACCGCCGCGCCGAGAGTGCGCTACCACGGCGCTGAAACATAAACGCATCATTCTGGACGCATAGTAGCATCGTGGCGCCGAGATAGCGCTACCTTGACGCATCCTTATTGAACGCATGATAGCATCGCGGCGCTTGAACATCGCTGCCGCGGCGCCAATGCCCGAGAACAATATTTCTGAAACGCATCACAGCGTCGCGGCGCTTGGACGGTGCTGCCGCGACGCTAAAACCCGAGAGGAACAATTTTGGATGCAGACCTAGCGCCGCAGCGCCAGCTTTCCTTAAATGAAAATTTTGTATTTTTGGTAAATTTTTGGGCGGCCAAACTCTATAAATTTGGGGGTTTCCAGCAGCTCAAATCATCAAAAAAGAAGATCAAGGAAAATCAAAGGAAAGCAAGGAAGTTACAGACCTAAAGAGGCACAAAAAGGAGAGAATTAAGTGAGAGTTCAAAGAGTGAGTTAGTTGCAAGGAAGAGGAAAAGAGTTCGAGATAGTCGTGGTGCCCTTCGAATTCCGACGTGAGAGCCAAGGAGATTGTGACGGTGCTACCTCAATCAAGAGCCTCTTTTCAGTAGAGTTTCCCTTTCTTTACACTCTTTCTTTATTTATTTTGCTTAAACATGTTGCTTCAAGCTATGAGTGGCTAAACTCTTTAGTTTTAGGGTTTTGATGATTTGTTTATGAATTTATGTTGATTTTGTAGACTTTCATGGTTTTGTTGGAATGATTATGCTTTTCATTGTTATTGTGTTTAACTATTGTGGATTGGCCATCGTCACATGTTAGGTTAGATGTATGATTAAGAGATTGTTTGTTTAACTTGATCTATAACAATGAATTGTTGTTAATCTATCACGAGAGTAGTTAGGTTGACAATAAAAGTTGCTAAAGACTATTTTTAATGCCATGTAATTTTGTATTGGTTTTAAGAGATTAATAATCAATCAAGTTGCATGAGAAAGGGTTGTTTTTTAGAGAAAATAACTTGGAATTAAGTTTCTAGACTTAGGCATATGAATTACTATAAAATCCATGAAATCTATAATATTGCATGATGAAATAAACAAGGATTCATTACCCTAGAACTCTCTTTAACTCTTGTGTTTCTCCCTTTTGATACTTTCCTTATTTGATTTGTATTTTCCATAACTTATAATATTCAATTTCAATTCTCAAATAAAATTGATTCAACTCTAGAATAGCTAAGTAACTTAAACCTTCACAATTGGATCTCCAGTGGAGCGATATTCGGACTTAACCGTCTTATAACTTGACCCATACACTTGTGGTTAACACTCAAAGTGCGCATCACCCCCGTTGGTTCAGAAGCTCCAAGTGCCGGTCCAGAGTCAGAATTCGCAAGACCTATCGGTAGAGGCAAAGCACCTACGAGATTTCAAGAAGTACAACCCCTGCACCTTTGATGGGTCACTAAAGGACCCCACTAAAGCTGAGATGTGGTTATCCTCTATTGAGACGATTTTCAGATATATGAACTGCTCAGAGGACCAGAACGTGTAGTGTGCTGTTTTTGTACTGATTGATAAAGCTCAGATCTAGTGGCAGACGGCAGAAAGGATGATCAATGTTGGCTCTGAACTGGTGAAGTGGAAGCAGTTCAAGGAGCGCTTCTACGAGAAGTACTTCTCCGCGAATCTGAGACATCTTAAGAACAAGAAGTTCCTAAATTTAAAGCAGGGCAGCATGTCCGTGGAGGAGTATGACCAGGAGTTCGAACAGTTGTCCCGTTTTGCCTCGACCATGGTTGCCACAAAGGCAGACAGAATGAAGAGATTTATCTAGGGACTAAGAGATGGCTTGCGAGGACTGGTGCGAGCTTTTAAACCAACCACCCAACCAGAAGCTCTTTGTGTGGCTAGTCAGATAGATCCCCAGTCAGGAGCCGAATAACTTAAATCTTGGGGAGTGGGACCCTCAGTGGGTCAGAAGAGGAAGGCAGAACAGAGAGCTCCAAAGCTTCAGTAGAGGAGCCAAAACACAAACAGATCCCAGCGGCATTGGCGGTAGTAGGGCCCCTAGTCCCTAACCGTTAAGGAAGACCGACTAGTTTGCAACTCCTGTGGAAGGCGCCACTGGGGGCGCTGCCTAGCAGGCAGTGGGGTATGTTTCCACTACAGACAAGAAGGGCACACAGTCGAAAAATGCCCTAAGAGGAACACGACCGATGGTAAGGGTCAATACATAAGGTCTCACCATGGTAATTCCAGTAAGTCAAGGCAGGAGCAGAGTCGAGTGTTCAGCACAACTCAACGAGAGGCAAACAAGTCAGGCAAAATGGTGACAGGTGCACTTCCTATTCTGGGGCATTATGCCTTGGTACTATTTGACTCTGGTTTGTCGCATTCATTTATATCCTCAGTGTTTGTAAAGCATGCTATGCTAGAATTAGAGCCTCTGCATTACGTTTTGTCTGTTTCTAGCTCGTCGGGAGAAATGATGTTAGCAAAGGAGAAAATAAAAGCCGGTCAGATAGAGGTAGCGAGGGTAACATTGATAGTTTTGGATATGCGTCACTTCGACATAATATTGGGCATGGACTGGTTGGCTGGAAACCATGCTAGTATAGACTATTCTCATAAAGAAGTGATTTTTAGTCCTCTTGGGGAAGCCAATTTCAAATTCAAAGGGGCTAGAACTGTAGTCTTGCCCAAGGTAATCTCAGCCTTGAATGCCAGCAAGCTACTTAATCAAGGTACCTGGAGTATTTTAGCTAGCTGGTCGACACTACTGAACCCGAAGCCACCCTAACTTTAGAACCTGTAGTGAGAAATTACCCAGATGTTTTCCCAGAGGACCTCCCAAGACTACCACTGCAGAGAGAGATAGACTTCGCGATTGAGTTGGAGCCGGGAACGGCCTCCATCTCCAAGGCTCCTTATAGGATGCTTCAGCAGAATTGAAGGAACTCAAGATCCAGTTCCAGGAATTACTCAATAAAGGCTTCATACAACAGAGTGTGTCACCTTGGGGTGCACCAGTGTTGTTTGTAAAGAAGAAGGATGGTTCCTTACACCTTTGCATTGACTATCAAGAACTGAACAAAGTAACTATTAAGAATAAGTATCCACTGCCTAGGATTGATGATCTATTCGACCAGTTGCAAGGGGCCACAGTTTTCTCCAAGATTGATCTCCGCTCAGGATACCATCAATTGAGGATAAAAGACAACGATATACCTAAAATAACTTTCCGCTCCAGGTATGGGCACTACGAGTTCATCGTGATGTCCTTTGGCTTGACAAATGTCCCTGCAGTATTCATGGATCTGATGAACCGGGTGTTCAAGGATTTTCTTGATACTTTTATCATAGTATTCATAGATGACATCCTGGTTTACTCCAAGACAAAGACAGAGCATGAGGAGCACTTGCGAAGAGTGTTGGAAACCTTCAGGTCACATAAATTATACGCCAAGTTCTCCAACGGGTGTCTTTTCTGGGGCATGTGGTGTCGGAAGGTGGGGTTTTCGTGGACCCTACAAAGATGGAGGCAGTTATAAGCTGGTCTTGTCCCGTGATAGTTGGTGAAGTGCGCAGTTTTTTAGGCCTAGCAGGCTACTACCGTTGATTTGTGAAGGATTTCTCTTGCATAGCCACTCCTTTGACCTAATTGACTAAGAAGGGTACTCCTTTTATTTGGAACAAAGCTTGTGAGGAAAGTTTCCAAGACCTCAAGCAGAGGCTTCTTTCTGCACCAGTACTTACAGTTCCTGTCGGGTCTGGGGGTTTTGTTGTCTACAGTGATGCCTCTAAAAAAGGGTTGGGGAGCGTGTTAATGCAGCATGGTAAGGTGGTTGCTTATGCCTCTCGCCAGTTAAAGAACCACGAACAGAATTACCCGACTCATGACTTAGAATTAGCAGTGGTCGTTTTTGCCCTGAAGATTTGGAGGCATTACTTATACGGGGAAAATATACAGATCCACATAGATCACAAGAGTTTGAAGTACTTTTTCACTCAAAAAGAGATAAATATAAGGCAACGCAAATGGTTGAAATTGGTTAAAGATTATGATGTAGAGATTTTGTACCACCCTGGCAAGGCAAACGTGGTAGCAAATGCCCTGAGTAGGAAAACGGTTCATTCGGCAGCTCTTATTACCAATTAGGTCCGTCTACGCAAAGACTTTGAGCGTGCAAGAATCGCAGTAGCCATTGGAGAAGTTACGTCACAGCTGGCCCAACTGTCTGTACAACCAACCTTAAGGCAAAGGACTATTAGTGCACAGCAGCGAGATCCATTCCTAGTGGAGAGGTTTCACCAGGTAGAGGCGGGACAGGGAAGTGAGTTCACAGTATCCCCGGACGGTGGTCTTATGTACCAGGGACGCCTATGCATTCCAGCAATCAGTGAGGTTAAGAATGCATGCTAGTAGAAGCCCATAGTTCTCCCTTCACCGTGCATCATGGGAGCACCAAGATGTACCAAGACTTGAAATGTTATTACTGGTGGCACGACATGAAGAAAGAGGTAGCCGAGCATGTCAGCAAGTGTTTCGTTTGTCAGCAGGTGAAAGCCCTGAGGCAGAGGCCAGCAGGGCTGTTGCAGCCTCTGAAGGTGCCAGAATGGAAGTGGGAGATCGTGTCTATAGATTTTATCGTACGCCTTCTGATAACTTGTAGAAATACAAGTTATTATAGTCACTATTTGAATTAATTAGAGTAACTTTAGAGTTAAATGCATGATTTTGCTAGTTGAATTATGTAAAATGTATTACCATGCGTTGGCACCATTTACAAAAGAAAATACCTTAAAAATTATGAGATTTTCTGTTCTTAATGCAGGAAAAAGAAGCAAAGAAGCACAAATAACCCAAGTACTAGAGACGAAGCTGCTGCGAGAACAAGTGGAAACCCATGCGTCCAGACTATGCGTTGATACCATTCGTTGGGAAAAAGTAGATACAGACGCCTGGGCAAAAGCTGTCATGTCAATATGCAAAATGATAACACGTTATCAGATCACGGCAGAACAAATGAGCCGACGATGTGAAAAGTCTGCGCAGTAGGGCATGGAATTTAATGTAAAGGTGTCAGGTCATCATGAGTTTCAACTTTTCGACGCCTATAAATAGCCCAAAGCTTCTCCATTCAAAGGGGGAGAGAGACACGAGTTCAAGAGGCGAAAGCTGTGAACAAATTCTCCCTTACCATAACCAGCCTCCATTTCGAGCTCTTCTGAAAGAAGGATTCTGAGAATTTTCAAAGTCGTCTCCCAGTGAGTGAGAACCTTCACCCTATGAAATTTATGTATCAGATAGCAACCACCTCAAGCCTCCATGAAGCAAGACGTTGCCAGTGGCGGCTTGACGTCTTCCATTTCTGTTTTATCTTCATTTCCCTCCTTCTTTCTTATGTTTTGTTAATGGCGTTCGAGAGAATGGTTTATTTTCTTAATATAAGTTTGATTGACGATTATCTTCCATTTATTTTCATATTAAATACTTTACACCATGTGTTTGCATATTAAATGAGTTAGATGTTAGAAGCTAGTTTTTTTTTTTTTTTATCTTAAGCAATACTAAGTATGTAACATCTTGATTAATGCATATCATTAGCTTGCATAGCTTTGTCTGACAAACAAATGTAGTAAACACGACTGTCTAGCTTGAGAGAGTAGATGGTTAATCTTTAGCATTTATTAAGACTAAATGAGGTGCAGAGATATAGTTCATTTTTTGCCAACGCAAACTTACCATGCGTCTTAGAGATAAGATTAATGTGGCGCCGAAACATCGAGAGATAGATTCACAAACTCAATTTGTAGGTATGTAATTATACTTAGATATGTTTAAGTAATAACTAGCTCCTGTGTTAACTCTACTTTTATCTCATGGTTCCATTCATTCTCAACGCATGCTATTTGACACTAAATGACATTTGACTAACCCTCGCCGCGTCCACCTCATTGTTAGTTGTAGGAAATTTTATTCATTCTTTATGTATAGTTTTAGGTACATACAACTCATGCACATATTACATGTATAGTTCACCGCATAGTCATGCATCTATTCTCAACGCCTAGTTATTAGAAATCCCTGCGTTCGACCCTGGACTCACCAGGAAATCTATAAGAGCTTATACTTGGGCTTTTATAGGAAAACTTGCTTAATCATGATCATACTTGAGTAATTCTTGACGCATCTTTGTAAGGAAATTATAATATCTATTTTTGCGCAACAAGCTATGAAACTCAAATCAAATCGAAAATGGAAATCCAACAACACCTTCCAAGAACAGTGAGAGGCCATACCGTAATATGGGTTATAGTAGATAGACTCACCAAGTCGACACATTTTATTCCGGGCAAACCCACCTATTCGGTGACTAAGTGGGCACAGATTTACATGAGAGATGTGGTGAGGTTGCATGGAGCCAGTCTCGATAGTATCAGATAAAGACCCTCACATCACGTCTAGCTTTTGGAAAGGTCTCTAGTTAGCACTTGGCACACAGTTAGACCTCAGCACAGCCTTCCACCCACAAACTGACGGCCAAACTGAGCGTCTGAACCAGGTGCTTGAGGACATGCTTTGTGCCTGCGCATTGGATTTTCCAAGGAGTTGGGACTCCCACTTGCATCTCATGGAGTTTACTTATAATAATAGCTACTAGGCTACTATTGGTATGGCGCCATTTGAGGCCCTATATGGGAAAAATTGTAGGACTCCGGTTTGTTGGGGCAAGGTTGGTGAGCAAAAATTGTTGGGACTCGAGTTGGTGCAACTCACCAACGAGACTATCCAGAAAATTAAGGCAAGAGTGCAGACAGCTCAAAGCAGACAGAAAAGTTACGCCGATGTGAGGCGGCGAGACCTGGAGTTTGAGATAGGCGACAAAGTGTTCCTAAAAGTAGTACCTATGAAGGGTGTCCTAAGGTTTGGAAAAAAGGGGAAGTTGAGCCCTAGATTCATTGGCCCATTCGAAATCTTAGAACGGGTTGGCCCTGTAGCTTATCGTTTGGCCTTGCCGCTGTCACTATCTGCAGTTCATAATGTCTTTCATGTCTCTATGTTGAGGAAGTACGTCGCAGATCCGTCTCACATGGTAGATTATGAGCCCCTGCAACTAAGTGAGAATTTGAGGTATGAAGAGAAGCCTATTCGAATTCTAGCAAGGGAAGTAAAGACTTTGTGCCATCAGGAGATAGCACTGGTAAAAGTCCTATGGCAGAACCACCAGTTCGAGGAAGCAACGTGGGAGCGGGAGGAAGAAATGAGATTGAAGTACCCGGAGTTGTTCCAACGTTAGAACTTTCGAGGACGAAAGTTTCTTAAGGAGGGGAGGTTGTGACAACCCGACTTTTGAGGTAATATTTTATTTTTGGGTTAACTAATTATCTTGAATTAATTGGGGAGCTGGTTGGAATTTAATTTTTAGGAATTAAGGAAATCGAATCCAGTTTAGGTATTTAAGATTTAAAATTTGATTTGATTTGAAAGAGATTTGGAATTCGAAATCCAATTTAGGAAATTTGAGAAGGGATATCTTTTAGATTTATTTTGAGAATTTGTTGTGTTGGGAGATGTGAGATTTATTAAGTATTATAGGAATATATATATATATATATATATATATATATATATATATATATATATATATATATATATATATGTATGTATGTAAAGGATTAGAAAAGGAAAAAGGAATAAAGTTATAATTATTTAATTCTACTTATTTATTAGGTCTCGAAGTGCGTGCAAAGCAAAAAAAAAAAAAAACTCTCATTCTTCCTTCTTCCCCGCTGCCAGCGTCTCTCTCTCTCTCTCCCCTCTCTTCCCTCTCTTTTTCTCTTCTGTCTGCACAGGCCGCGTCTACCGCCGCTCGCCAACGATCATTGCTGTCTACTCGCCTCGTTCCTCGCCGACATTCGCGCAGCTCCGTCGCCGGCATCCGCGCAAGTACTGTCGCGTCCAGCCGCCGCCGTTTGGTTCTCCGCCGCACACCGCTAGTGGGTTCCGCCACCATCCTGCAGTGGGTGTTGCCGAAGATTGCGCCGCCACCGGATTTGTGGTTTTGGGTAAGTTGTGGATTTTCTTTGCAAGTCTCTTGCTTGGATTCAAGATTTTAATGTTGGGTTTTGTAGATTGTGGCTTGGATCTGAAAAGTGGGAGTTGATTGGAGATAATTTTGAACTGAGCCATGCTTTGGGTAAGATTAGTTGGAGTGGTTTTGATTAATTGGCAGTTGGAGCTAAGCCTAGAAGTTAATTTAAATTGGGGTTTTTGCCTAGGTTGCAACTCAAGGGTCTTCTAAGAGGGGGCTGCGTGGATAGCTACTGAAATTTTATCCCAAGGTAATTAGACTCCTTACTAGGGTCGTCCTTATACTATGTGATTATATTATAAATATGCTACACTATGATTGTTTGATGTGATTATGTGAGGGACCATGGAATATGTTGCGTGATTTATAAACAAGTCTTTTGGAATGTGTTATGAACCAACTAGGTAGTGACGTTTGTCCTCCCAATACCACTATGTTACCGGAAAACCGGTGGGTTTCCTTCTACGCCATTGGAAGCTGAGGGGTTTCCTACTAACGCCTACGAGTTTCCTTCTATGCTATCGGGGACCCCCGAGTTCCCTACTATGTTCCGGGTGCCGACGAGCCTACTACGTTTGTTAGCCTCCAGGCCACCAGAATTGTGTTGGGATGGGACAAATCGTTCACTAGATGGCCATCGAAACTAAATTGTTTACGAATGTTCTATTAGTGTGTTGCACCTTTTGGATATGGGTGCTTAGCCTAGCCCAGTAGGGGGCTACTTATTGAATATCCGTACTCACCCTTTTTATCATGTTTTTTTTTTTTCTCAGGTAGGAAGATGGATAGCTTGACAAAACGACGGGAGGAAACCTCGACTTAGCCATGGGGACTAGACCAATACTTCGACTTAGCCATGTGATTGTCATTGAACTTAGAAATCTCGGCTCTTTGATTAATTTTCTTTTGAAACTGTAAGGGTGCCCATTTGAAATTTTAGGTTATCGACATTGACCAAAAACCTCTCATTTATTTCTTTGTCCATTCATTTATCTGAAAGGCTTCCCTTGTTTTCTTGTCCGTAAAGAATAAATGTGTCATTTGAATTTTATGTACACACACAAGTGGCGGTCTAACTCGAGTCCTAGGGAGCTGGGTCATTACAGATATTTCCAAAACAAAATATTACTAATGTGAATATAATATTGATAATAGATATATTAAATTGGTTAAAAAAATATAAAATATTTATTTATTACTTTCTTTGTATTTTTGGTTTTAAAGATTTTTATTCATAAATATCTTTAGACATAGACATTTTACTGATATTTTCATCGATATTTTTGTAAAATTGAGACTTTCTTTTAATCTATTTATTTTTTTACCCTATTTATTCTTTTATTTTTTAATTAAAATTGAAACTCAGGTTAAGGCCAATGACTAAAATTATTTTTAATTTATTAATTGACATTGATGTTAAAAAACAAAAGTAAGTATTTAGTGAAAAATGAAGATTAAACTTGTAAATCTTGAACGTAAAGACTAAATTAAAGTTAAACCTGAAAAATATGAAAATATAAGTTCCAATCGTTAGCAAAAAAATTTAAAGATTTTTTAAAAACAAAATTAGTAAAAAGAGACACACTCTATAAAAGACAAAAAAACACATGGGTTTCTAATTTTTTTTTTTTTTTCAAATCAACTATTTTCTTCCAATTTATTTTAAACAACATTACTTATCTCACTTATCCCAGTTTTATCCTTTATTTTATTTAAATTTAAATTAGAATTAAAAAATAATAAAAAATAATAAAAAAATAAAAAACTCTACCATTGCACATACATGTAAAAAAGCTCTGCACTAAATTAAATAATAGTGATTACAACTTACAACACTACACTAAATTAAATAATAGTGGTTATTAATTTACTTCTTATTCTTATTAATATTAGAATGAAACCAATAGTTTGATAATTAAAATTCCATAAAAATATATATCTATATAATATCTTCCAAACTACAAGCTCTACTATAGGTGAGAGAATTGTGGCTGGTGATTTCAGTTGGCAATGAAAATGGGTTTTTAACTACTTCACTTGAATCTTGATGGTTGATTCTAACTATTAGAGTATTTTATAGTAATCATCTAGCATTTTAGTGTGTATATATTTTTTTTTGAATGGTTTGTTACCTGTGTTTTCATTTAAAATGCTTGTTTTAGAAGAAACAACATAAAACAAAAACAACTACAAGATTCCATCTTGAGCCAAACCCAACGTTAACCACTCAAGGTAAGGAATCTGAAGAATGGTAAACCCTTGATCCTGCAACACCCTACGAGCAATCCAATGGGCCAATTCATTTTGGTGACGAAGAACATTAGAAAAAGCAACCACACCAAGCTCATCGCCTCTTTCCTTGGTCTCACCAATAAAGAAAGAGACTTTAGAAATATCGACCGCTTCACCATTCAATAACTTGATAAGCTCAAAGCAATCATATTCAACAAAGATATTCGAGATGAAAAGAGATGAAATACTTTCTAGCCCATAGTAAATCGTCATCGCTTCAAGAACTTTCACTTCTTTACGAGGGGGGTTAAAACTTCAAACAGCAAGTCGAACCCGCCTAAGATGATCTCGCAAAACTCATCCCAACCCGCCTGTATTGGAAACAGAGCTCAAAGCAGCACCAGTGTTCAATTTCCAACATGAAACAACAGGAGGTTTCCACCCAATCATCAAGGAGGTACTACCAGAAAAAGATATCTTCTTGCCTTTGTACTCTAAATCAACACCAACTTCTCAAGTCTAGTTCACATATTTTTCAATCACATCGCAAATAGACCTAGAGTCGGCCTGTTGACTCTAGAACAACATTTTGTTCCCTACCTCCTAAATTTGCCAAGAAATGATCACGAACTTGTCTAGATCTGCAATAACAACATTTTCAAAAAACCATTGCTAGTAATCACAATAACTCCAATGTGACTTGTCATCTCACAGAGCATAAATATTAGGAGATAAAATTTAGTTCAAATTTCCTTAGAAAAAGGGTTGCTTCCACATGCTTCCTGCAAAATAAGCACAAAAGATCAGAGTGGACCCCTTTCTTAGCCAAATTAGGAAAATATCATTAGTAATTTTCCAACAACAAATGTTTGCCTTTGGAGGGGCTTTAATCTTCCACAGGATTGCCACAAAGACTTTTTCACATCCCTATTGGACAAGCCAGCTGCATTCATATTAGCAAGATTTAAACCCAAAAAATAAGCACTTTTAGTAATAAAAACTCCCTTATTGTTCATGTCTTAGATAATCTCGTCCTCATGTCTTCTCGTTGGAATCATGATTTGAAGAGTCCTGTCAGCATCAGTAGGAATGAAGCTTGATTGGATCAACTCTTCATTCCATCCACCTGTATTAGAATGAAGACAAGCCACACTTTGCCCATGTAGGAAGTTTTGGAACCCTAAGAGGCACCTTGTTCCCCATACAAGGGAGCCATGAGTCCCTATCAAGTTGAATTAGTTGCCCCACTTCCCACCTTCCATTGATAGTCTTTTTTGAACAGAGCTCTACCTCATAGAATGCTCCTCCACACATATGATGTGTTATAACTAGTCCCTACATTAAAAAAAAAGAAAAAAAAAAAAATCCAATTTTGAAATACTTACCTTGAAGCACCTTAATTAATAAGCTAGCGGGCCGTCTCAAAATCTTCCAACTTTGTTTGGCCAGCATAGCCTGGTTAAAGATATGCAAATCGTAAATACCTAACCTCCATCCTCCTTTCTGACACACATCTAGGACCAACTACACCAGTGAATTTTAGATTTATCACTCGTAGAACCCTACCAGAATTTTGCAAAAATTTGAATAATCTCAGCACAAAGACTTTTAGGCAGTTGGAAACAACTCATTGGGTAAGTTGGGATAGCATGAGCCAATGCTTTTATCAACACTCTTTGCCTCCAGCGGAAAAGAACCTCTCCTTCCAACCTTGAAGGACCTTCCAAATACGCTCCTTACGAGACATGAACACTTCACATTTGTTTTTAGAAATTTGGGAAGGGAGACCCAAGTATTGTCCCAAAGTTTTTGTGTAATTGATCTCCAATCCATCCTGAATGTCTTGAATCATATCCAACGAAGTGTTCTTATTGACCATGAACATGAATTTTTGGGAATTAGTCGTTTGCCAAACACTTTCTCATACGTTTCCAACACCCTCTTGATCACCCTCTAGTCATTTTAGTATTTAATATCAATGTTATATTATTTTATATTATGTTTAATTAGTTGTAGGTCATTTGATAAGTAAAAACCCATTGGGCCCATTTCAATCGTTGTATTTAAGTTTGCTTTATCTCATTGTAGTATTAAGAAACCCTAACGCATTTCTCCAAAATCTCTCTTTCTTCTCACTAATTCTCTCTATCTCCCTAAGGCTTTCAATTTTTCATAACGAGGTGAAATTTGGTAGTCTTCTAACTACTTTCATAACCTTCGAGTTCATTCATTTCCTACCAAATGATGGCCTTGGACAACCAATTATGCAAAGTTAGTGCATATTGAAGTATGACCTGTGAGTATTTCTCTGTTTCAGAGACTAAATTGTGTTGTGTGCCTTGTGATATATGTGTGGTTTGATTTTGAATTCTAATTTTGTGTTTTCTTTCTATGACTTTGTTGTTGGGATTGGTGTGTCCTAAGTCTCTTAGGTCTTGTATTTTTGTACTTTTGTAAATTGTAAATACATTTTATTTATTGAATAAAATAAGAAATTATTTTATTTATATTTTGCATTAACTCAATCCAACAAACTAAAATTCCATGGTTATTTTATGTAAACTTAAACATGTATGTGGTTGACATACAAGGTTGGATCATGTTTAAGTAATAACCAAAAGGTTTGTAGTATAAGAATAAGGTTGGGTACGTTACTCTGGTAACACTATGGATATGGCACACTTTGTAATTGTTACAAGGAGTTATAAAGTGTTACAAACCATTTGATCCTAAATGTTCATGTGGAGACATGTGAGTAGAGGCATTTATGCAAAGAGTTTGTATAGGATCGGACTGCGAAATGTTTAATTTCTCTTTGAAATGTCGTTAATCTTTGAAATGTCGTTAATTGTAGAAATTAACATTTCATAGGATGACTATAGGTAACTCGACCTGAATCTTGAGTGACCTATGAACTCCTGTTTTTTAAGGCAATCTTTTGATCTATATGGGTGAGACTGGCCAAATTGTCAACTCAATAAGCCTACCATTTTGGGGATTTGTTTGATTAGGAAGTTGGGATTATATTTTCACAAGATGAAATTCGCTCCTTCCCGTGTTTAGGGTAAGTAGATAAATTATTCTCTTAAGGGTTGATTCTGGGTCGTGAACAATGAGGCCTCACCCTCTCACTAGCCTGAGAGGGGTTAATTTATAGTTAAACTATAAACAGTTTGTTCATTAAAGTGATCCGTGGTACTTAAAGAATTAGATATAACTATATGGGTCAAATAGTAATTTGACCCAGCGGTAGTTATGAGTAATTCGTGAAGGGTTGACTTACTGTTGATTAGTAAATTTTGTGGACACAGAAATACATCTATAGTGCAAAGAGTACAGTTGTAAGTCTCTAGTGGAGTGACCTACAGTTAATGAATATTGATTAATCTAATTAAAGAGCTTAATTTATTAATCTGATATCATTGGAGCTTCTAACTATAGGTCCATAAGGTTCTCTTGCTAGCTCATTAAGAATTAGTATAAGAATCAAATATCTTGGTTTAATTTGAAGTGTTCAAATTAATAAGGGAATTAATTATATGTGATACAATTAGTATAATTTTTATATATACATTATAATATAAGGTTTATTTTGAATGAGATTCAAAATTTATACTTTATATTATAAGAGAGATGAATATTTAAATGATATTTAAATATTAATTATATAAATGAGATTCATATTAAAACTATAGTTTATGTGAGAGAAGGTTATTTGAATATGATTCAAATTCAAATTAAATATGATGGAAATTATTTTAAATGACAAATCTGTTGAAAATATTTACAACTAATAGCAAAATACACAGTTTATCTACGATAGACCGCGATAGATCGCAATAGACTACTATATGTGTCTATTGTGACACAGATAATAGTCTATCATGATCTATTACGGTCTATTGCATATAAATAGTGAAGTTTTGCTATATTTATAAATATTTTGGTTCATTTTGCTATATTTGAAAAAAGCCCTAAATATGAGATATTTAATTAATTTTATTTAATTATTTTTATTAGATATGATTTAATAAATTATAATTAAATTAATAGTAATATTAATTAATAATAATATTATTATATTATCAATTAAAATAACTCCCACGTAGTGAGGAGTTATTTTTTTGTTCTCTCTCACAACATTTCACATAAAGTAGGGGAAGGGAGAGGAAGGAGTCACCAGTTTTTTTTTTTTTTATAGAAGAGTTATGTATTCTTCCTCTCTAGTCCCTCTTCAATTTTCTTTCTTCTTCACAAGAAAATTCTCCCTTGCCAAAATCCAAAGAGAGTCCACACCTCCTTTTTTATTCTTCCAAGAGAATAGCAAGGTAACCATTGTGGTAGTGTTCCAAAGAGAAGAAGTTTTGTACGTTCATTGGAGAATTTTCGGTTTGTGACTTGGGAAAGAGGAATTCCTACATCAAAGACGGTTTTCGAAAGGTAGGAAAACTTCTAATCTCCAATTCTTGGAAAAAGTATGTTAATATATAGTTGTTTATCCATTTAGTTGTTCTCTGTATTTGTTTTTCTCAAACCAAGTTTAATGCACAAACGATCATTCGCTTTCGTTGAAATTTTTTTTTTCTTTTTTTTTTTTTTTTTAATGAGACATAATGATGGTGAAAGAAGCAGCTGGGGTATGACTGATAAGAGAGGTAAAAATAAAAATGGGATTTAGGGAAGACAAGTATGATCAAGGTTTTTGAAAACATATTAGTTTTATTACAAACATGCCCTCAAATGTTAATTCGTGGCCATAACCTTCCTCTAAGTTACTAAATTGCAACTATCATAATTAAGTTTGTTGTATATATTTTATCATTAGTATGATATAATACTAAAATACCACTTTTTTTTTTTTATATATACTTTGAGGTTATTTCAATTTCATTTCAATTAAACTATTATTATTATTATTATTATTATTATTATTATTATTATTATTATTATTATTTAGCTAAAGGAAATAATTTTAAGATTTATTAAAAATATTGACGCTAAATAATAATAATAATAATGATAATAATTTTTATTCAATGACTTACCATACAAAAAAATAAATATTTTACCATTATTTATTGTGAAAATGTTAGTATATAACAAAAATGTTTCACAAAATTCAATAATGAACTAGCATTATTTGTTTTTGTTTTTTTGTTTTTGTTTTTTTAGTACAACAAAGTAAAAAAACTAGAAAGAGTCATAACAAAGAATAGACCACTCCCAAATTTTCAAACATAGATAGCTAACAAATGTGCGACAAAGTTACACCTAGAAACCAAGGACAAAGCAGCGATTATGGAGTTCGCAAATAGCATCAACAAAAGCCTGAATCTCATTAGCGTATCGACATTTCCCAACTAAGAGATTCCAAAGAATTCTAGAGTTAGTTTCAACCCAGAGGGAGAAATGCCAGCCTTAAGGATTTTAAAAATATCATGCATGACAATGACTTTAAGGGTCAAAAAATCATTTTATTTTGACTAATCTGATGAACTAACATTATTATACAACAATATTAAAATATAGGGATTAAATTAAAATTCTCAAAGTAAGTACATGACTAGTTTAGTATTTTAACCTAAGTTTTTTAAGTAAAAGATAATAAAAAGTTAAAAACGTAAAAATAACTTTTTAAAAATCATTTAATGTATCAACTACCTTTAAAAGGTTCCATCCGATTTTATTTTTATTTTTATTTTTATTTTTTTTTGAAAAAGGGTTCCACTCGATTTTGAATCTAACCAATATAATTCAACGACGCCCATTTTGAACTAATCAAATTGATTCAATTCAACTCACATATGGTGATATTAGAGTGTTATTATTTCTCAAAATTGTTCAATTCAAAAATCTATTAACAACCAATATACTAGAACTGTTAAAAGAAAAAGAAAATCAAAAGTACTCTCTAACAAACATTAAAATTTATATACTTCATCAATCATGTTTAAAATCTTATGGATGCAAAATAGTTTAAAAATATATATGTGAACTAAAATCAATGATAACAATTTCAGCAAAATTATAAGCCATTGAATTGTAACTTAAAAAAATGAAAAATAAGTAGATTGTTGTAAATATTATGTATTTAATTAGATTTTCATCCTATTAACCTATTTTTTTCATGAGCTCATTCTTCCTTTATTCTAGCTTTTAGACTCTTCATCTCTCCTATTTTAAGCACTATCAAATTTAGTTTGGTGTCTACCGCATTCACCTTTAGAAACACATCTCTTGTCCAAATTGAAAAATTATGGAGTGGGAAAAGAGTATAAATATGAGAGCTCCCCAAAGGACTTCAAAAAGTGGTTAGAGTGATAGTAAAGGTTCTTTCCCTATACACACCCCATTGTTTGTTGCGTTCTGTAACCATGCTTGTGCGAAAAAAATGAAATACTATTATTTCTTCTTCTTTTAATTTTTATGACCATTAGTGAATTAAAGAATTAATATGGTTAGCAATAAATTTCCAGAACTAATCTTTTTTTTTCATCTTCTTCAAAGACCATATGATTTTGGGTCTCTCTATTCTCCATTACATAACACTTCTCCCTCCTTTCCTCTCTTGGTTTTTCTGATTCTAAGCAAATATTGATTTTCTCTTACCGATTTCAACCCTCCCTTCGAATTGATTTTCTCGTCCAAAGTGTGATAGATAGTGAACTTTAGTCAAATTTATTTAAACCCTAAGGCGAACCATTTTTTACAAATAATAATATTAATTTAGATCATAAAAAAGGTAATTGTTTTAAATGACAAAACTGTTGGAAATGTTTTCAAATATAGCAAAATATCACTGTCTAGTAGTCATAGATAAGGATAGATATTGATAGACATCAATGATAGATACTGATAAATCTGTTACTTTCTATCACTTATAAATAAAGACATTTTGTTAATTTGTAAATAAGTTTACTCATTTTACTATTTTTGAAAATAACCTTTATAAAAATCAATATGATTAATAAAATTTCACCCATTTTTTAAAAACTATAGCTATTTCTTAAAAATAAAATAAAACGTTGGTAAATAAATAAACAATTAAAATTTTTATTTAATATTAAAAAATTATTTTAAATGACAAAGATGCTTAAAATATTTACAAATAATAGCAAAATATCACAATCTATCTGTGATAGATTGTGATGAACTCTATCTGTATTTATGTCACAATCTATCACAAATAGACAGTAAAATTTTGCTATATTTATAAATATTTTAGTCCATCTTCCTATATTTAAAAAAACTCCTTAATATTCATACCTTAAGTAAAATAAATATTGCATAAGTTAAATAAATATGTGTGGTTATAAAAAAAAAAAAAAAAAAAAAAAAAACTAATTTTTATATAAAAGTAATCAAGAAATTTATTTATATCACCATTAAAACTAAAAAATCCAACTAAGAGTAATAGAGTGCTAAAGTGAGCATACTTCCTAACATAATCATATAAATATAACATGTCAAGTAAAAATGGATTAAATATATATTTAGTATACAATTTGTAGGTGTTTTTTAAAATTATTAATTCTATTACATAAGAAATTTAATTTTAGTGTTTATGTTTAAACATTTTTCAATTTTGTCCCACAACTCAAACCAAACAACATGTAGTATATGAAATATGTAGTTCAAATCCCTCACCTCTATTGTATTTCAAAAAATTTAGTCTCTCAATATTAAAATTGACTAACGACAAAGCTACATAATATAATATTATGTTTTGAAATTTGTTCAAATTTCTTAGAAATTTAGGGAAGAAATTATGATTTTTTTCTCAAAGATATATATTTTTTTCTTTGTCTAATTTTTTATAAATTCACTAAATATTATGTCATATAAGTTTATAGCTAATTTTAAAATTTTTCAAAACTGAAAAACTAACTCGAAAAAAATGTTAAAACACAAAGGACTAAATTGAAAATGTTAAAATCATGCAAATTAAATTCAAAAACTTTCCAACTTTAAGGATTAAGAGTATTATAAATATTATAATTATATAGATGTCCATAACCTCCATAGGTTACAAATTCATCCACTAACCTCCTATTACTCTCCCTAACTTTTTTGTCCCCTATTTATGTTTGGTTATTGTAACCAATATTCTTACAACCCCATAAATAGAGGTTATAGAGATCATTTGTAAACACACCTCAATTGAGAATAATATATATATGTTCCTCTAGTTTTTTCTCTCAATTTCTCTCTTGTGTTCATATATTTGTCATTATTTTCTTTCCATTTTATAATACGTTATCAGCACGAGTCTCTACCACTTTGAAGATTTTGTAGAGATTAGATTTGATTACTTAGAATATCAAGGATGCTAAAGACCCGCCATAATTTTCTCTATAATTTTTTAGGTATTTAAAATTTCATTCAAATATGGTGGGTATTTTGATTTTGGTGATTTGGTCTTGTTTGGGTTAGAAGACAAAATTATACGTAGGTGTTTGATGTATTCACTATTGGTTTTCTCACTACCATCATTCATCTTTATTCTATTAAAACTAAAGTACAAAAGAACGTGAGTATTTTAAATTTTTGTATATGCAACATATGTAGATTGTGAAATTGAATTGTAACTTTGACATTAATTAGGTTTTTGCATTAGATCAATTTCTAAATTTTATGTACTTTTATGAGTTTTTTTTTTTTAAAATTTGTTATGTATGAGATTTGAAATTATAAGAATTGGACTAAGCACTCATGGTAAAGATTATAATGTATGGAAAACAAATTTTGAATAACGTGATGCATACCTACAAACAAAATTAATCTCTTTTTTAAGTTCTTATTTGTGTGGGAAAAGGAAAAAGTATATGATAAATATTTGTTTGTGTAGTTGTGACATGTGTGTAAACACAAGCAAGTAATCAATTGAATAAAAAAAAATGTCAATGTTTATTCTTGATTGGTGTTTAAGCCGTACGAAGAAACTGTCGGTAAAGGAAAATTGATATAGTCAATCAAGATATATCTTCAGTTTAAATTCTAGTAATTTAAATTGTCTTCAATTTCTTAAGACTACCAAATTGTAAATTGTCATATAGGTTTATAATTGTTTGTTACTTTGCATGAAGTATGTTATTTAGGCTAAGGTTGTAAATTATGATCTTATTTTATATTTAATTGAGATGTTTCCTAATTAGTTTATATATTTGAATAGGAAAATTCTAGGATCTTTATCTTTTATCCTATGGTTGGAAGTTTTCTAATAGGGATTAAGATTCTCTCCTACTTATATTATCATTTATCTATTAAGATTATCTTCCAATAATACTATATTTTATTTTTGAAATATGATTAGAATAAATATCCAAAACTATCTTTAATTTTATTTGGAAAGGTTTAGGATTTTAAAATATTAAAGATTATTTCTTAAGTAACTTAGTTTTTTTTAAGATTAAAAATAAAGATTAATGATTCACTTGAGTCATTAATATATTAATTAGCTATTAATTAAAAAATTAATGAATTAGAAATTAAAAAAATAAATAGTATAAGGGAACTCTGTCTAAGAATTGTTTTGGCTATGAAGCATTTATGTTAACCATAAGGGAACACCTCTTCCTGGGAACTAACCTGGGAGTTGAATTAGTAAAATTTTTGTCATGTTGATATTGAAATTTCTTTGATGGTTGAATATTTTAATTATTCTCATGTGAATAAATTTGCGAACTTTTGAAATTTATAGTGATTATATGTATTCGATTAAATTCTATCATGACAAAGTTTATGGAAGTTATGTATAATAGCTAATTACTCTTCCTCAAGCTGATTTTGATTTAATGCATCTGAAGTTGCATAAATGAATTAGTGTTCATTGTTTTTTTTGTCTTGCACCTGTAGTTGTGCATATTTTAAATTAATAAGTGCTTATACACTAATAAATTTTATTTATCTAATCTCTTTTGAGATTGAATAAAACAAATGAGCATATAATAATGAATTTCAACTAAATAATTTAATATCATTCCTTGAAGTGAATGTTTCAATATTTAATAATTGTGGTCGGAATCATGTTATAAAGGAATAAATAATGATTCTATTAAAACCACCCACATCCATTATTTTGGAAGAAAATTTTATTTTTCAAATGTGATGCAAAAGAGACAATAATATTGTACCTGTTGTACATTAAAAGTCTTTGAAAATTAAAATCTCCATGAATGAAATAAAAAACGTGAAAGCAAATTTTGAGAATTTATTTGAATCTCTTGAAGAGATAACTTATCTTTTTAACCCCTAAATATGATATTATTTGGATGTTACAAGTTTCTTAAAATCTCTTGAAGAGAAAGTTATTCTTTTTTTACTCAATTGTATATGAGATATTTTGATTGGTCTTGAATCTCCTGAAGATAATAGGAATAATTGATATTTATATTTTGCATATAGTGTATCTATGCATATTATACTTAAAGTAGACAATATGTTCTCAAAATTCAAAAGGATTGAAGCAAAAATCAAATATGATATTGAGTCCTGTAGATTTGATTATTAAAGATTTCGGAAAAGAAAATATTATTTTGTTTGGAAGAGCAAGATTTACCATCAATATACTTTAGTCTCTAGTAAATAAAAGAAAATTTTAGTAGATTTGAAAGGCATATGTTGTATTTGATATTATCTAGAGAGCTGATTGATAATAAGAATGATATATGATATTTATATACTATATCTATTGTCTCCTACAGGAAATGTATATAGAAAAGTTGTCTACTTTTCT
The DNA here is from genome assembly GCA_030954485.1 of Citrullus mucosospermus. NCBI lineage: Eukaryota > Viridiplantae > Streptophyta > Magnoliopsida > Cucurbitales > Cucurbitaceae > Citrullus > Citrullus mucosospermus. Next base: position 8,366,850 of record CM062061.1, on the reverse strand, counting down.
TTCTTAATTGTATTACACACATTCGTGTAATTGAAATATATGCAACAATGAACCTAAGTTCATTGATCCAAATATTATTTATTTGAAATGATGAGTCATTTTGGATCCATAATGAAAATAATTATTAGAAATATACATTGACATCCACTGAAGAACTAGAAGATTCTCCAATCTAATAAATTGTCATTTGTGACTTGTTCTTAAGAGATTAATTATCAAACTCTCACTAGCTAAAATTGAAATTGAATTTTTCCTATTTTTGGAATAGATTCATGGAACAGATTTATTAATCCACCAAAGTTAACCATTTAAACATTTTATGGTTTTTGTTAACACATCCAGTTGATGATCATATATATCCTTATTGTCATACCAAAACCTCATATCTACAAGGTTAGTTGCTCAAATAGTTAAGATAAGGGCACAAATTTCATAATTGCGAAATTTAAAATTTTTGTTTTGATAATGCTAGTGAGTTTATACATCCCAAAAATTTTATAGAAATTATTTTCTATTGATTGGGATAAGTGTTGAATATCCTGTAGCTTATGTTCAAATAGCAAAACTTTTAAATCTGGATAAAATCTTGTTATGTTGTATGCTCTTAGCTAATGACTTATGAGCTTATGGCCAGGAGCCAAATATATTTCATATGCCAGATGTGCAGTCAATATTTCAATTATTATTCCAAAACAACAATTAAGATGATGGAACAATTTATTAAATATTTTTGAACCCCTAACGGGTAATATATTTACTGCACAATTTGCTAATTTTTCTTAATGAAACAATTTTTTCAACATTAGGGGGAGTAATTAAGAAAAGATTGGAAAAAGAAAGAATTAAGAAAAAGTTGGAAAAAGAAATTGAATGCATTAATAGTGTCTCATTTTTATCACCATACAAATCACTTTGAATTAGAAGTTAAAAAAATAATTCATTTGTAAAATATTGCAAATCAAATGCTAGATACATTGTACAAAGTATTTACAATTGTAAGAAAGTGATTAAGGTATATATACTTGTTGCAAATACACCATGTAAATTTGATATCCCAAAGCAACAAGTTGTATGCACTACACCTAGAGCGTGATAAACAATTGGGTTCCAAAGATAAAGACCCTCGGAAAAGAAGTAGTCAATAATCAAAATGACTCAGTTAAGAATATAGGATATTCCAGAAGAAATCCTAAATATGAGTACTCATAAGAATATCAAAGAAAATGCGGATAATAATGAGATCTCGATAAATTATGTCATGTGACATCAAAAAGATGGAACCAAATTTATATAAGTTAACAACATACAATGTTGCTCTTGATATTATTTAGGAAAATGAGTGTTATGTGCTTAGATCTATTGAAAAATGTCTGACATAGAAAGGATTGACTTTTGTGGAAAGAAATAATCCAATAGAAATCAACTCATTTCTTAATTGTGAGGACTAATAGTCCAGACATTGGAGAATGTCAAACATTTGGGATACAAGTAAGTATTTGTAAGAAAAATAAATAAAATAAGGTCACAAGATACAAAACGAGATAAATTCTACATTCATTCTCACAAAGAACGTTGGTTTTTGATTATGAGGAAATATATTCTCTAATGGTAGATACAATAGGACGAGATATCTAATTTATCTCATTGTGTATGAATAGCTTAACATACATCTTACAGATGTAGTCATATCACATTTATATGAATCTCTAAATAATGATATTTAATTTATGAAAATTCCTGAAGGATTAAAGGTATCAAAATCATATAATTCAAATATTAGAAAATTATATTTATCACAGAGATTCTTATAAAACATTCCTGATAAATGTGATATAATCTTATTAAATATTTGTTGAAATAAGGTTATAAAATAAATCTATTTGTCCATGATATTATAAAGAAATCACAGTCAAGATTTACTATGTATATGTTGATGATCTAAAACTCTTGAAGAGATTTCAAAGGCAATAAAGTTTTTTAAGAAAGAAATTGAGGTTATTTTGATAAATAATGTTATTTTAATAAATAATGACAAAAATAGAGTTGGGTTGAAAGTATTGATAAGAATAAGGTAGCAAAATCGTGGACGGGGTTCACGATTTCCACATCGCATGTAAATCAAGGACCCGGTCCATGATTTGCCCTCCATATGGCATGCAAATCGTGGACCCGGTCCACGATTTGCCAATTTCTTTTTTTTTTCTTTTTCTTTTTTCTCTTCTTCATACTCCCTTTCTTTCCTTTTCTTCTTTTTTTTCCTTTTTCGTCTTCTTCTCCTGCATCTTCTTCTTCTTCTTTTTCGACTCTTCTTCTTCTTCTGGTCCAAAATTTGACGCGACCAACTCTAGTGAGCGAGAGCGAGAGATAAGACCAACTCCAACGATCGATCGTCTCTATCGTCTTGCTCTCGCTCTCTCTTTCTTTGTCGAGTGTGAAGTGAGCAAGACGAAGGCGAGAGCAAGAGGAGGAGAAGAAGACGTCTCACTCTCGCTCTCGCTCTCACTTTCGTCTCTTTCGTCTCTTGCTCTCGTTTTCGTCTCGCTCGTCTCGCTCTCACTCATCTCGCTTCCTTACTCACTCACCCAGTCTTATCTCTCGCTCTCACTCTCACTCACTGGAGTTGATCGCGTCGGATTTTGGACCAAAAGAAGAAGAATAGTTGGAGAAGAAGAAGAAGAATCAGAGAAGAAGAAGATGGAGAAGAAGAAGAGAAAAAAAGGGAAATAAAGAAAGGGAAAGAGAGGGAGTCACGAAAAAGAGAAAAAAAAAAAGAAAGAAAGAAAAGAAAGCCCACATCGGGCAAATCGTGGACCAAAGAAAGAAAAGAAAGCCCACGTTGAGCAAATCGTGGACCTGGTCCACGATTTGCATGCCATGTGGAGGGTAAATCGTGGATCGAGTCCACAATTTACATGCCATGTGGAAATCATGGACCCCGTCCATGATTTCGCTACCCTATTTTTGTCAATACTTTCAACCCAACCCTACTTTTGTCATTATTTATTAAAATAACATTATTTTTCTAGAAAACAAATTTTTGCCTTAGCTTTCAAATAAAGCATAAAACAGATGAGATTACATCAAATGATACATAAAAAATCTCATATGGACAAATTACATCATTAAACGAGGGTGGTATGAAAAAGATATATCATTTAATCTAAGGATTCATATGAAGAACTTTAAGTCCTGAAGAACCATAGTTTTGGGAAATAATTGATTTCATATATTTTCTTGTTATACATTACTTGTAGTATTTTTAGTATTTTTTTCTACATAGATATAATATTCTCCAAAAGAAAGATATTGGAGTAGAGTTGAGCATATATTATGTTTTATTTGAGAATTAGTTTTTATTTATTTATTTTCGTTGCAATAAATCTAATTATGATCCAGTTGGTTGTGAAGATGCAGGCTATTTATCTAACCATAAGAGCTAGATCTTAAAAAGATAAGGCTACTTAATTAGTACATGGAGACGAATCTTTATATTATGGCAGTCTATGAAGCAAATTATAATAATTACTGAAATCCTGACGAGTCATAAGACTGGCCAAGAATGTTATTATATGAAGATAGCATCATAGATAAACTTTTACATTCATGACCTTGAAGAAAATGGTGGCATAATGATCCAACAAATTTCTTTCAAAGACGACTTGGCAGACTTATTATAAAGATGTTATTCACAACAGCATTTGAGAAGTTAGTGCACAACATCTTAATGACTACGAGATGTCAAGTAATATTCCCATTAGGGGGCATGTGTTATATACTATGTACATCTAAGGGGGAGTATTATAAATATTATAATTATATAGATATCCATAATCTTCATAGGTTACAAATTCATCCATCATCCTCTATTAATCTCCATAACTTTTTTGTCCCCTATTTATGTTTGGTTATTGTAACCAATATTCTCACAATCCTGGTAGAAATCATTTGACCTATATGTTCTCTAGTTTCTTCTGTCAATTTTTCTCTTATGTTCATATATTTATCCTTATTTTCTTTCCATTTTATAATAGATATATATTGGTCATAAAAGTCTTCAAACTAAATAAGATTATATTATAAGAATATATAAAATTAAACTTAATTAGTTTTTAAAAATAATTATATTGAGTAATGTTTTAAAAAAATCAAAGTTAAAAATTTAAAAATTTACACGTAAAACATAAAACACTAGTGTGTATATATAGGACCAATTATCCAAAATAGCCCTCTAAATTTTCATATTTTAGAAATAGCACGCTTTTTCCAAAATTCAAATAGTTTTTTTCGATTCATCTCGGCCAAGATCGACCACTTAGATTTTGATGAAAAGTTAACATTTGATATCCTATTAATTGCTTTGGGCTTCATTGGCCAGATGTTGTGCATGAACAACTATTAATTGTTCCAAATATTATTCATCTTCCAAATCTTATATATTTTCCATTTTTCTCAAAATTCGGTTATCTTTATCAATTCTTATATTAAATCTTACGGAAATTTTCAAGTCTTTTGCCTGTTTCCACACTCATCTAAATCTCCAAATGGATTCACTAAATATCCAATATATTTTCTAGGTGGATTAAAGGAATTGCATTGTGATATTTAAAATTTGGAAAAGATCAAATTTTGCAAAAAAAAAAAAAAAAAAAAAAAAAAAAAAAAAAAAAAAAAATAATAATAATATAATAAAATAAAATACAAAAAATATAAAAAATTAAGTAAGACTTGAAAAATATATAAAGTCTTTATATTAATTTGCGTAAGATTTGATCGAGAAAATCTAACTATATAGAATTTTAATGTTAATCATGCTTGGAATTTTATAGGGGATAGTACAAAACAATGGATATGATGAAAATGTTAATTTTTTTTTTTTTATCTAAATGTCGGTAGTTGATCTCGACCTAGATAGACCGGAGAAACTATTTTAAAAAATTTAAAAGAAGTGTGCTATTCCTTAAAAATGAAAATATTCCAATGTTATTTCTAACGATGTTGAGAGGGGGGAAAATAATTAAAAAAATCTAAAAAAGAAAAAAGAAAAAAGAAGAAGCAAAATCCATTACGCTCCTAAAAAGTTGTAGATCCGTGGATTTTATGTGCATCCACGTGTCTATTTCTAGTAAGTTAAAATCCAAAAGAATGCAAACTTGTTTAGGATGATAGCTTAAGAGGGATGAAGTTACAGTCTTACCCCTTCTTTGTCTTTACCTAAAACTGTCCAACTTCGCATTTCCTACCCTCTCTCACTAAAATATCTTTTTTCAAATGCCACAAATTTTCCCCTCACGCATTGCGTGTACGTAATAAACTCTTGGACAAATTTTAGGAGTTGTATAAATATTAATTTTAAAATGTGATTATAAAAGAATCTTAATTACCATTAAATCTATTAAAATTATTTTTATATTTATATATTCATTTAACACCATTTTAAAAACTAATTCTTTACTAGCTTTTAAATACAGACTTTTTAGTAAAATTTTAATTTTCAACTTTATTATTTAAAATTAAGATTTATTTCATATAAATTATCTTAAATGATAAAATTGTTGAAAATATTTACAACTGATAGCAAAATACATAATCTATCTACGATACATCGTGACACAGATAGTAATTTATCGCGGTTTATTGTAGATAGACAATGAAATTTTGCTATATTTGTAAATATTTTAGTTCATTTTCTATATTTGAAAAGAGCCATTTATTTTATATATTTATTTTAATTGATTAATTAATAATTATAAAGTATATAAAAAATAATATTAGTTATGTTTTAGTTATTATTATCTAAAGCACGATAATTTAGCATTAATTTACTAAACATTTGTAACCAACTTGTTCAAGTATAAAACTTAAATTTACCAAACTAATACATTTCTTCTTACAGTTGATTTTACTAAATGCACAATTAGCAACAATTATTTTAAAGGTTACAATAATATTAAATGAAACCTAAACCTTGAATTTTTGTTAATGTATCAATTAGTACCCCTCCTTTAAACTTAGATCAAAAGATATGGACAAAACATATAACTGCTTCAATTAAACTTTTAAATTGTATAAGTGTATAAATTTAAATCTTTATTAAAATTACATTCGAAATTCGTCTATGCATTTAATTCTTATTGTGTAGACTTCTTCAAATGTCAAATTAACAAAATGGATAATTAGACTTTATGCACGAATAATTTTCAAATGAAATTTCAGTTGTGAGTCTACATTGATTCACTTATGAAAATCTAGAAGTTAAATTAATAAAATTATATGTCCCACATAAGATATAATTACAAAACATTAGAGTTTAAATTAATACACTTACAAAAGTTCTAGGTTTAAATTCATACAATTAATTCATGATTTAAATTGACACAATCCAAAATTTAAAATGGCAAATTGATATTTTTTTAAAAAAACAATTTTTATGGATCAAAACGATTTTTCTTCTCATTGTTAGCTTCTTTTTTAGTTATTTTTTGGAAAATTATTATAAATAAAAAAATATCAAGGAAAATTATTTTAAATGACAAACTGCTGAAAATATTTACAACTAATAGCAAAATACACAATCTATTTGCGATAGACCGTGATAGACTACTATCTGTGTCTATCGTGACACAGATAATAGTCTATCGAGATCTATCGTGGTCTATTATAGATAGACAGTGGAATTTTGCTATATTTGTAAATATTTGATTTCTTTTGCTATATTTGAAAAGAGCTCAAATATCAAATTATTTACAAATATAGCAAATTTTCATTTTATATTTGTGATAGACCACGATAGACTCAGATAGACATATATCTGTATCTATTTAGTAAAGTGATAGATGTCTATCTAGTTTTATCACGGTCTACCATAGATAAAAAGTAAAATTTTGTTTCGTAATTATTTTCAACCGTTTTTTTATTTTTAAAAACATTTTTTTTTAGTATCAAGTTATGTATATATAGTTTGGTTTACCAATATCAATAACAATAACATCTTAATCTGATGTGTACTTATTGCATATCACATTATTAAAAAAAAAAAAAAATTGACTAAATTAGAGAATTAGCCTTTAAACCCTCAGGTTTGTAATATTAATATTTTTAAAAAATTAAAAGAAAAAATTGTTTAGCGAATCTAAATTTAGGTTTGTTTTGAGAAATGGTTGTTTCTAACTTTAAAATGTTTTGAATGGACACAAGTAGTGTCTTTTTTAAAAACTTATTTTTCTAACATCTTTATTACTTTTCAAATTTTAAACGGAGTATCCATATGATAAAAATACCATATTGTCCCTTAATCAAGTGACTCCAATTTCACTTTTACCCAAACACACAGCTTTTCATAATCAACTTTAGTTTTAAAATTTAAACCTCAATATTCTAATTTGTTCGTCTTCATGTTTTTGTAAAGTTTCAATTGATAGATTTTGTTGTTATTTTTAAAGGAAAAAATTGGGAAGAAAGTTTCATTAAAATTTTCCTTAATAAAAAAATTTTCTATTTTCTATGTGAAACTTTTTGTAAGAATTGAAAAATGGGAAATTTTATGTATGTTTAAAAGAAAAAACTAAACTAAAGTTTACGGCAACTATAATTGGTTATCCTAAATTAATTAACTCAAAATTTAAGTTAAAAAATTAGAATTTCTTTAAGTTAAAAAAAATTAAACTAATGAAATTGGCTAAAAAAATATTAAACTAATTTGAATTTAAGTTCTAAATTGTGTTTTTAAACAAATATAAAAACCATATTTAATATTTTTTTTCCCTTTAAATATATAGAAATATGATTGACAAAATTTGTTAGGGTTGTAAAAATCTTTAAAAAAAGAAAACTTACGGAATTTCCTGTAAGTTATCATAAGGATTCTTGGGAAATCCAGTAAGTTCCCGTAAGGATTCTTATGGGATTTCCCGTAAGCATTTTTTTTTTTTTTTATTATTATTATTATTATTATTATTATTATTATTATTTTTACCTCAATATCATCCTAAAGATTCTTAGGGGAATTCTTGTAAGGTTTTTTTTTTAAAAAACAAATCTCCACCATCTTAAAGGATTCTTATGTGAATTGTATCATTATATCCATATCCAATTTTATTTAATATACTCAACTTGACTTTCATCCAATAATAAATGTTTTCCTTTTTATAAATACATTTTTTTCCTTTTGTGAACCACACCATTTTTATTTTCATTGCTATCATATCATAAATGTGTCACTAACAATTATCCAATTTATTCATAATTTAGCCTACATGACCTAAATTTGAAATCTACAGGAATTGATCATTAATTTCCATTTAGATTTTTTTTTTTAAAAAAATAAGAATAGGTAAACTAAAAAAAATTGAAACAATTTTTATGTTTGTTAAAAAAAAAAAAAAAAACACAACTAGTTTTTATTTTATTTTTAATTTTTAGGTGAAAGTTGACCCACAAATAAGTGACAACATATTTAAAACTAAAAAATAGAGACAAAATGGTATTTTTACTATGTGAGGTCCTCCACAATTTTCCGTTTGTGTTGGGCTTTAATCTTTAAAGTGTGTATAATATGTTTTTACACTACCAATTATATATTAAATATGTTCTTAAAATTTAAATTTTATGTCCAATATATGCTATTCATCTATTTGATAATTTTAATAAATTCACAAACTTTACAAGACACTAACATTTATGATACTATCTTTCTTTTTCAAAGAAGGTTTATGATATTTATTACACATCAAATTTTACTTTATAATTAATTTTAAAATTTTTGAATATGTTAAATATCTAGACATAAAATTGAAAGCTTAGAATTATCCTCTTAAAGTAAAAAACTTTTTAAATATAAACGTGTAAATTCAAGAGTAAACTTGTAATTAAATTTTATTTTCATTTTCATTTCTAATTTTTTAAATTCCTAGTTCAATATTTATTTTAGGTTTTAAAAATAACTCTTTCTAAATATAGCAAAAATAACCAAAATATTTGCAAATATATAAAAATTTCAATTTCTATTTGTGATAGACTACTCTATGTGTCACGATAGACACAAATCTATCTATCGCGATCTATTATAGATAAACCGTGTATTTTGCTATTAGTTGTAAATATTTTCTAGCAGTTTTACCATTTAAAATAATTTCCCTTTTAAAAATCGCAACAATCTATTAAATTGTTACATACCATATAAATTTGGGTTTTTTCAAAACAGAAAAATGAATCAAAATATTTACAAATATAACAAATTTTTACTGTCTATCTGTGATAGACTATGAGATAGGCACATATAGTAATCTATCGGGTTCTATCGCAAATATACTGTGATATTTTACTATTATTTATAAATATTTTAAGCAGTTTTGACATTTAAAATAATTTTTCTATAGAATAGTTGATCATGTAGTAAAGTATTATGCATTTCAAAATAGTAAAACTAAAGTCACGTTTGGTAATTATTTGGTTTTTGGTTTTTGTTTTTGAAAATTAATTAATTCCTCTTCCAAATTTATTCCTTTGTTATCTATTTTTTCCCAATGGTTTAAAAAACTAAAACAAATTTTGAAAACTAAAAAAAGTAACTTTTAAAAACTTGTTTTTGTTTTTGGAATTTGGCTAATAACTAAACTATTCTACTTAATAAAGATGTAAATCATTATAAGAAACAAAAAGAAATACTTATTTTAAAAAAAAAAACTAAAAACAAAAAAACAAAATGATTATTAAACATAATATAAATTAACTTGTTACTAACATAAATGTTTAGAGAGCAGAACTATGGCTTAACCATTCAATTTGTTAGACAACTAAGATACCCATCACAATGATTTATTTTCTAATTGAGGACTAAATAATCCTATTCAAAAATTTAAAACCAAACTAAAATAAATATAAAATTTTAGAAACTAAAATAGAAACACAAAAAAAAGGGCAATTTGCAAAAACTACCGTTCAATTATGGTTTTATAGTGATATTTGCAATTCCACCCTCAAACTTTCAATCGTACAAATTAGATTCTTTATATTATGCTTATAATAATTACAGAAATTGAACTCACAAATCATAAAAATTGAACTAGTAAATTTATACAAATTTTATCATTATGTAAGTTTAAATGTTATCCTATATAATTTATGTAAGTTTGAACGCTTAATTTTTAAAATTTAAAGTTAGAAGTTATAATTGCAACTACATATTTTTTGCAATTTGAAAAAAAATTAAAAAAAACTTAGTAATAATAAAATCACAATTTGTCATCTACCTATTTTAATTCTATATATTTGTAATTGTTTAATTAATAAAAACATTTTGTTTTAGCTTCTTCTCTACTGCAATGCTCAGCCTCTGCAACTCAAATCCTCTCTCTCTGCTTCAAACCACCTTCCCCTCCAAAAACCCTAATCGAACTCCAAACAAGAAATTCCACATCGTAAAAATGGCCGCCGATTTCGACCGAGCCACAGAATTGAAGCAATTCGACGAAACCAAAGCTGGCGTCAAGGGCCTTCTCGACGCTGGCATCAATCAAATCCCTCGCATTTTCATTCACCCGCCAGAAACTCTCTCCGACCTCAAACCAAGCTCTAAATCCCCATCCTCCTCCGCTGCCGTCGTCATTCCGACGGTCGACCTCGCCGGCCTCGACTCCCCTGACCTCCGTCCCTCCATCGTCGGCCAGATCCGAAACGCCGCGTCGACCTTCGGATTCTTCCAAATCATCAACCATGGAGTTCCGCAGAAAGTGCTCGACGATATTCTTGATTCGATTAGGGCTTTTCACGAGCTGCCATCGGAGGCAAAATCGCCGTACTACCGGAGGGACGTCGAGACCGGAGTGTCGTATTTGTCGAACATCGATCTGTTCAACGCAAAAGCGGCGAGTTGGAGAGACACGCTTCAGATAGGACTAGGGCCGGTTGCGGCGGCGCCGGAGAATATTCCAGCGATTTGCAGGGCGGCGGTGGCGGAGTGGGCGAAGGAGACGGAGAGATTAGGGTATTTATTAGAGGAAGTGCTGTGTGAGGGATTAGGGCTGAGATCGGAGCGGCTTAAGGAGGCGACGTACGGAGAAGGGCGGATGATGGTTGGGCATTACTACCCGTACTGCCCACAGCCGGATCTGACGGTGGGGATTAAATCGCACACGGATCCTGGAGTCTTGACGGTGCTGCTGCAGGACCATATCGGCGGTTTGCAGATCCGGCACGGCGGCGGGTGGGTGGATGTTGAGCCCGTCGCCGGCGCTCTTGTTATAAATATCGGTGACTTGCTTCAGGTAATCTTAAAAGATCGGTTGGATTATTTTTGGCAATGGTTTCTAAAAAAAGTAATTAAAAAAAAAAAAAAAACTTTTAGAGTATTCTACAATCATGCATCAATTATTGAATATTAGGTGCATATATCGGTACAAATTTGTTTGATTACTTACCACATTCCAAGAAGTATTTTTGGTAATTACTCTTAATTAAAGTCATTTTTGTATAATTTTTCACCCTTTTTCAAAAGCATTTTCTATTTAAAACCAAAATCACTTAATTAGCTATACTAAAAACAATTGAATTATTTTCTTTTTATGAAAAATGTTTATAGAAAAATTGATTTTGTTTGGAAATTTTTTTTTTTCACAAGTGTTTCTAAGCATATGATAAATTACAAAGATAGAGCTAAATTTGTAATTTCTTTAAAAAATGGATGAATAGTTTCAAAATTAAATTTTAGTGACTAAAATAGAATGAAATTCAAACTACAAAAACCAAAATTGTATTTTAACACAAGAAACTTTACTTGAAACTATTATTTGTCATATAAAATAATATATATATCGAGGTTGGAAAATGTACATAATAGGGAAAATATTAGTCAATTAAAAAATCAACTTTTGGATACAGGTGGTTCAAATTTTGACTAGGAAAAGAGTGGTTCAAATTTTAGTAAGTTCAAATTGTTGGCAAGGTGTTTATAAGTAATAGACAGTGATAGATGATAGATGATGGTAGTCTACTAATATTTATCATTATCTATAAATGATACGTTGTTGTATTTGTAAATAAGTTAACCCATTTTGCTATATTTAAAAATAACCCTACTTTTTTTTTCTTTATTGGGCAATAATAAATTTCGAGGGAGAAATTTTTGACCATTAAGATTTTTGTTTCTTTTCAAAATTTTACATTAAGAAATTGCAATAATATATATAATCAACTAATCTATATTTTTATGGACAATAATATATATAAATTTAGTTCAAAGTAATTTTCATCTATTGCATTAGTAAAAATAAGATTTAATTATAACATGCGGGTAAGATGATTGAGCATTAGAACTCGAGGTTGATAATACAAGTTCATGTTAGTTTAGTTTTACTCATATCAACAAAAATAAAATTTAATTTATTATACATAAATTTAAATCTTTCTTTTTTTTATTTTTTTTCTTCGAAAAGATTTGAAATTTATTCCAGCTAAACACGAAGACCCTGTTTTATAATCATTTTATTTTTTGTTATTGAAATTAAGTATATAGAGATTACTTCTACATTCAAATTTATTACTTTGTTATCTGCTTTTTATTAATGGTTTAAAAAACTAAACTAAAATTAAAAAAAAAAAAGAAAATAACTTTTAAAAAAATAGCTTTAAGAAAAAAAAAAATATTACCAAATTAGAGGTAAAATTTTAAACTTTCCCACTTAGGCCATCGATTTTTAGAATGAAATGATTTTAATCCATTATATATATACACATAATACACACATGGCAAAAATTACATATTTAACTAAAGAAAATTCCATTGAGTAGTTATTATTTTAAGATTGAATTCATTTTTTAAATTCTTACAAATCTCTTGGATGATGTGTAAACAAGTCAAATATTAAAAAAAAAAGAAAAAGGGTAGAGAGAACATTGACTTTTTCGTTATATAATCAAACGACTTGCAACAATTTTCAAATAATCCTATTGCACATACAGCATCTAAGTTCCAAAAGTATTATTTTGTTCACTTCAGTTTAGACCCCTCAACAAACTTAAAAGCTTTTGGTCAATAAATTTTTATAAAAGTAAAGTCCTTCAACTTTCATATGTAGTTCTTATATATATTTTAAGATCTGTAATAATAATTTCATTTTTCAATTTAACAATTTTATCTACCTACTTTTAAATTTGTAACAATCTATTTTCTATCTTAAAAAATCTTATCAAACTTAATTTTTATTTAATTTTGTAACGATTTAGTCTTTATAATTTATAAATAAACTTGATCCTTAATCTTTAATTATTATTTTTATAATTGAGATTAATTAAATTGTTACAAATTTTAAACTAAAATGATTAAATTAATACTTTTTAAAATTGAGAGATTAAATTATTACAAATGTGGAAATACTCGGACTAAATCTAGACAAACTAAAATTTAGTGATTAGAAAGTTCATTGACCAATTTTTTCTCTAACTTATAATATAACCATATTTTAAAATGATGTTGACGTGACACGTGATTTGAAGAGTATCTTGTAGTATTGTTTTTTTTTAGTGTAATTTTTCCTTTAATGTTGTTGGTAGATCGCATCAAATGACGTGTACAAAAGTGTGGAGCACAGAGTACTAGCAAACGGAAAGTCAGAAGCACGGGTTTCAGTCGCAGTTTTCTACAACCCTAGAATTAGAGATAATTTATACGGACCACTTCCAGAGCTAATCTCATCGAACAGACCTGCTGTTTATCAACAATTCACATACGCTGATTACATAACAAGGTTCTTCAACAAGGAGTTAGATGGCAAATCATTGCCCAACCATTATAGAATATGAATTTCATGCTTGTTCTATTATTATTATTTTCAAACTTTGAAAATGTTTCTTTTTTTTTTTTTAGTTTTTAAACTTTTTAAAACATTAGCCATGTAATTTTTCTTTTTCTTTTTTTTTTTTTTCACTCAATATTCTCCTTACTGTAATTAATTTTTGTGTGATTATAGTACATCCATATACACACTCTTCTAGATTACATTACACTATCTCTTTTTTAAATTAAAATATTATTGAAAAAATTACTTTTTTAGTCTCTAAATTTTGAAAAGACCTCATAGTTACTACCAATTAAATTATGTTCAATTTGGCTAAAAAAAATAGATTTAAAAATTTCCTAACTTTATATTTTTCATTAACTACATTTTTACTAGCTTTGTTTCTGTTAACTATTAAAGTATTGCTATTAACATGAGTCAAACCCAAATTACCAAATATTGCAATCTAATCTCAGATCAATAAAAAAGTTTGTTGTTGGGTTTGTGAAATGCAAGACAAAAGTCTTAGTAGGTAAATAATAACATTCAAAGAGAAGACTTTGTAGTTAATGAGAAATATAGACTTAGGGGCCTGTAGACCTATTATTCAAATTTTGGGAATTAAAAATAGCTAATTTAAAATATGGAGACTAATTCCACCTATCCTTGAAAGTTGAAAGACTAAAAATGTATTTTTTTTCAATACTATCTTAATCTCTATAGCTTGATACTAGCTTCTTCAATTTTAGTTCTTGTACCTCTAACATATCCAATTTTAATCTCTATATTTTCAATAAATCCTAAGTTTAGTCTTTCAAAAATAACTTTTATCAAACTATGTTAAATAATAATAATAATTTTGGTGCAAGAAATTGAAAGATTTAGCACTATAGTAACGAAAATAATTAGGATCTAAAGCACTCTAATTACATCAATTTTGAAGGTCAAACATGCTGGTTTTGAAAGCAAAAAATGGAGAAGAAGAACTTGTTGAAATTCAAAATTCAAGCTAAATTCTTCAAATTTCAGATCACAAACTCTTCGTGGACAACCTCTAATGTCTTCTTTGTTATTCTCAGGCCCAAGAGCTGATTGTGGGATCTTGAGCTGAAGAACACATTGTTTTTCAGTTTTTGAATGAATGAGATTTTTTTGGCAATTAGCCACCAAAACCTTAACCAATTTCTTCAATCACTTTTTTCTCTTTAAAGAAGAAAACATACAAATCAGATTGGCATGCATGAAGACAACTAATCAGTCGAATAACATACTCAATTTGGAGATGGAAGAAGAAGGTGGGGATGATTCATGCATGAAGAACCCCACCTACTATCAACATGCATAGTGGAAAAATCCATTTTCAAAAGATGGATTTAATATTCAATTTCATAAAGTTGAATTTAATTCAAAACTAATTTCAAAAAATTAATTTTAAATAAAATTAATTATATAATAAATTTAAATAATAATTAATTAAATTAATATTAAATATTAAATTAATAATTTTTCCACTTTTCCCAAAAATTCCACTTCGATGATTCTCTATGCATCCTAAAAATATTTAAATCATATTTAAATTTTCTAACTCTCTGATTTTGTCTAATTCATAATTAACGAGCAAATCATAAAAATTTGCTCCAACACATAATTCGAACATTTCAAATTCACTAAATATAATGTTCTAGGGTTTAGTCCAGAGCTAACATGGGGACCTAGTGGATCTACAGATCATGAACTCTAACGATCTGAAATTAACCGACTAAACTCTTTAACCTAGTTAATTAATATTCGTTAACTACCGGGTCACTCAATTAAAGCTCAATAGTTGTACTCTTCTCACTGTAGATATATTTATGTCCACTTGAAATTACCATAATAATTAAGTTGATCCTTCACAAGTTGTTCGTAATTTACAGCTGGGTCAAAATTACCATTTTATCCCCGTAATTACATCTCGTTCTTTAAGTCCCACTGATCCTCTAATAAACAATCGGTTCGTGGTCCAACCAACAAACTTAGTCCCTCTTGGGCCAATGAGAGGGTAGGGTCCTTTGTTCAAGTCTCGGAGTCAGTACTTAAGGGAACAACTTATTTACTATCCTAATAGGTAGGAGCGAATTTCATCTTGCAAGACTATGTCTCCAGCTATCTGTCTAATCTTATCCCTAAAATGGGAGGCATATTGAGTTGGCGTTCTCGGACTATTCTCACCTTTGCAGATTAAAGGATAATCTCAAATAGACAAGAGTTCATAGTTAGCTCAAGATTAAGATCGAGTTACCTAAGTCATCAGGTTTGAAATAATCAATTTTAACAGTAAATAGTGTCATAAAGTAAAAATGATTATTTCATGGTCTGGTCTTATGCAATCTCATTGCACAGAACGCCCCCACTCACATGTCTCTACATGAACGATATAGGATCACATTGTTTGTATCAAATACAAAATGAACTACATCCATAGTGTCCCCAAGATAAGGTATCTAACATTATCTTTATATTATAGACCATTTTGGCTATTTACTTAAACTTGATCCACTTTTTATGTCTATACATAAAGTCTAAGCATACAACCTATAGCCAATTAATCTTAGTTTGTTAGATTTAATAGAATAGAAATTTTATTGAATAAATTTTCACCAGACTTTTCTTGCAGGTATTGGATGCCCAAATAAGGACTAATATATGGTTGATGTTATCTATGAAACAACCAAAGTATACGACTTTATTACAATCACAAAATATGCCGCCAATTATGTGATAGTCGGCAATCCATGTTTTGTGCTATCACATCTCTTTCTTTACTAAACCATTAAACCGTAAACCATCCTATCAAAGCGAAACTCCATCCAAATCTGTCAGGTCAAAGTAATCATAGCTTAATTGACATATCATATGAAATAAAGATTGTTGACTTAAAATATAAATTCCCCTAATATTTATTGTACTAATAAAAATCCTACTAAACTTTTATTTATTTACTAATTTTAAAATTATATGTAAGACAATTGGTGAGAGAATTGAACCTCTAACTTTAAGGTCAATAATACAAGACTACCAGTTGAGCTATGCTCATTTTGGTCATCTATACTAGCTGAACTTTGACAAGATATTGTCTTTTGTTTCCTACCATTACTCCATGTCAGTTGAGTTATACACATGCTCATAATAATGCTATTAAAATCCAAAAAATGAAATGCATTCTTCTTTATATTTTCTTAAATCTTTTTTCTTCTTAACTAAATCGTTATTTTCATTTTTTTTAAGGAACATCTTTCTCAATATTTTCACATTTAGGTTTTTAGATTTAGATACCAAATCGCCCTTAATTATTATTATCTCCATATTTTAATGATATTTTTGAATATTTATTCACTTTTCTAATATACATATTTTAATTTAAGGTAATTATTCCAAACACTTATGATAAATTCGGTTAAAAAATATCGTTATTATAAATATTTGTATTAATATAGATGTCTCATAACTTGTAGAAGTACAAGTTATTTGTGCTTTTAAGTTAGAATAATGAAGGTAACTTAGTGGAAATTGTATTAGCCTTAGTAGAAAATCATGCAAAAAAATACTTTATTTGTGTGGAGCATGTATAAGATTTACGAAATATCATGCTTTAACCCAATTAAATGCAAAAAATTCAGGTGGATTACTAAGGCATTGGCAAGCCTAAGCAGAGAATCATGTGATGTGGCAAAGCAATGTCAAAGTAGAGTTTGCGGCGAAAGATGCACTGAACATATAACCAGGGGCCACCGACAATTGCAACAAGCTACGTGGAAAAGTTGCATGATGTGCCTACTGTGGTCCTGAATGGCAAAGTGGTCCTTAAAGGATTGAAATCTCTAACACAGTATAAGCAATACAGAACCAAATTCGAAATAAATTGGGATTTTGAAATATCAATACATTGAAAAAAAAATACAGAAAAGCTACTGTATTAATTCTAGGGTTAAACATGCTTTAGAGATAGAACCTTACATTCGTTATCGACTCTGAACACCACCACCACGAACCTCTCCTATTCTCTAAGTGATGAGATGAAAGATTGTGAATCATTTAAAACGAGAGAAAACCGAAGAATATTTTTAGTGAGAGAAAACCCTACCTCTCTCTGTTTCTTTTACAGGTATTTATTGAGAGAGCAATCAAGAGATGTGGGATTATACCATGTAAAACGTAACTCTCACATATGAGAGTTACCTTTTCAATTAATTAATTAATTAATTAATTAAATTATTTAATTTAACAAACAAATAAATAAATAATAAATAATAAATAATTAAATCTAATTTAATTAATTATTTCATTGAAATCATATTTAAAAGAACATCTCCCATATAACCTATAGTTTTAATTCATTTAATTTAATTAAAATTAATTAAGAAAATAAATTATTTAATTAATTAATTTTCAAATTAAATATCCAATATTTAATTTAACCTACATTTGAATCATATTCAATTGTTATTCTCTCATAACTTATAGTTTTAATGTGCATCTAATACACATTAATTTTAACCTATAGTTTCAATATAAATCTAATTCATATTAATATTTGAACTAGTTCAAATATTTAATTCTCTCAAAAATTAATTTTGTATCATATCCAAAATTAAATTTATATTATAAAGCTCAAAATAAACTTTATATTATAATGTATCATCATACATTATATTATTTCCCTAAATAAATTTGAACATTTCAAATTTCATTCAAGACATAAATACCTCATCACTCTTTACGAGGTAGGAAGGAGACCTAATGGACCTACAAATCAGAAGCTCCAACAATATGAGATTAATCGACTAAACTCATTAACCACATTAATCAATATTCGTTAACTATGGGTACACTCCACTAAAAACCCACGGCTGCACTCTTCTAGAAAGGTTGACTGTGAGATCAAATTAATGTTTCTTACCAAATTAGTGGAAAAATTCACTAACTTGATGAGTGGAACATTTAATTAATCTCAAAATTCTACACTTTGACAAATAATCTTTGGCATGCATTAGTGGAATGTGTGTTGTCAACTTTTGGTGAACTTAGACATGCAAAAGTTGCATGCAATTTGCCCTTTTTTTTTTTTTTTTTTTGAAAAAAAAAAGAAGACCTTTGTTCATTTAGTTTTTTTTTTCTTCTTCATGAGAAAAGAAAAAATAAAATAAAATCTTGGAAAATTTGAAGTTTTTGAGAAACTAAATTTTTCTTCTTTAAAGAGTCCCACCACTCTATTCCAAGCCTTTGAGAATAGCTAGAAAGACCTCTTGGTGGTCCAAGTGGGAGCAATTTCAAGAAAGGAAGAAAAACTATAAAGGTACATAATTTCTTTCCTTCTTCTCTAATTCATTTTGTATGATAATGCATGTTTAATCCTAAGTTGTTATATGCATCTAGATTGTTATTTCGATCCTCTTTCGTTTTCACTGCGCATGTATGTATGAGTTCCGTCAATAAGACGGTGAAGTCCGAATATCGTTCCTCTAAGGATCTAATTGTGAAGGTTAAAGTTACTTAGCTATTATAGAATCAAATCAATTTTATTTGAGGAATAAAATTGAAATTGTGTATAGAAAATAAAACTAAATAAGTAAAGCAATAAGATAAGAAACACAAGAGTCAATTCATGATTTCTTGATGTGTAAATTCGTGATTAGGGTTGTTGGAAACCCTCCAATTTATAGAGTTGGCCGCCCAAAATTATTTCCAAAAATACAAAATCTTCATTTATGAAAAGTTGGCGTTGCGGCGCTGGTCAATGGCGCTGCGATGCTGACCGATATGGAAAGACAGCACCGCCGGGCTGTAGAACGGCGCCGCTACACTGAGATGACTTCTGCTCTTAGGGAAAAGCGCTGCGGCAACGCCGGTACGGCGTTGCCCTATTTTTGGCAGTTTTGGTGTTTCCTTCACTTTTTCACTGTATTCTGGCTTGGCTCGATTTTAATCTTTTGGTATTCATTTCTAATTTTCTTTATTTTGACCTGAAAACTACTACCAAACAAGTGAAAACTAATATAAACTCCCTTAATTTGAAAGAATAGAAAGCACTTTTCAAGCGCTTTTCATACACCATTTTTGAAAATGAACGCTTCATTAACGGAAAAAAATAACTGAGTACATTTGTTCAATTAAACTATATATAGATTTTCTAAAAATAAAAATCTATTTCCAAAAAATAACTTTGCAGCTCTCATTGCACAAGTTGAAATGGCGTCTCCCTTTCCAATCTTGAGTGTCATTTCACCCTCCTCGAGCTACTGGAAGGAACTAATTCCCTATAAAGAAGAACAAACGTGATTACTGGCACCCGAATCAAGTATCTAGGTATCATGGTCATTTTCCACTAAACAAGTTTCTAAAACAAGTAAATCATATTTACCTTCCTTTTCCTTCTTCTTCTCAACAAGGTACTTACGGCAATTGCGTTTCTAATGACCATCCACATGGCAGTGGAAGCACTTGCCTATGTCAGCCACCTTAGCCTTACCCTTGTTTTTCCCCGCAGCGGGAGCCTTCCCCTTTCCTCCTTTCTTTTTATGGATCTTATTAGAACCAGAAGATGAGGGAATAGACTTAGGTCCAGAGGATGTACCCTTGTGGAACTTCTTGAAATGGGCAACATTTGCCTCTCCATCGATCGGTCCCTTATTTTTCATAAGAGACTGATAAGTCTATAACTCATTCAGGAGGGTTGTCATGGTGTACACAATTTTATTCATAACCGGATTGCTGCGAAATTGAAGGGAGCTCTTCGGAAGAGATTCTAGAATAAAAGACACTTGACTTTGCTCGTCAATGACCCGCGCCGTTCATTTCAGCAACGTTCAATTGGACCATCAGGTCGAAAACATGTTCTCTCACCGATTGGCCTTCCTTCATACATGTATTATAAACATACTTGAGGGTCTTGTGTTGGGTTTATGAGGATAGTTGTCCAAACATTTCCTAGAGGGACTCTAAAATCTATCGTGCATTCTATCGTGCATTCATCATGGCCTCATATTTCTTGTTGAGTACGTCAGAAAAACTCGCCAAGATATAGACTCGGGCCTTGTCATTGGCCTTTGTCCAACGATCATGTGCATCCCTAACAGATTGGGATACATTACTAGTGGGGATAGGAGGACACTCCTCCGTTAAGACAAACTGTAGATCATCTATAACCAGAATCATATTCAAGTTAGATTTCCATGTTGTATGGTTGTCACCAATTAGTTTTTCATTTTTAAGCATTGCGACGATTGAGGAAGACATGCTGAAATAATAAACAATTAACCGTTTTATTTATCTTTTCCTTAACCCATTACACAAGCAAACAAAATTGCAAGTAATCCAATCAATTCAGCAAAAATAAGCAATCAAAGAAACCCTAATAAACTATTGATTTAGTTTTTGTAATAATGCTTTAGAGGTTTAGAGCAACAGCCCCCGAAGAGTGATTAGCCACTACTCCTTTGAAATGAGACAATTCTCAACTAATGCCAGAATAACTCATATTCCTATAGACATTAGCCACCGTTGTTTGGTCAAGGATTCGTTAACTATTAACTCATCCTCGTAAGTGTAACCCTCCCACTTTCAGATCCTAAAGGTACGCACCAACAATCTACCATTAGGAAAGACAATTTTTGGTAATTAACCTAAGTGAACCTATCCTTTTCAGGAGTTTGCGGTGTTCTGAAACCTATAATCAGGCCCTCCGAAGGGATGGTCGCTCCAGGATGATACACAGGCAGATCATAAGAATCCTATGGTGCGACATAGGGTTGGAGACCGAGGGATACGTTGACATGTGTCTCGCTCCCACTTTTTAAGACATTTTTTCATTCACCTTGTTATTGAACTATACAAACACTTTCTGAAGGGAGGTAGCTCCCAGGGCAACACGAAGCCAAGTATGGATCTTACTGTGTGAATAATCAGGAACGTAGGAGCAAAACTTGATATACACATCTAGTTTTGTAATTTTCCTCCCACTAAAATGTCTTACCTTATCATAGGGTTATTTAACTTAGATAAATTTGGCTAAGTCAATCTATCTAAGTCTATGCCTACTATAACTCTTATAAAAGGTCTTTACACTAATGTTATAGGTGATTAAATCATTTAATTAACATAGTGACAATGCATACTAATAGGCCTTAGGTTAGTTCAACTCAGGTTCCAATTCAGTTTCCAGTTAGAAGGTGTTTCGTAAACCGTCAACTTAAATACCCTCAATTTTTTTTTTTTTTTTTTTGAAAGTAGATACCCCCAATCTTGACAGAACTGAAATGGTAGAGTTCCCTTATAACCTAAAGTCTTATTTGTCCTAATTAGTCATATTTTAAAACTATTTAAAAACAATGTAAGACAAAATTCTAATCTTATTAGAATTAATGTGATCTTCAGTCTAAATTAATTTTAAACATTTAAAACCAATTTCCTAAGATCTTATGTTTGCATGCAATTCTTAATTATAGGTTGGCGGTTACTAATCATAAATTTTATAACTATTACAAATTTTAATGATTAGCTCTAGAACATGCTTTCTATGGTTTAATTAATTAACAATCAAATTCTAATTAATTAACCAACCATATTACATGCATTTCATGACATAATATAACAATTATATTAATCTATGGATGTATCATGCTCAATGCAAATTGATTTTCATTTAAAATATAACACTTATATTAAATAAATCATGAAAATCAATCAAGCATTAATAAAACATTAATAAATATAATTATTTATATTTATTTAATTAATGTCATACATCATGCATTAAAACCATATATTATAACATTTGTAATATACTAAAATACATGAACATGCTTAACCTATGGCGGGTTATCACTAAATGACATCCATAAAGCATTTAAATAGCAATTAAACCGGTAAAATTGGCCCCTAAGATGAAATAAAGCTATAAATTACATTAATTTATGCTAAAAATTTCTTAAAACTTCTTCTACCACTCCAAAATTGGACCAAAAACCCTCGAACCGCTTCGAATTGGGCCCAAAAACCATGAACCAAACAAAAAATGCCAAGAACCAGGCAAAACCAGCTAAACCAAACCAAATAGAAGCTAAACTAGAGCAAAAATGCCTGAACTGGAGTCGAATCGCATGAATCGAAGCCGAATCGTGCGAACTAGAGTCGAACCGCGTGAACTGCAGCTGAACCAATTCTCCAGCAGAGCCGAGCTGAGCCGCGACGCCCTGCAAGTTCCTGCTGATGTCATGTTGACGTTAGCCCTTTTTCTTCTCTGCACACCTCCGTCTATTTTTTTTTCCTTTTCATTTCGCCCTTCGTGCAGAGACCTTCTTTGCACAAATTCTTGGCCTCCGTTCATCCGTTTTGGCCAAATTCGGTGTCGTTTTTCTTCTTAGAACATCCCAATTCAAAATTGGGCTTACAAAAGAGTAATTTACAATAAAAGATGCCCAAAAACACAGAGGCCTTTACATTTGATCAAATAAAAGGTTATAAATTTATGACCATTTTTATCGTAAACATTCAATGGCAAACCTACATTCAATAATGCAGAAATCCACAAAAATCAATGCAAATTTCAAAAATCCCGAATTAATTTTACGAGATGGCTTTAATACCAATTTAAAGGGTTGAAATCCTTAACATAGCGAAAACAATATAGAACCAAATTAAAAATAAATTGGGATTTTAAAATACCAATACATTGGGAAAAAAATATAGAAAAGCTACTGTCTTAATTTTAGGGTTAAACATGCTTTAGAGATAGAAACTTACATTCGTTTTCGACTCTGAACACCACCACCATGAACCTCTTTTATTCTCTGAGTGATGAGATGAAAGATTGTGAATCCTCGATAAAGGGATAAAACAAGAGAGAATTTTTATCGAGAGAAAAACCTACCTCTCTCTATTTCTTTTGCAAGTCTTTATTGAGAGAGCAATCAAGAGATGTGGGATTATACCACGTAAAACGTAACTCTCACGTATGAGAGTTACCTTTCCCATTAATTAATTAATTTAACAAATAAATAAATAAATAATAAATAATCAAATCTAATTTAATTAATTATTTCATTTAAATCATATTTAAAAGAACATCTCCCATATAACCTATAGTTTTAATTCATTTAATTTTAATTAAAATTAATTAAGAAAATAAATTATTTAATTAATTAATTTTCAAATTAAATATCCAATATTTAATTTAACCTACATTTGAATCATATTCAATTGTTATTCTTTCATAACTTATAGTTTTAATGTGCATCTAATACACATTAATTTTAACCTATAGTTTCAATATGAATCTAATTCATATTAATATTTGTACTAGTTCAAATATTTAATTCTCTCCAAAATTAAATTTATATTATAAAGCTCAAAATAAACTTTATATTATAATGTATCATCATACATTATATTATTTCCCTAAGTAAATTTGAATATTTCAAATTTCATCCAAGACATAAATACCTCATCACTCTTTATGAGGTAGGAAGGAGATCTAATGGACCTACAGATCAGAAGCTCCAACAATATGAGATTAATCGACTAAACTCATTAACCATATTAATCAATATTCGTTAACTATGGGTACACTCCACTAAAAACTCACAGCTGCACTCTTCTCACTGTAGATATATTTTGTGTCCATGAATATAGACCAATAACAGCAAATTAGTCATTCACAAGTGTTCGTAATACCAGCTAGGTCAAATTACCGTTTCACCCCTAGGTTACTTCTAAATCCTTAAGTACCAATGCTTCTCTAATGAACAATTTGTTTATGGTCCAACCATTAAACAGTAATCCTTCTCGGGCCAGTGAGAGGGTAGGACTTTTTGTTCAAGTCTCGGAGACACTACTTAAAGGGACACTTATCTACTTACCCTAAAGATGGGAATGAATGAATTCCATTTTGTATAATTATGTCCTCAGCTCCCCACTCGATCTTGTCCCCAAGATGGTAGGCATATTGAGTCAGTAAATGGCCACTCTCACCTATACAAATCAAAGGACAATTCCTTGTGAACAGGAGTTCATAATATACTCAGGATTAAGATTAAGTTGCCTAGGTCATCCTATTGAAATAATACCCTAACTAGTCAACGGAGTAACATCTAGCTATCACTATTTCGTGGTCTGGTCTTATGCAAACTCATTGCATAGGATACCCCCACTCCCATGTCATCTACACGAACGTGTTAGATCATTGTGTTTGTATCAAATACAAAGTGAACCGTATCCATAGTGTCACTAGGATAAGGTACCCAAACTTATCCCTATACTATAGACACTTTAGACTGTGTCTTGAACATTGATCTCCTTATGTCCCCACATACAGTTCAAGACTCATAAAATAGGTTAGGACGTTAGTTTATTGGATTTAGGTTTATTAAGACAAAACAAACAAAAACAATCAATAACGCTTATTGAAGTAACACATTAATAACTCTTTATTAATGATTTAATAACGGTCAAATAATTACATTTGCAATCTATGAGTTTTAGGGTATAAAACCCAACTGTTCCCACGTCCAACTATAGATAAAAGCAACCTTGAATCATGTAGGATCGGTATGGGTATGGCAACCCTAGAGGGGGGGTGAATAGGGTTTATTAAAATTAATTTAAACTTTTTGCTAATGTGGGCCCAATTAAGCAAATTAATAAACTCTTTGCAAATAAGTAGTTTAAACAATAATTTTTATGCAAACAAATTCACTTTGAATTAAACAAGAAATTAACAATCACACTTTAAAGCACCCTGTTTAATTCTAATAAAAAGATTGGTAATGAATATAGAAATTTAAGAACAACCAATATGAGCAATTAATTTCAAGAATTAAAAATTGCAATGAATTTTATGCAATAAAATATATTAACAAAAATTAATTGCAAAAATAAATTAGGAGAGGGATAGAGAAAATGACACCGTGAATTTTATAGTGGTTCGGCAAAACCGGCCTACGTCCACTTCCCAAGCTTCTCTTGGGTACTTCACTAGAAGTTTTTGACTCTTTCCACGGCTTAGAGTCGAACCGCTACAACGTTCTTTTTCCGGGCGCAAGAACAAACCCGATCCTTTCCACGGTTAAGGATCAAACCGTTACAACAACTCTTTTTCTCGAGATCAAGAGCCAACCCAACAAAAATTTGGAAAAAACAAAAAGCACACTTGACAAACTCTCTAAATAGAGTGGATTTACAAGTTTAAGCACTTCACAAATAAATCCTCACAATATAATATACCTCTCTCAAGAATAAGATGAAAAGAAGAAAATTGAAAGCTTGGAAAGAGAGCAACAATGGTGGCTTGGTGAATTATGGAGGATTAAAAATAATAAGAGTTGTTTATAATTTTGGAGAAGATGAAGTGTTTAAAAAGAAATGAAAGTGGGTGAAAACCAAATTAATTTGGACCATTAGATCTTTGTAAAAGAAAATTGAATGGTGGAGATTTAAACTCAACTAGCCGTTAGACACAAACATATAATAATATTAAATTAATCTTTTTAAAAAGCAACTAGCCGTTAGACACAAACATATATAATAATATTACATTTATCTTCTTTTTAAATTCATTTTCTTTTTAAAATCATTTTCTTTTTAACATCAATCCAAAAATGAAAAACCCACAAATTATCACTTCTTCATTGCTTCAAGTGGCACCTTTCAATTAGTCCACTTTGATTAAAAAAAATATGCCACGTCATCAACTCGGGATTTTCCCATTAAACTTGTTTTGACCATATCTTCTTCGTTTGAACTCCGGTTTGAGTGATTCAAATTGCATTGGAACCGTTGTTCCAAACTCCACACAATAGACACTTCAAAACACTCAAATGGTTAATAAATAAAATCAGGTTTGTTTTCATCAAAACACTAATTAATCAATTAATTAAAATTAATTAACTGTAGATTAAGGGCCAAAAAGCCAACAAATCAGAGAAAGGATCAGACAAGAAATTGGAAGATCAAGAACATTCCCTCCCAGTTCCCAAAAAGAATCCTCTCGAAAATACCACCAACACTCATTTCCATTTTTGTTGGGAATCAGAGCTCGAGATAGATCTCTTCTTCCCTTTATCCTTCCATCACCTCTAGAGCACAGAGAAAGAAGTAGAAGCACAACCAAGCTGACGGGAAGCAAGACATTGTGTCCGAAAACTTGTTTATCATCATCCAATCATTTCTTCGCTTTCTGTTCTTATTTTCAGTTTATTGAATCTATTATTGTAGACTCTTCTAACATTTAATCCATCATGAATTTCATCTCTTTTCTATCCCCCATTTTTACTTTTCCACCATGAGTAGCTAAATCATAAATGAGTTAGGGTGAGTTTATCAAGATTTTGGCGAACATAATAAGGGTAGAAGTTCAACTTGCTTAATGTGTTAATTTTTTTGTCTTTTGGTTCTAGCTAGCTAATCAGATCAAGTGGTAACAATTAACTGCTAGAGAGTAAGTAGATGTGGATCTTGTTAAGCAGAGTAAGAAGTGTCATTAAAGATAAAGATAACCTTACGTTTAAATACTTTAAGCATGCATCATAGAAATATGAAGTATGTGGCAAACTCATTGAGAGGTGGAGTATCTCTGTGGTTATGAACATGAATGGAAACTTGATATTATGTTCAGAGGGGTTGATGATATATTAATCTCAACCCCAGTCCCCTCATCTTCGCATTTTTCTCACATTCTTCATTTCTTCTTCATTGTGCATGTTAAAACATCTCATTTACGTCTAAACTATTTTCTTTGTTGTCATTCATTTTCATACTTTTATCACTTACAATATGAAAATTATTGATACTCTATGCTCGTGAAATCGAGCACAATAGCATTACTAGATCAGTTGAGCCTTAAGAAGATTCCTATGTTCGACCTCGGACCTCACTAGATTGCCTCTTATCAAGTTTATACTTGGGCTTTTTAAGAGAAAACTTGTGAATTTAATAGTTTTAATCCATAATATTTGAGCGTTGTATATATTATAACAAGTTTTTGGCACCATTAATGGAAATTTTTGTTGAAGATCCTATTGATTTGTGTTTTGGTTATTTTCTTGGTATACACAGGTACAAATTCAATTTAGGCAAGTTTTTGCTGAAAAATTGCGCAAACAATATATTAGCGACAGTACATCGTCTGAGTTTGATATTGAATGGACCTTCCGTCGAAGGGCAAGAACCAATCAGCGTAGAAGGCGACAAAATAGGAACATGACCGACCCACAGAACAATCCCCATGTCAATCCTCAGAACAATCCCAACGTACAAGATGCGACCAATGATGAGAATGCTCAAACAAATCCTATACTCCTTGCACACAATAGAAGGAAAAAACCAACTTATTCTCTCGTAAATCTTTTACTAATAATAAAATAATTAAATCATCCAATAGTCCTCCGCCATAATTTATGATTTTCCAAAACATATCAAATTCTTCTTTACCGGAAAAGAACAAAAGGTGAGCATTTTTACTATGTCATAGGTGTAGGTACCTTCTAAGTTTCAACTTCCACTTAGAGAAAGTAAGTATCTATTTTAAGAAGCCTTATAAAACAATATATGAGCCAACTAAAATTGCAAACAATAAAAGAATCTTTATAGCGTTTTTGGTAGTAACAATTGGCTGAAAAATTGCGAACAATAAACAATATATGAGCCAAACAAGTTTTTGTCGGAAAATTGCAAACAATAAAAAACCTTTTATAGCATTTAGTTTCCATAACATTAAATATATGCTATTGAAAGTTAATTTTTTATATCACTCTTTATAGCGTTAAAAAAACATTATGGAAAGATGAGGACTTTCAATAACATGGGCTATGACAACATATCGAAAACACTATGAAAAGTCTATAATGATAGCGTTTTTTTAATGCTATCGTATGTGATATTTGTTGTAGTGAATGGTGAAAACTTACTTGATTATTAACTTAGCTTATTTACCTCTTAAGACCAAAGAAACACGCCCTAAGTTGTTAGTTAATTTCTTAACTAATCTAGATGCTTAATCGATTGGGTTCATAGTGTCCATAGGAATTAAATATTTGCATTAAGTGAGTTGATCTAGCTAAGTTGATTGATAATCTGAATAGCAAAAATTACCAATCGATTCGTTATTGGAATTGATTAATAATGCAATATGTTTGTGAAAGGATCGTCCTAGACAACCTAGAATTTACATTGAAACATGCTTTAACCCTTGCTCTTTAAGACTAACATACAATTTGCCACATCGTAAGTTAATCCTTAGTTAAATAATGAAATAATGGACATTGGCAAGAAATTAATTACACCAATGCATAGAAATTCAGCTAACATTCAAGAACATCAAATATCAACAAGAATGCATTCAAGAATAATGAAAAATCCAAGTCTCCCAACCAAAGTGCATGAGTTTCAATCCAAAGCAAAGAAAATTAAACTTACAAGTAAAAGGGTTGGGATTGAAAAATACATAGAAACGAATTGGTGGTTGGAAAAATTTAGAAGATAATGACCTAATTCAAAATATATATATATATAAATTGATTGGCACGATGGAGCCAAGGGGCAATGCCAACAAACACGCGCTCGCTCTTCGTCCGTCAAAACACGTAGCACCGTGTCGCAGCGTATAGGAAGTATTGCGGTGCTCTTGCATGAAAAGTGCTGCTTTTGACGCAACTATGTTGGGCTGTGCTGATCCTGGGGTATTTTTGTAATTTTATTTTTTTTCTCGTTTGATGCTTTCAAAGCTCCGTTTTAGTTCTTTCTGGCCCCGTTTGAACTCCAATGATCCATTCTACCCTCTAAGCACTCAATTCCTACAAATTCATAGAAATAATCACATAAACCTAGAATGAACTCGAAATAAGCGAAGTAAGCTGACACCTTTCAATAACTATCCGTAGTGAACATAGTCTTGAACTAGGTCTTTTAATTCAAACTTCCGCTTAATCCACACATAGTATAACTCTATTTAGGAATTCTAGTCTGTTTTTTATTTAGAAGGTCATGTACAGATATCTCTAATTTTCATGAGCATTTTAAAATACTCAAGTCCCTATTGTAGCAATCTCACTACAACACCCACACAGGTGAAGCCTCCAAGGGTTGTTTGTGACCAACACCCTACATAATACATACCTTGGTTTTTACAGCATGTAGCACATGTGTCGAAGTAATAAAAATTCCATCAGAGCCAAATATCGTCCTCGGAGATTGGCGATTATAAAATTTCTTCACTATCGTTATTAGCTTACTAATTTTATTTAGACAAATGACTTGCAGATTCAATTTCTAAATTAAAGCAAATCAATAAAAATCAAGTACTCAATGGGAAGTGAATTTCCAGGGTGTTGGTTCAAACACAAATTCTCAGATCAATAATCAACAAATTTCATTAATCTAAAAGTCTAAATTTAGGATAATCTTTTTCAAGCTCAACCCACTTGTTATCTAATTTGAATCTCTGCATAATTATCATACTAGTGCAACATTAAGACCCTTCAATTGCAACCCCTTGTTATCCTCATATTAGGATAACAATTTAACCTTTCATGTCCAGCTAAATGCCCTCTCTCTCAAGCATAAAATTCAACACACAAACATTAAATCAGTGGCCACAATTGATCAAAATGAATTGATAAAGATAAGTTAAAATGCAATTGTATTTATAAATATCCAAACATTAATAACCAATCCCAACTAATCCATGCAATTAACAACGCCCTAGAAATTAGAGATTTAGCTATTCATGTTCTAATGTTGTAAACAATCCCAATACATAAAAAGCCATAGAAATAGTCAAAGAGAGGAAGAGATAGGATGGAATGAGATAATTTCCCTTCACCGACATCGTGTCCCAATCAACAAGCTTTCGACCTTAATCTTTGAGTACTTGATCAATCTCCAGTAGCGTCTCCACCTCTCTAAAGGTAAAAAGTCCCATCGAATTTTGATGATTTAGGATTAAAAGAACATTGGTTTAAAAAGCCAAACTAGCTACAATGCATGGTGCTATAAAGTAGTTGTATTAAATTAACATTGCCTCATGTTTCCATACCACTACCAATTACCCTTTCTGGTTTTTGCGTTGCACCTCATGCCGTGGAGCACCACATCACCGTTCTCTTCAAAATTTTTGGTATCATGCGTGTGTGTGCAAGTTACATTTAATTCAAAACTCATAAACTCAAAGTTGACTTAAAAGAATCTTTCCAATTTTCCCCTTACTCTAGTTCTATGACTTTGTTAATTAAATTCCTTAATCTCAATGTGACGTTTCTTTAGTTTTGAGTGTACTAATTCAACCAAATAATTCTTTTTTCTGAAGAGGAGACCTTGTCAAAAAACACCATATCCGTTTTCATGAAAGACATTCAACTACGAGCAGTGCATTCTCAAAGTTGTCTAAACTTTACTCACTTCCTCAAACACTTTAAGAAAGGTGGAGTAATCCTCTTTATTTATTTCTCTCTTTCTTTTTCTTTTTTTTTTTTGTTTTTGTTTTTTTTTTTTTTTGAATTTTTTCAATGCACCAGAAACTTTAAACACATATCAACACAAGCATTTAATAACAAAAATTAGAACCCTTTGAGATGACGACCAAATTGACTCAATTGAACTCAGATTTCAGTCAATCGTTTTAAATTACAGTGACAATATATTCAAAGTAACGAGGGATCCAAAGAGAGATTTAGAAAAACTCAATTTAAGTGTATGTTTTCCTAGTTCCATTTCAAAGCACAACATGCATTCAGAACAAATCAAAATAATCCTAATCATAGCATACATCATAAGATTCTTACCTATTCAATCTCAATCAAATCTCCCAGCTAATTCACAATACAGCTTTTTTTTTTTTTTTTTTTTTTTTTTTTTTTTTTTTTTTTTTTTTTTTCAATTTCAAGCCATCCAACATATCAATAATTACTAACAAATCAATTAACACAAGTACCAAATATGTAGTACACCCCCTACCCTAAACTTAGAACGATACATTGTCTCCCAACATGGGAGAATCTATTAAGGGGTACATGCCCCTTTCAAATTATGTCATTTTATATATATGTATGTTGTATTTTAATTAAATATAAACAAATTGTAGTTTATTTTACAATATATTATATGTTTTCTAACCATAAACAAATTTTTATGAGGTTAGTTCAGTGGCTGAAAAGACGATTGATCAAACTCTAGTACAAAGATTAAGTCTCAAAAGGAGACATTATTTCTCTTTTTTTTTTTTTCTTTTTTAAATTCGGATGGTTTTAATTAATTTTAATTTATAACTTTTAATTTTCAACAAATATTTCATATTTGTAGATATATATTTAAGAATTATATATTCACCACACATAGTTATATTTCTTTATGGTAAGAAATATATATAACTTTTAATTTCTAGTACTTGAAAGATTTTAAGAAAACTTAATTCCATTTTATTTTAAGAAAATTTAATTTCATTTTAATTTTTCTCACATATATATAAATAAGAAATATTCAAGTAATTTTGTTTATAAAATTATTTTACAAAAATTGATTCAATTACCCTTTGCTTATATATCAAGGTGAATAATTTTGTAAATGCTTATAATAATTTTTAATTAGTATTTCTTAATATAAATATCATGTTTAATTTATTAATTAATTATTTGTTAATTAATTAATTTTATTGAATATATATATTAGATATGATTTAATATATTGTAATTAAATTAATATTAATTTAATATTACTAAATTAGATTTAATTTTATTAAATTAATTTTACTAAATAACTCCTACTACACATAGTGGAGAGTTATTCCCCTTTTTCCACCCCACCTTCTTTCAATGCAGGATATATTTATCCTCTGCAGAAAAAAAAGACAGTTTTTCTCTGTGAAAATTTCTCCCAAGTAGATCTCTCTCTTAATCTCTCCTTCTCTCACCAAAACAAGAGAGCCCACAACTCCTCCTCATTCTTCACAAGAATAGCAAAAAAGACTTCCTTGATAGTGTCCCAAGAAACTGTTAGTACATCTATAGAAGAGAAGTGTTGGTGGAAGTGCTTGTGAGAAGAAGGAGAATCCTACCAAAGAAAAGTAGTTTCATAATTAATTGGTTCTAAAAGCATGCTTCTATTTTTCCTTGTTTATCCATGTTGTTATTTTCTGTAATTTTTATATTTTCCAAAAGAAAATTATTGGCACAAGGCGATCATTCGCTTCCGTTGAGGATTCAATTCCTTCAATTGACATCAAAGCCAAATCATGCCTCTAATTTTTAGTTGGGAATGAAAAATTAGAGAAAATGTGGGTGTTTTTCTGCATTGTGAATGTGGGTTTGCAAATAGATGTTTTCGATTTTTGGCACCTTAGAATTATTGTTTTGATATAATCGAAATGTGTAAAGGCCTGTGGTTTTGGGCATTTAAATTCTGCTATCGAGTCTGTAAGTTCATATCGTTCGAGGAGTAAGTGTTGTTGAGGAAAAAGATCGAAAACGAACAAAAAATGGAGGAAATTTGATGCAGAGGAAGCATTATGTGCTTTAGCGTAGAGCATAACGTCGCGACGTTGTGCGCTACGTTGCAACACAGAAGCGTTAGTGTCACGACGCTTGCCTTGAGCGTCGTTGCGCTATGACGTTTAAAAGTCAGAGCGTAGCATCGCTCTCACCAGAGTCTCGATGCTTCGATCGTTGAACGCTCACCTAGACGTGGCTGGAGCAAGTTTTTTTTTTCTATTATGTATTTTATTTATTAATTAAATTGATATAATATGATTATATTAATTTAATTAATCCTTAGGGGTGCGAAAAATCAGTATATTTTGCTGATTATTTAATTTAATTTTGCATTTGATGTTTGATTAAATTATTTATTATATGTTGCATAATGTATGCCATATAGTTTAAAATCCCACTTTAAGATAACCATTATTCATGCATCATATTTAATATAATTGTTATATTATATGAATGTACGATTCTATTAGCATGTTCATACATTATATTTAATATAAATGCTATATTATATGATTGTATGTTTTATTAAGCATATCCATGCATCATACATTAATATAAGTGTTATATTGTACGATTAGATGTGCTTGATTTTCATTATTTAATATAAAGTGTTATATTATTGGTTAATGAAAATGAATATGCATTGGGCATGATATTATATCAGTAAATATAATTGTTATATTTAGCTAATGTCATTAGAATGCATGTTATAGGTTTTAATATTTCATTAAAGTATAATTGTTATTTGTTTAATGAGATAAATTAAATCTATAATAAAGAGTTGCATGCAAACATAAGTTATGAATTAGTTTTAAATGGTTTAAAATTGATTTACCTAGACTTATGTTTAATGTTTTTAATATGATTATAAATATGTTAATCTTTTATATTTGTTTTAATAGGATTAAAATGAATGCAATAAAAGATTAATTTTATAAAATATTTTCCTAGAAGGGACATTTGTGTAAGGAAGGTTTTGTCTAAGGCTGGGGTTTTTAAGCTGATGAAAACGAAATATCCCTATTTGGAAACCGACCTGGAAGGTGAATTAGTCAAATATTTTATAAGCATGTAACAGTTGATTTGATTTTATTAAAGTGTTAAATAAATGATAATCAAAGTTGTTAAGCTATCTAATATAAAAGTTATAGTGGGTAAATTAACAAAGGACTAAGATAAATTAATAACCAGATTTACATAAGTAATAAACCCTAGGTTTAAAACACTTAGTGGGAGGAAAAAGGCGTATATATGATATGTCATTTACTTTTCATGTTTCTCCCTAAATATTCACACTATGAGATCTATCCTCAGCCTTGTGGCACCTCAATTTGTGTCCCCCTTCGGAAGGTGTTTACATATGTCAATATCAAGGTGAATGGAGAGAGTATTTATAGTAAGTGGGAGAGGGACGTGTGTCAACATAACCTACGGTCTCCTTCATTAGTTTGCTAGATAAGTTTTATGCTCGGCCTCGTGACACCTGATTTGTGTCCCCCTACAGAAGGTGTTTGCATGAAATTTATCTCAAACTCCAGTAATAGATAGGGTCGCTTTAGTTTTTGCTCCAATTGGTTGTTCCCTTCAGTTGGCTCATTGAGGGGGAACTCTAAGATCTAAAATGAAGGGTTACACTTACAAGAAATTGTTAAACAAGTTAATGATTTCTTAACCGAACGAATGCTGACAAATTATTATAGGAATAAGAGTTATTCTGGTGTAATAAATGGTTGAGAGTGTCTCAATTCAGTGAAGGGATGAATGACCACTCTTCGGTTGTTTTTATCTTAAATCACTAAAACATCATTGTAAAATTAGATGTTAAAATTGAGTTCATTAAAATTTTGCTAAATATTGATTGAGTTATATGAGTTATCACATTTTTTATAGAAATAATTTGTATGTTTTAGCATATTTAATCATGCCATGCACCATAATTACTCTGCTTAGCACCGAGAAAATGAATGGTGGAAATTTTGCGACATGGAAAAACACGATCACTATACTTATCATTGAGGACCTTAAGTTTGCCATCAATGAGGAATGTCCTTAGGTCCCAGCTCAAAATGAATTGCAAAATGTTCACGATGCATATGAAAAATGGATAAAGGCAAATGAAAAGGTTAAAACATATATTCTTGCCAGCTTATCTGAAATTTTGGCAAAGAAACATGAGATTATGGTCATTGCACGTCAGATCATGGGATCATTATAAGAGATATGTTTGGACAACCGTCCTCACAAATCAAACATGATGCTATGAAATTCATTTATAATGCCCCTATGAACGAGGGGACCTTAGTGCGAGCATATGTTCTCAATATGATGGTCCACTTCAACATGGTCGAAATGAATGAGACCCTTATTGATGAGGCCAGTTAGGTTAGTTTTATTCTGGAATCTTTACTTGAGAGTTTCCTTCAGTTCCGTAGTAACGTTGTTATGAACAAGAAAAACTACTCCCTTACCACCTTCATAACTGAGCTATAGACTTTTGAGTCCATGCATAAAGGCATAGGACTCAAAGGGGAGGTAAATGTTGCCAATTCCTCAAAAAAATTTCATAGAGGGAAATAAGGGCAAGAAATGGAAAAAAAAGAAGGGTAATAAGGGAAATAAAACTAACCAAGCTGCAACCTAAAAGGGTAAGAAAAAGGCCAAGATTGTAAAGGGAATCGTTTCTATTGCAATCAAGATGGACATTGGAAGCGGAACTACCCCAAATATTTGACAGAGAAAAAGAAGGTCAAACAAGGTAAATGTGATTTACTAGTTTTGGAAACTTGTTTAGTGAAGAATGATGATTCTGCTTGGATAATTGATTTAGGTGCTGCTAATCATGTGGGTTCTTTTTTTCAAGGGTTAGTTCTTGGCATCAGCTTGGGACTGACGAGATGACCATGTGGGTTGGAACTGGGCAAGTCGTCTTAGCGGTTGTAGTGGGAGATATCAAATTACTCTTCTAGAAATACTTTCTTTTATTAAAAAAATGTATATGGAGTTCCTAGTTTAAAAAGAAACTTGATTTCTGTGAAGTGTTTATTAGAAAAATGTTATTCCATCATTTTTAATGTAAATAAAGCATTTATTTATAAAAATAGTGTTGTATTTGTTCTGCAAAATTAGAGAGTAATTTGTATGTGTTAAGGCCGTTAGCATCTAAAGCACTTATAAATACTGAAATGTTCAGAACTACAATAACTAAACATAAAAGACAAAAGACTTCTCCTAAAGAAAATGCTCATCTTTGCCATCTAAAATTAGGTCACATAAATCTCAATAAAATTGAGAAATTGGTTAAGAGTGGACTTCTAAGTGAGTTAGAAGAAAACTCTTTACCTGTATGTGAATCATGTCTTTAAGGCAAAATGACAAAAAGACATTTTACTGGAAAAGGTTATAAAGCCAAAGAATACTTAAAACTTGTACATTCAGACCTTTGTGGTCCAATGAATGTTAATGCAAGAGGAGGGTATGAATATTTCATCTCTTTTGTAGATGATTATTCAAGATATGAGTATCTTTACCCACAAAAACACAAATCTAAAGCTTTTGAAAAGTTCAAAAAGTATAAGGCTGAAGTTGAAAATTCATTAGGTAAAACTATTAAAACACTTCGATCAGATCGAGGTGGAGAGTATATGGATTTAAGATTCTAGAATTATATGATAGAACATGAAATTACATCTCAACTCTCAGCACCTGGTACACCTCAACAAAATGGTGTATAATAAAGGAGAAATAGAACTTTGTTAGACATGGTTTGGTTTATAATATGTTATGCTCAATTACTAGACGTTTTAGGGTTATGTAGTAATGACCGCATTATAAATTTTGAACAATATTTTGTCCAAAAGTGTTTCTGAAACTCCATTGGAATTATGGAGACGTCGTAATTTGGGGTTGTCCAGCATTTGTGCTTGAGACAAATCAAAAGAAATTGGAACCTCATTCAAAAGTATGCCTATTCATAGGCTACCCTAAGGAAACGAGATGTGGTCTCTTCTACGATTCAAAATAGAATAAAGTGTTTGTATTGACAAATACTACATTTTTGGAAGAAGACCACATGAGGGAGCATAAACCACGCAGTAAAATTGTGTTAAATGAGCTTTCCAATGAAACTACTAAAACTTCAACAAGAGTTGTTGAAGAAGTTGGTTCATCAACAAGAGTTTTTTATGGGGCTTCATCAAGTCATATACATCCTTCTCAAGAGTTGAAGGAGTCGTGATGTAGTGGGAGAGTTATAAACCCACCTACTCGTTATTTGGGTTTAATTGAAACTCAAGACATCATACCAGATGATAAAGTTGAGGATCCATTGACCTATAATCAGGCAATGAAAAATGTGTAGAAGGATGAGTGGGTTAAAGCCATGGTTCTTGAAATGGAGTCTATGTACTCCAAATTAGTCTGGGAACTTGTAGATAAACCTAAAGGGGTAAAACCTATTGGTTGCAAATGGATCTACAAAAGGTAAAGAAGTGTAGATGGAAAGGTTCAAACCTTTAAGGTTAGACGAGTGGCAAAGTAGGGGTGTACATGGGTTGGGTTGAGGGAATTTTTTGGACAAAATAGGGTTGGTCGGCTTGGTTACTCGAATAACCCAAATAGGGTACCCAACCTAACCCTTAAAATTCAGGTTGGGTTGGGTTGGGTTGTCGGGTTGTGTTTTTTTTTCTTTTCTTTTCTTTTTTCCCTATTTTTTGGTAAAACACATTGGCATATCATGAAACACTAATTGGCATATCCATTGATCCAATATAAAGTATAAAATACATTGATCCAAGAAAAAAGTATAACTAGTTTTTAACACCAACTTAAATTAATATATATATATATATATATATATATATATATAATTTTAATATTAGTATTAGAAATTTGGGTTAGGTTGGGTCAACCCGAAATTTTCAAAATTGCAACTCTAGACCCAACCCAACCCGAAAAATACAAAAAAAAATTAACCCAACCCTTATTATTCGAGTTGGGTAGTCTTGGTTGTTCCGGTTGTTGGGTCATTTGAACACCCCTATGGCAAAGAGTTCTACCCAGGTTGAGGGAGTGGACTATGAAGAAACTTTCTCACTTGTTGTCATGCTTAAGTCTATTCGGATCCTCTTGTCCATTGCCAATTATTATAAATATGAAATATAGGCAAATGAACGTCAAGACTGCCTTTTTGAATGGTCATCTTGAAGGGAACCATTTACATGAAACAACTAGAAGGATTCATTCAACAAGGTCAAGAGTAAATGGTTTGCAAGCTTAATCAGTCCATTTATGGATTGAAATAGGCATCTCGATCTTGGAATATAAGATTTGATAATGCGATCAAGCCTTATGGCTTTGATCAAAATGTTGATGAACCTTGTGTCTACAAGAAAATCATCAACAGTTCAGTAGCTTTCTTAGTGTTGTATGTGGATGATATCCTACTCATTGGGAATGATGTAGGTCTACTGACAAATGTAAAGAAATGGCTAGCTGCCCAATTCCAAATGAAAGATTTGGGTGAAGGGCAGTTTGTTCTAGGGATCCAGATCATAAGGGATCGTAAGAACAAAAAGTTGGTCTTGTCCCAAGCATCATATATTTACAAGATGTTTGTTAGGTATTCGATGCACAATTCCAAGAAGGGTTTATTGCCTTTACAGCATGGAATTTTATTGTCTAAGGATCAGTGTCCTAAGACTCCTTAAAAGGTTTAGAAAATGAGACATATTTCCTATGCATTGGTTGTGGGCAGCCTAATGTATGCCATGTTGTATACAAAGCCTAACATTTGCTATGCAGTTGGGATTGTCAGTAAATGTCAGTCCAATCTAGGATTTGATCATTAGACTGCAATTAAAACCATCCTCAAGTATTTTTGGAGAACAAGGAACTACATGCTTGTGTATGGGGCCAAGGATTTGATCCTTAAGGCATACACATACTTTAATTTTCAGACTGATAAGGATTCTAGGAAATCCACATTAGGATTAGTGTTTACTCTTAATGGAAGGGTTGTGATCTAGGGTAGTATAAAGCAAGGTTACATTGCTAACTCTACAATGAAGGCAGAGTATGCAGCTACTTGTGAAGCTGATAAGGAGAATGTCTGGCTTAGGAAGTTTTTGACAGATTTGGAAGTTGTTCCTAACATGTCAATGCCCATCACCCTATATTGTGATAATAATGGTGCTATGGAAAATTCCAAAGAGCCTAGAAGCCACAAGCGAGGAAAGCATATAGAGTGCAAGTATCATTTGATACAGTAGATTGTGCAACGAAGAGATGTGATCATCATGCAAATTGCTTTGGAGCACAATGTTGTTGATCCATTTACAAATGCTCTCATGGCTAAAGTTTTTTAGGGCCACCTGGAGAGTCTGGGTCACGGGACAAGCCTTAACTAGACTAGGGTAAATGGGAGATGTTATTG
Source organism: Citrullus mucosospermus (assembly GCA_030954485.1). NCBI lineage: Eukaryota > Viridiplantae > Streptophyta > Magnoliopsida > Cucurbitales > Cucurbitaceae > Citrullus > Citrullus mucosospermus. The sequence continues at coordinate 8,327,140 of CM062061.1, read as the reverse complement.
GGTATAGAGTTATGCCCTAGTTTATATGTTTTTTTTGTACTTGTATTGTACTTTGTATTGTACACCCCACTAGCTTTAGGATAAACAATTATTTTATTTGTCTTTTGCATTAACTCAATTCAATAAACTAAGATATATGGTTATTTTATGTAAAATTAAACATGTATGTGGTTGACATATAAGGTTGGATCATGTTTAAGTAATAACCAAAAATGTTTGTAGTATAGGGATAAGGTTGGGTGCCTTATCCTAGTAACACTATGAATACGACCTCCTTTGTAATATAGTTGTAAAGTACTACAACGATTTGGTCCTAATCGTTCATGTGGAGACATGTGAGTGGGGGTATCCTATGTAAAGAGTTTGTATAAAGACCATATCGCAAAATGTTTAGTTTCTCTAAGTAACGCCATTAATGGAAGAAATTAACATTTCATAGGATGACCAGAGGTAACTCGACCTTAATCTTGACTGGGTTATGAACTCCTGTCTATGAGGACAATCCTTTGATCTGTATGGGTGAGAGTATCCAGACCGCTGACTCAATATGGCTACCATTTTGGGGATTTGTCTGAGTAGGGAGCTGGGAACATATCTTCACAAGATGAAATTCACTTCTTCCCATCTTTAATGTAAGTAGATAAATTTATCCCTTATGGACTGATTCTAGGTCTTGAACAAAGAGGCCTCACCCTCTCTTTGGCTTTAGAGGAGTTATTTTATAGTTGGATTATAAACTGTTTGTTTATTAAAGGAGTCAGTGGTACATAAGGAGTTAGATGTAACTACAGGGGTAAAAAGATAATTTAACCCAGCTGTAGTTACGAGCAATTTGTGAAGGGTCAACTTACTGTTGATTGGTTCTATCCATGGACACAGAAATATATCTATAGTGCAAAGAGTGTAACTATAAGTCTTTAGTGGAGTGACTTACAGTTAATGAATATGGGTTAATTTAATTAAAAAGTTCAATTGATTAATCTCATATAATTGAGGCTTCTAATCTATAGGTCCATAAGATACTCTTGCTTCATTAAGGGTTTGAATAAGAATAAGTTATTTTGGTTTAATTTGAAGTGTTGAAATTAATAAGAGAATTAATTGTATATGATACAATTAATATAATGTATATAGATACATTATAATATAAAGTTATTTTTTGAATGAGATTCAAAATTTATATTTTATGCTATAAGAGAGATAAATATTTAAATGAGATTTAAATATTAATTATATATGAATGAGATTCATATAAAAACTATAGGGCAAAAATTAATATGAATGAGATTCATATTAAAAAGTTTATGTGAGAGAAGATTATTTGAATATGATTCAAATTAAATTAAATATGTTATATTTAATTTATTAATTAATTATTTGTTAATTAATTAATTTTATTTAATTATATATATTAGATATGATTTAATATATTATAATTTAATTAATATTAATTTAATATTATTAAATTAGATTTAATTTTCTTAAATAACTCCCACTACATGTAGTGGGGAGTTATTCTCCTTCTTCTCCCACCCCACCTTCTCTCAATGCAGGATATATCTATTCTATTGAGTTCTACCACAACAACAACAACAACAACAACAACAACAACAACAACAACAAAAAAAAAAAAAAAAAATGATAGTTTTTCTTTGTGAAAATTTCTCCCAAGTAGAACTTGTTGGGTTTCATGTCCTAAATCTCGTTGTTTGTAATTTATGGATTCTATTTTCAATAAAATTGTTATTGAGGTTTATTTAGTAAAGTTGTTATTGAATATGTGAATTGCATTTAAATCCAATAAACTAAGAATCTATAGCTATATGGTGAATACTTAGACTTTATATGATAAAAGTGGATCAAGTTTAAGTAATAGCCAAAACAGTACCTTATCCTAGGGACACTATGAATACGACTCACTTTGTATTTGATACAAACGATGTGATCCTAAATCGTTCATGTAGAGACATGCGAGTGGGGATGCAATGAGTTTGCATAAGATTGGATTAAGAAATAATCACGTTTACTTTATAACACCGTTTACTGTTAAAATTGATTATTTCAACCTGATGACCTAAGTAACTCGATCTTAATCCTAAGCTAACTATGAAGTCCTATTTGTTTGAGATTATCCTTTAATTTGCATGAGTGAGAGTGGCCAGCTTTGCCAACTCTATATGTCCCCCATTTTAGGGATAAGATCATGCAGATAGTTGAGGACATAATCGTGCAAGATGAAACTCACTCATGCCTTATTAAAGGATAGTAGATAAGTTGTTCCCTTAAGTACTGAATCGAGATCTTGAACAAGGGAGCCCACCCTCTCATTGGCCCAAGAGCGACTCGATTTGTTGGTTGGACCACAAACCAATTGTTCATTAGAGGATTGGTGGGACTTAAGGAACATGAAGTAATTATAGGGGTGAAATAGTATTTTGACCCAGCTGTAATTACGAACACCTTGTGAAGGACCGACTTACTAATTATGGTTATATCAAATGGATAGAAAAATATCTACAGTGAGGAGAGTGCAGCTACTAAGCTTTAGTGGAGTGACTTGGTAGTTAATGAATGTTAATTAACTAGGTTAAAGAGAGCCGGTTAATTTCGGATTGTTGGAGATTATGATTTGTAGGTCCATTAGGTGCCCTTGTTAGCTCGTGGACTAAACCTTAAAACAGTATATTGAGACAATTTGAAGTGTTCAAATTTTGAAAAATGAGCTTACGATTTGGTTCGTTTAATTGTGAATTAGACGAATTAGGATTTTAATATAGTTTAAATATTATACTGGTGAATAGAGATTCATCGAGTTTGAAATTGTCGGAAAAGTGGAAAAGTATTAATTTAATATAATTAATTAATGGTTAATCAATTATTATTTAAATTAATTATATTAAATTGAAATTTTGATTTACGAAATCAAAATTGAATTCTCAATTCTCAATTGGGAGTTGAGTTGGTGGGATTTTCTTAAATGTGAGGAAATCCCACCACCTTTGGTTGCATGGTGAAGGAGGAGGTGGAGACCTCTCCTTCACATGCAATTTCCACTACCATTAAGCACCTTATTCACCATTAGTGGTGTCATGCATGTGTATTTTTGATATGCATGGTTTCCTCTTTAAATAAGGAGAAGGAAAATTGAAATTAGGTTAGGCAATTTCTCAAAAAAGAACTTTACGGGAAAACTCTTTAACCTTAAAACCGAGACAGTGTTTTACACACTTTTACTCCAATTTTCTGCTCAATTTGGATCCCACCATATATTCTATGGCCTGAGAATAACAAGGAAACTCTAGTGGTGATCCATGAATAGTTCGTGATCAGATTTTAGAGATTCTCAGGGACAAATTTTGAGCTACAACAAGTAATTGTTACTTCCTTTGCATCTCAATTTATCTAAGCATGTTTTTCCTTTAAATTGATGTAATTATAGTGTTTTGCATCTTTTTTTTTTTTTTTTTCCGCTGCATGTTTTCTAACTCCATCAGAACTCTTTCTCAATCTCTCCTTCCCTCACCAAAACAAGAGAGCCCACAACTCCTTTTCATTCTTCCCGAGAATAGTAAGGAAGACATCATTTGGTGGTGTCCCAAGAAATTCTCACTACATCCTGTTGAAAAGAAGTGTTGGTGGACGTGTGTTTGTGAGAAAAAGGAGAATCCTACCAAATAAGACGGTCTTCAAGGGTAAAGTATTTTCATCCTTAATTGCTTCTAAAAGCATGCTTTTGTTTTTTTTTTTTTTCTTGTTTATCAATGTGTTTCTTCTCTGTATTTTTATGTTTTCCAAAAGAAAGTTATTGGCACAAGGCGATCATTCGTTTCTGGTGAGGATTCAATTCCTTTATGCCCTTGGTTGAAACTTTGATCTATTATGCGAAAGCGTTAAAAGCAAAACATAAAGATCCAAAAACTCTCAGCATTCCATAGTCTAGAGTACTATCATTAAGTAATTGAAAAGGAGCCTTCCATTGCAAGATGTGATATGGTGTTCTAATGATTAGATGAACAACATAAGATACACTCTCCCCAAAAAGATAGTGATATTCGAGATTGAAAAAAAAGAGCTTGAGCAACATTGCGTATGTGCTAATGTTTCCTCTCCACAACTAAATTTTGTTGAGGACAACTTACACATGAAAATTGGTGAATGACTCCTTTTTCTTTTAAAAATTCAGTGAAGAGCAATTTAGGGGCATTGTCTAATCTGAATTGTTTAATAACTTTGCCATATTTAGTTTCGATTAGTCTAAAAAACTGAGGAACAAGAAAGGACACATTTGATTTATGTTTGAGCATAAACACCTATGTAAAACGAGTTGCATCATCCACAATTGTGAGAAAAAATGAGTGGTCAGCATGAGAAACTATTGAAAAAGGACCCCAAATATCCACATGCATGAGGTCAAAGGAATTAAGAGACAAATGATTATTTGATTGATAACACAATCTTTTTTGTTTTTCCAAGGGACAAATAGTAAATGAAGGAAGCTTATCAATTAAAGGAAAACTCAAATGTAAAACAATTTTTTAATGAACTTAGACAATCACTAGATGAATGTCTTTGATGCCACAAGGAGGCTTTATTGTCAACCACAACACAAACAGACTTCTTTTCAGCAACATAAAAGGCCAAATCAAGCAAGTATAGTCCCTAATATAGTTTAGCAATGCCAATCTTCTTCAAAGTGTACTTGTCCTAAATGATGCAACAATTTGTAAGGAACTGAATGTTTATTGATAAATTCTTTATGATTTTCACTAACCCATAGAAGGTTGAATGAGAACTAAGGTATGTAAAGAACATTTTTCAGTACTATTGAATCAGATATGGAGACAGTACCAATATTTTTATTAACCTCAAAAGACTGTTTATCAGGAAAACTAATTGTAGAAGAGAAAGGTACCATGGAATTAAACATCTTTTTTGAACAACAAACATGAGTATATGCGCCAGAGTCAATAATCCAACAAGAATTAGGATGAATACTTGAAACATGTGCGGTAGAAGTGTTTGAAGAAATAGAGAGCTGCAATCAATATGGTTTGACATTGTAATAGTGCATCAGCTATGCTGGTAAAGATTCCAGCGATAGAGTTAGGAGAATCATTTGACTGAATAGAATTTGTTGCACTGATAGAAGGACTTTGTATATTGATATTATTATTGGGATTTATGCCCTAGTCTCGTAATTTATTAGCTTATTAATTTAATTATTAATTATGCAATATTATTTTACCCATTAACTGGAAAAATTTAAGGTTATTGCATGAAGTCCTAAACATGTATGTAGTTGACATACATGTGAATTATGTTCAAGAAATAACCTAAAGGTCTATAGTATATGGATAGGTTGGGTGTCTTATTCTGTGATACTATGGATGTGACCCACCTTGTAATTGTTACAAGAGTTGTAAGTGTTACAAACAATGTGATCCAAATCGTTCATGTGGAGACATGTGAGTGATCTAGAGATATGTAAGTAGGGGTATCCTATATAAAAGGTTTATATAAAACCAGACTAGGAAATGATTAATCTTTTTTATAACACCGTTGATTAAAGATATTAACTTTTCATTAAGGATAACCATAGGTAACTCAATGTTAATCCAGAGTGAGTTATGAACTCCTGTTTATGAGGACAATCCTTTTGATTTGTATGGGTGAGAGTGACCCATGTCGCTAACTCAATAAGCCTACCATTTTGGAGATTTGTCTGAGTAGGGAGCTGGGGACATAACTACACAAGATGAAATTCACTCCTTTCCGTCCTTAGAGGATGAGTGGGACTTAAGGAGAAAGAAGTAATTACAGAGGTAAAACGATAATTTTGACCCAACTATAATTACGAGCAATTTGTGAAGGGTCGACTTATTGATGACTGATTATATGCATGAACACAAAAATATATCTACAGTGCCAAGAGTGCAGTTGTGGGTCTTTAGTGGAGTGACCCACAGTTAATGAATCTTAATTAAGTTAATTAAAGAGTTTAGATCATTAATTTTGAAACAATGGAGCTTCTAATCTGTAGGTTCATAAGGTCCCCTTGCTAGCCCACCACAGACAAACAAGGATCAATTATGATTGAAAGAAAATTTGAAGTGTTCAAAATGAGGAAAAATATTAATTTTATTGGATACAATTAATTACATGATTTATTATAAACTTTATTTGAATAAGATTCAAATTGTAACCTTGTAATATGAAGAATTAACTTATTTGAATATGATTCAAATATTTAATTATTTAATTTGGATGTGATTTAAATTAAGGATTCTGCATAATATAAATATTTAATATGATTTAAACATGAGATATTATTTGGATATATATTTATTAATATTGGATGTTATTAAATATTTAATTTAAAAACTCTGTAGAGGTTTATCCCAATAGAATTAGGGATAACTTTTAGGGTTTTATAAATAGATCCCTTGGGAGCCCTCATAGAACACACACTACAACATTCATTCTACATTCATTGTGTAGACAGTTCTCTCCCAAGTAAATTCTCTCAAATTTTAGGAAAGATTCTCTAAAAATTCTTCTTCCATTCTTTCAAGGGTGGTTCCCACAAGTCGGATCCTAGTTCGAGGAGAAGTTTTTGCTGTAGAATCGAGAAAGGTATGTTACTTAACATTTTATTTTAGTTTTTTTCTTTTTGTATTTTTAATTTCTTCAAGAAATCAAAGAACACGATCAGATTTAATTCCCTTTCATTTATTGCTTGAACGTTATTGTTATTTTGTTTTATATCCTAGAGGATAATCATGAAGCTTGTAACATTTATCAATAGTGTGTCCAGGAATGTTGCAATGAGAACAAACAAGCCTGTCTTTACGTTACTTATTTGGAGGGACATTTTTAGAATTATTTGAAGTAACTGCAACAAGATCAACATCAGATGGTAGTGTAGAAAAAGATCCAATGGATCGTTGTTGTTCTTCTTGGAGTAGAAGAGAAAATGTTTTGCTTACTATTGGAATCGAATCCACAAGAAGCAACTAAGCATGAGCACGAGAAAAGGACTCATTGAGTCCCATCAAAAAATCCATAAGATATTTTATTTGAAGTTAATCAACCATCTCCCGAATTCCTCCACATCGACAAGCACCATAAGTACAACCAGGAGGATATATATTTAATTCATCAATAAGGCTTTTAAATTTGGTAAAATACATACTAATAGAGTCCTGATTCTAAGCCAAGGTAGCAAGAGAACGCTTGAATTGAAAAATCCTTGGAGCATTTTTTCTTTTGGAATCATTCTTGTCGATTGATCCATATTGATCGAGTAGAGTCTACAAACAATATACTAGGAGTGATCTATTTTGAAACAGAGTTTAATATCTAGGAGATCACAATATTTGCTCGAGGTAAGGTTCCATCAATGAAGCTGAGATTGTTCTTGACTGAAAGACCAATAATCATTGCACCGACTCCATGAGACATAGTTTTCTTCTGTCAAAGGCTCTATAACTAACACTTAAGTAGTGTTATCATTGCGATGCAAGAAGTACGAGTTGAGGTATGCTTGAGACTGATCAACGGTAGGTTGAGTAGAAGTGGTTGAATGATTAGTGAGGCTCTCAGGACTATCAGATTGAACATTTGTAGGAACAACCACCGGATTTCAGCGTTCAAAGGATTAGTCTAAGTATTCATGGCGGAAGGATGAGAGCTTAAAAAAAAGGTTGAAGATGAAGGGTAAAGTCTATTTTAAGAGAAATGCTCTGATACCATATCAAAAGGAAAGTAACATAAATAAACTCTCTCACTTTATTGATGAATCTTCCTATAGTATATATACAGAGGAGAAGTTTGTTGTACATAACAAACAAAATAACAAACTTAATTATTTATCAAAATACTCCCTAAGATGATGGTAGAATATTCCTCAAGATTACGGTAGAATAACAAAATGTATAACTAAAACTATTTCCTTTAATAGAAACAATGAGGATGGCAAAATACCTATCACTAATGAAACAAGCATCAGAAAGAATGCAGTTAGCAAGATCATTGATTTCACAGGATGATCTATTCTCATATGCCTTAGCAGGCTTTGACGCTGAATATTTACATATTGTGTGTGATATATTTTAGGTAAGAGCTCTCCAACTTGGCATGATGTTTAATCAACCTTGGTAACATTTGAAATTAAATTAGTTCGCTTAAATATTGTGAATGTTAATGGAAATTTTGGAGATGCTGGCGCAAATCATGTCTATAGTAGGCAAGGGAATAATGTCAAGAATGAGCAGAAACAACGCTTCTCTGGGAATAAAGTTTTAGACCAGAACAACAACTTTGCTCTAAATAATAATCAATTCTAAGGGAGAGGAAACAATGTTAATAGTGGTACTTTTCAAAACCAAAGAGGCAAAGGTAGATTCAATAACTCCAAACCCACTTGTCAACTTTGTGGGAAATTTGGTCATGGAGCTGTTGTTTGTTACCATTGATTTGAAGAGGAGTTTAACAATCCCAAAGGAACCAACAATCAACTGAACAATACTGCTGCAGCCTTCACTGCTACCCCTGAAATTGCTACAAATTGAAAATTGTGAGTTTATATTTTTAAGTTGTCATATTTTTGTAAACTTGAAGTATTGATTTGATTTTGTTATCCATACATTTACTTTTTTTTTTTTTTTTTTTTTTAATTATTGAATATATTACATAAAATATGCTTATAGTGTTTGAATTTTATTTTCTTGAATTATTGGTAAAACATATTTTTTTTATTACTACTGTTAAATAATTGAAACATTGTTACGATTTTCTATTAATGTTGTTAATTTTTTTTAATTATTATATTAATCATCTGTAGCTTAATTACGAATCTTTTCTTGACATTTATCTTTATAACTTGATTACCTACTATTGTTGAGAAGACACTGATTGATCAATAATATTCCATATTGTTTTCTTTTAATTTTTTGAATTTTATGTCATATATTGAAAATCACCATATTATTTATTATTGATTGTTTCTTGATCTTTAATAGATAGTTTCCATGATTTTAAGATTTAAATGTTTGATTTGCTTTTGGAAACTTTTGTGAAACTTTTATTGATTGGTAGTTGCAATTGTGTTTTCAATTTTTTTTACTGTCAAACCAAGTTGATATATATATGTGTATCTCTTGATGATAGATGTTTTTTTTTTTTTTTTTTTTTTTTTTTTTTTTTTTTTTTTTTTATATTATTCATTGGATAATGATTGAAATGAATTTCAATTGTTATTAATTGATGAAAGAAGTTGTTTGAAAATATTTTTTTTAACTATCTTATTTGATATGTTATTGTCTGAGTTTCACTCTTACATTTGGAATTAATTTTGATAGTCTTAAAATATTTAAATTTTTTCTAAATGTCTTGAGTTTAATTAAAAGTTTATTCTTAAAATTAAAGTTTGCATGTTTTGATGATTTGATTTAAAGACTATTTGTTTTGATAAATGTTTACTAAATTCATTTTAATAGGAGTGCTTGAAAATGTTTATTTTTAATCACTGTTAGTTGTGCATTGATCCTGAATCAAATTTGACATCATACCAAAATTCTATGAATTTGAACATTTTAATTTGATTATTATTATTTGGTATGTGGTATGGAATTATTCTGGAGTTAATTAAGTGTCCATCTTAATTTCATGTATATTTTTTAAAAATGATTTTGGAGTTAATCAATTGATTAGTATTATTTGGTATGTGTTCTGTTTAGAATTTTCTTTATGAGATTGTATGTGTATTTTTTAATACCTTGAATTGGATTCCATATTTGGGATGTTTTAAAGTCTTCCTACAATATGTTATCTAATATCATATTTATTGTGAAGATTTAAGTAATTATAAAAGTGATGGAATTGAAAGTATTCTTGATGTTTATGTTGATTAAAATTTACTTTATATATTTTTTTTGGGGAGTAAATGTCTCTAAAAAACAAAAATAATACTAATTAATTTTTAAATTATATATGTTTTGATGAATATTTATTGTTATTAATTACCTAATTATTATTTTGAGGGGAAATTTATACATTTTAATTGTTATCTTTTGATGACAACAAAAGAGAGATATTTGTTTAGAAAATTAAGATATAGTTTGGCCAACCAACTTCTTGAATTGATGTAAACAACTTAATTTCAATAGTAAATATTATTGAAGTTTGCATATTTATAAAGTAACTTCATATTCTCTTTTTTTTTTTCTACTTTTTACATTCATCGAGTAGTTTGTCATCATAAAAAAGGAGGAGATTGTTAACTCTATGCATTTCAATCATACCATATGTTTTGAAGATAATAAATATTTATTTACTAATAATTTTAGTGTTCTAAATGAAGTTTTCACCGTGTAGAACTCGAATAGACAATTCTAACACATTTTAATTCACTCAAATCAAATATCAAATGAATAAAATGCCGGCAAAAGAAGATTTGAACGAAAAATCTTATATGACAATAACACGTTAACCAATCAAAAAACAACGCATGACAATACGAGCTAAAGAGATAGTACACATGCAAAGAAATAATCAAATCAATTGGATGGCTTAAATTGTGACTTGTGGCGCTATTCGAATATCATTTTTTAAATAAAAAATTAAAAGAAATTGATTTTTAAAAGAATATAAGAATTTAAAAAAAAAAAATTGACCTCAAGAATGATAAAACTAGTTTGGAGAGGCCACTATATAAAAATGAGTGCTGTCTCTCTATTCTTTTACTTTCTGATTTTTAAGTACCTTGCAAGTAGATTGCATGGTTAGGAAAATTGTTAGAATGTCTTACCATTCTTGGATTGCTTATTTTATTAGTTTTAATTGACTTAACAATCATAATAATTTAGTGAAAGGTTGTAATTTTGTAAACCTCTATAGTGTTGTCATATCGGTCGTGGACATAGGTTTAATATATATGTTATATAAGACCCAATACACTTCACAACACATGGAAGATGCATCAATCATCAATCATCAATCATCAATCATCATATCTTTATACATACTCATTTCTCCCACCATATATGGAAATAAATAAAAATAAAAATAAATCTCAACCTCAATTAGTGCCATTCCTCAATTTGTTAATCTTTCTCTCTCTCTCTCCCCCCCTTTCTCTATATTTGTAATCAACAAACTGTAACCAATCTGAAGTCCCAATTTTCCTTCACCGCTTTATTTTTCCCCCAATCGATTATGTTCCCTTTCTCCTTCCTCTTCATCCTCAATCCTCCCATTTTCATTTCCTTCTGATATATCGGTTTTGGTGTTGTAATTAATCGATTGCTCTTCGCAGCAGAGAGAAATCAACCATGGGATTCAGATCTCTGTTCCGTAAAAAGAAGCCCTTCTCCCCCGTCAATTCTCCGCTCGTTTCCTCAACCTCCACGCTCGGATCTCGATCCTCATCGGATGATTCACAGGCTCAGATCGCGGAACTCGAGGAAGTATTCAAGAAATTCGATGTGAACGGCGATGGAAAGATCTCCTCTGCCGAATTAGGCTCCATTATGGGAAGCCTAGGGCACAATGCTACGGAGGAAGAACTCGCGAAGATGATCCAGGAATTCGACGCCGATGGTGACGGATTCATCAATTTGCAGGAATTTGTGGAGTTGAATACGAAAGAAATCGATCCGGAGGAGTTGTTGGAGAATCTGAGAGAGGCGTTTTCGGTTTACGATATCGATGGAAACGGATCGATCTCTGCCGAGGAATTGCATAAGGTATTGAGAAGTTTGGGAGATGATTGCTCGGTAGCGGATTGCCGGCAGATGATCAGCGGCGTCGATAGCAACGGCGACGGAATGATTAGCTTTGAGGAGTTCAAAGTGATGATGTCGACGGGACTTTCCGTCGCTGGCGCCTGAGTTTGATCGTACGCCGGCGGATTTCATGAGGAATGTGCATATAATTTGCCAGAATTTGGATCCTTTTTTTCCGTTCTGTTCTTTGACAAAGTTATTGCAAGTTCTTCCACTATCTTTGATTTTTTTTTTCTCCTTTGGGATTTTATCATCATTTTTTTTTTTTTTTTAAGTCCCTATTTTGTTTTTCTTTTATCTTTTTTCTTTTATAAAAATGAGATGTTGTTTGCATTGATTTACTAGCCATATGTTATATATTATTTTTCAATGTAAAATTTTTACCTATGATTTAGGGAGATGGCAAAATTATTGAAAATAATAGCAAAATATTACATGTCTATCTCTGATAGAGCCTAATAGTAAAATTTTTTCTATATTTGTAAATAGTTTGATATTTTTTTTTATTTATAATAATTTTTCTTTATTTTTTGAACAAATTAAATTGTTGTTTTAATCTCTATAATTAGTATTTTGTTTTAATTTAATCATTTTAGTTTCATTCTTATGGTTTGGTTAAAATAAAAAGGTTTTATTTACCTAATTAATATTGAATTATGTTCTTTTTACCAAAAATATAGTATGTTTCTCTTTCTACCATAAAAAAAAGGGTCCATTTTTCGTGATGTCAAGAATATCTTTATACTTTTTCGTAAGAAAAAAATATGTCTTTATACATTCAATTATAAATTTAATTTTTAATAACTAAAAATCAAATAGTCATCCAACAATATCTTAAATAACTATTTTTCATTTTTTTCGTTTTTGTTAATATATAAACTAATATAGTATAATTAGAAAGACAGTCTATAATAAGATTTTTTTTTAGGTATAATAATAATATATATACAAACAATTCCAATATATTACAAACAATGAAATAGTATGTCTAAAAAAACAATGTAATAGTATAATGTAAAAAAAATACATACTTTTGGTATCTGAGGTTTGAGTTTGGTGTCTATACAGTCCTTGGAGTTTTGAAAAAGACACTTTAGTCCTCAAAGTTTCAAAAATGATTCTAAACAGTTCCTGAGCTCATTTGACCTAACAGAAAAATGACGTTGCAATTAACTTATTGATTTGACTATGATGATCGATAAATTTTAAATGAGTTGGTAAACATATTATATATCTACATCTCTCTCTCTCTCTCTATATATATATATATATATGACGGGGTCTTTCCATCTCTTTCCTCATTTTGTCCTCTTCCTCTTTCTTCTGCTTTCAACATATCCTCAAACAAGCATCGACTTCAACGAAATGTACACACTTCTGCTCTTTAAGTCTAAAAGAACTGTGAAAGTTTGCATAATGATATTTGTTTTTCAATAAATTTTCTCAACAAATTGCGTCCATTTGACCTAATTACAAGGAGATTCAAAAAGCAAAGGATCTAAAAAATCCAAAGCTTTAAACAAATTGGAAACTAATGTTAGAAATTTTGATTTCTAATATTGATTCATATAATTTAAGCAGTTGATAATTAGTGTAATATTGAAGAGACAATTATTGAGTGTAAGTAGAGGGATTAATCATGAGTAGTTATATCCGTATAGTGGGAAGTAGGTGGTTACCCGAGTTGTGGGTAGTTACCTAAGTCATCATGGGTAGTTATCCATGTAGTGGGAAGTTGGTAGTTACTCTAGATGTGGGTAGTTACCTAAGTTAATGGGTAGTGGGTAGTTACCCGAAATGTGGGCATTGGCCTATATATATCTACCTAATAAAAAATTCCTCTACGACGAGACTCTCTCAATCTCTTTGTAGTTTATGATTCCAAAAGAATAACACACCCTCTGTCGATTCAAGGTTTAATTCATTGAATTAAACAAGTCCTTATATCATCAAAGGGCAAATTGAAGAATAGATGGTATTTGGATTGGAGAACATCGACTTAAAAGAATTTTAGATATTCATCATGGATTCATCAAGTGTTCGTCATCCCTTTTCAGTGTGTATGTTGGTTGATTTAATTATCCTATTAAAATCCATTTGGTGATAACAAACCTGTGTGGTACTGGTTCATTGTTGGATACTTTGTATTGTTTCAATCTAAGTCCTACTTTTGTTAATTCTCTATTTAATGTTGAAAGTGATGTTGGTATGAAAAGAAATGCATTAAATGAGTCTTCTGTTGACTTGTGGCATAAAAGACTCGATCATATATCCCAAAAGAGGATTTTGAGACTAATAAAAGGTGAAGTTTTGTCTCAATTCGATTTTACCGATTGAAATGATACTTGTGTGGATTGCATTAAGGGTAAGCAAACCAAACATGTATCGAAACAGGCTGCCACAAGAAGTAGTGGATTACTCAATTTAATACATACAGATATTTGTGGTCCTTTCTATATATCGTCTTGAGGCGATGAAAGGCATTACATTACCTTCAGTGATGATTACTCTAGGTATTGTTACCTTTATTTACTGCATGAAAGAACTCAATCAGTTGATGTCCTTGAGACATTCATTACGGAGGTTGAAAGATAGTTAAATAGAAAAGTTAAGGTAATACGTTCTGATAGAGGTGGTGAATACTATGGAAAGACATCAGAAGTTGGACAATTTCCAAGTCCATTTAAGAAACTCTTTGAGCCCAAGGGTATTTGTGCACAATATACAATGCTCGGATCGCCAAATCAAAATGGTGTAGCAAAAAGGTGTAATCGTACATTGATGAAAATGGTAAAGAGTATGATGAATGGTAGTGCTATACCTATTTCATTGTGGATGTATGCATTAAGGACAGCCGCATACATATTGAATAGGATACCTAGTAAAGCAGTTCCTAAGACACCTTATGAACTGTGGTTATTTTGTTGGATATCCAAAAAGGTCAAAAGGGTATAGATTTTATTGTCCTAACCATAATACGAGAATTGTAGAGTCTGGGAATGCTCGCTTCATTGAAAATAGCAGAGTCAGTGGGAGTGTGAGAGCACGTGAGGTAGAGATAAGAGAGTCATTAATGGACCAAAATCCATAAGTGATCCATCTTAAGTTGTTATTCCTATTATTGTAGCACAACTACAAGGCCTAAATATGGAACAACAAATGGATGCTCCAAACCCAATTTCAAATACCATTGTTCAAGAAGAGGAGAAAAGCGCTCAATTAATGAGCAAGCGTAACCTTAAGAAGGAATAGCATTAAGGAGGTCTACTAGAGATAAAAGACCAACTATTTCAAATGAGTATATAGTTTATGCACTTGAGCATGAAAGTGACCCACTTTCAATCAAGCCATGAACGGTGAAAATTCTGATAAGTGGTTAATAGCCATGAAGGAAGAGTTGAAATCTATGGATGACATCAATGTTTGGGACATGATGGAATTATCGAAGGATTCTAAAAGATTTGACTGCAAGTGGGTCTTTAAGACAAAGCGAGACTCTAAGGACAATGTCGAGAAGTACGAAGCCAGACTTGTTGCCAAAGGTTACACTAAAAAAGATGGCATTGACTATAAATAGACTTTCTCTCCAGCTTCTAAAAAGGACTCTTTAAGAATTGTAATAATTTTGGTGGCTCATTTTGACCTTGAGCTTCACCAAATGTATGTTAAAACAGCCTTTCTCAATGGAGATTTGGAGGAAGAGGTATATATGGACCAACCTTAAGGTTTTGAGAGCATAAGTAAAAGAAATCTGGTATGTAGGTTGAAGAAATCAATCTACGGATTAAAACAAGCTTCCCGACAATGGTACTTGAAGTTTAATGATACCATATTGTCATATGGGTTTATAAAAATGACTGTTGACCGATGTATCTACATGAAGGTTGTGGGAAGTAAGTTTGTATCCTTGTGTTATATGTAGATGATATTCTTCTTGCCGCTAGTGATCGTGGGTTATTACATGATGTTAAGGATTACCTTTTTAACAACTTTGAGATGAAGGATATGGGTGAGGCTTCCTATGTGATTGGAATAGAAATATTTCGAGATAGATCACAAGGAATTTTGGGATTGTCTCAAAAAGCTTACATCAACAAAATTCTAGAAAGATTTAAGATGGAATCATGTACACCTAGTCCAATTCCCATAGTTTATCCCAGTGTCCCAAAATGACTTGGAGCATAAAGAAATTGATAATATTCCTTATACTTCTTTAGTCGAGAGTTTGATGTATGCTCAGACTGTACTAAGCCAGATATAAGCTTTGCAATCAGTATGTTGTGTCATTATCAATCAAATGCCGGGCTATTTCATTAGAGAGCTGCAAAGAAGGTTTTAAGGTACTTGCAAGGCACTAAAGATCACATGCTCACATATAGAAGAACTAGTAACCTTGAGGTTGTTAGTTACTCGGACTCAGATTATGCCGAATGTTCGAATACCCGAAAGTCAACATCTGGCTATCTGTTCCTTCTAGCTGATGGAGCTGTCTCATGGAAGAGTGGTAAGCAGTCTTTCATTGCTACTTCCACTATGGAGGCTGAATTTGTGGCATGCTTTGAATCCACAGTTCAATCGTTGTGGCTGTGTAATTTTATTGGTGGTTCAGGCATCGTTGGTTGATAGCACCTAAAATGTGCTATCTTCCTCAGCTTAACTCTGAATCGTTGTGCTATTTAATGTGTCTATTATGTTATTTTGTAGGTTTCAAGCACAAAATGGGTAGAACAGGGTGTTCGCAATAAAACTGCGCTAAAATGGACCGAAACGGAGTTCTATGACATCAACCGGGAAAGAGAATTCCAAAATGACCAAAATGCCCCTGAAGTCATGGTGCAACGGCGCTTTTTCTCAAGAGCTCTGCTGGTGAAACACAGCAAATGCCGTGGCGCTCTGATGATTTCTATAAATTGATCTTTCGACTTTTAGGTCGGGAAATCAGCCACTAACCGCCAAAGATTCGAATTCTCTCTATTTTCCCTCTTCTTTTCATCTTTCTATACCTCGGAACTTGTACCCATCAAATGATATGTTGATTATGGGCTAAGGTACACGTTTTTCTAGCTTGGGTTAGGGTTTTTTTTCTTTGTAAACGATGTTCTTTTGAGGTTTCGAACCAAATTCTTTGTACCCATGATTTGATTTAGATTTTCTAAGTGTTATAATCAAATTGTGACGTTGGTGTTCATTTGATTTATTGCTTTGATTATATTACTGTTTGTGGCACTTGTATGTCAATCATAGAAAGCGATAGGTTAGGTTAGGTTGCAAATCTAAATTGTGATGAGCATTGCTCTAATCAACCTAGGATTAAATCAATAGAACATTTAATCTAGGCCTTTATAGTTAGATGTTCTGTCTAATTTTCCCTTGAATTTAATGCGGTTAGATTTAGTACAAATTTTGCATGTCTTTCATCGATTTGCCTTAAGTCTAACTTGTCGACTAGGACAATTTAATTATGGCATTTCCAATTGAATTGATTAGGTGCTAGCTTTAATGAATTTAGTAATGATGAACCAATGAATAAGATCATCAAACAAAGGAAATCTCGTGTAACCCAAGTTAAAGCTTTCTCCATTTGAATTTTAACTTCTTTTAATTTGTGCAATTTACTTTTGTGCGATTTAAGTTTCTTTGCAACCAACCATCGCAAACCCTCCTCTAGATACCTTGAATTGTAAACTTTCCAACTATGAAAGTCGAGGGCTCCCTATGTTCGACCCGGCTTACCACTACTACTATTGGTTAAGTTCGAAAAATTTATTTGACACGGAATTGGGCGATGAATTCCGTCTGCCATTAGTATCATTTCTAAACCAATGTGGATATATTGTGATAATGTGGTAGCTGTATTCTTCTCTAAGAACAATAGACACTCCATGGGTGCCAAACATATGGATTTAAAGTATCTGTCTATTAAAGAAGAGGTGCAAAATCAAAGAGTTCAAATAGTGCACGTTGGCACCAATGATATGATTGCGTATCCGTTGACTAAAGGACTAGCTCCTAAGAATTTATTGGCCATGTTAGTGAAATGGGAGTAGTCACGAAGTCCTTGTATAGCGGATGATTGGTCATACATGTATGAATTTATGTTTAGCTATTTATGTTTATTTGAAACTCTAGATATTGATGGTTGTTTGGATTTTGCTAGCTTATCTATGAATCATATTTCAACCATGCGTATTTTATTATGATTGTAGATATTGGGTCTTATTTTAAGACATTGTGGGATAAGATATTTCAGATTTTTATCTTATCAAATTGTGACAGTTTGAATTGAGTTGACTCGTGATACATTGAAGGAATCAGGATGTTTGTCAGGCTTGTGACCGCCACGATTCAGTCAGCTTAGTTCTGAAGTTGTGACTTGTATATTACATCATTTAAGTGCACTAAAATTTTGTTAGTATGTTGTATGCTTGTCATATATGAATCAAGTGGGAGACTGTTAGAAATTTTGATTTCTAATATTGATTCACATAATTTAAGCAGTTGATAATTGTCATTGTTATACACACGGTGATGATTAGTGTAGTATTGAAGAGACAATTATCAGGTGTAAGTGTTTGTCAAGTAAGTGTTTGTCATTCTTTTTTAGTATGTATGTTGGTTGATTTAATTATCCTATTAAAATCCATTTGGTGATAATTACTTCCGCATTTGAGTTTAATTGTTGCTAACAACTAAATCATAGAATGTAAAAGCAAACACCCAACATCAAGACTAATTTCAAAATAAAATTGCACTTCTATGGAAATCAATAGATTCAACATTCAAATATTCAAGATCTAAATAAAATCCAACAACGAATTCTAAAAATCAAACAACAAGGGATAACACCAAAACAAATTTTTCAAATAAGTTGTTCAACTTGAAGAAAGAATCAAATCAGATGTTTTCTTGGAATAAGAAACGTGGAATGCAGAACCAAAGCATGGGAAATTCCTCATATTAGGGATACAAGATCACGAAGAATTTGCAAATTGGGAGTGAAGGATTGCAATTGAAGATTAAAGATATTTAAGATAAGGATTCTTAAGAAGGGGGAGAATGATTTTTGAAGTTGATGCCCATTGGCCACCGAAGGATGGTTAATAAAGGGTGAGGAAGGAGGTACGGGATGGAATGAAAGAGAGGAGATGGAAAGATGCCGTCATAAAAAAAAATGAAAATAATATATTTTGACAACTCATTTAAAATTTCCACATCATCAGAGTTAAATTAAAAAGTTATTTAGCACTCATTTTTCCGTTAGGTCTCCTAATGGTCAAATGAGTTTAGCGACCATTTAAAATCATTTTTCTAATTTCGAAGACTAAAATGTCTCTTTTGAAACTTTAGTGACTAAATAGATACCAAACTCAAACCTAAGGAACCAAAAGTGTATTTTACCCTATAATTTATTTATAATATAAATAGTATCCTTAACCATTAGACACAATCAAATTTCAAATTAATCTAAATAAGTTATAAACATTAACTTTTTTTAAATTTTAACTTAATTAAAATTGAATGTATGGTATTTGGGTTAGGGCATAATCTCTAAAGAGATTCAAGTTAAATTAAAAATAATTGTTTTGGTCCCTCTATTTTAAGAGACTTAGCAATTTAGTTGTAAACTTAATTTAGTTTGTAACAAAATCCTTGTATTTTAAGTTTTGTAACAATTTAGGCAAACAAATTTTAGGAGGTAAAAATTTAAGGATTTTGTTTTAAAATAAGGTAATTTAAATAAATAATTACAAAAATATTATTGGAAGATTTCTCTTAGCCGATTATTCCATCACTACTATAAAACTAGGATGTCGTAATTAAAATTCGTGACATTTATTTTGTATCATTTTATCTCCAGTAAAAGTACGAGTATTAATGACAGTTTTGAAAAAAAATCATAATTGGACTTTTAATGACAATAAATAAATAATTGTCAGCAATCAATATTTACTGATAATTATAAATTGTCACTGTCAAGTTTACAATGACGGATTATTATTGTCATCAATTAACCCAAAATTGGTTTATTGTTTTAGCATTATGAGTATTGATGAACGACAATTATAAAATGTGAAAAAAGAATATATTAGTGACATTTTTTTCTTGTCAAGAATATATGAACCATGACACTTTACTATCAATAATATCTAAATCATGACAAAATACTTGATGTCGGCAAATGTTCTATCACGACACATTTTAATTGTCACAAAATTTCATATTTACGGTACTTTTATATTGTCAGTAAAATACATGTCTTGATAGCTTGTTATTTCTTTGAACCTTGTCATTACACATGTTTTTCATCATCAACTAGTCTTATTTTAACCAAAAATAAGTACAAACATGAATAAGAACTTTATCATGTATAGCAATCAAGTTGATAACGTTTTTACAAATAAACTAAATACAAGGAAACTATCAAATGTCCCCAAAGGGACATATATAAGCAAACTAATAACCAAACTTTGGTAAAGTTTTTACAAAGAAATACAACAAGGTATTGTCACAAGTAACTATATTACAAGTTTTGTCACTAACAAAATATCAATCACTTGCTTGGTAGCCTCACCACTTCAGTGGGTTCATGCAAGACCTAGTAAAACATAAAAGGTGACAATCTAGCAACTAATAAGTTCCATAAAAGGTGGCTAAGTCACACTTTGTCTATGAAAATGTTCGTTTAATTTCTAATTTAATTGAATTGAGTTTCTTAGCTCGTTGCACAAAAACAGATTTGTCATTTCCGTACAAGCATGCGTTGAGAATTACTCTAGATGTGATCATGACTAAGCAAGTTTTCCTATAAAGACCCAAGTATAAGCATTTATAGGTTTTCCTGGTGAGTCCACGGTCGAACGCAGGGATTTGTAATAACTTAGGCGTTGAGACTAAATGTATGACTATGCGGTGACTGTACATGTAAATATATATGCATTTGTTGATTGTGTATATAAACTATACAAAAAGAATGAAAAGAATTTCCTACTACTATTTATGAGGTGGACGCGGCATTGGGTAGTCATATGTAAACAATGCGTCAGAATGCATGCGTTGGGAATGAATGGGACTATGCGATAGAGGTAGAGTTGAACGCAAGAGCTAGTTGTTACCTAAACTTTCTAAGTACAATTACATACCTACAAACTGCGTGTGTGAATCCATCTCTCGATGTTTCGACGCCACATTTATCTTATCTCTAAGACGCATGGTAAGTTTGTGTTGGCAAAAGATGAACTACATCTCTGCAACTCATCTAGTCTTAATTAATGCTAAAGATTAACTATCCACTCTCTCAAGCTCGACAGTGATGCTTACTAAGTTGTTTGTCAGACAAAGTTATGCAAGCTAAGGATATGCATTAATCCAGATGTAACATACTCAGAATTGCTCAAGAAAACTAACTTTTAGCATTCAACTCATTTAGCATTTAGACAGCATGGTGTAAAGTATTTAATACAGAAATGGATGGAAGATGATAGTCAATCGAACTTATATTAATGAAATAAATCATTCTCTCGAATGTCATTAACAAAATATAAGCAAGAAGGAGAGAAATGGAAATAAAATAGAGATGAAGAGCGTCAAGCAGCCACTGGCAACGTCTTGCTTCATGGAGGCTTGAGATGGTTGCTATCTGATACATATATTCCATAGGATGGAGATTCTCACTCACTGGGAGATGACTCTGATGATGCTCGGAATCCTTATCTCAGAAGAGCTCGAAGTGG
This sequence comes from Citrullus mucosospermus, assembly GCA_030954485.1. Classification (NCBI taxonomy): domain Eukaryota; kingdom Viridiplantae; phylum Streptophyta; class Magnoliopsida; order Cucurbitales; family Cucurbitaceae; genus Citrullus; species Citrullus mucosospermus. The sequence continues at coordinate 8,305,626 of CM062061.1, read as the reverse complement.
AGGCTGGTTATGGTGAAGAAGAAAAAGTGCAAAGCTTTCGCCTCTTGAACTGGTCTCCCCTCTCTTCAATGGGGAAGCTTTGGGCTATTTATAGGCGTCGAAAAGTTGAAACTCATGATGACCTGACACCTTTACATTAAATTTCATGCCCTGCTGCGCAGACTTTTCACGTCGTCGGCCCATTTGTTCTGCCAAATTCTGATAGCGTGTTATCCTTTTGCATATTGATATGACAGCTTTTGGCCATGCGTCTGTATCTACTTTCTCTCAACGCATGGTCTCAACGCCTAGGCTCGACGCGGGTTTCCACTTGTTCTCGTAGCAGCTTCGTTTTCTTCGTACTTCGCGCTTCTTTTCTTCTTAACCCTGCGTCAGGAACAGAAAAGCTCATTGTTTTTCAGGTATTTTCCTTTGTAAGTAGTGCCAACGCATGGTGATACATTTTTCATCATTTAACTACCAAAATCATGCGTTTAGCTCCAAAGTTACTCTAATTAAATCAAATAGTGACTACAATAACTTGTATTTCTACAAGTTATCAGAAAACCATGTGAAATGCTCTTAAGATGTAACTAAGCGGCACCTTCAATCTTGAAACAAACTAAAAAGTGGTTAAGTTTTCACTTCTGACACCCAAGTAAAAATAATTATGAAACACAAACAACTTAACTACACCTAAAAGAACAAACTCAACAAGTTTATGTTTTAAAAAAGCAAGAGGCGCCATAAAACAATAACATATCAACTCAAGCAACTAAAGTTGTCAAGGAAGGGAAAAGAATAATAACAACTCTTTATCTACATTCCAATATGATTTATCAAACGACACACAAACAACTAAACAATTTATCAATACAACTAATCTATGACTACATTAACTGCAGGATAGTCATAACACTTCAATACTTAATCTAATCTAACACTTTAAAACTAGAGTTTCAAAAAGAACGCCTTATAAATATCACCTTTCACTCTATGAAATCTTGTATTGGAGACCATCAAAACATAAAATCTATCAAATAAAAAAAATGCAATATGTAAGCACATGAGAATAAAGATTAAATTAGGGAGCGCTTAAAAATTCAACTACCATGAACTATTTATATTATATACCAAACAAAACAAATAAACACAAAGCTTGTAAACTTATATAAACTTAATAACATAAATAAAAAATGGTAACATAAATTCAACTCAAACTTATCCAAGCAGAATCAAACACTCAGTCAATAACTTTTTCTTCACTCTTCTTCTGGATCAACTGACAAGCAAAACCTCAAAAAACATGTCCTATCACAATCACATACCTTTAACAAATAGACATTCAAGCAGAAAAGTGCAAAAACTCATGACAATTTGCAACTCCTTCAGCAAATTGTGTTTCCATAGGCTCATACACTTCCTTCTAAATTTCTATAAATTAATAGTGATCGAGAAAATGAAAGGAAAGGAAGAATTGAACGGTTCAAAAATTAAGTTCAATAAGAAGTTGTCATTCAAACTGACGTTACAATGGCCAAAAAATGTAAAGATATCAGAACCCAACCAACTTTATTGCAAATTAAATGAACGTAAACTTTTGTAAACTTTACCTTCCATCTACAAGTTCTTCTTTCAACTACAATTCAACAATTTGAAGCGCTTAAACAACCAGTACGTGGACATGACTTTAATAGTCGATTAGTTCGAGCTAGTAAAAAACTACAAACAACAAGCTTCTCTCATGTTAGAAACTGATCTAACACATTTTATTTGAGTTTGAAATTGCTTGAAATGAGTTTAACTTACAAAATGTTTTAGATTAACATTAGTGGAACACATAGATTAAGACCTTGACTTCTTGACCCACCTCCCATATTAGGCAATCAACTAAGTGCATAAAATGTAACTCAATATATCATAACAAAGTAATAAATATACCTCACCTTAACACTAAAAAAAAGTACAACCTTGAAGTCAGTGATCGCTACTGCGAATGGTGTCGTAAACCACACTTAGGCGATCAAATAAAATTTCTAAGCACCAATCATACTATTACCACCACAAGGCATAGTAATAATGGCAAGACCTGGGCCGAATCACAAAGAATTTATCTACAGTAATTGTTGAATGCATTGGTAGGGGGTTTTGGTGATCATTGCAAGAATTTAAAAGCATAAGATAAAGTAGAAGGAATGTAGACAAGCGCAAGAGATGTTTTTAGAAAATTCCAATTAGAAAAATACTTGGGAATAGGAACAAATTCGACTTACTTTCTATCATCGAACACTAGAAATCATAGATAAATGCAAGCAAATGCACAATCATTTAATGACAATCATCACTAAATGTCCCTAATTATCAAATGAGGCAAAGTTAACTTAAATTAAATTCTTCAACATTATTTCGAACCAAAGCGGCCTAGATAACGATCTGAATTTGCATTAAGAACTGCAAGATTGAAATTGTGATGAATGAGAGAGTGGATAGCCTAATCTAACATTCAATTTTTCTCTTGAGTTTAATTAACTTGTAAATGCAAAAGTAGTGGATAAGTCCCTAATTAAACACTTTCTCCCTAATCGTACATGCAAATAAGTTTATCATTAATGCTATGCACCAAATGAACATCGTAATCATGGAAAGATTCATCAAAAGTTGTCAATTAAATCAGATTGCTTCAATGTAATAAAAATTGAAAACCCAAAAGAGCTTACAACAGAAAACCATTAAGAAAATTACAAGCCTAGAATTCCTATTCCCAACTAAAGGTTACCTTAGCCACTCATAGTCCTGAAGAAACTCCAAATTGCTAAGGGAAATTACACGGCCCAAACTCAAGCAAGCAAGGTCACTCTCCACTTTGTTAAAGACTTTCAAACGATGGACATTCACCTTAAATACCTGCCTAATATCAAAGCTCCTAATTTCGACTACACCATGAGGAAAAATATTAGTAATTTCAAAGGGACCTAACCACTTGGACTTCAACTTACCAGGCATGAACTGAAGGCTAAAGTTGAAAAGGAGAACTTTTTTACCAACTCTAAAGTCCTTCCTTATGAGCATTCGGTTGTGGAATAGCTTGGTCTTTTCTTTATAGATCCAGGAATTGTCATAAGCTTCCAACCTCAATTCCTTGAGCTTTTGGAGCTCCAACAATCTCTCCTCACCAGCTTGGGCTAAATTCATGTTGCACTTCTTGATAGCCCAATATGCCTGGTGCTCAATCTCCACTAGCAAGTAACGGGCATTACCATAGACAAGCCTAAAGGGAGGAGTTCCAATCGGTGTCTTGTAGGTTGTTTGCTTGAAGTTCCATTTGCCCAAGATTCACTATCTTTTTCAGAATGCTTTTCACCTCTCTGTTCGAAATCTCTGCTTGGCCGTTGTTTTGGGGGTGGTATGGTGTAGCCACTTGATGATGAACACCATATATACTTTCTCAAAAGAGCCTCAATGGTTCAGTTGTAAAAAAGGATGCCTTGGTCACTAATAATGGCATGAGGCACACCGAATGATAGCTCCTAAAAAGAGCTATCTCTCCTGGCTTTATTCAGGCTCGTTCTGTCATTTTATCGTGTTATTTCCTCAAATTTGCAAGCTTTGAGCATTAAGATAGTGAGACAAACCACCGGGGTCAATTTGGTGCAAAAATGGTTCAAAACGGAGCTCTGGAAGCATAGACCAAGTGAGGGGTTCAAAATGACTAAAATGTCCCTAAAGAGTGCAGCTGCCCTAAGCTTTACGCTCAGCTTTATGCTGAAGACCTGAGAGCAAAAATGGTTGCAACGTCGCGACACTCCGAAGTTTGACAGAAGCAGAACATGCACGCGTGTAACACCCAAACCCTAGATAATATACATACTTCTATATCTTTACCTAGGAGTGGGTGTTACCTAATCTGTATGCTATTATACCCCGTTAAACATGCATTTTTACATCATGATTAGCCAATGAAATACTCAGCCTTACCACAGCTTTACACAAATTTCTTAATAAGATCACATTATAAACAAGATTTGAAAGACTATGTTTAGAGTTTACAAACATGTCTAGTAACTCCTACAAGGGATGGGGTTTACAGTTTATCCAATCTACAAAATTCTATTCTGGCACAGACGGTTTTGATGGTAGGCTAGGCACCCCGAACACGCTTGCTACCTGGAGAGAAATCATCAGAAAAACAATAATCTGTGAGCTACAATGCTCAGTGAGTGACTACTAAAAAAATAACATCAATAGAATTATAACTACATTCTTGAATACGAATTGCTTAATCATGCCTTATGTTACGATTCTTTTAACTTGTAATTCACTGTTATTACATAAACGATAATCTTTTGCTTAGGCCTTTGTTGAGGCGGAGCGAACTCAACGCACCAAACGTCAATAAACCTTAGCTTCTTCTATTATGCTCATAAATCTAGCTGATCTCGGGCTGCCCGTGTACCTTCTCATGTCCTTCGGTACCAGGGTCCCATGGAATTAATCACTCACCGTCTTTAAATCCTTAGGTGAGAGTTTCACATAAGTTAAGTACTAGGGCTGCCCATATGCCTTCTCATGTCCTTCAACATTGGGTCCCAGAGAATTACTCACTCACCGTCATTAAATCCTTAGGTGAGAGTTTCACATAAGTTACATACTAGGGTTGCCCATATGCCTTCTCATGTCCTTCGGCACTGGGTCCCATTCAAATACTTCTAGTGCACAGACATGCACAATACATTTATCATTATTTAACTAAAATCGTAATATTTCAGAATTCTCAGAACAATTATCTAGCAACTAGCTTGATAGAACTTAGGACATTACTGATACATTGTCAAGCTTATCTCACATATAAGATACATGCTAGTTTCATACATAGAAGTACACTTTCAATTCATGCTTCAAAGATATTATTAAGCATATAGAAATAGTATTCAAGTTAAGTTTATCTCAAACCATAAAGTCACTCACGACTGATTCCGGGCTCCGAGCGGGTTATATGCTTTCCCTAGCTCCTCTTGCCCTGTAAACATACCTTTTTTCATGTTAGACATTTCTAATATTCCTTTTTATATTCTTTACGTTTGCTTAGATATATTAGACATGAGTTTTCATCACTAATTTTCTTTTCTTATCATCATCAGTATGAGCGAGATTAAGAGGTTAAACTACTCATAACTATGCGGCACCAGCGATACTCAGCTTCGCAGGACTAGCGATATTACCTTTAAAGAGCGATACTAAGCGAGAGTCAGCGAGAGTTGTGAGACGCAATGGTCTCTGTGTTACCAGCGACACTCGTCTCGCTGATCACTCTCCAGCTCTTAGCGATACTCCTATCTTAGCGACCCCCGACGATTATTGTTCTTCTTCTTCCTTCTCTAATCTGTTCTCAAACTGCTAAACATCAAATCCAGCCAAAATCAGATCCATCCTTCTTCTACAAACTTGTAAAGGAGCGAACTTTCTGACTTACCTCAAGGTCTCAAACCTCAACTCTTCTTCATTTGAGAACTATTCTCAAATAACTCCGAATTTCTACAAACGTTTTGCAGCTCAACTTCGATCACTTCTATCTTAGATTCAGCTCCCACGGCTCATTTTTCTTCAAACTCTGATCAGTACGAGGTCTAAGTAGCATTAGTCGAACTCTCCGTTCCAGCTCAAGCTTCCTCCACCAAAATGATGAGGGTTCTACTCTGAACCGGCATAAACACTTCTCTCTACCTCCCTTTCTTGGTTAGCTTAGGATAAGATCATCTCGAGTTCTAGAATGTGCTTTTTAAAATGTTTAAATACTCAGTCCCCTTATATACATATCACCGACTTAAATTTTATTTCTTCTCTCTGTACTTAGTTATTCAATGAATACGTTCGGCGCAGGGCTTAGCAACGCATAGTTTCGACCGGGTGTGTTACAAATGCCCAACGCCCTATCGACGGATAGCCGACTAACGCATGGCTCTCTCGGTCACTCTTCTAATATACCAACGCATACCCATCATCAACGCATAGCAGCCTTTACGAACGCATAGGACACCTTTAAGGCATGATAACTCAACGCCTCGTGGCGTCCAACATATTCTCAACGCGTAGCCATACTAGCGCATGGTCAACTCTTAGCCACTTTTGCTTCGACACTACTCAGCCAACTTTTCTAATCACTGCCCATTCATAATTTCTCCTTAACTTGCCAACTCACCAAATGTCAGGTAGGGGCTTACAGCATTTCTCTACCTCATTCTACCTGGCATTAAAGTCTCAAATGCATACTTCTATGCGTTTGTTCGTTACTGCATCATACCATGCGTCTGCCTTAGTTACGTACCATCATGCGGTTTACCTGTATCAAGCGTTTCCTTCGTCTCTACCTTGCGTCCAACATGATTTTTCACTAACTATGCGTCCAACTTCATTTGATGAGGTTTCCTTTCTTTCCATAAGTCTTACTTCTTTCCTTTTTAGGCTCTTCCACGAAATGGTCTTAGAAAGAGAGTGTGACAGCGCGCCTCGCAACGCAACTCTCAGTGTCGCTACACTCGAGATCGACGCTACGATTTCTTCATTGAGTATAGCAACGCTGTTGGAGAGCACAGTGATACTCTGATGGATTTTATAAATATTAGTGATTTTTTAGGTCATTTTGGGGGAGAGCCGACCGTTAGTCACCATTTTAGATCATTTTGTTGTCATTCTTCATCTTCTTCTCCATTTTTCTTCTCCATTTCCATTGGTAATCACTACAAGACTTATAAATTGTGCTTAATGAGGATGATCGGCTAAGGTAAGTGTACTTGGGGATAGGATTTTCGGCTTGAATTTCTTGAGAATTTGTTTCAAATTGTATTAGATTGAATTGATTGGGTTCTGATTTTAATCTTTACTGTGGTTATTAGACTAAATTGACAACTCTTGATAATTTCCTCTTTAATTGCAAAAATTTTTTTGCGCTGAGTATGATTACGAATTAAGTTGCATGATTAATTAGTGGAGGCTTTGATTGAAGGCTTTTCCATCAATTTAGTTTTTTTGAGTTAATTGAATCCAATCTATAATTGAATGTTAGCCTACGCTTTTTGACCTTTCATTCGTCACGATTAAACTTCGCTTTGCTTAATGAAAATTTGGTTCATTGTTGAAAGCGCTATCGTTTCAAATAATTGAATCAAGTTTAGTTCAAATTATGTTTGCTTAATTTGATGATTTGGAGTATCTAGTGACATTTGATGTCATTTAATTATGCATTCATTGGTAATTTGTCTTGATGTTTAGTATTCAATGATAGAGATCTAGCCAAATTCGTTCCTATCCTCGAGTATTCATTTAATTTAATTTTACTTTCTCGCTTTTTATTTTCGCATGATCACCAAATCCCCCCCCCCCCCCCCAAACCTAAAAGAATTCAACAATTGATTTAACCAAGTCATAAGTTCCCTGTGGTTCAACCCCTTCTTACCGTTATTTCTACATTATGTGGTAATAATAGTACGTTTGATATAAATTATATTTGATAGCTAGAGAGAAGTTTACGATGCCTCTTCTTTGAGATATTTTTCCCCGCTATCACCGAACCTACAAAATATTTTCCTGAGAAAACCTGAAACCACTACAAAAATGTTAGTTTTAGTGGGGATTGCCTCAACCCACTTGGACACACAATTGACAACCAGTAGAATATACAGATAACCACATCAAGACGGAAAAGGACCCAAAAAATCCATGCCCCATACGTCAAAAATTTCACAAACCAAAATTGAGTTCAAAGGCATTTCATTATGCTTAGATAATGATCTAGACATTTGACATTTTTTTACAAGATTTGCAATAAGCATAAGCATCGACAAACATAGAACTCTAGAATAATCCACAGTCTAAGATCTTACAAGCTGTTCTTTTTGTACTAAAATGCCCTCCACATGCTATCTCATGACAAAAAGAAAGAATAGATTCAAATTCATGTTCAGAGACACACCTTTTAATAATTTGATCAGAATAAAACTTCCACAAATGTGAGACATCCTAAACATAGTATTTCGAATCATTTCTAATCTTAGCACGCTATGAAGAAGAAGTATTAGGAAGGAATTGACCTATTACTAGATAGTTGACCATGTTGGCAAACCATGGTACAACAACAGATACTTGGAAAAGATGTTCGTCTGGGAAGTCTTCTCTTAGTGGCACATGATCCTCTTCTTGCACTATTCTACTCAAGTGATCAACTACAGAGATCTCGGTCCTTTTTCTGTCCTTAATTGTCAAATCAATCTCCTAAAGAAGCAGAATCCACCTCACGAGCCTAGGTTTTGACTCTTTCTTCGTCATCAAGTACCTAAGAGCAACGTGATCAATAAAGACAATACTAGGAGAACCAAGAACATAAGAGCGAAATTTATCCAAAGCAAAAACAATAGCGAGGAGCCCTTTTTCCGTGGTTGTGTAATTTATTGAGCGTGATTGAGAGTTCGGGATGCAAAACAGATAATGTGGCTCTTTTTTTCAATTCTTTGTCAAAGCATAGCTTCCGCGGCCAGATTGTTGGCATCGAACATGATCTAAAATGGCATGTCCCATCGCGGGGGCTGGAGGATAGGGGAAGAAGTCAGCCGGTCCTTAAGGATATTAAAGGCCTTTTTCCACTCCCTGTCAAAGTCAAACTGGGCCTCTTTTTGAAGCAAAGAAGATAAAGGTAGCACAATCGTCGAGAAATCCTTGATAAAGCACCTATAAAAACCTACACTACCAAGAAAGGAGCGCACTTCCCTAATGTTTATGGGATAGGGAAGGTTAAAGATAACATTTATTTTTGCTTTATCAACCTCTATACCTTTAGCAGAAACAAGGTGCCCTAACACTATGCCATGACTCGTCATGAAGTGACATATTTCACAGTTAAGAACCAAGTTTGTTTCGTTGCATCTTTTCATGATAAGACCTAAGTTGTGCAAGTAGTCATCAAATGAATTTTCATACACGGGGTGAAGTCATCCATAAACACTTCTATGCATTTTTCAATAAAGTCAGAAAATATGCTCATCATACATATTGGAACGTACCTGGGGCATTGCAAAGTCCAAAAGGCATTCTCTTGAAAGCATAGGTTCCATACGTGCATGTGAATGTCGTCTTTTCTTGATCTTCTTGAGCAATAGGAATTTGGTAAAACCTTGAAAAACTATCCAAAAAACAAAAGAATGGCTTCCCGACAAGTCATTCCACCATCTGATCAAGAAAGGGAATAGGGAAATAATCTTTCTTGGTTACCTCATTAAGCTTGGAAAAGTCTATGCACATTTGCCATCCATTTTGAACTCTCATTGGCACATTCTCACCCTTGTCGTTTTCCACAATTGTTATTCTAGTTTTCTTGGGGATGACATGGATGTGGCTTACTCAGTTACTGTTGGGGACTTGATAAATAATGTCAGCCTCATGGAGCTTAATTATTTCTTTAAGCACCACATCCTTCATTGTCGGATTGAGTCTACGTTGTGGTTGCCTAGTGGGTTTAACTCCTTCTTCAAAGGCTATTCAATGCATGCATAAGGAAGAACTGATTCCTGAATGTCATCTAGGGTTCATCCAATTTCTTTCTTGTAGGTCCTCAACTGCTTATTAGAACTTCTTCCTGCTATGGTGTCATCTCTCTAGAGATGATAAATGGGAGTATGTTCTTCTCACCTAAGTATACGTACTTCAAGTGAGTAGGGAGAGCTTTGAGCTCCATCCCCTATACCTAAGGAGAAATAAAATTATGATCAATGGATTTCACATCAACTAAAGCAATCAAAGAAGGTGAAAGAGCATCAGATTCGGAAGTATCGACCACAAACAATTCATCAACAATAGATTAACTACATCAACAGAGCACAAAGATAGATATTCCCCTGGAATTTCGTAGCATCATAAATGTTGAACCTAACGATGTCTCCATCAAACTCTACTAATAAGCAACCCTGATCTACATCAATTTTTGTTTTTGCAGTTTTTGTGAAGGGTCTACCTAACAGAATAGTAGAAGAGGAAGGAAAACATAATTCATCCATTTTCAAGATGTAAAAGTCAGTAGGGAATATCAAATCCTTAACTTGTACTAAAACATCCTCAACAATTTCGAATGATTTGATATAAGATCTATCAACCAATTGAATACAAACAATAGTTTTCTAAAGGTCATTCAATTTCAAGTCCAAATGCACATGATATGGCATTACATTTATAGAAGCACCCAAGTCAAGCATAGCATGCCATATTTTTTTCTCACCAATCACACAAGGTAAAGTAAACTTACCTGGGTCACGACACTTCTTAGGCATGTTTTTCTTAAGAAGGGCAAAGACATTCTTACTTACCACTACTCGATCCTTATCCTTCACTTTCTTCTCGTTCGTGCAAAATTCTTTGAGAAACTTAGCATACCTTGGTACTTGCTGAACAACATTAATGAGAGGGATATTAATTTGCACTTTCCTGAACAACTTTAAAATCTCCTCATCTTCATCCTCCACCTTCGGCTTAGCTAGCCTACAAGGAAATGGAGCTTTAGTAATAACTGAATCAACGAGAGGTGAAGATGATGTACTAACCTTAGAATTTGATGGTGATGGTGATGCCTCGTCTTGAATTTCCTCATCTTTTCTTACCTTATTTAGATTACTAACAGGAGATGGAGCAGGTGGGGCAACAGGTGTAGAAGAGCGAGAAAAAGCTCCTTGCCACTCCTAAGGGTGATAACACTTGCATTTTGGTGATCAAGTTCTCCAACCGTGTGAAATGTTCCTAAGGGTGAGGCATCAGTCTTGTTCTCCAATTGAGATTGCCAGCTGGGTGATTTGAGTACCGAGGTTACTGAACCTCATCCTTGTTTCTTGTTGTAGGGACTTTGTTTCTTGGGAAAGCTGAATTAAATCCTTCTAGAGCTGGTGTTTGTCCTGTTGAAATTTTAAAGAATGGTCAGCAAGAGATTTAACAATATCTTCTAGGGACATACCTAAGGCTAATGAAGATGGTTGATTATGAGTTCTGTTGTCACCTTGTCCTTGGCCTACCCATTTGAAGTTTGGATGGTCTCACCATCCAAGGTTATATGTGTTGCTATGGGGATTGTACTTCCTTTGAAATCCTCTAATAGCGTTGACTTTTGGAATCATGCCACTTTTAACTTGAGGGCACACATCAGAAGTGTGACCAACAACCGAGCATACTCCAGAAAACTTGGCTTCTTGTAGTTTCCACCAAGTGCCATCTGCTTCACAAGGGTAGGCAAGTTAGATATCTAAGATTTCAACTCACTTACCTCTTGTGAGTTGGAGGCAATATCAGCAAGAGCTCCTCCTGCTGCAGCATCGATTGTGCCCTGTCACCAGAAAGTAAATTAGAGTAAAAATATTAAATGAAAAGTTTATCAGAAATTTGGTGATGGGGAAAACAAGCACAAAGTTGCTTGTAATGCTCCCAATTTTCGAAGAGCAATTCACCAAATCTTGGGTGGTACCATAGATCTCCTTTTGAATGTTATTTGCTATGGAGGATGAGAAGAATTTGTCTAGAAACCACTTCTTCAACCCATTCCACGTTGTAATTGAACTCGAAGGTTGATAATATAGCCAATCTTTTGCGAACTCTTTAAGTGAGAAAGGAAATTCTCGAAGGTTTAACTGCTCTTCTTTTACCCCATGTAGTCTATGAAGGAATTGAATCCTCAGTGGAAGCGAATGATCGCCTTGGGCCAATATTTTTCGTTTTGGAAATCTTAAAAAAATACAGAGAACAAAATAGAAAATTGGATAAACATAAAAAATAACATGCTTTAAGATGATTAAGAGAAAACAAAACTCTACCTTTGAAGACTATCTTCTAGGTAGTCTTTTCCTTCTCGTCATGAACTCACGAATACCAACACCTTCCTTGAACAAAACGTACAGAGTAGTCCTTGGGACACCACCAAGAAAGTCTTCCTTGCTATTCTCAGGAATAACCAAGAGAATGGTGGGATCTCTAGTTTTGGTGAGGGAAGGAGAAATAATAGAGAGAATTGAAAAGAGATTTCTTGTTGACAAAGAGATCTATATTTCTTACCGAAAAAAACCCAAAATAACTTTTTCTTTTAACGTTCTCAAAATTATGTGAGAGAAGGATTAAGGAGTTAACTCCTACCACATGATGAATAGCTCTAATTGGGAGATATTCTTAATATATTTTATTTAATAATGTTAAATAGAATTAAATTAAATAATATTAATAATAAATCAAGTTTAATATATAATTAAATAAAATTAATTAATTAATAAGTTAAATATCACATATTTAATTTTAATATGAATCATATTCAAATAATGTTCTCTCACATAACCCATAATTCTAATATGAATCTCATTAATATTAATTTTACCTTATTGTTTTTATATGAATCTCATTCGTATAATTAATATTTGAATCTTATTCAAATATTAATCTCTCTCATAATACAAAGTATAATTTGAATCATATTCAAAATTAAATTTATATTATCATGTATCTATATATATTATACTAATTGTATCTTATACAATTAATTCCTTATTGAATTTAAACAATTTAAATTAATCCAAAAACAATTGATTCTTGTTCAAACCCTTAATGAGCTAGCAAGGGGATCTTATAGATCTATAGATTAGAAGCTCCAATGATATGATATTAATTAATTGAACTCTTTAATCAAATTAATCAATATTCATTAATTGCATGTCACTCCACTAAAGACCTACAACCGAACTCTTCACACTATAGATATATTTATGTGTCCACATGTATAACCAATCAATAGTAAGTTGACCCTTCACAAATGCCCGTAACTACAGTTGGAATAAATTATCGTTTTACCCCCGTAGTTACATGTAACTCCTTAAGTACCACGAATCCCTCCAATGAACAAATAGTTTATAGTCCAACTATAAACTAACCCCTCTCGAGCTAGTAGAGGGTGAGGCCTTGTTGAGTTGGTAATTTAGCCACTCTTCTAAAGGAATGTCCTCATAGACAAGAGTTCATAATTGACTCAGGATTAAGGTCGAGTCATCTATGGTCATAATGGTCATCCTATGAAATGTTAATTTCTTCAATTAACAGCTTACAAAGAGAAATTAAACATTTTGCAGTCCGGTCTTGTATAAATTCTTTGCATAGGATACCCCACTCACATGTCTCCACATGAACGATTAGGATCCAATCATTTGTAACACTTTACAACTCTTCTAACAATTACAAAGTAGGTCGTATTCGTAATGTTACTAGGATAAGACACCCAACCTTATCCTTATACTACAGACCTTTTTGGTTATTACTTAAACATGATCCGACCTTGTATGCCAACCACATACATGTTTAAGTTTACATAAAATAACCACAGATCTTAGTTTATTGGATTGAGTTAATGCACAAACAAATAAAATAACTCATTATTTTATTGAATAAATAATTTGAATTTACAAAGATTACAAACTATGAGAATCCTAAGAGATTTAGGACACTACATTCTCATACAGTCACATACAAAGTGAAAATCCTTTAGATGTTTGTAAGGGTCTTCGCCAGGACTCCCCTTAAATTGAGGTAACAAATGGATAAGCCCCAACTTCAGCTTGAATGACACTTTAGTGTCAGGGTAAACGATACACAGCGGTTGTTGAGTCATGTCTAGCTCTGCCAACTGCCTCAGAGTTCTCTCTTGTGGTTCTCCCATCTTTACCAATTGATTTACCTCCACTGGTTGTTGGTTTTTCTCCACTACAAACAGAACGGTCTCCTCAACTATGTTCCTGATTCTCTTTTCCTCTCGAATTCACCTCTCTTCTTGAGTGATCTGCAAAGAATTGAAGTCCAATGCTCTCAGAAGAGCGGGTCATAAACCAAATGAAATTAAAAACAACACATGATTATTTAAATCTCTCTCTCTCTCTCTCTCTCTCTCTCTCTCTCTCTCTCTCTCGTTTTGCAAAACGAATTCAACAATTGACTAAATAAGTTGCCTAAATTTTTTGACAACAGCGTCAATTTGATCGTTGCCGCAAATGGCATCGTAAACCACACTCAGATGATCACTTCTATATTTTAGGAGGTCCTCAATAGCCCTACTCACGAAATTTCAGTGCCTCAAAGTGTGAGTTTGCTACAAGAAAGAGAGAAAAGTATTTGAGAGAGATTTCGGCAGCCGTTCGAATAGCCAACGTGCAGATTAAAGGAGTCTTGCCGGTTTTCACTCAATCAAAGGTTTTTCAATAGTAGAATTTTCCTTTCTTTCTACTCATTTTAATGTTGAGATTTATCTTGAACATGTTGTCTAAAGCTATGAGTGGTTAAACTCTTTAATTTTTAGGGTATTGATGAGCTATTTATGAAGTTATGCTAATGTTGTAAACTTTCATGAATTGTTGTAAATACTATGCTTTTTACTTTTATTATTGTGTTTAATTCTTGTTGATTAACCATCAATATTTGTTAGGTTAGATATCCAATTTGCTGGATTGCATGTTTAACCGGAAATAGTTAGGTTAATAATGAAAGTTGCTAAGGACTAATCTTAATGCCATGTGATTTAATTTGGTTTCAAGAAGCTAGTAATCAATCACGTTGCATGAGAAAAGGTTGCTTTTGATGGAAAATAACCTAGATTTATGTTTCTAGACTTAAGCATATGATTTGCAATCAATTCCATGAACCCTAGAATATTGCATAATGAATTAAATAAAGATTCAATGATCTAGAACACTCTTTGACTCTTGATTTTTAAAATTTTACTTGCTTACGTTATTGCTTTAATTATTTTCTCAATTCAAACTCTATTTCGAATCCTCAAATAAAATTGACTCCACTCTAGGATAGATAAGTAATTTGAACTTTCAATTGAATCCTTAGTGGAACGACATTCGGACTTAAATTGTCTTATATTATAACTTGACCTGTGCACTTGTGGCTTGCATCAAGTTTTTGGCACTTTTGCTCGGGAGCTAAAGAATGGTTATAATTGCCTAATATTCACAATAGTTGATCTCTTCATTTGGTTTATGCTTCTAGAGCTCCATTTGGACGTGTTTTCGCATCGAATTAACCTCGATGGTCCGTCTTACTACGTCAATGCTCAGAACCTACAAATTCAAGGAGTAACACGATAAAATTACAAAATGAGCCCGAATAAAGCCAAAAAGGATAGCTCTTGGAGTTATTAGTCAGTTAAACTATTTAAGCATAATATGTAACTAAGTATGCAATAGAATTCCTTTATTTCTTTGAATAATTTAGGCTCCAAAAGCTAACAACAATTGCTTGAAAATAAGCAAAAATGGCAAGCGATTAGCAAAACTAGAAGTAGGTTCTAAATTATGGTTGAAATGAATGTAGAAACAACATACTAATTAATAATGTTCAATTATAACACGCAATCATGGAAAAGTTACTCAATTACCAAAAATATAGAAATGTGACAACTACCATTGCAAGTCATAGACTTACCGAATGAAATTTGAATGCTCCCTTATGGCCAACACAAACTTCGTATATCCATTTATCCAATGTTATTTATAAAATGACCTAAACTAAAATCAATAATGTCCTCAACATTGATTAATTGATGCGTCAAAATATAAAATATAGACAAATAACTTGGCTCGTGTTTAGTGTCTAAATGATCTTGCAAAATGGAAACTCTAGTGTTGAAGGGATGTGTTCTTACCTTCAAAATCTATTACATCTTTAAAATCTGATAGAATGTTCAAAAAAAATGGCCTGAAACTACAAACAAAATAATCCTAGAGATTGGAAATCAACTTACTACACTCATTACTACAAATTTGGCCTTTCTTGACGCACGAAATTAGAAATGAAGTTCATGCATGACATAGGTAATACATAAGAGCACAATAATTACAGACGTAGTATGCATTTTCTTACACTATCTTCTTCAATTATAATTTTTACACTTATAGTATAATTTTTTAAATAAATTATATTTACTTGTTCATTTGTAGTCGATGAGACAAACACCTTACAGTCAATTGGAATTAGATGCAGTGAGAGTTGAGTATTGTGACTTTATAGGACGCTACATATGATACATGTTTGTTATAATGATACATCAAAAGTTAATTTTGTTAGGTTTAAGATATGTGATATGATGTCAATTTTGGTAGGGTTAGGTCTTATATGATCCGATTTTTAGATACTAATTGTTTGTAGAAACGTTGTTTTACTAGTTTTTTTAAATGAAAATTATTTGGTACATACGTTAGATAGTAAGTTTAATATATGTTACATGTTTCAATGAGATGGTCTAATGTTATCAATTTAGATATGTGCTATTGAAAATTTGGAGTTGTAGTTGGTGGCTTGCAAAAGATCTGTGCAGTTGTTAGTGTGAAGGAGTTATGCAATTGTTGGAGTTATGTAGTTATTGGTAGTTGGCTTTGTAATTGTTAGTTTTAGGAGGGCTGATACACTTTGTAATTATTTGCTTCTAATAACGTAGTCATGTGTGTTTGAAAGTTAAGTGTATAGTTGGTGGTTTCTAGGAGATGTGTAAAGTAGTTGGGGTTGCAGGAGTTAAGTGAAGTTGTTAAAGTAGTTATTTTGTAGGAGTTGTTTGAAGTTGTTGCTTTGTAGTCATATGTTAATTTGAAAGACTTGTGTAATCGTTGGTTTGTAGTTGTGCTACAAACTTTATGTAAGTGATTTGGTATATTTTGTTGTTTGTATATAAAATATAGGTTGAGTAAATGCAAATTACAAGTTAAAAGCTTATTTGGGATCAATTACAGGTTGCATATGAGGGATCCCAATGGCCTAGGTTTTTTCTTTTTTTTCAAATCGGTATAGTTAATGGGTAAAAAACGTCAACAAAAGTATATAGTTGACGTTTAAAAACAGTCAATAAAAACAATGTTAACAGACAATAAATTAGCTTTCTTGACATGCAAAAAACATCAATAAAAAAGTTTTTCTTGACGTTTTTAAAAACAGTTGATTGACAAAAAATGTCAATATTACCTTATTTTGATGTTAAAAAAGTATCAACAAAAAGATTTTCATTGATGGTTTTTCCATATAGTTGATGGGCAAAAAACATTAACATACCTTTTGTTGATGGCTAAAAACGTCAACAAAGGGTTTTGGTGACCTTTTTTTAGCCGTCAACAAAACCAATTTTCTTGATGGTCGGCTTTCTTAATGCTGGCTTACTTGACCTATTTTTGCCATCAACATAGACATTTTTTTTACATTTTTTTGCACCCACAAGGTTTTAATTATTAAATGTCATCAATAATAAAACAACTTGAAGCCAAAAGATTGTTTCTCCGCTAACTTCAAACTAAATACAACTGCAAACTTGCAATTCAATAATTCTCATGTATTAATCAGACACAATGCCAACACTTGTAAATTTGCACTCAATTTCCCAATCCACGTACATTGCATATATGAAAATTTAAAATACTCACCTTCTTTTGGACTTTAGTTTTAATAGAATAAAGATGAATGATGGTCGTAAAAAAACCAATGATTAATACATCAAACACATTTGTATAAATATAAGTTTGTTTCTTCTAACGCAAACAAGATCAAATCATCAAAATCAAAATAATCATCATATATTTGAATGAAATTCTAAATACCTAAAAAATTATAGAGAAAATTCTGACAGTACATTAACATTCTTGATATTCCAATGAATTTAATCTAATCTCTACAAAATTTTTAAAGTTGTTAAGATTCATGCTAATAATGTGTTGTAAAATAAGAACAATATAAGAAAAAAAAGAAGCAAAGTTGATAGAGAAGAAAAATTAGAAAGAGCAAATATTGAACTCAATTATAGTGTGTATTATACAAGCACTATACAACACTATTTATAGGACATGAAGGGGGTGCATGTTACAAGATGAAATTTTATAACTTAGGTAGGTTATGAATGTCTACCTTAAATGTTACATTTATAATAAATATGGCATATTTGAATAAATATATTGATATAATAAAATAAAATATTCCAATGCACATCAATATATGTAACTGAATTTTGCATATAGGTCAAAAGTACCAAAAAGACAAACATTAGCAATCACATTCAAAAGATTAAATAGATAGGATGATTTATGCTATTGTTAACTATTATAATTTATTGTGCTAATTATTTTCTATTATAATTTTATAATATTTTTAATTAAGTTAATTGTATAATAATATAATTATTATTCGTATCTAAATAAATGACGATGTACAATTAATCTTTTTTTAATTTATAATAATATAATTATTACTTCCTTGCCTCCTCTCCAATATCGATACCGATGACCATCATCGTCACTAGAGACTCTATTTTTTCTGCAACACTCCATTCTCTCGTAGGCTCATAGGGATAAGGATGGGGAATGGATTCCCCACCCCACCCCGTTAATCTTTTTTATTTATTATAATAATTTAATGTTATGTTGTTGTTATTATAAAAATATTGTATTTAAATTTCGAAATTTATTGTTTAATGTTTAATAATGAATATGTTTGAATTAAATATTTAAATTTAAATTATATATAAGGCTATTTTTAAATATGTATGAATAATTTGATTGATAATTATTTTCTTTTACTAGAAAATAAGAGTAATTTTACTTTAAATTCAAATTGTTCATGTGAAACTAATCAAGTAAAAAAATTTAGTGAAATATCTAACTATTTAACAAAAACTTATCTATAATTTTGATTTAAGTTAATTTATTTTTTTATTAAAAAAAAAAAAACTCAAACAGGGAAAAATTCACTGCAAATTTATTGTACTAGAGAATCCCCTCCCTGATCACTGTCAGGAAATTTCCTATGGGAAATCTCCTCCCTAACGTTAGGAATTTAGTAGAGATGGAAAATGATATAGGGGGCAAGAATGGGTGACGGAGAAGTCATTTTCAACCCTGCCCCACCCTGTGGACATCTTTGATCACGACCGCCCCTTTCCTCCCTCTTCTTTCCATGATACTTTTCAAATTTACATTAAATATTACCATCTTGGATTAATCCCCATTGCAATTCCCCATCAAATAAAGGGCACGGATTGCACAACACTTATTGCTTCCGCACGTGACTTCATAATTTCTAAGCATATATATATATATATTAAAATATCTATCATACAAATCCTCATGGCCTGCACAAAATTCATTCCATAACCATAATCCCATTAATTTTGTAATTAGCTATATAAATATCATTCCAAATGCTCCAAATTTCCACACCTCCAAATTGATTTTCTATTAATTTCAAAATCAATATCAAATTTCTTTAGTGTTTGTAATGTCTCATCACGCAGACCATCGATTTGCTAGAATTGTGAAAGAAAATGAAAACCTTCGAACAGACCCACCATCCAATTGCAGTGCTGGGATTGTTAATGATAGTGATTTTAACCAATGGAAAGCAACCATAATTGGACCTGAAAGCAGCCCTTATGAAGGAGGTTTATTCAAACTTTCTATATTTCTTCCTCCTGATTATCCAATGAAGCCACCAAAAGTTACGTTCATAACAAAAATTTATCATCCTAATATCAACAGCATAGGAAGCATTTGCCTTGATCTTCTCAACCAAAATTGGAGTGCTGCTAATACAATATCAAGTGTTTTGATTTCTATTTGCTCTTTGTTGACTGATCCAAACCCTGATGATCCACTTGATTTAGAGATTGCTAAGCTTTATAAGGAGAATAGACCTCAGTTTGAGATCACTGCTCGTCAATGGACTGAAAAGTTTGCTCGTTAGTCATATCATATAATTTTTGTATTTTTTTTAATTCCTATAACTTTCTTGTAATGATTCAAGACCAATAAACAGTAATCTAATGACCTTAATCCATCTATTGAGGGAAACAGATTGATTTTACCTTCAAGTATATGGCTAATGAAGTTAACTGTTTAACTAAAAATAACAATTTTATGTTTTTAGTGTATTTAGATTTTCAATTTGAAATTTGAAATATAAAATTGTCTAATGTTAATAAATATATTGTATTTTATGTTGTAACCTTAATTCATTTTTCTTTTAAATTAAAATATATTTATTAGGTAGGAAATTATTTTAAATGACAAAATTGTTGAAAATATTTACAAATAATAGTAAAGTATTATAATCTATCTGTGATAGATCACGATATCTGTGTCTATCTATGTCATGATAGATAGACATAAATAGTAGTCTATCGCAGTCTATCACAAATAAACAATAAAATTTTACTATATTTATAAATATTTTGGTTAATTTTTCTATATTTAAAAATAACCCTATTATGTAATATATTATAAATTATATGACTCATGAAGTTACAATTGATTTTATATCAGTGTATTTAGGGCTAATGTGAAATTATGCTTTACCGATATATGAGGGTAGACATTTTGGATTCTGATTTGTGTTTTCATATATATAAGGTAGACAATCGGGATTCTATTTTTTAAACCATTTTCGGATTCTTTGATCTAAATAGTATAAATTCTGGAAACAACAATCTTATGTTTTAACTATATCCAAATTTTGAATTTGAAATTTTACCATGCAAAGTTATATTTTAAGAAAATAAAAACTATTAAACAAGATTTAATTATGAATCTTTTGTTATCTAAAAACGTGAAATACAATCTTATTTTTATTATTGAATCTTTTGTTTTTAGATTGCATACCAAGCATGCCCTAAGTTTTTGATAGGGAATTTTACATGAAATATCCTATTTGGGCCCTATATTTCAAATTATGTCCTTAAATTTGAAAACTTTCAATGAGGGCTTTTAGAGATAATTTTGGAAAATTTTACCATTTTCACGTTGCATAGCATATTGTTATTTATTAAACAAAATTTTTCCATATTTTCCAAGCATTCTTCATGATAAAGAGAGAATTTGACAAAATGTATATTAATTAATGTGTTGGAAAGAGAATATGCATTTATTATAGTATATTAATTAGTTGAGATTTTTCTCCATTTGCAATTAATATGATTTTTAATCCATTTTCACGTAAGAATCATTTTTCGCATTTTTGTTTTGATGTATATATATGAGGTTTATTCCAAATATATATAAGATTTATTCCAAATGTTTTTTTTTTTAAAAAAAAAAAAAAAGATATTCCAGATGTATTTAGAAGAAGTACAAATTTAATGATGTTATATAATATATACTCCATATTTTAATTATAGCATCGTTTCTATTAAGTTATATATTCCACAATCTTTGTCATATGTACATATGTATATTTAGTTATTTTCTAAATATATATCTCATATCATATGTTACACATTAAACTATAAACTAAGGGCCCGTTTGAATTAACTTAAAGATAAATATTTTTCAAAAATTCATTTTCATTTAAACATTTTTTATAAGAACGGTTTAAAATAAAAACACTAATGACATTAAATAACTTGTTCAAAATCGTGTGTGAATGTCCATGTGTGTGCGTGTGCGTTTGTGCGCGTGTGTGGGTGGGTACATCCGCAATAAACAAAAAAGATTATAAATCCACCTAGATTTATTGTCCATCCATCTGAAACCTTAGAGTCGTTGACTAGAGCAACAAAATTATATTAATTATTTGAAAATCCCGAGCAAACATAAAACAAAACCATAGGGAAATTCAAAATAAGTGTGTTGGTGATCCATGCCTCAGAGTATAACATATTAGGATCTCAAGTAGAAACATTCAAGCATATTTATATTTTTATGAACATTCAAGACCAAATCATTTCATCCCCATGTGTGTGTGGAAGCCTCCTTTAATTTAAAACACAAGAACTCAAATTAGGACTTAAGAAAGCTTCTATAATCTTCCCCCTACTCTAGCTCATGGGTGCAATCATCAAGAATCTACACATTTCAAGCAAGTAATACGTCCACTAAGGTGCCTTAAATTTAAATTTCAACAGTCATCTTAAACTTGCATTTCTTTAATCAAGGCCACTAGCTTTTACACATTCACTATAGGGACACGTATCTAGTCCCGTTCCTGCAAAGATACCTCTTATCATGTTGTCCATCCATTCATGCATACACGTTTTGTAATACCCTATCTCCAAAAACCTAAGTATTCATATGATTAGTAAGGATAAAAGGATAAAAGTATGTGAATTAGCGGAACTTTTAAACGAAAAAGTTAAGATTGTGTAATTACTGAAGTATGGCCAATAAATTCTGTGCGTTGAGATGAATGGTATTAAGAAAAGAGTAGACATATTTCTGGAAATTAGGTTGACGCATAGATGGATAAGTTATAACGCACGGTTATACTTAATTTTAGAAATTGTTAAGCTATGAGAATAGTTTTGGAAGGTGGTAAATTAAATGGGGTGATGTACCCTGCGTTGATGAAGCAAGGTTGGTCAGAACCACCAGATGTGGGAAAGTACCTTACGTAGGAAAAGTTAGCGTGCGCGGGAGAAATAGATATTTAAGGAAAGTAATGCGTTGAGTGTTGTATAGAGCAATAGTGAATAGAGGTGAAGGAATAAGAACTAAGTATGGATTACGGCTATGCGTTGGTAAGTTTAGCATGGGAAGCTAGTGTAAAGAGAAGAAAGTAGACTGTTGCCATAGAAAGATGGAAGGGTCGTTATTTTGATAGGTATGTCAGGCATTGAAAGGTGTTGTTATGCGCTTGGAAGTAAAGACGGAGCCTGACCAAAGGTTGTATTCAACTTACGTTACGTTGAGAAGAATACTTTGAATTGGAGAATAGTAGTATGCGATAGGCTAAAGGTTAATAATAAATTGATAAGCCATGAAATGGACAACAGTTATACACTGAAGTGCTTAACTTCATGATAAATGGAAAATGTTACCACGATCTCGGGTAAACGCATAGGAAAAAGTTAAAGAAGGAAATGGTTAAAGGAATAACCTTGGTATATGACTCAAGGACGTATAGAGGGAAAACCAAGGGACCTTAAAGGAAGATGGTCATGGACGCGGGATGAAGTAAAGATGAATTCAAGAGGATAAACGCATAAAGAAAGAACTTGAGTTGGATGTGATAGTCAAGGGTAAAACACATTGTCAGAAGGGTATAATTGTACAAAAGTAGGATTTGTAGCTAAGAATGAATATAAGAAAAGGGAGGCGAACGCATATAGTACGCGATTAAGGAAGATGTATGATATTTTATGATAAGCTGAAACGCATAGTCGTATGCGTTCAGAATTTGTACACCTACTTGGATGTGAAGGAGAAATGGAAACTAAGGTAGTGAAGCTGAGAGTAGTAAAAGGGAGTAAAGAAGTTAAATCTGGAAGAAGGTTCCATGAACGCATAGGAACACGGAGTTGATTGGGTAGTTATGTATTGGAACATAACGGACGTATAAGGTAAGCCTATATGCCAGGTGGCTACACATAGTTGTGACACCATATCAAGTAGGAGGTGTTAGAAGGCATGCTAAGTATTTCATGCAAGGTGACACTTGGATTAATGCATGATTAATCAAGCATGCAACATGACATGTGGCAAACAAGTGGCAGCAGAAGAGGAGAGATAGGATGACAAGCCCTCTATAAATAGGACCTTGAGGGAAAAGTAATGACTGATGATTCAGTGGTAAGAATCCTTGAGAGAAGGAAAGAAAGAAGGCTGAAGGAAGAAACCATTGCGTCTGTAAGAGGAAGTCTGCAGCCAAGGGAGAAGACATTCTTGACACTTAAGTCATTTGGTGTTAAAGAAGTTGTCTTGCGTCGAAAAGGGTGAGCCTTGCTTTTTACACGAACTCAACATTTAAGGTGAACACCGCGATGCGTTCGAGTTAGACCTTGCGTCCAAGGAAGGTCAACGCATCCAAAAGAGTAAGAAGAATTAGTCTGCACCTTGCGTTTAAGAACAGGGTTGCGTCCAACCGGTTACCAGAGACAGTTGCGGTCTAAGAGCTCAAACCTTGCGTTCAAGGAGCTCGGGGAAAACAGGGATTTGAAGGAAAAGAGGAAAATCTCTTAAGTAATTGTGAGTGCCTCTCTTCTTCTTTCAAAACTGAACTTTGCTGAAAATGTTCTTATGTGATATGGTTTTGTGATAACTTATTTCATGAAACGCATGATGTTTGATCATATTGTTTAAAAGGCATGTTTTATCTGATTGTTTTACTATATTGAAAGGCATGTTGCAAGATATGGTTTATCAAGAAACATCCTGTTTTCTATGAAAGGTTTCATATGAATGATTTATTCAAACTGATTGATAAAATGTTTAAGAGGAGGCTCAGTGCTCATCTACTTGAGAAGGCTCGTGAGTTTCCCCAGGACCTAGTACTCAAGGACATGAGAAGGTACATGGGCAACCCGTCATATTCCTATGTGCACATAGAGGTTAATCTAGCTAGTGCGTCGAGTTTGTTCCGCATCGAGCCAGGGATGATTTCGTCGTTGGGTGTGTTGAGCCTTGCTCCACCCCCAACTAAGGTTGTTTTCGACGTTGAGAGCGTTAAGCCTTGCTCCGCCTCAACTAAGGGAAAAGATTGAAAAACCAAACGGTTTTTTGTTAGATCATTCTGGAAAACGATTCTATTGATTTGGAACAGATTTACGAGATTGATAAAGTTTGTGAAAAATCTGTTTCTGTTGAATCATCGTGTTAAATCCTTGTTTTAATGCGTATTACTATAACATACCGGTTTTCGAATAAAAGATAGTTTTACAAAACTAGTTACTCACGGGGCTTTAGCTCACATTTTCCTATGTTTTTCTAATTTTCCAGGTAGCAAGCAAGTTCGGGATGCTTTGCCTATGCAAGAACCTCGTCTGGGCCATCTTTGGTGAAAATGCTTATTGGACAGTGAACCTTACAGAGGAGTCAAGGTTGCTGTCTTCACATCTCCTCTCGGGTTTTGGAGGATAATCCGAGAGGGGTTTGACACGTTTCAAGTTTAAAAGGATCTAAATTATACAAAGACATTAGTGTAAAGCTCATACATTTTAGTGTACACTTGTTCAAAGGCGAATGTAATCTTTTCTTTCTCCCTAATCTAACATTACAAATTATCATGCATTTCAACTCTTTTACCAATGAGGCCTTTCGAGGTGACAACTAATACACTCATCTTAACCATTTTCTAAGTTAAAGTTTCTAAATTAAAGTGACTATGGTGCTCAAAATATGGGAGATTTCAAGCAGGACTTAAAATAGATCAAAACTCAAGACAATATTATCCTATTTTCACAATAAGTCATCCATCATAGCCAATCACCATCAAAAGCATACAACCATAAGGCATTCCCATTATATTTTGAAATAAAAAATTGAAAAAATTACTCCAAATTTTCAAAACTCCAATTAGTATCATATATTCAAAGAAAACCATATTAGCATGCATAACAAGATAAGACCACAACAAATTACGAATTACGCCTCCCACCCCAAACTTAGAATGATGTATTTCCTCAATGCATAAGAGAATAAAGCACAAAGATACAAGTCTGGGAGGGAGTCCACTAAACAGGCTTAGTGGAATGAGTACTTTGCACATCATTTTTCTTGATAAAAATTGAAGGCATATGAGTGGCTCCCTAATAAAAGTTAAAAAAACAAATATTCAAACTCACTAAAAATAAAGAAAGTAGTAAACTTGGGTTGCCTCCTAAGGAGCGCTATGTTTAACGTCTTCTAGCTCAACGGGGTTCACAAGTCATGTGGAGTCCCAAGGTGGTTTCTCCATTCCATACTTTGAACCACCTCGGATCTTAAGTTTTCATCCACTGATAACTTGTAGCAATACAAGTTATTATACTTCTTTTCTTAGAATAATGGAGAGATTTTAATGAATCATGCGACAATATTGTTAATTTGTTGATAAATATCTTCTATGCGTTCAGCATGTTGAATTACTTAATACTT
Organism: Citrullus mucosospermus; assembly: GCA_030954485.1. Classification (NCBI taxonomy): domain Eukaryota; kingdom Viridiplantae; phylum Streptophyta; class Magnoliopsida; order Cucurbitales; family Cucurbitaceae; genus Citrullus; species Citrullus mucosospermus. The sequence goes on along the minus strand of CM062061.1, from coordinate 8,279,776 downwards.
GTCTTATTGAAGTTAACTCACACTAAACATCTGATCTTTTATAATAAAAAAAATTTGAACGCATGCGTCCAACGAGCGTTCACACGCAGAACCAAAGAACGTGAGACGCATGCTTTGAGATCTCTGACCCTTGCAGCCTGATCCTTAGAAGATATTTTGCATTGATTGCAACACTGCAATCGGCAACCTACTGGTCAGAGGATAAGGAAGGGTAGACGCATAGCCTACAGAGCCTCAGCAATGAAATGTCAACATCCCAAAGTATAATGCAGGCTCTATAAATAGGCAACTCTGAAGGCGAAAAGAATGTTGTTGAAATACTAGATCGACCATCCTTAAGGAGTCAGTCATTTCAGTCAAAGAAGACAACCGAAGATAGAGAGCTTGAGAGAGTAATATTCTCTCCGACCAACCACCCACCACCGCACGCAGTGAAGCATGCGTCCATCGTCGACAGGAGCAAGACCTTGTCAACGCCAGCTTGACACCCTACTTTCTTACCTCTCTAATTTCATTTAGTTGTTTACATTCTTATTTCAAGACATTGAATATTCTTGTAACAATTCTATCATATTTGGTATGTTCATTCATCTATTAGAGTTCCATTTCTATTATCCTTTCCACTTTTATTATTCATACATGAGTAACTAAATCTCTAAAGGGTTAAGGTAAAGTTGTCATCTTTCTGGCGATCAAAACTTAGAACTTAATCCATTTTGTTTAATATATTTAAACTCATTGCTTGTTTCCATTTAGCCAATCAAAATAAGCAGCTATAATCAAATGCTTGAGAGAGCAAGTGATTGTGGATCTCATTAAGCAAAGTAAGTAGGGTTTCTAGAAATAGAAATAACCTTAGGTTCAAACAATTTTTAAGCATGCTTCATAGAAATATGACTGATGTGGCTTATCCACCGAGAGGTGAGTCCCAAATGTGATTGAAACATGGAGTAAAGTCTAAGTAGAGTTCAAAGATAGATAATAATGACCCCAACCCTATTTTTCCCATTCACATCTAGCTATTGTAGTTAACTGTCATGCACCTCATCTCCACTTACATCCACTGTTTTTAATACGTTTGTAGCTTTATACTTTTAAAAATACTTCTGATTTGATATAGGTATGAAACAATTCACATTTATTTAAGAACTAATATAACTAAAGTTCCTGTGTTCGACCTCGAACTCACCGAGAAACCTCATTTTTCGTTTATATTTGGGGTAAAGATAGGAGAACTTCTTTTGAAATATAGCTTATGCATTACACCTCTAAAACAACACCACCCACACTGGCATTCACATATAAAATCATTCATATTTACCTTGCCAGTTAACCTGTCATAGAAATTATCAATTTTTTCCAACTCTACATCACCTTTTTACACATAATCAAGAAACATTAGAGACTCATCTTTATGGGATATCACTAGATTAATCACATATTCCTTGAGATGCTTCTCTATGACTTTTTCATACTCCAACTTGGATTTAAGAGGCATACAAGTGAAAAGCACCTAAAAAGTACTTTATTTGCATTTGATTTAGGGGTGTTTTTATTGGATTCAATGTGTTTGCTAGTGGTTTTCACGTAATAATGAAGAAAAGAAGGTTTAGAAGTTAAAGGAACCAAACTAAGTGATAGCACCATAAAAGTGTTAATTTTTCCTAGCTTAGTTCAGGCTCGTTCATGGATTTTATGTGTTTATTATGCTATTTTTTAGGAATTTGAACAAATCATGCACTTCATTGCGTCACAGGCCGTTCGAGGTTGATTTTGAGCTATTGAAAGTGAAATTGGGCACCTGGAGCTCAAAGACATAAAAATTACCAAAATACCCATGGGGCACGCATAGAGCAGAGCTCAGCTATGCTATGTTCTATGCTCAAAACGAGAGTGCAGCAAAGCTTCCCTGAAGTGCAGCTGCGCTTCAAACTTTGACGAAAATGTAATGCGCCTGAAGCATCGTTACACTCTAGGTAGGTGCTATGACTTCTACCCAGACGTAACGACGCTCTAACCAAGCATAGCGACGCTCTCCCCTCGATTTAAATTGTATTTCTTTTTTGTCAATATTAGGGTTTATCTTCAAAATTCTCTCAGGCTTTTAGCCCTCAACCCCATTTTCTCTTCTCCTCTTCTCCTTTCCTTTGTAATTCTTCATTCTTGAGTGTGTTGGATGATTGTAAAGCTTATCTTGGACCGATCACATGGCTAAGGTAAGTTGCTTGCTTAGGTCTAGGTGAAACCCATTGATTGATTTTGAGGATTTTTGTTCTTAATCTATATTTCTCTTTGATTTTCTATAGTTCTTGAATGTTTTTAAACTTCTATGCTTAGATGTATGATAGGCTTGATCAAGCATCATTCATTCTTTGATTGCTAGAGATTAGAGATGCTCTAATGTGTTTTTAGTCTCAAATGGGCAAGGATTAAAGCATGCTTGGGTTGTGAAATTAGGTTGTTTAGAATAATCTTTTCACAAACATTGCATGATTAATTTGTTTTAACAACACAATCGATTAGTAATGTAAGGCTATCTGGGTTATTAATCGTCTTGGTTGAACCCATCGAGCTTAATGTGATTGTTTGCTTGTCATGGACGCTATCGAACCCAAACAACTAAGCAATTAGTTTAATTAAGAAATTAATTAAAGTGAGTGCAAAATTTCTATGGGCGCTATCGAACCAAATTAATTGAGCATTTGTTTTGATTAAAGTGATTAATTAGTAATTAGAACACTTACTTTAGGCTATCTAGGCAAGTTGGCTAAGCACATTAAATCGAGAGAGATAATCCTGTGTAATCCTATGATCAATTGAACATCGGGTAAATCCTAAACCTTGAGCTAGACATTTTCTTTCTTTTCCCGCACTTTTATTTTCTTGCAATTTCAATTCCGCAATTCACATTCCCGCACTTCATTCAATAAAGAAAACCCTCTCGTTTTTACTGCTTCTCATAGATCTATTTAGCTAAGAGAGATCATATCTTAGGCTCTCTATGGTTCGACCCGAACTTGCCACTTGTGCTACTAAGTAGTATAAGTAGTTGCTTCGGTGAATTATAAATTTTATTTGATTGTCGGAGAGAGCTTTACGATGCCCATTCTCGTGGACAACATCACTGAGCCAAAAACTAGACGAAAAATAGAAGAAGAAGTGCAAAAACTCTACAAACAGGGCAGCGCAGTGTAGAGCATAGCTTGTAAGCCCCGTACTTAATCTTGTGAGAAAGTAAGATAAGAAGAGACCAAGAGATGGACGCTTTGGTAGGAGTAGTTGGCTGGAATGTGATTTGGGGCAGAAAAATGACTAAGTACCAGCTATGCGTTGGTGGCAACGCGCCTTGATGGAAGCAGTTTTGGCGTGGGCGCAAAGGTGAGGGAAGACTGTTAGGCGTTGAGGCCACGACGCGTTGAGGTAACAAGGCGTGAAGAGCCACCCTACATCGAAGGTTATCTTGCGACAAACGCATTGAAGGCCGCAGGGCGTTGGAAGTTGAAGGTCACGAGGTGTTGAGAGCCAATTTGCGATGAGGCCATTATGCGGTGAACGCTACCATGCGTCGAAAGTAGGTATGCGTTGGACAAAGAAGGTTGGCCGAGAGAGTAATGCGTTTGTTAACCATCTAGCAGGAGAGTTTTGAAAAGTAACACCATCAGAGGTTGTGTGTTGCTGAAGCTAAACATAGAAGGTATGTGTTGAATAGATTGTAGTATGGTGTTGAAATGGAGATTAAGTCGGTGGTATATATATAAGTGGATCGGGAATTCAATTGTTTTGATTACATTTCAGAGCTCGAGTTGGGTTCATTTCGAAGCTAAACATCGGAGGGAGGCAGAAGGAGATGTTCATGTCGATTTGGAGTGGAAATCTCATCGTAACCGTGGAGGAAACTTGAGCTGGGCAGAGGACTCAGCTGGTGTTACTCTCTCAAAGTAACGTTTGGTTTTGGAGGAAGAACGAACTGAAGAAACAGTGGTTAGGGCCAGAACTTCTGAGGTTAGTAAGTTAACTCGATTTTTAGCAAGTTTCATGAACGGTGCTTGAGCTGAAATTGTATGAATGTGTGTCAAACTCCAGATAGAAGAGGTTGGAGCTGAATTTGCCGGATGATTAGGAGCAACTTGGAGTTGTTGAAGGATATGCCCTAAACGGAGAGGATATTCTTCATGAAATTTTGAGGTAAGATGAAGGACTTACACCTTAATAAATTTGTAGAAGGAAGTAAGTTCTGAAATTGGCCAGAATGTGATGTTTAGCAGGTTGAAGACGGAAGAGGAAAGGAAGAAGGAAACTGTTCTGCTGCAGCCGTAGTATCGCTGAGAGAGCGAGAGACAGGGCAGCGAAACAAGTATCGCTGTAACTCAAGAGGGGCTTTGCGTCTCACATCTCGCTGAAGTCTCGCTGGGTGTCGCTCCTCAGGTAGTCTCGCTAGTTACGTTCAACTTAGTATCGCTGGTGCAGTAGTATGTGATGAATTTCGCTGGTAGCCTTTAGTTGTCTAAAGTGTAATGCTATTAATGTGTGTTAAGGGAAAAGGAAGATTATGGAAAACTAAACGTGAGAAATATGTATTTTTAGGCCAGGAAGAGCTCGGGGAGGCTTATAATCCACTTAGAGCCGAGACAAGTTGTGAGTGACCTTTTACTATATCTTGTGGTTACTTTTAGTATACTTATTTGGTAAGAAATTATGGTACTCTGTAGTATTCATACTAAATATGTTATGCAAGCAAGTTAAAAGGAAACTAACTCTATTGTCTAAATGTAAATATGGCTGAGGGACCTTATGGTGAAAGCCTAAGTGAATGTAAACATGAAATTCAGTGTTGAGGGACCTCGTGTGAAAGAACTTGAATAGTTAAGTGGAATGGATTTCAATGCTGAGGGACTTTGAGTGAAAGCATGTAGAAATCCATCACATACTAGCTTGTGCTGAGGGACCATGAGTGAAAGCACTTGAGCGAAGATTGAATTAGTTACCAGTGCTGAGGGACTTTGTGTGAAGGCACATGGTAATGTAGACATAATCTAATATGGTGCTGAGGGACAGAATGTGAAGGCACTTGATAGTTGCAAATCCGTGAAACATGATGATTAGACATGTATATGTGATTAGAAGGGAGAATTTGTTCTGAAATACGGAAGAGTTAAGTTGTGCTTTGTCACAACATTAGTTAGCTATTTACCATGGGGTAATAAGGATATTGATATGGGTGAGATCAAAAGCATAAGAAGTTTAGAAACTATCTGAATTTCGATATGTAATGGTTACTAATGGTTAAGCTAGTTCATGTTTGTTAGTGATAGTTGAATGAATTTAGTCACTCACTGGGCTTTATGCTCACTCAATTTGTTTGTCGTTTTAGGTAGCGAGCGTGTCCGGGACGCCTAGCCTACAGAAGCATCTCGTCTGGGCCTATCTTGAAGCAAACCTCTGGGATAGTTGTAAATATTTAGTTTGTGCCCATGTTTTGTAATGTACATGTTCCTTAGGAGCGTTGGGAGAATTGTTCTGTATCACACATGTATATATGCAAAGAATACTTGTCGAAAGATTGTATATTCTCAAATACTTTAATAGCAACGATATTTCTATTTGAGATTTATCTGGCATCTAGTTTCAATATGTTATATAGAGAGTGCAGTTTCACACTTACTCCTAGGTATAAGGTGTATATGGGATGGGGTGTGACATAGCTATGTTGTCCTTTACGCTCCAACCCGATAGCTCATCAATTGGGACGGTAGCGGAGAGTAGCTACACTCTCTTAGAGCGCAGCTACGCTACAGCAGAAATTTCAAAGCGTATCTACGCTCTCTTAAAACGCAACTACTTTGCGTTTCCTTTTTTGAAAAAATCTGCAAATTTGGAAAATATTCAGGTGGCCACTTCTATAAATTTGGAGGTTCTTAGCAGCCCTAAGCACAAAAATTCAGAGAAAAAGAGAGCCTAAGAGTGTGAGTATGCTATCAAAAGAGAGAGAAGTGTTAGAGTTGAAGATTGTTTGAGATTCCGAGGTGCCTACCAAGTGGAGATTGAAGGAATTCAACAATCGGGAAGCAATTAGAGAGTTTTTCTTCCTAACTTTTTCTTTCCCTTTTACTCTTAAGCTTGAAGACTCATATGAAAGTACGTACTTGATGACTATGTCTGGTTAAATTCATAGTTTTAGGGTGTTGGATGATTTAATTATGAATTTAACTTAATGATTTAGTGTTTTTCATGGATGTTGTTGAATGATATGTTTTTCAATGCTATTGTGCTTTGTTCTTTATTGATTGATCATCAATAATAATTAAGTTAAATATATGATTAAGTGATTGTATGTTTAACTGGATCCATATGAATCTCTACTTATCTTTCATGAAAATAGCTAGGTTATCAAAGAAAGTTGATTATGACCATTTTTAATGATATGCCTCTTAATTTGGTTTCAAGAAATTAGTAATAAATTAAGTTGCAAAAGAAATGGTTGTTCTCATGAGAGAAATAATCTGGATATTAGCTTCTAAACTTAAACATATTGTTTGCACATAATTCCATGAAAACCTAAAGCATGACCTAATGAAGTAATTAATGAAATCAACACCCTATAACACTTTTATCCCTTGACTTTTCACTTGCTTTTATTTTACTTGTTTTCAAAATACAAAATTCAAACTTGATTTTGATTCCTTAGATAAAATCACCTCAATTCTTGAATAGATAGGTGAATATATCAAATTCAGTCCCCAATGGACACGATACTCAGTCTTGACCATTTTATACTATAACTTGACCTGTGCACTTGCAGTTTTTGCACATCAAGTTTTTGGCGCCTTTTTTGGGGATTGAAGTAACGATATGTTTGCCTAATATTTAAAGAATTGATAGATCTTAATCTAAGGTGTATTCTATTTTTTTTCTTTTTTAAAATTGGTTGGTTGTGCTTTGGTGTATGCCCCAAGATAATTCTAATCTTCTTCCGTTTGAACTCGAGATTAATAGGACTTACCGGAGGAATTTAAGAGCTCAAACAAATCAAATCGGTGAGATGGCGAAAGAAGTGACACCTAAGGCAATCTGGGACCATTTCCAACCAAGTCTTCCAACGAACCAACCCGGAATACCAAACATGCCAATAAATTCAATAACTTCGATCTCAAACAAGGGTTGATCCAAAAGGCACAAGAACTTACTTATAGAGGATGTTCCACCGAGACCCTTACAAACACCTTCGATCTTTCTTAGAGATATGTGGGATGGTAAAGATGATTGTGATTTTTAACGATGCCATTAAATTAAGACTTTTTTCTTTCTCTTTACAGGATCGGGCAAAGGACTGGCTAGAGACCATACCGACGGAGAGCATAACCACATGGGATATACTAGCCCAAGCTTTCTTGAACAAATACTTCCCACCTGACAAAGTTACAAAGATTGAGGACAGAGATTGACACATTTTGTCAACTTGAAGATGAGCAACTCTATGAGACTTGGGAATGGTACAAGGATCTTTTGAGGAGATACCCACAACATAACTACTCGGATTGGTTGTGAATTCAATTGTTCTATAATGGGTTAACAAGAAACATCAAAACTATTTTGGATGCCACCGCCAAAAGATCCATATTCTTAAGATCGCCCAAGAAGCCTACACAATACTTGAGAACTTGACCAATACATCATACAATTTGCTATGTTGCCTTTTCTTCCTAAGAGGTTCTTCTATTTTCTTACTTTCAACTTTAGTATCTAGTGGACTAATCGTCCCATTAGCTTTGTCAATCAACCCAAAAGAAGAATAATTTAAAGAAAGAGTACTAGAGGGAGTGAAGGAGTTTACCATCTTGCATATTACATTTTGGTCATGTCTACCTCATCTGGTAGCTTAAGAGCTTTTTATATATATCAAACGTTACCTCCTCATCGTTGAGTCTGAAAGTGAGCTTTTCATCTTGCACATCAATGAGGCCCTTCCAGTGGCCAAGAATGGTCTTCTGAGAATTATTGGAATGTTGTCATCTTCCTCCATGTCAAGCACCAAAAAGTCGGTGGGAAAGATGTCTACTTTGGCAACACATCCTCCATAATGCCATCTGGGTGAGCAATCGATCAATCAGCCATTTGCAAGGATATTGTGGTTTGTTTCACCTCTCCAATATTGAGCTTCCTAAAGATAGACAAAGGATTTAGATTAATTAAAGCTCGAAGATCACATGATGCTTTAGTAACCGAACTATTGCCTAAATGACAAGGAACAGAAAAGCTTCCTAGATCCTTCAATTTTTAGGCAATTTTCTTTGTAGCACCTCATTACATTCTCTAGTTAATGCCACTGTCTCATACTCACCAAATCTCTTTTCCCTAAACAAAACACCATTCGTGAATTTGGCATATTTTGGCATTTATACTAATGCCTCTATAAAAGGGGTGTTAATTTGTAGCTTTTTAAAGATGCCTAAGAATTTAGAAAGTTGGACATCAACTTTCTTTTTCTAATATCTTTGAGGAAAGAGTAATTTATTAGGGATAAAAGGAAAAGAATTAAAAGTACTCCTTATTTTTAATTTAGAATGTTCATCCTTTTCCTTTGGTGCAAGCTCTTCATTTGTGGGCTCATTGTCCATAGTGGCCTCAATCTTCTATTGTGTTGATTCATCCTCATCAATCACCATAGGCTTGTTCACCTCCTTACCACTGCTAAGAGTTATAGCATTGCACTCCTCTTTGGGGTTCTTTTTAGGGCAACTCGGGAATTTGCCTTTTTACAATGTATTGAGGGAAGCAGCAGTTTGGCTAATTTGCACCTTCATGCTTTGAATTGTCTTACCTTGACTTTGCACAATGTTTATAATGGTTTGTATAGAATTTTCCAACACCGAGGTCTTGGACCTTAATTCCTTCCCAAACTCTAGCATCAAGTCTTTAAATGATGATGTCTTTTCATTGCTTGTACCATTAAAACCTGTAGGTGCCTGCAAAACATTCTTGTTATTGGCATAAGATAAATTTTCATGGTTTCTCAGGTTTGGATGGTAATATGTGGGAAATTGTTGTTGATGCCTCCGGTATTGTCCTCTCTCTACATAATTTGTCATCTCAAACTCACATTGCTCTTTTTGATTCGCCATAGTTGCTAGAGAGACTATGGATGGTGGACTTGCTTGGGTTTGGCCTTCTGTAGACAATTTAGACAAAGCACTAGTAAGAGAAGCCAATTGAGCTTTAAGAGCTTTTACCTCATCCACCTTATACATTGGTGGTCCTATTTAAAGATGATCTCTCACAAGGCCAATTGTATGATGTGCTGGCCAAGTCTTCTAGTAGTGTGTGGGCAGCTTACGCAGTCTTTGAGAATATGGACCCTCCCACGGCAGCATCCAAGATTGATTTTTTGTTACTTGCCAACCCATATAATTGTATTTGTAACCAATCTGGATAGCCATGTTGAGGGGCACTCTCTCAAGAGGTTCTTATACCTCTATCATGTCTCATAGAATTGTTCTTCTTCTAGTTGACGGAATGTGCCTATCTCTATCCTCAATCTTGTTGTCTTGGTTGGTGAAAAATATTTGCTCAAGAAATCTCCAGCCAAGTCATCCCATGTTGTGATGCTCGCTGACAGTATGGTCTCAAACCAATCATTTGCTCGATTTTGTAAAGAGAAAGGAAAAAGTCTAAGTCTAATGGCACAATTAGAAACATTGTTCATCTTTATTGTCCACCATATTTCTATGAAAGATCGTAGGTGCTTGTGAGAGTCATTGGTGGGGCGTCCTCTAAAAAATATGTCACGAGCCATTTGTACAACTCCAATTTGAGTTCAAAGTTGTTCACATTGATGGGCACATTCACAACTCTGGGTTGATCCATCGGGAGGGTTGGTTAAAAGTACTCCCTAAATACCTTTGGTGGTACTTCTTCTGTCATCTCATCTATTTGATTTATTTGAGCTCTTACATTTCTCCTGAAAGTCCTATCAATCTTGTGGTCAAATGGAAGAAGATTAGATTTATCTGGGGGCATACCCTAAGGAACAATCAACCAATCTTAAAACAAAGTAAAATTCACCTTAGATTAAGATCTATCAATTCTTTGAATATTAGGCAAAAAATAACTTTACTTCAATCCTAGGCAATGACACTAAAAACTTGATGTGATACCCACAAGTGCACGAGTCAAGTTATAATATAAAACGGTTAAGACTGAGTATCGTTTCCATTGGAGACTGACTTATGGTCTAATTACTTAGCTATTCAAGAATTGAATCAATTTTATCTAAGGAATCGAAATCGAGTTTGATTTTGATTTAGAATTTTGAAAACAATAAAATAAAAGTGAAAGCAAGTTGAAACTTCAAGAGATAAAAGCATTCTAGAGTGTTGAATTCCTTTAATTAGTCCCTTAAGTGATATCTAGGTTTTCATGAAATTATACATGAGTAAGATGTTTAGTCTAGAAATATGTTCTCTAAAAAGAAAAAAAATATATTTCTTATGCAACCTAATTGATTACTAATTTCTTGAAACCAAGTTAAGAAGCATAGCATTAGGCATAGTCATTAACAAATTTCTTTACTAACTTAGCTATTTTCATGAAAGATTAATAAAGATTCAATGCCATAGACCCAATTAAACATACAACCACTCAACCGTAGATTTAATCTAATAATTATTAAGAATCAATCAATAGTGAATAAAGCATAATAGTGTTAAAAAACATATTATTCAACAATATTCATGAAAAACAATAAATAATCAAGATAAGTTCATAATTAAACTCACCAAAACTCTAAAACTAAGAGTTTAACTACATATAGCCATCAAATTCATAATCTTATATGAATACTTGAGCATAAGAGAAAAAAGAAAGAGAAACTTAGGAAGCCAAGACTCTCGAATTACTCCCGATGATGAACTTCGTCAATCTTCACTTGGTTGGCACCTCTGGATTTTGAACGGTCTTCAACTTTTATCCAACACTTTGCCCTCTATTTGGTAGCAAAAGCTCACTTTTCAGCTCTCTATTTACGTCCTTAAGGCTACTGAACACCTCCAATTTATAGAATTTTGTCCCTTTGAAGCCCTAGATTTATTTCCAAAAGTAAAAATTTGACAATTTTGGAAAGACCAACACCTAGGCGCTTTACCCTCAAAGTCCAAGCACCGAGGGTTGACAGCGTCAGCCTAGTGCCTAGGCGCTACGCTACATAGGATTTCTTCACTTTTTCTTCATCTTTTTGTCTGGTTTTGGCTCAGTTTGGTTCTTTTGGCCCTTAAAACTTATTTTCATCATACTTACCTAAAAACCACGAGCAAACAACATCAAATCCAATAAAAACATCCCTAAATCAAAGGCAAATAAAGCACTTTTTAAGTGCTTTTCAATAAGGTTTGGTGTCTTATCCTTGTATGGTTATGACCCACTTTGTAAATGTTACAAATGTTGTAAATGTTACAAACAATGTGATCCAAATCGTTTGTGTTGGAGACATGCGAATGGAGGTATCTGTTGCATTGATGAGTAATTTAAAATAAGTTAGCCTTGTGCCGTGTTGAGAATGTAAAGAATTTGTTTAGTTAAACGCAAGTTTTCCTATTAAAAACCCAAATGCAAGTGTTATAGTAGGGTTCCTGGGGAGTCCACATAGAGATTTGGAGAAATTAATGTTAAGAATTTTCTTGATTTTATGTGGTACTTTATACAAATGAATACGTTTGAAAGAATGCATTGAAAAAGTTTTACAGTAACTAAATTACATATGAATATACAAGTGTGAAAATGGATGGTGGACATGGAGTGTGATAATGCGTGAAAAATGGTAGTAAAAGTGTCAAGTACAAGTAGTCAAAACAACATGCATTGATTTGTGGGAAATTCAATGGAAAAAGTAAGGTTGAGGGGACTTCACTAACATTTTCCTAAGTGTTACTTAAGCAAGCGTTCATGCCTTAAACTCAAAATTAAGAACTCATCTCGCGATGCTTTGATGCTATTTCTATCTTATCTCTAAGACGCATGCAGAGTTTCTTTTCAACAAAAGACTAACTTTATCTTTTAGCTAACTATTTTCTTGCTTAAATGGGAATTGTAATCACTTACTCTCTTAAGCAGTTGATCATGCTTACCTAAACCTATTTGTTTGATAGATTCATACAAAGTTTTAACACACATTTTAACAAGATGAATGCAACTTAAGCAAAACTTGAAAAATGTTAGTTTCATCCACTCAACCCATTGAGAAATTAGTTGGCCATAAGGGAGAATGGAAGTGATACGTAATAATGAAAATATGTAACAATATGATTTATATTATAGAAATTGTGAATCTTTCAAAATCACTATCTCAATATAAATAAGAAAGTCTCGGAAAATAAAGCAAGTATGAAAAATGATGTCAAGCCGCCAATTTGCAAACGTTTTGCTCATTGGAGGCTTTAGATGGTGGTTGTTTGATGTTCTTGCATAGATGGAGGTTGTGGATTCTCACTTTCTAAAAGGTATATTGAGCTCTCACTCAAAATTTCTCAAGGAAAAGCTTGAGGTTAAAGATGGAGGTAGAAGTGGGGGAGATTGGGTCGAGCTTTTGCTAGGTTCTTTCTCACTCTTGTTCATGTTTAGTCTTGTGTGTTATTTATAGGCATCCAAAAGGTGATCCTCATGATTGTCTGACACCTTTACATTTGACTTCATGCCCTGCTGCACAGACTTCTTCGTGTTATAAGTTCATTGGCTCTATCGTGGCTTAGTCAAATCAGTCGTCCACTTGCATGTTGACACGACAGTCACCACTCTTGCATCTATCTATTCTTTTTTCCTCGATGTTAGGTATTTCAACACGTTGAACAATGATATGATTTGGTCTTAGTCATTCTGGCAGCATATTTGTTTGTCCTTAGTCATTTTTGGTTTCTTTTCATTGAATCCTACGTTCAAAAATATACAATTCTCATAATTTTCAAGATAAAAGCTTCTGTAAACATTATGAACGCAAAGTTACACTTTTTACATTATTTGCTTCTCAAACTCATGCGTTCTTTTCTAAATTATCCTAATTATTCCAAATAAAGAGTACAAAAACTTGTAACTCTACAAGTTATCAGTATCTTATACAATTAGATTGTATAAGACTAGATTACGAAATACTTAATCTCTCTTTGTAACGCTGTTAATTGAAAAGATTAATATTTCATAGGATAGCCATATGTAACTCAATCTCAATCCCAAGTGAGTTATGGACTCTTATCTGTGACGGTTTGTTCTTTGATTTCTGTGGGTGAGAGTGACTTGAGTCGCCGACTCAATAAACGTACCATTTTGGGGATGAGACGAGGTGGAGAGCTACGAACATAACTACACAAGATGAAATTCATTATTTCTCACCTTTAGGATAAGTAGATGAGTAGTTCACTTATGTGCTGATTTCAGGTCTTGAACAAAAGATACATGCCCTCTCACTGGCCTGAGAGGGACTTGGTTCATGGTAGGACCATGAACAGATTATTCATTTGAGGGATCAATGGTACTTAAGGAGTAAGAGGTAATTACATGGGTAAAACGGAAATTTGACCTAGTTGTAATTGTTAAATTCATGGACGCAACATGTTCAACCATGCAAAGAGCGCAGTTATGGGTCTTTAGTGGAGTGACCCATAATTAATGAATGTTGGTTAATTTAATTAATGAGTTTAATTAAATAATCTCATATCATTGGAGTTTCTAATCTATAGGTCCATTAGGTCCCCCTGTTAGCTCACAATGGGTAAACAAGGACCATTAGTTTTGAAAGAATTTGAATTGTTCAAATTAATTAAGGAATAATATTAATTGTATATGGTACAATTAATATAATGTGTATAGATATATTCTAATATAAAGTTAATTTTGAATAAAATTCAAAATTAAACATTGAAATGAAAAGGAGATTAATATATTTGAATATGATTCAAATATTAAATTAATATGAGTGAGATCATATTAAAACTATAGATTATGAGAGAGATGTACATTTGAATATGATTCAAATATACATTTAATTAAATATGAGATATTTAATTAAAAATTACTTAATTAATTTGATTAATTAATTATTATATAATTTAAAATAATTTCATTTAATTTAAATTAATAAAGTGAAGTGGGTGGTTAATTTTAATTCTACCTCACTTCACATTAATATCGGGGGAAGTTTTTTCCATGAGGTGGGGTGGTTATTGCAAAATTTTCTTCTTTCACACTCCCTATCAATCTCTCTCAAGCTTCTTACATAAAAAATGGTTATTTGTAAAAACTCTCCTCCATAACAACAATCCCCTCTTTCTTTCAAAAGTCGGTTCCCACAAACTGGTTCTTGTCAAGAGAATAACCAGGAAGGCTCTATGGAGATGTCACAATCAAGCTCAAGAGGAGATTTATTGTCGTTCATTAAGGAAGAGGAATTATATGGATTTCTTAAAAAAAAAAATGTTTTTCAAAAGTATGTTTCTTCTCCCCTTGAATTTTCATGCTTAACATGTGAAGTTACAACATTATGAATGTTTTATGTCTTTTTCTGTTTTGTGTTGTAAATTTCTAAAACAAAATTGAAAGTAAAACGATCACTCGCTTCCGCTACAGAATTTGATCCTTTCAAGTTTATGGTTGAACCATAAACAAATTGTTTACTAAAGGATCGGTGGTACTTAGGATACAGAAGTAATTCTAAGGATAAAACAGACATTTGACCTAACTGTAATTACGACCAACTTGTGAATGATTGACTTATGTATAATGATTATATCCATGGACGCAACATTTTCTACAGTATAAGAGTTCAATTATGGGTCTGTAGTGGTTTACCCCTATTGCCTAGTTTTATGCATGAAAAATTTATGATAGTCTTATGTCGTACCCATGGAATGAAATGAATTATCTTTGTTAAATGCAAGTTTTCCCTATAAAACCCAAGTGTAAGTCTTAATAAGGTTTCTAGAGAGTCTAGGGTCAAACACAGGGATTTATGACAAATCTATGTTTGGACTTAGTTGATTTAATACAATGTCAATCTAAATGATGCTTTTAAGTGATAATGCATCGAACTACCTAAGGGTGGTTTAATTACAAGTGATAGTAACTGTGATTGATGATGAATTGGTGAACACATGGGGTGATGATGCACTGACTGTGATGATGATGAAAATGCTAAGTGCACTTATAACCAAATACCAGAAGTTAATAGTAGGAAAAATTAATGGAGAAGGTAGAGTTGATGGGAATTAACTAACATTTTCCTAAGTAATGCATAAGCAAGTGTTCATATCTTAAACTCTAAAATTGAGAACTCACCTCTCGATGCTTCTATGCCACATTTATCTTATCTCTAAGACGCATGTAAAGTTATCTATAGACAAAATACTAACATTATCTCTAAAGCTAAATCTTTTCTTGCTTACATGAAATTTTTAATCACTTACTCTCTCAAGCTGTTGATTACCCTTACCTGATTCTATTTGTTGGATACATTCACGCAAGGTTTTTAGCACGCATCAAATAAGATGAACTCAAACTTATGCAAAACTTGTAAAATACTATTTTAATCCAATCAACCCATTAAGAAATTAGCTAGTCATGTTAGGAATACAAAGGACATGGATGAACGAAAATGGCCAGCAATCTGATTTATATTAAAAAGTGTTGAGTCTTTCAACTTCACTATCTTGATACAAATTAGAATGACTAGAACGGAAACTAAATATAGAAAGAAGAATGTCGGGCTGCTGGTTGCAACATCTTGCTCCCTTAGGCTTTGATGATGATTATTTTGAAGTAATTGCACGAACAAATCTGGATGAACTCTCACTTTCCAAGAGGAGAATCTAAGCTCTCACTTAGAATTTCTCAAGAAAAAGCACGAGGTTGAAGATGGAAATGGAGCTAAAAGAAATTCAGCTGAGCTTTCGCTACTTGGTCTGAAAATTCCTCCCTTTAAGTTGAAGTTTTGTGGGCTATTTATATGCAACCAAAAGGAAGTTCTCATGATTGTCTGACACCTTTGCATTTAATTCTATGTCCTGCTGCGCAGACTTATTCGTGTCACAAGTTCATTGGCTTTGCCATGACTTTGTCAAATCAATCGTCCACTTGCATTTGATTCGACATTCACTTCCCACACATTCATCATTTCTTTTTCTACTTGATTCATCTCGACGTTGGATTCTTGGACGCGTGGACCAACTGCTTGGTTTGATCTCAACTTTGTCTGGTGGCAGCACCTTCAGTTATCCTTGGTTGTTTTTGGCTTCTACTCATTGGAATCCTGCATCCAAAAGATACAAATCTCATAATTTTTAGGACAAAAGATTTTGTAAACAACTTGAACGCAGAGTTAATGTTTTTACACCATTTTCTTTTCAAATTAATGAGTTTTCTTCTTAATTATCCTAATTATTCAAAATAAAGACTACAATAAGTTATCAGCATCATAGTTAATGAATGTTGGTTAATTAATTAATCTCGAATCATTGGAGGTTATAATATGTAGTTTCATTAAGTGTCTTTGCTAGCTCACAACAGATTAACAAGGACCAAAAGTTTTGAAAGAATAATTTGAAATATTCAAATTAATTTAGGGAAACATATAGGAGTTCATAACTAATTCAGGATTTAGATCACATCATTTGTAACAATTACGAAGTGGGTCATATCCATAGTGTTACCAGGTTCAGACACCCAACATTTTTCATATACTATAGACACTTAAGATTATTACTTGAACATGATCCACTTATATGTCAATTGTTTAAGTTTCATGTAAATAACCATGGATTTTTCGTTTATTGGATTGAGTTATGCAATTCTAAAACACAAAATAAAATCATACATTATTTTATTAATAATCAATAAATCGCTTCCATATTTACAAACCAAAAGTTTGGGCATAAAACTCAACAATCTCCCACTTGACCTAAAGCTAGTGGGATTGTATAGTACAACTAAGGCATACTCTATACCTAGTGACACTTAGACCATCCAAACAAAAGGTTCATAACCTCGAAACAGTCTGACTCCACAACAACAGACCAAACATTAAGAGAGATAATGTTTAGAAGACCTTCACAAATAGCCAACGCTTCAAGGACCTTTACTTCATTGCATCTTTTGATAAACTTGAGACTAGCTAGACGAACTCGACCTAAATAATCCCGAAGCACCCGATCAAGGCCATCGGAACGTTGGTCATCCGCCAAGCAGCATGAGAGTTCAACTTCCATTGTTTCTCAAAGGTGGATACCAGCCAATTGGGTAAAGAAGAGGATGTAAATGGTTCCCCCAACAGTTTTACTACAGATGCCACATCACGAATTTGCTCTTCATGCATACATCTCTCAATAAATGCGCTGATAGTGTAAATATCATTAGGAATCTTCCATAACATCATAATATTCCTGGCCTCCCAAATCTTCCACATAATAATCACCACCAAGTCCGACTCCTGAGGTGAGACACAATCAATGATGCAAGCCCAACAGTCCTAATTGCTCCACCTCATCCTATCATCAAAAATAGTATCCTCATTAGTACCTAAAAATTGGGGCCAAATATCCTTTATTACCTAACACTTCCACATAAGATGAGAGGAACCTTCCACCTGGCCCCTCACAACACACACAAAAGATTAGAAGGAATTCCTTTTTTAACCATATATACGACATTTACTTTCAAATTTTGTTTTCAACTTTCAGCTTTATATAGTTGTACTTCAAAGAATCTGATAACGCCAAGAAACTATATTTCATTTTTTATAGTTATGCATAATTTTTTTTCATGCGTTAGTATCATTGTTAGAGTCAATAAAAAAAAAATGTATATAAAAAATGTATATATCCACAAGAGAACATGATTATGTTTGCAATATTGTCACTGTATGGGAATATAGTAATACATGATATAATTACATTAAACGTACTTGCAAGTATGAGAAAAATATATATGGTATATATTGTGAAAACAAAAAAAAAAAAAAAAAAAAAAAAAAAAAAAAAAAGAATAATTAGAACTAGCCAGGTGAGAGAATGATAAAAATGTGAAGACCGACCGGTGAGAATGAAGAAAAATAGAGAATAAAAATTGAAAACAAAATATGTTAAAATCGTGAGATTATTAAACCAAAATTGTGAGAGAGTAAAAAATAAGTTTAGTGATTTTAGAGAGCTTTTGAAACTTGGGAAGTGAACTAAATGATTAGGCATTTTTGTTTTTTCCTTTTATAAAAGTAACATGTCCATTTGTGTAACAATTGGAAAGTTTGGAGATTTCTAGACAATTAGACCTTATGTTAGGACTAACTATGTAGTTGACCCTAAATTAAATAACATAATACAAAATACTTTAACACAAACGAAATCTAAGCTATAATTATCATCAATAAGTTCACTACACAAATATTGTTTTTCACCGTTCTATCTTTAACAAGTGATAACAAACACAAAATACAAAAACCTGGACATCTGATACCATGTACTAAAAATCAAAACAAAGATAGAAACAAGAAAAATAATTACAAGTATTTATAGATATTTCGTAGTTCACCTCGTTTTTAGGATCTATAGATATGTTGAAACTTCTAAGATACATTGAATTTCTAAACAAAATTTAAGAATACTGAGAAACCATAACATTTCCCAAAATTTTACGTAGGCACATTTATGACGGTTTTTAAAAAGTTACTCGTTAGCCATTTAGTTTTATGAAATTAATAGTTTATCCACCTCTTTTCTCTTAGAAGAGTGACCTCACAAACAAGCAATAGCACCCTAAAAAGCTTATTCTATTTCGTAAATTACATAATGACCATTTTACCCGTGTAATATGGATCAAACATTAGCCAACTGCTTGGAAGAAGCATTGTTTGAAGATAATAACACCCACAGAAAGTCTGTACATGAATTAGCTTTAACTTATTCAAGAAGATTGCTACAGGACGACGAACAAGCAGAATGATATGAAAGGAAGAAAAAAAAATAAAAAAAGGAAACCGAACTGAACCTCCTTCTAAGTACTTCCCCTCTTTTACCCACTATGGCTTCAACAAAAAAATAACACAACCACATGGGTAAAAAAGTCCCCTTTTACAAAATGGAAAGAATAGCTCAGCCAAAAACTGAGCTCATCTCAAATTTTTTATAAACCAGCCGTCCCCAACCACACAGCTAATTAAAAAAAATAGTCTTGGACCAAACTCTACTATGATATACAATTTTACAATCTACACAAAATCTCATCCATCACTGAGACCACTGTATATAATGGAGCATATAATCATAACTGTAATTGCCCTGGCCCTCTCCTTGATCTTGAAGGAGGCCTATTTATCTCTGCAGCTGAGGCTGGGACTGGGGCTGGAGCCGGAGCTGGAGCTGGAGTGTGGGCTGAAGCTGGGGCTGAGGCAGCCCGCTTTGTTTCTTCTGGGATTTCAACCCCCTGCATATTAATGGGAGATTTATAATTGTGAGAGAAATTTAAGCATTTTAAGAGAAACAAAAAGAAAAAGAGCACTGTTAATGGAAAGAACTTTAAGAGTAAAATTATCAAACCGAGCAGAAAGTGGTTTTTCATTTAACGTGATGTATGAAAGTGCTATTCCTTGCTTAAAACCACTTTATTATAGAGAGGTGGTTGTGAAACATTTTACAGAGACGAAGACAACTGTCATGGTACTACTTCAAGTGGTAGTATCCTATGTCACTCTCCGATGTAATTCTCTTCGATAATTGCAGACACCCCAATCTTGACTTGTTTCAGTTTCTAATGGAACTGTTTTTCACCTAGGCATTTTCAATTTCTCCCATTTAAAAGAACGTAGCCCCCAAGAAAAAATAAATGAATAAATAAACAAACTCGCTATAAAACCTCTTCACTCAATAGTTGAAAAATTCACTCTGAAACAAAGCTGCCAAATGACAGGAATGCTAATAAAGCTAAAGGAATTTGGAAACATTGCATTTATATCAACAAACCATTGTTGCTTGTGGAGGCGGAGTACTGGTCCGTGACAGCGTCTGCTCTTTCGCATGTAACCGATGTTCATGCTGCATGTGCTCAAATTGCTGTAGCCTAGCAGCAAAGTTAATTCCACTACGAGAGTTCCCAGCATCCTGGCTTACATCACCATCTTCATTGTTCAACCCAGACAAGTGATGCATTGCAGAGTAGGAGTTCCCGGAGGATGATAATTGCTTGAAGTGCTCGCCACTAAACGAATACGGAGGCACTGTTTTGAGACGTGTTCGTAGTATCTTAAAGGCGGCACTTTGCTGCGTTTGTATGTCAAACCACACGTAAACCAAAAAAAAAAACCAATTAATGCATCACAAGAGTATTATTATTCATTACAGAAACGAACATTATGGAATCTTGAAAACATTTTTGAAGTCTCATTTTTAGCATTATACAGGTAAAGTTTAGAAGCAAAGAACCTATTCAAGTACTTACTAGTATATCAAGTTCATCAGCTTGTAAATTTACGTCACTAATATTATCCACCCAATGGTTAACAAAGTTTTTACTTACATAATTATAATCAAGATTTCATCATGTAAATTTGTAAACGGAACAGACAAATCGATACGTAAATCTTTCCCTCACAAAGCTAAGTGATGATGCATAAAAAACCAAATCATCATAAACACTCTTATACAAAAAAATGATCAACCAAGTGTCCCGATTCCAAGTCTACCTATTTTCTTCTATAATTTTTCCCTGAACAAATTGTGAAATAGATCTTTTTCAACCACCACCACCAAGGGGAAAACTACACCATTCACTAGTAATCATCAAGAGGCTGTAGTTACCAAAGAATTTTGTATGTAAAAAGTTCTACCAAGACATTACGTACTAGCATCCAAAAAAACTTCAACACCTGAAGCTTACAAAGAGAGTTACAACATATTACTTCTTTTCAAATATGGCATAAGTGTGACTTTTCTAATTGTATTATATACTATATTCAAACTTGAGTTTGATTAGGATCGTGCTATTTTTGTAAGATTTCAAGCTTTCTACTATATTTGAAAATGCATATTTATTTTAAGCTAATTATGCAAATGTCTCATAAAATAATGCCTATTATCATAAATTATGAAGATTGCAAATCCAATCAAGAGGCACATCTTGTAATTAAGAAAAAGAATATGGAATAGATATTGCTCTTAACAGTCAGTCGTGTAGCTATTGGGAAAATAAAAACATAAGCCAACATCATCCCAGCTCAAGAACCAGTTCTAGAGATAAATTGGGAGCCTTTCTTTTCACAACAGATATACTAGCTACAAGGATTGGAGAATTGTCCAATTTAATACTTTAGCTTGTTACCATGCCGCACTGTCAGTGCAGTGATCCTACAAGTATAGAATGCGTTGGATTATGCTTAGGTTAGGAATGAGGGATTGTCCCTAGAGAGATTAGCTTAGTCCAGGTTGGGCAAACTTCCTGCTGACTGAGCAGAGTCAGCAGAAAGACCTAGTGCAAGGCTACAGGCAAAGGTGAGGTCATGCGGTTTGGAGAGGATCTTTAGGATGTGATTAAGTTTAACCCATCCCTGTGGACGTCTATTAATATGTTTCACTTGGTTATTGTCAGCTTAGTAGGATTCTTTTCTATTAGAGCCCCTTTCTATAATTGGGAATGAGGGTTGTTTTGTTTCGGGCTTGTTTTTCCTTTTTTTTCTTGTTTTTTTGTTTTTTTTGTATTGCGTCTATATATCCTTTCATCCATCTCAATGAAAGGTTCATTTCTTATTAACAAAAAAAAAGGAAAATATTCCTCTTGGAGCCGAAGATAAGGTGTAGCATGGAGACCAACTTTGGGTCCTTGCAGCCCTAAGGCTATACATGTTCATCCGTCTGTCCAGTTATGAAAAGGTCACCAAACAAGCAGAGTGAGCGGCTCTTTTCCAAACAGCCATTACATGACATTCAAAACTATCCAATAAGCAGGCTCTTACGATTGGACCCTAGTCCCACCCAGTCCATGATATTCAAAAGTAAATATTGTATCCAGACAAACATCTGGGATCTACATATTCAAAGTAAGATGTCACGAGATCAAAGTACAGTATTGGATTAAATATTCAGAATCTTGTGACCAAATTCTATCTTTCTACTATGTCCAAAAGAACAATCAATACAAGAAACTGCATACCCTCCATATAATATAGAGCGGGAAAAATCAACACTGCCACTTATAACGTTAATATGGTTTATAAAATAAAATTAAAAATAATAATAATTGAACCAAAAAAAAACAAATTGCAAAAACAACCTTTAAAGTATAGTGGTTGTAACATTTTACACCCTTAAACGTAAAAATTTAACCCTCAAACTTTCGAAAGTGTGCAGATTGTTCCCCTAAACTTTCAAGTATAAAAATTAAAACCACAAACTATAATAAAAATAAATAACAAAGTCTCAAACTCTCATAAACTCAATAATTAAATCTATTTTACTCAATTTCCCTCTCATAGTTCTTCTCTCTCTAATTAAATCGATTTTTCTAGCCTATTTCTGGAATTTATACTGGACAGTCCAGCCAGAGGGTAGTGAATCCGATGAACCCTTAGCGACCATCGTCTTTCGAGAATAATCAACAATAGATTATGTCCAGTTTACAAGCAATCGAATTTTTTCACGCAGAGTGTGGGAGGATAAAGCTGAACAGCGAAGGGGTGGTGGGAGAATTGATTTGGTCAAAGAAAGAGAGTGAATGGGAAGGGAAAGGAGGAAATTGAGATGCTCTCAATTGGAAATAAATATTTATTTCCACACAAAAGGAAAAGATTTACTCACTGACTTAGAGTTGAGAGGGGAAAAAGCTCTGGGTTCGAACATTGGGTTCTAGAAGATGCAACCATAAAGAAACTCCTTCTCTTTTTCCGTAGGTTGTAGCTGTTTTTTGGCTTTAGGGTTTACCATTGAATCGGTAGATTGAATTTGTCTGGTTTGACCAAGGGAGGGAGGTGGAAGGTAGAGAGGAAGGAGGAGAGAGAGAAAGAAGAAATATGTGAGAGTAATAAAGTAAAGTGGATTTAGTTTTCATATTTATGAGAGTTTGAGGGATTGATTTTTACATTTATCATAGTTTGAGGGTTTATATTTACACTTAAAAGTTTAGGGGTACAATTTTTACACTTCTAAAAGTTTGAGAGTTTAATTTTTATATTTGAAAGTTCAAGGGTGCAATTGTTACCATCACCATACTTCAATTCAAGAGTGGTTTTTGCAATTTGCCCAAAAGAGAGAAGAAAAAAAGAAAGGAGCAACTGAAGATTAACAAGGCATACCTGGGGAAGTAACATTAGAAGACCGTATAATGCTTTTAACAGCCATATATATCTTCCAGGTTCAAGAAGCTGCAAGAATCCCAAAGATATATCAAATTTAAGAAGAAATAAACAGTGCAAGATACCTTACACAAAAATATTGTATTTCCCCAAGACAAAACAACCGAGGAACACATGGAGCCTGCCTTACAAAAGAACATCCAATTGATATGAATAACAAGAGGAATCTTTATAATGCATTGATTGATTGTGAGAGTATTGTTGTGTTCTTACATTGCAGACTTCCAGAACTTTTTTTTAACCACAAATGACTCCTTTTTCTTTTTCTTTTTTCGCAGGACCTAATTAAACTACTTTTTCATTAGTTCATTTGGCCTTAGGTCGAGACGACAACTCATCTTACCTTCCTCTTTTTCCACACAGGATGATCATTTCAATTTCTTATCCCAAACAGAATTTCTTATCCCAAATAGATGGGGGAAAAAGAAAAGAGAGAAGAGATAATCGTCATGACATTATACTATAATTTCCAAAGCTTTTCCATCACATGGTACAAAATAGCTGTAATCTACAAGTCCAAGTATGCATGCACAGTTAATGGTTCAAGTACAAATCTATAATATGCGTACACTTCTTTTTACACTAATAGTATCCGATCAAATGTCAGACAAATGAAGAACTAAAAAACAGGCAGATGACAACTAAAAACCCATGATAAAAAAAACTAAGATGACAACAAATTACAAAAATGTAAAAAAGAACAAATAAATAAATAAATTACAAAAAAAAAAAATGTGAGCCAAGGTAGGCCTCAAAAAGCCAGAACTAACTACTACAGTTTTCCTATTGAGTCTTCATTAAAATAACAGTTTCAGGTTTCAATATTCATTCAATCTCTAAGCGTTCACCAATACTAAAACTAGGGGACTTGTGACTAGAAACACTACATACTCGTGGTTAGAAACTTGAGTAATTTAGAGATAACTTTGAAATAATTAAGCCAGTTCATGAGTTGAAAATAAATTTAGAATAAAATAATGATGTCATTGACATGGTGTTGACTCAACTTCAAACAAAATGATGTAATTTTGTAAAAAAAAATAGTCATAGGACATAGCCAGGACACTAAAATATTTTTGGAAAAAACTTTGGTATACTCTTACACATACTAATACTCAGGTGATAATAAATTATATGATATAAAAAATCAACATACACAAGTTTGATTCATTTTCAAGCAAATGTAAACAACACAAATAGATCACATCAATTATCGTCCTCCCCACCCCCATTCTTTCTAAATGTAAGAGTAAACGTGTAAGAAAAACAAATGAAGCCCATTTTCTGTAAATGCTATTGCTTTGTGTTGCTCCTGTGGTCAGGCTTGCCTTCCTTTAGGCTCTAATTTATTTTCCTTCGTCTTTCTGAAAGCATTTTTGTCCCAGAAAAATAAAATAGAATAGAAATTGTAAAAGGAGAAGATGAAGAAATTTCAAGCAACTACTATAGAATATTATTTCAAATACTCAATAGGAAAGTGAACAATATTTAGTCATTCCGCACCTGCAATCTTAGATAAGCAAAGACTGGAGTCTCCAGAAGGCGAATCAGTTTATCCAGCTGAACTAAAAATTTCACATTAATATCTTCCTCCACCAATGACTGAATCACCACACTAGCATGCTGGTATGACTGCCATACAGAAGTAGATAATAATATTGAAACAGAAAAGAATTTGGTATCTCACATTTAGATATTGAGATAGTTTGATACAGAAATCAAGTGTTAACTCATTCAAACTCTACCTGTGCTAATAAGCAAAGACTAATAATAGCCATCGGGGAATGACACCACGATGCATATAAGGAAACAAAAAGGTCCTTCCCAGCGGCATGCACCAATGATTTCTTTAAAAGATCTCGAAGATCAGATAACTCAGAGGAAGTCAGCAAAATCAAATTGAGTGCCTGAAGAGAAAACGAAAAGAGTAAACTTGCTGAAATGGTGAGGTAGCAGACTCTAACCAAAAATACAATGAATTAGAGAAAAAAAAATATTTAAACAAAGGGGAGGGTTCAAACACAACTGGAATTCAATAGTCTTTTAATCCATGAGAATTAAAAGAGTAACCAATTCAGCACCTATGTTTCTGACGTTAGAAACAGTGTTTTGAGATAGAGTGATCATAACAGAAAGCATATTTGAAACCATCCTGCAGTTTCAGATATAATTCTTGTTCCACCTTTCAGTGTTTGAAAGAACAAAAAGCAATATGGAAAATTCCTAAATACACAGATAAAACTCTATGTTCCTATACAAAGAAGAGTGCTGGACAAGGGTTTGGGCAATCAAATATGGATGGTAAGATTACGAAAAGAGTTGCATTCTTCTTGTGGACTAGTTCTCTTAGCAGTATCAATACTTTGGACAATATTTAGAGGAGGTTCCCAGATTATATCTCTCCCCCAACGTATGCTTAATGTGTTTCAGAAGTGAGGAAACCCTCTCCCATCTGTTACTTCACTCTGCCTTCACAGCTAGTGTTTGAAATTTTTCCGGGAACATAGTCAGCTGGCAGGGATGTAGACCTAAGTTAAAGCAAGATAAAGCAAGAGAGCTTTGGAAGAATTCAGTCCCTCGGCACCTTTGGAAGGAAAGCCTAAAAGGAACTCTAGAATTTTCTTCTTTTTTTTTCTAATATCCATGAGCATCCGAACCAGTTTATGCGCACATCGACTAATCTCACGAGACAAGCCGCCTAACCCTACAACATTTAGGTGTCAAGAAAACTCATAGGAAATTAATTCCTAGGTAGGTGGCCACCAATGGATTTAACCCTTGACCTCTAAAATTTTCTCAGATAAGAAGTCTTCTTTTTCTTTCTTTTGTGGTTTTGTACAGCATAATTAATGCCTCTATTTGGAGTACTCAGCATAGGCATTTTTGTAATTACTCCGTACACTCCATCATCTGACTAGAAGGTCTATTTGTAATCCTTCATTTGGGAAAAGGGATGCCTTATCCCTATGTCCCCTATATAGTTTTATTTCGCTTTGGCCTTTCAAGTGAATCTCTTCGTTTCTCACACACACACTCCTAACAAGAACTCTATGCTCCTAAACATGCGTGTATATATTTCACAATTAACTCACACACACACTCCTAACAAGAACTCTATGCTCCTAAACATGCATGTATATATTTCACAATTAAGAGAAAAATCATGTAGGTTGGAAATTTTCAATTAATTGTTTTTGGCCTTACTACAACAGGGATTTAGCTACCTATGCAAAGTTTAAAATAATAAACATAAATTGTTGAGATTGCAACCTGAACCATAATAGAAGCGAAATCCAAATCTGATTCTCCTTCCAATATTGTAGAAAGTTCACGGTAGACTCGTTCGGCTTCTAGAAGTACACATAAGCGGCGTATTATCAATGCACCACGCCTAAGAAACAACATACACTTTGTAAATCCAAAAATTAAATATCAACACATCAGAATCCACGTGTGCAACAACAAATAAGCAGAGGGGAGGGAAAAAACCCACTTCTCCAGAAGAGAATTATTGATCCGAAAATTATGCACTAGGAAGACAACAAGTTGGCGAAAATGTTGCTGATCTTTTGCTATGCAAGCATGAACATCGAGAACAAGGAGCACCACCTATGATAGCATCCGATATAAAACTGTAGGTTAACTAGCGGAAGCAGGGGACGAAAATAAACAGCAATAATAATGATTAGAAAACTCATAGACAGACCTTAACAGCTAATTTCAAACGGTCAAAAACAAACCAAGTAATAGAGCTCAGTTTTATCGGTATATCATATTCTTCATCAACCTTGATCTTTCATGGTAACCATCGTTCAAAATCTTTTAATGTAACAAGGATTGAGACTGAAGCTTGAAAGAAAGACATTAAGAGTTCGCCCAAGAATACAATGAATTCATTCTCTTCTTTAAAAGAAAAGGTAATAAAAACATGGGAAAAAAATTTTTGGACAAGAAACAATTTCATCATGTATGAAATATCCAAAGGATGTAAAAAAGTTCCCTACGATAGGAAATACAAAAGATGGGTCCAATTTGCAACTAGAAAATCTAAGCTAAGTAATCTTTACACCAAAATATAGCATTATAAATAGAAAAGTCAAAAATATCCTTGGATGACTTCGATTTGTTGTTGAAAACGCGATTATTTCTTCTTAAATCTTTGACAAAACCCCACAAATGATGTTGGTCCAAATATTAGCTTTGAAATAACAAACAATAATAAAAGCATAGGAAAAATACTTTTACCCTTCAATTTTGATTTAAGTTTTCATTTGGCCCCTCAATTTTAAAATGTTACACTTTTTCCCTCAGTTTTCACTAATCCTCACTTTGGCCTTTGATGTTAATTTTCCTTTAGTTATATTTTTTTCTTTCCTAAGTCCAACAATAAAAAAAGGGAAGAGGGATTCAAACCTCTAACCTCTTGGTCGAGAGTACATACTTTATGCCAGTTAAGCTATACTCATGTTAGCAATTTTCCTTTAGGTAAGTTAAAAGTGTTTTTTAATTATTTTAATAGTGACATGACAACAATTACTTTTGAAGTATAATTTTGAGCTATGTAGAATTCTCTCCCTTTATCAACACTACCCCTTCACTTTGCCGATCCTCTGCCATTGCCACCTCCTCCTGCTATCTGCCCTCACCAGAAAGAGTCAGATTTGGAAAGCATTTCAAATCCACTCCAAGGTAGAAGGGGAAAGAGAAAGGGTGGCAACGGAGGATGAACTATAGGAAAAGGTGGCAGCAGCAGAGGGGAGGGGGGGGGGGGGGGGGGGGAAGGTTAGTGATGCTGTGAGGGAGGGAGGCAGGGAGGGACATCGTTTGAAAAACAAAAACACATCATCCAAAAAGAAATAATTGTCTTACCATGTCACTATCAAAATTAACTAAAAGAATTCACATCAACATTTTTTTAAATTAACTAACAAAAGGTTAACATTAAGGACCAAAGTGAGCATTAGCGAAAACTCATAGGTTAGTGTAGTATTTTGAAATCTAGAGACTAAATAGAAACTAAGCTCAAAACTTAGAGGTAAAAGTATAACCCTTTGAAACATTTGGACCAAATGCAAACTAAACTCAAAACTCAAAGATAAAAGTAACCGTTTGAAATATACCGACCAAATTGAAACTATACTCAAAACTTATAGACCAAAAGAGTTTTTCTTTTTCCTAGAAACACAAATAAAAAACATTATACTAACTTCAACATATTCCTTTCTTTACAAACAAAAAAAAAAATGTCGAAGTGCCCTAACATATTCTATAAACAAAGCATGAAGGCACAAATTATGCATCAAAGTAACAGATACTGAGAGCCAATATAATGCAACCACAAAAGCTTCAAATATGTGTATATATATAATGTGACCACAAACTAACATGCAAAATCACTGTAGAATTTTTAAAGAGATAAATAAGCAAAAAAATAAATAAATAAATAAAGGACAAGAGATTACGACCTGAGCTTAAATCACCAGAAGAAATGATTACCTCATCAGAAGGATCAGATAGGGCTTGAAGAAGGCTGTCAAGTATATCATCCAAATAGATCAATACCTGTCCCAAAAAGGAATGAGGATTAGTTACCCACAAGAATGCACCGAAAAGTGAGACCAAAAAGAGAAGTGAAAACAGTAGATCTAGATAACACAGCTGATGTAAATAAATAAATAAAATAGCACAAGTGCTTCTAAAATAATTAACAAACGTGAATGTTCCCAATTCCCATACATAAGTAATTAAAATTAGTTATTAGTTACAACCATGGATTATAAAAATAACAATATTTCGGCAACATATCATTGAAATATCATGGAAATCATGGAAACGATAGAGATATAACCTAACATCTTTTTTCTTAAAAATCCACGAGATATAGCCAATATTGTTGATATATCATTTCATGGATATATTGCAGACAGCTTGAAAATTCTGTCGAAATATCACATATAAGTTGCCAAAATATTGTGAATATACTGCCCAAATATCGCGGATGTCATCGACATGTCACTTTTGTCTCTAGATGTCATTTTTTCCAAGTTTTTTCAATTTGCAGCTTTTTCCAATTTCCAAATATTTGTTTGTTTGTGTTTTAGAGGCTTTTGGAGCTAAAGTTATGGTGCCAAAGAAGGGGGGAGGAAGAAAAGATGATCATGGCATCACCAGGAAGGAGGTGCCTATAAAGCACCGACACTCCTAAAATGTCTAACCATCGGTGTCCAACACATGTCGGACGCTGACATGCCCTGACACACCTCTGACATGTGCCCGACACCAGTTGGCGTGTCCATTATTTTATTATGGAGTTTTACTTTCCGACACAGCAGGGACAAGTGAGCTGCAAAAATTTAAAGAAAAAACAATTAAACCCACAGCCGTTGAGCAGCCCATTCTGGCCAAGCCCATTAAAACTCACTATTCAGCCCAGCTCAGCTTTTTCAGAACTTTAGGGTTTTGCCACAGCTCCAACTTACACACCTGCCCAAGAGTGAAGACAACCCACGAGGCACAATCTTCCCTTCTCAAAAAGAAAAGATAAAATAAAAAATCCACAATTCTTCCCTTCACCTTCATCAGATGCCGGCAACTTCAAGACCCACCACCATTTTTGTTTCTTCTCCTTTTGTTTTTATTTTCTTCCACATTTCTGTTTTTCATACCTTCTGTTTTATCTTTTTTTTTTCCATTTCTATTGTCTTTTTCATGAATTGTATGGTTGTTATTTCGATGTTCAAAGAAATACTTCACAATATGTTTATATGCACAATATATATTTATTTTTTAGGGGAAAAAAAGGAAAATAATGTGTGTGGCGAGTCGCCATGCCGGTATCGTGCCACATGTTAGTGTTTATGCTTCTTAGGGAAGTGCCGAAAAAGGGGTCTGGGTATGGCTAAGTGGTGCCTAAAGAGGGGGTGGGCCATGGGTGAGCGAAGAGAGAAACAGATTGGAATCTCTTTCTTGGGCTCATTTAAGATTTTACCTGGAGAAATACCCAACTTCCACTTCATCCTAATTAGAACCACCCCGTTCTCCCCTGCTAACCTAATATTCACAGAAGTGATAAGTAAGTTAGCTAACAAGTGAAGCAGCAAGGTTGAGAAAACCTTTTTATGAAGAGGACATTAACTTGGTAAGTCAGCAAGAATGAATTGAATGGGTGGAACTACAAGTAGTAGATAGTATTTAGGACATAGTAAGACATGTAACAAGAAGACTCATCTACCTTGATTGGTTGAATCATGATGGCACTGCAGAAACTGTAGGCCCCTCCATGAGGCTTAACTATTTCGGCCCTAACAAAGCACTACTAAGAAGCAGGATTAAGACTAGTTGGTCATACTTCATTGAAACTCATGGGAACAATATTTAAAGTCTTCATTAAGAATCACTAAATATGTTAGTTTTTAACTATGAAACTGAATAATACCACAATAATGTTGTTCTCCTATCATTGTTAGGGGAGTTGTACTGCTATGTAGGGAGAAAGGGCACTCGCTTTTGGAGCCTTAATCCTTCAAAGGGGTTTTCCAGTCATTCTTTCTTCCTTTGTCTGGTCAACTATTCTCCCTTAAGAGATTCAGTTTTTGCCTCAACATGGAAAATGAAAATTTCCAAGGTTAAATTTTCTGTTTGGCAGGTTCTCCAAAGGGAGAACACCTTGGACAGGGCATCTAAAGAAGATGCCTAATTTGAAGGGGTCGTGGATTTGCATTCTTTGCTGAAGGGCCACAGAGGACCTTGACCATATCCTTTGGAGTTGTGACTTTGTCAATGCAGTGTGGACTTGCTTCTTTGATGAGTCTGGTATTGCGTTGATCGAGGAGTTCCTTCCACATGCTCCCTTTAGGGAAAAAGGAAATTTTATGTGGCACGCAAGGTTGTATGCTATTTTGTGGGGGCTTTAAGGTGAGAGGAACATATTTTTTGAAACATAAATAGAACTTTTCATTGATATAATGAAAAGAGGCTATTGCTTAAAATACAAGAAAACCCAAGTTTCAAAGTAACCACTAAACCAAAAATCAGAGAGCATAAAAAGTTAGGAGAGGAACATTAAAAATTGCCTTTCTTTTAGGTAGCCTCCTCTTTCAAATGGGCTTTCCTTTTTTTATGCTCATTTATTCTTCGCTTTTTTTTTCCCTCAATATTGTGGTTGAAGTCTTAGTGCCCAGTTGTGATTTTCCACACAGGTAATCTTCTACTTGTAAGAGTTGCAAAGTTTCATGGTTCAATAAAAATTATTAAGCTTTGCTGAACAGAAGGTTCTAATTTTGGTATACATAAGTAACCATCCCATGTCATGCCTACAAATTTCAACTCCCTTGCATACTGAAAGATCACCATCCTATGCACACTGGTCATATTGTTGGTGATCTAGCACCCCCCCCCCCCCAAGAGAACGCAGCACATTGCATTCATCTGGAAATATCAGAGTGATGCCTGGAGGTTATCAATTGCCACTCTTAATTCTAGATAACCCCAATGGCAAAATGAAGGTTGTTGGTAGTGCATACATCAGAATTCCAGGTCAAATTCCTTCCTTTCTTTTACTTTGATTTTTTTTTTTTTTTTTTGTGGGGGGGGGGGGGGGGGGGGGGGGTTTAATAATGCAGAGATCAAAAAGGATAACCCTAGGATAACTAATAGGTCAATCCATATGTTAAAGACAAGTCATCTGTGATACAAAAAAACAAAAAATTGACAATATCATAGGCACCTCAGTTCGATGTCTGTTTAAAAGTGTTGATATCCAATGCAAGGCTTCAATCCTGGTAGCCTCATGTTCGCTAGATAGTTGTCTGATCAATCAACAGAAGCAACAATCATGAAAACATCCTATCGGTCATCAAAGCAAAAAGCTTACATCAAATGAAATCAATATAACTACTCCACATAACTCCAACATTGTGTTCCCATTGCCAAATAATTCTTTTTAATTTAAAAACCAACTTTCAGTGGAAGTAGGGGACCAGCAAAGATCGGTGGACGGGGGCTATACCTCCTAGCAATAGAAAGGATAGCACCAACATCAAATCCTTCGGATGGAAATGCCTTGATATTACGAAGCTCTTCATTAGTTTCCCGCGCAACCTTCAAATATAATGTAAACAAATCAGTTGCACTAAATTCTCATAAAAGCGAATTAAGTCCCCTCAAGGGAAAACTCTACTTTATAACAAACCATGAGGTTGAAGAGAGAAACTATTAAATCCCTTTACATTCTCTCTGATCGTATTAAGTCAAACAACTAACACTCCCAATTATTATATAGCAGCTAAAACTAGCCAGATACTAAACGTTATAGCCATTTTAATTCACTCACTGAGAATTTATAATTGGTCCTACATTTTTATCTCTAAGTTCTTTTTTTAGATAAGAAACAAATTGTATTGATGTATGAAGTTTACAAAAAGGGGCCAAAAGCCCAAGCCAAAGGAGTTACACAAGATGTCTCCAATTGGTCAAAAGAGAAGAAAGAGTATGAATTAAAGAAAGATGTACATTTAAGAGAAGAAACGTTATAGGTATTTTATATGTTAACTTCAAGTAACAAAGAGTATTATTGTGCAGTTTTCCTTTAATATTTTCTTCTCCTTTTTTTTCTTTGAAACAGAAACAACACTAAAGTTTAAAGATAAAAGATATGATGGTTCAGGCCCCGTTTAATAACGATTTCATTTTTAGTTTTCTGTTTTTAAAATTTATGCTTATTTCCTCTCAATTTTTCAATTATGGTTTTCACTTTAGTCGAGTTTTTGTGGGCTTGGTTTTTTGTATGCCCTTGTAATCTTTCATTTCTTTCAATGAAAGTAGTTGTTTCTATATAATGTTGGTGATGAGTCCTATATAACATATCTCTCATATTTCTCAACCATAATCTTATATTAAGGATAATGAAAAACAATCATAATATGGAAAACATAACTAGTGGTTGAAAAAGAAATAAAAACTTAAATTATAGGATCAAATTACGTGCATGGTGTTCATGGCACAAGGGGCAAAAGAAAGGGGGAAGAAAAATCCTACCACTCTAATCTTCTCTTCTTTATCAGCTATGGAAGGCAGAATTGCTCCTAGAATGTCAGCATAATAAGGTACTAGTTGATCTCCACCAAGTTTTACAAACTCGTTAATCTGTAAATATAAGAAAATATAAATTTATAAAGATAATGCACAACAGTAAGAAATGTCTATCGGTTATCGATAGATCTAGGAAGGACCTCACAAAAAAGTGAGACTGAGTCAATTTTTTTTTTTTTTAATCTTAGAGAAGTTATAATGACAAATGATGGATGCTCAAGTCCAAAGTACCCATGTAATAGCCGTTAAGCGAGTAAATTCATCTGGGGAAGAAGCCCTCTGGACCAGAATCTCAGCCATTCGGCCATAATCTACAGACTTCAAGAGTAGCACTGCTCGAGTCAGAAAATTATTAAATGAACAAATAAATTTTGCACATGCAACGAAGAAAATGTAGAAAAGATAGATGATATTTATTAAATCTATTTTTGCATTTGCGTGGTTGCATGTATGTCCTCGTGCTATTTTTCTTATTTTGTTTGTTGTCCAAACAAGTTATAATCAGTAGAAACGGGAAATTAATTTTCTTTTCATATAAGAAACCAAAACTCTTCATTCAAAATCAGAAAAATACAAAAGCAGAGACACAACACCTAGAGCCAAAGAGCTTGCCAAAAAAAAAAAAAAAAAAAAAAAAAAGAAAGAACTACAATTAGCTTTAATGATAAAAATGGTTTTGGTTACAAAGTAATTATTAAAAGAATAAATAAATGGAGTGCAACAATTGAAGGCTATCAATCTAGTTATGGGCACTCAACAAGTCGATGTTAGCTAAGCAAATCTTACTGGAGAATTTTTTATCTCTTGGAGAAACTCCGAAAGAGCAGAATCAGCTTGTTGCCGGATTTCATGACTTGAATCACTCAACATATTAAACAAACCTGAAATTCATCACGGATCTGTAAGTTTAGCTGTAAAAATTACAGAAATAGAGTGCTCTTCACACCTTTGACTCCACATTCAATAAAGAAAAGAGAAGAGATTATATATTAAAAGAAATGTCAGTTAACACATTCACCATCAAGAAAATCAGGAAGAAAGCCCAACATATCAATATCTGGCACGCTATCAAGTACAGTGATCCATCCAACCAAAAACTGACGGACATAGGGATTCAGGACATTCATACGCTCCCTCAGCAATGGAATAAACTCTTCGATGCTGAAGAAAGAAGATCACCAAAAGAAATATAAACAAATACATCTTGCAATAGAATTTCAAAACAATGCTTCTTAAAAGTAACATTCAATAAAATAGCCAAACCAAGCAGTTTAAGAAATGATGGCATACCTGAACTGATCACTTTCAGTAACAATATCCTGTTCCATTTAATTCATAAAATTAGTTAAAAACAAGAGAAATTGTTCATCAAAACAAAGAGTTGTTTGTTACTATTCAAGGGAAAAAGAGGAAAAAGGAGGAGGAATTCAAAACAGAGAGCAAGAGAACAAGACATCTCCCTCAACTTCTAACTTTGAAGAAGCTGCACCAATTTACATCAATGAGGTAGGCAGAGTAAATCTTTAAATGTAAAGCATTTGAATAAGAGGCCATATGTTATCTAAAGATATATGCATCTGCTATTTTCCATTCTGGTGATCCTCTCAATCCATGGTGAATCAGAGAATGTTTGAAACATGGAATTACTTCCTTTTTATCTCGTTAAACTTGTGGCAGGAGGGGGTGAGTAAGTGAGTACCTTCACAAGCCGATCCAATAGATGTGCAGCACTTTGTACATTGGCATCTGAATCAGCTGAAAGCTTACATAAGGCATCAAATATCTGGTTAAAAAAAACTATAAAATCTCCTCTGACAACCTGCAGCAATAGAAGTACATATTCAGCTCTAGCAATAGAAATGCATTAACAACTCTAACAAGTTTTCTCACCTTTGCAATGTTGTATAGAGCTTCACATGCATAATAACGTACTCTGCTATCTTGATCAGAAAAAGAATTGAGCACAGGAGGTACAATTTGCTGGAAAGTTCACTTATAATGTTAGAAGAAACATCTATAAGATATTAACAACACCATAATGGAAGGAAGCAGAACAAATTTAATCCCAGAAAATGGCTACTTTCTGATTTATATAGCACCGAAACAATTTAAACATCAACAACAAGGAAAAAAAACAAAAAAAAAAAAAAGAAAAAAAAAAACCCTTAAAGTTAGACAATTTAAAGAGAGAGGAGAAACAAATCAAGTTTCATATGCCCTTCTCCCAAAATGTTATACACGGTGCAGCAAGAATCTCTATAGTTCAACAGTTTTAAGCAACAAGCTGCAGACTTAGGATACCATACCCATCTAATAACCAGTAAACGCTTCAGGTACATTTTAAGTAGATTACTTACTTAGTTGTAGGATATAACGGCTATAGTCCATTTGAAATCATGATGAAGTAAACTATAAAACTAAATAGGAAACCGCCTAAGAATATACTAACCTCAAGATGTTGAGACGCATCAGAAGACAAGCCAACAGTTGCAGCAGCAAGCCCTATCAATCCTCCCTAAAAATGAAATGGAAAGTTAAAAATCAAGCAAATTCCAAACAAACAAACAAATAATAATAATAATAATGAACAGCAAATTACGATTTAACCCAAAACCCAAACTCTAAAAGAAAAACCTGAACTATCACAAGCATTCGTTTTCGCATTCATCTCATACCTTTCTATGATTCGCTTGAGGCGACATAGTGAAATCGTTGGTCAGCAGATTGATAACAGCTGTAATCTTCTCATGATCTCCAGCCGACGCAAGTTGCTTCACAATTCCCTCAACCTAAAAGCACAATGCAACTTAGAAGATTACGTACAATCAAACCCTAGAAATGAAAAGCGATGAAATGGTTAGTGAAGTAGACCTCAAGAGCAGCGTTCTTCCGCTTCTCATAGAGTTTATCAGAGAGGTTTCGGAGCACAAATGCAGGAATAACAGAGAGAGCATCAGCCATATCAGACCCTAAGAGCACTGAAACGAATTCAACTGATCAAAGAAACCAATTGGGAAATATCAAATTCGTTTTCGGATCTTCTCCTGCTCAAATCGGAACATCGCTGCGTGGCAGTCTTCCAAATAATGAAATCGACAGAATGAAAAAAGAACTGTTGAAATTAAACACAACCCCGACAATGGAAGAGGATGGCAATCGGGATTGGAATTCGGACAAAATTCCAACGAAATAACAGGAAAAATCGTGACCCAAATCTAATCCTCCGATAAAGAACCAAATTGAAAAGAGAAGAAAAAGAAAATGAATAAAAATCAATTCGTCGAGAGGAGTTTTCTTTACTTTTTGCCCCTTTTTTTCTGGGTTCAAGGGGCGTGACTTATTTTATGCAAAGACTTCTTTTCTTTTCGTTTCTTTTCCCCTTTTTTTTTCTCTCTGTTTGTTTCGGTTCCCGTGTTACTGTAGGAGAAACCACACCAGTGGAGAGAGAGAGGTTAGGGCACTGCCACACTCACGCGCACCAAACGGACCCAATGACCTAAAGGCCTAATCTAATTGGAAAAAAGAAGAAAAAAAAAAAAATCACTTCTTTACCTCTTAGGGCTAAATTAGTTTTTGTTCTAAGCTTTGGTGGATACATTAACGAACCCTACCACAATCAAATGAAAGGAAATTTTGACAATATGCAAACATGATAAAGTTATATCTTCTTTTTTGATGGCTCGAACAATAGGAGTGAGTACAATATATATTAATATTTGAGTTTTGGCAAAATAAAAAATATTAGAAGTGTAGAAGTGTAATTGTCTTGAAAAATTTTTAAAAAGTGATGGGCTCCTAATACTATGAAAGGAGACAATGTCTTTGGTTTCAAATTGTCGCAATTAGAAACACTTTAAGTTAAAGTGTGTTAACTCTAATTAAATTCTCTTTTGTATTCTCTAGTTTGTGAGTGAGATTAATAGGTGTGAGTAGTATAAGAGTTTTGAAAGAGTGATTTTGTAATCGAGATTGAGGAGAAAATTATTTTGTGTGATTATAATAATTTTCATATAGTGAAATTTTTCTGGCTCGTGGTTTTTTTCTCTAGTTTGGAGTTTTCCATATTAATTCTTGTGTTCCCAGATTTATTTCTTTTTTTTAATTTGTTTATTATTTTTTTGGCTTACTCTTGTGGTAGAATGGGATTCTCAACAAAGTCATGCGATTTTCATTGTGTTTTTATTTTATTTCCAGCACAAAATCTAACTAAAAAAACTAAAAGACAGCAAGCAAAACCAAAAAAAAAAAAAAAAAAAAAAAAAAAAAAAAAAAAAAAACTGAAATAAACCTATCTACATAAAGTGAGTAAAAGGAACAAAACACTCCCTTAGGTCTGAGTGGGAGTATCATCAATCATTCTTATTATCTTCTTCTTGTTCCTCAAGCTCGAGGTGGTCATAAAGGATATGGTCTAGGAAAGGAGGGATGACAGGGTAATGGTCAGGCATCACAGAGCTCAGGAACCTCTTAAATGCATCATCACTCCCTTGGCATGACATTAATAGTCGCGAGACTGTATCATAAATTACTCCAGTTGGTGAAGCAGCTCTAGATGTTTGTAGGGAAAGGGATGCAGCTGCATGGCCTAGCGTGTCAAGCTGCTGCTGCTCTTTACGGGTAGGAGGTTGAGGTTCTTCTACTGTAAATGGTTGAGGTTCTTCCCTTGTCCCATGCTGCTCAACTACCTCAAGTGGGATGATATCATCACGCCTCAACACGCGTCTATGTGATGATGTGGGTGAAGGTATTGAATTCCTAGAGGAAGCAAATGATCGCTTGGTGCCATTAAACTTGTTTTTGGAAAAACAAAATTACAGAGAACATGCAAATGGATAAACAAAGTAATTAGCATGCTTTTTACAATAATTAACAGGAAGAAAATTTCCTACCTTTGAAGATCGTCTTCAATGTGGAAATCCTTCTGCTTTTCGAACCACGAACCGGTGAGAAATCTCCAATGGAAAAAAACAAGAACTCTTCTTATCTTAGGAATACCACTACAATGGCAACCTTGCTATTCTCTAAGAAAAATCAAATAGGAGTTTTGTGGGCTCTCTTAGAATTTTGGCAAAAAAAAATCTTGAAGAAAAAGAGAGAATTGGAGAGGGAGAGAATTTTTGAGATTGAAGATTACAAAACTCTTTTGTAACCTGTAACTTCTCTCCCCTCTTCTTCTTAAGTAAAATGTGAGAGAGAGAACCAGAATAACTCCCCGCTACAAGGGAGTTATTCAATATAATAATATTAATTATTTAATTATATTAAATTTTATCTTATTTAATAAAATTAATTAATTAATTAATTAAATATCTCATAGTTAATTTAAATTTGAATCATATTCAAATAACCTTATCTCACATAACCTATAGGCTTAATATGAATCTCATTCATATAATTAATATTTAAATCTCATTTAAATATTTAACTCTTTTATAACATAAAGTATAAATTTTGAATCTCATTCCAAATAAACTTCATATTATAATGTATCTACATACATTATGCTAATTATATCACATACAATTAATTCCCTTATTAATTTGAACATTTCAAATTAAACCAAAATGTTTGATTCTTATACTAATCATTTATCAACTAGTAAGGAGACCTTATAGACCTATAGTTAGAAGCTCCAATAATATGAACTAGTAAGGGGACCTTATAGACCTATAGTTAGAAGCTCCAATAATATGAGATTAATCAATTAAACTCTTTAATTAGATTAATCAATTTTCATTAACTGTAGGTCACTTCACCAAAGACTTACAGTTGCACTCTTCGCACTATAGATATATTTCTATGTCCACAGAATTTACCGATCAACAGTAAGTCGACCCTTCACAAATTTTTCATAACTACAGTTGGGTCAAATTATCGTTTTACCCTTGTAGTTATATCTAACTCCTCAAGTTACTAATTACTCTAATGAACAAACTGTTTATAGTCTAACTATAAACTAACCCCTCTAGGGCCATTGAGAGGGTGAGGCCTCATTGTTCAAGACTCGAAATCAGCCCTTAAGGGAGTAACTTATCTACTTACCCTAAACATGGGAAGGAGTGAATTCCATCTTGTGAAGATATGTTCCCAGCTCCCTAATCAGACAAATTCCCAAAATGGTAGGCATATTGAGTCGGCGATTTGGCCACTCTCACCCATACAGATCAAAGAATTGACTTCATGGACAAGAGTTCATAACTCACTCAGGATTCAGGTTGAGTTACCTATAGTCATCCTATGAAATGTTAATTTCTATAATTAACGGCGTTACAAAGAGAAATTAAACATTTCGCGGTCCAGTCTTATACAAACTCTTTGTATAGGATACCCCCACTCACATGTCTCTACATGAACAATTAGGATCAAATCGTTTGTAACACTTTACAACTCCTTGTAACAATTACAAAGTGGGTTGTATCCATAGTGTTACCAGAATAAGGCACCAAACCTTATTCCTATACTATAGACCTTTTTGGTTATTACTTAAACATGATCCATTCTTGTATGTCAACCACATACATGTTTAAGTTTACATAAAATAACCATTGATTCTTAGTTTATTGAATCGAGTTTAATGCATAAAATAGATAAAATAATTTCTTATTTTATTCATTAAATAAAATATATACAATTTACAAAACTACAATACCTAAGAGATTTAGGACACACCAGTCTCAACAGTGGGAGTGCCCTCAGTCAGAGATTGGACACTCTTGGTGGCAAAAGTGTGGCTTTTCTTATGTGCCATATTGTCTTTGAGCCTCTTAATCAGGGAGAGATCAATAACAGGTTTAATTTTGCACCTCTCTTCATCCTCAACAACCACCACACCAACTCGAGCACATAGTTTGGCTATTAAAAATGGGAAGAACAACCCCCTCTTGCTCCTAGCCCACACTCCACCAACTCTCTCCTAATGATCACTCCCAAGTTGATCGGGAGCACCTTCCTCAAGTTATACAGGAACATGGCTCTTTCTAGTGATATGGCAGAATCATGTGTGGTGGGCATGATTCGATGTTTGACAAAATAAAGTTAGAGGGTCAGGTTGTCTCTGATGTCACTTGGCCTCAATGTCCTGCAATCTGTGGACGATATGACTCATTCGGCTCCCTTGAGAGCTACCAATTTGAGTGCTTCTGCCACCTACTCCTCAGTGGGAGCATACACCTCCTTCTACACTCCTCCCCTACCTTATCAAGGATTGGATACATGTCATTGATGGTCCCAGCAAAGAAATCCATCTAGACTCCTCGAACATAGATATCTCTCTCTCAGGCTGCATCCCAAGGTAGAAATCTCTTACCAACAAGCTATTGGCGGGTGTCAGCAAGCTGGCCAATGCTTCCAACTCTTAATGTTCAATGATGAGCCTTAAATAATTAGGAAAATGTCGTTCCTCCCTGAAAATCTATTTTCCTAAAACATTTCCCATCTTTTTTATGGCCTCTCACTATTTAACCTAGTTCTCGTCTTCAAATTCACAAGACGAGGAGAGCACAACGCGTTGAGCATTCTTCACTCCTGCCCTCTTCTATTCTGAGGCAACTATGCTTGAATTTGCCTTCCTCTTAGCTGTAGAGGTAGATCTAGTGACTCTTCTAGGGCCACTTCCTTAGGCTTTATGGGCCCCTTTATCTACTCCACATCCCTAGTTGATGTGGACTCTAATGAACTTTCTTCAGTTGTTCGTCCTCTTGTTTCATATTCGAAAAGAGGAAAAAGGTTCTTTTCCTCCTCAACCATGGGGGCTTTCCCCTCACGATGTTAGACAGGTAATGTAGTTGGATCGTCTTCTTCTTCTTCAATCTTTGTCTCTTTAAGCAGTTGGCTTGATGCAGCCGCATCGCCAGCCGTTTTGATGCCTCTTGTACCATCTTTTGTCTTTCACTCTTTATTTTTCGGCCTCTTCTTCCTCCAATCTCAATCTCTCTTCCTCATCTCTATCCCTTTCTTAGGCTGCCAAATCTGTTGGGACTAGTGTGTCCTAAATCTTTTGGGTCTTGTAGTTTTGTAAATTGTACATATATTTTATTTATTGAATAAAATAAGAAGTTATTTTATCTATCTTATGCATTAAACTTGATTCAATAAACTAAGATTTCATGGTTATTTTATGTAAACTTAAACATGTATGTGGTTGACATACAAGAAAGAATCATGTTTAAGTAATAACCAAAAAGGTCTATAGTATAGGAATAAGGTTGGGTGCCTTATTCTGGTAACACTACGGATACAACCCACTTTGTAATTGTTACAAAGAGTTGTAAAGTGTTACAAATGATTTGATCCTAATTGTTCATGTGGAGACATATGAGTGTGGGTATCCTATACAAAGAGTTTGTACAAGACTAGATCGTGAAATGTTTAATTTCTCTTTATAACGCCGTTAATTGTAGAAATTAACATTTCATAGGATGACTATAGGTAACTCGACCTGAATCCTGAGTGAGTTATGAACTCTTGTCCATGAAGGCAATCCTTTGATCTGTATGGGTGAGAGTGGCCAAATCACCGACTCAATATGCCTACTATTTTAGGGATTTGTCTAATTAGGGAACTGGGAACATATCTTCACAAAATAGAATTCACTTCTTCCCGTATTTAGGGTAAGTAGATAAATTACTCCTTTAAGGACTGATTTCAGGTCTTAAACAATGAGGCCTAACCCTCTCACTGGCCCGAGAGGGATTAGTTTATGGTTGGACTATAAACAGTTTGTTTATTAGAGAGATCAGTATACTTAAAGAGTTAGATAGAACTACAGGGGTAAAACAGTAATCCCTGTAGTTATGAGTAATTTGTGAAGGGTCAACTTACTGTTGATTAGTAAATTCCGTGGATACATAAATATATCTATAGTGCGAAGAGTGCAACTTTAAGTCTTTAGTGGAGTGACTTACAGTTAATGAATATTGATTAATCTAATAAAGAAGTCTAATTGATTAATGTCATATCATTGGAGCTTCTAACTATAGGTCCATAAAGTCTCATTGCTAGCTCATAAAGGTTTAGTAAGAATCAAATATTTTAGTTTAATTTGAAATATTCAAATTAATAAGGGAATTAATTGTATATGATACAATTAGCATAATGTATATAGATACATTATAATATAAAGTTTATTTTTATATTATAAGAGAGATGAATATTCAAATAAGATTTAAATATTAATTAATGAATGAGATTTATATAAAAACTATAGGTTAAAATTAATATGAATGAGATTCAGATTATTATGTGTGAGAAGATTATTTGAATATGATTCAAATTTAAATTAAATATGAGATAATTAATTAATTAATTAATAATTAATTAAGTTTATTTAATTATATATATTAAATATGATTTAATATATATTTAATTAATAATAACTCCCCACGTAGTGGGGAGTTATTCTTCTTCTCTCCCACAAGTGGTTTTACATATTGGGGAGGAGAGAAAGTTTAGAGGAAAATACACAGAAGAGTTTTGTGAAATTAACTTTTCTCCCTCTCCAACTTTCTCTTCTACCACAAAAGTTTTCCCTTGCCAAAATTCAAAGAGAGCCCACAACTTCTCTTTGATTCTTTCCGAAGAATAACAAGGTTGCCATCGTGGAAGTGTTCCCAAATAAGAAAATTTCTTCTTGCATTCGTTGGAGTTCTCACCGATTCGTGTTTTGGAGAAGAAGAAGTTTCCCACAACGAAGATGGTTTTCAAAGGTAGAAAACTTCTAATCTCTAATTCTTTGAAAAAGAATGCTAATTTAATTGTTTATCCTTGTTGTATGTTCTCTGTAATTTTAGTTTTCCAAAAACAAATTTAATGGCACAAGGCAATCATTCGCTTCCGCTGGGAATTCGATTCCTACAAAATCCTCAGCCCTAATTCGTGCTTACTCATCCTCGGCTAAAGCTTGCCTCAAAGCTTGCTTTGCTTCCTTGTACCGCCTCTCTCTTTGATACTCATCCGCCAGGAACTTCGTTGTTTGGACAGCCACTTCCACTACCTTCTTCCAAGCCTTTTCATCAATTTCTTTGGCCTATTTAGATGATTCGACAGTAGCTTTAGTGGAAGAGGACTAATTACCTCTCTCGACTAGAACAGTATCCTCCGACGAGGCTGGACGTTCAATTTCCTCTTCAACTTCGGCCTCTAGGGTCTTTTTTCTCTTGACTCCCAACCTTCTAACCCTGTTCCGCCATCTATTTGATCGTTTCTTGAGCTCCACAGAACCCTTCATGTTGGCTCTAAAAGAATACCCATCAATGGGGTTTCTTTTCAATGGCCGATGGTTGGCTCGATTGGGGTGTAAATGTGACTGGCAACACTTAGGGTTGGCAAAAAAACCCATAGGGCCAAGTCCCCATGAGGCCTCGTGTCACACCCCCTCCCGGATTATCCTCCATAACCCGAAAGAAGACGTGAAGTCAGCAACCTTGACTCCTCTGTAAGGTTCACTGACCAGCCATTTACTTTACCGAAGACGGCCTAGACGAGGTTCTTGCATAGGCAAAGCATCCCGAACTCGCTTGCTACCTGGAAAATTTGAAAACAGGAAAATGTGAGCTAAAGCCCCGTGAGTGACTGGTTTTGTAAAACTATCTTTTATTCAAAAACAGGCATGTTACATTTATACATATAAAACAAGATAAGTACATCAATACAACAGGAACTTATTTTCAACATCTCTTTTGAACTATATCAAATCGTTCCAAATCAATAGAGTCGTTTAGAAACAATTATATGAAAAACTCGTTTGGTTTCTCAATCCTTTCCCTTAGTTGAGGCGGAGCAAGACTCAACGCTCTCAACGTCGAAAACATCCTTAGTTGGGGTGGAGCAAGGCTCAACACACCCAACGTCGAAATCATCCCTGGCTCAAAGCAGAGCAAGCTCGATGCACTAGTCAGATTAACCTCTATGTGCACATAGGAATATGACGGGTTGCCCAAGTACCTTCTCATGTCCTTGAGTACTGGATCCCGGGGAAACTCACGAGCCTTCTTAAAGAGATAAGCACTGAGCCTCCTCTTAAACATCTTATTAATTAATTTGAGTAGATCATTCATATGAAACCTTTATAGAAAACGGGATGTTTCTTGATAAACGATATCTTGCAACATGCCTTTCAATATAATAAAACAATCAGATAAACATGCCTTTTAAACAATATGAAACACATTATGCGTTTCATGAAATCAGTTATCATAAACCATATCACATAAGAACATTTTAACAAAATTCAGTTTTGATAGAAGTAGAGAGTCACTCAC
Source organism: Citrullus mucosospermus (assembly GCA_030954485.1). Classification (NCBI taxonomy): domain Eukaryota; kingdom Viridiplantae; phylum Streptophyta; class Magnoliopsida; order Cucurbitales; family Cucurbitaceae; genus Citrullus; species Citrullus mucosospermus. Next base: position 8,235,067 of record CM062061.1, on the reverse strand, counting down.
AATTACTTAAGAGATTTCCTCTTTTCCTTCCAATCCCTGTCTTCCCGAGCTCCTTGAACGCAAGGTTTGAGCTCCCAACCCGCAGACTATCTCTGGTAATCGGTTGGACGCAACCCTGCCCTTAAACGCAAGGTGCAGACTAGCTCTTTTTACTCTTTCGGATGCGTCGACCTTCTTTGGACACAAGGTCTAACTTGAACGCATTGTGGCGTTCACCCTTTATATTGAATTCGGATTAAACGCAAGGCTTACCCTTCTCGACGCAAGCCAACTTCTTAACACCAGATGACTTAAGTGTCAAGGTTGTCTTCCTCTTTGGCCGCAGACTTCCTCCTTCAAACGCAAGGTTTTCTTCTTTCAGCTCTCTTTCTTTCCTTCTCTCAAGGATTATTATCACTGAATCATCAGTCATTACTTTTCCCTCAAGGTTCTTATTTATAGAGAACTTGTCATTCTACCTCTCCTCTTCTGCTGCCACTTGTTTACCACATGTCATGTTGCATGCTTAATTAATCATGCATTAGTCCAAGTGTCACTTTGCATGAAATGTTTATCATGCTTTCTAACACCTCCTACTTAATGAGCTGTCACAATCATGTGTAACCACTTGGCCTATAGACTTCCCTTATGGGTTCATTATGTTCCAATACACAACTACACAACCAACTCCTTGTTCCTATGCATTCATGGGACTATCTTCCAGATTCAACTCCTTTGCTTCCTTTTACTACCCTCGGCTTTACTACCTTTATTCCATTTCTCCTTTATTTAAGTGTACAAATTCTAAATGCATACTACTATGCGCTTCAGCTTAACATCATACATAAATTTTTATCGCATTTTTTTTGCGTTCAACTCCCTTTCTTACATTCGTTCACAGCTACAATTCCTCCTTTGTACAATTGCACTCTTCTGACCATGTGGTTTACCTTTGACTACCACATCCAACTCACATTCTTTCTTCCTGCGTTTACCCTCTTGCATTTACCTTTGCTTCATTCCGCGTTCATGACCTTCCTTTAAGTCTCTTGATTTTACCCTCTATGCGTCCTTAAATCTTATACCAAGGTTATTCCTTAACCATTTCCTTCTTTAGCTTCTTCCTATGCGTTTACCTGAGATAGTGATAACATTTTCCATTATCATGAAATTAAGCTCTTCAGCGTATGACTTCATAACCAATGGTAACCATCATCGACTTATGAACTCTTCGTCGCATAGCTAATAGTTCTCCTTAACACAGAATTCCTCAACGGATAGCCAATATTTCTCACCATTTAACTTTCTCAACGCATAGTTATTGTCCACTTTGTGGCTTATCAATTCATTATTAATCCTTTAGCCTATCGCATCCAACTACTCCCCAATTCAAGGTATTCTTCTCATCGTAACGTAGGTCGAATACAACCCTTGGTCAGGCTCCATCTTTGCCTCCAAACACATAATAACACTCTCCAATACCTGACGTACCAATCAAAATAACAACTTATCCATCAAAGCTATGGTAACAGTCTACTTTCTTCCCTTTACACTAGCTTCCCATACTAGGCTTACCAACGCATAGTCGTAATCCATACTCAATTCTTATTCCTTAACCTCCATTCACTATCATTCTACTCAACGCATTACTTTTCTTAGCTTCACTTCCCGACGCGTTGTCAACCTTTCCAACGCAAGGTACTTTACCCCATTCAACTTGCCATCATTAGAACCTAGCTTCCAGAATATGTCTACTTCTTTCTTAGTACCATTCATCTCAACGTACCGAATTTATTGGCCATAATTCAGTAGTTACACAATCTTAACTTTTCGTTTAAACGTTCCGCTAATCCACACTCTTTTATCCTTTTATCCTTACTAGTTATATAAATACTTAGGTTTTCGGGGACAGGGTATTACACCTCGACCCGTTCGAGTCGGAGAATCCCCGGTTTGATCGGGGACAGGGGTCAAACCGGGGAGATTCCTCGGGTACCCGTCCGGGGTCGGGGCGGGGATGGGGAGGGTATCCCCGCCCCGGCCCCGACCCTGACCCCGCTTCGATATATCTCTAACAGCCCCCCGTTAATATATATATATATATATATATATAAAGATGTCTGACTCAATAGCTCCTTGCTGCCTCTGTCTCGCTCTCGCCCTCTCTCTCTCTCTCGCCCTCTCTGTCTCTCGTTCTCTCTCAGTCTCGCTCTCTCATGTTTCGCTCTCTCTCACGTCTCGCTCTCTCTCCTAGTCTCGCTTACTCACAGTCTTGCTCTCGCGCTGTCTCGCTTGCTCTCGCTATCTCGCTCTTGAGGAATGGGTCCCAACGGGGACCCGTTTCCCAGACGAGGAATCCCCGCCATTGGCGGGGATGTGGGTAAATTCTCCCCACGGGGGCGGGGACAGGGAACCCCTACCTGCCCTGCCCCGCCCCGGTTGCCAACCCTACCGACACTCTCTAAGCATCAAAGATTGAAAATGGCAGCAGTGGCGGAGCTTAGAAGGGTCTAAGACTTGGTTCGACAGTGTGAAGTGGCTTTCGCACACTCATGCGTGGCTAGGGCTTCGTGGAGTCCTTTCAGATCGCTCTGGCTGAGCCTCAAAAGCAGACGACGACAGTTGGGCTTGCGCAGAAAGCCTCGGAGCTTCTAGGTCAAAGCATAGAGAAAAAAAAAAACTAAGGTCGACCTATTTATAGGTTTTCTAAATGGCCCACTAGATTCTGTTGACGTCATCAGAACATGGGATTTGGAGGTGATGCAAGTGCATCATCCAAAAATTTCTATTCTGGTCTTTTCCTTTCCCACTTGATTCCTTGCCTCCTAAAACACTTAGAGAAGAGAGTTAAAAGGTTCACCTATTTAAACATTACTTTAGTCATTAACAACGTCAAATCGCTTCAACTCCTAGGTAGGTGATAACTTGTAGAAATACAAGTTATTATATTCACTATTTGGAATAATTAGATTAACTTTAGGGCTAAACTCATGATTTTGGCAGTTCAATTGTGTAATATGTATTACCATGCATTGGCACCATTTACAAAAGAATATACTTGAGAAAATATGAACTTTTCTGTTCTTAATGCAGGATTAAGTAGAAAAGAAGCACAAATAACCTAAGCACCAGAGAGGAAGCTGTTGCGAGAACAAAAGAAGTGAAAACCCATGCGTCAAGACAGTGCGTTGAGAAGAAAAAGTAGATACAGCCGCCTGGGCAATAGCTGTCGTGTCAATATGCAAAAGGATTACACATTATCAGATCATGGCAGAACCAATGGGCTGACGATGTAAAAAGTCTGCGCAGCAAGACATGGAATTTAATGCGAAGGTGTCAGGTCATCATGAGTTCACATTTTCGACACCTATAAATAGCCCAAAGCTTCTCAATTCAAAGGAGGAGAGAAAGGAGTTCAAGAGGCGAAAGCTCTACACAAATTCTCCCTCATCATAACCAGCCTCCATTTCAAGCTCTTCTGTGAGAAGGATTCTGAGAATTTTCAGAGTCATCTCTCATTGAGTGAGAACCTTCATCCTATGTCATTTATGTATCAGATAGCAACCATCTCAAGCCTCCATGAAGCAAGACATTGTCAGTGGCAGCTTGACGTCTTCCATTTTTGTTCTTTCTTCATTTCCCTTCTTCTTACTTATGCTTTGTTAATGACATTCCAGAGAATGATTTATTTTCTTAATATAAGTTCAATTGACGATTATCTTCCATTCATTTCCATATTAAATACTTTACACAATGCTGCTTGTATGTTGAATGAGTAGATGTTAGAAGCTAGTTTTTCTTAAGCAATATTAAGTATGTTTACATCTTGGTTAATGTATATCATTAGCTTGTATAGATTTGTCTGACAAATAAATTTAACAAGCACGACGGTCTAACTTGAGAGAGTAGATGGTTAATCTTTAGCATTTATCAAGACTAGATGAGTTTCAGAGATGTAGTTCATCTTTTTCCAAAACAAACTTACCATGTGTCTTAGAGATAAGATTAATGTGGCGTCAAAACATCGAAAGATGGATTCTCAAACCAAAAGTTTGTAGGTATGTAAATATACTTAGATATGCTTAACAACTAGCTCTTGCGTTAACTCTGTTATATTGCATGGTTCCATCATCATTCTCAACGCATGTTATCTGACTATAAATGACATTTGACTAACATTCTCCGCGTCCACCTCACCATGTTAATTGTAGGAAATTCTATTTATTCTTTATGTATAGTTTTAGATGTATAAACCCCTTGAACATAATACTTGTATAGTCACCGCATAGATTATGTATTTAGTCTCAACGCCTAATTTATCACAAATCCCTGCGTTCGCCTGGACTCACCAGGAACCTATAGAAGCTTACACTTGGGTTTTTATAGGAAAACTTATTGATTAATGAACATACTTCTTGACGCATACTTTGTACTAGAATTATAACACACACTTTATACCTAACAAGTTTTTGGCTTCCAAGTCGAGGTGTTCCTTACGGTATCTTACATACCTCTTCCTTGGACAAAACCAGCCTAGACAGAGTTCCCTCGCTTTTGGTCACAAGGTTGATAACTAAAGTATAAGGCTTTCATTTTCTTTTTTTTTTTTTTTTTTTTAAGAATAAATGAATGAAAAACAACGTACCTATATATCTAGTTCTTTCTTTTTAGCTTAGTTTAACAAGGGAAATTGATACCTTTCCTTTATCTGTCACCTTGCCCCAATAGGGTTTCAAATGTTGTCCATTAACTTTGAATGTATCACCATTCCTGTCAATTAGTTCTATAGCTCTATGAGGATGTACCTTTCGTATCTTGAATGAGCCGAATCATCTAGATTTCAGTTTTCCAGGGAATAGCTTCAATCTAGAGTTAAATAACAGCACTTGTTGTCCTTCCTGGAATCGCAATGACCTGATTCTCTAATCATGGTATCTCGTCATTCATTCTTTGTTGAGTTTAGCATTTTCGTACCAATGGAAGCAAAGTTCCTCTAACTCATTCAACTATAGCATCCTTTTCTCCTTTGCTGCTTCCATGCTCATATTTAGTTTCTTAATTGCCCAATATGCTTTGTGCTCAAACTAAAGTGGTAGATGACATGCTTTACCGAATATAATACTGTACGTGGACATTCCTAGCAAAGCTGTGAAGGCTATTCCGTGAGCCCACAAGGCTTCATCTAGCCTTAAAGACCAATTCTTTCTTGATAGATCCACTATCTTTTCGAGAATACTTTTAATCTCACGATTTGAGAGCTCCATAAGTTCGTTAGATTATGATGATAAGTTGTGGCGATTTGATACTTTATGTTATAATTCTGAAGCAAACTTGCCATAATTGTCACACCCCCTTCCAAGTTACCCTCTTAACCTAGGAAAAGGTGTGAGGACAGTAGACATTAACCCTCTTATGACATCTACTGTCAACCTTTACAATTCTCAAATCAATACCAAGCACCTAATAAACAGTTTATATCTCTCAATCAAACATCATTCTCAAAACTCAAGATAAGCTAGCACACATTTACAGACTTTCATTCATCAACTTAGTATAAAACAACATATGATTACAGACTTCAACTCCTTAAATCTCTATATGTACAATGTGTGTCTTATGTACAAATATTTACAATGTTCACAAACTAGTAGCAGACCTAGACGAGTTTGTTGTGTAGACTAAGCACCCCAGTTTCGCTCGCAACCTGAAAAACAGAAAAATAATGGAAAACAGGAGCTAGGTTGCCGAGTGAGTGACAAGTTCAAAAAACTATACTTAGTTTTAAACTCAGCAAGATCATGCTCGATAAGCAGTAATAAGATAGTAAACATTTCATCATAAAAAACTTATAAAATTTTGCATATGCCTGAAAGATTTCCTTAGTTGAGGTAGAGTGGAGCTCAACGCTACTCAACGTCGAAAACAACCTTAGTTGAGGTGGAGTAATCTCGACACACCTAACGTCGAATAACCTTAGCAGTGTGGAGTATTATCAACACAACAACGTCATACCTCTATGTGCACATAGGAATCATAACCTGGGTTGCCTGTGTACCTTCTCATGTCCTTCAATACCAGGGTCCCATATACAGTATTAAGCTACCCATATGCCTTCTTCGTGACCTTCTACATTGGGGGCCATGTTACCGTTTTAAGGCTGCCCATATGCTTTCACCGTGTCCTTTGGCATTGGGGACCATCTATTATCTTTTTAGAAATAAAGCATGCTTTGATAATAGATGGTTCAGTCATAAACACAAGTTTAGCAAATCTTCATAAATTCAAACTATTTAACAAACAACATGCTTCCCATAAATTTTGGCACCATAAAACCTCATGCTTTATCATAAAAATCATGTAAAAACATGCTCAAAGTCATTCCAAGAAACTCATACTTTATCATACTCAATTCATGCTAGAAAACTCATGTTTTAAGAATAATCGAACATACTAAAACATTGAGACAACAAATCATTATAAATAAAATTCTGTCACTCACAACTTGTCCTGGGATCTTAATGGATTATAAGCTTCTCCTAGCCCTTCTCGACCTGAAATAATTTAATTCCTTTTGTTAGATTCCTTAAGATTCCCTTCAATGTATAGCTTATGTCAAATAGATCTTTAATATTGAAATTTAGTTTACTAGCGAGACCAAGCGAGACTAGCGAGATCTGTGAGGCTAATGCGACTAGCGAGACTAGTGAGATCTGTGAGACTAATGCGACTAGCGAGACCAGTGAGACTTTTCTCGTTCCACACCTGCATGCCTGCAGTGTCACTGTCTGCTTACTAGCAAGACTTGCCTTGCCCAAACTTCACCCATCAGCCTCAAGGATATTGTCTTCACTTCCAGCTGTCAAAAATAGTATTCCAGCCCAAATTAGACTTTACTTCCTCTTACATGTAGATAATTGAGTTAACTAGCTTACCCTAAATTTCGAGGTCTAACTCCTCTTCGTCCGACAAATAATTCAAAATCCTTCCACCCTGCTCCAGACTACCCAAAACGCCAAACTAGTTGCTTCTACCTACAATCTCACATGTTTTCCTTCACATTTAGCTCAGACATCCTTCAAAAAAGTTATTAAGAAATGAGTTAACTTGCTAACCTCAAAATTTTAGCTCGATATTCTTCAAATATCACAACCTGTCTAGATTGCGTGAATTCTGGACCAGCTTCAATTTTTCTTTGAGTTCCACCAAGTTTCCCTTCAAAATCTCACTCCAATCAACCTAAATCTCTCCTTCTTCTCTCTTTCGACGCCTACCTAAAGAACCACAAATTGGTTTAGGTTTGGAGGAGATGAGAAGTCGGCAAGAGCAATAGAGAAAATGATTCCCTTTTTCCAATTTCATCTCCACCACTGACTTGCCCTCCACTTTCTTCTTTTCTTTTCTTTTTTTTTTCTTTTAATTATTCCACAACTTAATTTTAATTATAACTTTTCCATTTAATTAATAACAACAAAATAATAATAACAATTCTAATACTAATGTTAATATTACTAATGATAATCATAATCCTTAATAGTCTCATTTATCCTTGATCCATGATAGCTCTCGAAAAGAACTATTTTTATGTCTCTAATCTCGCTTGCTTGTTTAATGTGTTTAAATGTCTATTTTTGTAGGAATTCGAGCAAATCATGCACCTCGGATTGTCAGGGGCCGTTCAAGGTTGATTTGGAGCTATTGGAAATGAAATCAGGCACCTAAAGCTCAAAGATGCAAAAATTATGAAAATACCCCTAGGTTTGCCTCGGACTTGCCACTGTTGCTACGCCATTGTAGTAATAGGAGCAGATTTGGTATTATAAATTTCTTTTGATAGGGTTCTCTTAGGATTTAAAACGACGCCCAAAAAGAGCTTCATCAATCCAAATGGTGACAACCTTCTCAAGTCTTTTACATTCTAATTGGCATGTCAAAATAAATCCCAAGCTAGGTAAATCACATAAGGGTTAAAGATTATGGCTTACCAAAAAGACTCTCGGCTAAGTCCACAAGCCTAACTTCCTTGGCTTCTCCTCCACACTTCCTTCAATCTAAATAAGAAAACTTTATCAAAGTCCATAACAATAATACAATACTTAAGTTAAGTGCTTAGAAATGGAAGTAGGGTTTGCAATAGTCCTATTAATGAAGTGCATCCCTTCATCATTGATCAAAGCTCTGGGTGTTCAGTACCTATAAAAGATATTTTTTAGGAGAAATTTCTTTACTACCTTAGCATCATTGGAAAAGCGGTTGTTACTACCTTTATTCATTTAGATACGTAGTCCAAACTAGAAGGATGTAAGAGTTCCTAAATGAAGGTGGGAAAGGTCCCATGAAATCAATTTCTCATATGTCGAAAATTTCCACTTCGAGAATGTAATTCATTGGCATCTCACTACGAGCTATCAGGTTCCCTGCCCTTTGACATCTATCACTTTCCTGAATCGAATTTGTGAGCTTTTTTAAACAATGTCGACCAAAAGTATCCACTTTCAATATTTTTGTAATTGTTTTGGTGCCTGCAAAATGCCTTCTGTATAGAGTGGTATGATAAGCTTTAAGAATAGTCGACATCTCTTCCTCTACAATACATCGCCTCTAGATTTGATCCGCTCCCAACTTGAATAAATATGGATCATCCCAATAATAGTACTTGATATCATGGAAAAACTTCTTACGCTTATGGTTGATTACTTTCGGCATAACGACTCTTGCTGCTAGGTAATTTGCAAAGTCGGTGTACCACGAGACGTTGCTGATGGTTAGTAACTATTCATTGATAAATGCATCCCTAACTTTATCTGATTCCTCCAATTTCCATTTCAACCTTGGCAAGTGATTAGCTAGCTAATTTTCCGTTCCTTTTCTGTCCACAATTTCTAGGTTGAATTCTTACAAAAGAAAAATCCATCTAATCAAACTTGGCTTGACCTCTTTTTTAATTTTGTGAGTAAATACTGAAGTGCGAAATGATCAATGCGAATGATGACTTTGGATCCCAACAGATAAGAACTAAATTTCTCAAAATCGAACACCACTATGAGTAATTCTTTTTTTGTGGTTAGTTCTCTTGCACTTCATTCATTGTTTTACTAACATAGTGTATAGGGTGGATAATCTTATCTTTCTTTTGTCCCAATACTGCACCAATTGCGAAGTCACTAGCATCATACATAAGCTTGAATGGTAATGACCAGTCTGATTTAGCCAATCATTAATGCTTTCTTTAGCGTCTCAAATGCTTCATAATAGTCTTGATAAAAAAAAACAAATGGTCTATGAGCTTCTGCACAAGGTTCTTGAAATATGTGAGAAGTTCTTTATGAATCTTATGTAAAAACCTGCATGGCCCAGAAAACTTCTTACATCTTTTACCGAAGTGGGATTAGAGAGCTTTGAGATTAGCTCAACCTTTGCTTTATCCACTTTCAATCCTTGCTTAGATATCTTGTGCCCTAATATGGTGCCTTCTGTCACCATAAAGTGACATTTCTCCCAATTCAGTACCAGATTTGTTTCTTTACATCGCTCCAACATTTGCTCCAAATTCCCTAGGCAGAATTAAAATGTTTCTCCATGGACTGACAAGTCATCCATGAAGACTTCTACTATTCGTTCCACAAGGCCTGAGAATATCGTCATCATACACCTTTGAAAGGTGGCTGGAGCATTGCACAACCTAAATGACAATCTTCGAAAAGCAAATGTGCCATAGGGACATGTGAATGTCATTTTGCTTTGATCTTCTGCTACAACAGTAATCTGGTTATAGCATGAATAGCCAACCAAAAAGCAATAATATTCCTTTCCTGCCAACCTGTCCAACATCTGATTAATAAATGGCAACAGGAAGTGATCGTTCTGGGTGACCTTGTTCAGTTTTCGATAATCCATGCAAACGCACCACCTTGTTACTGTTCTCGTTGGGATCAACTCGTTCTTTTTGTTGGTAACTACCATCATGCCCCCTTTCTTGGGGACACATTTGATTGGACTAACCCATGAGCTATCGACAATAGGGTAGATTAGTCCAACATCTAACCGTTTGATGATCTCTTTACAAACGAACTCTTTCATATTTGGGTTTAATTTCCTTTGATTTTTTACTTAATTCTTTGCTCTTTTTTCAAGATTGATAGGATGCATCCAAATGCGGGGCTTATTCCTTTAATATCAACGATTGTCCATCTGATTACCTGCTTATGCTTTCCTAGAATCTGATGTAGTGACTATTAATTCCGCTTTGTTAGTGTGGTAGTGAAATACACCTAAAATGTGCATTATTTGCTCTTGATTTAGGATAATTTATAAGATTTGATGAAGTTTGCTAATGATTTCAGAGTTTTGTTCGAGAATGAGATTTAATGTCAAAATGAGCTAAAAATGACCAAAATATGGCCAAAGAGGTCAAAACCGAGCAAATGATCAAAAGATTGAAAGAAAATAGGAGAAAAACATCAAAGTCCCAAGAACAGTAGAGCACTGTGGCGTTAGTGTAGCGCTGCCCCTAGCGCTTTTTTCGGAGAGGAAGGAAAATTTGGAAGATCAAAGAGTGTCATGGTGCTAGGGATTACCTTTTTATGATGGTCAGTGTCACAGCGCTATAAAGAAGCGCCACAATGCCGGGTTATTTCTGGAAAGAATTTTGCATTTTTGGAAATCTTCTCCTATATAATCCCCTAGGTTTTGGTCATGAATTCAATCCCATTCACCATGAAATTCCAGAGATCTAGAGTGTTTTAGCCTAGTTTTAGAGAGTGAAAGTTAGAGGTACGTTTGGAGGTTGTTCTAGATCCTGAGGTGCGAATCAAGGCTAGTTTGATGGACTTCAACGGCGAAGATTGCTTCGAAAGTAGTTTATCTTCGTTTCCTTTACTTTTCTTTATTATTCATGGCTATTGCAATGTATGAAAATATGGTTGTAGCGTGTATGTGTGGCTAAACGCTTAGTTCTAGGGTGTTGAAGAACTTGATTATGGATTTATGTTAATGCACAAGTTTTTACTATGAATGTTATGTTATTGACTACTTTTCAATATTATTGTGCTTTGTCCCATCAATTGGTCATAGATGAATGTATTGGGGTTGATGCCCTAAATCTCGTGGTCTTGTTGTTTGTAAGGTTTATTTGGATAAACAGATTATTTGTTATAGTCGACATTTAGTTGCATTAACCCAAAACCAATAAACTAAGATCCAAGGTTATTGCCTGTAACTTAAACATGTATATGGAGATATACAGGTGGATCATGTTTAAGTAATAACCTAAATGATCTGTAGTAGATAGATAAGATTGAGTACCTTATCTTGGTGACACTATGAATATGACCCACTTTGTAGTTATTACAAGTATTGTAAAGTGCTACAAATGATCTAATCTTGATCATTCATGTGGAGACATATGAGCGGGGGTATTCTATAAAAGATTTTGTATAAGACCAAACCACGAAATGTTAACTCTCTCTTTATAACACCGTTACTAGAAAAGACTTACATTTCATCAGGATGACCATAGGTGACTTGACCTGAATTCTGAGTGAGTTGTGGACTCCTGCTTATGAGGGCGGTCCTTTGATTTGCATAGGTGAAAGTGGCCAGTTCGTCGACTCAATATGCCTACCATTTTGGGGATTCGTCTGATTGGGGAGCTGGGAAGGTAACTACATAAGAAGGAATTCACTCCTTCCTTACAGTTAGGTAAAGTAGAGAAATTGTTCCCTGAAGAGCTGATTCCGTGGCTTGAACAATGTGGCACCACACTCTCTCTTGACTCAAGAGGGGTTTAGTTATAGTTGGACTATAACTAATTATTCATTAGAGGAATCAGTGATACTTAAGGAGTTAGATGTAACTGTAAACCCTACTTTCATTTTGTAAGAGCTAAATGTAAGTACGTAGTACCTATATGGACTAAATTGTTTTTCCTCTTGTAGATTGAAGGAAGAAGTGAAGGAAGCCGGAAATATTTTTGGTAAGTGAATTCTAAATCATTACGAGGTAAATCGAGTTTAGTAGTTACTTTGTTTATTTGAAAATAAAATAAAAATAGAAAAAAAAGTGGATTTTAGAAATAAAAGAAAGAAAGAAAGAAAGAAAAAGAAAGAAAAAGAAAAGGAAAGAAAAAAGAAAAAAAGAAAAGAAAAGAAAAGGAAAGAGATAGTGGAAGTAAGTTGGCAGCCGATTAAGTGTATAAGCTAAGTTTTCGATCATTTTCTCTATTTTCAAAAGCTTCAACCGACTCCATCTTTCAACTGAGCAACAAGGAGAGGTAGAAGAAGAAGTCTAGGGCAAATTCGTGTAGAATTCTAGCCGCTTTTTTGGTGTAATTGAAACTGAAATAGAAGGTCTAGTTGCTGTCGTGCAATTTGCGCAAGGTCTGGTATTTGGAGAATAGCGAGTTGTAGAGATCAAGTTTAGGGCTGAAAATTTGAGGTTAGTAAGATAACACAATTTTTAACAACTCTTGTGAATGATGGTTGAGCTGAATATGGAAAGAAACATGTTAACATTTAGGTGGAAGTGACTGATACGGATTTTTCGAGTGATCTGGAGCAGGGAAAAGTAAATTGAGAATATCTGTCGAACGAAGAGGAGTTAAGCTCTAAATTTTTTTGGTAAGCTAGAAAACACATTTCTTACAAGTTTGTAGAAGGAAAGAAGTTCTAATTCTGGCTGGAAATACAAGTTTTAATAGATAGAAGGGAAAATAGAAGCGAAGACAGAAGCTGTGGGAGACGGGTATCGTTGGAAAAAGTAGCGACATTGAAGGTATAGGGGTGAGCAGCGAGACAAGTGTTGTCAAATCTCCTCCCGGATTATTCTCCATAACCCGAGAGGAGATGTGAAGACAGTAACCTTGACTCCTCTGTAAGGTTCACTGTCCAACCGCTATCACCCAAAGACGGCTCAAACAAGGTTCTTGCGTAGGCAAAACATCCCAAAATCGTTTGATACCTAGAAAAATAAAAAAAAAAACATGGGAAAGCATGAGCTAAAGCCCCGTGAGTGACTAATTTTATAAAACTAACTTTGTTCGAAAACAGGCATGTTAAATCTGTACGCATATAACAAGGATTGAATACAACAATTCAACAGAAACATATTTTATGATAACTCTATTAAATCACATAAATCCGTTTCAAATCGTATAGAATCGTTTTAGAATAATTAGACAGAAAACCCATTTGGTTTCTCAATTTTTTCCCTTAGTTGAGGCGGAGCAAGACTTAACGCTCTCAACGTCGAAAACAACCTTAGTTGGGGTGGAGCAAGACTCAACACACCCAACATTGAAATTCACCCTGGCTCGATGCGGAGCAGAACTTGACGCACCAGCAATATCAACCTCTATGTGCACATAGGAATACGGCAGGTTGCTCATGTACCTTCTCCATGCCCCTCAGTACTGGGTCCCAGGGAAACTCACATGCCTTTAAGCACTGAGCCTCCTCTAAAACACTTTAGAAATCAGTTTTCTCATAAACAATTCATAGAGAAACCTTACAAATATGTATAACAAGTATTTCAACCTTTTAATGAAAACAGATAACATGCCTCATAAATAATATAAACATTCATCATGTTTTTCGAATAAACACTTTATCATCAAATCCCAACACATAAGAAAACCAAAGCAATATTTCTAATAAACCATTTTCAAAGCAAAGAAAGTGTCACTCACAAAACACTTAAGGAATTTCCTCTTTTCCTTCAAATTCCGCTTTCCCGAGCTCCTTGAACGCAAGGCTTGAGCCTCTAAACCGCAAGGTAGCTGTTTCCCCTTTCTTGCAGCTCCGTTGGACGCAACCTTGCTCCTTGGACGCAAGGTTAACAACTGACGCAGAATGAATAACTCTTCTTGCTTCCCTTTTGATGCGTCGACCTCTCTTAGATGCAAGGTCCAATCTTAAACGCAGCGTTCACCTTGAACGCAGGGAGATAGCTTCTCCTGCTTCCTCTCTCGAGCTCCGACTGTTTGGAACCTTCCCCTGCTCCTCTTCCCTTAGGGTCCTATTTATAGCTTTCGAATAAAGTGTTTTCCATCTCACTTCTCTTCTCTTTTTGCCACTTATTTACCACCTGTCACGCTGCATGACTTATCCAACATGCAATCTTGACACCTCCTCCTTATGAGGTGTTAAGTCCAAATTATCCCATGCAACCTTTACCAACTCATGTAAACCCATGCAACCTTTACCAACTCATCATATGCGTCCAACTTACTCCAACATACAACTATTCATTCAACCTAGTGTTCCCTATGCGGTCATATAATCCTCTTCCAGGTTTTAGCTTCTTTACTCCCTTTCCTTACTCTTAGCCTTACTACTTTTAACCCCATTTCTGCACCGCATTCAACTAGGCATCTGTGTCTCAAACGCATACTACTATACGTTTGTACCTTACCACATAATACCTAGCGTCCAACTCTCTTTCCTTATGTCCATTCTTAGCTACAAGTCCTCCTCTTGTACGATCACACATCTGAAGTTGCGGTTTACCCTTGACAACCAAATCCAACGCAAGACCTTCCTCAATGCGTTTGTACTCTTGCGCTTACCTTACTTCATTCTGCGTCCATCACATTCCTCCTCCTTGAAGATTCCTTGATTATCCCTCTATGTGTCCTTGCGTTATATCCCAAGGTTATTCCTTTAACCTTTCCCTTGCACTTAACCTATTTCTCTTATGACAAATTAGTATGCGTCCACCTCCTGCTCTAGTCTTTAAGCTTACTTCTCAACCTTCTACTTTATCCAACACTTGAGAATATCCCTCAATAGATGTCTCTGCGTTACTCGGTTTACTAAAGTATTCTTCCCCCGGTTTCTCCTTATGCGTTTATCCTTCCTTCCCGAGACTTAGATTTCTTTCCAACACTCCATGACTTAACTTTATTCCTTTTTGCTTATTCGTCCTACCGCTACATTTCCTTCCTTAACTACTTCCTATGCGTTTACTCGAAATGGAGGTTACATTTCCATTTATCATGGAGTTAAGCTCCTCGATGCATAGCCTTAACAACCCATGGTAGCTGCCTTCAACGCATAAGCTCCTCGACGCATAGCCTAACAACCCATGGTAGCCTCCTTCAATGCATAAGCTCCTCGACGCATAGCCTTAACAACCCACGATAGCTACCTTCTACGCATAACCACCCTTCAATCATAGCTACTTTGAACACTTAATGACCTTTTCTGCGTTTGCTATGATATCCCCGAAGACTTCTTTACCAACACCATGATCCTTACTAACGCATAATAAACCTTCAACGCATGCTACACATGCCTTAAGGTTCTTCGGCTTCCCTTTTCTTTCCAGCTTAACACCCTCCAAAACCATTCTCATAACTTATTAATTTCCAAGACTAAGTGTGAGTCATGCGATTTCCTCTTCCTCCTAATTCTTGTGTCCCTTTTCCAATCTTCAATATCAAATACCATGCGTTAAAGCTTTACCATCTATGCGTCAACCTGACTTCCAAAGATACATCTAACTTTAACTAATTCCCAGCTATACCTTCAATCCTTCATTCTCACCCTTGGTGAGATATCCACTCTTTTCCTAATACTATGCGTCCAACTAATCTTCTTATCACATAGTGAAACTTCCCAAATATAGTTGACACACTTGAAACATTTCCTGAATCCTTAGATCACCTTACTGTTCATAATTCTTTTCGAAATACTTATTGCCTTCTCCTTAAACCAAAACTCCAGCTTACAATTCACTCTTTCCTCCTTCCATTCATCTCAACGCATAGAATTTCTTAGCCAATAATTTGACAATTCCGCAAACATAACTTTTCCATTTTAAGAATTCCCTAACTCCACATACTTTTAATCTTAGCTCCACTACTCTTGTCTTACTTCTTTCCTTACTAGCCATCTTGAATACCTAGGTTCTGGGATAGGGTATTACAAGTGTTGCTGGTGGCCTTTTGTCTCACAACTCTCACTGGGTATCACTGGGTATCGCTACTCTCGCTGGTGTCGCTACGCTCGTTAGTCTCGTTGATCAAGTAAGTCTCCCTGGTCTCACTAGTTCATAGTATCGCAAGTACAGTTTGGTCTTTTGCTTGAATTTGTTGGTTTAGTCTCGCTAATGGCCTGAATCTCGCTCATTAATGAACTCTTTTATGACATGTAGCCTTGGTTGAGCATTTCTTTGTGGAATATAGTCTCGGTGATGGTTTTCTTTAGGAAGTAGAATCTCGGTGGTGAATAATAGAAATGTCTAAGGCTTGTTTTCTATGTAAAAAGGAATTTTAAGGAAATCTAACAAAGGGAAACTTATTATTACAGGTCGAGAGGAGCTATGAAAGACATATAACCCACTAAAGGCCTGGGACAAGTAGTGAGTGACAATTTTATTTAAAATGTGTCTACTTTAACCAAAGCTTTTATGTTGTATGATTATGTTTAGAAATATGTTTATATGTTTGTGCTTTCACAGGTTTTAACGTGCATATTATGTGTTTTACATTGGAAATCATTTGAAGCATGTTGGTTGTTAAACGAGTTTTATGAAAGGCATGTTATTTATTAACTTATGATTATATGGAAAGCATTGATGATTGTTAATGAGGTTGTGAAGATTTGAAATATTATAAACTCGTGAATTTATATTATGCTATTTTCAAAACATGTTGTTTTTTTAATAATGTTTTTGAAAAGGCTCCCAATGCTGAAGGACACGGAGAAGGCATGTGGGTAGCCGGGATATAAAAATGGTTCCCAACGTTGAAGGACTCGAAGAAGGCATGTGGGGGGCCTAAATCTCGTATATGGGATCCGATATTAAAGGACACGGAGAAGGTACTCGGGTAACCCAAGATATGATATCTATGTGCACATAGAGGTATGATAGACGTTGTTGTGTTGAGACTACTCCACACAGCTAAGGATGTTTTCGACGTTGAGTAGTGTTGAGCTCCGCTCTGCCTCAACTAAGGAACTTGTGACTAAAATGTGTTGGTACTTACATGGTTTTTCCTTTAGAAATGATACGAATGTGATTTGATAATGTTACCTAAGCATGATTTGTTTGGGTACGAAAACAATTTATTATTGCTTATTTATTTTCATAACTTGATTCCAGTTTTGATTTAATTACGAATCAATGAAGGTTTTTATAAAACAAGTCACTCACTGGGCAACCTAGCTCATGCTTTCCTTGTTTTTTTGTTTTTCTAGGTAGCGAGCGAGTCCGAGGGTGCTTAGCCTACACAGCAACTCGTCTGGGCCCACCATCAGTGTTTGGAATTTTGAGAATTGTAAATATTTGATCTTAAACATGTGTTGTACATATAGAGAGTTAAGGGTGATATTGATGAACTTGTGTAAATATATGGTTTGAGTGAAAATCAATGTCGGTATGATAGCTTAACCCTGGTTAAAGTATGTTGTTCAATTATTGTGTATATTTGCTTATTAGGTCTTGGTTAAGGTATAAGGTTGGCAGTGGATGCTGTAAGAGGGTTAGTGTCTGCTGTTCTCACACTTTCTCCTGGGTTAAGAGGGTACCTGGGAAGGGGTGTGATAGTAACTACAGGGGTAAAACGGTAATTTTAACTGAACTGTAGTTACGAGCAATTTGTGAAGGGTCAACACACTATTGATTGGTTATATCCAATGGACACATAAATACATCTATAGTGCAAAGAATGCAGCTGTCTGTCTTTAGTGGAGTGACCGACAGTTAATGAATGGAGATTAATTTAATTAAAGAGTTTATTAATTAATCTCGTATCATTGAAGCTTCAATCTATAAGTCCATAAGGTCCCCTCGTTTGCTTAATGAGGAATAATGAGAATCAAATTAATTTTGGATTAATTTGAATTATTTAAATTAATTAAAGGGATTTAATTGTATTAGATACAATTAATATAATGTATGCAATACATTATAATATAAAGTTTTTTTTTAGAGAAATAAATATTATGAATGTGATTCATATATATACTATAGGTTAAAATTAATATGAATATGATTCGTATTAATACTATAGGTTATATGAGAGAATTTAAAATACAGGTTAGAATTTAAACTACACGTTATATCATATGTACGGTTGGAAACGAGGTCGGGGCAAGGATTCCCTGTCGGGGAGACGAGTCCCCGCGAGTTGAGAGAGAGCGAGAGTGTGATACTGAAAGAGAGAGCGAGAAAGCAAGACTAAGAGAGAGAGAGAGCGAGTTTGAGAGAGAGTCTAAGAGAGAGAGAGAGCGAGACTGAGAGAGAAAGAGTGAGGCTGAGAGAGAGTCTGAAAGAGAGAGAGTGAGAGAGTGAGACTAAGAGAGTCAGAGAGAGCGAGTCTGAGAAAGAGTCTGAGAGAGATAGAGTGGCTAACCGAAAGTTGTCAAAAGCTTTCAATTAGGCCAAATAATTGTTTCGTTCCCTACTCTAATTTATTAGTATTAGCGTAGCAACGGGTCGATCCACAGAGAGCCCATATTATTTGTTTTCCATCAACATTCCAAGCACTTGTAACCATCCAAAGTAAACAAAAGCTCATTTAAAGTAGTTTGAAAGGTTTGTCATTTAATAAAGCTTGATTTCACTTGAAATTGCAATTTTTTTTAGTAATCTTCAACTCATGAAATAAGACAGTGTGGTTCATATTAGAATATATCTTATATACACACCAATGTTAGTATCCTCATAATAATATAACATATACACAATTTCTTTACTATATTCTACTTGTATTGTCACGTATTCAGTGTCTAATATCGAATAGAGATCTCATTATATTCTATATTCACTTATGGATTAAAAAAATACACATGAATATATAATACATATATTGTCGTATATATGCATAATTATATAACAAATATATGTGTTTATATAGGAAAAACATGTGCTTTATAGGGGAACTATACAACAATGAATGTTCATATATTTCTCAAAAAGGAAAAAAAACTTCAATTAGTGAATTTTAATCCTCCAAATCAATAAGGATATATGCCTCCAAAATATATATTTAAAAAATTACAAAAGTCAGTAAGAATGAGGAATGAATAGTATCTATTCAACATATTCCTCCAAATATCTTCTATACCATGCATAAATGGAGCTAAAAAAGGAGAATTTTTATCTTCCCTTATTTCCTTTATTTTTTTTTCAAAATATCTATTCTATTCCTTATACCCCTTTGTTCTAAAACCACATTCTTGAAAAGACATCTGATCCATAAACAGATACAAATTTTATCAATCTAACAAAGAGTTATTATATGTTTTAAAACCAAAAGACCTTCATCATAAAAAGATCCAAATCTAACAATAAAATGATGAGTTATGAATAGAAAATTGTGTGGACAAATAGAAGAAATTTGGATCGTCTTCAAAATATCTCTAATCCTAGACCGAAAATTTTCTAAAAAAAACGGTTGTGGTGTGGTCAAGATCATCATAGGAGTAATGTAATCTTTAGCGCCCTAAGTGTTTTCCATGAGGCACAACATGTCACCCATCAATTTTTTTTATTCAACGGTTAGTTTTTTAATAGAAGTTCTATTGACATTTTTTCTTCTACCAATAAATTTAGCTGAGTAAACTTAAAATGAATGATTTCTAAAATTGGTCATGAACTAAAATAATTCATGTGGTTAATTAGTGATATTTGTTTGCTTTTAAATTTAGTTTTTTTTTTTTTGGATTTAAAGACATTTAATTGAGAGGATTATTTATTGAACTCACTTGCCATAGATATTTGAAGAGAAAATCACCACTATTACAAAATACTTAACGTTTTTTCTTAAATATTTTGATATACAATAATTTTATTACATTTTTTTCATAAGTCTTTGCAAGTTTCTATTACATCTATTATAGTGTTTATATGATCTTATACATCCAATCTTGGGCTTATTGTTTTTTAATCCATTTATTACTTTATTAAAGTTAGGGATACATGTGTATTTGGTCTATTTAGTTAGTTTATTATTTTCTAAAACTTTTATTAAGTCATTTAAAACTCATTTAATTTACTTGCACAACAAAAAACTTTGCATTAGGATAGAAAACCGTAGGAGAAGGCCAATGCGAAGCAAGTATGAAAATTTTCTCTCTCGATAATTTTATAGATTATGATCTTCACCCAAATTGATTTTTTATGTAATCATAATAGTTTTTTTTTTTATGTAATCACAATGGATTTAGATATGAATAACCACCTCAAAGTTTTGAATTTTATTTAAATGAGGTGTTATGATTTAATTAGATATAACGGATGAGAAGATTATTGAGTTGAGAGAGAAAAACATGAGAATGAAGATAAATTGAAGGAAAGAAAATAGGGAAGAGAGAGATATGGAGGAGGGCAAAAAATTTAAGGAAAAGAAGGTATGAAGAAATGAGATAATTAGTACGACACAAAATTTATTAAATCTTCTTAATTTTAGAAGTACAACCAATTTCATGATTCTCCTTCAAGAATCTCTTTGTTAATTCAATTATTATATTAATTTTTTTTATTATTATAATTTTTTTAATTTGTGCATAGGTAATAAAGGAGAATTTTTTTTATAAATAATGTTTTTCTAATAAATAATTTCAAAAATAGGGTGAGGGGGAAAGAAATACCAAAATTGGGGTTGTGAAATCGTGGACCCGGTCCACGATTTCAATTGAAATCGTGTACCGGGTACACGATTACTCTACACGCCCCTCTGCAGCAGGCTGACACCGTCAGCCTGCTACATGCATGCATTGACCGAACTCGTGGACGGGGTCCACGAGTCTCCTCCCTTATAATCTCCAGCAACCTTCTTCTCTTCTTCTCAAACCACTCTTCATTTCTCTCCTTTCACTATTCATTTCTCTCCTCATTTCTCTCTTTTCTCTCATTTCACTCCTCGTTTGTCATTGTCGCTGTCATTTCTCTTCTTCTTCTCAAACCATTCCCTTTTCATTTAGCGCCGCCGCTGCCACTGCCCCGCCGCCGCCTCCATATACGTATGCATATACATTTTCCTTTCTAATTATCCTATAAATATGCAATAGTTATATGATAGAAATGCATAGATTGTACGTTTTGTTTTGCATGCATGAATAAATTTGTATATGTAGACGTTTTGCATGCATGAATAAATTTTAAAAATTTAGGTTTTAGTGTTGATTGTTATTCGACGTTTATTGTTATAGGAATAATTATTGGTAAATAATGTGGTGGGAAATTAGTTATGTTGGATAGTAAACTCGTGGACCGGGTCCATGAGTTTTATAATTTTGGGTAGATTTGGACTAATTTTTCTTTTTAACCTTTACAGTTTTGGGTAGATTTGGACTAATTTTGGGTAAACGAATTTAAATATGTCGTTTCGTCCAGAAGATTTAGTTATTATTGAAGTTGGAAATTGTGCGGATAGTGACATTGACGTAGAAATTGATGAATTGTTTGGAAAAGAAGGAAATATAGAAAATGAAAACGAGTTGGTTCAGTCGGAGATATTTACATAGATAGAATGGGAAATTACTGATTCAGTTTGTGAACAAGGATCAACCTTGGAGGAAAGGGGAAAATGTACAAATAACTCTAGTATAATACAAAGAGGAATGATATTTGATACGAAAGAAGACCTACAAATGACAGTAAAAAAATATTGTGTGACTGAACACTACCAAATATCTGTGGTAGAATCGAACCAAGATATTTGGTATGTGCGATGCAACCAATGGGATGAAGGTTGTAGGTGGAGGTTGCGTGCTTGTCGGCGCAAAATCCATGGGATGTTTGAAATTACTAAACTTGGAGAGAACCATACTTGTTTATACCCAGAATTGGCACAAGATAATTCACAACTTGATTCTAATTTCATGAGCATTGAAATTAAAAATTTAGTTAGAGCTGATCCTAGTGTGCCTGTGGTGGTACTACAAGAAGCACTTAAAAATTAGTACGGATATAACGTCAAATACAGACGTATGTGGGAAGCTAAGAAAAAAGCTTTGGTTGCAGTCTTCGGCGATTGGGAGAAATCGTATTCAGAACTTCCGTACTGGTTGAGTGCTGCTGTGCACTACAATCCTGGTACACGAGTAGATTGACATTTTCTCCCTTCTGATGTGCCTGGTAAGACTATATTTGGTCGTGTTTTTTGGGCATTCGGTCCTGCAATGAAAGGGTTTAAGTACTGTAGGCCTTTAATTTAAATAGATTGAACCCATCTTTACGGCAAGTATAAAGAGAAATTACTCACTGCTTTGTCTATTGACTCGAATGGGCATATATTTCCTCTTGCATTTGCTATTGTTGAAGGGGAAAATACATCTAGTTGGTCATGGTTTTTGTGGGCATTGCGCGAGTATGTTACTGACCGAGAAGGGATTTGCTTAATTTCGGATAGACATAGAGGGATCATTGTAGCAATTAACAACGAGGAAATTGGTTGGGCTGAACCTAAAGCATATCATCGTTATTATTTATGTCATGTTGCGAGTAATTTCAATTCCAAATACAAATCAAAGCAACTTAAAGATTTGGTGTTTAGGGCTGGAAATCAACACCAAAGACATAAGTTCATTCGAAACATGAAAGAGTTAAAGAAATTGAACCCTGAATGTCTTGAATATTTTTCTGATATCGATTTGAATAAATGGACACAATCACACGATAATGGGTATCGCTTTGGGTGGATGACAACCAATGCAGCTGAATGTTTGAATGGGGTATTCAAAGGAGCTAGAATGTTATCGATCACATCGATTGTTAGGTTAACATTCTATCGAACAATCTTATACTTTGAACGCCGTAGACAAGAAATAAGTGAAGCACTCGATCGTGGGGACATGTACACAGAATATGTCATGAGAAAGCTTAAAAGGTGGGAGAAACAAGCATCTGCACATACAGTGACGTCAGTTGACAGGGAAATACAAAGTTTTGAAGTTCGAACTGGCATCAGTATGGTTTCTCCCTACAAAGGCCAAAACATACAAGTAGTGTGCTTGAAAGAGGGGACTTGTTCTTGTAACAAGTGGTAGTCGTTCAAGATTCCATGCTCTCATGTAATTGCAATTTTTAATTACATGCGTTTGTCATACATGCATCTGATTGATGAATGCTATAAATTGTCTCATTTAAAGTTATGCTATGAATGTCGCTTCCATCTAATACAGCACCCTGACTATTGGCCAAAGCTATCATTTACGAAAGTGCATCCTAACACAAACTTATTAAGGGAGCATGGTAGACCCAAAACTTCGCGAATTCATAATGAGATGAATTGGCGCGAGGCAGGCACGAAAGTTCGATGTGGGATATGCAAGAGATCAGGGCATAACAAGCGTACTTGTCCACTCCGTAATTTAGGTGCTTCATCTTCAAGTCATTCATAGTTTAGCAAGCAAAATACCTAGTTTTGTATAATGTAATATTAACATTGTAATGTAATAGTTCTTATAATGTAACAATGTAATGTAGTGGTTCGTACAATGTAATGTATTTGGTTTATTGGAAATTGTAATGTATTTGGTTTATTTAACATTGTAATGTATTTCGTTTATTTAACATTGTAATGAATTTGGTTTATTTTAACAGTATTGAATATGGATCCTGGTTCATCTAACCCTGTTCAGCTATATCTTCAAAATACTCACCGATCACAGACAATATGGGATAATGCATCTACCGTGGTGCTATGTTGTCGGAGAAGAGAGGCAGTTTCTCAGCATACTATACCGTTCGATGAACGTATAGTGCCTTATCTACAACAGGCCGATTTTATTGGGGTTGCATAAATTGGATTCATATAGTTGGACTGGCACGTCATTACTGGTTTAGTAGAGCGCTGGAGACCGGAGACCCACACATTTCATATGCCTGGTGGGAAATGCACCATTACGCTGCAGGACATTACAGTACAATTTGGACTACCAGTGGACGGAGAACCTGTTACTGGTTCGTTGCAACATGATTGGAAACAGATTTGTGAAGATTTTTTTAGGCGTTCGATCACTTGACTTAAAAGGCTCAAGGTTGAATCTCCCGTGGTTAGCCTCTCAGTTTACAGAATTGTCTCCTGATGCCGATGACGTCAGTATGCAGAGATAAGCACGAGCATATATGCAGCTTATTGGAGGCTTTCTGTTTGCAGACAAGTCGAACACGGTGCATTTAATGTTCCTCCCACTACTGGCCAGTTTTGAGCAAACTGGTAATTATTTGTGGGGTGGTGCTTATCTTGCATGGCTGTACAGAGAATTATGTCGAGCCAGTCATGCACAAGCTTTGGATATAGCAGACCCACTGATACTACTTCAAATATGGGCCTATGATCGATTTAGCATTGTTGCACCACAAGTCCAATTACAACCTCCAGAACATTTTATAGGACGTCCACTCAGTGCCAGGTATTATTTTCTGTATATATTAATTTTTTTGTCAATACAATTAGCAAAGTATTTTAATTGTGTATTAGCTGCATCTGAACAATCAACAAACATGTCTGTATATATATCGCTCAATATTTGACCGTTTGATGCAAAATCAGGTAATAATAAATATGTTGCATATAATTGAATATTACATATGTTTTTAGGTTCTAATTATTCTTGTACATGGTTTCAGATCAATTGAATGCCATATACACCACATGTTATGTCTGTTGCCTGATTATTGTCATGATGGACAAGACATTTGGTTGACGGTTAGCCCATTTATATGCTTTCATATCGTAGAGTGGCATCAACCAGATCGAGTGTTGAGACAATTCGGTATGCGGCAAACGGTACCGACGTTGTGTAATACACTCCCTCAAATACACCAAATCGATCTGAGAGGTAAACACAACTAAAACTGGCGTCAAATTCATACACAATATATATCCTTTTGGTGTGCATGTCATGATCACTGTGCACAAGGAGAAATAATAAACGAGTCGGATGTGTCTAATGATTATTTGTCCTGGTACGACTCTATCACAAGAAGGTTTATCACACCTGACGGTGCCTACTATTACTGCATGGTAAGCATCTTATTATGTAGTGTTTTTCAATTACATGCTAAGAATATTCTTTTATACTTATATTTTTTTTTTATCGTGCAGAATAATTTTGTCCATGATGTGCACAATTACTCTTTAGAACACAATTTACCAGAGTTGAGTTCAATGTGTGAGCAAAACATGGTAAATGTTGAAGAAATCATTCAACATACAAGGAGGCTCAATGTTGCTGACACTGATCGAAAACGTATTCGTTGTAGACGACAGAGATAATGTGACGAAAGTGTTCTAGAGCAACCCGATGACCAGGAACCTCACATATTCAACTAGACATTGCATCCGGTTCTGGTCATCAACAGGAATATTATGCACACGATGAATTTCCATCTGTCGTCACCCAACAGGATATCGACGATGTAATCCACCAGCAACAACAAATTGAAGTGCTTGTGCCTCGTCGTGGACAACGTGCGCGAAGAAGACCACCATGTGGCACTTGAGAATTAATGATTTTCCATTACATTTTCAAAAATTGAGAATCAATGAAACTAATACAATAATTGATGAACACAAGTAAGAAGAAAATTTTCATTTAAGTGGGTAATTAATTAATTAACTTATTTATCATGGAAAAAAAGGGGACGATTTTGGACGTATCATGGGACCCGTGGACGATTTTGGACGATTTTGAACGGGGTGAGAAGTCTTTTTGATCAAAACTCGTGGACCAGAAAAGTTTGGTCAACACTCGTGGACCGGGTCCACGACTTACTTACACACCAATTGCCACATCAGCAACTTGACTAAAATCGTTTACCCGGTACACGATTTCACCACCCCAATTTCCAAATAACTTTCCAAATCACCCTATTTTTGTCATTAGTTTCTAAACCACCCTATTTTTCGATTTCTTTTTTTAAATAACATTATTCTTTAAAATAACCCAATAAAAGATGTCTGCTAAAAATTTGTCTTTAGAAGTTAACACAATAAGAGTAACTCAAGAAGTAGACAATGAAAAAGGTTAGAGTATTCTAATAAATATTATCATTTCTGAATATTTTTATTATATTATATCTAAGTCTACACATAAATTAATATTTGTAACCAATCATGTCATGTTAAAGATGTCATATTTTTATCATTTTAAATTTTAATTAATAATATGTGTTATTTTAAAACTTATGAATTAATTTAATTAACAAGAGTCAGTTTTAAAAAAATATATAATTATTTATAAACCTAATACGTGTAAAAACAAACATAAATATTTAAAATAATAAGCATCAAAACTATATGTAAAGAGCACATAATTGTGCACAAATTTAAAATAGAATAAATTCAACATTTTAATTTAATTTGTACATTCATTGGTAAAATGTATTCTATATTGAATTAATTTAATTCCGTTATAAAATTAAGTAGCAAAATGACGGAAAAATGGGAGCACAAAAATCGAAAAATTATAATATTAAAATAATAAATAATAAAATAATATTAAAGTAATTAAAATAACTAAATTAAATAAAGTAAACTTAAAATAAACTAAAATAAAGAAAGTGAGATTTTATGAAAATGGAATTTCACCAATCTTTTCTTTTCTTTTCTCTCCAATGTGTGTGTTACAATATCCGCAAAAAGCCTTTATTTATAGGCAATTTAGCAAGTAGGTAGTGACACTTCATGGCCACTAAGGATGTGTCTTTAGTAGACACATGACATTTAGCCACTAAGCACATTTATATAATGGACATCTAATTTGTTCTAATATTTATAATACTCTCCCTTAGATGCTCATTATATATATAAAATATGCCTCGTTAAATCCTTACTAGGGAAAAACCCAATGGGAAAAAATCCTAGTGAAGGAAAAAGAGTACATATTTCTTATAATCTAATACTTTTAAAAGAATACAATACATTTGCTCCCCCTCATAGGAACATCATTTGAGATCTCTGAGTCGTCGCATTCCAATGTTCTACACCAATTTTTCAAAGGTCACGGTTGGTAATGATTTTGTAAATAAGTCTGCTAAGTTAACCTTCGAACAAATTTATTGTACAGTGATGTCGCCATTTTCTTCAAGATCATGAGTGTAGAAAAGCTTTGGTGAAATATGCTTTGTTCTATCTCCTTTAATAAATCCTCCTTTGATTTGGGCTAAACATGCTGTGTTATCTTCGTATAATGTTGTTGGCGGATTTTTACTAGAAGACAAGCCACATGTTTCATGAATGTGTTAAGTCATTGATCTTAGCCATACACATTCTCTACTAGCTTCATGGATTGCAAGAATTTCAGCATGATTTGAGGAAATAGCTTTTATGGTTTGTTTCGTTGATCCCCAAGATATAGCAGTTCCTCCACAAGTGAATAGATAACCTGTTTGAGATCTAGTTTTGTGTGGATCAGATAAATATCCAAAATCTGCATAACCAACTAAGTCAAAAATTGATTTATTTGAATAAAACAAACCCACATCGATCATTCCTTGGAGATAATGAAGTAGATGCTTAATTCCATTATAATGTCTTTTTGTTAGAGAAGAACTGTATCTAGCTAGTAAATTTACTGAAAATGCAATATTTGGTCTTATATTATTAGCAAGATACATAAGTGCACCAATTGCACTAAGATATGATACTTCAGGACCAAGAAGTTTTTCATTATTATCTCGAGGTCGAAAGATATCTTTCTTCACATCTAGTGAACGAACTTCCATTGGACTGTTTAATAGATGTGCTTTGTCCATATAGAATCTTTTTAAAATTTTTCCTATATAGGTTGACTGATGAACAAATATCCTGTCTGCTAAATGCTCAATTTGCAATCCAAGGCAAAATTTTGTTAATTACCAATTAAATATCTTAATGTAATTGTATCCACTACTGGAGAATATGTCTCCTCATAATCAATACTGGGTCTTTGGGAAAAACCTTGTGCAACTAGTCTTGCTTTATATCTTGTGATCTCATTATTTTCATTTCTTTTTCTCAAAAATACCCATTTGTATCCCACGAGTTTGACATCTTCTGGTGTCCGGACTACTGGTCCAAAAACTTGGTGTTTCGAAAGTGAGTTTAATTCTGCCTCGATTGCTTCTTTCTACCGAAGCCAATCATTTCTATGTCGACATTATTCAACAAATTTTGGTATAGGATCCTCATTTTCAGATATAATATCAAGTGCAACATTATATGCAAAAATGTTATCAATAATTACATGAGTTCGGTTTCATCCTTTCCCTGTCATGACATAATTGATTGAAATCTCATTATTATCTTTAGGTATTTCACCTTCTTCACTAATTGTATTATTAGTCATGTCCAGGGTTTCTTCATGGATATTTACATCCTCAAACAAGTCTTTTTTATTATCGTTTATTTTTCTTTTCTGAGGATTTTTATCTTTGGAACCCACTGGTCTACCATGCTTCTGGCGTGTTCCAAATTCATTAGTGACAACTTGGTGTGTTGGGATATCAATTTTTGACGGAACATTTGCAACGGGTATATGTGATTTAGTTACTTTGTTTGCATCTATAAATGCATCTAGTAATTGATTTACATATTTTGCAAATGAATTATTTTCTGAACTTCAAGTTCACATTAATTTGTACTAGGATCTAAATGAGACAATAATGATGCATTCCATGCAAATTTCTTTTCCAACTTCTTAATTTCTCCGCCTAATGTTGAAAAATTTGTCTCATTAAAATGACAATCAGCAAATTGTGCAGTAAATACATCACCCGTCAGAGGTTCAAGATATTTAATAATTGATGGGGAATCATATCTGTAATACCCTATCTCAGAACCTAGGTACATAAGATGGCTAGTAAGAAAAGAAGTAAGACGAGAATAGTGGAGCTAAGATTTTAAGTATGTAGAGTTAGGAAATTCTTAAGACAGAAAAGTCATGTTTGCAGAATCGCTGAATTATTGGCCAAGAAATTCTATGCATTGAGATGAATAGAAGGAGGAAAACTGAATTGTAAGCTGGAGTTTTGGTTTACGAAGAAGGCATTAAGAAGTTTGGAAAGAATTATGTTAGGTGATTTTGAATGGCAAGGTGATCTAAGGACTTAGGAAATCTTTTGAGTGTGTCAACTATGTTTGGGAAGTTTCACTATGCGATAAGAAGACTAGTTGAATGCATAGTATTAGGAAAAGAGTGGACATTTCACTGAGAGTGAGAATGAAGGATTGAAGGCATAGTTGGGAATTAGTTACAAGATAGATGTATCTTTGGAACATAATCTGGCTGGCGCATAGATGGTAAAGCGTGAATGCATGGTACTTTAATTTGGAAGGAATTTGATATTGAAGTTTGGAAAAGGAACACGAGAATTAGGAAGAAGTGGAAATCAAATGGCTCACACTTAGTCTTGGAAATTAACAAGTTATGAGAATGGTTTTGGAGGATGTTAAGCTAGAAGAAAAGAGAAGCCGAAGAACCTTAAGGCGTGAGCAGCATGCGTTGAACGTTTATATTGCGTTAGTAAGGATTACGTTGTTGGTAAAGAAGTCTTCTGGTGTATCATAGCAAACGTAGATAAGGTCATCAAGTATTCAGGGTAGCTATGATTGAAGGGTAGCTATGTGTTGAAGGTGGCTACCATGGGTTGTTAAGGCTATGCGTTGAGGAGCTTATGCGTTGAAGGTGGCTACCATGGGTTGATTAAGGTTATGCGTTGAGGAGCTTAACTCCATGATAAAATGGAAATGTAACCTTGATTTCGGGTAAACGCATAGGAAGTAGTTAAGGAAGGAAATGTAGCTATGGCGAAGGTAGGAAATATAAGCAAAAAGGAATAAAGTTAAGCCATGGGGTGTTGGAAAGAAATCTAAGTCTCGAAAAGGAAGGATAAACGCATAAGGAAAAACCGGGGGAAGAATACTATCGCAAATTGAGTAACGCGTAGACTTTTATCGATGGATGTTCTCAAGTGTTGGATAAAGTAGAAGGTTGAGAAGTAGGCTTAAAGACTGGAGCAGGAGGTGGCCACATACTAATTTATCATAAGAGAAATAGTTAAGTACAAGGAAAAGGTTAAATGAATAACCTTGGAATATAACTCAAGGACGCATAGAGGGATAATCAAGGAATCCTCAAGGATAGGAGAAAGGTCATGGACGCAAAACGAAGTAAAGGTGAACGCAAAGAGTGCAAATGCATAAAGGAAAGTTTTGAATTGGATTTGGTTATCAAGGGTAAACCACATCGTCGGATGTGTTATCACACAAGAGGAGGACTTGTAGCTAAAATTGGACATAAGGGAAGAGAGTTAGACGCATGGTATTATGCAGTAAGGTACAAACGCATAGTAGTATGCGTTTGAGCCATGGACGCCTAGTAGTATGCGGTGGAGAAACGGGGTCAAAGGTAGTAAGGCCGAGAGTAAGGAAAGGGAGTAAAGAAGCTAAAACCTGGAAGAGGATTATATGAACGCATAGGGAACACTATGTTGGATGAAAAGTTGGACACATAAGATGAGTTGGTAAAGGTTGCATAGGTTCATTTGGACTTAACACCTCATAAGGAGGAGGTGTCAAGATTGCATGTTGGATATGTCATGCAGCATGACAAGTGGCAAATAAGTAGCAAAAATAGAAGAGAAGTGAGATGGAAAACACTCTATTCTAAAGCTATAAATAGAACCCTAAGGGAAGAAGAGCAAGAGGAAGGATCCAAAAAGTCGGAGCTTCGGAGTGGAAGCAGGAGAAGCTATCTCCTTACGTTCAAGGTGAACGCTGCGTTCAAGTTGGACCTTGCGTCCAAGAGAGGTCGACGCATCAAAAAGGGAAGCAAGAAGAGTTATTCACCTTGTGTTAGCTATCAACCTTGCATTCAAGGAGCAAGGTTGCATCCAACTGAGCTGCTAGAAAGGGGAAACAGCTACCTTGCGATTTAGAGCCTCAAGCCTTACGTTCAAGGAGCTCGGGAAAGCAGAATTTGAAGGAAAAAGAGGAAATTCCTTAAGTGTTTTTGTGAGTGACACTTTCCTTTATTTGAAAATGGTTTATTAGAAATGTTGTTTTGGTTTTCTTATAAGCTGTGGTTTGATGATAAATTGTTTACTCGAAAAGCATGATGATTGTTTATATTATTTATGAGGCATGTTATCTGTTTTCATTAAAAGATTGAAATACTCGAAATACATGTTTGTGAGATATTATTTATGAAAGATTTCTCTATGAATTGATTATGGTAAAATTGGTTTCTAAAGTGTTTTAGAGGAGACTCAATGCTTAAAGGCATGTGAGTTTCCCCCGGACCCAGTACTGAGGGACATGGGAAGGTACTTGGGCAACCCGCCATATTCCTATGTGCACATAGAGGTTGATATTGCTGGTGCGTCGAGTTCTACTCCGCATCGAGCCAGGGATGATTTCGACGTTGGGTGTGTTGAGTCTTGCTCCACCCCAACTAAGGTTGTTTTTGATGTTGAGAGCGTTGAGTTTTGCTCTACCTCAACTAAGGTAAAAATTCGTTTTCGACGTTGGGTGTGTTGAGTCTTGCTCCACCCCAACTAAGGTTGTTTTTGACGTTGAGAGCGTTGAGTTTTACTCTACCTCAACTAAGGTAAAAATTCGTTTTCGACGTTGGGTGTGTTGAGTCTTGCTCCACCCCAACTAAGGTTATTTTCGACGTTGAGAGCGTTGAGTCTTGCTCCAGCTCAACTAAGGGAAATGATTGAGAAACTAAACGAGTTTTCTATATAATTTTTCTAAAAATGATTTTATACGATTTGGAACGAATTTATGTGATTTGACAGAGTTATCGGAAAATATGCTTCTGCTGAATTGATGTATTCAATCATTGTTTTATGCGTAACAGATTTAACATGCCTATTTTCGAATAAAAGTTAGTTTTATAAAACTAGTCACTCACGGGGCTTTAGCTCATGCTTTCCCATGTTTTTCTATTTTTCCAGGTAGCGAACGAGTTCGGGATGCTTTGCCTACGCAAGAACCTCGTCTGGGTCGTCTTTAGTGTTAGTGGTTGGACAGCGAACCTTACAGAAGAGTCAAGGTTTCTGTCTTCACATCTCCTCTCGGGTTATGGAGGATAATCCGGGAGGGGGTGTGACAATATCCAACATATATTCCTAACCTCCTTTGTGGACCCATCTTAGGACGTTGTGGTGGAGCAATTGGAACATATACTGCACATCCAAAAATTCTTAGATGGAAAATATTTGGTTCCTGGCCATAAGCTAATTGTAATGGTGAGTATTTATGATAAGCTACTAGCCTAATGCGTGCAAGTGACGCAGCATGCAAAATATCATGTCTCCATACAAATGTAGGAACCTTAGCTCTCATAAGTAATGGTCTATCAATTAATTGCAAACTTTTTATAAATGATTATGCTAAACCATTTTGTGTATAAACATGAGCTACAGAATGTTCAACATTTATCCCAATGGACATACAATAATTATCGAAAATTTGGGATGTAAATTCACTAGCATTATCAAGACGGATGGTCTTAATTGTATAATCAGAAAATTGTGTTTTTAACTTAATTATTTGAGCAAGTAATCTTGCAAATGCAAGGTTTTGACTTGATAATAAGAACATGTGTGACCATCTACTAGATGCGTCTATTAAATACCATAAAGTATTTAAATGGTCCACTTGGTGGGTTAATAGGTCCACATATATTTTCATGAATTCGTTCCAAAAATGTAGGTGATTTGGTTCCTACTTTAACTGGTGATGGTCTAATTATTAATTTGCCTTGAGAACAAACATCACATAATAATTCACTAGATTGAAGAATCTTCTGGTTTTTCAATGGATGTCCATTTGAATTTTCAATGATTCTTCTCATCATTATAGATCCTAGATGACCCAATTGGTCATGCCAAATTATCATTATGAACTTCAGGTTCATTGTTGTATATGTTTTAATGACTCGTATATGAGTAGAATATAATCTAGAAGATAAAACAGACAACTTTTCCAATATACGTTTTTCATGTGAGACCAAAGATATGATATAAAGATATTCTATCTCATTTTTCCTATCAGTCTCAATATGATAACCATTGCAACGTATATCTTTAAAACTTAATAGATTTCTCTTTGATTGACTAGAGAACAATGCATTGTTAATTGTAAATTTTGTTTCTTTAGGCAAAATAATATTTGTTTTTCCAAATCCTTCAATCAGGTTTGCAGAACTTGATATTGTATTGATTTTTGCTTCCAGCATTATCAATTTGAAAAAATATTTTTTATTTGTAAGTATTGTATATGTAGTTGCACAGTCTCCTAGACATAGATCTTCATTCCTCATTTTTTAGTCACTCAATATATGAAAATTGTCCATGATTCTTCATTTAAACAAGATAATTACAATAAGAAAACAAAACTTGTAATACAAGGTTTAACTAAAAAAACATGAAAGATAGATAAAACAATTCTACATATTCTCAAAATTAAAAAAAAAAAAAAAAAAAACACTTGCTATGCCATCATTTGTGCTGATTTTCTCTTCAGGAGATTCAAAGAAGTCCGCCACATCCAAATTTGTCATATTGGATTGGTCAAATATATCATTATCCTAGTATGCAAAATTTGTTTCCACATTTTTCCCTTTTTACTTCAGGAAAGCTTGATAGAGATCAACTAGGTGTTTTGATGTACGACAAACACGAGACCAATACCTAGTCATCCCGCATCGAAAGCATTTATGCTCATCATCTTTTGAATTTTTATCTTGTGGAGCTTTTTCTTTATGATCATCATTTTAGGTGGTTCTTTTGAAATTTGGATGATTAGAATTACCACTACGAAAATAATAACTATTTCTTCCTCTGTCACGGTCACGACCACGACCAGAAACTCGACCACGATTATTAAAATTTATAGCATTCACTTCAGGGAAGGTGTTGTTCCAGTTGGTCGAGATTCATGGTTCTTCATTAATAGCTCATTATTTTGTTCAACCACGAGAAGACATGAAATTAATTCAGAATATTGTTTAAAACCTTTCTCTTGATATTGCTGCTGCAGGAGCATATTCGAGGCATGAAATGTAGAAAATGTCTTCTCCAACATATCCGCATCAGTAATTTTCTCTCCACACAACAATAATTTTGAACTGATTTTAAATAACACAAAGTTGTAATCACTTACTGATTTGAAATCTTGGAGCCTCAAATGCATCCATTCATAACGAGCTTTAGGAAGATTGACTGTTTTCTGATGATCATATCTCTGTTTTAAATTCTTCCACAAGATACAGGGATCTTTTATTGTTAAATATTCCATCTTCAGTCCCTGTGGAGATGATGGCGAAGGAAAATCATAGTTTTTGTTTTTTCCTGAATGGATGTTGCATTTCCTTCCTTAATTGTTTCTCCCAGGTTCATGGCATCGAGATGTATTTCAGCATCAAGCACCTATGACAAATAATTATTTCCATTGATGTCAAGGGCTGCAGATTCTATTTTTGTAAGATCTGCCATGATAACACTATCACAAAGAATTATATTTATATTAGCAATTTAATATATATCAAACATGGAAAACAATGTATTTATTAATTATAATAAAGAGAAAACGACATACCTTCAGAATCTACCTTCAACGGGAAAACAGCAAGAGCTCGTGCTGATAACGTGTTATAAAATTGAGGAGCAAAATGATGGAAAAACGGGAGCATGAAAATCGAGAAATTATAATATTAAAATAGTAAATAATAAAATAATATTAAAGTAATTAAAATAACTAAATTGAATAAAGTAAACTTAAAATAAACTAAAATAAAGAAAGTGGGATTTTATGAAAATGGAATTTCACCAATCTTTTCTCCTCTTTTCTCTCCAATGTGTGTGTTACAATATCCACAAAAAGCTTCTATTTATAGGCAATTTGGCAAGTAGGTAGTGGCATTTCATGACCACTAAGGATGTGTCTTCAGTAGACACATGACATTTAGCCACTAAGCACATTTATATAATGTACATCTAATTTGTTCTAATATAATAAATTCATATTTGTTAAAGAAAATTTAAAATTAAATAATTCTATATAGTTAAATTGATAAATTCGTGATTAGCCAACTTGTAAATTTGTTTGTAGATTCGCATGTACCTATAAACATTACAAATCCATTACAAATCACGTGCGTTGCAGTGTTATGGATTCGGCCTTATACATATGCGAGGAAGGTAATAAAAAAGGAAAGAAGATGAACTAATAAAAAAAAATGTTAGAATTTGAGAATTTTATGTTAATCAAAAAGTGTCTTAGAGTTTAATAACCATGTTAGTGTAGAACGATTTGTACGCTAAAAATATAAACAAAAAT
The DNA here is from genome assembly GCA_030954485.1 of Citrullus mucosospermus. Lineage (NCBI taxonomy): Eukaryota > Viridiplantae > Streptophyta > Magnoliopsida > Cucurbitales > Cucurbitaceae > Citrullus > Citrullus mucosospermus. The sequence continues at coordinate 8,199,810 of CM062061.1, read as the reverse complement.
GTAGTAAAAATCGTGCAAATGGAGGTTCCAAAAATTTAGTTGACAATGTGATCAGAAAATGGAAATGAAGCTTAAAATTGAGGAAGTGCAAAATTGGATTCTCCTTTTTATTTGTAATTGTCTACATATAATTAGTGCATATTTATAAGAACTCCAAAAATTTCTTTTCTAAATATTTTTTTTTTATCTGTTTAAACATTAGAATTGATAGAAGGGTTAAATTGTAATTGTGATTAAATTTTCGTGTAAATCTTTTAGAACTTCTGACCATTTGTGAAAAAAAAAAAAAAAAAAGGAGTTACTATGTTTTGGAGTTCTCAACTAGATATATTTATTCAAGTTTATTCGGTGATTATTTCAGAATTTGCCAAGGTGATCAATCAAGTTAAGTCATACATGTGTTCGGTAATTGTCGTTACTTTACAATAACTACAACGTTGTAAACTTTAACCTTTTATATTAGTGAATTTATCTTTCCTAGGCACACTACTCTTAGACATAGGCGTTATATTATTGAACTGGGTAACCAAACTTTGGGTGTTTGTCTTTTTTGTCTTATTGTTCTTCTGGTTGTCTATATTTTTATTTGATGTATTGTGTGACATTAGGGGTGAGCAGGATAGACTGAAAAGTCGAGTTAACTGACCAAAATCAATCGAACGAAGGTGGTCGGTCGGAAAAGAGGAGGGACTCGGTTGGTGTCAGTTTGGGAAAATTTCAAACCAACATTTAAAAAAAATCAAAGAAAACTGACTGACCGACTGAAGGCTGATTTTTACTCTTTATCGATTGAGATCGATTTTAATATTTATTAAACAGATCATAATCAGTTCAGTGGCGATTTGGTCAACAAACTGACTCCGACCGATCACTACACACCCCATATAACATTAATTAGTATTCTCCAGGGCCCACAACCTTATTTCACTATGAATATATATAAAATAGGGTCTATTCAAATTTGAGACCATATATTTGTAGTTTTGTGTTGCACAACATTAATAACGCAATAAGTTTTTGAATTTGTTAGTTAAATTTGTTTTTAAAACTATTTTTTAGATTATGTGATCGAGATAGAAGGGAGTGACTAAATGGCGATGGATTGGAGGAGAGAAATAAATGATATTAAAAATATTTTTTTAGTTAAAATAATTAAAATCTGTATTTTTATTACAAAATCGACAAAACTTTTTGTTAGCTAAAAAAACAAAAGAGAGACCGCAAACTTCAAAGAGTCCACATATCGAGTTTATAATTTAGGATCTAAATAATACTAAATCCAAATCTCAAATACCAAATATGATAATAAGTACAACTACTTGTTTTTCAAAGAAATAATAATAACAAGAATCAATGGAAAGTTGGCTGAACTAGAGAATTTTGAATTATTAGAAGAAAAAAAAAAAAAAGTTGGACTATGCAATTGAAAGTGGATAATTCAAAGACGGCATTATTACCACATTTGAAGATTCAAATCCTTCATGAAAATGGATAATTCTTCAAATTTGAAATTTTATTCCGAATTTCAATTCCATCAAAATTTCTTATCCAAATGAAATCAAACAATCCTGCGAATTCTTATGTCACATCATCAATGATATCAAAATTAAAAAAACACTCCTAAGTGTCATAAAAAAGACAACATTAGAAAACAATAAAATTGCATCAAAATCACTAAATAAAATGTGAATGATACTTTGCACCTAGTGGTTCATATCAGATTGTTGAAAAAACATTGGGTTAGTTTGATGGTGATTTTAATTTTTAATTTTTAATTTTTTTTTCCTTGAAGTTGTGTTTATCTCCTCTTAATTCTTTTTACTACAATTCTCATCTTTCTTAAGAAATTTTTGAAATTTTAGTCAAATTCCAAAAACAAAAACAAGATGTTAAGCTCTATTTATTGCTTATAAACACTATATTTAGATTTACCCGTAAATTTCTATGTTTTGTTATTCACTTTCTATCAATGCTATCAAAAACTAAAAGAACTTATTTTTGCTTTTAAAATTTGAATAGGAGTTCAAGTATCTGTTTAAGGAAAAAGTAAACATTAATTAAAAATTTTGAAGAAAATTAAACAAACATAAAAAGAAAAAGAAACTAAAAATAAAATTATTACTAAACGAGACTTTATATATTAATTTTGATTAATTATTAAAACTTTGGAAAATTATTTTATATAAAAAATTGTTTGAAAATATTTATAAATAAGATAGACACCAAAATTTTCTGGGATTTATAAATATTTTAGTTTATTTTTACATATTTAAAAAGAAAAAAAAAACTCTAAAACTTTGGTTGACTTTTGAAAAATTGAATAAAATGTACATAGTAAAACTTTGATAAACTTAATTTTAAAAACGAAAAATGAAAAAACCTTTAACTAATAAATGAAATACAAAAGAGAAGTTGAGAACGAAATTCACGGGTTACTTTCGTCGGTTTGTTGTATTCCAACCTAACTTCCAGTTGGATGCATTGAATACATCTCTCTCTGTATTATCGTACTTCAAAGGATCACATCAGAACTTTTTTAAGAAATTAAAAAAAAAAAATGGTAACCATTTGATTTTCTTTTCTTTTTCTTTCTTTTGAAAAATTATATCTACGAGCACTAACTTCCCTCTATTAAGAATTGTCTACGTGTTTGGAATATTTTCAAAATCAAAACTAAATTTTAAAGATAAAAAAAACAAATAAATAGTTTTTCAAAAAAATTGTTTTTTTTGTTAAAAATTGACTAAGAATTAAAATATTTACGTATGAAATTTCAAAACTATGAGAGGTGTTTGACTCACCAACATGAATTGAGTTAAGTAGCAAAAATTAACACCTCAATGTGTGGCCCACCAACTTTAAACATTTATGGAGGTAATTTAAAGAATAATGCAATTTTAAAAAATAATGACAAAAATAGGGTGGATTAGTAAGTAATGTGAAAAATAGGGTGGGTTGGAAACTTATTTGGAAAATGGGGTAGTGAAATCGTGTACTGGGTACACGATTTCCCTTTGGACTGGTCAAACAACCAGTCACTGTTGATTGGGTAGCTGACGGCGTGGTGAGTCGTGGACTCGGTCCACAAGTTCTTTTTTTTTTAAAAAAAAAAAAGAAATTAACTAATTAATTACCCACTTAAATGAAAATTTGTTTCTTACTTGTGTTCTTATTCAATTATTGTATTAGTTTCATTGATTCTTAATTTCTGAAAATGTAAAGGAAAATCATTAATTCATTTAATTAAAGATAAAAGTTAATACAAATTAGAAAATTTAAAATACAAGTCAAGTGCCACATGGTGGTCTTCTTCACGTACGTTGTCCACGATGAGACACGGGCACTTCAAAATGTTGCTGATGGTGAATTACATTGTCAATATCCTATTGGGTGATGACAGATGGAAATTCATCGTGTGCATAATACTCATGTTGATGACTAGAACTGGATGCAATGTCTGCATGTACTCTCAATGACTGTCCAGGAGAACCTGGAACTGGAATATATAATATGTGAGGTTCCTGGCCATCGGGTTGCTTTGGAATAGCTTCGTCATGTTGTTTCTGTCGTCTACGACGAATACGTCTTCGATTAGTGTCAGCAACATTGAGCCTCCGCGTCTGTTGAATGATATTTTCAACATTTACCATGTTTTGCTCACACATTGAACTCAACTCTGGTAAATCATGTTGTAACGAGTAATCGTGCATGTCGTGGACAAAATTATTCTGTATGATAAAAAAAAAATATATATATATATATATATATATATATATATATATATATAAGTATAAAAGAATATTCTTAGAATATAATTGTAAGGCACTATACATAATAAGATGCTTACCATGCAGTAATAGTAAGCATTGTTAGGTGTGATAAATCTTCTTGTTATGGAGTCGTACTAGAACAAGTAATCATTTGACACGTCTGACTCATGTATTATTTTTCCTTGTGCACAGTGGTCATGATGTGCATGCCAAAAGGATATATATTGTGTATGAATTTGACGCCAGTTTTAGTCGTATTTACCTCTCAGATCGATTTGGTGTAGTTGAGGGAGTGTATTACACAACATCAGTACCGTTTGCCGCAGACCGAATTGTCTCAACACTCGATCTGGTTGATGCCACTCTACGATATGAAAATATATAAGTGGACTAACCGTCAACCAAATGTCTTGTCCATCATGACAATAATCAGGCAACAACGACATAATATCTGGTGTATATGACGTCCAATTGATCTAAAATCATGTACAAGCATAATTAGAACCCAAAAATATATGTAATATTCAGTTGTATATGCAACATATATATTATTACCCGATTCTGCATCAAACGGTCAAATATTAAGCGATATACCAGCAACATGTTTGCTAATTGTTCAGATGCAGCTAAGACACCTCTCCATCTATCGTATGGATATAAAACAATTAAAATATGTTACTATTTACATTGAAAAAAATAAATATATACAGAAAATAATACTTGGCACTGAGTGGACGTCCCATAAAATGCTCTAGAGGTTGTAATTAGACTTGTGGGGCAACAATGTTAAATCTATCATAGGCACATACTTAAAGTAGTATCAGTGGGTCTGCTATATCCAAAGCTTGTGCATGACTAGCTCGACACAATTCTCTATACAGCCATGCAAGACAAACACCACCCCACGAGTATACCAGCTCGCTCAAAACTGGCTAATAGTAGGAGAAACATCAAGTGGTTGAACACCTAAATAATCCTCACAAACTTGTTTCCAATCATGTTGCAATGATCCAGTCACAGGTTCTCTGTCCACTGGTAGTCCAAATTGAACTACAATGTCCTGCAGCGTAATTGTGCATTCCCCACCACACATATGAAATGTGTGGGTCTCTAGTTTCCAGCGCTATACTAGAGCAGGAATAATGTGCCAGTCTAACTGTATGAATCCAATTTGTGCAACCCCAATAAAACCTGCCTGTTGTAGATAAGGCACTATACGTTGATCAAAGGGTATAGTATGTTGAGAAACCGCCTCTCGTCTCAGGCAACATAGCACCACGGTGGATGCATTATCCCATACCGTCTATGATCGGTGAGTATTTTGAAGATATAGCTGAATAGGATTAGATGGACCAGGATCCATAATCAACACTGTTAAAATAAACCAAATCAATAACAAGGTCAAAGACACAACAACAAACTATATCAGATTACAATTAAAAAAAAAAAAAAAAAAAGCAATGGAAAGCAATTTTAATACATTAGAAAAACCAAATACATTACAATGTTACATTACAAGAATCAAGTACATTACAATGTTACATTACAAGAACCAAATACATTAATGTGTTACATTACAAGAACCATTACATTACACAAAATCAAGTATTTTGCTAAACTATGAATGATGTGACAATGAAGCACCTAAATTACGTAGTGGACAAGTACGCTTGTTGTGCGCTGCTCTCTTGCATATCCCACATTGAACTTGTGTGCCTGCCTCGCGCCAATCCATCTTATTATGAATTCACGAAGTTTTGGGTCTACCATCCTCTCTTAATAAGTTTGCGTTAGGATGCACTTCCGTAAATGATAACTCTGGCCAATAGTCAGGGTGCTGAATTGGATGAAATAAACCTTCACAGCATAACTTTAAATGAGACAATTTGTAGCATTCATTAATCAGATGCACGTATGACAAACGCATGTAATTACAAATTGCAGTTACATGAGAGCATGGAATCTTGAACGACTGCCACTTGTTGCAAGAACAAGTCCCCTCTTGCAAGCACACTACTTGTATGTTTTGGCCTTTATAGGGAGAAACCATACTGATGCAAGTTCGAACTTCAAAACTTTGTGTTTCCTTGTCAACTTACGTCACTATATGTTCAGATGCTCGTTTCTCCCACTTCTTAAGCTTTCTCAGGGCATATTCCGTGTAGATGTCCCCATGATCGAGTGCTTCACTTATTTCTTGTCTACGACGTTCAAAGTATAAGATTGTACGGTAGAATGTCAGCCTAACAATCAGTGTGATCGGTAACATTCTAGCTCCTTTGAATACGCCATTCATTCATTCGGCTGCATTGGTTGTCATCCACCCAAAGCGATACCCATTATCGTGTGATTGTGTCCATTTATTCAAATCGATATCAGAAAAATATTCAAGACATTTAGGGTTCAATTTCTTTAACTCTTTCATGTTTTGAATGAACTTACGTCTTTGGTGTTGATTTCCAACCTTAAACACCAAATCTTTCAGTTGCTTTGATTTGTATTTGGAATTGAAATTACTTGCAACATGACGTAGACAATAACGATGATATGCTTTAGATTCAGCCCAACCAATTTTCTTGTTGTTAATTGTTGCAATGATTCTTCTATGTCTATCAGAAATTAAGCAAATCCCTTCTCGATTAGTGACATACCCGCGCAGTGCCCACAATAACCATGACCAACTAGATGTGTTTTCCCCTTCAACAATAGCAAAGGTAAGAGGAAATATATGCCCGTTTGAGTCAATAGACAAAGCAATGAGCAATTTCTCTTTATACTTGCCGTAAAGATGGGTTCCTTCTATCTAAATTATTGACCTATAGTACTTGAACCCTTCAATTGCAGTACCAAATGCCCAAAAGACTCGACCAAAGATAGTCTTACTAGGCACATCAGACGGGAGAAAATGTCAATCTACTCGTGTACCAGGATTGTAGTGCACAGCAACACTCAACCAATACGGAAGTTCTGAATAGGATTTCTCCTAATTGCCGAAGACTGCAACCAAAGCTTTTTTCTTTGCTTCCCACACACTTCTATATTTGACGTTATATCCGTACTGCTTTTTAAGTGCTTCTTGTAGTATCGCCACAGGCACACTAGGATAAGCTCTAACCAAATTTTGAATTTCAATACTCATAAAATTAGAATCAAATTATGAATGGTCTTGCGCCAATTCTGTGTATAAACAAGAATGATTCTTTCCAAGTTTAGTAATTTCAAACATTCCATGAGTTTTGCGCCGACAAGCACGTAACCTTCACCTACAACCTTCATCCCATTGTTTACATCGCACATACCAAATATCTTAGTTTGATTCTACCACAGAAATTTGGTAGTGTTCAGTCACACAATATTTTTTTACTGTCATTTGTAGGTCTTCTTTCATGTCAAATAACATTCCTTTTTGTATTATACTAGAGTTATCTATACATTTTTCACTTTCCTCCAAGGTTGATCCGTGTTCACATACTGAATCTATAATTTTCCATTCTATCTGTGTAAATATCTCTGACGGAACCAACTCATTTTCATTTTCTATATTTCCTTCTTCTCCAAACAATTCATCAATTTCTACACCAATATCACTATCCCCACAATTTCCAGCTTCAAGAATAACTAAATCTTCTGGACGAAACGACATATTTAAATTCGTTTACAACTATAAGGGTTAAAAATAAAAATTAGTCCAAATCTACCCAAAATTATAGAACTCGTGGACCCGATCCATGAGTTTACTACCCAACATTATTACTAATTTTCCACCACATTCTTTGCCAATAATTATTCCTACAACAATAAACGTCAAATAACAATCAAAACTATTCATGCATATACAAATTTATTCATAGTTGTCAAGCTAAATTTTTCAAGGATAAATGCCAAATAACTAATAGTTGTCAAGCTAAATTTTTCAAATTATAAACAAAATAAATTATTTGGTAAAAACAAAGTCTAAATATACAAATTTATTCATGCATACATGCAAAGTCTACATATAATTAGTGCATATTTATAAGATAATTAGAAAGAAAAATGTATATACATACCTATTTGGCGGTTGGACAGAGAAATTCAGCGGTCGGCAGCAGCGGGCGGCAGACGGCGGCGGCTGGAACAAGATAAAATATTAGATTGAATAAAGAAAGAGAGATGAGATGATTAGAAAATAATATGTCTATATACATACCTATATGACAGCGGCAATGTCGACAAACGACAGAAGACGGACGGTGAACAATGTGCAAGATGCGAAGAATGAAAAGATAGAGAGATTTTCGACGAAGAGAGAGAAAACCGAAGAGAGAATGGATGGAAAAGAGGGAGGCTGCTAGTTGAAATAGGGAGGGAACTCGTGGACCCCATCCATGATTTCGATAATCGTGGACCCGGTCCACGAGTTCGGTCAAACGCATGTAGTTAGCGTGTCAGCATGGCAGCGTGCAGGGAAATCGTGGACGGGGTCCACAATTTCAACCATAATCGTGGATCAGGTCCATGATTTCACAACCCTATTTTTGGGATTTCTTCCCCCCAACCCTATTTTTCTCATTATTTATTAAAAAAATATTATTTAAAAAAATTCCATTTACGGAGTTGAATTGGTTATTTTTATCAACTCACCTTAACTCTTCCTCCCTCTAATGTTTTCAATGACTCCACCAGTCGGCCACTGTCAACAACTACCGTTGCCACACTCTAGTGATCAACTCTGATGACCACTTTCATGTGGCCAACTCCGACGATTAACTTAGGGTTCAGACAACCACCTCCGACAAAAACTTCGATGAAAAACACCTTCGATTATCAACTTCGATGATAACCATCTATCACGATCAAAATCGACATTCACCTCAAGCGACCAACTCTAGTGAAGATCACTTTTGATAATCAACTCTGGTGACAACCACCTCTAGCAACCAACTCCGTTGATAACCTCAGGCGATCAACTCCAACCACACACTCCATCGTTCATCTCCAATGACTAATTCTAACGACCAATTCAATCGCGGTCATATACTAAAAGAAAAAAAAAAGACCCAATTGCCAAAAGTGTTTTTAAATTTAATTTTGAAATTGTTAATTTAGTGTTTAATAGCCATCTATCATAGTGTAACATCAAAAGTTTGTATGTAAATATTACAAGAAATTACTTGATGAATGCTTAAGCTTCTACATTAAATTTAATTATGCTAGTCCGAGTTAGTGAAAACCATTTTTTAAATTTAGGAGACTAAAGTTAAAATTGACATATACATCTTATTAGCTATTAAATAAGTAACAAACAAAATATCAATTTAGTAATTAAACAAATTTCTCAAGGCTTAGCCTAACTATATACTGCACGCCCAAGAGAAAACGACCCAAACCGAGAGTACCACAATGCTCAGGACCATCAAAATGTGCAAAAGATCTAGAAGCTTTCAGGAAATTATACAAGATTCTAGAAAATTCTGAAAAGTACTAGAACATGCATGAATACCTTAGATGTCTCTAGAAAGTTCTAGAAGTTGTATGAATATCCTAGATACCTCTAGAATGTTTTAGAAGATGTAAGAATATCCTAGATGTTTCTAGAAAATTCTATAGAAGTCTAAGAAGAGCTAGCATAATCTAGAAAGTTCTAGGTAAAGCTAGCATTATATAGAGAAATCTAGAAATATGTAGAGAAGTATGGAAACCTATAGCAAAATATAGAAGAATTTAGGAAGATCCTAATCATTGGATCAAATCAATCATCACCTCTCATTAAGGAAGTGTAGGGCTATAAATACCCTAAGGAGCTCATTAGTAACACAAGATTGGAAAGAACCACCCAATTCTCTCACCCATAAGCCGTTATAAAAGATCTCCCAACTTTTCTTCTATAAACTTTCTATTAAAACCTTCTCAATTCATTCCAACCCAAGCATAATAAGAAAATCAAAGCAACCAAAGAGGTAAGTAGCTTATCTCACCCTATCTCTAAGTGTTTTTATGGTAGTGTGTTTTGTTATGTTGCATTATTATGTTGTTATTATTATGTTGTATTACATGCTTAAAACATGTTTCTTTATAAGGAACCCCATGTATTACATTTGTTCATGATTATGTTAAGATCAAGTTTTTTTTAGGTATAGATTACCATTGCAGGGCTAGTAGGGTATGTATGGTTGCACCCCTCTAGATGGCCTTATGTTATGTTTGTGATAGGGGCTAGCAGCGTAAGTATGGTTGCACTCCTCTAGTCCCATCTTACGTTTATGTTAATGATTGATGTTGGATATGACTCTGGCTCTACTAACTGCATGCTACCACTAATCATCAGATGAGTTAGTTTTGATTAAGTCCACATCTTCTTATTAGGGTGGTGGAACTCATGTTAGAAGTGTAACCGATTGCCTCATGTTTTGGGTCCCAATCATATGTTTTTTATAACACATTGCATATGATTGTGCATTTTCTTAGGTGAGAGCTACTTACTTAGTAGGTGAGGGCACAACGTAGGAGGCATGACGAAACGTCACTCAACCATCAAACTCACTGTTTTGGTCATATATGCATTTTGTTCCACTATGCTAATGTTTTGTTTTTATGGATCCTAGTGTTATGTAAAAAGAACTTTTTGTAAAGTTTTTACTTAACTAAAAGAAGTTTTGATGTTTATTTTAAAAATATTTTACCCAAACTCATCTCATGATAGGAAAGTTTAGGTATGCATGTCGTCGTGGCCAGATCTAGTTATGTAAGGGTCAATCATTATAGTTTGGTATCAAAGCATATAAGCCAATTAGGCTTACCTACGTCAAAAGCGTCGTGATGTTTGATGATATGGCTTGTTAAGTGATGCCCTCAATTATGCCGAATATGTTGCTAAGTGGAGTTATCAGATAAGTAACGTAGTAAAGTTAGTAAGCATAAGTATGGGTAAGAGATGTAAGATTAGATTGTTTCCTTATTGCAAAAATACCTGTGTACTAGATGGCACCTCGACGAGTTCCAACATGACGAGGTAGGACTCGAGGAAAACCCACAGAGGTCCAAAATCAAGGAAATGGACAAATGTCTTATGTGTTACATACACAAGAAGCATCACAAATGCTAACATAGAATATGAGTAATGGAAGCACAACTTCGTCCACCACACAAGTTGTTAATGAGACAAATAACTCAAAAATCATTCGTGAATTTAGGAAGTTCGACCCTTCGAAGTTTGATGGATCATCTGTGGATCGAAATATAGCAAAAAACTAGATAGCAGAAATAGAAACTATTTTCTGTCACATGAACACCATAGAAGATCAAAAGGTGAATTGTGTCATCTTCATATTAAGAGGTGACGTAAAGTTCTGATAGGAATCCACAGTAAGAGCAATCAAAGGTTCGATCTCTTGCCAACAATTTAGATGGGCTTTTTACAACAAATACTTCTCCTTGACAATCAAATATCAAAAGAAGGTGGAATTTCTTAACCTTCATCAAGGGAACATGTCACTAGCGGAGTATGAATGAAAATTTGATTGCCTATCTTGCTTTGTACCCCGACTAGTAGACACAGAGGAAAAGAAGGTGGAAAGATTTATATGGGGCTTAAGAGGAGGTATTCGAGGCATTGTAACTGTGTTTCGACACAAAGAATAGGATCTATGCCACATCAAAAGAGGAAATTGGCCTTACTAATGGAAGTAGATCTTGTTGCCAAAGCCTCAACTTCTAAACTAGGATCTATGCCACATTAAAAGAGGAAATTCAATCAACAAGGTTTCCAACGTTTGCAAAAGCAAGCCAAAAATCCCCAACGGACTCAAGGTGCGTAATCACAGCAAAGGAACCAGAATTTCACATATCCTAAGTGTAGGCATTGTGGAAGGCATCATCAAAGGACAATACCTTCGAAACTTAAGAGTGTGTTTCAACTGTGACCAGACGAGTCACTATTCAAAGGCTTGCCCAAAGCTCGTGGACCAAGTACAAATCACTCATAATATCCAACCTACCATTATCAAGGTCACACAATAGTAGAAATGAAGGGTAATGTACCTGTAACAACTGCATCTTGATTCTCCACATCTTGACACGTAACATGAAACACCCTTTAAGTGTCCTATTTGGCCACAATTGAAACACACTCCTAAGTTTCAAAGGCATTTCCCTTTGATGGTGCTTTCCATAATTCCTGCACTTAGAATATGTAAAAGCTTGGTTCCTTTGTTGTGACTACACACCTTGAATACCTTGTAGATTGTTGGCTTGCCGCTATGAACGCTGGAAACCTTGTTGATTGAATTTCCTCTTTTAATTTGGATAGATCCTGGTTCAGAAGTTGAGGCTTTGGCAACAAGATCTACTTCCATGGGTAAGGCCGAGTCAGGGCGAGGGCATATTCTTTGTGTCGAAACGCAGTTACAATGAATCGAATGCCTTCACTTAAGCCCCATATAAATCTTTCCACCTTCTTCTCCTCTGTGTCTACTAGTCTGGGCACAAAGCGAGATAGGCGATCAAATTCTCATTCATACTCTGTTACTGACATGTCTCCTTGATGAAGGTTAAGAAATTTTGCCTCCTTTTGATAACTACCTGTCAAGGGAAAGTATTTATTATAAAAAGCTCGTCTAGATTGTTGCCAGGAGATTGAACATTTGATTGCTCTTTCTATGAATTCCCACCAAAACTTTGCATCACCTCTTAATCTTCTGGGGTATTCATGTGGCAGAAAAAAAAAATTCTATTTCCGCTATCTAGTGTATTGCTATATTTGGATCCATAAAGGATCCATCACATATCTAAGGTCAAACTTCCTAAATGATTTTTGAGTCATCTATATCATTAACTATTGGTGTGATGGACGAAGTTGTACTTCCATTACTCATATTCTGTATTAATATTTATAATGCTTCTGTTGTAAGTAACACATAAGGTGTTTGTCCATTTCCTTGATTTTGAACCCATTTGGGTTCACCTCAAGTTTTTCCTTGTCATGTTTGAACTTGTCAATGTTGCCATGTGGTACACACATATTTTCATAATAAGGAAACAATCTAACTTTAATTCTCTTACTCATAATGCTTACTAAATTTTTTGCTAGGTTACTTGTCTGAAAACCTCACTTACTAGGATATTGGGCATAACTGAAGGCATCACTTAACTGGCCAGGCCATCAAACTTCATGACCCTTCTGATGCAGGTAAGCTTAATTGTCTAATATGCTTGATACCAAACTATAACGACTTGATGCTTACATAACTAGATTTGGTCGCTACAACATGCATACCTAAACTTTTCTATCATGAGATGAGTTTTGGTAAAAAAAAATTAAAAGTAAACATCAAAACTTCTATTACTTCTATTAGTAAGTAAAAACTTTACAAAAGTTCTTTTTACAAAACACCAGGATCCATAAAAACAAAACATTGGCATAGTGGAACATAATGCATATATGACCAAAACAGTGAGTTTGATGGTTGGGCTTCTAAGTGACGTCTCGTCATGCCTCCTACGATGTGCCCTCACCTACTAAGTCTGTGGAATAGGACGAGTATATAATATACCTAATAAGTAGCTCTCACCTAAGAAAATGCCTAAATGCACAATCACATGCAACATGTTATAAAAACATATAATTAGGACCCAAAACATGAAATTGTCGTAACATGAGGCAATTGGTTACGCTTCCAACATGAGTTCCACCGCCCTAATAGGAAGATGTAGACTTAATCGAAACAAACTCATCTGATGATTAGTGGTAGCATGCAGTTAGTAGAGCCAGAGTCGCATCCAACATCAATCATTAACATAAACATAAGATGGGACTAGAGGGGTGCAACCATACATATCCTGCTAGCCCCTATCATAAACATAACATAAGGTTGGGTCTAGAGGGGTTCAACCATACATACCCTACTAGCCCTAGAAGCATAGTCTATACCTAAAAAGAACTTGATAACATAATCATGAACATATGTAATGCATGGGGTCCCTTATACAGAAACGTGTTTTAAGCATGTAATCCAACATAATAATAACAACGTAATAATGCAACATAACAAGGCACACTACCACAAAAACACTTAAAAAGAGGTGAGATAAGCTACTTACCTCTTTGGTTACTTCTATCTCTTTCTTATGCTTGGCTTGAGATAAGCTCCTTACCTCTTTGGTTACTTCTATCTCTTTCTTATGCTTGGCTTGGAATGATTAGAGAAGGCTTTAATAGAAAATTTATGGAAGACAAGTTAGAGATCTTTTATGAGGGCTTATGGGTGAAAGATTTGAGTGGTTCTTTCCAACGTTGTGTTACAAATGAGCCTCCTTGGGGTATTTATAGCCCTCCACTTCCTTAATAGAGGATGAGGATTGATTTAATTCAATGGTTTGGATCTTCCCTCTAAATTCTTCTATATGTTTCTTTATATTTCCATACTTCTCTATACATTTTTAGATTTCTCTATGTAATGTTAGTTTTACCTAGAATTTTCTAGATTATGCTAGATCTTCTTAGATTTTTATAGAATTCTCTAGAAACATCTAGGATATTCTTACATCTTCTAGAACATTCTAGACGTGTTTAGGATATTCACACACCTTTTAAAATTGTCTAGAGATATCTAGGGTACTCATACATGTTCTAGAACTTTTTAAAACTTTCTAGAATCTTATAGAATTTTCTAGAAGCTTGAAAATCTTTTGCACATTTTGATGGAAAAAGCATTATGGTGCTCTCGGTTTGGGTCATCTCCTCTTGGGCGTGCAGTATGCAGTTGGGCCGAGCCTTGAGAAATATGTTTAATTACTAAATCAATATTTTGTTTATTACTTATTTAATAACCAATAAGATTTGTGGGTCAATTTTAATTTTAGTGCCTTCAATTTAAAAAATGATCTTCACTTACTAGGACTAGAACAATCAAATTTAGTGTAGAAGCTTAAGAATTCATCACGTAATTTCCTATAATATTTTACATACAAACTTGTGATGTTATATATAGTAACTATCCCACCACTTGTCTCAGACATCCCTTTTTAATTATCCCATCACAATCTAGCTTGACTATCTTAATGAACAATATTTTTTGTACGCATGAAATCAACCGATTGTCGACCATATTTATATTTTTTTTTGCAGACATATAAATAGATCTAACCCTACTTTTTGTGCATGTTCAACTCATACATTATACTACTGTTAACTACTATTAAAATATGTTTTAGGTTTATTGATTATATAAATAATGATATTTTGTTCACATCAAGTGTAATAATTACGTGTACAAAATTGTAAAACATAGTTTTATTTATTAAGTTCACATTTCAAACAAGTGTCAAAATTTGGGAAAACATGTATGTAGTTGAATGATGAGACAAAAAGTTAAGCAAGAAAACAAACTAATAATAAATGTATAATTTTTTAGGTTAAAAAAAGCTGCCACATATACTAATAACTCAACCCAACTTTACACTCTAAACACAGACAATTATTACTTACCATAAACAATTATTACCAACTCAATTGAACCTTACCCTACATGTCAAATGCACCCTAATAAGAAATGGTGAGGAAACAAAATAAAATTTTAAACCAAAAATTAAAAGGTTACAATGGCCTAAAAGTTTGTTTTACTTTTTTAAATTTGGCTAAACAATTTCAGGAAATTAGTTAGAAAAATGAAAAGCATGGGAACGAATAACGAAGTACAAAAAAATATAAAATGCTAAAGATCATTCTAATGGGTTCTTCGTATGCACAAACCGCAAATGGTGATCCAACAAAGTCTTGATTAGAGAAAACAACTTAACCCACTAAAGATCATTCTAACGGATTCTCCCCTTGAATACAAAATTATAGACTAGAAATTTGATCTTCATCTAGGAAGATTGCAACATTACCATGGATGACAAGTTACGGAACTGAGCATGTCCCTCGATCGAGAGGTTAGAGGGTCAAACCCTACTCTCATATAAGTTATTTAACTCAAAAATAAACATAATAAAATACAAAATGAGTAATATAATCGATTACTCTGTTAGAGGGTCAGTTCCACCTCCAAACCTGAACTATTTTTCCATTAAGAATTTCGAAATATAACCAAAAAAACATACCACAGGCTCTCTAGAAAAAATCACAGGTAATGGAATAATCAGATAAACTGAACATGGAAATTTACCACAACCAATCAAAACTAAGAAAATCTAAATAAATTACATCACGCGGCTCGTTGCAGTACCCCATAGCCAGGCTGTTCGGATTATTAGCCCAACTCTCAGTCTCACAGCCAAGACAAAACCTTAAACTTCTCAAGAGTGTTTCATTGTCGTTACTCTATTGAAATGCATTTCCAGGCACTTAAAATGGTGCAAAGTTGTAAACACAAACATGATTAATAGGGAAGGAATGGTAATAACTATGGATGTATCAATCAAATATTTACCCCCTACCAAGGCATTACAAAGGATGTCTTTTCCACCAGGATGTGCAGCAGCCGTGACACCGTCAACTGTCAAAATTGACTTTCATCGTTGATGTTCAGGCCAGTTACCTGTGTACTAAAGTAACACCAAAGATACCTCAAGTAAAGCAGTGATGAGGTCTATTTTAAAGACAATGGCATAAGATATAGTGGTATCCCCCATTTATTATATATAGTTCTTAGGACATAAAATGTGTTGAAGCCATTTACCTGTAAATGCATTTACTACGTCTCATTATCCCATGGAACAAGTGAATCAAACCGACAAGATCATGATAGCTTTACATGCCAACACAAGTAGGTAGTTTCTATTATTCAACATACACTGCATCATTAACTACCTTTTGATAATATTACATTGCGGGTTACAGAAGCCAGTTCAGCTTTGAAAAAATCTACCCTTGTATCTTGAAAAAATCAATTGGGACCTCAAACATTTGGTACAACAACAGAGATTATAGAACAAAGATAAATCAAAATTGACTAAAAGAAAAGGAACTAACTAGTGACTCTTCAAGCTCCTTAAAGCCTCGATAGATAGCCTCAGTTTGGTTTTGTGGAAGGGCTAACCTACGAACCTCAGTCATATATCTGTTACAAAAGTTTAAGGGTAAAGTTAACACTCCTAACTTGAATATTTTCCTTATAAAAATGTTAATACATCAATTTAGATCAGTTAAAAATCTCCTAGTAAATCGTTGTCTCTTGGATTTGGCCCTAGGGGTGAAGCCTCACCAAGAGTTAGGGGGTTGGGCTGCACACGTAATGGGCCGGCACCCCAGTTACCAAAATAATAATAATAATAATTTTTTGAAGTAATTTAAATCTTCAAAGTAAATCAATTATTTGTCATTTGTCATGGTATGTATGACCACAACTTACAGTGTAGTATTGCTAAACAGAACTCAAATCAGAAATTTGACAATTAAGATTCAATATATCAAACAAAGTGAGTATCAACAAGCAAAGGAAAATCATGAAATTGACCTGTTAGCAGCGCTGGCTATCTTGTCCCGAACCCCTTGGTTGAAAGTAGCTATTTGATCCAAAGAGTATTTTCCAGCAAGAACTAGAGATGCTGCAGTTGCACTTCTACCCACAGTCTGTGAAGATATTGACATAGCCCACTCATGGAGTACCACTAACACAGATTGGAGGAGGCGTAATCTGAGTTTGGGTGATGGCAGAATTGCACCATTCAACAACAATTGATCATAAGCATTCAATACTGGCTCAGTTGCACCCTTGCAAACAGCAATAAGGGCTCTTGCAACATCATCATTCCCAATAGATTCGACACCTGATTCGGATCTCTCCTGTATAAAGACAATTATTACAAGAAAGAGCTGGTACCATAGCTATAACAATAATATCATCAATAGAAAAGAATAACGACACTTCAATACAAATATTTATAATTAAACATCACAAAATATCATCAAACATGTCTTTACATCAACGCACACAACCATACCAATGCAGCCTTCTCAAGGTGAAGACAAAGAGACTCCAAAGGTATTCCAGCTCCATCGCCAGGGTAAATGTGGAAGCCAACCCTTTTTAGTACTGAACAAGCTTCAGCGATGCCACCCGTAGATAGAGCTTGGTCAATTAATCGAGCCCAAGTTTCTCTGACGATACTAGTATTGCCATCAGAAGAATAGTTTGCAAAGTACAACATTTCCAAACATATCTGAAAACCGCAAGCAGAAGAATCCATCATCAAACAGAATAAAGAACAATTTAACGTAGGGATCTAAATTGTTCCCAAACATGATTTTGGATCAACTCTAAAAGTTACCCAACATTTTTTTTATGAAGAAACAAAAAGTCCCAAAAGGTAAAAATCTTAGTCTCATGCTTGATTATTCCTTTATTTCCTTGAATCACAAATACTTACCGGTTATAAAATTACATGTTCCCAAACAAGTAAAATCTTTCATAAATACAGATGGAAACAACTGAAGCAACACATTAATAGTAATAAGCAGTGTTTTTTAAAGCGCAAGACGCAATAAAGTGCAATAGTCTTCTGGAGCTTAAGCGCAAAGCACACAAAAAAAAAAAAAAAAACTGCGGGCTTTTCATGTTCGGCGCACTATATATATATAAAAGTAATACATAAAGAAGAAAGAGTATAGTAGAGTGGAAATATCAAAAAAAAAAAAAAAAAAAGACCCCTATACACAAGAAGCTTTGCATTTAGGCTTAGTAAATTTGATTTTTTTTTTCGTGGGCTTAAAGCCTTGGTGCTTCACGAAAGGCGCGGGCTGAAGCACACCTTATTTTGTAAGTCTTGCCTTGAAACCTGTGCCTTGAGCCTTGGCACGCCCGGAGGGCTTTTTAAAATATTGGTAATAAGTTTAACCAGCATGCAAATAAAACTACTACTACATCCGCATTTCCTACTACATTGACATTCACAGCATGTAAGGATCTCTAGAGGAAAAAAACTTCAATTATTTACATTAGACGCATAGAAAAAATTATTAAATTACTTCTACATGCCATAAATGCCTAACTGGATTCTCTCATTCTACTGGCACATTGCACTTCCAATTGACATCAACAATTTACTGTTTATAAACTTGACATTCAGTGTCAACCCATTGAACACTGGAACTTCCTAAACTCAGTTCAGAAAAGCTTATCCAAAAGTAAATCAGCGGGGATGCAAAAGAATTCCCCACAGATTTACCAACTTAAGAATAAACAAAGAGAGACAAGATAGCAAATCCTCAAATTCAACGAAGTAAAAAGACAAAATAGTTACCTCCCATAACTCAAATGGAACAGCATATTCATTGTATAGCTGAGTTATAGTCTTTAACTCCAATGAGAGCTCTTTAGCCTTCTGCCGAGCCATATTTGCAATACTAGAATTAGCAGCCAAATCATTATCTGGGATCAATTCATTTTGGACTGAATCAGATGTACTTGCCACGGCTTCTATTCTTGAAGCTAAAGCCTCCAGCTCCTCCTTAATTTTCATCTGGAAACGAAGAACAGCAAGTTTCCCTTCAAGCTGTTCAAGCAATCCATTGTCTAAGGTATCAGGGGTAGAACCTGCCAACCCCTTGCAACTGTTTGCATTCTTTGCTTGTAAAACAGCATTGCTCAAGTATTGGCACCTGAAGACAACAAGTCACTTAAAAGTACATAACCAAGATTTCTCCAAGCAAAATTTTTTCATGCCAAAGCAATAGTTTCAAGGAATCTCAAAATTGGACAAGACCTAAACCAAAGGCTAACTTGGAATTTTAGCTGTCTAACAAAAGCTGTAGAGCTCAGAATGACACAAACCAACCACATATTTTACACGGCATGCACAACTACATAATATGATGCTCCCTATTTACTTTTCTTTCTTTTCTTTTTTGAAAAGCATGATCTTTCATTTATATAGTTAAATAGCTACAACCTGAGTGTGAGTAATGGAAAAAACAAAACAAAGTACAGCGGTCATCCCCTTTCTCTACACTCCATAACCTTTTCTTTTCCAAAACAGAAAAAATTAAATTAAAATTCATCAGAAGGAGAATCATTTTTAAAATGCTTTGATAAAGAAGAACTCCACATAAACAATCCCTTTACGGACATCCAATAAAAATGAACCAATAAAGAAACCCACAAATCGAGAAATAGTCCAAAGAAACCCACATCAACAATGTAACTTTCTAACTCGAAGACTTCATGCCTATTTCTCATTATTTGTTGTTGAAAAATGCAAAAATTTCAATCAAGCTTTTTTATTCTTTTTGGTGAATATCAATTATCAATTTATAGTCCTAAACTTTGAGGGTTGTATCAACCTTAAACTAATAAGTGTATCAATTTAAACTCTAAACTTTTGTAAGTGTACTAATTAAACGCTAGATTACGTTATGTTTTGAAGAATATAGTATGAGACTTATGATTGAATCAATTAAACCCTAATCTTTTAGAAGAGTATCAATTTAGACTCTTAGTCAGGATTTCCTTGAGAATCGCCAATGCATCAACTCTAATCACCACATTTGAAGAAATTTGCACATGTGTGAGAGAGAAATGATGCATGAATGATTCTCAAAGGTAATCATAATGACAGGTCTACATTGATTCACTAATGAAAATTTAGGAGTTTAATGAATACAAATTACAAGTTTCTTTTTTTAGAAGAGAAATAGATTTCATTGATAAATGAAATAATTCGTGAAGGTATACAAATTAAAAGTTTCACACAATGTTTTTTGAACGAAGTTAGGAGGGTGTAAATTGATACACTTACGAAAGTTAGGGTCTAAACCGATATTATTAGTTTAAGGTTTTAGTTGATACAATCATCAAAGTTCAGAGGTACAATTTGATACTTTCCCCCTTTTTTTTAGTTCATGTGGGTGTGATGACTCAAACCCCTAACCTTTGATGTCTTAACCAGTTGAACTATGCTAGCTTTCATGTTTCACAAAAAACTTCCACACCACAGCCTTAATTGCATTTATCCATACAACATTGGTCTTCATTTATTGTCAATGCAACATGTTTACATCACTTAGCATCTAAATAGATGTGTATTGGTAACGGTCATTCAAAGAAGTACATGTTAGGAATTTATACCTCTCCTCCAAAGTAAGAACATCCCCAGGATCAGATGAGCGTCTACTAGCTAGTCTTAGCAGCACATGAGCAGCAAGCAAATGTTGCCGTTTCATAACATAATATCGAGCTAAAAGATCAAAAAATTTGGCTTCATTTGTTGCACCAACTGCTCCCGACTGACCAATAGGAGAAGCCCCAGCTGTTAGAGCTGAGACAGCTCGAACCTAAACCATGTAATAAAAATACGAAGACTATGTCAAACCAATAAATATTCTAGAAAAGAAAATTGCAAACTTATTACTGTTCAACTCTATAATATTTCAAAGCCAAGAAACTGGTGTGTCAGTAAGTTCTAAGTTGATAATTTTAAGCAATTTTGAACTTGTGACCTTTTCCCTTGCTATTAAATGTTTATTTCCACTTCTACCATATCATGGATGATAATGAAAATTTCAGCATCTTGATTCGACAGGTAACATGAAGTACATTATATAATCTCAACCATCAATATCACATACAAAAAGAAGCTAGTAACATGAGAGGAAAAACTAAACCTCTTGTATTGGATGCCGCCCAGCATTTTGCAGGAACGGTACCAAATCTGGTCCTCCATATTCTAACAATTCATTGTCAAGCCCCAAATCAATCATAGACCGATACAAGTAATCATGGAATATTTTATCTGGGGATTGAACTCCAAGCTGAACAATCTGGCATATATATTTACTACGTGTTGCCATATCGGGAATGGACCTTGAAGCAGCAGGCTTCATAGGAGATCCAAATTCCTTTGGTGAGACATCACCTTTTAGAGAACGTAGAGCACTTATAATTATTTCATAGCATTGTTCACGCTCGGAAAGTGCACGTTCTCGAGTAGCCAAATCAGTTTGATCATTAAAAGCATTGCCTCCAGGATCAAGAGCCTGGGCTTTCTGCAGAGGCAAACGAACCACTGCTTCATAGAATCTGGAACAGCCACTCATATTAATTATTGCACCAAATTCATAAAAATGCTACCCAGCAAACTCATATTGACTAGCAATAAGCCTGAAAATAAACTGACCTCAAATCCTCAAAACGTTTACATACAGTCCGTAAATCTGCAGACTCTGGAATTTTACTCAAACAATTAAAGGCTTCCCTAGCAAGATTCTCTTTCTCCATGGGGTCAAGAGTCACAGCAGCTCTCTCCAGACATTCCACGGCTAAGAAAAATTTATAGTCAGACTCTTTAAAGTAGCTTGGACAGCCTTCCCTTAATTTCCCACTGATGTCATCTACAGTTCCCCTGCCATCAGGACCAGTATAGTACTGGCAAACATAAACACGTCAATTCGAGGAATTTGGTCCGAAGCGAGATATAAATAATGAAAACCTTGTTTATCTTAAAATACGGCCTACATTAATAGGAATGATTATGTTGGATGCATACAAAAAACAGAAGCCAGAACGAAACAAGGGAGCCTCCACGAATAATCACAGTCAAAAGTAATAACAAAAATAAGAAGGCAATTCACAACACCAAAATGATAACAAATTTTTTTTTTTTTAAAAAAAATGGAAGCAGAAGCCCAGAAAAAAGAAATAAAATGGCCAGGAAAATGATATTTATGCTGCATTTGTTCTACAGATTGTCACCTTCCTGTACTTCTATAACAAGCTTCAAAGGAAGGAGCCTCCAGAATTCTTGTTTCTTAAATAGTTAAAAACGAATAATGAACAAGAGGAACATGAAGCTCATGTTGGTAACTTATGTGTGCTAATTAATAGATACATCATGTTGAACTTAGAAACAAAACCCTTCACCTGCATTAGAGCAGATATAAGTCTTGTAGCAAGATTATCACCCTCTGCTGAACAAACAAGCTGATTAAAAGTCAATTGAGCTATTGCCTGCCTAAAACTATCATCCAAGCCCTGAACCAAGCGTGTTAAGTGGTGTTGAGAAAGAAGCTGAAGCAAAAATAAAGCTTCAGCAGATCTAAGCAGCAGCTGTCTAATACATTCCATTGCCCTGACCTGCAGTATAACAAGCATAAAATCATGAAAAAAGAACGAAGTAAAAACATATCCTAGGAAGAAAAGGAATAAAATTCGTTGCTGCAAATTTAAACTACCTCCATGGCCGCCAACTCAGCAGGACTGTAAGGTAATCTCTGCCTTTTATTAGAAGCTCCAGTCCCAGCAGATTCCATGTTTCTTGTGTATGTACCAAAAATGCTTTTCACCATATTCCGATCACTAGAAACAAGATCTGAACCACTACCATAAAGAATAGAACCTGCAACATCTCCCAAGCCAGCTACACAACCATAAAGTCCTCTTCTCTGGTTCCTTCTTGACCTTAGGAACTTTTCAAGAGCACGGAGCTTGTGCTCAAGGATTTGCATGGCTCCAGCAGAAAGCCTACATACAACTAATCCATTGTGTGTAGTTGAAGAATCTGAGATACCTTTAACAGCCACAACAGGAAGTTCCCAGAGTGGAAAAAGCAATCTTGATGAACACAAGCAGAGCCCTTCATGTGCACCTGAAAATACTGGCACAGCCTCCTGAGCAACCTGACCCATGCTAAACCCACCAGCAGCAGTTCTTGTGTCTGACAAGGCAGTATTGCCTCCAAGTTGAGGCATCCCAACAATTCTAGGATCCTCGAAAGCTTCACCTGCCTTGTCTGCAATAACATTGGTTATGAGAGTTTCACAGTGGACAATCCTTGAAGCCAACATTAGACACATGGCAGCTGCTTCACCAGCTCCAAACCTTTTGAAGAAGTCTTCTAAAATTGATCTTGGCGAATTAGACTCAAACAACCTTCTCAAAATATCCACAGGCCTGTTGAAAGCTATATCCATCATGCCCATGGTACTGAATACAACAAGTCTCCTCCTAGGTAATATGTGTTGGGTAGATAGGTCTCCTCTTGCCCACAGTTTTCCAACTGCTTTTTCACTATGCTCATCTGGGAAATCTGACACCCCAAATTCAATCTGTGAATATAAAGACTGCATAGTGGCTGCAGCATCTGGTAAGGGTAAAACATCTGCTACAAAAAGCATTCGACCTTCAACAGGAAGAGAAGAAACAATTTCCCTTAAAGCAAAAGAAGTCCTTGCATTTAAGGTTGAAGTACCAGATATGGAAGATTGTGCTACCGGATCCTTGCTCACAAGGAGAAGTGAAGATATAGTTGGTGGTGATGAATCAGAGAGGACTAAAGTCCCAGCAGAGTAAAATGCTGTCTCAACCTTCGGCAACAACTCTTCATTTTGAGGTCTACCAGAAATAGAGTTGGCACCAAATGTAAGTCCTCCGCCAACACCTAGAGGAGGAGAAGGCCTCGTAGCCACAACTTTTAAACAACTTGGCGTCTGATGGTTGGAACTATATGCACCCAAGCTTCCATTTGATGATGAAGTGGTTAAATACATCCTTCTACCATCAGATAAAACCGCTAGAAGGTGTATTGACTTTGATTCAAGTGTAGATAAGAGTGATATGCAGACAATAGATGGCATTGTTGATCGACTCATAGCTCTAGGTCCTTTTGACTGTCTACTTCCATAAGTTCCATTTCTTTGATTGATCAGATTTCTTTCTTCTGCTACTTTCTTAAGCGGTCCATCACCATTGGACCCCAACACAAATACTTGAACTTTCATTTCCTCAGTTCTTGTATATAAAATGCATCTTTCACTATCATAGATCATCTCAACAATGGGATCAACAGCTCCAAACTTGAATACATTTGGCACAACCCATCTGAAAGATACCAGGTGCTTTTAGGTTAGTGTAGAAACCTAGAAAATTCAGGTACCACAAAAGAAGTAAAATGCTGTGAGCATATTCATTACACAGTAAACTTAATCAGATGAACACAGCACTACTTGGTCAGCTGGAGTAATTCAAATGGGTAAAAATCACCTGTTCCAAATAAGAATGCAAAGGAAAGGGAGACTGAGTCTCCAAGTATACAAATTTATAAATAAATAAAAATTTTAAATTTTAAATTATTACTTCATATCATTAACAAACCAGCATACACAAATGTAAGACCGTCAAAAAGGAGACTACACCCCACAGTTATAACTTCTATTAATTTAGTCCCACTGGATACCTTGATATCACACTTCCTAAACCAGAAGTAAGGCAAATTTTATGACATCGCTTTTGCCAACCAGAACCAGATGTGTAATGAAGCTCATAAATGTTGCCATCACGGCCAGCCAAAAAAATTCGCCCTTTGTCAGTGCAAGTGATGCAAGTCATAGTGACTCCATCTGACGCAATAGTATACTCTGGCAAAGGCTGGAGCGAAATCTCTGCATATGGATCCATACCATCAGCACCACCAGAAGAGCATACTCCTACAAGAATCAACTGGTAACAAAAAGATGCTGAGAAGAAACAAAGAAACTATTGACAAAAGACAAATCTAGGAAGGAATAAAAGCAGTTAACTAAACTTCGGGTTTTGGGACTTCAGCAGTTAACGATTAACACAACTGTTATCATTTACCTTAAGCTCAGTGAAAGATACCAAGATGAGTATTTTCTATGTATGCGCATCCATTTGCATAGAAGTGTTTTAACAATATCTGCCTACCAATAAAGTTCACAAAAGAAGCTTGAAAATAGAACCTAACAAGTGCTTTACCTCATTTCGTTTTGTCTTTTATACGTTTAGTTTATGACTTTTTTATGTAGGCTTTTTATTGCCTTCATTTATCAGTGGGAGTGGATTTTTAAAGCTCACGAAGGGTGATAAGAGACTTTTGGTTTATGTGTCACATGCCATGTTGGATGACACCCTGCGAAAAGTTTCTTTTTTTTTTTTCAGAATAATTCAGTTCAACTTCCTGTATTCACTAGAATGCATGTGTACAACCAATAGAATGAACACAATTTTTTGCTTTCTTTAGCTCCACAAAAGAATGCATCAGTAAATGAGAAGAAAACAGGTGGATTGAATGCATTGAAGGTCCTCAATTTAGCAGCAGCAGTACTGCTAATTTTTCATGTGATTTAGTCAGGTGACACGTTGGGAAAATGAGTGAGCTCGAACAAACAGTACAGCATATATGCTGATAGAAAGCACTTGGAGCCCACTGTCAAATATGACATAGAAAAAGAAACTTTACAACATAGTTAAACCTAAGCTATGCGAGTGTTTTAACCCATGTAAAAAAGTACAACATGTCTTTAAAATTTTGGAGAAACAAGGTACAAGAACAATGCAACATCTTTCTGAATACACCAAATTGTAAATGATCTTTTTTTTAAAAGGAAACAGAATTTTTTATTTATGAAATGAAAAGAGTCTATTGCTCAAAATACAAGGAGAAGTTTAAACCGCTCTAAAGACTAAACCATATTATAACAAGGGCTACTGTTATTGTTAAATAGAGAAATTAACATGGAGCTTAGAAAGAGAACAACATGAGGATGCATTTGACGGTGCTGCTTCAAAACGCTCTACCCATGAAAGAGCTTTATCATGGAGAATCCTTTTATCTAAAAAGACATGGGACCTTCCCTAAGCAAGAAGAGACACTGGCAAAAAGTTCTAGCCAGTAAAAATGTAAAGTATCATTTCTGTTCGTTTAAAAGCAAAAGCTGGCTCCACGAGTGAAAGAAATTTGGAGCTTTCCTTGTGTACACCTAGTAGAGCCAGTAGCATTAACCTCTGGAAGAACCCCTAGAAATTGATCAATGAATGACCTTTCAAGTATTTGTTTCCTAAGATGTAAAATGTACTGCCTTCCATTAAAAATCTAATCAGGGCTGGGATGACTTAGAAAGAGGTTGAGCCTCCTTGTTAGAAAGAACTTTCTAACCAAGAGGTTCCAACCTCTATGTGGCCTAACTTAATGATATAATGCAGAAACCCAACCAAATTAACAGAGTGACCGTAGACACTGAAGCTTCAAGAGTTCTGGTATGTTTTCTTGAGAATCTTGTTTCTAACCATGCACTGGTTAAAGATGCCACCTTGGACAAGAACCTTATCAAAGCTATTCGAAACCAGAAAAGTCACCAAAAAGTTAAATTCTTTGTCTAGATGGAGGCTATGGGTATGTCAACACAACTGAGAATATCTAGAGAAAACATCCTATGTGCTAGTTTTTTACTACTTTTGCACCTTGCATGATCATTTTTTTTCTTTTTTTTGGATAGAAGCAACTACTTTTATTGAGAAAAGATGAAAGAATACAAGGGCAACAAAAAAACTAGCGTTCAAAACCCCTCTAGAGAAAAGGATTCCAACTAAATTAAATGCTACCTAGAGGATAATTACAAAAAGATCGATCAATTTAGACCAGTCTAAAAGATAAGCATAACAGGTAAAGGACAAAAGCAGTGTTGGGAAATTATTACCTCTGCTGGTGTAGCTAGAATTAAAAGATATTGTATTGCCTCAACAAAAACACCAGGCTTGGATATGGTGAGGCCAACGGCACAGATGGCTTGCTCCTCCACATTAAACTCTGGACATTGACCATCCCTGACCAACATGAAGTGATAAAGAAATAAAATACACCATAACTTGACGAGGTAGCTATACTTCAATGAAAAGTACTCAATAAACACCTATTAATCCAATTCCAACTTGTAAATTATATATTTCTGTTGTATACTAAATGAAATATACATTTCTTAGTTCGCAATTGGTGAAGTGAAATCAAGAAAACTCTTATTAGCACTTTTTTAACATGTGGACAGCTTCCTGATAGGCTATTCATAGGACTACTGCTACAGTTTAAGAGAAATTAGCAGTAGCAATACCACTAATGTGTACAACTGCTACTAATACAACGCTTATGTGCACAGCTAGAAGCAAGGCATCTTCTTGAGAAGTGCACCTCAAAAAACTTGTGAAACACTTCGTCTCTGTTTAGGAGTCCTTAAAAATTTTCCTCGCTTCACCTATCTAACTCATGATACATGGAGAAAAAGGTGGAGAAAAAGGTAGGATGGTTATTTTGAAGCAATTCATGTTATCTTGGTCAAAATATGATTGAACTATTAGAGCAAATTTCAACGGGAAGAATTTGCTTTTTTTCATATCCATGAGTCTAGACTAGTTCGTGTGCATCTCGACTATTCTCACAAAAAAACCATATGACCCAATTGCATTGGTTGTCAACAAAACTATTAGGATATCATATCCTAGATAGGTTACTATCATAGCTTGAACACATTCTCCTTAAACCTAGTACTAAGAAAAATTAGGAATGTTATTTAGGTAGTAATCGTAGTCGAGGCATAGTTATAAATTTTTGAACAAGAAACAAATAGTAGCATGATTGTAATTGTAATATTTCAAGGAAAATACTCACTTGTATAGCCTTCCTCGAGGGCTTTCTCTATCACACACACGGGACTAATTCACAATAATCTAACTAGAATCCAAATCCCCAAATTCCCTTTATTAATAACCACTCTACTGTACTAATATCCTAATAGCATTCCCAATGCTTACCAATGCTAGGTTGCTAGGTGACTAACGGGTTCATAGGCTGGTTTGGATTGGATTGAAAAATACTTCAAATGGGCTGTTCCTATTCCAATTTTCATTTTGTCCTAGCAAAGTAACCTTTTCACAACTTTTTCCACTTTATTATGAAGAAGAATATCAACTTTCCTACATCAAAAGACATGGCTCTTTAAAATATTTAACTAAGAACGTTCCAACACTTCAAAATAATTGATTCTCTGGACATGAAAATAAATCGATGAAACATCAATTCCAAAATCATCACAGTTACAAATACGTTAAACATTAACAATTATTGCAACAAACGATGTCGTGGATCAAAATTAGATGTCAAAATACACATTAAGAATGGAATTATCTAACATGGCCAAATAATACTCACCGCTTGTCAAATCGCCAAAGAAATAAAGAATTATCAACAGATGCCCAAGCTCTTCGTATTTCCGGAAATATTCCACATAAGGCAGTTCCTTCCCCTCCAGCAGCATTATATCTTTCTATAAGCACTGGAGGTAACTCCCAAGTATCCACCACTTCCACTAGAGGAGGCCACTATAAAAGCAGTAATGAACATAAAAGCATGCTTAATACAATTTCTCAATTCAAAAAAGTAAGCAAGGTTGTACTTCGCCAAACCATTCAGCTGATGGTATTACAAACAGACAAGACTACTTGTAGAAGATGCAATGTTAATATTTCTTGAAAGTATCAAAATTTAGATAATACTAATCAAAATTTGATGATGGTAACACCAAATAAATATATATTAAAAAACACTATAATATAAAACATATATCAAATTTTACGAATTTTTAATCAATATAAAGCCAAATTCATGTAGAACTTGCCTAAAGACTTCCATAAAGAAAAATGACAAGTTGTGTAAAACTAGTTTTGATGTAGAACAAAAGAACCCCACAAATATCGCATGCCGAGAAGAGAATAAGCTACTAATTGGGGAAAAAAGAGAGAGAGAGAGAGAGAGAGAGAGAGAGAACAGAGTATTACCAATATCATAAACCTCGAACTTCAGAAAATTTTCAAAACAACCCATCATAAACCAACATTCATAAATGCATTTATCCATCAAAAAAGCCTCAAGCATCAACAATTACCTCTCTGGGGTGGGTTGTATACGGATCGCTAGAGTATCTGGAAGCTTCCAGCGCTTCCTCCAGATCAAGTTGAGTGGCAACTTCTCTGGCAATGCGGTCGCTGATGACAACACCAGCATTGGTGACATCGCGCAGCACGACGTCCTCATCCAATGCCATCTTGTGTGGAACCCTAAAACAAAATTTGGGAAGCGGAATTGAGAGCAGAAACCCTCTGGGATTGGAGGGTAAACGGCGTAGGAATTTTGAATGAGCGTAGTATAGAAGTATATTCCTTGGTTTCTGTACAACTAAACGTTTGGGAATCAAGAGAGAGAGAGAGAGAGAAGAAAGTTCAGTAGCAAAGAGCTTGGGAGTGTTTGAGCCCTTGAGGTAGGGTTTTTGAGCGGGTTCGCAGTGGCGGGGAAGTCAGGTCAAATTAATTGGGAGCCTCGTGAACCCGGTTCAGACCGTCAGTCGAACTGGCATAAAATACAATACTATTTATACACCATTCTTCTTTGTAACTGGGTTCGTAATTGTTACAAAAATTACCTTTTTAATACTCAAGCTTTGTGTAAGAATAGATGTATTTGATTATTGAGTTTTTAAAATGTGCTTTTTTTTTTTACTTTGAGTTATAATAAAATGTGTATTTGATCTCTATTTTAACATATTTTTAAAAATAGGATTAAAAGGTTATTAAATAGTTTTTATATTATTTTAAATAATTTTATAAGTTATTATTTTCTAAATTAAAATATCATATAAGATATAATTATTGAAAATAGAAAAAAAAAATAATACTTCAATGAACTTTTTAAATTTATTTTTCAAAATATTATAATTAAAAAGATACATTTTGAAACTCATGGATCAAATGCACCTCTACTTAAAACTCAAGAAGTACATTTTGATAACACAAGGACCAAATGCACTATATTTTATAAATTCAATAACTTAAATTTTGAAAACTCAAAAACCAAACACATATTCTTCTAGGCTCGAGAACTAAAAAAAAGTAATTTTTTTTAATGTATAATGAAAGTGGTGAAATTTGAATTTCTATCTTTTTAGTTTACAATAAATGTTTTAACCTATTAAGTTATATGAGGTTGATGAGATGTTTCAATCTCTAAAGTTTTTATTTTATTTTATTTTGTCTATTTAGTTCATACTGTGTATTTAAAAAAAAAAAGAAAAACTTCAATTTACTTTTTTAACATGTCTATTGAATTTTAACGTGTCTATTGGTAAACGTTTAAATTGGACAATAATAAGTTTACATGGCTCCACAATTAGTGAGCTAAGTATGAGCTCAAATGAGAAATGAGGCATCCTAAGAGGGAAATTAGGGGGGGGGGAATGTTGCAAACTTCTTAGAAATTCATAGGAGAAATTAGAAAATCTAAATGTGAAAAATATTGTTTGACAGAAGTGCACTAAAATATGATGGTAGAGATTCGAAATTTCAATAATTTGTGTTAAATTATTGTTGGGGTTTATATCTTAAATTCATGGTTTGTATTTTGTAAACAAAAATTATTTAATAAAATAAATTGTTGTTTTATTTGACAATTATTCTTTCATAACTCAATCCAATAAACTAAAATCTAAGGTTATATAAGGTAACTTGAACAATATGTAATTGACATACAAGTAGATAATATTCAAGTAATAATCTAAATGGTCTATAGTACATGGATAAGGTGAGGTCCCTTATCCTGGTAACATTATGGATATTGGCCCACTTTGTAACCTTTACAAATGATGCAATCCAAATCGTTCAAGTGAAGACATGTGAGGGTATCCTATACAATGAGTTTGTATAAGATCAGACCACGAAATAATTAGTTTTTCTTTGTAACATCTTTAACTAAATATTAATGTTTCATAAGATGACCATAGGTAACTGATATGAACGTATAAACCCCAATCATGCAATATGAACATCAAGAACGAGACCTACACGTTGTCCAAGTTTACACTACCCAAAGAAGAAGAATTGTGTGAAATCAAGAAGAATAATTGAGTTAGACAAGCCACAAGCTCCTTGAAGATCGACCCGTGCTTGCCATTTTGCTATGGTTTGTGGTAATAATTGTGACACCCTAACCTTTAACCTAGTTGCTTAAGAGACATAAAGAAAGGATACTAGGGTAAATGGTGTAAACTTGGATCACAAGCCTGTGGAGTTAGAAAAATTTTGAGACAGAAAATCTAGGTTTGTGAAGTTAGCCAAATTTTGGCCAGTTTAAGGGACACTAGGCGTTGAGATGAAGAAGAGGAAGAAAAGTGTTTGTGGCAACTTGAGTTTTGGGTTGAGGATAAGTTGTAGGTGAGTTTGGAAGAAAACCATGTTAAGTGATTTTCGAGTCCTGGATGACAAGGTGGCATATGAGCTAAGGAAATTTCTAAGTGTCACAATTATACTTGGAGAACTCAACTATGCTATGAGAAGGCAAGGCTTGGACGCATAGCTTGGAGAAAAAGAGAGGAAATCTCACTAAGTGTTAAAGAAGGAAAAGTTGGAAGCATAGTTGGAGCTAGATGTGAGTTGGACACATACTTGGGAGGTGAACCACCATGTTGGACACATGGTTGGTGAGTGTGGACGCATGGTGACCATTTTGGGAGAAAATTGGTTAAGTGTTGAAGTGTTGGAAAGAAACTTAGGTCTTGGAAAAGAGGGAGAAATGCATAAAGCAAAGTTGAAGAAGAAACCTCATTCTACTTAGGGTTGGACAAATAGGCCAATCTTTTAGGAAGAATTGGCTAAGTGTTGGATGATTTGGAGAGTTGAGAAGCAACCCTAAGGAAGGTAAAGTTGGGTTGGATGCATACTAGGGAAAGATAGTTGAAAAATGGCTAAGTATAAAGGCTTAAGAGAGGAAAGTTGGAAGCATAGACTCGAGAGGCACACCATGAATGCATACGTGAGGAACTAAGGAGTTCATGGGGCCATGTTGGGAGTCTTGGACGCATGGATCAAAGAAAAGAAGGTGTTGGACGCATAGCTAAGGAATTTGGAGGAAACCACACACATAATAAGCTTGTGTCACACATGGAAATAACGTCATTTCAAATCACGACACAAATGCCCTTGACTCGACCAGCATCGCCAAGCGAAGGTCGAGAGTGAAGGGCCAAGGCATTGCCAAAGCCACTGCACGAGGATGTCATTGCATGTAGACAAGCTGCATATGCCATCGGGCCACGCCCATGCCTCAGGCGTGTGCCTTCGACATAGCCGGACCCCCAGCTGAGTGCCTTAGCAGACGCCCATGTGAGTTTGGCACATGATGAAGTGGCTGCGCAACCAGCCACGAGTGTGCAGTGTGCACGTAGTGCCAGCACGCACAAGGTTGCCAGGCGTGCATGTTCGATGCATGCCCACTGATAACTTGTAGAAATACAAGTTATTATAGTCTTTTTCTTAGAGAAATAGAGATTAAATAGAGAATCATGCGGCAGTTTATGTTGATTTTTACCAATAAATCTTCCTTTGCGTTCTACTCTTGTATTTTTATGAAGATAATGATTTTACCACTTGTTGCGCGATAATTTTGTATGTGTAAATTGTCCTAACGCAAAGTGTTAAATGATGTGTTTATGCGTTTAACATGTCATGCTTTGAACATGCTATGCGTTCTATTACTATGTGTTGGTGGTCTTGTCAAGTTTTCCTATCCTTTACCCAAGTATAAGCAAAGGAATAGGTGTCCTCGGTGAGTCCGAGGTCGAACACAGGGATTATATTGATTCAAATTTTAGTTGGATTTCATGCGTTACAGGGGTAACCAATAAATATTTGAAAGTTGTTTTTAATCTAAAGAAAGAAATTGTTTGTACACTAGACTAAAAGTTGTGAAAAATGGAAAGCATGCGACACAGCAAGTTTAGCTAAAGATGTGTGTGAATGGATAAAGAAAAAGGGTTCGGGTTGATTAACATCTAACGTCGGAAACGCACAGTAGTACTCTATTCATACTTGCGACTCTTCTCCCGGTTGTCAGTCGCTATGCGTTATATGTCTATAACGCATAAGAGAGTGTTAAGAACCAAGGTTATCCCCATAAATAGGTAACACTACTTGGCCCTTGTCAATTGAGTTCCACAATCACTTACCCTCTCGAGCAGTCTGATTATTACTACTTATATCGATTCGTCAGATGGACATAAGCATCGGATTAAGCTCGCAATTGACAAGATAAAATAGTTACACTGTGGTTCCTGGTTAGATGCTAACGCAACCCTAGACCCTTGAGTGATTAGTTACTCATGGTTTGAAAGTAGAAAGCGGAAAGTTTAGAGAAATGAGTAGACATGGAAGATAATTGTATTGATGAAATAAGCTACAATTTTCGATAAGTTCAATTCCTTGATACAAATCTAAAATTAAGATAGACAATGAGAAAGAAAGCAGGGAAGGCGTCAATGTCTTGTGTCGCCCGGATGGAAGCGTGAGGCTCTGCTGTGAAGTGGTGCGGCGGAGGGAAGACTCTTCTCTCTCGAGCTATTCGTCTCCGGCTGAAGTCTGAGAGAACTCTACTGTCACTTATGGAGTTCTTTCGAGAATCAACAACCTTTCTCATCTCGTAGAGCTGCCCTTTTATAGCTGATACAATCGCAGTTAAAGACAAATCTGCTTGATTGATGGCGAGATTGATACTGCGTCCATCTCGCCTGATTGCGTGATTCTCGGGCCAATTAAGATCCACCACTTTAGCCACAAATCATGTTCATCAATCATCCGTTAATCTCTCAAGATTCCGATCTGATTCTCAGCGCCTTGTCTTAACGGTCGTCTACGCGTCCATGCATAGTTTGGCCGATGTCAACGCGTCATAGGTTGTTAACGCGTAGTTATGCGTTGAGTTGTTGTTAATGCGTCGTCAGGTTGTTTGCGTTCCGTTCAGATCATGCGTCCACGAAGAACAGATTGCTAACGCGTCGTCCTGCGTTAAGAAGTCATCAACGCATCGTCTGCATTCCTGCGTCAAAACATGCATTTTAGGCTCAAAAAGTGGTAAAATGATTATCTTCATAAAAATACAAGAGTATAACGCAAAGGAAAATTTATTAATAGAATTTAGCATAAACTACCGCATGCTTCTCTATTTAAACTCTATTTATCTATGAAAAAGGTTATAATAACTTGTATTTCTACAAGTTATCACCACTTTTTGAGCCTAAAACGCACGTTTTAACGCAGGAATGTAAACGATGCGTTGATGACTTCTTAACGCAGGACTATGTGTTAGCCATCTGTTCTTCATGGACGCATGATCTAAATGGAACGCGAACAACCTGAAGATGTGTTAACGACTTCTCAATGCAAGACTATGCGTTAGCAACTTATGACGCGTTGATATCAGACCAACTCTCTTTGAACACATAATGACCAAAGACGCAAGGCGCGAAAAATCAGATTAGAATCTTGAGAGATTGTCAGAAGATTGACACACATGATCTGTGGCTAAAGTGGTGGATCTAAATTGACTCGAGAATTACGCAATTAGGCGAGATGAACGCATGATATCAATTTCGCTGCCAATCAAGCAAATTTGCCATTGATTGCAAATATAGCATCTATAAAAGGGCAGTTCTGCAAGATGAGAAAGTGTTGTTGATGCTCGGAAGAATTCCTAAGTGACAGCAGAGTTCTCTCCAGACCTCAACCGGAGACGAATAGCTCGAGAGAGAAGAGTCTTCCCTCCGCCTGACCACTTCACAGCAGAACCTCACGCTTCCATCCAGGCGACTCAAGACATTGACGCCTTTTCCTGCTTTCTATCTTATTTTGCTATCTTGATTTTAGATTTGTGTCAAGACATTGAGCTATCTAAAGTTGTATTCCGTTCATCAATATATATTTCTTCCATGTCTACTCATTTCTCTGTACTTTCCGCTTTTTACTTTGAATCCATGAATAACTAATCTATTAAGGGTCTAGGGTTGCGTTAGCATCTAAATAAGAACCATAGTGTAACTATTGCATCTTGTCAATTGCAAACTTAATCTGATGCTTATGTCCATCTAGCTAATCGATATAAGTAGTAATAATCAAACTGCTCGAGAGGGTAAGTGATTGTGGAACTCAATTGACAAGGCCAAGAAGTGTTATTTGTCTATAGGAATAACCTTGGTTCTTAACACTCTCCTATGCGTTATAGACATATAACGCATAGCGGCTGACAATCAGGAGAAGAGTCGCAAGTATGAATAGACTATCACCATGCGTTTTCGATGTTAGATGTTAACCAACCCGAACCCTGTTTTTATCCATTTATTCAAATCATTAGCTGACTTTGCTGTGTCGCATGCCTTTCCATCTTCCACAATTTAGTTTAGTGTACATGTTATCGCTTTCTTTAGATTAGAAACAAACACCTCTCAACTATTCTTGGTTACCACTGCAATGAATACAATCCATTTAAATATAGAATCAACATAATCCCTGTGTTCGACCTCGGACTCACCGAGAAAACCTACTCCTTTGCTTATACTTGGGTAAAGGATAGGAAAACTTGACAGATCACCAACGCATAGCATTTAAGCATAAGTAAGACGCATGGTATGTTCAACGCATAGTATGTGAAACGCATCATCATAGCTTAACTTGCACATTGCGTTAGTAAATTCCATTCCACAATTCCATACACAACACCCACGATGCGTTCATGACGGAAACCCCACATGCGTGCCCGGCAAGTGTCGCCAGTGTACGCCCATCGTCAACTCATCAGGCGTACACCGCGTACAAACCATGCGTCCAACGGTGTCCCTAGATGCATGGAAGATCCTAGACGCATCGGGAAAGTCCCAGAAGATTCTAGACACATTGAGACGAGGCTAGAGGCCTCGATAAGCCTCTAGGCGCATCTGGAGAGGCGGACAGGTCACTGGGCAGGGCCAGCGCCCATGCCCGGATGCTCAATGTTGTGGGAAGGACCTGGAAGACACGGGAAAGGCCTCAATTGTGCACCCAAGGCCCCGACAGCATGAGAAGCCTCCAAAACAACCTTGAATGGGTGAGGATGTGCAGGAAGACTCTCGACTGTCCTGAAGAACTTGAGAAGGTGCCCGACAGTGCTAGAGAGTGCGAGAAGCCCCTAAAGCGTATTAGACGTGTCTAGATAGTTCTAGAACCTTCTATGACAGTTGGACATGCAATGTTAATAGCTAGAAGGCCCTCGATAAGTCTAGATAGTTCTAGCTTGGGCCTAAGTCGGTGCAGTCTAGGCTTGTACATAGGATTGTCGCCCTTGTACATTCAAGTAGAGTCTAGATCCTTCTTGACCGGCATAGTAGGTTGGCCATGGTAGCTTAAGTCGGCAAGCCCTCTCTATAAATATGAGGAGGGGCCCTCATTTGTAACCATAGAGTCGAGAATCATCAATACAAGCGCATACCTTAAGCTTGAGCGATTCTCACCGGTTGGTGAAGCTCCCCACTAAGCTCTCATTCACTCAAACTCTCAAGTCCTCTTTGCTAGCCCATTTCCTTTGCCAATCTCACCCGATTGTGCTAGGGAGGAAACGATCCTTAAAACCTCAATAGGCTTACTTGGTGTGACCCTTTGACAGTAGGATCACACAAGTGCCACGCGGTTGGTTAGGTTGAAACACTAACCACGTCACATTTGTGAGCATAAATATAACTAAGTGTGGGAACCTCGGGACAAGTTGGACGCATACCTCCTACAAAAGGAGATTTTGGCTAAGTGTTGGACTCTTGAAAGAAGCTTGGACGCATAGAATAGAGTGTTGAACACATAGGAGGGTTTTGGCAAGGAAATTTGGCTAAGTATCAGAAAGTTGGAAGAAGAAAAGAGAGCAAAAGAAGTCAAACCCCAAAAGCATCACCATGAACGCATGGTATAGGGACGTTGGACGCATGGTCCCTATCCGGAGACTAAGTTGGACGCATGGTGCGTATGTGTGGTGCTAAGTGGCTTCATTTGGACATAACACTTCATAAGTAGGAGGTGTCGGGATGCATGACAAGAACACATGCAAGGAAACACTTGGTTGGACGCATGGACACTTCCCATGCATGGTGACATGTGGGAGCATAGATGTCAACCTTTGGAGGCAAAGGTTGGATGACAAGGTTTACCATCCAACTTCTATAAATAGGACTAAGGGGGAGAAGAAAGCCACACACCCCCAAGAAGTTTCAAAGTTCATTGAGAGAAAGGAGAGAAAGAAGGTTAGAGGAGGGAACTTGCTTCTAAGGAAGGTTGGTAAGTGTCCAAGTGCTATTCTTTTTGCTGACTATGAGCTGTTTGCAACCATAAATGTAACACCCCTATCATATATATATATATATATATATTTACCTAGGAGCGAGTGTTAAAACTATTCTTCATCCTGCTAACACTATTATATACATATTTATATATCAGAACCTGCTGGCATTAGACTTAGCTTATACAATAGTTATGCAAAGATCTATTGATAGGATAGCACTATGAGTAAGATTTAAGAGGCCATGTGTAATATTTACAAGTATGCCTAATGATTCTCACTATGCCACTCAAAATAAGTATAATATCTACATAGGGTTGGGGTTTACAAGTTCCCAAGTACAAAATCCTGATTAGGCCCAGATGAGTCTTGATGGTAGGCTAAGCACCCCGAACACGCTCGCTACCTGGAAAGAAAACATCAAAGAAACGAGAATTTATGAGTTATAATGCTCAGTGAGTGACTATCTAAAATATATACTCAATAAAGCATAACTACAATCACTAGTATAATCTGCTTAGTCACGCACTGTAAACTTGCAACTAACTATAATCACACAACTGAGTTTCTTTTCATTAAACCTTAGTTGAGGCGGAGCGAACTCAACGTTCCCAATGTCAATAAACCTTAGTTGTGTGGAGTAATCTCAACACATCAACGTCAAATGCCTTCTATTATGCTTATATGTCTGTCTGATCTCGGGCTGCCCGTATACCTTCTCATGTTCTTTGATATTAGGGTCCCAGTGAATACTCAATCACCTTCTCTATGTCCTTTGGTGAGAGCTTCATAGAAATACTAGGGCTGCCCATATGCCTTCTCATGTTCTTCAGCATTGGGTCCCATTTCAATCTTTCTAGGGTACTGACATGCACATCATATTAATCATAAATTAACATAAATCATGATACCTCAAAGTTTTCAGATCATTCATCTACCAACTAGCTTGGTTAGACTTAGGAACATCAACTAATACATTTTCAAACTTTATCTTACATATAAGATATGTTCTAGTTTCATACATATGAGTACACTCCAAATCACGATTCACAGATATTACTAAGCATATAGAAAATGATAATCAAGTAGGCTTATCTCAAACCATAATGTCACACACAACTTATTCTGAGCTCCGAGCGGGTTATACGCTTTCCCTAGCTCCTCTTGGCCTGTAAACACACCTTTTTCGTGTTAGACATTTCTAATATTCCTCTTTATATTCACTATATTTGCTTAAACATCTCAAACATGTGTTTCATCACTAGTCCTTCTCTTCTTTACAACTTTTCATAATGAGCGAGATCCACAAGTATCAGCGAGATTATTAGTGAGACCTATTTATAACCATGCAGCATTAACGAGACCAGGCTTAGTGAGACTAGCGAGATTACCTTAAGAAGCGACACCCAACGAGACTTCAGCGAGAGTTGTGAGACGTAAAGCCCTTTGTGTTACCAGCAATACTCATTTCGCTGCTCACTCTCCAGCTCTTTAGCGATACCACTATCTTAGCGACACCTGATGGCCACTGCTTTCTTCTTTCCCTTTTAACTCTTTCTTTAACCTACTAAACATCGAATTCCAGCTAAATTCAAAACTTTCTCTCTTCTACAAACTTGTAAAGAAGTGAGCTTTCTAACTTACCTCAAAATTTCAAACCATAACTCTTCTTCGTTTGAGAACTATTCTCAAATAACTCCAGCTGCTTTGAATCATCTAGCAGTTCAACTTCGATTACTTCCTCCTAGAATTTAACATATTTTTGCTAAAATTCAGCTTAAACATCCTTCATGAAAGTTGCTAATAATTGAGTTAACTTACTAACCTTAAAATTTCAGCCCTAGCTTCAACTTCCTTAGCTCAATCTTCTTCAAATACCGTATGATGTCCAAATTTATCGACAACAATCAAGGTTCTGGTTCCAGCTTCAATTTCACCATGAAAATGATTTGGATTCTACTTAAATTCGATATAAACACCTTCTTCCACCTCTCCTCGTTGTTCGTCTGCGAAATGGGATCAATCTGAGTTCGAAAATATGTCTAAAGTGCTTAATTATTCGGTGCACTCACTTATAGCCTCAACTTACTGTGCTACTAATTGCCATCACCTTCCTACTTAGGTTCGCCAACGCAAACCTTCCGCGCATGGCTTCAGCAACACATAGCCTCAACTTACTATGCTACTAATTGCCCAATGTCCCATCGTCGGATAACCGACTAACGCATGGTTCTCTCGGTCACTCTTCTATGCACCAACGCATACCAACCTTCAACGCATAGGCCTTCTCGGCCACTCTTTTATGCACCAACGCATACCAACCTTCAACACATAGCCCTTCTCGGCCACTCTTCTATGCACCAACGCATACCAACCTTCAACGCATAGCCCTTCTCGGCCACTCTTCTATGCACCAACGCATACCAATATCACTTAGCGATTAATAACCACATCTTCATACACTGCACCACAACCGAAAACTCTTGACCAGTACTTTGGATTTCTCCAATGCATAATATACTTCAACACAATGTACTCATGACTTAAGCTCTCGACCTCCACACTTACCATGCTTTAACTTGCCCATTCCTTTCAACTAAGTGTAGGGGCTTACAATAAAGGTCTCCCAGGCGTCCAGAAGGCTGAGCTAGGTGTTCAACTGAGCTATTTGAGGTGTGGAAGTACTGTACTGCGTTCAGACTATGCAACCCTGCGTCCAAGGAAGTCCTTTGCGTCCAAGGAGGAATTTTCTAGCATCCAGGGAGCTGTTTTAAGGTTCCTAAGGTTTTCTAGTTACAATGATCTTAGTCCTAGAAGCTCGGGAGAAGTTAAGAAGGTTCAGAATCCAAAGACAAAAAAGAAACCCTAAAAGTTTGGAAGCTACTTTCACTGTGAGTGATTGATTTCCTTTCACGAGAGAACTAAATTACATTACTTATGAATACTTGATAATAACACGCTTATGTGCTTATATTTGATAACATGATTATGAGATGTTATTAATGTGTGCTATGGTGAGATAACAGATAGTATATATCAAGCATGATAGGATGGTGTAGTATGCATGCTAAAGCAAGTTATTGAATAGTATATAGCATATCGAGCTTGTTGGATATTAGGTTCTAAATCTGATGCTGAAGGATTATACAAAGGTATCGATGAATAGATTGTATTCTAATGCTGAAGGACCTTGAGAAGGCAT
The DNA here is from genome assembly GCA_030954485.1 of Citrullus mucosospermus. Classification (NCBI taxonomy): domain Eukaryota; kingdom Viridiplantae; phylum Streptophyta; class Magnoliopsida; order Cucurbitales; family Cucurbitaceae; genus Citrullus; species Citrullus mucosospermus. Next base: position 8,158,968 of record CM062061.1, on the reverse strand, counting down.
TGATGACTATGGTCGTGACTAAGACTGGATTTCGACACTGACCAGAATGGTCAGAGGGTCAGAACAATCTAGCATCTAAGCCTGTGTCGAGAAAAGAACCTTGCGGGATGGTCAAGGGGTGTTGGAACCTAGTTCCTGATCCTGCATGATGTGTCTCAGGAGGATGGTCAGAGGGTCGATGGACCTAGCTTCTGATCCTCAGAGATAAGGCTATGTGTTCATAGGGATAGAAGATACGCTGAGTCAGGTAAGCTAGTGAAGGAAAAACCAGTCAAGATTGCTGAGCCATGTGAGCCAACAAGATAAATAGAGGTGATGTTGTGCCAAAGGTGCAAGCAAGAAACATAGATTTGGAGAATGACCCTACAAGGGAGGATTGAATATAAGCTCGATATAGTTGAAGATGTACTTGCGTATGATTCGTATTATGGTTATCATGATTGTTATTTACTGAAAGGGTTGATTGAACCCTAGTTTATTCGATCACTCACTAGATTTCATGAAACTTGTTCTTTTCTTATGTTTTCTTTCTAGGTAGCAGCCGAGTTTTCGTTATTGTACGAAGTCAAGGTCTGCCGAGATATTATGTGCACTTAGTTGTAGGTGACAGTTTAAATAAGAAACTGGGAGCATGTCTTTTGTAAACAAACTTGTTAAACAGTTGTAATAAATAGAATTATGCATACTTGTTATGAGTTAGTTTTCTTTCTGCCTATCTAAGTTACACATATTAGTTTGAAAAGGGTAAAGGTTTGATGGTAGACATCGCAAGAGTGTCTGCTGTCCTCACACCCCATCTCGAGCTACGGAGGGATGGCTCGGGACGGGATGTGACAATAATAGTACGTTCAGAGTTATAAATTTTATTTGATAGGTGGAGAGAAGTTTATGACGCCCATCTTCTCACATATTAGAGTGTAAAGAAAGAAAAACTCTACTGTAAATAAGCCCTTGATTGAGGAAGAACTGCCAAGACTTCCTTGCTCTTCACGTCGGGAACTCGTACGACACCAAACTCTCTCTCAAACTCTTTTCTCTCTTCTTGCAGCCAACTCACTTTTTGAGGCTTTGTATTGTGTGTTTAGGGTTGCTGGAAACCCCTCAATTTATAGACTTGGCCGCCCAAAATTCTTTCCAAAAGTAAAGGTTTTTCAAATTAGGAAGACTAGCGTCGCTGCGCTCTCCCAGAGCGCAGTGACGGTCTCGAACAACGTCGATAAAAGCCCAGTCTCAAGCGCAACACGCGACCCTCCTCACCCAGTGCAGTTACGCCCATCAGCAGTGATGCAATGCTCAAGGACATCCCAATTTTTGGTTCTCTCGGGTTTAAAGCGCACACTACAAGAATTTTCCCTTTTGCCGACGCCATAAAATGTCGGCAGAAGTCTAAATTGCATCGACAAAACTTATGCCCACAAAAAATGTTGTGTCGGTAAAAACGTCGACATATCCCCATAGAGAGAAGTTGCTCTCGACAAAAAACTAATTTCGTCGGCATAAGTATCTTATCGTGAAGCAATTTGATGCTTCGACATATATTTTATCCTGACGAAATAGAGTATCGTCGGCAAAAACTAATTGCAATGAAACTGGAAATTTCGAGGTTGTTCGATTTTTGTCGTCATTTTATTATGCGTCGGCATAAATTTTTTACAATTTTATAAATTTTAAATTATAATAATTAAATAACCAAAATTTTATTTTTTATTATTTAATAATTTTGTACAAACAAAATTTAATATTCAAACCAATATAATAATAATAAACTTAAATATTAAAAATAACATTAATGTTCAATACAGTTACTAAAATTCTAAGAATAAGAACATTATATATGTTTTACTAGCATTCTTACAAATCCTTTGAACAAAAAAAGTTTAACAACATTCCCTAAGCCAAAATATAAATGGGATTCTAAACCAAAAAAAACTTCTTAGAAATCCCCTATACAAAAAAAGATTTACATTCCCCACGACAAAATATACTTGGGATGCTAAAGCAAAATAACTTCATAGCAATCCCCTATACAAAAAAAATTGACAATCATAAGCCAAAATATATACTTAAGATGCTAAACCAAAAGAATTAATCATCTCAAAATCAACTTGCAGTCTCAAAAAAAAAAAAAAATATCTGAGAATTCACCCATACAACTTGAAATAGGAAAACACAAATATGATGAAGATATATATAAAGAAAAATAAATTTAAATGGTTATAAGACATGACTAAACATGCAAGCCCCAATATGTTAAGACATAAACACCACGAACAACCATTTTACTATCTAAAAAGTGATTAAAACATGTGTTGTTGGTGAAATTGTGAATTGAAATTATATAGACGCAATGCGTAAGTTAAGCTACAATTATGCGTTTCACATACTATGCGTTGAACATACTATGTGTCTTACTATGCTTAATGCTATGCATTTTTGATCTGTCAAGTTTTCCTATCCTTTACCCAAGTATAAGCAAAGGAATAGGTTTTCTCGGTGAGTCCGAGGTCGGACACAGGGATTATGCTGATTCTATAATTAAGTGGATTATATGCTTTGTAGTGGTAACAAAAAATAGTTGAGAAAGGTTTGTTTGCGTCTAACTAAGAAAGCGATAACATGTACACTAAACTTAAAATGTGGAAGATGGAAAGGCATGCGACATAACAAAGTTAGCTAATGATTTATGTGAATGGGTAAAAACAGGTTTCGAGTTGGTTAACATCTAACATTAGAAACGCATGGTGATAGTCTATTCATACTGACTCTTCTACTGGTTATCAGCCGCTATGCGTTATATGTCTATAACGCATAGGAGAGTGTTAAGTACCAAGATTATTCCTATAGACAGGTAACACTTCTTGGCCTTGTCAATTGAGTTCCACAATCACTTACCCTCTCAAGCAGTCTCATTATTACTACTTATATCGATTAGCTAGATGGACATAAGCATCGGATTAAGTTTGCAATTGACAAGATGCAATTGTTACACTATGGTTCTTATTTAGATGCTAACGCAACCTTTGACCCTTGATAGATTAGTTACTCATGCATTCAAAGTAAAATGCGGAAAGTGTAGAGAAATGAATAGACATGGAAGAATTGTAGATTCATGAACGAATACAACTTTAGATAGTTCAATGTCTTGACAAAAATCTAAAATCAAGATAGAAAAACAAGATAGAAAGCAGGAAAAAGCGTCAATGTCTTGAGTCGCTGGAATGGAAGCGTGAGGTTCTGTTGTGAAGTGGTCAGGCGGAGGGAAGACTCTTCTCTCTCGAGCTATTTGTCTCCGGTTGTCGTCTGGAGAGAACTCTGCTGTCACTTAGGAATTCTTCTGAGAATCAAAAACACTTTTTCATCTTCTAGGACTGCCTTTTTATAGATGCTGCGTTCGTAATCAGTGGCAAATCTGCTTGATTGGCGGCGAAATTGATATCATGCGTCTATCTCGCTTAATTACGTAATTATTGATAAGCACTTGAAAAGTGCTTTCTATCCTCTCAAATTAAGGAGTTTATATTAGATTTCACTTGTTTGCTAGTGATTTTCAGGTTAAAATAAGAAAAATTAGAAGAAAAGACTAAAAGATCAAAATCGAGCAAGAATACGACGAAAAAGAGCTGAAAAACTCAAAAGGGCAAAAATTTGGGATAGCGCCGTGGCGCCTGGACGACGCTGTCGCGGCGCTAACTTTTTGGACGCATCATAGCATCGCGGCGCCAAAATCCGAGCGCAACTTTTTGGACGCATCATAGCATCGCGGCGCCAAAATCCGAGCGCAACGTTCTGAACGCATCACAGCGTCGCGGCGCTTGGACGGCGCTGCCGCGGGGCTAAAGCCCGAGAGCATCAATTCTGAACGCATCACAGCGTCGCGGCGCTAAAACCCAAGAGCAACAATTTTGGACACAACCCTAGCGCCGCAGCGCCAGTTTTCCTTAAATGAAAATTTGTTATTTTTGGTAAATTTTTAGGCGACCAACTCTATAAATTTGGGGGTTTTCAGCAGCTCTAATCATCAAGAACAAATCAACCATCAATTTACAGACCTAAAGAGGCATAAGAAGAAGAGAATTGACTGAGAGTTCATAAAAGAGTTCAAAGAGTGAGTTAGTTGCAAGGAAGAGGAAAAGAATTTGAGATAGTCGTGGTGCCATTTGAATTCCGACGTGAGAGCCAAGGAGATCGTGAAGGTGTTACCTCAATCAAGAGCCTCTTTTCGGTAGAGTTTCCCTTTCTTTACATTCTTTCTTTGTTTATTTTGCTTAAACATGTTGCTTCAAGCTATGAGTGGCTAAACTCTTTAGTTTAGGGTTTTGATGAATTGTTTATGAATTTATGTTGATATTGTAGACTTTCGTGGTTTTGTTGGAATGATTATGTTTTTCATTGTTATTGTGTTTAATTCTTGTGGATTGGCCATCTTCACATGTTAGGTTAGATGTATGATTGAGAGATTGTATGTTTAACTTGATCTATAACAATGAATTGTTGTTAATCTATCACGAGAGTAGTGTTGGCTTTTTGGCCCTTAATCTCAAATTAATTAATTTTAATGGATTGATTAATTAGTGTTCTGATGATAACAAACCTGATTTTATTTATTAACCATTTGAGTGTTTTGAAGTGTCTATTGTGTGAAGCTTGGAACAATGGTTCCAATGCAATTTGAATCACTCAAATCAGAGTTCAAATGAAGAAGATATGACCGAAACAAGCTTGATGGAAAAATCTCGAACTGATGACGTGGCAGATTTTTTTTAATCAAAGTGGACAAATTGAAAGGTGCCATTTGGAGCAATGGAGAAGTGACAATTGGTGGGTCTTTTATTTTTGGATTGATGTTAAAAAGAAAATGATTTTAAAAAAAAATGAATTTAAAAAGAAAATGAATTTAATATTATTATATATGTTTGTGTCTAACGGCTAGTTGCTTTTTTAAAAGGATTCATTTAATATTATATATGTTTGTGTCTAACGGCTAGTTGCCTTTTTAAAATGATTAATTTAATATTATTATATGTTTGTGTCTAACGGCTAGTTGAGTTTAAATCTCCACCATTCAATTTTCTTTTACAAAGATCTAATGGTCCAAATTAATTTGGTTTTCACTCACTTTCATTTCTTTTTAAATATTCCATCTTCTCCAAAAAGTTTTCCTAACTTTTACAATTTTACAATCCCCAAAAATTGAAAAAGGTCACCATTGTTGCTCTCTCTCCAAGCTTTCAAATTTCTTTCTTTTCATCTTATTCTAGATAGATACTTTCATTGTATTGTGAGGATTGAGTATTGTGAGTTCAAATTTGTACAGCTACTCTTTTTAAAGAGTTTTAGTGTGTGATTTAAAATTTCAAGAATATTGTAACGGTTGGATCCTAACCCGTGGAAAGAATCGGGTTTGGTCTTGAACCCGGAAAAAGAGCAAGGTAGCGGTTCGACTCTTATCCGTGGAAAGAGTCAAAGAAGATTTTTTAATCGAAATCCCAAGAGGTGCTTGGGAAAGTGGATGTAGGTCGAGTTGGACCGAACCACTATAAAAATCTCGGTGTCTTCTTCTCTAACTCTTTCTCAATTTATGTTGCATTCAATTTTTAGTAGCATGTTATAGATTACTATCCTTCTTTGTTGAGATTGATTGAATCTTGTGTTTCATATATTTTTTTTATCAATCTTGATATTTAGCATCAATTAAGGTTTTTATTAATTTAATTCAAAAATTAATTCAATTAGTTTAATTTGAGCATATTTAGGAATAAGTTTAATTAAACCCTATTCACCCCCCTCTAGGGTTGCCATACCGGTCCAACAATTGGTATCAGAGCAAGGTTGCTCATCTTGAAATTTTATTTTCTTGATAAACTTTATTGTTAGAGCATTATGACAAACCTAGTGGCAAGTGGAATTATTGAAGGTAAATCTACTTCTAGACCTCCCTTCTTTGATGGTTCAAATTATGCATATTGGAAAGCTAAAATGAAAATCTATTTGCAATCTATTGACTATAATTTATGGCTAATTGTTACTAAAGGTCCATATATTCCCATGAAAAAGGTTGATAATGTTGATAAGCCTAAATTAGAAGAAAAGTATGATGAAAATGAAATGAAAAAGTGTTCTTTAAATGCTAAGGCTATAAATTGCATGTATTGTGTTGAGAAAAGATGAATTTAATAGAATATCTATGTGTTCTTCCGCTCAAGAAATTTGGAATACTCTTGAAATTACTCATGAAGGAACAAATTGAGTTAAAGAGTCCAAAATTAGCATGCTTGTTCATAATTATGAATTGTTTAAGATGGATTCTAATGAGTCTATAACGGATATGTTTACTAGATTTACTAACATCATAAATGCTTTGAAGGGCCTTGGTAAAGTCTATACAACTTCTGAAAATGTTAGAAAAATTCTGAGGTCTCTACCAAAACTTGGGAAGCAAAGGTGACGGCGATCCAAGAAGCAAAGGATCTCACTAAACTTCCATTAGAGGAACTCATTGGTTCGCTCATGACCCATGAGATCACTATGAAGGAGCACTTGGAGATGAGTCCAAAAGGAAGAAGAGTATTGCATTAAAGACTATCTCCTTCGAAGTTGACTCCGAAGATGAGGATGCCCTTGATGAAGATGACATTGCCTATTTTTCACGTAAGTACAAAAATTTCATTAAGAGGAAGAAGAAATTCAAGAAACACCTATCAACCCAAAGAGAGTCAAAAGGTGAGAAGAGCAAAAAGGATGAGGTGATTTGTTATAAATGCAAAAAGCCGGGTCATATAAGAACGGATTGTCCTCTCCTCAAATCATCTAAGAAATCCAAGAAGAAGGCAATGAAGGCTACTTGGGATGATAGTAGTGAAAGTGAAAGTGGAAGTGTCACACCCTACTTTTTAAGAAACTTATGCGTTGAAGAGTCTATGAAGAAAAGAGGTAATGACCATGTTGGACGCATGGTCAGGGTTAGGTAGCGCATGGTAAGGGTGGACACATGGAAGTAAACCGAGAATGGAAAGAAGTGAAGCGAATAAGCAAGAAATGAATAAAGTTAAGTTGTGAAGTGTTGAAGAAGGTTGTGAAGTAAACATAAAAACTGGTGCATGTGGTGGACGCATGTTAATCTATCCTTAAGAGAAGTAGTTCAAGTGCAAGGAAAAGGTTAAAAGAATAATCTTGGGAGTAATCAAGGAATGTTCAAGGATAGGAAGATGGTCATTGAACGCAGAATGAAGGTGAATGCATCGGGATCAACGCATAGGGGAAAAACTTGAGGAGTTGTTATGGACATAAGGAAGGAGTTGGACGCATGGTATGATCCGATGAGGTACAAACGCATAGTATTGTGCGTTTGTCATTAACACCTAGTGGCATTGTGTAAGCAATTGGGTTATAACAGTGCGGCTATGCGCTGAAGGTGATCTCGAATGGTTGTTGTGAGCTGAAGTGGTCGCCGCGTTGGCAGGGAAGAAACGTACAGGGCTTCCCATGCGTCGGTAAGGTTGTCATGCGTTGAGATCTCTATGCGTCAAAGAGTAGTATAGTTGGCTGAGAGTTAAAAAAATGTGTAGTGAAGCTCAAACTTTAAAGGAAAGTTAATGAACGCATGAGGGCGTTGTGTTAAATAAATGGTTATCTGTTGGAAAATGTTGGACGCATAAGATAAGTTTATAAGGCCAGGTGGCTATGAATAGATTTGACACCTTATCAGTAGGAGGTGTTAAAGGCATGATAAGTGTTTCATGCAAGGTGACACTTTGACTAATGTATGGTTAATTAAGCATGCAGCGTGACATGTGGCAAACAAGTGGCACAAGGAGAGGAGAAGTTGGATGGCAAGCTTCCTATAAATAGAACCTTGAGGGAAAAGGAGCGACTGATGACTCTCAAAGAAGAATTCTGGAGAGAAAAGAGAAGAAGGCGGCAACAAGGACGTTTGTGGTAGGAGTATGCGACCAAGAAAGAAGGTATTTGACAACTTAGTTATTTTATGTAAAGAAGTTGTGTGGTGTTAAAAAGGGTCGGCTATGCGTTGAGGACAAACATAATGTCCAAGGTGAATGCGGCATCCAAAAGTTAGGTGATGCGTTCAACTTTGATGCGTTCAAGTTGGACTTTGTGTCCAAGTGAGGGTGACGCATCCGGAAGAGAAGTAAGAAGAGTTGGGATGCACTTTGCGGAAATAACCAACCTTGCATTACCAACCTTGCGTTGAAGGGCAGGATTGCGTTCAATCGAGCTGACAGAGGCAAATGGAGCCTTGTGTTCCGGAGTTAGAACGCTGCGTCCAGAAAGATCGGGAAGAGGAAATAGAGGAAAGGAAGAAGAAGTATTCTTTGGCAAGTACAGGTGAGTAACACCTGCGTTTTATAAAAATAAATGAGTTCTTTATGAATGTAATTCTACGGGTTTTGAATAAAATAATGCATACGTTTTCATATATGTAAGGCATACAAATATGAGATTTATAGACATGAGCATGCGTTTAGTCTATGTGTATGCGTTTACTTGTAAACTATGAGAATGCTGGATACTTGCTATGAGTTATAAAACGGATGGGATTTATGTTATTGGTTCTCATGACTTTTCTGAAAGACATGATATTATATGTTGTTAAGAAAGATTTGGAAATGAACTTTATGAAAACATGCGGTTTATATTAAAACTGGAAATTGAACTTAGCATGCTGAAGAGGTGAGATTTGGAAACGGTTAATTCATGGGTTATTGATACAATGTTCCAAAATATGTATTGTGTTATAATAAACTAGAAAAGGCATCCGAGGCTCAGGGACTTGGAGAAGGCCAAAGGGTAGCCGTTATATTATAAAGGTACCCAATGCTCAGGGACGTGTAGAAAGCATATGGGTAACCTGGATATAGAAATGGGACCCCAATGCTCAGGGATTCGTAGAAGGCAGTGAGGGCGGCCCAGATTTTGGTATCTATGTGCACATCTCTGTATGTACCACGTTGATGTGTTGAGATTACTCCACACAGCTAAGGAAAAATCGACGTTGGGGAGCGTTGAGCATTGCTCCGCCTCAACTAGGGAAAAAGTATATTATAAGAACAAGATTTTTGAGTATGTAACCTAAATCGGGCAAGCATGATTTCACAATGGTATTGGAGTATAGTTTATTATGACTTGAAGTGTTATGCTTTATGCGAGTTTGATCAGTTTTATAGTTAAATTATATTATTTACAGAAAACCGTTACTCACTAAGCCGTTAGCTCATTCTTTTAAATGTTATCCATTTTCAGGTAGCATGACAGTTCCTGTTGCTGATCGAAGTCAAGGTTTGTCAAGAGCATGTGAATAATGAGGTTGACAGTGGGTTACGTGACAGGGTGGTCGGTAGCTGTTGTCTTCACATCTCTTTTCGGGTTATGGGGGATAATCCGGGAGGGGGTGTGACAGGAAGTGATGTTGAAGAAGTGGCACGCGTTTGCCTCATGGCTCATAGTGACAAAGATGATGTACTTGATGATGAGGTAAATCTAGAACCCCCTTCTTACGATGAATTGTTTGAAACTTTTGAGAGTATGCAAAATGATTTAGAAAAACTTAGCTCTAAATATGTTGTGCTTAAAAAAAAATACAATGCATTGTCTAGTGAAAATAAGTCTTTACTTGATAAAATTGCTTGTTTTAAAAATAATGAGCATGTTGTGCAAATTGATGAAATGAAGGTTTCTTGTGATAAGCATGCTTGTGTTTGTGATGAGAAAAATGTTTTGCTTGATAAAGTTAGATTTCTTGAGCATGATAGTTGTGAGAAAGATAATTTGATTAAATTGCTTAAGGAAAAGGAATTAAATGGTTTACAAGAACTTGATAAAGCTAAAGAGTCCATTAAAAAGTTGACAATAGGTGCTCAAAAGTTGGACAAAATAATTGAAGTAGGCAAGCCTTATGGTGATAAGAGAGGTTTAGGCTATATTGATGAATGCTCTACTCCAAATTCTAAAACTATATTTGTTAAAGCATCTTCTATTGTGCCTAATATGCCTAATGTTGTGTCTAATAATGCTAAATCTAGTTTTGTGCCTATATGTCATAATTGTGGTGTTGAAGGTCATATTAGAACTAAGTGCTTTAAATTGAAGTATGCTCATAATACTTCTTCAAGAAGAAATTTTTCTCAAAGAGCAAAGTTCTACAATGCTCCAAGAGATAATTTCTCCATGAAAAGTAAAGTGCACAAATATGTCTTGAAAGATAGATCCTTGCATAATCTTGTATGTTTTTCTTGTGGCAAGTATGGACATAAAGCTTATTCTTGTTACTTGTCTAGATCCAATGCTTTTAATGCAAATGCAAAAAAAGAAATGGATCTCAAAGTTTGTAAATGTTAACACTCTTGGACCCAAACAAGTATGAGTACTAAAGAATCAAACTTGAATTTTTTGTATGTAGGTTTGTTTGAAAGCCTCCAAGAAAAATAGATGGTACTTGGATAGTGGTTGCTCAAGGCTCATGACCGGAGATCGATCCAAGTTTATTTCTTTCTCTAGAAAAGATGGAGGCATGGTAACCTTTGGTGATAACAAGAAAGGTAAAATAATTGGTAAGGGTGATATAGGTAATGAGTCTTCTATTTTTATTGAAAATGTACTTTTAGTTGATGGTTTAAAGCATGATTTACTTAGTGTTAGTCAATTATGTGATAAAGGATTTAGAATTGTTTTTGATAAAAAGAATTGTATCATTGAAAATGCTAGTGATAGAAAAATCTTGTTCGTTGGAAATAGAGATGGAAATGTATACACTATTGATTTGAATGATTTCCCTATTAGTGACAAATGTCTTTCAGCTTTGCATGATGATTCTTGGTTATGGCATAGAAGATTAGGACATGCTAGCATGCACTTAATTTCAAATATTTCCAAGAATTCTTTGGTTAGAGGTCTTCCCAAATTTAAATTTGAAAAGGATAAAGTTTGTGATGCTTTTCAAATGGGTAAGCAAACTAAGTCCTCTTTCAAGTCTAAAAATGTGATCTCTACTACTAGACCCCTACAACTATTACATATGGACTTATTTGGTGCTTCTAGAATTGCTAGCTTTGGAGGGAACTATTATGCATTCGTGATAGTTGATGATTTTTCAAGATTTACTTGGGTTTTGATGATAAAACATAAGAACGATGCTTTGAAAAGTTTTATTAGTTTTGCAAAAAGAGTTCAAAACGAAAAAGGATTTTTTATTTCTAAAATTAGAAGTGATCATGGAGGAGAATTTGATAATGATGCTTTTAAAGCTTATTGTGAAGAAAATGGTTTTTCTCATAATTTTTCCTCTCCAAGAACTCCTCAACAAAATGGTGTGGTTGAAAGGAAAAATTGTACTTTGCAAGAATTTGCTAGGTCAATGTTGCATGAGTATGGTTTACCTAAATATTTTTGGGCAGAAGCCGTTAACACTGCTTGCTATGTTTTAAATAGAGTTTTAATTAGACCATCTTTAGATAAAACTCCTTATGAGCTTTGGCATGAAAAAATCCCAAATATTGGGTATTTCAAAGTTTTTGGTTGTAAATATTTTATTTTGAACAATAAAGAAAAACTTGGAAAATTTGATTCTAAGACGGATGTTGGTATTTTCCTTGGATATTCCTCTACTAGTAAAGCTTATAGAGTTTTCAATAAGAGAACTTTAGTTATTGAGGAATCTATGCATGTTGTATTTGATAAATCTTGTAATATTGTTTCTAATGAGTCTATTTATAATGATGATTTAAAAAAAGATTTTGAAGATTTACTTAACTTGTAAGTGAAAAAGGCAAAGAAATTGTTCTAAGTATGGAAGAAGTGAGCATCAATGAAAAGAAGGAAGATGGTTCTTCATCTATGCCCAAAGAATGGAGATATGCTCCTTCCCATCCCAAAGATTTGATTCTTGGTGATCCAGAACAAGGTGTGAAAACTCGTTCTTCTCTCAATTTATTTAGTAATCTTGCTTTTGTTTCTCAAGTTGAACCTAAAAGTTTTAAGGATGCCGAATGTGATGAGTTTTGGATTTTTAGCAATGCAAGAAGAATTAAATCAATTTGAAAGGAACAATGTTTGGGAATTAGTCCCTAGGCCTTCGATAAGCACTTGAAAAGTGCTTTCTATTCTCTCAAATTAAGGGAGTTTATATTAGATTTCACTTGTTTGCTATTGATTTTCAGGTGAAAACGAGGAAAATTAGAAGAAACGATTAAAAGATCAAAACCGAGCAAGAATATGGCGAAAAAGAGTTGAAAAACCAAAAAGGGCAAATTTTGGGGATAGCGTCGCGGCGCTGCTGCGACGCTGAAACATCAACGCATGGTTCTGGACGTAGAGTGGCATTGCAGCGCCAAGATGGCGCTACCCCGACGCATCCTTGCTGAAAAGCATTGTAGCGCTGCAACGCTTAGACGGCGCTACCGCAGCGCTAAAACCCGAGAGCGATATTTCTGAAACGCATTTTAGCGCTGCGACACCTAGACGGCGCTGCCGCAGCGCTAAAACCCGAGAGCAATATTTCTGAAACACATTTTAGCGCTGTGACGCTTGGACGGCACTGCCACGACGCTAAAACCCGAGAGCAAACTTTTTCGGATGCAGCCCTAGCGCCGCGGCGCCAGCTTTCCTTAATTGAAAAATCTGTATTTTTGGAAAATTTTGGGCGGCCAAACTCTATAAATTTGGGGATTTCCAGCAGTCCAATTCATTCAGAAAACTCAAAGCAAAGCAAGGAAGTTGCAGACCTAAAAAGATATAAAAAGGAGAGAATTAAGTGAGAGTTCAAAGAGTGAGTTAGGTTCAAGGAAGAGGAAAAGAGTTCGAGATAGTCTTGGTGCCCTTCGAAGTCCGACGTGAGAGCCAAGGAGATCGAGACGGTGCTACTTCAATCAAGAGCCTCTTTTCAGTAGAGTTTCCCTTTCTTTACACTCTTTCTTTGTTTATTTTTCTTAAACATGTTGCTTCAAGCTATGAGTGGCTAAACTCTTTAGTTTTAGGGTTTTGATGAATTGTTTATGAATTCATGTTAATTTTGTAGACTCATGGTTTTGTTGGAATGATTATGCTTTTCATTGTTATTGTGTTTAATTCTTGTGGATTGGCCATCTTCACATGTTAGGTTAGATGTATGATTGAGAAATTGTATGTTTAACTTGATCTATAACAATGAATTATTGTTAATCTATCACGAGAGTAGTTAGGTTGACAATAAAAGTTGCTAAAGACTATTTTTAATGCCATGTAATTTTGTATTGATTTTAAGAGATTAATAATCAATCAAGTTGCATGAGAAATGGTTGTTTTTTAGAGAAAATAACTTGGAATTAAGTTTCTAGACTTAGGCATATGAATTGCAATAAAATCCATGAAATCTATAATATTGCATGATGAAATAAACAAGGATTCATTACCCTAGAACTCTCTTTGACTCTTGTGTTTCTCCCTTTGATACTTTCCTTACTTGATTTGTATTTTTCCATAACTCTTTATATTTAATTTCAATCCTCAAATAAAATTGATTCAATTCTAGAATAGCTAAGTAATTTAAACCTTCCCAATTGGATTTGCAGTGGAACGATATTCGGACTTAACCGTTTTATATTATAACTTGACTCGTACACTTGCGGTTAACACTAAAAGTGCGTATCAAGTTTTTGGCGCCGTTGCCGGGGATCCAAAGAACGGTTTTTGTTATTTAGTATTCATTAGAATTGATAGATCTTAATTTGAGGTGTATATTATTTGATCGTTTTTTATATTTTTTATATTTTTATTTTATTTTATATTATTATTTTATTTTATTTTATTTTTTTGTGATTATTTTGTCGGTTTATGCCTCGAGATAATACTAATACTCTCCCTCTTGATCCCAAGATTGAAAGGACGTGTAGAAGAAACCTAAGAGTTCAACACAATCACATCGAGGAGATGGCGGAGGAGATACCTAAGGCAATTCGGGACTACTTCCAACCGACATTACCGGCAAATCAACCCGGCATTATGAATGTACCAATCAATGTCAACAACTTTGAGTTGAAACCGGGGTTGATCCACATGGCTAGAGAGTTAGCCTTTAGAGGAAGAACCAATGAAGATCCTCACAAGTACTTACGATCCTTCTTGGAAATATGCGGAACGGTAAAGATGAATGGTGTTTCTAACGATGCAATTAAACTAAGACTTTTTCCCTTCTCTTTACAGGACCGTGCTAAGGATTGGTTGGAAACCATACCTCCGGATAGCATCACAACGTGGGAGATCTTAGCTCAAGCTTTCTTGAACAAATATTTTCCACCGGCTAAATCTCAAAGACTAAGGACGGAGATTGGAACATTCCGCCAACTTGAGGATGAACAATTATATGAGGCTTAAGAGAGGTATAAGGATCTCTTGAGAAGGTGCCCTCAACATGGTTACCCGGATTGGTTGCAAATTCAACTCTTCTACAATGGATTAGCAAGCTCAACCAAATCCATACTAGATGCAACCGCCGGAGGGTCATTTTTTTCAAAGAATGCTCAAAAGGCCTATACCATACTAGAAGACTTGGCCACTACATCATACAATTGGCCATGTGAACGGTCTTCTCCAATCATCCCAAAAGCCATCGGACAATATGAGATGGATGAGGTAAGTTCTTTAAAAGCTCAATTGGCTTCTCTTACTAATGCTTTATCTAAATTTTCTCAAGGAAGCCAAGCCCAAGCAAGTCCATCATCCATAGCTTCCCTTGCGGCCATGGCAAGTCAACAAGAGCCAAGTGAGTTGGAGGTAGCCAATTATGTGGATAGAGGACAATACCGAGGTCAACAACAACTTCCAACTCACTATCATCCCAACTTGAGGAATCATGAGAATTTTTCATATGCTAAGAACAAGAATGTGTTGCAAGCACCTCAAGGGTTCAATGGAGTGGGGAGTGCAAAGACATCATCACTAGAGGACATAATGCTTGACTTTGTCAAAGAGTCAAGATCAAGGACAACCACATTGGAGAATTCGGTCTAAGCAATTGCAAGCACCGTTCAAAGCCAAGGTAAGGCACTTCAAAACTTAGAGGTTCAACTTAGTCAAATGGCAACTTCCCTCCAAACAATGCAAAAGGGTAAGTTCCCTA
Source organism: Citrullus mucosospermus (assembly GCA_030954485.1). NCBI lineage: Eukaryota > Viridiplantae > Streptophyta > Magnoliopsida > Cucurbitales > Cucurbitaceae > Citrullus > Citrullus mucosospermus. The sequence goes on along the minus strand of CM062061.1, from coordinate 8,143,862 downwards.
GTTGTCCCGAGATAAACCCAAGGGAGGAGTGCAAGGCCGTGACTTTGAGGGGTGGGAAAAAGCTATCCACTCCCTTGATCAATGATGAAGATGATGAGCTTCCACAAGAAGAAGATGAAGCCATCATAGAGGATACTCAACAAAAAGAGAGTGCATCTAAGGAAAAGGAGAAATCAAAGTCCAACATAGGGAGTACTTCTAACTTTACTTCTTTTATCCCTAATACTTTACCTTTTCCTCAAAGATTTCAAAAGAAAAAGATTGATGCTCAATTTTCAAAATTCTTAGACATATTCAAAAAGTTAGAAATTAACCTTCCTTTTGCAGAGGCATTAGAACAAATGCCCAAGTATGTCAAATTCATGAAGGATGTATTTTCTAAGAAGAAAAGGTATGGAGATTATGAAATGGTTGCACTAACCGAAGAATGTAGTGCGGCACTACAAAGGAAATTGCCTCCAAAACTAAAGGATCCAGGGAGTTTCTCTATCCCTTGTCATTTAGGCAACAATAAAGTTACTAAAGCACTTTGTGATCTTGGAGCTTCCATTAATTTAATGCCTTTATCCATATTTAGGAAGCTCAATGGAGGAGAGGTGCAACCAACTACCATATCTTTGCCTTTGACCAATCGATCATTTGTTCATCCCTACGGCATTGTGGAGGACGTCTTGGTCAAAGTAGACAAGTTTATCTTCCCGGCGAACTTTGTGATATTAGACATGGAGGAAGATGTCGAAGTCCCCATAATCCTTGGGAGACCATTCTTGGCCACCGGAAGGGCCCTCATCGATGTGCAAGAAGGAAAGCTCACATTCCGCCTTAACAATGAGGAGGTAACATTCGACATTTATAAAACTCTTAAGCATCCGGATGTAGAAAGGTATGAGCATCATGAGCCAAGCACAAAGGTAACATTGCCTCTTTCTTCAAATAGAAACTCTATGCATGATGAGCCCCCTTTGAATGGTAAGACTAATGACATGCTTGATGTTAAAGTAGAAAATTCTATGAAGCATCTTTCTAGTTGTGATATTTCAACTAGTTCTTCATACATGCCTCCCAAACCTATAATGAATTATGAACAAATTATGGAGAAGCATGATAAAAATGAAGTGGTGAGTCCGTTAAAATCTAAGCATGATGATTCTTTAAAAAAAATCTTGACCACATTAGAAATGATGATGTTCAACTTGATAATGATTTATTGACTCACTCACTAAATGCTAATGAATATGTTTGTGAGTGTCAATGTGGGCGAATACTAAAAGTTGTAGGTGATCCAAAGCATGAAAGGAAGAAACCACCTTGGGATCCACCATGATTTGTGAGCCTCGTCTAGCTAGAAGACGTTAAACCAAGCGCTTATTGGGAGGCAACCCAATTTTATTGCTTTCTTTACTTTTCTTTTTATTTTATTTTTCAATAAATCTTGGAGTCACTCATACGCTTTATCTCTCAGGAACTTAACTTACCACACAAAGTACTCCTTACACCAAGCCTGTTTGGTGGCTTCCCGCTTGCTCCCAGGCTTGCTCTTTCGTTGTTAGATGCTCTTATGCATTGGGGACAATGCATGAATCTAAGTTTGGGGTGTGGGAGGTGTCTTTCGTAATCTTGTGTGTTTTCTTATCCTACTATGCATGCTAGTGAAAAGGTTCCAATGATCATATGCATGTCAATTTTTGAAAAATTTTTGAAAATTTTGAATCTTTCAAAGTTAATGGGAATGTTGTTTATGGTTGTGTGCCTTGATGTTGATTGCCCATGATGAGATTCGAATTTGCATGATAGATGACTTATTGTGGAAATAGAATAGCATTATCTTGAGTTAAATTCATTTAAGTCCCTCTTAAAATCTCTCATATTCTTGAGCACGTAGCCACTTTAAATTAAAATCTTTAACTGAAAAAAGGATTAAGTCGGGTATAGTTGGTTGTCACTTTGAAAGGCCCCACCGGTTAGAGAGTAAAAATGCATGATAGTTTGTAATATTAGACTAAGGAAAAAGAAAAAGAGTATACATGCCTTGAGAAAAGAAAAGTGTACACGAAATATATGAACGTTATTTGTCTATCTTTTTAAATGTTAAACTTGTAATGAGTATGCATGGATAGGGGTAAAAAGAGCCGCCTTTGCTGTGATCAGTAAGGACACTTGGGAATTGACTAGGTACGAGTTCCTACAGTGAATGTGTGAAAGCTAGTGCCTCTAGGTAAAAGAATGCAAGTTCGGGCCTATGAAAAAAATATATATATATATGATTGAAAGGCACCTTAGTGGACATATTATGTAAGGGCTATGGCATTGACCCTGGCTATACATTGTCCACATCGGTTAGGAAGGAGAACGAAGCCTTCCTTATAAAGGGGGTGGATACCTTTCTATATACGAGGCCTTTTGGTAGGCGCAACCCTACCAAGAACAAAACCGTGAGGGGTAACCTAAAGCGGACAATATCGTATAGCGGGTGGTCTGGGCTGTTACATATTACTCACTTGGAATGTATGAAAGCTTGAAGATTGGTGCATGAGCTAAAGTAGGAGAAAAACTAAAGAAACTCTCTTAAGTCCTAATTTGAGTTCTAGTATTTTAAATTGAAGGAGGCTTGCACACACACACATGGAAGATAGCAAGATTTGACCTTGAATGATTATAACAATATAGATATGCTTGCATATTTCTACCTAAACTCTAAATGCTATTCTCTGAGACATGAGTCAATTGCACACTTCTTCATCTAAACTCCTTATTATTTGATTTTATTCTTTGCTCGGGACTAGCAAATCTCTAAGTTTGGGGTGTTGATAAGCACTTGAAAAGTGCTTTCTATTCTCTCAAATTAAGGGAGTTTAGATTTCACTTGCTAGTGATCTTCAGGTGAAAATGAGGAAAATTAGAATAAACGATTAAAAGATCAAAACTGAGCAAGAATATGGCGAAAAAGAGTTGAAAAACCAAAAAGGGCAAATTTTGGGGATAGTGCCGCGGCGCCGAGACGGCGCCGAAACATCAACGCATGGTTTTGGACGTAGAGTGGCATTGCGGCGCCAAGATGGCGCTGCCCCGATGCATCCTTGCTGAAACGCATTGTAGCACTGCGACGCTTAGACGGCGTTGCCGCAGCGCTAAAACCCGAGAGAGATATTTCTGAAATGCATTTTATTGCTGCGACGCTTAGACGGCGCTGCCGCGGCGCTAAAACCTGAGAGCAATATTTCTGAAACGTATTTTAGCGCTGCGACGCTTGGACGGCGCTGCCGCGGCCCTAAAACCCGAGAGCAAACTTTTTCGGATGCAGCCCTAGCGCCGCGGCGCCAGCTTTCCTTAATTGAAAAATCTGTATTTTTGGAAAATTTTGGGCGGCCAAACTCTATAAATTTGGGGGTTTCCAGCAAACCAATTCATTCACAAAATTCAAAGCAAAGCAAGGAAGTTGCAGACGTAAAGAGATACAAAAAGGAGAGAATTAAGTGAGAGTTCAAAGAGTGAGTTAGTTGCAAGGAAGAGGAAAAGAGTTCGAGATAGTCTTGGTGCCCTTCGAAGTCCGACGTGAGAGCCAAGGAGATCGAGACGGTGCTACTTCAATCAAGAGCCTCTTTTCAGTAGAGTTTCCCTTTCTTTACACTCTTTCTTTGTTTATTTTTCTTAAACATGTTGCTTCAAGCTATGAGTGGCTAAACTCTTTAGTTTTAGGGTTTTGATGAATTGTTTATAAATTCATGTTAATTTTGTAGACTCATGGTTTTGTTGGAATGATTATGCTTTTCATTGTTATTGTGTTTAATTCTTGTGGATTAATCATCTTCACATGTTAGGTTAGATGTATGATTGAGAAATTGTATGTTTAACTTGATCTATAACAATGAATTATTGTTAATCTATCACGAGAGTAGTTAGGTTGACAATAAAAGTTGCTAAAGACTATTTTTAATGCCATGTAATTTTGTATTGGTTTTAAGAGATTAATAATCAATCAAGTTGCATGAGAAAGGGTTGTTTTTGAGAGAAAATAACTTGGAATTAAGTTTCTAGACTTAGGCATATGAATTGCAATAAAATCCATGAAATCTATAATATTGCATGATGAAATAAACAAGGATTCATTACCCTAGAACTCTCTTTGACTCTTGTGTTTCTCCCTTTGATACTTTCCTTACTTGATTTGTACTTTTCCATAACTCATAATATTTAATTTCAATCCTAAAATAAAATTGATTCAATTCTAGAATAGCTAAGTAACTTAAACCTTCCCAATTGGATCTTTAGTGGAATGATATTCGGACTTAACCGTTTTATATTATAACTTGACCCATACACTTGCGGTTAACACTAAAAGTGCGCATCAACCTTCTAATGCTTCTATAATTGGGACTAAATGGGTTTTTAGAAACAAGATGGATGAACATGGAATATCATTAGAAATAAAGCTAGACTTGTAGCTCAAGGTTATTGTCAAGAAGAAGGTATAGATTATGAAGAAACTTTTGCACCGGTTGCTAGATTAAAAGCTATTAGAATGTTGCTTGCTTTTGCCTCTTATAAGAATTTCATTTTGTATCAAATGGATGTGGAAAGTGCGTTTTTAAATGGTTATATTTTTGAGGAAGTTTATGTAGAACAACCTCCGGGCTTCGAAAATTTTGAATTGCCTAGTCATGTTTATAAGTTGAAAAAGGCTCTTTATGGCTTAAAACAAGCTCCAAGAACTTGGTATGATAGGCTTAGTAATTTTCTACTTAAGAATGACTTTAAAATAGGAAAAATTGATACTACTCTCTTTATTAAGGTTAAAGAAAATGATATGCTTATAGTGCAAATATATGTGGATGATATTATTTTTGGTTCTACTGATCAATCTTTGTGTGAAGAATTTTCTAAGTGTATGCATAGTGAGTTTGAGATGAGTATGATTGGAGAACTTAGTTTCTTCCTTGGGCTCCAAATCAAACAACTCAAGAATGGCATCTTCATAAGTCAAGAAAAATACACAAGAGATTTGCTCAAGAGATTCAAATTCAATGAAGGTAAAATTGCAAAAACTCCTATGAGCACTACCACTAAGCTTGACAAAGATGAAAAAGGTAAATGTGTGGACATAAAGATTTATCGAGGTATGATTGGATCTTTACTTTATTTGACCTCTAGTAGACCCGATATTATGTTTAGTGTATGTCTTTGTGCTAGATTTCAATCTTGTCCTAAAGAATCACATTTGCATGCCGTTAAAAGAATATTTAAATATTTGCTTGGAACTATTGATGTAGGTTTGTGGTATCCTAGAAATGTTGAGTTTAATTTGGTAGGTTATTCCGATGCGGATTTTGCCGGTAGCTTACTTGACCGTAAGAATACTAGTGGGACTTGTCAATTTCTTGGTAGTTCCTTAGTATCTTGGTTTAGTAAAAAGCAAAATTCGGTTGCTTTATCCACTACCGAAGCAGAATATATTGCGGTTGCTAGTTGTTGTGCACAAATTCTTTGGATGAAACAAACTCTTTGTGATTTTGGATTAAAATTTGATAGTGTGCCCATATTTTGTGACAATACTAGTGCTATTAATTTGACTAAAAATCCTATACATCATTCTAGGACTAAGCATATTGATATTAGACATCATTTTATTAGAGAACATGTGCAAAATGGTCATATTACTCTTGAATTTGTGAGTTCTAATAATCAATTAGCGGATATTTTTACCAAGCCTTTGAATGAAGAAAGTTTTTGCAAAAATAGGCTTGACCTTGGTATCATTTGTTGTGATGCATCTTGATATTATTATAGAATTCATATTTTTAGGGGGAGCTTTTCACTTAACATATATATGAATTTCATGTTAAAATGAAATTGATTCCTACATATTGGTTTATTGTTGTGTGTCCCTCTTATGTATATAGTTTATCCTCTTTGGGGGAGTTATGCATATTGTTTATCATTTTAGGGGGAGTAATTATCTTTGAAATAAAATTTAATTTAAAAATTTAATTGATATTTGTACCCTCAAGTTGATATGTGTTAAATGTCTTTTTGTCCCTTATTAAGAGAGAGTATTCAATTGATTTTAAAAGGGGGAGAAATCTGTGAATTTGGTTTTTATCTTGAGCTTGGTTGATACTTTGTGATGCCTCTTAAATTTACAATGTTGTTTGTTGTATTTCTTTTAGAGGACATGTTGATAGGAGAAGAATTGCAAAATTATGTGTTCATCTTTTTAAGGAAAACTTTTATGTCATTGCTTATTTTTCTTAATTGCTATTTTTGATTGATTCCAAAAGGAGGAGAGGTAATAAGAAAAATGAAAGTATGTTAGTATTGAATATATTTGTTGCTATTGAATTGTGAATTGTTGTTATTGAAATATATCATTTGTTTACAAGTGAATTAAAATTATATATGTGTGTTGATTGCAATTTAAATTTATATTTTATATCGCACAACAATTTGAGTTTCATTTTTCTTGAGTTGTTTGTCATCATCAAAAAGGGGGAGATTGTTGGCTTTTTGGCCCTTAATCTCAAATTAATTAATTTTAATGGATTGATTAATTAGTGTTTTGATGATAACAAACCTGATTTTATATATTAACCATTTGAGCGTTTTGAAGGGTCTATTGTGTGGTGCTTGGAACAACGGTTCCAATGCAATTTGAATCACTCAAATCGGAGTTCAAATGAAGAAGATATGACCGAAACAAGCTTAATAAAAAAATCTCGAGCTGATGACATGGCAGATTTTTTTTAATCAAAGTGGACAAATTGAAAGGTGCCACTTGAAGCAATGGAGAAGTGACAATTGGTGGGTCTTTTATTTTTGGATTGATGTTAAAAAGAAAATGATTTTAAAAAAGAAAATGAATTTAAAAAGAAAATGAATTTAATATTATTATATATGTTTGTGTCTAACGGCTAGTTGCTTTTTTAAACGAATTAATTTAATATTATATATGTTTGTGTCTAACGGCTAGTTGCCTTTTTAAAAGGATTAATTTAATATTATTATATGTTTGTGTCTAACGGCTAGTTGAGTTTAAATCTCCACCATTCAATTTTCTTTTACAAAGATCTAATGGTCCAAATTAATTTGGTTTTCACTCACTTTCATTTCTTTATAAATATTCCATCTTCTCCAAAAAGTTTTCCTAACTTTTACAATTTTACAATCCTCAAAAATTGAAAAAGGTCACCATTGTTGCTCTCTCTCCAAGCTTTCAAATTTCTTTCTTTTCATCTTATTCTAGAGAGATACTTTCATTGTATTGTGAGGATTGAGTATTGTGAGTTCAAATTTGTACATCTACTCTTTTTAGAGAGTTTTAGTGTGTGATTTAAAATTTCAAGAATATTGTAACGGTTGGATCCTAACCTGTGGAAAGGATTGGGTTTGGTCTTGAACCCGAAAAAGGAGTAAGGTAGCGGTTCGACTCTCATCTGTGGAAAGAGTCAAAGGAGATTTTTTAATCGAAATCCCAAGAGGCGCTTGGGAAAGTGGATGTAGGTCGAGTTGGACAGAACCACTATAAAAATCACGGTGTCTTCTTCTCCAACTCTTTCTCAATTTATTTTGCATTCAATTTTTAGTAGCATGTTATAGATTACTATCCTTCTTTGTTGAGATTGATTGAATCTTGTGTTTCATATATTTTTTTTTATCAATCTTGATATTTAGCATCAATTAAGGTTTTTATTAATTTAATTCAAAAATTAATTCAATTAGTTTAATTTGAGCATATTTAGGAATAAGTTTAATTAAACCCTATTCACCCCCCCTCTAGGGTTGCCATACTGGTCCAACAAGTAGTTAGGTTACAATAAAAGTTGCTAAAGACTATTCTTAATGCCATGTAATTTGTATTGGTTTCAAGGGATTAGTAATCAATTGAGTTGCATGAGAAATGGTTGTTTTTGAGAGAAAATAACTTAGACTTAAGTTTCTAGACTTAGACATATGAATGGCAATAAAATCCATGAAATCTATAATATTGCATAAGAAAATAAACAAGGATTCATTACCCTAGAACTCTCTTTGACTCTTGTGTTTCTCACTTTAATACTTTCCTTATTTGGTTTATATTTTCTATAACTCACAATATTAATTCCAATCCTCAAATAAAATTGATTCGATTCTAGAATAGCTAAGTAACATAAGCCTTCACAATTGGATCTCCAGTGGAACGATATTCGGACTTCACCGTCTTATATTATAACTTGACCCGTACACTTGCGGTTAACACTAAAAGTGCTCATCAATTATCGGTTCAATTTAGATCCACCACTTTAGCCACAGATCATGCATGTCAATCTTCCGACAATCTCTCAAGATTCTGATCTGATTTTTCACTGCCTTGCGTCTTTGGTTGTTATGCGTCCATGGAGAATTTGGGAAGATGTCAACACGTCATAGGTTGCTAACGCATAGTTTTGCGTTGAGAAGTTGTTGATGCATCTACAGGTTGCTCGTGTTCCGTTCAGATCATGCGTCCATGGAGAATAGATTGCTAACGCATAGTCCTGCGTTAAGAATTCGTCAACGCATCGTTTGCGTTCCTGCGTTAAAACATGCGTTTTAGGCTCAAAAAGTTATAAAATAATTATCTTCATCTGAAGCTAAGGCTAACCGAACATTCCTTGGGTCTGAAGCAAATTGAGGAAACTCTCTATCAAAACATTTCCACTCTTCAGCATCAGCTGGATGTCTCAACACACCATTAGTTTCAACCTGCTTATCCTTATGCCATCGCATCTCAGAAGCAATGTGTTTTGATGAAAACAATCACTTCAACCTCGGTATTAATGGAAAATGACGTAAAATTTTGTTTGGAATCTTCTTACTTGTTGCATCCTTCATTTTGTATCGAGACTCGCCACACACTAGACAACTTTGACAATTAGAATATCTTTTCCAAAATAAAACGCAATCATACTTGCAAGCATGAATAGACTCGTATCCTAGTCCTTGGTCATGTAATTTTCTTTTGGCTTCATAAAAAGAACTAGGTATATAGGAATCAACTGGAAAGGCATCTTTCAACAAGTCTAGTAGCATATCAAAGGATTTGTTACTCCAATTATTGAGAACTTTAATATGCATCAATCTCACCAAGAAGTTCAATGAGGAAATTTTTGTACAACTAGGGTACAAGGGGTTACGTGCTTCATCCATCAACTCCTAAAAAATGTTTGAAGTATCACTTTGTTCAATGTTATCAGGCATTTCATCCCCAAATTCTTCTTCGTCTTCATCATATTCCATTTCTCTCATTGATCCTTGCAAATCATTTAAAAAATCTAACAACTCATTGTCATCATTTTGAGCAATAGGTTCTTCCCTTAATCCATCGTCTACTAAAGGAGCTAAAGGAGTCATGACTTTTTAAAATCGAGATAGATTTTCCGGTTCTCCATGATAAATCCATTGACTATATGAAGGAGATATTGCATTAGCAAATAAATGCCGTTCTACTCCGTCTAATGTCTGAAACATTGAATTCCGACAATTTTTACATGGACATCTCGTTTTTCCTTCTCCATTTACATGAAACTTTGCCACTTCCATAAATTGTGCAACACCATCAATATACTCTTTTGAGAATCTATCTCTAAGTTTAATCCAATCCTTATTCATTTTGAATAAAATGGACAAATTTTAATCCTGTAGGAGCAAGGACAAAAAGTTTAAACCTAAGGATACTTTAACAAGGGTCACTTTCACTCTCCAATTCAAATTAAAAAACTCCTAAAAAGTGTCTAGTGATAACTTTGACTTCCAAAAGAGCCACAAAGTTCTTCCTAGAATGTGTTAAAGTTCCAATTTGAGTATTTGACTTCAAATAATAGTGATGCTACACATATGTTGAACAATGAAAGTGATTCTACACACATATTCAACAATGAAAGTGATTGATGCTACACATATATTTAGTCCACACCCCTACACTCCCATACATAATGCATAAAATTATTGATTAGGGGAAAAAGCCATTACAGACATCATATGAAACAATAAATGTAAAGCATAACAAACCCAATACAATCGAAAAACTAAAAGGAAATGGAAAATAAAACGAACGATCTACACATATACATACAAGTAATATGGTGGAAAAACATGAAATATCAACAAAAATATGCAGTCCACGGTCACATACATGTGACAGAACCACAGACACACACACTCGGTTCAATTTACGTACGATAAAGGGTTCAATTTGGGTACGAATCACACACCAATCAATTGATTACCACATAATACGATAAAGGGTGCTAAAACAAGCCGGCGGTGATGGCTGTTGGGGAGACATGGCGCAGAGAACGAGCTGGAGGAGACGTTTATGTGGAGACTAAGTCGGAGAAGCCGGCGACGATGACTGTTGGGGAGAAGTCGGTGGCGTGCGAAAGAAGCCGGTGACGATGACTGTTGGAGAGAAGCTGGCGATGTGCGGAGAATAGGTTGGAGAAGCTGGCGGCTTGCGAAAAATGGGTCGGAGAATCGGATACGCTTGCAGAGAACAGATCGACGAGGAGACGGCGATAGCTGTTAGGAGTAGTTGACGGCTTGTGGAGAGCTGCTGGGGAGAAGGAAAATCGATGGAGCAGTCGACGACTTGCGAGGGGAGGGAAACGAAATCGATTGGAAGGAAAATCGGGTGAGGAGGGTGCGGCGTTCGCGAAAAGAGAGGGGGAAGAGGGAAAAAAGGGGGGAAAGGGTTTTTTTTTAATTAAACTTTGCCCAACGCGCCTTTCGTCGTCATAGACCCCCAATTTCGTCGGCATAAAACACTGACATAACCCTTTTTTAGGTTTTCTTTTGCCGACGCATCTTGGCGTTGGCAATCATCCCACATTGTGTCAGCATATATTTGGGAAAAAAAGGTGTTCTTTTATTCTATATTGACCTTTCCCGATGAAGCGTTGCGTTAGCATAAGACCCATATTGCGTTGGCAGATATACAAAAAAAAAAAATGTCTTCAATTGTCTATTTTGGCCGATGAAATGAAGTTGCGTCGAGAAAAAGGTAATTTTTGCTAACGAAAATACATGCATCGAGAAAAAAAAAATGTCGGAACAGGTTAAAATTCTTGTAGTGGCAATGGGGCAACGCAACAACGCTCTTGGTTGCACTGCCTTATTTTTTGGATTTTCTTGCATTTTCTTCTGTTTTTTGCTCGATTTTGGCTCGGTTTGGTCTTTTTAGCCTTTGACACTTAAGTTTTGCCATAATACCTGAAAACCACTAGTAAACACATGAAATCTCATAAAAACATCCCTCAATTAAGAGATAAAAAGCATTGTTTGAGTGCTTTTCAGGAATATGCATGAAGAAAAGATAATCTCGGATTTATTGTATTTACTAAATGTAATTTTCAATTTTAAGTCATTTTATGTATTTTTGTGTTACAATTAGATGATGGTCGGTAGTGGTCATTAATTATGAGAGTTACAACTCTTAAATGCCTCATAGAATGTCTAGGGTTAGATTTTGAGGCCAATATAATGCCATGTAATTGTTCAAAAAGAAGGAGACTTAGAAGAGACTTGGAAAATGTAGTAAAAAAAGCCTTTGAACTTTCCTTTTAGCCTTGTGCTATGTTTCTTTTCCAATTCTATGGCGTCTAGATTGCATGTTTAGAATCATTCAAGCTTGAGTTGATCAATCGTGCTTGTAAATTGATTCGAAGATCAAGGATTGATGGGAGCAGCAAGCTTTGTCTGATCTGTGGTTTTGTTGATCGTCTAAGTAATCTGTTGTCTAGTCATTCTTAGGGGTTGAGATCATTTTGATTTGGGGTGTTTGAGTTTGAGATCTTAAGGTCTTGTTCGTCAACAAGGTTGTTAAATCAAAATTCTCAAGGGTTACTTATCATTTGGTATCAGATCGGACCGCGAAATAATTAGTATTTCTTTCTAACACGGTTAATTATTAGTATTTTATAGGATGACTATAGGTAACTAATATGAATGGAGGAACCTCGACATGCAATATGAACATAAAGAATGAGCCCTACATGATGTCCATGTTTACACTACCTAAAGAAGAAGAATTATGTGAAGTCAAGTGGAATTTATGACTAATTATTTTGCGGTTTGTCAACAAGTTGATACCAAATGATAAGTAACCCTTAAGAATTTTGATCTAACAATCTTGTTGATGAACAAGACCTTTAGATCTTAAACTCAAACACCCCAAATTAAGATGATCTCAGCTCCTAAGAATGGCTCGACAACGGATTACTTAGATGATCAACAAAACCACGGATCAGACAAAGCTTGTGGCTCCCATTGACCCTTGATCTTTGAGTCAATCCAGAAGCATGATCGATCAAGTGAAGCTTGAATGATTCTGAACATGCAATCTATATGTCATAGAATTACAAAAGAAACACAGCACAAAGCTAAAAGGAAAGCTCAAAAGCTCTTTTTACTACATTTTCCAAGTCTCTTCCAAATCGCCTTTTTTCTGAACAATTACATGACATTATATAGGCCTCAAAATCTAACCATAGACATTCTATGAGGCATTTAAGAGTTGTAACTCTCATAATTAATGACCATTATAAACCATCATCTAATTGTAACATAAAAATACATAAAATGACTTTAAATTGAAAATTACATTTAGTAAATACAATAAATTCGAGATTATCTTTTCTTCATGCATATTCCATCCAATTATAACCATACAAGAGTAAATGACATCCCATTTGAAGTTGCTTGAAGTCTTTGTTCATTAAATGAAGCTTGATTCGTCATAAATTTCTCTTGACTTTACATAATTCTTCTTCTTTGGGTAGTGTAAACTTGGTCAGCATGTAGAGCTCGTTCTTGATGTTCATATTGCATGATTGAGGTTCCTCTATTCATATCAGTAACTCAATCTCAATTCTGAATGAGTTATGGACTTCTGCCTATGTGAGCTCGTCCTTTGATCTGTATGCGTGAGAGTGGCCTATGTTGCCCACTTAATAAACCTACCATTTTGAGGACAAGACCGAGTAGGGAGCTAAGAACATAGCTACACAAGATGACATTCACTCCTTCCCGACTTTAGGGTAAGTAGATGAGTTCCCTTAAGTGTTGATTTCAGGTATTGAACAATGGGGTCCATCCTCTCATTAGCCTGAGAGGAACTATATTTATGGTAGGACCATAGACATAGTTCATTAGATGATCAGTGGGACTTAAAGTTGAAAAATATAATTACGGGGGTAAAACGATAATTTTACTAAACTATAATTATGAATGAAATGTAAAGGAAAGACTTACTTGTAATGGTTATATCCGTGGATACAAAAACTTTCTACAATGCATAAGATGCAACTATTGGTCTTTAGTGGAGTGACCCATAGTTAATGAATGGAGATTTATATAATTAAAGAGTTTAATTAATTAATCTCGTATCTTTGGAACTTATAGTCTATAGATCCATTCGGTCTCCTTGCTAGCTCACAACAGGTAAAACAAGGACCAGGAGTTTTGAATGAATTTGAAAGTATTCAAATTGTTTAGAGATATATATATACTAATGGTATAGGATATGATTAATATAAAGTATAATGTATAATGATACATTATAATATATAGTTAATTATAAATATAATTTATAATTAATTGGGAGAATGAATGTTCTGAATATGATTCAAATATTAAATAAATATAAATATGATTTATATTAAAATTACAGGTTTAAAGCTAATATTGATGAGATTTATATTAAAATTATAGGTTATGAGAGAGACGCACATTTGAATATGATTCAAATGTTTATTTAAATATTAGATATTTAATTATTTAAATTAATTTAATTTTAATTAAATTAACTCCCCTGCATTGTAGGGGAGTGAAGGCAGTGGGGAGAGGGAGTTTCTCTCTCTCTTCTCTAAGTAGTGTAGAGAGTTTGCATTAAAGGATTACTAGTTTTTACATGAAAAAAAAAGTAATTGCTCTCTCTCTCACTTTTCTCAAGCTAACAAAAAAGAAAATTCTCTCGTAAAAAGTTCCATCTTCATTAAAAGAAAAAAAAAAAAAAAGATCCCATAATCTGTTCTTTGCTAGAGACATAGTAGGGAAAACTCTCTCTCTCACTTTTCTCAAGTTAATAGAGAAGAAAATTCTCTCCTAAAATGTTACTTTTTTTACGTGAAAAAAAGTAATTGCTCGTTATTTTCGAGAGCTATCAAACTGCTTAACTCAATCCAATAAACTAAGATCCAAGATTATTTTATGTAACTTGAATAGTATGTGGTAGACCTACAAGTGGATCTTGTTCAAGCAATAACCTGAATGGTCTGTAGTATATGGATAAGGGTGGGTGCGTTATCCTGGTAACAGTACAGATACGGTGCACTTTGTAAATGTTATAAATGTTGTAAGTGTTACAAACGATGTGATCCAAATCATTCATGTGAAGACATGCGAGTGGGGGTATTATATACATAGAGTTCATATAAGACCAGACTGCGAAATGATTAATCTCTCTTTATAACACTGTTGACTGAAGAGATTAACATTTCATAAGATGACCATATAAAACTCAATCTCAATCTTGAGTAAGTTATGAACTTTTGTTTATAAGGGCAGTCCTTTGATTTGTATGGGTGAGACTGACCCTTGTTGTCGACTCATTAATCCTACCAGTTTGGGGACTTTATCCAAGTAAGAAGCTGAGAACATAACTACACAAGATGGAACTCGCTTCTTCCCGTCTTTAGGGTAAGTAGATGAATTGCTCCCTTAAATGCTGACTCCGAGTCTTGAACAATGGGGCTTCTCCCTCTCATTGGCTCTAGTGGGATTTCGTTTATGGTAAGACCACAAATAGGTTGGTCATTAGAGAATCAGTGAGACTTAAAGAGTAAGAGGTAATTACAAGGGTAAAACGAAAATTTGACCCAACTGTAATTACGAGCAATTTGTGAAGGATTGACTTACTAGTAACGGTTACATCCATGGACAAAAAAATATTCTATAGTGCGAAAAGTGTAGGTTTGGGTCTTTAATGGAGTGACCTCATTTAATGAATGTTGATTAATTTAATTAAAGAGTTCAATTAATTAATTTCGAAGCGTTGGAGCTTTTAATTTGTAGGTTCATCAGGTTGCCCAGCTAGCTCACCAAGGATAAACACAAGGAATAAGTAGTTTTGGAATAATTTGAATAGTTTGAATTATTTAAGGGAAATATATATAAATCATATATGATACGATTAATATAAAGTATAATGTATATTGAATAAGAAAGAATAATATAATATGAGAGATTTATAAATATATAGTTAATTATAAATATTTATAATTAAAACTATATAGTATAAGAGAATAATATATTTGAATAAGATTCAAATATTAAATTAGTATTAATTGAATTCATATTAAAATTATAGAGTAAAATTAATGTGAATGAGATTCATATTAAAACTATAGGTTCTGAGAGAGAAGTATATTTGAATATTGTTCAATGAGAAATTTTGGAGCAATCACAAATTGCCACATCATTTCTCAAATTAATGACAAAAATCCAAATGATCACATTTTGGACAAATTGAAAGTCGATGTGTGTCCCAAATTGAAATCGAAGGCATAAGTTGACAAATCCTGATAATGCCACGTGCTTGTTTTCATTTTGACCATTGATTAATAGAATAATTTGGTCCAATTTGATATAATATTTGAGTAAAAGTACAATTGAGCCCAAAATAGGCTTAATTTGGCCTAAAGGTCGATTAAGGCTCATGTCCAATTAGTTGAGTTTAAGGGTCAAGTCCATGGACCAACCAAACCCAAGCCCACAAAGCCCCTTATGAACTCTATAAATAGAAGAGTTCTCTTCATTGGAGGGGGTTTAGAGACTCAACACTCAGAGAACCTAGAGAGAATTCTCCCTACAACCAGAAGACTTCTAACTCCTAAAGCTGAACCAGACTTGAAAATTGAAGCTCTTTGGAACACAGACATTCTTCCAAGACTCCAAATCCAAGAACATCCATGCGTTCCACTTCCATACATCAAGCATTCAACTGAGAGATAATTAGAGGATTAAGTACTAGAGATCAGACCACATCTGCATCAAATCTACATCAACTTAAGTTTGACACCATGAGACAAGTTTCTTAGGAAACCTCTTGTGAATAAATTGGCACGCCTAGTGGGACATCTCTGCCTCTCATCTCTATCTCAACAACCAAATTGATCAATGGTGTAACACCCTACTTCTTGAACCTAAGTACTTAAAGGGCTTGTAAGAAAAAGAAGTAAGACAAGAGAAGTGGAATTTGGATCACAAGCCTGTGGAGTTAGAAAATTTTTTAAGACAGAAAATTTAAAGCTTGTGGAGGTTGCTAAATTTTGGCCAGATTAAGGAACTCCATGCCTTGAGATGAAGGGAAGGAGGAAATGTGTTTATGTCAGCTTGAGTTTTGGATTAAGAATAAGCCATAGGTAAGTTTGAAAGAAACCATGTTAGGCGATTTTGAATCTTAGATGTAAAGGTGACCTAAGAACTTAGGAAATCTTTTAAGTATTACAACTATGATTGGAAAGCACAATTATGCGATAAAAAAGGCTAGTTTGGACGCATAGCATTAGGAAAAGAGAGGATATTTCACTAAGAGTTAAGGAATGAAGAATTGAAGGCATAATTGGGAATTAGTTACGAGTTAGACATATCTTTGGAAGGAACATCATCATGTTGGACACATGGATAGTGAGGTATGAACGCATGGAACCCTAATTTAGAAGAAAATTGGTTTAATATTGAAAAAGGAAAATGAGAATTCGAGGGAAGAGGTGATCGCATGGCCCACACTTAGCTTTGGAAGTTAACAAGTGATAACTTGTAGAAATACAAGTTATTACAGTTTTTCTCTTAGAAAAATAGAGATTAAATAGAGAATCATGCGGTAGTTTGTGTTGAATTCTATTAATAAATATTCCTATGCGTTCTACTCTTGTAAATTGATGAAGATAATTATTTTATAACTTTTTGAATCTAAAACGCATGTTCTAATGTAGCAACGCAAGCAACCTGTAGATGCGTTGGCAACTTCTTAACGCAAGACTATGCGTTGGCAACCTATGGACGCGTTGACAACCGCTCAATGTAGGATGATGCGTTAGTAACATATGGATGCGTCGACATGAGTGAACGCATGAACCCAAATTCTCCATGGACGCATAATGACCAGAAACGCAAGGCAGCGAAAAATCAGATCAGAATCTTGAGAGATTGTCGAAAGATTGACATGCATGATCTATGGCTAAAGTGGTGGATCTAAATTGAACCGAGAATTACGCAATTAGGCGAGATAGATGCATGACATCAATTGCGCCTCCAACCACGCAGATTTGCCACTGATTACGAATGCAGCCTCTATAAAAGGGCAAACCTGCAAGCTGAAAAAGGGTTGTTGATTCTCGGAAGAATTCCTAAGTGAATGTAAAGTTCTCTCCAGAAGACAACCGGAGACGAATAACTCGCGAGAGAAGAGTCTTCCCTCTGCCTGACCACTTCACAGCAGATCTCACGCTTCCATTCCGGCAACTCAAGACATTGAAACGCCTTCCTACTTTCTATCTTTTTCTAGCTTTGATTTTAGATTTGTTATTAAGATATTGTGCTGTCTAAAATTGTATTTCGTTCATTAATCTACAATTCTTCCATGTCTATCCATTTCTCTACACTTTCCGCTTATTACTTTGAATCCATGAGTAGCTAATCTTTTAAGGGTCACGGGTTACGTTAGCATCTAAATAAGAACCATAGTGTAACTATTGCATCTTGTCAATTGTAATCTTAATCTGATGCGTATGTCCATCTAGCTAATCGATATAAGTAGTAATAAACAGACTGCTCGAGAGAGTAAGTGATTTTGGAACTCAATTGACAAGGCTAAGAAGTGTTAACTGTCTATAGGAATAACCTTGGTACTTAACACTCTCCTATGCGGTATAGACATGTAACGCATAACGGTTGACAACCAGGAGAAGAGTCGCTCGTATGAATAGACTGTCACTATGCATTTCTAATTTTAGATGTTAACCAATCCGAACCCTGTTTTTACCCATTCATTTAATCCACTTAGTTGACTTTGTTGTGTCGCATACCTTACCATCCACCACATTTTAATCTAGTGTACATGTTATTGCTTTCTTTAGTTAGACGCATCCCTTGTTAAATATTTTTGGTTACCACTCCAACTCAAATAATCCAATTAATTATAGAATCTGCATAGTCCCTGTGTTTGACCTCGGACTCACCGAGAAAACCTCATTCTTTGCTTATACTTGGGTAAAGGATAGGAAAACTTGATAGATCACTTACGCATAATATTAAGCATGTTGAACGCATAGTAAGCTTAATAATAGATAAACGCAACAACAAGTTTTTGAACTTTAAATTTGTTGTACAACAAGTTTTTGGCGCCGTTGCTGGGAAATTTTTGTATTGATTCAATTTTTTTTGGATTATTTTTGTTGTAGGAATTCCTCAGTAAAAGGAGTATAGCAAGTTTCTCTTCTATCAGAAGCTTCTAACAGTGTATGAGTGACGGGAGCAGCCCAACACTTGATATTGACCTAGAGATTGAGAGGACCTTCAGAAGAAGGACAAGACAGAATAAACAAAGAAGGACCAACCGAGCTACAGAAGAAAATATGGACGCACAACACAATCAGCCTCAAGTTCCTCAAGGTGGGGTTAGGCAAAACGCAGATGCCCAAGAGCATGCATACCAAGAAGTAAACCCAATTCTCTTGGCGCATGATAGAAATCGCCCAATGAGGGAGTATGCGTCGCCAAACCTGTATAATTTCGCACCAGGAACTTTACAACCAACCTTTAAGGGTAATGGAAGGTTTGAAATGAAGCTAGTGATGTTGCAGATGTTCCAAGCCGCAGGGCAATTTGGGGGTGCAATGGGTGACGACCCGCATGCACACTTGAAAAGCTTCTTGGAGATATGTAGCACATTCTCCATGGCTGGAGTACCGCAAGACAAGATTAGAATGATGCTATTCCCATTCTCTCTCAAAGATGAGGCCAGACAATGGGCATATTCATTTGAACCTGGTGAGATTACAACTTGGGTGCAAATGGTTGAAAAATTTATGTAGAAATATTTTCCTTTGACGGTGAGTGCAAAGAGGCGACGAGACATTGTCACCGTCGAGCAAAAGGACTCGGAGACCCTTAGTGAGGCTTAAACCCGATTTAAGAGACTGATAAGGAATTGTCCGCACAATGGCATTCCTGATTGTGTGTAGACGGAGATCTTCTATGGAGGATTAAATAAAACATCACAATCAGTGGCTGACGCCTTTGCGGCAGGAGGATTAATGGACAAGACTTATACGCAAGCTAAGGATATTCTCGATAGAATTTCGAGGAATACTGATGAATGGGTGGATAATGGGTATGGATCCCGATCCATTGACAAGAGACGAACGCAAGTTGGTACGTTTGAAACTGATGCTGCTACTAATCTTTCAGCTCAGATCGCCACTATGACATCTTTGCTGAAGACAATAGCATTGAACAACCAAGGTGGATCAGTTGCTGCGATGGACGTAATGAATGCGGTGAATCCGACAGCATTTGTAAGCTGTGTGCAATGTGGTGAGGGACACCTGTATAATATGTGTCGTTATAACCCATAGTCCGTTTGCTATGTTTAGAACAACCCGTACGCTAAAAGGTATAATCCGGGTTGGAGGAACCACCCCAACTTTGGATGGGGAGGAATCCAACAACAGACGCAAAGAACTGAGCAACAGCCGCAGAGAGGCAACCCTCCTGTTTACAACCAAGGTATTCAAGGGCATCAACCACAAAGAAACCAGATAGCGAACGCATCATCATCATCCATGGAAGCTCTACTATGAGAATACATCAGTAAGAATGAAGCGATGCTCCAAAGCCAAGCCACTACAATTCTTAATTTAGAAGTTCAAATGGGACAAATTGTAGGTGAGCTAAAAAACAAACCCCAAGGAGCATTGCCAAGTAATACCGAAGCCCCACGAGGTAACGGTAAAGAACAATGTCAAGTTGTGACATTGAGAGGTGGAAAAATCCTTCCCACTGTAACGCAAGACCAGAGGACGCAAGGAAACCTGCAGCCTCACATCATTCCACAACCAACTCCAACAACACCAACTACTGCTCCACAGCCATCATCAGCCACCACAACTTCTCAAGAGTAGGAGAATAGAGAGAGGAGAGAAAAAGCAATGCAGGTGATAACTTGTAGAAATAAAAGTTATGATAGCCTTTTTCTTAGATAAATAGAGATTAAATAGAGAAGCATGCGACAGTTTATATTGATTTTGATTAATAAATCTTCCTTTGCGTTATACTTTTATATTTTTAGGAAGATAAATGATTTTACCACTTTTTGAGCCTAAAACGCATGTTTTGACGCAGGAATGCAAAACGATGCGTTGATGACTTCTTAACGCAGGACGACGCATTAGCAATCTGTTCTCTGTGGACGCATGATCTGAACGGAACGCGAACGACCTGACGTTGCGTTAACAACTCAACGCATAACTATGCGTTAGCAACCTACTACGCGTTGACATCGGCCAACTTATTCATGGACGCATAAATGACCATTAATGCAAGGCGCTTAGAATCAAATCAGAATCTTGAGAGATTGACGGATGATTGACGAACATGATTTGTGGCTAAAGTGGTGGATCTTAATTGACCCGAGAATCACGCAATCAAGCGAGATGGACGCATGACATCAATCTCGCCGCCAATCAAGTAGATTTGCCATTAATTGTAAACGCATAATCTATAAAAGGGCAGCTTTGCGAGATGAGAAAGGGTTGTTGATTCTCGAAAGAACTCCATAAGTGACAGCAGAGTTCTCTCAGACTTCAGCCGGAGACGAATAGCTCGAGAGAGAAGAGTCTTCCCTCCGTCGGACCACTTCATAGCTTATGCGCACTTTTAGCGTTAACCGCAAGTGTACGGGTCAAGTTATAATATAAAACGGTTAAGTCCGAGTATCGTTCCACTAGAGATCCAATTGGGAAGGTCAAGTTACTTAGCTATTCTAGAATTGAATCAATTTTATTTGAGGATTGAAATTCAATATTTCAAATTTGGGAAAAAGAAAAATCAAACAAGGAAAGTATCAAAGGGAGAAACACAAGAGTCAAAGAGAGTTCTAGGGTAATGAATCCTTGTTTATTTCATCATGCAATATTATAGATTTCATGGATTTTATTGTAATTCATATGCCTAAGTCTAGAAACTTAATTCCAAGTTGTTTTCTCTCAAACACAACTCTTTCTCATGCAACTCGATTGATTGTTAATCTCTTAAAACCAATACAAAATTACATGGCATTAAAACTAGTCTTTAGCAACTTTCATTGTCAACCTAACTACTCTCGTGATAGCTTAACAACGATTCATTGTTATAGATCAAATTAAACATATAATCTCTCAATCATACATCTAACCTAACATGTGAAGATGGCCAATCCTCAAGAATTAAACAAAATAACAATGAAAAGCATAATTATTTAAATAAAACCATGAGTCTACAAAATTAACATGAATTCATAAATAATTCATCAAAACCCTAAAACTAAAGAGTTTAGCCACTCATAGCTTGAAGCAACATGTTTGAGTAAAAATAATCAAAGGAAGAGTGTAAAGAATAGGGAAACTCTACTGAAAAGAGGTTCTTGATTGAAGCAGCACCGTCACGAACTCCTTGGCTCTCACGTCGGACTTCGAAAGGCACCAAGACTATTTCGAACTCTTTTCCTCTTCCTTGCGTCTAACTCACTCTTTGAACTCGCGCTTAATTCTCACCTTTTTGGATCTTTCTTTCAGTCTGCAACTTTCTTGCTTTTCTTGATATTTCTCCCCCTCTTTTGGCTTCTGAAAACCCCCAAATTCATAGAGTTTGGCCGCCAAAAATTTAACCTAAAAAAAAAAATTTTCGTTTAAATAACGCTGGCGCCGCGACGCTGTCCCATAGCGCGCGGCGCTAGGGTTTCGACCAAAAATAAGTTGCTCTTGGGTTTTAGCGCTGCGGCAGCGTCGTCTTAGCGTCGCGACGCTGTCATGCGTTCACCAAGGATGTGTCGAAGCAGCGCCATCTCTGCGCCGCGATGCTACTCTGCGTCCATGCTGATGCGTTTATACTTCAGCGCCGCGGCAGCGCTGCCTTAGCGCCGCATCGTTATTATGCGTCCAGACTGTTGCGTTTATGCTTCAGCGCTGTCTCAGCGCCGCGGCGCATCCCGAAATTTGTCTTTTTGAGTTTTTCAGCTCTTTTTCGCCATATTCTTGCTCGGTTTTGATCTTTTTGTCGTTTCTTCTAATTTTCCTCGTTTTAACCTGAAAATCACTAGCAAACAAGTGAAATCTAATATAAAACTCCCTTAATTTTAGAGAATATAAAGCACTTTTCAAGTACTTATCAATAGCAGAACACCAATGCATAGTAGTAAGACGCATAGCATGTTCGAAGTATGATATGTTAAACGCATAATCACATCATTTAGCACCTTGCGTTAGTACAATTTACACATACAATAATCACACAACAAGTTTTTGGCGCCGTTTCGGTATATCAAGATACCACTCTTCCTATGCGTCCACCCTTTACTCAATGCCTAAAAAAGAAAAATGATGAGGCTGATAACTTGTAGAAATACAAGTTATGATAGCCTTTTTCTTAAATAAATAGAGATTAAATAGAGAAGCATGCGGTAAGTTATGTTAATTTTTATTAAGAAATCTTCCTTTACGTTATACTAATGTATTTTTATGAAGATAAATGATTTTACCACTTTTTGAGCCTAAAACGCATGTTTTGACACAGGAATGCAAACGATGTGTTGATAACTTCTTAACGCAGGAACCTGACGATGCAATAACAATAACTCAATGCATAACTACGCGTTAGCAACCTACGCCGCGTTGACATCAGCCAAACTATTCATGGACGCATAGACGACCATTAATGCAAGGCGCTGAGAATCAAATCAGAATCTTGAGAGATTGACGAATGATTGACGAACATGATTTGTGGCTAAAGTGGTGGATCTTAATTGACCCGAGAATCACGCAATCAGGCGAGATGGACGCAAGACATCAATCTCGCCACCAATCAAGCAGATTTGCCATTAATTGCGAACGCATCATCTATAAAAGGGCTGCTTTGTGAGATGAGAAAGGGTTGTTGATTCTCAGAAGAATTCCATAAGTGATAGCAGAGTTCTCTCAAACTTCAGCTGGAGACGAATAGCTCGAGAGAGAAGAGTCTTCCCTCCGCCGGACCACTTCACAGCAGAACCTCATGCTTCCATCCGAGCGACTCAAGACATTGACTCCTTTCCTGCTTTCTTTCTTATTATTTCTATCTTAATTTTAGATTTGTGTCAAGATATTGAACTTATCGAAAATTGTATCCCATTTCATCAATATAATTATCTTCCATGTCTACTCATTTCTCTAAACTTTCCGCTTTTTACTTTCCAACCATGAGTAACTAATCACTCAAGGGTCTAGGGTTGCGTTAGCATCTAACTAGGAACCGTAGTGTAACTATTTCATCTTGTCAATTGCGATCTTAATCCGATGCTTATGTCCATCTGACAAATCGATATAAGTAGTAATAATCAAACTGCTCGAGATGGTAAGTGATTGTGGAACTCAATTGACAAAGGCCAAGTAGTGTTACCTGTCTATGGGGATAACCTTGGTTCTTAACACTCTCCTATGCGTTATAGACATATAACGCATAGCGGCTGACAACTGGGAGAAGAGTCGCAAGTATGAATAGAATACTACTATGTGCTTCCGATGTTAGATGTTAATCAACCCGAACCCTTTCTTTATCTATTCATTCACATCTTTAGTTGAATTTGCTATGTCGCATGCTTTCCATCTTTCACAATTTTAGTCTAGTGTACAAACAATCGCTTTCCGTAGATTAAAAACAACTCTCTCAACTATTTCTTGGTTACCACTGCAACGCATGAAATCCAACTAAATACTAAATCAATATAATCCCTGTGTTCGACCTCGGACTCACCGAGAAAACCTACTCCTTTGCTTATACTTGGGTAAAGGATAGGAAAACTTGACAAGATCATCAACGCATAGTAATAGGACGCATAGCATGTTCAAAGCATGATATGTTGAACGCATAATCACATCATTTAGCACCTTGCGTTAGTACAATTTACACATACAAATATCACACAAGCCTCAATTTAGAAAATTCCTGGATGTTCTCAAACAACTTCACATCAACATTCCGTTGGTGGAAGCCCTGGAACAAATGCCAAGTTATGTCAAATTTCTGAAAGACATACAATCCAAGAAGAGAAGGCTCGGAGAGTTTGAGATAGTAGTGTTAACGTAGGAATGCAGTGCGTTGTTCAAAAGCAATATACCTATTAAACTGAAATATCCAGGAAGTTTTACATTGCCATGCTCTATAGGGGGAATGGACGTAAGTTAGGCATTATGCGACTTAGGAGCCAACATAAACTTAATGCCACTGTCTATATTCAAGAAGTTGGGTATAAGGGAAGCACGACCCACCACAGTCACACTTCAACTTGCAGACCGCTCCATCAAGCATTCCGAGGGAGAAATCGAGGATGTTCTTGTGAAGGTGGACAAATTCATCTTCCCAGCTGACTTCATAATCCTGGATTATGAAGCTGATAGAGAGGTGCCCATCATCCTTGGAAGACCTTTCTTAGCTACTGGGCGCGCCTTGATTGACGTCTAGGAAGGGGAACTAACAATCCGTGTGGACGACCAGCAGGTAAAGTTTAATGTCTTTAATGCGTTGAAATATCCTAATGATTTTCTGTCACACCCTACTTTTCAATAAATGATGCGTTGAAGAATTTATGAATAAAAGGGGAAAAGACCATGTTGGACGCATGGTCAGGGCTAAGTAACGCATGGAAAGGGTGGATGCATGGAAGTAAACCGAGAAGGGAAAGAAGTGGAACATCTAAGAGAAATATGCATTGACGATGGTAAGATGCTTAAACAAGGAAGGAATGAAGTTATGTTGTGAAGTGTTGAAAGAGATTTCAGTCTTGGAAAGATAGAATACTACAGCAAATTGAGTAACGCATAGACTTATAACAAGGAATGTTCACAAGTGTTGGAAAAGGTGGTAAAGTAAACATAAAACTGGAGCATGTGGTAGACGCATGCTAATCTATCTTAAGAGAAATAGTATAAAGTGTAAGGATAAGGTTTAAAAGAGTAACCTTGGGAATAATCAAGGAATGTCCAAGAATAGAAAGATGGTAATGGACCCAGGATGAGGGTAAACGCAATAGGACAACGCATAGAGGAAGAACTGGAGAAGGAATTATTCGTTATGAATATGAGAGTTGGACGCATGGTATGATGCAATGAGGTATAAATGCATAGTACTGCACGTTTGTTATTAACGCCTAATGGCATATGTAAACACTGGTTTATAATAGTACGGTTATGCGTTAAGGGTGAAATCATGAATGGTGGTGTAAGCTGAAGAAGTCGCCGCGTTGGCGAGGGAAGGAACGTACTTGGCTTACCAATACCATGCATTGGTAAGGTTGTCATGCGTTGAGGTCCCTATGCGTTGAAGACAGAAGTTATCTTTATGCGTCAAAGAATAGTTCAGTTGGCAGAGAGCTAGAAGAGTAAATAGTGAAGCTCAAACTTTAAAGGGGAATTAACAAACGCATGAGGGCGTTGTGTTGAACGAAAGGAAATCTATTGGAAAATGTTGGACGCATAAGATAGGCTTATAAAGGCCAGGTGGCTTTGTGTAGATTTGACACCTTATCAGTAGGAGGTGTTAAAGGTATGTTAAGTGTTCATGCAAGGTGACACCTGGGCTAATGCATGGTTAATTAAGCATGCAGCATGACATGTGGCAAACAAGTGGCAAAAGGAGAGGAAAAGGTGGATGACAAGCTTCCTATAAATAGAACTTTGAGAGAAAAGGAGGGACTGATGACTCTCAAAGGAGAAATTTGGAGAGAAAAGAGAAGAAGAAGATAGCAAGGATGTCTATAGTAGAAGTATGCGGCAAAGAAAGAAGGTATTTGACAACTTAGTTAATTTAGGAAAAGAAGTTGTCTTGTGTTAAAAGAGGTCGGCCATGCGTTGAGGACAAACATGATATCCAAGGTGAACGCGACATCCAAGTTAGATGATGCGTCCATGATGGACCTTGCGTGCAAGAGAGGGCAACGCATCTGAAAGGGAAGTAACAAGAGTCAGGATGCATTTGAGAGAAATAATTAGCCTTGCGTTACTAATTTTGCGTTGAAAGGGCAGGGTTGTGTTCAACCGAGCTGACAGAGAAAAATGGAGCCTTGCATTCCAGAGATAAAACAATGCATCCAGAAAGCTCAGGAAGAGGAAATAGAGGAAATGATAGAAGAAGTATTCTTTGGCAAGTACAGGTGAGTAACACCTGCATTTACAAAACATAAATGAGTTCTCTACGAATATGATTTTATGGTTTCTAAAGAAATAATGCATGCGTTTTATATATATATAAAGTATATGATTATGTGATTTGTAAAGACATGAGTATGCGTTTTAGTAGAGAACTTTGAGAATATTGGGTACTTACTATGAGTCATAAACGCATGGTGGATGATTGATATTTGATTTCATGACTTCTTTGAAAAGTATGGTATTATATGATTTTAAGAAAGATTTGGAAGTATACTTAAATGTAAAGCATGCGTTGTTAAATTAGAAGATAGAATCGAACTTAGCATGCTGATGAGATAAGATTTTGAAATGGTAAACTCATGAGTTACTGGTATAACGTTTACAAATACGTTTTGTATTGTATTAAACTTGAAAGGGCACCCGAGGCTCAGGGACATGGAGAAGGCCAAAGGGTAGCCGTTCTATTAAATGGGACCCCAATGCCCAGGGACTCGTAGAAGGCATTGTGGGCGGCCCGGAATATAAAGGTACCCAATGCTCAGGGACTCGTAGAAGGCATATGGGTAACCTATGTGCACATAGGGGTACATTTACATGACGCTGATGTGTTGAGATTACTCCACACAGCTAGGGAAATCGACGTTGAGTCGCGTTGAGCATTGCTCCGCCTCAACTAAAGAAAAAGTATTGTATAAGCATGAGATTTTGAGTACTTATTTTTCTGAGACGGTCAAGCATGTTTTCGCAGTGATGTATGAAAATATAAACTATTGTATTTGAAAGTGATACGTTATGCGAGTGTGATCGGTTTAAAGTTAAATTATATTATTTCCAAAAACTGTTACTCACTGAGCCGTTAGCTCATTCTTTTAAATGTTTTCCATTTTCAGGTAGCATGACAGTTCCCGTTGCCGATCAAAGTCGAGGTTTGTCAAGAGTATATTGGACGGTGAGGTTGACAGTGGGGTACGTGACAGAGTAGTCAGTAACTGCTGTCTTCACATCCCTTTCTGGGTTATGGAGGATAATCCGGGAGGGGGTGTGACATTTTCAATCTTGTCAGATGATTGAAGATATAACTGAAGAAAAGGCAAGCATCACAGACGCATTGTTAGAGGATGAAGCAATTTTGGATGAAATGGAAGATGGAAAAAAGGAGGAAATCGGTATAATCTCCAACGCAAGTGTTGAACGCCTAGATTTGAGCAACCGATCCACGGAGAAGACAAAGCCATCCCTAAAAGAGCCGCCAGCTCTTGAGCTAAAAACACTGCCGACGCATCTTAAGTATGCATATTTGGGAGAAGAGAGCACGCTACTGGTCATCATATCCTCTGCGTTGACTACAGACCGTGAAAAGGCTTTGCTGCAGATATTGAAAAATCATATCAAAGCCATTGGATGGACCCTAGCAGACATTAGAGGAATAAGCCCTTCATACTGCATGCATAAAATTCGGTTGGAAGAGGGTAAGGAAGGCTTAGTAGAAAGGCAACGCAGGCTTAACCCAGCCATGAAAGAGGTTGTGAAGAAAGAAATCATCAAGTGGCTCGACGCAGGGGTCATTTATCCAATCTCCGACAACAGCTGGGTAAGCCCAGTTTAGTGTGTACCTAAGAAAGGGGGGATGACAGTGATCACGAATAGTAAAAATGAGTTGATACAAACACAAACGGTCACTAGTTGGCGCATCTGTATGGACTACCGCAAGCTGAATGCGGCAATAAAGAAAGATCATTTCCCATTGCCATTCATCAACCAAATGCTAGATAGGCTAACAGGAAATGAATTCTTCTACTTCCTTGACGGGTATTCCGACTATAACCAGATCATGATAGCTTCAGAAGATCAAGAAAAGACAACGTTCACATGTCCATATTGTACCTTTGCATTCAGACGCATGCCATTCGGGCTATGTAACGCACCAGGAACATTCCAAAGATGCATGATGGCGATATTTTCCCAATATCTGGAACATTTAGTGGAGGTGTTTATGGACGACTTCTCAGTATTTGGGGAATCATACGATGAATGCTTGGCTAACCTGGAATGAGTATTAAAGAGATGCGAAGACACAAACCTAGTCCGTAACTAGGAGAAGTGCCATTTCATGGTCACTGAAGGTATTGTGTTGGGACATAAGATTTCTAAGGTTGGACTGGAAGTTGATCCAGCAAAAATAGATGCGATAGCCAAACTACCAGCTCCCACAAATGTAAAGACTTTGTGTCACACCCCACCTCAAACTATCTTCCCGTAGCCCGAGACAGAGTGTGAGGACAGCAGTTACCGACTACCTTGTCACATAACCTACTGTCAAATTCGCCAAACATACAAATAAACCCTTCCTATGACGGTAATACCATTGAGGCACTCTTGACAAACCTCGACTTCGATCGGCAACGGGAACTGTCATGCTACCTGAAAATGGAAAACATATAAAAAGGGTGAGCTACAGCTCAGTGAGTAACAGTTTTTCTGAAAATATTTTACTTTAACTGTAAAACTGATCAAAACATTGTTTATCATGTGTACATATTTGTTTGGAACAAATAATCACAATCTCATTCATTCAAAATACTTTTTCCCTAGTTGAGGCGGAGCAATGCTCAACGCTCCTCAACGTCGATTTTCCTTAGCTGTGTGGAGTAATCTCAACACATCAGCGTCGTATATACCTCTATGTGCACATAGGTACTAGAATTCGGGCCGCCCTCAATGCCTTCTACGAGTCCCTGAGCATTGGGATCCCATTTCGATATAACGGCTACCCTTTGGCCTTCTACAAGTCCCTGAGCCTCGGGTGCCTTTTCAAGTTTAATATAACACAATACATATTTTGGAAACATTATATCAATAACTCATAAATTAACCGTTTCTAAATCTCACCTCATCAGCATGCTAAATTCGAATTCCAGTTTTAATATCAAACCGCATGCTTTTCATACAAGTCTATTTTCAAATCTTTCTTGAAATCATATAACAACATGTTTTTCAGAAAAGTCATGAAACAACTATTAACCAATCACCATGCGTTTATAAACTCATAGCAAGTAACCAGCATACTCAAAGTTTACAAGTAAAACGCATGCATAAATTTGTTTAAAACCCATGTAATCAAATTCATAAGGAACTCATTTATATTTAGTAAAACGCAGGTGTTACTCACCTGTACTTGCCAAAGAATAATTCATCTTTCTTTCCTCTATTTCCTCTTTCCGAGCTTCTTGGACGCAGCGTTCTAACTCTGGAACGCATAGCTTCATTTTCCTCTGTCAGCTCGGTTGAACGCAACCCTGCCCTTCAACGCAAGGTTGGTAACTACCGCAACCCCTGCCCTTCAACGCAAGGTTGATTATTTCCGCAAAGTGCATCCCGACTCTTCTTACCTCTCTTTCGGATGCGTCGCCTTCTCTTGGACACAAGGTCCAACTTGAACGCATCACCTAACTTTGGACGCCGCGTTCACCTTGGACATTATGTTTTTCCTCAACGCAAAGCCGACCCCTTTTCGACGCAAGACAACTTTTTACATAAAATAGCTAAGTTAAGTTGTCAAAATACCTTCTTTCTTGGTCGCAGACTCCTACTGCGGACGCAAGGTTTCTTCCTTTCTACCTTCTTCTTCCCTTTTCTCTCCAGAATTTTTCTTCTAGTGTAAGCCCCATACTTAATCTTGTGAGAAAGCAAGATAAGAAGAGACCAAGAGATGGACGCTTTGGTAGGAGTAGTTGGCTGGAATGTGATTGGGGGCAGAAAATGGCTAAGTATCAGCTACGTGTTAGTGGCAACACGCCTTGATGGAAGTAGCTTTGGCGTGGACGCAAAGGTGAGGGAAGACTGTTAGGCGTTGAGGCCACGATGCGTTGAGGTCACAAGGCGTGGAGAGCCACCCTGCATCGAAGGTTATCTTGCGACAAACGCATTGAAGGCTGCAGGGCGTTGGAAGTTGAAGGCCACGAGGTGTTGAGAGCCAATTTGTGATGAGGCCACTATGCGATGAACGCTACCATGCGTCGGAAGTGGGTATGCATTGGACAAAGAAGGTTGGCCGAGAGAGTAATGCGTTTGTTAACCATCTGGCGAGAGAGTTTTGAAAAAGTAAGACCATCAGAGGTTGGGTGTTGCTGAAGCTAAACATAGAAGGTATGCGTTGAATAGATTGTAGTATAGTGTTGAAATGGAGATTAAGTCGGTGGTATATATATAAGTGGATCGAGAATTCAATTGTTTTGATTACAGTTCAAAGCTCGAGTTGGGTCCATTTCGAAGCTAAACATCGGAGGGAGGTAGAAGAAGATGTTCATGTCGATTTGGAGTGGAAATCTCATCGTAACCGTGGGGGAAACTTGAGCTGGGCAGAGGACTCAGCTGGTGTTACTCTCTTAGAGTAACATTCGGTTTTGGAGGAAGAACGAACAGAAGAAACAGTGGTTAGGGCCAGAACTTCTGAGGTTAGTAAGTTAACTCGATTTTTAGCAAGTTTCATGAAGGGTGCTTGAGCTGAAATTGTATAAATATGTGTCAAACTTCAGATAGAAGAGATTGGAGCTGAATTTGCCGGATGATTAGGAGTAACTTGGAGTTGTTGAAGGATATGCCCTAAACGGAGAGGATATTCTTCATGAAATTTTGAGGTAAGATGAAGGACTTACACCTTAACAAGTTTGTAGAAGGAAGTAAGTTCTGAAATTGGCCAAAATGTGATGTTTAGCAGGTTGAAGAAGGAAGAGGAAAGGAAGAAGGAAATTGTTCTGCTGCAGCGGTAGTATCGCTGAGAAAGCGAGAGACAGGGCAGCGAAACAAGTATCGCTGTAACGCAAGAGGGGCTTTGTGTCTCACAATTCTCGCTGAAGTATCGCTGGGTGTCGCTCCTCAGGTAGTCTCGCTAGTTATGTTCAACCTAGTGTCTCTGGTGCAGTAATATGTAATGAATTTCGCTGGTAGTCTTTAGTTGTCTAAGGAGTAATGCTATTTATGAGTATTAAGGAAAAAGGAAGATTATGGAAAACTGAACGTGAGAAATGTGTATTTTCAGGCTAGGAAGAGCTCGGGGAAGCTTATAATCTACTTAGAGCCGAGACAAGTTGTGAGTGACCTTTTACTATATCTTGTGGTTACTTTTAGTATAATTACTTGGCAAGAAATTACGGTACTCTGTAGTATTCATAGTAAGTATGTTATGCCAGCAAGTTAAAAGGAAACTAACTTTATTGTCTAAATGTAAATATGGCTGAGGGACCTTATGGTGAAAGCCTAAGTGAATGTAAACATGAAATTCAGTGCTGAGGGACCTCATGTGAAAGCACTTGAATAGTTAAGTGGAATGGATTTCTATGCTGAGGGACTTTGAGTGAAAGCATGTAGAAATTCATCACATACTAGCTCGTGCTGAGGGACCATGAGTGAAGACACTTGAGTGGAGATTGAATTGGTTACCAGTGCTGAGGGACTTCGTGTGAAGGCACATGGTAATGTAGACATAATTGAATACGGTGCTGAGGGACAGAATGTGAAGGCACTTGATAGTAGCAAATCCGTGAAACATGATGATTAGACATTTATATGTGATTAGAAATGAGAATTTGTACTGGAATACGAAAGAGTTAAGTTGTGCTTTGTCATAACATTAGTTAGTTATTTACTATGGGGTAATAAGGATATTGATACGGGTGAGATCAAAAGCATGAGAAGTTTAGAAACTATCCGAAATGCAATATGTAATGGTTACTAATGGTTATGCTAGTTCATGTTTGTTAGTGATAGTTGAATGAATTTAGTCACTCACTGGGCTTAATGCTCACTCAATTTGTTTGTTTGTTGTTGTTTCAGGTAACGAGCGTGTCCGGGACGCCTAGCCTACAGAAGTATCTCGTCTGGGCCTATCTTGAAGAAAACCTCTGGGATAGTTGTAAATATTTAGTCCGTGCCCATGTTTTGTAATGTACATGTTCCTTATGAGTGTTGGGAGAATTGTTCTATATCACAAATATATATATGCAAAGAATACTTGTCGGAAGATTGTATGTTCTCAAATATTTTAATAGCAATGATGTTTCTATTTGAGAACTATCTGGCATTTTGTTTCAATATGTTATATAGAGAGTGCAGTTTCACACTCACTCCTAGGTTTAATGTGTATCTGGGATGGGGTGTGACATCCAGAGTCATCAGTTGCTCCTTTTCCCTCAAAGTTCTATTTATAGGGAGCTTGCCATCCAACTTTTCCTCTCCTTTTGCCACTTGTTTGCCACATGTCACGCTACATGCTTAATTAACCATGCATTAGTCCAAGTGTCACCTTGCATGAAACACTTAACATGCCTTCAACACCTCCTACTGATAATGTGTCAAATCTATATGAAGCCACCTGGCCTTTATAAACTTATCTTATGCGTTCAACATTTTTCAATAGACAACCATTCATTCAACACAACGCCCTTATGCGTTCGTTGAGTTTCCTTTAAGGTTTGAGCTTCACTACTCACTTTTCTAACTCTCAGCCAACTATACTACTGTCTTTGACGCATAGAGATAACTCCGTCTTCAATGCATAGGAATCTCAACGCATGACAACCTTACCAACGCATGGTAAGCCAAGTACGTATCTTCCCCTGCCAACGCGGTGACTACTTCAGCTCACAACAACCATTCGTGATCACCTTCAATGCATAGCCGCACTATTATAAACCTGTGCTTACACAATGCCACTAGGCGTCAATGACAACAAATCCTTCTCAAGCTCTTCCTCTAGGCGTTGGCCTTGTTGCGTTCACCTTCATCCTGCGTCCAATGACCATCTTCCTATCCTTGGACATTCCTTGATTATTCCCAAGGTTATTCTTTTAACCCTTTCCTTGCACTTAAACTATTTCTCTTAAAGATAGATTAGCATGCGTCCACCACATGCACCAGTTCTTATGTTTACTTCACAACCTTCTCCAACACTTGTGAACATTCCTTGCTATAAGTCTATGCGTTACTCAATTTGCTATAGTATTCTATCTTTCCGAGACTTAAATCTCTTTCAACACTTCACAACATAACTTTATTCCTTTCTTGCTTATGCGTTTCACTTCTTTCTCTTCTCGGTTTACTTCCATGCGTCCACCCTTACCATGCATTACCTAGTCCTGACCATGCGTCCAACATGGTCTTTTACCTCTTTTTGTTCATAGACTCTTCAACGCATTAGTTTCTTAAAAAGTAGGGTGTGACACTTTGCGAAGTTTCCTAGGCCATGCGAGCTTTTATAGAAGATTCATCAAAGGATTTCGCAAGTCGCAAAACCACTGAGCATGCTACTAGAAGCCAATAAGGAGTTCAACTTTGATAACGAATATCTACATGCGTTTGAGTCTTTAAGGCAGGCCCTAATTTCAGCACCAATTTTAGTTGCACCAGACTGGTCTCTCCCATTCGAACTGATGTGCGACGCCAGCAACCATGCCGTGGGAGCAGTACTGGGCAAAGAAAAGAGAAAATAATGCACCCCATCTTTTATGCTAGTAAAACATTGAACACTTCTCAGGAGAACTACACTACTACTGAGAAGGAAATGCTAGCCATAGTCTTTGTGGTTGACAAATTTAGGTCATATTTGGTAGGGTCAAAGGTGACCATCTATAGTCATCACTCTGCGATCAAGTATTTGATGGCAAAAAAGGATGCAAAGCCTAGACTCATCCGATGGATCCTGTTATTACAAGAATTTTATTTGGAGATCAAAGATAGAAAGGGAACCGAGAATCAGGTTGCGGACCACCTATCTCGGTTGGAAAATAAAGAGGTCCAGGAAAGTTAGAGTGATATACAGGAACGATTCCCAGACGAGCACATCATGAACGCAGAGTGTCAGGAACTGTGATATGCATACATAGTGAATTACTTGGTCTGCAACCAATGGCTTGAAGATTTCAATGCTCAACAAAGGAAGAGGCTCCAACACGAAAGTAAGTTCTACTGCTGGGACAAGCCATATCTATACAGACTTGGCCCGGACCACATCCTGCGTCGACGTGTTCCAGAATATGAAACGCATAACATTCTGAGAAGCTATCATGAAGCACCTTACGGAGGACACTTTGGGGGACAAAGAGCAGAGTGGGTATTCCTGACCCACATTATTCAAAGACGCAAGGGCATATGCGGTGGCTTGCGATCGTTGTTAGAGAATAGGCAACATTTCCAATCGAAATGAGATGCTTCTGAACTCAATCCTGGAAGTTGAGTTGTTTGAAGTATGGGGAATCGATTTTATGGGACCATTCCTTCCTTCTTGCGGTAATCAATATATCCTAGTAGCGGTCGACTACGTATCAAAATGGGTAGAAGCAGCGGCCTGTGTGAAGAACGATGCAAACACGGTGTCCAAGTTCTTAAAGAGACAAATCTTTTCTCAATTTGGGACACCAAGGGCGATAATTAGTGATAAAGGTACACATTTTATAAATCGCATAATCACTAACTTATTGACAAAATTTAATGTCTCGCACAGGGTAGCAACTGCCTATCACCCACAGACAAACGACCAAGCTGAAATAACAAACATGGAGATTAAGTCCATACTTGAAAAAGTCGTGAGCACATCAAGGAAAGATTGGACGGAGAGATTAGATGAAGTTCTTTGGGCATACAGAACGACATTTAAAACACCCATAGGCATGTCACCCTATGCGTTGGTGTTTGGGAAATCTCCCGCTTGAGCTGGAACACAAGGCCATGTGGGCTATGAAGAAGCTCAATCTACCCCAGGACGCAATTGGCAAAGCAAGAAAGCTTCAATTAAACAAACTCATGGAGTGGAGACATTCAGCTTACGAAAACGCAAAGTTTTATAAAGGACCAAGAAATGGCACGACAAAAATATTAGTAAGAAAATGCTATACGTCGGCCAGAAGGTCCTATTATTTAACTCAAGGTTGCGTTTCTTTCCAGGTAAGCTGAAGTCTCGCTGGTCTGGACCATTCATAA
The DNA here is from genome assembly GCA_030954485.1 of Citrullus mucosospermus. Taxonomy (NCBI): domain Eukaryota; kingdom Viridiplantae; phylum Streptophyta; class Magnoliopsida; order Cucurbitales; family Cucurbitaceae; genus Citrullus; species Citrullus mucosospermus. Next base: position 8,108,442 of record CM062061.1, on the reverse strand, counting down.
TCAAGGAAGTGTTTCTGCATGGTGCTGTCAAGCTAACAAATGAAGATGGAACCACCTCCTTCAAGGTCAATGGACAAAGGGTAAAACCCTACCACATTGGAGAGCTTGAAATCGACAAAATCTCCATTGACCTACGCGAGTGTAATGACTGAGCTTGCATTGAAAAATCCCTGCGTTGTTGAACGCCTATTTTCCAGGGACGCTTTCTTTTACTCTTGCTTTCTTTCTTTTATTCATACTTTGTTTTCAATATTTATTTTTCATTCTTTGAATTCAGTTTTAGGAGTAGTGTAAATTAAAATAAGCATGAAATTAGGCGTTGAGCTTCCATGCAAATTATTTGATTTCACCGCATACTCTGTCATTCGTGCATGCATTCATCGGTAAACGATCTCTGTGTTTATCAAGTTAAGATTAGGGGTGCAGTTAGAGCTGTATTTTTTCAAACGCATAATACTTAACTTTCAATGCATACTTTGAACTGAAAACTCTGCAACCATCAGTCGGCGTTAATTGTATGCGTTCATCATTTCTTCGCCGCATTGAATTTCTAATTACCTCTTTGCGTTTCCTCTTGTTATAATTTCATTCCAAGTACATTTAATTATTCTCAACTTTTATCTTTGCGTTGAAAAGTTAGTCACTATGATGATAATCATGCTTACACTTTTTGTACACTCTTAAGTTAGATTACTTTTAATGCGTCTGCATACTATTCCTTAAAAACGCAAACCTAATTTGCATGCATGCAAGCTGCCAATTCAAACCTCTTTTACGAAATTTTTCAACACAATCTTTGTTTACAATTTAAGCAATGAGTACCTTGCTACTCTCAAGTTTGGGGGTGGAAGAGGTTTGAACTGTCAAAGATAAAAATATGAGGAACTTAAAAAAAAAAAAAATGTAAACGCAAAACTCCGCTGGCAAGACTAATATATTTATCTTGTTAAGAGTTTAGCTGAAAACAACACCTGCTCGTAGTTGGCCGCCTCCATGCACCCCATAGTTGGTGTGTCAAAACGAAGGTGGGTAATCGTAATCAGCGACGCATAGATAAAATAAGATAACAAACTCCAATGTCTAGTGAGGAAACCGAACTTAGATAAGAGTTTAGTTGAGAAGGGCCTTGCTCGTAGTTGGCTGCCTCCATGCACCCCAACGTTGGTATGTCAGAACGAAGGTGGGTAACCCTACTCGACGCATAGCCACTGATAACTTGTAGAAATACAAGTTATTATAGTCACTATTTGATTTAATTAGAGTAATTTTGGAGTTAAACGCATGATTTTGGTAGTTAAATGATGAAAAATGTATCACCATGCGTTGGCAATATTTATAAAAGAAAAATACCTGAAAAACGATGAGCTTTTATGTTCCTAACGCAGGGTTAAGAAGAAAAGAAGCGCAAACAAGTGGAAACCCATGCATCAAGCCTATGCGTTGAGCCCATGTGTTGAGACCATGCGTCGAGTCTAGTGGGTTGAGACCATGCGTCGAGACTATGCGTTGACAATCTGAAAAGTAGAAACTGACGCATGCTCAAACAACTGTCATGTCATTATGAAAAAGAACAACACCCAATCAAATCATGGCAGAACAAATAGGCTGACAATTTGAAAAGTCTATGAAGCGTAGCTGAAATTTAATGCAAAGGTGTCAGGTCATCATGATATCAACTTTTTGACGCCTATAAATAGTCCACAAACTTCTCCAAGAAAATGAGGAAGAGAGACCAGTTCAAGAGGCGAAAGCTCTGCACTCTTTCTCCCTCACCATAATCAGCCTCCATTTCGAGCTCTTCTGAGAGAAGGATTCTGAGCACCTTCAGAGTCGTCTCCCAGTGAGTGAGAATCTTCACCTTATGCAATCTATGTATCAGATAGTAACCATCTCAAGCCTCCATGAAGCAAGACGTTGCCAGTGGCGGCTTGATGCCCTTCATCTCTATTTTATTTCCATTTCTCTCCTTCTTGCTTATATTTTGTTAATGACATTTGAGAGAATGATTTATTGTCTTAATATGAGTTTGATTGACTATCATCTTTCATCTATTTCCGTATTAAATACTTTACACCATATTGTCTAAATGCTAAATGAGTTAAATATTAAAAGTTAGTTTTTCTTGAGCAATTCTGAGTATGTTACATCTTGATTAATGCATATCTTTAGCTTGCATAACTTTGTCTGACAAACAAATGTAATAAGCATGACTGTCGAGCTTGAGAGAGTGGATAGTTAATCTTTAGCATTAATTAAGACTAGATGAATTGCAGAGATGTAGTTCATCTTTTGCCAACGCAAACTTACCATGCGTCTTAGAGATAAGATTAATGTGGCGTTGAAACATCAAGAGATGGATTCACAAACGCAGTTTGTAGGTATGTAATTGTACTTAGAAAGTTTAAGTAACAACTAGCCCTTGCGTTCAACTCTACTTCTATCGCATGGTTCCATTCATTCTCAACACATGCTATCTGACGCTAAATTACATATGACTACCCAACGCCGCGTCCACTTCATTATTAGTAGTAGGAAATTCTTTTTATTCTTTATGTATAGTTTTACACATATAATCAACAAACGCACATATTTACATGTACAGTCACCGCATAGTCATGCATTTATTCTCAACGCCTTGTTATTACAAATCCCTGCGTTCGACCCTAGACTCACCAGGAAACCTATAAATGCTTATACTTGAGTCTTTATAGGAAAACTTGCTTAGTCATGATCACATCTAGAGTAATTCTCAACGCATCCTTGTACGGAAATGATAAATCTATTTTTGTGCAACGAGCTAAGAAATTCAATTTAATTCAAATAGAAATTTAAACGAACAGCCACCTAATATATAAATAATAAAACAAATGAAAGAAAAAATGAACTTTATATCTTCATCTTTTCAAACTCAATGTTAAAAAAAGAAACAAAAATTTTATGAATAATGAGTAAAGAATTTTGAAAAGAAAGCTTGCTGCATACAAATTAGACCCGTTCCAAAGAAAAGAATATAGAGGTAGAAAAGTAATGTAACTAACGGGTAGCTGATTGAGTATAGCATTGTGAGAGACTAGTAAATGCATTGAGAAAATTTTAGGGTTGATTGAAGTTTCTTAGATAGAAGTTATGCTTGAGGACAAGCATTTCTCTAAGTTTGAGGGTGTGATAACTTGTAGAAGATACAAGTTATTATAGCCTTTCTCTTAGAAAAATAGAGATTAAAATAGAGAATCATGCGGTAGTTTGTGTTGAATTCTATTAATAAATCTTCTTATGCGTTATACTCTTGTAAATTGACGAAGATAATTATTTTATAACTTTTTGAATCTAAAACGCATGTTCTAATGCAGAACGCAAGCAACCTGTAGATTTGTTGGCAACTTCTTAACGCAAGACTATGCGTTGGCAACCTATGGACGCGTTGACAACCGCTCAATGCAGGATGATGCGTTAGTAACATATGGATGCGTCAACATGAGTGAACGCATGAACCCAAATTCTCCATGGATGCATAACGACCAGAAACGCAAGGCAGCGGAAAATCAGATCAGAATCTTGAGAGATTGTCGAAAGATTGACATGTATGATCTGTGGCTAAAGTGGTGGATCTAAATTGAACCGAGAATTACGCAATTAGGCGAGATAGACACACGACATCAATTGCGTCTCCAATCACGCAGATTTGCCACTGATTACGAACGCAACCTCTATAAAAGGGCAGACTTGCAAGCTAAAAAGGGTTGTTGATTCTCGGAAGAATTCCTAAATGATAGTAGAGTTCTCTCCAGAAGACAACCGGAGACGCATAGCTCGAGAGAGAAGAGTCTTCCCTCCGCCTGACCACTTCACAGCAGATCTCATGCTTCCATTTTGGCGACTCAAGACATTGAAACGCCTTCCTAGTTTCTATCTTTTTCTAGCTTTGATTTTAGATTTGTCATCAAGACATTGTGCTGTCTAAAATTGTATTTCGTTCATTAATCTATAATTCTTCCATGTCTATCCATTTCTCTACACTTTCCGCTTATTACTTTGAATCCATGAGTAGCTAATCTTTCAAGGGTCACTGGTTTCGTTAGCATCTAAATAAGAACCATAGTGTAACTATTGCATCTTGTCAATTGTAGTCTTAATCTGATGCTTATGTCCATCTAGCTAATCGATATAAGTAGTAATAATCAGACTACTCGAGAGAGTAAGTGATTCTGGAACTCAATTGACAAGGCTAAGAAGTGTTACTTGTCTATAGGAATAACCTTGGTACTTAACACTCTCCTATGCGGCATAGACATATAACGCATAGCGGCTGACAACCGGGAGAAGAGTCGCAAGTATGAATAGACTATCACTATGCGTTTCTGATTTTAGATGTTAACCAACCCGAACCCTGTTTTTACCCATTCATTTAATCCACTTAGCTGACTTTGTTGTGTCGCATACCTTACCATCCACCACCTTTTAATCTAGTGTACATGTTATCATTTTCTTTAGTTAGACGCATTCCTTGTTAAATATTTTCTGTTACCACTCCAACTCAAATAATCCAATTAATTATAGAATCTGCATAATCCCTGTGTTCGACTTCGGACTCACCGAGAAAACCTCATTCTTTGCTTATACTTGGGTAAAGGATAGGAAAACTTGACAGATCACTTACGCATAATATTAAGCATGTTGAACACATAGTATATTGAATGCATAGTAAGCTTAATAATAGATAAATGCAACAACAAGTTTTTGAACTTTAGATCTTTCATACAACAACAAGCTATGAGAATAGTTTTGGAGGATGACAAGCTAAAGAAGATAAGAGGGGCCGAGAGCCTTAAGACATGAGTATCATGTGTTGAAGGTTTGCTATGCGTTGGTAAGGTTCATTGTGCTGACCAAGAAGCCTTTGGGTATGTTATAGCATGTGTAGGAGAGGCCATCAAGCATTGAAGAGTTGCTATGATTGGAGGAGCTGTTATGCATTGAAAGTTATTGCCATGAGTTGATAAGGCTATTTTGTGCTGGATAGCTGCTATGTGTTGAGGAGCTAAAGCCCCATGATAGTTAAGGATGAAGATGCAACTTTGACTTAGGGGGGACATATGAGCTAGCCAAAAGAGACTAAGGTTGAGTGTTAGATGTGCTGGAGGGGTGAAAAGCAAACCTAAAAGAAGAAAACAAGAGATGGATACATATTAGATTAATCATTAAGAAAACGGCTAAGTATGAGAGAAGTAAAAAGGAAAAATTGGAAGCAAAGCCTTGTGTTACACCTCATGGACACATAGAAAGGTGACCACGAAGTCCATAAGGATTAATTGGAGGCCATGAACGTTGGATAAAAAGGGACGGGCGCATACGTAAAGGTTATGGACCCATGATGGTACCTTACAAGGGAGGTTTTGACTAAGTATTGGAACACCAAGCCTAGTTGAGCGTTTACCACCCAGAAGAGGAGCTCGTGATTAAGAGTTGGACATGGGGAAACTTATGGACGCATAGAATTAGCTTGCGGATGCATAAGAAAGGGTTATGGATGCATGGTAGGGTTTTGGTTAAGTGTATGAAAGTTGGAAGGGTTGAGGCACAAATGCATGGTAGTATGCAGTTGAGGCACAGACGCATGGTAGTATGCGGGGGAGAAACCTGGTCAAAAGTACGAAGGTCGGGAGGAAGAAAGAGAATAAAGAAGCTAAACCTTAAAAAGAGAATTAAATGGATGCATAAGGGCACTAAGTTGGATGCATGGTTGGTATCTCGGAACAAGTCGAACGCATAAGATGAGTTTATAAAGGTTATGTGGTTTCATTTAGACTTAACACTTTATAAGGAGGAGGTGTCAGGTTGCATGTTAGATGTGCCATGCAGCGTGACAGGTGGCAAACAAGTGGCAAATAGAGAGAAGAAGTTGGATGACCAACCCTCTATCCCAAAGCTATAAATAGGACCTTGAGGGAAGGGGAGTGGGTGATGATCCTTAAGTTTGAGTTCTTGAAGAAAGGAGAGAGAAAAGGCTAAAAAAAGTAATAGTAATTCTTGTGTTCGTAGTGGTAGTCTGTGGCCAAGAGACGAGGTGTTCCTAGCGACCTAGCTACCTTGCGTTCAACAAGTTGTTGGTACTTAGGGAAACTGAATCTGCTTTGCGTCCAACAGTACTGCCAGAAGAAGGAAATTATCTGTCTGCGTTCAAGGTGAACCTTGCGTTCAAGATAGACTCTGCGTTCAAGATAGATCTGTGCGTCCAAGGGGTGAAGCCAGAAGAGCTTGTTGGAAGGCTGCACCTTGCGTTTAAGTTATCAACTTTGTGTTCAAGGTGCATGGTTGCATCCAACCGAGCTGTCAGAAGGGAAAATCAGTTGCATTGTGTTTTAGACTTGAAAACCCTGCATCCAAGAAGCTCGGGAAAGACAAAATTAGAAGGAAGAAAAGGGAACTTCCCTTAAGCAATTATTAAGCTCTGTGAGTGATACTTTTCTTTCTCTAAATGATTTTATTTAAAATGTTTAACTAGACTTTCTTATTAAATGTAATTTTATGATGATTTATTTCAAGATAAGCATGATGGCGGGTTATACTCGATTTTAAGGCATTATTGAAAACATGTTTATAAGATGCTATTTATTGAGAAACGCTCTGTTTTCCACGAAGGGTTTTTCAATGAACTGTTTATGTAAAACATACCTATTTCTAAAATGTTTTATAAGAGACTCAATGCTGAGGGACGTTGAGAAGGCATTTGAGTTTCCTAAGGACCCAATACTGATGGACTCGGAGAAGATACTTGGACATCCCGAGATATTCCTATGTGCACATAGAGATTGCGGATGGTGGGTGAGTTTTTCTCCACCTCGACTAAGGGAAATATTTCTTTTCGATGTTGGGTGTGTTGAGTTTTGCTCTGCCTCGACTAAGGGAAATATTCGCTTTCGACATTGGGTGCGTTGACTCTTGCTCTGCCTCAACTAAGGGAAATTTTTAATACAAAAAAAGATTTGATGCGTTTGTAGACTATTTTATTTAAAAGACCTGGCTTATGTTTTATCTCAAGGCTTAACATGAGTTGTATACAAATGTTATGTTTGAGCATAATTTGATTTCTTGAGTTATCTTTTTCTGAAATGAACATATATGATTTGACAAGGGTATTTAAGCATGTATTTAAAATAGATATGACTTGAACCAGTGTTTATACGCAATGTGTTTAAATGTTTCTACTTTGATAAATTTTTGAAACAAAGGTAATTTTACAAAACTAGTCACTCATTGGACAACTCCGCTCATACTTTCCTAACTTTCTATTTTTCCAGGTAGCGAGCGAGTTCGGGGTGCTTAGCCTACACAAGAATCTTGTCTGGGCCGTCTTTAATGTTTAGTAGTTGGATAGTGAACCTCACAAAGGAGTGAAGGTAGCTGTCCTCACACCTCCTCTCGGGTCATGGAGGATAATCTGGGAAGGGGTGTGACAAATGGCTCCCAAGAAAGTTGCATCTAAAACTCCTGCTGCCATAGACACCTACATGGGACCCATCACCCACAGTCGCTCAAAGGGTGCCATGTGGTAGAAGGAATAGGGTTCTGTCATCGTGAAGAACATCTGGAAGTAGTTGATGAAATCCCCTAAGGGCAGAATTTTCAAGAAAATCCTTTGTTTGACAGCTCTGCTTCCGCTTCTGACCGATCCAAGAATGAATCACACCTTGATGTGATGTCTATCATGTTGGTCGATGCGACGACGGAGGCAGCAATGGCGGAAATGGAGAGGAAAATAAATCTCCTAATGAGAGCTATTGAGGAGCGAGATCACGAGATTGCTGCCTTAAGAGAATAGATGCAAGCTCGAGAAATTGCTAAGTCAAGCCAAACTCCCGTTGCCAACGCAAATGACAAAGGGAAAACTTAATTGTAGGAAACTCAGTTGCAACAATTCACCTTTGTCGCCTCTCTGTTAGTCCAACAACTGCAGGACATGATCACTAATTCTATCAGAGCCCTGAAAAGCACCTAAATATTGTTTTATTTGCCTTTTATTTAAGGGTGTTTTTATTGGATTTAATGTGTTTGCTAGCATTTTTTAGGTGATAATGAAGAAAATAAGGTTTAGACGTTAAAAGAACCAAACTGAGTCAAAACCGGGTGTAAAAAATAGAAGAAAAGATGGAGAAACCCTAAAAACAGGGCAACGCAGCGTGGAGCGTAGCTATGCTACCCTCTGCGCTCCAAACTCAAGAGCTTACAATTTGGGACAGCAGGGGAGACCAGCTACGCTCTTTGAGAACGCAGCGATGCTTTGGCGAAAATTTATCAAGGGCAAACACAACAACTAGCAGTTCTTTTTTAGTAGTAGTATATTTCTGTTCAGTACTATCAAGAGTCCTCCTAGCATAGTAAATTTCCCTAAACATGTTATCTCTATGTCGGCCTAAAACCGCTCCTAAAGCATAATCACTAGCATCACACATGATCTCAAAAGACTGACTCCATTCAGGTATAACAATAATGGGTACAAAAATCAATCTTTCTCTCAAAGTATTAAAAGCTAATAGACATGCATCATCAAATACAAATTTAGCTTTCTCTTCTAACAAGTTACTCAAGGGTTTTTCAATTTTTAGAAAAATCCTTAATAAATTTTCTGTAAAACCTTGCATGCCCTAGGAAACTCCTAACTCCCTTCACATTAGTGGGAGGTGGTAATTGCTCAATGGCGGTAAACACTTTAAAGCAGCATGGTTATTATTCACTACAATTTTAGAGTCGAGCAAGTATGATCTCAATTGCCCTAAACATGTGATAACTTGTAGAAATACAAGTTATTATAGTCATTATTTGAATTAATTAGAGTAACTTTAGAGCTAAACACATGATTTTGGTAGTTGAATTATTTAAAATGTATTACCATGCATTGACACTATTTACAAAAAAAATACTTAAAAATTTATGAGCTTTTCTGTTCTTAACGCAGGATTAAGAAGATAAGAAGTACAAATAACCCAAGTACTAGGGACGAAGCTGCTGCGAGAACAAGTGGAAACCCATGCGTCGAGACTATGCGTTGAGAAAAAGTAGATACAGATGCTTGGGCAAAAGCTATCATGTCAATATGCAAAATGATAACACATTATCAGATCATGGCAGAACAAATGGGCCGACGATGAGAAAAGTCTGCGCAGCAGGGCATGGAATTTAATGTAAAGATGTCAGGTCATCATGAGTTTCAACTTTTTGACGCCTATAAATAGCCCAAAGTTTCTCCATTCAAAGAGGGAGAGAAACGAGTTCAAGAGGCAAAAGCTCTGCACAAATTCTCCCTCACCATAACTAGCCTCCATTTCGAGCTCTTCTGAGAGAAGGATTCTAAGAATTTTCAGAGTCGTCTCCCAGTGAGTGAGAACTTTCACCCTATGAAATTTATGTATCAGATAGCAACCACCTCAAGCCTCCATGAAGCAAGACGTTGCAAGTGGCAGCTTGACGTCTTCCATTTTTGTTTTATCTCCATTTCCCTCCTTCTTACTTATGTTTTGTAAATGACATTCGAGAGAATGGTTTATTTTCTTAATATGAGTTTGATTGACGATTACCTTCCATCTATTTCCATATTAAATACCTTACACCATGTTGTTTGAATGCTAAATGAGTTAGACGTTCGAATTTAGTTTTTCTTAAGCAATATTAAGTATGTTATATCTTGATTAATGCATATCATTAGCTTGCATAGCTTTGTCTGACAAACAAATGTAGTAAGCACGACTGTCTAGCTTGAGAGAGGAGATGGTTAATCTTTAGCATTTATCAAGACTAAATGAGGTGCAGAGATGTAGTTCATCTTTTGCCAACGCAAACTTACCATGCGTCTTAGAGATAAGATTAATGTGACATCGAAATATCGAGAGATGGATTAACAAACTCAGTTTGTAAGTATGTAATTATACTTAGATATGCTTAAGTAACAACTAGCTCCTGCGTTAACTCTATTTTTATCGCATGGTTCCACCGTCATTCTCAATGCATGTTATCTGACACTAAATGACATTTGACTAACCCTCGCCACATCCACCTCATTGTTAGTTGTAGGAAATTTTATTCATTCTTTATGTATAGTTTTAGATACATACAACTCATGCACATATTACATGTATAGTTCACCGCATAGTCATGCATTTATTCTCAACACTTAGTTATTACAAATCCCTGCGTTCGACCCTGGACTCACCAGGAAACCTATAAGAACTTACACTTGGGCTTTTTATAGGAAAACTTACTTAATCATGATCATACTTGAGTAATTCTTGACGCATCTTTGTACGAAAATGATAACATCTATTTTTGCGCAACAAGCTACGAAACTCAAATCAAATCGAAAATAGAAATCCAACAACAGCATGTTATCTCTATGTTGGCCTAAAACCACTCCTAAAGCATAATCACTAGCATCACACATGATCTCAAAAGACTGACTCCATTCAGGTACAATAATAATGGGTACAGAAATCAATCTTTCTCTCAAAGTATTAAAAGCTAGTAGACATGCATCATCAAATACAAATTTAGCTTTCTTTTCTAACAAGTTACTCAAGGGTTTTTCAATTTCTAGAAAAATCCTTAATAAATCTCCTGTAAAACCTTGCATGCTCTAGGAAACTCCTAACTCCCTTAACATTAGTGGGAGGTGGTAATTGCTCAATGGCAGCGATTTTAGCCCTATCAACCTCCAATCCTCTTTGTAAGATTTTGTGCCCCAGAACGATACCCTCCTTGACCATGAAGTGGCACTTCTCCCAATTCAACACAAGGTTAGCATCTTGGCACCTCTGCAAAACACGAGTGAGATTAGCAAGACAAGAATTAAATGAAGACCCAAATACAGAGAAATCATTCATGAAACCTTCATTATGTCTTTAATGAGCCCTTGAAAAATAGACATCATACAACATTGGAAAGTAGCAGGGGCATTACAAAAATCAAAAGGTATTCTCCTAAAAGCAAATGTCTTATAGGGACAAGTAAATGTGGTCTTTTCTTGATTCTCAAGAGCAATGACAATTTGATTGTATCCCGAATATCCGTCTAGGAAGCAATAATGAGAGTAACCTGCAAGTCTATCAAGCATTTGATCTACAAAAGGAAGAGAAAAATGATCTTTTCTGGTAACCTTATTCAACCTCCTATAATCAATGCACACTTACCATCCTGTCATAGTTCTAGTGGCAATTATCTCATCTTTTTCATTTTTCACAACAATCATACCACCTTTTTTGGGTATTACTTGAATAGGACTTAACCATGAATTGTCAAAGATTGCATAGATGATACTTGCATTCAAAAGCTTGAGCACTTCATTCTTGACTACCTCCTTCATGGTGGGGTTAAGTCTCCTTGGTGTTTGATGCGCACCTTAAGTGTTAACCGCAAGTGTACGGGTCAAGTTATAATATAAGACGGTAAAATTCGCATATCGTTCTACTGAAGATTCAATTGTGAAAGTTTATGTTACTTAGCTATTCTAGAATTAAATCAATTTTATTTGAGAATTGGAATTAAAGTTCTGAATTTTGGAAAATATAAACTAAATAAGGAAAGAAATAAAATAAGAAACACAAGAGCCAAAGAGAGTTCTAGGATAATGAATCCTTGTTTACCTCATCATGCAATATTCTAGGTTTTATGGATTTTATTAAAATTCTTATGCTTAGTTTTGAAACTTAAATCCAAGTTATTTTCTCTCAAAAACAACCTTTTCTCATGTAACTCAATTGATTACTAATCTCTTAAAATCAATACAAATTACATGGCATTAAGAATAGTATTTAGCAACTTTTATTGTTAACATAACTATTTTCATGATAAATTAACAACAAATTTTTGTTATAGATCTAGTTAAACATACAATCTTTCAATCATACATCTAACTTAATATTCAAACATGGTCATTCAATAAAAAATTAAGCACAATAACAAAGAAAAGCATAATCATTATAACAAAACCACGAAGAGTCTACAATATCAACATGAATTCATAAACAATTCATCAAAACCCTAAAACTAAATAGTTTAGCCACTCATAGCTTAAAGCAACATGTTCAAACAATATAAACAAAGAAATAGTGTAAAGAAAGGGAAACTCTACTGAAAAGAGGCTATTGATTGAGAAAGCACCATCACGATCTCCTTGGCTTTCACGTCAGAACTCGAACGGCACTACGACTCTCTCTCGAACTCTTTTTCTCTTCCTTGTAGCTCACTAACTTTTTGAACTCTGTAACAAAATTTCCCTCAATTCTCTCCTTCTTGTGTGTTTTTTGGTTTGTAGATTGGTGTTTAGGGTTGCTGGAAACCCTCTTATTTATAGAGTTGGCCGCCCAAATTTCTTTCCAAAAATACAAAATCTTCAATTATGGAAAGCTGGCACTGCGGCACTGATCGATATCGAAAGTTACCCTCAGTCGCCGTGTCACAGCGTCGCGGCGGTGGCACTACGCTGAGATGACTTCTGGTCTCGAGAAAAAGTGCAGCAGTGCTGCCTGTTTTTGGCAGTTTTGGCGTTTCCTTCACTTTTTCACCATATTCTGGCTCAGTTTTGATCGTTTGGTCTTCACTTCGGATTTTCTTTATTTTGACCTGAAAACCAGCAAAAATCTAATATAAACTCCCTTACTTTGAGAGACTAAAAAGCACTTTTCAAGTGCTTTTAAGTGTTCCATTGAAGGATTAAAAGTATTTTCCATCAAAATTCTGTGCGTACAGACTAACGAACTAATACCTTTAAGATCCTCAATAGATCAACCAATGGCGGACTTATGATCCCTTAGCACTCTCAAGAATTTTTCTTCTTCCACAAAATTTAAATTAGAAGATATAATAATAGGAAAAAAAGACAAATCATCTAAGAATGCATATTGCAAGTGAGGAAGTAACACCTTTAATTCAAGAGTAGGCTTCTCAACATTACTTATAACATGCAAAGGAGCTAGAGGCATTGGTTTATACATTTTAGTGCATATTGGCATGTTATCTAACCACTTAGCATACAAAGCAATTTCATCAAACATAGTGTCCACATTAACATCTATTATGCTTTGTTCTAAATGATCACTAGCCAACATAACCTCAACATGCTCAAACATAGTGTGATCAATTATATCTATTGCATGGCAAGTACTACCCTCATCATGATGACCCATAGAGTCAACTTCCCTTGTTGGCATCAATGATGGCCTTCCCAAATGCTAGGAATAGGCGCCAAGGATAATAGGAATCTCAGAGTCCTCCTCCATGTCCAAAACTACAAAATCTGCAGGGAAGATAAATTTGTCTAACCTATCCTCAACAATACCCTTTTGCATTGTTTGAAGAGAAGTGACTATTTAACTAATTTATACCTTAATATTGTAAATAGCCTTGTCATGACTTTGTACCATGTTCTCCAATGCGGTGGTCCTTCCTTTAGACTCTTTTATGAACTCCACCATCAAGTCTTCTAGGTTGATCTTCTTCTCGGTGTGGGATGGACCTACATTGGAAAAACCAAAAGGACCTTGCAAAACATTATTGTTGTTAGCATAAGAAAAGTTTTCATGGCTCCACAAGTTAGGATGGTAATGAGTTGGAAGTTATTGTTGTTGGTGGCCTCTACAATGTACTTTATCAATTTAATTGGTCGTCTCATTATCTCCTTGCTCCAACTCCTTTTATGTAGACATCTCCGACGCCATAGCGGTAAGGGATGCTATGGATGATGGACTTACTTGAGCTTGGTAAAGGAAGAAATTTGTGTTTTAAAAGAATTTACTGAAAAGCGCTTGAAAAGTACTTTTTATTCTCTCAAATTAAGGAAGTTTATATTAGATTTCACTTGTTTGCTAGTGGTTTTCAGGTCAAAATAAAGAAAATTAGAAGTGAAGACCAAAAGATCAAAACTGAGCCAGAATTTAGTAAAAAACTGAAGAAAACTACAAATCTGCCAAAAACAGGGCAGCGCCGTGGCGCCAATACGACGATGTCGTGACGCTCTTTCCGCAGAGCAGCAGTTGTCTTAGCACAGCGCCACCATCGCGATGCTGCGGCATGACGCCAAGGGTCAATTTTCATGACACACAGCACCACAACGCCATCCAGCAGCACGGCAGCACCACCTTTTAATGTCGACCAACGCTGCGGCGCCACTTTCCTTTTTTGAAGAATTTGCATTTTTTGAAAGAGTTTTGGGCAGCCAACTCTATAAATTGGAGGGATTTCAACAGCCCTAATCACCAATTTACTCACCAAGAACACAAGAAGAAGAGAATTGAGTGAAAGTTCATTAGAGAGTTCAACGAGCAAGTTAGCTGCAAGGAAAAGAGAAAAGAATTCAAGTTCAGACGTGAAGGCCAAGAAGATATTGACGGTGCTCTCTCAATCAAGAGCCTCTTTTCAGTAGAGTTTCTCTTTCTTTACACTTTTTCTTTGTTTATATTGTTTGATCATGTTACTTCAAACTATGAGTGGCTAAACTCTTTCGTTTTAGGGTTTTGATGATTTGTTTATGATGTTATGTTGATATTATAGACTCTTCATGGTTTTGTTGTAATGATTATGCTTTTCTTTGTTATTGTGCTTAAATTCTTGTTGAATGGCCATGTTTGAATATTAAGTTAGATGTATGGTTGAAGGATTGTATATCTAATTAGATCTATAGCAAAGAATTGTTGTTAATCTTTCATGAAAATAGTTAGGTTAACAATGAAAGTTGCTAAAGACTATGCTTAATGCCATGTAATTTGTATTGGTTTCAAGAAATTAGTAATCAATTGAATTGCATGAGAAAAGGTTGTTTTTGACAGAAAATAACTTGAATTTATGTTTCTAGACTTAACCATAAGAATTGCAATAAAATCCATGAACCCTAGAATATTGCATAATGAAGTAAATAAGGATTCATTACCCTAGAACTCTCTTTGACTTTTGTGTTTCTTATTTTATTTGCTTTTCCTTTTTAGTTTTTCGAAATCACAACTTCAATTCCAATCCTAAAAAAAAATTGATTCAAGTCTAGAATAGCTAAGTAACTAACCTTCATAATTGGATCCTCAGTGGAACGATATTCGTACTTCATTGTCTTATATTGTCACTGGATCCATATACTTGCGGTTAACAAAAAAAGTGCACATCATGTTTTTGGCGTCGTTGCCCGAGATCCAAAGAACGATTTTTGTTATTTAAAATTCACTAGAATTGATAGATCTTAATTTGAGGTGTATATTATTTGGTTGATTATTTTTTCAATCTATGTCTTAAGATAATACTAACCTCCTCCCTCTTGATCGTGAGATTGATAGGACCTATACAAGGAATCTAAGAGCTTTACACAATCAAACCGAGAAGATGGCGGAGGAGATACCAAAGGCAATTCGAGACTACTTCCAACCGACATTTCCGGCAAGTGTACGGGTCGAGTTATAATATAAAACGGTTAAGTCCGAGTATCGTTTCCACTAGAGATCCAATTGGGAAGGTTTAAGTTATTTAGCTATTCTAGAATTGAATCAATTTTATTTGAGGATTGGAATTCAACTTTTGTTTTTGGGAAAAAGAAAAATCAAGCAAGAAAATATCAAAGGGAGAATTGCAAGAGTCAAAGAGAGTTCTAGGGTTTCAAATCCTTGTTTGTTTCATCATGCAAAATTATGGATTTCATGGATTTAATTCTTATGCCTAAGTCTAGAAACTTAATTCCAAGTTATCTTCTCTCAAAGACAACTCTTTCTCATGCAACTTGATTGATAGTTAACCTCTTAAAACCAATACAAAATTACATGGCATGAAAACTAGTCTTTAGCAACTTTCATTGTAAACCTAACTACTCTCGTGATAGATTAACAACGATTCATTATTATAGATCAAATTAAACATATAATCTCTCGATTCATACATCTAATCTAACATGTGAAGGTGGCCAATCTACAAGAATTAAACACAATAACAATGAAAAACATATTTATTTGAACAAAACCATGAGTCTACAAAATTATCATGAGTTCACAAACAATTCATCAAAAACCCTAAAACCAAAGAGTTTAGCCACTCATAGCGTAAAGCATATTGATCAAAAAGAATCAAAGAAAGAGTGTAAAGAATAGGGAAACTCTACTGAAAAGAGGTTCTTGATTGAGGCAGCACCGTCACGAACTCCTTGGCTCTCGCGTCGGACTTCAAAGGGCACCAAAACTATCTCGAACTCTTTTCCTCTTCCTTGCGGCTAACTCACTCTTGGAACTCTACCTTAATTCTCACCTTTTCAGATCGTTCTCTTGTTCTGCAACTTTCTTGATCTTTTTGATATTTCTTCCCTCCTTTTTTGGCTGCTGAAAACCCCTAAATTTATAGAGTTTGGTTGCCCAAAATTTAACCTAAATACAAAACTTGCGTTTAAATTAACGCTGGCGCCGCGGCGCTAGCGTTGCGACCAAAATTAAGTTGCTCTGGGGTTTTAGCGTCGCGGCAGCGCCGTCCCAGCGTCGCGACGCTGTCTTGTGTTCACCAAGTACGCGTCGAAGTAGCGCCTTCCCAGCGCCGCGTTGCTGCTCTGCGTCCATGCTGATGCGTTTCAGCCTCAGCGCCGCTGCAGCGTTGCCTTAGTGCCGCGGCACATCATGCGTTTCAAGCAAGGATGCGTTTTTCAGCACTTTTTCTCCATATTCTTGCTCGGTTTTGATCTTTCAATCGTTTCTTCTAATTTTCCTCGTTTTAACCTGAAAATCACTAGCAAACAAGTGAAATCTAATATAAAACTCCCCTTTTCAAGTGCTTATCAACACCCCAAACTTAGAGATTTCCTAGTCCCGGGCAAAGAATAAAATCAAATAATAGGGAGTTTTAGATGAAGAAGTGTGCAATTGACTCATGTCTCAGAGAATAGCATTCAGAGCTTAAGTAGAAACATGCAAGCATATCTATATTGTTATAATTATTCAAGGCCAAATCTTGCTATCTCCCATGTGTGTGTGTGTGCAAGCCTCCTTCAATTTAAAATACTAGAACTGAAATTAGGACTTAAGAGAGTTTCTTTAGTTTTCCCCCTACTCTAGCTCATGCACCAATCTTCAAGCTTTCATGCATTTAAGTGAGTAATATGTCCACTAAGGTGCCTTTCAATCATATATTTTTTTTCATGGGCCCAAACTTGCATTCTTTTACCTAGAGGTACTAGCTTTCACACATCCACTGTAGGGACTCGTACCTAGTCAATTCCTAGACGTCCTTACTGATCACAGCAAAGGCAGCTCTTTTTACCCCTATCCATGCATACTCATTACAAGTTTAACATTTAAAAAGATAGACAAATAAAGCTCATATATTTTGTGTACACTTTTTTTTTTCTTTTCTCAAGGCATGTATACTCTTTTCTTTTTCCTTAGTCTAAGATTACAAGCTATCATGCATTTCCACTCCCTAACCGGTGGAGCCTTTCGAAGTGACAACCAAATACACCCAACTTAATCCTTTTTTCAGTTAAACATTCTAAATAAAAGTGGCTACGTGCTCAAGAATACGAGAGATTTTAAGAGGGACTTAAATGAATTTAACTCAAGATAGTGCTTATTCTATTTCCACAATAAGTCATCTATCATGCAAATTCGAATCTCATCATGGGCAATCAACATCAAGGCACACAACCATAAACAACATTCCCATTAACTTCGAAAGCTCTAAAATTTTCAAAAAAAAAATTTTTTCAAAAATTGTTTCAAAAAATTGACATGCATATGATCATTAAAACCTTCACTAACATGTATAGCAGGATAAGAAAACACACAAAAGTATTGACATGCATGTGATCATTAAAACCTTCACTAACATGCATAGCAGGATAAGAAAACACACAAAAGTATTGACATGCATATGATCACTAAAACCTTCACTAACATGCATAGCAGGATAAGAAAACACACAAAAGTACGAAAGACACCCCCACCCCAAACTTAGAATCATGCATTGACCCCAATGCATAAGAACATCTAACAAAGAAAGAGCAAGCCTGGGAGCAAGCGAGAAGCCACCAAACAGGCTTGGTGTAAGGAGTACTTGTGTGATGAACTATGTTCCTGAGAAATGAAGCATATAAGTTACTCCAAGATTTTAAAAAAATTTAATAAATAAACAAAAGTAAAGAAAGCAATAAAATTGGGTTGCCTCCCAATAAGCGCTTGGTTTAACGTCTTCTAGCTAGACGGGACTACTGGATCATGCAATGAAAGTCAGGTTCTCAAGTCCGCGTTCTTCATCACCGATGTAGTGCTTTAATCGTTGACCATTCACTTTGAAGGTTGTTCCATTGTTACCTTGTAGTTCCACGGCTCCGTGTGGGGATACCTTGACAATGACAAAGGGTCCCGACCATCGTGTCCTAAGCTTACCTGGAAACAAGCGTAAACGTGAGTTAAAAAGTAATACTCTTTGTCCTACAAGGAAGGTTCGTGAGGTGATCTTCTTGTCATGCCATCTCGCAGTGCGCTCTTTGTAAAGTTTGGCATTCTCATAAGCTTGAGACAGAACTCCTCCATCTCATTGAGTTCTAAAAGGCGTTTCTCACCGGCTTTCTCGAAATCCATGTTCAACTTCTTGATGGCCCAATAAGCTCTATGCTCAAGCTCTACTGGTAAGTGACAAGCCTTTCCAAACACCAACCTATACGGGGAAGTACCAATTGGGGTTTTGAAAGCTGTGCGGTAGGCCCACAGTGCATCATCGAGCTTAAGGGCCCAATCCTTCCTATTGGTCTTGACTGTCTTTTCCAAAACTTGTTTGATTTCCCTGTTAGATAACTCAGCAAGGCCATTAGTTTGAGGATGATAAGCTGTAGCAATTTTATGGTTAACATTATATTTCTGCATCATAGATTTAAACAGTTTATTGCAAAAGTGAGAGCCCTCATCACTAATAATAGCTCTAGGTGTACCAAAACGTGTGAAAATGTTTTTATGCAAGAATTTTACAATAGTGCGAGCATCATTGGTCCTAGTAGCTATGGCTTCTACCCACTTAGATACATAATCTACTGCAACTAGAATATATAGGTAGCCATTATAAGAAATTGGAAAAGGTCCCATAAAGTCAATACCCCAAACATCAAATAACTCCACTTCCAAAATAGGTTTCATTGGAAGCTCATGTTGTCTAGAAATATTGCCAGTACGTTGGCACCTATCACATGACTTAACAAAGGTATAACAATCTTTAAAAAGGGATGGCCAATAGAATCCTGACTGAAGTACCTTAGCTGCAGTTCTGGTGGGTCCAAAATGACCTCCATAGGGGGAAGCATGACATGAATTTAAAATACTTACCACTTCCTCTTGAGGTACACACTTTCTTATCATATTGTCAGCACAAACTTTGTAGAGAAGTGGGTCCTCCCAATGGTAAGACTTAACATTGTGCAGGAATCTTTTCTTTTGTTGATAGCTCATGTCAGGTGGCAAATGTCCTCCTGCAAGATAATTAACTATGTCAGCAAACCAGGGCAAACTATCTTTTACCTGATACAGTTGTTCATCAGGAAACATCTCAACAATTGGGGGCCATGATTTAGCTTCCTCATTCTCAATTCTAGATAAGTGGTCTGCAACCACATTTTCACATCCTTTCCTGTCTTTGATTTCTAGGTCAAATTCCTGTAACAATAATATCCACCTCATTAGCCTAGGTTTAGAATCTTTCTTAACAAACAAGTACTTTAAACCAGCATGGTCAGTATGCACTACTATTTTAGAGCCAAGTAAGTATGATCTAAATTTATCAATGGCAAACACAACAGCTAGTAGTTCTTTTTCAGTAGTAGTGTATTTCTGTTGAGTATTATCAAGAGTCCTACTAGCATAATAAATTGCCCTAAACATGTTATCTCTACGTTGGCCTAAAACAGCTCCTAAAGCATAATCAATAGCATCACACATGATTTCAAAAGACTGACTCCAATCTGGTACAACAATAATAGGTGCAGCAATTAGTCTTCCTTCAGAGTATTAAAAGCTAGTAGACATGCATCATCAAAAATAAATTTAGCTTCCTTTTCTAACAAATTACTCAAGGGTTTAGCAATTTTAGAAAAATCTTTAATAAATCTCCTGTAAAACCCTGCATGCCCTAGGACGCTTCTGACTCCTTTCACATTGGTGGGGGGTGGTAGTTGTTCAATAGCAACTATTTTAGCCCTATCCACCTCCAATCCTTTTTTAGAGACTTTGTGCCCCAGGACGATGCCTTCCGTCACCATGAAGTGACACTTCTCCCAGTTTAGAACAAGGTTAGCATCTTGGCACCTCTGCAAAACACGAGTTAGATTAACAAGACAAGAATCAAATGAAGACCCAAATACAGAAAAATCATCCATAAAAACCTCCATTATATCTTCAATGAGCCCCTGAAAAATAGACATCATACAACGTTGAAAAGTAACAGGGGCATTACATAAACCAAATGGCATTCTTTTAAAAGCAAATGTCCCATAGGGACATGTAAATGTCGTTTTCTCTTGATCCTCAGGAGCAATGACAATTTGGTTATAACTTGAATATCCATCTAAAAAGCAGTAATGAGAATAACCTGCAAGTCTATCAAGCATTTGATCAATAAAAGGAAGGGGAAAATGATCTTTTCTAGTAGCTTTGTTCAACTTCCTATAATCAATGCATACACGCCATCCTGTCACAGTTCTAGTGGCTATCATTTCATCTTTTTCATTTTTAACCACAGTTATGCCACCCTTCTTGGGTACCACTTGAACAGGACTTACCCATGGACTGTCAGATATGGCATATATGATTCCTGCATTCAAAAGCTTGAGCACTTCTTTCTTAACTACCTCCTTCATGGTGGGATTAAGTCTCCTTTGGTGCTCTATTGATGGTTTAAAGGTATCTTCCATCAAGAGTCTGTGCATACAGACCGACGGACTAATACCTTTAAAGTCCTCAATAGACCAACCAATGGCAGATTTATGATCCCTCAATACTTTCAATAATTTTTCTTCTTCCACAGAATCAAGATCAGAAGATATTATAACAGGTAAAGAAGATAAATCATCTAAGAATGCATATTTTAAATGAAGAGGTAATACTTTTAATTCAAGCTTAGGCTTCTCAATATCATTCACAACATGCAAGGGAGCTAAAGGTATAGGTTTATCTACTTTAGAACATATTGGCAACCTATCTAACCACCTAGCATAAAAAGCTATTTCATCAAAGATTGTATCTGCATTTTCAACATCTATCATGCTTTGTTCTAGATGATCATTAGCTAGCATAACCTCTACATGCTTAAAGATAGTATGATCAATTATGTCTATAGCATGGCAAGGACTACTCTCATCATGATGACTCAAGAACTTGTAAATATCAAATACTACATTTTCATCATTTACCGTTAGAGTCAACTTCCCTTGTTGGACATCTATGATAGCCTTTCCAGTTGCTAGGAATGGCCTCCCAAGTATGATAGGAATCTCAGAGTCCTCCTCCATGTCCAATACTACAAAATCTGCAGGGAAGATAAATTTGTCAACTTTAACTAATACATCTTCAACAATACCTTTGGGATAAGCTAATGATCTGTCAGCAAGTTGCAGGGTGATGGTGGTAGGTTGCACCTCTCCAATGTTGAGTTTCCTATAAACAGATAAAGACATTAAATTAATAGAAGCACCCAGATCACAAAGAGCTCTAGTAACATTTAAAGAACCAATAGTGCAAGGTATAGTAAAACTCCCTGGATCTTTTAACTTTTGTGGTAGCTTCTTTTGTAACACTGCACTGCATTCCTCAGTCATGCTAATCATCTCATATTGCCCAAACTTTTTCTTTTTAGATAAGACATCTTTCATGAATTTCGCATAGTTGGGCATTTGCTCTAAAACCTCAGCAAATGGAATGTTAATGTGCAGCTTTTTAAATAACTCAAGAAATTTAGCAAATTGTGAGTCTATTTCTTTCTTTTTAAAACGTTGAGGATATGGCATAGTATTAGGTACAAAAGGTAGAGGGTTAGATGAATTACTTGAAGATGTTGACTCTTTTACCTTTACCTCCTTTTCTAGGATCTTTGGTTCATCTTCTAGAATTGGCTCTTGGATATTGCCATCTACCTCTTGCTCTTCATCCTCATCAAGGATCAAAGGATTGGACAGCTTTTTCCCACCCCTCAAAGTCATGGCCTTGCACTCCTCTTTTGGATTTATCTCGGGGCAACTAGGAAATTTTTCCTTTTGCATTGTTTGAAGGGAAGTGGCGATTTGGCTTATTTGTACCTTGATGTTGATTGCCCATGATGAGATTCGAATTTGCATGTTAGATGACTTATTGTGGAAATAGAATAGCACTATCTTGAGTTAAATTCATTGAAGTCCCTCTTAAAATCTCTCATTATCTCCATGAACGCCCATTTTCGATGCTAAAGCAGCAAGAGAAGCTATAGATGGTGGATTTGTTTGAGCTTGGCCTCCTGCAGTTAATTTAGAAAGAGCATTAGTAAGGGAAGCCATTTGAGCTTTAAGAGAATTTACCTCATCAACTTCATATAATCCGGCGGCTCTTGGGATGTTTGAAGAAGACCGTTCACATGGCCAATTGTAAGATGTATTGGCCAAGTCTTCTAATATGGTATAGGCTTCTTGAGCATTCTTTGAAAAAATTGACCCTCCGGCAGTTGCATCTAAGATAGATTTGGTTGAGCTTGCCAATCCATTGTAGAAAAGTTGAATTTGCAACCAATCCGGATACCCATGTTGAGGGCACCTTCTCAAGAGATCCTTATACCTCTCCCAAGCCTCATATAATTGTTCATCCTCGAGTTGGCGGAATGTTTTAATCTCCGTCCTTAGTCTTTGAGATTTAGCCGGTGGAAAGTATTTGTTCAAGAAAGCTTGAGCTAAGATCTCCCATGTTGTAATGCTATCCGGAGGTATGGTTTCCAACCAATCCTTAGCACGGTCCTGCAAAGAGAAAGGAAAAAGTCTTAGTTTAATAGCATCGTTAGAAACACCATTCATCTTTACCGTTCCGCATATCTCCAAGAAAGATCGCAAGTGCTTGTGAGGGATCTTCATTGGTTCTTCCTCTAAAGGCTAGATCTCTAGTCATTTGGATCAACCCCGGTTTCAACTCAAAATTGTTGACATTGATAGGCACATTCATTATTCCGGGTTGACTTGCCGGTAACGTAGGTTGAAAGTAGTCTCTAATTGCCTTAGGTATCTCCTCCGCCATCTCCGTAGTTTGATTAAGTTGACCCCTTAAATTTCTTCTACACGTCCTTTCAATCTCGGGATCAAGAGGGAGGAGGTTAGTATTATCGCGAGGCATAGACTAACAAAATAAATAAAATACAAAACAATTATATACAATAAACTAAATAAATAAACAATCAAATTAAAAAAATAAAAAAAATAAAAACAAATAAAAACAAATAAACAATCAAATAATATACACCTTAAATTAAGATCTATCAATTCTAATGAATATTAAATAACAAAAACCGTTCTTTGGATCCCCGGCAACGGCGCCAAAAACTTGATGTGCCACTTTTGTGTGTTAACCGCAAGTGTACGGGTCGAGTTATAATATAAAATGGTTAAGTCCGAGTATCGTTTCCACTAGAGATCCAATTGCGAAGGTTTAAGTTATTTAGCTATTCTAGAATTGAATCAATTTTATTTAAGGATTGAAATTCAACTTTTGTTTCTGGAAAAAAGAAAAATCAAGCAAGAAAATATCAAAGGGAGAATTGCAAGAGTCAAAGAGAGTTCTAGGGTTTCAAATCCTTGTTTGTTTCATCATGCAAAATTATGGATTTCATGGATTTAATTCTTATGCCTAAGTCTAGAAACTTAATTCCAAGTTATCTTCTCTCAAAGACAACTCTTTCTCATGCAACTTGATTGATAGTTAATCTCTTAAAACCAATACAAAATTACATGGCATTAAAACTAGTCTTTAGCAACTTTCATTATTATAGATCAAATTAAACATATAATCTCTCGATTCATACATCTAATCTAACATGTGAAGGTGGCCAATCTACAAGAATTAAACACAATAACAATGAAAAGCATATTTATTTGAACAAAACAATGAGTCTACAAAATTATCATGAGTTCACAAACAATTCATCAAAAACCCTAAAACCAAAGAGTTTAGCCACTCATAGTGTAAAGCAACATATTGATCAAAAAGAATCAAAGAAAGAGTGTAAAGAATAGAGAAACTCTACTGAAAAGAGGTTCTTGATTGAGGCAGCACCGTCACGAACTCCTTGGCTCTCGCGTCGGACTTCGAAGGGCACCAAAACTATCTCGAACTCTTTTCCTCTTCCTTGCGGCTAACTCACGCTTGGAACTCTACCTTAATTCTCACCTTTTCGGATCGTTCTCTTGTTCTGCAACTTTCTTGATCTTTTTGATATTTCTTCCCTCCTTTTTTGGCTGCTGAAAACCCCTAAATTTATAGAGTTTGGCTGCCCAAAATTTAACCTAAAATACAAAACTTGCGTTTAAATTAACGCTGGCGCCGCGGCGCTAGCGTTGCGACCAAAATTAAGTTGCTCTGGGGTTTTAGCGTCGCGGCAGCGCCGTCCCAGCGCCGCGACGCTGTCTTGTGTTCACCAAGTACGCGTCGAAGCAGCGCCTTCCCAGCGCCGCGTTGCTGCTCTGCGTCCATGCTGATGCGTTTCAGCCTCAGCGCCGCTGCAGCGTTGCCTTAGTGCCGCGGCGCATCATGCGTTTCAAGCAAGGATGCGTTTTTCAGCACTTTTTCTCCATATTCTTGCTCGGTTTTGATCTTTCAATCGTTTCTTCTAATTTTCCTCATTTTAACCTGAAAATCACTAGCAAACAAGTGAAATCTAATATAAAACTCCCTTAATTTGAGAGAATAATAAGCACTTTTCAAGTGCTTATCAATAAGTATTTTCTATTGGATAAATCTCAAAGGCTAAGAACAGAGATAGAACATTCTGCCAACTTGAGGATGAGCAACTATATGAGGCTTGGGAAAGGTACAAGGATCTTTTGAGGAGGTGCCCTCAACATGGCTACCCGTATTGGTTGCAAATTCAACTCTTTTATAATAGATTGTCAAGCTCAACCAAATTTATCCTAGATGCCACTGCAGAAGGGTCAACTTCTCCAAGAATGCTCAAGAGACCTATACCATACTAGA
Source organism: Citrullus mucosospermus (assembly GCA_030954485.1). Classification (NCBI taxonomy): domain Eukaryota; kingdom Viridiplantae; phylum Streptophyta; class Magnoliopsida; order Cucurbitales; family Cucurbitaceae; genus Citrullus; species Citrullus mucosospermus. The sequence goes on along the minus strand of CM062061.1, from coordinate 8,083,261 downwards.
GGACTTGGCCACTACATCTTAAAATTGGCCATGTGAAGGGTCTTCTCCTATCATCCCAAAAAGCCGGTGGATTGTATGAAGTGGATGAGGTAAATTCTCTCAAAGCTCAAATGACTTTCCTTACTAATGCTCTTTCTAAATTGACTATAGGAGGCAAGGCTCAAGGAAGTCCACCATCCATAGTCTCCCTTGCCACCTTGACATCGGAGATGTCTACTCAAAAGGAGTTGGAACAATGAGACAATGAGACGGCCAACTATGTTGATAAAGGACACTATAGAGGCCACCAACAACAACTTCCAACTCATTATCATCCTAACTTGAGGAACCATGAACACTTCTCTTATGCTAACAATAAAAATGTTTTGCAAGGTCCTCCCAGTTTTTCCAATGTAGGTCCATCACACACCGAAAAGAAGTCCAACTTAGAAGACTTGATGGTGGAGTTCATAAAAGAGTCAAGAGGAAGAACCACTGCATTGGAAAGCATCGTACAAAATTATAGTAAGGCTATCCACAACATTGAGATACAAATTAGCCAAATAGCCACTTCTCTCCAAACAATGCAAAAGGGGAAGTTTCCTAGTTGCCCCAAAAGAAATCCAAAGGAGGAGTGCAAGGCCGTGACTTTGAGGAGTGGGAAAAAGCTGTCCACTCCCTTGATTGATGATGAGGATGAGAAGCAATAGGTAGAAGAGACCATCCAAGAGCCCATCATAGAAGATGAACCTAAGGTGGTCTTAGAAAAAGAGGAAAAGGTAAAGAAGTCGGCATCTTCAAGTAAGTCATCTAACCCTCTACCTTTTGTACCTAATACCTTGCCCTATCCTCAACGTTTTAAAAAGAAAGAAATAGACTTCAAATTTGCTAAATTTATAGAGTTGTTTAAAATGCTTCACATTAATATCCCATTTGCTGAGTCTTTAAAGCAAATGCCCAACTATGCAAAATTCATGAAAGATGTCTTGTCTAAAAAGAAGCAGTTTGGGCAATATGAGATGATTAGCATGAGTAAAGAATGCACTATTGGTTTTACTATACCTTGCACTATTGGTTCTTTAAATGTTACTAGAGCTCTTTGTGATCTCAATGCTTCTATTAATTTAATGCATTTATATGTTTATAGGAAGCTTGACATTGGAGAGGTGCAACCTGCCACCATCACCTTGTAACTAGCCGATAGATCCTTGGCTTATCCTAGAGGTATTATTGAGGATGTATTAGTTAAAGTTGAAAAGTTTATCTTCCCTGCAGATTTTGTAGTTTTGGACATGGAGGAGGATTCTAAGATTCCTATCATACTTGGGAGGCTATTCCTAGCAACTAGGAAGGCTATCATAGATGTCCAACAAGGAAGTTGACTCTAAGGATAAATGATAAAAGTGTTTTCTTTAATATTTATAAGTCCTTGAGTCATCATTATGAGGGTAGTACTTGCCATGCTATAGACATAATTGATCATACTATTTCTGAGCATGTAGAGGTTATGTTGGCAAATGATCATCTAAAACAAAGCATGATAGATTTTGATTTTGAGAATGTGGATACTATCTTTGATGAAATTGCTTTGTATACTAAGTGGTTAGATAGCATGCCAATATGCACTAAAATGTATAAACCTATGCCTCCAGCTCCTTTGCATGTTATAAATGATGTTGAGAAACATGTGTTTGAATTAAAGGTGTTACCTCCTCACTTGAAATATGCATTCTTAAATGATTTATCTTCTTTTCCTGTTATCATATCTTCTGATCTTAACTCTATGGAAAAAGAATAATTGTTGAGAGTATTAAGGGATCATAAGTCTGCCATTGGTTGGTCTATTGAGGATCTTAAAGGTATTAGTCCATCGGTCTGTATGCACAAAATCTTGATGAAAGATACCTTTAACCCATTAGTAGAGCACCAAAGGAGACTTAACCCCACCATGAAGGAGGTAGTTAAGAAAGAAGTACTCAAGCTTTTGAATGTACGAATCATTTATGCCATATTTGATAGTTCATGGGTAAGTCCTGTTCAAGTAGTACCCAAGAAAGGTGGTATGAATATGGTTAAGAATGAAAAATATGAGATGATAGCCACTAGAACTGTGGCAGGATGGCGGGTATGCATTGATTATAGGAAGATGAATAAGGCTACTTGAAAAGATCATTTTCCTCTTTCTTTTGTAGATCAAAAGCTTGATATACTTGCAAGTTATTCTCACTATTGCTTCCTAAATGAATTTTCAGGTTATAATCAAATTGTCATTGCTCCTAAGGATCAAGAAAAGACCACAGTCACATGTCCCGATGGGACCTTTGCTTTTAGGAGAATGCCATTTGGTTTGTGTAATGCCCTTGCTACTTTTCAACGTTGTATGATGTCTATTTTTCAGGGGCTCATTGAAGACATAATGGAGGTTTTCATGGATGATTTCTCTGTATTTGGGTCTTCATTCGATTCTTGTCTTGCAAATCTTGCTCATGTTTTGCAGAGGTGCCAAGATGCTAACCTTGTTCTGAATTGGGAGAAGTGTCACTTCATGGTCAAGGAGGGCATCGTTCAGGGGTACAAAGTCTTTCAAAAGGATTGGAGGTGGATAGGGCTAGAATAGCCACCATTGAACAATAGTCACCTGCCAATAATGTGAAGGGAGTCAAAAGCTTCCTAGGGCATGTAGGGTTTTACAGGAGATTTATTGAAGATTTTTCTAAAATTGCTAAACCCTTGAGTAACTTGTTAGAAACAGAAGCTAAGTTTGTGTTTGATGATGCATGTCTACCAGCTTTTAATACTTTGAAGGAAATATTGATTTTTGCACCTATTATTGTTATACCTGAATGGAGTCAAGTTTTTGAAATCATGTGTGATGTTAGTGACTATGCTTTAGGAGTTGTTATAGGCCAATGTAAACATGTTCAGGGCAATTTACTATGCTAGTAGGTGTTATGTTTGACACGCTAAAGTGGCGTTTATCTTTATTATTAAGCTTACTACTATGCGTTTAACATATTATGCGTTTAACAGGCTTAATACTATGTGTTTCTAGTCTGTCAAGTTTTCCTATTCTTAATCCAAGTATAAGTACAGAAATAGGTTTACTCGGTGAGTCTGAGGTCGAACATAGGGACTATGCTGATTCTAAAATTCATTAGATTAGTTGAGTTGGAGTAATAACCAACAATATTTAATGAAGGATGCGTCTAACTAAAGAAAGCAATAACATGTACACTAAATTAAAAAGTGGTAGACGGTAAGGTATGCGACACAGCAAGTTCAACTAAGTGGATTAAATGAATGGATAAAAACAGGGTTCGTGTTGGTTAGCTTCTAACATCAGAAACGCATAGTGAAAGTCTATTCATACTTGCAACTCTTCTCTCGGTTGTCAGCCGCTATGCGTTATATGTCTATAACGCATAGGAGAATATTAAGTGCTAAGGTTATTCCTATGTCTAGGTAACACTTCTTAGCCTTGTCAATTGAGTTCCACAATCATTTACCCTCTCGAGCAATCTAATTGTTACTACTTATATCGATTAGCTAGATTGACATAAGCATCAGATTGAGATTACAATTGACAAGATGAAACAGTTACACTATGGTTCTTATTTAGATGCTAACGCAACCTATGACCCTTGAAACATTAGCTACTCATAGATTCAAAGTAATAAGCAGAAAGTGTAGAGAAATGGATATACATGGAAGAATTGCAGATTAATGAACGAAATACAATCTTAGACAGTTCAATGTCTTGATAACAAATCTAAAATCAACGCTAGAAAAAGATAGAAAACAGGAAGGCGTTTCAATGTCTTGAGTCGCCGGAATGGAAGCGTGAGATCTGCTGTGAAGTGGTCAGGCGGATGGAAGACTCTTCTCTCTCAAGCTATTTGTCTCCGGTTATCGTCTGGAAGGAATTCTGCTGTCACTTAGGAATTCTTCCGAGAATCAACAACATTTTTTCAGCTTGCAGGTCTACCCTTTTATAGAAGCTACGTTCGTAATCAGCGGCAAATCTACGTGATTGGAGGCAAAATTGATGTTTTACATCTATCTCACCTAATTGCATAATTCTCGGTTCAATTTAGATCCACCACTCTCGCCGCAGATCAAGCGTATCAATCTCCCGACAATCTGTCACACCCCAACCCAGATTTACTCTATACCTAGGAAGGAGCATGATCCTATAACATAGTATGTAATCAATTTACTTTTATATGGTCTTAGTTACTATGCATGACCTCACAACCCAAAATCTTATGCTCTGATACCAAATTGTCACACCCCAACCCAGATTTACTCTATACCTAGGAAGGAGCATGATCCTATTTCCCAACATAAGACTCTATAAGATAAACACCATAAAAGAATAGCAAGACAATCAACTTTTCATAATCTCATCACAGAAAAACGTGCAAACTTCAATAAACATGTTTGTATATTCACATAATAAGTACAACACGTCCCCCTCTCTACCCTCATGAAATATGTTCATTACAAGATATACGGACAAACTAAGTATTTACAACTATCCCAGAGGTTCGCTTCCAGACAGGCCCAAACGAGATTCTTTAGTAGGCTAGGCGTCCCGGCCACACTCGCTACCTGAAACAACAAACAACAACAAACTGAATGAACAAAAGGCTCAGTAAGTGACTAAATCTACTAAAACTAACCATGACAACTTAAATCCAGTTTGTAAGATAGTAACCACCGCATAACACATCCCAATGAATTATCAAGATTCACTTTTCACTATGCATGTATAACTATCAATTCTCATGTTTCACAAATTTTCATCTATTTAGTGCTTTCACTTTCCGTCCTTCAGCACTTACTCATTTACAATTACAGTACTATGTGCCTTTACATGAAATCCCTCGGCACAGGTAACAACCTCAATCTATGCTCAAGTGCCTTCACACATGATCCCTCGGCACGAGCTAGTTGTGATAGGTTACTACATGCCTTCACTTCCAGTCCCTGAGCATTGTAGTCCATTCTCTACTGTTATTCAAGTGCCTTCTCAAATCCCTCAGCACTTAATTTCACACTTACTCACATGTAGCTTTCACCATAAGGTCCCTCAGCCACTTATGTGCTTAGACATTTGTAATAATATTCCTCTTAAATCACTAACACATCACATACATAAGGCATACTACCATGAATCACTTTTCCTCATCAATATACGTACTAAATTTAACACAAGATATAACAAGCAGTCACTCACAATCGGTCCCGGCTCTAAGTGGGTTATAAGCCTCCCCGAGCTCTTCTTGGCCTGAAAATACACAATCCTCAAGTTTAGTTTTCATAAACTCCCCTTTTCTTTAACATACAGTAGCATCGTTACTCTATGGGAATTAATAAGCTACCAGCGTTACTCAAAAGATATTCAAACTGTACTAGCGACACTGCGTTGATTAAAACCAGCGAAACTACCTTGAGGAGCGATACCCAGCGATACTCTAGCGAGAATTGTGAGACGCAAGCCTATCTTTGCGTTGCAGCGTTACTTCCTCTGCTGCTCAATCTCTCGCTCACTCAGCGATACTCCCGCTGTGACAGAACCGTTTCCTTCTTCCTTTCTTCTTCCTTCTTCAACCTGTTAAACATTTTGTTTCAACAAATTCCAGTACTTTCTTCCTTCTATAAACTTGTTAAAATACAGGTCCTACATCTCACCTCCAAATTTCATGAAGAACCTCCTCACCGTTTAGGACATAACCTTCGACAACTCCAAGTTGCCTCTAATCATCCGACAGTTCAACTTCCGTCTCTTCTTCCTGAGTTTGACACACAATTAGACAATTTCAGCTCAAACATCCTTCATGAATTCTGCTAGACTTCGAGTTAACTTACTAACCTCAAAGTTTCAGCCCTAACCTTCGTCTCTTCAATTTGTTCTTCCTCCAAAACCGAGCATCACTCTGAAGAGATCACAGCAGCCGAAACCTCTATCAAACCCAAGTTTCTTCCACGAATTCAATGAAATTTCTGCTTCAAACCAGCATGAACATCTTCTTCTACCTCTCTTCGAAGTTTCGCCTTAATATGGACCCAACTCGAGCTCTGAAATGCAAGCAGAACAATTGAATTCTCAGTCCACTTATATATATATCACCGACTTGTTCCCCATTCCAACTCTATATTATAATTCGTTCGACGCATACCTCCTATGCTCAGCTTCAGCAATGCACACGGCCTCTGATGATAATTCATTTCGAACTCTCCCGCCAAATAATTAATATACGCATTACCTTCTCTCAGCCAACACTCCTTGTCCAACGCACACTCGCCTTCGACGCATGGTAGCGTTCACCGCATAATGGACTCACTGCATGACAGCTCCCAAACCCCTCGTGGCCTTTACTTCCACCGACACACTGCCTTCAATGCGTTTAACGCATAATGATCCTCAGTACCAAGTGATCCTCCATGCCTTATTATCCTCAACGCGTCACGACTTCAACGCATGATAAGCTTCCCTCACCTTTGCGTTTACACCAAAATTATTTCCTCCACAACAGGTTGCCATCAATGCATAACTTACACTTAGCCATTTTCCCACTCCAAACGCAAGCCAGCCAACTACTTTTACACATTCACCCATCTCTCGGCCCCTTCTTACTTTGCGTTCTCATAAAAATAGATGCGGGGCTTACAATTACCACCTCCTTACAAAGATTTCGTCCCCGAAATCAGTAGGTAGCACACTCTTTACTCAAATAAACTTGGATATTGCTTAAGCATTTGCTCCTTCGAGTCCCATGTTGCTTCTTCTATCTCGTGATTTCTCCATAACACTTTAACCAATGGTATCACTTTGTTTCTTAAAACCTGTTCTTTTTCATCTAATATCTGTATGGGCTTTTCCTCATAGCTCAAATCTTCATTAAGCTCCACTGGTTGCGTTAATAACACATGAGTAGCATCGGGTATGTACTTTCTCAACACTGATACATGAAATACATTATGTATCCTAGACATTTCAACAGGTAAGCTAGTCTATATGCCACTGGTCCAACCCTTTCTAATATCTCATAGGGTTCAATATATCTAGGACTCAACTTCCCTTTCTTGGCAAATCTCAGAATTCCTTTCCACGGTGATAACTTCAAAAATACTTTGTCTCCAATCTCCAATTCAAGATCTTTTCTTCTGTGTCCGCATAGCTTTTCTAATGATCCCTAGCTGCCTTAAGATTTGCCTTAATCAGTTCTACCTTTTCTGTTGTAACCTGCACAATTTCTGGTCCAACTAACTTTCTTTCACCCACTTCTCCCCAACAAACTGGGGTTCTACATGGTCTACCATACAATGCTTCATAGGGAGCCATCCCAATACTCGCTTGATAATTGTTGTTGTATGCAAATTCCATTAAAGGTAAGTGCACATCCCAATTACCCTGAAACTGCAACGCACAGGTTCTCAGCATATCTTCCAAAGTTTGAATGGTCCGCTCAGATTGCTCGTCTGTCTGAGGGTGAAACGCAGTGCTGAACTGTAGCTTGGTTCTCAATGCGTTTTGCAAACTTCCCCAAAATTTGGAAGTAAACCTAGGATCTCTGTCTGATGTCACCGTTACAGGTACACCAAACTGACTCACGATCCTGTCCACATACAGTTGTGCTAACCTGTCTAAAGTGTAGGTCGTTTTAATTGGTAAAAATCGTGCCGTTTTTGTTAACCTGTCCACGATCACCCAGATCCCATTAACACCCGCTGAAGTTCCTGGTAATCCGAACAGAAAATCCATAGTAACATGCTCCCATTTCCACTCAAGAATAGGGAGTGGATTCAATAATCCCGCTGGCCTTTGTCGTTCAGGCTTAACCTGCTGACAAATTAAACATTTTGCTACAAATTCCGCTATTTCTCTTTTCATACCTGGCCACACATAGAATTTCCTCAGCGTTCTGTACATTTTGGTACTGCCTTGGTGCATAGCGTACGCCGAACTATGAGCCTCTTCCAGTATCATATGTTTGATCTCTTCATCTTTTGGTACATATATTCTGCCCTGTTTCATTAAAACACTATCAGATCTGAGCTCAAAGTTCGTTCTCTGCTGAGTTTTCACCTCTGATACCAAATAACTAAACTTGAGTATTGTGTATTTTCAGGCCAAGAAGAGCTCGGGGAGGCTTATAACCCACTTAGAGCCGGGACCGATTGTGAGTGACTGCTTATTATATCTTGTGTTAAACTTAGTACGTATATTGATGAGGAAAATTGATTCATGGTAGTATGCCTTATGTATGTGATGTGTTAGTGATTTAAGAGGAATATTATTACAAATGTCTAAGCACATAAGTGGCTGAGGGACCTTATGGTGAAAGCTACATGTGAGTAAGTGTGAAATTAAGTGCTGAGGGATTTGAGAAGGCACTTGAATAACAGTAGAGAATGGACTACAATGCTCAGGGACTGGAAGTGAAGGCATGTAGTAACCTATCACAACTAGCTCGTGCCGAGGGATCATGTGTGAAGGCACTTGAGCATAGATTGAGGTTGTTACCTGTGCCGAGGGATTTCATGTGAAGGCAATGGTACTGTAATTGTAAATGAGTAAATGCTGAGGGACGGAAAGTGAAAGCACTAAATAGATGAAAATTTGTGAAACATGAGAATTGATAGTTATACATGCATAGTGAAAAGTGAATCTTGATAATTCATTGGGATGTGTTATGCGGTGGTTACTATCTTACAAACTGGATTTAAGTAGTCATGGTTAGTTTTAGTAGATTTAGTCACTCACTGAGCCTTTTGCTCATTCAGTTTGTTGTTGTTTGTTGTTTCAGGTAGCGAGCGTGTTCGGGACGCCTAGCCTACTAAAGAATCTCGTCTGGGCCTGTCTGGAAGCGAACCTCTGGGATAGTTGTAAATACTTAGTTTGTTCGTATATCTTGTAATGAACATATTTCATGAGGGTAGAGAGGGGGACGTGTTGTACTTATTATGTGAATATACAAACATGTTTATTGAAGTTTGCACGTTTTTCTGTGATGAGATTATGAAAAGTTGATTGTCTTGCTATTCTTTTATGGTGTTTATCTTATAGAGTCTTATGTTGGGAAATAGGATCATGCTCCTTCCTAGGTATAGAGTAAATCTGAGTTGGGGTGTGACACAATCTCTCAAGATTATTATCTGATTCTCCGCTGCCTTGTTAAGTTTAACATTTAAAAAGATTGACAAATAAAGCTCATATGTTTTGTGTACACTTTTTCTTTTCTCAAGGCATGTATACTTTTTTCTTTTTCCTTAGTCTAAGATTACAAGCTATCATGCATTTCCACTCCCTAACTGGTGGGGCCTTTCGAAGTGACAACCAAATACATCCAACTTAATCCTTTTTTCAGTTAAAGATTCTAAATAGAAGTGGCTACGTGCTCAAGAATATGAGAGATTTTAAGAGGGACTTAAATGAATTTAACTCAAGATAGTGCTATTCTATTTCCACAATAAGTCATCTATCATGCAAATTCGAATCTCATCATGGGCAATCAACATCAAGGCACACAACCATAAAAACAACATTCCCATTAACTTTGAAAGCTCCAAAATATTCAAAAAAAAAAAAAATTTCAAAAATGGTTTCAAAAAATTGACATGCATATGATCATTAAAACCTTCACTAACATGCATAGCAAGATAAGAAAACACACAAAAGTACGAAAGACACCTCCCATCCCAAACTTAGAATCATGCATTGTCCCCAATGCATAAGAACATCTAATAAGGAAAGAGTAAGCCTAGGAGCAAGCGAGAAGCCACCAAACAGGCTTGGTGTAAGGAGTACTTTGTGTGATGAGCTATGTTCCTGAGAAATAAAGCATATGAGTGACTCTAAGATTTATAAAAATAATAAATAAATAAACAAAAGTAAAGAAAGCAATAAAATTGGGTTGCCTCCCAATAAGCACTTGGTTTAACGTCTTCTAGTTAGACGGGACTACTGGATCATGCAATGAAAGTCAGGTTCTCAAGTCCACGTTCTTCATCACCGATGTAATGCTTTAATCGCTGACCATTCACTTTGAAGGTTGTTCCATTGTTACCTTGTAGTTCCACGGCTCCGTGTGAGGATACCTTGACAATGATAAAGGGTCCCGACCATCGTGTCCTGAGCTTTCCTGGAAACAAGCGTAAACGTGAGTTAAAGAGTAATACTCTTTGTCCTGGAAGGAAGGTTCGTGATGTGATCTTCTTGTCATGCCATCTTGCAGTGCGCTCTTTGTAAAGTTTGGAATTCTCATAAGCTTGAGCACGAAACTCCTCCATCTCATTGAGTTCTAAAAGGCGTTTCTCACCGGCTTTCTCGAAATCCATGGTCAGCTTCTTGATGGCCCAATAAGCTCTATGCTCGGGCTGTACCGGTAAGTGACAAGCTTTTCCAAACACCAACCTATACGGGGAAGTACCAATTGGGGTTTTGAAAGCTGTGCGGTTGATAAGCACTTGAAAAGTGCTTATTATTCTCTCAAATTAAGGGATTTTTATATTAGATTTCACTTGTTTGCTAGTGATTTTCAGGTTAAAAAGAGGAAAATTAGAAGAAACGACTAAAAGATCAAAACCGAGCAAGAATATGGTGAAAAAGAGCGAAAAAACGCATCCTTGTTGAAACGCATGATGCGCCGCGGCGCTAAGGCAGCGCTGCCGCGGCGCTGAAGCAGAAACGCATCAGCATGGACGCAGAGTAGCAACGCGGTGCTGGGAAGGCGTTGCCTCGACGCATCCTTGATGAACGCAAGACAGCGTCGCGGTACTGGGACGGCGCTGCCGCGGCACTAAAACCCGAGAGCAACTTAATTTTGGTCGCAACGCTAGCGCCGCGGCGCCAGCGTTAATTTAAACGCAAGTTTTGTATGTCAGGTTAAATTTTGGGCGGCCAAACTCTATAAATTTAGGGGTTTTCAGCAGCCAAAAAAGAGAGGGAAAATATCAAGAAGATCAAGAAAGTTGCAGAACAAAAGAAAGATCCAAAAAGGTGAGAATTAAGCTAGAGTTCCAAGAGTGAGTTAGCCGCAAGGAAGAGGAAAAGAGTTCGAGATAGTTTTGGTGCCCTTCGAAGTCCGACGCGACAGCCAAGGAGTTCGTGATGGTGCTGCCTCAATCAAGAACCTCTTTTCAGTAGAGTTTCCCTATTCTTTACACTCTTTCTTTGATTCTTTTTGCTCAATATGTTGCTTCACGCTATGAGTGGCTAAACTCTTTAGTTTTAGGGTTTTTGATGAATTGTTTGTGAATTCATGATAATTTTGTAGACTCATGGTTTTATTCAAATAAATATGCTTTTCATTGTTATTGTGTTTAATTCTTGAAGATTGGCCACCTTCACATGTTAGGTTAGATGTATGATCGAGATATTATATGTTTAATTTGATCTATAACAATGAATCGTTGTTAATCTATCACAAGAGTAGTTAGGTTGACAATGAAAGTTGCTAAAGACTAGTTTTAATGCCATGTAATTTTGTATTGGTTTTAAGAGATTAACTATCAATCAAGTTGCATGAGAAAGAGTTGTCTTTGAGAGAAGATAACTTGGAATTAAGTTTCTAGACTTAGGCATAAGAATTAAATCCATGAAATCTATAATTTTGCATAATGAAATAAACAAGGATTCGAAACCCTAGAGCTCTCTTTGACTCTTGCGTTTCTCCCTTTGATACTTTCTTTGCTTGATTTTTATTTTTCCCTAATACACAAAAATTGAATTTCAATCCTCAAATAAAATTGATTCAATTCTAGAATAGCTAAGTAACTTAAACCTTCCCAATTGGATCTCTAGTGAAACGATACTCGGACTTAACCATTTTATATTATAACTTGACCCGTACACTTGCGGTTAACACACAAAAAGTGTACATCAGCGGTAGGCCCACAGTGCATCATCGAGCTTAAGGGCCCAATCCTTCCTATTGGTCTTGACTGTCTTTTCCAAAATTTGTTTGATTTCCCTGTTAGATAACTCAGTAAGGCCATTAGTTTGAGGATGATAAGTTGTAGCAATTTTATGATTAACATTATAAGAAATTGGAAAAGGTCCCATAAAGTCAATACCCCAAACATCAAATAACTCCACTTCCAAGATAGGTTTCATTGGAAGCTCATGTTGTCTAGAAATATTGTCAGTACGTTGGCACCTATCACATGACTTAACAAAGGTATAACAGTCTTTAAAAAGGGATGGGCAATAAAATCCTGACTGAAGTACCTTAGCTGCAGTTCTGGTGGGTCCAAAATGACCTCCATAGGGTGAGGCATGGCATGAATTTAAAATACTTACCACTTACTCATGAGGCACACACTTTCTTATCATATTGTCAGCACAAACCTTGTAGAGAAGTGGGTCCTCCCAATGGTAAGACTTAACATTGTGCAGGAATCTTTTCTTTTGATGATAGTTCATGTCAGGTGGCAAATGTCCTCCTGCAAGATAATTAACTATGTCAGCAAACCAAGGCACACTATCTTTTACTTGATACAGTTGTTCATCAGGGAACATCTCAACAATTGGGGGCCATGATTTAGCTTCCTCATTCTCAATTCTAGATAAGTGGTCTGCAACCACATTTTCACACCCTTTCCTGTCTTTGATTTCTAAGTCAAATTCCTGTAACAATAATATCCATCTCATTAGCCTAGGTTTAGAATCTTTCTTAGCAAACAAATACTTTAAAGCAGCATGGTCAGTATGCACTACTATTTTAGATCCAAGCAAGTATGATCTGAATTTATCAAGGGCAAACACAACAGCTAGTAGTTCTTTTTCAGTAGTAGTGTATTTTTGTTGAGTATTATCAAGAGTCCTACTAGCATAATAAATTGCCCTAAACATGTTATCTCTATGTTGACCTAAAACAGCTCCTAAAGCATAATCAATAGCATCACACATGATCTCAAAAGACTGACTCCAATCTGGTACAACAATAATAGGTGCAGTAATTAGTCTTTCCTTCAGAGTATTAAAAGCTAGTAGACATGCATCATTAAAAATAAACTTAGCTTCCTTTTCTAACAAATTACTCAAGGGTTTAGCAATTTTAGAAAAATCTTTAATAAATCTCTTGTAAAACCCTGCATGCCCTAGGAAGCTTCTGACTCCTTTCACATTGGTGGGGGTGGTAGTTGTTCAATGACCGATATTTTAGCCCTATCCACCTGCAATCCTTTTTTAGAGACTTTATGCCCCAGGACGATGCCTTCTGTTACCATGAAATGACACTTCTCCCAGTTTAGAACAAGGTTAGCATCTTGACACCTCTGCAAAACACGAGTTAGATTAACAAGACAAGAATCAAATGAAGACCCAAATACAGAAAAATCATCCATGAAAACCTCCATTATGTCTTCGATGAGCCCTTGAAAAATAGACATCATACAACGTTGAAAAGTAGCAAGGGCATTACATAAACCAAATGGCATTCTTTTAAAAGCAAATGTCCCATAGGGACATGTCAATGTCGTTTTTTCTTGATCCTCAGGAGCAATGACAATTTGGTTATAACCTGAATATCCATCTAGAAAGCAATAATGAGAATAACCTGCAAGTCTATCAAGCATTTGATCAATAAAAGGAAGGGGAAAATGATCTTTTCTAGTAGCTTTGTTCAACTTCCTATAATCAATGCATACACGCCATCCTGTCATAGTTCTAGTGGCTATCATTTCGTCATTTTTATTTTTAACCATAGTCATGCCACCCTTCTTGGGTACCACTTGAACAGGACTTACCCATGGACTGTCAGATATGGCATATATGATTCCTGCATTCAAAAGCTTGAGCACTTCTTTCTTAACTACCTCCTTCATAGTGGGATTAAGCCTCCTTTGGTGCTTTATTGATGGTTTAAAGGTGTCTTCCATCAAGATTCTGTGCATACAGACCGACGGACTAATACCTTTAAGGTTCTCAATAGACCAACCAATGGCAGATTTATGATCCCTCAATACTTTCAATAATTTTTCTTCTTCCACAGAATCAAGATCAGAAGATATTATAACAAGTAAAGAAGATAAATCATCTAAGAATGCATATTTTAAATGAAGAGGTAATATTTTTAATTCAAGCTTAGGCTTCTCAATATCATTCACAACATGCAAGGGAGCTAAAGGTATAGGTTTATCTACTTTAGAACATATTGGCAACCTATCTAACCACCTATCATAAAAAGCTATTTCATCAAAGATTGTATCTGCATTTTCAACATCTATCATGCTTTGTTCTAGATGATCATTAGCTAACATAACCTCTACATGCTTATAAATAGTATGATCAATTATGTCTATAGCATGGCAAGGACTACTCTCATCATGATGACTCAAGGACTTGTAAATATCAAATACTACATTTTCATCATTTACCCTTAGAGACAACTTCCCTTGTTGGACATCTATGATAGCCTTTCCAGTTGCTAGGAATGGCCTCCCAAGTATGATAGGAATCTCAGAGTCCTCCTCCATGTCCAATACTACAAAATCTGCAGGGAAGATAAATTTGTCAACTTTAACTAATACATCTTCAACAATACCTTTGGGATAAGCTAATGATCTGTCAGCAAGTTGCAGGGTGATGGTGGTAGGTTGCACCTCTCCAATGTTGAGTTTCCTATAAACAGATAAAGGCATTAAATTAATAGAAGCACCCAGATCACAAAGAGCTCTAGTAACATTTAAAGAACCAATAGTGCAAGGTATAGTAAAACTCCCTGGATCTTTTAACTTTTGTGGTAGCTTCTTTTGTAATATTGCACTGCATTCCTCAGTCATGCTAATCATCTCATATTGCCCAAACTTTTTCTTTTTAGATAAGACATCTTTCATGAATTTCGCATAGTTGGGCATTTGCTCTAAAGCCTCAACAAGTGGAATGTTAATGTGCAGCTTTTTAAATAACTCAAGAAATTTAGCAAATTGCGAGTCTATTTCTTTCTTTTTAAAACGTTGAGGATATGGCATAGTATTAGATACAAAAGGTAGAGGGTTAGATGACTTACTTGAAGATGTTGACTCTTTTACCTTTACCTCCTTTTCTAGGATCTTTGGTTCATCTTTTAAAATTGGCTCTTGAATTGTGTCATCTACCTGTTGCTCATCATCCTCATCAATGATCAAAGGAGTGGACAACTTTTTCCCACTCCTCAAAGTCATGGCCTTGCACTCCTCTTTTGGATTTATCTCGGGACAACTAGGAAATTTTTCCTTTTGCATTGTTTGAAGGGAAGTGGCGATTTGGCTTATTTGTACCTTGATGTTGATTGCCCATGATGAGATTCGAATTTGCATGTTAGATGACTTATTGTGGAAATAGAATAGCACTATCTTGAGTTAAATTCATTGAAGTCCCTCTTAAAATCTCTCATATTCTTGAGCACAGAGCCACTTTTATTTAGAATCTTTAACTGAAAAAAGGATTAAGTTGGGTGTATTTGGTTGTCACTTCGAAAGGCCCCACCGGTGAGAGAGTGGAAATGCATGATAGCTTGTAATTTTAGACTAAGGAAAAAGAAAGGAGTATACATGCCTTGAGAAAAGAAAAAGTGTACACAAAATATATGAGCTTTATTTGTCTATCTTTTTAAATGTTAAACTTGTAATGAGTATGCATGGATAGAGGTAAAAAGAGCTGCCTTTGCTGTGATCAGTAAGGACGCCTGGGAATTGACTAGGTACGAGTCCCTACAGTGGATGTGTGAAAGCTAGTGCCTATAGGTAAAAGAATGCAAGTTTGGGCCCATAAAAAAATATATGATTGAAAGGCACCTTAGTGGACATATTACTCACTTGAATGCATGAAAGCTTGAAGATTGGTGCATGAGCTAGAGTAGGGGGAAAACTAAAGAAACTCTCATAAGTCCTAATTTGAGCTCTAGTATTTTAAATTGAAGGAGGCTTGCACACACACAAATGGGAGATAGCAAGATTTGGCCTTGAATGATTATAACAATATAGATATGCTTGCATGTTTCTACTTAACCTCTGAATGCTATTCTCTGAGACATGAGTCAATTGCACACTTCTTCATCTAAAACTCCCTATTATTTGATTTTATTCTTTGCCCAGGACTAGGAAATCTCTAAGTTTGGGGTGTTGATAAGCACTTGAAAAGTGCTTATTATTCCCTCAAATTAAGGGAGTTTTATATTAGATTTCACTTGTTTGCTAGTGATTTTCAGGTTAAAACGAGGAAAATTAGAAGAAACGACTAAAAGATCAAAACCGAGCAAGAATATGGCAAAAAAAAGCTGAAAAACGCATCCTTGTTGAAACGCAGGGCAGCACTGCGGCGCTAAGACAGCGCTGCCGCAGCGCTGAAGCATGAACGCATCAGCATGGACGTAGAGTAGCATCGCAGCGCCGAGATGGCGCTGCCTCGACGCATCCTTGATGAATGCAAGACAGCGTCGCGGCGGTGGGACAGTGCTGTCGCGGCGCTAAAACCCGAGAGCAACTTATTTTTTGTAGCAACCCTAGCGCCGCGGCGCCAGCGTTAATTAAATGAAAGTTTTGTATTTTAGGTTAAATTTTTGGCGGCCAAACTCTATAAATTTGGGGGTTTTCAGCAGTCCAAAGGGAGGAGAAATATCAAGAAAAGCAAGAAAGTTGCAGACCTAAAGAAAGATCAAAAAAGGTGAGAATTAAGCGAGAGTCCAAGAGTGAGCTAGCCACAAGGAAGAGGAAAAGAGTTCAAGATAGTCTTGGTGCCTTTCGAAGTCCGACGCGAGAGCCAAGGAGTTCGTGACGGTGCTGCCTCAATCAAGAACCTCTTTTCAGTAGAGTTTCCCTATTCTTTACACTCTTCCTTTGATTATTTTTGCTCAAACATGTTGCTTCAAGCTCTGAGTGGCTAAACTCTTTAGTTTTAGGGTTTTGATGAATTGTTTGTGAATTCATGTTAATTTTTTAGATTCATGGTTTTATTCAAATAAATTATGCTTTTCATTGTTATTCTGTTTAATTCTTGAAGATTGGCCACCTTCACATGTTAGGTTAGATATATGATTGAGAGATTATATGTTTAATTTGATCTATAACAATGAATCGTTGTTAAGCTATCACGAGAGTAGTTAGGTTGACAATGAAAGTTGCTAAAGACTAGTTTTAATGCCATGTAATTTTGTATTGGTTTTAAGAGATTAACAATCAATCGAGTTGCATGAGAAAGAGTTGTCTTTGAGAGAAGATAACTTGAAATTAAGTTTCTAGACTTAGGCATAAGAGTTACAATAAAATCCATGAAATCTATAATTTTGCATAATGAAATAAACAAGGATTCGAAACCCTAGAACTCTCTTTGACTCTTGCGTTTCTCCCTTTGATACTTTCTTTGCTTGATTTTTATTTTTCCCTAATACACAAAAATTGAATTTCAATCCTCAAATAAAATTGATTCAATTCTAGAATAGCTAAGTAACTTAAACCTTCCCAATTGGATCTCTAGTGAAACGATACTCGGACTTAACCGTTTTATATTATAACTTGACCCGTACACTTGCGGTTAACACTAAAAGTGCGCATCAATGGCATGAAAAGAAGATCACCCCACAGACCTTTCTTCCTAGACAAAGAGTATTATTTTTCAACTCACTTTTACGTTTATTTCCAGGAAAGCTTAGGACACGATGGTCGAGACCCTTTGTCATTGTAAAGGTGTCTCCACATGGAGCCGTGGAATTGCAAAGTGATGATGGGACAATCTTCAAAGTAAATGGTCAATGTTTGAGGCATTACATCGGCGATGAAGAACGTCGAATTAAAAGCCTTGCTTTCATTGAATGATCCATTGGTTCGATCTAGCTAAGAGACCTTAACCCAAGCGCTTATTGGGAGGCAATCCAATTTTATTTCTTTCTTTATATTTCTTTTATAAATCTTTGAGTCACTCATATGCTTAATTATTTTTCAAGACCTTGGTTCATCACAAAAGTATTCCTTACACCAAGTCTGTTTAGTGGTTTCCCACTTGCTCCCAGGCTTGTTCTTTCTTTGTTGGATGCTCTTATGCATTGGGGACAATGCATGATTCTAAGTTTGGGGTGGGAGGTGTCACTCGTACTTTTGTGTGTTTTCTTATTCTGTTAAGCATGTTTGTGAGGTTTTAATGATCATATGCATGTTAATAAAATTTTGAAAACTTTTTTGAAAATTTTGGAGCTTTCAAAGTTAAGGGGAATGTTTTCTTTATGATTGTGTGCTTTGATGTTAATTGCCAATGATGAGAATCGAATTCGCATGATAGATGACTTACTGTGGAAATAGAATAGCATTATCTTGAGTTAAATTCAATTAAGTCCCTCTTAAAATCTCTCATATTCTTGAGCACGTAGCCACTTTAATTTAGAATCTTTAACTGAAAAAACGATTAAGTTGGGTGTATTTTGTTGTCATTCTGAAAGGCTCCACCGATTAGAGAGTAGAAATGCATGATAGTTTGTAATCTTAGACTAAGGAAAAAGAAAAGAATATACATGCCTTTGAAAAAAAAATGCACACAAAAATATATGAGTTTTATATGCCTATCTTTTTAAATGTTAAACTTGTAATGAGTATGCATGGATTGGGGTAAAAAGGGCTACCTTTGTTGTGTCAGTGAGGACACCTAGGAATTGACTAGGTACGAGTCTCTACAGTGAATGTGTGAAAGCTAGTGCCCTTAGGTAAAAGAATGCAAGTTTAGGGCCCATGAAAAAAATATATGATTGAATGGCATCTTAGTGGACATATTACTCACTTGAAGATGTTTTAATATTGGTGCATGAGCTAGAGTAGGGGGAAAACTGAGGAAGCTCTCTTAAATACCAATTTACGTTCTAGCATTTTAAATTGAATAAGGCTTGCACACACACACATGGGAGATAGCAAGATTTGGCCTTGAATGATTATAACAATATAGATATGTTTGCATGTTTCTACTTGAGCTCGAAATGCTATTCTCTGAGACATGAGTCGATTGCACACTTCTTCATCTAAACTCCCTCTATTTGATTTTATTCTTTGTTCGGGACTAGCAAATCTTTAGGTTTGGGGTGGTGAAAAGTGCTTTCTATTCTCTCAAATTAAGGGAGTTTATATTAGATTTCACTTGTTTGCTAGTGCTTTTCAGGTCAAAATAAAGAAAATTAGAAGTGAGGGCCAAAAGATCAAAATTGAGCCAGAATTCAGTGAAAAAGTGAAGAAAACTCCAAATCTGCCACAAATAAGGCAGCGCTGCAGTGCCGATACAACGTTACCCTGACGCTTTTTCCCGAGAGCAACAGTTGTCTCAGCGCAGTGTCACCATTGCAACGCTACAGCATGGTGCCGAGGGTAGGTTTTCATGACGCATAGCACCACAGCACCATCCAATAGCGCGGGGGCGCCACCTTTTAATGTCGGTCAACACCGCAATGCCATCTTTCCTTTTTTGAATAATTTGCATTTTAGGAAAGAATTTTGGGCGACCAACTCTATAAATTTAATGGTTTTCAGCAGCCCTAATCACCAATTTACTCACCAAGAGACATAAGAAGAAGA
This sequence comes from Citrullus mucosospermus, assembly GCA_030954485.1. NCBI lineage: Eukaryota > Viridiplantae > Streptophyta > Magnoliopsida > Cucurbitales > Cucurbitaceae > Citrullus > Citrullus mucosospermus. The sequence goes on along the minus strand of CM062061.1, from coordinate 8,063,749 downwards.
TAATTAAGTGAAAGTTCATTAGAGAGTTCAAAGAGTGAGTTAGCTGCAAGGAAGAGAGAAAAGAGTTCGAGAGAAAGACGTAGTGTCGTTCTAGTTCCGACGTGAAGGCCAAGAAGATATTGATGGTGCTCCCTCAATTAAGAACCTCTTTTCAGCAAACTTTCCCTTTCTTTACACTCTTTCTTTGTTTATAGTGTTTGAACCGTTTGCTTCTCAGTGGCTAAACTGTCACACCCCCTCCCAGATATCCCTTTTCTCTAGGAGTGATTGTGAACCTGCATGCTTTCTACCTCTATACTATAACATAAATCATATCCAGATCTTTAAGACTTAACTATATGTCAGCTTAATCTCAAGATATAAACACTTCTGCTATTAAGTCATGCAATAAAATAACATCTTATCAAACAAGTGTTCTATACATATACTACAAATCGATCCTCTCAACACACCCAAGGAACATGTACATCAACAAAACATGAACGTAAACTGTGTATTTACAACTATCCTAGAGGTCTGCTCCAAAGTAGGCCCAGACGAGAATCTTCTGTAGGCTAAGCATCCCGGACACGCTCGCTACCTGAAACAACAATCAAACAAACAAATTGAGTGAGCCTAAAGCCCAGTAAGTGACTGAATTCATTCAAATATTACTAACATTCATCAGTTAATTTAAACCATAGTAACTACCACAAACCATATATGTCACACCCCCTCCCAGATTACCTACCTATCCTGAAAGGAAATGTGAAGACAATAAACATCACCCCTCTTGTGACGCATATTGTCCCATCTGATATAACTTCCTGTGCACACATTTCATACATAAACATTCATAGAACTCAGCTCTACTACACATGATCATAATATAACAATCCTTCCTGTACAAAGTACACTTTATCATATAACATAATTAAACTTCCATAGATCCACCATACATTTGTACAAAACCATATTACGATCCCCACTCTTTACACAACTTAATCTACATGCCACCTACATAAGGTTATATACAACGTACAACTCTCAGACGTGACTGAATTTCGAGAACTCGAGACTTAGGCAGGGTGAGCTGAAGTAGGCCAAGCACCGGGAACGTCCTTGCTACCTTGGAGGAAAAGAAAACATCGAAAACGTGAGCTAAAAGCCCCGTGAGTGACTAATTTTGTAAAACTATCATTTGTTCAAAAACAGGCATGTTAAAATCATAATAACGCCATAAACGTAAACGTGATTCAAACAATCGTTTCCGCAAAATCATAATTTCAACAATGTAAACAAATCACATATGTTCAAGCCAAAATGATCGTATACGAAAAACAATTCGTTCTCATAACTTTCCCTTTGTCAAGGTGGAGCAAGACTCAACGCACCCGACGTCGAAAACATCCTTAGCTGAGGCGGAGTAAAACTCAACGCACTCAACATCGATAACAATCCTTAGTTGGGGTGGAACAAGACTCAACACACCCAACATCACAACCTCTATGTGCACATAGGAATATGGCGGGTTGCCCAAGTACCTTCTACGAGTCCTTTAGTATTGGGTCCCGGGGAAACTCACATGCCTTCTCATGTCCTTCAGCATTGAGCCTCCTCTAAAACATTTTAGAAACCAGTATTATACGTAAATAGATCACATGAAAATTTTTCATGAAAATCAAATATATCACGATAAACAACATTTCAAAACATGCCATTCAACATCTTATAGAAACGGATAAAACATGCCTTGTGAACAATATCATCAAACATCATGCTTTTCAAGAAAACAGTTCATCTCAAAGCCATATCTCATAAGAAAAACCAAACTAAACATTTTCAATAAATTTCGTTTTCAAAGAAAGAAAAGTGTCACTCACAACTTGTCCTTAGGCCCTGTGCGGATTATATGCCTTTCCGAGCTCTTCTTGGCCTGTAAATACACATTCCTCATGTTACGTTTTCCTTAACTTCCTTTACATGATCATTAAATGTGCATACTTAAACTCTAATCATGATTCACCACCAAGACTCCCTTTCTTTCCTAAAGTACACATAATAAGCGAGATTCTATGTCATTAGCGAGATTTCCAACGAGATTTCATCTTACTAGCGAGCTTACTAACGAAATTACACAATAGGTCACGGCACTAGCGACATTAGCATAAGCGAAACCAGCGAGACTACCTGAGGAGCGATACCGAGCGAGAGCCAGAAATTTGTGAGAGAAAAACCTTCTTTGCACGACCAGCGAGACTAGTGTCGCTACTCACTCTCCAATTCCTAAGCGTTACCTGCTTCCAAACGACATCCGACAGCAGAGTTTCCTCCTTTCCTGTTTGTTCTCACTTCTGTCAACTCAAAGTCATATTTCCAGCCAGATTTAAAACTTCTTTCCTTCTACAAACTTGTAGAGAAACATGTTTTCTAGCTTAGCTCAAAATTTTGTGGCTTAACTCGTCCTTCGTCAGATATTGCAAGTTTTCTCCGCGCTACTCCAGATTGCACAGAAAATTCGTATCAGTAACTTCCAGCTAAAAGTTTACATGTTTTTATTCCATTTCAACTCAGGCATCCTTCATAAAAGTTGTTCAAAATTGCGTTAACTTACTAACCTTCAAATTTCAGCCCAAAATTCAATCTCTTCAGCTCGATATTCACCAAACACCAGACCTGGTACGAGCTGTGCGACAGCAGATGAAGCTTCTGTTTCAGCTTCAGTTTTACCATGAAATCGTCCAAAACCTTGCACGAAATTGCCCTAGGACTCTTCTTCAACCTCTCCACAATGTGCAGCTGAAAGATAGCATAGAAATGAGTTTGGAAATAAGTAGAAAGAAGTCGGCAACATCTTCCTTTCAACAAAAACCATAACCGACTTCTGCATCCTTATCTTCTTTTTTTTTTTCTTTTCTTTTTTCCTTTCTTCTCTTTTTTTTTTTTTTTTTAATTCCCTCTTTGTCTTCTTTCCCTTTTGGTTTCCTTTTCTATTTTTTTTTTTGTTTCTACAAAATAAGATTATTAATATTAATTCGCTTAAAGCTTTTGAACGTGCTTACCAATTAGGTGCTTACAATATATCAGGAATTTCTAGGTCACTTATGCTATAGATTACAAACAGTACCATCATCCATACAATTGCATTACAATTATCCATCCCTAGCTGTGACGGAGCAAAGCTCAACGCACTCAACCTCCAGTACAAACTCTCATTTCTTTTCACATACAAATGCCTTCACATTATGTCCCTCGGCATTTCAAACTCTCAAGTGCCTTCACATTTCGTCCCTCAGCACTGAGTTTAACTGTGTCAATATTACCATGTGCCTTCACACGAGGTCCCTCAGCACTGGTATCCCAACCAAATCACTGCTCAAGTGCCTTCACTCATGGTCCCTCAACACGAGCTAACATATCATGGATTTCCACATGCCTTCACTCAAGGTCCCTCAACACTGGAATCCGTTTCATCCAACTACTCAAGTGCCTTCACACGTGGTCCCTCAGCACTGAGTATCATAAAACATATTCCCTTAGGCCTTCACACAAGGTCCCTCAGCCATGGTTACATTTAGATAGTATGTCTAGTTCCCTTTAAACTTAACAACACAACATAATTACTCAAATGCTACACCATACCATAACTTTCTACTACCCATTACCAATTAACCATGCTAAGAGTAACCATTAGATATAGTAGGAAGTCACTCACAACTTGTCTCGGCTCTAACTGGGTTATATGCCTTCTCGAGCTCTTCCTGGCCTGAAAATATACATTTCTCATGTTAAATTTTCCTTAGACTTCCTTTCTATACTCATTAAGTATACATAATTAAACTCTATGCTCGTTTCATCACCGAACTCTCTTTTTCCCCAAAACACTCACAAATAGCGATACCCACATTCTCTGGCGAGATTACCAGCGAAACCACACTATAGGACACTGCACTAGCGATACCAGATTGAACAAGACTAGCGAGATTACCTAAGGAGCGACACCCAGCGAGACTTCAGCGAGAATTGTGAGATGCAAAGCCCCTTTTGCGTTACCAGCGACACTAGCTTCACTGCTCAGTCTCCCGCTCTCTCAGCGATACTACTGTCGTAGCGACACAGTTTTTCTTCTTTCTTTCTACTTCTTTCTTGAACCTGCTAAACATTGCATTCTAGCCAAATTCAGAACTTCCTTTCTTCTACAAACTTATAACGACATAAGTCCTTCATCTTACCTCAAAGTCTTATAAGGAAAATCCTCTTCGTTTAAGATATATCCTCCAACAACCCCGAATCGCTCCTAATCGTCCTGCAATTCAGCTTCGATCTCTTCTACCTGGAGTTTAACACACATTTACTCAAATTCGGCTCGAGTATCCTTCATGAAAATTGCTAGTAATCGAGTTAACTTACTAACCTCAAAATTTTGACCCTAGCCACAGCTTCCACAATTCGTTCTTCCCCCAACACTGAACGTTACTCAGATTAAGTAACACCAGCTGAATTCTCCGTTCCAGCTCAAATTTCCTCCACTAAAACGACGAGAATTCCACCCCAAACCAACATAAACACCTTCTTCTACCTCCCTCTATTGTTTAGCTTCGAAATGGGATCAACTCGAGCTCTGAAATGTGATCAAAATAATTGAATACTCAGTCCATTTATATATATACCACCAACTTAATCTCCACTTCATCTCTATATATTGATCTAATCAACGCATACCTTCTGTGCTTGGCTTCAACAACGAATAGTCTCGGCTTTGTGTGTTAAAATTTCCCAACGCCCCATCGCTGGATAGCCGACGAACGCATGGTCCTCTCGGCCATTCTTCTATGCACCAACGCATACCCCTTTCAACGTATGGTAGCGTTCAACGCAAAGTGACCTTCGCGCAGAGTGGCCTTCAACGCTTCGTGACCTTCAGTGTCTAATGGCCTTCCTTCACCTCTGCGTCCACACCAAACTACTTTCACCAACGCATAGTGCCACCAACGCATGGCCAATACTTAGCCATTTTTTTGCTCCCACACATCTCGGCCAACTTTTCCTACTAAACGCCCATCTCTTAGCCTCTTCTTAACTTGCCTTCTCACAAGGTCAGGTACGGAGCTTACAATTACCACCTCCTTACAAAGATTTCGTCCCCGAAATCAACAAATAATCTACTCCTGAACAAACAAATATGGATACTGTTTCACCATCTGCTCCTTCGGTTCCCAAGTTGCTTCTTCTATATCATGATTTCTCCATAGAACTTTAACCAATGGTATCACTTTGTTTCTTAAAACTTGTTCTTTCTCATCTAATATTTGAACAGGCTTTTCTTCGTAACTCAAATTTTCGCTAAGTTCTACTGGCTGAACTGGTAATACATGAGCAGCATCAAAGACATTTCTTAACACTGAAACATGGAATACATTATGTATTCTAGACATTTCAACAGGTAAAGCTAACTTGTAAGCCACCGGCCCAACTCTTTCTAAAATCTCATAGGGTCCGATGTATCTGGGACTCAATTTCCCTTTCTTACCAAATCTCAGAATTCCCTTCCATGGTGATAGTTTCAAAAACACCTTGTCACCAATCTCAAATTCAAGATCTTTCCTTCTTTTGTCAGCATAACTCTTCTGACAATCTTTGGCTGCTTTAAGATTAGCTTTAATCAGTTCTACCTTTTCTGTCGTGGCCTGTACAATTTCCGGTCCAATTAACTTCCTTTCACCCACCTCTCCCCAACAAACTCGGGTTCTGCACGGTCTACCATAAAGTGCTTCATACGGGGCCATTCCAATACTTGCTTGGTAGCTGTTGTTATAAGCAAATTCCATCAAAGGTAAATGCACATCCCAGCTACCGTGGAATTATAAAGCACAAGTCCTTAACATATCTTCCAAAGTCTGAATAGTTCTTTCCGATTGCCCGTCGGTCTGAGGATGAAAAGCAGTACTGAATTGCAGTTTGGTTCCTAACGCTTTTTGCAAACTTCCCCAAAACTTGGAAGTAAATCTAGGGTCTCTATCTGATGTCACCGTTACAGGTACGCCAAACTGACTCACGATTCTATCCACATAGAGTTGTACTAATCTGTCTAGAGTGTAAGTTGTTTTAATTGGCAAGAACCGTGCTGTTTTGGTTAACCTGTCAACAATCACCCAGATTCCATTGACACCTGCTGATGTCCTCGGTAATCCAAACAGGAAATCCATAGTAACATGTTCCCATTTCACTCGGGAATAGGTAGTGGATTCAGTAATCCTGCTGGCTTTTGCCGTTCAGGCTTAACCTGCTAACAAATTAAACACTTTGCTGCAAACTCTGCTATTTCTCTTTTCATACCTGGCCACCAATAAAATTTTCTTAACGTTCTGTACATCTTGGTACTACAAGGATGCATAGCATATGCCGAGCTATGTGCCTCTTCTAATATCACTTGTTTAACTTCGTCATTTCCTGGCACGTATATCCTACCTTGTTTCAATAGTACACCATCAGGTCTGAGCTCAAAGTCTATTCTCTGCTGAGATTTCACCTCCTTTATCAACTTATTAATTATAGGATTAGTTATTTTTTTCCTTACAACTTCATTTACCAACTTAGGTCTCAACTGAAAATGTGCCAATAATGTTCCCGTTCCAGTTACCTTCAAGCTAGCTGCACCATTCTTAAATTCCTTGAGCAAAGTGACCCTGACTGCATTCAAAGAACTTACTCCACCCTAAGACTTCCTACTTAGGGCATCAGCTACCACATTTGCTTTCCCTGGATGATAATTTATGGTACAATCATAATCTTTGATCAGCTCTAACCACCTTCTTTGTCTCATGTTGAGTTCCTTCTGATCAAAGATATATTTTAAGCTTTTGTGTTCCGTATAGATATGGCATTTCTCTCCAAACAGATAATGCCGCCATATCTTTAGCGCCAACACCACTGCTGCCAATTCCAAGTCATGGATAGGGTAGTTAACTTCATGTGGCCTCAACTGTCTAGAGGCATAAGCTATAACTCTACCACCTTGCATCAGTACACAACCCAACCCCTGTCAAGAGGCATCACAATACACCTTGAACTCCTTCCCTGACTCTAGAAGTGCCAAAATAGGCGCAGATACCAATCTATTCTTTAACTCTCAAAAACTTTGTTCACATTCGTCATTCCACTCAAATTTGTACTTTTCTTAGTTAAATGGGCCAATGGTAATGCTATCTTAGAAAATCCCTGTACAAAACGTCGATAATATCCTACAAGTCCCAGAAAACTACGTACCTCTGACACTGTCTTTGGTTGTTCCCATCTGGTAATCGCCTCAATCTTCTAAGGATCCACACACACTCCTGCAGCAGACACTATATGTCCCAAGAACATCACTTGTTCCAATCAAAACTCGCATTTGCTGAACTTTGCATATAATCTCTTTCTCTCGAAGTCTGCAAAACAGTTCTAAGATGTTCTTCATGTTCTTCCCTGCTTCCAGAACACACTAGAATATCATCAATTACAATCACAAACTGATCCAGATAAGGATGGAAAATCCTATTCATCAAGTCCATAAACACAACTGGGGCATTTGTCAGACCAAAAGGCATCACGAGGAATTCATAATGTCCGTACCTCGTTCTAAAAGCCGTTTTCGGAACATCGTCTCTCTGACCTTCAACTGTTGATATCCAGATCTTAGGTCTATCTTTGAAAATACGAATGCCCCTCTAAGCTGATCAAACAAATCATTAATATGGGGCAAAGGATATTTATTGCGTATGGTTACCGTATGTAATTGGCGATAATCAATACACAATCTCATAGTTCTGTCCTTTTTCTTCACGAACAACACTGGTGCACCCCACGGGGACACACTTGGTCTAATGTACCCCTTATCCACTAGCTCCTGTAACTACACCTTTAACTCCTTCAGTTTCGATGGTGCCATACGGTATGGTGCCTGCGAAATAGGGGTTGTTCCAGGAACTAAATCAATGGTAAACTCCACCTCCCTATCAGGTGGTAAATCCAACAATTCCTCAGGGAATACATCAAGGAACTCCCGTACTACCGGTACATCCTCCGATTTTAGCTTCTCTGCCTTAGTTTCCGTTACATAAGCTAAATATGCTTCACAGCCTTTACTCAATAGCTTTTTGGCTTTTACTACAGAAATTACACAAGTAGGAAGAATCTGCCTCCTTCCTTTCTTAGGTTGAGGATAGTCTCTTTTAAAATGCCCTGGTTGTCCACAATTAAAACAAACATCAGGCCCTACAAAACACTGTCCCCAATGAGTATTACCACAAGAAGTGCAATACGGTTTCCGTGCTGAGCTAGCCACAGATTCACTAGGTTGACTGAATTGCGACCGTCCTGTAGGTACAGATGTTTGAGGAAACCTTCCTCGTCCTCTCTGTGTATTTCCTCTTTGTGATCCTCCTGGAAAATACGAACCACTAGACCGAGCTTTAAACCTGCCCTTACTAGAGACTTCTGGTGCAAAACGTTGTCCCTCACCTTGATAAGTCTGCACCCGTGATGAACAGTAAGTCTGCCCAATCCTAGTTCCACCTCTATCAACTCCTGCTCCCGCTAAACTCTTTTCTACTCTCATGGCTGCTTCTACTAGTTTTACAAAATCTGTCCACTCTGTGCTTGCTGTCACTGGGGTCCGGATTTCACTGCGCAAGCCCTCCTCAAATCGCTTGCACTTATCAGCTTCCTCTACTATCAATGCCAACGCATACTTGGCAAGCTCTATAAATTTCTTCTCATATTCCGCAACAGACATGTTTCCCTGTACTAAATTTAAGAATTCCTTCCTTTTCTCGTCACAAAAAGATTTAGGATAATACTTCTCCTGGAATGATTTCTTAAAATCTGCCCATGTTAAAGAGCCCACATTAGTGTTCCTATGTTCTATCAATCGCCACCAGTCTTCAGCCCCTTTCTGGAGCATGAACGTGACCAAGTCAAGTTTCCTGTCTTCTGAACAGTGCATAACTCTGAAACATTTTTCTACCTGATTTAGCCATGCTTCAGCTTCTGCAAGATCTGTGGTGCCTTCAAACACTTCAGCACCCAACGCTTTAAACCGTTCTATACCGAACTTTTCTCAGGATCTCCCTAAACTGACTGCATACTGGTCCAGTCTCTGTGCTATTCTGCTAAAAAGTTGTTCTTCCATGTTAATACTCGCCTGAGGATTACTAGATTCTCCCTCAGACGCCTGTCTCTCCTCTCTGGTAGCGTGCGATGTCACAACGCCTCCCTGCCTACCTCGTCTGGTCCCTCTGGGCATGTTCCTATAACATCGTATGCAATCAATTTACTATTTACATGTTCCTATCTACAATGCATGATCTCACAACCCAAAACCTTATGCTCTAATACCAAATTGTCACACTCACTCCTAGAGAAAAGGGGTATCTGGGAGGGGTTGTGACATAAATGTTGTGTGAATATTTTATGTGGGAATTAGCCTAACGCAAAGTGTTAAAGTATGTGGCTATGCGTTCAACATGTCAAGTTTTGATCATGCAATGCGTTCTATTATTATGCGTTGGTCTTGTCAAGTTTTCCTATTCTTTTACCCAAGTATAAGTAAAGTAATAGGTATTCTCGGTGAGTCCGAGGTCGAACACAGGGATTATATTGATTTGGTTTTAATTGGATTGCATGCGTTACAGAGGTAACCAACAATTGTTTGAAATCGTGTTTTTAATCTACAGAAAGCAGATGTTTGTACACTAGACTAACAGTTGTGGAATATGGAAAGCATGCGACACAGCAAGTTCAGCTAAGATGTGTGTGAATGGATAAAGAAAAGGGTTCGGGTTGATTAACATCTAACGTCGGAAACGCACAGTAGTATTCTATTCATACTTGCGACTCTTCTCCCGGTTGTCAGCCGCTATGTGTTATATGTCTATAACGCATAGGAGAGTGTTAAGAACCAAGGTTGTCCCCGTAGACAGGTAACACTACTTGGCCCTTGTCAATTGAGTTCCACAATCACTTACCCTCTCGAGCAGTCTGATTATTACTACTTATATCTATTTGTCAGGTGGATATAAGCATCGGATTAAGCTCGCAATTGACAAGATAAAATAGTTACACTGCGGTCCCTAGTTAGATGCTAACGCAACCCTAGACCCTTGAGTGATTAGTTACTCATGGCTTGAAAGTATAAAGTGGACAGATGAGAAAAGTGAATAGACATGGAAGATAATTGTATTGATGAAAATGAGATACAAATTTTGATAAGTTCAATTCCTTGATACAAATCTAAAGTTCAAGTAAGAACAGTAAGAAAGAAAGCAGGGTAGGCGTCAATGTCTTGAATCGCTTGGATGGAAGCGTGATGATTTGCTGTGAAGTGGTGCGGCGGATGGAAGACTCTTCTCTCTCGAGCTATTTTTCTTCAGTTGAAGTCTGAGAGAACTCTGCTGTCACTTATGGAGTCCTTCCTACAATCAACAACGTTTCTCCTCTCGCAGAGCTGCCCTTTTATAGATGATGAAATCGCAGTTAATGGCAGATCTGCTTGATTGGTGGCGAGATTGACACTGTGTCCATCTTGCCTGATTGCGTGATTCTCGGGCCAATTAAGATCCACCACTTAAGCCGCAAATCATGTCTGCCAATCATCCGTCAATCTCTCAAGATTCCAATCTGATTCGCAGCGCCTTGCCGTAACGGTTGTTTATGCGTCCATGCATAGTTTGGTTGATGTCAACGCAACATAGGTTGCTAACGCGTAGTTATGCGTTGGGCTGTCGTTAATGCATCGTCTGGTTCCTACGTTAAGGGGTCATCAACGCATCGCTTGCATTCCTGCATGAAAACATGCATTTTAGGCTTAACAAGTGGTAAAATCAATATCTTCATCAAAATTCAAGAGTATAACGCAAAGGAAGATTTATTAATGGAATTTATCATCAACTACCGCATGCTTCTCTTATTTAAACTCTATTTATCTATGAAAAAGGCTATAATAACTTGTATTTCTACAAGTTATCAATAAACTCTTTAGTTTTAGGGTTTTGATGATTTGTTTATGAAGTTATGTTGATATTGTAGACTTTTCATGGTTTTGTTAAAATGATTATTCTTTTCTTTGTTATTGTGCTTAAATTCTTGTTGAATGGCCATGTTTGAATATTAGGTTAGATGTATGGTTGAAGGATTGTATACCTAGATCTATAACAAAGAATCGTTGTTAATCTCTCATGAAAATAGTTAGGTTAACAATGAAAGTTCTTAAAGACTATGCTTAATGCCATGTAATTTGTATTGGTTTCAAGAAATTATTAATCAATTGAATTGCATGAGAAAATGTTATTTTTGACAGAAAATAACTTGAATTTATGTTTCTAGACTTACACATAAGAATTGCAATGAAATCCATGAACCCTAGAATATTGCATAATGAAGTAAACAAGGATTCATTATCTTAGAACTCTCTTTGACTATTGTGTTTCTTATTTTATTTGCTTTTCCTTTTTAGTTTTCCAAAATCACAACTTCAATTCCAATCCTCAAATAAAATTGATTCAAGTCTAGAATAGCTAAGTAACTTAAACCTTCATAATTGGATCCTCAGTGTAACGATATTCGGACTTCACCGTCTTATATTATAACTTGACCCACACACTTGCGGTTAACATGGAAAGTACACATCATTTACCTCATCCACCTCATACAATCCGGCGACTTTTCGGATGATTGAAGAAGATCATTCACATGGCCAATTGTAAGATGTAGTGGCCAAATCTCTTGTGCATTCTTAGAGAAAATTGAGCCTCCGGCGGTAACATTTAGAATAGATTTGGTTGAGCTTGACAACCCATTGTGGAAGAGTTGAATTTGCAACCAATCCGGGTAGCCATGTTGAGGACACCTTCTCAAGAGATCCTTATACTTTTCCTTTCTTAGCCTTTGGGATTTAGCCAGTGGAAAATATTTGTTCAAGAAAGCTTGAGCCAAGATCTCCCATGTAGTGATACTATCCAGAGGTATGGTTTCCAACCAATCCTTTGCTCAGTCCTGTAAAGAGAAAGGGAAGAGTCTTAGTTTAATAGCATCGTTAGAAACACCATTCATCTTTATCGTTCTGCATATCTCTAAGAAAGATAGTAGGTGCTTATGAGGATCTTCATTTGTTCTTCCTCTAAAGGCAAGCTCTTTAGTCATTTGAATCAACCACGGTTTTAACTCAAAGTTGTTGACATTGATGGTTACGTTCATAATGTCGGGTTGATTTGTTGGTAATATCAATTGAAAGTAATGCCAAATTTCCTTTGGTATCTCCTCCGCCATCTCCTCGGTGGGATTGTGTTGAACCCTTAGATTTCTTCTATATGTCCTATAAGACTCGGAATCAAGAGAGAGAAGGTTAGTATTGTCACAAGGCATAAACCAACAAAATTATCAACCAAAATAATATACACCTCAAAGTAAGATTTATCAATTTATATGAATATTAAGCAATAAAAACCATTCATTGCAATGGCGCCAAATACTTGATGCGCACTTTTCGTGTTTATCGCAAGTGTACGGGTCAAGTTATAACATAAGATGGTTAAGTTTCGAATATCCAATTGTGAAAGTTTAAATTACTTGACTTTTCTAGAATTGAATCAATTTTATTTGAGGATTCGAATTCAAGTTGTGATTTAGGAAAAACTAATGAGGAAAGCAAGTAAATGAAAAATACAAGAGTCAAAGAGAGTTCTAGGGTATTGAATCCTTGTTTAATTCATTATGCAACATTCTAGGGTTCATGGATTTTATTGCAATCATATGCTTAAGTCTAGAAACATAAATCCAAGTTATTTTCTATCAAAAACAACCTTTTCTTATGCAACCTAATTGATTACTAATATCTTGAAACCAATATAAGTTACATTGCATAGGAGTAGTCTTTAACAACTTTCATTGTTAACCTAACTATTTGCATGAAAGATTAACAACAATTCATTGTTATAGATCCAATTAGACATACAATTCCTTCGATCATACATCTAATCTAACATGCATGGATGGCCAATCGACAAGAATTAAGCACAATAACAATGAAAAGCATACTCATTACAACAAAACCATGAAGAGTCTATGATAAGCACTTGAAAAGTGCTTTCTATCCTCTCAAATTAACGGAGTTTATATTAGATTTCACTTGTTTGCTAGTGGTTTTCAGGTTAAAATGAGGAAAATTAGAAGAAAAGACCAAAAGATCAAAACCGAGCACGAATACGTCGAAAAAGAGAAGAAAAACTCAATATGACAAAAATTGGGACAGCGCCGTGGCGCTCTCCAACAGTGTCGTGGCGCCATTTCAAAATTTTCAATAGCATCGCGGTGCTACAGACCAGCGTCGTGGCGCCAGTTTTCCATAAATGAAAATATTGTATTTTTGGTAAGTTTTTGGGCGGCCAACTCTATAAATTTGGGGGTTTCAACAGCCATAATAATCAATCTACCATCAATCTACAGACCTAAAGAGGCACAAGAAGGAGAGAATTGAGTGAGAGTTCATAAAAGAGTTCAAAGAGTGAGTTAGTTGCAAGGAAGAGGAAAAGAGTTCGAGATAGTCATGGTGCCCTTCGAATTCCGACGTGAGAGCCAAGGAGATCGTGACGGTGCTACCTCAATCAAGAACCTCTTTTTAGTAGAGTCTCCCTTTCTTTACACTCTTTCTTTGTTTATTTTGCTTAAACATGTTGCTTCAAGCCATGAGTGGCTAAACTCTTTAGCTTTAGGGTTTTGATGATTTGTTTATGAATTTATGTTGCTATTGTAGACTTTCATGGTTTTGTTGGAATGATTATGCTTTTCATTGTTATTGTGTTTAATTCTTGTGGATTGGCCATCTTCACATGTTAGGTTAGATGTATGATTGAGAGATTGTATGTTTAATTTGATCTATAACAATGAATTGTTGTTAATCTATCACGAGAGTAGTTAGGTTGACAATAAAAGTTGCTAAAGACTATTCTTAATGCCATGTAAATTGTATTGGTTTCAAGAGAATAATAATCAATTGAGTTGCATGAGATAGAGTTGTTTTTTAGGAAAAATAACTTGGAATTAAGTTTCTAGACTTAGACATATGAATGACAATAAAATCCATGAAATCTATAATATTGCATGATGAAATAAACAAGGATTCATTACCCTAGAACTCTATTTGACTCTTGTGTTTCTCACTTTAATACTTTCCATATTTGGTTTATATTTTCCATAAATCACAAATTCAATTCCAATCCTCAAATAAAATTGATTATATTCTAGAATAGCTAAGTAACATAAACCTTCACAATTGGATCTCCAGTGGAACGATATTCGGACTTCACCGTCTTATATTATAACTTGACTCGTACACTTGCGGTTAACATTAAAAGTGCGCATCAATCTACAATATCACCATAACTTCATAAACAATTCATCAATACCCTAAAACTAAATAGTTTAGCCACTCATAGCTTTAGGCAAAATGTTCAAACCAATTTTAGCATAGAAAGCTCTTGATTGAGGAGGAACCGCCAAGATGTCCTTAGTTTTACGTTGGGAACTCGAACGACATTAACATTCTCTCTCAAACTCTTTTTATCTGTTCCTTGCAGCCAACTCACTCTTTGGGACTCTCTATTGTATTGTCTCTAATTTCTCTTCTTTCTCTTCTGATTAGGGTTGCCGGAAACCCTCCAATTTATAGAATTGGCCGCTCAAGATTCTTTCCAAAATTGTTGATTTTTCAAATAAGGAAAGCTGATGTCGCGGAGCTATAAAATGGCACCGCTACGCTAACCGACATAAAATGGTGACCCGCTGCGCTGTGCGTCATTTAATCCTACCCTCGGCGCTGAGCCGCAACGCCGCATCGGTGCTGCTGCGCTGTTCTTGACTTATGCTCTAGGGAACAAGCGTCGTGGCAGCCCCGAGCTGACGACACGGCGCTGCCCTATTTTTGGGAATTTTGTGATTCTTTCCTCTTTTTCACTTGATTTTGGCTCGATTTAGTTCTTTTCGCTTTCTATTCTTGTTTTCTTTATATTGACCTGAAAACCACTAACAAACAAGTGAAACTAATAGAAAGTTCCTTAATTTAAGAGAATAAAAAGCACTTTTCAACGTCGCGGTGCTACTATGCGTCCAGAACGATGCGTTTATGTTTCAGCGCCGCGGTGCTATCCCAAAATTCGCCCTTTTGTGTTTTTCAGCTCTTTCTCACCGTATTCGTGCTTGGTTTTCATCTTTTAGTCATTTCTTCTAATTTTCCTCGTTTTAA
Organism: Citrullus mucosospermus; assembly: GCA_030954485.1. Taxonomy (NCBI): domain Eukaryota; kingdom Viridiplantae; phylum Streptophyta; class Magnoliopsida; order Cucurbitales; family Cucurbitaceae; genus Citrullus; species Citrullus mucosospermus. The sequence goes on along the minus strand of CM062061.1, from coordinate 8,048,496 downwards.
CCTGAAAATCACTAGCAAACAAGTGAAATCTAATATAAACTCCCTTAATTTGAGAGAATAGAAGGCACTAGTGCTTATCAACACCCCAAACTTAGAGATTTGCTAGTCCTGAACAAAGAATAAAATCAAATAATAGGGAGTTTAGATGAAGAAGTGTGCAATTGACTCATGTCTCAGAGAATAGCATTTAGAGCTTAAGTAGAAACATGCAAGCATATCTATATTGTTATAATCATTCAAGGCCAAATCTTGCTATCTCCTATGTGTGTGTGTGCAAGCCTCCTTCAATTTAAAATACTAGAATTCAAATTAGGACTTATGAGAGTTTCTTTAGTTTTCCCCCTACTCTAGCTCATGCACCAATCTTCAAGCTTTCATACATTTCAAGTGAGTAATATGTCCACTAAGGTGCCTTTCAATCATATATTTTTTTTTTTCATGGGCCCAAACTTGCATTCTTTTACCTAGAGGCACTAGCTTTCACACATTCACTGTAGGGACTCGTACCTAGTCAATCCACAGGCATTCTTACTGATCACAGCAAAGGCAGCTTTTTTTACCCCTATCCATGCATACTCATTACAAGTTTATCATTTAAAAAAAATAGACAAATAAAGCTTATATATTTTTGTGTACACTTTTTCTTTTCTCAAGGCATGTATACTCTTTTCTTTTTCCTTAGTCTAAGATTACAAGCTATCATGCATTTCTACTCTCTAACCAGTGGGGCCTTTCGAAGTGACAACCAAATACACCCAACTTAATCTTTTTTTCAATTAAAGATTTTATTTTAAAGTGGCTACGTGCTCAAGAATATGAGAGATTTTAAGAGGGACTTAAATGAATTTAACTCAAGATAATGCTATTCTATTTTCACAATAAGTCATCTATCATGCAAATTCGAATCTCATCATGGGCAACCAACATCAAGGCACACAACCATAAACAACATTCCCATTAACTTTGAAAGCTCCAAAATTTTCAAAAAAAAATTTCAAAAATTGACATGCATATGATCATTAAAACCTTCACTAACATACATAGCAAGATAAGAAAACACACAAAAGTACGAAAGACACCTCCCACCCCAAACTTAGAATCATGCATTGTTCCCAATGCATAAGAGCATCTAACAAGGAAAGAGCAAGCCTGGGAGCAAGCGGGAAGCCACCAAACAGGCTTGGTGTAAGGAGTACTTTGTATGATAAACCACGTTCCTGAGAGATAAAGCATATGAGTGACTCTAAGATTTATTGAAAATAATAAAAAAGAAAAGTAAAGAAAGCAATAAAATTGGGTTGCCTCCCAAGCGCTTGGTTTAATGTCTTCTAGCTAGACGGGGCTCACGAATCACGGTGGATCCCAAGGTGGTTTCTTCCTTTCATGCTTCGGATCACCTACAACTTTTAGTATTCGCCCACATTGACACTCACAAACATATTCATTAGCATTTAGTGAGTTAGTCAATAAATCATTATCAAGTTGAACATCATCGTTTCTAATGTGGTCAAGACTTATTAAAGAATCATCATGCTTAGATTTTAACGGACTCACCACTTCATTTTTATCATGCTTCTCCATAATTTGTTCATAATTCATTATAGGTTTGGGAGGCATGTATGAAGAACTAGGAGAAATATCACAACTAGAAACATGCTTCATAGAATTTTCTACATTAACATCAAGCATGTCATTAGTCTTACCATTCAAAGGAGGCTTATCATGCATAGACTTTTTATTTGAAGAGAGAGGCGATGTTACCTTTGTGCTGGGCTCATGATGCTCATACCTTTCTACATTCGGATGCTTAAGGGTTTTATAAATGTCGAATGTTACCTCCTCATTGTTAAGGCGGAATGTGAGCTTTCCATCTTGCACATTGATGAGGACCCTTCTGGTGGCCAAGAATGGTCTCCCAAGGATTATGGGAACTTCGGCATCTTCCTCCATGTCTAATATCACAAAGTCCGCCGGAAAGATAAACTTGTCTACCTTGACCAAGACGTCCTCCACAATGCCATAGGGGTGAACAAATGATCAATCGGCCAAAAGCAAGGATATGGTAGTTGGTTGCACCTCTCCTCCATTGAGCTTCCTAAACATGGATAAAGGCATTAAATTAATAGAAGCTCCAAGATCACAAAGTGCTTTAGTAACTTTATTGTTGCCTAAATGACAAGGGATAGAGAAACTCCCTGGATCCTTTAGTTTTGGAGGCAATTTCTTTTGTAGTGTCGCACTACATTCTTTGGTTAGTGCAACCATTTCATAATCTCCATACCTTTTCTTCTTAGACAATACATCCTTCATGAATTTGGCATACTTAGGCATTTGTTCTAATGCCTCTGCAAAAGGAAGGTTAATTTCTAACTTTTTGAATATGTCTAAGAATTTTGAAAATTGAGCATCAATCTTTTTCTTTTGAAATCTTTGAGGAAAAGGTAAAGTATTAGGGATAAAAGAAGTAGAGTTAGAAGTACTCCCTTTGTTGGACTTTGATTTCTCCTTTTCCTTAGATGCACTCTCTTTTTGTTGAACATCCTCTATGATGACTTCATCTTCTTCTTGTGGAAGCTCATCATCTTCATCATTGATCAAGGGAGTGGATAGCTTTTTCTCACTCCTCAAGGTCACGGCCTTGCACTCCTCCCTTGGGTTTATCTTGGGACAACTAGGGAACTTACCCTTTTGCATTGTTTGGATGGAAGTTGCCATTTGACTAAGTTGAACCTCTAATGTTTGAAGTGCCTTACCTTGGCTTTGAACGGTGCTTGCAATTGCTTGGACCGAATTCTCCAATGTGGTTGTCTTTGATCTTGACTCTTTGACAAAGTCAAGCATTATGTTTTCTAGTGATGATGTCTTTGCATTCCCCGCTCCATTGAATCCTTGAGGTGCTTGCAACACATTCTTGTTGTTAGCATATGAAAAATTCTCATGATTCCTCAAGTTGGGATGATAGTGAGTTGGAAGTTGTTGTTGACCTCAGTATTGTCCTCTATCCACATAATTGGCTACTTCTAACTCATTAGGCTCTTGTTGACTTGCCATGGCCGCAAGGGAAGCTATGGATGATGGACTTGCTTGGACTTGGCTTCCTTGAGAAACTTTAGATAAAGCATTAGTAAGAGAAGCCAATTGAGCTTTTAGAGAACTTACCTCGTCCATCTCATATCGTCCGGTGATTTTTGGGATGATTAGAGAAGACCGTTCACATGGCCAATTGTACGATGTACTGGCCAAGTCTTCTAATATGGTATAGGCCTCTTGAGCATTCTTTGAAAAAATTGACCCTCCGGCAGTTGCATCTAGTATGGATTTGGTTGAGCTTGCTAATCCATTGTAGAAGAGTTGAATTTGCAACCAATCCAGGCAACCATGTTGAGGGCACCTTCTCAAGAGATCCTTATACCTCTCCCAAGCCTCATATAATTGTTCATCCTCAAGTTGGCGGAATGTTCCGATCTCCGTCCTTAGTCTTTGAGATTTAGCCGGTTGAAAATATTTGTTCAAGAAAGCTTGAGCTAAGGTCTCCCACGTTGTGATGCTATCCGGAGGTATGGTTTCCAACCAATCTTTAGCACGGTCCTGTAAAGAGAAAGGAAAAAGTCTTAGTTTAATTGCATCGTTAGAAACACTATTCATCTTTACCGTCCCGCATATTTCTAAGAAAGACCGCAAGTGCTTGTGAGGATCTTCATTGGTTCTTCCTCTAAAGGCTAGCTCTCTAGCCATGTGGATCTTCATTGGTTTTTCCAGCAATGTTGGTTGGAAGTAGTCCCGAATTGCCTTTGGTATCTTCTCTGCCATCTCCTCGATGTGATTGTGTTGAACCCTTAGGTTTCTTCTACACGTCCTTTCAATCTCAGGATCAAGAGGGAGAATATTAGTATTATCTCGAGGCATAAACCTACAAAATAATCAAAATAAAATAAAATAAAATAAAATAATAAAAAAGGAAAAAAAAATCAAAAATCAAATCAAATCAAATCAAATAAAAAAAGAAATAATAAAAAATAAAATAAAATAAAATAAAAATAAAAAATATAAAAAACGATCAAATAGTATACACCTCAAATTAAGATCTATCAATTCTAATGAATATTAAATAACAAAAACCGTTCTTTGGATCCCCGACAACGGCGCCAAAAACTTGATGCACACTTTGAGTGTTAACCGCAAGTGTACGGGTCAAGTTATAATATAAGACGGTTAAGTCCGAATATCATTCCACTAGAGATCCAATTATGAAGGTTTAAGTTACTTAGCTATTCTAGAGTTAAATCAATTTTATTTGAGGATTGAAATTGAATATTATGAGTTTTGGAAAATACAAATCAAATAATGAAAGTATTAAAGTAAGAAATACAAGAGTCAAAGAGAGTTCTAGGGTAATGAATCCTTGTTTATTTCATCATGCAATATTATAGATTTCATGGATTTTATTGTAATTCATATGCCTAAGTCTAGAAACTTAATTCCAAGTTATTTTCTCTCAAAAACAACCCTTTCTCATTGATGAGCACTTTTAGTATTAATCGCAAGTTTACGGGTCAAGTTATAATATAAAACGGTTAAGTCCGAATATCGTTCCACTCGAGATCCAATTGGGAAGGTTTAAGTTACTTAGCTATTCTAGAATTGAATCAATTTTATTTGAGGATTGAAATTGAATTTTATAAGTTATGGAAAAGTACAAATCAAGTAAGGAAAGTATCAAAGGGAGAAACACAAGAGTGAAAGAGACTTCTAGGGTAATGAATCCTTGTTTATTTCATCATGCAATAATATAGATTTCATGGATTTTATTGCAATTCATAAGCCTAAGTCTAGAAACTTAATTCCAAGTTATTTTCTCTCAAAAATAACCCTTTCTCATGCAACTCGATTGATTATTAATCTCTTAAAACCAATACAAAATTACATGGCATTAAAAATAGTCTTTAGCAACTTTTATTGTCAACCTAACTACTCTCGTGATAGATTAACAACAATTCATTGTTATAGATCAAGTTAAACATACAATCTCTCAATCATACATCTAACCTAACATGTGAGGATGGCCAATCCACAAGAATTAAACACAATAACAATGAAAAGCATAATCATTCCAACAAAACCATGAAAGTCTACAAGATCAACATAAATTCATAAACAAATCATCAAAACCCTAAAACTAAAGAGTTTAGCCACTCATAGCTTGAAGCAACATGTTTAAGCAAAATAAACAAAGAAAGAGTTAATCATCAAAACCCTAAAACTAAAGAGTTTAGCCACTCATAGCTTGAAGCAACATGTTTAAGCAAAATAAACAAAGAAAGAGTGTAAAGAAAGGAAAACTCTACTGAAAACAGACTCTTGATTGAGGTAGCACCGTCATGATCTCCTTGGCTCTCACGTCGGAATTCGAAGGGCACCGAGACTATCTCGAACTCTTTTCCTCTTCCTTGCAACTAACTCACTCTTTGAACTCTCACTTAATTCTCTCCTTTTTGTGCTTCTTTAGGTCTATAACTTCCTTGATTTGCTTTGATTTTCTTTAATGATTTGGGCTGCTGGAAAGCCCCAAATTTATAGAGTTTGGCTGCCCAAAAATTTACCAAAAATAACAATTTTTCATTTAAGGAAAGTTGGCGCTGCGGTTGCATCAAAAAAGTTTGCTCTCGGGTTTTAATGTTGCGGCAGCACCGTCCAAGCGCCACGACGTTGTGATGCGTTTCAGAAATATTATTCTTGGGCATTAGCGCCGCGACGCTGTCATACGTTCAACAAGGTTGCGTCGAGGCAGCGCCATCTCGGCGCCGCGGTGCTACTATGCATCCAAAACGATGCGTTTATGTTTCAGCGTCGCGGCGCTATCCCAAAATTCGCCCTTTTGAGTTTTTGAGCTCTTTTTCGCCGTATTCTTGCTCGGTTTTGATCTTTTAGTCATTTCTTCTAATTTTCCTCGTTTTAACCTGAAAATCACTAGAAAACAAGTGAAATCTAATATAAACTCCCTTAATTTGAGAGAATAGAAAGCACTTTTCAAGTGCTTATCATACCTCTATATTGCGTTCTTGTGCTTGTAATCCAAGGTTATTCATTTAACTTTTTCCTTGTAAAAATATTTCTTTGATGATAGATTAGTATGCGTCCACCTCTTTCTCCAGTCTTTAAGCTTACTTCTCAACCTCCCACTTTATCCAACACTCGAAAACATCCCTTGCTAATAATCTATGCGTTACTCAGTTTGCTATAGTACTCTTCCTTTTCGAGACACTTCACGACATAACTTCATTTCTTTTCTTGCTTATGCATCTTACCATCGCCAATACTTACATCTTCTTCATAATTACCTCCTATGTGTTTCACTTCTTTTCCTTCAAGCTCTCGGATTACTTCCATGCGTTGACCCTGACCATGCGTTACCTTAGTCCTGACCATGCGTCCAACATGGTCTTTTACTTCTTTTCTTTATAGGCTCTTCAATGCATTGATTTTTAAAAGTAAGGTGTGACATTCCCACCTTCAGATGGCCACAACTTTATTTTGGTAGATGTGGATTATGTATCAAATGGGTCGAAGCAACTTCTTGCGGAACAAACGACGCGGCAACAGTCTCTAAATTCCTTCGTAAGAACATATTCACGAGATTTGGAACGCCGATAGCCCTAATTAGCGACGAGGGTACGCATTTCATCAATAAAAGTATCTCTAAGTTGCTAATTAAGTATGATGTGCATCATAGAGTGGCGACCGCATACCACCCAAAAACTAATGGGCAGGCAGAAATTTCCAACCGAGAGCTGAAAACTATCTTGGAAAAGGTAGTAAAAACCTCCCGAAAGGACTGGGCGTCAAAGTTGGACGAGGCATTGTGGGCATATATAACAGCATTCAAAATGCATCTTGGAATGTCACTGTACACGCTTGTCTTTAGAAAAGCATGCCACTGCCCCTTGAGCTAGAACACAAGGCACTTTAGGTCGCAAAGAAGTTGAACCTGAATCTTGAGGCTGCTAGAAAAGCCCGTCAGCTACAACTTAATGAGTTGGAATAATGGAACTGCAAGCATATGAATATGCAAAGATATACAAAGAACGAAGAAAGCGTTGGCACAATCAATGCATCAATAAGAAATTTTTGCATAATGGACAAAAAGTTCTCCTTTTTAATTCTTGTTTATGCTTATTTCCAGGGAAATTAAGAACAAGATGGTATGGACCGTTCCTGATTAAAGAAGTCTTTCCTCATGGTGTCGTAGAATTGATGAATGAAGATGGCACCAATGCATTCAAAGTCAATGGTCAATGCGTGAAATCTTACTACAGAGAGAGTCTTAAGCGCGATAAGGTCTCCGTTGACCTACAGAAGATTGAATGAGGAATGGTTGGAAGCACCCTACATTGACCAAGAACATATCTTCCAGGGACGCATCCTTACTTTTGTATTTTACTTGTGTTTTATTTCCTTTCGCACTTCTTTGAGTTTTCTTTTAGTTTCCTTTATTGCATTCGCTTTAAAAGTATGGCTGTTTGATTATCATTCTTGGGAATCTAAATTGAATTCTTTCTCTATCTTCCATAAAATTCACATTTAATCAAGGCATCGAAAATAAACTCATGCGTTATAATATTTCAACGCCGGGGGGGGGGGGGGGGGGGGGGGGAGGTGGGAATATCAAGGGTCATAATCACATCATAGGATCTAAGGTGACACTTAAGCGTGCGCCGATAGACACAGACTTGTGTCGGGCCAATTTAATGCACGATGATGTCACACTTTAAGCCACTCGCCTTGTGTCCACATGCCAAAACCCTATTTAAACCCTTCTTCTTCCCCATTTTCAATTTTACACTTCCTTAACTTTGCGATTTTAGACGAACACTGCAATTTCCGACGATTCTAAAATATTTCCATTCCCAGCTCTATTTCTCTCATTTTTTTACCTCTTTACCTTCCTCTTTTACCAAATGGCTTCACAACAACAATCCTCATCCCAAAAAGCCAAGTCAACCTCCTCTCAAAAAGTCGGCACTATCACTTCTTCTTCTTCCCAGCCGCATCAAAGCATCTTTCCAGTTGAAAATTGCCCAAGACCTGTTAACAGGGGCATCTACTCTTTTTCTACCTATTGTTATTTTTATAATGTCCCCGACAATGGTGCCAAAAACTTGTTGTTTTTTTTGTTTGGATTAAGTTTCATAGCTTATTGCGCATAAATAGATATTATAATTTCAGTACAAAGATGCGTCGAGAATTACTCAAGTATGATCATGAATAAGCAAGTTTTCCTATAAAAGCCCAAGTATAAGCTTTTATAGGTTTCTTGGTGAGTCCATGGTCGAACGCAAGGATTTGTAATAACTAGGCGTTGAGAATAGATGCATGACTATGCGGTGAACCATACATGTAATATGTGCAGGATTTGTATGTACCTAAAACTATACATAAAGAATGAATAAAATTTCCTACAACTAACAATGAGGTGGGCGCGGCGAGGGTTAGTCAAATGTTATTTAGTGTCAGATAGCATGCGTTGAGAATGAATGGAACTATGCGATAAAAATAGAGTTAACGCAAGAGCTAGTTGTTACTTAAGCATATCTAAGTATAATTACATACCTACAAACTAAGTTTGTGAATCCATCTCTCGATGTTTTGACGCCACATTAATCTTATCTCTAAGACGCATGGTAAGTTTGCGTTAGCAAAAGATGAACTACATCTCTAAACCTCATATAGTCTAGATAAATGCTAAAGATTAACCATCCACTCTTTCAAGCTAGACAATCGTGCTTGTTACATTTGTTTGTTAGAAAATGTTATGCAAGCTAATGATATGCATTCATCAAGATGTAACATACTTAGTATTGCTTAAGATAAAAAAAAAAACTAGCTTCTAACTTCTAACTCATTTAATACGCAAACACATGGTGTAAAGTACTTAATATGAAAATAAATGAAAGACAATCGTCAATCGAACTTATATTAAGAAAATAAACCATTCTCTTAAATGTCATTAACAAAACATAAGTAAGAAGGACGGAAATGGAAATAAAATAGAGATGGAAGACATCAAGCCGCCATTGGCAACGTCTTGCTTCATGAAGGCTTGAGATGATAGCTATCTTGTCACACCCTACTTTTAAAAACTGATGCGTTGAAGAGCCTATAAAGAAAAGAAGTAAAAGACCATGTTGGACGCATGGTCAGGACTAAGGTAACGCATGGTACGGGTGGACGCATGGAAGTAACCCGAGAGCTTGAAAGGAAAGAAGTGAAACGCATAGGAGGTAATTATGAATAAGTCGGACGTATGAGTAGGGATTAAAGTTGAATAATGATGCGTTGAAAGAAAATCTAAAAGAAGGATAAAACGCATAAGGTAGAATTGAGGAAAGAGGCTATAATAATTTAAGGGTAAACCACTTAACAGGATGTTTATCACTCAAGAGAAGGGTTTGTAGTTAAGATATGGATATAAGAAAAGAAGTGATGGACGCATACCAATTTATCATCAGAGAAATATTTTAGTACAAGGAAAAGGTTAAATGAATAACCTTGGATTACAAGCACAAGAACACATAGAGGGATAATCAAAGAAATCCTCAAGGATAAGAGGAAGATCATGGACGCATGATAGTATGCGGTTCAGGCAGACGCATGGTATTATGCAGTAAGGTACAAACACATAGTAGAGTGCGTTTAAGACATCGACACCTAGTAGTATGCGGTGAAGAAATAAGTTCAAAGGTAGTATGGCGGAGAGTAAGGGAAGTAAGTAATGAAGCTATAATCTTAAAGGAAATTCAATGCACGCATAGGGGCATTATGTTGAATGAATAGTTTGTATATTGGAATATGTTGGACGCATAAGATAAGCTTATAAAGGCTAGGTGGCTTCATATAGACTTGACACCTTATAAGTGGAAGGTGTTAGAAGGCATGTTAAGGGTTTTATGCAAGGTGACGCTTGGATTAATGCATGGTTAGTTAAGCACGCAACGTAACATGTGGCAAACAAGTGGCAAAAAGAGAGGGGAAGTGGGATGGCAAACCCTCTATAAATAGGACCTTGAGGGAAAAGGAGCGACTGATGATTCGGAAGTGAGAATTCTTGAGAGAGGGGAGAAGAAGGCAGAAAAGAGGAATCCTTGCGTCCGTAGTAGAAGTCTGCGGCCAAGAGAAGATATTCTTGACAACTTAGCCATCTGGTGTTAAAGAAGTTGTCTTGCATCTAGGGGTCAGCCTTGCGTTTAAGACGAACTCAATGTTCAAGGTGAACGCCGCGTCCAAAGATAGGCGACGCGTTCAAGTTGGACCTTACGTCCAAGAGAGGTCGACGCATCCAAAAGAGAAGTAAAAAGAGTTAGGCTGCACCTTGCGTTAGTCATCAGCCCTGCGTTCAAGGGCATGGTTGTGTCCAACCGAGCTGATAGAGGAAAATCAGCCTTGCGTTCCAGAGTTATAACGTTGTATCCAAGAAGCTCGGGAAAGATAAAATAGAGGGAACAAAGAGGAACTATTCTTGGGCAAGTACAATGTGAGTAACATCTGTGTTTTTCAAAATAAAAATGAGTTCTCTATACTTAATATCGTTGGTTAAATGAATATGATTTCATGAGTTTTCAATGAACGGTGCATGCGTTTTATTTTAAAAGCATTTGAATAAGCTGGTTATTTGTTATAAGTTTGTAAACGCATGATGATTGATAATATGTGATTTCATGACTTTACTGAGAAACATGGTGTATGATGTTATATGATTTCATGAAATATTTGGAAATAAACTTGTTTGAAAGGCATGCTGTTTGATATCAAAGTTTTGGAATTGAGTTTAGCATGCTGGTTGATATTATATTAGGAAACGGTTAACTACGAGTTTATGATATAATGTTTCCAAAACATATTGTGTTTTATAAAACTTTGAAAAGGCACCCGAGGCTCAGGGACTTGGAGAAGGCCAAAGGGTAGCCGAGATATAGAAAAGGTACCCAATGCTGAGGGACTCGTAGAAGGCAAATGGATAACCTGGATATGGAAATGGGACCCCAATGCTCAAGAACTTGGAGAAGGCATTGTGGGCGACCCGGATTACAATACTTATGTGCACATAGAGGAATATACGACGGTGATGTGTTGAGATTACTCCACACAGCTAGGATAATCGACGTTGAGTAGCGTAGAGCATCGCTCCGCCTCAACTAGGGAAAAACGATTTTTGAAGTTAGTGAGATTCTTGAGTATTTACTCTAAAACAGATATGCATGATTTAACAATGGTTTTAGCATATTTTAATCGTTATAATTATGCAAGTTTGTGAATGTCTATGTTATGACCAGATTTACAGTTAAATAAGATGTTTTCAAAAACTGTTGCTCACTGAGCTATTAGCTCATGCTTTCATATATTTTCCATTTTTTTCAGGTAGCATGACAGTTCTCGTTGCCGGTCGAAGTCGAGGTTTGTCATGAGCTAATTAATGGTATTACAGTCCTAGGAAGGGTAGATATGAGAATAAAGGTAAATTTTGATAATGGGAATCGACAAGGAAGTCGATGACTGTTATCCTCACACTCTGTCTCGGGCTACGGGGATAGTTCGGGGTGGAGTGTGACATATCTGATATATAATGGCATAGGGTGAAGGTTCTCACTCACTGGGAGACGACTCTGAAATTTTCCAGAATCCTTCTCACAGGAGCTTGAAATGGAGGTTGGTCATGGTGAGGGAGAATTTGTGCAGAGCTTTTGCCTTTTGAACTCGTTTCTCTCCTTTGAATGGAGAAGCTTTGGGCTATTTATAGGCATCGAAAAGTTGAACTCATGATGACCTGACACCTTTACATTAAATTCCATGCCCTGGTGAGCAGACTTTTCACATCGTCAGCCCATTTGTTCTGTCATGCTCTGATAACGTGTTATCCTTTTGCGTATTGACATGACAGCTTTTGCCCAAGCGTCTGTGTCTACTTTTTCTCAACGCATGGTCTCGACGCATGGGTTTCCACTTGTTCTCGCAGCATCTTCCTCTCTACTACTTGGGTTATTTGTGATTCTTTTCTTCTTAATCCTGCATTAAGAACAGAAAAGCTCATAATTTTTCATGTATTTTCTTTTGTAAATGGTACCAACGCATGGTAATACATTTTACATAATTCAACTACCAAAATCATGCGTTTAGCTCTAAAGTTACTCTAATTAATCCAAATAGTGACTATAATAACTTGTATTTCTACAAGTTATCACTACCCATCCAAACTAGCCTTCGATGATCCCAACCATAACCCCTACTACGCCTGTCGTTCCCCTTTCCCGAACCGAACCTTCACTGGTTTGAAGTCGTCCGTACCTGTCAACCCCTCGCAACCCCTAGCCATAGTGCGCCCCAACAGTCCTAAGTTGGAAGCTGCGTCGAACCCTCTACCGCCAAGCTCTAGTGATCTAGTTGGAGTGAGTGAGGCAGCCAGAAACGATGAGTCCAATATCTTTGGAGACATCGTGTTGGTTGACCAGGCGATTAAGAAGAAGATGCCGCGTGGGTCAGTCCCTACGGCAAGTGGTCATGAGGAGTCTTAGCAAAGCTCATCTGACTCCAATGATAGACCCATTGGAACAATAGTGGCGAAAGTAGAGAAACAAAAAGTCACAGAGATTGGAAGAAAAATGCCCTCTGAGATCGTGGATGAAAAAGCCGAAGAAGATGCTCCCCCACTCAGAAGGAAGAACGAAAAAACAAAGGATGCGAGGACATCTGAGGCACCAGTTATCACACCCGTCGCATCATCTGTAGAGCAGCTAGCGGCTAAGGCAACAGAAAGATACAGAAGGGTGAAGGAAGGTCTCTGATGCCAGAGAAAAGACACCCAATCCTTCATCGTTACCAAAAAGAAGGATAAGAAGATAAGAAAAAATGAGATAGAATTGGGCAGACAAGCCGCCAGAGAAGTAGAAGAACTCCGCAGCATCGACAAAGTGGAGGAGGAATTTGAAAGAGCGATGGAGGAAGAAAGTGATGCAAAGAGGCAATCCAAAGTCGAACGCATCAAGAGAAATTTGAAAAAAAAATAAAAAAAAAAAGAGAAGAAAAAAGCAAATGAGGTAGCTAAGCCAAACAAAAGGCTACCAGAGAAAAAGAAAAAGACTAAGGCGACCAAGGTGCTTTCAGTCAGAATAAAGGATGGGGAAAAGTGTAGGATGCCTACGAGTCCCAAAAAAAGAAAAGTAAGAAAGGAAAGGAAAAGGTGGTAGAAGAGCCACCAAAGAAGGCAGGAAAAGGCAGAAAGAAACAATTCAACAGACTCCATATGGAAGTAGGGTTCTTCTCGAAGGTCATCGAGCTGCCCACCTTCATTATACAAGCAATCAACACCATGGGTTGGCGCAATTTTTGTGAGAGTGCCCAAATAATCCAACCTAGCGTCGTGGAGGCATTTTACGAAGGAAAAATCCACCGTGAACAACATAGAGTCATAATTGACAAGGTGGTGGTCTCATTCGACGCCTGGGAGATCACTGGGTTATTTGATCTGCCCAACATTTCAGAGGCTGAGGGGAACAGACTGATGGAGGCGCAAAGTTTAAGAAGAATACTAAAGGACTCCCTGCATCTATTGGAGGCTGCCAAAATTAAGAAACAACCAACTAAGTCACCTGAGACCTCTTCCCCTCAGCCATTAAAACTCAAGAAGAAGAAGCTTGTCAAGAAGCACTTTGAGATCCCGGCATCAAGCTCACACCTCAGTGAAATCAAAGAATTTGTTCACCTCAACACCAAAGACAATAAACAAGCCTTGCCATCTATACTCCTCCCAACTACCAAACACATGAGGAGACCTCTTCACCTTCCCTTTCACCCTCACTTTCCCCTGAAATCCAAAAGAACCCCTCGTGCACCCATCATCCAGCACCACCCTACCTTGCCTTCCCAACTTCCTTTGACAAACTTAAACATGGAGTCGAGGGAAGTGTCGCTGCCTCCTCTACCCCATTTGGTGTTAACCCTCTTCCCGCCTCAACACTCCATACTTAGAGAGGAAACTTCACCACCACCTGTTGAGCCAACCCTGACTCTGGATCCTGAGGAGTCAGCGCCCCACCATGTTTCCCCGCCTCGCTTTGAACCTCAACCTTCAATTCTTCCAACTCCACCAGCTACCAAAAGTCCTGCTCGCACCGTCTCTAGCACCTCACAAACCTTTCCACCGCAGGCAGACGCAAAAACCAGCATGCATCCTAACGACAGTCCATATCATTTGCGGCACGCAACTACTCCGCTACAATTTGTTGATATGAGTTAGGATGACTTGCTGCGGTATTTGGACGATGGGATACTTCACCCCATCATGGAAGATTTGGATGAAGTTTGACGGAAGGAGAGAACTCATCCAACACAACATGGAGTTGGCTTAACAAGTCACTCAGTTGGGTCAACAAGTGACTTAGATGGTCCAGCAACAATTGGAGCTTCAAAGTTTTGTTCAACGCCAAGCATAGTGTCAGGACGAACAGTTGAGAACACTTATGAACTACATCTATGAGGTGTTCGTCCAACGCATCCCGGCGCCAATAATCCCACCTTCTCTTCTGTTGGATTGTATGTCCTAAAAACTCATAGTTTTTGTAAATAAATGAATTTTAGTACATATGAAGTTATTCAAGTGAATTAATTATTTATTAACTCTAAATTCTATTAAGCTACGAACCCTTGGCTATTATCATGAGTACTTGAACTTTATGTGGAGACATAAACAGGATCAAGTTCGAGTAAGAACCCTAAATAAGTCTATAGTACATGGATCAGGTGTGGTTACAAATGTGGTAAGGTGTCATAAATGAAGTGATCCTGATTTGTTCATGTAGAGACATGTGAGCGGGGGTATTCTACATAATAAGATTGTGTAAGACTGACCCTGAAATAATCATTGTTACGTATTAACACCATTTACGATCAACACTTATTAATTTCACTTATCGATGACCTAGATAACTTGATCTGAATCTTGAGCTATCTATGAACTTCTGTTTATTCGGAATTATCCCTTGATCTGCATAGGTGAGAGTAAGCTCAATAGCGCTGCTCAACATTCCTCCCATTTCAGGGATAAGACCGAGTAGATAGTTAGAGACAAAATTTGCAAGATGAATTCACTCCTACCCAACTTAGGGATAATAGAGAGGTTGTTCTCTTAAGTGTTGTTCCCAGGACTTGAGCAAGGGGCTTCATCCTCTCATTGGCCCGAGAGGAAATGGATTTAGTGATTAGATCATAAATCAATTGTTCATTAGAGAGACAGTGGTACTTAAGGAGAAAAGATGTAACTCAGAGGTAAATCAGTATTTGACCTAGCTGAAGTTATGAACAACCTGAGAAGGATTGACTTATCGATGAAGGTTATATCAAATGGACACAAATATATCTACAGTGAGGAGAGTGCAGCTACGGGCTTTAGTGGAGTGTCCCGTTAGTTAATGAATGTTGGTTAACTAGGTTAAAGAGTTTGGTAGGTTAATCTAGGATCGTTGGAGCTCATGATCTGTAGATTCGTTAGATTCCTCTACTAGCTCATAAATGAACTAAAATCTTAGATAGTGTAGTGAATAAGTTTGAACCGTTCAAATCTTGGCTTAAGGAATGAAAGTAAGATATATACGATATATCGACGTTTAATTACGAATTAAACGTTACAAATAGAGTTAACTATAATTTTTAAATATGATTGAAATATTAATCATATGAATAAGGATTCATATCGGTTTTTAGAAAAATCGGGACAAGTTGGAAAATTAATATTATTTTATTATTTAATATTAAAATAATATTTAATTAATTAAATATTAAATTATTTTTTATTTATTTAATTATTTAATTATTTTTTGAAATTAAAAATTAATTTTAATTCAATTTTTGGAAATTCATTGAAAATTGATTTTAAAATTGATTTTTGAAGATTAGATTTTCCCACTAACTAAGCTAGGAGCTTGGTTGTCTTCTTCACAATTAACCAACAAATTAACCATTTTGTGTTGTCAAATTTTGATGCAATTGGAATGCATGTTATTCTTTAATAAATAGAGATGATTTTGACATAAAAATGGTTAAGAATTTTGTGAAATTAAGGGTTAATTTTGCAAAATTCAATCCATTGTTCATCTTTTTCCTAACCTTCATTCCTTCTCAAATTCACCACAAATTTTGGATCCCACCATCCAATCTAAGCCTAGAGAATAGTAGAGAAGACTCTTGTGGTGGTCTACAACCAAGTGGTGCTGAAATTCATCAATAATTGAAGGAGAATTTGGAGCTTCAAGGGTAAGTGTTCTTGAAACTTTGGTGTTTCTTTTTAATTGCATGTTTAATCCTCTAAATTGAGCATCTTAGAGTAAAAATTGATCGAATTAACTTCCGCTGCATGCTCATTTATCCATCATCTTCAACAACCCTTTCCATTCAATGATCCAAATCCTCCCCCTACAGACAACAACGCTGACGACCCGGGGAGGAACTAAAATTTGGGGGTGTTGTCAAAATTTTGTACAAATTTGTAATTTTTTTATTCTTTTGTAATCATTGTAATGCCTTATACATATACATCAATACAAATGCAAAAGTTCATACAATCTTCTTTATGCTTTTTGGTTTGTCGCTTTCGTTTATTTCTTGCTTTATTTATTCCCGTGGGGCGCACCAGTGCTATTCGTGAAGAAAAAGGATGGAACTATGAGATTGTGTATAGATTACCGCCAATTAAATAAAGTAACTATACGCAATAAATATCCTTTGCCCTGAATTGATGACTTATCTGATCAGCTTAGAGGGGCATCAGTATTTTCAAAGATAGACCTAAGATCTTGATATCATCATTTGAAGGTCAGAGAAACAGATGTTCCAAAAACGGCTTTTAGAATGAGATACGGTCATTATGAATTCCTCGTGATGCCTTTTGGTCTGACAGCCCCAGCTGTATTTATGAACTTGATGAATAGGATTTTTCATCCTTATCTGGATCAGTTTGTAATTGTATTTATTGATGATATTTTAGTGTATTCTAGAAGCAGGGAAGAACATGTGCAACGTCTTAGAACTGTTTTGCAGACTTTGAGAGAAAAGAGATTATATGCAAAATTCAGCAAATGCGAGTTCTAGTTGGAACAGGTGATATTCTTGGGACATATTGTGTCCGCTGCAAAAGTGTGTGTGGATCCTCAGAAGACTGAGGCAATTACCAGGTGGGAACAGCCAAAGACAGTGTCGGAGGTACGTAGTTTTCTGGGACTTGTAGGATACTATCGACATTTTGTGTAGGGATTTTCTAAGATAGCGCTACCATTGACCCATTTAACTAAGAAAAAAGTACTAAATTTGAGTGGAATGATGAATGTGAACGAAGTTTTCGAGAACTAAAGAATAGATTGGTATCCGCACCTATTTTGGCACTTCCAGGGTCAGGGAAGGAGTTCGAGGTGTATTGTGATGCCTCTCGACAGGGGTTGGGTTGTGTATTAATGCAAGGAGGCGTATAGCTTATGCCTCTAGACAGTTAAGGCCACATGAAGTTAACTACCCTATTCATGACTTGGAATTGGCTGCAGTGGTGTTGGCACTAAAGATATAGCGGCATTATCTGTATGGAGAGAAATGTCATATCTTTACGGACCGCAAAAGCTTAAAATATATCTTTGATCAGAAAGAACTTAACATGAGACAAAGGAGGTGGTTAGAGTTGATCAAAGATTATGATTGTACCATAAATTATCACCCAGGAAAAGCAAATGTGGTAGTCGATGCTTTAAGTAGGAAGTCTCAGAATGAAGTGAGTTTATTGAATGCAATTAGGGTCACTTTGCTTAGGGAATTGAGGTTTGGTGTAGCTAACTTGAAAGTAACTGGAACAGGAGCATTATTAGCACATTTCCAGTTGAGACCTAAACTGGTAGATGAAGTTGCAAGGAAACAAATGACTGATCCTATAGTTAATAAATTAATAGAAGAGGTAAAGTCTCAGCAGAGAACAGACTTTGAACTCAGACCTGATGGTGTACTATTGAAACAGGGCAGGGTATATGTACCAAAGGATGAAGAAGTTAAACAGGTGATACTGGAAGAGGCTCATAGTTCGGCGTATGCTATGCATCCAGGCAGTACCAAGATGTACAGAACGCTAAGGAAATTTTATTGGTGGCCAGGTATGAAAAGAGAAATAGCAAAATTTATAGCGAAATGTTTAATTTGTCAGCAGGTTAAGCCTGAATGGAAAAAGCCAGCAGGGTTATTGAACCCACTTCCTATTCCCGAGTGGAAATGGGAGCACATTACCATGGACTTTTTGTTTGGATTACCGAGGACATCAGCAGGTGTTAATGGAATCTGGGTGATCGTTGATAGGGTAACAAACACAGCACGATTTTTACCAGTTAAAACGACTTATACCTTAGACAAGTTAGAACAACTTTACGTGGACAGAATCGTGAGTCAGTTTGGCGTACCTATAACGGTGACATCAGATAGAGATCCTAGATTTACTTCCAAGTTTTGGGGAAGTTTGCAAAAAAGCATTAGGAACCAAGCTGCAATTCAGTACTGCTTTTCATCCTCAAACCGACGGGCAATCAGAAAGAACCATCCAGACTTTGGAAGATATGTTAAGAACCTGTGCATTACAATTTCACGGTAGCTGGGATGTGCATTTACCTTTGATGGAATTTGCTTATAATAACAGTTACCAAGCAAGTATTGGAATGGCTCCATATGAAGCACTTTATGGTAGACAGTGCAGAACCCCAGTTTGTTGGGGAGAAGTTGGTGAAAGGAAGCTAATTGGACCGGAAATTGTGAAGACTACGACAGAAAAGGTAGAACTGATTAAAGCTAGTCTTAAAGCAGCCAGGGACCGTCAAAAGAGTTATGCTGACAACAGAAGAAAAGATCTTGAATTTGAGATTGGAGATAAGGTGTTTTTGAAGTTATCACCGTGGAAGGGAATTCTGAGATTTGGTAAGAAAGGAAAATTGAGTCCCAGATATATCGAACCCTATGAGATATTAGAAAGAGTTGGGCTAGTGGCTTATAGATTAGTTTTACCTGTTGAACTGTCTAGAATACATAATGTATTCCATGTATCAGTGTTAAGGAAATATGTCCCTGATGCTACTTATGTGCTATCAACTCAACCAGTAGAGCTCAGCGAAGATTTGAGTTATGAAGAGAAACCTGTTCAGATAATAGATGAGAAAGAACAAGTTTTAAGAAACAAAGTGATACCATTGGTTAAAGTACTATGGAGAAATCACGAGATAGAGGAAGCAACATGGGAGCCGAAGGAGCAAATGATGAAACAGTATCCAAATTTATTTGTTTGAGGAGCATACTACTTACTGATTTCGGGGACAAAATCTTTGTAAGGAGGTGGTAATTGTAAGCCTCGTACTTGACCTTGTGAGAAGGCAAGATAAGAAGAGACCAGGAGATGGGCGTTTTGGTAGGAATAGTTGGCTGAAATGTGAGTGAGGGCAGAAAAATGGCTAAGTATCAGCTATGCGTTGGTGGCAACATGCCTTGACGGAGGCAGTTTGGCCTGGACGCAGAGGTGAGGGAAGACTGTTAGGCGTTGAGGCCATGAGGTGTTGAGGTCACGAGGCATGGAGAGCCACCCTGCATTGAAGGTTATTTTGTGATAAACGCATTGAAGGCTGCAAGACATTGAAAGTTAAAGGCCACGAGGCGTTGAGAGCCAAATTGTGATGAAGACCACTATGCGGTGAACACTACCATGTGTCAAAAGGGGGTATGTGTTGGTACAAAGAAGGTTGGCCGAAAGAACAATGCGTTTGTCAACCATCTGGTAAGGGAGTTTTGAAATAGTAACACACAAAACAGAGGCTGTGCGTTGCTAAAGCCAAACGTAGAAGGTATGCGTTGATTAGATTATTGTATAGAGATGAAATGGAGTTTAAGTCGGTGGTATATATATAAGTGGACCGAGAATTCAATTGTTTTGGATCACATTTCAGAGCTCGAGTTGATTCCTTTTCGAAGCTAAACAATGGAGGGAGGTAGAAGAAGATGTTCATGTTGATTTGCAGTGGAATTCTTGTCGTTTCCGTGGAGGAAACTTGAGCTGGAGCAGAGGACTCAGCTGGTGTTACTCAATCAGAGTAACGTTCAGTTTTAAAGGAAGAACGAATTGAGGAAACGGAGGTTAGGGCCAAAGTTCTGAGGTTAGTAAGGTTAACTCGACTTTTAGCAAGTTTCATGAAGGGTACTTGAGTTGAATTTGAGTAAATGTGTGTCAAACTCCAGGTAGAAGAGATCGGAGCTAAATTGCTGGATGATTAGGAGCAATTCGGAGTTGTTGAAGGATATATCCTAAACGGAGAGGATATTCTCTATGAAATTTTGAGGTAAGATGAAGGACTTATGCTTTTATAAGTTTGTAGAAGGAAGTAAGTTCTGAAATTGGCCAGAATGTGATATTTAGCAGGTTGAAGAAAGAAGAAGAAAGGAAGAAGAAAACTGTTATGCTACAGCGGTAGTATCGCTGAGAAAGCGAGAGACGGGGCAGCGAAACAAGTCTCGCTGCAACGCAAGAGGGGCTTTGCGTCTCACAATTCTCGCTGAAGTCTCGCTGGGTATCGCTCCTCAGGTAATCTCGCTAGTTTTGTTTAACCCGATATCGCTGGTGCAGTATAATGTGGTGTAGTTCCGTTGGTAATTTCACCACAGAAGGTAGAGTAGCGATATTTGTGAGTGTTTTGAGGAAAAGGGAGTTTGGAGATGAACCGAACATAGGATTTAATTGTGTATATTTAATGAGTTTAAAGGAAAAGAAGTCTAAGGAAAACTTAACGTGGAAATGTGTATTTTCAGGCCAGGAAGAGTTCGGGAAGGCATATAATCCACTTAGAGCCGAGACAAGTTGTGAGTGACTTCCTACTATATCTTGTGGTTACTTTTAGTTTAATTATTTGGCTATGGATGAGTAAGAAGTTATGGTTCTGTGTAGTATTTGAAGTGATTATGTTGTGTTGGTAAGTTTAAAAGAAACTAGATATATTGTCTATACGTAAACATGGCTGAAGGACCTTATGGTGAAGGCCTAAGTGAATATGAACATGATACTCAGTGCTGAGGGACCACGCATGAAAGCACTTAAATAGTTTGACGAAATGGATTTCAAAGCTGAGGGACCTTGAGTGAAAGCTTGTAAAAATCCATCATATGTTAGCTCGTGTTGAGGGACCCAGAGTGAAGGCACTTGAGCGGAGATTTGACTGGTTACCAGTGCTGAGGGACTTCGTGTGAAGGGACATGGTAATGTTTACATAATTGAACTCAGTGCTGAAGGACAGAATGTGAAGACACTCGATAGTTTGCAAACCCGTGAAACATAATGATTAGACATTTATATGTGATTAGAAATGAGAAATTTGTACTGGAATGTGAATGAGATAAGTTGTGTTTTGTCACAGCAAGGGTTAGATATTTGCAATGGAACAGTAAGGATGTTCATAAGGGTGTGATTTATAGCATAAGAAGATTAGAAACTTTCTGATATGTGATTTGTAGTGGTTACTAATGGTTATACTAGCTCATGATTGTTAGTAATGGTTGAATGAATTTAGTCACTCACTGAGCTTTAGGTTCACTCAATTTGTTTGATTGATTGTCGTTTCAGGTAGCGAGCGTGTCCAGGACGCCTAGCCTACAGAAGTTTCTTGCTGGGCCTACCTTGAAGCAAACCTCTGGGATAGTTGTAAATATTCAATTTATATCCATATTTTGTAATGTACATGTTCCTTATGAGTGCTAGGAGAATCATTTTGTATTACATACAATATATAGAATACTTGACGAAAGGTTGTATGTTATCGAATGTCTTAATAGTAATGGTGTTTCTATTTGGGATTAAACTGGCATTTAGTTTTAATATGGTATATAGATAGTGCGGTTTCACACTCACTCCTAGGTATAAGAAGTATCTGGGATGGGGTGTGACATATGTGAAGGATTAATGAGCATGCAGCAGAAGTTAATTTGATCAATTTTCACTCTAAGATGCTCAATTTAGAGGATTAAACATGCAATTAAGAAGAAAAACCAAAGTTTCAAGAACACTTACTCTTGAAGCTCCAAATTCTCCTTCAATTCTTGATGAATTTCAGCACCACTTGGTTGTAAACCACCACAAGAGTCTTCTCTACTATTCTCTAGGCTTAGATTGGATGGTGGGATCCAAATTTGTGGTGAATTTGAGAAAGAATGAAGGTAGGGAAGAAAATGAACAATGGATAGAATTTTGCAAAATTAACCCTTAATTTCACAAAATTCTTAACCCTTTTTTATGTCAAAATCATCTCTATTTATTAAAGAATAACATGCAATCCAATTGCATCAAAATTTGACAACACAAAATGGTTAATTTGTTGGTTAATTGTGAAGAAGACAACCAAGCTCCTAGCTTAGTTAGTGGGAAAATCCAATCTTCAAAAATCAATTTTAAAATCAATTTTCAATGAATTTCCAAAATTGAATTAAAATTGATTTTTAATTTCAAAAAGATAATTTAAATAATTAAATAAAAAATAATTTAATATTTAATTAATTAATTATTATTATTTTAATATTAAATAATAAAATAATATTAATTTTCTCACTTGTCCCGATTTTTCTAAAAAAAAACTGATATGAATCCTTATTCATATGATTAATATTTAAATTATATTTAAATATTATAATTAACTCTATTTGTACGTTTAATTCGTAATTAAACGTCGATATATCGTATATATCTAACTTTCATTCCTTAAGCCAAGATTTGAACGATTCAAACTTATTCACCACATTATCTAAGATTTTAGTCCATTTATGAGCTAGTAGAGGGACCTAATGGACCTACAGATCATGAGCTCCAACGATCCGAGATTAACCGGCCAAACTCTTTAACCTAGTTAACCAACATTCGTTAACTAATGGGACACTCCACTAAAGCCCGTAGTTGCACTCTCCTCACTGTAGATATATTTGTGTCCATTTGATATAACCGTCATCGATAAGTCAATCCTTCACAAGTTGTTCATAACTTCATCTAGGTCAAATACCGATTTACCTCTGAGTTACATCTTTTCTCCTTAAGTACCATTGTCCCTCTAATGAACAATTAATTTAGGATCTAATCACTAAATCCATTCCCTCTCGGGCCAGTGAGAGGATGGGGCCCCTTGTTCAAGTCCTGGGAACAACACTTAAGAGAACAACCTCTCTTCTATCCCTAAGTTGGGTAGGAGTGAATTCCGTCTTGCAAATTCTATGTTCCCAACTATCTACCCGGTCTTATCCTTGAAATAGGAGGAATGTTGAGCAGCACTATTGAGCTTACTCTTACCTATGTAGATCAAGGGATAATTCTGAATAAATAGGAGTTCATAGATAGCTCAAGATTCAGAACAAATTATCTAGGTCGTCGATAAGTGAAATTAATCAGTGTTAATCGTAAACGGTGTTAATACGTAACAGTAATTATTTCAGGGTCAGTCTTACACAATCTCATTATGTAGAATACCCCAGCTCACATGCCTCTACATGATCAAATCAAAATCACTTCATTTATGACACTTTACAATATTTGTAACAATCATGAAGCGGGCCGTATTCAATAGTGTCTCCAGGAAGAGGTACCCAACCTAATCCATGTACTATAGACTATTGAGGCTACTTACTCGAACTTGATCATGTTTATGTCTCCACATAAAGTCCAAATACTCATGATAGTAGCCAAGGGTTCGTAGTTGAATTGGATTTAGAGTTGATAAATAATTAATTCACTTGAATAACTTCATATGTACTAAAAATCACCTATTTACAAAAACTACGAGTTTTAGGACATACAACCCAACAATATGTTCATCTAGCTAATTGATATAAGTAGTAATAATCAGATTGCTCGAGAGAGTAAGTGATTGTGGAACTCAATTGACAAGGCTAAGAAGTGTTACCTGTCTATAGGAATAACCTTGGTATTTATGTAAGGGCTATGGCGTTGACCCTGGCTATACATTGTGCCACATCGGTTAGGAAGGAGAACGAAACCTTCCTTATAAAGGGGGTGGATACCTTTCTATGTACGAGGCCTTTTGGTAGGCGCAACCTTACCAAGAACAAAACCGTGAGGGGTAACCCAAAGCGGACAATATCGTACAGCGGGTAGTCTGGGCTGTTACAAATGGTATCAGAGCCGGTACCCGAATCGATGTTAAAACCTCAAGTAGGTCAAGCGGGGATGCTTGACTCGTTAGGGGGGGAGATTGTAAGGGCTATGGCGTTGACCCTGGCTATACATTGTCCAACATCAGTTAGGAAGGAGAACGAAACCTTCCTTATAAAGGGGGTGGATACCTTTCTATGTACGAGGCCTTTTGGTAAGCGCAACCCTACCAAGAACAAAACCGTGAGGGGTAACCCAAAACGGACAATATCGTACAGCGGGTAGTCTGGGCTGTTACAACTCAACACTCTCCTATGCGGTATAGACATATAACGCATAGCGGCTGACAACCGGGAGAAGTGTCGTAAGTATGAATAGACTATCACTATGCGTTTCTGATTTTAGATGTTAACCAACCCGAACCCTGTTTTTACCCATTCATTTAATCCACTTAGTTGACTTTGTTGTGTCGCATACCTTGCCATCTACCATCTTTTAATCTAATGAACATGTTATCACATTCTTTAGTTAGACGCATCCCTTATACTTTTGGTTACCACTCCAACTCAAATAATCCAATTTAATTATAGAATCTGCATAGTCCTTGTGTTCGACCTCGGACTCACCAAGTAAACCTCATTCTTTGCTTATACTTGGGTAAAGGATAGGAAAACTTGACAGATCATCACAAACGCATAATATTAAGCATGTTAAACGCATAATATGTTGAATGCATAGTAAGTTTAATAATAATAGACAAACGCAACAACAAGTTTTTGGACTTTAGATCTGTTGCATAACAGTGTTTATAGTAAGTGGGAGAGGGATGTGTGCTAACACATCTTGCAGTCTCCTTCATTGTTTTGCATTTGAGATTTCATGCTTAGCCTCACAGCACCTGGCACCTTGTATTGTGTCCCCCTTCGAAAGGTGTTTGCATGTAATTGATCTCAAACTCCAGTAATGGATAGGGTCGCTTTAGTTTTTTCCCCAATTGATTTTTTCCTTCGGGTGGCTCATTGGGGCAGAACTATAGGATCTAAAAGGGAGGGTCACACGTACAAGAAATCAACAAATTAATGATTTCTTGACCAAATAAATTGTAACTATTTATTATAGGAATAAGAGTTACTTTGGTGTAACAATTGGTTGAGAATGTCTAAATACAGTGGAGGAATAATTGACCACCCTTTGGTGACTCTTGTTTTAACTCACTGGAATATCATAACAATAGAAATTTTAAATTAATATGAATAAGATTCATATTAAATCTATTGAGTTCATTTTAATGTAGTGGGAGACATTAAAATGTTGTTTATTTATGCTGAATATGGTGCTTTTATCGCGATAAGAGAAATTCAATTTCTGCAGACTTTATTACTAAATAATTCATAGAGTATGAATGTTTTTTTAGTGATAAGGCATGTTTGCAAAATTGTTTGAAAATATGTTCAGCTTTAAATAATTACATTTTTCTGTGTGCCAAAAGTTAACACATTTAAATACTAAGCTGAGATACAGTAAGGATCAATGAATCTAGAAAGAAAGATAAATTATTTTGTCCCTAAAGGATACTTTTCTTTGGCATTTAAATGACAATTACAAGTAATTTTCTAAGAGTTAAAAATTAAATTATTATTACTTTTTGAGAATCTTGTTTTTTATGCAAGAGTGTCATTGAATTTTATTAGAAAAGGCTACGTGCCCAAAGAATCCGTTGGGCTTATGCATTTTGACTTCTTAAATAAGTCATTAATATGATTGATGAGTATTTATGAATGAGAGTATCTAAATCTAATGCAACTTAAGTCTTATTTCCTTTGAAATGTTCAAAAGAAATTAGACTAAAGTTCAAGTCATTTAAGCAAATCTAATGTAACATTATGATCAGATCATAATGATTAGTATAGGAATTTTAATGTACTATGCCTAATTGATAGAAATGAGATTAGATATCAACTTCAAGCATTGATGCTACAGGAGAAACGTGACATTGTTAAACTTTGTACATGTTAAGTACTTTGTTAAATATAGTCCTAATATTTTGAAAATTACACTGATGTCAGGTTCCACTAAGGACATGCAATAAAGATTGCAATTTTGAACACTATTTCCTCCAAAATGTTTGAGAAACAATTTCGGGTTATTAAAGTGTTGTAAAATTGGTTTACGACATTTGAATATTGATAGGTAAGTTGAGATACTTGTGTCAAAACAAACCTTTAACGAATACGTTTGGCGAAACAAATGTTCGAAAATACACTTAAGTGTAGGTAGTCCTTGAGGAATTATGAAATGGCCTTTTGTAATATCCAAAATAAAAAAAATTAAAAAAAAATGTATGTATGACAAATACTGGTTTTATTAGGAATGTCAAATGAAAGGCTGCGAACTTGTAATAAAGTTAAATTGTGTTAATAAACTAGTTCCAAGCAAGATCTCTTAATAGTTAACAAGTGTTGTTAACCATTTATTTTCATTTGAAAGTCAAATTCTAGTTGTCAACAAGATAAGTGTTCATCGTAGTGGGAGAGTTATGTGATAACTCAACCTCTACAAAGGCTTACTTGAAGTCTATATTGTCATATTAGATGACAAGATGAAAACTTATAAACTTCAAAAGTAGTGGGAGAGTTATGAGATGACTCAACCTTTACTATGACTTACTAGAAGTCAAAGTTGTCATACTAGATGCAAGAATTGAAGGGTGTTGACAAAAGATATTAGGTCAAAGTCTTGAAACTTAAGATAAAGTACGTGTACTTAATCTCAGTCTGTTTTTTGTAGATTTTCTTGGTGGGGTAAAACCCATAGGATATGAATGGATCTACAAAAGGAGACATAAAAGTGTAGAATAACTTGGAAATAAAGATATTCAAAGTAAGACTCTTGACGTAGATAAAAACCATCGCTACGACTGGTGGGTGAAAATAGACTATGAGTTAATTTTTCTAACTAGTTACTATAATAGAGTTTTTATGCATTATTTGATTCATTGTTACCTATGTGATACGCAAAAATGAATTAATTTTTTTATGAAATTGTTCAATGTATCTACACAAATCAATTATCAAAAATCGAATTGCAAAAGGTTTGCAAAATTGTGATGTTCATTTGAGAAATGAATTTCACAATTAGGATCTTTGAGTATAAGGGTTTGATATAGTATCATAATTCATTACTTTGAACAATGACAATGTTCTTGTACAGACAAGAAAATGAAAAATAAGTATTTATCTGTTTTATATTGATATTTATTCATTTTGAATGAAGTAAAAATCAGTATGAAAGTTAGACTATATCTAACCAATTTCAAATAGTTGATTTGAAGAGACTTTGTATATTAAATGTCCACATAGAGATGTTGAGGGCATGATGTTGATTTTGTCTCATGCATCTTACATATACAAAATTCTTGTTGAATGTTTGATGCAATAGTTTCAGATGAAATGATAGTGTGTCATTCTAAAGTGAAATTGATATGTCTAAAGAAAAGTTTCTTGAGACATCCCAAGTGTTGAGGGGATGTAATTCTTACATGAAACTTAATTAACATTTAATATACAATTGGTTAGTTGTATCAGTTAAATCAATGGTATGACCATTGAGTTTTTGAAAATCAAACCTTACGATTGATGAGATATTAGTGTATAAAGTTTAAGATTTAATCTTTTACGGGATACACTGTTTCATACAAAATTTAGATAAATCTATGCTTTATCCTAAGTGGTGTAAATTGGACTATAAGACAATATTTTGCTTGTGAAGCAATAATTTGCATATTCATGTATATCCTTAAATGTTTGAAATTTGTTTCAAATATGAATTGGTCTATCCACTTTATGAGATAAAGTGCAAAGACTAAGTTTGAGGATATTAGTAAACACCAAGTTGTAGGAATATAAAAGAATGAGAGAAACATCATGGTGGTGACTAGGTAGTATTTGTTGACATAACAGTTTGAATTATATAGAAGGATGCTTTATGCTAAAATGTGAAATGATCTCCTAGAATGTCTAGGACTTAGATACATGTCTCTAGTGCACTAGGGCAAGTAGAAGAACATGTTGGGTATACGGTATGCCCTAGAATACATGTCTCACCGGCTTATGTCTCACCAACTTTAGTGCAAGTGGGAGATTGTTAGGATGTATGCCTTAAAGGCTCGTAATTAATATGTTATTTGAAATAATGGTTGATTATATTATATATGTAATTATCAATTAGAAAAAAATCCAAGGTTATTTTATGTAACTTAAACATGTATGTGGTTGACACATAGGTGGATCATGTTTAAGTAATAACCTAAATGATCTATAGTATAAGGATAAGGTTGGGTGTCTTACCCTAGTGACACTACAGATATGACCCACTTTGTAATTGTTACAAAAGTTTACAAACAATTTGATCCTAATCGTTCATGTAGAAACATGCAAGTGGAGGTATCCTATACAAAGAGTTTGTATAAGAATGAACTGTGAAATGATTAATCTCTCTTATAACACCATTGACTGAAGAGATTAAGATTTCATAGGATGACCATAGGTTCAACCTCAATCCTGAGCAAGTTATGAACTCCTGTCTATGAGGGCAGTCCTTTGATTTGTATGAGTAAGAGTGACTCGAGTCGCTGACTCAATTAGCCTACCATTTTAGAGATTTGTCCAAGTAGGAAGCTGAGAATATAGATACACAAGATGGAATTCACTTTTTCTCATCTTTATGATAAATAGATAAATTACACCCTTAAGTACTGACTATGGGTGTAAGCACTGAATTGTGTTGCCAAGCGTTGAGATGTGGCCATGCGTTTGTGGCTATGCATCTAAAAGGAAGAAGTGGCCGAGAGCGAGAGTAAGAATTTTTTAAAAGTAAAATTTTGGCTAAGTATTGACTAAGTCCATGCGTTTTTGGTTGATTCACGGAGGTTAGTGAGCTGAGGTAGCTACCCGCGTAAAAGGATAAGGAATTCTAGCGAGGGAAGAAACGTGCTTGAACTATGCGCTAAAGTCACTCTGCGTTGAGGACAATCATGCGCTGAATTCACTCTGCGCTGAGGACAGCCATGCGCTAAAGCCGATGAGTTGAAGACAGACATGAGTTGAAGTCGCTCCGCGTCGAAGACAGAGTGGTCTTGATGCGACGAAGATAGCGGTGTATGACTGAGTTGTACGCGTCAAAAGTAGGAGGCGTTGAGGACAACGCCATGCGTCGGGTGAGGTTAGTTGCTGAAGGCGCTGGAGGAGAATTTTAACATGAGCGCCTCGCGTCGAAGTGTGAACCCCGAGTCAGCCTGCGGGTGATGGGGTAAGTCGGCAACATTAATCTTGGTGTTTGTGAAGGCTAAGTCGGTAGTATATATAGTTGGATTAATTAAATGTCTAATCATTTTAAGGACATTTCGAGAGCTTAAGTCGGTTCTATCCTTCAGATAAACTTCAGAAAGAAGATTGAGGAAGGTGTTCTTGAGGATTTTGGACGAAGTTCGACTCATATTGAAGCTGAAAACGAAGCTGGAACAGAGGAATAACTAAAGTCACATCGTTTGAGCAGTGACTGATAATCGGAGTAGAACGGGAAGAGGAAGCTGAGTTTAAAGCTGAAAATTTAAGGTTAGTAAGTTGACGTAACTCCTAACAACTTTTGTAAAGGATGGTGATGTTGAAATTAAAGATTTACTATGTGAATCCTTAGGAAACCAGAGTTTACAAGATTATCTCGCAATCCGGAATAGTAGGAGGTAACTCCGGAATATCGCGAGAATGAGGAGAAGCTACACCCTGAAATTTTAAGGTAAGCTATAGAACGTGATTTCCTATGAGGTTGTAGAAGAGAAGAAGTCCTGAATCCGTATGGAAATGTGACTTTTAATAGGTTGAAGTAAGAACGAGAAGGAAGGAAGGAATTACAGTGCAGAATGCCGTTGGAAAATCAAGTATCGGCACACTGTCTGGGAACTGGTAGCGAGACGGGTATCGCTGAGACGCAAAGGAACCTTCCGTCTCACAGATCTCGCTAGATAACGCTGAGTATCGCTGCTAAGGTATGTAACGCTGGTGCTATTCCATCGAGTATCGCTAGTAACAGTCTTTATCGGCGGGTATTGCTGGGATTCTCGTTTATAAGTCAACAGAGAAAAGGAAGGTGATTTGATGTTGATTAACACAAGGCATACTTCTTTTGCAGGCCAAGAAGAAATAGGAAAAGTGTATAACCCACGTAAAGCCTAGGAAGAGTGTGAGTGACTATTTTCTTCTTCAATCCTATTTTATTGAAAATGTTCTTATGAAGCATGATTTTCAATGAACTGTTTACTGTGAAAAATGTTGATTGCACTTCTTAAAAGGCATGTTACATATTTCTAAAGTTGATAGAAAGCAATTATGTGAAATGTTATTGAACAAAATTTTGTAAGATTTCTATGAAAGGATTTTCATTTGAACTATTATGTGAACGAAATTCTAAAACGTTTTAGAGGAGGCTCAGTGCTCAAGGACACGAGAAGGCACGTGAGTTTCCCCGGGACCCAGTACTCAAGGACATGAGAAGGTACATGGGCAACCCGTCATATTCCTATGTGCACATAGAGGTTGATTTGGCTGATGCGTCAAGTTTGCTCCGCATTGAGCCAGGGATGTTTTCGACGTTGGAAGTGTTGAGCTTTGCTCCACCCCAACTAAGGTGATTTTCGACGTTGAGTGCGTAGAAGCATTGCTCCGCCTCAACTAAGGGAAAAGTTTGAAAAATTAAATTGATATTGATAAATTCCTTGGAAAACATTCTTGTATGATTTAAGAATTGATTTATGAGATTAATGGATTTTATGGAAAGCATGTTTAGTTTGAATACATGGTAAACTCTTGCTTATATGTTATACGCAACATGCCTGTTTTAAATGAATGCTCGTTTTACAAAGATTTGTCACTCACTAAGTTGTTAGCTTATGTTTTCCAATGTTTTCCTTTTCTCTCCCCAGGTAGTAAGGACGTTCTCGGTGCTTAGCCTACTTCAGCTCACCCTGCCTAAGTCTCGAGTTCTCAAGATACAGTCAAGTCTGAGAGTTGTACGTTGCATATGTTTTATGTAAATGGCATGTAGATCATGTAGTTTTGAGTGGAGATTGTTGGTGGAGTTGTGTACATTGTATTATGAATATGAAAGTGAAATTATGCTATGTAATAAAAGCGTACCCTATACAGGGAATTGTATCAAATTATGGCATGTGTAGTATGATTGAGTTCTATGTATGTATATGAGTAAATGTATGCGCCGGAGGGAAGGTAAGAAGGGACAATATGCATCACAAGAGGGGTGATGTTTATTGTCTTCACATTCCCTTTCAGGATAGGTAGGTAATTCGGGATGGGGTGTGACAATGGTTCTTAAACAATGGGACCCCTCCCTCTCAATGGCTCGAGAGGGTTTTGTTCATGGTAGAACCATAAACAAGTTGTTCATTAGAGGATCAAGGGACTTAAAAAGAGGTAACTACATGGGTAAAATGGTAATTTGACCCAACTGTAATTACGACCAATTCGCGAAAGGGCGACTCCCTGTTGACTGGTTATATCCATGGACACAAAAATATATCTATAGTGCGAAGAGTGCAGCTATGGGTCTTTAGTGGAGTGACCTACAGTTAATGAATGTTGATTAATTTAATTAAAAAGTTTAATTAACTAATTTTATATTATTGAAACTTCTAATTTGTAGGCCCATTAGGTCCCCCACTAGTTTAGTAAGGGTAAAAACAAGGAATATTTAGTTTTAGAAGAATTTGAATTGTTCAAATTGGAGTTTCAAATCTGTAGGTCCATTGATCTATATAAACAACTTTTGAGTATGTTACAAACACACTTGTCAATCGCTCAAGTCAAACACTTCTTTTCTCCGAATATCTTTTCATGTAGTTCATGCTTTTTATGTTTTAGTCCATCCTATTCAAAACCAATCGATCAATAGATTGTTGGTCGATCGGCATCACCAACATCTCCAACACCAACCAAAATCGACTAACATAAACCGAAATATCGATAGTCGACATCAATTTTAGCCCAAAACCGACATCTAGTAACTGATGATCACCCCGATCGGCTTGAATGAATACTTGAATTCCAATACCTTTTTGACAAATTTGAACAATTTGGCTGATGATCTTGTGGTTGATTCAAATAGCTTGGATGGTGCAAATAATTGTCTTGTTTGTTCTACTGTGTGTTTACAAATGGAACTCCTTGTGACATTACACCACGCAACGATCTATTAGGCAAAGATGTCCTTATTTGAAAGATTATCATTGCAATTTGTTTATGTCCTTATTTCAAATAAGGACATCTTCGACTAATAGATCCTTCTTCGGTTCAACTACGCTATTTTTCAAATTAAAGCATTTGTTTGGGCTGATTGGGGCATTTATCTTGATACAAGGCATTCCTTTCCTAGTTTATGCATGAATCTTTAATATCATGGAAGTCTAAAAAGCAGACGATGGTGCCTCCATCATCTGTTGAAGCTTAGTATCGGGCCCTCACATCTGTCACCTGTAAACTATTATGGATTGTTCAATCAGTTGTTGATTTATATATTAAGATTTTATTGCACTCGGTTGTTTAAGCCACCATATCAATTGTCTCCAATCCAATATGTCATGAGCACACAAGACATTATATTAGTGATAATTTTCTCAAGTTTCCGCGCACGCATGCACAAATGGGGCTATAGAGGAAAATAATTAATAATTTTCCAAAATAAAGACATGGAAATTGAAGCTTCATTATAATCTATAATAACATACAAATAGGGTTTTATAGAGGCAAAATTTTTCCCTCTTTTGCTCATAATAAATATCTATTTTTACTACGGGTTTAATTTCGTTTTCCCTATTTCAATGAAATTTTGAGGAATTTCCAGAAATTTTTCATTCTATTTTTTTCCTATTTCGATGAAATTTCTATAAATCTTGAAATTTCGAGAAAATTTCAAGATTTTTTTTTTTAACTGTTAGCTTAGTTTAAGTTCTTCAGTTTCATGATTTTGATTACACAAACATTTGTATAGTTTCATATGCCATTGTCATTTTCGACAAAGGATAAGCTTTTTCAACGTGCTTACTTTTTTTTTTTAATCAATGTTTCCAATTTTAAGTTTTATTTTCAATTCCAAAATTTTTATTTCTAAAGAAAATGAAATTGAAAAAAATAATAATAACCTATATTTATTTTTATTTTCATTCAAACTTTTTCTTTTAAATTTTCACATCATTTCACCTCAAAATTGAATTGATGTGAGTTTTTTTTCCCTTTTACCATCCAAAATTTTCATTTTCACATCATTTCACCTCAAATTATTTCTAAAATTTATATTACTTTGTAAGTATTTTTCCATTTCCTTTTTAAATTTTTGCTTTTGCATTGACATTTACACAACTATTTATAATATATATCTAAATTGTCTTACTTTATTAGAAATGATGATTAAATATGGTCAATTATAGCCCATTAACCCACAATCAAAGTTATATTAACTAATCATAACAATTCCATCAATTTTCATAAAGTTTCCCGAAACTTCGATCGATATCGATATTTTCATCAATATTTCCATATAATTGGGACCTCGATATTTCCATCAACCTCAATATTTTGAACTTTAGTTAGGACAATAGAAGTCCGACTTTTATGCAGGAAACAAATTTTGGGTACAAGTAGTTACACATTGAATTTGTACACCCGTTCATAGATTGATGTGATTCATGTATAAAAAATCACCTTCTTGAGTTTAGGTGTATCAATCTTTGGGACACGAATCTTACTTAGTTTGGGATTGTTGTAGATTTAGAAATAATTGGTGGGAGCTGTGTTTTTAGAAAAATATACTGTAGTATGAAGCAAATTAGTGTTTGGTAAATAAAAGTTGGTTACAATGCTTGGTATATAAATACAATATTATTCTGTTGTAGACATAATAATTAAATAAACCTACCATTAACATTATTTTTTTAAATAATTTATAATCTCTAAATTGACTTACTATCATAATTTGTAACTTTTTTTAATAATCTAAAATATCTATAGTTTCTCTAGACTAATTGTTAAGTATTAAGGGAAAAATCTTGAATTTTCTTTTTAAAAATTGAATATGTTATGATTTAAAAATAATAGTTGTGTAATATGAAAAAGGATAGTTATGTGAGAAAGATACTAGATATATAACATCTTCCATGGTACAAGCTAACCTCGTATACAAGTAAATAATAAGTAAGACTGATAATTCAAGTACCTCGGAAGGGCTGAACAGTCAAAATTGATAGTGATGAATGGTAGCAATCGGTCAACCATTGATTAGTAGTGGCAGATTTAAGGCTTGAAAATAATTTAGTCATATGTATAAAGTAATGAACACCTACTGAAATTTAAACATATCGAAATAAATCGATAAAAGATTTGGAATAATTACAGTATGACATTCAAAAAATTATAGAACAATAATGAACATGAGATGGATGTGATAAGAATGTCTATGTCCAATGAATAGGAAAAATTTCTTAATGGTTGCAATTAGACCCTTTTATTAAATTAATTTTTATCTATAGACCGGATATTTGTGATTTCTATCTCTCTCTTCATCCTCTCTCTCTCCCCCGCCCTCCAATCGATAGCATGTTGAACCATTTCGCATTAGTGGCGAAGAATTTGGGTAAAATCCCAATCTCTGCCATACTCGTTATTTAATTATACACATTGCTGCTCAATTGGGCTTCGAATAGACCAATCACTGATAAGCAAGCTTCAATTTTCCAGGAGGATTTTCTGTCAATTTTCGACGAGGATCTCCACCGCTTGGGAGAGGAATCCAGCCCCCCAATCGGATTGTTCTATTTCCACAGCGCCAGTGATGGCCAAGAGCGGGATTAAGTAAGACAAGTTAAAATTGAAGAGATGAACAGAGCAATGGGGAATTTTTTTTTTAACCCCTTTATCACCCAAACTCTCCCATCAATGAAGTTTGATTTTGGGGTTGCAATTAAAGTCATTAAAATAAAGGGTAAGATCGACAAGAGAGCCAAAGCAACAGGGATATACTCGATAATAGTGAGGGTGATGTAGTTGAGGACTGCGAGTATGACGGAGGTGACGAGAAGGGCGCCGCGTCGAGGCCAGCCGGATTGGAGGGCGGGGGATAGAGAGGATAAAGAGGGAGGAGAGAGGAAGAAGAGAGAGAGAGGTAGAAATATATACGGTTTACAAATAAATATTATTTTAATAAAAGGGTCTAATTGCAACCATTAAGAAACTATCCTTTAGGTGTGATTGTAACCAAAACATAGTGGTGATTTTTGCCATTTTTTCTATAATATAAATCTTAATTTTGAAGTATAAAATTGAAAAATGTAAATTTATTAAAAAGTAAAATTTAATTTTACAAAAGTCTAAAAGCTAGTAGGATACTACAAAAATGGTTTGAAATGAATGTAAATTGTAAAAGTAATCTTATTAATCAAGAATTGTTTTACCAAAACACAAAAAAAAATGGTTAAGATTCTTTTAAAATCACTTCTCACCCTCCTAAAATCAACCCTAAGCCCACCCTAAATGACTGTCAAGAGATGTTAGGATAACAAAGGTATAATTTGTGATAATAAAACCCCACTACTTGGATAGGCCACATCAAATGGATGCATTCAGCATGTACGAATGTGATCCAAGTATATAAATGACATGGAGGTTGTTCTTCAAAATTTATATACACGTGCATCACACATTATTTATAACATTAATAAATAAATAAAGGAACGTGTTTTAAATAGAAAAACACAAATGAGAACAATTTTTACCGCTCGTTTATTAGGTTATAGTTTTGTAGTTTTCTATTTTTAGAATCAAGTATGTACCAATAAGATTTCTCATCACTCCCATTCATATATTTGTTGAACAAAAACCAATGACAAGCAATTTTCACATGCAGAGACACAATGCACTCCAACATGATCCTAAGGAAAATTAACCCTTCAAATCAATCACCAATCGAAAACTCTTGCAACATATTAGCAATCTAACGACCTCTTCACCAGGAGTGGACTCACTATCTAGACTGCATTTGAGAGTTCAAACGGGCTTACCGAAACCAAAATTAGACATTGAAAAGCTGGAGCAATAACTGAACTCAACTAAGCTATAAATTGGAGACCATCAAAATATGGGTATAGCACAAGCTGCTATGAGAGGAAATAATCATCCCATTTCAATGGAAAAAAGAGCATCCAGTCAAAACTACTTAACCTACCATAAGAGTGGAAACCAAAAAAGAAAATAGAACTGTTGATAACCTATCATTTTCGCAAAGATTCAAAAACAATTATGCAGCTAAAGCAGAAAATGAATAGAAGCATAAAAAAAGAGAGCTTGGTGTGATAACAAGAATATATTAACAATACCTGAACCAACAACACACTCATTGCAGATTACATATCATATATCAACTGAATATGACAATAGAAGAAACAAAAGTAAGAATTCCCAAAAGTAGAGAGACTACCTATACAAATCACACAACCACTGGATCACTCAAAAAAACAAACCTGACAGAAGGTGGTTAGCCAACAAGTCAACTATTCTTTCTTTTTTAACTTTTTCTTTCTCCCCTTCTTTGCTGATCTCTAAACAGAGGGATGACAATCCTAAGTCAGATGCATTACCAATTACCTCCTCATGCAGCCTCATCTTTCCAAATTTTTCCTCTTTCTATATGGGCAACAATTCTAATGAACACAAGGTCATCGGCATGCGGGTTACACTACTATGATCAATCATGAGGAATAAAATAGAACAGAGTAAAAAAGATCAAAGACCATAAACTATGTGGAAACTCTTGGTTGCACAAATGCAGATTCGGCTTCTTGTTATTGTGTGCTGCGATTCAACCCACCTCGTCCAACATTTCTGGAAAATATGAAAGATGTCAGTGAACTTTTCAGGAGATGCTAATGTACCGTAAGAAAACAGTCAAATCTAATAAAGAAAGCTTAAAGAAGTCACAAGTGCAAAATAAACTTCAGGGCAGTACGGTATGGTTAACACAGATCAACAAATGATAAATTTTCACAAGCCTTCGAAGAATGAAATTCTTGTTTCTTTTCTTTTGAGCAAATAATCACCACAGATGAAGAAAACTATGTTGTCAACGCAATCAAGTTAATCATGTTTTGAAATGCCTCGCTCAAGTGTGTGGAGAGGCAGCATTACGTCCTATCTAGAATGCTACATTACTTCAATCTTTTGGAAACTCTCAGCTTCGTGGCAAGAGGGTTGGCCTCTCAATCCAATGGCATGTGCTCTGTCTTTCCTTTGTGTGGGTGCATATATGCTACTTCGTTCGAGATATAATCTAATAGGAAAATGGGGAACAATCTCTCTACTTCAGTTGTGGTGAGCGCCATTATTGATGCTCGTTCATGGTCCTAGCAATTAATTGTAAGTCACTTGTTGGGGCTATTTGATAGGGACATGAGGGAACAAGTTCTATCTCACTACATGATTGGTGCATGATAACGGTCCTTGAAAATTCTTTTACATCACTTCTTGAGGGGTATTGGAAGCCTTCCCACCACCAAAGTACAGTTCTTTTGGCTACTTTTGGGAAGCCAAATCTCCGAAAACAGATCTACCAGGCTTGTAGCCCGAAGGAAATTCATCACTACTTAGTGAACTCAAAGAAAGGCAAACCTCCTAATGAACTAGCAGAGTTGTGTTTAATGTCACGCCCAAAGGAAGCTATTTTTATTGTTCCCTATTTTTTCAGGAAAAGGTTCTGGAAATTTTATCTCTGCTGTTTGGTAACCAACCTGGCAAAGATTCTCTAAATGAAATGGCAAGGGGGCCCCCATAGCGTTAAGAATGGCCAGGTCTTCTCGAAAAACAGCGATCACTATTTTATCAGAGATCTGGAAGTGAGATAGGAAGTTTTCTACAGGAAATCATGACAGGAGGTGCCCAAGATCTGGGAATGAGTTCATTCTGTCGTTTCTTTTTGGTTTCTTCTATTACTGATATTCATTTTCATAATTTTGGCTTATGAAGATTTCAAACTCCATAACAACATGGTTAGGACTCTGTTCCTCTTGTGATATCTTTTAGTTAATACAAGGGTCTGGGCATCATCATGGTTAGGATTCTGTTCCTCTTGTGATTTTTTTTAGTTAATACAAGGGTCTGCCTCAATAAGAGCATCATAATACATATGTGCCCATATACACAACATCTTAACAAAGAAACTGAACACGTGGAATTTTATAAAATTTTCCATTCCTTACCAATTCAATCAAAATATCTCGTGCATTGCCTATCAAATATTTGCTGCAAATTCCCAACATTTAAACCCAGTACATACAACATATTAATTTGAAAACACTGATTCAGTGGCAGAAATATAATGGAATTACATAAATTAGGGAGCATATCATAATCAGCTCGCTAAATTACATAGATTAGAAATCCCCCCCCCCCAAAATAAATAATAAAGAGAAAAAAGGAAAAAAAAAATCAGATCAGAGATATGCAATCATGATACAATCATTGTGTACACAGTACTAGTATCCTGATGATAACAGCGTTGATTTGTTACTAGTTTTGTACATGCAGAAATCTGAATTAATACCTTCCAGGAAGCAGTTGCACTGCACTAACGGGACCCTTCGTGCTACCACCAAATCGCTTTGCCCTGTTCTCCTGCTCTTTCTCCACACGCATAGCTGCTACCTCCTTCTCCATGGCAGCCACTTCCCTTCTCATCTTCTTTGCCTCAACCTCCATTGCTTTGGTCAGCGTCTCTACCTTCTTTGCTAACATCTGAAAAACATTGAGCACCAATACCAGAAAAGAAGTTAACGACCTATGAGACTCGCCTATAAAGAATAAATTACATAAATCATAAATGTAACAAGCTTGTCCAGAACATCAACCTCAATGGCGTCATCTTTGTCTTTAAGGCTTTGATCTTTCTCATGACCAGCTTTTCTCAAAGCTATAACCTCCTTTTGAAGTAAATCATACAACATGCCCGGAACACTGTCTTCACTCTCAAGTGTTGGAGACTCATTTCCTTTTTCATCAGGATTACTTTTCCAATCGTTATTTACTTCACTGTCCTTGGTTGCATCACAGGACTGATTGAATGAATAACTGGGTAGAAGTCCATTTAATGACACCTTTCCTCGGTCCAATAACCTCGTGCCTCCATCAAATGATTTTGACGTGCCTTTAGCATGTTTCAACACTGTGCTGCTGCTTGAGGACAAAGATCTAAACTGAGAACCTGGTGTCCTTTTGGATAGATATCCATTGGAAGTTAATTTTGAAATGTTGTCAACACCACCCAGAGATTGCCGACGAGAAGGGCCATTGCTTACACTTCTCCCTTCTGGAGTACTTCGATTGTTACCGCCAGAAGATCCTCTCAAACTATCTTCAAGCACTCTAAGTCGCAGTTGATACTTCTCCTGCAAAACAGTAGCAGAGAGGCCTTTAGTTTCTCGCAATTTTTAATATTGTACACAATGACAAAATTGAGAAAATATTTTATTACTTTCAATTGTGCTTCAGACTTTGCAGTTCGCTCAGTTATAGCAAGTTTATCACGAAGTTGCTGCATTTCTCCCTGAAAATAGAAGTAATAGCACAACATGCAAGCAACAGATAAGCCCAGAGCACAATATTGGATGCAAAATAGTTATGGAACTAGATTAACCTGCAAGAATCTTCGTTCTTCAAGCCATTGTTTTACTGGCATAACCTTATCATTTGCATCTTTCCATTCATTTGCAACTACAACAGCCACTCTGTTGGCTGTTACCTTTGCACGAGCCAACTCTCTATCAAGAGTTTTCCTTTCCTCCTGAAGAACACAGATATAAACCTCAACAATTTTGGTAACGTGCTCCAAGATTTAAATTAGTATACATCAATAAAAGACACTTCTGATTCAAATATTTTGGCACATTACATTCATCTCTTGAACTTTGCGCTGATAATCCCTCACAGCATTTGCTGCTGCACCACCAGCAAGAACAGCCTCCTCCAGCTCCCTCACAGTTTGCGTTAATTTTTCAACCTCTGCAACTTTCTGTCTGTGCATCTTATCCAAGATTTTATTTTCTTCCTAAAACAGATCAGTATACCTATAAATTTCTCCTCATTATAAAGCATAAAAAGGATGGTATGAAATCTCTTGCATGCTCGGATGTTAAGCATCATGCATCAGAAACATTACCTGGCAAATCTCGATCTGTTTCATTAACTCCTGATTTTTATTCTGTAAATCATCCACCATAGAGGCCTTGGCCAGGGCACTCTGAACAGTCCTCTCAGCATCAATCAAAGCTGCTTCCTTTGATTTGGTAAGCCGATCCAATGCTTTATTGTCATCCTGAAGCTTAGCAATCTGGAAATCAACCAAGAAAACACATATAAACTCACAGTAATTTTCTTTTTGCTCGGTATGTGTATTAGTAATTATTGTAGCATATTTAATACATTACCTCCTGCCGTGCAAGCTTTAGCTCAGCTTCCAGAGGTGCAAGAATGGCTTCAATTGGAGGCATGTCATCATCCTTTTGAGCAGCATGTACCCTCCTAAGAGTGGCTTCAGCAGCAAATTGAGCTGCCATTGAAGCCTTCTTCTCATCATTGATTTTCTTTATTTCAAGATTCTGCAAGATATTACAAGATATATTAGCATGATATCAACTAAATGGTGGAAGGAAGGTAAAAAGAAAAAAATTTTAAAAAACCTTCAGTGAATACCTTGCTTTCAAGAAGAGATTCTGTTAACTTCAACTTCTCCTCAGCCCTTGATAGTTCTTCAGTCAGCTATATATTAATTAAAAACCAAATCAATCATTTTCATATATTAAATTTCCAGAAGTTTTATACATAGTCAGGTAACAAATGCCACTCAGACATCATAAATGTTGCTTGAGGGGGAATACACTAAAAGGAAAGCCAGTAAAGCCTTACTGCATAAAGCCACGTAGGAAAGGTAAATTCAGAAGTGACAGAAAAACCTCACGAAAGAAAAAAAAAACACTAAGAAACTTCCACTCTGTAGCCAACTTTAAAATGCTGATAGGAGATGAGAATACAGAAAATTAAAGCAGTCTATTAGCAACAGCTTACAGGAAAACTGTAAGTTTCAAAAGTTCATACCACCTATAATAGTGAACATTTGAAGTTTTGTCATTTCTGAAGAAGGATTAACTAAAATTCGGGATACATGGAACTCAAAACAATCATTGAAGACTCTAAGATGATTGAAATTACAAAAATAATTCCAAAAAGAAGTTAAAAGTAGACAA
The DNA here is from genome assembly GCA_030954485.1 of Citrullus mucosospermus. Classification (NCBI taxonomy): domain Eukaryota; kingdom Viridiplantae; phylum Streptophyta; class Magnoliopsida; order Cucurbitales; family Cucurbitaceae; genus Citrullus; species Citrullus mucosospermus. Next base: position 8,006,965 of record CM062061.1, on the reverse strand, counting down.
GGAATTAAAAATAGATATGTGAATAAACCCTTGACATACATCGAAAGAAAATAAAGGTGAATAATTTCCACAATGACCCATGCAGCAAAACATTTTGTTTTCCAAAAAGGGGGGCTAATTCCAACAGAATGAAAACGAACATGACATAAAAGTTGTGCTAATTTCCCCATTCCCCTCCCCAATATTATTAGTAAAAAGGAAAATAAGATTGAGCATGAATGTAAACGGTAAATCTTCATGCTGCCCTCAAATTAGCGAAATTCAAGGAGTCAAGGACCACAAGTTATTCAACAGGCCTGTTCCAAAGAATGATTAGAACTCGTAACAAGCATTGTCCAAATAAAGGGAAAACTTAGAAAATCAAACGTATCTTCCCAGACTGCTTGGTTTTAGAAATTTGGGATAAGGGTGTACTTCTTCCCCATTTAGACTTGATGGAGCTTACCGATCCACATTGCCAAGGAATCTGGCATATAAAAAAATGGGAACTACCCACCAATAATTACCAAGGGAATGCCCACAAAATAGAAATAAGAACAAGCAGGGGATTTTAATTGAGAACTCTAGATCTCAACTATACGAAGAGCAAACCCAACTACTTGTAGAAAAATGCTCCAACCTACACTCCGCAAACTCCGCAGACGGTTTTTTGGCGGTCTCCAGTTATAAAGGAGTGTTGAATTCACTATCAAATCCCATCCCACCTCAAAGAAGAAAATTCTTTTCAACTAATTTCTTGAGTCCCTTTAAACTAATCGACAAGAATCCGCAGAATTTACAGCATATTAAGAAGTCCCAGAACATTCAAATGATCAAACATTAACCTCTTCAACTGCCTTTTCTCTAAGCCGCTCGGACAACTTCAAAGCCTTGATCTTCGCCTGAGCTTCTCCTAGCTCTCTATCCTTATCTGCAAACAAAAGAAAAAACAAACATTGAATAAAAGGAGCAAAATCCGGCTCAAATCCCTCGAAAAAAACACCAGATCGAACCACATTTCACACCTCGCACTTCATTCTCGAGGCGATTAAGCTCCACCTTCACCGGATCCGAGCCGTGCAACAAGTTCAAGAAGTCGTCAGCGTCCATACTCGGCCTGACCGACGTCCGGCGCCGCGACGAGCTTTTCCCTTCTTTGAAAGATCCCGACACCGTCAAGGGGGTGGGATTCGGTGCTGTAACCGGCGTCGGCGTAGCCTGAGAATCCAACCCCCGTCCATTATTAACCTCCGGCAAAAACCCACCTCCATCACCAGAAATCTCCGCCATCATAACCTGATCTACCCGAATCTTTCCCCCACTACCTTCACATTCAAGTGCAAGTCCAACCCAGGATCCAGAAACTCTAGGGCTTCAAATCTTACAAAGTGTACATCACATTCAACACAAAATGAATATAAAAAAAAAAAAAAAAAAAACAACAACACAAAACAAAAAAATCTCTACAATACACACAAGAACAGAGGAATACAGAGAGAGAGAGAGAGAGAGAAAGAGAGTGAAAAAGAAGAATTGGGTTCGTTAAAGAGAGCTGAACAGTCTCTCTCCAAGAGGGGGTATAAATGAAATGCAGAGAGAGAAAGAGGGAAATGGGGGCTATGGTTTCTCTGGGTCAGTGTTTCTCTCTCTAGGAATTTGGGAGGGTGTGTCAGTATGTGCGAGGGAAGTCTGTTAGAGAGAGAAAGAGACAGATAGAAAGAGAGTGAGTGAGTGAGAGAGAGAAATTATTATTTTTTATTATCTAAACAATATTTTTCATTTAATTAATTTTAAAAAACAGGTCTTGTTTGCAGGCGCTTTGCTGTTAAGCAGGCAGAGAGAAGAGGGAGTGTGGGGAAAAGAAAGATGAGTGTTTATTATTATTATTTTTTTTTCTTAAGGTTTAAAATGTCGATAAATGTGAGATTGATTTAATGGTAAAAGATATTTTTTAAAAATTTTTACAAATGCTCTTTGCTATAAAATTAAATAAAAATAAAAAGCAATTATATGTATATACAATTGTATAAGAAGTAATAATAATAACAATTGTTTCAAAATAAAAATAATAATAATAATAACAATGATTTTAAAAATAAAATAATAAGTTTATTCAATTCAATATAAATTAATTTTACTTAAATCCATCAATTAACTTAATCCATAACATTTTTTTTTATTTATTTGAACTAATTTGATACAAATAAGTCAACCCAAAATGTACAGATTGATTTGAAAGGATCGGTCTTTGAGTTAGAAATTTGAACCTTGATATTTATGAAGGTTCTTAATTTTGTTGATGCCTACACATTGAACTATATCTATGAATTTTACTTAAGAAAATATTAATTTACTACCTATTTTATCTTTTAAAATGTTCCCTTAATTTTACTCCTAAAATGTTTATTTTGATTTATGAATTAAAATTATTTATATAGTTCAAAAAATATTATATTGTTGGTTGTTGAATAGATAAATGGTTTTGTTATATATATACACATACATATATATGTGTATGATCCAAAATTCGCTTATGATTATTGTCATTTATGAGAACTTTTTAGCTCTAAAACTTAAGAATATTGAAAATATGTCAAATAAAGTATATCAAGGGAAGAACAAGTTAAGCACATGTTTCTACTATAATTTGTTACATAATAGTGGTTAGAGCAAAAAAAAGAAAAATAGTCAAATTTTGATGATTTTAATAAGTCTTTTCGCGAATGATTTTTAAACATGCTCAAATTGCGCCCACAGAGTGATTAGAGAACAGACTTAGTAGAAACTCGAAAAAGTCAAATTGCACCCAGATCGTACCCACAAGAGACTTGAAGACAAAATTACAGATACTGTGAGATGTTCAATATTATTACTAAAGTTGCAATTGCAACTAGAGTAAATCAACAAGTAATTTGAAAATCATGGAATAGATCAATTTTTAAATCAAATCTCCTAAAACCATGATTGTATTAATGAAGTTTTGATCCTCACACATATTCAACAAAAATCCTAGTCTTAAAACGTCTATAAAAGGTAACTCAAACTCTAATTTTTACCAATCTTTGAAAGTCACAAAAAGTTTCGTTGCTCTTGAGATTCAAGTCGCCATTATAACTCTCCCTAACAAGGCCTTAAGTGCACCCTTTATATCAAAAGAGCAAATGTAAAAGCTTGATTCATCTTAAAAAAAATTGAATCAAGCTAGATAAAGGAGCAAGCATAAATAGAAATCTTTTTGTTTCTTGTAGTCCCCTACCTCACTTGTAGTTTGTTTATGTTATTTACATTATGTTTTTTCTCTTTTATATTTCTTTGAACACCTTTGTAGTACTTTCAAGTCTTTCAATATGAGTTTATTGTCTTATTCATCTAATTCTTCTATCTTCTTTTTTTAATAGGAGATAAGTTTATCTTTTAGCTTCAAAGATGTATGTCCTACTTGTGCTTAGGAAACCTTTGCTCAACACTTGGCATTGTTTACTTTTATTGCCATAAAGTAAGAAGTAAGCCCCACTTGTGTTTAAGCAACCTTTGTTCAATCCTTAGTATTGTTCAATTGCAATTTTGACTCAAATTTAAAGATGGTGAATCAGATTCAATACCTATTCAATCGAAGTATTTTTAAGAGTCTAAGCCATTAAATCTATATGTCTATGGTTAATGAGAACTTAGGTGAATAAAAGCACGATCTAAAGTCTTAAAGGTTTTGCCCTATATGTCTATGTTCAATAACAAGTGCTTATGTCTAAGCTCTTTTCCTAGAGTGTTTTATTGAAAACCAAGTTTTATCTAACTCTTTCAGTATGAAACTCAACTTTGGTATATTAATCTAGGCGATCAATCTAGACTAATAATGAAAATAAACTCAATAAAAACTAACCATGCTATGGGAATGTGCAAAGTTACTTTTTATGCATGAAAGACTTATTCTCCTCCCTTAAGTATTTACATATTTGAATCCGAAGAAAGGGTTTAGCTCATTATGAAATAAAGTTAAACAAGAAATAAAGAGACCAACATATTAAAAGTAAAAGAAAAAAAAAAGGTGGAAATAATAATGAAAAGCTTGTATTAATTAACAGAAATTAAAGTACAAACTAGAAATCAAAGAAAACTTATAAAATATGTAAAACGTAAAGATAGATGGAGAGAAATACAAAATAAATAAACCAAAATAGTGCTCGAATGTAAATGCAAAGGAGCAAAAAAAAAAAAATTGAATTAAAATCTAGTGTAAACCAAAAAGTGAACTACAACATTTCCTCAATCAACCAAACTCAACCTTTGTCAAGGAGAGTTGGGTTTTAACGACTCTAATCTGTCGAAAATGGTGGATTGAATAAGATTACATCAATAACTTTTGGTAAAAAGTGCAAAAAAATAAAACAAGAAAAGCTATAGTGTGGGTGGGGAACAAGTGTATTGGTGGTTGCTTGAACCTTGACTTCATGCCCTATCTATAGCCTCCAAGCTAAAGTTTCTTCGAGATATTTCTTAAGCTTAACATAGTTGAGAATTCGGATTAAAATGTATTTGGGATTCCTTTCCAAAACTATCAAAATCTAATATTTTTTTCATTTTAGAAAATCTACACACCTGTTCCAGACTGCAATTGCACCATTCTTGAAATTTCTGCAATATCTTTTAAAAAACACAAAAATTATAAGGAAAAACTTCAAAATCAAGGATTAAGGATATTTGACATTCTCACACAAACTATTTCCAATTTCACATGATTCTTTCCTAATTTAAATCAAGAATATACCAAATCAATCCATAACTTAGATTTTTAAAGCTAAGTGTCATAAATGAAACTTATGAGAAGGACATTGTGCCCAAGATGCACTAGTCTTGCGAGCGAATTATGGCATTGCAAAAAATATTTATACAAATCTCGATATTCTCATAATCTTCACTAAGATTAGATCATAAACCTCCATCATTCTCTGCCAAACTTATATGTAAAGATCTCCATCATGCTGATCATAAACTTTAGAAGGTTTATAAAAAGCAACAAAAACACCCTCAACTGATCAAGCTTCACTTAGAGAAACTCTAAAAAATTACCCACTCTCTCATCCGTTAATTTGTTTGAGAACCTCAGGAAATTTTTGCTGCTAGATCCTCTCTATTACTTTACACATCCCTTATTCAAACACTTGATCTGAAAGAACAAGTATAAGGGCTTTATTCATCTTAACATATATTGAATCGAGTAGATTAAGGAGTAAGTCTTATAGAGTTGTTGCTTTTGTTCTTATTATTTTCATTGTATTTTCCACTTGTTAGTTATTTTTGTTAATGTTTTTCTCTTACTGCTTTAGCTTTATCATCTTTGAGGCAATCCTTGCTTTCCTTCCAGTTTACATTAATATGAGGTATATTATCTTTTTCATTGTGTTTTTTTCCCACTATTAGCTAATGATTTCCTTCGAATTTAAATATGTGAATACCTTAAGGAAGAAATAAAAGCTTCACTTTTCTTTTTTTTTTTTACTTTTATCATCACTTGGTTTTCATTTGGTTTTATTGATTTTATTGCTTATTATTTAACTAAGTTGACCACTAAGGTTAGTTTTGTTGGGGTTGGTGTGTCCTAAATCTCTTAAATCTTGTAGTATTGTAAATTGTATATACATTTTATTTGTTGAATAAAATAAAAAGTTATTTTATCTATGCATTAACTCAATCCAATAAACTAAGATTCCATGGTTATTTTATGTAAACGTAAACATGTATGTGGTTAACATACAAGGTTGGATTATGTTTAAATAAGAACCAAAAAGGTCTGTAGTATAGGAATAAGGTTGGGTGTCTTATTCTAGTAACGCTACGGATACGACCCACTTTGTAATTGTTACAAGGAGTTGTAAAGTGTTACAAATGATTTGATCCTAATCGTTCATGTGGAGACATGTGAGGGGGGGTATCCTATGCAAAGAGTTTGTATAAGACCGGACCGCGAAATGTTTAATTTCTCTTTGTAACCCCATTAATTGTAAAAATTAACAATTCATAGGATGATTCTACGTAACTTGACTTGAATCCTGAGTGAGTTATGAACTCCTGTCTATGAGGGCAATCCTTTGATCTGTATGAGTGAGAGCGGCCAAATCGCCAACTCAATAAGCCTACCATTCTGGGGATTTGTTTGATTAGGGAACTAGAAACATATCTTCGCAAGATGGAATTCACTTCTTTCCGTACTTAGGGTAAGTAGATAAATTACTCCATTAAGGGCTGATTTTGGGTCTTGAACAATGAGGCCTCACCCTCTCACTGGCCCAAGAGGGGTTAGTTTATAGTTCGACTATAAACTGTTTGTTCATTAGAGAGATAAGTGGTACTTAAGGAGTTAGATATAACTACATGGGTAAAACGGTAATTTGACACAGCTGTAATTATGAGTAATTTGTGAAGGGTCGACTTACTGTTGATTAGTAAATTCCGTGGACACATAAATATATCTATAGTGCGAAGAGTGCAACTGTAAGTCTTTAGTGGAGTGACCTACAGTTAATGAATATTGATTAATCTAATTAAAGAGTTTAATTGATTAATCTCATATCATTAGAGCTTCTAACTATTGGTTCATAAAGTCCCCTTGATAGCTCATAAATGATTAGTATTAGAATCAAACATTTTGGTTTAATTTGAAATGTTTAAATTAATAAGGAAATTAATTGTATGTGATACAATTAATATAATGCATATAGATACATTGTAATATAAAATTTATTTTGAATGAGATTCAAAATTTATACTTTATATTATAAGAGAGACGAATATTTAAAGGAGATTTAAATTTTAATTATATGAATGAGATTTATATAAAAACTATGGGTTAAAATTAATATGAATGAGATTCATATTAAAAATATAGGTTATATGAGAGAAGATTATTTGAATATGATTTAAATTTAAATTAAATATGAGATAATTAATTAATTAATTAGTAATTAATTAATTTTTATTTATTTAATTATATTTATTAAATATTATTTAATATGAAATAATTAAGTTAATTAATAATATTATTATTTGAGAAATAACTTCCTCAAACGTGGAAGTTATTCTCCACTCTCTCACACTTTACATAAAAAATAAATAAATAAATAAATAAAAAAAGAGAGAGAGGGAGTTACAGTGTGAAATTTACAAAAAAAGTTATGTGAGTTTTTTCTTCCCTCTCCAATTCTCTCTTCTTTCTCTCAAATCTTTCCCTTGCCAAATTAAAAATAGAGCCCATGAAACTCCTTTTTTATTCTATCTAGAGAATAGCAAGGTAGCCATCGTGGTGGTGTTTGATTCTACCTAGAGAATAACAAAGTAGCCATTGTGGTGGTGTTCACAAGAGAAGAAGAGTTATGTTTTCATCGGAGAATTTTCACCGGTTCGTGACTTGGAGAAGAAGGTTCCCACATCGAAGAAGGTCTTCAAAGGTAGGAAATCTTCTAACCTTTAGTTCTTGAAAAACATGCTAATATTTTGTTATTTATCCTGTATTTTGTTCTTTGTGTTTTATTTTTCCCAAATCAAATCAAGTTTAATGGTACAAGATGATCATTCGCTTCTGTTTGGAATTCGATTCCTTCAAGCATACCATGTTGAATCTAATAATTAAAAAAGTTAGATAATTATAGTTGTCATAAAAGAATATAATAGAAAAGCCTAGACATAAAATTTTGTTTAACCCTGAACATAGGGTGAAGCCTTTAGGATAAATACTCATTTACTAAGTATCAAATTAACCGTAGAAATATGTGTTTAATTCATTAGGCTCCTAAATATTTCTCAAAAAGAGCTAAATAGGTATTGAATCGGATTGATGTTGCTAAGTGTCGATTATGGTAGATTATAGTTGTGATTTGATCACAACTTAATTCCTTTAACTTGAGAAAGAAAGATGCAGACACATATGGGGCACATGCCAGATTGTGTCTAGGTTTAGTTTAGAAAAGTAGGTTGTGGGCACAGAGTGCGCATATTTCCCTCCTGGAGGTTGAAATGGTTTAAATCTCTCTTTTCTCTTATTATATTTTTACCACATTTCTCTCTTACTACTTTCTTTGTTACCAATAAACTTTACTGTTCTTTTATACTTTTTAAATTACACACTAGCTCAAATCAATTTATCTTGGCTACTCTTTGGCCACAAACGACTTTGAGGAGGTCTTTAGTTGCTTAATTGAATTATTGTACTCTATTTCCTTGGGATTTGCTACTTGGATTTTGTCCATTTTATAATACTTTTTTCCAGGGATTATTTGTTCCAACACCCATCAATGGGCAACAAGCAAAGTTTTCATAAAAGTAATATATAATATACAGTCTAGACATAATGTGAAACCTATAAGATCAGTAGAGTTGTATGCACATTTATCTAAATTTTATTGAGTCATAGACATATGAATATAATTTTTTAGGCCCCTAATGGTACATGAAAAAAAGTTACTAGGTGTTAAACTTGATTCATGGTGTTAAATGTCGATTAGGTAGGAAGCAAGTGCAATTTGATTGGGGCTACTTGATCCCTTCCATACTGAAAGGGTAGGTCATATGTATATATAGGTAACATGTTAAGTTGTGTCTAATTCTAGTTAAGCAGGTAGATCGTAGATGCAAGATGAGTGCAATGTTTCTTTTAACTTAGTTTTTCTCTCGTTCACTTTTTATTGCACCATTCCCTTGTCATTTTCTTTATTTAGTTCATACGGTATTGTTTTACTTTTTGTTTTCTTTTATCCCAAAGGAACAACCCAAACTTTGAGAAAGTCTTTACTTGTTAATTTAAATCTTTGTAAATTTTATTCCTTTGCAATTTGTCACTTGGAATGCTTTCATTTTATATTAATTATTTGATTATGTTCATTTGCATGTTGAGACTTTTGTTTTATCAACTTCACTTTTAAATTTTTAAGGACCAAAATGATTACTGTTAAAAAAATTAAAAAATAATGTGTATGAGTGACCGGTGAAGATTCAAACCTCCTTTTTAGCCGAAATTAAAATGTTAAACTAATTGAATCACGTTTAGATTGACAATAAAACACATTTCATTTTTAACCCTAAACTTTCATGTTTGTTACATTTTTTTGCTCCTTAAAATTTGTCTATTATAATTTCTAAACTTCAAAAAAAAAAAAAAAAATCATTGTTAAATTATAGTCTAATTAAACTATAATTAAAATTTCATTAACTGACTATAATAATTTTCATTAATTTCCATAAAATTTCTTGAAATTTATATGGATATCAATATTTTCATAAAATCTTAATTTCGATATTTCTATCCAACTTTGATTAGAATGAGTAATAAAATTAAATTGAGAGGGGGGAATTTGTGTTTAGTAATTTGAATGGCTAGGTGGGTGTGTTAAGATGCTGCGGATGCGGAGGAGATGCAATGCGGATGCCAGCTGGACCAATGAAGCGCGTGGGCTCTTTCACTTCACGTTCCTTCCACTTGGCCGTCCTTACCCATTTTCTAATCAATTCTCTACTAATTAAGACTTCATAAACGTGGTAATTTTACTCTTTAATTCGAACTATTTTTCTTTTAAAGTATGTGAAAAGTGCCAAACCTCTCATTTGAGATGGAAAACATCAGTTTTACTAAATCGAGGATTAATAGGATTAATTGAAAGTATATATACTAAAATTATACTTTTACTTTGAGAGTAAAGTTAAATAAATTTTTAGTACATAGACATATTTTAACCAATGTATACCTAGTTTGCAATTGATGTGACTTTAGATGAAAATGACATTATATATATATTTTTTAATTGTAAATTGTGAGTTTTGGGAGAGTTATTTAATGCTTGATCTCCATGTATTAGATGAACTAAATTTTGTGTGATGTTTAACTTATTTTGAAATTAGTAATTTTCATATATTTTCAATTTTTGTTCTGGACAAGATTGAAAATATAGGTGTTGACAAAAATGTTAGTTTTTATTAATGAGCCAAAAACTTAAAGGTTGGCTCAAGCATAACTCAAACTTGTTCCAAGTTTAGTCTAAAGTTAAAGTTCGTCCAACCTGACCCAATCTATTTATTTATTAAATTGGATATAAATTACTATTTAGAAGATTGAGTTATCCCATGGGACTGGGCCATATTTGGATCAATTCATCTGGTCTAATAAACTTATCATTGGGCCAACAATAATTAATTATATATATAAATAGTTATTTATTAGGGTTGACAAAACAAATAACAAATTTTAAAGTTTGTTTCGAAAAAAACAGTAAAACGTTTTCATAGTCTTAAAAATCGCAAAACGATTTTTTTATTTTTTTAATACTACTTAGCAAATACTCAAACTACTCATACAACTCAAATAGACAAAAACCTCCGTGGAGACCTAAACCAATACAAATATTCAAGTCCACAAATACACTGTATTGAAGTATTTTAGACAAACTAAAAAGCAGCTAAAATCCCACCAAACTCCCAGGCAACCAAAAGTTTAACAAAAATTCACAAAATAGCCCTCGATACTCATTAAAACACTATTGGTTGATTCCTCCAACGACCAAATGGTGGCAATAGCGACGGTATAGCACACGATCGATGACTTCTTTAGCGAGGGAAGCTTTGCAGAAAAGAGATCTGAGGAGGGAGAACAAGAAGGAGAGAGTGAATAAGAGAGACCAAGAAATTGGGAGCTAAGGATTGCGATAGTAAGGAAGAAAAGAGGGATTTAGGTTTTTTTTTTAACTTTTATTTGGATTATTTTATGAAAAATTATTTTAAATGACAAAAATGTTGAAAATATTAACAGATAATAGTAAAGTATCACAGTTTATATGCGATAGACCCCAATAAACTACTATTTGTGTCAATGACATAGATAAATAAAATTTTGCTATATTTGTAAATATTTTAGTTTATTTTCTTATATTTGAAAATAACCTTTATTTTATTTTATTTTATTTTATTTTATTTTATTTATTATTATTATTATTAATAATAAGTAATTGCAAAGGGGAAGATTTGATAATCTCACGCCCCCTAAAAGAATGATATTTTATTAAGAAATTATTATTTAGATTACTGAATAATATATACACTTTATATTTTGCTATTTTTTAAACTGAAAAGATCTTATCTAAAGCCACGGTTGATATAAAAATGCGGTCTGAATTTTGCTATAGACGCAAAGTTAAAAAACTAAAGCCATAGTTACAAATACACAAATATATATTTTGCTACCCAGTGCAGTTTTTCATCTATTTATGTTACTAAATATTGAAGAATTTTATCACTTAAAACTCAAAATTATTCCCGTATCCATTTAAACTCTAAATTTTCATAAGAAATTATTTTCACTTGATTCTATTTCAAATCAACTCAAAAATCACCCAAATAAATTTTCTTATTCTAAATTAGTGAAAAATAGAGAAAAATGAGATGATTAAAAACTAATCATATTAATGAAGATTCACTATTATTCATTTAATTTAAATATTTGTCTATAATATATTGTGTTGATTTATGTATTTGAAGAAGTATTACAAACATGGGGAAATTATATATTAACCATTTAAAAACAAAATCATAATAACAAGTCTAAATTCATTTAATTAAGTTGTTAAAATTTAGGGTTAGAAGTTTCTCATAGCTACTTTTTTTTTTTGGTCATTTTTTTAAATTAACTATTTCACTTCAATTTCTCCTCATTTAAATAATATGTTATTATAAAATTAGAAAATAGATGTCCAAATTGCTTAGTATACTAAAAGGACCAATGTCATTCTTTCATCAAGTCAAGTGTTAATTTTCAATTATTCATGTATCTATGCCAAAGCACCTTTAGTGTCCATAAAATGAGACATTCTAATTGCCCATTGCCTATAAATAGTCGCTTATTATGGATATTGTATATGAACATATTTTGGTGAGAAAAATCAAAGTGGAGAACTTCATAATTCTATATTTTCCAACTTTTGTTATTTTGATGTTTTATTATATTATATTATATTTATTATTATATTTTCTCGATATTCATTCTCCCGTGATGCCTCATTTTGCTCCTCAATTTTACAACACGCTATCAACATGAACTCTTATCATTTCTCCTGCTAAAGGTAGGTCCCAAAGGTATGTTGGTTTTCTCCTCTTCACTATAATTAATAAATTAAATGTTATTTTGCATATATTAAATTTCTAATATAAATACAATATTTTGTAATAGTATTACCATGACAAATTTTACAAAATTAGAATTTGTAGCATTTGATTTTAATGGTAATAATGATTTGTCATGAGTGCTTTATGCTGAAATACACTTGGATGACATAAAGATGTGATCATCGGAAAAGAATTATTTTTCCTAAAATTTGTTATGAATAAATGCACCTAAAGCTCCAAGATTTTAAATTAGTAAGTGATACAACTCCGCATTATTTAAAATTAGCTCAAAATTGTAATTATGCATAGAGAAAGTTATTGATACAAATATGTTAAAAGAAGATATTTTCTACAATTTATGTCTTGAATATATTCTTGAAGTAGCAATATCGAGAGAAATATTTTAAAAAGTATCTTAAACTTATTTTATGTCTTCTCGAGGCTAAATGAAATAACGAGTTATTGATTAAAAAAGATCATGAATCTTAGCCAACTAAAGCAACAACATTCCCTGAAGTGAATGTTGTGAATTTTAAATAATTGTGGTTGTAGTTGAGGTCATGACCATGGTAGAGGAAGAAATAAGTATTCTTTTTGTGGTGGTCGTTATAATCATCCAAATTTTCAAGAAAACCACACATAATATGATAATTAAAGGAAAGTTCCACATTTTAGATGTGATACAAAAAGAGACACATGTCTTGTACATGTTGTATACATTTAATTCTTTAAGAAACTATAATATCTCAATAAATAAAAATTGAACAATATGTGTGGAAGCAAACTTTGCAAATCTCTTGAACAGACGGATTAATCTTGAAAATATGAAATATTTAGAGTTGTTATTTTTATAAAGAAACATGAATATTTCTCAATTATTTAATAGCTCTAGGATGAATAACAAAAATGTATGTTTGACAAATACTGCAACAATGCACACTATACTTAAAAGCATAAAATATTTCTCAAAACTAACAGTGATGGAAGAAAAAAGTCAATACAATCTCAAGTCTCGCAAACTTGAATGAAGGCTTTGGAAAAACAAATATATGTTTCCCTAGAGAAACAAAATTTACAATTAATAATATTTTGTTATTTAGTAAGTCAAAGAGAAACTTACTGAGTTTTAAATATACGTTCTAATGATTAGCATATAGAGACTAATAGAGAGAATAATGTAGAGTATCTCTCTATTATTAAATAGTCTCACATGAAAAACATATATTAGAAAAATTATCTGCTTTTTTTTTGGATTACATTATTCTTATGTACAAGTAACTGAAACATATACAAAAATGAACTTGAAGTTCATGAATCCATATATATTTACAATTTGGCATGACCGATTGGGTCATCTAGATCTATAATGATGAGAAGAATTATTGAGAATTCACATGGACATCTATTGAAGAGCCAAAAGATTCTTCAATCTAGTGAATTATTATGTGATGCTTGCTCTAAAGGCAAATTAATAATTAAACCATCACCAGCTAAAGTAGAAATTGAATTACCTGCATTTTTTGAACGAATTTAGGGTGATATATGTAGACCTATTAATCCACTAAATGGATCATTTAGAAATTTTATGGTATTAATAGATTCATCTGGTAGATGATTACATGTGTGCCTATTATCAAGTCGAAATTTTGCATTTGCAAGATTACTTGCTCAGATAATTAAGTTAAAAGCATAATTTCCTAATTATACAATTAAGACTATTCATCTTGATAATGTTGGTGAATTTACATCCCAAGCTTTTTGATAATTATTGTATGTCAATTGGGATAAGTGTTGAACATCCTGTAGCTCATGTTCATACACAAAATGATTTAGCAGAATCATATATAAAACGTTTGCAATTAATTGCTAGATCATTGCTTATGAAAGTTAAGCTTCCTACATCTGTATGAGGTCATGCTATTTTGCATGTGGTGTCATTTGTATGTATTAGGCCAGTAGCTTATCGAAAGTACTCGTCATTACAATTAACTTATGGCTGTAAGCCAATATTTCCCATCCGAGAATTTTTAGATGTTCAGTATATGTTCCAATTGCTCCACCACAACGTACTAAGATGGGTCCTCAAAGGAGGTTAATAATATATGTTGGATTTGATTTCCCATCAATTATTAAATATCTTGAACCTCTGACGGGTGATGTATTTATTACACGATTTGCTGATTGTCATTTTAATAAGGCAAATTTTCCAACATTAAGGGGAGGAATTACGAAGTTGGAAAAAGAAATTACATGGATTGCATTGTCATTGTCTCATTTAGATCCCTGTACAGATCAATGTGAACATGAAGTTCAGAAAATAATTCATTTGCAAATTATAGCAAAACAGTTACCATATGCATTTATGGATGCTAGGAAAGTGACCAAGTCATATATACCAGCTGCAAATGCTCCATTAAATGCAGCAAGTTGTCACTAATGAGTTTGAGACACGCCAGAAGCGTGATAGGTCATTGGTTCCAAGATAAAAATCCTCGAAAAAGAAGTAGCCAATAATCAAAATGACTCATTCAGAATATGAATGTTCTAGAAGAAATCATAAATATGAGTACTCATAAGGATATTTGAATTAAATGAGGATAATAATGAGATCTCGATAAATTATGTCATGACATGAAAAAGATGGAACCATATAAGTTGACAACATTTTTGCATACAAGTTACTTACGATATTATTTATAAAAGTGAATATGAAAAAATCGACATAGAAAAGATTGACTTATGTAGAAAAAAAACAATCCAATAGAAATAAACTCATTTTTTCAAATCGTGAGGACTAGTAGTTCCAAACATTAGAGAATGTCGAACATATAGGATACAAGTTGACTATTTGTAAGAAAAACAAATAGAGTGAAGTCACAAGATATAAAGCGAGACAAATCCCACAATAATTCTCGCTGTAGATTGGTATTGATTATGAGAAAATATATTCTCTAATGGTCAATATACAATACCATGAGATATCAAATTTATCTGATTGTATATGAAAAGTTTAATATAAATTTTATGGATGCAGTCATACCACATTTATATAAATCTCTTAATAATGATATTTATTTATGAAAATTCCCAAAAGAATTAAACGTAACATAATCATATAACTTGAATATTAGAGAATCATATATATGTCATAGAGATTCTTATAAAATATTCCTGATGAATGTGATACAATCATCTTATTCAATATTTGTTGGTATGAGAGTACAAAAAATAACCATATTTGTCCATATTCTTTTATTAGGAAATCACAATATGAGATTTACTCTGTGTGTGTGTGAGTGTGTGTGTTGATGATTTGAGCAGAAACTATTAAAGAAATTTCAAAGACAATAGAATTTTTTAAGAAAGAAATTGAGATGAAAAGTTTTTCTTTAGCTTGCAAATAAAGCATTGAGCTATTTGCAAAAAGCAAATAGAATTATGCATAAATTTATACATAAAAGATCTTTTATGAATTATGTACATCATTGAATACTCCTATGGTGGTTCATTCACTTGATGTGAAAATGATATGTCATTTGATCTATATTAGGTCCTAAAGAACCATAAATTTTGAGAAATAAGTATACTTATATAGCTTTACTAGTTTGTACATTGCACTTTGTAGTATTTTTTTAGTAATTTTATTACATATATATAATATTCCTGCAAAAGGAGAATATTGGGGTAGTGTTAAACACATGGTATTTTTTATTTGAAAAGTAGTTTACACGGATCCGTCTTATTCTAATAAATCTAATTGTGATCCAGTTGGTTGTGAAGCTGCATGTTATTTATCTAACCCATACAAGCTAGATGTTAAACAAATTACCTAGTACACATGGAGAAGAATTTTTATCATGACAGTCTAGGAAGTAGATTATAAACAATTACTACTTTAAATCATGTTGAAATCTTGATGATTCATGAAGTTAGCCAATAATGCTATTCTATGAAGACAATAAAGCATAAAATGACAAACATCACTATTCAACAAATTTCTTCAAAGGACGACCTAGAAGCCTTATTGACAAAGGTGTTATCTACAACAGAATTTGAAAAGCTAACACACAACATTGGAATGCGGCGACTCAAAATTCTCAAGTGATGTTTCTGAAGGAATTGAATCCTTAGCGAAAACGAGTGATCAACATGTGCCATTAAATTTGTTTTGAGAAAAACATAAATTACAGAGAATAAATAAGACTTGGATAAACATAAACTTTAGCATGTTTTTGAGAAGATTAAGAGGAATAGAAGTTTCATACCTTTGAAAACTGTTTTCGATGTGAAAAAATTCTTTTCACCAACTCACGTACTGGGGAAGCCTTCTCAAATGAATGATACATAACTTACCTCTAGAACACCACCACAAAACCTTCATTGCTATTCTCTAGGAAGAATCAACCGAGGAGTTGTGGGCTCTCAATTTCTTTGGTAAGGGAGTAAATCTTTTGAGAGGTAGAGAGAATCTGAGAGAAAAGAGTTAGAGAGAGAAAATTTTCTTCACAAAACATTTTTGTGTTCTCCTCTAGGTTGTAACTCCCAACTCTTTTATTTTACGTGAAATCAATATGAGAGAGAGGCTAAAATAACTCTCTACTAAGTGGAAGTTATTTTTAATTAATAATATAGTAATAATATTAATTAAAATTAAAATTATATTAAATCATATTTAATAAATATAATTAAATAAAATTAATTAATTAAACATCTTATATTTAATTTAAATAACCTTCTCTCACATAACTTATGGTTTTAATATGGATCTCATTCATATTAATTTTAACCTATAGTTTTTATGTGAATCTCATTCATATAATTAATATTTAAATCTTACTTAAATGTTCATCTCCCTTATAACATAAAGTATAAATTTTGAATCTCATTCAAAATAAACTTTATATTATAATGTATATACATTATACTTGTATCACATAAAATTAACTCCCTTATTAATTTGAACAATTCAAATTGAACCAATATATTTGATCGGGGTACCCCTTGTACAATTTAATAAAACATGAAACTTGCATAAAACATCTGACCATGAGAAATTTTAAAGGAAAAAAGAAAGTTCTTGATTCAAATGATCGAACCAAAATTCTTAAAGATGGAAACATGAAATCTTGTGTGGAAGCATCTGACTAGTCCCAATGGCATGGTCAAGGTATCCTTTCGTCATTCGCCAATGTGTCATTTTCCTTACCTAAAAATAACATGAAAAGAATGAGTACGAAATACCTAGTAACTCCACTACCGAGGTTGGGTTAAACACTTATATCCTATAAGTGCATCATACTAGTGGGACATGCATATTTCTACTTTTCACACTTCACCGTTGGCAACTGGTGTCCACGAGCCTCTAATGAATCCTGCAGGAGACACTTACCTCTGGTGATCTCGAAGGAACACAAAACCTCTAGTGATCTCAAAGGAACACAAAATCTCTAGTGAACACATAACTAACGTAGGAGGGTAACTATCACTAACATGCATACCTGTGAAAATATATAAAAATCCAACAATATAGATCCATAATGCCTCTCATACAAACATCATCAGACTTATATATCTTCGCAGTCATAAGAATTACATGCAAACAAAATATCTCATAGATGATCCCAAGAAGCCAACAACATTTTAATAACTAAATTGTCTGACACATAGGCAGTTTCAGTAGTAAGATTACTTACCTTGAGACTAGGTGAAAATAGCTAACCAAGCAACCAATTCTGAAAAAATCATTCAATTAAAACCCTAGAACATAAATCCAAACTTAAATTAAGTCTTTACGCTTGATTCCAAATAAAATTTACTCAACAATTAAACCAATCCGCTCTAGAATCAAGCGTAAAGACAGAATTTCAGAGATGGGTCCCATATGGTGAAATGGCGTGAATACCCCTAAAAACCATCTTCCTCAACATTCAAACCACATCGTCTTCTTCCCTGAGACCATCTTCTTCATTAAAGTCCATTTTTTTACAGTACTCTCTAATTTATGTCATCTGTGGTAAAACCCATCCTATGTGACTTGATTTTCTGGAAATAAACCCACAAAGAACTTCTTTGAAACGTTGATTTCTGAAAATTTAGGTTTTCAAATAGTTGGTGGTAAAAATCAGAAAAGAAAATCCAAAATTTTCAGGTAGAGGAGGTCAACATGTGTAGGAAATGTATGAAATCAGAAAGAAAAAGAATTTGGTATGTGTTTTTTGCTCGCTGTCATTTTTCCCGTAAGTTTATGTTTTCCGAAAGTTGAAGGAGTTGATAGGAAAAGTGACAGAATGCCCAAATACATACCAAATTTCGGGAAATTTGGACATTTTATGACTTTTCTCGTAAGCTTTCTAATAAGATCTTACGGGAAAAGTCACAGAATGCCCAAATTTCTCGAAAGTTGGCATGTATTTTGGCTTTCTGTGAATATCATCTCGCTAGTCTCGCTCTCTCTGGTATCCTTTTGTCTCTGTGTTATCGTCGCTCGTCTCGCTCACGATACCATAGAGAGCGAGAGCGAGAACGACAATGTCACACCCCCTCCTGGATTATCCTCCATAACCCGAGAGGAGATGTGAAGACAGCAACCTTGACTCCTTTGTAAGGTTCACTGTCCAACCATTATCACCAAAGACGGCCCAGACGAGGTTCTTGCGTAGGTAAAGCATCCTAAACTCGCACACTACCTGGAAAATTAGAAAAAAAACATGGGAAAGCGTGAGCTAAAGCCCTGTGAGTGATTGGTTTTGTAACACTATCTTTTGTTCGAAAACAGACATGTTAAATTTGTACACATAAAACAAGAATTACAACAAAAACATATTTTCCGATAAATCTATTAAATCACATAAATCCATTCCAAATCGTATAGAATCATTTTAAAATAACTATACAGAAAATCCATTTGGTTTCTCAATATTTTCCCTTAGTTGAGGTGGAGCAAGACTCAACGCTCTCAACGTCGAAAACAACCTTAGTTGGGGTGGAGCAAGACTCAACACACCCAACGTCGAAATTAACCTTGGCTCGATGCGGAGCAAAACTCGACGCACCAGCCAAATCAACCTCTAGGTGCACATAGGAATATGGTGGGTTGCCCAAGTACCTTCTCATGTTCCTCAGTACTGGGTCCCGGGGAAACTCACATGCCTTTAAGCATTGAGCCTCCTCTAAAACACTTTAGAAACCAGTTTACATAAATAGTTCATATGAAACCTTTCATGGAAAACATAATATTTCTTGATAAACAACATATCGCAACATGCTTTTCAACATCGTATAGAAATCGGATAAAACATGCCTTGTGAACAATATAATCAACATTATACTTTTTGACACACCCCCTCCCAAATTACCTACCTAACCTGAAAGGGGATGTAAAGACAATAAACATCACCCCTCTTGTGATGCATATTGTCCCATTTTATATTCCTTCCTGTGCATACATTTACTCAAATACATACATAGAACCCAGTCATACTACACATGCTTATAACATACTATTTTTCCCTATATAGAGTACACTTTTATTACATGACATAATTTAACTTCCATATCCATCATACAACGTACAAAACTCCACTACAATCTCCACTCGAAAACTACTAGGTCTATATGCCATCTACATAAAGTCATATACAACATACAACTCTCAGACTTAACTGAATTTCGAGAACTCGAGACTTAGGCAGGGTGAGTTGAAGTAGGCTAAGCACCGGGAACGTCCTTGCTACCTGGGGGGAAAAGAAAACATCGAAAACGTGAGCTAAAAGCCCCGTGAGTGACTAATTTTGTAAAACTATCATTTGTTCAAAAACAGGCATGTTTAAATCATAATAACGCCATAAACGTAAACATGATTCAAATAATCATTTTTGTAAAGTCATAATTTCAACAATGTAACAAATCACATATGTTCATGCCAAAATGATCGTATACGAAAAACAATTTGTTCTCATAACTTTCCCTTAGTCAGGGCGGAGCAAGACTCAACGCACCCGACGTCGAAAACATCCTTAGCTGAGGCGGAGTAAAACTCAACGCACTCAACGTCGATAACAATCCTTAGTTGGGGTGGAGCAAGACTCAACACACCCAACGTCACAACCTCTATGTGCACATAGGAATATGGCGGGTTGCCCAAGTACCTTCTACGAGTCCTTCAGTACTGGGTCCCGGGGAAACTCACACGCCTTCTCATGTCCTTCAGCATTAAGCCTCCTCTAAAACATTTTAGAAACCAATATTATACGTAAATAGTTCACATGAAAATCTTTCATGAAAATCAAATATATCACGATAAACAACATTTCAAAACATGTCATTCAACATCTTATAGAAACGGATAAAACATGCCTTGTGAACAATATCATCAACATCATGCTTTTCAAGAAAACAGTTCATCTCAAAGCCATATCCCATAAGAAAAACCAAACTAAACATTTTCAATAAATTTCGTTTCAAAGAAAGAAAAGTGTCACTCACAACTTGTCCTTAGGTCCTGAGCGGATTATATGCCTTTCCGAGCTCTTTTTGGCCTGTAAATACACATTCCTCACTTTACGTTTTCCTTAACTTCCTTTACATGATCATTAAATGTGCATACTTAAACTCTAATCATGATTCACCACCGAGACTCCCTTTCTTTCCTAAAGTACATATAATAAGCGAGTTTCTATGTCATTAGCGAGATTACCAACGAGATTTCACCTTACTAGCAAGTTTACTAACGAAATTACACAACAAGTTACGGCACTAGCGACACTATCATAAGCGAAACCAGCGAGACTACCTGAGGAGCGTTATCGAGCGAGAGCCAGCGAGATTTGTGAGAGAAAAACCTTCTTTGCTTGACCAGTGAGACTAGTGTCGTTACTCACGCCAATTCCTCAGCGTTACCTGCTTCCAAATGACATTCGACAGCCGAGTTTCCTCCTTTCCTGTTTGTTCTCACTTCTGTCAATTCAAAGTCATATTTTTAGCCAGATTTAGAACTTTTTTCCTTCTACAAACTTGTAGAGAAACATGTTTTCTAGCTTACTTCAAAATTTTGTGGCTTTACTCGTCCTGGTTCGTTAGATATTACAAGTTTTCTCCACACTACTTCAAATTGCACAGAAAATTCGTATCAGTAACTTCCAACTAAAAGTTCACATGTTTATATTCCATTTCAACTCAGGCATCCTTCATAAACGTTGTTCAAAATTAAGTTAACTTACTAACCTTAAAATTTCAGCCCAAAATTCAATCTCTTTAGCTTGATATTCACCAAACACCAGACTTGGTTTGAGCTGTGCGACAGTAGATGAAGCTTCTATTTCAGCTTCAGTTTTACCATGAAATCGTCCAAAACCTTGCACGAAATTGCCCTAGGACTCTTCTTCAACCTCTCAACGATGTGCAGCTGAAAGATAGCATAGAAATGAGTTTGGAAATGAGTAGAAAGAAGTCGGCAACATTTTCCTTTCAATAAAAACCACAACCGACTTCTCCATCCTTATCCTTTTTGTTTTTTTTTCTTTTCTTTTTTTTTTTCCCTTTTTCTTCTCTTTGCCTTCTTTCCCTTTTGGTTTCCTTTTCTTTTTCTTTTTTTTTTTTACAAAATAAGATTATTAATACTAATTTGCTTAAAGCTTTTGAACGTGCTTACCAATTAGGTGCTTACACTTTTCAAGAAAACCATCATCTCAAAGCCATATCTCATAAGAACACCGAACTAAACATTTTCAATAAATTTCATTTTCGAAGGAAGAAAAGAGTCACTCACCAATCGCTTAAGAAATTTCCTCTCTTCCCTTCAAATTCTGCTTTCCCGAGCTCCTTGAACGCAAGGCTTGAGCCTCTAAACCGCAAGGTAGTTGTTTCCCCTCTCTGGCAGCTCAGTTGGACGCAACCTTGCCCTTTGGACGTAACCTTGCTCCTTGAACGCAAGGTTTAACAGCCAACACAGAGTGAATAAATTTTCTTGCTTCCCTATTTGATGCGTCGACTTCACTTGGATCAAGGTCCAATCTTGAACGCATAGTATCTTTGGACGCAACGTTCACCTTGAACGTGGAATTCGTCTTAAACGCAAGGCTGATCCCCTTCGATGCAAGACAACTTCTTTAACACCAGATGTTTAAGTCGTCAAGAATACCTTCTCTAACACCTTCTCTCTTGGCCGTAGACCTCTACTACAGACACATGGATTCCTCCTTTCTACCTTCTTTCTCCCATTTCTCTCAAGAATTCTTACTTTAGAATCATCAGTCGCTACTTTTCCCTCAAGGTCCTATTTATAGAGGCTTGCCATCCCACTTCCCCTCTCTTTTTGCCACTTGTTTGCCACATGTCACGTTGCATGCCTAACTAACCATGCATTAATCTAAGCGTCACCTTGCATGAAACACTTAACATGCCTTCTAACACCTTCTACTAATAAAGTGTCAAGTCTATATGAAGCCACCTAGTCTTTATAAGCTTATCTTATGCGTCCATCATAATCCAATATACAAACTATTCATTCAACCTAATGTTCCTTATGCGTTCATATAATCCTCTTCCAGATTTTAGCTTCTTTACTTTATTTCCTTGCTCTCAGCCTTACTACTTTTAACCCCATTTCTCCACCACATTCAACTAGGCATTTATGTCTCAAACGCATACTACTATGCGTTTCACCCTACCATATAATACCATGCTTTAACGATATACTATCATGCGTCCAACTCTCTTTCCTTATGTCCATTCTTAGCTACAAATCCTTCTCTTGTACAATCACTCTTCTGACAATGTGGTTTACCCTTGACAACCAAATCCAACTCAAGTTCTTCCTCTATGCGTTTGTCCTCTTGTGTTTACCTTTACTTCATCCTGCAGCCATGACCATCCTCCTTGAAGATTCCTTGATTATCCCTCTATGCGTCCTTGAGTTAGATTTCTTTCCAACACTCCATGACTTAATTTTATACCTTTTTACTTATTCGTCCTACCTTCGCCAAAGCTGCATTTCCTTCCTTAACTACTTCCTATGCGTTTACCCGAAATCGAGGTTACATTTCCATTTATCATGGAGTTAAGCTCCTTAACGCATAACCTTAACAACCCATGGTAGCTACCTTCAACGCATAAGCTCCTCGACGCATAGCTGATAGCCACCTTCAACACATAAACTTCTCGACACATAGTTACCTTGAACACTTAATGACCTTTTCTGCATTTGTTATGATATACCTGAAAACTTCTTACCAACACCAAGATCCTTACTGACGCATAATAAACCTTCAACGCATGTTGCTCACGCCTTAAGGTTCTTTGGCTTCCCTTTTTTTTTTCCAGCTTAACACCTTCCAAAACTATTCTCATAACTTATTAATTTCCAAGACTAAGTGTGAGCCATGCATTTTCCTCTTCCTCCTAATTCTTGTGTCCTTTCTTCAAACTTCAATATCAAATATCATGCGTTAAAGCTTAACCATCTATGCGTCAACCTGACTTCCAAAGATACATCTAACTTTAACTATTTCCCAGCTAAACCTTCAGTCCTTCATTCTCACCCTTAGTAAGACATCCACTCTTTTCCTAATACTATGCGTCCAGCTAGACTTCTTATCACATAGTGAAACTTCTCAAACATAGTTGACATACTCCAAAGATTTCCTTGATCCTTAAATCACCTTACTATTCATAATTCTTTCCGAAATACATATTGCCTTCTTCTTTAACCAAAACTCCAACTTACAATGCACTCTTTCCTCCTTCCATTCATCTCAACGCATAGAATTCCTTAGCCAAATAATTCATCAATTCCGCAAACATAACTTTTCCGTTTTAAGAATTCCCTGACTCCACATACTTATAATCTTAGCTCCACTACTCTTGTCTTACTTCTTTCCTTACTAGCCATCTTGAATACCTATGTTCTGGGATAGGGTGTTACAGACAACACCATAGAGTTGAAAGATACTAGAGAGCGAGACTAGCGAAACGATATTCACAGAAAGCCAAAATACACACCAACTTTCGGGAAATTTGGGCATTCTGTGAATTTTTCCATAAGATTTTGTTAGAAACCTTATGGGAAAAGTCACATAATCTCAAATTTTCCAAAAAGTTGGTATGTATTTGGGCATTCTGTCACTTTTCTCATCAACTCCTTCAACTTATGGGAGAAATGACCGCGAGCAAAGAGTGCATACCAAATTCTTTTTCTTTCTGATTTCAGACATTTCCTACACATATTAAACCTCCTTTACTTGAAAATTTTGGATTTTCTTTTCCGTTTTTTACCGTCAACTATTTGAAAACCTAAATTTCCGAAAATCAGAGTTTCAAAGAAGTTTTTTTGTGGGTTTATTTCCAAAAAATCGAGTTACATAGGATGGATTTTACCACAACTAACAAAGCCAACACTCAAAATAACCTCTAAAGCCTCTTGACTGACAGCCTTCTTCCACGCCTGTCTTCTTCAACCTTGGCTGGCAGACACCCCATGGCTTCCACAAGACAACCTATACTTTCAACCATCAAAATTAACATCTCCAACCAGTTTTAATGCCAATTTTTTCCATAAACCTTAAAATTAACCTCTTAACTTACTTACCTCCAAATTTGGTCTTCAAATTTCTCTTCCACAGCTCAGAATCCTCAAACCTTCAGCCCTTACACAAGAACATCAGAGAACATGAACAATCTCCATTCCTCTTCAATTTCCAAGCTTTTCTCAACGAAATTCCTCTCCAATAGCCCTCACACTTCCTTTGGTACAAGTGAATTTTTCAAACCATTCCTTCTCTTTCGACCTTCTATTGCTACTCCCCTCAGCCGGCTCATGCAACACAAGGATGTGTCACCTCCTGCTTCCTAATTTCCACTTTGAATATTAGCTTGCCACCTAATTATCCCTAACTAAATAAATAATTATACTTAACCAAAATTAGAAAAGGCTTGGACGCCTACCTCTTGGTCCATCTCCTCAACACCTAACACACATGCACTTGGAGGTTATTGGCTTAGCTTCACACCTACACTTCTCAATGCCTCTATGGCTTATGTACCTCAACGCTCGCTCGGCTTATGGCTCCTCAACGCATGCCTCTTCTACGCCTAGCATCATAGGCTTCCACGACGCATGCTTCTTCCTCTCAACGCCCATTACCTTAAGGCTTGACATGCCTTGTAGCCTAGTCAAGCACTTCTTCAATGCTCGGCTAGCCCTTCAACAACTCAACTCCTACTCTCATGGTGTAAGCCTCAACTTTTCCGCCAAGGACAACTCCTTCACCTCTTGCCTAGCAACTCTTTCCACGCATCCTTGGCCCTAAATATGAAAATTTTGGCTAAGTTCACAACACCAATCCGACAACAGAACTTAACATGACTAAGATCAAGTTAAGGGCTTACAGTGATACTGAGGGAGAAATAAAAAAATTTTATTTGTTTGCTTAGTACAATAAAGCTTGAGCTCAAAAGAAATAGAAAGAAAAAATAGATTTGTAATGTGTATGCAAGATTAGGGATAAAAAAAAAGTTGTCTTTGCCGCGGTTAATTAGACCACCCATCGAGCCAATATTCTGAGTACGGGTCCTTATAGTGAATGTGAAAAAGCTAGTGCACTTAGGTAAAGGAATTGCAAGTTTAAGGTACCCTAGAGTTTTGTATCAAACACCTTAGTTGACATATTTTCTTTTTTATTGTTTTGATGCTTGATGATTGGTGCCCAGGTTAGAATAGGGAAAAAATTGAATGTCGTATAAAACATTTTCAAGTTTGGTCTAAGTAAAAGTACTTTATATTTACTCTTATATGAATAGGTTGATAATGTTTTTAAAATTGTCTCATTCATTGGATATGCATAGGTGATTTTCTTTCTTGCAAACATTGTCCTTGAAATTCATTAAGACTAGAGTTCTGAATCATGCAGCTGAGTGAACATTTTATTTTGATGTGTGTTTATGCCTTACTCAAGATCGATCAAGGATTAAGTTGGGGTGCTTTGATGGCACCTAAAATGTGTTATCTCGATCAGCTTAATTTAGGCTCATTCTTAGGTTTAATGTGTTTAATTGATGATTTTGTAGGTTTTGAGCACCTAAGAGGTTGAATTGAGCGTTAGGATGAACATTGAGCTAAAGCAGACCATTTGGAACCATAACAAAACAACTAGGTCAAAAATAGGTGAAATGATGAAATTACCCTTGGGGTCTAGCATTGCAACGCGTTGTAATGCTAAGCTTAATGCTAAAAGACAAAAGGTGTGAAACTGCAAAGCATCACGGTGTTGTTCTATGGCACTGCAGCATTGTCTCACTTTATAAATATTAAGTTTTTCCCTCATTTAGGTTATCCAACCCTCAAGATTATGATTCGTTACATCCCTTTCTCTATTCTTTACTGTTTTTATTCTATTTTCATACCTTCGGGATGATCTTACCCATTTTCCTTCTCCACCTAGGATTTAGTGAAGATTTAATGAAGTGCACTATATAAACTCTCTAACCCTATAGGCATTATTCATTATGCGGTATTTTGTAATCTTATAATATTCTCTCTAATAAAATTATTATCCCTCTGTCTAATGGACGTAGCTAAACATTGTTAATGAATCATGTAAATTTTTGTGTAGATATTCTTTATTTTTTATGTTATTTTGTATTCTTTAATTATCGATTTCGTAACAAACTGGTGTCAGAGCCTAATCATTAAGAATCATTGTTGTGAATGTAAAAATTGACAAATTCACTAGGAGGACCAATTTTAGTCTGTTGTTAAAGAGATAATTAAGGTTTTGTCTCATTGAACTCTAGCCTCCAAACCCTTTTTCGTTCTTTGCCTATGTCGATTGGTCGACGGAGGTAGACCCGTTGGTCGTACAAGGGTGTTATATCCATGCGATCGCTGTCGTTTGAAGGTTTGCTACCGTTGTGGTTTGTTCTTGAAACTCATGGAACCTTTGTTTTCTACCTTAGGTGTTCATCGGTATCATTCATGGATCCTAATCTCCGTTCGTGGTTCATAACTACCATTTGCTAAACGTGTCGTTTGTGATTCATCTATGGTTTCGCACAGATCTGGAAATCAGATATGTACAACGCTTGTGTTTGTTAGCATCATTCATGGTTCAATCCGACAGATCTGTTGTGGAAGTCGCTACCCATCGTCCTTGTCCGACCTTTGTGTTGATGCCTCTATGGTTCGTCTTCATTCGTTCATTGTTCAGTTCCTTCAGTATTTGGTTTGGTTCAGTGAGATTGGTTCCGTTCTATCAAACCAGTT
Organism: Citrullus mucosospermus; assembly: GCA_030954485.1. NCBI lineage: Eukaryota > Viridiplantae > Streptophyta > Magnoliopsida > Cucurbitales > Cucurbitaceae > Citrullus > Citrullus mucosospermus. The sequence continues at coordinate 7,979,592 of CM062061.1, read as the reverse complement.
TGGTTTTGATTTGGTGCACTCAATTTGGTTTTAGTTTAAGTTGGTTCAATTTGTTTATTTGCAATTATGGAAAATCTTCATTGCACAAACTTTTGTGGGTTTTTTGTTCCATTTTTAAATCGGTGATTCATGGGTTTTGTTTTAGATCTCTTTATGAGAATCTTTGTTTCCAGCCTAGAAGTTCTTGTTTTCATTCTTCATGGGTTTCTATCTTCAGCCTAAAAGTTCATCGTATTTTCGTTCTCCATGGGTTTCTGTTTCCATCCCATATCTGTCGTTTTGATTCGAAAGTTTCAAACTCAAGATGGTAGGGACACTTGATTACATCCATTCAGATTGTTGAGGACCTTCCAAGGTTGAGTCTCTTGGAGACAGCAGGTATTTTATGCCTATAATTGATGATTACTCAAGAACGACTTAGGTAGTTATGATGAAACATAAAAGTGAAGCTTTCAATAATTTCAAACAATGAAAGATTTTGATTGAATGGGAAGAAGATCAAAAGGTTGCAAACTAATAATGGTCTGGAATTTTGTAGGCATAAGTTCAATGAATTCTGTAATGTTGAAGGAATTGTTCATCACTATACTGTCAGGGATACTCCGCAGCAGAATGGAGTTACAGAGCGTATGAATCAGACATTGTTGGAAACAGTGAGGTTCATGCTCTCTAATGCTACGTTGGCTAGAAGGTTTTGGGCAGAGGTAGTAAATACATGTTATCTAATCAACCATGGACCTCACACAGGTATTGATTGTAAAACACCTTATGAGATGTGGTTTGGTGAGCCTGAAAATTATTCTTTATTAAAAGTTTTTGGTTGTATTGTCCACTATCATGTTAATAAGGGTAAATTTAGAATCGAGAGCTAAAAAGGGTATATTTTTGGGTTTTGGGGATGGAGTTAAGGGATATGGAGTTTGGTCCACCTTCTAAGAGTAAAGTTATACTTTATAAGAATGTGATCTTTGATGAGAATTTCATGTGTCTGTTGTGACGTCTATTGGTGTGAAAGAGAGTAGTAGTGTTGATAAATAGGTGAGATGTAATTCATTCCAGTTGTGAATGAATTACAACACCAAGGTGGAGAAGATCAGCATATTACTATAGAAACTGTTGTGCTGCCAAAAACTAAAGTGACTAAAATTTTAGAAAATGTTGTGCCTGAATATTCTAGTCGACAAACAAAATAGCCCAATATAGCTCATGATAGAGCTATAAAATGGTTTTGAAGATATGGTGAATTATGCACTACAGGTTGCTAAAGAGGTGGATCCTTATTCTATCCACCTATAAAGAACCTATTTCGCGTAGTGAGTCTACTCATTGGCTTGCTACTATAGGGGATGAGATAATCCTGCTGATATGTTCACAAAATTGGTTCCACATGGCAAGTCCTAACATTGCTTCGACTTTCTGAATGCTTTGAATTATTAATGGTCCCTTCTAGGACACTCTAAAGCATGAGGGAAAAGTTTTGGTATGTCTAAACTATAAATTTGATACACAATAAAAGGATACGATAAATATTTTTTATTTGACAATGTTGTTTATGTCACATCTGGTACATTTGGGACACTGTGAAGCATGAGGGAGAAGTTTGTGAGAGAATTCAAGTCAAAGTGGAGATTTGTTGGAATATCTTAAATCCTAAACCTAATAAGAATTGGTATTTGATGTATTTAATTATTTAAATATTTTTCTTCTCCACCTAGGATATAGAGAAGTGCACTATATAAACTCTCTAACCCTATAGGCATTATTCATTCTTTGCTATTTTGTAATTTTGTAATATTCTCTCTAATAAAATTGTTCTCCCTGTGTTCCGCGGATTTAGCTAAAATATTGTTAGTGAACCACGTAAACTTGTGTGTCAATCTTCTCTACTTTTTACATTCTTTTGTATTTTTTAATTGTCGATTTCGTAACAAAACTCATTTTATTGTATTGTGAGAACTTGTAGTTTTTTTTAATGAAATTTAACTTCTATGTTTGGAATCTTTGTACGAATTCATCACCCTTCATCTAGTCTTTGTCAGGCTAGAGATTTTCATATGATTTGTGACATTTAATCATGTGTGAAGCAAGAAGCGTTGAGTAGCATAAATCAAAGCATGTTTATATGTTGATTGATAGGCTAAGCTTATTTGTTAAGTCCAATTCACAACATTACATAATTGGTTAAATTCAAGAACGAAACTGATTAGTAACTTAAGCTATATAAGTTCAAATCGTCTAAGCAAATCCTTAATCTTAATGTGAATGTTTAGTTTGTATGGATGGTCGAGCAAAGTTCTTCGCCTAATTTTAGACCAAATAATTTTACCATTTCTTACCAAAATATATAGCAGTTGAAGTATCAGTCGAACTCAGGGAACTGTTAAGTTTCTTAGATAAAATGTCAACAGTTGTATGTAACCAAAAGGGGGGTTTTGAAGTGAATTTTGTGATGCAAGAAAAATAAATAAACGAAAATTAAATTGCAAATTAAATTCAATAATTAAGAACTAGCTTAGGTTTCGAACTATTCTCCAATTGTAACTTGATCATGGACTTATCAAATTAATTTCTATTTGTTCCAAACTTAGCCAACTCGCCTAAAAATGCTAGGTGAGTGTTTGAATTATCAAATTAGTCATACCAACTAGATGAAATGCATTCTAATTAATCTAAACAATTGCATTAAGATTAAGAAAATGGCTAAGTCGAACAGTCAATCAGAAACGCTAAATTAAACATTTGAATTGATTCATCCCTAGGTTCATAGATTAATGTTCTTTATTATCTACAACAAATTACAAGCCTAACTAACCTATTACTACTTTCAGATTAAGTTGCAATTATATGTCACGTATTGCAATTAATCCTTAGTAACCAATTACACAATTTCAATCAAGTTTATCAAACAATCGTGAAATTATATAACCAAGAAACAGGTAAAAATAGAGAGGAATCTAAGAACGATAATATGAATTATAATAGTTGGTCTAAAATCTCACAAGTATACAATTAAAAGGGAAATTCACTCTACGTTTAAGCTAGAACGAGTACCTTAACCAATGATCGACATGATAAACAACAAGGTCCTCTTGGGATACATCAAAGACTGAAAAATAGAAGAAAAATAGAGAGCATTGGTGTAGAAATCGGCTGGTGGCAAATTCTTTTAAACCCTAGCCAGCTAACAATGTATTTGTTTTTATTAGGCAAGCACTTAGGCGCTAGGTGAGAGTGCCTAGGCACTGGGGGATCTCGTGGGCGCTGATGAGTTTAGAGTGCCTATGCACTCCCAATACACATGCTCTTGGGTCCCTAGCACCTAGCGCAGCGCCTAAGCGTTAGGTTGCCTTCCCAAAGTCTCCTTTTTGCCTCCCTGGTTGCTACTAAATGCCCTGTTTGTACCCATTTTAGCTCCATTTAAGTTCTAATGCTTTGTTCTACCTCTCAGGTGCTCGATATTTGCAAAATAATGAAATAAACACATAAAACCATGGAACGACCTCAAATTAAGTGAAGCTAGATAGCACATTTTCAATATTATCAATCGATGTTATCGAATTCAATTAACCGAGCATCTAGATTACTTAAGTTATTAATTAATAACCACGAGCACTTATGTTAAAGTGTGCGGGCAAGTAGGCTAAACACATACATTAACAAGTGATTTACCTTAGTGTTCTATATGTTGGGTTTTATGCCCTAAACTCGTGATTTGTTAACGTATAAGCAAATTATGGATAATTAATAAAATAATTTTTTATTTTATATTATATCTTAATTTTGCATAAATCAATCCAATAAACAAGGTTATTCACATGAAACTTGAACAGTATGTAGTTGGCATAGAGTAGATTATGTTCAAGTAATAACCTGAAGGATCTATAGTAGATGGATAAGGTTGGGTGCCTTATCCTAGTAACACTATAGATACGATCCACTTTGTAAAGGTTACAAATGATGTAATTCAAGTTCATGTAGAGACACGTGAGTGAGGGTATTCTATACAATGAGTTTGTATAAGACTAGACGGCAAAATAATTAATCTCTCTATAACTTCGTTGATTGAAGAGATTAATTTCATAGGATGATCATATTTAACTTGATCTTAATCCTAAATGAGTTATGAACTCCTATCTATAAAGGCTCATCATGTGATTTGCATAAGTGAGAGTGGCCCAAGTCGCCGACTTAATAAGCCTAACATTTTAGGGGACTTACCAAATAAGGAGTTGGGAACATAATTTCAGAAGATGAAATTTTGCTCCTTCCCGTGTAGAGAAAGTAGATGAGTAGTTCCCTTCAATGCTTACTATGGGACTTGAACAATTGAGCTTCACCCTCTCACTGGCCCGAGAGTACTTGGTTTATAGTTTAACCATAAAAAAATTGTTCATTAGGGGATTTGTGGTACTTAAGGATATAGAGTTAATTACAGGGGTAAAATGAACATTTGACCCAACTGTAATTAAGAACAACTCGTGAAAGATCGACTTATATGTGTAATGGTTATATCCATGGACGCAACATGTCTTACAGTGCATAAGAGTGTAACTACAGGTCTAAAGTGGTTTGTCTCATAGTTAATGAATGTTGATTAATTTAATTAAAGAGTTTAATTAATTAATCTCGGATCATTAGAGCTTATAACCTATAGGTCTATTATGTCCACTTGCTAGCTCACAATGGATTAAAAAGGACCATAGTTTTGAAAGTATAGGTTGAATTGTTCAAATAAATTTAGGGAAACATATATTAATGGGTTGTTTTCAATTATAGCAAAATGAGCCAAACTATTTACAAATATAGAAAAATTTCACTGTCTATCAGTGAAATTTTTCTATATTTGTAAATAGTTTTATATTTTTTCTATTTATAATAATTTCCCTATATTAATTATATATGTTATTGATTCACACTTTCCGTGTTAACCGCAAGTGTACGGGTCAAGTTATAATATAAAATGGTAAAGTCCAAATATCGTTTCACTGAGGATCCAATTATGAAGGTTTAAATTACTTATCTATTATTGAATTGAATCAATTTTATTTGAGGATTGGAATTGAAGTTGTGATTTTATAAATAAAACTAAAGAGGAAAGCAAATAGATAAGAAACACAAGAATTAAAGAGAGTTATAGAGTAATGAATCATTTTTTACTTCATTATGCAATATTATAGAGTTCATGGATTTCATTGCAATGCTCATGCTTAAGTCTAGAAACATAAATTCAAGTTATTTTCTCTCAAAAACAACATTTTCTCATGCAACTCAATTGATTCCTAATTTCTTGAAACCAATACAAATTACATGGCATTAAGACTAGTCTTTAGCAACTTTCATTGTTAACCTAACCATTTTCATGAGAGATTAACAACAATTCTTTGTTATAGATCTAGTTAAACATACAATCTTTCAATCATACATCCAACCTAACATTCAAACATGGCCATTCAACAAGAATTTAAGCACAATAACAAAGAAAAGCATAATCATTACAACAAAATCATGAAGAGTCTACAATATCAACATAACATTATAAACAAATCATCAAAACCCTAAAACTAAAGAGTTTAGCCACTCATAGCTTGAAACAACATGTTCAAACAATATAAACAAAGAAAGAGTGTAAAGAAAGGGAAACTCTACTGAAAAGAGGCTCTTGATTGAGGAAGCACCGTCAAGATCTCCTTGGCCTTCACGTCGAAACTCAAACGACACTAGAACTCTCTCTCGAACTCTTTTCTCTCTTCCTTATAGCTAACTCACTCTTTGAACTCTCTAATGAACTTTCACTCAATTCTCTTCTTCTTGTGTCTCTTGGTGAGTAGATTGGTGATTAGGGTTGCTAGAAACCCTCTTATTTATAGAGTTGGCCGCCCAAATTTCTTTCCAAAAATACAAAATCTTCAAATTAAGAAAGATGGTGCTGCGACGCTGACCAATATTGAAAGGTGGTGCCGCCGTGCTGGCAGTCATGGAATCCTACCCTCGACATCATGCTGCAGCGTCGCAACGGTGGCGCTGTGCTGAGACGACTGCTGCTCTCAGAAAAAAGCGCCGTACCGGCTCCACGGCGCTGCTCTGTTTTTGGCAGATTTGGAGTTTCCTTCACTTTTTCACTGTATTCTGGCTCGATTTTGATCTTTTGGTCTTCACTTCTGATATCTTTATTTTGACCTCAAAACCACTAGCAAACAAGTGAAATCTAATATGAACCCTCTTAATTTGAGAGAATAGAAAGCACTTTTCAAGCGATTTTCAGTTATAATTAATATAAGAGGTATATCGATACATTATAATATATGATTAATTATAAATATGATTTATAATTAAAACTATATATTATGGGATAATTAATGTATTTGAATATGATTCAAATATTAAATTAATATAAATAGGATTTATATTAAAACTATAGGTTATATAATAATATGGATGAGATTCATATTAAAACTATAGAGTATGAGAGAAATGTACATTTGAATATAATACAAATGTTTATTCAATTAAATATGAAGAATTATATTATATCATTTAATTTATTAATTAAATTATATTATATTATTTAATTAATTACATGAATTAAAATAATTCCCGCCCTACGTTTAAGGGAATGGGAGAGTGGTGGAGTGGGAAGTTGTTCCCACCCTACGTTTAATATAGAAAAGTTCTGTATGTTTAAGGGACTAGTGTTTTTTTTAAGAAAAAAAACAGGAAAGCTCTCTCTCAAGATTTCTCTCAACCTTTACAAAAGAAGAAGTCGTCCATAGAAAATATATATATATATATATATATATCATCTTCCTCCACAGAACTCCCTTCCCATTCTCTCTTTCAAAATAAGGCTCCCAAAAGTCGGTCTTTGCCAAAGACATAGCAAGGAAGCTCTTTGGAAGCATCCTTAACAAGGAAAAAGTAGATTTCGAAGAGGAGATATTGCTGAGACTTAGAGAAGAAAAGCTCTTCAAAGGTAAACTTCTTGTTCCCAATTTTATGCTTAACCTAATTTACACTGCATGTGATGTTCTGTACATTTCTTATTTCAATTCTATAAATTTTCTATCTTCCCAATAAAAAAAAACGATAAATCGCTTTTGTTGCGGGATTTGATGCCATCACTGTGATCAATAAACCAAATGGGTGGATCAGACTTATTAGGCTTTTCTCATTACATAATCTTGTTTACCATTCTTGCATCTTTTACATTTTTACATTTAATTTCCAAGCAATTTGCATTTCATATTTGGTTTATTGACCACAATATTAAAATATAAATATATAATGATATGTTTTTTTTTTTTTTTTTTTGTAATGCCCAAGGCCCAAGATTCAAAATTAAGATTTGACACCTAATTGCCCCAACACTCCTCTACATCCCCTGTGACATGGCAACATCTTTCTTGCTTTGCATTGGATTGCTTCCAAGAGTGACAACTATCCCAAGTAACTAACATGGGTCCTATTAGCATGTTTTGTCCTCACTCACATGTTTCCTAAGAAAATTTTCAAGAGGACACCGTGATAGCTCTCGAAAAGAGCTATTTTTGTGACTTTAATCTCACTTGCTTGTTTATTATAATGTGCTTAAATGTCTATTTTTGTAGGAATTAGAGCAAACCATGCACCTCGGAGTATCACAGGTCGTTCGAGGTTGATTTGAAGCTATCGGAAGTGAAAATGGACATCTAGAGCTCAAGGATGTAAAAAAGGACGAAAATGTCCCTAAAAGGCGCAACTACGCTGAAGACCCGAGAGTAAAAATGTCAAGAGCGCTCAGGATATTGACGAACAAGAGAAGGCATGCGAGTGCAGTGTGTAGCATCGTTACACTCTAGGTTGGTGCTCCGACTTTTACTTAGAGCGTCACGACGCTCTGCCCGATTCTATATATACTCTCTTCGTTTTTAGGCCAAGGAGTTCACCAAATTTTCTTCTTCTCCTTCATATTTCTAGCCTCTAAGCTTAGGATTTACATTTCATTTTGGGTTGTAATCATGGAGTGGACACTCTCCCCTCTACTTTCTTTGTCTATGAAGATGTTGAGGTAAGTGTTTTCTTATTCTTGAGAGCAAACCTATGTAGTTTCTTGAGACTCTGTTTTTGTATAAATTTCATATTATGATTGTTACTTGAGACTTGGTTTTTGTATAAATTTCATATTATGATTGTTATTCTCTGAATCTTGTGTATACTTAGATGTATATTTTTGGATGGATTGACGCCCCTCCCCTTGAACGTATGTCTTGGCTATTTGATTTTGCTTGTGTGTTTCCTTCATGTTCGTCTATGCTTAAAATCGATAAGTAGCTAGGGTCTTAGTATGCATGCTAGGTGTATTGGTTGTCCATGAGCTTAGAATGTATGCTTAACCTAGATTCATTAAAAATTAGATTAATTAAGTTAGGGTTTTCCCATTAATTAATCGTGCACTGGAACTCTTAAGCTTAATGCACTTGTTCTTGGCCTTAATTGATCGCTATGGAATCCAATTAGGATTCAAAACTTATAGTTTGATTGAGGCTTAGGATTTAATTAATAGGGTGCTTGTTTATCTTAATTCGATTTATTGGTTACCTGTAGCGTTGGTGAATTTAATTAAGTTAAATAAGTCGGTGTGTAAGCAATCAAATATGTGTTTAATAAAAAAAAAGTCGGTGATAGAAATTGTATAGGAATCCAATTACTCTCGAGAACTTGATTTTTTTTATCTTTGTTTACATTTAACCTTTGCCTATAATTTTCTTTGCATGCCTAGTTCTAATTCACACCACCCCCCCCCCCCCCTCTCTCTCCCCCCAGCTTTAATTAGGAAATTAGCCTGACAAAACAAAGACTATTGTCCCTGTGTTCAACCCAGACTTGCCACTGTTGTTATGTCATCATAGTAATAGGAGTAGGATTAGGTATTATAAATTTCTTTTAATAGGGGTTTCTCTTTGGGAATAAAAGACGCCCGAAGAAGAAATTCTCTGCCTATCACACCGAAATTTTGAAATGTTTATGATTGAGTCACTGAAAAGGAAGGTGCACCTTGTTAGTATAAGTAGTAACTTTCAATTTATTTAAGTCTTTCTTAACCATATTTTCATATCCTCAAGATCTCTCTCATTCAGTTGTGTCTCAGTTCATTTATGTCTTCCTCTTAAACTTGAGACTTTGCATTTTTTTTCATTGAGTTTATCTGATATGTTATCTTTTGCATGTTGATATATACTTTTTCTTTTGTTGTCTTTCACATTCTTAACAAATCTATCACAAATATGTAAAAAAAAATTATTAATAAATTAAAATGTCTGTATCGGTAGTGTATCAATGATACATTTTAAATAAAGAATATCAATCATCTTGTTGATATACCAAATATGAATTATATCAATCATATAATTTTTAGAGTTGTTTTCAAATATAGCAAAATAAGCCAAAATATTAACAAATATAGTAAAATGTTATTATCTATCAGTGATAAACACTGATAGACTACTATCATCTAATGTCTATCATTGTCTATCGTTATCTATTAGTGATAAATATTTTGTTATATTTAAAATTATTTAAAGTTATTTTAAGTAATTTTTTCATTTAAAATAATTACCCTAATTTTTATTACACTATCTCATGCATATGTACCTTTTTTTATCATTTGGCTTGTTTTTAGTTTGAGGGTATTTACTACTTTTCAATTTCAGTATATGGGTTGGAGCACTCTGCTACATTTGCAAACTTAGAAAACTTTCATCCCGTTTGCAATTTATTGTTGTTATTATAATTATTGCCCCATTTACATGTGCCTTTAATGTTGTTGAATATCTCATACTATTTTTAGATAGTGCAATGTGGCCAACGATTTAATTTACAAGAAATTAAAATGTATGAACTTTTCCTTGCCTAGGAAATTTGACCTTTGAAATAAGATTTCTTTTTCACTTGCAAAATTATCAAATTAAGGCTCAGTTTAGGATTATTGTAGCTTTTAAAATCATTGCAGCCAACTGTATTTTTAGAAAAAATTAACTCTGAAAATAAATAAAATAATATTTGATAAATTTTAGCTTAAACTTGAAAAATAGGTTAGAGTGTTTGGTAAATAAATACAAAAACATCTTATTTTGTATATAATAACTAAAATAGACTTATAGTCTTTTTTTTCTGTAATTTAAAATTTAAATAATTGTTTAGTATGATAAATTTTTTTTGTTATAGATTATTTTTTAAATATTAAAGAAGATAATTTTATTTTTAAAAAATCAATATGGTATACTTAAAAAAAATATGCACTTAACTCATAAAAAAAGTAGATTTGATTAGATGAAAAATAGATAAATATATAAAATAAATCTTTTTTACTATAAAATTGAAAACTAAATATTAATTAAAAAAATCTACATGATTTTAGGAGAATCCAAAAGTTAGTAGGAAACCTTTAAACTATACATGAAATTAACATGTTTTCAAAAGTGATTTTAACAAATTTAATTTAAATATATTTTACCAAACAAAAAAATGGTTAAAATTTTTTCCAAATGACTTTTTACACCGCTAATGCAATGCCAAACATAGCCTATGATATTTATTATAACTCGCATTTTCTTTATATATATTTATTTGAGAAATTATTTTAAATAAAAAAAATATTAAAAATATTTACAAATAATAGCAAAATATCACAAGTTTATTGGCGATAAACTGTGATAGATCACGATAGACTACTTACTATTTGTGTCTATCATGACACAGATAGACACAGATAATAATTTATCGTGATCTATCGCAGATAGGCAGTAATTTTTTACTATATTTATAAATATTTTGGTTCATTTTCTATATTTAAAAATAACTCTATTTATTTCATAATTTTTTTTTGGAAGATATTTATTTCTTAAATAGTTTCGTGTTAATTCATAAATAATGAGGCGTGACGTGGCCTCATTCCTCAATATTTTTAATGAGAAAGAATATCCATATAAAAAGGAAGGGGAATAAAGGGACTTTATAATTTGGAGAATAAAATTCATTTTCATGATAGGTACTATCAACTTCCATACAAGGCCAAAATATTGCTAAAATAAGAAGGTACTAGCTGAATTGCAAGAAACTGGTGAAAGGGCCCTATTATTTTTACCTTTTTGCTATTTAGAATATATACTTTCTATTTCATTTTTATATCACTATAATTAGGTGTGTCTATCGTATGATGACATATTTTTTAATATAACAAAATATTATTATCTATTAGTAATAGACATTAATAAATTATTATCTTCTATCATTGTTTATCATTTTGTTATATTTGTAAATAAATTGACTCATTTTGCTATATTTTAAAATAAATTCTTTTAAATTTTTTTTGAGAGAGTTTTGTTTCGTTAAATTTATACATAATCGATTTTCATACATGAATTAAAAGAGGATAATTCAAATCCTAGTTTTTGGTTGAATGGTATTACTTAAGAAAATAAAAATAATGAACATGAGCTATGATTGACACATTTACTATTGTTTCTGTTTTTTAGGTTTCAAATCTTAATCTTCTAAATTGTACTAAAATAAATAAAAGTGAATGTAATCAAGAATAACTTCCACCAGGTCTTAACTGTACCTTTTAAATTTTAAAGTTTTTAGCTTAGAAAATTCAAATATTTTAACAAATTGGAGAATTTGATGGTGCATAAATATTTATTGGATTTTATTCCATAAACCATAGAATTTTAGCAACTAAAGTACATGTAGTTAAAATTTAGCTTGACTTCAATTTTACCTTCATATTTTTTATTTGGTCCAGAAATGTATTAGTCTCTCCAGTTTTAAGCTTTCAAACTCAGTATTTAAAATGTGGGAGTTCTCAGTTTTACGGAAAATGATTGGTAAATATGAGTCATTTCTGGAAAAAATTATAAAAACAACAAATCCAAAAAATATTTAAATTAGTAAATGATTGTTCTACACTTTTAAATAAGTTAAAATGGTTATTATTTATATTATAATATATTCACAATTGATATATTATTTTATTTTATTTTGTGTTTCATGAATATTTTGACGAAGTAGAATGAAAATTTTGATTTGGGAAATTGTTTTAAATGGTAAAATTATTGAAAATATTTACAAATATAGCAAAATTTTACTTTCTATGTGATAGGCTGCAACAAACCTAGATAGTAGGGGTGTGCAAAAATCGAAAAACTGCCAAACCGGACCGAACCAAACCGAATCGGTTGGTTCAGTCTGATTTTTTTGAAGAATGGAGAACCACCGGTTCACTGAAGAGCAGAACCGAACCATTTGGTTCGGTCATCAGTTCATTCTCCTAAAAATTCGCAAAAAACCGAATTGAACCAGTCGAGAGAGATAAGAGTGATTGTGAGAGTGAGAGCGAGAGCGAGAGAGCAAGAGTGAGAGAGAGATAAGACTGATTGTGAGTGAGGAGCGAGAGCGAGACTCTTAATGCTCGATTAAAAATCGAACTGAACCAACCTAAACCAAATCAGGTTGGTTCGGTTCAAGAACCAAAACCGATGTGAACTGGTTTTCAACGGTTCTTCTTCATTGTGAATCGATAAATTTCGGTTTGGTTCATGGTTCGGCCCACACACTCCTACTAGATAAACTGTCTATCTGGATCTATTGCTAAAGCGATAGATAACTATCGCGGTCTATTACAGGTAAAAAGTAAAATTTTGCTATATTTGTAATTATTTTTAACAATTTTTCTAAATTTAAAAATATCCCTTTTGATTTACCCCTCATGTCGCTGTTAAACTCATGAAAACGTGAAAATATTGAAAAAATGTTGACATATTGATAGAATTTATTATCGTAATTTCTAGTTCTACTATTTACCTATGATAAAATAGGACATGATTTGTTTTAACGTTGAAGGTTAATAATCTATATATAAAAAAGTTAAAGATGCAACAATTTTACATTACTTGTTTGGTATAGAAATTTAGAATAATTAAAAGTTAAAGCATGTTCAATGGTTAAAGATCAATAAGGAAAAAATTTACAGATATAGTAAAATTGAAGAGCAAAATGAGCACTACAGGAGAACAAATATCGAAAAAATATAATAATAATAAATATAATGTGATATAAAAATAAATATAATATAATATCAAAATAACAAAAATTGGAAAATATAGAATTATGAAGGAAAATTGTTATTTCTAACCCAAAATTTTTTTTATGAAAAACTAACCTCTTTTTTAAAAACTTCTTTTTCTAACCCATTTTTCAACTTTTCAAAATTTCAGAGATAGGTCCCACATGGTGAAATGGCGTGAATACCCCAAAAACAATCTTCCTCAACTCTCAAACCACATCATCTTCTTCTTTGAGACCATCTTCTTCACTAGAGTCCAATTTTTTTTACAGTACTCTCTAATCGTCTAGAAGCGCAATAAGGCGTGTGCGAGTGGTAGTTTGTGGCAGCAACATTGATAGGCTAAGGAATGTATGGCCGAAGAGGGTTGCCACTGACGCATTGTGCGTGAAATCGACGCATAGGGGTACTTCGACACATTGAATAGTTGGTATGCGCACGCTTGAGAAGTAGTGAGTAGAGTGGGTGTGCGGGAGTTGCCGCATATCGAGGTTATCTGCACGTGTAGCTATGCAGGTGTGCGAGAGTTGCCGCATAGGGCAGTGCAGTGGGTGAGTGTAGGCTTGGTTACACGCCTAGTTGCTATGCACTCTACTTAGGGAATTGGCCAACCCAATTAGTGTTGGTGAGTTATTCCAAGTCTAATTTTGATCTAAGGATGTTAACGACTTAAGATATGATTTATGGGGATGAAAGGAAGTTACCTAAAGGAAATAAATTCTATTTTTCAGGGCAAGAGGAGTTATGGAATGTCACACCCCATCCCAAACTACCCTCCTGTAGCCCGTGATGGAGCGTGAGGACAACAGTCATCGACTTCCCGGTCGACTCCCGCTGTCGAACTTACTTTATTTTCCATTTAACCACACTTCCTAGGATGATGTTACCGTTAATTCTTGACAAACCTCGACTTCGACCGGCAACGGGAATTGTCATGCTACCTGAAAAGTGGAAAATATAGGAAAGGATGAGCTAAATAGCCTAGTGAGTAATGGTTTTGGAAATATTTAACTTTAACTATAAAACTGATCATAAAATAAACATTGTCAACAATGCGTAAAAAATATTGATTCAAATCATATTCAATAAAACAGTCAACAAGGCATCAAATCTTCTTTTGTTTTAAAATTTTCCTTAGTCAGGGCGGAGCAAGACTCAACGCACCCGACATCGAAAACAAATATTTACCTTAGTTGAGGCAGAGCAAAACTCAACGCACCCAACGTTGAAAACCTCTATGTGCACATAGGGATATCTCGAGATGCCCAAGTACCTTCTCCGAGTCCATCAATACTGGGTCCCTAGTCACAGGGTTGCCCACATGCTTTCTCAAATATCTCTTAGCATTGGGTCCCTTAGAAAACATTTTTAGAAATAGGTATGTTTCGCATAAACAGTTCATTGTAAACATTTTTCATAGAAAACAAACCGTTTTTCAATAAATAGCATCTTATGATCATGTTTTTCAACAACTCTTGGAAAATAGATAAAACATGCCTTCATGCCATAAAATCATATAATATCAAACAACATGCTTTTCAATAAACTCATTTCACACAACCAACATGCTCAATTGCTTTTTAACATAAATGCATGATATACATGTTGAAAACTCATGAATGCATTGTCACACCCCCTCCCGGATTATCCTTCATAACCCGAGAGGAGATGTGAAGACAGCAACCCCGACTCCTCTGTAAGGTTCACTGTCCAATCATTTTTTTTTACCAAAGATGACCCAGACGAGGTTCTTGCATAGGCAAAGCATCCCGAATTCGCTTGCTACCTGGAAAATTAGAGAAAACATAGGAAAACGTGAGCTAAAGCCCTGTGAGTGACTGGTTTGGTAAAACTATCTTTTATTCGAAAACAGGCATGTTACAGTAATACGCATTAAAACAAGATTTAACACGATAATTCAACAGAAACAGATTTTCCTCAAAACTTTATCAATCTCGTAGATCTGTTTCAAATCAATAGAATCGTTTTCCAGAATGATTTAACAGAAAACCGTTTGGTTTTTCAATCTTTTCCCTTAGTTGAGGCGGAGCAAAGCTCAACGCTCTCAACGTCGAAAACAACCTTAGTTGGGGGTAGAGGTGGCTCAACACACCCAACGTCGAAATCATCCCTGGCTCGATGCGGAGCAAACTCGACGCACTAGCCAGATTAACCTCTATGTGCACATAGGAATATGGCGGGTTGCCCATGTACCTTCTCATGTCCTTGAGTACTGGGTCCCGGGGAAACTCACGAGCCTTCTTGTGGAGATAAGCACTGAGCCTCCTCTTAAACATTTTATCAATCAGTTTGAATAAATCATTCATATGAAACCTTTTATAGAAAAAAGGATGTTTCTTGATAAACCATATCTTGCAACATGCCTTTCAATACAGTAAAACAATCAGATAAAACATGCCTATTAAACAATATGATCAAACATCATGCGTTTCATGAAATCAGTTAACACAAAACCATATCACATAAGAACATTTTCAACAAAGTTCAGTTTTGAAAGAAGAAGAGAGTCACTCACGATTACTTAAGAGATTTCCTCTTTTCCTTCAAATCCCTGTCTTCTCGAGCTACTTGAACGCAAGGTTGAGCTTCTAGCCCGCAAACTATCTCTAGTAACCGGTTGGACGCAACCCTGCCCTTAAACGCAAGGTGCAGACTAACTCTTCTTACTCTTTCGGATGCGTTGACCTTCCTTGGACGCAAGGTCTAACTCGAACGCATCGCAGTATTCACCTTAAATGTTGAATTCGTGTAAAACGCAAGGCTCACCCTATTTGACGTAAGACAACTTCTTTAACACCAGATGACTTAAGTGTCAAGAATGTCTTCCTCCTTGGCTGCAGACTTTCTCTTACAGACGCAAGGGTTTTCTTCCTTCAGCCTTCTTTCTCTCTTTCTCTCAAGGATTCTTACCACTGATTTCTTCGTCATTACTTTTCCCTCAAGGTCCTATTTATAGAGGGCTTGTCATCCTACCTCTCTTCTTTTGCTGCCACTTGTTTGCCACATGTCATGTTGCATGCTTAATTAATCATACATTAATCCAAGCGTCACCTTGCATGAGATACTTAGCATGCCTTCTAACACCTCCTACTTGATAAGGTGTCACAACTATGTGTAGCCACCTGGCATATAGGCTTACCTTATGCGTCCATTATGTTCCAATACACAACTACCCAATCAACTCTGTGTTCCTATGCGTTCATGGAACTTTCTTCCAGATTTAACTTCTCTACTCTCTTTTACTACTCTCAGCTTTACTACCTTTATTTCCACTTCTCCTTGTACAAATTCTAAATGCATACTACTATGCGTTTCAGCTTACCATAAAACATCATACATCAATCTTAATCGCATGCTATATGCGTTCAACTCCCTCTTCTTATACTCGTTCCTAGCTACAAATCCCTCTTTCGTACAATTATACCCTTCTGACAATGTGGTTTACCCTTGACTACCACATCCAACTCAAGTTCTTTCTTTATGCGTTTACCCTCTTGCATTCATCTTTACTTCATCCCACGTCCACGATCATCTTCCTTTAAGGTAACTTGGTTTTCCTTCTATGAGTTCTTGAGTCATATACCAAGTTTATTCCTTTAACCATTTCCTTCTTTAACTTCTTCCTATGCGTTTACCCGAGATCGTGGTAACATTGTCCATTATCATGAAGTTAAGCTTTTCAGCGTATAACTTAATAACCAATGGTAGCCACCATCGACCCATAAACCCCTCGTCGCATAGCTAATAGCTATCTTTAACACGGAACTCCTCAACGCATAGCTAATAATTTCTCACCATACAACTTCCTCAACGCATAGTAAGACCTTACTAATAACTGAAGTCCTACTAGCATATAATAATCCTTTAACGTTTAACATCTCATAGCACTTTAACGCTTAGCGACCCCTTTTGCACTTGCTGCACTAAAGAACTTCCCGATCAACACAATGATCCTTTATAGTAAACCTTCAGCGCATAGTTGTTGTCCATTTCATGGCTTATCAATTTATTATTATCCTTTAGCCTATCGCATACAACTATTCTCCAATTCAAGGTATTCTTCTCAATGTAACGTAAGTTGAATACAACCTTTGGTCAGGCTCCTTCCTTACTTCCAAACGCATAATAACACCTTTAAATGCCTGACATACCTATCAAAATAACAACTCTTCCATCTTTCTACGGCAATAGTCTACTTTCTTCTTTTTACACTAGATTCCCATGCTAGGCTTACCAACGCATAGCCGTAATCCATACTCAGTTCTTGTTCCTTCACCTCCATTCACTATTGCTCTATACAACACTCAACGCATTACTTTCCTTAAATAACTATTCCTTCACCTCCATGCAAGGAATCATGAGAATTCTCATAGCTTAATAATTTCTAAAATTAAGTATAACCATGTGTTTTCCTCTTCCTGCTAACTCTTGTGCCCCTTTTTAAATCCTCAATATTAACTATTACATGCGTTATAAATTATCCATCTATGCGTCAGCCTGATTTCCAAAAATATGTCTACTCTTTTCTTAATACCATTCATCTCAACGCACAGAATTTATTGGCCATAATTCAGTAATTACACAATCTTAACTTTTCGTTTAAAAGTTCCGCTAATCCACATACTTTTATCCTTTATCCTTACTAGTCATATGAATACTTAGGTTTTTGGAGATAGGGTATTACACGCATAATCATATTCCAAAACCATTGATATTAATCATAGAGAACACATTCATATTTTGAAAACATTAGTGTTACTCACAAGCTTAATAATCGCTCCAGGGAAGTTCCCTTTCCTTCCTTCTAATTCTCTTTCCCGAGCTTCTTGGACGCAGGGTTTTTAAGTTTGAAATGCAAAGTAACCTATTTTCCCTTCAGATAACTCAGTTGAATGTGACTCTACACCTTGAACGCAAAGCTGATCCCTTAAACGCAAGGTGCAACCTTCCAACAAGCTCTTCTGGCTTCACCCCTTGGACGCAAGGTTCTATCTTAAACACAGAATCGATCTTGGATGCAAGGTTCACCTTGAACGCAGAGTTGATATCTTAAACGAAAAACAACTTGTTGAACGCGAGGTAGCTAGGTTGTTAGGAACACCTCATCTCTTGGCCGCAGACTTCCACTACGGACGCAAGAATTACTCTTTTCAGCCTTCTCTCTCTCTCCTTTCTCTCAAGAACTCAGACTTAATGATCATCCCTGCTTCTTTTCCCTTAAGGTCCTATTTATAGCTTTGGGATAGAGGGCTTGTTATCCATCTTCTCCTCTCTTTTTGCCATTTGTTTGCCACCTGTCATGCTGCATGGTCCGACATGCAACCTTACACCTCCTCCTCATAAAGTGTTAAGTTTAAATGAAACCATGTAACCTTTATAAACTTATCTTATGCGTTTGACTTTTTCCGAGATACGAACTATGCATACAACTTAGTGCCCTTATGCGTCCATTTAATTCTCTTTAAGGTTTTAACCTTTTTAGTCTCTTTCTTCCTCCCGGCCTTCCTACTTTTGACCAGGTTTCTCCCTTGCATACTACCATGCGTCTGTGCCTTAACCGCACACTACCATGCGTCCATCACTTCTTTCCTTATGTCCATATCTTAGCTACAAGCCCTTCTCTTGAGTGATAAACATCCGACTATGCTTGTTATTCGGTTAACCAAAATCATCTCAAGATCTTCCTTCATGCGTTTGTACTCCATGCGTTTATCTCTACTTTGTTATGCGTCCATGACTTTCCTTCCATCCTTAAGGATCCCTTGATTGTCCCTCTATGCGTTTTTGAGTTGTAATCCAAGGTTATACTTCCAACCTCTTCCTTATGCTTAGCCATTTCCTCAATGATAAATCTAGCATACGTTCATCTCCGGCTTCCTTCCTTTAGACTTACTTCTCAACCCTCTAAATTATCCAAGACTCAACAAAATCTCCCTTGATGGAAGTCATGCATTTACCTTAAATTACAATAGCATCTTTCCTTGATTTCACCTTATGCGTTTTATCCTTCTTCCCGAGACTTAGATTTCCTTTCAATGCACCACTACCCAGTTGTAGTCCTCTTGCTCATATGTCCTACTTAAGCCAAGCTTACATCTACTTCCTTAATTACCTCCTATGCGTTCACCTCTTTCCCCCAAGCTCTCGGATTTCCTTATAATACTTCAACACTTACCCATTTTCTTTTCCACAATGGTTACCTTTATCATGCGTTTTCTTAGTCTTGGCCATGCGTCCAACATGGTCTCTTACTTACCAAATATGCGTCCAACTCAACTAACTCCCGGCTATGCTTTTAACTCTTTCCATCACTTGGTGAGATTTCCTTTCTTTTCCTTAGATAGATCATACTTCCAAGCTTAAAAACATAGTTGCGTTCTCCTAGTCTGGTTATTCTACTTAGAAGAATTCTTAACTTTAAGAATTACTTCAATTCCAAGATCCGGAAATCACTCAAAGCAACCTTCCAATCTAAACCTTCTAATCCAAACCTTCTAATCCAAACTTATCTACAACTTACTCTTAACCCTATACTTAAGCACAAACCTCTCTTTCCTTTAAGTTCAACGCATACTCATTCCTATTTTGGCAACATTTCTTGGCCAACTCCACAAACTTGTGATCCAATACCACCTCTCTTGTGTTACTTATTTTCTTTATAAGCTCTTAAATGCATAGGTTTAAAAGTAGAGTGTTACAAATCTACAATCCATTTGGGACCCAGCAAAAGAGTGAGTTACAATGTGTTTTTAAGATAAAAAGTTGATTATTTTCTTAATGTTTTTCTAAATAATGTTATCTTAACGCATGATTCGTATGATGATTTAGAAGCTTTACCAAGCATGTTTTTTATATGAATTGAAGAAGCTTGATGAACAACACAATTAGCTTAAATGTTTAAAGGTTACCTAAACTACCTATGATGAATTTTTTATTGAGCGAAGTATGACTTCTTAAAGCTTGAATGTACCCTAAAATGTTATATATGGGATCCAGTACTAAAGGACAAGGAGAAGGTACTTGGACAACTCAGATTATAAGGGGACCCAATACTGAAGGATGATAAGCACTTGAAAAGTGCTTATTATTCTCTCAAATTAAGGGAGTTTTATATTAGATTTCACTTGTTTGCTAGTGTTTTTCAGGTTAAAACGAGGAAAATTAGAAGAAACGACTGAAAGATCAAAACCGAGCAAGAATATGGAGAAAAAGTGCTGAAAAACGCATCCTTGCTTGAAACGCATGATGCGCCGCGACGCTAAGGCAGCGCTGCTGCGGCGCTGAAGCAGAAACGCATCAGCATGGACGCAGAGTAGCAACGCGGCGCTGGGAAGACGCTGCCTCGACGCATCCTTGAAGAACGCAAGACAGCGTCACGGCGTTGGGACGGCGCTGCCGCAGCGCTAAAACCCGAGAGCAACTTATTTTTGGCCGCAACCCTAGCGCAGCGACGTTATGCGTCAGCGCCGCGGCGCTAGCGTTAATTAAAACGAAAAGTTTGTATTTTAGGTCAAATTTTGGGCGGCCAAACTCTATAAATTTAGGGGTTTTCAGCAGCCAAAAAGGGGGAGAAATATCAAGAAGATCAAGAAAGTTGCAGAACAAGAGAACGATCCGAAAAGGTGAGAATTAAGCTAGAGTTCCAAGAGTGAGTTAGCCGCAAGGAAGAGGAAAAGAGTTCGAGATAGTTTTGGTGCCCTTCGAAGTCCGACGCGAGAGCCAAGGAGTTCGTGACGGTGCTGCCTCAATCAAGAACCTCTTTTCAGTAGAGTTTCCCTATTCTTTACACTCTTTCTTTGATTCTTTTTGATCAATATGTTGCTTTACGCTATGAGTGGCTAAACTCTTTGGTTTTAGGGTTTTTGATGAATTATTTGTAAACTCATGGTTTTGTTCAAATAAATATACTTTTCATTGTTATTGTGTTTAATTCTTGAAGATTGGCCACCTTCACATGTTAGATTAGATGTATGAATCGAGAGATTATATGTTTAATTTGATCTATAACAATGAATTGTTGTTAATCTATCACGAGAGTAGTTAGGTTTACAATGAAAGTTGCTAAAGACTAGTTTTAATGCCATGTAATTTTGTATTGGTTTTAAGAGATTAACTATCAATCAAGTTGCATGAGAAAGAGTTGTCTTTGAGAGAAGATAACTTGGAATTAAGTTTCTAGACTTAGGCATAAGAATTAAATCCATGAAATCCATAATTTTGCATGATGAAACAAACAAGGATTTGAAACCCTAGAACTCTCTTTGACTCTTGCAATTCTCCCTTTGATATTTTCTTGCTTGATTTTTTTTTTCCCAAAAACAAAAGTTGAATTCCAATCCTCAAATAAAATTGATTCAATTATGGAATAGCTAAATAACTTAAACCTTCCCAATTGGATCTCTAGTGGAAACGATACTCGGACTTAACCGTTTTATATTATAACTTGACCCGTACACTTGCGGTTGTTTGTGAGTGCCAATGTGGGCGAATACTAAAAGTTGTAGGTGATCTAAAGCATGAAAGGAAGAAACCACCTTGGGATCCACCGTGATTCGTGAACCCCGTCTAGCTAGAAGACGTTAAACCAAGCGCTTATTGGGAGGCAACCCAATTTTATTGCTTTCTTTACGTTTCTTTTTATTTTATTTTCAATAAATCTTGGAGTCACTCATATGCTTTATCTCTCAGGAACTTGGTTTATCACACAAAGTACTCCTTACACCAAGCCTGTTTGGTGGCTTCCCGCTTGCTCCCAAGCTTTCTCTTTCCATGTTAGATGCTCTTATGCATTGGGACAATGCTTGATTCTAAGTTTGGGGTGGGAGGTGTCTTTCGTACTTTTGTGTGTTTTCTTATCCTGCTATGCATGTTTGTGAAGGTTTTAATGATCATATGCATGTCAATTTTAAAAAATTTTGAAAATTTTGGAGCTTTCAAAGTTAATGGGAATGTTGTTTATGGTTGTGTGCCTTGATGTTGATTGTCCATGATGAGATTCGAATTTGCATGATAGATGACTTATTGTGAAAATAGAATAGCACTATCTTGAGTTAAATTCATTTAAGTCCCTCTTAAAATCTCTCATATTCTTGCGCATGTAGCCATTTTAATTTAGAATCTTTAACTAAAAAAAGGATTAAGTTGGGTGTATTTGGTTGTCACTTCGAAAGTCCCCACCGGTTAGAGAGTGGAAATGCATGATAGCTTATAATCTTAGACTAAGGAAAAAGAAAAGAGTATACATGCCTTGAGAAAAGAAAAAAAGTGTACACAAAATGTATGAGCTTTATTTGTCTATCTTTTTAAATGATAAACTTGTAATGAGTATGCATGGATAGGGGTAAAAAGAGCTGCCTTTGCTGTGATTAGTAAGGATGCCTGGAAATTGACTAGGTACGAGTCCCTATAGTGAATGTGTGAAAGCTAGTGCCTCTAGGTAAAAGAATGCAAGTTTGGGGCCATGAAAAAAAAAATGATTGAAAGGCACCTTAGTGGACATATTACTCACTTGAAATGTATGAAAGTTTGAAGATTGGTGCATGAGCTAGAGTAGGGGGAAAACTAAAGAAACTCTCTTAAGTCCTAATTCGAGTTTTAGTATTGTAAATTGTACGAGACTTGCATACACACACATGGGAGATAGCAAGATTTGGCCCTGAATGATTATAACAATATAGACATGCTTGCATGTTTCTACTTAAGCTCTAAATGCTATTCTCTGAGACATGAGTCAATTGCACACTTTTTTATCTAAACTCCCTATTATTTGATTTTATTCTTTGCTCACGACTAGCAAATCTCTAAGTTTGGGGTGTTGATAAGCACTTGAAAAGTGCTTTCTATCCTCTCAAATTAAGGGAGTTTATATTAGATTTCACTTGTTTGGTAGTGATTTTCAAGTTAAAATGAGGAAAATTAGAAGGAAAGACTAAAAGATCAAAACTGAGCAAGAATACGGCGAAAAAGAGCTGAAAAACTCAAAAGAGCGAAATTTGGGATAGCGCCGTAGTGCCTGGACGGCGTTGCCATGGCGGTAAAATCCCAACGCAACGTTCTGGACGCATCATAGCACCGCGGCGCCGAGCAACATTCTGAACGCATTACAACGTCACGGCGCTTGGACGGCGCTGCTGCGATGCTAATGCCCGAGAGCAATAATTCTGAACGCATCACAGTGTCGCGGTGCTTGGACCGCGCTGCCGTGACACTAAAACCCGAGAGCAATAATTTTGGACATAACCCTAGCGCCGCGACGTCAGTTTTCCTTAAATGAAAAATTGTTATTTTTGGTAAATTTTTGGGCGGCTAACTCTATAAATTTGGGGGTTTCTAGCAGCCCTAATCATCAAATCAAATCAAAAATCAATCAACCACCAATTTACAGACCTAAAGAGGCACAAAAAGAAGAGAATTGAGTGAGAGTTCATAAAAGAGTTCAAGGAGTGAGTTAGTTGCAAGGAAGAGGAAAAGAGTTCGAGATAGTCGTGGTGTCCTTCGAATTCCGAAGTGAGAGCCAAGGAGATCGTGACGGTGCTACCTCAATCAAGAGCCTCTTTTCAGTAGAGTTTCCCTATCTTTACACTCTTTCTTTGTTTATTTTGCTTAAACATGTTGCTTCAAGCTATGAGTGGCTAAACTCTCTAGTTTTAGGGTTTTGATGATTTGTTTATGAATTTATGTTGATCTTGTAGACTTTCATGGTTTTGTTGGAATGATTATGCTTTTCATTATTATTGTGTTTAATTCTTGTAGATTGGCCATCTTCACATGTTAGGTTAGATGTATGATTGAGAGATTGTATGTTTAACTTGATCTATAACAATGAATTGTTGTTAATCTATCACGAGAATAGTTAGGTTGACAATAAAGGTTGCTAAAGACTAGTCTTAATGCCATGTAATTTTGTATTGGTTTCAGGAGATTAGTAATCAATCGAGTTGCATGAGAAAGGGTTGTTTTTTAGAGAAAATAACTTGGAATTAAATTTCTAGACTTAGGCATATGAATTACCATAAATTCCATGAATTCTATACTATTGCATGATGAAATAATCAAGGATTCATTACCTTAGAACTCTCTTTGACTCTTTTGTTTCTCACTTTAATACTTGCCTTATTTGATTCATATTTTCCATAACTCATAATATTCAATTTCAATCCTCAAATAAAATTGATTCAACTCTTGAATAGCTAAGTAACTTAAACCTTCACAATTGGATCTCTAGTGGAACGATATTCGGACTTAACCGTCTTATATTATAACTTGACTCGTACACTTGCGGTTAACACTAAAAGTGTCCATCAGATGGTGTGACAAGTCATGCATACCACCTTGGAAGTTGAAATATATACAAACTAATGAAAAACCACAAAAATGAAAACCGGTATTTTTAGGACTATTACCACGCAATAGGTAAAGAACACCTATATAGGTAATCATTACCTATTTTTAAAAGTTTATTTTTTATTTTTATAAAAAATTAGTTTCTCTCTTCCATGTTTCTCATTCTCCTCATTCTTCTTCTTCCATCTTCTTTGATTCTCCCTCATTTCTTCTTCTTCTTCTTTTTTATTTTTTAGTTTTTTTGCTACCTTCTTTTCTTCGTTCAACTCATTGATTACATAAAATCGAAGAAATCAACCGTTCGAATGAGTGGTTGGTCGATCGGTGATACCAACTTCGTCAAAACTAACTAACAACAATTGATATAACGGTAGCGAATGCTGGTTTGGGCCTAAAACTAACTCCGGTCATGAACTGATGATCACCCTCCTACTCTTCACATCCAAGAGGAACATCATGTATACTTCTTTTTCCAATTTTCAATTGAAGAAAGCTTCTTAATATCTGATTGTTGAAGACCCCCATCAATGGTAGTTGCTAGAGGTAAGATAATTCTTATGATGTTGAGTTTAGTAATAGGTGCAAATGTTTCTTGGTAGTCAATCCCATAAGCTTGTGTCAATCCTTTAGCAATAAGTCTTGACTTCAATCTTTCAATGTTCCCATTTGCTTTATACTTTATTGTAAAAATCTACTTACATCCAATAGTTTGCTTCCCACTAGGTAGATTTATCACTGTCCATGTACCATTTTTTTCAAGTGCTTTAATCTCATATGAACGGTAAAACATACTTTCATTTCTAAGCACCTAACCTAAGTATGTAATATTGTTGTGAACTTATACACACTTCCATGTCTAGATTGGTTGGAGAAGTGGAGGGAAGCCGAGGAAGATAGACTTGTGGATTAAGTTGAAAGTACGTTTGGTGAGTCTAATTTTAAATCCTTATGAGATAAATCAAGCTTAGAACCTATTTTGACATGTCAACTATAATATAAAAGACTAAAGAAGGATGTCACCATTTGAACCAAGGTGAAAGGATGCTATTAAGGATTATTATTATTACTAGCATAATTATTATTATGCTGCTAATATTAAATGGAAAAAAATTTGGGAGTAATGAATTGAGTTTATGGATTAATAAAAGAAAAAGAGAGAAAAAAAAAGGAAGTGGAGAGAGTGAGTTGGTTGGGGTGATGAAAAGGTGAAACCAATTGCTTTGGTGACTTGCATTTTTCATCAAAACCTAAATAAACTCAAAGTTTCTTAGCTTAGCATCAAAAGGGAGAAAAAGAAGAAGATTCAGGTGGTTTGGAGTGGAAATTTTGAAGTAAACTTGGTGAAATTTGAAGAGAAGGTGAAGCTGTTCTAGAATCCGAGTAATCTGCACTGATTGTGATGTTCAAATGATAGTAAGCTGTAGAGATCGAGTTTGGAGCTGAAACTTTGAGGTTAGTAAGTTAACTCATTCGTTAATAATTTTTGTGAAGGATGTTTGAGCTGAATGTGAAGGGAAACAGGCGAAATTGTAGGTAGAAATGACTGGTTCGATTTCTCGAGTAATCTGGAGCAGGGTGGAGCAAATTTGAGTTATTCGTCAAATGAAGGGGAGTTAGACCCTGAAATTTGTAGGTATGCTAGTAAACTCACTTCTCTACAAGTTTTTAAGAGGAAGGAAATTCTAATTTAGGCTGGAAGTACAATTTCAACAGTTGGAAGTGAAGACAGAAGCTTGGGTGAGATAGGTATCACTGGAGTGGACAGCGACACTAAGGGCATGAAGGTGAGCAGCGAGACCAATCTCGCTAAGTCTCTCTCGCCATTTTTATCTCACAAATCTCGCTGGTCTTGCTAGTCTCGCTGGTTGCTAGGTTTTGCTAGTACAAATCTCGCTGATTTGTCTAGTCTCGCTAGTTGGTTGGTCTCGCTAGTGATTGATCTTGCTAGTGAGCTTTACATTAATGCTTAAGGCATATTTGTTACACCTTAATGGGAATCCTAAGGAAACTAACAGCAGAAATTATGTTATTTCAGGTCGAGAAGAGCTAGGGAAGGTTTATAACCTATTAAGGGCCCAAGACAAGTTGTGGGTGACAATTTTTATTCAAAATAAGTTTTATCTTATACAAAGTTTTCATTATGCTCAAGTATGTTTGTAAGCATGCTTTAATGTTTATATTCTCACAAGTCTTATTGTGTAACTATGACTAAAAGTATGTTTGACACCTGTTTTCCTTAAATGTTTTGGAATAAATATGAGTTTTCCGGCATGAGAATATTATATGATTTGCACTGGAAATTATTCGAGAGCATGCTAGTTGTTATACAAGTTTTACAAAAGGCATGCTGTTTTTATTAATTTTCAACTATATGGAAGCATGATATTTGATGGTGGATTTGAGAAGTTTTGAGATATCATAAACTCGTGTTTATTATCATGTTATTTACAAAAGCATGTTAGTTTTTTTTTTCAAAGTAATATAAAAGGTCCCCAATGCCGAAGCACTCGGAGAAGACATACGGGCAACCTGAATATAGAAATGTCCCCAATATCGAAGGACACAGAGAAGACATATAGGCAGCCTAAATCTTATATATGGGACCCGATACTAAAGAATTTGAGAAGGTATACGGGCAACCCAGGTTATGATTCCTATGTACACATATAGATATATTCGATGTTGTTATGTTAAAATTACTCCACACAACTAAGGTTATTTGACGTTAGGTGTGTTGAGATTACTCCACCCAACTAAGGTTGTTGTCGATGTTGAGTAGCGTTGAGCTCCGTTCGGCCTCAACTAAGGAATTCTTTCAAACTTAAATTTAACTTTATGATTTTTTATGATGAATTGTTTACAATTTAAATAATGTTTATCGAGCATGTTTTGCTGAACTCGATGATGAGCTATTTACTGGTTATCACTGGTCTTCGAGCATGATTTTATTGTATACTTGAATTAAGTAAGGATTTCCTAAACTCGTCACTCACTGGGCAACCTAGATCATGTTTTTCTTTGTTTTTTTTGTTCCAGGTAGCGAGTGATTCTGGGGCGCTTAGCCTACACAACAACTCGTCTAGGCCTGCCACTAGTGGGTGTACATTTTAAACAATTATGCTTAAGACATGTGTTGTATAATATGGAGGGTTAAGGAGTGGGAGCTCGTAATCATTATATGTTACTTTTATGTTTGAATGGAAGTATTTACTTGTTTGCTAGCTTATCCTAAGTTTGAGGTTAATGTTCGATTATGATTTATAACTGTTTATTAGGTGCTTGGTCAAGTTTTGATGATTGAACAGGTTGACAGTAGATGTCGTAAGAGAGTCGATGTTTGTTGTTTTCACATTTTTTCCTAGGTTAAGAGGGTGCCGGGGAGGGGGTGTGAAATGAACATTATCAATAATGGAAACAAATGCTCGATATGATTCCGATAATCCTTTATTATAAGAAACATAGTTCCCTATGGGATGCTATTGGAAGAAATTTATTTTCTTTTCGATTTGAGATTTCATGGCTTGTTGCACATAAATAGAAATTATAACTTCTATACTAAGATGCGTTGAGAATTACTCAAGTATGATCATGAATAAGCAAGTTTTCCTATAAAAGCTCAAGTATAAGCTCTTATAGGTTTCCTGGTGAGTCCAAGGTTGAACGCAGGGATTTGTAATAACTAGGCGTTGAGAATAGATGCATGACTATGCGGTGAACTATACATGTAATATGTGCATGAGTTGTATGTACTTAAAACTATACATAAAGAATGAATAAAATTTCCTACAACTAACAATGAGGTGGACGCAGCGAGGTTAGTCAAATGTCATTTAAGTGTCAGATAGCATGCGTTGAGAATGAATGAAGCCATGTGATAAAAATAGAGTTAACGTAGGAGCTAGTTGTTACTTAAGCATATCCAAGTATAATTACATACCTACAAACTGAGTTTATGAATCCATCTCTCGATGTTTCAACGCCACATTAATCTTATCTCTAAGACGCATGATAAGTTTGCGTTAGCAAAAGATGAACTACATCTCTGAACCTCATCTAGTCTTGATAAATGCTAAAGATTAACCATCTACTCTCTCAAGCTAGACAGTCGTGCTTGTTACATTTGTTTGTTAGACAATGCTATGCAAGCTAATGATATGTATTCATCAAGATGTAACATACTTAGTATTGCTTTAGATAAAAAAAACTAGCTTCTAACATCTAACTCATTTAATATGCAAACACATGTTGTAAAGTATTTAATATGGAAATAAATGGAAGAAAATCGTCAATCGAACTTATATTAAGAAAGTAAACCATTCGCTTGAATTCATTAACAAAACATAAGTAAGAAGAAGGGAAATGGAAATAAAATAGAAATGAAAGACGTCAAGCCGCCACTGGCAATGTCTTGCTTTGTGGAGGCTTCAGATGGTAGCTGTCTAATCCATAAATGGCATAGGGTGAAGGTTCTCACTCACTGGGAGACGACTCTGAAATTTCTCAGAATCCTTCTAACAGGAGCTTGCAATGGAGGCTGGTTATGGTGAGGGAGAATTTGTGCAGAGCTTTCACCTCTTGAACTCGTTTCTCTCCTCTCTTTTGAATGGAGAAGCTTTGGGCTATTTATAGGCGTTGAAAAGTTGAACTCATGATGACCTGACACCTTTACATTAAATTCCATGCCCTGCTGCGCAGACTTTTCACATTGTCGGCCCATTGGTCTGTCAAGATCTCATAACGTGTTATCCTTTTGCATATTGACATGACAGCTTTTGCCCAGACGTCTATATCTACCTTTTCTCAACGCATGATCTCAACGCATGGTCTCGACGCATGGGTTTCCACTTCTTCTCGCAGCAGCTTCCTCTTTAGTACTTGGGTTATTTGTGCTTCTTTTCTTCTTAATCCTGCGTTAAGAACAGAAAAGCTCATAATTTTTCAGGTATTTTCTTTTGTAAATAGTGCCAACGCATGGTAATACATTTTACATCATTCAACTACCAAAATCATGTGTTTAGCTCTAAAGTTACTCTAATTAATTCAAATAGTGACTATAATAACTTGTATTTCTACAAGTTATCAGATGCATGGTACAACTCTTGACTCCTTTCCTAACTGTTATTGATAACTCTAAATTATTAGCCTCTGATCCTACTATTTTCCAACTTACCTTCATCCTCACTTATGCAGTGTTCATTGTAAGAAGAGGTTGATTTAGACATTTGGGAGGGTTGATTTGTTTCATAACCTAGCCTATTTTCATTAGCTTTTGAGGAAATGACATCTAAATTTGTTTTTGGAGGAACTGGAAGAGGCACCCGTATACTTGAAGAAGTGGAAGGATGAGGATGGAGAAGATGTAATGAGGTGACCGATTCAGGTTTAGGTTCAGTCTTAAGTAAAAATGCCCTGATTGAAGTGAATTGTCATGCATGTTCTCCCCATGACAACTATTTTTATATAAAATGGTTGATGCAAGCTGCAAGTGCATGGGTCAAGTTATAATATAAGACGGTTAAGTCTGAATATCGTTCCACTAAGAATCCAATTTTAGGTTTAATTTACCTAGCTATTCTAGAGTAAATCAATTTTATTTGAGGATTCGAAACCGAGTTTTTGTTGTGAAAATATTAAAATCAATAAAGAAAGCAAGTAAAGTTGAAAAATCAAGAGTTAAAGAGTGTTCTAGGGTATTGGTTCCTTATTTAATCCATTATGCAAAATTTTAGGTTCCATGAAATTAATTGTAAATTATATGCCTAAGTCTAGAAACTTAAGTTTGGATTATTTTCTATTAGAAACGATATTTTCTCATGAAACTTAATTGATTAATAACTTTTTGAAACCAAATTAAATCACATGGCATTAAGTTTAGTCTTTAGCAACTTTCATTATTAACCTACATATTTCCATGAGAGATTAATAACAATTCATTGTTATAAGTTCGATTAAACATGTAATCCATCATATTGAAGATCTAACCTAACATGCATTAATGACCAATCAACAAGAATTAAGTACAATAACAATGAAAATCTTATTATTTACCACAATCCATGAAAAGGTCTAATATATTAGCATAACTTCATAAATAACCTCAATACCCTAAAACTAAAATGTTTAGCCACTGATAGTTTTAGACAACATCATGACATACAAATCTCATAATAAAATGTGTAAAGAATGAAAGAATAAGAAAACTCTACCGTCAAAGAGCCCCTTGATTGAATGGAACCACCAAGACTACTTTGATTCGCACCTTAGGAACTCGAACAACCTCCAAAATTACTCTCAAACTCTTTTCTCTCTAAAAAGCACTCAAAAAGTGCTTTTATTGCTCTCAAATTAGGGATTTTTTTTATTAGGTTTCATGTGTTTGCTAGTAGTTTTCAGGTAATTATGAAGAAAATAAATGTTGAAGACCAAAAGAACCAAACTGAGCCAAACTGGACGAAAAATATAAGAAAAAAATGCAAAAACCTCAAAATAGGGCAGCTTCGTAGTGCTGTAGGTCCAAGAGCATCAAATTTAGGACAAGGTGAGAGTGTCGCAACACTGAGGAGGCAGTATGACACGATGTTAGGGGGTAGCTTTACATGATGGTTAATGTCGCCACACTGTCCTAAAGCTCTGCGATTTCAACTTTTCTTTTTTGAAAAATAGTTACTTTTGGAAAGATCTTGGGCTGCAAGTTTGGTAAATTCTATAAATCGAGGCGTGATCATCAACCCTAAACACGAAATTTGAGAGCCTCTAAGTGTGAGTTTCCTACAAAAAGAGAGAGAGAGAGAAAGAGAGAGAGAAAAGTGTTCGAGCGAGATTTTGGAGGTCGTTTGTGTTTCCGAAGTGACGATCAAAAGAGTCTTGCCAGCTTCCACTTAATCAAGGGTTTTTGACAATAGAGTTTGTCTTATTCTTTCATTTTTTTTCTACTCTTTTTATGCTAAGATTTATCTTAAATTATGTTGTCTAAGGCTATGAGTGGTTAAATTCTCTAGTTTAAGATACTGATGAACTATTTATAAAGTTATGCTAACGTTGTAGACTTTTCATGGATTGTTGTAAATAATATGAGAAGAAAACTAACTACTAGAAAGAAAAGAAGATAACAATAAAGACTTGTCCTAAATGCTAATAAGTCTGAATCATAATTGAGAAGATGAAGTCTAGATCATAGTTTAGCACTGCCAATTGTCTTCTCTGATTCCAAATCCTGAAAAACACATGAGCTTGAATGAAATTTAGTCACACAAGTAAGATCACGTGTCTATGTACTTATTGAGAGTAAATTACAGTCTAAGTTAGGCACATGTAAAATGGAGTTAACATATAAACTTTGAGTAACTAGGCTGAACTTGTTCCCCTCAATTTGAGCTTGTTCTATGATTTTATGTGTTTATTCTATAATTTTAAAGGTATCGAGCATCTAGAGGGTAAAATTGACCACCAGGGCGAGATGCAACATAAAACGTACCAAAAGAAAGCTTCGTGCATCAACCAAGGAGAAAGATGAGAAATTACAAAGATTGCTCCTATGTAGTGCCAACCATGGTTTCCGGAAGCTTCACATTTTTGTAGTGATGTAGTGCCATCATAGAGTGTTACGGTGCTTCGAACTTTGATGGAATGCAAGTGTTGAGCAACACTGGACCAAAGGCCCTAGCATTGTGACACTTTGCTGCTGTTATTTAAGCAAACTTTTCCAAATTTAGGTCATACGATCTTGGGATTGCAGCATCTAGCTCGACTTCTATGTATTTTCCATTCCCAGCTTTAGTTTTCTAATATTTTCATTCTTTCTATGTTGGATTTGATCTTGGCATACCATGAGTGGCTCAAGTAAGCACATTTTAGCTTAGGGTAGGATTGAAAACCCATTATCTTGGTTGGAAGATGTGGTATTTACCGTTGCTTGTTGAATGTTTATCGTTTCTTGAATGTGACTAAATTTCTACGGATTGAATTAGTTTATGAACTGGCCATTCTTCATTCTTTCTTGGTTGGGCAAGAGGGAGATGCATTTATGTGTGTTAGTCTAAAAAGGGTGATAACACTTGAAATGTGCTATCTCCCTCAACTTAACTCGGGATCGTTGTGCTATTTAATGAGTTTAATATATTCTTTTAGAGGTCTCAAGTATATAAGAGGTAGAACCAACCTCTAATGCCCTTTCCTGGGTCAATTCGAGATAATTAGGAAGTTCAAACCCACAACCGGGCATGAGAGTCAATATTGCATCATGAAGGGAGAAGAGCCCTTTTTCTAGAGGGCCACAGTGCTTATGAGGCGCTGTGTGCGACGATACAAGGTAGAAGCATCACTTTCATGAAGCATCGCAAGACTTCGAACTTTGACGAACATGGTGCACACGAGGAAACACTATAATGCTCACACAGCGCTATGTGAGGCGCTTCCATTATTTAAATATGTAACCTAGTCACCAAGACTAGTTTAGACGGAAATTTCCCATTTTCTGCTACTTGAACTTCTCCAACTTCTGTATTTGAGTTTTTTAACCTTTTTGGGATGTCATCAACTCTTATTTTGGATATTTCCGACATGTATTTAGGCTAAGGTAAGGTATTTGGCTTGGGTAAGAGGTCTTTTTCTATTCATTTGTGAACTTTTAAGATTTGTGGGCTGAAATCTTTGTAATTTTCTGATTTAATTGTTGGGTTTTATGTCCTAAAACTTGTGGCTTGTAAACTTTGGAACATATTCTCAATAAATTTGTTATCGAGGTTTATTTAGTAAAGATGTTATTAAATATGTGAATTGCATTTATTAAATCCAATAAACTAACAACCCTGACTATAATATGAATACTTAAACTTTATGTGTAGACATAAAAGTGGATCAAGGTTATGTAATAGCCAAAATGGTCTATAGTATAGGGATAAGGTTGGATACCTTATCTTGGCAACACTATGGATGCAACTCACTTTGTATTTGATGCAAACGATGTGATCCTATATCGTTCATATAGAGACATGAGAGTGAGGGTATCATATGCAATGAGTTTGCATAAGACCAGACCATGAAATAACCACTTTTACTTTATAACATAGTTTACTGTTACGACTGATTATTTCAACATGATGACCTAGATAACATGATGTTAATCCTGAGCTAACTATGAACTCTTGTTTATTTGGGATTATTCTTTAATTTGCATGGGTGAGAGTGACCCTAGTTCACTGACTCAATAAACCTTCCATTTTAGGGATAAGACTTGGTAGATAGCTGGGGACATAGTCTTGCAAGATGGTATTTACTCCTACCTAATTCTAGGTTAGTAGAGAAGTTGTTCTCTTAAGTGCGAACTCCTGGTTTTGAACAAGAGACCCGCCCTCTCATTGGCCCAAAAGGGACTTGATTTGATAGTTGGACCACAAACCAATTGTTAATTATAGGATCAGTAGAACTTAAGGAAAGAGATGTAATTATAAGGGTAAAACGATAATTTAGACCCAACTGTAATTATGAACAACTTGTGAATGATCGCTTACTAATCATGGTTATATCAAGTGGAAAAAAATATATCTACAGTGAGAAGTGTAGCTATTGGGCTATAGTGTAGTATCCCGTTAGTTAATAAATGTTAATTAATGAGGTAAAAAAGTTTAGTTGGTTAATTTCAGATCATGAGCTTATCATGGAGCTCATGATTTGTACGTCCATTAGGTCTTCTTGTTAGCTCATGAACTAAACCTTAGAACAGCGTGATGAAAGAATTTGAAAATGTTCAAATTCGTTTAAGGAGTAAATTTTACAATTGTTCGTTTTAATTATGAATTAAATGAAATTGGAGAGTTGAAAATATTTAAATATAATTTAAATATTAATTGGGTGAATAGAGATTCATCAAATTGGAAATTGTTAGTTTAAGTGAAAAAATTATTAATTTAATATTTAATATTAATTATTAAAGCTATTTTCAAAAATAGAAAAAGGAACCAAAATATTTGCAAATAGCAAAATTTTATTGTCTATCTGTGATAGATTTTGATAGATCGCAATAAATTACTATCTGTGTCATGATAGCACATATAGTAATCTATCGCGATTTATTGCAAATATACTGTGTATTTTGGTATTAATTGTAAATATTTTCAACAGTTTTTCCATTTAAGATAATTTCCCTAATTATTATTTAAATAAAACTTATATTAAATTAATATTATTAAAATTAGTTTATAGAATTAATTTTAATGGAAAAAGGAAATATCAAAATTCATTTATGAAATGAATTTAAAATTCAATATTTTAATGATATATAGAAATTCATTTTTAATTTGAATTTGAAATTTCCCACAGATTGCATGGTAGAAGTAGGAGGTGGTATCTTCTCCTTCCTCCTTAAACCTCCATGAAACACCACTTAGTCCACCTTGTTAATCACCTTCTTGGGTGTATCAAATTTGCATATGAAACAGTTTTGCATGGTTTCTTCTTTAAATAGAATAAAGAAATTTAGAAGAAAGGTTATTCTTCTTAGTGAATTTTGCTGGAAAATCTCACCTCCTCAAAACTCTCCAAAATGTTTTGTTCTTCACAAATTTGCTCCAAATTCATCACGATTTGGATCTCACAATCCATTCTAAAGCCAGAGAATAATGAGGAAAACTCTTGTGGTGGTTTACAAAGTGTTTGTGATCAAATTTTTGGAGAAATTGTATTCAATTTTGAGCTACAACAAGTAATTATATCATTGCCTCTATTTTTTTGTTTTAAGAACAAGCATGTTTAATCTTCAAAATGGATGTAATTAGAGTGCTTTAGATCCCAATTGCTTTCGATATTATGTTTCTAACTCCATCAATTGGTATCAGAGCATGATTAGATCACTCAATTTGCATAACTTTGAGCTTGGTGGTTGTAATTTCATGAGATGAATGTTTTGGTTACTAAAGGTTGGAATTTTTTAGTTTTGGCATCTTATAGCTTTGTTAGTGTGTAATTATTATAATTGGCCGCTTGTTTATGACCTTTCACTACAACAAAAATAGGCTTCTATGACTCTAAAAAAAGTCATTACCACATTTCTTGACTCTTTTTTTTAGTCATTTAATCG
Source organism: Citrullus mucosospermus (assembly GCA_030954485.1). NCBI lineage: Eukaryota > Viridiplantae > Streptophyta > Magnoliopsida > Cucurbitales > Cucurbitaceae > Citrullus > Citrullus mucosospermus. The sequence goes on along the minus strand of CM062061.1, from coordinate 7,944,055 downwards.
CCCATCATCTAAAGTGTATAGATGACACATGAAAAATCAGTCATCGTTGATAGTTTCATGACTTGTAGGCACAGTCAACAATAAATATATATTGACATTTATTATAAGTCATGGAAATGGTTTTTATGACAATTTTATACCGTCATTAAAAAATCAAAATGTTGACTTTTTTCTGTCAAATAAAGAGTTACGTTGACATTATACTTCTGTCATCGCAAAACAAATAATGACACATTTAAAATGTCAATAATACATTAACTATGACATTTTTTTAAGGTCATTTAATTTCATACCATGACTTTTGTCATATATCATAGAAACCATTACCACGATATACGTTATTACACCTGTGTTTCATACATGTTATTACACCTGTGTTTCCTTCAGTTTCAACACAAAATGTGTACACGAACATAAAAAGTAACTTTCATATATAATAATATAGTTCCAATTGTTAATACAAGGAAGCTAGCTAGTAATCAAACTCTAGGTACATCATTTACAAATTCATTACTTACAACTAAGTGTTGGCATAATACCAAAAAATATATATACAACACCTATTTAAATATCTTGGTTGGTGGGCTTCCTTGCTCCAATGGCATTGTCCAGGAACCCTATGAAAAATAAAAAACATTCATTTTAGAATTTGACTCAATACAAGTAAGCTTCGATGAACACTTTCAAACAAAAATTATGCATAGGATCACAATATAGCCACATAAATATATACTATATCACATTATAATCTCACTTTTTAACCTTAATAACATGAATAACCTCCAATCTTAACTTATACACTACTCTACTAGAAAGAATAAGGGTTAATTGAATTGATTGCTTCGCTGAGGAGGATGAGGAGGATGAGGAGGAGGAGGAGCAGGGGGGCAAGTGAACATAGACAAATCCACAACATAGACACTTTCAACGTCAATCAATGCCAATAACTATTTTCAACCAATTGTAATAAATATTAGGGAATTTTCCACAACATAGACAAATCCAGTGTCAATCGATGCCAATAACTATTTCGAAAGAATTCTAATAACTATAAGAAGAAATTAAGCCTACCTAAATCTAGTAATGTGAGCCAATATTTGAACTGAGGTCTTGACAATATAAACTAATTGAAATAAACGAATAATTGTAGGTTATGGGATATATACCTCTTAAGCACCAAAAAAGACTGCAACTTCAAAACTTCTTCCTCCGACCTACTTCTTCCACATAACATTGTTCTCAAAATATTGAAATACGAACTACAAATAAGATAAATATAGAAGAGTAAGAGTCAACCAAAATTATAAAGTTTAATAACAAGATCAACATAATACAAATCCAACAAAACCATAACACTTCCATCACCCCCATTTTACCTTTTTGCTAACAATCATTTTGAAAGTTTTTTCTCTGATTCGATGGCAAAAAATCACTTGTGATGTTACCCAACCATAGACAATATCATGTGTCATGCCAACCTTTTCCAAACAAAAATATAAATGTTAATATAAAACTAGTGATGGAGTTATATAACAGATCAAACACACCAGAATTCTATAATACCTCCAAAAAAACGACGACATTTAACGATCATACCCATACCAGTTTAATTCATGCTTCAACTCCACAAAAGGTATTTCGCAAATGCATTCAATTCTATATTGAGCAACAAAATATAAGTACTCCATCCACAAAAAAAAAGTTCTGTCTTCTCCAGACTCCAACAACTATTACTGCCACAAAACCTATGCGAAGAACATGTGCGATCCCACATACTCTGCCCACTCAATTCGTACCACGTCAATGTCATCTTGTGAGTATGTACGTGGCGCACCTTTCATCTATAAACAAAGAAGGCGAAATAAATTCGAAGCACTGAATACGTAACTTCAATTTGTATGAATTTGTAATACGTACTATATCTAAAATTGATGTGGTTCCTGATAATATTATCTCACGCATGTATCGCATGACATAATATCCGCATTCCACCACACCAGATTGTTTAGGGCACTGTTTGTATGAAATGCAAAACACATGTTAAGTCAATTTTGTACATGTTTATTGGATAAACTATGTTATGTACAAAATAGCATACCTTAATTGATTTCCAACTAAGCTTTTTCTTCTTAGGGTCAACAATCTTGCAAGCCCTACAAATGGCTTTAAATGTAACATGTCTCTTTATGTATTCATACTAGTTAAAGTTGTGAAATGCTATAACAAACGTACATGCCTATCACACTGATGATATCTTGGTCCGTAGTTATTTGACTAGAATGATAAATGGCTTTAAGTTGTGAAATGATAAATATTTTGACTAGAATAATACTTACCTAACGTTCCAAAGTGCTCCGTAGTTATTTGGAAGACTCCTAAAACTATAAAAACATGCTCTTAAAGTCAAAACTTAGTTTGAAACTATATTTAGAGAGTGAGAACACTATTAACTCCTAAAGCAATAAATTCCATATGAACTATTCCAATGTCACAAACTATATCTGTCCCACCAATTTGAATAGTAAATAGTAAAATTTTTACAAATCTACACCTCAGTAGTGACAATTCGAAACGTCAACAAATGACCTCAATCTTGCTAAACAATATCTGTAATCTACTCAAAACTTCAAATCTAGACCACAACATCATAGGTAAACAAGCCGTGAACCAAAATTTAGTGGGAAAAAGAACCTAAGAAAGGAAATACAAAAGTTCCACCCAAAACTCTTACCTATAGCCACAACAAGCAACATCAATGACAAGAGACGAACCAAAAATGATCCTGAATCAACGTATGATAACAAACACAAGGGACTGTGTAATAACCCAACACCAACACCCAAAAAAAAAAAAAAAAACTCCCAAACACCGAAACTCACTCAATAGCGGCGGCGGGGAAAACGTCAGTCAGCGGCGGCGGCGAAGACGTCAGTCAGCGACGGACTGAAGCGACCGAATGGCGAGGCGGAGAAAACGTCAGTCAGCGACGGACTGAAGCGACCGAACGGCGAGGCTGCAGGCGGACTGAAGCGACCTGACGGTGAGGCGGTGAGCGGACCTTGGTTTTCCTTCTACTGTTCGGCGGCAGCTTTTCGAATAGGGCGTGCGTCTACTGTTCGGCGGTGGGCTGCGGCTGCTACAGTGGTTTCGGGTGCTACACGATGAAGAAGAAGAAGAAGAAGAGAACTTTCCAACTCTTGGTTTTCCTTCTTTAAATAATTATTATATATTATTTATTTTATATATAATAAAAAAACCCTACTTCCTTATCAAATATAATTATTCATTTTCTTTTTCTTTTTCCTCCATAAACCTCCTAAAATAAAATTACTCCTCCCAAATACACAATAAACTTTTAAATACACAGCAGTCTTCCCAATTTTTCCTAAATTGGATTTCTAATTCCTAAATCTCTTTCAATTCAAATAAAATCACATCGACTAAAATAAATCCAATTTCAAAATCTTAAATACTTAATTTAGATTGGATTATCTTAAATACCAAAAATTAAATTTTTACCCTTAAAGCTCGAAATAACTCCCATGAAGGCGGCGTTGCAGAGATCGACGATGGACGTTGAAGGTTTAGCTTTGTTTCTCGATTTTTAGAGAATGAATAAGATTAAAAATTTATTAAGCGCTATTAATATTTTTCTAATTTATAATTAAGATTAAAAAAATCACTTTTAGTCCATAAATTTTCATAGAAGTAATAATTTAGTTCCTGGACTTTTGTTTATAACGGTTTAGTCCCTATATTTTCAATTTCTAACAATTTAATCCTTGAACTTTATTATGTAACAATTTAGTCATTGTAATTTAAAAGTTGTAACGATTTAGTCTCTATCATAGAAATAAGAGTTGAGATTTAATGAGATTTCTTGCTTAAATAAATCGATTAACTAATTAGAGACTCAATATTTTTATAAAATAGAAAGTCTACATCATAAAATAGTTAAATGATTCCATCTAATTTTGATGAGTTTTTCTTACGTTACGAACAAGTTGTTATAAATTTTAAAGTACAAGGACTGAATAATTAAACTAAAGTTCAGGGACTAGATTGTTGCAAATATGAAAGTGCAAGGACTAAATCGTTACCAGGGACTAGGTTGTTAAAAATCTGAAATTTCACGTCTTTTCCAATCGCCCTTTTTTGATTTCTTACATTTAATGACTGTTATTTTTAGTCATAAATTAATGATATGAAAAAACTATCATGAATTTCAAAAAATCTGAAAAACACAATTTTTTCTTTACAAAAATGCATGATTTTGGCTGTAATGACTTTTTTTTTTCTTTTTTCCTTACTTTCGCCATTGTTTAAAGGTCAAGAATGGTAGCTTTCAATTATTTTCATTTTGACTTTAATGACTATTTTTTATCCTTTTTTTTCCCCGATTTATATTAGATTTCTAAAATTAGAAGATAATCAAATCATAGTTAATATAAAATTATAATTAATCAAATCATAGTCTTGAATTTCGAAAAAAACAAAAAACTCAATTTTTTCTAGCTAAAAACGCGTGATTTCGACTTTAACGACTATTTTTGTCTTTCTTCTCTATTTTTGCCATGGTCCAAAAGTCAAGAAAAGTTGTTTCTGTTGTAGTTATACACTCTCACCATTCCTTAATTTCCCAATGTGGGACAAAGATGATGTGAGTCATTTCCAACAAGTTTTTTAAAAAATACTTTTTTTCTCTAGTCAATCCAAACATGCCCTTAAATTATCTAACGCTATAACTAGTTTTTTTTCTCTTTTAATGCTTTTTAATGATAATTAATAGAAGTCATAGATTGATGACACAAAAAATTCGTAAAAAATTGAAATATTAAAAAATATTAATGACTGTTAAAAACTGTCACTTTTTAATGACTGTTTATTGTAGTCATAATTTGGTGACACAAAAAAAATGTCAATGTAGTCGAAAAAATTCGAAAATTCACATCTTTTCCCGCCAAAATCGCGCCTTTTTCGTTTTCTTACATTTAATGACTGTTTTTTTTAGTCATCAATTAATGACACAAAAAAACAGTCATCAATGCCGACAAATCCGAAAAACTCCGTTTTTTTCCCGCCAAAAACGCGTGATTTTGGCTTTAATGACTGTTTTTTCTCTTTCTCCTCTATTTCTGCTACTGTACAAGAGTCATGGAAGGTGGCATTTGTTGTAGTGTTTAATGTGTGAAGAAGAGTCTGTAAATTTGTTAAAGTCATTAGAGTTAATCTTAGGCTGTAATTTGGAGATTTCGGAGCAAGAACTAACATTTTCGAGCAGCAAGGGGCTGCCTCTGCTGCAGAGCGTCACGACGTTGTTCATCTTTTTCCAGAAGTGCACGGGTTGTTGAAGAAGTGGTCCAGTTGGACCAATGGCGTTCCGGTTCGATCTTTACCAGCCGATTGAACCCTTATTTCTCCTTTGAAGGTCTGGTTCGGATGGTTTTGACTTGGTTCGGGCCGGTTCCAAGTGTTCGAGGTCGGTTTGAGCAAGTTTTCCAATTATTATTGTAATAATTTGGCTGTTTTAAGCCATTAGATGCCAAAACTATTCCATTTTAGTGTATTTGATTAATTATGCATTTAGAATGTATGTTTTAATTAAATTAAATTATTTGGCATAAAGTATGCCATACAGATTTATAATCCCACCATAGGATTAACATGTTTCATGCATCTATATGTATGTTATAAAGTGTTATAATATATAGTATGCATGTCTAGCTTTCATAAAATTAATATAAGTTGTTATACTGTTTTATGATGTGTTTGTTATAGATTATCGTTCTTTTATAAAGAATTATAAAATGAATTAGACATTTAAATTCTATAACAAAAATAAAATGCATGCTCATTGAGGGTTAACAAACCTAAAGTAGGTAGTTAACTTATAAAACAAAGGTTAGAAAAATTCACTCGACAAGATGCTATCTAAGGTTGGAGTATTTAAGTTGACGGTTTATGGAACACCTACTACCTGGGGATCAAGCCAGTTCTTGATTTATGTTAACCTAGTTTTATGAGCTACTGTTTGTGATGTAAGTATGAAAAAGGTTTTATCACCTAGACATCGTAGGTTAAAATCCAATGGAAGAGTTATACTTGGACAAATACCTAGACTTAGGTTATATTTAATTAGTCGAGATATAACTAAGTAAAGATATCCAATATACCAATTAGAACACTTCAGTGGGAGAGTTATATATATGATATATTAGCTCGCACATCCCTAAGAGTTCACACCGTGAGATTTATGCTCGACTTCGAGTCGCTCTGGACGCGGCCTCCATTCGAAAGTGTTTGCATGAGTCAATAATAAGGTGAATAGAGGAAGTAGTTCATAGTAAGTGGGTGAAAGGAGTGTGGCAACACAGCCTACGGTCTCTTCCATTAGGTTGCATCGAAATTCCCATGATGCACCTGCTAGTCGTTTCCTACCACGACAACACCATTCGAAGGGCTGTATCATGGGATTTGGAACACTGCAAACTCTAGAAATGGATAGGGTTTCTTAGGTCTGTTTTCAACATTCTTTTTCCCTAAAAAAGTTGTTTATTTCAATCTTTGAAATCTGAAAATGGAGGGTTACACTTAAAAATTTTTACTAAACGTTGGTAAGTATTTTGACCAAATAAAGGATAATTAAATACTATTGGAACAAGAGTCATTCTGGTATTAGTATTTAATCAAGAATGTCTTGATTTAGTGAATGAGTAATTGGCTGCCCTTCGGTAGCAGTTATTCTAAATCACTAAAGTATCATTGCAAGAGAATAATAAAATGGGTACATTATTACTTGTTGAATTTGATTGGATTATATAAAATTAATGAGCAATTCACTAAATAAATATTTATTTTTTCAGCAGTGGCTAGTTCATATATACAACTACTCACTTCTGAAAAACTTAATGGAGATAACTGTGGTACATAGAAATCAAATCTAAACACAATACTAATGATGGATGATCTAAGATTCGTTTTAACTAAGTAATGTCGTCCAGTTCCCGACTCAACTGCAAATCGAAATGTTCGGGATGCATATGACAGATGGATTAGGGCTAATAATAAAGCTCGAGTCTACATCTTGGCAAGCATATCAAATGTGTTGTCCAAGAAGCATGAGAACATGATGGCTGCTAAGAAAATCATGGACTCACTACAGGTGATGTTTGGACAATCGTCCTCATTAGTCAGGCATGATGCTATCAAATACATTTACAACTCCCACATGAAAGAAGAAACCTCTGTTAACAAACATGTATGGATATGATGGTCGATTTCAACATTGCGGAAGTAAACGAAGTTGTCATAGACGAGAAGAGCTAAGTCAGCTTTATACTAGAATCTTTTCCAAATAGTTTTCTACCATTTTGCATTAATGCGATAATGAATAAAATAGAGTATAATTTGACTTCTCTCTTCAAAGAGCTCTAAACATTTCAGCCCATGATGAAGTCAAAAGGAAGTGAAGGAGGAGTAAATGTTATTTCTAAAAAGTCCCAAAGAGGATCATCCTCAGGGACTAAGTTTGAACCTTCTTCCTCAAAGAAAAAGAGTATGAAGAAGAAGGGTAAAAGAAAAGCTCCTGCAAATCTCAAAGATAAGAAAAAAGTTGTAGATAAAGGAAAATGTTTCCACTACAACAAGGACGTGGACAAGAAGAGAAATTGCTCCAAGTATCTTATTGAGAAAAAAGTTGAAAAAGAAAACCAAGGTAAATATGATAACTCCACTTGAATATTAGATTTAGAAGCCACTAATCACGTTTGTTCTTATTTTCAGGAAACTAATTCCTGGAAACATCTTGGAGAAGGCAAGATAACTCTTAAGGTTGAATCAGGGGAGATCATCTCAGCCAAAGCATTGAGAGATTTGAAGTTATTTTTTGGAGATAAATACATTTTATTAGAAAATGTACTTTATGTTTCTAGTATCAATAGGAATTTAATATTTATCTCTTATTTGTTAGAACATTTGTATAAAGTATCTTTTTATGTAAAAGAAACGTTCATTAGCAAAAGAGGTTCATATTTGTTCTGCAAATTTAGATAACAACATATACAAGTTAAAACCAACCAAGGCAACAACTATTTTAAATACTGAGATGTTTGAAACAGTTGAAACACAAAATAAAAGGCAAAAAGCTTCTCCTAATACCTATCTTTGGCATTTAAGACTTGGCCACATTAATCTTAATAGGATTAAGAGGTTGGTAAAAAGTAGACTCCTAAACCAGTTAGAAGACAACTCTTTACCTCCATGTGAGTCTTGTCTTGAAGGTAAAATGACCAAAAGATCTTTTACTGAAAAAGATCTTAGAGCCAAAGAACCCTTAGAACTCGTGTATTTAGACCTCTGTGGTCCTATGAATGTCAAAGCACGAGAAGGGTATGAATATTTCATTAGTTTCATTAATAATTTTCTTGGTATGACTTTTTATGGGATAAAACAAGCATCTCAGTCCTGGAATATAAGGTTTGATACTATGATCAAATCTTATGACTGTGAACAAAATGTTGATGAACCTTGTGTTTACAAGAAAATCATCAACACCACTGTAGCTTTTCTAGTATTGTATGTTGATGATATCCTTCTCATTGGGAGTGAGGTAACATTCCTAATTGACGTTTAACAATGGCTAGCAACCCAATTCCAAATGAAAGATTTGGGAGAGGCTCAGTATGTTCTTGGAATCCAAATAGTTCGGAATCGCAAGAACAAGACATTAGCTATGTCTCAGGCATCATATATTGACAAAATGTTGTCTAGATATAAGATGTAGAATTCCAAGAGAGGTTTGTTACCATTCAGGCATGGGATTCATTTGTCAAAGGAACAGTGTCCTAGGATACCTCAAGAAGTTAAGAATATGAGACACATTCCCTATGCATCAGCAGTCAGAAGTCTGATGTATGACATGTTGCGTACACGACTTGACATATGCTATGCAGTATGAATAATTAGCATGTATTAGTCTAATCTAGGATAAATTGGACTGCCGTTAAAAATATCTTCAAGTATCTAAGGAGTACGAGGGACCATATGCTCGTGTATGGCGCTAAGGATCTGATCCTTACAGGATACACTGACTCTGAGTTTCAGATTGACATAGATTCGAGGAAATCTACATCGAAATCAGGGTTCACTTAAACGGAGGAGCAATAGTTTGTAGGAGTATCAAACAAGGTTGTATAGCTGACTCCACCATGGAAGCTGAGCACGTAGCTACATGTGAAGCAACAAAGAAAGCAGTATGGCTCAAAAAGGTGTTAGCAAGATCTGAAAGTTGTTCCAAATATGCATTTGCCTATCACTCTTTATTGTGATAATAGTGGTGTAGTTGCAAACTCTAAAGAACCTAGAAGCCATAAGGGCGACAAACACATTGAACACAAATATCATCTCATTAGAGAAATTGTGCAAAAAGGTGACGTGATCATCAAGTAGATTGCGTCAGAGCACAACTTAGAAAAATGATAATGAATTCCCTTCAATCTTACTTTCTCTATTGATTTTTCCTTCTCATCAACGCATGCTGTTTGGTAATAATTGCACTTAGCATTCACACCACCAACACGTTCTATGCATCACCATTCCACACACCTACTAATTCATCATCACTCATACTCACCATCACTTGTAATTAATCCATTTTTTAGTAGAACGTAGCATCACTCAACATGTCATTTAAACAACCATTGCATCAAATCAACTAAGTTCAAATATAGTTTTGCCACAAGTTCCCAAGTTCGACCCGGGACTCACTAGGAACTCTATTTGGACTTACGCGTGAGTTTGATAGGAAAAACTTGCATTTAATGTTAGATCTTTCAACTTAATTTCCATAACCACGACATAAGGCTAATACCAAATATCCATGCATACAAAACGTAGAATCTATCTTTTCTTCAAGGTCAATAAGAGGAAACTCATCCCAGTTCAACTTCGTTAGTAAATAAAATTCTCTTAAACCAAATTCTACTATATGTCCATTGAATTTAAATGTTAGGACATTTGATTTATTACTATTAGATTACCTTATAATCAAATAAGATAGAAATTGGTGGGGAATCTTTGTCATTTTTATATCTAAGAAGTGATTGAAAGGTCCATTGCTAAACATTGTAAGACATGTATCGTCTAAGGATTCATTATTTGTGCAATGTTTGTAAGGTACACTGTAATCCTTAGAGATCTGTATTGGTCTATAAGAATGTATTTGTGTTCATGTTTAAAGAAATAATTAACATACTAAAACAATGACATCAAAGTCTATTAGAGTCTATCAAATATAAATATATATAAGAGTTTACGTCTATCATAGTCTATCAACATGTTGATCATAACCTAACATAGTCTATTAGGCTCGATCAGCATGTTGATTAGTTTCTACCTAAGTCTATCAACATTTTATCATACCTTAATTAACAATATATACGAGTCTATCACTATGTTTTATCATAGTCTACTAGGGTCTATCAACATTATATCATACATTAATTTTCTTCTTTTCTGAAGAGGTTTCTCCTTTTATCAAACATCTTTCTTTTTGTCGTTCATTCATTCATAAAAAAAAAACATCAGTAAATTAATTGAACAAGAAAGAAACGCTAATGGACTTCGATAACAAAATTAGAAATAATCTTATAGTTAGGGTAAAGTTTCGGAACAACTTTGATTTATTTGAATGTTGCAAAGAAGAATGAGCGACTGATAGAGAGGAATCAAGCTAAGTGACCAATTTTTGAGTATGAGATGAGGAAGAAATGAGGAAGAAATGAGAAGAAATTGAGCAACTGACATGAAGAAACACAATAAAGTGATTTTTGGAAGAAACATGTTGATTTTTGGGAGAAATTATCAATGGAGAAGTAGAAGGTGGAGGTTATTTTTATCATAGGATTTCAAGTCCAATCGCGCTAATTTTGGGTCAGGCATGCGACTTTTGGATCGTGGGAATGTGGGCTTTCTAGACTTTTTTATATGAGCTAGACTTACCTTTGCTATTTTTGCAAATTGTTTTGGGTTTTACTATATTTGCAACTACTTTAGTCCATTTTGCTATATTTGGAAGCAACCCAAAAAGAAACTACGCTTAATTACTAAGCACACTCATCTAATTTATATTTTCAGCATCATTTGTTTTCTTTCCAAACCTGTAGTACGTATGGTTCACTTGACTTCTCATGCTTAGGCTTAGAATTGTGGGCTTGAGTTTTACTCTTAGAAGTTGTAACTTGACTTCTCATGCTTTTATTTCGTGTTACTCTTGTGTTTGGACCCTTGATTTTTTTACTGGCTAACCAATCTTTTTAGGGTTGAGAAGGAAGAGGCTCAAGATGTGGTTGATGTTTGCTATTGAGGTTTATTTATAAAATAATAATAATAAATTTGTTGTAAAATTGAGAAGCAAAACGAGGCACGCGAGGAACATGAATATCGAGAAAATATAATATTAAAATAAATAACCATATATTATAATAAAATAAATAAATAACAAAGTATAAATATTAGAAAAATAAAATAATGGAAATAGAAATTTCTCTTGAAAATTCTCTCTTTTAATCTCACCAATGTGTGTAACACCAACATCCATCAAATGCCACTATTTATAGGCAATTTGGCAAGTAGGAGGTGGAAATACATGACCACTAAGAATGTGTGATTACGAGACACATGGACAACACATGGGGTAATGGGAGAATGACACTTGTTTCTTAAGAACACTTAGTATGAGCATCTAATATTTGTATATAATATTTATAATACTCCCCTTTTAGATGCCCATTATATATATGAAATATGCCTCATTAAAACCTTACGAGAAAAAAAACTCAATGGAAAAAAAATCCTAGTGAAGGGAAAATAGTACATATACCATATAATCCTTTTTTAAAACCATCGATAGCACGATTGAAAAATAAGTTTACTTTTATTGGATTGTTTCTTTCCACATAAGTCAATCCTTTCTATGTCGACATTTTTCATACTCACTTTCATAAACATTATTGTGAGTAACATTGTATACAAAAATGTCGTCAACTTATATGGTTCCATCTTTTTCATGTCATGACATAATTTATCAAGATCTCATTATTATCCTTATTTACTTCAATATCCTTATAAGTACTCATATTTCGGATTTCTTCTAGAACATCCATATTCTTAACTGAGTCATTTTGATTATTGATTTTCGAGAATTTATATCTTGTGAATCGAATGGTCTATCACACTTTTGGCATGTCCCAGACTCACTAGTGACAACTTGTTGCATTTAATGGAGTATTTGCAGCTAGTATATATGACTTAGTTACTTTCTTAGCATATAAAAATGCATCTGATAACTGATTTGCTATATTTTGCAAATGAATTATTTTCGGAACTTCAGGTTCACATTAATCTATAGAGGGATCTAAATGAGACAATAGCGATGTACACCATGTAACTTCTTTTTCAACTTCTAAATTCCTCCCCCTATTATTAGAAAATTTGTCTCATTAAGATGATAATCAACTAATCGTGTAGTAAATATATCACAGGGGTTTAAGATATCTAACAATGGATAGGGAGTCAAACCCAACATTATATATTCCCAACCTTCTTTGAGGTCTCATTTTAGTACATTGTTTGTGGAGTAATTAGAACATATAATGCACATCCAAAAATTTGCTTATGGGAAATATTTGGCTCATGGCCATAAATTAATTGTAATGGCGAGTACTTGTAATTTACCTAATGCATTCAAGTTATGCAAAATAGGATGACCCCATACAAATGTAGGAAGTTTAGCTCTCATAAGCAATGGTCGAGCAATTAATTGCAAACGTTTTGTAAATGATTTTACTAAACCATTTTGTGTATGAACATGAGCAATAGGATGTTCAACACTGATCCTAATTGACATACAATAATTATCAAAAGCTTGGGATGTAAATTTACCGGCATTATCAAGACATATAATTAGAAAAGTGTGCTCTTAACTTAATTATTTGAGCAAGTAATCTTGCAAATGCAAGGTTTCAATTTGATAATAAGCACACATGTGACCATCTATTGGATGCATATGTTAATACCATAAAATATCTAAATGGCCCATTGGGTGGATTAAAAAAACCTCACAAATATTACCATGAATTTGTTCTAAAAATGTAGGTAATTCAGTTCCCACTTTAACTGGCAGTTTTCCTCGAGAGCAAGCAGCACATGACAATTCATTGGATTGAAGAATCTTCTGGTTCTTCAATGGATGTCCATGTGAATTTTCAATAATGTTTCTCATCATTGACTAGGATAACCTAACTAATCATGTCAATCATGAAATATATCTAGACTAATGAACTCCAGGTTCATGGTTGCATGACTTTCAATGCCAATTATTTAAGTATAATATAATCTAGAAAAAAATCAGATAATTTTTCTAATATACGATTTTCATGCGAGACTATTTATATGATATAGAGATGTTCTACATTATTCACTCTATTAGTATGTATATGATAATCAATAGAACATATATTTAAAACTCAGTAAATTTCTCTTTGGCTCACTCTAGAACAAAACATTATCAATTGTAAATTTTTTTCTCTAGGCAAACACATATTTGCTTTTCCAAAGTCTTTAATCAAGTCTACAGGACTTAAGATTGTGTTGATTTTTTTCTTTCATCACTATCAATTTTGAGAAATATTTTCTGTTTTTAAGTATAATATGTGTTGTTGCACTATCTGCTAAACATACATCTTTGTTATTCATCCCATAGTTATTCAATAATTGAGAAATATTCATGTTTTTTCATAAAAATAACAACAATAAGTAATGAGCCATAATGATAAACAAACTAGAAAATGTAAAATTAGACTTTAACAAGTAAATTGAGAGAAAATATAACAAAATATTTAATATTTTTATAACATTTGTTGCTTCTACAATGATGTTCATTTTCTCTTCTAGAGATTCAAATGTATTTGCAACATCTAAATATTTCATATTTTTAAGATTAATTCATCTATTTAAGAGATTTGCAAAGTTTGCTTCCACATATATTAAATTTAATGAAATATTGTAATTTCTAGAAGAAATTAAATGTACAACAGGTACAAGATATATGTCTCTTTTTGTATTACATAGAAAATGTGGGACTTTCCTTTAATCGTTATATCATGTGTGGTTTTCTTCGAAAATTTGGATGATTATAATGACCTCCACAAAAAAAAAAAATAAAAAGAATAATATTTCTTCCTCTACCGTGGTCATGACCTTGACTACGACCATGGTTATTTAAAATTCACAGCATTCACTTGAGGGAATGTTGTCCTAGTTGATTAAGATTCATGATTTTTCATCCATTAAAATTCACAATATTCACTTCAAGGAATGTTGTTGCTCTAGTTGGTTAAGGTTCATGTTTTTTTTTTTTTTTTTTTAATTAATAACTTGTTATTTCATTTAACCTCGAGAAGACATGAAATGAGTTTAAAATACTTTAAAAATATTTCTCTCGATATTGCTACTTCAGGAGCATATTCAAGACATGAATTGTTGAAAATGTCTTCTTTAACATATTTGTGAAAAGCACTTAAAAAGTGCTTTTTCTCTCAAATTAAGGGAGTTTATATTAGATTTCACTTGTTTGCTAGAGGTTTTCAGGTTAAAATAAAAAAAAGAAGAATCGAAAGCCAAAAGAACTAAACCAAGCCAAAAATAGAAGAAAATCACCAAAACTGCCAAAAACAGGGCAACGCCGCGGTACTTTTTCCCGAGAGCGACCTTTGTCTTCAACGCAGCGGCACCATCGTGTCACTGCAGCACGACGTCGAGGGTAGGCTATTATGCAAAACAGAGCAGTGGCGCTAGCCTTTGATGACGGGCAACACAGAGACGCTATTGACCAGTGTTGCGGCGCCAACTTTCCATAATTGAGAATTTTACATTTTTGGATAGAATTTTGGGCGGCCAACTCTATAAATTGGAGGGTTTCTAGCAACCCTTGACATGAAGAATCAGAGAAAAACACACCAAAAGAGTTTCAAAGAGTGAGTTGGCTGTAAGAAAGAGAGAAGGGTTCGAGAGAGAGTCTTGATACCATTTGAGTTCCCGACGTGAAGATCGAAGGATATCTTGGTGGTTCCTTCTCAATCAAGTGCTTCTTGTTAGTAGAGTTTTTATTTTTTTTACACTCTTTCTATTCTTAATTTGTTGTGAACATGTTGCTTCAAGCTATGAGTGGCTAAACTCTTTAGTCATAGGATATTGATGAATTGTTTCTGAAGTTATGTTGATATTCTAGATTATTCATGGTTTTGTTGAAATTGTTCGTTGAATTTGTTCGTTTAATTTCTAATTAAATTGAATTGAGTTTCTTAGCTCGTTGCACAAAAATAGATTTGTCATTTCCGTACAAGCATGCGTTGAGAATTACTGTAGATGTGATCATGACTAAGAAAGTTTTCCTATAAAGACCCAAGTATAAGCATTTATAGGTTTTCCTGGTGAGTCCAGGGTCGAACGCAGGGATTTGTAATAACTAGGCATTGAGACTAAATGCATGACTATGCGGTGACTGTACATGTAAATATATATGCATTTGTTGATTATGTGTGTCTAAACTATACAAAAAGAATAAAAGAATTTCCTACTACTATTAATGAAATGGACGCGGCGTTGGGTAGTCATATGTAAAACAATGCGTCAGATAGCATGCGTTGAGAATGAATGGGACCATGCGATGGAGGTAGAGTTGAACGCAAGAGCTAGTTGTTACCTAAACTTTCTAAGTACAATTACATACCTACAAACTGCGTGTGCGAATCCATCTCTCGATGTTTCGACGCCACATTTATCTTATCTCTAAGATGCATGGTAAGTTTGTGTTGGCAAAAGATGAACTACATCTCTGCACTCATCTAGTCTTAATTAATGCTAAAGATTAACTATCCACTCTCTTAAGCTCGACAGTCATGCTTACTACATTTGTTTGTCAGACAAAGTTATGCAAGCTAAAAATATGCATTAATCAAGATGTAACATACTCAGAATTGCTCAAGAACAACTAGCTTTTAACATTCAACTCATTTAGCATTTAGACGACATGGTGTAAAGTATTTAATACGGAAATGGATGGAAGATGATAGTCAATCGAACTTATATTAAAGAAATAAATCATTCTCTCGAATGTCATTAACAAAATATAAGCAAGAATGAGAGAAATGGAAATAAAATAAAGATGAAGGGAGTCAAGCCGTCACTGGCAACGTCTTGCTTCATGGAGGCTTGAAATGGTTGCTATTTGATACATAGAATCCATAAGGTGAAGGTTCTCACTCATTGGGAGACGACTCTGAAGATGCTCAGAATCCTTCTCTCAGAAGAGCTCGAAATGGAGGCTGGTATGGTGAGGGAGAAATAGTGCAGAGCTTTCGCCTCTTGAACTGGTCTCTCGTCCTCCTCTTCTTGGAGAAGCTTGTGGACTATTTATAGGCGTCAAAAAGTTGATATCATGATGACCTGACACCTTGTGCATTAAATTTCAGCCACGCTGCATAGACTTTTCAGATTGTCAGCCTATTTGTTCTGCCATGATCTGATTGGGTATTGTCCTTTTTCCTAATGACATGACAGCTGTTTGAGCATGCGCCTGTTTCTACTTTTCAGATTGTCAATGCATAGGCTGTAAGCCCCGCATCTATTTTTATGGGAACGCAAAGAAGAAGGGGCCGAGAGATGGGTGAATGTGCAAAAGTAGTTGGCTGGCTTGCATTTGGAGTGGGAAAATAGCTAAATGTAAGCTATGCGTTGATGGCAACCTGTTGTGAAGGAGGTAATTTTGGTGTAAACGCAAAGGTGAGGGAAGCTTATTATGCGTTGAAGTCGTGACGCGTTGAGGATATAAGGGCGTGGAGGATCATTATGCGTTAAACCCATTGAAGGCAGTGTGCCGGTGGAAGTAAAGGCCACGAGGGGTTTGGGAGCTGATCTGCGGTGAGTCCATTATGCGGTGAATGCTACCATGCGTCGAAGGCGAGTATGCGTTGGACAAGGAGTGTTGGCTAATAGAAGGTAACACGTATGTTAACTATTTGGCGGGAGAGTTTGGAATGAATTATCATCAGAGGCCGTGTGCGTTGCTGAAGCTGAGCATAGGAGGTATGCGTCGAACGGATTATAATATAGAGTTGGAATGGAGAACAAGTCGGTGATATATATATAAGTGGACTGAGAATTCAATTGTTCTGCTTGCATTTCAGAGCTCAAGTTGGGTCCATATTAAGGCGAAACATCGAAGGGAGGTAGAAAAAGATGTTCATGCTGATCTGAAGCAGAAATCTCATTGAATTCGTGGAAGAAACTCGGGTTTGACAGAGGTTTCGGCTGCTGTGATCTCTTCAGAGTGATGCTTGGTTTTGGAGGAGGAATAAATTGAAGAGACGAAAGTTAAGGCTGAAACTTTGAGGTTAGTAAGTTAACTCGATTTCTAGCAGAATTCATGAAGGATGTTTGAGCTAAAATTGTCTAATTGTGTGTCAAACTCAGGAAGAAGAGACGGGAGTTGAACTGTCGGATGATTAGAGGCAACTTGGAGTTGTCGAAGGTTATGTCCTAAACGGAGAGGAGGTTCTTCATGAAATTTGGAGGTGAGATGCAGGACCTGTCTTTTAACAAGTTTATAGAAGGAAGAAAGTACTGGAATTTATTGAAACGAAATGTTTAACAGGTTGAAGAAGGAAGAAGAAAGGAAGAAGGAAACGGTTCTGTCACAGCGGGAGTATCGTTGAGTGAGCGAGAGATTCAGCAGCAGAGGAAGTAACGCTGCAACGCAAAGATAGGCTTGCGTCTCACAATTCTCGCTAGAGTATGGCTGGGTATCGCTCCTCAAGGCCAAGAAGAGCTCGAGGAGGCTTATAACCCACTTAGAGCCGGAACCGATTGTGAGTGACTGTTTGTTAAATCTTGTGTTAAACTTAGTACGCATAGTGATGAGGAAACGTGATGCATGGTAGTTTGCTTTATGTATGAGATGTGTTAGTGATTTAAAAGAATACTATTACAAATGTTTAAGCACATAAGTGGCTGAGGGACCTTATGGTGAAAGCTACTTGTGAGTAAGTGTGATATTAAGTGCCGAGGGATTTGAGAAGGCACTTGAATAATAGTAGAGAATGGACTACAATGCTCAGGGACTGTAAGTGAAGGCATGTAGTAACCTATCACATCTAGCTCGTGCCGAGGGATTATGTGAGAAGGCACTTGAGCGTAGATAGAGTTTGTTACCTGTGCTGAGGGATCTCATGTGAAGGCACATGGTATTGTAGTTATACATGAATAAGTGCTGAGGGACGGAAAGTGAAGGCACTAAATAGATAGGAAATTTGTGAAACATGAGAATTGATAGATATACATGCGTAGTGGAAAGTGAATCTTGATAATTCGTTGGGATGGGTTATGCGATGGTTACTATCTTACAAACTGGATTTAAGTTAATATGATTAGTTTTAGTAGATTTAGTCACTCACTGAGCCTTTTGCTCATCCAGTTTGTTGTTGTTTGCTGTTTCAGGTAGCGAGCGTGTCCGGGACGCCTAGCCTACTGAAGAATCTCGTCTGGGCCTATCTGGAAGCCAACCTCTGGGATAGTTGTAAATATTTAGAATGCTCTTATGTCATGTAATAAACATCTTTACTGAGGGTATAGTGAAAGAGGGACGTGTTGTACCTACTATGAGTATATTCAGACATGTTAGTTAAAAGTTTACACGTTCTTCTGATCTGATAAAGAGATTGTTGTATGATTTGCTATTCTTTTATGGTGTATATAATATAGAGTTTTATGTTGGGAAATAGGATCATGATCCTTCCTAGGTATAGAGTAAATCTGGGTTGGGGTGTGACATAGGCTCGATGCATGGGTTTCCACTTGTCCTCGCAGCAGCTTCGTCTTTTCGTACTTCTATTGTTTGCGCTTCTTTTCTTCTTAACCCTGCGTTAGGAACATAAAAGCTCATTGTTTTTCAGGTATTTTCTTTTGTAAATAGTGCCAAGCACGGTGATACATTTTTCATCATTTAAATACCAAAATCATGCGTTTAGCTCCAAAGTTACTCTAATCAAATCAAATAGTGACTATAATAACTTGTATTTCTACAAGTTATCAATAATGAATATACTTTTCATTGTTATCATGCTTAATTCTTGTTGATTGGCCATCCTTGAATGTTAGATTAGATGTATGGTTGATAAACTTGTATGTCTAATTGGATCTATAACAATGAATTGTTGTTAATCTATCATGAAGATAGTTAGGTTAACAATGAAAGTTGCTAAAGACTATTCTTAATGCCATGTAATTTGTATTGGTTTCAAGAAATTAGTAATCAATTGAGTTGCATGAGATAAGATTGTTTTTTAGAGAACATAACTTGGATTTATGTTTTTAGACTTAAGCATATGAATTGCAATCAAATCCA
This sequence comes from Citrullus mucosospermus, assembly GCA_030954485.1. Taxonomy (NCBI): domain Eukaryota; kingdom Viridiplantae; phylum Streptophyta; class Magnoliopsida; order Cucurbitales; family Cucurbitaceae; genus Citrullus; species Citrullus mucosospermus. The sequence goes on along the minus strand of CM062061.1, from coordinate 7,924,596 downwards.
TGAACTCTAGAATATTGCATGATGGATTAAACAAGAATTATTTACCCTAGAACTCTCTTTGACTCCTGTGTTTCTTATTTACATTTTTAGTTTTATTTCCAAAATCAAAATTTGAGTTCGAATCCTCAAATAAAATTGATTCAATTCTAGAATAGCTAAGTAACTTAAACATTCACATTTGGATCCTCAGTGGAACGATATTTGGAACTTAACCATCTTATATTATAACTTGACCCGTACACTTTCGGTAAACACGAACAGTGCGCATCAAGTTTTTGGCGCCGTTGCCAAGGATCCAAAGAACGGTTTTTATTGCTTAATATTCATTAGAATTGATAGATCTTAATTTGAGGTGTATATTATTTTATTTGATAATTTTGTTGGTTTATGCCTCGTGACAATATTAACATCCTCCCTCTTGATCTAGAGATTGATAGGACTTGTAGAAGGAATCTAAGGGCTCAACACAGTCACACCGAGGAGATGGCAGAGGAGATACCAAAGGCAATTCGAGAATACTTCCAACCGACATTACCAACAAATCAACAAATATTATGAATGTGCCCATCAATGTCAACAACTTTGAGTTAAAATCGGGGTTGATTCAAATGGCTAGAGAGCTAGCCTTTAGAGGAAGGACTAATGAAGATTCTCGCAAGCATTTACGGTCTTTCTTGGAGATATGCAAGACGGTAAAGATGAATGGCGTTTCTAACGATGCTATTAAACTAAGACTTTTTTTCTTTCTCTTTACAGGACTGAGCAAAAGATTAATTGGAAACCATACCTCCGGATAGTATCACTACATGAGAGATTTTTGTTCAAACTTTCTTGAACAAATATTTTCCACCGCCTGAATCTCAAAGGCTAAGAACAGAGATTGGAACATTCCGCCAACTTGAGGATGAACTATATGAGGCTTGGGAAAGGTATAAGGATCTCTTGAGGAGGTGCCTTCAACATGGCTACCTGGATTGGTTGCAAATTCAACTCTTCTACAATGAATTATCAGGCTCAACCAAATCCATTCTAGATGCTACCGTCAGAGGTTTAATTTTCTCCAAGAATGCTCAAGAGGCCTATACCGTACTAGAAGACTTGGCCACTACATTGTACAATTGGCCATGTGAATGGTCTTCTCCAATTATCCCAAAAGCCACTAGACGGTATGTGGTGGATGAGGTAGGTTCTTTAAAAGCTCAATTGGCTTCTCTCATTAATGCTAAATTATCTCAAGGAAGCCAAGTGTAAGCACTGGCTTATAATACTAAGTGTTGGGAGGAGACAAGTGAAATTGTGGCTATGCGTTGTTAGAGGATAAGTAGCCGAGAGTGAAAGAGAAAAAATTTTGGCTAAGTGTTGGCCAAGACTATGCGTTGATGAAAGAAGAGAAGAGTTAGCATTTTTCTTTTGAGTGGCCATGCGTTGAAGGTGAAGCCACGAAGAGTTGTTGTGAGCTGAAGCAGTCACCTGCGTTGGAGGAGAAGTTGATCATTGGCGGGGGAAGAAACGTACTTGACTTACCATGCGTTGGTAAGGTTGTCATGCGTTATGGTCCCTATGCGTCGAAGACAGAGGGGTGTAGTTGGTCGTTGTAAGCATTGAAGGTAGGAGGCATGAAGGGTGCCATGCGTTAAGTGTGGATAATTGCTGAGGGCGTTGGTGGTAGGCTGCGTTTGGGTGCTTTGCGTTGAAGTAAGAAAGAAAATTGGGTGCCTTGCGTTGAAGTAAGAATAAGAACCCTGCGCGCCATCATGCCTATGAGGGTTAAGTCGACAGTATATATATAGGTAAGTGAGTTAAATGTTTAATCATTTTTAGACATTTCAAGAGTTTAAGTCGGTTCCATTTTTTAGACGAATTACAAGGGAAAGTAGAAGAAGGTGTTCTTATAGATTTTGGACGGAAGTCTACTTGCTTTGGTGTTGAAATCTAAGCTGGAACAGAATGATGTTTGTGGACGCACAGACTGGACAGTGTATGATGTTTGAAGTAGAACGAATCGAGGAGATCGAGTCTAGGGCTGAAATTTTAAGGTCAGTGAGTTAACATAATTCTTAACAATTCTGTGAAGGATACTTGAGCTGAAATTGAAGATAAATATATGAATTTTAGGTAAAAGTAACTGTTACAGTTATGCTGTGCAAACTGGAGCAACACGAAGTGTTTTTGGAATAACTGAAGAATGAAGGAGAGTTAAGCCTTGAAATTTTGAGGTAATCTGAGAAATTCAATTTTCTACAAGTTTGTGGAAGGGAAGAAGTTCTAAATCTGTCTGGAAATATGACTTTTAACAGATAGAAGTAAGAACAAAAAGGAAAGGAGGAGATCTCTGCTGTCGGGTATCGCTGAGTAAATAAAGTAGAGGTAACGAGATGAGTGTCGTGGGAACACAGGGGGCTTTCCGTCTCACAAAGCTCCTCAGGTAAATCACGCTAGTCTCGCTTTTCCTGGTGTCGCTAGTATCGTGTCCTGTTGGGTAGTTTCGCTAGTAATCTCGTTGGGAATGTGGAAATTTTGTTAGTAATCTCACTTATTATGTTTACTTTGGGAAAAGGGGAGGCTCGGTGATGAATCATAATTAGAGTTTAATTATGCGTACTTAACGATCATGTAAAGGAAAGCGTAACGTGAGGAATGTGTATTTACAGGCCAAGAAGAGCTCGGAGAGGCATATAATCCACTCAGGGCCTAAGGATAAGTTATGAGTGACTCTTTTCGTTATCCGAAAATGAAATCTGTTGAAAATTTTTAGTTCGGTGTTCATATAAAATATGGCTTTGAGATGACTGTTTTCATGAAAAGCATGATGTTTGATTTTATTGTTCATAAGGCATGTTTTACCTGCTTTCTATACGATGTTGAAAGGCATGTTGCGAGATGTTGTTTATCAAGAAATATTTTGCTTTCCATGAAAGGTTTCATATAAACTAATTATGTAAACTGGTTTCTAAAGTGTTTTAGAGGAGGCTCAATGCTTAAAGGCATGTGAGTTTCCCCAGGACCCAGTACTAAAGGACATGAGAAGGTACTTGGGCAACCCGCCATATTCCTATGTGCACATAGAGGTTGATATTGCTGGTGCGTCGAGTTTTGCTCCGCATCAAGCCAGGGTTAATTTCGACGTTGGGTGTGTTGAGTCTTGTTCCACCCCAACTAAGGTTGTTTTCGACGTTGAGGGCGTTGAGTTTTGCTCCGCCTCAGCTAAGGGAAATGAATGAGAAACCAAACTGTTTTTTTTTTCTGAATAATTATTCCAAAACAATCCTATACAGCTTGGAACGGATTTATGTGATTTGATTGAATTATCGGAAAATATTTCCTGCCGAATTGTACATTTAAATCCTCGTTTTATGCGAAATAGATTTTACAAGCCTGTTTTCGAATATAAGAAAATTTTTACAAAACAAGTCACTCATGGGGCTTTTAGCTCATGCTTTCCATGTTTTCTTTTTCCCCCAGGTAGCGAGGACGCTCTCGGTGCTTAGCCTACTCCAGCTCGCCTTGCCTAAGCTTCGAGTTTTCAGAAATTAGTCACATTTGAAGAGTTGTATGTGTATATAGCCTTATGTAGGTGGCATGTACACCTGGTTGTACATATGTTGGGATGTGAGATATGGTTTTGGTATAAGTATATTGCGGACGAGTTGAAAGTTTAATTATATGTATATTAGTTTTTATTGTTTGGATGTATGAAGGAATATGTATGTTATGAACTGTTAGGATTTATCAGGTATAAACGGACAGTATACGTCACAAGAGGGGTGATGGTTACTGTCCTCACATCTCCTCTTGGGTTGAGTGGGGTAAATCTGGGAGGGGGTGTGACACCAAGCCCATGCAAGTCCACCATCCATAGCTTCCCTCGCGGCCATGGCAAATTAACAATAGCCAAGTGAGTTAGAGGTGGTCAATTATGTGGATAGAGGACAATACCAAGGTCAACAACACCTCCCAACTCATTATCATCCCAACTTGAGGAACCATGAGAACTTCTCATATGCCAACAACAAGAATGTGTTTCAAGCAACTCAAGGATTTCATGGAGCGGGCAATACAAAGACATCATCATTGGAGGACATAATGCTTGACTTTGTCAAAGAGTCAAGATCAAGGATGACCACATTGGAGAATTCGGTCCAAGCTATTGCAAGCACCATTCAAAGCCAAGGTAAGGCAATTCAAAGCTTGGAGGTTCAACTTAGTGAAATGGCCACATCTCTCCACACAATGCAAAAAAGTAAATTTTCGAGTTGTCCGGAGAAGAACCCCAAGGAGGAATGCAATGTCATAACCCTAAGGAGTGGCAAGGAGTTGAACAAACACATCATGATAGATGATGATGAGCTTCCACAAGAAGATGATGAAGCTATCATAGAGGATGCTCCGATACAAAAAGAGAGTACATCTAAGGAAAAGGAGAAATCAAAGTCAAACATAGGGAGTACTTCTAACTCTACTTCTTTTATCCCTAACACTTTACATTTTCCTCAGAGATTTCAAAAGAAAAAGATTGATGCTCAATTTTCTAAATTCTTAGACATATTCATAAGGTTGGAAATTAACCTTCCTTTTGTAGAGGCATTAGAACAAATGCTTAAGTATCCCAAGTTCATGAAGGATGTACTATCTAAGAAGAAGAATGTACTAACCGAAGAATGTAGCGCGACACTACAAAGGAGATTACGAAATGGTTGCACTAACCAAAGAATGTAGCGCGACACTACAAAGGAAATTACCTCCAAAATTGAAAGATCTAGGGAGTTTCTCTATCCCTTTTCATTTAGGCAATAATTCGGTTACTAAAGCACTTTGTGATCTTGAAGTTTCCATTAACTTAATGCCTTTATCCATGTTTAGGAAGCTCAATGGTGAAAAGGTGCAACCAACTACCATATCCTTGCTTTTGGCCATTGATCATTTGTTCGTCCCTACGACATTGTGGAGGACGTATTGGTCAAGGTGGGCAAGTTTATCTTCCCGGTAGACTTTGTGATACTAGATATGGAAGAAGATGCCGAAGTCCCCATAATTCTTGGGAGACCTTTCTTGACCACCGAAAGGGTCCTCATCGATGTGCAAGATGAAAAACTCACATTCCGCGTTAACGATGAGGAGGTAAAATTCGACATCTATAAAGCTCTTAAGCATCCAAATGTAAAAAGGTATGAGCATCATGAGCCAAGCACAAAGGTAACATCGCCTCCCTCTTCTAATAAGAATTCTATGCATGATGATCCTCCTTTGAGTAGTAAGACTAATGGCATGCTTGATGTTAAATTACGAAAGCCTATGAAGCATGTTTCTAGTTGTGATAATGTTCCTAGTTCTTCATGCATGCCTCCAAAACCTAAAGTGAATTATGAACAAATCATGGAGAAGAATGTTAAAAATGAAGTGGTGAATCCGGTAAAATTTCATAATGATGGCTCCCTAATGATACTCGATTATATTAGAAAAGATAATGTCCAACTTGACAATAAATTGTTGACCAACCCACTAAATATTAATGAATATGTTTGTGAGTGTCCAATGTGGGCGAAAACTAAAATTTCTAGGTGATTCAAAGCATGGGATGAAGAAATCACCTTGGGATCCGCCGTGACTTGTGAGCCCCGTCTAGCTAGAAGACATTAAACAAAGCGCTTGTTGGGAGGCAACCCAATTTTATTGCTTTTATATTTTTCTTTTATTCTATTTTCAATAATCTTTGAGTCACTCATACGTTTTATTTTCAGGATTTTGGTTCATCACAAAAAGTATTTGTTACACCAAGCCTATTTGGTGGCTTCTCGCTTGCTCCCATGGTTGTTCGTTCTTTGTTCGATGCTCTTATGTATTGAGGACAATGCATGATTCTAAGTTTGGGGTGGGAGGTGTCACTCGTATTTTTGTGTGTTTTCTTATCCTACTATGCATGTTTGTGAGGTTTTAATGATCATATGCATGTTAAGAAAATTTTGGAGCTTTCAAAGTTAATGGGTATGTTTTTATAGTTGTGTGCTTTGATGTTGATTGGCCATGATGAAATTCGAATTTGCATGATAGATGACTTATTCTGGAAATAGAATAGCATTATCTTGAGTTAAATTCATTTAAGTCCCTTTTAAAATCTCCCATATTCTTGAGCACATAGCAACTTTAATTGAGAATCTTTAATTGAAAAAAGGATTAAGTTGGGTGTATTTGGTTGTCACTCCGAAAGGCCCCACCGGTTAGAGAGTAGAAATGGTAATCTTAGACTAAAGGAAAAAAACCTTATTTCAATCATGTAAAAAAATATATATATATATAAATAAATAAATAAAATAAAATAAAAATAAAAATAAATAAAAATTTTATTCTTTGAAACGCAAAACTCCGCTGGCAAGACTAATATATTTCTCTTGTTAAGAGTTTAGTTGAAAACGACACCTGCTCGTAGTTGGCCACCTCCATGCATCCCATAGTTGGTGTGTCAAAACGAAGGTGGGTAATCGTAATCAGCGACACATAGATAAATAACAAACTCCAATGTCTAGTGAGGAAACCGAGCTTAGATAAGAGTTTAGTCGAGAAGGGCACTTGCTCGTAGTTGGCTGCTGATGCGCACTTTGAGTGTTAACCGCAAGTGTACGGGTCAAGTTATAATATAAAACGGTTAAGTCCGAGTATCGTTCCACTGGAGATCCGATTGGGAAGGTTAAAATTACTTAGCTAGAATTGAGTCAATTTTATTTAAGGATTGAAATTCAATATTTTAAATTAGGGAAAAAAGAAAAATCAAACAAGGAAAGTATCAAAGGGAGAAACACAAGAGTCAAAGAGAGTTCTAGGGTAATGAATCCTTGTTTATTTCATCATGCAATATTATAGATTTCATGGATTTTATTGTAATTTATATGCCTAAGTCTAGAAACTTAATTCCAAGTTATTTTCTCTCAAAAACAACCCTTTCTCATGCAACTCGATTGATTATTAATCTCTTAAAACCAATACAAAATTACATGGCATTAAGAATAATCTTTAGCAACTTTTATTGTCAACCTAACTGCTCTCGTGATAGATTAACAATAATTCATTGTTATAGATCAAGTTAAACATACAATCTCTCAATCATACATCTAACCTAACATGTGAAGATGGCCAATCCACAAGGATTAAACACAATAACAATGAAAAGCAATATTATTCAAATAAAACCATGAGTCTACAAAATTAACATGAATTCATAAACAATTCATCAAATACCCTAAAACTAAAGAGTTTAGCCACTCATAGCTTGAAGCAACATGTTTAAGCAAAAATAATCAAAGGAAGAGTGTAAAAAAAAGAGAAACTCTACTGAAAAGAGGTTCTTGATTGAGGCAGCACCGTCACAAACTTCTTGGCTCTCACGTCGGACTTCGAAAGGCACAAAGGCTATCTCGAACTCTTTTACTCTTCCTTGCAACTAACTCACTCTTTGAACTCTCGCTTAATTCTCTCCTTTTTGTATCTTTTCTTAGGTCTGCAACTTTCTTGCTTTTCTTGATCTTCTCCCCCCCCCTAGACTGCTGAAAACCCCCAAATTTATAGAGTTTGGCCGCCAAAAATTTAACCTAAAATACAAAATTTTCGTTTAAGTAACGCTGGCGCCGCGGCGCTGTCCCATAGCGTCGCGACACTAGGGTTGCGACCAAAAATAAGTTGCACTTGGGTTTTAGCGTCGCGGCAGCGTCGTCTTAGCGTCGCGACGCTGTCATGCGTTCACCAAGGATGCGTCGAGGCAGCGCCATCTCGGCGCCGCGATGCTACTCTGCGTCCAGACTGTTGCTTTTATGCTTCAGCGCCGTCTCAGCGCCGCGATGCTGTCATGCGTTCAACAAGGATGCGTTTATGCTTCAGCGCCATCTCAGCGCCGCATCGCTACCCCAAAATTTGTTTTTTTGAGTTTTTCAGCTCTTTTTCGCCGTATTCTTGCTCGGTTGTGATCTTTTAGTTGTTTCTTCTAATTTTCCTCGTTTTAACCTGAAAATCACTAGCAAACAAGTGAAATCTAACATAAAACTCCCTTAATTTGAGATAATATAAAGCACTTTTAAAGTGCTTATCAGCTGCCTCCATGCACCCCATCGTTGGTATGTCAGAACGAAGGTGGGTAACCCTACTCGACGCATGCTTAATAACCATATAATAAAACCAATGAAAGAAAATGGAACTTTATATCTTCATCTTTTCAGACTCAGTGCTAAAAGAAGAAACAAAAATTTTGTGAATAATGAGTTAAAGAGTTTTGAAAAGAAAGCTTGCCGCATACAAATTAGACCCGTCCTAAAGAAAAGAATATAGAGGTAGAGAAATAATATAACTAACAGGTAGCTGATTGAGTATAGCATTCTGAGAGACTAGTCAATGCGTTGAGAAAATGTTTAGATAATTGAAGTTTCTTAGATAGAAGTTATGCTTGAGGACAAGCATTTATCTAAGTTTGGGGGTGCCATAACTTGTAGAAATACAAGTTAGTATAACCTTTTTCATAGATAAATAGAGCTTAAATAGAGAAATATGCGGTAGTTTATGCTAAATTCTATTAATAAATCTTCCTTTGCGTTATACTTTTGTATTTTTATGAAGATAATCATTTTACCACTTTTTGAGCCTAAAATGCATGTTTTGACGCAGGAGTGCAGACGATGCGTTGATGACTTCTTAACGCAGGACGACGCGTTAGCAATCTGTTCTTCGTGGACGCATGATCTGAACGGAACGCAAACAACCTGACGACGCGTTAACAACAACTCAACGCATAACTACGCGTTAGCAACCCACGACGCGTTGACATCGGCCAAACTATGCATGGACGCATAGACAACCGTTAAGGCAAGGCGTTGAGAATCAGATCGGAATCTTGAGAGATTGACTGATGATTGACGAACATGATTTGTGGCTAAAGTGGTGGATCTTAATTGGCCCGAGAATCACGCAATCAGGCGAGATGGATGCAGTATCAATCTCGCCACCAATCAAGCAGATTTGCCATTAACTGCGATTGTATCAGCTATAAAAGGGCAGCTCTACGAGATGAGAAAGGTTGTTGATTCTCGGAAGAACTCCATAAGTGACAGCAGAGTTCTCTCAGACTTCAGTCGGAGACAAATAGCTCGAGAGAGAAGAGTCTTCCCTCCGCCGCACCACTTCACAGCAGATCATCACGCTTCCATCCGGACAACTCAAGACATTGACGCCTTCCCTACTTTCTTTCTCATTGTCTTTCTTAATTTTAGATTTGTATCAAGGAATTGAACTTATCGAAAATTGTATCTCATTTCGTCAATAGAATTATCTTCCATGTATACTCACTTCTATAAACTTTCCGCTTTTTACTTTCAAACCATGAGTAACTAATCACTCAAGGGTCTAGGGTTGCGTTAGCATCTAACTAGGAACTACAGTGTAACTATTTTATCTTGTCAATTGCGAGCTTAATCCGATGCTTATGTCCATCTGACAAATCGATATAAGTAGTAATAATCAAACTGCTCGAGAGGGTAAGTGATTGTGGAACTCAATTGACAAGGACCAAGTAGTGTTACCTATCTATTGGGATAACCTTGGTTCTTAACACTCTCCTATGCGTTATAGACATATAACGCATAGTGGCTGACAACCGGGAGAAGAGTCGCAAGTATGAATAGAATACTATTGTGCGTTTCCAACGTTAGATGTTAATCAACCCGAACCCTTTCTTTATCCATTCACACACATCTTTAGCTGAACTTGCTGTGTCGCATGCTTTCCATCTTTCACAACTTTTAGTCTAGTGTACAAACAATCGCTTTCTTTAGAGTAAAAACACTTCTCAAATATTTATTGGTCAGCACTGTAACACATGAAATCCAACTAAAAATTGAATCGATATAATCCCTGTATTCGACCTCGGACTCACCGAGAACACCTATTACTTTGCTTATACTTGGGTAAAAGAATAGGAAAACTTGACAAGACCACCATCGTATAGTAATAGAACGCATAGCATGTTCAAAGCATGACATGTTGAACGCATAAACACATTATTTAGCACCTTGCGTTTGGTTGATTTACACATACAAAATACACACAACAAGTTTTTGGCCCCATTGCCGGGGATTATGCATTGATTTAATTATTTTATTTGGATTATTGTGTTGCAGGATTCCTCAGTCGAAGGAGTATAGTAAGTTTCTCCTCTACCAGAAGCTTCTAACAGTATCTGAGTGACGGGAGCAATCCATAGCTCGATATTGACCCAGAGACTGAGAGGACCTTCACCCGAAGGACAAGGTAGAATTGAAGAAGGGCCAATTGCTTGGACCTAATTCATACGGCTAGAGAGGAAAATTGCCTGCATCAGCAGGAGGATTATTGGGTATGACTTACTCCTATGCCGAAAATATTTTCGACAGAGATTCATGGAACACCAATGAGTGGGTGGACGACAAATATGAATTTTGCTTCACCAATAGAAGGCAAACACAAGCTGGAATGCTTGAAACTGGTATAACCACTAGCAGGGCTGAGCAGCAGCTGCAGAGAGGCAATCCTCCTGGTTTTAACCAATGGAATCAAGGCCCGTTTCATCAGTTTCCGAGGGATTCGCAAGCGGGAGCATCAACCTCATTGTTTTCCATGGAATGTCTTTTACGAGAATATAATAGTAAGATTGAAGCAACGTGCCAGTTGTACGAAGCGATGATCCGAAGCCAAAGGGAAGAAATTAAAAGCCAAGCCACTGCAATTCGCAATATAGAAGTTCTAATAAATCAAATTGCAGAGGAGCGCAAAAATGAAACGCAAGGACCATTGCTAAGTACAACCGAAGTTCCAAGAGGGAACTTAGAAGAACAATGTCAAGGGGAGACATTTTTAAGTGGGAAAATCAACCCCACAGTGCATTATGAGGGGACACAAGGAAACTTGCAACCCCTAAACGCTTCAACAAGTCAACCGATGGAGAGTACCATGCATGCTGTTTAGCATCCATCGTCATCCACCGCATCAAAAGAGGAAAATAGAGAGCGAAGAGAAAAAGCAATGCAGGCAGAACCTACGTCTATATATGAAAATACTACTTCTAGACGCATCCTGACTGACGTCCAAGAAGAAATCTCAACACCCCGCACGAGTGATCAGGTAAAATTTAATGTAGTTAACGCGTTAAACAATCCTGGTCAGTTTCAATTTTGTCCAATGAACGCAGATATCAATGAAAAGGCAAGACCCATGAACGCGGCGTTGAGAAATGAAATCCTCAAGGACGGTGACGATGGTGAAGATGATGAAATTAATTTACTCTCCGATGGTATAATAGAGAAATCAGACTGGAGCAACAGATCCGCGACAAAGATCGAACCGCTATTAAAAGAGCCTTCAACGCATGAGCTACAAACCAGACCAACGCATCTCAACTGTGCACGCTTAAGGGAGGTCATAATGTACTTCATTTTGCCTCTGCGTTGAATCCTGACCACGATAAAAGCTCGCAAGTGTAATAACTGACCTTGCGTCGAAAGGTCCCTACGTTACCGAATGCTTACTTTTTCAGGGACGCTTTCTTTTACCCTTGTGTTATTTTCATTTGAATTTGTTCTAGTATTTACTTTTTGTATTTTGCTTTCTATCTTCTGTTTGTATTTTGTTTTTAGCATTTATTTATTTCTTTAATTTCAGCCTAATAATGTAAATGAGATAAGCATGAAAGTAGGCGTAGATTTTTTAATATGAACAATTTGATTTCACCGCATACTTTATTATTCATGCATGCGTCCAACGCATAAGTAAACTATGCGTTCATCGATAAACGATTTCTGTGTTTATCGAGTTAAGGTTAGAGGTAAAGTTAGAGCCATGCATATTTTGTCAAACGCATAATACTTAACTTACAACGCATAATCTGACCTGAGAACCAGGAGTTCATCAGCTATGTGTTTATCATTAGTTCACTGCGTTTTAGATAGAGCACTAGGTGAAACGCACATGTCTTCTCAATCTACGCGTTTTTCCTAGAAAAACACTCAAGTGCCAAAACACTCAAGTGCTCTATGTGCGTTAATTAGCCGCCCATCACACTTGATGGGTGTGCAGCTCAATAAAATTTGCCTTGATCAGTGGGATTCCGGATATCGCGTATCCGCATTTATTACCAACGACTAAATTAGCCCTTTATAAACGCGATCCGATTTCCCATTTTCTATTTTCGAAACCTTTCACCTCTTTAACTTCCGGCAATTTGTGTTCTAGCAGAACTTCATATGTCCATTCAAACCCACAAAATCAAGAACACCTCGCCGGCAACGTTTCCCCAAGACCTTCATCATCATCTACACCAGTCCCCGAGGTATTTCTTAACCCTCGATCTCCATTCTTCTCTCCACCTACATTTCATCCTTCCAGACCTGTGAGGCCTTTTGCTTCTCCGGTCCGACCAAGACTTCCAAATCCTAACCCACCGTTTATCCCTAACTTCTCTGCATCTAGAATCAGGGCTACTGCCCAAAGACCAGCCATATACCCATTCTTCCGGCCATTCGCCAGAACCTCAACCCGCCCACCAGTAGTCGACGACTCCGACGACTGTGTGGAAGTTTTAAATATCCGCCCCTTGAGCCAAATCGACCCAATACCTACCCCAAAACCCAAAAGCCGGGTCAAATCTTGCATCTCACGGCCCAGAATGAAAAATATGAGGGAGTTTTCCGCCGTGAACTTCAATGTCGGAAGCCAACGGTTAAGCACGAAAAACTTCGAGGCAGAGCAACCGGTTCCTGGAACGGTTCGCGATGAAGCCAGCACACTGCACAGAAGCAGTGAAGTACGTCGAAGAGAAGAAAGAGACGTATTCGGCGACATTTTGGAGCGAATAGCTCAAGAGGAAAGGGAGGCAAAGGGTAGGGAGGATGACGGGGAGGTCAACCAGCCTTTGCCCCTATCACGTCCACCAAGCACGAGAGGGACGGAAGAGATGGGAAGAGAAGAAGTAGAAGAAGTGGCTGTCACAGTGGGGGAAGTGAACTTCGCAAAATCCCCAGACGAGTGGATAGCCGAAATTCTGAGCGGACTGCGTGACCCTATGAACGCAGCCGTCTCAGGCGCAAGAAGAGAATCACCCTCGCCGATAAAAGAGGTCCAGAGTCAGCTGAAAGAGACTCGGGAGGGTGAACAGAGTGAAGGAGATAAGGAAGAAGAGACCGCCTATAGCAAGGAGGACGTAGGCGAGCACGTGAAACGCGAGGGTCTGTCCCTGCGTCTATTAGTCCTGAGGAGATGACACTGGACTCCAATGAAGGACCAATCAGAAAAGTTGTGATGGACGCAGAGGCCAAGAGAAGAAGAGAAGAGGAAGAGGAAGTGGTACCCCTGTTGAGGAAGAAACGAAGGGTATCACAAGAATCTACTAAGGATGAAGAGCCGAAAACCACAGAGCAAGGAGACAGACCTGAGTCCTCAATTGCGGCCACATCCTTTGATAGGCTGGCAGAGAAGATGAAGAAGAAGAGGGCCAAGTTGAGAAAAGAGCTCAGGGCCCTAAGAAAAGGAGTTGAGAAAATTGCCAAGGACACATTGTCAGGCAAAAAGGCGCGCAAGGAAGTGCGACCTCAAGAAGTTAGAGAGACGCAAGGCCTTCCTGATCCTCAAATAGAAGAAGTCGCATTGGCATTTAAAGAGGAAATGAAGGAAAAAGAAAGAATAGAAAAAGCAGCCGAGGAGCATGATAGAGAGCTACAAATTGAAGAAGATGAAGAGCTGGCTGCTAGAATAAAAGCCCAAGAAGAAGGGGAGGGCAAGAAGAAAAAGAAGAAGAAAAGTAGGAAGGAACGCATCGGGGAGGATGCGAGGGAAGAACAAGGTGTTAGCACCTTGGAGAAGAAGAAGAAGAAAGAAAAGGAGGTGTCAGTCACAGAACTCCCAAGCACGCATAATGAGGAACGCAAAGGGAAGGAGAAGGTGACTGAAGCACCAGTTAAAGTGGTCGAGAGCAAGAAGAGAACTGTGGATGAGATTCCAGCTAAGGCCAAAGGAAAAGAGAAGGTGGCTGATGCGTCGCCACAAAAGAAGGAAGGAAAAGGGAGACGCAAGGCGTTCCCTGACTTGATGATTGAGGTGGGATTTTTCCCTGAAGAAGCCCTAGTGCCGCCATACACCACCGAAATTATTGACCACCACGGCTAGAGAAACTTCTGTTCCAGCACCTCTTGGATCCAACCTGACGTTGTCCGAAGTTTTTACAATGGACGCATAGACGAAGAGGAAGACGTGGTGGTGGTGGATGAAATTGAAGTCCCATTCAACGCAAGGGAAATCAACGCCATATATCAGTTGAGGGACAACCCGGATGCGGAAGGAAACAAGATTATAGAATCAACTCCAATGGAGTTAATGGAGGACACAATCCGGGTATTGGCAAAGCCAGGGGCTAAGTGGGATGTTTCACCCACAGGTATAAAAACGCTATCCGCTAGCAGCCTAAGACCAGAAGCAAACCTGTGGGTATACTTGGTGAAAAAGCAGCCGATCCCTACAACGCATGACAAGACAGTGTCAAGGGATCGGGTGATGGCAGCATATTGCATTATGCATCGCATCACCCTTGATGTTGGACGCATGATTGCAGCGCAGATAAGAGGGGTGTTCAACAAGCCAAGGGGCCAACTCTTTTTCCCCACTCTTATTATGAAACTGTACGCCAATGCTTCCATCGGAGGGCCAACGGAAGTGTTAGACGCAGAGAAGATGATCGAAGTTAGTAGAGTAATCGCCCACAAGACTCTGCGTCGGTTGATGAGAGGATCACAATATCTGCCAGAGCCTGCCAAGGCCACCAAAATACCTCATCAACCCATTCTGCCTCTAAAGCCGCAACCGTAGAAGAAGGGGAAGCCGTCCAAGTTGAAGGCCGTGGCAAGTCCTGATGCCACCATTAGACCTTCCCCAACCTCAAGCCCTTCACCACCACTTCCAACAACCAGAAAAGAACCAACTCCACCTCCACCTCCTCTTGAGACGCAGCGCCCTAAGCCACCTCCACCTCCTCCTAAAACGCATCGCCCCAAACATCCAAAACCTCAACCTTCCACAAAACCCTCCTCCCCAATAAGAGTTGATGACTCACACTTTGGGGATTTTGGAGCGACTTTTATGCGTCCATCATCCCCTGCATTTGACGAAACTCCATCAACTCCCCCGCCTCAACCAAACCCGCCTACCCCACCAACGCAACCACAACCGCAAGAAGGCCAACTTGACCTCGAGTGGGAGACAGTGCAAACATATCTGCAGCAATCGATCTTGCGTCCAGTGATGCAGTCATTGAATATGTTAGCACGACGGCAGACGGAGCAGTTCCGATTCACATTGAATTACGTTCATCAACTGCTCTCGATCCGACCGGAAATCCCGCCCCCTGACATTCTAGAATGCCTCCAACAGCCCCTTGTCTTCCCAGTACCGCAGCACCCTGCACCTGAGCAGCAACGCAGACCTGATGAAGATATGACTGATGGTTAAAAAAATTTTTTAGGGGTGTAGTCAAGAGTTGTAATTTTTTCTTGCAATTTTGTATCTTCATATTCAATTGTATGCGTTGGTGATAATACAATTAATAGAATGAACATTTCTTCATCGCATGGATCTCTAACTTCCTCTTTGCGTTGTCCCTTGTTGTAAATTTATTCTAAGTACATTTAATTAGTCTTAACTTTTATCTTTGCGTTGAAAAGTTGGTCACTGTGATGATAATCTTGCTTACACTTTTTGTACACTCTTTAAGTTAGATTACTTTCAATGCGTCTGCATACTATTCCTTAGAAACGCAAACCTACTTTGAATGTTTGCAAGCAGCAAATTCAAACCTCTTTTACAAAATTTTGCAACTTAATCCTTGTTTACAATTTAAGCAATGAGGACCTTGCTACTCTCAAGTTTGGGGGTGGAAGAGGTTTGAACTGTCAAAGATAAAAATATGAGAAACTTGTTTCAATCATGTAAAAAAAATAAATAAATAAAAAATAAATAAATAAAATAAAATAAAAAATAATAAAAAAAAATAAATAAAATTTTTTTCTTTGAAACGCAAAACTCTGCTAGCAAGACTAATATATTTATCTTGTTAAGAGTTTAGCTGAAAACGACACCTGCTCGTAGTTGGCCACCTCCATGCACCCCATAGTTGGTGTGTCAAAACGAAGGTGGGTAATCGTAATCAGCGACGCATAGATAAATAACAAACTTCAATGTCTAGTGAGGAAACCGAGCTTAGATAAGAGTTTAGTCGAGAAGGGCACTTGCTCGTAGTTGGCTGCCTCCATGCATCCCATCGTTGGTATGTCAGAACGAAGGTGGGTAACCCTACTCGACGCATGCTTAATAACCATATAATAAAACCAATGAAAGAAAAAGGAACTTTATATCTTCATCTTTTCAGACTCAGTGTTAAAAGAAGAAACAAAAATTTTGTGAATAATGAGTTAAAGAGTTTTGAAAAGAATGCTTGCCGCATACAAATTAGACCCATCCTAAAGAAAAGAATATAGAGGTAGAGAAATAATATAACTAACGGGTAGCTGATTGAGTATAACATTCTGAGAGACTAGTCAATGCGTTGAGAAAATGTTTAGATAATTGAAGTTTCTTAGATAGAAGTTATGCTTGAGGACAAGCATTTATCTAAGTTTGGGGGTGTGATAACTTGTAGAAAAACAAGTTATTATAACCTTTTTCATAGATAAATAGAGCTTAAATAGAGAAGCATGTGGTAGTTTATGCTAAATTCTATTAATAAATCTTCCTTTGCGTTATACTCTTGTATTTTTATGAAGATAATCATTTTACCACTTTTTGAGCCTAAAACGCATGTTTTGACGCAGGAATGCAGATGATGTGTTGATGACTTCTTAACACAGGTCGACGCGTTAGCAATCTGTTCTTCGTGAACGCATGATCTGAACGGAACCCAAACAACCTGACGACGCGTTAACAACAACTCAACGCATAACTACGCGTTAGCAACCCACGACGCGTTGACATCGGCTAAACTATGCATGGACGCATAGACAACCGTTAAGGCAAGGCGCTGAGAATCAGATCGGAATCTTGAGAGATTGACGAATGATTGACGAATATGATTTGTGGCTAAAGTGGTGGATCTTAATTGGCTTGAGAATCACGCAATCAGGCGAGATGGACGCAGTATCAATCTCGCCACCAATCAAGCAGATTTGCCATTAACTGCGATTGTATCAGCTATAAAAGGGCAGCTCTGCGAGATGAGAAAGGTTGTTGATTCTCGGAAGAACTCCATAAGTGACAGCAGAGTTCTCTCAGACTTCAGCCGGAGACAAATAGCTCGAGAGAGAAGAGTCTTCCCTCCGCCGCACCACTTCACAGCAGATCATCACGCTTCCCTCCGGACGACTCAAGACATTGACGCCTTCCCTGCTTTCTTTCTCATTGTCTTTCTTAATTTTAGATTTGTATCAAGGAATTGAACTTATCAAAAATTGTATCTCATTTCGTCAATAGAATTATCTTCCATGTCTACTCACTTCTATAAACTTTCCGCTTTTTACTTTCAAACCATGTGTAACTAATCACTCAAGGGTCTAGGGTTGCGTTAGCATCTAACTAAGAACTACAGTGTAACTATTTTATCTTGTCAATTGCGAGCTTAATCCGATTCTTATGTCCATCTGACAAATCGATATAAGTAGTAATAATCAAACTGCTCGAGAGGGTAAGTGATTGTGGAACTCAATTGACAAGGACCAAGTAGTGTTACCTGTCTATGGGGATAACCTTGGTTCTTAACACTCTCCTATGCGTTATAGACATATAACGCATAGCGGCTGACAACCGGGAGAAGAGTCGCAAGTATTGAATAGAATACTATTGTGCGTTTCCGACGTTAGATGTTAATCAACCCGAACCCTTTCTTTATCCATTCACACACATCTTTAGCTGAACTTGCTGTGTCGCATGCTTTCAATCTTTCACAACTTTTAGTCTAGTGTATAAACAATCGCTTTCTTTAGAGTAAAAACACTTCACAGATATTTATTGGTCACCACAGTAACGCATGAAATCCAACTAAAAATTGAATCGATATAATCCCTGTGTTCGACCTCGGACTCACCGAGAACACCTATTACTTTGCTTATACTTGGGTAAAAGAATAGGAAAACTTGACAAGACCACCAACGCATAGTAATAGAACGCATAGCATGTTCAAAGCATGACATGTTGAACGCATAAACACATTATTTAGCACCTTGCGTTAGGTTGATTTACACATACAAAATACACACAACATTAAACTTGTAATAAGTATTCATGGATGGGGGTAAAAAGAGCTGTCGTTGTTATGATCAGTAAGGACGCCTGAGAATTTACTAGGTACAACTCCCTACAGTGAATGTGTGAAAGCTAGTACCCCTAGGTAAAAGAATGCAAGTTTAGGGCCCATGAAAAATGTGATTGAATGGCACCTTAGTGGAAATATTACTCGCTTGAAATGTATGGATGCTTGAAAATTGGTGCATGAGCTAGAGTAGGGGGAAAACTGAGGAAGCTCTCTTAAGTCCCAATTTGAGTTTCAGCATTTTGAATTAAATTAGGCTTGCATACACATACATGGGAGATAGCAGGATTTGGCCTTAAAAGATTATACCAATATAGATATGCTTGCATGTTTCTACTTAAGCTCTTAAATTTTATTCTCTGAGACATGAGTTGATTGCACACTTATTCATCTAAACTCTCTTTATTTGATTCTATTCTTTGCTCGGACTAGCAAATCTCTATGTTTGATGACGGAGTTGATTGCACGCCGAGGGTAGGCTTTTATCACGGACAACGTGGCAGTGCCATTCTACAGCGCGATGGTGCCAGCCTTTGATGACGAACAGCTCAGCGACGCTATTAACCAGTGTCGCGGCGCCAACTTTCAATAATTGAGAATTTTACATTTTTGGAAAGAATTTTGGGTGGCAAACTCTATAAATTGGAGGGTTTCTGGCAACCCTAGACAGGAAGAAATTAGAGAAAAACACAACGTCCAAAGAGTGAATTGGCTACAAGGAAAAGAGAAGAGTTCAAGAGAGAGTCTTGATGCCGTTCGAGTTCCCAACGTGTAGATCGAAGGATATCTTAGCAGTTCCTCCTCAATCAAGTGCTTCTTCCTAGTAGAGTTTTCCTTTATTTACACTCTTTCTATGCTTAATTTGTTTGTGAACTTGTTGTTTCAAGCTATGAGTGGCTAAACTCTTTAGTTTTAAGGTATTGATGAATTGTTTATGAAGTTATGTTGATATTGTAGACTATTAACGGTTTTGTTGTAATGAATATGTTGTTCATTGTTATTGTGCTTAATTCTTGTTGATTAGCCATCCTTGAATGATAGGTTAGATGTATGGTTGAGAGATTGTATGTCTAACCAGATCTATAACAATGAATTGTTGTTAATCTATCATGAGAATAGCTAGGTTAACAATGAAAGTTGCTAAAGACTACTCTTAATGCCATGTAATTTGTATTGGTTTCAAGAAATTAGTAATAAATTGAGTTGCATGAGATAAGGTTGTTTTTTAGAGAAAATAACTTGGATTTATATTTCTAGACTTAAGTATATGAATTGCAATGAAATCCATGAACCCTAGAGTATTACATGATGGATTAAACAAGGATTCTTTACCCTAGAACTCTCTTTGACTCTGGTTTCTTATTTAATTGCTTTCCATTTTTAGTTTTTTTCCCAAAATCACAACTTAAATTTCAATCCTCAAATAAAATTGATTTACTTCTAGAATAGCTAAGTAACTTAAACCTTCTTATTTGGATCCTCAATGGAACGGTATTCGAAACTTAACCGTCTTATATTATAACTTGACCCATACCCTTGCGGTAAACACGGAAAGTGCACATCAATTTGCACCAATAACTGTCTCTCCACATAATTACAATTTTAATCTAATTTTAAATAATACGAAGTTGTAACCACTTAGGGGGTGTTTGAGGTTAGGAGATGAGATGAGATGAGTTGAGATATGAACTCAACTCAGTGTTTGGGAAGCCAACTTTGTATGTCACTAATATTTTATACCATGTGCACCAACAGTGCATTAGCCCTCATCACCACCGATGCCTCTTTACTCAACTCTAGTGACCACCTCCGATAGCTAGGTCCACGTGACCACCTCTAACTGCGAAACTTCGACAACAACCTACGATGGCCAACTCTGACGTCCAACTCTAGTGACCACCTCCAGTTGCCAACTTCAGCAACCACCTCAAACGTCCAAGTTTGGGGACCACCTCCGACGACCACTGCCTGTAGTCAAATTTAGCAACATCCAACCACCATTGTTGACGGCCAACTTTGACCACCTCCGATAACGACGGTCACTCCACCAACTTTGACGACCATTATTTTAGATTATTACTACGAATTCAGGCTTTATTGACACACGAGTTTTTTTGTTTTGTTGACGCTTGTGACATAAAACCTTCAATAAGACCTTAATCTAAAGCTTAAAAATAACTATTAATTTAAAAATACATATACATCAAAAAATGTTTATATTTAAGTTCACGCACAAAATTGTTAATAAAATCACCATTTATTGACATCAAAGTACATAAGTTCCATCAAAACCTTGAACTCCTAATTTTTTTTATTAGTTCATAGTATTTTATTGTCATTCTTCATAACAATTTAATATTAATAAAATTACTTTTTATCATGTAAAAAATCGAACAAGCTTGTTTGTAAAATCACTTTCTAGAAAAAATAGACACATGAGTGTTTTTATTTTAAAAAGTTTTTATCAAATGTGTTAAAATAAAATGGCTTAAGTTAGAAACGTCACATGTACAAGTAAAATGATTATTTAAATTAAAAAAAAATTGAAATACATAATCCAAAAGTAAACTATAAAGCTCATTTCCAAAACTCCTAATAACACAAGTGTGCTTAAAGAACCATAAATTAAAGTACAATCTATAGTTTATTAAAAAATATATATTTATGTAGAATTATTGAACTAAAATGTCTCCAAACAAAAATAATCATCATAAAAATAGATTATTTATGTAAAAAAAAAAATACACCAGATACCCCCGACATATGAATTCAGCATCCTAAACACCCAAAACACATACATATGAACTCCACAGACATAGAAACATCAAAAACATATGAACTCTAGACATATGAACTCAACTCAACGTGCTAAACAACCCCTTACTAATTTGAAATCTTGAAATCTCACGTGCATCCATTCATAACGAGTTTTAAGAAGAATAATTGTTTTCCGATGATCATATTTTTATGGCATCTAGGTGTATTTCGGCATAAAGCACTCATGACAAATAATTATTACCATTAAAATCAAATGTTACAAATTCTAAAGTAAAAGTATTCATGGTAATACTACTGCAAAGTATTGTATTTATATTAGAAATTTAATATATGCAAAATAACATTTAATTAATTAATTATAATGAAGAGGGGAAAATCAACATACCTTTAAGACTTACCTTTAGCGGAAAAATGACAAAAGCTTGTGTTGATAACGTGTTGTAAAATTGAGTAACAAAATAAGACACACGAGGAACACGAATATTGAAAAAAATATAATATTAAATAAATAACAAAATATAAATATTAGAAAAATAAAATAATTGAAATAGGAATTTCGCTTGGAAATTCTCTCTTTCAATCTCACCAATGTGTGTAACACCAACATCCACCAAATGTCACTATTTATAGGCAATTTGGCAAGTAAGAAGTGGAAATACATAACCACTATCTATGTCTATCATGACACAATAGTAGGGTTTATTGGAGATAGACAGTAAAATTTTGCTATATTTGTAAATATTTTAGTTCATTTTTCTATATTTGAACTCTAAAAATTTGTCCCCATACATTAATTTCTACAACAATTTGAAAGCTCAACTTTAAGAAAAATAAAAAAATAAAAGAGTAGGACAATAACAATTAAAAAATCGTGTAGATGACAAAAAAAAAAAAATATTGACATATTAAACAATTAAGTAGTAATATATTATAAGAACATACAAAATTAATCTAAACAAAATTTTAAAATAAATCTATTAAATAATAGTTTATCCAAATTATTTAAAAATTTACCTACATTTTTAGAAAAAGAAAATATACACGCAAGTAAAACACTAGTTTTATTATGTTACAACATTTAATTTAAAATTTTTTTTTTATATGTAAGATAACTAACTAATATATATAAAATTGAAAATTTAAATATTTATTAGACCCAAAATCAAAATTTTGGAATCTATTAAATGATTCAAACATATAATATTAAATGAACTTGTGCTTAGAGTGAAGTTCTAAATCCACCACTCTCTCATCTCGTTTATGAAAAAGCAAACCTGCAACTTAGGTTTGAAAATTCTCTGATTGAATATATTTTTAATCTTTTAATTATAGATTAATTTTAGATGCTTTGCTGGCCTAATTTTTCGTTGGCAAGTAATTTTGTACGACATTCTGCTAAATTTTAATTAATTAAATTTTGGGATGGAATAAGTGTTAGAATAATCGTAAGTGACTCTTTTTTTAGGATTGCATTATGATGAGTCTTTTCAATTGTTTAACCAACTTGAAGAAGATGCATGATTAACCTATAAATAACCAAAGTGAGCTTAGCTTAGCAGTGATTGACATAACTTTTCATCTTAGAGGTGGAAAGTTTGAATCCCCCAACCCTTAATTAGTTTATTAAAAAAAATATCTTCTCCAAATTGAACTTACATTTTTTTTTCCATAAAAACTTTTCTTCCACTAAAAATTTATTAAAGTTCGATTTACTCTACAAAGTAAAGTTCGTTGGATCTTATGGATAAAGCGTTGCTTTCATAAAAAAAAAAAAGAAGTAATATGTTATATTTGATGAGATAAGTACAATTGAAACTTAGACGAGTAAATTTGTTTTAAAGAAATAAGTTAGGCTTGATTTTTTTTTCAAGGTTACTATTTCGGTGGTTTTATATTATATTATTGACATAACCATTATTCTCTCATATGCCAATAAGTACTTTATTTCTAATTCAAATTTAAAATTAGTCAATTTAATGAAATTCAAAGTTTAATGTCACTCGTATTAGAGCAAGAATTTAAAAAAAAAAAAAAAACATATAATACACGTGTCAAATTATTAGGTTTAAAAATTTCAGTGCAATTCAAATTATTTTGAAAAGGAATTTTAATGATTATACTTTATGAATCGCCAACTAATATTGTCTCATAGATTTTGAACATTACATAACAAAGTGTTTGGTAGGTTATACTTGAAATTCAGGCCCCCAACCCTTTTTTTTCTTTATATATTTGAAAAAGACATTTCTCTATAAATCCACTATCTTCTTCCATTTAATTCTTTCCTCTCTTTTAAAAAGATTTTGTTTATGTATTTGTCTCATTTGTCCCTTTTCCCCATGTGTAAGAAGGGCTTTAGGAAAAAGGAAAAGAGACATGTTAAAAAACAAAACTCTAGAAATAATTGTATTTTAAAAATAAACTGTCTCAAAATTTTAATTACTTTATGTAGTTAGCTTGTTAGTCCATTGGACATGTAACTTTTTGACATTGTTCAAAAACACGCATTGAATTAATTTTTCTTTTCAAAATTATTTAGAGAATTTCTTTTTTTTTCACCCAAATCATTGGCTACTTGCAAAAATAGGCAAAATACATTATAATAATTAGACCCATCACAGATTTAGTGTTTAATGGGATCACCTTTTATGGACTCGTTGAGAATGATTTTGATCTAGTTCATGACCTATTAGAAGTAGGAGGTGCTTTGTTGGGATCCTCACGAATGAAAAAAAAAAAAAAAAGAAAAAAAAGCCCCACCCATGATAGCTACCGAATGGTACTATCTTATTCCACTTAATTTGGGCTCTTTCTATAGTTTTACATGTCCATTCATTTATTTTATAGGGTATTGAGCAATTAAAGAGTAGAAACGGGAGTGGAAATGGGACCAGAACGATCCAAAATAGATATCTGAAAGCATCAACCGGGCAAAAGATGAAAAAGTACCAAAATACTCCTGGAGTAGTGCAACAATGTTGTGCTAGGCACACGAACTTGTAACTGCGTACAGGTGAGAGCGTCACAATGCCCCTATACGCTACAACACGACACATTTTCTAGTAGACATGATTTTTAGGTAGTGCCGTGGTGCTATGAACTTTCAGGATGAAGGACCTTGTGCATGTTCGACAGCGTCATGGCACCACAATAAATTCTATAAATATGAAGATCGATTTCTACGTCAAGGAATTTCAAGCTTCAACCTCTTCTGCACTCTTCTACTATTTTTCTGCAGTTTTCATCCTGTTAATTTGTTTTTGCGTTTACCTATGACCATGAGGATATTATTTGACATCATGAGCAGCTAAGGTATTTTTTTCTAGATTAGGGTAGGATTGAAACATATGAGTGTTGTTTGGGAGACTTGAATTTTTTGTCCTTGAATGTAGTTCTTGTTTATTTAATTGTTCTTCAATATGATTTTATTTTCAATGCATTGAGTTCATGAGTTATTCGGCCAATTCTCATCTATTCTTTGTTTGCTAGAGTGACTAAAGCATCTTTGTGTTTAAATGTCAATAAGACAAGAGTTAAAGCATGCTTGGGTTGTGAACTCTAGGTTGTTTAGAACAATCCTTTCACAAATATATTGCACGGCTAATCAATTTCAAGAACGAAACGATTAGTAATTTAGGTTACCCGAATTATTAATCGACTTAGTTAGATTAACTTACTTAATGCAGATGTTTAATTCTTATGGACACTTTCGAAACCCAACCAATTAAGCATCTAGATTAATTAAGAGATTAATTAATAATTTAGGGCTTGGTTCTTTGGTCTTCCTGAGCAATTGGGCTAAGGATAAAAATCAAGCAAGTTTTGCATCATTAGTATTCCATGATCAACTAAAATGAATGGGTGGATTTTGAATCCCTAGGCTAGATCCTTTATCCAATAAATTTTCTCTTAATTCCTAATTTTACTTTTATGCAATTTTATATTCAAACATTTAAATTCTTTACAAACACAACAATCTCAAAACCCCTTATTGGTTACTCCAAGAAATTTGTCAACACATCAAAGAAAAACACAACTGCCCTGTGGATCAACTCGACCAGCTATTACTACAATTTTAGTTTGGTTTGTAGATGTAAATATCATTTTATTGGTCAAGAGGGAATTTGACATCCCTTCTCATCTCTGAAAAACCACAAATTAAAAAGCAAAATGTCCCAAATGCGGTCACTATTAATATTTGATGTACTACTGACATACAATTGATAGACTTGAAAGTTGTTTGATATCTGATAAACTACTGATATGTTGATTTTTTGTGTGATATATTGTTGATATATTATGAACATTCTTAAAAGTTGTTTGATATGTATTGACATGCTGCTAATATATTATTGATATGCTTAAAAGTTGATTGTTATTGTATTACACAACTGATACAATATTGATATTATAGAAATATGTTTGATATGTATTGATATACTTTTGATAGACTTGAAAAAATTGTTTAATATATGCCATATTACTGATATACTATTGATATTTTTGAAAGTTGATTGATAGGTAATATACTGATGATATACTATTGACATTCTTTAAAGTTGTTTAATGTCTATCGATATATTTTTAATATACTATTTATACACTTAAAAGTTGATTGATATGTAAAATACTTTAGATACACTATTGACATTTTTTAAAGTTATTTGATGTGTACTAATATACTATTGATGTACTTTTGATAGGTCTTAAAGTTGTTTGATATATAATATTATGTTGATATTTTATTGATATTCTTCAAAGTTGATTGATATGATATACAACTAATATACTATTGTTGACATTCTTGAAGTTTGTTTGATATGCGTTGCTATATTATTAACATATTGTTGAGACACTTAAAAGTTAATTGATATGTGATATATGGTTGATACACATCAAACATATATTGCTGATATACCATTGATACACCCAAATTTTACTTCAAGTATTTACTGATTGATGTCTAATACATGTCTTATATCTGATATATTTTTCATATACTTGAAATATTATGCTTATAAAATGAAACACACATGTTTTACTCCAAATTAAGTTACTAATTGGATGTAGATTGTTGTTAGATATACTGTTGATACACTTAATTAGAATGTTGATTGTTGTTAGATACAATGAGAATACACTCATGTCCTACTTCAAGCATTTACTGATTAATGTCTAATACAGTACACTTGTGCCTTCTATCTGATATACTACGATATACTTGGAATATCATGGTTATAAAATGAAACATGCATGCTAATTTATTGATATACTTTCTTTTAGGTATATTAACACTACTACAATTTTGGCTTTTATTGATGGCAAAATAAAAAAATAAAAAAAGACCTATTTTGAGGGCCCAAAAACATTATGAAAGCCGATGTCAAGAAAGTCTAACCATCAAGAAAGATAGTTTTCTTGATGGCCAAAAAACGTCAACACAAACCCTATCTTGATGGTTTTGGCCATCAAGATAGGTTAGGTTGATGTTTTATGTGATGGATTAATGAGCATGCAGCAGAAGTTAATTTGATCAATTTTCACTCTAAGATGCTCAATTTAGAGAATTAAACATGCAATTAAGAAGAAAAACCAAAGTTTCAAGAACACTTACCCTTGAAGCTCCAAATTCTCCTTCAATTCTTGATGAATTTGAGCACCACTTGGTTGTAGACCACCACAAGAGTCTTCTCTACTATTCTCTAGGCTTAGATTGGATGGTGGGATCCAAATTTGTGGTGAATTTGAGAAAGAATGAAGGTTGGGGAGAAGATGAACAATGGATAGAATTTTGCAAAATTAACCCTTAATTTCACAAAATTCTTAACCATTTTTATGTCAAAATCATCTCTATTTATCAAAGAATAACATGCAATCCAATTGCATCAAAATTTGACAACACAAAATGGTTAATTTGTTGGTTAATTGTGAAGAAGACAACCAAGCTCCTAGCTTAGTTAGTGGGAAAATCCAATCTTCAAAAATCAATTTTAAAATCAATTTTCAATGAATTTCCAAAATTGAATTAAAATTGATTTTTAATTTCAAAAAGATAATTAAATAATTAAATAAAAAATAATTTAATATTTAATTAATTAAATATTATTATTTTAATAGTAAATAATAAAATAATATTATTTTTCCCACTTGTCCCGATTTTTCTAAAAAAAAAACCGATATGAATCCCTATTCATATGATTAATATTTAAATTATATTTAAATATTATAATTAACTCGTAATTAAATGCCGATATATCGTATATATCTAACTTTCATTCCTTAAGCCAAGATTTGAACGATTCAAACTTATTCACCACATTATCTAAGATTTTAGTCCATTTATGAGCTAGTAGAGGGACCTAATGGACCTACAGATCATGAGCTCCAACGATCCGAGATTAACCGGCCAAACTCTTTAACCTAGTTAACCAACATTGGTTAACTAACGGGACACTCCACTAAAGCCCGTAGTTGCACTCTCCTCACTGTAGATATATTTGTGTCCATTTGATATAACCGTCATCGATAAGTCAATCCTTCACAGGTTGTTCATAACTTCAGCTAGGTCAAATACCGATTTACCTCTGAGTTACATCTTTTCTCCTTAAGTACCATTATCCCTCTAATGAACAATTAATTTAGGATCTAATCACTAAATCCATTCCCTCTCGGGCCAGTGAGAGGATGGGGCTTGTTCAAGTCCTGGGAACAACACTTAAGAGAACAACCTCTATTCTATCCTTAAGTTGGGTAGGAGTGAATTCCGTCTTGCAAATTCTATGTTCCCAACTATCTACCCGGTCTTATCCTTGAAATAGGAGGAATGTTGAGCAGCACTATTGACTTACTCTTACCTATGTAGATCAAGGGATAATTCTGAATAAATAGGAGTTCATAGATAGCTCAAGATTCAGATCAAGTTATCTAGGTCATCGATAAGTGAAATTAATCAGTGTTAATCGTAAACGGTGTTAATACGTAACAATAATTATTTCAGGGTCAGTCTTACACAATCTCATTATGTAGAATACCCCCGCTCACATGTCTCTACATGATTAAATTAGAATCATTTCATTTATGACACTTTACAATATTTGTAACAATCATGAAGCGGGCCGTATTCAATAGTGTCTCCAGGAAGAGGTACCCAACCTAATCCATGTACTATAGACTATTGAGGCTACTTATTCGAACTTGATCCTGTTTATGTCTCCACATAAAGTCCAAGTACTCATGATAGTAGCCAAGAGTTCGTAGTTTAATTGGATTTAGAGTTGATAAATAATTAATTCACTTGAATAACTTCATATGTACTAAAAATCACCTATTTACAAAAACTACGAGTTTTAGGACATACAACCCAACATTATGCCCATCTAGTATTGGAGAAAACCATCAAGATAGATACTTTTGTTGATACGTTTTAAACATCAAAGTAGGTTAATATTGATATTTTTGTCTATCAAGTATTTGTAAAAATCATCAAGTTAACCATTTTTATTGATGTTTTTTGGCCATCAAGAAAAATGTATTACTGTATGCTTTTAGTGACGTTTTTTGACCATCAATCATCAACCTTTCTTGACAGTTTTTGACCATCAACTATAACAATTTGAGGAAGAATATATATATATATATGGGTCATTGTGGCCCCCCTACAAGCAACTTGTAATCGACTCCAAGTATGCATTATATCTGCAATTTGCATTCACTCCAAACAACCAACTAGCGAAACAACTTTACACATCTCCTGAAAACCACCAACTACGCAACTCCAATTTTTCAATCACACATTACTCCATCAGAATCAGATAATTACACCAGATCATTTCTACTAACACCATCAACTACACGACTACACAACTTCAACAACAACATAACTCCAAATTTTCAATAACAATATCTAAATTGACAACATCAAACCATCTCATTGAAACATCATAGCACAACATAATGAATCAAGTAATTTTCATTAATCAACTAGTAAAATACATGTTCTACAAAAAGTTAGTATCTTGAAACTGTAACATATAAGGCCTAATCCTACCAAACTTTACATCATATCGCTTGTCATTAAACCTAACAAAACTAAAACTTTGTTCTTAAATATAACAATAAAACTGTGAAGTCATGATACTCAAATGTAACGTCTTATAAAGTCACAATAGCCAACTCTCACTGTGTCTAATTCCAATTGATTGTAAAGTGTTTCTCTCGCAAACTGCAAGTAAACAAACCATATTAAATTTATTAAAAATAATTATATTAAGTGTACAAACTATAGTTAAAGAAGATGGTCTAAGCAAATGCATACCACGTCTATAATTATTGTGCTCCTACGAGTTACTATGTTGTGTATGAATTTTATAGTATAATACCCACACTTCATACTACCCGATTGTTTAGCACACTATATATGTACACATATATTTCAACCCATGTTAGAAGAAACCAAATCTTTTAATCAAAAGTATAATATAATTACATCGAAATTGAAATGCTTACCTTAACGGGGACCTAAGAAACAAGTCGAGCTCGTGTACTTGTTCGAGCATAAAACATTCTTATGCCCCTAAACAAAACAAACACACAAAGATAATTGAGTGTTAACATAATGAATATACATAATGTGAAATAACTTTTAGTTACTTACGTATTGATAATAGTTTTGACATCCTCATGAACACCATGTCCCACAGAGTCAATTGAATACACTGTATTAGTCCGTAAGTTGACGACAACTATTATCCAATGATATCTACAAAAAAGACATAATTCAATAAAGTTAGATAAATCAATATTTATCAATAAAAAATTATTAAAATACTCATTTTCTAAACTTACTCAGGATTACATGGACATATCAACAGCTTATTCTTTATCGAGGTCAACCTGTTGCACAAGAATCTAGAGCGTTGTTCCTCAATGCCTGAGCCACTTGAGATTTGTGCAGGGTGAATGAATGCATACTTTTTTAAGATACTTGAGTCGGATACTTACAAAAATCTAAGATCATAACAAAAAAAAACTTTTAATATTATAAATGTTACAATAAATTATTAATATTAATCACTTTAGTTAATTGTACATATGCGATATAACTTGTTATAATTGAGAGTGCTAATTCCTCCATCTAACATAACTGTTTGATACTGTCCTTCATCATGTAGAAATTAAAGTGATACCCAAAAATTTAATCATCAATTAGGATATGCAGATATTCATCTTTCATCTCCTTCATATATTTTAACACAAATCTTATCGTTTTTAGCAATTTTGACACATTAGTCTTTGGGTTCTTTTCTTTCAAAGTAGATAACTCACGGGGATCTTTTCATAGGTCATTCCTAAAGTAACTAATTTTTTTTTTTTTGCCTCATACGTAGATTTTGGCAACTCATTATTTTCAGGTAGTATACTTTTCAACAATATCAACAATTTTGTAAAGTTAGTATCGCTCCACTCAGATCTTGCTTTTAAGTGATACAATTTGACTAATGTATTCAACTTAGTCAATTTTTCTCAGCCAGGGTATAGAGGTTTCTCAGCATCTGCAAGTAACTTCTTAAATTTTTTGAAATCATCTACACTATGTTATTGTGCCATTTCAACTATCTCAACAATGTTGTCATCAAAATCATCATCAAACACTTGTTTGTCAAGATTGTTGTCTAATTTCGGCACTACAGTCGATGGAGAATACCTGACAAGATTTTCTCCATGCCATATCCAATTATCATATCTTAGGTCAATACCATATATTAATAAGCGGTTTTTCACTTCCTTAGTGTTCAACATCTTGCAATTTCCACACTTAACACATGGACATTGTATAGAAGTTTCACCACTCAAAGGTATTTGAGCAAACTCAATAAAACTATCAACATCTTCTTCATATTCATTAGATAGTCTATCTTTTTCTATCCATGATTTATCCATTATGTTATAACCTAAGCAAATGAAGTGAATAAGACAAACCATAGTCATTCCATATCCAAATTTAGCAACATATATAATTAAAATCAACTGATTGAGATTTAAAGATATAAAAATAAATTACATAACAAGTACAATTAACGTTTCCAATATTCCTAAAAAAGCAAAGAATCCAAGTGACTACCATAGTTGCAGGATAGTCATTCATCCTAAAGTAATTAACATATATAATACACTCAACTAAAAAAACATAAAAATCGCTACTAAACAACAAAAGGGTCCTACCCAACTACAAGAAACTATCAAAACTCAAATCTTAGATCTCAATCTTACAACAAAAGTGTCTTATTTGTGTTGGTATAGTTATTTGTTTTATTACCCTACCAAAAAATTGAATACTCACAATTTCAACAATAGTGGCAGAGGCACGATGGATGAACGGTAGCAGCGACAGCGCACGATGAATGATGAACAATGGACGAATGGCAGACCGCAATGCATGACAGATGAACAGCGACACGACGAACGACGGACGAACAACGGCAACATCACGATTGATGGACAACGATTTCTTTTTCTTTTTCGACGAAAGTGTACTCTTTCGTGAGGAAGAAGACGTGGTCATCAAGAATAGGGTTTCTTTTCAGGTGACCCATTCAAGAAGCCCACGATCAGTATTTTTCAACGACTAGTGAGAACGAGACTAGCGAGATGAGCAAGAGCGAAATAACATTAGATTGTAATACATAATTTCACTCTCTCTGTCTAATCTCGCTCTCCCTTTTGCTTTACTTTCATGTAATAAGTTAAGACAATTATAACACACTTAATCTCGCTCTCTCTGTCTAATCTCGCTATCTTGCTATCCTAGTCTTGCTCAATCTCACTCTCGCTCTCGCTCTCGCTCTCGCTCAATCTCGCTCTCACTCTCGTTGGTATAGCTCTGTTTCCTCTGGTATCGTTCGATATCACCATTTCTTGACGGGCAATGCTCGTCAAGAATGCCCTTTTTCTTAACGGGCAATGCCCATCATTTCTTGATGGTTTTGGCCTATCAACATATCGAAAAATTGGGATTTTGCTTTTTGGTGTGAAATTATGTACTTTTGTATCAAGGAATATATTTTTCTTGACGTTTGTGCGCGTCAAGTTAGTTATAAACAATTTTTTATATTCTATGACCATCAAGATTAAGGTTTTTTTGATGGTGGCATGTCATGAACATCAAGAAAACAAAAAATCTGTGCATCAAGAATGTTGGCTTTTTGGCCCTTAATCTCAAATTAATTAATTTTAATGGATTGATTAATTAGTGTTTTGATGATAACAAACCTAATTTTAGTTATTAACCATTTGAGTGTTTTTAAGTGTCTATTGTGTGGAGCTTGGAACAACGGTTCCAATGCAATTTGAATCACTCAAATCGGAGTTCAAATGAAGAAGATATGACCAAAACAAGCTTAATGGAAAAATCTCGAGCTGATGACGTGGCAGATTTTTTTTAATCAAAGTGGACAAATTGAAAGGTGCCACTTGGAGCAATGGAGAAGTGACAATTGGTGGGTCTTTTATTTTTGGATTGATGTTAAAAAGAAAATAATTTAAAAAAAATGAATTTAAAAAGAAAATGAATTTAATATTATTATATATGTTTGTGTCTAACGGCTAGTTGCTTTTTTAAAAGGATTAATTTAATATTATATATGTTTGTGTCTAACGGCTAGTTGCCTTTTTAAAAGGATTAATTTAATATTATTATATGTTTGTGTCTAACGGCTAGTTGAGTTTAAATCTCCACCATTCAATTTTCTTTTATAAAGATCTAATGGTCCAAATTAATTTGGTTTAAATATTTCATCTTCTCCAAAAAGTTTTCCCCAACCTTTATAATTTTACAATCCTCAAAAATTGAAAAAGGTCACCATTGTTGCTCTCTCTCCAACCTTTCAAATTTCTTTCTTTTCATCTTATTCTAGAGAGATACTTTCATTGTATTGTGAGGATTGAGTATTGTGAGTTCAAATTTGTACATCTACTCTTTTTTAGAGAGTTTTAGTGTGTGATTTAAAATTTCAAGAATATTGTAACGGTTGGATCCTAACCCGTGGAAAGGATCGGGTTTGCTCTTGAACCCGAAAAAGGAGCAAGGTAGCGGTTCGACTCTCATCTGTGGAAAGAGTCAAAGGAGATTTTTTAATCGAAATCCCAAGAGGCGTTTGGGAAAGTGGATGTAGGTCGAGTTGGACCGAACCACTATAAAAATCACAGTGTCTTCTTCTCCAACTCTTTCTCAATTTATTTTGCATTCAATTTTTAGTAGCATGTTATAGATTACTATCCTTCTTTGTTGAGATTGATTGAATCTTGTGTTTCATATATTTTTTATCAATCTTGATATTTAGCATCAATTAAGGTTTTTATTAATTTAATTAAAAAAATAATTCAATTAGTTTAATTTGAGCATATTTAGGAATAAGTTTAATTAAACCCTATTCACCCCCCTCTAGGGTTGCCATACCGGTCCAACAAAGAAAACCCAAAATTGTAGTAGTGCAAGTATGTGACTAGTACTCTTTTACACCTTGATAATAAACATGTAAGCTCACTGATACACTTTGATATTATATATATTAGCTTATTGATACACTTTAATTATTAATATCATAAAAGTTCATTTTAGTTTGTTTAGTTAGGATATCAATTATGTGACTCATACATGTTATTTCGAAAAACATTATTTTAAATTTATAAGTAGTCCCATATGTTTTACATTTTCTTGACGTTTTTTTTAGTAAAATTACCTATTTACTTGACATTTTTTTAAAACAATGTCAAGTATTAGAAGTTGTAAATGTCAATAAATGCGGTTTTTCTTGTAGTAGTGTATATTATTTTAAAATTTTTAAGGTTTTGAAAAACATTCCCAAATTATGGAGCAAATTAATAATGAATAATAGTATTAAATAATTTAATTACCAAAAGAGAATCAAACTACCAAAAGTCTGTTTATTTTTTTTTTTTTATAATTATAATTGGGGTAGAGAGATTTGAACCACAAATTTTGTGGCTATTAACATACTCGTATACCAATTGAGCTATATCCGCTTTGGCTCAAAGATTTATTTGTTAAAATGATTTCAGTGGGGTTTTATTTTTAAATTATAAAAATCAATTGAATTAAAAAAAATGATATATTATATTTGAAATTCTTTTCAATTTGATTCTTTATGCTTATTTGTTATGAGATTTATCATTGATCTATCGTGCATATCAATTATTTTAGAAAATATAAATATAAAGTATGGTACTTAACTTTTGTATTCTTTAGTAATTGTTTCCATAATCATTTGTTATTACATCTATTGTTGACATATCCTATCAATAAATACAATATAATAACAAGAACAACAGCCAAATTATTATTATTATTATTATTATTTACATATTTCTTTACCATCAAATATATTAGTAACAACTATCAATAGAATAAAGAATGTATACAAGTAAATATTTCACCTAGTTTTCTACACATTGTTGTTGGTATGCTTATTTTGGTATTAGATCTATTATTTATATACCTCATAAATAGAGGGAACAGAAAATGGGGAGTGTAGATAGAATTCCCAAAATCTATCTTTGTCTTTTCTCACAAAGCTAAAGCAAGACAAAAGTAAATGCAATAACTAAGTTTGCAGTTCACCACATCCATATAATTTACATGTGGGTTTGTAATTAAAGTGGAAAAAACAAAAATGAAAATGATAGAGTTTTCATTATTGGTGTAAGAACTAGAACTATTTTGAAAAAGAAAATGGTTCCCTTAGCAAATATGCAGAGAGAGAGAGATTAGGAGATGAATCCTAAAGTCCTTTTTGTTTGTTTCTTTCTTTTGTGAACCCTTTGAAAGCAAGCACTCAATTGTCATTCATATGCATTATAGGAGATCACAAGAAGTTGTGTCTAATCTTGGGGTACTCAGTGTCTTTATACCCAAAAAGAGAAAGTTAAATTGGGGTTATTACTATTAGGATTTGATTATTTATGAGGCTAATATGAAATTTAGTGTTAAAATCTGAGAGAAGATTCAACACAACTCTTTAAATTTAAAAGATTATTACACGTGTTAGATTAAGTGTATTGTGGACGTTTAAGAAACTCATCAAAGTTATTTGGATTAACTTTTTCTAAGTATTTACTTAAATATTTTTAAATGAAGCAAAAGTAATTTTAAGTACTTGCTGGATCCATATTGGAAAGATAAAAGAGATCTCCCAATACTTCTAACCATTTAGAAAAATCATAATTTAATCGTTATTTCTTTTAACCATTTGAGCTTATAATTTATAGGTCTATTTATTTAAAAGTAATGTTTGATGGAGTCGAGAAACAAGAAGATTAATAATTTGTTTGGTAGGGAATCTAGATTCTGTTTTATTTTTTCAAATTTACTCGGTTCAACAAATATGTTATTGATAGACAACCTGAATTCTATTGCTGAAAACTGTTTTCGTATTCTATAAAAACAATGCAAATCCTAGAAACAATATTTTTATGTTTTCATTGTATCCAAAATTTGAATTTTAAATTTTAAAATACAAAATTATATTAAATAGAGATAAGAACACTTAAAAATACAACATGTCATGGTATAAACTCAATCCATTTTTTAAAAATGTGATATGTATCATGTAATGTATTATAAATTATGTAATATTACAAAATAATAATTATATAAAATTTTTAACATAAGTTAAACATAAATAAATTACTAACAATTTATTGTTAACTAAATATTAGTGAAAATATTAGTAGGTAACTACAACTAATTTTATAATTTATAAATATATAATATCGAACACATTTTAAACTATTTTTTAACTTAAAATCCAATTTTTAATCTACAACCTATTACATAATTGAAAATATGAAATAAAATTCTGTTTTTATTAAATCAATTGTTCTTAAATTTTTATTTTTAAAATCTCTCCCAAACTGCAATATTATCAAATATTGATTATTTCAACGTAAGTTTGTTTAATTTTTATATATTTTAGTTTAGTTCTAAATAAATTAAAGACGATCCCACAGCAAGGGAAAGTGTTGATTCCAATCCTCACAGACGAGTGATAGACAGAGATCAATCGAACTTAATCTGAACTCTGAAGGTAGAATCCTGTACTTTTTATTTTTTTAAAAAAATTAAATTTAAGTATTTTTATTTTCAAGTATCAGATTTACTTTGGTTTTTAATGAGGTTTAATTACCCTATTTTACTACCTGGATTTGATATTCTATTTTAATAAAATCGATTTTGAGATTTGGCATTTAGTTTTAAAAATTAAGTTCCTCCCAAATTTTTATTCTTAAGCAAATTTCAATAAAAATGAATTTTTAAAAATTATTTTTTTAAAGTTTGCAAAACTTGATTTGATTTTTGAAAATATTGATAGAAATTGATAACAAAGCAAGAAATTTAGAGGTGGGAGGAATGTTTATTAGAGTTAATTTTCAAAAATAAAAAATAAAAAATCAAATGGTTACAATTAACCACGTTGCCTGATAGTTTACAGTAACAGCGAATATGCACCTTGACTTTTCACGAGCACGGATACAAGTGAATAAGAGAGGAACACGTCTCCAAACCGTTTTTGTTGTGGGGGCGGGAGGGGGAAGGATAAGCTTGCTTCTTCACAAGCTTATCCCCGGCCCAACCAACAACTGTTGGGTTTCCCATCTCTCCTAAAGTTCCTCTGGTGTTTGACCTGAGTTGTATGAGGCAACCAGTATTTTAGTAGTAGGCAGCATCTCTTCTTAATTAGTTTTGAGTGGGAAGAATAACATACCATGATACTTTTAGTTTTGTCGAGCCTAGTTTTGGTCTTTGGTTGGATGGTTATACATGCTACAACTCCAATACATTCTTTTCTCATATTTCACTAGTGAGTTGTGAGTTTTCTTTTTCTTTAGATACCTCTTAGATTCTTAGTTTGTTCTCAAGAGCTAATTCAAAATCACCTACTCGATTGACAAACATAGCTTTTATAGCTGCTTTATCTACCTAAAGTCATGTAAACCATAAATGAATTAACAAATATGAAGAAAGACCTACTCCGTCTGAAAAGCGCTTGAAAAGTGTTTTTTGTTCAATTAAATTAATAGAGTTTATATTAGATTTCACTTGTCTGCGAGTGATTTTTAGGTCAAAATAAAGAAAATTAGAATTGAAAGCCAAAAGATCAAAACTGAGCCAAAATCCAACGAAAAAGAGAAGAAAAGTAAAACTGCCAAAAACAGGGCAGCGACATAGTGCTTTTTCCGGAGAGCAGCTTCCGACTTCAGCGCTGCAGTGCCATCCAGCAGCGCGCTACCATTCGATATCAATCAACACCGTGGCGCCGTTGACCAGCGTCGCGGCGTCATCTTTCCTTATTTGAAAAATCTACATTTTTGGAAAGAATTTTGGGCGGCCAACTCTATAAATTGAAGGGTTTCCAGCAGTCCTAAACATTAATCTACACACCAAGAACACAAAAAGAAGATAATTAAGAGAGAATTCATTAGAGAGTCCAAAGAGTGAGTTAGCTGCAAGGAAGAGAGAAAGGAGTTTGAGAGAGAGTCGTGGTGCCGTTTGAGTTCCGACGTGAAGACCAAGGACATTTTGACAGTTCCTCCTCAATCAAGAGCTTCTTTTCAGTAGAGTTTTTCTTTCTTTACACTCTTTCTTTGTTTATATTGTTGTGAACATGTTGCTTAAAGCTATGAGTGGCTAAATTCTTCAGTTTTAGGATATTGATGAATTGTTTATGAATTTATGTTGATATTGTAGACTCTTCATAGTTTTGTTATAATAAGTATGTTTTTCAATGTTATTGTGCTTAATTCTTGTTGATTGGTCATCCTTGAATGTTAGATTAAATGTATGGTTGAGATAATTGCATATCTTATTGGATCTATAATAATGAATTGTTGTTAATCTATGATGAAAATAGTTAGGTTAACAACGAAAGTTGTTTAAAGACTACTCTTAATGCCATGTAATTTGTATTGGTTTCAAGAAATTAGTAACCAATTGAGTTGCATGAGAAAATGTTGTTTTTGAAAGAAATAACTTGGATTTATGTTTCTAGACTTAAGCATATGAATTGCCATAAAATCCATGAACCATAGAATGTTGCATAATGAATTAAACAATGATTCATTACTCTAAAACTCTCTTTGACTCTTGTGTTTCTTATTTACTTGCTTTCCTTTTTAGTTTTTTACTAAATCACAACTCAAGATTGAATCGTCAAATAAAATTGATTCAATTCTAGAATAGCTAAGTAATTTAAACTTTCACAATTGGATCCTCAGTGGAACGATATTCGGAACTTAACCATCTTATATTATAACTTGACCCGTACACTTGCAGTAAACATGGAAGTGCGCATCACCCTCCCATCCTAGAAAGAAAAAATAGGAGCTCTTGGTTTGGCCGATGTCGATTTGTATGGCAATGCGAACTCGACTCGAGATGAGGATTTCACTATGAGTAATGGGGCTATGAGCCAAAAGGGCTAGAAAGCTATCTCGCTAAACAAACGGAAAAAGCACGTATGGGTTCCCCTCATTGCAAGAAACCTTAATTTAATGGTTTTGATTTGTTTTTAAGTACCTCATAATTTGGCCACGGGAGCTTATACCTTGGATGGACAATGAACATCCATTATTCTTAACAAATTTCACATCTAACTCATCTAAGTATTCTAATATTATATATATAATACTTATCTTGGTTACATTAATTTTTATATTAATTAATTTACTCATTGGATAAATCATTTTGTTTAGTACAATAAGAATTGTATGATTCGAACTATATACCTCGTAATTACTAACACACTTATATATCTGTTGAGGTATACTATCGTAGGCAGAATTATTCATATTAAATAACTATGATTTTGTTAATGAGATAAAATAAGTTTGTTCACATTTTTGTAGGCTTCACATGTAGCGAACCCTCCCTTATACCATAGCTTAAGTACTTTAATTTTAGATAAATCACATTTATTCATTTATTTATTTTTATTAATTATAGTTAACAATCGGTGCATGAACCGAGTTTTATTTTGAAGTTAAAGAATTTTACTATTTTAATTGTCCAACTTTTATCTGAATTTCCCTATTATATTAAACTTATTTGATTATTTCATGTCCCTTAATCTTATTATATAAAAGATATTCTCTATATATATTCCCACTCTATTTTTTAAATTTATAATAATAATAACTTTTTTTTAGTATATACAATATAATAACTATATCTTAAGAATAAAAAAGACAATGCATGATGGCTATGATGGATCCTGATCCTACATTGCATCCAATAAACACATGCAAGCATGTTCAATAATATCAATTACATTATTAAATCTAAAACAATTAAAGGAAGAACAAAAATGCACACTAGTAAGAAAAGATGGTGAAGGACTTATTTATTTATTTATTTATTATTATTATTATTATTTGGTTTGGAAGGCTAAGGTTGTTCTGGGGTTCTAAGAACTTCATATTTATTAGCATTTTCTTTATTTTTCTGACCTAATATGAATGGAATGAGAAAATTCAAATATGTCAAAAAAATAAATAAATAAAAGAGAGAGAGATTGAGAAATATCAACATATCACAATTTGCCACATCATCAATTTGAATCAATGATAAAAACATATGTTGGTAAATTGGATAAAGTTACAAATTTACTAGTTGTGTTGGATGTGCTCACTGAAGGGTGTTAACATTTTTAAGTG
This sequence comes from Citrullus mucosospermus, assembly GCA_030954485.1. Taxonomy (NCBI): domain Eukaryota; kingdom Viridiplantae; phylum Streptophyta; class Magnoliopsida; order Cucurbitales; family Cucurbitaceae; genus Citrullus; species Citrullus mucosospermus. The sequence continues at coordinate 7,884,743 of CM062061.1, read as the reverse complement.
GCAAGACCGGGTTAAACTGCAAGGTAGCTAGAAAATTAGTTTCACAAAGCCTATTTCTTAGTTAAAGGAAGTAAATGAGGGGGGGAGGGGGTGAAATCTGCCAAAAAAGAGATTGTTCCTCTAAAGTGTAAAGTGACAAGATGTGTTTAGCCATGAATATGAAATCCCTCAAATCACAATTATGGTCCTAGGATATTGCTCAATCTACTCAAGCACATGGCCAACTTAAGTGGAAAAGCCGACGTTAAGTATCTGTAACATTAGTTAAGAATACTTCCTAATTAAACTATATGCTAATTAATAATGAATTAGAAGCATTACAAAACTAACCAACATATGCATTAAGTTCTAGAGTTAACCCATTAACATTAACTAATGAAAAAGCCTATAAGTAAATTGATTTCTCTTTATCCTTAGGTTACTCATGACAACTACATGTTATTACTAAAAATGCCGCGATGGCAAACATACATACCCAAGAGTTAACCTATGCTACTTTGGCAGCCCACACTTAACAATTACGAATTATATGCAAGGTTTCTAGCAATTAGCACATCTAAACGATTGGTTTGTCAATCCTAATCATTCAAACATGCTAAGCATAAAAACAAGAGATAGAGATGCACAAGAGATAGAAATAATAACATTCAGCCCAAATCCTCACATAATATGAAATTGGTTCTTCCACATCCAAAATCTAAGCAAAAATGAGTTAAAATTACAAACTAGGGTAAGAATCTAGTCGCACTAACATCAAGCCAAGTTACAATAAAGAGGAAACAACCTAAAACTAAGAAATAAAACAAGAAGGGGAAGAACTCTAAAAAATACCCAAAGCTCGAACTGGTCGCCTCTCCAATTCCTTCATTTCTTCTCTCCCCCAAAACCTAGAAAATGAGATGGTTATATAGGAATCGAGTTGGCGCTGAGACGCTGTAGGACAACACTGCGGTATTGACGACCTTTCTACCCTCGTGTTGTGTCACAACACCATTGAGTGCTACTGCGCTATGCTCCTCCACGCACGTGCACAAATGGGTAGCACTCCACAGGGAAGCATTATGACACTGCAGCTTTTCATTACTTCCATGGTTAGCATCGTGCACGGGCGCCACAACATGTTGAACGGCGTCGTGGTTGCCATAACCCGACTTCTTCCTTTTTGTTCTATTTTGCTTGCTAAATGCTCCGTTTAAACTCGAAATGTATCCAAACCGTCCCAAAGTTTTTGTATGCTCAATAACCTATCTAAACACTAAAACAAACATTAAATACACTGGAACTAGCATGATTTAGGCCAAGTGAAAAGCACCTAAAAAGTGCTTTATTTGCCTTTGATTTAGGGATTTTTTTTATTGTGGATTTAATGTGTTTGCTAGTGATTTTCAGGTAGTAATGAAGAAAATAAGGTCTAAAAGTTAAAAGATACAAACTGAGCCAAAGCCAGGTGAAAAATAGAAGAACAAGTGCAAAAACCCTAAAAACAGGGCAGCATAGCGCAAAGTGTAGTTATGTTGCCCTCTACGCTCCAAACCCGAGAGCTCATAATTTGGGACAGCACAAGTTCACATTTCAAAATGAAGTTTTAACATCCCCATTTGATGTCATTCAAAATCCAAATGAGCCACCATAGCAGCGAAAATTCTAATAGATGTAAACTTCGTCACAAGAGAAAATGTTTCTTCATAATCAATCACACCCCATTGTGAGATGTGAAAGCCACGAGCAACCAATCGCACCAATGAGATCAAAATCGAGTCGTCACTCTTGCGCTTCACCTGTCATACCCTGACTACACGGAACGAGACAATTCGATTGGCTTCACTCCTTCTTGTAATGGGACAAGTTCCTCTCATTCTTCTTTAAGGTGTAGGCATAAATCTCCTCTTTCATCGTATTCTCCCACTCTTTTAAGCCCTTAGCTTCTTCAAATGAGCTTGGCTCTTCCACTTTCTATAGAGGCACAAGACTGTGAAAGTGTCACAGTGTCTACATAGTTGACTTCTATACATTTGGGATTGATTGGACTTCTTAGTAGAAAATCCTAGAGCGTAGCTACGTTCTCTGAGAGTGCAGCTATGCTATGGAAAAAATTCCCAAAGTGTAGCTATGCTCTTTTAGAGCGCAGTTGCGCTACCTTTCATTTTTTGAAAAAATCTGCAAATTTGGAAAATATTTGGGTGGTCACTTTAAGGACGAAAACTTAGAGGAAAAGAGAGACTTAAAGTGTGAGTTTGCTATAAGAAAGAAATGAAAGTGTTGTAGAAGAGTTGAAATCTGTTTGAGATCCTGAGGTGTCGACCAAGTGGAGATTTAAGGAATTCAATGTCAGGAAGCAATTTAAGAGTCTTCTTCCTAAGTTTCTCTTTCTCTTTTGCTTTTATGCTTGAGAACTCATATGAAAATATGTATCTGATCACTATGTGTGGCTAAACTCATAGTTTTAGGGTGTTGGATGATTTAGTTATGGATTTAAGTTAATGATTTAGTGATCTTCATGGATGTTGTATGATATGTTTTCAATATTAATCATCAATAATTGCAAGGTTAGATGTATGATTGAGTAGTTGTATGTCTAATTGGATCCTTTCCTAGTGTCCTAAATCTCCAAAGGTCTCATAGTTTTGTAAAGTATGTAAATACATTTTATTTATTCAATAAAATATGAAATTATTTTATTTGTCTTTTTGCATTAACTCAGTTCAATAAACTAAGATTCATGGTTATTTTATGTAAACTTAAACATGTATGTGGTTGACATACAAGGTTGAATCATGTTTAAATAATAACCAGGAGGTTTGTAGTATAGGGATAAGGTTGGGTCCCTTATTCTGATAATACTAAGATACGACCCACTTTGTAATTGTTACAAGAGTTGTAAAGTGTTACAAACGATTTGATCCTAATCGTTCGTGTGGAGACATATGAATAGAGGTATCCTACGCAAAGAGTTTGTATAAGACCGGACCGCAAAGTGTTTAATTTCTCTTTGTAACGCCATTAATTGAAGAAATTAACATTTCATAGGATGACTATAGATGACGCGACATTAATCTTGAATGAGCTCTGAACTCCTATCTATGAGGACAATCCTTTGATCTGTATGGGTGAGAGTGGCTAAATCGCCGACTCAATATGCCTACCATTTTGGGGATTTGTCTGAATAGGGAGCTGGAAATATATTTTCATAAGATGGAATTCACTCTTTCCCATGTTTAGGGTAAGTAGATAAATTGCTCCCTTAAGGGTTGATTCTGAATCTTGAACAAAGAGGCCTCATGCTCTCATTGGCCCGAGAAGGGTTAGTTTATAGTTGGAGTATAAACTGTTTGTTCATTAGAGGGATTTGAAAGGATTTGAATCATTTTTGGCGGAGGTGCTTAATCACTTTGCCTCAATTATGTTGCCATGAATTTGTATAGAACAAGAGTAAATAAACATGCTCTAAAACAAACCACAAGATTCATGGGGAAAAGAAATTAAATACCTTTGTAGATGTTATCTCCAAGGTAGCAATCACCCTTTTGGAAAGAACACCAACAATGAATCTTCTCTGGTATACCCTTGGGACAAGGAGGTTTGTGGGAACCTTGTGAAAAAGAAGGGAAAAAGAGTAGAGAATTTCTTTTAAGAGTAAAAGGTGAGTGAGAGTTTCGTTATATGTTTCAAACGTAAAAACTAAATTGAGATCCCATCTCGATTTAAAGTGAGGGAAGTTGGTAACTTTTCTTCCCACTAACCACTCCCGTGCATTGCAAGGGAGTTATTTTGTTATTTAATTAAATAATATATTTAATTAATATAAATTAATAAAATAAAATATAATTAATTTACAAATAATAATTAAATATTAATTAAATAACCATTTAATTAATGAAATCTTATTTAATTAATTAAAGGAAATCAAACATCATATATTTTATTCAATGTGTCATAATACAAATATACTCTCATAACCTATACTTTTAATATGAATCCAATTCATACTAAGTAATATTCTCACATTATAAACTTTACATTATGATATATCTCATACATAATGTTAATTGTATCATATACAATTAATTCCCTTAATTAATTTGAACACTCAAATTCTTTTATCACCTAATTTCCTTGTTTTAACCCGTTGCGAGCTACCAAAGGGACTTAATGGACCTAAAGTTATAAGCTTCAATGATTCAAGGTTAATAAATTAAACTCTTTAATTATACTAGTTAACATTCATTAACCATGGGGCATACCACTAAAGACCCGTAGTTGCACTCTTGTAAACTGCAGTATATTTATGTGTCCATTGATTAACCATATTTTGTAAGTAAATCCTTCACAGGGTGTTTGTAATTACAGCTGAGTCCAATTACCGCTTTACCCCTATAATTACCTCTTGCACCTTAAGTACCACTGATTGTCACACTCTGTCCCGAGCCACTCCCTTGCAGCCCGACACAGAGCGTGAGGACAACAGACACCGAACCTCCTATGCGTCCATGTGATGTCTCCCGAGGCTATGCTTCCAACTTTTCTCTTTTAAGTCTCCCATACTTAACAATTTTTCCATCGATGTACCTAGTATGCGTCCAACTCTTACTTTCCTCCCTTAGGATTTCTTTTCAACTCTCCAAATCATCAAAGACTTAACCAAATTCTATCTTGAAGAATGTCCATGCGTTTACCCTAGGTAAGGAGGTGTTTTTCCTTCAAATTTGCCTTATGTGTTTACCCTCCTTTACAAGACCTAGGTTTTCCTTCCAACACTTCAACACTTAACCAATTTCCTTCCAAATGAGGTGCTATGAATCCAAGCTAGTCATTCTTATAGCATAGTTGAGTTCTCCTAGCATAGTTGTGAACTTAGAAGGATTTCTTAGCTCAAAAGGTCACCTTGAGGTTCAAAGCCTGAAAATTGCTTAATGTGACTTTCTCCCAAACTCACCTACGGCTTATTTTTAACTCAAAACTCAAGTTAACACAAACTCTTTTCTTCCCTCCTTCCATCTCAATGCATGGTGTCCTAGAGTTGGCCAAAATTTGGCTGACTCCACAAGCTCAGATTTTCTGGCTAAAAAAATTTCAACTCCACAGGTTTGCGATCCAAGTTTTACCCCATTTGTCTTCGTTTCTTCATTTATAAGCAATTAGGTCAAAGATTAGGGTGTCACAATTCCACCCACCTTAGAAACATTTCGTCCTTGAAATTTAAGTTAAAAACTCAATGTCAAAATTAAGGAAAAAGCTTCTTTATTTATTTATCATTAACTTTACATTGACACCAAAGAAAAACAACAAACAATAAACATAACTTTTAATTCTCTCTTCCTTCTCTTCTTCCTTTCTTCTCTTTTCTTCTTCTTCCTACGTCCTTCCACCTTCTTCGTTTTAATCATAGGGGCCTCCATTGTTGCGTGGACAATCTTTACAGAAATGACCAGGTCGTTCACACATATAGCAAACGTCCTCTCTACCTTCTCGGTCACCCTTGTGATGACGCCCACAGTTCATACATGGGAACTCCTCCTTTAGGCCCTTTTGTTGTTGGCAGAAGTCTATAAACAGGTGACACCTTATCCTGTTATGTCCCTTCTCCTGACATTTTTGGACTACAACCGGCAAGAAATTAATTTCAACAAGTCCAATTATAATAACTACAGTTTATAGAGAAAGCAATTTCAATTCCTACTTACAACTTCTCTATCTCCCTGGCACTTTTTCTTAAAATGACCTGTTCTACCACAACTATAACCAACATCTAAATTCCCATAGCATCGTCCTGTGTGGTATCTTCTACAACCTTCATACCACGGTCTCTTATTCAATCTGGGAATCTTAATTTCTATTGATACAGACACATTTTGCTCAACTCCTGACTTGAACGATTTGTTCTTTGAAACCTAGAAGTGTATCTCTCACTTCTTATCTTTTCTCCTCGAATCAATAACTCCTTTTCTTTTCCCTCTGCCGCTTCCTTTAACAGATTTTCTTCTTCTCTTAGCAACTGCTACTAACTTGGGAAACTTGTCCCACTTACTAACTGCAACAAGGTACAAATTTTACTTCTTAACCCTTCTACGAACCTGTTACACCTATCTACTTCATCCACCACTAATCAAGTAGCATACTTAGAAAGTTCAGTAAATTTCTTTTCATACTCTGGTACCGACAATCAAACCTGTTCTAAATGCAAAAACTCTCTCTGTTTCGCATCACGAAAGGTTTGAGGAAAATACTTCTTATAAAATGCTTTTCTAAAATACTCCCAGTTAGGTTCTGTTTTCTTTCTACGTCTTTCCTCAGCTAATTTCCACCAATCTTCTGATCCTTTTTGGAGTAAGAAGACGGCTAAAGAAACTTTTCGATCCTTTAGACACCTGATTACTTGAAAACACTTTTCCATCCGAGTAATCCATACCTTTGCCTCTTCGAGATCTATCGTCCCTTGAAACGTACATGATCCTAAGGCTTTCAGCCTTTCTATCCCGTACAACCTCTCGGGATCTTCAGACAAACTACTTAGATTCTCAGCTATCTGTTGAGAAAATTCATGAATTACCTATGCTTCTCTCGCACTTATCATCATTGGATGACTCACTTCTCCCTCCTCTTTTGCTAGGGATCCAAAAATAGCATTCTGAGTTCCACTTGCACGTCGCCGCGAGGTTTGTTTCTCCAAGACATCTCCTATATGACTAACCAGTTTTAGAAACACAACTATGTATCTTAATTTTAATTTTTCCTTCAAATTAAGCATAATCCTAAATCCAGACCCATTCCTAAGTAAACATTGGCTTTTCCTCTCAACTTCTCTCTAGTTTTTCACAACTTGCCACTAAGTATCGAAACATCGAGTCTTGTTGGACGCATACCTCTTTAAAGGAGGGGATTTTAGTCTTGTTGGACGCATACCTCTTTAAAGGAGGAGATTTTGGTTAAGTGTTGGACTTGGAGAGGGATGTGGACGCATAGGCAGCTTGGAAAGGAAATTTGGCTAAGTATAGGAAGGCCATGAGGAAGAAAAGAGAACAAAAGAAGCCAAACACTAAAAGAAAACACCATAAATGCAGTGAGGGAAGCATGGAAGCATGGTCCCTATCCCAGGACTAAGTTGGACGCATGGTTGGACCTTAGGTGCTAGGTGGCTTTGTTTGGACATAACACTTCATAAGATGGAGGTGTCGGGATGCATGACGAGAACACCATGCATGAAACCACTTGGTTGGACACATGGCTGGGCTACCATGCAAGGTGACATGTGGAGTTCGGGTTTCAAGTTAAGAAGCAAAGTTGGGTAACTAAGGTTGCCATCCAAACTCTATAAATAGGACTAAGAGGGGGAGAAGGGCCACATACCATTAAGAAGTCTAAGTTTTTCTTGAGAGAAAGGAAAGGAAGAGGGTGCAAGAGAAGGCCTTGCATCCAAGAAGCTGAGGTTTGCGTCCGAAAGAGGTGGTATGCTAGCTACCTTGCATCTAACAGATGTCTGCTGTCCCAGGGGAAGTTGTCTTGCGTCCAACAATGCTGTCAGAAGGAGGAAAATAGGTGCCTTGCGTCCAAGAATTACTGCCCTGCATCCAAGGTAGGTCCCTGCATCTACGAGAGAGTTTTTTTGGTGCTTAAAAGTTGTTTTAAGGTTCATAAGGTCTCCTGGTTGCTTTTTCTTTGAGTCCCAGAAGCTCGAGAGAAAATTGGAAGGTTTGGAAATCAAAAACCTTAAAAGCTTGAAATTAACAGCAAAGGTGAGTGGTTGATTTCTTTTCGTGAGAAAACATAATTATATTATTTATGAATGAATAATACAACGTTATGAGTTTTATTTGTTAAATATGGATTATTGTAATTATGCGTGCTATGGTTAGATCTCGAATAATTTATCGAGTTTATTAGCATGATGTTATAAGCATGCTAGGATAATTATTACTTACATATCGAGCTTATTGGATTTATGGAATATATATATCAAGCTTATTGAATTTATGGAATATATATATCGAGCTACTTGGATATATAGTATCTGCATATCCAGTTTCTTGGATATTGTGTACTAATTCCGATGCTAAAGGAAGTTACGAAGGCATTGATGGACAGAATGTGGTCCCCAATGTCGAATGATGTGCAAAAGGTATATGAGCAGCCTGAATATATTTTCCAATGCCGAAGTACAGGGAGAAGGCATTAATGATGACAATCATGTTTGGACCGGGATCTGTGATTGCACAGGATGGTCAGAGTGTCGAAAAGACCTAGTTTCTGAGCCTGTGGCGGGGATTTTCCTCGTGAGATGGTCAGGGGTTGACAGATCTAGCTCTTGAGCCTACGAGAAGTACTCGAGGGGATGGTCAGGGGGCCGATGGGCCTAGCTCCTAAGCCTCAACAGTAAGTTGTAGGTACTATGTGCACATAGGAATGTAGAGTGTTGAGAACAGTTGAATACCGAGATGAGTTTGGTTGTGTCGAAGGCCAGTGGGAAAAGCTGACACTGGAAATAACCCTATGGGGAGGTTTGATTTAAAGCTCGATATGGTTGATTTATACTTTCTTATGATTCATGTTTGTGGAATTATTATTGTTATTGATTTCAAAAGGGTTAGTGAAACCCTAGTTATATCGATCACTCACTAGGCTTCGTAGAAGCTCATTCTTTTCTTATGTTTTCCTTTTTAGGTAACAACCGAGTTCCTGTTGCTGAGCGAAGTCAAAGTCTGCCGAGATATCATGTGCTTTTGGTTATAGGCATAAGAATAAATTATAATATGAATCAAGTTCTGTTGGGAAATTATGTATATTTAGCCATAGGCAGTTGTCTAAAAGAGGAACTAGAATCATGTTTTCTATAAACAAATTTGTTAAACAGTTGTGATAATAAATTATGTACTTGATTAATGAATTAGTTTATTTCTATCTGTATAAGTTGCATATGATAGTTCCGAGAAAGGTAGAGTTTCGACGGTAGGCACGCAAGAAGGTCAGTGTTTGCTGTCCTCACGCTCTTTGTCAGGCTGCAGGGGAATAGCTCGGGGCGGGGTGTGAAACTGATCCTCTTGTTAGGTTGTATGTCCTAAAACTCGTAGTTTTTGTAAATAGGTGATTTTTAGTACATATGAAGTTATTCAAGTGAATTAATTATTTATCAACTCTAAATCCAATTACACTACAAACCCTTGGCTACTATCATGAGTACTTGGACTTTATGTGGAGACATAAAGGATCAAGTGCGAGTAAGTAGCCTCAATAGTCTATAGTACATGGATCAGGTTGGGTACCTCTTCTTGGAGACACTATTGAATACGACCCGCTTCATGATTGTTACAAATGTTGTAAAGTGTCATAAATGAAGTGATTCTGATTTACTCATGTAGAGACATGTGAGCGGGGGTATTCTACATAATGAGATTGTGTAAGACTGACCCTGAAATAATTACTGTTACGTATTAACACTGTTTACGATTAACATTGATTAATTTCACTTATTGATGACCTAGATAACTTGATCTGAATCTTGAGCTATCTATGAACTCCTGTTTATTCAGAATTATCCATTGATCTACATAGGTAAGAGTAAGTTCAATAGCGCTGCTCAACATTCCTCCAATTTTAGGGATAAGACCGGGTAGATAGTTGGGAACATAGAATTTGCAAGACGGAATTCACTCCTACCTAACTTAGGGATAGAAGAGAGCTTGTTCTCTTAAGTTTTGTTCCCAAGACTTGAACAAGGGGCCCCATCCTCTCACTGACCCGAGAGGGAATGGATTTAGTGATTAGATCCTAAATCAATTATTCATTAGAGGGACAATGGTACTTAAGGAGAAAAGATGTAACTCAGAGGTAAATTGGTATTTGACCTAGCTGAAGTTATGAACAACCTGTGAAGGATTGACTTATCGATGACGGTTATATCAAACGGACACAAATATATCTACAGTGAGGAGAGTGCAGCTACGGGCTTTAGTGGAGTGTCCTCTTAGTTAACGAATGTTGGTTAACTAGGTTAAAGAGTTTGGCCGGTTAATCTCGGATCGTTGGAGCTCATGATTTGTAGGTCCATTAGGTCCCTCTACTAGCTCATAAATGGACTAAAATCTTAGATAATGTGGTGAATAAGTTTGAACCGTTCAAATCTTGGCTTAAGGAATGAAAGTCAGATATATACGATATATCGACGTTTAATTACGAATTAAACGTACAAATAGAGTTAATTATAATATTTAAATATAATTTAAATATTAATCATATGATTAGGGATCCATATCGGTTTTTTTTTTAGAAAAATCGGGACAGTGGGAAAAATAATATTATTTTATTATTTAATATTAAAATAATATTTAATTAATTAAATATTAAATTATTTTTTATTTAATTATTTAATTATTTTTTTGAAATTAAAAATCAATTTTAATTCAATTTTGGAAATTCATTGAAAATTGATTTTAAAATTTATTTTTGAAGATTGGATTTTCCTACTAACTAAGCTAGGAACTTGGTTGTCTTCTTCACAATTAACCAACAAATTAACCATTTTGTGTTGTCAAATTTTGATGCAATTGGATGGCATGTTATTCTTTAATAAATAGAGATGATTTTGACATAAAAATGATTAAGAATTTTGTGAAATTAAGGGTTAATTTTGCAAAATTCCATCCATTGTTCATCTTCTTCCCAACCTTCCTTCTTTCTCAAATTCACGACAAATTTGGATCCCACCATCCAATATAAGCCTAGAGAATAGTAGAGAAGACTCTTGTGGTGGTCTACAACTAAGTGGTGCTTAAATTCATCAAGAATTGAAGGAGAATTTGGAGCTTCAAGGGTAAGTGTTCTTGAAACTTTGGTTTTTCTTCTTAATTACATGTTTAATCCTCAAAATTGAGCATCTTAGAGTGAAAATTGATCAAATTAACTTCTGCTGCATGCTCATTTATCCATCACCTCTAAGGAACAATTCTGTTTATGGTCCAACCATAAATAAAGTTCCTATCAGATTAGTGGAAGGGTGAGGCTTCATTGTTCAAGTCCCAAAATCAGCACTTAAGGGAACAACCTATCTACTTTCCCTAGAGTCAGGAAAGAGTGAATTTCATCTTGTGAATTTATGTTCCCAACTCCTCACTCGGCATCATTCCCAAAATAGTAGACATATTGAGTTGGCAGCTAAGGCCACTCTCACCCATACAAATTAAAGAACGATCCATATGAGCAGGAGTTCATAACTCACTCAGTATTGAGATCAAGTTAGATGGTTCTCATTTGAAATATAAAACTATTCAACTAATGGAGTTACAAAGAGAGATTTAATTTCGTGGTCCAGTCTTATATAGACTCACTGTATAGGATAGCCCCACTTACATGTCATTACACGAACGATTTGGATCAAACTGTTTGTAATACTTACAACATTTGTAAAGCTTACAAAGTGGACCGTATCCATAATGTTACCATGATAAGGCACCCAACCTCATCCATATACTATAGACCTCTTAGGTTATTCTTGAACACGATCCAATTGTATGTCAACTACATACTGTTCAAGATAATTAAATAACCTAGGATCTTAATTTGTTGGATTTTGAGTTATACAAACAAATAACAATTTTTATAAAAATAAATAGTACTTTATTTATTAATTTATTTACAAATTTACAAACTAAAAAATTTAGGACATAAATCCCAATACGATTAGTGGTACTTAAGGAGTTAAATGTACCTACAGGGGTAACACAGTAATTTGACCAAGTTGTAGTTATGAGTAATTTGTAAAGGGTCGACTTACTGTTGATTAGTTATTTCCATGGTTACAGAAATATATCTATAGTGAAAAGAGTGCAGCTGTAGGTCTTTAGTGGAGTGACCTATAGTTAATGAATTAATTAATCTCATTAAAGAGTTTAATTGATTTATCTCATATCGTTGAAACTTCTAATCTATAGGTCCATAAGATGCCCTTGCTAGCACATTAAGGTTTTGTATAAGAATAAAATATTTTGGTTTAATTTGAAATGTTCAAATTAATAAGGGAGTTAATTGTATATAATACAATTAGTATAATGTATATAGATACGTTATAATTGTATATGATATAATTAGTATAATGTATATAAATACTTTATAGTATAAAGTTTTTTGAATGAGATTCAAAATTTATACTTTATATTATAAGAGAGATGAATATTTAAATAAAATTTAAAATTTAATTATATGAATGAGATTCATATAAAAAACTATAGGTTAAATTTAATATGAATGAGATTCATATTAAAACTATAGGTTATGTGAGAGAAGGTTGTTTAAATATGATTCAAATTAAATTAAACATATGATATTTAAATTTATTAATTAATTAATCGTTAAGTAATTAATTTTATTTAATTATATATATTAAATATGATTTAATATATTATAATTTAATTAATAATATTATTATAATATTATTAATTAGGGAAATAACTCCCTATGTTTAAGGGAGTTATTCCCACTCTCACATCTTTTTCACGTAAAAAGAAAAGAGAGAAAAGAATGAGGTAAGGGAGAAGAAGTTTTGTCAGTTTTTTCTCTAGTGCTAAAAATTTATTTTAAAAGATCTCTCTTCTTCTCGTCTTCTTCCTCCCTTACCAAAATCAAAAGAGAGTCGACAACTCTTCTTAGTACTTCCTGAAATAGCAAGGAAGGCTTGTTGGTAGTGTTCCAAATGTCACACCCCCTCCCTGGTTACCTACTTAACCTGAAAGAAGATGTGAGGACAATAAACATCACCCCTCTTGTGACGCATATTGCCCAATTTTTCATAACTTCCTGTATAAACAATCCATACATATACAATCATAGAATCCAGCCATACTAACGCATGATCATAATATGAACAATCCATCCTGTACAGCGTACACTTTTACAACACACTCTCTCACAACCCACTTGTATGCAGCTAAATCTACATGCCACCAGTGTTAAGTTATTTACACGTACAACAACAAAGAAATAAACTGTTTCTGGAAACTCGAAGCTTAAGCAGGGCGAGCTGGAGTAGGCTAAGCACCGGGAACGTCCTTGCTACCTGGGAGGAAAAGAAAACATTGAAAACATGAGCTAATAGCCCAGTGAGTGACTAGTTTTAACAAACTGCTTTTAGTTCGGAAATCATCAGGATAAAAACTAAGTTCAACGTCATGTGCAAAACATGGAATCAATTCATATTCATTGGATAAAACATGCTTAAATGCCCTTATCAAATCATACATGATTTTTCAACAGATCATAAAGAAATCAGTTTAGTTGCCATACTTCTCCTTAGTTGAGGTGGAGCAAAACTCAACACCCCAACGTCGAAAACAGATAAGGCTCGATGCAGAGCATAACTCAACGCACCAGCATATAACCTCTATGTGCACATAGGAACATGGCGGGTTGCCCAAGTACCTTCTCAATGTCCCTCAGTACTGGGTCCCGAGGAAACTCACGTGCCTTCTCAAGTCCCTCAGCACTGAGCCTCCTCTAAAACATTTTCCTTTAAGGAAAACAATACTTTATACAAACAAATCAAATGCAAATCTTTCATAAGAAAACAGGGCAACGATTAAATCAATAACATTTCATAAACATACTTTTCAATACCTTTTAAGAAACATAAAGTATGCTTTGTAAATCGATTGATCACAAAGTCGTATTCAATTGGAAAACCGAACTAACATATACAACAAAATTGTTTTGAAGCAAGAAAAGTGTCACTCACAACTCTTTCTAGGCCTTGAGTGGATTATACGCCTTCCCTATCTCCTCTTGGCCTGAAATATACATATTTCCTTATTATTCTTCTTTTCCATTCACTTTAACATAAAAAACAACTAAACATATGCACAATGTCTTTAATTTCATCATGCGGCTAGGTTTCCACTGGTTCATTCTCAAGCTTTAAACACTAATGCTATTGCTACAAGGCTGCTCCTTAACCTTTTTGTTATACCTTGATTTGAAGAGGAATTTGTGTGCAAGGCAAACTCTCTGCAACACAACCGTTCTAGCTTACTTTCTTCTTAACAAAGCTGACTGCTGCAGCTTCGGTTCTTCTTATTCATCCCTGCTAAAGACATATTTTCAGCCCAAACTAAGATTTCTTCCCTTCTACAAACTTGTAAAGAATTGAGTTCCACAGATTACCTCAAAATTTCAAGGCTTAACTCCCCTTCGTTCTCCAGTTATTCCAAAATCACTCCGAGTTGCTCCAGATTGCATAACAATTCTGTAACCGTTGCTTTTACCTAAAAATTCACATAATTAAACTTCAATTCCAGCTTTATCATCCTTCACAAGAATTGTTAAGAATTATCTTAACTTACTGACCTTAAAATTTCAGCCCTAGACTCGATCTCCTCGATTCGTTCTATTCCAAAAATCAGACATTGTCCACTTTGTGCAACCACAAACAACCTTTTGTTCCAGCTTTGATTTCAACACCAAAGCGAGTATAATTCCGCCCAAAATCCACAAGAACACCTTCTTCTACCTTTCCTTGTTGTTCGTCTGAAAAATGGAACCGACTTAAGCTCTCGAAAGTGTTTAAAAATGATTAAACATTTAATTCATTTACCTATATATATTGCCGACTTAACCCTCAAAAGCACCTATATACATGCTGCCGACTTAACCCTCACCAGCAGGCTGGCGCGCGAGGTTCTCATTCTCACTTCAACACAAGGCACCCAAATTTTCTCTTCAACGCAAAACACCCATGACGCAACCTACTCTAACGCCTTCAGCAATTATCCACACTCAACGCATGGCGCCCTCAACGCCTCCTACCTTCGACGCATACAACTCAATCATCCCCACTCAACGCATGGCGCCCTCAACGCCTCCTACCTTCGATGCATACAACTCAATCATCCCCACTCAATGCATGGCGCCCTCAACACCTCCTACCTTCAACGCTTACAATGACCAACTACACCACTATCTTCCACGCATAGAGACCACTCTGTCTTCGACGCATAGGGACCATAACGCATGACAACCTTACCAACGCATGGTAAGCCAAGTACGTTTCTTCCCCCGCCAATGATCAACTTCTCCTCCAACGCGGGTGACTGCTTCAGCTCACGACACCCTTTGTGATTCCTCCTACAACACATGGCCACTCAAAAGAAAAATGCTAACTCTTCTCTCCATCAACGCATAGTCTTAGCCAACACTTAGCCAAAATTGTGCTCTTTCACCCTCGGCTACTTTTCCTCTAACAACGCTTAGCCACAATTTCTCTTGCCTCCTCCCAGCACTTAGTATTATAAGCCAGTGCTTACACCAAAGGTGTTCCCTGTATCACCCTTGTTGAAGGAGTTTTCTTTCTGGTTTGTGATTTGGTGAGAAGAATGCAAACATACCTGAAGACGGTCTTCAAAGGTAGAGAACTTCTAGCTCTTATTTTCTTCTCAATGGCATGCTGAGTTTTTGTAGTTTATCCAAGTTTTCTCTTCTCTGCAATTTATGTTTTCAAAAGAAATTATTGGCATATGGTGATCACTCGTTTCCTCTAAGGATTCAATTCTTTCATCTATGACATAGAATCTCTATTAATCTTTCATGAAAAATAGCTAGATTAATTATTAGAGAAATTGATTATGCCTATTCTTAATGTTATGCCTCTTAATTTGGTTTCAAGAAATTAGTAATCAATTAAGTTGCATAAGAAATGGTTGTTTTTTAGAGAAAATAATCTGGATATTAGTTTCTAGACTTAAGCATATTGTTTGCACACAAGTTCATGAAAACCTAAAGCATGACTCTTAATGAAGTAATTAATGAAATCAACACTTTAGAACACTCCTATCTCTTGAATTTTCATTTGCTTTTATTTTCTTTGCATTCAAAATACAAAATCCAAACTCGATTCTGATTCCTTAGATAAAATCAACTCAAATCTTAAATAGATATGTATATCAAATTCAGTCCTTAGTGGATACGATACTCGGACTTAAATTCTTTTATACTATAACTTGACCAGTGCATTTGGAGAGCTATCATATTGATCGACCAACTATGTAAGAAAGTTGAAAATAGAAATAAATATGGTATTGTGCAAGCATACACTGTCAATGAAGTAATAATCTCAGAGTATTCCAAGAGTCGAATCCCTTGAGATTAGCTATCAAATTAGGTTTGTTTCAAGCAATGCAATCAAGTGACCAACGAAACTAAGATGAAATTGTTGCGAGTTGATGTGGATGAAGCTTAAAAAGATAAAGATAATCAATGATGGAAGTAAGGTTTCAACTATGTTTTTGCCTAAGTTCATTTTGACTCAAGTGATGCGTGTTGGTTTTTATGCCCTAAAACTCGTAGATTGTAAATGTAATTATTTAACCGTCATTAAATCATTAATAAAGAGTTATTGATTGTTTTTGTTTGTTTTATCTTAATAACCCTAAATCCAATAAACTAACATCCTAGGGCTGTTTTACGAGTCTTGAACTGTATGTGGGGACATATGGAGATCAGTGTTCAAGATAAAGTCTGAAGGGTCTATAGTATAGGAAAAAGGTTGGGTACCTTATCCTGGTGACATTATGGATACGACCCACTTTGTATTTGGTACAAACGCAATGATCTAACGCGTTCGTGTAGGTGACATGCGAGTGGAGGTATCCTATACAATGAGTTTGCATAAGACTGGACCACGAAATAGTAATCACTAGATGTAACTCCGTTGACTAGTTAGGTTTCTATTTCAATAAGATGACTTAGGCAACTTAGTCTTAATCCTGAGTATATTATGAACTCCTGTTCACGAGGGATTGTCTTTTGATTTGTATGGGTGAGAGTGGTCGTTTGTCGACTCAATATGCCTACCATCTTGGGGCAAGACTGAGTGGGGAGCTGGGGACATAATTATACAAGATGGAATTTGCTCATTCCCATTTTTAGGATAAGTAGATAAGTGTTCCTTTAAGTGGTGTCTCTGGGACTTGAACAAAGAGCCCTACCCTCTCACTGGCCTGAGAGGGGTTTCTGTTTAATGGTTGGACCATAAATAGGTTGTTCATTAGAGGAGCACTAGTACTTAAGGATTTAAAAGTAACCTAGGGGTAAAACGGTAATTTGACGCAGTTGGTGTTACGAACACTTGTGAAGGACTAATTTGCTATTATTGGTCTATATCCATGGACACAAAAATATATCTGAAGTGAGAAGAGTGCAGCTTTGGGTCTTTAGTGGAGTGTACCCACAGTTAACGAATATTTATTAATGTGGTTAATGAGTTTAGCCGATTAATCTCATATCATTGGAGTCGTCCATAAGGTCCCCTTGTTAGCTCACAACGGACCAACAAGAATCAACTATGTTGAAAGAGAAATTTGAAATGTTCAAATTTATGAGGAAAAATATTAATTCTATTGGATACAATTAATTGCATGATTTATTATAAATTTTATTTGAATATGATTCAAATTATAACTTTATAATATGGAGAACTAATTTATTTGAATATGATTCAAATAATTAATTATTTATTTGGATAAAATCCATATAAATAAATAGAGGGAGAATTAATTAATTAATTTGAATTTGATTCAAATAATTAATTATTTAATTTGGATGAGATCCAAATTAAAGATTTTGTAGAAAATAAATAGAGGGAGAATTAATTAATTGATTTCAATTGAATTCAAATAATTGATTATTAATTTGGATGAGATCGAAATTAAAGATTATGCAAAAGATAAATATTTAAATAAGATTTAGATATTTTAAATAATTTAATATGAGATATTATTTCGATAGATATTTATTAATATTGGATATTATTAAATATTTAATCTAAAATATCTGCAGAAGGGTTATTATAATAGGATTAGGAGTAACCCATAGAGTTCTTATTGTTTGTTTTCTATTTGATTTAAATTGAGTTTCATAACTTGTTGCACAAAAATAGATATTATAATTTCAGTACAGGGATGCGTCGAGAATTACTCAAGTATGATCATGATTAAGCAAGTTTTCCTATAAAAACCCCAAGTATAAGCTCTTATAGGTTTCCTGGTGAGTCCAGGGTCGAACGCAGGGATTTGTAATAACTAGGCGTTGATAATAGATACATGACTATGCGGTGAACTGTACATGTAATATGTGCATGTGCTGGTTGTATGAGTCTAAAACTATACATAAAGAATGAATAAAATTTCCTACAACTAACAATGAGGTGACGCAGCGATGGTTAGTCAAATGTCATTTAGTGTCAGATAGCATGCGTTGAGAATGAATGGAACCATGCGATAAAAGTAGAGTTAACGCAGGAGCTAGTTGATTACTTAAGCATATCCAAGTATAATTACATACCTACAAACTTAGTTTGTGAATCCATCTCTCGATGTTTCGACGCCACATTAATCTTATCTCTAAGACGTATGGTAAGTTTGCGTTGGCAAGAGATGAACTACATCTCTGCACCTCATCTAGTCTCGATAAATGCTAAAGATTAACCATCCACTCTCTCAAGCTAGACAGTCGTGCTTACTACTTTTGTTTGTCAGACAAACTTATGTAAGCTAATGATATGCATTAATCAAGATGTAACATACTTAATATTGCTTAAGAAAAACTAACTCTAATATCTAACTCATTTAGCATTCAAACAATCATGGTGTAAGGTATTTAATATGAAAATAGATGGAAGATAATCGTCAATCAAACTTATATTAAGGAAATAAACCATTCTCTCGAATGTCATTAACAAAACATAAGTAAAAAGGAGGGAAATGGAGATAAAATGGAAATGGAAGACGTCAAGCCGCCACTGGCAACGTCTTGCTTCATGGAGGCTTGAGATGGTTGCTATCTGATACATAAATTTCATAGGGTGAAGGTTCTCACTCACTGGGAGACGACTCTGAAAGTTCTCAGAATCCTTCTCTCAGAAGAGCTCGAAATGGAGGCTGGTTATGGTGAGGGAGAAATTGTGCAGAGCTTTCGCCTCTTGAACTCGTTTCTCTCCTCCTTTCAATGGAGAAGCTTTGGGCTATTTATAGGCGTCGAAAAGTTGAAACTCATGATGACCTGACACCTTTACATTAAATTTCATGCCCTGTTGCGCAGACTTTTCACATTGTCGGCCCATTTGTTCTGCCATATTCTAATAGCGTGTTATACTTTTGTATATTGACATGATAGCTTTTGCCCAGGCATCTGTATCTACTTTTCTCGACGCATGGTCTTAACGCATAGTCTCGACGCATGGGTTCTCACTTGTTCTCGCAGCAACTTCGTCTCTAGTATTTGGGTTATTTGGGTTTCTTTTCTTCTTAATCCTGCGTTAAGAATAGAAAAACTCATAATTTTTCCGGAATTTTCTTTTGTAAATAGTGCCAATGCATGGTAATACATTTTACATAATTCAACTACCAAAATCATGCGTTTAGCTCTAAAGTTACTCTAATTAATTCAAATAGTGACTATAATAACTTGTATTTCTACAAGTTATCAGTTCTATAAATAGAGCCATGGGAGCCTTCATAAAATACACCCTCTAAGAGAATAATCTCTACGATTACTCCAAAAATCTTCCTTTACTAATTTTCCCAATTTACTTAGAAAAATTCTAAAAAAATTCTTCTTCCCATTCTTTCAAAGAAGTGGTTCCCACAAATCGGATCCTTGCCAGAGTGATAGCGAGGAAGATCTCTTGGAAAAGGAAGACTACAAGGAGAAGACTATCGGTTCGAGAATTATAGATTGGCAAATGTATGATACTTAACCTTTTCTTTACTTTTTATATTTTTAATTCTTTCAATAAATCAAAGAACGCGATCACACGCTTCCGTCGGGATTCAATTTTCTTCAATGCGGTCGTATCATACTAGCGCATTGCCTACCCATGGACAAAATCTTCACCTATTGGGTCTTGTATCAAATCCCTTTAGGTACCTAAGAAGTTAAGCCTATGTTCCTATGGTTAGTTGCTACTTAGATTAATTCTTGCTCTTATTCTTCATCCTATGGTGTCCCTTATACCTAAAGTGACGTGGTATTCCTATATCTAGGCTATTACCCCATATTTCTTTGTGAACTCTGCTTATATCCTAACCTTCTCAGCATTAGGATCCCGCTAATATACTAAATCAACTGGCTAGTTTAACTTAACATTATTTAAAAACTACAAAAGAAAAGAGCAAGCAAACATGGTATGACACTTAAGCAATGATCAAGCCGTCAATCCCTAGGGCATGTACATAGCTAAACCCTTCAGTGAATTTAGCTCATATTAAAAAACGAATGAAATACTTTCATTACTTCCAAAGTCATAATTTCAAGATGAATATGAATGAAATAGATTTAGCAAAAGAAGAAATGAAAATAGATGCTAAAAATACAGTAGACATTCTTTTGGAATGAGTCTCTCGCTCTCTTTAACTCTCTAGGAATGAATTGTCCTTTCCCAATGATCAATCCTTACTCTCTACACACAGTTTTATGAGGTAGGGCTCCTAGCTCTAACTTCTCCAAAGGAACTCCTATTTCTTGGAAAGGTTCTCAGATTTTGAGTGTGGAATCTTCTAGGAATGACTGTATTTCATGATGGTAGAGTTAGATTGCTTGATCCTTTATATAGGCTTCAAGGATGGTAGAGAGGGCCAAAATCCATGAATTTGGAGCTACCCAATCAGTTTAGCACTGAAAAATGACTGAAGACCAGGTAATTCGCGCCTGTCGACGATTGGTCAACGTTTTTGGAATTTAGGGTTTTGATGTAGATGCATCATATTTTGGCAATGCAAGTGTATTGAAGAAAATTTCTTCAAAAAAACCAAAAATCAATGTAAAAGCTCCAAAAACAAGCCAAAAATGATATAATTGCACTTTTAGCATACAAAAACTGTATATTTACTCATTTCATCCATTTGGAATATAATTTGGATATTTTAACATGCAAACGACTACTTTTCATAAAAAAAGATACTAAAATGAGCCTTAAAAACATGCATTTCATGGCATGTATTACATGTCGTCAAATTAAATTAAAAAGATGGTTGTATAAATAGAAATTAAGCCAAAAATAATAACATATGTAGTACAAAGCTTAAAAAAAATCACATATATTGCACAAAAATGGGCTAAAAAGCCCAATTCTTTTTCTTGCGTTGTCCCCCCCCCCCCCCCCCCCCCCCCCAATAATTTGATGCCTATAAGTGGTTATCACTAATAGCCTCTATCAGTGGCTATCACTGATAGCTTCTATTATTAACTAATAGTTTATAAGTGGCTATCGTTGATAGACTTTTATCAATGACAATCAACTTTGAAAGATTCCTATAGACAGAGCCTTGTCAATTGAGTTTCATAATCACTTACCCTCTCGAGCAGTCTGATTATTACTACTTATATTGATTAGCTAGATGGACATAAGCATCGGATTAAGATTGCAATTGACAAGATGCAATAGTTACACTATGGTTCTTATTTAGATGCTAACGCAACCCTAGACCCTTGATAGATTAGTTACTCATGGATTCAAAGTAAAAAGTGGAAAGTGTAGAGAGATGAGTAGACATGGAAGAAATATAGATTTATGAACGGAATACAACTTTAGATAGCTCAATGTCTTGACACAAATCGAAAATCAAAATAGAAAAACTAGATAGAAAGCAGGAAAAGGCGTCAATGTCTTGAGTCGTCGAAATGGAAGCGTGAGGTTCTGTTGTGAAGTGGTCAGGTAGAGGGAAGACTCTTCTCTCTCGAGCTATTCATCTCCGGTTGTGTTCTGGAGAGAACTCTACTGTCACTTAGGAATTCTTCCGAGAATCAACAACACTTTTTCATCTTGCAGGACTGCCCTTTTATAGATGCTACGTTCGCAATCAATGGCAAATCTGCTTGATTGGCGGCAAAATTGATATCATGCGTCTATCTCGCCTAATTGCGTAATTCTCGGGTCAATTAAGATCCACCACTTTAGCCACAGATTATGTATGTCAATCTTCCGACAATCTCTCAAGATTTTGATCTGATTTTTCGCTGCCTTGCGTTGATGGTCGTTATGCGTCCATGGATAATTTGGCTGATGTTAACATGTCATAGGTTGCTAACACATAGTCTTGTGTTGAGTAGTTGTTAACGCATCTTCTGGTTGTTTGCGTTTCGTTCAGATCATGCGTCCATCTCACAGCACGGGGCGCCACCATTTTATGTCGGTCAGCAGAACGACGCCATTGACTAGCGCTATTGCGCTAACTTTCCTTATTTGAAAAATTAACAATTTTGGAAAGAATTTTGGGCGGCCAACTCTATAAATTGGAGGGATTCCACCAACCCTAAACAAAAGAAACACAAGAGAAAGAAGAGAAATCAGAGAAAATACAATAGAGAGTCCCAAAGAGTGAGTTGACTGCAAGGAAGAGAGAAGAGAGTTTGAGAGAGTTTGGTGTCGTTCGAGTTCCTGACGTGAAGAATAAGGACATCTTGGTAGTTCCTCCACAACCAAGAGCTTTTTTACAGTAGAGTTTCCCTTTCTCTATACTCTTTATATGTTGAAATTGGTTTTAAACATGTTGCTTAAAGCTATGAGTGGCTAAGCTCTTTAGTTTTAAGGTATTGATGAATTGTTTATGAAGTTATGTTGATATTGTAGACTTTTCATGGTTTGTTGTAATGAATATGCTTTTCATTGGTATTGTGCTTAATTCTTGTTGATTGGTCATCCTTAAATGTTAGATTAGATGTATGGTTGAAATAATTATATATCTAATTGGATCTATAACAATGAATTGTTATTAATCTATCATGTGAATAGTTAGGTTAACAATGAAAGTTGCTAAAGACTACTCCTAATGCCATGTAACTTATATTTGTTTCAAGATATTAGTAATCAATTAGGTTGCATGAGAAAAGGTTGTTTTTGATAGAAAATAACTTGGATTTATATTTCTAGATTTAAGCATATGAATTGCAATACGATCCATGAACCCTAGAGCGTTGCATTATGAATTAAACAAGGATTCAATACCCTAAAACTCTCTTTGACTCTTGTGTTTCCCATTTACTTGCTTTCCTTTTTAGTTTTTTCTAAATCACAACTTGAATTCGAATCCTCAAATAAAATCGATTCAATTCTAGAATAGCTAAGTAACTTTAACCTTCACAATTGGATCCTCAGTGGAACGATATTCGGACTTAATAGTCTTATATTATAACTTGACCCTTACACTTGCGTAACACAGAAAGTGCGGATCATGTTTTTGGCGTCGTTGCCGGGGATCCAAAGAACGGTTTTTATTGCTTAATATTCATAAGAATTTATAGATCTTACTTTGAGGTGTATATTATTTTGGTTGATAATTTTTTTAGTTTATGTCTCGTGACAATACTAACCTTCTCCCTCTTGATCTAGAGATTGATAGGATGTATAGAAGAAAGCTACGGGTTCAACACAATCATATCGAGGAAATGGTGGAGGAGATACCAAAGGTAATTCGAAACTACTTTCAACCAACATTACCGGAAAATCAACCCGGCATTATGAATGTGCCCATCAATGTCAACAACTTTGAGTTAAAACTGAGGTTGATTCAAATTGCTAGAGAGCTTCCCTTTAGAGGAAGAACAAATGAAGATCCTCATAAGCACTTACGGTCTTTCTTAGAGATATGCGGAATGGTAAAGGTGAATGGTGTTTCTAACAATGCTATTAAACTAAGACGCTTCCCTTTCTCTTTACAGGACCGAGCAAAGGATTGGTTGGAAACCATACCTCTGGATAGTATCACTACGTGGGAGATCTTGGCTCAAGCTTTCCTTGAACAAATATTTTCCATTGGCTAAGTCCCAAAGGCTAAGAACGGAGATTGGTACATTCCGCCAACTTGAGGATGAGCAATTATATGAGGCTTGGAAAAGGTATAGGGATCTCTCGAGAAGGTGTCCTCAATATGGCTACCCAGATTGGTTGCAAATTCAACTCTTCTACAATGGGTTGTCAAGCTCAACCAAATCCATTCTAGATGCTACAGCTGGAGGCTCAATTTTTTCTAAGAATGCTCAAGAGGCCTATACAAACTAGAAGACTTCGCCATTACATTTTACAATTGGCCATGTGAACGGGTTTCTCCAATCATCCCAAAGGCCGCCGGATTGTATGAGGTGGATGAGGTAAATTCTCTTAAAGCATAAATGGCTTCCCTTACTAATGCTCTTTCTAAATTGACTGTAGAGGACCAAACTAAAGTAAGTCCACCATCCATAGCATTCCTTGCTGCTATGGTGTCGGAGATGTCTACATAAAAGAAGTTGGAACAAGGAGACAATGAGACGGTCAATTATGTTGATAGAGGACATTATAGAGGCCACCAACAACAACAACTTCCAACTCATTACCATCCTAACTTGAGGAACCATGAAAACTTTTCTTATGCTAACAATAGGAATATTTTGCAAGATCCTATCGACTTTTCTAATGTAGGTCCATCCCACACCGAGAAGAAGTCCAACCTAGAAGACTTGATGGTAGAGTTCATAAAAGAGTCAAGAGGAAGGACCACCGCATTGGAGAGCAAGGTACAAAGTCATGGCAAGGCTATTCACAATATTGAGGTACAAATTAGTCAAATAACTACTTCTCTTCAAACAATGCGAAAGGGCAAGTTTCCTAGTTTCCCTGATAGAAATCCAAAGGAGGAGTGCAAGACCATGACTTTGAGGAGTGGGAAAAAGTTGTCCACTCCTTTGATTGATGAGGATGAGAAGCAAGAGGTAGATTAAACCATCCATGAGGCTATAATACATGATGAACCTAAAGAGGTCTTAGAAGAAAAGGAAAAGGTAAAGGAGTCGACATCTTCAAGTAAGTCATCTAACCCTCTACCTTTTGTACCTAACACCTTACCCTATCCTCAACGTTACAAAAAGAAAGAAATAGACTCCCAATTTGCTAAATTCTTAGAATTATTCAAAAAGCTTCATGTTAATATCCCATTTGTTGAGGCTTTAAAGCAATACCCAATTATGCTAAATTTATGAAACATGTCTTGTCTAAAAAGAAGAAGTTTGAGCAATATGAGATGATTAGCATGTCAGAAGAGTGCAGTGCTGTGCTGCAAAAGAAGCTACCACAAAAACTGAAATATCTAGGGAGTTTTACTATACCTTGCACTGTTGGGTCTTTAAATGTTACTACAACTCTTAATAGTTAATAATTAAGAAACAACCTTACGTAGAAATGGTCTTAGGAGCTAATAAAAAGGAAACTGAGTTCAGGCGTTGGATATGCTGTAGAGTTGAAAGCAAACCTAATAGGAGGAAACAATAGAAGGATGGATATTAGAATAATTGTTAAAGGAAATGGCTAAGTATGGGAGAAATTTGGAAGCAAAACATTGGGTATACCTAGTGAACGCGTAGAAGGGTAACCTCGAAATCTAAAAGGTTGAATAAGAGGATTATAACTAGGTTTACGTTATACATCCTGGAAGTATAGCGATGTATAGGAAGTTAAAAGGAAATATTTACTAATGGCCAAGGGTGAAAAGTGAAATAGCAGAGTACGGGATAAAGTGTTGGTAAGAAGTCTTATTATGCGTTGAGAAGATTATCAGCTAGGCGTTGAGAAGGTTATCAGCTATGCGTTGAGGAGTTCACGTGTTATGGACGGCTATTAGCTATGCGTCGAGGGGCTTATGAGTTGAAGATGGCTACCATTGGTTATTAAGGTTATGAAGTAAACACAAAAACTGGAGTATGTGGTGAACGCATGCTAATCTATCTTAAGAGAAATAGTTTAAGTGCAAGGAAAAGGATTAAAAGAATAACCTTGGGAATAATCAAGGAATGTCCAAGGATGGGAAGATGGTCATGGACACAGGATGAAGGTAAAAGCAATAGGACCAACGCGTAGAGGAAGAGCTTGAGAAGGAGTTGGTATGATGCGATGAGGTACAAACACATAGTATTGGGCGTTTGTCATTAACGCCTAGTGGCATTGTGTAAGCACTGGTTTATAATAGTGCGGCTATGAGTTGAAGGGTGATTACGAATGGTTGTTGTGACCTGAAGTAGTCGCCGCGTTGGCAGGGGAAGAAACGTACTTGGCTTACCATGCGTTGGTAAGGTTATTATGCGTTGAGGTCCCTATGCGTTGAAGACAAAGTTATCTCTATGTGTCGAAGACAGTAGTGTAGTCGGCTAAGAGTTAGAAGAGTGAGTAGTGAAGCTCAAACCTTAAGGGGAACTCAAAGAACGCACGAGGGCGTTGTGTTGAATGAATGGTTGTCTATTGGAAAATGTTGGACGCATAAAATAAATTTATAAAGGCCAGGTGGTTTCATATATACTTGACACCTTAAAGTAGGAGGTGTTAAAAAGTCATAGTAAGTGTTTCTTGCAAGGTGACACTTGGACTAATGCATGGTTAGTTAGACATGCAGCGTGACATGTGGCAATCAAGTGGCAAAAGAGAGAAGTAGGATGGCAAGCCCTCTATAAATAGGACCCAGAGGGAAGAGTAATGACTGATGATTCGGAAGTAAGAAACCTTGAGGGAAGAGGAGAACGAAGGCAGAAGAAGGAACCCTTGCGTTTGTAAAAGGAGGTTTGTGTCCAAGAAAGTCGACGCATCCAGGAGATCTTGCACAAGGTCGACGCATCCAGAAGATCTTGCACACTGCGTCCAACTGAGCAACCTTGCGGGTTAGAAACGCAAGCCTTGCGTTCAAGGGCTCGGGAACGCAAGATTTCAAGGGGAAAAGAGGAAATTTTTAAGTGACTAGTGAGTGACACCTTCTTCAAATCAGTTTTTATTGAAAATGTTCTTTAAGATATGGTTTGTGATGAATCATTTGAAACGCATGATATTTGTTATCTTGTTTAAAAAAAAGGCATGTTTTATTTGATGGTTTTTAGATATTGAAACGCATGTTTCGAGATGTTGATTATCTAGAATTATGTTGTTTTTTATGAAAGGTTTTAGATGAATTTTTTATGTAAACTGATTGATAAAATGTTTTAGAGGAGGCTCAGTGCTCAAGGACATGAGAAGGCATGTGAGTTTCCCCAGGACTCAGTACTGAGGGACATGAGAAGGTACTTGGGCAACCCGCCATATTCCTATGTGCACATAGAGGTTGATTTGGCTGGTGCGTCGAGTTTTGCTCCGCATTAAGCCAAGGATGATTTCGACGTTGGGTGTGTCGAGTCTTGCTCCACCCCAACTAAGGTTATTTTCGACGTTGAGAGCGTTGAGTCTTGCTCCGCCTCAACTAAGGGAAAAGATTGAAAAACCAAACGGTTTTCTGTTAAATCATTCTGGAAAACGATTCTATTGATTTGGAACGAATTTACGAGATTGATAAAGTTTTGTGGGAAATATGTTTCTGTTGAATTATTGTGTTAAATCCTTGTTTCAATGCATATTACTGTAACATGCCTGTTTTCGAATAAAAGATAGTTTTACAAAACCAGTCACTCACAGGGCTTTAGCTCACGTTTTTCCATGTTTCTCTAATTTTCCAGTAGCAAGCGAGCTCGGGATGCTTTGCCTACGCAAGAACCTCGTCTGGGCCGTCTTTGGTGAAAATGGTTGGACAGTGAACCTTACAGAAGAGTCAAGGTTGCTGTCTTCACATCCTCCTCTCGGGTTAGGGAGGATAATCCGGAACGGGGTGTGACACTATCATTCCAACTTGAGGAATCATGAGAATTTTTGATATGCTAACAACAAAAATGTGTTGCAAGCACCTCAAGGATTCAATGGAGCGGGGAATGCAAAGACATCATCACTAGAGGACATAATGCTTGACTTTATTAAAGAGTCAAGATCAAGGACAACCACATTGGAGAATTCAGTCCAAGCAATTGCAAGCACCGTTCAAAGCCAAGGTAAGGCACTTCAAGACTTGGAGGTTCAACTTAGTTAAATGGCAACTTCCCTCCAAACAATGCAAAAGGGTAAGTTCCCTAGTTGTCCCAAGATAAACCCAAGGGAGGAGTGCAAGGCCGTGACTTTGAGGAGTGGGAAAAAGCTATCCACTTCGTTGATCAATGATGAAGATGATGAGCTTCCACAAGAAGAAGATGAAGCCATCATAAAGGATATTCAACAAAAAGAGAGTGCATCTAAGGAAAAGGAGAAATCAAAGTCCAACATAGGGAGTACTTCTAACTCTACTTCTTTTATCCCTAATACTTTACCTTTTCCTCAAAGATTTCAAAAGAAAAAGATTGATGCTCAATTTTCAAAATTCTTAGACATATTCAAAAAGTTAGAAATTAACCTTCCTTTTGCAGAGGCATTAGAACAAATGCCTAAGTATGCCAAGTTCATGAAGGATGTATTGTCTAAGAAGAAAAGGTATGGAGATTATGAAATGGTTGCACTAATCAAAGAATGTAGTGCGGCACTACAAAGGAAATTGCCTCCAAAACTAAAGGATCCAGGGAGTTTTCCTATCCCTTGTCATTTAGGAAACAATAAAGTTACTAAAGCACTTTGTGATCTTGGAGCTTCTATTAATTTAATGCCTTTATCCATGTTTAGGAAGCTCAATGGAGGAGAGGTGCAACCAACTACCATATCTTTGCTTTTGACCGATCGATCATTTGTTCATCCCTACGGCATTGTGGAGGACGTCTTGGTTAAGGTAGAAAAGTTTATCTTCCCGGCGGACTTTGTGATATTAGACATGGAGGAAGATGCCGAAGTCCCCATAATCTTTGGGAGACCATTCTTGGCCACCGGAAGGGCCCTCATCGATGTGCAAGATGGAAAGCTCACATTCCGCCTTAACGATGAGGAGGTAACATTCGACATTATGAAACCCTTAAGCATCCGGATGTTGAAAGGTATGAGCATCATGAGCCAAGCACAAAGATAACATCCCCTCTCTCTTCAAATAAAAACTCTATGCATGATAAGCCTCCTTTGAATGGTAAGTGTAAGCACTGATTTGCGTTGCCAAGCATTGAGGTGTAGCCATGCGTTTGTGGCTATGCGTCTTAAAGGGAGAAGTGGTCGTGAACGAGAGCAAGAAATTTTGGAAAGCAAAATTTTGGCTAAGTGTTGGCGAAGCCCGTGCGTTGTGGTTGATTCACGGAGGTCAGTGAGCTGAAGTAGCTACCCGCGTTGATGGATAAGTAATCCTGGCAGGGGAAGAATACACTTGAACCATGCGTTCAAGTCACTCTGCGTTGAGGACAGTTGTGCGTTGAAGTTGATGCGTCGAAGACTGATATGTGTTGGAGTCATCCGGTGCTGAATATAGAATGGTCTGGACGCGACGAAAGTAGTAGTGCAAGATGGAAAGATATGCGTTCAAAATAGGAGGCGTGTGAGGACGCCCACCATGCATTGGAAGAAAAGTTAACTTGAGTGTCGTGCGTTGAGAGGAGAATCCTGTGCTAGTCTACAGATGAAAGGTAAGTCAGCAGCATAAGTTCTAGGTATGAGAAGGTTAAGTCGGTAGTATATATAGCTGGATTAATTAAATGTTTAATCATTTTAAAGACATTCGAGAGCTTAAGTCGGTTCTATTCTTCAGATAAACTTCAGAAGAAGATTAAGGAAGGTGTTCTTGAGGATTTTGGACGAAGTTCGACTCATATTGATGCTGAAAACGAAGCTGGAACAAGGGAATGACTGAAGTCACTTGGTTGGTTGAGCAGTGACTGAAAATTCGGAGTAGAACGTGAGGAAGAAGCCGAGTTCAGAGCTGAAAATTTAAGGTTAGTAAGTTGACATAATCCTTAATAACGTTTGTAAAGGATGGTGATGCCGAAATTGAAGATTTACTATGTGAAACCTTAGGAAACCAGAGTTTGCAAGATCATCTCGTAATCCGGAACAGCAGAAGGTAACTTCAGAATATCGTAAGAACAAGAAGGAGCTACACCCTGAAATTTTAAGGTAAGCTATAGAACTTGATTTCCTATAAGTTTGTAGAAGAGAAGAAGCCCTGAATCCGTATGAAAATGTGACTTTTAATAGGTTGAAGTAAGAACGAGAAGAAAGGAAGGAATTTCAGTGCGGAGTGTCGTTGGAATCAAGTATCGGCACACTATCTGGGAACCGGTAGCGAGACGGGTATCGTTGAGACGCAAAGAAACCTTCCGTCTCACAGATATCGCTAGATAACGCTGAGTATCGCTGCTAAGGTAGGTAACGCTGGTGCTGTTCCATCAAGTATCGCTAGTAACAGTCTTTATCGGCGGGTATCGCTGGGATTTTCACTTGTTAATCAGTAGAGTAAAAGAAGAAAAATAATGTTAGTTAACGCAAGGTGTACTTCTTTTGCAGGCCAAGAAGAAATAGGAAAACTGTATAACCCACGTAAAGCCTAGAAAGAGTAGTGAGTGACTATTTTATTCTTCAATTCTATTTATTTGAAAATGTTCTTATGAAGTATGATTTTCAATGAACTGTTTAATATGAATAATGTTGATTGCATTTCTAAAAAGGCATGTTACATATTTCTAAAGTTGATAGGAAGCATTTATGTGAAATGTTATTGAATAAAGTTTGTATGATTTCTATGAAACGATTTTCATATGAACTATTATGTGAACGAAATTCTAAAATGTTTTAGAGAAGACTCAGTGCTCAAGGACACGAGAAGGCACGTGAGTTTCCCCGGGACCCAGTACTCAAGGACATGAGATGGTACTTGGGCAACCCCTTATATTCCTATATGCACATAGAGGTTGATTTGGCTAATGCGTCGAGTATGCTCCGCATTGAGCCAGGGATGTTTTCGACGTTGAGTGCGTAGAAGCATTGCTCCGCCTCAACTAAGAGAAAAGTTTGAAAAACTAGTTAATATTGATAAATTCCTAGGAAAACACTTTTGTATGACTTTTGTATTGATTTATGAGAATGATGGATTTCATGAAAAGCATGTTACATTTAAACAAATGTTAAACTCTTATTTATTCGTTATACGTAACATGCCTGTTTTAAATGAATGCCGTTTTACAAAAATTGTCACTCACTAGGCTGTTAGCTTATGTTTTCCAATGTTTTCCTTTTCTCTCCCCAGGTAGCAAGGACGTTCTTGGTGCTTAGCCTACTTCAGCTCACCCTGCCTCAGTCTCGAGTTATCAAGATACAGTCAAGTCTGAGAGTTGTACGTTGCATATGTTTATGTAAATGGCATGTAGAACATGTAGTTTTGAGTGGGGATTGTTGGTAGAGTTGTGTATATTGTATTATGGATATGGAAGTGAAATTATGCTATGTAATAAAAGCGTACCCTATACAGGGAATTGTATCAAATTATAGCATGTGTAGCATGACTGAGTTTTATGTATGTATATGAGTAAATGTATGCACCGGAAGGAAAGGTAAGAAAGGACAATATGCATCACAAGAGGGGTGATGTTTATTGTCTTCACATTCCCTTTCAGGATAGGTAGGTAATCCGGGAAGGGGTGTGACAGTAAGACTAATGGCATGCTTGATGTTAAAGTAGAAAATCCTATAAAGCATGTTTTTAGTTGTGATAATTCTCCTAGTTCTTCTTGCATGCCTCCCAAACCTATAATGAATTATGAACAAATTATGGAGAAGCATGATAAAAATGAAGTGGTGAGTCCGGTAAAATCTAAGCATGATGATTCTTTAATAAGTCTTGACCACATTAGAAACAATGATGTTCAACTTGATAATGATTTATTGACTAACTCACCAAATGCTAATGAATATGTTTGTGAGTGTCAATGTGGGCGAATACTAAAAGTTGTAGGTGATCTAAAGCATGAAAGGAAGAAACCACCTTGGGATTCACCATGATTCATGAGCCCCGTCTAGCTAGAAGACGTTAAACCAAGCGCTTATTGGGAGGCAACCCAATTTTATTGCTTTCTTTACTCTTCTTTTTATTTTATTTTCAATAAATCTTGGAGTCACTCATATGCTTTATCTCTCAAGAACTTGGTTTATCACACAAAGTACTCCTTACACCAAGCTTATTTGGTGGCTTCCCGCTTGCTCCCAGGCTTGTTCTTTCTTTGTTAGATGCTCTTATGCATTGAGGACAATGCATGATTCTAAGTTTGGGGTGGGAGGTGTCTCTCGTACTTTCGTGTTTTTTCTTATCTTGCTATGCATGTTAGTGAAGGTTTTAATGATCATATGTATGTCAATTTTTGAAAAATTTTGAAAATTTTGGAGCTTTCAAAGTTAATGGGAATGTTGTTTATGGTTGTGTGCCTTGATGTTGATTGCCCATGATGAGATTCGAATTTGCATGATAGATGACTTATTGTGAAAATAGAATAGCACTATCTTGAGTTAAATTCATTTAAGTCCCTCTTAAAATCTCTCATATTCTTAAACACGTAGCCACTTTAAATTAAAATCTTTAATTGAAAAAAGGATTAAGCTGGGTGTATTTGGTTGTCACTTCGAAAGGCCCCACTGGTTAGAGAGTGGAAATGCATGATAGCTTGTAATCTTAGACTAAGGAAAAAGAAAAGAGTATACATGCCTTGAGAAGAGAAAAAGTATACACAAAATATATGAGCTTTATTTGTCTAACTTTTTAAATGTTAAACTTGTAATGAGTATGCATGGATAGGGGTAAAAAGCGCTGTCTTTGCTGTGATCAGTAAGGAAGCCTGGGAATTGACTAGGTACGAGTCCCTACAGTGAATGTGTGAAAGCTAGTGCCTCTAGGTAAAAGAATGCAAGTTTGGACCCATGAAAAAAGAGATATATATATATATATATATATATGATTGAAAGGCACCTTAGTGGTCATATTACTCACTTGAAATGTATGAAAACTTGAAGATTGGTGCATGAGGTAGAGTAGGGGGAAAATTAAAGAAACTCTCTTAAGTCCTAATTTGAGTTCTAGTATTTTAAATTGAAGGAGGCTTGCACACACACATTGGAGATAGCAAGATTTGGCCTTGAATGATTATAACAATATAAATATGCTTGCATGTTTCTACTTAAGCTCTAAATGCTATTTTTTGAGACATGAGTCAATTGCACACTTCTTCATCTAAACTCCCTATTATTTGATTTTATTCTTTGCTCGAGACTAGCAAATCTCTAAGTTTGGGGTGTTGATAAGCACTTCAAAAGTGCTTTCTATTCTCTCAAATTAAGGAAGTTTATATTAGATTTCGCTTGTTTGCTAGTGATTTTTAGGTTAAAACGAGGAAAATTAGAAGAAACGACTAAAAGATCAAAACCGAGCAACAATACGACGAAAAAAAGCTGAAACACTCAAAAGGGAGAATTTTGGGATAGCGCCGCGGCGCTAAAACATAAATGCATCATTCTGGACGCATAGTAGCACCATAGTGCCGAGATGGCGCTGCTTCGACGCAACCTTGTTGAACACGTGACAGCGTCGCGGCGCTTGGACGGCGCTGCCGCGGCGCTAAAACTCGAGAGCGAACTTTTCTGATGCAGCCCTATGATCAGCGTCGCGGCACCAGCTTTCCTTAAATTAAAAATTGTTATTTTTGGTAAATTTTTGGGCGGCCAAACTCTATAAATTTGGGGGTTTCCAGCAGCCCAAAAGAGATAAAAGAAAATCAAAGCAAAGCAAGGAAGTTATAGACCTAAAGAGGCATAAAAAGGAGAGAATTAAGTGAGAGTTCAAAGAGTGAGTTAGTTGCAAGGAAGAGGAAAAGAGTTCGAGATAGTCTTGGTGCCCTTCGAATTCCGACGTGAGAGCCAAGGAGATCGTGACGGTGCTACCTCAATCAAGAGCCTCTTTTCAGTAGAGTTTCTCTTTCTTTACACTCTTTCTTTGTTTATTTTGCTTAAACATGTTGCTTCAAGCTATGAGTGGCTAAACTCTTTAGTTTTAGGGTTTTGATGATTTGTTTATGAATTTATGTTGATCTTGTAGACTTTCATGGTTTTGTTGGAATGATTATGCTTTTCATTGTTATTGTGTTTAATTCTTGTGGATTGGCAATCTTCACATGTTAGGTTAGATGTAGGATTGAGAGATTCTATGTTTATCTTGATCTATAACAATGAATTGTTGTTTATCTATCACGAGAGTAGTTAGGTTGACAATAAAAGTTGCTAAAGACTATTTTTAATGCCATGTAATTTTGTATTGGTTTTAAGAGATTAATAATCAATCGAGTTGCATGAGAAAGGGTTGTTTTTTAGAGAAAATAACTTGGAATTAAGTTTCTAGACTTAGGCATATGAATTACAATAAAATCCATGAAATCTTTAATATTGCATGATGAAATAAACAAGGATTCATTACCCTAGAACTCTCTTTGACTCTTGTGTTTCTCACTTTAATACTTTCCTTATTTGATTTGTAGTTTCCATAACTTATAATATTCAATTTCAATCCTCAAATAAAATTGATTCAACTCTAGAATAGCTAAGTAACTTAAACCTTCCCAATTGGATCTCCAGTGGAACGATATTCGGACTTAACCGTTTTATATTATAACTTGACCCGTACACTTGCGGTTAACACTAAAAGTGCGCATCAAGTTTTTGACTTGAATATTTTTTTGATATCGATTTGAATAAATGGACACAATCGCACAATAATGGGTATCGCTTTGGGTGGATGACAACCAATGCAGCCGAATGTATGAATGGCGTATTCAAAGGAGCTAGAATGTTACCGATCATATCGATTGTTAAGCTAACATTCTACCGTACAATCTTATACTTTGAACGTCATAGATAAGAAATAAGTGAAGCACTCGATCGTGGGGACATCTACACGGAATATGCCTTGAGAAAGCTTAAGAGGTGGGAGAAACGACCATCTGCACATACATTAACGTCGGTTGACAAGGAAACACAAAGTTTTGAAGTTCAAACTGGCATCAGTATGGTTTCTCCCTATAAAGGCCAAAACATACAACTAGTGTGCTTGCAAGAGGGGACTTGTTCGTGCAACAAGTGGCAGTTGTTCAAGATTCCATGCTCTCATGTAATTGCAATTTGTAATTACATGCGTTTGTCATACGTGCGTCTGATTGATGAATGCTACAAATTGTCTCATTTAAAGTTATGTTATGAAGGTTGTTCCCATCCAATTCAGCACCCTGACTATTGACCAGAGTTATCATTCACGGAAGTACATCCTAATGCAAACTTATTAAGAGAGCATGGTAGACCCAAAATTTCGCGAATTTATAATGAGATGGATTGGTGCGAGGCAAGCACACAAGGGAGCAGGGCACAACATGCGTACTTGTCCACTACGTAATTTAGGTGCTTCATCATCACGTCGGCCATAGTTTAGCAAAATACTTGATTTTGTGTAATGTAATGGTTCTTGTAATGTAACACTTTAATGTACTTGGTTCTTGTGATGTATCATTATGATGTACTTGGTTCTTGTAATGTAACATTGTAATGTACTTGGTTTTTTGTAATGTATTAAAATTGCTTTCCATTACTTGTTTTTTTTTTTTTTAATTGTAATCTAATATAGTTTGTTGTTGTGTCTCTAACCTTGTTATTGATTTGGTTTATCTTAACAGTGTTGATTATGGATCCTGGTCCATCTAACCCTGTTCAACTATATCTTCAAAACACTCACCAATCATAGGCGGTAAGGGATAATGCATCCACCGTGGTGCTATGTTGCCGGAGACGAGAGGCGGTTTCTCAGCATACTATACCGTTTGATCAACGTATAGTGCCTTATCTACAACAGGTCGGTTTTATTAGGGTTGCACAAATTGGATTCATACAGTTAGACTGGCACCTCATTACTGCTTTAGTAGAGCACTGGAGACCGGAGACCCACACATTTCATATGCCTGCTAGAGAATGCACAATTACGCTGCAAGACATTGCATTTCAATTTGGATTACCAGTGGACGGAGAACCTGTGACTGAATCGTTGCAACATGATTGGAAACAGGTTTGTGAGGATTATTTAGGCATTCAACCACTTGACCTGAAAGGCTCAAGGTTGAGTCTCCTGTGGTTAGCCTCTCAGTTTACTGAATTGTCTCCTGATGTCAATGACGTCAGTATACAGAGATATGCACAAGCATATATCATGCAGCTTATCGGAGGCTTTTTGTTTGCTGACAAGTCCAACACACTGGTGCACTTAATGTTACTCCCACTACTGGCCAGTTTTGAGCGAGCTGGTAATTACTCGTGGGGTAGTGCTTGTCTTGCATGGCTGTAAAGAGAATTGTGTCGAGCTAGTCATGCACAAGCTTTGGATATAGCAGGCCCACTGATACTACTTCAAGTATGAGCCTATGATAGATTTAACATTGTTGCACCACAAGTCCAATTACAACCTCTAGATCATTTTATGGGTCGTCCACTCATGTCAGGTATTATTTTCTGTATACATTTATTTTTTCGTCAATGTAAATAGTAACGTATTTTAATTGTTTTATATCTATGTGATAAATGGAGGGGTGTCTTAGCTGCATTTGAACAATCAGCAAACATGTTGCTGGTATATCGCTTAATATTTGACTGTTTGATGCAGAATCAGGTAATAATATATATGTTGCATATACAACTGAATATTACGTATATTTTTTGGTTCTAATTATGCTTGTATATGGTTTCAGATCAATTGGACGCCATATACACCATATATTATGTCATTGTTGCCTGATTATTGTCATAATGGACAAGATATTTGGTGGACGGTTAGCCCACTCATATTCTTTCATATCATAGAGTAGCATCAACCAGATCGAGTGTTGAGACAGTTCGGTCTGCGACAAACGGTACCGACGTTGTGTAATACACTCCCTCAACTACACCAAATTGATTTGAGAGGTAAACATGACCAAAATTGATGTCAAATTTATGCAGAATATATATCCTTTTGGCGTGCACGTCATGACCGCTATACACAAGGAGAAATAATACATGAGTCAGATGTATCAAATGATTACTTGTCCTGGTATAACTCCATAACAAGAAGATTTATCACATCTGACGGTGCTTACTATTACTGCATGGTAAACATCTTATTATGTATAGTGCCTTACAATTATATGCTAAGAATATTCTTTTATACTTATGTATATATTTTTTATCATACAGAATAATTTTTTCCACGACGTGCACAATTACTCGTTACAACACGATTTACTAGAGTTGAGTTCAATGTGTGAGCAAAACATGGTAAATGTTGAAAATATCATTCAACATACACAAAGACTCAATGTTGCTGACACTGATCAAAGACGTATCCGTCGTAGACGACAGAGACAACATGGCGAAGTTGTTCAAGAGCAACCCGATGACCAAAAACCTCACATATTACATAATCTAGCTTCACCTTCTCCTAGACAGTCATTGGGAGTACATGCAGACATTGCATCCAGTTCTAGTCATCAACAGGAATATTATGCACACAATGAATTTCCATCTGTAACCCAACAAGATATTGATGATGTAATTCACCATCAACAACATTTTGAAGTTTCTGTGCCTTGTCGTAGACAACGTACGCGAAGAAGACGACCATGTGGCACTTGACTTGCATTTTAATTTTTTTGACTTGTATTAACTTTTATCTGTAATTAAATGAATTAATGATTTTCCATTACATCTTCAGAAATTAAGAATCAATGAAACTAATACAATAATTGAATAAGAACACAAGCAAGAAAAAAAAATTTCATTTAAGTGGGTAATTAATTAGTTAATTTCTTTTTTTTAAAAAAAAAACTCGTAGGCCCGGTCCATGAGTTTGGACTGAACTCATAGACCGGGTTCACGACTCACCACCCATCAGCTGCCAAGTCAGCAAGTGATTGGTCTGTTGACTAGTCCAAAGGAAAATCGTGTATCGGGTACACGATTTCCCTACCCCATTTTCCAAATAAGTTTCCAACCCACCCTATTTTTCACATTACTTTCTAAAGTACCTTATTTTTGTCATTATTTTTAAAAATTGCATTATTCTTCAAATTACCTCAGTTTTTTTCCTAGTAAGGTTTTAACAAGACATTTATTTCATATAATATGAATATTTAAGGGGGACTATTATCAATGTAATAGATATTATAAATATATTATTTAGTATAGATATTCATAACCTACATAGGTCGACAAATATCATAGACGTCTCATTCATTGTAACATACACCTCCATTGAAGTCTATATTGTAACATACACCATCCAATGTCCTACAAATAGTGGTGCATGGTGCATTTGTAATAACACCACACAATTGAACTGTTTTCTTTACTTTCTAATTCTCTCTACTTTGTTCTTTACTTTGCTTCTTTTTGTTCTTATTTTATTCTTATACTAGTCTTATTTTACAACATAAAGAATAATTTAAATAGGGAAGAAATTATTTTGCAGAGTTGGCACCTTAAGGAAAAACCATTGAGACAAGAACCTAGAGACAGGATCAAGGACATATCCAAAGCAACCCAAAAGAACAATGCTAGAAAACTTAAACAAATATATTTAGCCAATATCATATTTCTAACACCTTATCCAATATCATATCTAGATTTTCATGCGATGAAGTGTCAGATGAGATGTTACTGATAAGAGCCTTGACATCTTCCTCAGAGTCACTGTTTTCTTCTGAATCATCATCTGGTAACGTTAGAACATAACTTTTACCTTCTCTTTTCAAGAAGTTCGGACGCTCCGCCTAAAAATGTCCATATCCTTCACATTCTTGAAACTAGGATTTTTCTTTTTGGAACCTTGAAGCTCTGGACTTGTTAGCTTCTTTTTTATGATTTGAAGTCTTGAATTGCTTAGACGGGAACAAGCCACCACACTTATTTTTACCACTAAAGTTGCTTGTCCTTTTCTCAAATCTTTTTAGAGCACGATTAAACTATTTTAAAGTAAGGAAATAGAGTAAGTTAGAGATTCATCAGACTCTCTATTAGCAGTATCATAATCTTCTTCAACATAGGACTAAAATGCAATTCTCTTATTTTTCTTCTTAGGCTTGCCATCTAAGGACATCTCGAACATAAGCAAAAAAAAAAAAAAAAAAAGCTCATCAACTTTCATGGGTTTAATGTATTGGCTTCTATAATTGTTGGGTTATATGTCCTAAAAACTCGTAGTCTTTGTAAATAAATGAATTTTAGTACATATGAAGTTATTCAAGTAAATTAATTATTTATTAACTCTAAATCCAATTAAACTACGAACCCTTGGCTATCATCATGAGTACTTGAACTTTATGTGGAGACATAAACAGGATCAAGTTTGAGTAAGTAGCCTAAATAAGTCTATCGTACATGGATCAGGTTGGGTACCTCTTCCTAGAGATACTATTGAATACGGCCCGCTTCATGATTGTTACAAATGTTGTAAGGTGTCATAAATGAAGTGATCTTGATTTGTTCATGTAGAGACATGTGAGGGGGGGTATTCTACATAATCAGATTGTGTAAGACTGACCCTGAAATAATCACTGTTACGTATTAACACCGTTTACGATTAACACTGATTAATTTCACTTATCGATGACCTAGACAACTTGATCTGAATCTTGAGCTATTTATGAACTCCTGTTTATTCAGAATTATCCCTTGATCTGCATAGGTGAGAGTAAGCTCAATAATGCTGCTCAACATTCCTCCCATTTCAGGGATAAGACCCGATAGATAGCTGGAAACCTAGAGTTTGCAAGACGAAATTCAATGCGACCCAATTTAGGGATAGTAGAGAGGTTGAACAGGGGGCCCCATCCTCTCACTGGCCTAGGAGGGAATGGATTTAGTGATTAGATCCTAAATCAATTATTCATTAGAGGGACAGGGTACTTAAGAAGAAAAGATGTAACTTAGAGGTAAATCGATATTTGACCTAGCTGAAGTTATGAACGACCTGTGAAGGATTGACTTATTGATGACGGTTATATCAATTGAACACAAATATATCTACAGTAAGGAGAGTGCAACTATGGGCTTTAGTGGAGTGTCCCGTTAGTTAACGAATATTGGTTAACTAGGTTAAAGAGTTTGGCCGATTAATCTCAGATCGTTGGAGCTCATGATCTGTAGGTTCATTAGGTCCCTCTACTAGCTCATAAATAGACTAAAATCTTAGATAGTGTGGTGAAAAAGTTTAAACCGTTCAAATTTTGGCTTAAGGAATGAAAAGTCAGATATATACGATATATTGACGTTTAATTACGAATTAAACGTAAAAATAGAGTTAATTATAATATTTAAATATGATTTAAATATTAATCATATGAATAGAGATTCATATCGGTTTTTTAGAAAAATCGGGACAAGTGGGAAAAATAATATTATTTTATTATTTAATATTAAAATAATTAATTAAATATTAAATTATTTTTATTTGTTTAATTATTTAATTATTTTTTAAATTAAAAATCAATTTTAATTCAATTTTTGGAAATTCATTGAAAATTTATTTTAAAATTGATTTTTGAAGATTGGATTGTCCCACTAACTAGGCTAGGAGCTTGGTTGTCTTCTTCACAATTAACCAACAAATTAACCATTTTGTGTTATCAAATTTTGATGCAATTGGATTGCATGTTATTCTTTAATAAATAGAGATGATTTTGACATAAAAAAGGTTAAGAATTTTGTGAAATTCAAGGGTTAATTTTGCAAAATTCCATCCATCGTTCATCTTTTTCCCAACCTTCATTCCTTCTCAAATTCACCTCAAATTTTGGATCTCACTATCCAATCTAAGCCTAGAGAATAGTAGAGAAGACTTGTGGTGGTCTACAACCAAGTGGTGCTAAAATTCATCAAGAATTGAAGGAGAATTTGGAGCTTCAAGGGTAAGTATTCTTGAAACTTTGGTTTTTCTCTTTAATTGCATGTTTAATCCTCTAAATTGAGCATCTTACAGTGAAAATTGATCAAATTGACTTCCGCTGCATGCTCATTTATCTGTCAATAATAATAGTAACTTTCATGTCAAATCTCTTAGGTAAGGAGCTTAGCACATTTCGAACAAGCCTTTCTTATGAGATCTTCTCTCTTAGGGAAAATGACCTGTTAGCAATGTCCAATAATTGCACATTGAAATTAGTTATAGTCTCATCATCGTTCATCTTAAGATTCTCAAATTTTGTTGTCAACAACTGTAAACTAGACAACTTGACTTTTGAAGTTCCTTCGTGAGAAACTGACAGGATATCCCTAGCATCTTTTGTGGAAATGCAAGTGTTGATTAGGCAAAATATATTTCAATCAGCTCCATTAAATATGGCATTAGGAGCTCGAGAGTTTCCTGTAGAGAGGCTTCATCTTCAACTTTAGACCACTAAACTTCAAGTTTCAAGACCTCTTTGCCATTATCTCCTTTCACCATTGGATGAGACGATCTAGTCACAATAGCTTTCCAGGACTTACTGTCAATTGATTTTAGAAAAGCAGTCATCCTGGCTTTCCAGTATGAGTAACTCAGTCCATCGAGAATTGGGGGAGGTGTAGTGGAACCACCTTCCTTTATTCCATTCATGACCGAAACACCTAAGATAAAGGTGACGCGCTCTGATACCCATTGAATTTTGGAAGGGGTTCAACGAACTAAATGTAGATGTTTCACAATACATCCTAACACAATCATAGACAACAAGAAAACAGTAACCAATAAAATAAGGATAAACATTAAGAGAACTTAATCCCGACGGAAGCGTGTGACTGGGTTCTTTGATTTCTTGAAAGAATTAAAAGTACCAATAATTAAGAAAATGGTTAAGTAACAGACCTTTGCTAATCTAAAATTTTAGCAAAATTTTTCACTCTAACCAATAGTCTTGAAAGAATGGGAAGAAGATTTTCTTAGAACTTTTCTGAGAAAGTAGGGAAAATTTCTAGAGGAAGAGTTTTGAAGTAATCATAAAGATTATTTTTGTAGAGAGTGTGTTTTATGGGGGCTCTTAAGGGTCCTATTTATAGAACTCTATGAGTTATTCCTAATCCTATTAGGATAATCCATCTGTAGAGATTTTAAATTAAATATTTAAAATATCGTCCAATATTAATAAATATCTACCAAAATAATATCTCATATTAAATAGTTTAAAATACTTAAATCATATTTCAATATTTAACTTATGTAGTATTTTTAATTTGAATCTCATCCAAATTAAATAATTAAGTATTTAAATCCAATTCAAATTAATTAGTTAATTATCCTTTTTTGTTTTTATGGATTTCATCCAAATAAATAATTAATTATTTGAATCATATTCAAATAAATTAATTCTTCATATTATAAAATTAACATTTGAATCTTATTCAAAGATACATTCTAATAAGTCATGTAATTAATTGTATCTAATACAATTAATATTTTTCCTCATAAATTTGAAAATTTCAAATTTTTCTTTCAATATATTTGATCATTGTTGGTTCATGGTGAGCTAGCAAGGGAACCTTATGAACCTACAGATCATAAGCTCCAATGATCCAAGATTAATTAATTAAACTATTTAATTAAATGAATCTTCATTCATTAACTACAAGACAAACCACTATAGACCATAGTTGAACTCTTATGCACTATAGGACAAGTTGTGTCCATGGATATAACCAGTATAAGCAAGTCAATCCTTATGAGTTGTTCATAATTACAATTGGGTCAAATGTCCGTTCTACCCCTGTAATTACCTCTTTTCCTTGAGTACCACTAATTTCTCTACTAAACAACTTGTTTATGATGCAACAATAAACTAAGTCCCTCTCGGGCTAGTGAGAGGGTGGGGCCTCTTGTTCAAGACCTTAAATTAGCACTTAGGATACCCCCACTCACATGTCTCCACATGAACAACTTGAATTAAAACATTTGTAACTATTACAAAGTGGGTCGTATCCATCATGCCACAAGGATAAGACACCCAACCTTATCCAATATACTATAGACCTTTAGGTTATTTATTGAACATGATCCACCCATATGACACCTACATACATGTTCAAGACTTCATGCAATAACCTTGAATTTTTTCGTTAATGGATACATAGACATTGCATACAAGTAAATTAATTAATTAATCAATTACGAGGCTTTACGACACAAATCCCAACAAAACACAAGAGAATTTGTGACATCCCAAATTTTTAGGTAATTTTAAATTAATTATCTTGAATTATTTAAGTTAATTGTTTTAATTTTGAGGCTTAATTGGATTATGTTGAGAAAATAATTCTATTTATAGTAAGCGTGATATAAGATTTGAATTTAATTCAATTAATGGGAAATTGAATTTAATTTGGAGTTTTAAAAAGTTGGCTTTAATTTGAAGATATGAATTTGGGTAAGATTTGAAAATTTGGTTAATTTAAGAGATTTGTTGGAATTATATTTGGAAAAGGAAATGAATTTTTTTATTATATATTTGTTTTATTAGGAAGAGGAAAAGGGAAAAGGAATAAATATATGTATATTTGAGTTAGAGAAGTTACATATATATATAAGTAGGTTTATTTGGTGCGTGCAAAAGAGAAATAAAAAAAGAAAATAAGGAAATAACTTCTTCTTCTTCCTCAAAGAAGTATCGTCGTTGTCGTCAGCGCGCCACAGCCACCGTTCGCTTGTGGGTCTTGCTGCCATAATGCCATTGACCGCAGAGAACTGTAACCGTCTACCGGAGATCATCGCGCCCAATTTGCCGAGTTTCTTTAGCCATCGATTCATGTGATTCAATGCACAACTTGTGGTTCCTGTGCAACCATTCAATGTCGATCTTCAAATGCCTCAATAGTATCAGGTCATCGATCGTTTGTGCTACCGTTGGCCGTCTTCCATCACCTCTTCATTGGAAGTTAGTTCACGATCGCCGCTGTTCTGGTGGTCTCGCCAGAATCGTGAGTTTGGGTAAATTTCTTTGTTAGCATTTGGATTAATTTTTGGGTTTGTTCTTGAATACCTATTAAGTGTTGTTTCGATCCTTTGATATCCATGATATTTTGGTTCTAGATTGAGGATTTGGAGCTTATGAAGCCATTGCCCAGCGACGTTAAGGGTTGATTTTTACGATTTTGGGTCAATCTTGGTGAGTAACAATAATTCAGAAGTGTTATTGGTGGTTAAAAATGGAGTTCTTAACCCTTTATTGTGGATTTGTGTAAGCCCCACACTTAGCTTTGGAAG
Source organism: Citrullus mucosospermus (assembly GCA_030954485.1). Lineage (NCBI taxonomy): Eukaryota > Viridiplantae > Streptophyta > Magnoliopsida > Cucurbitales > Cucurbitaceae > Citrullus > Citrullus mucosospermus. The sequence continues at coordinate 7,840,725 of CM062061.1, read as the reverse complement.
TTGGCAAGCTTAAGGTGGTAATGTATTATGTGTTGGTGAAGAGAAAGGTGGACTGAGAACAAGAGTGTGAGAGCTAGCATGTTGTTGGAAGCTATACCATGCGTTCAAGAGCAATGCTACGCATTTATGGGCAATACCATGCGTTCAAGAGCAATGCTATGCGTTTATTGACAACACCATGCGTTCATGAGCAGAAGCTATGCGTTCATAAGCTATATTATGCGTTGTTGGGTTAAGGCTATGCGTTGGTGAGGTTGAGAAGAGGTGCTATGCGTTGGTCAACTCATTTATAAAGGGAAAAATGAGTAGTAGTTAAGTCGGCGGCCTATATAAATGAGTAAGCTGAGAGTTTAATCATTCTAAACATGACCAAATGCTTAAATCGGCTCTATTTTATGGCTAAAACACGAGAAGAGGTAGGAGAACGTGTCTAGGGTAAAGTTGTGGAGAGTTCGGGTCGTTTCCATGGTGAAACCGAAGCTGTAATAGAGAGCTTGATTGCCGTCGTGCAATCCGGGCATGGTCTAGTATTTAGAAAAAAGAAAGGTGAGGAGATCGAGTTTCAAGCTGAAATTTTGAGGTTAGTAAGTTAACTAAATTTCTAACAACTCTTATGAAGGATGGTTGAGCTAATAATGAAGAGCAACATGTAAACTTTTAGGCGGAAGTGACTGATATAGAATTGATATGCAATCTGGAGTAGCGCAGAGAAATTTTGGAATATCTGACGAACGAGGAGTTAAGCCACGAAAATTTAAGATAAGCTAGAAAACATATTTCTCTACAAGTTTGTAGATAGAAGTGAGAACAGAAAGGAAAGGAGGAAACTCTGCTGTCGGGTGTCGCTGAGTAATTGAAGTGTAAGTAGCGAGACGAGTGTCGCTGGGACGCAGGGGAGCTTTTCGTCTTACAAATCTCTCTAGGTCTCGCTAGGTCTCGTTCCTTAGGTAATTCTTGCTTGTCTCGCTCATCCTAGTGTCGCTAGTGCTGTGTTCTGTTGAGTGTTTTCACTAGTAATCTCGCTAGAAATGTGGAATCTTGCTAGTAATCTCACTAATGACACAAAATCTCGCTTATTATGATTATTTTGGGAAAAATGAGAGTCTCGGCGATGAAACATGATTAGAGTTTAATTACGCTCACTTAATGATCATGGAAAGGAAGTTTAAGAAAAGCTTAACGTGAAAAATGTGTATTTACAGGCCAAGAAGAGCTTGGAAAGGCATATAATCCGCTCAGGGCCCAGGACAAGTAGTGAGTGACTTTCTATTTTATATAATGATTATTCTTAGCATGTTTTATTAGTAATGTGTGAGTGGAAACTATCATATGGTGTATTCATTGAATATCTTGTGTTGTGCTGTGAAGTTTAAAGAATGTTATACGTATTATCTAAATGCAACCCATGGTCGAGGCACCACGTGTGAAGGCATATGGGGAATACGTTAGATGATACTCAGTGCTGAGGGACCACGTGTGAAGGCACTTGAGTAGTTGATTGAAATGGATTCCAATGCCGAGGGACGTTGTGAGAAGGCATATGGAAATCCAATACATGATAGCTCAGTGCTGAGGGACCACGAGTGAAAGCAGTTGAGTAGTGGATTGGTATGGAACCCAGTGCCAAGGGACCACGTGAGAAGGCATATGGGAACTCCGATATAGTGAAACTCAGTGCCGAGGGACAATATGAGAAGGCACTTGAGGGTTTGAAATGTCGAGGGACAATATGTGACAACATTTGTGCCGAGGGACTCGTGTGAAGGCATTTGAATATGTGAATGATGAGTATTGATACACGAGGTTGAGTGCGTTGAGCTTCGCTCCGCCACAGCTAGAAAAGGATAATTATATCACTTATGTTCTTATGGTATTGTTGACTTAGGAATTATTATATATATATATATATATATATATATATATATATATATATGTGGTAGTTTTATGATGATCCATGTTAACTCAAGGAAGTTTATTAGTAATTAAGATGTGAAGGCACTTGAGTATCCTGGGAATCCAGTACTGAGGGACTGGAAGAAGGTACTTGGATAGCCCGTGAACAAATTATGATTGACTGATGCTGAAGTGTTGAGAGTACTCCACTCAGTTGAGAAATATCGACGTTGGGTGCGGTGAGCTTCACTCAACCTCAACTAGGGAAGGAGATTTAAGGAAACAGTTTTTGAATAATGTTTCCATAGATAATCAGACGTGGTTAAACTATAATCTGACATATACTAGTGATAGACATGGTTGGGTTTTTATATTTTTATACACTGTTGAGAAAAACTTTAATTAGTCACTCACTGGGCGTTTAAGCTCACGTTTTCTTTTTTTTTTTTTTCTGTTTTCCAGGTGGCGAGCGAGTTCGGGATGCTTAGCCTACGCAAGATCTCGTCTGAGTCCACCAACAGTGTTTAGTATTCTGAAAATTGTAAATAATTGAAGTGAAGCATGTGTTGTACATATAGAGAGGATTAAGGAAGTTGTTGTGTAGTTATGCTATTATATGACTGAATGAAAAGGATGTGCATATGACAAGTTAACTCTGGTGTATGTGTGAATTAGTTTATGGTTTATAACTGTTTATTAGGTAAAGACAGATTTATGGTTGACAGTGGATGTCGTAAGAGGGTCGGTGTCCACTGTCATCACACTTCTTCCTGGGTTAGGAGGGTACCTGGGAGGGGGTGTGACAATTTGTCTAGATTGGACCCGTTGATTAAAGCTTGGAAGAGGATTGTGACTTAATTACACGTTGGGTAAGAATAATTGGCATATTGCTAAGTGAATTATTTTGGATTACGTCTATAGATTTAATTTAATTATGGATTTATGTTTTAGGTCTTAATTCAAGAATTTGGTGGGATTTGGCTACTCTGATAGCTATTTGGACTTAACTCCTAGGTAAGTAATCTTACTATTAGAACCGCCCTTAAGCTAGGCAATTGTAGAAAATTTTGAATCATTTGTTTAATTTTGGTGAAATTGAGTTGTGTATATCTAGAATCGTTTTATAAGTATGATGGTATTAGCACACGTTTGATATGATTTATGATGTGAACTTAATATAAGCATCTTTAGAGAAAAGTGACGTGTAACGACCCGGCTTCCTAGGACTTGGACTAGGTCATCACTATATGCATGCATACATCTCAAATGACTCTTTTTCATAATTTTACTAAAAAATCGAGGAAACATCATCAAGGTAAATAATTTTGCCATTGTTTAAACTGAAGACCTTTAATCGGGGTACCCCTAAAACATTAATGTATTAAAATAGAAAATTGAGCATAAGGAAATAAATAAAGGAAAACATATTTTTAGTTTCAATAACAATTCCCAAGTATTAAAATGAAAGGTAAACATGAAAACTCATGTGAAAGCATTAGTGTGGTCCCAATGGCATTGTCAAAGTTTTCTTTTGTCATTCGTTAAGGTGTTCTTTCCCTTACCTAAAAAAAAAAAATCATGAAAAGAAGGCTATGCATTTATGGTCAATAAATGCAACATGCTAGTGAGACATGCACATTTCTACTTTTCACACTTCACTTATCTGAGTGATTAGTTAAATCCACCCTACTGTTGGCAAATGGTGTCCACGAGCCTCTAGTAAATCTCATAGGAGACACTTACCTCTATTGTATCCCAAAGGAACACGAAACCTTTGGTGATCCCGAAGGAACACAAACCTCTAGTGATCCCAAAGGAACACAAAACCTTTGCTGATCCTGAAGGAACACAAACCTCTGGTGATCCCCAAGGAACACAAAATCTCTAGTGGACACACAACCAACGTATGAAGGTAACTATCACTAACATGCATAACTGGCAAAATACTTAAAATCCCACGACATAGATTCATAATGCCTCTCATACAAACATTATCATGCTTATAAATCTTCACAATCATAAGAATTACATGCAAACAAAATAACTCATAGATGTCCCAAAGAAGCAAATAACATTTTAATAACTAAATTGTCTGGCATGTAGGCAGTTCTAGTAGTAAGATTACTTACCTTGGAGTTAAGTCAAATAGATACCAAAGTAGCCAAATCCTTCCAAATTCTTGAATTAAGACCTAAAACATAACTCAAACTTACAGTAAATCTCTAAGTTTAATCTCAATCACAATTATTCCAAATGTAATGCAAACAATTTTACCCAACGAAAAATATGGTTTGTTCCAAAACCACCTCCAATCCTCCCAGAACAACACAACTCCAAGCCATCTATCAAGATTTAACCACTAGAACTTAAAATCTGAGGTGAAATTAATTGGATAATCAAGGTCTACAAGAGAGAGAGAAAATGACCTGGTTGAGAGAGAGAGAGACATTAGCCGAAGAAGAAGAAAAAACTTTTCCTTTTTCTTTTTTTGCACGTACTTCGAGGCAACCTAATATATATATTTTTTAAACCCCTAATTTCTTTTATTATGTGTATATATATATATACTTTTCCTTTTTTCTTCCCAAAATAGAATATAAAACTTACTTCAATTTTTTTCCATCAAATCAAATCTTTCCCTATCCACCAAAATAATATATTTAAATTATTCCCTAACCAACAATTTCACCAACTTAACCCAAATTTTCAAAATAATTTCACAATAACCTAAAAATTCTAAATTTTAATCTCCAAACTAAATTCAATTCTCCACCAATTGAATTTACCAAATCTTTTATCATGCTTACCTTAAATTGAATTATTTCCTCAACACCAAACCAATTAAACCTCAAAATTCAAACAATTAACCAAAATAATCCAAGATAAGTAATTCAAAATATTTTGAAAATTTGGGGTGTCACATTCTCCCCTCCATATGAAACTTTCATTCTCGAAAGTTCAAACATAGAACAACTTAGGATACTTCAACCTCATCTCCTCCTCCCTTTCCCATGTCGCTTCCTCAAACTGATGGTTCTACTATAGAACTTTTACTCATGCTATTTCATGATTTGGACAGGCTTCTCCTCATAACTCAAATTCTTATTCAATTGAAATGACTCATAGTCAACTATGTGAGATGAATCCGCTATATACTTCCCCAACATGGAGACGTGGAAGACATTATGAACTGCAGAGAGTGACAATGGCAAAACCAAGCGATACACTATAAGGCCAACTAACCCTTCCTTCCAAACCTCATAACACCTTTCATAGGTGCCACCTTTGGAAGCACTTTGTCATCTACTTCAGACTCCGAGTCTCGTCGTCTCACATCGGCGTAAGTTTTTTGTCTACTCTAAGCTCTTTGTATTATTGCCCTAATCTTTTGAATAGTCTCATTAGTAATCTTCACTAACTCAAGCCCCAACAATTTTTGCTCACCAACCTCCTCCCAACAAACAGGAGTCCTGCAACTTTTCACAAAATACAATTGAATTAATCGGATTATTTCCTCAACACCAAACCAATTGATGTGAGCCTTTTTCGTGTCGCTCCCAAAAGACTCAATCAAATAATATTTATAATTACCAATTTCTACAACTATTACTACTAAAGCGTAGTATTAACGGCAAGACTAGGTCGATTCGCAAGGAAGCACAAAGATTAGTTTGTCAAAACTAACTATTTAGTTAAAGCGATAAATGGGGGGAGAGGGGCGGTTGTGTGGTTTGAGATTTGAATATGCATGAAAATAAAGTGCAAGAAAGGTAAATGATAGATGTGCAATCAAACAAAACATTCTAGCTTAGAGGAACGGAATCACTCAAAGTAATTTTGATCATCGAATTATCAAAGCATGGTTTTAACTTCTTACCTATGCCTAGCCCAATTGATTAGAAAGGCTAACCAATGGTCCAAAGTATCAAATTAGCCAACTTGATTAGATGAAAGACGTCCTAATCAATTTAACGAACTGCATTACGCTTTAGGGATTATGCTAGGATAATTAGAAATTTAATTCGATTTTCCCTAGGTCGATAGAACAATCCTCTTGGTTGTCGATGATAAGCACTTGAAAAGTGATTTCTATCCTCTCAAATTAAGGGAGTTTATATTAGATTTCACTTGTTTGCTAGTGGTTTTCAGGTTAAAATGAGGAAAATTAGAAGAAAAGACTAAAAGATCAAAACCGAGCAAGAATACCGCGAAAAAGAGCTGAAAAACTCAAAAGGGCGAAATTTGGGATAGCCCGAACGCAATGTTTTGGACGCATCATAGCATCGCGGTGCCAAAATCCGACGCAACATTCTGAACGCATTACAGCATCGCGGCGCTTGGACGGCGCTGCCGCGGCGTTAAAGCCCGAGAGCATCAATTCTGAACGCATCACAGTGTCGCGGCCTTAGACAGCGCTGCCGCAGCGCTAAAACCCGAGAGCAACAATTTTGGACACAACCCTAGCGTCGTGGCGCCAGTTTTCCTTAAATGAAAATTTGTTATTTTTGGTAAATTTTTTACGGCCAACTCTATAAATTTGGGGGTTTCCAGCAGCCCTAATCATCAGATCAGATCAAGAATCAATCAACCATCAATTTACAAACCTAAAGAGGCACAAGAAGGAGAGAATTGAGTGAGAGTTCATAAAAGAGTTCAAAGAGTGAGTTACTTGCAAGGAAGAGGAAAAGAGTTCGAGATAGTCGTGGTGCCATTCGAATTCCGACGTGACAGCCAAGGAGATCGTGACGGTGTTACCTCAATCAAGAGCCTTTTTTCAGTAGAGTTTCCCTTTCTTTACACTATTTTTTTGTTTATTTTGTTTAAACATGTTGCTTCAAGCTATGAGTGGCAAAACTCTTTAGTTTTAGGGTTTTGATGAATTGTTTATGAATTCATGTTGATCTTGTAGACTTTCCTGGTTTTGTTGGAATGATCATGCTTTTCATTGTTATTGTGTTTAATTCTTGTTGATTGGCCATCCTCACATGTTAGGTTAGATGTATGATTGAGAGATTGTATGTTTAACTTGATCTATAACAATGAATTATTGTTAATCTATCACGAGAGTAGTTAAGTTGACAATAAAAGTTGCTAAAGACTATTCTTAATGCCATGTAATTTGTATTGGTTTCAAGAGGTTAGTAATCAATCAAGTTGCATGAGAAAGGGTTGTATTTTAGGGAAAATAACTTGGAATTAAGTTTTTAGACTTAGGCATATTACTCACTTGAAATCCATGAAATCTATAATATTGCATGATGAAATAAACAGGGATTCATTACCCTAGAACACTCTTTGACTCTTGTCTTTCTCACTTTATTACTTTCCTTATTTGGTTTATATTTTCCATAAATCACAAATTCAATTCCAATCCTCAAATAAAATTGATTCAACTCTAGAATAGCTAAGTAACTTAAACCTTCACAATTGGATCTCCAGTAGAACTGTCACACCCTACTTCTTAAGAAACTGATGCGTTGAAGAGTCTATGAAGAAAAGAAGTAAAAGACCATGTTGGACGCATGGTCAGGGCTAGGTAACGCATGGTAAGGGTGGACACATGGAAGTAGATCGAGAAGGGGAAAGAAGTGAAACGTATAAGAAAAGATGTACGCATTGGCGATGGTAAGACGTTTAAGCATGAAAGGAATAAAGTTATGTTGTGAAGTGTTGAAAGAGATCTAAGTCTTGGAAAGATAGAATACTATAGCAAATTGAGTAACGCATGAACTAATAGCAAGGAATGTTCACAAGTGTTGGAAAGTAGAAGGTTGTGAAGTAAACATAAAAATTGGGGCATGTGGTGGACGCATGCTAATCTATCTTAAGAGAAATAGTTTAAGTGCAAGGAAAAAGTTAAAAGAATAACCTTGGGAATAATCAAGGAATGTCCAAGGATAGGAAAATGGTCATGGACGCAGGATGAAGGTGAACGCAACAGGACCAACGCATAGAGGAAGAGCTTGAGAAGGATTTGTTGTCATTGACGCCTAGTGGCATTGTGTAAGCACTGGTTTATAATAGTGTGGCTATGTGTTGAAAGTGATCACGAATGGTTGTTGTGACCTGAAGTAGTCGCCGGGTTGGCGGGGGAAGAAATGTACTTGGCTTACCATGTTTTGGTAAGGTTGTCATGCGTTGAGGTCCCTATGCGTTGAAGACAGAGTTATCTCTATGCGTCAAAGACAGTAGTGTAGTTGGCTGAGAGTTGGAAAAGTGATTAGTGAAGCTCAAACTTTAAAGGAAACTCAACGAACGCATGAGGGCATTGTGTTGAATGAATGGTTGTCTATTGAAAAATGTTGGACGCATAAGATAAGTTTATAAAGGCCAGGTGGCTTCGTATAGATTTGACACCTTATCAGTAGGAGGTGTTAAAGGCATGTTAAGTGTTTCATGCAAGGTGACACTTGGACTAATGCATGGTTAATTAAGCATGCAGCGTGACATGTGGCAAACAAGTGGCAAAAGAAGAGGAGAAGTTGGATGGCAAGCTCCCTATAAATAGAACTTTGAGGGAAAATGAACGACTGATGACTCTAAAAGAAGAATTCTGGAGAAAAAAGGGAAAAAAGAAGGCAGAAAGGAAGAATCCTTGTGTCCGTAGTAGGAGTCTGCGGCCAAGAAAGAAGGTATTTTGACAACTTAGCTATTTTATGTGAAAGAAATTGTCTTATGTCAAAAAGGGGGTCGGCCTTGCGTTGAGGACAAACATAATGTCCAAGGTGAACCAGGCGTCCAAAGTTAGGTGATGTGTTCAAGTTGGACCTTGTGTCCAAGAAAGGGTGATGCATTCGAAAGAGAAGTAAGAAGAGTTGAGATGCACTTTGCGGATGTAATCAATCTTGCGTTGAAGGGCAGGGTTTGCGGTAGTCACCAACCTTGCGTTGAAGGGCAGGGTTGCGTTCAACCGAGCTAACAGAGGAAAATAGATCCTTGCATTCCAAAGTTAGAACGCTGCGTCCAAGAAGCTCGGGAAGAGGAAATAGAGGAAAGGAATAGGAATTATTCTTTGGCAAGTACAGGTGAGTAACACCTGCGTTTTACAAAATATGAATGAGTTTCTTATGAATCTGATTTCATGGGTTTTCAATGTATGCGTTTTACTTGAAAACTATGAGTATGTTGGTTACTTGCTATGAGTTATAAAATGCATGGTGATTGATTGATACTTGTTTTCATGACTTTTCTGAAAAGTATGGTGTTATATGATTTCAAGAAAGATTTGACAATAAACTTGTATGAAAAGCATGTTGTTTGATATTAAAGCTGGAAATTGAATTTAGCATGCAGATGATGTGAGATTTGGAAACAGTTAATTTATGTGTTATTAATATAATGTTTCCAAAATATGTATGGTGTTTTATAAAACTTTGAAATGGGACTCCAATGCTCAGGGACTCGTAGAAGGCATTGTGGGCAACCCGAATTATAAAGGTACCCAATGCTCAAGGACTAGAGGAAGGCAAATGGGTAGCCGAAAAATAGAAATGGGACCCAATGCTCAAGGATAAAAGGAAGGCATATGGGCAGCCCGAGTAATAATATCTATGTGCACATAGAAGAAAATATATATACGACGCTGATGTGTTGAGATTACTCCACACAGCTAAGGATAATCGACGTTGAGTAGCGTTAGCGCCTTAACTAAGGAAAAGATAAGGAATGAATTTGACGTTGAGAAGTGTAGAAGCAATGCTCTGCCTTAACTAAGGAAAAAGTATATTGAAGGAATGAGATTTTTATTGTTTATTCCAAACAGATATGTATACACGTTATAACAATGATTTGATCATGTTATAATAAGATTTGAACTGTGATATTTTCATGTATGGTTGAAAATGTTTAGATTATACAGTTTTATAGTTAAAGTAAAATGTTTTCAGAAAAACGTTACTCACTGAGCTGTTAGCTCACCCTTTTTATATGTTTTCCATTTTCAGGTAGCATGACAGTTCCCGTTGCCGATCGAAGTCAAGGTTTGTCAAGAGCGTGTTAATGGTATTACTGTCCTAAGAAGGATTTAAAAGATAATAAGATAAAGTTGACAGTGGGTTGTGCGACAGGGTAGTCGGTAACTGCTGTCCTCACACTCCGTCTCGGGCTACGGGAGGGTAGTTCGGGGTGGGGTGTGACAGGAACAATATTCGAACTTAACCGTCTTATATTATAACTTGACCCGTACACTTGCGGTTAACACTAAAAGTGCGCATCAGTCGACTACAAATCATAAGCCTATCTAACATTTTTCTTCTTAGAGATTAACGTATAATTACATGTCACATATTATATGTTAATCTAAAGCGTTAAATTACACAATCAATTGCAAGAAATGTCATTCATAATCAATAAAATAAGAGTAAAACCTATAAACAAGAAATCTCAATCATATTATCAAAATACTCCCAAGAATATAGTGTGTTCCTCCAAAATTCTCTAAACTAGAACACTAAAGATCTTACCTTCCCATGGTGGTGGAAAAGATAGAACCCGACATCGTTTTTGGTTGATTACAGGAAGAAGATGAAAGAAAACCTAACAACTAATGCTATAGATAATAGAAAGCGGAAAAACGAAGAAAATGAGTGGTCATATGCCCAAAACGGCCACCCAGATCATCAACTATCCTAATCATGAATCAAATAGCAAAGCAAACAACAGTTCAAGCACATATAGTCCGAGCTCAGATGCTATTGGACTCAACTAGATCACAAAAAGTCATAACCCAACTACCCCCAACTTTTGAAGCATACATTGTCCCCAATATATAAAGTAGTACAGAGCAAATGCAAAGTAACAGGGAAACAGAAAACCTTCCCTGAAAAATTGAAACACGCGGAATGGCGTAGAATTTTGTTCTCCAAAGTTTCTCTTGAGCCTCTTTTCCATAACCTAAGAAAAAGAAAAGAAAAAAAAATATTAAACTAAGAAAGCAAAAATAACTAAACTAAACCTAGAAAGCAATTAAATTTAAACACCTGGCTACCACCAGGAAGCGCAAATTTTTAACATCGGTTGCTTGATTTTACCTGTCCCTTGTCAAGGCACATAGAAGTTCTCGTATTTCTTCGACCCCTTCTTGCTTGAATTGATGTAACTTTCAAAGCCTAAAAAAGCTTCTTTGTCTTTGAAGGGCACCCGGACAAGTCGAATTTTGGTCTTTTGGAATATCTAAGAAATGGTAAAAAGAAAGAATCAAAAGACTCAAGGGACTCAAACGAGTCCAAAGAAATAAAAGACTCAACAGACTAGTGAAAACTTAAGGAGGATTAAAAAATATACGGAATACAAGGAGTTAGAATAGGGTAAAGTCTTTCGACCTCTAACTCTATCACTTGAATTTCGTCTAGTTTAGGCTCGGGATCTTCCTTAGCCTCACAAACTGGCAAGCATGGCATGACATCCTCATCATCACTAGAGGTGTAATACTCCGCAAGGAACTTGGCTTTAACGGTACAAAGGATGGGCTGCTCTTGTGAACTCTCCAGTCTTTGCACGATATCAGTAAATTGAGCCACTATGCACAAATCTCGAGGAAGTGGTTCCTCTTCTACCGCGTCAACACGGACTACCTCATGTCTTTGAGCCATTGGCAAGCCGAAGGAATGGTCTGGCAATGACTCGTCCTGCCTCCCCACTGATTCAGCAACTTAAGCGACAAGGTCACTCAAGCTCTGAAGATCAATTCTAGCCTCCACTCCGACATAAAGACTGTCTGCTGAAACTTAAAAAAATTGTTAGCAAGTTCAGACACTAAAAACTCCAAATTGGTCCATTTTAGCTCCGTTTTCTTCCTAACGCTCGGTTCTACCTTTTAACAGCTCGATATCTACAAAATAACATTTTTAACACATTAAATAGAACAAAGATCCCCAATTAAGCTGAGGAAGATAGCACATTTTAGGTGTAATCACCAATTAAACCTCAAAATTCAAAAAATTAACTAAAATTATCCAAGATAATTAGTTCAAAATATTTTAAACATTTGGGGTGTCCTATGACGACTTACGCTCCTAATGCTACTATGATATCGAAAGCCAACGGGTTTTCTACTACGTTACCGGAAGCCGACGAGTTTCCTACTAAGTTACAGAAGCCTACGGATATCCTACTATGTTACCAGAAGCCTACGGTTTCCTACTATGTTACTGGAGACCTACGACTTTCTTACTATGTCACTAGGTGGCGACCCTACTATGTTTGTGAGCCTTTTGGCCACCATATGGGCATTAGGATGGGTTAAATCGCTCACTAGATGGTCATCAAGAATTAAATTACTTGTGTGTGTCTCACTACTACGTTGCACCTTTTGGGTATGGGTGCTTAGTCCGACCCTAGTAATGGGGTTACTTACGGACTATTTTGTATTCATCCTTCTTATTATATTTTTTCAGGTAAAGGGAAGGACACTTTGGTGAACAATTGAAGAAAATCTTGACTGTGCCATTAGGACTAGATGATGTGCCACTTTTGTGTGTTAACCGCAAGTATACGGGTCAAGTTATAATATAAAACGATTAAGTCCGAGTATCGTTTCCACTAGAGATCCAATTGGGAAGGTTTAAGTTATTTAGCTATTCTAGAGTTGAATCAATTTTATTTGAGGATTGGAATTCAAATTTTGTTTTTGAGAAAAAGAAAGATCAAGCCAAGAAAGTATCAAAGGGAGAATTGCAAGAGTCAAAGAGAGTTCTAGGGTTTCAAATCCTTGTTTGTTTCATCATGCAAAATTATGGATTTCATGGATTTAATTCTTATGCCTAAGTCTAGAAACTTAATTCCAAGTTATCTTCTCTCAAAGACAACACTTTCTCATGCAACTTGATTGATAGTTAATCTCTTAAAACCAATACAAAATTACATGGCATTAAAACTAGTCTTTAGCAACTTTCATTGTAAACCTAACTACTCTCGTGATAGATTAACAACGATTCATTGTTATAGATCAAATTAAACATATAATCTCTCGATTCATACATCTAATCTAACATGTGAAGGTGGCCAATCTTCAAGAATTAAACACAATAACAATGAAAAGCATATTTATTTGAACAAAACCATGAGTTCACAAAATTATCATGAGTTTACAAACAATTCATCAAAAACCCTAAAACCAAAGAGTTTAGCCACTCATAGCGTAAAGCAACATATTGATCAAAATGAATCAAAGAAAGAGTGTAAAGAATAGGAAAACTCTACTGAAAAGAGGTTCTTGATTGAGGCAGCACCGTCACGAACTCCTTGGCTCTCGCGTCGGACTTCGAAGGGCACAAAAACTATCTCGAACTCTTTTCCTCTTCCTTGCGGCTAACTCACTCTTGGAACTCTAGCTTAATTCTCACCTTTTCGGATCGTTCTCTTGTTCTGCAACTTTCTTGATCTTCTTGATATTTTCTCCCCCCCCCCTTTTTGGCTGCTGAAAACCCCTAATTTTATAGAGTTTTGCCGCCCAAAATTTAATCTAAAATACAAAACTTGCGTTTAAATTAACGCTGGAGCCGCGAGGCTAGCATTGCGACCAAAATTAAGTTGCTCTCGGGTTTTAGCGCCGCGACGCTGTCTTGCGTTCACCAAGTACGCGTCGAAGCAGCGCCTTCCCAGCACCGCGTTGCTGCTCTGCGTCCATGCTGATGCGTTTCTGCCTCAGCGCCGCGGCAGCGCTGCCTTAACGTCGCGGCGCACCATGCGTTTCAAGCAAGGATGCGTTTTTCAGCACTTTTTCTCCATATTCTTGCTCGATTTTGATCTTTCAGTCGTTTCTTCTAATTTTCCTCGTTTTAACCTGAAATCACTAGCAAACAAGTGAAATCTAATATAAAACTCCCTTAATTTGAGAGAATAATAAGCACTTTTCAAGTGCTTATCACTAGACTAATGCTTCCGCACGAGTTTTCATGTTTTTCTTCGTTTTAATACTTGGGATTTGTTATTGAAACTAAAACTATGTTTTTCTTTATTTATTTCTTTATGTCAAATTTCCTATTTTAATACGTTAATGTTTTAGGGGTACCCCGATTAAAGGTTTTTGGTTTAAAGGAAGGAAAATTTATTTACCTTAATAATGTTTCCTCAGTTTTTAGTACAATTATGAAAAAGAGTCGTTTGAGATGCATGCATGCATATAGTGACGACCTAGTTCAAGTCCTAGGAAGTCGGGTCATTATAGAATTGGTAACCAGTTTGGCGATAAACCAACTATGTCTAAAGAGTAGTGTGTCCGAGAAAGATAATCCATTAATATGAAATAGTGAAGAAATTACAATATTGTACTTATCTGTGAACAACTTTAAGCATGTGACACATGTAGAGCCTATCCTAGCTAACTTCCTAGGTTCCCCCTAAATGTGAGACTGCCTCTTAATGTAATATAGCTCCCCTTAAGTAATTGTATATAAATGGTGCAAAAAACTTAGGCTTCCCCTAAGTGAGTAAGACTCCCTCTCACTTAATATTATCTTTCTCATTCTTGTGAAATCCTTCATGTTGAATAATGGCTTAGGCTCCACTGAGTGAAGAGAAATCCTTCTTTTGAAATCCTTGAAGTTGAATAACAGCTCAGGCTCCCTCAGAGTAAAGAGAACTCCTTGGTTAAAATGGTCTTAGGCTCCCCCAAGATGGAACAACATGCAATTCTCATACCTTGTTAAGCAAAACGGTGAAGATTAAGTTGCATTTACGACATAACGATCTTCTTCAGGGTGAAGAACGAACAAAGCTTTTGGTATATTCGGATTACACTCTTATGGTATGTTGAAGCAACTATCCTAGCTCACGAGCTTCTTATGCTTAAATAGCATTGCTGAAAGATGGAAAGTAATCCCACAAAATATTTGCATTCAACAATTAAGGCAAATATATCAGAAGAAATATTATGAAGAATAATTTAAATAAGGAAGGAATTATTCTGCAGAATTGGCACCTTAAGGAAAAACCTTTGAGACAAGAATCTCTAGAGACAAGATTAGAGACATATCCAAAGCAACCCAAAAGGACAACACCAGGAAACTTAAACAAATATATTTAGCAAATATCATATTTCTAACACCTTAGTCAACAATTAACATGATAAAAGTCCCGATACTGTTGGGATACTCCAATGACTAAGAAATAGAAGAAAAATAGAGAGAATTGCCCAAAAAATTGGTGGAAGATTGGTTTTACCCTAGGCGGCTAAACTGATTCATAACAAATTGGACAAGTGCCTAGGCGTTACAAAACTATTGCGCATGGTCCATGTTTCGCGATGCTATAAGGTAGCATCGCGGCGCTGCACCAAATAATGCTCTCAGGACCCAAGGGCCTAGTGCAACGCCTAAGCGCTAGGTTGCCTTGCCAAAAGCTCCTTTTTTTCCTTTCAGTTGCTATTAAATGCCTGTTTTGACCTGTTTAACTCCATTTAATCTCTAACGCCTAGTTCTACCTCTCAGGTGCTCGATTTGTCACACCCTACTTCTAAGAAACTGATGCGTTGAAGAGACTATGAAGAAAAGAAGTAAAAGACCATGTTGGACGTATGGTCAGGACCAAGGTAACGCATGGTATGGATGAACGCATGGAAGTAAAGCGAGAAGGGAAAGAAGTGAAACGCTTGCAAGAAAAGAATAAAGTTATGTTGTGAAGTGTTGAAAGAGATCTAAGTCTCGAAAAGATAGAATACTATAGCAAATTGAGTAATGCATAGACTATTAGCAAGGAATGTTCACGAGTGTTGGATAAAGTGGAAGGTGAGAAGTAAGTTTAAGATTGGAACAAGAGGTGGACGCATACTACTTTATTATCAGAAAAATGTTTGTGCAAGGAAAAAGGGTTAAATGAATAACCTTGGAATACAAGCACAAGAACGCATAGAGGGATAATTAAGGAATCTTCAAGGATAGGAGGAAGATCATGGACGCATGATAGTATGCGGTTCAGGCTGACGCATGGTATTATGCAGTAAAACAAACGCATAGTAGTGTGCGTTGAGACGTTGATGCCTAGTAGTATGCGGTGGAAAAACGAGTTCAAAGGAAGTATGGCCGAGAGTTAGAAAAGTGGGTAGTGAAGCTCAAACTTTAAGGAAACTCAACGAATGCATGGGGGCGTTGTGTTGAATGAATGGTTGTCTATTGGAAAATGTTGGACGCATAAGGTAAGCTTATAAAGGCTAGGTGGCTTCATATAGACTTGACACCTTAAAAGTAGGAGGTGTTTGTTAAAAAGGCATGTTAAGTGTTTCTATGCAAGGTGACGCTTGGATTAATGCATGGTTAATTAAACATGCAGCGTGACATGTGGCAAACAAGTGGCAAAAGGAGAGGAGACGTTGGATGGCAAGATCCCTATAAATAGAACCTTGAAGGAAAAGGAGCGACTGATGACTCTGAAAGAAGAATTCTGGAGAGGAAGGGAAGAAAGAAGGCAGAAAGGAGGAATCTTAGCGTCCGTAGTAGGAGTCTGCGGCCAAGAAAGAAGGTATTCTTGACAACTTAGCTATTTTATGTTAAAGAAGTTATCTTACGTCGAAATGGGGTTGGCCTTGCGTTAAAGACAAATACTACGTTCAAGGTGAACGCCGCGTCCAAAGATAGGTGATGCGTTCAAGTTGGACCTTGCGTCCAAGAGAGGTCGACGCATCCAAGAGAGAAGTAAGAAGAGTTGGGTTGCACTTTACGGAAGTAATCAACCTTGCGTTGAAGAGTTGGGTTTGCGGTAGTTATCAACCTTGCGTTGAAGGGCAGGGTTGCGTCCAACCGAGCTGATAGAGGAATATGGAGCCTTGCATTTCTGAGTTAGAATGCTGCATCCAAGAAGCTTGGGAAGAGAAAATAGAGGGAAGGAAGAGGAAATTATTCTTGGGCAAAATACAGGTGAGTAACACCTGCGTTTTTCAAAATATAAATGAGTTCTTTATGAATATGATTTCATGGGTTTCTAATGAATTAATGCATATGTTTACATATATATAAAGCACATGAATATGTTGGTTATAGAAATGAGAGCATGCGTTTATATATATAAAAGCACATGAGCAAGCTGAGAGCATGCGTTATATATAGAAAGCTCATGAGTATGCTGAGTATTAGAAATGAGTTTAGTAAGACGCATGTTGTTGATAATACAAGATTTTCATTGGAAAGCATATTGCTAATCATAGATGATGTTTCTAGAACATATTGTATTTTATAAATTCCTAGACATGGCATCCTAAAGCTCAAGGACTAGAGGAAGGCAAATGGGTAGCCGGAAAATAGAAATGGGACCCAATGCTCAAGGATAAAAGGAAGGCATATGGGCAGCCCGGGTTATAATATCTATGTGTACATAGAAGAATATATATATACAACGCTGATGTGTTGAGATTACTCCACACAGGTAAGGATAATCGACGTTGAGTAGTGTTAGCGCCTCAACTAAGGAAAAGATAAGGAATGAATTTGACGTTGAGAAGTGTAGAAGCAATGCTCCGCCTCAACTGAGGAAAAAGTATTTTGAATGAATGAGATTTTTATTATTTATTCCAAACAGATATGTATACATGATATAACAATGATTTGATCATGTTATAATATGATTTGAACTGTTATATTTTTATGCATGGTTGACAATGTTTAGATTATACAGTTTTACAGTTAAAGTAAAATGTTTTCAGAAAATCGTTACTCATTGAGTTGTTAGCTCACCCTTTTTATATGTTTTCCATTTTCAAGTAGCATGACAGTTCCCGTTGCCGATCGAAGTTGAGGTTTGTCAAGAGTGTGTTAATGGTATTACCGTCCTAAGAAGGATTTAAAAGAAAATAAGATGAAGTCGACAGTGGGTTATGTGACAGGGTAGTCGGTAACTGCTGTCCTCACACTCCGTCTCGGGCTACTGGAGGGTAGTTCGGGGTGTAGTGTGACACGATTTCTGCAAAATAATGAAATAAACATATAAAACCAAAAAACGACTTCAAATTAAGCGGAGCTAGATAACACATTTTTTATGCTAGCACATCACAGAAAGTAAGGAAGTCATCCTCACTTGCAAAATTGGTTGGTGTATCAATACAAACCACACACACTAGAATAAGGTATTTGTATAAGAATATCATTTTTCTATAAGGATTTTTAAAATAAAAGATCATGAACCTTTAAAAATATCACTTTTTTATAAGGAAGATAAAGTATGAATTATTTACTTTAATTAATAAAACATTTTATTTATCTTTATAGTAAATAAAATAAATAATTCCTTCATTTTGCAAACATATAATAATACAAATATGAAAAGATAAAGATTTTCATTTACCAGTAGTCCTTATAAGCTGGCTTTGAATCTAATCACTATTGTTTAAAAACAAATCTTAAAATTAACTGTGGGCCATTTAGATATTAAGATATTAATGAATAACGGCTTAAAAATTAGTTGAAAAGTCTTAATAGATCCTGTGTAAAACAGAAAAAAACTTCACATTGTCAAGACAATTCCATTTTTAACATAGCATTGCAACAACTCTTCTCACACAACCACTAATCTAAAACTACCTACATTTCAAAACATTCACAAAGAAAACTACATCTTGCACTATAAATAAATAGACATTCATTAGTCCTCATTCAAGCATTCAAATACAAATAAATTATACAAAAAGACTCGAATCTTTTCTCCCAAGTACATATAATTAACAATGGCATTAAAACGACTTATGTTTTGTCCTGCTAGTAACCTTGTTGAACACATCGATGGCAAAAGAAAAAAAGTTTCCAAAAAACAAAAATACAAAGCCAAAGTTACCTCCACCGAATGATCCTATCGTTTCATTTGAGAAATTTCGTGTAGAGATTCACAACAACTTGCATATGTACTTATTAGACAGCCATTGCTACTCCAAAGACAATGATTTAGGATTGCATGTGTTGTTCCCAAATGAGCAGCAAAATTGGTCGTTTAAAGGGAATTGGGTTGACACAACAGATTTCCATTGTAGGTTGGAATGGGAAGAAGGGTGTTTAGAATTTGATAGTTTTGTTAGTGATCCTGACTTTGTGATCAATAATTGTTGCAACAAAACCTGCATTTGGAGTGCCAGACAAGATGGGGTTTATTTGAATGATGCAAGTGGGAAAGAAACTTTTTTTGATTACTGGGATATGCTTAGATAGAAGGTCTTGAACCAATTCCCTATGGCTTGTAATCAAAACGGATATATTATTTATTGAATATACACATTATCCTATTTTATAAAAGGAAATGTTACCAGTAGCCAAGGGTATTTACAAATAATACAGTAATGGTTTTCTAAAATGCTAAATATAGCCAAAAAAAAATTTTAACTTGATTGATTTTTTTATTTTTATTTTTATAATTTTTTTACTTTTATGATTTTATCCTCATTTGTCATCAACAAGTATATCTAATATACTTTATATTTTGGTATGTGAGTCGATTGATATACATTATATTTAATATATCAATTAATTGATATACTTCATTTAAAGAATATCATTTTTATACAATTGATACATCATGACTTTAATTGGTTTATGTTCAATGTTATTATTTGTTCAATTATGATAAATATTTATTTTCATTCGATTAGTTCAATTTTGATGTTGATGATATATGTTCAATGCATTAATTTTGTCATGAGATATACAAAATATAAATTATATTAGTTAATTTGTTTAATTTTCAAATTTTATAAATGATTTTAGTGTTATATAAGTTATATTTAAATTTAGTATGTCATGTATAACAGATAATTCATATAATTCATATTTCGTATACTTAATGTACTTAATTTAGAAAAAAAAAATATATCAGTGATATTGTTGGTATACCAAATACGAAATATATCATTTAGAATGATACTTAAAGTTGAATATTGTCATTTCAATTGTATATTAGTACTAATTCAAAATGAATTACCAAGTAGATCACTAGTGTATCAATGGTATATTATATTTAGCTGACAATGCAATACATTCATTTAAAGTACAACTTAGTTTTATCATTAGTATATCAGCAGTATATCAACATTTCTTCTAAATAAAATTTGAAGTATAGCATTGGTATATTAGTATATAAATATCAACATTACCTCAAAATTCAATTGAAGTATAAAACTTGTATATCATTAGTATATCAATACTTCTTAAAATACATTGTTCGAGTATATCAATTATATATTAACACATGTTCAAAATTCAATTTCAAGTGTAATATTGGTGTACCAATAGTTTATCAACATTCATTCAAAATGGTTACTAACATAATGGTTGAACATAGCCATCAAATACATACTTTCATATGAATTCTCAAGCATAAAAGTAAAAAGGGAAAGATAAACTTAGGAAAAAAAAAACTCTTGAATTGCTTCCTGGTGTTGGATTCCTTCAATCTCCACTTGGTCGGCACCTCAGGATCTCAAACGGTTTTCGACTCTTCTCCGACAATTTCCTCTTTTTTTTTCATAACAAACTCACACTCTTAGCCTCTCTTTTCCGCTAAATTTTCGTTATTAGGGTTGCTAAACATCTTCCAATTTATAGAATTTTCCAAACTTAAAGCCTAAGAACTTTCTAAAAGTGCAATTCTTTCAAATATTGAAAATGGATGTCACAACACCGTTCGTCATAAATGAATGGCCTTGCGACACTGTACGTCAAAATTGTATCGATTTCATTGCTCTTGAGTTTTAGTGTCGAGGCAGCGCTGCAATGTTGCTCTGTTTTTTAGTTGTTCATCTTTTTCCCCACTTTTTCATTTGGCTTTGGCTGTTTGGTTATTTTGACTTCCAAAACTTATTTTCTTCATAATTACTTAAAAACCAATAGCAAACAACATCAAGTCTAGTAGAAACATCTCTAAATGAAAGGCAAATAAAGCACTTTTTAGGTGATTTTTAGTTTATATAAAAGGAAAGAGACATGTACAAAGGAAATTGGCAAATTTGAAAAGTGTAATAAATATGGCTGAATATTGACAATATTTGATGATTTTATTCTACCCCAAAATGTCTTTTCTTAGAGCTTTGTCTAAGCTTTCATTTTTTCTTATTGTGTTTGTTTTTAATCCCATGGGTGTGGCTTGTGAAGATTAGTTAGCGCCAATGATGGGTGGGGTTGTAATATCATCATTTTTTTAACTCAAGATAGTGGCTAAAGGAAAGCCGAGTTTGCTTTCTAATTCTTTAAAAGCAACCTTGGTAAGGGGTTTTGCGAGGATATCGAGTAGTTGTTGCGATGATGGAACATACTTGTTGACGAGAGAGCCCAACACAACCTTTTGGAGAAGAAAATGATAATCCATCCTGATACATTTAGTTCGTGCATGAAACAACAAGATTGGTGGACATGTGGAAGGCACTCATATTATCATAATATAATTGTGGAGTTTGGAGGTGTGGGTCCCAATGTCCTTGAGGATGAAGTTGACCTAGATTAGTTTAGCAATTCCATAGGTCATGGCTTGATATTCAGCTTTAGAACTTGACAGAGTTGTTTCTTTCATGACTATGGGATGCAATTTGATCTAAGAAAAATGCAGTAGTGTAACACCCTATTTCTTGAACCTATGCGTTTAAGAGCTTATAAAGAAAAGAAGATAAGAGAGGTGGTGTTGGATCACAAGTTTGTGGTGTTGGCCGAGAAATGTTGCCAAAGTAGGAATAAGCATGCATTGAACTTAAAGGAAAGAAAGGTTTGTGCTTAAGAGTTGAGTTGGACACATATCTTGTAAGTAAGATACCATGTTGGACGCATGGTCAAGACTAAGGAAGTGCATGATTAAGGTGACCATTGTGGAAAAGAAAATTGGTAAGTGTTGAAGTATTGAGCTCGGGAGAAAGAGGTGAATGCATAGGAGGTAACCCGAGAGCCCGAGGGAAAGAAATGAACACATAGAAGGTTATGAAGGAAGGGGATGTAAGCTTGGCTTAAGTAGGACGTATGAGCAAGAGGACTAAAGTGGAGTAGTGATGCGTTGGACAGAAATCTAAGCCTCAGAAAGAAGGATAAAACACATAAGGTGGAATCGAGGAAAGATGCTATTATAATTTAAGGTAAACGCATGACTTCCATCAAGGAAGATTTTGTTAAGTCTTGGATAATTTATAAGGTTGAGAAGTAAGCCTAAAGGAAGGAAGCTAGAGGTGGATATATGCTAGGATTATTGTTGAGAAGATGGCTAAGCATAAGGAAGAGGTTGGAAGCATAACCTTGGATTATAACTCAGGAACGTATAGAGGGACAATCAAGGGATCCTTAAGGATGGAAGAAAGGTCATGGACGCATAATAAAGTAGAGGTAAACGCATGAAGTACAAACGCATGAAGGAAGATCTTGAGATGATTTTGGTTAACAGAATAACAAGCATAGTCAGATGGTTATCACTCAAGAGAAGGGTTTATAGCTAAGATATAGATATAAGGAAAAAAGTGATGGACACATGATAGTATGCAGTTAAGGCACAGACACATGGTAATGTGCGGGGGAGAAACCTGGTTAAAGGTAGGAAGGCTGGGAGGAAGATAGAGAATAAAGAAGCTAAACCTTAAAAGGAGAAGTAGATGGACACATAGGGGCACTAAGTTGTATGTATAGTTTGTGTCTCAGAACAAGTTAAACGCATAAGGTAAGTTTATAAGGTTAGGTGGTTTCATTTAGACTTAACACTTTATAAGGAGTAGGTGTTGGGTTACATGTCGGATGTGTCATGCAGGGTGACAGATGGCAAACAAGTGGCAAAAAGAGAAGAGAAGTTGGATTCATCCAAAAACTATAAATAGAATCTTAAGGGAAAAGGAGCGGGGGATGATGATTTAGTCTGAGTTCTGGAGAGAAAGGAGAGAGTAGGCAGAAAAGAGGAATCCTTGCGTCCGTAGTGGAAGTTTGCGGCCAAGTGATAAGATGTTCTTAACAACTTAGCTACCTTGCGTTCAACAAGTTGTATTGTGTTTAAGGGATCAGCCTTGCGTTCAAGATAAACTCTGCATTCAAGATAGACCTTGCGTTCAAGGAGATCTGTGCTTCCAAGGGGTGAAGCCAGAAGAGTTGTTGGAAGGCTGCACGTTGTGTTCAAGTTACCAACCTTGCGTTCAAGGTGCAGGTGATAACTTGTAGAAATACAAGTTATTATAGTCACTATTTGATTTAATTAGAGTAACTTTGGAGCTAAACACATGATTTTGATAGTTGAATGATGAAAAATGTATCACCATGCGTTGGCACTACTTACAAAATAAAATACCTGAAAAACGATGAGCTTTTCTGTTCCTAACGCAGGGTTAAGAAGAAAGAAGTGCAAACAACCAAGTACGAAGAGACGAAGCTGCTGCGAGAACAAGTGGAAACCCATGCGTCGAGCCTAGGCATTGAGACCATGCGTTGAGACCATGCATTGAGACATTGCGTCGAGAAAAAGTAGATACAGATGCATGGCCAAAAGCTGTCATGTCAATATGCAAAAGGATAACATGCTATCAGAATATGGCAGAACAAATGGGTCGAGGATGTGAAAAGTCTGCGTAGCAGGGCATGGAATTTAATGTAAAGGTGTTAGGTCATCATGAGTTTCAACTTTTCGACGCCTATAAATAGTCCAAAGCTTCTCCATTCGGAAAGGAAAGAGACCAGTTCAAGAGGCGAAAGCTCTGCACTATTTCGCCCTCACCATAACCAGCCTCCATTTCGAGCTCTTCTGAGAGAAGGATTCTGAGCACCTTTAGAGTCGTCTCCCAGTGAGTGAGAATCTCCACCTTATGGAATCTATGTATCAGATAGCAACCATCTCAAGCCTCCATGAAGCAAGACGTTGCCAGTGGCGGCTTGACGCCCTTCATTTCTGTTTTATTTCCCTTTCTCTCCTTCTTGCTTATATTTTGTTAATGACATTCGAAAGAATGATTTATTTTCTTAATATGAGTTTGATTGACTATCATCTTCCATCTATTTCCGTATTAAATACTTTACACCATGTTGTCTAAATGCTAAATGAGTTTAATGTTAAAAGTTAGTTTTTCTTGAGAAATTCTGAGTATGTTACATCTTAATTAATGCACATCTTTAGCTTACATAACTTTGTCTGACAAACAAACGTAGTAAGCATGACTGTCGAGCTTGAGAGAGTGGATAGTTAATCTTTAGCATTAATTAAGATTAGATGACTTGCAGAGATGTAGTTCATCTTTTGCCAACGCAAACTTACAATGCGTCTTAGAGATAAGATTAATGTGGCGTTGAAACGTTGATAGATGGATTCCCAAACGCAGTTTGTAGGTATGTAATTGTGTCACACCTCATCCCAGATACACCCTATACCTAGGAGTGAGTGTGAAACTGCACTCTCTATATAACATATTAAAACTAAATGCCAGTTAAATTTCAAATAGAAATGCCATTGCTATTAAAATATTTGAAAACATATAATCTTTCGTCAAGTATTCTTTACATATATATATGATACAAACAATTCTCCCAGCACTCATAAGAAACATGTACACTACAAAATATGGACACAAACTGAATATTTACAACTATCCCAGAGGTCTGCTTCAAGATAGGTCCAGACGAGATACTTCTGTAGGCTAAGCGTCCCGGACACGCTCGCTACCTGAAACGACAAACAAACAAACAAATTGAATGAGCCTAAAGCCCAGTGAGTGACTAAATTCATTCAACTGTCACTAACAAACATGAGCTAGCATAGCCATTAATAACCACTACAAACCGCATTTCTAATCACATATAAATGTCTAATCATCATGTTTCACGGATTTGCAAACTATCGAGTGCCTTCACATTCTGTCCCTCAGCACCGAATTCAATTATGTCAACATTACCATGTGCCTTCACACGAAGTCCCTCAGCACTGGTAATCAGTCAAATCTCCGCTCAAGTGCCTTCACTCAAGGTCCCACGGCACGAGCTAATATGTGATGGATTTCTACATGCTTTTACTCAAAGTCCCTCAGCATTGAAATCCATTCCATTTAACTATTCAAGTGCTTTCACGCGTAGTCCCTCAACACTGGATTCCATGTTCATATTCACTTAGGCTTTCACCATAAGGTCCCTCAGCCATATTTACATTTAGACAATAAAATTAGTTTCCTTTAAACTTTCTGGCATAACATACTCATTACGAATACTACAGAGTACCATAATTTCTTACTCATCCACAACTAAATAATTATACTAAAAATAACCACAAGATATAGTACAAAGTCACTCACAACTTGTCTCGGCTCTAAGTGGATTATAAGCCTCCCCGTGTCACACCCTCTTTCAAAGATTACTTCGTGGAAGAGTTTGTTAAGGAAAGAAGTAAGATAAGAATAGTTGAGAAGTGAGTAGGGTTGGATGCAGGCTTTGTGAAAAAAAAAACCATGTTGGATGCATGGCAGAATCACTTAACTGTATGCAATTGAAGCAACGTGTGGTATTATGCGGTAGGAAAAAAATGGCAAGACTATCGGACATTGAGAGTTGGTAAGTTGAGAAGGAACTATGAACGGCCAGTGGTTAGAAAAGTTGGCTGAGTAGCGTCGGAGTAAAAGTGGCTAAGAGTTGATCATGCGTTAGTATGGCTACGCGTTGAGAATACGTTGGATGCTCTGAGGCGTTGAGTTATCATGCCATGAAGTGAGGGTGTCTTATGCGTTTGTAAAGGCTGTTATGCGTTGATGATGGGTATGCGTTGGTATATTAGAAGAGTGACCGAGAGAGAGACGTGCGTTAGTCGGCTATTTGTCGATGGGGCGTTGGGCATTTGTATCACACCCAGTCGAGACTATGCGTTGCTAAGCCCTGCGCCGAAGGTATTCATTGAATAACTAAGTACAGAGAGAAGAGATAAAGTGTAAGTCGGTGATATATGTATATAAAGGGGACTAAGTATTTAAACATTTGAAAAACACATTCTAGAGCTCAAGGTGATCTTATACTGAGCTAACCAAAGAAAGGGAGGTAGAGAGAAGTGTTTATGCCGGTTCAGAGGAGAACCCTCATCACTTTCATGGAGGAAGCTTGAGCTGGGTCGGAGAGTTTGATTAATGCCACTTAGACCTCGTGCTGATCAAAGTTTGAAGAAGAACGAGCCGTGGAAGCTGAATCTAAGGTAGAAGTGATCGGAGTTAAGCTGCAAATGTTTGTAGCAACCTGGAGTTATTTGAGAATAGTTCTCAAATGAAGAAGAGTTGAGATTTGAGACCTTGAGGTAAGTTAGAAAGTTCACTTCTTTATGAGTTTGTAGAAGAAGGATGGATCTGATTTTGACTGGATTTAATGTTTAGCAGATTGAGAACAGAGTAGAGGAGGAAGAAGAAGAGCAGTAATCGTCGGGAGTCGCTAAGATAGGAGTATCGCTAAAAGCTGGAGAGTGATTAGCGAGACGAGTATCGCCGGTAACGCAGAGACCATTGCGTCTCACAACTCTCGCTGACTCTCGCTTAGTATCGCTCTTTGAAGGTAATATCGCTAGTCCTGCGACGTTGAGTATCGCTAGTGCCGCATAGTTATGAATAATTAACCTCTTAGTCTCGCTCATATTGATATTAACAAGAAGGGAAAAGTAGTGATGAAAACTCATGTTTAAGATATCTAAGCAAACGTAAAGAATACATAAAAGGAATATTAGAAATACCTAACACGAAAAAGGTATGTTTACAGGGCAAGAGGAGCTAGGGAAAGTTTTTAACCCGCTCGGAGTCTGGAATCAGTCGTGAGTGACTTTATGGTTTGAGATGTGCTTAACTTGAATATTATTTCATTTCTATGTGCTTAATACTATCTTTGAAGCATGAATTGAAGTGTACGTATGTGTATGATGCTAGCACGTATTTTATATGTGAGGTAAGTTTGACAAAGTATCAGTTAATATCCTAAGTTTTATTAAGCTAGTTGCTAGATAAATGTTCTGAGAATTCTGGATGTTATGAATCTAGTTAAATGATGATAAATGTAATGTGCATGTCTATGCACTAGAAGTGTTTGAATGAGACCCGGTGTCGAAGGATGGGTGAAGGCATATGGGTAGCCTTAGTAATTATGAATGCTGAGGTATGATGTTTGTTGTTATATTATGATGAATGTGACGTGCAAGTTAGTGTTCTAGAAAGATTCTCAGGGACCCAATGCTGAAAGTTAGTTGAAGGCATATGGGCAGCCCTAGTATGTAACTTATGTGAAACACTCACCTAAGGATTTAATGACGGTGAGTGAGTAATTCTTTGGGACCCAATGCTGAGGGACATGAGAAGGCATATGGGCAGCCCTAGTACTTAACTTATGTGAAGTTCTCACCTAAGGATTTAAAGACGGTGAGTGACTAATTCCATGAGACCCTGGTACCGAAGGACATGGGAAGGTACACGGGCAGCCCGAGATTAGATAGATTCATGAGCAGAATAGAAAGGTTTGACGCTGATGTGTTGAGATTTCTCCACACAGCTAAGGTTTATTGACGTTGGGTGCGTTGAGTCCGCTCCGCCTCAACAAAAGTTTAATGAAATGAAAAGCATATATGTACTGATAATGTTTTACAGGTTATAGTCATCTATAAGGTTATGAATTGTGATACAAGGCATGTTTAGGCGGTTCATATCTAAATTGTAGTTATCATGTTATTGATTGTATATTTCAGTAGTCACTCACTGAGCAATGTAGCTCATAGATTTCGTTTCTTTGATGTTTCTTTTCTAGGTAGCAAGCGTGTTCGGGGTGCCTAGCCTACCATCAAGATCCGTCTGTGCCAGAATAGAATTTTGTAATTTGGAAATCTGTAAACCCTAACTTTTAATAGAAGTCACACTTAGCCTGGGTAGCATATGTAAATTCACCAGATGTTGGTAAACTCTAAACATAGTCTTTAAAACCTACTTATGATGTGATCTTATTAAGTAAATTTTGTTATAATGTTGTAAGGTCGAGCGTTTCACTGTCTAGTTGTGGATTTCTAGTTTTACTAATGCATTTACAACAGGCTTTAATAGAGTACAGACTAGGTAACACTCGCTCCTAGGTATTGATATTGAAATATATTTAATATCTTGGGTAGGGGTGTTACACCCCGAGCTCTTCCTGGCCTGAGGAGCGACACCCAGCGAGACTTCAGCGAGAATTGTGAGACGCAAAGCTCCTCTTGCGTTACAGCGGCACTTGTTTCGCTGCCCTGTCTCTCGCTCTCTCAGCGATACTACCGCTGCAGCAGAACAATTTCCTTCTTCCTTTCTTCTTCCTTCTTCAACCTCAAAATTTCATAGAGAATATCCTCTCCGTTTAGGACATATCCTTCAACAACTCCAAATTGCTCCTAATCATCCGGCAATTCAGCTTCAATCTCTTCTATCTCAGAATTTCAGCCCTAACCACCGTTTCCTCAGTTCGTTCTTCCCCCAAAACCGAACGTTACTCTGATTGAGTAACACAAGCTGAGTCTCTGCTCTAGCTCAAGTTTCCTCCACGGTAACGACAAGATTTCCACTCCAAATTGACATGAACATCTTCTTCTACCTCCCTCCGTTGTTTAGCTTCGAAATGGAATCAACTCAAGCTCTGAGATGTAATCAAAAGAATTGAATTCTCGGTCCATTTATATATATACCACCGACTTAATCTCCATTTCGTCTCTATGCAATAATCTATTCAACGCATACCTTCTATGTTTGGCTTCAGAAACGCACAACCTCTGTTTGTGTGTTACTTTTTCAAGACTCCCTCGCCAGACGGTTAACAAACGCATTATTCTCTCGGCCAACCTTCTTTGCCCAACGCATACCCACTTTCGACGCATGGTAGCGTTCACTGCATAGTGGTCTCATCGCAAATTGGCTCTCAACGCCTCGTGGCCTTCAACTTCCAACGCCTTGCAGCCTTCAATGCGTTTATCGCAAGATAACCTTCGATGCAGGGTGGCTCTCCACGCCTCGTGACCTCAACGCATCGTGGCCTCAACGCCTAACAGTCTTTCCTCACCTCTGCGTCCACGCCAAAACTGCTCTCATCAAGGCGTGTTACCACCAACGCATAGCTAATACTTAGTCATTTTTCTGCCTCCAATCACATTCCAGCCAACTATTCCTACTAAAACGCCCATCTCCTGGTCTCTTCTTATCTTGCTTTCTCAGAAGATCAAGTACGGGGCTTATAAATTGTACTTAGAAAGTTTAGGTAACAACTAGCTCTTGTGTTCAACTCTACTTCTATCGCATGGTTCCATTCATTCTCAACGCATGCTATCTGACACTAAATTACATATGACTACCCATCGCCACGTCCACCTCATTATTAGTAGGAGGAAATTCTTTTCATTCTTTATGTATAGTGATAACTTGTAGAAATATAACTTATTATAGTGACTATTTGATTTAATTAGAGTAACTTTGGAGCTAAACGCATGATTTTGGTAGTTAAATGATGAAAAATGTATCACCATGCGTTGGCACTACTTACAAAGGAAAATACCTGAAAAACGATGAGCTTTTCTGTTCCTAACGCAGGGTTAAGAAGAAAAGAAGCGCAAACAACCAAGTACGAAGAGACGAAGCTGCTGCGAGAACAAGTGGAAACCCATGCGTTGAAACTATGCGTTGAGACCATGCGTCGAGAAAAAAGTAGATACTGATGCATGGCCAAAAGCTGTCATGTCAATATGCAAAAGGATAACATGCTATCAGAATATGGCAGAACAAATGGGCCGATGATGTGAAAAGTCTGCGCAGCAGGGCATGGAATTTAATGTAAAGGTGTCAGGTCATCATGAGTTTCAACTTTTCGACGCCTATAAATAGCCCAAAGCTTCTCCATTGGAAACGGGGGAGACCAATTCAAGAGGCGAAAGCTCTGCACTATTTCTCCCTCACCATAACCAGCCTCCATTTCGAGCTCTTCAGAGAGAAGGATTCTGAGCATCTTCAGAGTCGTCTCCCAGTGAGTGAGAATCTCCAACCTATGGAATATATGTATTAGATAGCAACCATCTCAAGCCTCCATGAAGCAAGACGTTGCCAGTGACGGCTTGACGCCCTTCATTTCTGTTTTATTTCCATTTCTCTCTTTCTTGCTTATATTTTGTTAATGACATTCGAGAGAATAATTTATTTTCTTAATATGAGTTTGATTGACTATCATCTTCCATCTATTTCTGTATTAAATACTTTACACCATGTTGTCTAAATGCTAAATGAGTTAAATGTTAAAAGTTAGTTTTTCTTGAGCAATTCTGAGTATGTTACATCTTGATTAATGCACATCTTTAGCTTGCATAACTTTGTCTGACAATCAAATGTAGTAAGCATGATTGTCGAGCTTGAGAGAGTGGATAGTTAATCTTTAGCATTAATTAAGACTAGATGACTTGCAGAGATGTAGTTCATCTTTTGCCAACGCAAACTTACCATCCGTCTTAGAGATAAGATTAATGTGGGGTCGAAACATCGAGAGATGGATTCACAAACGCAGTTTGTAGGTATGTAATTGTACTTAGAAAGTTTAGGTAACAACTAGCTCTTGCGTTCAACGCAACTTCTATCGCATGGTTCCTTTCATTCTCAACGCATGCTATCTGACGCTAAATTACATATGACTACCCAACGCCGCGTCCACCTCATTATTAGTAGTAGGAAATTCTTTTCATTCTTTATGTATAGTTTTACACATATAATCAACAAATGCATATATTTACATGTACAGTCACCGCATAGTCATACATTTATTCTCAACGCCTAGTTATTACAAATCCATGCGTTCGACCCTGGACTCACTAGGAAACCTATAAATGCTTATACTTGGGCTTTTTATAGGAAAACTTCCTTAATCATGATCACACCTAAGTAATTCTCGACGCATCCTTCTATAGAAATGATAAATCTATTTTTGTGCAACGAGCTAAGAAACTCAATTTAATTCGAATAGAAATTTAAATGAATAGCAGGGTTGCGTTCAACCGGGGTGACAGAAGGAAAAATTAGTTGCCTTGCGTTTCAAACTTCATAACTCTGCGTCCAAGCAGCTCGGGAAAAAGAATTAGAAGGAAGAAAAGGGAACTTCCCTTGAGCAAGTATTATGTGAGTAACACCTTTCTTTCTTCAAAAATGAATTTATGGAAATTGTTTAGTTCGAATTTCTGATTAATTGTGGCACTGTGATGAACTGTTTTTGGAAAGCATGATGTTTGATTTTATTGATCACAAGGAATGTTATACGTTTCCTGTAAGATGTCGAAAAGCATGTTTGTGAAATGTTATTGATGGAAAGATCTGTTAGGTTTTCTATGGGAGATTTTCATATGAACTATTTAAATAAATTACTGGTTTCCAAATGTTTTAAAGGAGGCTCAGTGCTGAAGGACGTGAGAAGGCATGTGAGTTTCCCCAGGACCCAATACTGAGGGACTTGGAGAAGGTACTTGGGCAACCCGTGATATTCCTATGTGCACATAGTGGTTGTTACGTTGGGTGTGTTGAGTCTTGCTCCACCCCAACTATGGTTGTTTTCGACGTTGAGTGCGTTGAGTTTTGCTCCGCCTCAACTAAGTTTGTTTTTGACGTTGGGTGTGTTGGGTTTTGCTCCGCCTTAACTAAGGTTGTTTTTGACGTTAGGTGCGTTGAGTTTTGCTCCGCCTAACCTAAGGTAAATATTTGTTTTCGAAGTTGAGGTTTGTCAAAGAATTAATGGTATCACCATCCTAGGAAGTGTGGTTAAATGAGAAATGAAGAAAGTTCGACAGTGGGAGTTGACCAGGAAGTCGATGACTGCTGTCCTCACACTCCGTCTTGGGCTACGGGAGGGTAGTTCGGGATGGGGTGTGACAAGTTGGTATCAGAGGTTTACGAAAAACCTGGGGAAAGTCAGGTGAAGTTTAGTGATAAGTTGAAAGAAAAATCGAGAGTTACTAATTGGAAAAGAAATAAGATAAGTAAAGGTTAAAGTACTAGGACGTTTAGACGACAAACCTCGACGGCAACCAGTAAACGGAACTTGGAATGCTACCTGCAGTTTCTGAGAGGAAGATTGAATGCGTTAAGTTCAAAGTATGAAAGTTGCAATATAGTAAGATTGCAAGAAATTGTTATGAGCAATCGGACAAGATAAGCAAGTGTTTGCCGAAACTTTGTAAGCTATCATAAGGCTTAGGGTCGTTTAAAAGGAAATCCAGCAGGTATAAGCTGAAATTAAATGTTTATTGAATGGTTCGGTGATTAATTAATGATGTTAAGATGATATGAGAAAGATCCCAGAACGAGAGTGGGGATTAGGAGAATTTAAAGCCTGTGGGGTTGGGAAAATCTTAAGACAGAAAATTAAATGTAAGCCCTAATTTGTAATGTTGAGTTTTGGGTGAAGGCAAGCTAAGAAGTCATGTGCTATGCGTTGTAAAGAGGAGTGGTGGCTGAGAGTGAAGGAGCAAAAAAAATTGTTAAGTGTTGGGCACGGGCGTTGGTGAGGTTGAAGAGTTGTTATATTTTGATAGAGCTACTATGCATTGAAGGTGTAACCATGAAAAAGTTTCTATGCGCTAAAGGTGTCACATGCGTTGGAAGGGAAGTTAGAACTTGGCGGGGAAAAGTTGTAGTTGACCTACCATGCGTTGGAGAGTGGCTGTATGCGTTGGACTGTAGATATGCGTTAAGAATCCCCATGTGTTGAAGGCAGTTGTGTGTGGATGGTTGTTGTGGGCGTTGGAGGTAGGTTGCATCGAGGGTGCCATGCATTGGTGTGTTGGTGAAAAGTCTGCGCCGACCAGCTTATTTTAAAAAGGAATAGAAGTAGAGGTTAAGTTGGCAGCATATATATATATGAGTGGACCAAATATTTAATCATTTTAGATACTTTCCAAAGCTCGAGTCGATTCCATTTTTCAGACAAACAACGAGGGAAGGTAGAAGAAGGTTTTCATGTCAAATTCGAGTGGAATTCTATTCGTTTTGGTGGTGTAACTAAAGTTGGAACAGGAAGTTTGATTGTGGTCATAAAATCTGAGCATGGTCTAGTCATTGGAGAAGTGCGAGCTGAGGAAGTGAAAAACAGGGCTGAAATTTTAAGGTTAGTAAGTTAACTCAATTCCTAACCATTTCTATGAAGGATGTTTGAGTTAAATTTGAGGGGAAACATGTAAAATTGTAGGTGGAAGTGATTGCTATTGATTTGCTGGGCAATTGAGAGCAACTGGGTGTTATTTGAGAATGTCTCTCAAATGGAGAAGAATCATGCTCTGAAATTTCGAGATAAGTTAGAGAACTTATTTCTTTACAAGTTTGTAGAAGGGAAGAAGCTCTGAATTTAATTGGAAATGCGATTTTTATCAGGTAGAAGGGGGAACAAAAGGAAAAGAAGAAACTTTGCCTTAATATTTCAAGAGTTTTTTTTCATCCTCAAAACACTGCCAAGCACCTAATAAATAGTTTATAATTCTCAGTCAAACGTCAAGCTCAAGACTTAAGATAAGCTAACATACAATTACGAGCTTTCATTCATCACCTTAAAAGCAACATATGAGTACAAGCTCCCACTCCTTCAACCTTTATATGTACAATACATGTCTTATGTACAAACTAGTAGCAGGCCCAAACGAGTTTTTGTGTAGGCTAAGCACCTCAGTTTCGCTCGCTACCAAGGAAATAAAAAAAAAAAAAAAAAATAGAAAACATGAGCTAGGTTGCCCAGTGAGTGACAAGTTCAAAAAACCATGCTTAGCATTGTTCGTTTAAATTTCTATTCGAATTAAATTAAGTTTCTTAGCTAGTTGCACAAAAAAAGATTTATCATTTCCGTACAAGGATGCGTCAAGAATTACTCAGGTGTGATCATGATTAAGCAAGTTTTCCTATAAAAAGCCCAAGTATAAGCATTTATAAGTTTCTTGGTGAGTCCAGGGTCGAACGCAGAGATTTGTAATAACTAGGCATTGAGAATAAATGCATGACTATGCGGTGACTGTACATGTAAATATGTGCATTTGTTGATTATATGTGTAAAACTATACATAAAGAATGAAAAGAATTTCCTACTACTAATAATGAGGTGGACGCGGTGTTGGGTAGTCATATGTAATTTAGTGTCAGATAGCATGCACTGAGAATGAATGGAACCATGCGATAGAAGTAGAGTTGAACGCAAGAGCTAGTTGTTACCTAAACTTTCTAAGTACAATTACATACCTACGAACTGCGTTTGTGAATCCATCTCTCGATGTTTCAATGCCACATTAATCTTATCTCTAAGACGCATGATAAGTTTGCGTTGGCAAAAGATGAAATACATCTCTGTAACTCATGTAGTCTTAATTAATGCTAAAGATTAACTATCCACTCTCTCAAGCTCGACAGTCATGCTTACTACGTTTGTTTGTCAGACAAAGTTATGTAAGTTACAGATGTGCATTAATCAAGATGTAACATACTCAGAATTACTCAAGAAAAACTAACTTTTAACATTTAACTCATTTAGCATTTAGACAACATGGTCTAAAGTATTTAATACGGAAATAGATGGAAGATGATAGTCAATCAAACTCATATTAAGAAAATAAATCATTCTCTCGAATGTCATTAACAAAATTTAAGCAAGAAGAAGAGAAATAGAAATAAAACAGAAATGAAGGGCGTCAAGCCGCCACTGGCAACGTCTTGCTTCATGGAGGCTTGAGATGGTTGCTATATGATACATATATTCCATAGGGTGGAGATTCTCACTCACTGGGAGACGACTCTGAAGGTGCTCAGAATCCTTCTCTCAGAAGAGCTCAAAATGGAGGGTGGTTATGGTGAGGGAGAAATAGTGCAGAGCTTTCGCCTCTTGACTGGTCTCTCTTCCTCCCGAATGGAGAAGTTTTGGGCTATTTATAGGTGTCGAAAAGTTGAAACTCATGATGACCTGACACCTTTACATTAAATTCCATGCCCTGCTGCGCAGACTTTTCACATCGTCGGCCCATTTGTTCTGCCATATTCTGATAGCGTGTTATTTTTTTGCATATTGCCATGACAGCTTTTGGCCACGCGTCTGTATCTACTTTTTCTCGACGCATGGTCTCAACGCATGGTTTCAAAGCCTAGGCTCGACGCATGGGTTTCCACTTGTTCTCGCAGCAGCTTCGTCTCATCGTACTTGGTTGTTTGCGCTTCTTTTCTTCCTAATCCTACGTTAGGAACAGAAAAACTCACCATTTTTCAGGTATTTTCTTTTGTAAGTAGTGCCAACGCATGGTGATACATTTTTCATCATTCAACTACCAAAATCATGCGTTTAGCTCCAAAGTTACTCTAATTAAATCAAATAGCGACTATAATAACTTGTATTTCTACAAGTTATCAAGCATCAAACCCAACAAAAACATGCTCGATAAATGGTATTAAAACAGTAAGCATTTCATCATTTAAAACTATAAAGTTCTGCATATGCTTGAAAGATTTTCCTTAGTTCAGGCGAAGTAGAGCTCAATGCTACTCAACGTCGAAAACAACCTTAGTTGGGGTGCAATAATCTCGACACTCCCAACATCGATTAACCTTAGCTCTGTGGAGTAATCTCAACACAACAATATCGAATATAACTTTATGTTCACATAGGAATCATAACCTGGGTTGCCCGTATACCTTCTCAAGTTCTTCAGTACTGAGTCCCATATACAATATTTAGGCTGCTGAAAAGCGCTTGAAAAAAGTGATTTCTATTCTCTCATATTAGGGGAGATTATATTAGATTTCACTTCGTTGCTAGTGGTTTTCAAGTCAAAATGAAGAAAATTAGAAGATAAGACCAAAAGATCAAAACTAAGCCAGAATCCAGTGAAAAAGAGAAGAAAAACCACAAACTTGCCAAACAGGCTAGCGCCACGGTGTTGTTTCCCGAGAGTAGGTCTGTTGCAATACCCGGCGCTGGTCAATGGCGCCGCAGCGTTAGTGTCACACCCCCTCCCAGGTACACTCCTAACCCAAGAAGAAGTGTGACAACAAGGGACACTAACCCTCTTACGACATCCACTCTCAACCATAAACTCTGCTTTTACCTAATAAACAATTATAAACCATAAACTGCTTCACACATACCCCAGAGTTAACTTGCCATACGCACATCCTTTTCATTCAGACATATAATAGCGTAAATACACAACAACTTCCTTAACCCTCTCTATATGAACAACACATGATCCAGTTCAATTATTTACAATTTTCTGAATACTAAACACCGTTGGTAGACCCAAACGAGATGTAAGCCCCGTACCTAACTTTGTGAGAAGGCAAGTTAAGAAGAGGCTAAGAGATGGGCGTTTAGTAAGAAAAGTTGGCCGAGATGTGTGGGAGCAAAAATGGCTAAGTATTGGCCATGCATTGGTGAAAGTAGTTTGGCGTGGACGCAGAAGTGAAGGAAGGCCATTAGGCGTTGAAGGCTACGAGGCGTTGAAGTCCACTCTACGTCGAAGGTCATTATGCGTTGAACACTACCATGCGTTGAAAGTGGGTATGCGTTGGTGCATAGAAGAATGGCCGAGAGAACCATGAGTTCATCGGCTATCCAGCGATGGGGCGTTGGGAAATTTTAACACACAAAGCCGAGGCTATGCATTGCTGAAGCCAAGCACAGAAGGTATGCGTTGATTAGATTAATATATAGGGATGAAATGGAGATTAAGTCGGTGGTATATATATATATAAGTGGACTGGGTATTCAATTATTTTGATCACATTTCAGAGCTCGAGTTGATCCCATTTTGAAGCTAAACAACGGAGGGAGGTAGAAGAAGGTGTTTATGTTGGTTTGGGGTGGAATTCTCGTCGTTTTCGTGGAGGAAATTTGAGTTGCAACGGAGAACCTAGCTGGTGTTACTTAATCTGAGTAACATTCAGTTTTAGGGGAAGAACGAACTGAGGAAGCTGTGGCTAGGGTCGAAATTCTAAGGTTAGTAAGTTAACTCGATTTCTAGCAATTTTCATGAAGGATACTCGAGCCGAATTTGAGTAAATGTGTGTTAAACTCCAGGTAGAAGAGATCGAAGCTGAATTTCAGGACGATTAGGAGCGATTCGGGGTTGTTGGAGGATATATCTTAAACGAAGAGGATTTTCCTTATGAGACTTTGAGGTAAGATGAAGGACTTACGTCTTTATAAGTTTGTAGAAGAAAGGAAGTTCTGAATTTGGCTAGAATGCGATGTTTAGCAGGTTAAAGAAAGAAGAAGAAAGAAAGAAGAAAAACTGTGCCGCTACGACAGTAGTATCGCTGAGAGAGCGGGAGACTGGGCAGCGAAGCGAGTGTCGCTGGTAACGCAAGAGGGGCTTTGTGTCTCACAATTCTCGCTGAAGTCTTGCTGGGTGTCACTCCTCAGATAATCTCGCTAGTCTTATTCAATCCGGTATCGCTAGTGCAGTGTTCTATAGTGTGGTTTCGCTGGTAATCTCGCGAAAGAATGTAGCGTATCGCTATTTGTGAGTGTTTTGAGGAAAAGAGAGTTTGGAGATGAAACGAGCATAGAGTTTAATTATGTATACTTAATGAGTATAGAAAAGAAGTCTAAGGAAAATTTAACGTGAGAAATGTGTATTTTCAGGCCAGGAAGAGCTCGAGAAGGCATATAACCCACTCAGAGCCGAGACAAGTTGTGAGTGACTTCCTGCTATATCTAATGGTTACTCTTAGCATGGTTATTTGATAATGGGTGAGTAGAAAGTTATTGTATGGTGTAGTATTTGATCAATTATGTTGTGTTGTTAAGTTTAAAGGGAACTAGACATACTATCTAAGTGTAGCCATGGCCGAGGGACCTTGTGTGAAGGCCTACAGGAATATGTTTTATGATACTCAGTGCTGAGGGACCACATGTGAAGGCACTTGAGTAGTTGGATGAAACGGATTCCAGTGCTGAGGAACTCTGTGTGAAGGCATGTGGAAATCCATCATATGTTAGCTCGTGCTGAGGGACCATGAGTGAAGGCACTTGAGCAGTGATTTGGTTGGGAAACCAGTGCTGAGGGACTTCGTGTGAAGGCACATGGTAATATTGACATAGTTAAACTTAGTGCTGAGGGACAAAATGTGAAGGCACTTGAGAGTTTGAAATGCCGAGGGATATAATGTGAAGGCATTTGTATGTGAAAAGATATGAGAGTTTGTACTGGAGGTTGAGTGCGTTGAGCTTTGCTCCGTCATAGCTAGGGATGGATAATTGTATTGCAATTGTATAGATGATGGTACTGTTTGTGATCTATAGCATAAGTGACTTAGAAATTCCTGTTATATGGTTTGTGGTAGTTACTATGGTTTACATTAACTCATGAATGTTAGTAATATTTGAATGAATTCAGTCACTCACTGGGCTTTAGGCTCACTCAATTTGTTTGTTTGATTTTTGTTTCAGGTGAGCGTGTCCGGGACGCCTAGCCTACAGAAGATTCTCGTCTAGGCCTACTTTGGAGCAGACCTCTAGGATAGTTGTAAATACGCAGTTTACGTTCATGTTTTGTTGATGTACATGTTCCTTGGGAGTGTTGAGGGGATCGATTTGTAGTATATGTATAGAACACTTGTTTGATAAGTTGTTATATTATTGCATGACTTAATGGCAGAAGTGTTTATATCTTGAGATTAAGCTGGCATATAGTTAAGTCTTAAATATCTGGATATGATTTATGTTATAGTATAGAGGTAGAAAGCATGCAGGTTCACACTCACTCCTAGAGGAAAGGGTATCTAGGAGGGGGTGTGACACGAGATCTTGTGTAGGCTAAGCATCCCGAACACGCTCGCTACCTGCAAAAACAGAAAAACAAGGAAAACATGAGCTTAAAGGCCCAGTGAGTGACTAATTAAAGTTTTTCTCAACAAGGTATGAAAATATAAAATCCAGCCATGTCCATCACTAGCATACGTCAGATTATAGTTTAACCATACTTGTCCTCAAGCATAACTTCTATCTAAGAAACTTCAATCAGCCCAAGAATTTTCTCAACGCATTGACTAGTCTCTCAGAATGCTATACTCAATCAACTACCCATTAGTTACATTACTTTTCTGCGGCAAGCTTTCTTTTCAATCTTTCTTACTCATTGTTCACAAAATTTTTGTTTCTTCTTTTAATACTGAGTCTGAAAAGATGAAGATATAAAGTTTCTTTTTCTTTCATTTGTTTTATCATTTATATATTAGGTGGCTATGCATCGAGTAGGGTTACCCACCTTCGTTCTGACATACCAACTATGGGGTGCATAGAGGCAGCCAACTACGAGCAAGTGCCCTTCTCGGCTAAACTCTTATCTAAGTTCGATTTCCTCACTAGACATTGGAGTTTGTTATTTATCTATGCATCGCTGATTACGATTACTCACCTTCGTTTTGACACACCAGCTATGGGGTGCATGAAGGCAGCCAACAATGAGCAGGTATCGTTTTCACCTCTTCCACCCCCAAACTTGAAAGTAGCAAGGTTCTCATTGCTTAAATTGTAAACAAAGATTACGTTGAAATTTTTTGTAAAAGAGGTTTGAATAGGCAGCTTGCATGCATGCAAAGTAGGTTTGCGTTTCTAAGGAATAGTATGCAAACGCATTGAAAGTAATCTAACTTAAGAGTGTACAAAAAGTGTAAGCATGATTATCATCATAGTGACTAACTTTTCAACGCAAAGATAAACGTTGGGAATAATTAAATGTACTTAGAATGAATTTAAAACAGGAGGAAATGCAAAGAGGTAAATAGAAATTCAATGCGGTGAAGAAATTGTTATTCTATTAATCGCATGTTCCACAAAGCATACTTTTGGAAAAGATAGTTATAATGAAAATTACAAGGTACATTAACGCATAATATTAACGCATGACTGGTGAACGCAGCGTTCTCAGTTCAATTATGCGTTGGACGCAGGCATGATGGCAGAGTATGCGGTGAAATCAAATAATTTGCATGGAAGCTTGACGCATAATTTCATACTTATTTAATTTACACTACTCCTAAAACTGAATTCAAAGAAAGAAAAAGAAATACTAAAAACAAATTATGAATAAAAAAAAAATAAGCAAGAGTAAAAGAAAGCGTCCCTGAAAAATTAGGCATTCGCAATGCAGGGACCTTTCAACGCAAGCTAAGTTATGCTTGCGTGGGTCATTGGAGCCTTTATCGCGTTTAGGGTTCAACGCAGAAGAAACAATGAATTGCAGTATGATCTTGCTCAAGTGTGCGTACTTGGGATGCGTTGGTTTGGTTTCTAGCTCATGCATTGAGGGCTCTTCTAATAATGGCTTGATCTTTGCTGTGGATCTATTGCTCCGGTCTGATTGCTCAAATTTTCGATCCGAGAGTAATTTGGTTTCTTCCTCTTCACGATCTTCATTGTCTTTGAGGACTTCATCTTTCAATGCTGCGTTTGAAGGTCTTGTCTTCTCCTTGATATCTGCGATTATCTGAAAAGATTGAAAGTCATCAGAATCTTTCAATGCGTTAACCACATTAA
This sequence comes from Citrullus mucosospermus, assembly GCA_030954485.1. Taxonomy (NCBI): domain Eukaryota; kingdom Viridiplantae; phylum Streptophyta; class Magnoliopsida; order Cucurbitales; family Cucurbitaceae; genus Citrullus; species Citrullus mucosospermus. The sequence goes on along the minus strand of CM062061.1, from coordinate 7,800,433 downwards.
ATTTTACTTATTAATCCCCCACGCAGTTCATTGATATTCCTTCTTGGACGTCAATCAGGACGCGTCAAGGAGTGGTATCTTTATATACAGATGCAGGTTCTACCTGCATTACTTTTTCTCTCCTCTCTCTATTTTCCTCTTCTTGTGATTCGGTGGAAGATGATGGTTGATTGACATTATGTATAGTACTCTCCATCGGTTGACTCGTTGTTGGAGCGTCTAGAGGCTGCAAGTTTCCTTGTATCCTCTGATCTTACGTTACAGTGGGATTAATTTTCCCACATACCAATATCACATCTTGACATTGTTCTTTTTCGTTCCCTCTTAGAACTTCATTTGCACTTAGCAATGCTCCTTGTGTTCCATTCTTGAGCTCATCTGCAATTTGACCCAATTGAACTTCTAAATTCCTGATTGCAGTGGCTTGATTCTAGAGCCTCGCTTCATTTTTATAAATGAATTCTCATAAAAGAGATTCCATGGAAGATGATGAGGGTGATGCGGGTGCTTGCAGATCCCTTTGAAACTAATGATACTGGCCTTGATTCCCTTGGTTGCCTCTTTGCGGTTGCTGCTCAGCCCTCTGTGTTTGTTGTTGATTTCCACCCCATCTGAAGTTAAGGTGGTTCCTCCACCCCTGATTGTACGTCTCACCGTAGAAGTTGTTTTGAACATAGCAAACTGACTGGGGGTTGTAGGAACTCACATGTCATACAAGTGCCCTGCACCATACTGCATGCAACTTACAGACGCTGTCGGATTCACTTCGTTCATCGCGTTCATCGCAGCAACTGATCCACCTTGATTATTCAAGGCTATCGTCTTCAGCAGAGATGTCATGGTTATCATCTGCGTTGAGAGATTGATGGCAGCATCAGCTTCAAGCATTCCAGCTTGCGTTCACCTTCTATCGGTGGAGCGAAATCCATATCTGTCGTCCACCCAATCATTAGTATTCCTTGAAATTCTGTCGAGAATATCTACGGCATGCGTGTAGGTCTTATTCATTGATCCTCCTGCTTATGCGGACAATTCCTCACTAGCCATTTGAATCAGGTCCAAGCTACGATTGGTGCTTCTTCGATTCTGCCTTGTCCTTCGTCTGAAGGTCCTCTCAATCTCAAGGTCAATATCAAGTTCTGGATTGCTCCCTTCACTCAGATACTGTTTGGAACTTTTGGCAGAGGAGAAACTCACAATACTCCTTTAACTAAGGAATTCCTACAATAAAAATAATCCAAAAAAATGAATCAATACAAAAATCCCCGGCAACGGCGCCAAAAACTTGTTGCGTTTGACATGCTAAAGTGCCAAAAACTTGTTGTGCGTTTATCTATTATTATTAAGCTTACTACTATGTGTTCAACATGCTTAATACTATGCGTTACTGATCTATCAAGTTTTCCTACACTTCACCCAAGTATAAGCAAAGAATGAGGTATTATCGGTGAGTCTGTGGTCGAACACAGGGACTATGCTGATTCTAAAATTCGTTGGATTAGTTGAGTTGGAGTGCTAACCAAAAATATTTAACAAGGGATGCGTCTAACTAAAGATAGCGACTATGCGTTTAACTAAAGAAAGCGATAACATGTACACTAGACTAAAAGCTGGTGGATGGTAAGGTATGCGACACTACAAGTTCAGCTAAGTGGATTAAATGAATGGGTAAAAATAGGGTTCGCGTTGGTTAACATCTAAAATCAGAAACGCATAGTGATAGTCTATTCATACTTGTGACTATTCTCCCGGTTGTCAGCCGCTATGCATTATATATCTATACCGCATAAGAGAGTGTTAAGTACCAAGGTTATTCCTATGTTTAGGCAACACTCCTTAGCCTTGTCAATTGAGTTCCACAATCACTTACTCTCTCGAGCAGTCTGATTATTACTACTTATATCGATTAGCTAGATGGACATAAACATCAGATTAAGATTACAATTGACAAGATGCAATAGTTACACTATGGTTCTTATTTAGATGCTAACGCAACCCGTGACCCTTGAAAGATTAGCTACTCATGGATTCAAAGTAATAAGCGGAAAGTGTAGAGAAGTGGATAGACATGGAAGAATTGTAGATTAATGAACGAAATACAATTTTAGACAGCACAATGTCTTGATAACAAATCTACAATCAAAGCTAGAAAAAGATAGAAAGCAGGAAGGCGTTTCAATGTCCTGAGTCGTCGGAATGGAAGCATGAAGTTTTGCTGTGAAGTGGTCAGGCGGAAGGAAGACTCTTCTCTCTCGAGCTATTCGTCTTCGGTTGTCTTCTGGAGAGAACTCTACTGTCACTTAGGAATTCTTTCGAGAATCAACAACCCTTTTTCAGCTTGAAGGTTTGCCCTTTTATAGAGGATGCGTTCGTAATCAGTGGCAAATCTACGTGATTGGAGGCGCAATTGATGTCGTGCGTCTATCTCGCCTAATTTTGTAATTCTCGGTTCAATTTAGAACCACCACTTTAGTCGCAGATCATGCATGTCAATCTTTCCGACAATCTCTCAAGATTCTGATATGATTTTTCGCTGCCCTGCGTTTCTGGTCGTTATACGTCCATGGAGAACTTGGGTTCATGCGTTCACTTATGTCGATGCATCCATATGTTACTAACGCATCATCCTGCGTTGAGCGGTTGTCAGCGCATCCACAGGTTGCTTGCGTTCCTGCATTAAAACACGTTTTAGGTTTAGAAATCTTCAAAACAATTATATTTATCAATTAACAAGAATAGAACGCATAGGAAGATTTATCAATAGAATTCAACACAAACTACCGCATGATTCTCTATTTAATCTCTATTTTTCTAAGAGAAAGGCTATAATAACTTGTATTTCTACAAGTTATCAAACCACATCTGATTATCTATGAAAATGTTACTCACAAACCGTTTCTTTAAATATCCTTCCCTAGTTGAGGCTGAGCGAAGCTCACCGCACTCAACGTCGATATTCCTTAGCTGACTGGAGTACTCTCAACACCTCAGCATCATTCAATCATAATCTGCTCAAGGGCTACCTAAGTACCTTCTTCTAGTCCCTCAATATGGATCCCCAAGATACTCAAATGCCTTCTCTACATCCCTCAGCATTGAGTTTTCAAATACAAGATTGCCCTCATGCCTTCACATCGTCCCTTAGCATTGGGTTTCTAACAACATTGGATTTCCCATATGCCTTCACATCTTCCCTCAGCATTGGGTTTCTTACAACACTGGGTTTCCCACATGCCTTCACATCTTCCCTCAGCATTGGGTCCCTTAGAAAACATTATAAAGCAAATATGCTTTGCATAAGTAATTCTTTATAAATCATTTCATGATAAACAGAACAATATTAGCATGAAGCTAATTACATACACAAATATCCCACATGCCTTCTCTTCATACCTCGGCATTGGGAGCCATTCAAATAAGAATACAATATAACATAAAATCATGAGTTTGTAATATCTCATACATCACAACACTTTTCATTTGCTCACACATTTTCATTATTCTTACCTCATAATTCATATTTCATTCATACTCTAGTAACGTCTCATTCATCACAATACTTTTCATAAACTCATATGCTACCTTTAGTCTCATCGTCATAAATCACATTTCATACGCTCATATGCTTCCATCTACTCACATAATTATAAATTCCATACTTTTCTTAAACCTTACCACCATATAACACATACATAATCATATACTTGAGTCCACTCCCACATCGCAATATCAATCATAAGTTCCCATGCTTCCATCCGTCTTATCCTTATTATTCATATACTTTTGCTCAGTCTATATATAAATAAATATTGAAACAACTCATTATACCGCACATGGAACACACATAAAGTTCATAGAATCCCATCATGTAAGCATTTATCAACAAATATTATCAAGAAACTATTTTAAGACTAAACACTTTTAGATAGAAAGTCACGTGTCCTAGGCCTTGAGTGGATTGTACACCTTTCCTAGCTCCTCTCGGCCTGAAATAACACATTTCTCGTGTTAGACTTCCTTAAAGTTCCTTTTTACAAACCATTAGTTTACACATTTGTACTTTATTCATGTTACACCACTAAGACCAATTTCTTCCAAAATCAATCATAATAAGCGAGATTCCACACCACGAGCGAGATTACTAGCGAGATTCCACACTATTAGTGAGATTACTAGCGAGATTAAACTACCGGCACACGGCACTGGCGATACCATGGTGAGCGAGACTAGAGAGACTCACTTGAGCAGCGATATCGAGCAATATCCAACGAGATTTGTGAGACGCATAGCTCTCTTAGCTACCAGTGACACTCGTCTCGCTACTCACTCTCCAACTTCTCAGCAACACTGCAGTTCCAGCGACACCCGTTATCTCAGTTTCTGCCATTCTTCTTATTCTCACTTCTACCTGTTAAAAGTCGCATTTCCAACCAAATTTAGAACTTCTTTCCTTCTAAAAACTTGTAGAGAAATATGTTTTCTAGCTTACCTTAAATTTTCGAGGCTTAACTCTTCCTCGTTAGTCAGATACTTCAAGATTACCTCGCACTACTCCAGATCGCACAGCAATTCTGTATTAGTCACTTCCACCTAAACGTTTACATATTTCTCTTCCAATTCAGCTCAAAATGTTGGGTTGTATGTCCTAAAACTCGTAGTTTTTGTAAATAGGTGATTTTTAGTACATATGAAATTATTCAAGTGAATTAATTATTTATTAACTCTAAATTCAATTAAACTACGAACCCTTGGCTACTATCATGAGTACTTGGACTTTATGTGAAGACATAAACAGGATCAAGTTCGAGTAAGTAGCCTCAATAGTCTATAGTACATGGATCAGGTTGGGTACCTCTTCCTAGAGACACTATTGAATACGACCCGCTTCATGATTGTTATAAATGTTGTAAAGTGTCATAAATGAAGTGATTCTGATTTGCTCATGTAGAGACATGTGAGCGGGGGTATTCTACATAATGAGATTATGTAAGATTGACCCTAAAATAATAATTGTTACGTATTAACACCGTTTATGATTAACATTGATTAATTTCACTTATGGATGACCTAGATAACTTGATTTGAATCTTGAGCTATCTATGAACTCCTGTTTATTCAGAATTATCCCTTGATCTGCATAGGTAAGAGTAAGCTCAATAGTGCTGCTCAACATTCCTCCCATTTCAGGGATAAGACTGGGTAGATAGTTGGGAACATAGAATTTGCCAGGACTTGAACAAGGGGCCCCATCCTCTCACTGGCCCGAGAGGGAATGGATTTAGTGATTAGATCCTAAATCAATTGTTCATTAGAGGGACAATGGTACTTAAGGAGAAAAGATGTAACTCAGAGGTAAATCGGTATTTGACCTAGCTGAAGTTATGAACAACCTGTGAAGGATTGACTTATCGATGACGGTTATATCAAATGGACACAAATATATCTACAATGAGGAGAGTGCAGCTACGGGCTTTAGTGGAGTGTCCCGTTAGTTAACGAATGTTGGTTAACTAGGTTAAAGAGTTTGGCTAGTTAATCTCAGATCGTTGGAGCTCATGATTTGTAGGTCCATTAGGTCCCTCTACTAGCTCATAAATAGACTAAAATCTTAGATAATGTGGTGAATAAGTTTGAATCGTTCAAATCTTGGCTTAAGGAATGAAAGTCAAATATATACGATATATCGACGTTTAATTACGAATTAAACGTAAAAATAGAGGTAATTATAATATTTAAATATGATTTAAATATTAATCATATGAATAGGGATTTATATCGTTTTTTTTTTTATAGAAAAATCGGGACAAGGGGAAAAATAATATTATTTTATTATTTAATATTAAAATAATATTTAATTAATTAAATATTAAATTATTTAATTATTATTTTTTAAATTAAAAATCAATTTTAATTCAATTTTGGAAATTCATTGAAAATTGATTTTAAAATTGATTTGTGAAGATTGAATTTTCCTACTAACTAAGCTAGGAGCTTGGTTGTCTTCTTCACAATTAACCAACAAATTAACTATTTTGTGTTGTCAAATTTTGATGCAATTGGATTGCATGTTATTCTTTAATAAATAGAGATGATTTTGACATAAAAATGGTTAAGAATTTTGTGAAATTAAGGGTTAATTTTGCAAAATTCCATCCATTGTTCATCTTCTTCCCAACATTCATTCTTTTTCAAATTCACCACAAATTTGGATCCCGCCATCCAATCTAAGCCTAGAGAATAGTAGAGAAGACTCTTGTGGTGGTCTACAACCAAGTGGTGCTAGAATTCATCAAGAATTGAAGGAGAATTTAGAGCTTCAAGGGTAAGTGTTCTTGAAACTTTGGTTTTTCTTCTTAATTGCATGTTTAATCCTCTAAATTGAGCATCTTAGAGTGAAAATTGATCAAATTAACTTCCGCTGCATGCTCATTTATCCATCACAAACATCCTTCATAAAAGTTGTTAAGAATTAAGTTAACTTACTGACTTTAAAATTTAAGCCCTAAATTCGATCTCTTCAGCTCGTTCTTCTCCAAACACTAGACCACGCTCGGATTGCACGACAGCAGCCGGACTCACTGTTCCAGCTTCAATTTTACCATGAAATCGATCTTAATTCTCCACAACTTTGCCCTAAACACCTTCTTCTACCTCTCTTTGTCTCTCATCTGTGAAATTCAACTGATTTGAGCTTTTGAATGTGTTTAAAATGATCAAACACTCAACTTACTCACTTAAATAGGCCGCCGACTTAACCTCCACTTTGTTTCCTTTAAAAAATGAATTGGCTAATGATAACCACTTGAAAAGTGCTTTCTATTCTCTCAAATTAATGGAGTTTATATTAGATTTCACTTGTTTGCTAGTGATTTTCAAGTTAAAACGAGGAAAATTAGAAGAAACGACTAAAAGATCAAAACCGAACAAGAATACGGCGAAAAAGAGTTGAAAAACCAAAAAGGGCGAAGTTTGGGGATAGCGCTGCAGCGCCGAGACGGCGCTACCGCGGCGCTGAAACCTCAATGCATAGTTCTGATTGCGGCGCCGGGATGGCGCTGCTTCGACGCATCCTCATTTAAACGCATGACAGCGTCGTGGCGCTTGGACGGCGCTGTCGCGACGCTAAAACCCAAGAGCAATATTTCTGAAACGCATTTTAGCGTTGCGATGATTGGACGATGCTCCCGCGGCGCTAAAACCCGAGAGCAAACTTTTCCGGATGCAGCCCTAGCGCCGCGGCTATGGGACAGTGCCGCGGCGCCAGCTTTCCTTAAATGAAAAATTTGTATTTTTGGAAAATTTTTGGGCGGCCAACCTTTATAAATTTGGGGGTTTCCAGCAGCCCAATTCATCAAGAAAAATCAAGGCAAAGCAAGGAAGTTGCAGACCTAAAGAGATACAAAAAGGAGAGAATTAAGTGAGAGTTCATGGAGTGAGTTAGTTGCAAGGAAGAGGAAAAGAGTTCGAGATAGTCTTGGTGCCCTTTGAAGTCCGACGTGAGAGCCAAGGAGATCGTGACAGTGCTACCTCAATCGAGAGCCTCTTTTCAGTAGAGTTTCCCTTTCTTTACACTCTTTCTTTGTTTATTTTGCTTAAACATGTTGCTTCAAGCTATGAGTGGCTAAACTCTTTAGTTTTAGGGTTTTGATAAATTGTTTATGAATTCATGTTAATTTTGTAGACTCATGGTTTTGTTGGAATGATTATGCTTTTCATTGTTATTGTGTTTAATTCTTGTGGATTGGCCATCTTCACATGTTAGGTTAGATGTATGATTGAGAGATTGTATGTTTGACTTGATCTATAACAATGAATTATTGTTAATCTATCACGAGAGTAGTTAGGTTGAAAATAAAAGTTGCTAAAGACTATTTTTAATGCCATGTAATTTTGTGTTGGTTTTAAGAGATTAATAATCAATCAAGTTGCATGAGAAAGGGTTGTTTTTTAGAGAAAATAACTTGGAATTAAGTTTCTAGACTTAGGCATATGAATTGCAATAAAATCCATGAAATCTATAATATTGCATGATGAAATAAACAAGGATTCATTACCCTAGAATTCTCTTTGACTCTTGTGTTTCTCCCTTTGATACTTTCCTTCTTTGATTTGTATTTTTCCATAACTTATAATATTCAATTTCAATCCTCAAATAAAATTGATTAAATTCTAGAATAGCTAACTAACTTAAACCTTCCCAATTGGATCTCCAGTGGAACGATATTCGGACTCGACCGTTTTATATTATAACTTGACCCGTACATTTGCGGTTAACACTAAAAGTGCTCATCAAGTTTTTGGCGCCGTTGCCGGGATCCAAAGAACGGTTTTTGTTATTTAATATTCATTAGAATTGATAGATCTTAATTTGAGGTGTATATTATTTGATCGTTTTTATTTTATTTTATTTTATTTTATATTATTTCCTTTTTTATTATCTTATTCTTTTATTTTATTTTATTTTTTTATTATTTTGTCGGTTTATGCCTCGTGATAATACTAACCTCCTCCCTCTTGATGCCGAGATTGATAGGACTTACAGACGAAATCTAAGGGCTTTACTCAATCAAACTACGGAGATGGCGGAGGAGATACCCAAGGCAATTCGGGACTACTTCCAACCCACGTTATCGGCAAGTCAACCCGGAATAATGAATGTGCCTATCAATGTCAACAATTTTGAGTTGAAACCGGGATTGATTCAAATGGCTAGAGAGCTAGTCTTTAGAGGAAGAACCAATGAAGATCCTCACAAGCACTTACGATCCTTCTTGGAGATATGCGGAACGGTAAAGATGAATGGCGTTTCTAATGATGCTATTAAACTAAGACTTTTTCCTTTCTCTTTACAGGACCGTGCAAAGGAATTGTTGGAAACCATACCTCCGGATAGCATTACTGTAGGATTAATGAGCATGCAGCAGAAGTTAATTTGATCAATTTTCACTCTAAGATGCTCAATTTAGAGGATTAAACATGCAATTAAGAAGAAAAACCAAAGTTTCAAGAACACTTACCCTTGAAGCTCCAAATTCTCCTTGAATTCTTGATGAATTTCAACACCACTTGGTTGTAGACCACCACAAGAGTCTTCTCTACTATTCTCTAGGCTTAGATTGGATGGTGGGATCCAAATTTGTGGTGAATTTGAGAAAGAATGAAGGTTGGGAAGAAGATGAACAATGGATAGAATTTTTCAAAATTAACCCTTAATTTCACAAAATTCTTAACCCTTTTTTATGTCAAAATCATCTCTATTTATTAAAGAATAACATGCAATCCAATTGCATCAAAATTTGACAACACAAAATGGTTAATTTGTTGGTTAATTGTGAAGAAGACAACCAAGCTCCTAGCTTAGTTAGTGGGAAAATCCAATCTTCAAAAATCAATTTTAAAATCAATTTTAAATGAATTTCCAAAATTGAATTAAAATTGATTTTTAATTTCAAAAAGATAATTAAATAATTAAATAAAAAATAATTTAATATTTAATTAATTAAATATTATTATTTTAATATTAAATAATAAAATAATATTATTTTTCCCACTTGTCCCGATTTTTCTAAAAAAAAAAAAAAACCAATATGAATCCCTATTCATATGATTAATATTTAAATTATATTTAAATATTATAATTAACTCTATTTGTACGTTTAATTCGTAATTAAACGCCGATATATCATATATATCTAACTTTCATTCCTTAAGCCAAGATTTGAACGATTCAAACTTATTCACCACATTATCTAAGATTTTAGTCCATTTATGAGCTAGTAGAGGGACCTGATGGACCTACAGATCATGAGCTCCAACGATCTGAGATTAACCAGCCAAACTCTTTAACCTAGTTAACCAACATTCGTTAACTAACGGGACACTCCACTAAAGCCCGTAGTTGCACTCTCATCACTGTAGATACATTTGTGTCCATTTGATATAGCCGTCATCGATAAGTCAATCCTTCACAGGTTGTTCATAACTTCAGCTAGGTCAAATACTGATTTACCTCTGAGTTACATCTTTTCTCCTTAAGTACCATTATCCCTCTAATGAACAATTAATTTAGGATCTAATCACTAAATCCATTCCCTCTCGGGCTAGTGAGAGGATGGGGCCCCTTGTTCAAGTCCTGGGAACAACACTTAAGAGAACAACCTCTCTTCTATCCCTAAGTTGGGTAGAAGTGAATTCCGTTTTGCAAATTCTATGTTCCCAATTATCTACCCAGTCTTATCCTTGAAATAGGAGGAATGTTGAGCAGCGCTATTGAGCTTACTCTTACCTATGTAGATCAAGGGATAATTCTGAATAAATAGGAGTTCATAGATAGCTCAAGATTCAGATCAAGTTATCTAGGTCATCGATAAGTGAAATTAATCAGTGTTAATTGTAAACGGTGTTAATACGTAACAGTAATTATTTCAAGGTCAGTCTTACACAATTTCATTATGTAGAATACCCCCGCTCACATGTCTCTACATGATCAAATCAGAATCACTTCATTTATGACACTTTACAATATTTTTAACAATCATGAAGCGGGTCGTATTCAATAGTGTCTCCAGGAAGAGCTACCCAACCTAATCCATGTACTATAGACTATTGAGGCTACTTACTCGAACTTGATCCTGTTTATTTCTCCACATAAAGTCCAAGTACTCATGATAGTAGCCAAGGGTTCGTAGTTTAATTGGATTTAGAGTTGATAAATAATTAATTCACTTGAATAACTTCATATGTACTAAAAATCACCTATTTACAAAAACTACGAGTTTTAGGACATACAACCCAACAATTACAACATGGGAGGTCTTAGCTCAAGCCTTCTTGAATAAATATTTTCCACCGGCCAAATCCCAAAGACGAAGGACAGAGATTGGAACATTCCGCTAACTTGACGATGAACAATTATATGAGGCTTGGGAAAGGTATAAGGATCTCTAGAGAAGATGCCCTCAACATGGTTACCCGGATTGGTTGCAAATTCAACTCTTCTACAATGGATTGTCAAGCTCAACTAAATCCATCTTAGATGCAACCGCCGGAGGATCAATCTTCTCTAAGAATGCTCAAGAAGCCTACACCATACTAGAAGACTTGGCCACTACATCTTACAATTGGCCATGTGAACGGGCTTCTCCAAACATCCCAAAAGCTGCCAGATTGTATGAGGTGGATGAGGTAAACTCTCTCAAAGCTCAAATGGCTTCCCTTACTAATGCTCTTTCTAAATTAACTGCAGGAGGCCAAGCTTAAACAAATTCACCATCTATAGCCTCTCTTGCCGCTTTGGCATCGGAGATGGCCACACAAAAGGAGTTGGTACAAGGAGATAATGAGACGGCCAACTATGTTGATAGAGGACATTATAGAAGTCACCAACACCAACAACTTCCAACTCACTACCATCCTAGCTTGAGGAACCATGAAAACTTTTCTTATGCTAACAAGAGGAATGTTTTGCAAGGTCCTCCCGATGCAGGTCCATCACACACTGAAAAGAAGTCCAACTTAGAAGACTTGATGATAGAGTTCATAAAATAATCAAGAGGAAGGACAACCGCATTGGAAAGCACCGTACAAAGTCATGGTAAGGCCATTCACAACATCGAGGTACAAATAAGCCAAATCGCCACGTCATTCCAAACAATGCAAAAGGGTAAATTTCCTAGTTGTCCCGAGATAAATCCAAAAGAGGAGTGCAAGGCCATGACTTTGTGGAGTGGGAAAAAGCTATCCACTCCCTTGATCATTGATGAGGATGAAGAGCAAGAGGTAGATGACACTATCCAAGAGCCAATTTTAGAAGATGAATCAAAGATCTTAGAAAAGGAGGTAAAGGTAAAAGAGTCAACATCTTCAAGTAAGTCATCTAACCCTCTACCTTTTTTACCTAATACTATGCCATATCCTCAACGTTTTAAAAAGAAAGAAATAGACTCCCAATTTGCTAAATTTCTTGAGTTATTCGAAAAGCTTCACATTAACATCCCATTTGCTGAGGCTTTAGAACAAATGCCCAACTATGCTAAATTCATGAAAAATGTCTTGTCTAAAAAGAAAAAGTTTGGGCAATATGAGATGATTAGCATGACTGAGGAATGTAGTGTTGTGCTGCAAAAGAAGCTACCACAAAAGTTGAAAGATCCAGGGAGCTTTACTATACCTTGCACTATTGGTTCTTTAAATGTTACTAGAGCTCTTTGTGATCTTGGTGCTTCTATTAATTTGATGCCTTTATCTGTCTATAGGAAACTCAACATTGGAGAGGTGCAACCTACCACCATCACCCTGCAACTTGCTGATAGATCATTAGCTTATCCTAAAGGTATTGTTGAATATGTATTAGTTAAAGTTGACAAATTTATCTTCCCTGCAGATTTTGTAGTATTGGACATGGAGGAGGACTCTGAGATTCCTATCATACTTGGGAGGCCATTCCTAGCAACTGGAAAGGCTATCATAGATGTCCAACAAGGGAAGTTGACTCTAAGGGTAAATGATGAAAATGTTGTATTTGATATTTAAAAGTCCTTGAGTCATCATGATGAGAGTAGTTCTTGCCATGCTATAGACATAATTGATCATACTATTTTTAAGCATGTAGAGGTTATGTTGGCTAGTGATCATCTAGAACAAAGCATAATGGATGTTGAGAATGAAGATACAATTTTTGATGAAATAGCATTTTATGCTAGGTGGTTAGATAGGTTGCCAATATGTTCTAAAATAGATAGACCTATACCTTTGGCTCCCTTGCATGTTGTGAATGATATTGAGAAGCCTAAACTTGAATTAAAGGTGTTACCTCCTCATTTAAAATATGCATTTTTAGATGATTTATCTTCTTTACCTGTTATAATATCTTCTGATCTTAATTCTGTGGAAGAAGAAAAATTGTTGAAAGTACTAAGGGATCATAAGTCTGCCATTGGTTGGTCTATTGAGGACCTTAAAGGTATTAGTCCATCGGTCTGTATGCACAGAATCTTGATGGAAGATACCTTTAAACCATCAATAGAGCACCAAAGGAGACTTAATCCCACCATGAAGGAGGTAGTTAAGAAAGAAGTGCTCAAACTTTTGAATGCAGGAATCATATATGCCATATCTGACAGTCCATGGGTAAGTCCTGTTCAAGTGGTACCCAAGAAAGGTGGCATGACTGTGGTTAAAAATGAAAAAGATGAAATGATAGCCACTAGAACTGTGACAGGATGGCGTGTATGCACTGATTATAGGAAGTTGAATAAAGCCACCAGGAAATATCATTTTCCCCTTCCTTTTATAGATCAAATGCTTGAAAGACTTGCAGGTTATTCCCATTATTGCTTCCTAGATGGATATTCAGGTTATAACCAAATTGTCATTGCTCCTGAGGATCAAGAAAAGACAACATTTACATGTCCTTATGGGACATTTGCCATTAAGAGAATGCCATTTGGTTTATGCAATGCCCCTGCTACTTTCCAACGTTGTATGATGTCTATCTTTCAAGGGCTCATCGAAGATATAATGGAGGTTTTTATGGATGATTTTTCTGTATTTGGGTCATCATTTGATTCTTGTCTTGCTAATCTAACTCGTGTTTTGCAGAGGTGTCAAGATGCTAACCTTGTTCTAAACTGGGAGAAGTTTCACTTCATGGTGAAGGAAGGCATCGTCCTAGGGCACAAAGTCTCTCAAAAGGGATTGGAGCTGGATAGGGCTAGAATAGCTGCCATTGAACAATTGCCACCCCCCAACAATGTGAAAGGAGTCAGAAGCTTCCTAGGGCATGCAGGGTTTTACAGGAGATTTATTAAAGATTTTTCTAAAATTGCTAAACCCTTGAGTAATTTGCTAGAAAAGGAAGCTAAGTTTATCTTTGATGATGCATGTCTACTAGCTTTTAATACTTTGAAAGAGAGACTAATTTCTGCATCTATCATTGTTGTACTAGAATGGAGTCAGTCTTTCGAGATCATGTGTGATGCTAGTGACTATGCTTTAGGAGCTGTTTTAGGCCAACGTAGAGACAACATGTTTAGGGCAATTTACTATGCTAGTAGGACTCTTGATAATACTCAACAAAAATACACTACTACTGAAAAAGAACTACTAGCTGTTGTGTTTGCCCTTGATAAATTTAGATCATATTTGCTTGGCTCTAAAATAGTGGTGCATACTGACCATGCTGCTTTAAAATATTTGTTTGTTAAGAAAGATTCCAAACCGAGGCTAATGAGGTGGATATTATTATTACAGGAATTTGACTTAGAAATCAAAGACAGGAAAGGATGTGAAAATGTGGTTGCAGACCACTTGTCTAGAATTGAGAATGAGGATGCTAAATCATGGCCCCCAATTGTTGAGATGTTCCCTGATGAACAACTGTATCAGGTAAAAGAAAGTTTGCCTTGGTTTGCTGACATAGTTAACTATCTTGCAGAAGACATTTGCCACCTGACATGAACTCTCAACAAAAGAAAAGATTCTTGCACAATGTTTAGTCTTACCATTGGGAGGACCCACTTCTCTACAAGGTTTGTGCTGACAATATGATAAGGAAGTGTGTGCCTCAAGAGGAAATGGTAAGTATTCTAAATGCATGTCATGCCTCCCTCTATGGAGGTCATTTTGGACCCACTAGAACTGCATCCAAGGTACTTCAGTCAGGATTTTATTGGCCATCCCTTGTTAAAGACTGTTATACCTTTGTTAAAACATGTGATAGGTGCCAACGTACTGGCAATATTTCTAGACAACATGAGCTTCCAATGAAACCTATCTTGGAAGTGGAGCTCTTTGACGTTTGGGGTATTGACTTTATGGGACCTTTTCCTATTTCTTCTGATGGCTAACTATACATTCTAGTTGCAGTAGATTATGTATCTAAGTGGGTAGAAGCCATAGCCACTAGGACCAATGATGCTCGCACTGTTTTAAAATTCTTGCATAAAAACATTTTCACACGTTTTGGTACACCTAGAGCTATTATTAGTGATGAGGGCTCTCACTTTTGCAATAAACTGTTTGAATCCATGATGCAAAAATATAATGTTAATCATAAAATTGCTACAGCTTATCATCCCCAAACTAATGGCCTTGCTGAGTTATCTAATAGGGAAATCAAGCAAGTTTTGGAAAAGACAGTCAAGACCAATAGGAAGGATTGGGCCCTCAAGCTCGATGATGCACTGTAGGCCTACCGCACAGCTTTCAAAACTCCAATTGGTACTTCACCGTACAGGTTGGTGTTTGGAAAGGCTTGTCACTTACCGGTAGAGCTCGAGCATAGAGCTTATTGGGCCATCAAGAAGCTGAACATGGATTTCGAGAAAGCCGGTGAGAAACGCCTCTTAGAACTCAATGAGATGAAGGAGTTCCATGCTCAAGCGTATGAGAATGCCAAACTTTACAAAGAGAGCACTGCAAGATGGCATGACAAGAAGATCACCCCACAGACCTTCCTTCATGGACAAAGAGTATTACTTTTTAACTCACGTTTACGCTTGTTTCCAAGAAAGCTTAGGACACAATGGTCGGGACCCTTTATCATTGTCAAGGTATCCCCACACGGAGTCGTGGAACTACAAGGCAACGATGGAACAACCTTCAAAGTGAAAGGTCAACGATTGAAGCACTACATCGGTGATGAAGAACGCGGATTGGAGAACCTGGCTTTCATTGCATGATCCATTAGTACCGTCTAGCTAGAAGACGTTAAACCAAGCGCTTATTAGTAGGCAACCCAATTTTATTGCTTTCTTTACTTTTCTTTTTTATTTTATTTTCAATAAATCTTGGAGTCACTCATATGCTTTATCTCTCAGGAACTTGATTTACCACACAAAGTACTCCTTACACCAAGCCTGTTTGGTGGCTTCCCGCGTGCTCCCAGGCTTGCTCTTTTCTTGTTAGATGTTCATATGCATTAGGGACAATGCATGAATCTAAGTTTGGGGTGTGGGAGGTGTTTTTCGTACTTTTGTGTGTTTTCTTATCCTGCTATGCATACTAGTGAAAGGTTTCAATAATCATATACATGTCAATTTTTGAAAATTTTGAAGCTTTCAAAGTTAATGGGAATGTTGTTCATGGTTGTGTGCCTTGATGTTGATTGCCCATGATGAGATTCGAATTTGCATGATAGATGACCTATTGCGAAAATAGAATAGCACTATCTTGAGTTAAATTCATTTAAGTCCCTCTGAAAATCTCTCATATTCTTGAGCACGTAGCCACTTTAAATCAAAATCTTTAATTGAAAAAAGGATTAAGTTGGGTGTATTTGGTTGTCACTTCGAAAGGCTTCACCGGTTAGAGAGTAAAAATGCATGATAGTTTGTAATATTAGACTAAGGAAAAAGAAAAGAGTATACATGCCTTGAGAAAAGAAAAGTGTACACAAAATATATGAGCATTATTTATCTATCTTTTTAAATGTTAAACTTGTAATGAGTATGCATGGATAGGGGTAAAAAGAGCTGCCTTTGCTGTGATCAGTAAAGACACCTGGGAATTGACTAGGTACGAGTCCCTACAGTGAATGTGTGAAAGCTAGCACCTCTAGGTAAAAGAATTCAAGTTTGGGCCCAAAAAAAAAAAAAAAATTACGTGATTGAAAGGCACCTTAGTGGACATATTACTCACTTGAAATGTATGAAAGCTTGAAAATTGGTGCATGAGCTAGCATAGGGGGAAAACTAAAGAAACTCTCTTAAGTCCTAATTTGAGTTCTAGTATTTTAAATTGAAGGAGGCTTGCACAAACACATGGGAGATAACAAGATTTGGCCTTAAATGATTATAACAATATAGATATGCTTGCATGTTTCTACTTAAGCTCTAAATGCTATTCTCTGAGACATGAGTCAATTGCATACTTCTTCATCTAAACTCCCTATTATTTGATTTTATTCTTTGCTCGGGACTAGCAAATCTCTAAGTTTGGGATGTTGATAAGCACTTGAAAAGTGCTTTCTATTCTCTCAAATTAAGAGAGTTTATATTATATTTCACTTGTTTGCTAGTGATTTTCAAATTAAAACGAGGAAAATTAGAAGAAACGACTAAAAGATCAAAATCGAACAAGAATACAGCAAAAAAGAGTTGAAAGTTTGGGGATAGCGCTGCAGCGCCGGGACGGCGCTACCGCGGCGCTGAAACCTCAATGCATAGTTCTGGACGCAGAGTAGCATTGCGGCGCCGGGATGGCGCTGCCTCGACACATCCTCGTTTAAACGCATGACAGCGTCGTGGCGCTTGGACGGCGCTGCCGCGGCGCTAAAACCTGAGAGCAAACTTTTCTGGATGCAGCCCTAGCGCTGCGGCGCTATGGGACAGCGCCGCGGCGCCAGCTTTCCTTAAATGAAAAATTTGTATTTTTGGAAAATTTTTGGGCGGCCAACCTTTATAATTTTGGGGGTTTCTAGCAGCCCAAATCATCAAGAAAAATCAAGGCAAAGCAAGGAAGTTGCAGACCTAAAGAGATACAAAAAGGAGAGAATTAAGTCATAGTTCAAGAAGTGAGTTAGTTGCAAGGAAGAGGAAAAGAGCTCGAGATAGTTTTGGTGCCCTTCGAAGTCTGACGTGACAGCCAAGGAGATCTTGACGGTGCTACCTCAATCGAGAGCCTCTTTTCAGTAGAGTTTCCCTTTCTTTACACTCTTTCTTTGTTTATTTTGCTTAAACATGTTGCTTCAAGCTATGAGTGGCTAAACTATTTAGTTTTAGGGTTTTGATGAATTGTTTATGAATTCATGTTAATTTTGTAGACTCATGGTTTTGTTGGAATGATTATGCTTTTCATTGTTATTGTGTTTAATTCTTGTGGATTGGCCATCTTCACATGTTAGGTTAGATGTATGATTGAGAGATTGTATGTTTTAACTTGATCTATAACAATGAATTATTGTTAATCTATCACGAGAGTAGTTAGGTTGACAATAAAAGTTGCTAAAGACTATTTTTAATGCCATGTAATTTTGTGTTGGTTTTAAGAGATTAATAATCAATCAAGTTGCATGAGAAAGGGTTGTTTTTTAGAGAAAATAACTTGGAATTATGTTTCTAGACTTAGGCATATGAATTGCATTAAAATCCATGAAATCTATAATATTGCATGATGAAATAAACAAGGATTCATTACCCTAGAATTCTCTTTGACTCTTGTGTTTCTCCCTTTGATACTTTCCTTATTTGATTTGTATTTTTCCATAACTTATAATATTCAATTTCAATCCTCAAATAAAATTGATTCAATTCTAAAATAGCTAAGTAACTTAAACCTTCCCAATTGGATCTCTAGTGGAACGATATTTGGACTTAACCGTTTTATATTATAACTTGACCCGTACACTTGCGGTTAACACTAAAAGTGCTCATCAGTTAACGCATACTTCTGCTCACCAACGCATAGCAACCTTCACAAATGCATGGCACACCCTCACCAATGCATAGCAGCCTTCACAAACGCATGGCACAGTCTCACCAATGCATAGCAGCCTTCACAAACGCATGACACACGCTCAGCAATGCATAGCAGCCTTCATAAACGCATGGCACACCCTAACCAACACATAGCAGCCTTCACAAACGCATAACACACCTTTAATGCATGATAACTCATGCCTTAAGGCTCTCGGCCACTCTTTACTTACCTTCTTTAGCTTGTCATCTTCCAAAACCAATCTTTATAGCTTGCTAACTTTCAAAGCTAAGTGTGGGGCTTACAACTTACCACCTCCTGCTGTACGATAGATTGTGAATTGAAATTGTACTAACGCAATGTGCAAGTTAAGCTACGATGATGCGTTTCACACACTATGCATTGAACATACTATGCGTCTTACTTATGCTTAATGCTATGCGTTGGTGATCTGTCAAGTTTTCCTATCCTTTACCCAAGTATAAGCAAAGGAGTAGATTTTCTCGGTGAGTACGAGGTCGAACACAGGGATTATGTTGATTCTATATTTAAGTGGATTATATGTGTTGCAGTGGTAACCAAGAATAATTGAGAGAGTTGTTTGTTTCTACTCTAAAGAAAACAATAATATGTACACTAGACTAAAATGTGGAAGATGGAAAGGCATGCGACACAACAAAGTCAGCTAGGTGAATTTAATGAATGGGTAAAAACAGGGTTTGGGTTGGTTAACATCTAACATCATAAACACATGGTGATAGTCTATTCATACTTGCAACTCTTCTCCCGGTTGTCAACCGCTATGCGTTATATGTCTATAACGCATAGGAGAGTGTTAAGAACCAAGGTTATTCCTATAGACAGGTAACACTTCTTGGCCTTGTCAGTTGAATTCCACAATCATTTACCCTCTCAAGCAGTTTGATTATTACTACTTATATCGATTAGCTAGATGGACATAAGCATCAAATTAAGATTACAATTGACAAGATGCAATAGTTACACTATGGTTCTTATTTAGATGCTAACGCAACCCTAGACACTTGATAGATTAGTTACTCATGGATTCAAAGTAAAAAGTGGAAAGTGTTGGCTTTTTGGCCCTTAATCTCAAATTAATTAATTTTAATTGATTGATTAATTAGTGTTTTGATGATAACAAACCTGATTTTATTTATTAACTATTTGAGTGTTTTGAAGTATCTATTATGTGAAGTTTGGAACAACGGTTCCAATGCAATTTGAATCACTCAAATCGGAGTTCAAACAAAGAAGATATGACCGAAACAAGCTTAATGGAAAAATCCCGAGCTGATGACGTGGCAGATTTTTTTTAATCAAAGTGGACAAATTGAAAGGTGCCACTTGGAGAAATGGAGAAGTGACATTTTGGTGGGTCTTTTATTTTTGGATTGATGTTAAAAAGAAAATTATCTTAAAAAGAAAATGAATTTAAAAAGAAGATGAATTTAATATTATTATATATGTTGGTGTCTAACGGCTAGTTGCTTTTTTAAAAGGATTAATTTAATATTATATATGTTTGTGTCTAACGGCTAGTTGGCTTTTTAAAAGGATTAATTTAATATTATTATATGTTTGTGTCTAACGGTTAGTTGAGTTTAAATCTCCACCATTCAATTTTCTTTTACAAAGATCTAATAGTCCAAATTAATTTGGTTTTCACTCACTTTCATTTTTTTTAAATACTTCATCTTCTCCAAAAAGTTTCCCCAACTTTTACAATTTTACAATCCTCAAAAATTGAAAAGGGTCACCATTATTGCTCTCTCTCCAAGCTTTCAAATTTCTTTCTTTTCATCTTATTCTAGAGAGATATTTTCATTGTATTGTGAGGATTGAGTATTGTGAGTTCAAATTTGTTTGTATTGTGAGGATTGAGTATTGTGAGTTCAAATTTGTACATCTACTCTTTTTAGAGAGTTTTAGTGTGTGATTTAAAATTTCAAGAATATTGTAACGGTTGGATCCTAACCCGTGGAAAGGATCGGGTTTGCTCTTGAACCCGAAAAAGGAGCAAGGTAGCGGTTCGACTCTCATCTATGGAAAGAGTCAAAGGAGATTTTTTAATCCAAATCCCAAGAGGCGCTTGGGAAAGTGGATGTAGGTCGAGTTGGATCGAACCACTATAAAAATCACGGTGTCTTCTTCTCCAACTCTTTCTCAATTTATTTTGCATTCAATTTTTAGTAGCATGTTATAGATTACTATCCTTCTTTGTTGAGATTGATTGAATCTTGTGTTTCATATATTTTTTATCAATCTTGATATTTAGCATCAATTAAGGTTTTTATTAATTTAATTCAAAAATTAATTCAATTAGTTTAATTTGAGCATATTTAGGAATAAGTTTAATTAAACCCTATTCACCCCCCCTCTAGGGTTTCCATACCAGTCCAACAGAAAGTGTAGAGAAATGAGTAGATCTGGAAGAAATATAGATTGATGAACGGAATACAACTTTAGATAGCTCAATGTCTTGACACAAATCTAAAATCAAGATAGAAAAACAAGATAGAAAGCAGGAAAAGGCGTCAATGTCTTGAGTCACCCGAATGGAAGCGTGAGGTTCTACTATGAAGTGGTTAGGCGGAAGGAAGACTCTTTGATGCGCACTTTTAGTGTTAATCGCAAGTGTACGGGTCAAGTTATAATATAAAACGGTTAAGTCCGAATATCGTTCCACTAGATATCCAATTGGGAAGGTTTAAGTTACTTAGCTATTCTAGAATTGAATCAATTTTATTTGAGGATTGAAATTGAATATTATAAGTTATGGAAAAATACAAATCAAGTTAGGAAAGTATCAAAGGGAGAAACACAAGAGTCAAAGAGAGTTCAAGGGTAATGAATCCTTGTTTATTCCATCATGCAAAATTATAGATTTCATGGATTTTATTGCAATTCATATGCCTAAGTCTAGAAACATAATTCCAAGTTATTTTCTCTAAAAAACAACCATTTCTCAAGCAACTTGATTGATTATTAATCTCTTAAAACAAACACAAAATTACATGGCATTAAAAATAGTCTTTAGCAACTTTTATTGTCAACCTAACTACTCTCGTGATAGATTAACAATAATTCATTATTATAGATCAAGTTAAACATACAATCTCTCAATCATACATCTAACCTAACATGTGAAGATGGGCCAATCCACAAGAATTAAACACAATAACAATGAAAAGCATAATCATTCCAACAAAACCATGAGTCTACAAAATTAACATGAATTCATAAACAATTCATCAAAACCCTAAAACTAAAGAGTTTAGCCACTCATAGCTTGAAGCAACATGTTAAGCAAAATAAACAAAGAAAGAGTGTAAAGAAAGGGAAACTCTTCTGAAAAGAGGCTCTTGATTGAGGTAGCACCATCACGATCTCCTTGGCTCTCACGTCAGACTTCGAAGGGCACCAAGGCTATCTCGAACTCTTTTCCTCTTTCTTGCAACTAACTCACTCTTTGAACTCTCACTTAATTCCTCCTTTTTGTATCTCTTTAGGTCTGCAACTTCCTTGCTTTGCCTTGATTTTTCTTCATGATTTGGGCTGCTGGAAACCCCCAAATTTATAGAGTTTGGCCGCCCAAAAATTTTCCAAAAATACAAATTTTTCATTTAAGGAAAGCTGGCGTCGCAGCGCTAGGGTTGCATCCAAAAAAGTTTGCTCTCAGGTTTTAGCGCCGCGGCAGCGCCGTCCAAGCGCCACAACGCTAAAATGCGTTTCAGAAATATTGCTCTCTGGTTTTAGCGCCGCGGCAGCGCTGTCCAAGCGCCGCGACGCTGTCATGCGTTCAACAAGGATGCGTCGAGGCAGCGCCATCCCGGCACCGCGATGCTACTCTGCGTCCAGAACTATGCGTTGAGGTTTCAGCGCCGCGGCGCTATCCCAAAAATTCGCTCTTTTTAGTTTTTCAACTCTTTTTTGCCGTATTCTTGCTCGGTTGTGATCTTTTAGTCGTTTCTTCTAATTTTCCTCGTTTTAACTTGAAAATCACTAGCAAACAAGTGAAATCTAATATAAACTCCCTTAATTTGAGAGAATAGAAAGCACTTTTCAAGTGCTTATCAACACCCCAAACTTAGAGATTTACTAGTCCCGAGCAAAGAATAAAATCAAATAATAGGGAGTTTAGATGAAGAAGTGTGCAATTGACTCATGTCTCAGAGAATAGCATTTAGAGCTTAAGTAAAAACATGCAAGCATATCTATATTGTTATAATCATTCAACGCCAAATCTTGTTATCTCCCATGTGTGTGCGTGCAAGCCTCCTTCAATTTAAAATACTAGAACTCAAATTAGGACTTAAGAGAGTTTCTTTAGTTTTCCCCCTACTTTAGCTCATGCACCAATTTTCAAGCTTTCATACATTTCAAGTGAGTAATATGTCCACTAAGGTGCCTTTCAATCACATAAATTTTTTATGGGCCCAAACTTGCATTCTTTTACCTAGAGGTGCTAGCTTTCACACATTCACTGTAGGGACTCGTACCTAGTCAATTCCCAGGTGTCCTTACTGATCACAGCAAAGGCAGCTCTTTTTACCCCTATCCATGCATACTTATTACAAGTTTAACAAAAAAGATCGACAAATAACGCTCATATATTTTGTGTACACTTTTCTTTTCTCAAGGCATGTATACTCTTTTCTTTTTTTCTTAGTTTAATATTACAAACTATCATGCATTTTTACTCTCTAACCGGTGGGGCCTTTCGAAGTGACAACCAAATACACCCAATTTAATCCTTTTTTTCATTAAAGATTTTAATTTAAAGTAGCTACGTGCTCAAGAATATGAGAGATTTTAAGAGGGACTTAAATGAATTTAACGCAAGATAGTGCTATTCTATTTTCACAATAAGT
This sequence comes from Citrullus mucosospermus, assembly GCA_030954485.1. Lineage (NCBI taxonomy): Eukaryota > Viridiplantae > Streptophyta > Magnoliopsida > Cucurbitales > Cucurbitaceae > Citrullus > Citrullus mucosospermus. Next base: position 7,777,127 of record CM062061.1, on the reverse strand, counting down.
CATCTATCATGCAAATTTGAATCTCATCATGGGCAATCAACATCAAGGCGCACAACCATGAACAACATTCCCATTAACTTTGAAAGCTTCAAAATTTTCAAAAATTGACATGCATATGATCATTGAAACCTTTCACTAGCATGCATAGCAGGATAAGAAAACACATAAAAGTACGAAAGACACCTCCCACACCTCAAACTTAGATTCATGCATTGTCCCTAATGAATAAGAACATCTAACAAGAAAAGAGCAAGCCTGGGAGCACGCAGGAAGCCACCAAACAGGCTTGGTGTAAGGAGTACTTTGTGTGGTAAATCAAGTTCCTGAGAGATAAAGCATATGAGTGACTCCAAGATTTATTGAAAATAAAATAAAAAGAAAAGTAAAGAAAGCAATAAAATTGGGTTGCCTCCCAATAAGCGCTTGGTTTAACGTCTTCTAGATAGACGGGACTAATGGATCATGCAATGAAAGCCAGGTTCTCAAATCCGCGTTCTTCATCACCCAATCGTTGACCGTTCACTTTGAAGGTTGTTCCATCGTTGCCTTGTAGTTCCACGGCTCCGTGTGGGGATACCTTGACAATGATAAAGGGTCCCGACCATCGTGTCCTAAGCTTTCCTGGAAACAAGCGTAAACGTGAGTTAAAAAGTAATACTCTTTGTCCAGGAAGGAAGGTCCGTGGAGTGATCTTCTTGTCATGCCATCTTGCAGTGCGCTCTTTGTAAAGTTTGGCATTCTCATACGCTTGAGCACGGAACTCCTCCATCTCATTGAGTTCTAAGAGGCGTTTCTCACCAGCTTTCTCGAAATCCATGTTCAGCTTTCCAAACACCAATCTGTACAGTGAAGAACCAATTGGAGTTTTGAAAGCTATGCAGTAGGCCCACAGTGCATCATCGAGCTTAAGGGCCCAATCCTTCCTATTGGTCTTGACTGTCTTTTCCAAAACTTGCTTGATTTCCCTATTAGATAACTCAGCAAGGCCATTAGTTTGAGGATGATAAGCTGTAGCAATTTTATGATTAACATTATATTTTTGCATCATGGATTCAAACAGTTTATTGCAAAAGTCAGAGCCCTCATCACTAATAATAGCTCTAGGTGTACCAAAACGTGTGAAAATGTTTTTATGCAAGAATTTTAAAACAGTGCGAGCATCATTGGTCCTAGTGGCTATGGCTTCTACCCACTTAGATACATAATCTACTGCAACTAGAATGTATAGTTAGCCATCAGAAGAAATAGGAAAAGGCCCCATAAAGTCAACACCCCAAACGTCAAAGAGCTCCACTTCCAAGATAGGTTTCATTGGAAGCTCATGTTGTCTAGAAATATTGCCAGTACGTTGGCACATATCACATGTTTTAACAAAGGTATAAGAGTCTTTAAAAAGGGATGTCCAATAAAATCCTGACTGAAGTACCTTGGATGCAGTTCTAGTGGGTCCAAAATGACCTCCATAGGGGGAGGCATGACATGCATTTAGAATACTTACCACTTCCTCTTGAGGCACACACTTCCTTATCATATTGTCAGCACAAACCTTGTAGAGAAGTGGGTCCTCTCAATGGTAAGACTTAACATTATGTAAGAATCTTTTCTTTGGTTGAGAGTTCATGTCAGGTGGCAAATGTCCTCCTGCAAGATAGTTAACTATGTCAGCAAACCAAGGCAAACTTTCTTTTACCTGATACAGTTGTTCATCAGGGAACATCTCAACAATTGGGGGCCATGATTTAGCATCCTCATTCTCAATTCTAGACAAGTGGTCTGCAACCACATTTTCACATCCTTTCCTGTCCTTGATTTCTAAGTCAAATTCCTGTAATAATAATATCCACCTCATTAGCCTCGGTTTGGAATCTTTCTTAACAAACAAATATTTTAAAGCAGCATGGTCAGTATGCACCACTATTTTAGAGCCAAGCAAATATGATCTAAATTTATCAAGGGCAAACACAACAGCTAGTAGTTCTTTTTCAGTAGTAGTGTATTTCTGTTGAGTATTATCAAGAGTCCTACTAGCATAGTAAATTGCCCTAAACATGTTGTCTCTACGTTGGCCTAAAACAGCTCCTAAAGCATAGTCACTAGCATCACACATGATCTCGAAAGACTGACTCCATTCTGGTACAACAATGATAGGTGCAGAAATTAGTCTCTCTTTCAAAGTATTAAAAGCTAGTAGACATGCATCATCAAAGATAAACTTAGCTTCCTTTTCTAGCAAATTACTCAAGGGTTTAGCAATTTTAGAAAAATCTTTAATAAATCTCCTGTAAAACCCTGCATGCCCTAGGAAGCTTCTGACTCCTTCACATTGTTGGGGGGTGGCAATTGTTCAATGGCAGCTATTCTAGCCCTATCCAGCTCTAATCCCTTTTGAGAGACTTTGTGCCCTAGGACGATGCCTTCCTTCACCATGAAGTGAAACTTCTCCCAGTTTAGAACAAGGTTAGCATCTTGACACCTCTGCAAAACACGAGTTAGATTAGCAAGACAAGAATCAAATGATGACCCAAATACAGAAAAATCATCCATAAAAACCTCCATTATATCTTCGATGAGCCCTTGAAAGATAGACATCATACAACGTTGGAAAGTAGCAGGGGCATTGCATAAACCAAATGGCATTCTCTTAAAGGCAAATGTCCCATAAGGACATGTAAATGTTGTCTTTTCTTGATCCTCAGAAGCAATGACAATTTGGTTATAACCTGAATATCCATCTAGGAAGCAATAATGGGAATAACCTGCAAGTCTTTCAAGCATTTGATCTATAAAAGGAAGGGGAAAATGATCTTTCCTGGTGGCTTTATTCAACTTCCTATAATCAGTGCATACACGCCATCCTGTCACAATTCTAGTGGCTATCATTTCATCTTTTTCATTTTTAACCACAGTCATGCCACCTTTCTTGGGTACCACTTGAACAGGACTTACCCATGGACTGTCAGATATGGCATATATGATTCCTGCATTCAAAAGTTTGAGCACTTCTTTCTTAACTACCTCCTTCATGGTGGGATTAAGTCTCCTTTGGTGCTCTATTGATGGTTTAAAGGTATCTTCCATCAAGATTCTGTGCATACAGACCGATGGACTAATACCTTTAAGGTTCTCAATAGACCAACCAATGGCAGACTTATGATCCCTTAGTACTTTCAACAATTTTTCTTCTTCCACAGAATTAAGATCAGAAGATATTATAACAGGTAAAGAAGATAAATCATCTAAAAATGCATATTTTAAATGAGGAGGTAACACCTTTAATTCAAGTTTAGGCTTCTCAATATCATTCACAACATGCAAGGGAGCCAAAGGTATAGGTCCATCTATTTTAGAACATATTGGCAACCTATCTAACCACCTAGCATAAAATGCTATTTCATCAAAAATTGTATCTTCATTCTCAACATCCATTATGCTTTGTTCTAGATGATCACTAGCCAACATAACCTCTACATGCTTAAAAATAGTATGATCAATTATGTCTATAGCATGGCAAGAACTACTCTCATCATGATGACTCAAGGACTTGTAAATATCAAATACAACATTTTCATCATTTACCCTTAGAGTCAACTTCCCTTGTTGGACATCTATGATAGCCTTCCAGTTGCTAGGAATGGCCTCCCAAGTATGATAGGAATCTCAGAGTCCTCCTCCATGTCCAATACTACAAAATCTGTAGGGAAGATAAATTTTCCAACTTTAACTAATACATCTTCAACAATATGTAACACCCTGTCCTCGAAAACCTAAGTATTCATATAACTAGTAGGGGGATAAAAGGAATAAAAGTGTGGATTGGGGAACCTTTAAATGAAAAGTTAAGATTGTGCAATTACTTAATTATGGCCAATAAATTCTGTGCATTGAGATGAATGGTATTAAAAAAAGAATAGACATATCTTGGAAGATTAGGGTGATGCGTAGATGATTAAGCTCAAACGCATGGTATTTAGTACTGAGGAGCTATCAACCAAGCTGTGAGATTAGGTTCTAACGGGGGCAAGTTGAGTGGGGTAAAGTATCATGCGCTGATAATGTAAAGTGAAATAGAACCATCACGTAGGAAAAGTGCCTTGCGCTAGAAAGGTTGACAATGCGTCAGGAAGTGAAACTAAGGAAAGTAATGCGTAGAGTAGTGTACAGAGAAATAGTGAATGGAGTTGAAGGAACAAGAACTGAGTATGGATTACGGCCATGCGTTGGTAAGCCTAGTATGGGAAGCTAGTGTAAAGGGAAGGAAGTAGACTATTACCATAGCTTTGATGGATAAGTCGTTATTTTGATTGGTATGTCAGGTATTGAAGAGTGTTATTATGTGTTTGGAGGCAAAGATGGAGCCTGACCAAGGGTTGTATTCGACCTACGTTACGATGAGAAGAATACCTTGAATTGGGAGTAGTTGGATGCGATAGGCTAAAGGATTAATAATGAATTGATAAGCCACAAAGTGGACAATAACTACGCGTTGAGAAAGTTAAATGGTGAGAAATATTGGCTATGCGTTGAGGAATTCTATGTTAAGGACAGCTGTTAGCTATGCGACGAAGGGTTCATGAGTCGATGATGGTTACCATTGGTTATTTAGTCATATGCTGAAGAGCTTAATTTCATGATAATGGAAAATGTTATCACTATCTCAGGTAAATGCATAGAAAGAAGCTAAAGAAGGAAATGGTTAAGGAATAACCTTAGTATAAGATTCAAAGACGCATAGAGGGTAAAATCAAGGGACTTAGAGGAAGGTCATGAACGCGGAACGAAGCAAAGGTAAATGCATGAGGGTAAACGTAGGAAGAAAGAATGTGAGTTGGATGTGGTAGTCAAAGGTAAACCACATGGTCAGAAGAGTGCAATTCTACAAAGGAGGAAATGTAGCTGTGAACGAATGTAAGAAAGGAAGTTGAACGCATATAAATGCGATAAAAATTTATGTATGATGTTAAGCTGAGGCGCATAGTAGTATGCATTTAGAATTTGTACACTTAAATAAAGGAGAAATGGAATAAAGGTAGTAAAGCCGAGGGTAGTAAAAGGAAGCAAAGGAGTTGAATCTGGAAGATAGTTCCATGAACGCACAGGAGCAAGGAGTTGGTTGTGTAGTGGTGTATTGGAACATAATGAACCCATAAAGTAAGTCTATAGACCAGGTGGTTACACATGATTGTGACACCTCATTAAGCAGGAGGTGTTAGAAAGCATGATAAACGTTTCATGCAAAGTGACACTTGGACTAATGCATGATTAATTAAGCATGCAACATGACATGTGGCAAACAAGTGGCAGCAGAAGAAGAGAGGTAGAATGACAAGTTCTCTATAAATAGGACCTTGAGGGAAAAGTAATGACTAATGATTCGGTGATAATAATTCTTAAGAGAAGGAAAGAAAGAGAGCTGAAAGAAGAAAACCTTGCGTTTGAAGGAGGAAGTCTGCGGCCAAAGAGGAAGACAACCTTGACACTTAAGTCATCTGGTGTTAAGAAGTTGGCTTGCGTCGAGAAGGGTGAGCCTTGCGTTTAATTCGAATTCAACATAAAGGGTGAACGCCACGATGCGTTCAAGTTAGCCTTGTGTCCAAAGAAGGTTGACGCATCCGAAAGAGTAAGAAGAGCTAGTCTACACCTTACGTTTAAGGGCAGGGTTGCGTCCAACCGGTTACTAGAAATAGTTTGCGGGTTAGGAGTTCAAACCCTGCGTTCAAGTAGCTCGGGGAAGACAGGAATTGGAAGGAAAAGAGGAAAATATTTTTAAGTAATTGTGAGTGACTCTCTACTTCTTTCAAACTGAACTTTGTTGAAACATACTTACGTGATATGGTTTTGTGACAACCGCATTGCATGGGCAACCCGTCATATTCCTATGTGCACATAGATGTTAATCTGGCTAGTGCATCGAGCTTGCTCTGCTTGAAGCCAAGGATGATTTCGACGTTGGGTGTGTTGAGCCTTGCTCCACCCCAACTAAGGATGTTTTCGACATTGAGAGCGTTGAGTCTTTCTCCGCCTCAACTAAGGGAAATGATTGAGAAACCAAACGAGTTTTTCGTATAAATGTTTCTAAACGACTCTATTGATTTGGAACGATTTGATATAGTTAAAAAAAGATGTTGAAAATACGTTCCTGTTGTATTAATGTACTTATCTTGTTTTATATGTATAAATGTAACATGCCTGTTTTTGATTAAAAGATAGTTTTACAAAACCAGTCACTCACAGGGCTTTAGCTTACATTTTCCTATGTTCTCAAATTTTCTTGGTAGCAAGCGAGTTCGGGATGCTTTGCCTATGCAAGAACCTCGTCTGGTCCGTCTTGGGTAAAGAAATGGTTGGTCAGTGAACCTTACAGAGGAGTCAAGATTGCTGACTTCACATCTTCTTTCGGGTTATGGAGGATAATCCGGGAGGGGGTGTGACACAATACCTTTAGGATAAGCTAATGATCTATCAGCAAGTTGCAGGGTGATGGTGGTAGGTTGCACCTCTCCAATGTTGAGTTTCCTATAGATAGATAAAGGCAACAAATTAATAGAAGCACCAAGATCACAAAGAGCTCTAGTAACATTTAAAGAATCAATAGTGCAAGGTATAGTAAAACTCCCTGGATCTTTCAACTTTTGTGGTAGCTTCTTTTGCAGCACCGAACTGCATTCCTCAGTCATGCTAATCATCTCATATTGCCCAAACTTTTTCTTGTTAGACAAGACATCTTTCATGAATTTAGCATAGTTGGGTATTTGTTCTAAAGCCTCAGCAAATGGGATGTTAATGTGAAGCTTTTTGAATAACTCAAGAAATTTAGCAAATTGGGAGTCTATTTCTTTCTTTTTAAAACGTTGAGGATATGGCATAGTATTAGGTAAAAAAGGTAGAGGGTTGGATGACTTACTTGAAGATGTTGACTCTTTTACCTTTACCTCCTTTTCTAAGATCTTTGATTCATCATCTAAAATTGGCTCTTGGATAGTGTCATCTATCTCTTGCTCTTCATCCTCATCAATGATCAAGGGAGTGGATAGCTTTTTCCCACTCCTCAAAGTCATGGGCTTGCACTCCTCTTTTGGATTTATCTCGGGACAACTAGGAAATTTACCCTTTTGCATTGTTTGGAATGACGTGGCAATTTGGCTTATTTGTACCTCAATGTTGTGAATGGCCTTACCATGACTTTGTATGGTGCTTTCCAATGCGGTTGTCCTTCCTCTTGATTCTTTTATGAACTCTATCATCAAGTCTACTAAGTTGGACTTCTTTTCGGCGTGTGATGGACCTACATTGGATAAATCGGGAGGACCTTGCAAAACATTCCTCTTGTTAGCATAAGAAAAGTTTTCATGGTTCCTCAAGCTAGGATGGTAGTGAGTTGGAAGTTGTTGGTGACTTCTATAATGTCCTTTATCAACATAGTTGGCCGTTTCATTATCTCCTTGTACCAACTCCTTTTGTGTGGCCATCTCCGATGCCAAAGCGGCAAGAGAGGCTATAGATGGTGGATTAGTTTGAGCTTGGCCTCCTGCAGTTAATTTAGAAAGAGCATTAGTAAGGGAAGCCATTTGAGCTTTGAGAGAGTTTACCTCATCCACCTCATACAATCCGGCGGCTTTTGGGATGTTTGGAGAAGCCCATTCACATGGCCAATTGTAAGATGTAGTGGCCAAGTCTTTTAGTATGGTGTAGGCTTCTTGAGCATTCTTGGAGAAGATTGATCCTCCGGCGGTTGCATCTAAGATGGATATAGTTAAGCTTGACAATCCATTATAGAAGAGTTGAATTTGCAACCAATCCGGGTAACCATGTTGAGGGCATCTTCTCAAGAGATCCTCATACCTTTCCCAAGCCTCATATAATTGTTCATCCTCAAGTTGGCGGAATGTTCCAATCTCCGTCCTTAGTCTTTGGGATTTGGCCGGTGGAAAATATTTATTCAAGAAGGCTTGAGCTAAGACCTCCCATGTTGTAATGCTATCCGGAGGTATGGTTTCCAACCAATCCTTTGCACGGTCCTGTAAAGAGAAAGGAAAAAGTCTTAGTTTAATAGCATCATTAGAAACGTCATTCATCTTTACCGTTCCGCATATCTCCAAGAAGGATCGTAAGTGCTTGTGAGGATCTTCATTGGTTCTTCCTCTAAAGGCTAGCTCTCTAGCCATTTGGATCAATCCCGGTTTCAACTCAAAATTGTTGACATTGATAGGCACATTCATTATTCCGGGTTGACTTGCCGGTAACGTGGGTTGGAAGTAGTCCCGAATTGCCTTGGGTATCTCCTCCACCATCTCCGTAGTTTGATTGAGTAGAGCCCTTAGATTTCGTCTATAAGTCCTATCAATGTCGGGATCAAGAGGGAGGAGGTTAGTATTATCACGAGGCATAAACCGACAAAATAATAAAATAAAATAAAGTAAAATACGATAAAAAAAAGAAATAAAAAAATGAAATAAAATAAAAAAAGAAATAATATAAAATAAAAATAGCAAATATAAAAACGATCAAATAATATACACCTCAAATTAAGATCTATCAATTCTAATGAATATTAAATAACAAAAACCGTTCTTTCGATCCCCAGCAACGGCGCCAAAAACTTGATGCGCAATTTTAGTGTTAACCGCAAGTGTACAGGTCAAGTTATAATATAAAACGGTTAAGTCCGAATATCGTTCCACTAGAGATCCAATTGGGAAGGTTTAAGTTACTTAGCTATTCTAGAATTGAATCAATTTTATTTGAGGATTGAAATTGAATATTATAAGTTATGGAAAAATACAAATCAAGTAAGGAAAGTATCAAAGGGAGAAACACAAGAGTCAAAGAGAGTTCTAGGGTAATGAATCCTTGTTTATTTCATCATGCAAAATTATAGATTTCATGGATTTTATTGCAATTCATATGCCTAAGTCTAGAAACTTAATTCCAAGTTATTTTCTCTAAAAAACAACCAATTTCTCATGCAACATGATTGATGATTAATCTCTTAAAACCAACACAAAATTACATGGCATTAAAAATAGTCTTTAGCAACTTTTATTGTCAACCTAACTACTCTCGTGATAGATTAACAATAATTCATTGTTATAGATCAAGTTAAACATACAATCTCTCAATCATACATCTAACCTAACATGTGAAGATGGCCAATCCACAAGAATTAAACACAATAACAATGAAAAGTATAATCATTCCAACAAAACCATGAGTCTACAAAATTAACATGAATTCATAAACAATTCATCAAAACCCTAAAACTAAATAGTTTAGCCACTCATAGCTTGAACAACATGTTAAGCAAAATAAACAAAGAAAGAGTGTAAAGAAAGGGAAACTCTACTGAAAAGAGGCTCTTGATTGAGGTAGCACCGTCACGATCTCCTTGGCTCTCACGTCGGACTTCAAAGGGCACCAAGGCTATCTCGAACTCTTTTCCTCTTTCTTGCAACTAACTCACTCTTTGAACTCTCACTTAATTCTCTCCTTTTTGTATCTCTTTAGGTCTGCAACTTCCTTGCTTTGCCTTGATTTTTCTTCATGATTTGGGCTGCTGGAAACCCCCAAATTTATAGAGTTTGGCCGCCCAAAAATTTTCCAAAAATACAAAATTTTCATTTAAGGAAAGCTGGCGTCGCGGCGCTAGGGTTGCATCCAAAAAAGTTTGCTTTCGGGTTTTAGCGCCGCGGCAACGCCGTCTAAGCGCCGCAACGCTAAAATGCGTTTCAGAAATATTGCTCTTAGGTTTTAGCGCCGCGGCAAAGCCGTCCAAGCGCCGCAACGCTAAAATGCGTTTCAGAAATGTTGCTCTCTGGTTTTAGCGCCGCGGCAGCACCGTCCAAGCGCCGCGATGCTGTCATGCGTTCAACAAGGATGCGTCGAGGCAGCGCCATCCCGGCGTCGTGATGCTACTCTGCGTCCAGAATTATGCGTTGATGTTTCAATGCCGCGGCAGCACCGTCTCGGCGCCGCGGCGCTATCCCCAAAATTTGCTCTTTTTAGTTTTTCAACTCTTTTTCACCGTATTCTTGCTCGGTTTTGATCTTTTAGTCGTTTCTTCTAATTTTCGTCGTTTTTACCTGGAAATCACTAGCAAACAAGTGAAATCTAATATAAACTCCCTTAATTTGAGAGAATAGAAAGCACTTTTCAAGTGCTTATCACTCTTCTCTGTCGAGCTATTCGTCTTTGGTTGTGGTCTGGAGAGAACTCTACTGTCACTTAGGAATTCTTCCGAGAATCAACAACCCTTTCTCATCTTGCAGATTTGCTCTTTTATAGATGTTGCGTTCGCAATCAATGGCAAATATGCTTGATTGGCGGCGACATTGATGTCATGCGTCTATCTCGCCTAATTGCGTAATTCTCGGGTCAATTTAGATCCACCACTTTAGCCACAGATTATGTATATCAATCTTCTGACAATCTCTCAAGATTTTGATCTGATTTTCCGCTGCCTTGCGTTGATGGTCGTTGTCCGTCCATGGATAATTTGGCTGATGTCAACGAGTCATAGGTTGCTAACGCATAGTCTTGCGTTGAGTAGTTGTTAACGCATCTTCAGGTTGTTCGCGTTCCGTTCAGATCATGCGTCCATGAAGAACAAATTGCTAATGCATAATCCTGCGTTAAGAAGTCGTCAACGCATCGTTTGCATTTTTGTGTTAAAACATGCGTTTTAGGCTCAAAAAGTGGTAAAATAATTATCTTCATAAAAATACAAGAGTAGAACGGATAGGAAGATTTATTAGTAGAATTTAGCATTAACTACCTCATGCTTCTCTATTTAATCTCTATTTTTCTAAGAAAAAGGCTATAATAACTTGTATTTCTACAAGTTATCACCTCCTTACAAGAATGTCGTCCCCAAAATTCAGCAAACAGTCAGTTTCTAAAAAAAAATGTGGATATTGCTTAAACAGAAGACCAAACCGAGCCAAAAATGAGCAAAAAACAAAAGAAAATCCAAGAAAACCCCAAAATGAGGGAAGTGTAGCTGAGAGCGTTGTTATGCGCTAGACCCAGAGCACCTAATTTGGGACATTGCCACTAAAGGTGAGTGTCGCTGCGTGTGTGATGAGCGTCGCAACGTTTGGAACCAGGCAGCAATGTCGAATAGTGTCGCGACGCTGCGCAAAAGCGTCGTTATGCTGCCCCTTTTTATGACAGACAATGTTGCTACGTTCTCCAAGAGCATAGTGATGCCGGCTTTCTTAATTTAAAATATCTTCAATTTTGGAAAGAATTTTGGTTTCTATATATGAAGGGGTTCTCAACAACCTTAGACATGCAGAAACACACAAGAAAATACACAAGAGAGTCCTAAAGGAGGCACACCAAATTAGAGAGGAAAAGAGAGCCCAAAAGGTGTGAGTTTGCTACAATCAAGTGGAGATCAAAGAAGTTCAACATTGGGAAGCAATTCGAGAGTCTTTCTTTCTACGTTTCTCTTTCCCTTTTACTTTCATACTTGAGAACTCATATGCAAATATGTATTTGATGGCTATGTGTGGCTAAACTCATTGTTTTAGGGTGTTGGATGATTTAATTATGGATTTATGTCAATGACTTTGTACTTTTCATTGTCGTTGTTGAATGATATTTTTTTCAATGCTATTGTGCTTATTCTTTATTGATTGATTATCAATAAGTCTTAGGTTAGATGTATGATTGAGTGGTTGTATGTCTAATTGGATATATTGCATTGAATCTCTACTAATCTTTCATGAAAATAGCTAGGTTATTAGGGAAAGTTGAACATGACTAATCTTAATGCTATGCTTCTTAACTTGGTTTCAAGAAATTAGTAATCAATTAGATTGCATTAGAAATGGTTGTTTTTTAGAGAAAGTAATTCGAATATTAGTTTCTAGAGTTAAACATATTGTTTGCACTTAATTTCATAAAAACCTAAAGCATGATTTAATGATGTAATTAATGACATCAACACCCTAGAACACTCTTATCCCTTGAAGTTTCACTTGTTTTTGTTTTCTTGTTCTTTTGTTTTCAAAATCCAAATTCGGGGTTCATCCCATAGATAAAATCAATTCAATTCTTGAATAGCTAAGTGAATATATCCAATTTAATCCCTAGTGGATATGATACTCGGACTTAAACTAGTTTATATTATAACTTGACCCATGCACTTGCGGAATCGCGCATCAGCTCAACACCACTTACTTTGACACTTGGTCAAATTCACGCTATGTCGACACTTCACCATTTGAAGTGTTCAACTTAGAGTTAGCCACATCATTCTTACTTTTCACCTTTTTGGATGCCTACCTAAGCCTTTTTAAGACTTTTCATGCATCAATCTATGCCCGACTTACCAATCATGCATCCATTTTAGGGTTCACTATAAGTCCAACTTGTCCCTTTTTGAAGCATGCTTCCTTTGCTACCTTTTAACCAATATGAACTATCCAACACTTAAACACAAATTTTCCTTTCTAATGAGGCAGGTGCCCAACATCTATTATTCTATGCTACCATGCACCCAAAGTTCCTTGTACTTGGCTAAAATTTCAACTCGTTAGCCACACCATGTGTCTAACTACCTATGCTTGCACTTTGGCCTAAGTATTTTTTTTCTTTCAACTAAGATAGGTTGCTCAACACTTAGCTGCCAAACCATGCGTCTAACTTTCTTATTTTGGCCTTAATGTTACCTTCCAATTATCATTAGTTGTCCAACAGTTAGCCAAAATCTGACTACTGAATGTGGTTTTAGGTTTTCAGGTTTCCTTCAACTAGGCTTTCAGGTTTCACATCCATTATGTCCTAAATGAGCCCCTAAAAAATAGACTTACAACATTGGAAACTAGCAAGGGCGTTACACAAACCAAAGGGCATTATCCTAAAAGCAAATGTCCCGTAAGGACTAGTGAATGTGGTTTTTTCTTGGTTCTCAAAAGCAATAGCAATTTGGTTATATTCAAAGTATCCATCCAGGAAGCAATAATGAGAATAACCTGCAAACCTATTAAGCATTTGATCAACAAAAGGAAGAAGAAAATGATCTTTTCTAGTGGCCTTATTCAACTTCTTGTAATCAATGCACACATGACATCTTATTACAGTCCTAGTGGAGATTAATTCATCTTTCTCATTCTTTACAATAGTCATTCCACCTAATGTGCCAAAACTTGGTATTACTGCAAGTATGCAGGTCAAGTTATAATATAGTTAAAATGCTTGTAAGGCCGAGTATCGTCCTCAGGAAATTGGTTTAATTATTCTTTTAGCTATTCAGAGACCGTTCCAATTTTATTTAGAGAACCAAATTATAATGACACTTAAGCTAAACTAATCTAAGAAAGCAAATAAAATGATCAAGATATGGAAATTATTGAGGAGTCATTTTAGGGAATAGATTTCATCAAAGGTATCATTAAACACAATTGCTTGACTCTTGAAGTAATTAGCATAACACCTAGATCTAGAAGTTTTTTATCTAGATTGAATCTTTACGAGATTAAATGTTAATGATGGCAAGTTAAATGAGGTGAAGTACCCTGCGTTGATGATGTAAAATGGAGTAGAACCATCGCGTGGGAAAAGTACTTTGCGCTGAAGATTAGCGATGGATTGAAAAACTATGCGATGAGCAACGGCTAGGCGTTGGAAGTTTGCTATGTGCTATGAAGGTTCATTGGGCTAATCAAGAAGTCCCTGAATATGGTATAGCATGTGCGGAAGAGGCCGTTAAGCGTTGAAGGTTATTACATTGGGAAATTTCTATGCATTGAAGAATTGCTATGCGATGGCAAAGCGACGCGTTGAGGAAACTGAAATTCTTAATAGTTAATAATTGGGAACAACCTTACTTAGAAATGGTCTTATGAGCTAACAAAAAGGAAACTGAGTTCAGGCGTTGGATATGTAGTAGGGTAATCTCGAAATCTAAAAGGTGGAATAAAAGGATTATAACTTGGTTTACGTTACACATCCTGGAGGTACAGCGATGTAGAGGAAGTTAAAAGGAAATATTTACTAATGGCCAAGAGGGAAAAGTGAAATAGCAGAGTGTGGAATAGTGTTGGTAAGAAGTCTTGCTATGAGTTGAGAAGGTTATCAGCTATGCACTGAGAGGTCCACGTGTTAAAGACGGCTATTAGCTATGCGTCGAGGGGCTTATGAGTTGAAGGTGGCTACCATTGGTTATTAAGGTTATACGCTGAAGAGTTTAACTTCACGATAAATGGTAATGCAACTTCGATCTCGGGTAAATGCATAGGAAGGAATTTAGGAAGGAAATGGTTAAAGGAATAACCTTGGGATATAACCCAAGAATGCATGGAGGGATAATCAAGGAACCTTCTAGGAAGACGGACATGGACGCAGGATGTAGTAAAGGTGAATGCAAAAGGATAGGACAAAAGCATAGGGGAAGAACTAGAAATGGAAATAAAGGTAGTAAAGCTGAGAGTGGTAAAAGGGAGTAAAGAAGTTAAATCTGGAAGAAGGGTCCATAAACGCATAGGAACACAGGAATGATTGGGTAGTTGTATATTGGAACATAACGGACGCATAAGGTAAGCCTATATGCCAGGTGGTTACACATGATTGGGACACCTCATTAAGTAGGAGGTGTTAGAAAAGCATGATAAACATTTCACGCAAAGTGACACTTGGAATAATGCATGATTAATTAAGCATGCAACATGACATGTGGCAAACAAGTGGCAGCAAAAGAGGAGAGGTAGAATGACGAGTACTCTATAAATAGGACTTTGAGGGAAAAATAATGACTGATGATTCGGTGATAATAATTCTTGAGAGAAAGAAAGAAAGAGAATTGAAAGAAGAAAACCTTGCGTCTGTAAGAGGAAGCCTGCGGCCAAAGAGGAAGACAACCTTGACACCTAAGTCATCTGGTGTTAAGAAGTTGGCTTGCGTCGAGAAGAGTGAGCCTTGCGTTTTACACGAATTCAATATTTAAGGTGAACACCACGATGTGTTCAAGTTAGACCTTGCGTCTAAGGAAAGACGACACATCCGGAAGAATAAGAAGAGTTAGTCTACACCTTGCGTTTAAGGGCAGGGTTGCGTCCAACCAGTTACCAGAGATAGTTTGCGGGTTAGAAGCCCAAACCCTTGCGTTCAAGGAGCTCGAGAAGACAAGGATTGGAAGGAAAAGAGGAAATATCTTAAGTAATTGTGAGTGACTCTCTTCTTCTTTCAAACTAAACTTTGTTGAAACATACTTACGTGATATGGTTTTGTGATAACTAATTTCATGAAACGCATGATGTTTGATCATATCATCTAAAAGACATGTTTTACCTGATTGTTTTACTACATTGAAAGGCATGTAGCAAGATGTAGTTTTATCAAGAACATTTTGTTTCTTATCAAAGGTTTCATATGAATGATTTACTCAACTGATCGATAAAATGTTTAAGAGGAGGCTCAGTGCTTATCTCCTTGAGAAGGCTCGTGAATTTCCCCGGGACCCAGTACTCAAGGACATGAGAAGGTACATGGGCAACCCATCATAGTCCTATGTGCACATAGAGGTTAGACTGGCTAGTGCATCTAGCTTGCTCTGCTTGAAGCCAGGGATGATTTCGACGTTGAGAGCGTTGAGCTTTGCTCCGCCTCAACTAAGGGAAAAGATTGAAAAACCAAACGGTTTTCTATATAATTATTCTGGAAAATGATTCTGTGGATTTAGAACGGATTTACGTGATTGACAAAGATTTGTGGAAATCTGTTTCTGTTGAATTAACGTGTTAAATCCTTATTTTAATGCGTATTACTGTAACATGTCTGTTATCGAATAAAAGATAGTTTTACAAAACTTGTCACTCACGGGGCTTTAGCTCAAGTCTTCCCATGTTTTCTAATTTTGCAGGTAGCAAGCGAGTTCGAGGTGCTATGCCTACGTCAAACCTCGTCTGGGCCGTCTTTGGTAAAAGGAATAGTTGGTCAGTGAACCTTACAGAGGAGTCAAGGTTGCTGACTTCACATCTTCTTTCGGGTTATGGAGGATAATCCGGGAGAGGGGTGTGACAATTAAGAACCTTTATCAACAATCTTTACTGTTATTCAACTATTTTAGGTATTTTCAAACGATAGTCTAGCATGCATAATCTAATTTAAACATACTTTTCAAAGCAAGATTTAAATCATAGAATCATCCAAATGTCAATCAAACATTCAAAAGCATAAAGAACAATCATGCTAGAAAGCATAAATGTAAATTAACATTCAAGAAGCAAAGTGTTCAACAATTTAAACCTAAGAATTCATCTACCCCTACAACTGTGAAAAGCTTAGCCTAGCATGACTTCCATAGACAAAACTAACATTAGAATAAGATACAGCAAATAAACCAAGAATAAAGAAAGGGAAGAAAAGTTATTCGACTTCCAAGCTTGTTTCCAGGATGGATTTGGCCTTCCGACAATCCTCGGATCTTCCGGCATCATGGACTCTTCATATCTTGCACTAAACCCTCACTTTAGGTCTTTAATTCTCCAATTCTTGATGATTAGGGTTGCTGAAAACCCTTGAATGTATACAAGTGGCCGCCCTAATTATTTTCCAAATTTGAAAATTCTACAAAAAAAAAAAAGGAAAGTTAGGGTCGGTGCGCTCTTAGAGAGCGCAACGATGCTATCCATCATAAAAGGGGTAGCGTAGCGATGCTCTTGGGTAGCGTTGATAACTTGTAGAAATACAAGTTATTATATGTCTTTTTCCTAGAAAAATAGAGTTTAAACCGACAATCATGCGGTAGTTGATGTTAAATTCTATTGATAAATCTCCCTATGCGTTCTACTCTTGTAAATTGATGAAGATAATTATTTTATAGCTTTTTGAGCCTAAAATGTCACACCCCATCCCAGATGCACTCTATACCTAGGATTGAGCGTGATATTGTTCTCCTTAAATACATATTGAAAATAGATACCAGATGAATCTCAATTCAAAACAACATTTCTATTGCAATATTAGGAAAACATGCAATCTCTCAACAAGTATTTTCTGCATATATATATAAGATACAACACATCTCCCCTTCACTTCTAAGAAACATGCACATTACAAGACATATGTACAAACTAAATATTTACAACTATCCCAGAGGTTTGCTTCTAGATAGGCCCAGACGAGATTCTTCTGTAGGCTAGGCGTCCCGGACACGCTCGCTACCTGAAACGACAAACAACAACAAACTGAATGAGCAAAAAGCCCAGTGAGTGACTAAATCTATTCAACTATCACTAACAAATATGAGCTAGCTTATCCATTAGTAACCATTACGTATCACATCTCAGAGAGTTACTAAGGTTCTCCTTCCAAATTACACATATAAATGTCAAATCCTCATGTCACACAGATTTGCAACTATCTAGTGCCTTCACATTCTGTCCCTCAGCACTTATTCGATTATGTTTACATTACCATGTGCCTTCACATGAAGTCCCTCAGCACTGGTAACCAATTCTATCTTCGCTCAAGTGCCTTCACTCATGGTCCCTCAGCACGAGCTAGTATGTGATAGGTTACTACATGCTTTCACTCATAGTCCCTCAGCATTGTAATCCATTCCTCATAGCTATTCAAGTGCTTTCACACAAAGTCCCTCAGCACTTAACTTCATGCTCACTTACATATAGGCTTTCACCATAAGGTTCCTCAGCCATTATTATAGTTAGACATTAGCATTAGTACCCTTTTAACTTGCTAACACATCACATTCACAATGGATACTGCAAAGGATCACATTTCCTCATCAAATAAGTATACTAAGTTAATCACAAGATATAATAAAAGGTCACTCACGATTTGTCTCAGCTCTAAGTGGATTATAAGCCTCCCCGAGCTCTTCCTGGCCTGAAAATACATTTTCCTCATGTTTAGTTTTCATAATCTTCCTTTTCCTTTAACACACATTAATAGCATTATTCTTTAGACAATTAAAAGCTGCCAGCGAGATTCATCACATACTACTGTACTAGCGACACTGAGTTAGATGTAACTAGCGAGACTACCTTAGGATTGACACCCAGCGATATTCTAGCGAGAATCGTGAGACGCAAAGCCCCTCTTGCGTTACAGCGATACTTGCTTCGCTGCCTTGTCTCTCGCTCTCTCAGCGATACTACTGCTATAACAGAACCACTTCCTTCTTCCTTTCTTCTTCCTTCTTCAACCTACTAAACATCACATTTTGATCAATTCCAGAACTTACCTCCTTCTACAAACTTGTTAAGGTGTAAGTTCTTCATCTTACCTCCAAATTTCATGAAGAGCATCCTCTTCGTTTAGGGTATATCCTTCAACAACCTCGAGTTACCCCTAATTGTCCAGAAAATTCAGCGTTAATCTCTTCTATCTGAGTTTGACACACAATAATACAATTTCAGCTCAAATATCCTTCATGAAACTTGCTAAAAATCGAGTTAACTTACTAACCTCAAAAGTTCCAGCCCTAACCACCGTTTCTTCAGTTTGTTCTTCCTCCAAAACCGAGCGTCACTCTGAGGAAGTAACACCAGCTAAGTCTTCTGCCCAACTCAAGTTTCTTCCATGGTTACGATGAGATTTCCACTCCAAATCAGCGTGAACATCTTCTTCTACCTCCTTCCGATGTTTAGCTTTAGAATGAACCCAACTCGAGCTCTGAAATGCAATCAGAACAATTGAATTCTCGATCCACTTATATATATACCACCGACTTAATCTCCATTTCAACACTACACTACACTACAATCTGTTCAACGTATACCTTCTATATTTAGCTTCGGCAACACATAGCCTCTGATGGTGTTACTTTTCAAAATTCTCCTGCCAGATGGTTAACAAACGCATTACTCTCTCTCGGCCAACCTTCTTTGTCCAACGCGTACTCACTTTCGACGCATGGTAGCATTCACCGCATAATGGCCTCATCGCAAATCAGCTCCCAGCTCCTCGTGGCCGTTAACTTCCAACGCCTCGCTGCCTTCAATGCGTTTGTCGCAAGATAATCTTCGGTACAAGGTGGTTCTCCACGCCTTATGTCCTCAACGCGTCGTGGCTTCAACGCCTAACAGTCTTCCTTCACCTTTGCGTTTACGCCAAAACTGTTTCCATCAAAGCATGTTGCCACCAAAGCATAGCTGATACTTAGTCATTTTTCCGCCCCAATCACAGTCCAGCCAACTACTCCTACCCAATCGTCCATCTCTCGGCCCCTTCTTACCTTGCGTTCTCACAAGATTAGGTACAGGGCTTACAATTACCACCTCCTTACAAAGATTTCGTCCCCGAAATCAGTAGACATCATACTCTTACTTAAATAAACTTGGATATTGCTTCATCATTTGCTCCTTCAGCTCCCACATTGCTTCTTCTATCTCGTGATTTCTCCATAATACTTTAACTAATGGTATCACTTTGTTTCTTAAAACCTGTTTGTTGGGTTGTATGTCCTAAAACTCGTAGTTTTTGTAAATAGGTGACTTTTAGTACATATGAAGTTATTCAAGTGAATTAATTATTTATCAACTCTAAATCAATTAAACTACGAACCCTTGGCTACTATCATGAGTACTTGGACTTTATGTGGAGACATAAACAAGATCAAGTTCAAGTAAGTAGCCTCAATAGTGTATAGTACATGGATTAGGTTGGGTACCTCTTCCTGGAGACACTATTGAATACGACCCGCTTCATGATTGTTACAAATGTTGTAAAGTGTCATAAATGAAGTGATTCTGATTTGATCATGTAGAGACATGTGAGCGGGGGTATTCTACATAATGAGATTGTGTAAGACTGACCCTGAAATAATTACTATTACGTATTAACACCGTTTACGATTAACACTGATTAATTTCACTTATCGATGACCTAGATAACTTGATCTGAATCTTGAGCTATCTATGAACTCCTATTTATTCAGAATTATCCCTTGATCTACATAGGTAAGAGTAAGCTCAATAGCGCTACTCAACATTCCTCCTATTTCAGGGATAAGACTGGGTAGATAGTTGGGAACATAGAATTTGCAAAACGGAATTTACTCCTACCCAACTTAGGGATAGAAGAGAGGTTGTTCTCTTAAGTGTTGTTCCCAGGACTTGAACAAGGGGCCCTATCCTCTCACTGGCCCGAGAGAGAATGGATTTAGTGATTAGATCCTAAATTAATTGTTCATTAGAGGGACAATGGTACTTAAGGAGAAAAGATGTAACTCAGAGGTAAATCGGTATTTGACCTAGCTGAAGTTATGAACAACCTGTGAAGGATTGACTTATCGATGACGGTTATATCAAATGGACACAAATCTATCTACAGTGAGGAGAGTGCAATTACGGGCTTTAGTGGAGTGTCCCGTTAGTTAACGAATGTTGGTTAACTAGGTTAAAGAGTTTGGCCGGTTAATCTCGAATCGTTGGAGCTCATGATCTGTAGGTCCATTAGGTCCCTCTACTAGCTCATAAATGGACTAAAATCTTAGATAATGTGGTGAATAAGTTTGAATCGTTCAAATCTTGGCTTAAGGAATGAAAGTTAGATATATACGATATATCGGCGTTTAATTACGAATTAAACGTACAAATAGAGTTAATTATAATATTTAAATTATATTTAAATATTAATCATATGAATAGGGATTCATATCGATTTTTTTTTAGAAAAATCAGGACAAGTGGGAAAAATAATATTATTTTATTATTTAATATTAAAATAATAATATTTAATTAATTAAATATTAAATTATTTTTATTTAATTATTTAATTATCTTTTTGAAATTAAAAATCAATTTTAATTCAATTTTGGAAATTCATTGAAAATTGATTTTAAAATTGATTTTTGAAGATTGGATTTTCCCACTAACTAAGTTAGGAGCTTGGTTGTCTTCTTCACAATTAACCAACAAATTAACCATTTTGTGTTGTCAAATTTTGATGCAATTGGATTGCATGTTATTCTTTAATAAATAGAGATGATTTTGACATAAAAAAGGGTTAAGAATTTTGTGAAATTAAGGGTTAATTTTGCAAAATTCTATCCATTGTTCATCTTCTTCCCAACCTTCATTCTTTCTCAAACTCACCACAAATTTGGATCCCACCATCCAATCTAAGCCTAAAGAATAGTAGAGAAGACTCTTGTGGTGGTCTACAACCAAGTGGTGCTGAAATTCATCAAGAATTGAAGGAGAATTTGGAGCTTCAAGGGTAAGTGTTCTTGAAACTTTGGTTTTTTCTTCTTAATTGCATGTTTAATCCTCTAAATTGAGCATCTTAGAGTGAAAATTGATCAAATTAACTTCTGCTGCATGCTCATTAATCCATCACTGTTCTTTCTCATCTATTATCTGTACAGGCTTTTCTTCATAACTCAAATCTTCGTTGAGCTCCACTGGTTGCGTTGATAGCACATGAGTAGCATCAGGGGTATATTTCCTCAACACAGATACATGGAATACATTATGTATCCTGGACATTTCAGCAGGTAAAGCTAGTCTATAAGCCACTGGCCCAACTCTTTCTAATATCTCATGGGGCCCAATATATCTGGGACTCAATTTTCCTTTCTTACCAAATCTCATAATTCCCTTCCACGGTGATAACTTCAAAAACACTTTATCTCCAATCTCAAATTCAACATCTTTTCTTCTGTTGTCCGCATAGACGATCCCTGGCTACTCTAAGACTGGCTTTAATCAATTCTACCTTTTCTGTCGTAGCCTGCACAATTTCTGGTCCAATTAATTTCCTTTCACCCACCTCTCCCCAATAAACTGGGGTTCTGCACGGTCTACCATAAAGGGCCTCATATGGAGCCATTCCAATACTCGCTTGATAACTATTATTTTATGCAAATTCCATCAAAGGTAGATGCACATCACAGTTACCGTGAAATTGTAACGCACAGGTTCTCAGCATATCTTCCAAAGTCTGAATGGTCCGCTCAGATTGCCCGTCGGTCTGAGGGTGAAACGCAGTACTGAATTGTAGCTTGGTTCCTAATGCGTTTTGCAAACTAAATTTGGAAGTAAATCTAGGATCTCTATTTGATGTCACCGTTACAGGTACGCCAAACTGACTCACAATTCTGTCCACATAAAGTTGTGCTAACCTGTCTAAGGTGTAGGTCGTTTTAACTGGTAAAAATCGTGCCGTTTTTGTTAACCTGTCAACGATCACCCAGATTCCATTAGCATCTGCTGATGTCCTCGGTAATCCAAACAGAAAGTCCATAGTAACATGCTCCCATTTCCACTCGGGAATAGGGAGTGGGTTCAATAACCCTGCTGGCCTTTGTCGTTCAGGCTTAACCTGTGGACGCGTTGACAACTCTTCAACGCAGGTTGATGTGTTAGCAACCTATGGATGCGTTGGCATACTTAAACGCATGAACCCAAAGTTATTCGTGGAAGTGTATCAACAAGGCAGCGGAAAATCAGATAGACGCACGACATCAATTGCACCATCAATCACGTAGATTTGCCACTGATTACGAACACAACCTCTATAAAAAGGTAGACCTGCAAGTTGAAAAATGTTGTTGATTCTCGAAAGAATTCCTAAGTGACAGCAGAGTTCTCTCCTGAAGACAACCGGAGACGAATAGCTCGAGAGAGAAGAGTCTTCCCTCTGCCTGACCACTTCACAGCAAAACTTTACGCTTCCATTCCGGCGACTCAAGACATTGAAACGCCTTCCTGCTTTCTATCTTTTTCTAGCTTTGATTTTAGATTTGTTATCAAGACATTGTACTGTCTAAAATTGTATTTCGTTCATTAATCTACAATTCTCCCATGTCTATCCATTTCTCTATACTTTCCGCTTATTACTTTGAATCCATGAGTAACTAATCTTTCAAGGGTCACGGGTTACATTAGCATCTAAATAAGAACCATAGTGTAACTATTTCATTTTGTCAATTGTAATCTTAATCTGATGCTTATGTCCATCTAGCTAATCGATATACGTAGTAATAATCAGAATGCTCGAGAGAGTAAGTGATTGTGGAAGTCAATTGACAACACTAAGAAGTGTTACCTAGACATATGAATAACCTTGGTACTTAACAGTCTCCTATGTGGTATAGACATATAACGCATAGCGGTTGACAACCGGGAGAAGAGTCGCAAGTATGAATAGACTATCACTATGCGTTTCTGATTTTAGATGTTAACCAACCTGAACCCTGTTTTTACCCATTCATTTAATCCACTTAGCTGAACTTGCTGTGTCGCATACCTTACCATCCACCACCTTTTAATCTAGTGTACATGTTATCACTTTCTTTAGTTAAATGCATAGTCGCTTTCTTTAGTTAGGCTCATCTCTTGTTAAATATTTTTTGGTTACCACTCCAACTCAATTAATCCAATGAATTTTAGAATCAGCATAGTCCCTGTGTTTGACCTCGGACTCACCGAGAAAACCTCATTTTTTGCTTATACTTGGGTAAAGGACAGGAAAACTTGACAGATCACTAACGCATAATATTAAGCATGTTAAACGCATAATATGTTGAACGCATGATAGTAAGCTTAATAATAGATAAACGCAACAACAAGTTTTTGCACTTTAGCATGTCAAACGCAACAAGTTTTTGGCGCCGTTGCCGAGGACTTTAGATCTGTAACAAGCGTCGTGACACTGTCCGACATTGTTGCCTGGTTTCAAGTGTAGTGGGACAGCACAACGACACTCTCGACTGCACTGCCCTGTTTTCTTGGGTTTTTCTACATTAAATCTTATAAAAAAAACATCCCTAAATCAAAGACAACAAAAGCACATTTAAGGTGTATTTTAGTACCACTTGAACAGGACTTACCCAAGAACTATTAGAGATAGCCCAAATAATTCCTGCATTCAAAAGCTTGAGTAGTTCTTTCTTAACTAACTCCTTCATAACGAGGTTAATTCTCCTTTGGTGTTCCACTAAATGAGTAAAGGTATCGTCCATCAAGATTTTGGGCATACAAACTGATAGACTAATACCTTTAAGATCCTCAATAGACCAACCAATAATAGACGTGCTCCCGCAAGACTCTCAACAACTTCTCTTCCTCAATAGAATTTAAATCAGAAGATACAATGACAGAGGAAGAAGAAGCATCATCAAAGAATGCATATTTCAAATGATGAGGTAATGGTTTTAATTCTAAAGTAGGTTTTTTAGCATTCACACCATTCACATCATGCAAAGGCATAATAGGCATGAGTTTATAGATTTTTCTACATACTTGTATACTATCTAACCATTTAACATACAAAAGAATGTCATCAGTGTTGGGTTTTATGCCCTAAAACTCGTAGATAGTAAATGTAATAATTTGATCGTAATTAAATCATTAATAAAGAGTTATTGATGTGTCACTTCAATAAGCATTATTGATTATTTTTCTTTATTTTGTCTTAATAATCTTGAATCCAATAAACTAACATCCTAGGCTATTTTATGAGTCTTGAACTGTATGTGGGGACATATGGAGATCAATGTTCAAGATACAGTCTAAAGGGTCTATAGTATAGGGATAAGGTTGGGTACTTTATCTTGGAGACACTATTGATACAACCCACTTTGTATTTGATATAAACGCAATGATTTAACGTGTTCGTGTAGGTGACATGCGAGTGGGGGTATCCTATACAATGAGTTTGCATAAGATCGAACCACGAAATAGTAATCACTAGATGTAACTTTGTTGACTAGTTAGGTTTCTATTTCAATTGGATGACCTAGGCAACTTAGTCTTAATCCTGAGTATATTATGAACTCTTGTTCACGAGGGATTGTCCTTTGATTTATATGGGTGAGAGTGGCCATTTGCCGACTCAATATGCCTACCATCTTGGGGACAAGACCGAGTGGGGAGCTGGGGACATAATTATACAAGATGGAGTTCACTCATTCCCATTTGTAGGGTAAGTAGATAAGTATTCCCTTAAGTGGTGTCTGCAGGACTTGAACAAAGGGCTCTACCCTCTCACTGGCCCGAGAGGGGTTTCTGTTTAATGGTTGGACCATAAACAAGTTGTTCATTAAAGAAGCATTGGTACTTAAGGATATAGAAGTAACCTAGGGGTAAAACGGTAATTTGACCCATCTGGTGTTACGAACACTTGTGAAGGACTAATTTGCTATTATTGGTCCATATCTATGGACACAGAAATACATCTGCAGTTAGAAAAGTGCAGTTGTGGGTCTTTAGTGGAGTGTACCCACAGTTAACGAATATTGATCAATATAGTTAATGAGTTTAGCCGATTAATCTCTTATCATTGTAGCTTCTGATCTATAAGACCATAAAGTCCCCTTGCTAGCTCACTACGGACCAACAAGGATTAAATATGTTGAAGAAAAAATTGAAATGTTCAAATTTATTAGGGAAAATATTAATTGTATTTGATACAATTAATTGCATGATTTCTTATATATCTATATCTTTACCTAGGAGTGAGTGTTACCTAGTCTGTATTCTGTTAAACACTGTTATATATGCATTTCTATATCATAACAAGCTGGCAAAATGCTTAGCCTTTACAATAGTTATGCAAAAATTTCCTGATAAGATAACATCATAAGTAAGATTTAAAAGGCTATGTTTAAAGTTTACAAGTATGCCTGGTGATCCTCACAAATGCTACTCAAAATAAGTACAATTTCTACAAGGGATGGGGTTTACAAGTTCCTAATTACAAAATTCTAATTTGGCTCAGACGATTCTTGATGGTCACGCTACCTAGAATGAAAACATCAGAGAAACAAGAATCTATGAGCTACAATGCTCAGTGAGTGACTAACTAAAGTATAAACTCAATAAAGACATAACTACAATCATTTGTATGAACTGCTTGATCATGCTTCATATCATGCTTCATAAACTTGTAAATAACTATCATTACGTAAATGGATATCTTTTCATTGAACCTTTGTTGAGGCGGAGCGAACTCAACGCACCCAACGTCAATAAGCCTTAGCTGTGTGGAGTAATCTCAACACATCAGCGTCAGATGCCTTTTATTCTGCTTATAAACCTGTCTGATCTCGGGCTGCCCGTGTACCTTCTCATGTCCTTCGGTACTAGGGTCCCAGGGAAATACTCAATCATCGTCTTTATATCCTTTGGTGAGAGATTCATATAAATACTAGGGCTGCCCATATGCCTTCACATGTCCTTCAGCATTGGGTCCCAATAGAATCTTTCTAAAGCACTAACTTGCACATCACATTTATCATAATTTAACAATAATCATAATATCTCAGACTTCATAAAATAATAGGGCTGCCCATATGCCTTCACCTGTCCTTCAGCATTGGGTCCCATTTGAATCTTTCTAGTGCACAAACATGCACAATACATTTATCATAAATTAACTATAATCATGATATCTCAGAATTCTCAGAACATTCATCTAGCAACTAGCTTGGTAAAACTTAGAAAATTATCTGATACATTATCAAGCTCTATCTCACATATAAGATATGTGCTAGTTTCATACATAGAAGTACACTTCAACTCATGCTTCAAAAATATTATTAAGCATATAGAAAATAGTATTCAAGTTAAGCTTATTTCAAACCATAAAGTCACTCATGACTTATTCCGGGCTCCGAGCGGGTTATACGCTTTCCCTAGCTCCTCTTGACTTGTAAACACACCTTTTTCGTGTTAGACATTTCTAATATTTCTCTTTATATTCTCTACGTTTGCTTAATATCTCAAACATGGGTTTTCATCACTAGTCCTTCTCTTGTTTACAACTTACAATAATGAGCGAGATTCACAAGTATCAACGAGATTATTAGATTAAACTACTCATAACCATGCGGCATCAGCGATACCCAGCTTCGCGAGACTAGCGATATTACCTTAACAAGCGATACTCAGCGAGAGTCAGCGAGAGTTGTGAGACGCAAGGCCCCTTTGCGTTACCAGCGGCACTTGTCTCGCTGATCACCCTCCAACTCTTTAGCGATACTTCTGTCGTAGCAACCCCCCGATGGTTAGTGCTTTCTTCTTTCTTTTCTAACCCGTTCTCAAAACTGCTAAACATCGAAATCCAGCCAAAATCAGAACTTTCTCTCTTCTACAAACTTGTAAAGAAGTGAGCTTTCTAACTTACCTTGAGATTCCAAACCCTAACTTTTCTTCGTTTGAGAACTATCCTCGAATAACTCCAGCTGCCTCGAATCAACTAGCAGCTCATGTAGTAGCTCAACTCCGAATGCTTCTTCCTAAAATTTAACATACTCTTGCTCAAATTTGGCTTAAACATCCTTTACAGGAGTTGCTAAGAATTAACTCACTCACCTTTAAAATTTTCGCCCTAGCTTCGACTTCCCCAGCTCACTTTTCTTGAAACACCGAATGATGTCTAGATTATCATCAACAGTCAAGCTTCTGGTTCCAACTTCAGTTTCACCATGGAAGTGATTTGGTTCCTACTTAACATCGACATAAACAGTTTCTTCCACCTATTCTCGTTGTTCTTTTCTGAAAAGGGGTAAATCTGGGTTTGAAATATGTTTAAAAGTGTTTATTTACTCGGCGTACTTACTTATATATATAACACCGACTCACCAGTACGGCCACCACCTTCTTACTTAGGTTGGCCGACGCAACCTTCCGTGCAAAGCTTCAACAACGCATAGCTTAAACTTGTTGTTTTACAATTGTTCAACACCCAGTTGCCGGATAGTCGATTAACGCATGATCCTCTCGGCCACTCTTCTAATGTACCAATACATACCAACCTTCAATGTATACTGGCTTCCAACGCGTCGTGGCCTTCAACGTCTCGTGGCCGTCAACGCCTGACGGCCTTCAACGCCTGGCGGCCTTTAACGCCTAGTGGCCTTCAACTACCCGACATTAAAGTCTCAAATGCATACTTCTATGCGTTTGTTTCTTACTGCATAATACCATGCGTCTGCCTTAATTACATACCATCATGCGTTTTACCTTTATCATGCGTTTCCTTCGTCTCTACCATGCGTCCAACATGGTTTTCCACTACGTATGCGTCCAACTTCACTTACCTCTCAGCTATTCTTTTTAACCCTACCCATCACTTGATGAGGTTTCCTTTCTTTCCATAGGTCTTACTTCTAAGCTTAAAATCATGGTTGCGTTCTCCTGATCTGTTTATCTTACACAGTAGAATTCTCAACTTCAAGAATTACTTTGATTCCAAGATTCTGAATTCACTCAACGCAACCTTTCTATCAAATCCTTCTAATTCAAATTTCATCTACGGCCTATGTAAACTAATACTTGAGTACAACCGCTCTTGTCCTACTTCTTTCCTTTATAGGCTCTTCCACGAAATGGTCTTAGAAAGAGGGTGTGACACAAAGAATGTTAAAGAGGCCCTTGAAGAGGAATTTTGGGTCAATGCCATGCAAGAAGAATTGGAACAATTCAAAAGAAATAAAGTGTGGTTTCTTGTGCTTCTCCCCGAAGCATCCAATGTCATTGGCACAAAGTGGATCTTCAAAAACAAGTATGATGAGAAAGGTAACATTATAAGAAATAAGGCTAGGTTGGTTGCTTAGGGGTATACTCAAGTAGAAGGAGTAGACTTTGATGAGACATTTGCTCCGGTTGCTAGGCTGGAGGCTATTAGGCTGTTACTTAGAATTTCATGCTCCCTGAAGTTTAAACTGTATCAAAGTATGACAAAAGTGCTTTTTTAAATGAATACTTGAATGTGGAAGTTTATGTAGAACAACCCAAGGGTTTTATTGATCCAGAAAGACCACATTATGTGTATTGGCTTAATAAAGCCTTGTATGGTCTTAAACAAGCCCCTAGGGCTTGGTATGAACGACTAACTAAATTCCTTGAACAACATGGTTATAATCGTGAGGGTCTTGATGGGACCTTGTTTATGAAAATATCTGAAAATTTGTTTGTAATTTTTCATATCTACGTCGATGATATTGTTTTTGGAGGGATGTCAGAAGAATTGCTAAGCCAATTTGTTAAATAGATGCAGGAGGATTTGAAATGAGTATGGTTGGTGATCTGTCTTACTTTCTAAGGTTTCAGATCAAGCAGTTGAATGAAGGGGTGCATGTCAGGTCTCGCGCTTCTGGGTCGAAACAAAATAGGATGGATGAAACTAGGAGTTATATTGATAAAAACTCGTTACATGAAAATTCCCTGAATTCATCCACTCTGAAACTGCTATTACTGAGAATGTGTCATCGAAAAATCCATCTAAATTCACTGAAGCTATGTTCGATGTTTGCACTCCTAAAATTATTACTGAAACCCTTGTTTCTGTGCCTAATGTTGTCACCAAAAGCAATGTTGAGAATCTCAGTTCTCCTACTAAAAATGTGAAGAATTCAGTCTCTGTTTCCTACAAATCTAATGTTGATCGATATGTGAAGCGAAGTAGTTCTGCGTGTATTGATCCTCAAGTTAGTGCAGCGAATAGTCCGTCCCCTATTGTGAAGAATTTGTTTCCAGTCAGTGGTACTCATGATGAGCAAGAAACAACTCAAAGGCTGGCTCTGTGTCCCTAGGGTCTTCAAGTACTTAGTCAGAGAAAATGCCTTTTGATAAAGATGGTGAGTGGGGCCTGTTAAGTTGTTTTGAGGAAGAAACTTCTGTCACCACCAAAGTAACAAGAAGTTCTGTCAAACGAATACCAAGACTACTTCTGTGAGTAATGTGGCTGTCGTTCCTTTGGACGGGGTATCCTTTCACTCTGAAGAGGGTGCCAATCTTTAGAAATATGTGGTGAAACACAAAATTGTTGATGAGAAGGAACTGTCTCCAAGCACCCAAGAGTGTTTAGACCTTGTGGATCTTTTGCTAGAAGCACAACTTGATAAAACTATACTGTGTTTAGGTCTTTTCTATCCACAATTGCTTTGTGAATTTATTGTGAACTTGTCCTCTAACTTTGAGAATCCTTCCACTCCTGATTTTCAGAAAGTTCATGTGAGAAGACATCAGTTTACTTTCTCTACAGCCATCATAAATCAATACTATTTAGTATGAAATACACTATTTTTCATCGTATTGGAATCACAAACTGGTGTCCATCCTCTCATAGATTTGGTCTCACCATTATGCTTGCTACTTTGCTTATTCAAATTGGTACTAAATCTCCCTTCAACTATGGAGCATTTGTTCTAAACCAAATAAAACGTCACATTGGGTCTCAAGCTCTCAAACTCCCTATCTGCTATCCAAGGGTAATTTGTGGTATTCTGCTTTCTCAAAAGCTGGATATCTTGTTGCTGGCTAACGCTCTAAGCCCTGCTCCTAGCATGTTCAATATCCATCCTCGTCTGTTAAAGAGCCATCATGTTGCAGACATCAAGATTTCCTCCTCAATGCTGCATCTAGATGCTTCCAATCAAGAGTTGATGAAATCTTCATCTGGGAGTGGCATGTTATAGTTGTTGTCCAGTGAGACGAAAGACATTGATCAACTGATTCAACGTCTCTCGGTAAGGAAAGCAGAGGTAGGTGAAACCCTTCAAGTGATGAAAGCAGTGTTATCGAATTTTGATGCCAGTTTTTCGCAGTGACCAGAGTAATTTTTTTTTTTTTTTTTTTTTGTCAGGAAGGGTTGTAGTGGCAGAAAGGGGGAGTATTGGCAAAGTAATCTTTTTGTGTTGGTTATCTTGTTGAACTGTTCTCTGCGGTCGTGTTTATTGCTTCTATCTGTTTTGTTCTGTCATATCAGATGTTAAAACATTTCTATTATTATCTAAGTTTTTGCTGTATGAGCCCTCAGTGAGGTTGGTAGATTCTACTTTAAAAAATTCTCGGCCAAAGGGGGAGTTTTTTGGAGAGTTTGTGTTGGCTCTCGTTTCTTTTCCCTTTCTTTTTCTTTTTTTTTTTTTTTTGCTCTAAGGGTGGTGAATTGGCTTTCTCGTGATTTTTCTTAACATCCGTAATTACGGTTGAGTGCTATCTGAGTTTTTTCTTTTTTCCTTGTAAGGCATGATAAGCACTTGGAAAGTGCTTTCTATTCTCTCAAATTAAGGGAGTTTATATTAGATATCACTTGTTTGCTAGTGATTTTCAGGTTAAAACGAGGAAAATTAGAAGAAACGACTAAAAGATCAAAATCGAACAAGAATACGGCGAAAAAGAGTTGAAAAACCAAAAAGGGCAAATTTTGGGATAGCGCTGCGGCGCTGAAACATCAACGCATAGTTCTGGACGTAGAGTAGCATTGCGGCGCCGGGATGGCGCTGCCTCGACTCATCCTTGTTGAACGCATGACAGCGTCGCGGCGCTTGGACGGCGCTGCCGCGGCGCTAAAACCCGAGAGCAAACTTTTTCGGATGCAGCCCTAGCGCCACGGCGCCAGCTTTTCTTAAATGAAAATTTTGTATTTTTGGAAAATTTTTGGGCAGCCAAACTCTATAAATTTGAGGGTTTCCAGCAGTCCAATTCATCAAGAAAAATCAAGGCAAAGCAAGGAAGTTGCAGACCTAAAGAGATACAAAAAGGAGAGAATTAAGTGAGAGTTCAAAGAGTGAGTTAGTTGCAAGGAAGAGGAAAAGAGTTCAAGATAGTCTTGGTGCCCTTCGAAGTCCGACGTGAGAGCCAAGGAGATCGTGACGGTGCTACCTCAATCAAGAGTCTCTTTTCAGTAGAGTTTCCCTTTCTTTACACTCTTTCTTTGTTTATTTTGCTTAACATGTTGCTTCAAGCTATGAGTGGCTAAACTCTGTAGTTTTAGGGTTTTGATGAATTGTTTATGAATTCATGTTAGTTTTGTAGACTCATGGTTTTGTTGGAATGATTATGCTTTTCATTGTTATTCTGTTTAATTCTTGTGGATTGGCCATCTTCACATGTTAGGTTAGATGTATGATTGAGAGATTGTATGTTTAACTTGATCTATAACAATGAATTATTGTTAATCTATCACGAGAGTAGTTAGGTTGACAATAAAAGTTGCTAAAGACTATTTTTAATGCCATGTAATTTTGTATTGGTTTTAAGAGATTAATAATCAATCGAGTTGCATGAGAAAGGGTTGTTTTTTAGAGAAAATAACTTAGAATTAAGTTTCTAGACTTAGGCATATGAATTACAATAAAATCCATGAAATCTATAATATTGCATGATGAAATAAACAAGGATTCATTACCCTAGAACTCTCTTTGACTCTTGTGGTTCTCCCTTTGATACTTTCCTTGTTTGATTTTTCTTTTTCCCAAATTTGAAATATTGAATTTCAGTCCTCAAATAAAATTGACTCAATTCTAGAATAGCTAAGTAATTTTAACCTTCCCAATTGGATCTCCAGTGGAACGATATTCGGACTTAACCGTTTTATATTATAACTTGACCCGTACACTTGCGGTTAACACTAAAAGTGTGCATCAAGTTTTTGGCGTCGTTGCCGGGGATCCAAAGAACGGTTTTTGTTATTTAATATTCATTAGAATTGATAGATCTTAATTTGAGGTGTATATTATATGACCGTTTTTATATTTGCTATTTTTATTTTATATTATTTCCTTTTTTATTTTATTTTACTTTATTTTTTTATTTCCTTTTTTTCTTATTTTATTTTATTTTATTTTATTATTTTTTCGGTTTATGCCTCGTGATAATACTAACCTCCTCCCTCTTGATCCCGAGATTGATAGAACTTATAGACGAAATCTAAGGGCTCTACTCAATCAAACTACGGAGATGGCGGAAGAGATACCCAAGGCAATTCGAGACTACTTCCAACCCACGTTACCGGCGAGTCAACTCGGAATAATGAATGTGCCTATCAATGTCAACAATTTTGAGTTGAAACCGGGATTGATCCAAATGGCTAGAGAGCTAGCCTTTAGAGGAAGAACCAATGAAGATCCTCACAAGCACTTACGATCCTTCTTGGAGATATGTGGAAAGGTAAAGATGAATGGCGTTTCTAATGATGCTATTAAACTAGACTTTTTCCTTCTCTTTACAGGATCGTGCAAAGGATTGGTTGGAAACCATACCTCCGGATAGCATTACAACATGGGTGGTCTTAGCTCAAGCCTTTTTGAATAAATATTTTCCACCGGCCAAATCCCAAAGACTAAGGACGGAGATTGGAACATTCTGCCAACTTGAGGATGAACAATTATATGAGGCTTGGGAAAGGTATAAGGATCTCTTGAGAAGATGCCCTCAACATGGTTACCCGGATTGGTTGCAAATTCAACTCTTCTACAATGGATTGTCAAGCTCAACTAGATCCATCTTAGATGCAACCGCCGGAGGATCAATCTTCTCCAAGAATGCTTAAGAAGCCTACACCATACTAGAAGACTTGGCCACTACATCTTACAATTGGCCATGCGAACGGGCTTCTCCAAACATCCCAAAAGCAGCTGGATTGTATGAGGTGGATGAGGTAAACTCTCTCAAAGCTCAAATGGCTTCCCTTACTAATGCTCTTTCTAAATTAACTGCAGGAGGCCAAGCTCAAACTAATCCACCATCTATAGCCTCTCGCTTTGGCATCGGAGATGGCCACACAAAAGGAGTTGGTACAAGGAGATAATGAAACGGCCAACTATGTTGATAGAGGACATTATAGAAGTCACCAACAACTTCCAACTCACTACCATCCTAGCTTGAGGAACCTTGAAAACTTTTCTTATGCTAACAAGAGGAATGTTTTGCAAGGTCCTCTTGATGTAGGTCCATCACACACCAAAAAGAAGTCCAACTTAGAAGACTTGATGATAGAGTTCATAAAAGAATCAAGAGGAAGGACAACCGCATTGGAAAGCACCGTACAAAGTCATGGTAAGGCCATTCACAACATCGAGGTACAAATAAGCCAAATTGCCACGTCATTCCAAACAATGCAAAAGGGTAAATTTCCTAGTTGTCCCGAGATAAATCCAAAAGAGGAGTGCAAGGCCATGACTTTGTGGAGTGGGAAAAAGCTATCCACTCCCTTGATCATTGATGAGGATGAAGAGCAAGAGGTAGATGACACTATCCAAGAGCCAATTTTAGAAGATGAATCAAAGATCTTAGAAAAGGAGGTAAAGGTAAAAAAGTCAACATCTTCAAGTAAGTCATCTAACCCTCTACCTTTTTTACCTAATACTATGCCATATCCTCAACGTTTTAAAAAGAAAGAAATAGACTCCCAATTTGCTAAATTTCTTGAGTTATTCAAAAAGCTTCATATTAACATCCTATTTGCTAAGGCTTTAGAACAAATGCCCAACTATGCTAAATTCATGAAAGATGTCGTGTCTAAAAAGAAAAAGTTTGGGCAATATGAGATGATTAGCATGACTGAGGAATGTAGTGCTGTGCTGCAAAATAAGCTACCACAAAAGTTGAAAGATCCAGGGAGTTTTACTATACCTTGCACTATTGGGTCTTTAAATGTTACTAGAGCTCTTTGTGATCTTGGTGCTTCTATTAATTTGATGTCTTTATCTGTCTATAGGAAACTCAACATTGGAGAGGTGTAACCTACCACCATCACCCTGCAACTTGCTGATAGATCATTAGCTTATCCTAAAGGTATTGTTGAAGATGTATTAGTTAAAGTTGACAAATTTATCTTCCCTGCAGATTTTGTAGTATTGGACATGGAGGAGGACACTGAGATTCCTATCATACTTGGGAGGCCATTCCTAGCAACTGGAAAGGCTATCATAGATGTCCAACAAGGGAAGTTGACTCTAAGGGTAAATGATGAAAATGTTGTATTTAATATTTATAAGTCCTTGAGTCATCATTATGAGAATAGTCCTTGCCATGCTATAGACATAATTGATCATACTATTTTTAAGCATGTAGAGGTTATGTTGGCTAGTGATCATCTAGAACAAAGCCTAATGGATGTTGAGAATGAAGATACAATTTTTGATGAAGTAGCATTTTATGCTAGGTGGTTAGATAGGTTGCCAATATGTTCTAAAATAGATAGACCTATACCTTTGGCTCCCTTGCATGTTGTGAATAATATTGAGAAGCCTAAGCTTGAATTAAAGGTGTTACCTCCTCATTTAAAATATGCATTTTTAGATGATTTATCTTCTTTACCTGTTATAATATCTTCTTATCTTAATTTTGTGGAAGAAGAAAAATTGTTGAAAGTATTAAGGGATCATAAATCTGCCATTGGTTGGTCTATTGAGGACCTTAAAGGTATTAGTCCATCGGTCTGTATGCACAGAATCTTGATGGAAGATACCTTTAAACCATCAATAGAGCACCAAAGAAGACTTAATCCCACCATGAAGGAGGTAGTTAAGAAAGAAATGCTCAAGCTTTTGAATGCAGGAATCATATATGCCATATCTGACAGTCCATGGGTAAGTCCTGTTCAAGTGGTACCCAAGAAAGGTGGCATGACTGTGGTTAAAAATGAAAAAGATGAAATGATAGCCACTAGAACTGTGACAGGATGACGTGTATGCATTGATTATAGGAAGTTGAATAAAGCCACTACGAAAGATCATTTTCCCCTTCCTTTTATAAATCAAATGCTTTATAGACTTGCAGGTTATTCATTATTGCTTCTTAGATGGATATTCAGGTTATAACCAAATTGTCATTGCTCCTGAGGATCAAGAAAAGACAACATTTACATGTCCTTATGGGACATTTGCCTTTAAGAGAATGTCATTTGGTTTATGCAATGCCCCTGCTACTTTCCAACGTTGTATGATGTCTATTTTTCAGGGGCTCATCGAAGATATAATGAAGGTTTTTATGGATGATTTTTCTGTATTTGGGTCTTTGATGTGGCACTTTTGTGTGTTAACCGCAAGTGTACGAGTCAAGTTATAATATAAAACGGTTAAGTCCGAGTATCGTTTCCACTAGAGATCCAATTGGGAAGGTTTAAGTTATTTAGCTATTCTAGAATTGAATCAATTTTATTTGAGGATTGGAATTCAACTTTTGTTTTTTGGGAAAAAGAAAAATCAAGCAAGAAAATATCAAAGGGAGAATTGCAAGAGTCAAAGAGAGTTATAGGGTTTCAAATCCTTGTTTGTTTCATCATGCAAAATTATGGATTTCATGGATTTAATTCTTATGCCTAAGTCTAGAAACTTAATTCCAAATTATCTTCTCTCAAAGACAACTTTTTCTCATGCAACTTGATTGATAGTTAATCTCTTAAAACCAATACAAAATTACATGGCATTAAAATTAGTCTTTAGCATCTTTCATTGTAAACCTAACTACTCTCGTGATAGATTAACAACGATTCATTGTTATAGATCAAACTAAATATATAATCTCTCGATCATACATCTAATCTAACATGTGAAGGTGGCCAATCTTCAAGAATTAAACACAATAACAATGAAAAGTATATTTATTTGAACAAAACCATGAGTCTACAAAATTATCATGAGTTCACAAACAATTCATCAAAAACCCTAAAACTAAAGAGTTTAGCCACTCATAGTGTAAAGAAACATATTGATCAAACAGAATCAAAGAAAGAGTGTAAAGAATAGGGAAACTCTACTGAAAAGAGGTTCTTGATTGAGGCAGCACCGTCACGAACTCCTTGGCTCTCGTGTCGGACTTCGAAGCGCACCAAAACTATCTCGAACTCTTTTCCTCTTCCTTGCGGCTAACTCACTCTTGGAACTCTAGCTTAATTCTCACCTTTTCGGATCGTTCTCTTGTTCTGCAACTTTCTTGATCTTCTTGATATTTTCTCCCCCCCTTTTGGCTGCTGAAAATCCCTAAATTTATAGAGTTTGGCCGCCCAAAATTTAACCTAAAATACAAAACTTGCGTTTAAATTAACGCTGGCGCCGCGGCGCTAGGGTTGCGACCAAAATTAAGTTGCTCTCGGGTTTTAGCGCCGCGTTGCTGGTCTGCGTCCATGCTGATGCGTTTCAGCCTCAGCGCCGCAGCAGCGCTGCCTTAGCGCCGCGGCGCATCATGCATTTCAAGCAAGGATGTGTTTTTCAGCACTTTTTCTCCATATTCTTGCTTGGTTTTGATCTTTCAGTCGTTTCTTCTAATTTTCCTCGTTTTAACCTGAAAATCACTAGCAAACAAGTGAAATCTAATATAAAACTCCCTTAATTTGAGAGAATAATAAGCACTTTTCAAGTGCTTATCAGTTTTCATTTGATTCTTGTCTTGCTAATCTAACTCGTGTTTTGTAGAGGTGTCAAGATGCTAACCTTGTTCTAAACTGGGATAAGTGTCACTTCATGGTGAAGGAAGGCATCGTCCTGGGGCACAAAGTCTGTCA
Organism: Citrullus mucosospermus; assembly: GCA_030954485.1. Lineage (NCBI taxonomy): Eukaryota > Viridiplantae > Streptophyta > Magnoliopsida > Cucurbitales > Cucurbitaceae > Citrullus > Citrullus mucosospermus. The sequence goes on along the minus strand of CM062061.1, from coordinate 7,739,930 downwards.
AAAGGGATTGGAGGTGGATAGGGCTAAAATAGCTGCCATTGAACAATTGCCACCCCCCAACAATGTGAAAGGAGTCAAAAGCTTCCTAGGGCATGCAGGGTTTTACAGGAGATTTATTAAAGATTTTTCTAAAATTGCTAAACCCTTGAGTAATTTGCTAGAAACGGAAGCTAAGTCTATCTTTGATGATGCATGTCTACTAGCTTTTAATACTTTGAAGGAAAGACTAATTTCTGCACCTATTATTGTTGTACCAGAATGGAGTCAATCTTTCGAGATCATGTGTGATGCTAGTGACTATGCTTTAGGAGCTGTTTTAGGCCAATGTAGAGATAACATGTTTAGGGCAATTTACTATGCCAGTAGGACTCTTGATAATACTCAACAGAAATACACTACTATTGAAAAAGAACTACTAGCTGTTGTGTTTGCCCTTCATAAATTTAGATCATATTTGCTTGGCTCTAAAATAGTGGTGCATACTGACCATGCTGCTTTAAAGTATTTGTTTGTTAAAAATGATTCCAAACCGAGGCTAATGAGGTGGATATTATTATTACAGGAATTTGACTTAGAAATCAAAGACAGGAAAGGATGTGAAAATGTGGTTGCAGACCACTTGTCTAGAATTGAGAATGAGGATGCTAAATCATGGCCCCCAATTGTTGAGATGTTCCCTGATGAACAACTGTATCAAGTAAAAGAAAGTTTGCCTTGGTTTGCTGACATAGTTAACTATCTTGCAGGAGGACATTTGCCACCTGACATGAACTCTCAACAAAAGAAAAGATTCCTGTACAATGTTAAGTCTTACCATTGGGAGGACCCACTTCTCTACAAGGTTTGTGCTGACAATATGATAAGGAAGTGTGTGCCTCAAGAGAAAGTGGTAAGTATTCTAAATGCATGTCATGCCTCCCCCTATGGAGGTCATTTTGGACCCATTAGAACTGCATCCAAGGTACTTCAGTCAGGATTTTATTGGCCATCCCTTTTTAAAGACTGTTATACCTTTGTTAAATCATGTGATAGGTGCCAACATACTGGCAATATTTCTAGACAACATGAGCTTCCAATGAAACCTATCTTGGAAGTGGAGCTCTTTGACGTTTGGGGTATTGACTTTATGGGGCATTTTCCTATTTCTTCTGATGGCTACCTATACATTCTAGTTGCAGTAGATTATGTATCTAAGTGGGTAGAAGCCATAGCCACTAGGACCAATGATGCCCGCACTATTTTAGAATTCTTGTATAAAAATATTTTCACACGTTTTGGTACACCTAGAGCTATTATTAGTGATGAGGGCTCTCACTTTTGCAATAAACTGTTTGAATCCATGATGCAAAAATATAATGTTAATCATAAAATTGCTACAGCTTATCATCCTCAAACTAATGGCCTTGCTGAGTTATCTAATAGGGAAATCAAGCAAGTTTTGGAAAAGACAGTCAAGACCAATAGGAAGGATTGGGCCCTTAAGCTCGATGATGCACTGTGGGCCTACCGCACAGCTTTCAAAACTCCAATTGGTACTTCACCGTACAGGTTGGTGTTTGGAAAGGCTTGTCACTTACCGGTAGAGCTCGAGCATAGAGCTTATTGGGCCATCAAGAAGCTGAACATGGATTTCGAGAAAGCTGGTGAGAAACCCCTCTTAGAACTCAATGAGATGGAGGAGTTCCGTGCTCAAGCGTATGAGAATGCCAAACTTTACAAAGAGCGCACTGCAAGATGGCATGACAAGAAGATCACCCCACGGACCTTCCTTCCTGGACAAAGAGTATTACTTTTTAACTCACGTTTATGCTTGTTTCCAGGAAAGCTTAGGACACGATGGTCGAGACCCTTTATCATTGTCAAGGTATCCCCACACGGAGCTGTGGAACTACAAGGCAACGATGGAACAACCTTCAAAGTGAACGGTCAACAATTGAAGCACTACATCGGTGATGAAGAATGCGGATTTGAGAACCTGGCTTTCATTGCATGATCCATTAGTCCCGTCTAGCTAGAAGACGTTAAACCAAACGCTTATTGGGAGGCAACCAAATTTTATTGCTTTACTTTTCTTTTTATTTTATTTTCAATAAATCTTGGAGTCACTCATATGTTTTATCTCTCAGGAACTTGATTTACCACACAAAGTACTCCTTACACCAAGCCTGTTTGGTGGCTTCCCACGTGCTCCCAGGCTTACTCTTTTCTTGTTAGATGTTCTTTTGCATTAGGGACAATGCATTAATCTAAGTTTGGGGTGTGGAAGGTGTCTTTCGTACTTTTGTGTGTTTTCTTATCCTACTATGCATGCTAGTGAAAGGTTTTAATGATCATATGCACGTCAATTTTTGAAAAAATTTTGAAAATTTTGAAACTTTCAAAGTCATTGGGATGTTGTTTATGTTTGTGTGCCTTGATGTTGATTGCCCATGATGAGATTCGAATTTGCATGATAGATGACTTATTGTGAAAATAGAATAGCACTATCTTGAGTTAAATTAATTTAAGTCCCTCTTAAAATCTCTCATATTCTTGAGCACGTAGCCACTTTAAATTAAAATCTTTAATTGAAAAAAAGATTAAGTTGGGTGTATTTGGTTGTCACTTCGAAAGGCCCCACCGGTTAAAGAGTAGAAATGCATGATAGTTTGTAATATTAGACTAAGGAAAAAGAAAAGAGTATACATGCCTTGAGAAAAGAAAAGTGTACACAAAATATATGAGCATTATTTGTCTATCTTTTTAAATGTTAAACTTGTAATGAGTATGCATGGATAGGGGTAAAAAGAGCTGCCTTTGCTGTGATCAGTAAGGACACCTGGGAATTGACTAGGTACGAGTCCCTACAGTGAATGTGTGAAAACTAGCACCTCTAGGTAAAAGAATGCAAGTTTGGGCCCATAAAAAAATTATGTGATGGAAAGGCACCTTAGTGGACATATTACTCACTTGAAATGTATGAAAGCTTGAAAATTGGTGCATGAGCTAGAGTAAGGGGAAAACTAAAGAAACTCTCTTAAGTTCTAATTTTGAGTTCTAGTATTTTAAATTGAAGGAGGCTTGCACACACACATGGGAGATAGCAAGATTTGGCCTTGAATGATTATAACAATATAGATATGCTTGCATGTTTCTACTTAAGCTCTAAATGCTATTTTCTGAGACATGAGTCAATTGCACACTTCTTCATCTAAACGCCCTATTATTTGATTTTTTTCTTTGCTCGGGACTAGAAAATCTCTAAGTTTGGTGTGTTGATAAGCACTTGAAAAGTGCTTCTATTCTCTCAAATTAAGGGAGTTTATATTAGATTTCACTTGTTTGCTAGTGATTTTCAGGTTAAAACGAGGAAAATTAGAAGAAACGACTAAAAGATCAAAACAGAACAAGAATACGGTGAAAAAGAGTTGAAAAGCCAAAAAGGGCAAATTTTGGGATAGCGTCGCGGTGCTGAAACATCAACGCATAGTTCTGGACGCATAGTAGCATTGCGGCGCTGGGATGGCGCTGCCTCGACGCATCCTTGTTGAACGCATGACAGCGTCGCGGCGCTTGGACGGCGCTGCCGCAACACTAAAACCCGAGAGCAATATTTCTGAAACGCATTTTAGCGTCGCGGCGCTAAAACCCGAGAGCAAACTTTTTCGGATGCAGCCCTAGCGTCGTGGCGCTAGCTTTCCTTGAATGAAAATTTTGTATTTTTGGAAAATTTTTGGGCCAAACTCTATAAATTTGGGGGTTTCCAGCAGTCCAATTCATCAAGAAAAATCAAGGCAAAGCAAGGAAGTTGCAGACCTAAAGAGATACAAAAAGGAGAGAATTAAGTGAGAGTTCAAAGAGTGAGTTAGTTGCAAGGAAGAGGAAAAGAGTTCGAGATAGTCTTGGTGCCCTTCGAAGTCCGACGTGAGAGCCAAGGAGATCGTAACGGTGCTACCTCAATCAAGAGTCTCTTTTCAGTAGAGTTTCCCTTTCTTTACACTCTTTCTTTGTTTATTTTGCTTAACATGTTGCTTCAAGCTATGAGTGGCTAAACTCTTTAGTTTTAGGGTTTTGATGAATTGTTTATGAATCCATGTTAATTTTGTAGACTCATGGTTTCGTTGGAATGATTATGCTTTTCATTGTTATTGTGTTTAATTCTTGCGGATTGGCCATCTTCACATGTTAGGTTAGATGTAAGATTGAGAGATTGTATGTTTAACTTGATCTATAACAATGAATTATTGTTAATCTATCACGAGAGTAGTTAGGTTGACAATAAAAGTTGCTAAAGACTATTTTTAATGCCATGTAATTTTGTATTGGTTTTAAGAGATTAATAATCAATCGAGTTGCATGAGAAAGGGTTGTTTTTTAGAGAAAATAACTTAGAATTAAGTTTCTAGACTTAGGCATATGAATTACAATAAAATCCATGAAATCTATAATATTGCATGATGAAATAAACAAGGATTCATTACCCTAGAACTCTCTTTGACTCTTGTGTTTCTCCCTTTGATACTTTCCTTACTTGATTTGTATTTTTCCATAACTCATAATATTCAATTTCAATCCTCAAATAAAATTGATTCAATTCTAGAATAGCTAAGTAACTTAAACCTTCCCAATTGGATCTTTAGTGGAACGATATTCGAACTTAACCGTTTTATATTATAACTTGACCCGTACACTTGCGGTTAACACTAAAAGTGCGCATCAAGGCACTAGTCTGCAATTATTTTCGGACAAATTCTTTTTCCTTATTGCTATCGTCTTTCCTTATCTAACTGATTTGGTCAGTAGGTTTAAGATAAATATTGCACAAAGTGCTAGGGTTGCCGTTTTGAATTATTCTGAACAAGTTTGTGTTTTGTGTGGCTTCTCTTGTCATATTGTGTCACACCCCCTCCCGGATTACCTACCTATCCTGAAAGGGAATGTGAAGACAATAAACATCACCCCTCTTGTGACGCATATTGTCCCTTCTTACCTTCCCTCTGGCGCATACATTTACTCATATACATACATAGAACTCAATCATACTACACATGCCATAATTTGATACAATTCCCTGTATAGGGTACGCTTTTATTACATAGCATAATTTCACTTCCATATTCATAATACAATGTACACAACTCCACCAACATTCTCCACTCAAAACTACATGATCTACATGCCATTTACATAAAACATATGCAACGTACAACTCTCAGACTTGACTGTATCTTGAGAACTCGAGACTTAGGCAGGGTGAGCTGAAGTAGGCTAAGCACCGGGAACATCCTTGCTACCTAGGGAGAGGAAAGGAAAACATTCGAAAACATAAGCTAACAGCCTAGTGAGTGACAAATCTTTGTAAAACGAGCATTCATTTAAAACAGGCATGTTGTGTATAACGTATAAGCAAGAGTTTAACATGTATTCAAACTAAACATGCTTTCCATAAAATCCATTAATCTCATAAATCAATTCTTAAATCATACAAGAATGTTTTCCAAGGAATTTATCAATATCAATTTAGTTTTTCAAACTTTTCCCTTAGTTGAGGTGGAGCAATGCTTCTACGCACTCAACTTCGAAAATCACCTTAGTTGGGGTGGATCAAAGCTCAACACTTCCAACGTCGAAAACATCCCTGGCTCAATGCGGAGCAAACTCGACGCATCAGCCAAATCAACCTCTATGTGCACATAGGAATATGACGGGTTGCCCATGTACCTTCTCATGTCCTTGAGTACTGGGTCCCGGGGAAACTCACGTGCCTTCTCGTGTCCTTGAGCACTGAGCCTCCTCTAAAACGTTTTAGAATTTCGTTCACATAATAGTTCATATGAAAATCCTTTCATAGAAATCATACAAAACTTTGTTCAATAACATTTCACATAATTGTTTTCTATCAACTTTAGAAATATGTAACATGCCTTTAAGAAGTGCAATCAACATTTTTCACAGTAAACAGTTCATTGAAAATCATGCTTCATAAGAACATTTTCAATAAAATAGAATTGAAGAAGAAAATAGTCACTCACACTCTTCCTAGGTTTTACGTGGGTTATCCACTTTTCCTATTTCTTCTTGGCCTGCAAAAGAAGTATGCCTTGCGTTAATCAACATTAAATCCCGTTCCTTTTCTCTATTGACTTATAAATGAGAACCTTAGCGATACCCGCCGAATAAGACTGTTACTAGCGATACTCGATGGAACAGCACCAGCGTACATACCTTAGCAGCGATACTCAGCGTTATCTAGCGAGACCTGTGAGATGGAAGGTTTCTTTACGTCTCAGCTACCCGTCTCGCTACCAATTCCCAGACAGTGTGCCGATACTTGATTTTCCAACGGCACTCTGCACTGTAATTCCTTCCTTTCTTCTCGTTCTTACTTCAACCTATTAAAAGTCACATTTCCATACGGATTCAGGACTTCTTCTCTTCTGCAAACTTATAGGAAATCACGTTCTATAGCTTACCTTAAAATTTCAGGGTGTAGCTCCTCCTCATTCTCGCGATATTCCGGAGTTACCTCCCGCTGTTTCGGATTGCGAGTTAATCTTGTAAACTCTGGTTTCCTAAGGATTCACATAGTAAATCTTCAATTTCAGCATCACCATCCTTTACAAAAGTTGTTAGGAATTACGTCAACTTACTAACCTTAAATTTTCAGCTCTGAACTCGGCTTCTTCCTCACGTTCTACTCCGAATATCAGTCACTGCTCAACCAACCAAGTGACTTCAGTCATTCCCTTGTTCCAGCTTCATTTTTAGCATCAATATGAGTCGAACTTCATCCAAAATCCTCAAGAACACCTTCCTCAATCTTCTTCTGAAGTTTATCTGAAGAATAGAACCGACTTAAGCTCTCGAAATGTCCTTAAAATGATTAGACATTTAATTAATCCAACTATATATACTACCGACTTAGCCTTCACAAACACCAAGATTAATGTTGCCGACTTACCCCATCACCCGCAGGCTGACGCGGGGTTCACAGTTCGACGCGAGGCGCTCATGTTAAAATTCTCCTCCAGCGCCTTCAGCAACTAACCTCCCCCGACGCATGGCGTCGTCCTCAACACCACCTACTTTTGACGCGTACAACTCAGTCATACACCGCTATCTTCGTCGCATCAAGACCACTCTGTCTTCAACGCAGAGCGACTTTAACTCATGTCTGTCTTCAACGCATCGGCTTCAGCGCATGGCTGTCCTCAGCACAGAGTGAATTCAGCGCATGACTGTCCTCAACGCAGAGTGACTTTAGCGCATAGTTCAAGCACGTTTCTTCCCCCGCTAGAATTCCTTATCCTTCAACGCGGGTAGCTACCTCAGCTCACTAATCTCCGTGAATCAATCACAAACGCATGGACTTAGTCAATACTTAGCCAAAATTTTACTTTCCAAAAATTCTTACTCTTGCTCTCGGCCACTTCTTCCTTTGAGACGCATAGCCACAAACGCATGGCTGCATCTCAACGATTGGCAACGCAATTCCGTGCTCATATATTGACAACGGTTCTTGCTCCAACTTCATACCAGTGTGCATTCAATGACGAGTAACAATATCATAGAAGTTATTCTCTTAATCAAAACAAATATTGTGGGTATCAAGAGAATCCTTGAGATTCATCATTGTGAGAAGGGAGTTCTCACGTATTTGAAGTTCAAACCATCCAGTGAAGGGAGTTCACGTGGATTTGAGAAAGATAATTGATTCAAGAAGATTCACAGGCACTGATTGTTTCTATAGTGTCATTATTCTAATATTGTCTAGTTTAGGGGAAGCCTAAGTGAAAGAAGAGTTTGTCTCACATCTAGGGGGAGCCCAGGTGAACATAAAGTCGAGTGTAATGTGAGCTATTGTAGAAGTGAACGTTTTAAAGTTTAGTTACTTGTTGTACTCACTTGACATTACAATATTAGTGCATTGTCTTTCTTGGGCAAGTAGCCTCTAGACGTAGGTGTGTAACATCGAACTAGGTTACCAGTCTTTATGTCACCTTTTATCTTTTGTTGTTGATTTGATGTTAAATTTGTTGTCAACACTATTGATTTAACATTCTAATCACGTAAGTAGTCACACATTCATTTCAAAATGTATATTTCAACACCCCTTCTTAAACTTGATTTTGTTACTTCGAGCAAATCTCTCAATCTTGTGAAGTTTTCTTTATTAAGAGGCTTAGTTTAACTATCAGCTACCTAGTCATTAGTTTTCACATACTCTAGTTGCACATCCTTTCTTTTGATGCACTCTCTGATATAATGATAACGTGTATCGATATGCTTGCTTCGGTTGTGGAAGACTGGATTCTTGGCCAAAGCAATTGCTGACTTGTTGTCTATGAAAATTTCGGTTGGTTCCTCTTGTGATAGTCCCAACTCTTTTAGTAGATTTCTTAACCAAATTGCATGGAAAACAGATGAGGTACCTGCCACATATTCTACTTCACATGTAGAGAGAGTAACAATTGATTGCTTCTTTGACATCCATGTGAAGGCACTGTCTCCCATGTAGAACACAAAACCAGTCATACTCTTGTGATCATCCACATCTCCACCCCAATTATTATCACTGTATCCCAAGAGCTTATAATTATCAGAAATAGAATAGTGCAAGCCATAATTTATCGTACCTTTGATGTACGAAAGAATTCTCTTTGATGCCTTCAAGTGTGTGGTTGTTGGTTTCTCCATGAAGTGACTGATAACTCCAACTGCATAGAGAATGTCCAATCTTGTGCATGTTAAATACCGCAAACTTCCAACCATGCTTTTAAAGAGTGTTGGATCCACTCTTTCCGCTCCCTCACAATGTGATAGTTGGATTCCACATTCCATAGGTGTGTTGACTAGATTAGAGTCATCCACCTTGAACTTCTTGATCATTTCCTTAGCATAACCTTCTTGTGTGATAAAGATGCCTCTATTTTCTTGCTTTACTTCCATACCAAAGTAGTAAGACATGAGGCCGATGTTGGTCATCTAAAACTCGTTTGTCATCTCTTCTTTAAACTTCTTGAACATACTTGGATTACTACCTGTAAAGAATAAGTCATCTGCATACAAGCACATAATCAATACATCATTATTTTGGACTTTGATGTATAATGTGTGCTCATATGGACACTTGATGAAATTTTTAGTGTAGATACTTGTCTATTTGAGCATTCCAATCTCTTGGAGCTTGCTTCAACCCATAAAGTGCCTTTTTCAGCTTCAAAACCTTATCTACTTTTCCCTCAACTTGATAGCCTTGAAGTTGTTCAATGTAGACTTCTTCCTCAAGGACTCCATTGAGGAAAGCAGATTTCACATCTATTTGATGGATTTTTCCAATTGTTTTGAGCTGCTAATGAAATTATTAATCTAAATGTTTCAAGTCGAGCGACAAAAGCAAATACCTTATCATAGTCGATGCCGGCTTTTTGACTATAACCTTTTGCCACTAGCCTTGCCTTATACCTTTCAACTTCTCCTCTTGCATTTTTCTTGGCTTTGTAAACCCATTTCAAATCAATCACTTTGTGCCCTTTTGGAAGTGAGACTAGCTCTTATATGTCATTCTTCTTGATCGCATTAATCTCTTCATCCATAGTACTTTTCCAATTTAGATTCTTCATAGCTTCTTGAAAGTTTATTGGCTCACTATCGGCAAAATGACAAAAATAGTCTAAGATTATATTGATTTTCAGTTACCTCATAGAGTTTTTGTAGAACACTTTCGCTTGAGCTTTTGTCTTCTTGAGAACTTGAAGTTGGAGAAGCTGGTGGCGTAGAAAGCTCCTCTATTGTTTGTATTGTACTTGTTTGCTCTATGTCATTTTTTTCGAAGTAGGGCAGGAGGTTGTAGTCTTCGTTATGTCGTCCACAATCCCATTCTACTTCTTCATTGAATACTACATCTCGACTCAAGATTTTCTTTCTCATATCTGAATTGTAAAGCTTGTAGCCTTTGGTATTGGAGTCATAACCAATGAAGATGTATTTCTCACCTTTATCATCCAACTTGCTTCTCTTATCATTTGGGATATGCATATGTGTAATGCTTCCAGAGACTCTAAGATGAGAAATCCCAAGCTTCCTTCCACTCCATGCTTCTTGTGGTGTTTTCCCTGATACGTTTCTTGTTGGAGATCGATTGGATAGGTAGACTGTGCAACCTACTGCTTTTGCCAAAAACTCCTTTGTGCAGTTTCTTGCTTTTAAGCATACTTCTTTCCGTGTTTAAAATTATTATGTTCTTCCTTTTTGCCACTCCATTTTGTTGAGGGGATCTCTGCGCAGTCAAGAGTCGACGAATTCCATGGTCTTCACAATACATTTGGAATTCATTTGAGGTGAATTCTCCTCCATGATTAGATCTCATGGATTTAATGACCAGACCACTTTCTTTCTCCACAAGGGATTTGAACTTCTTGAAATTCTCGAACACTTCTATTTATGCTTCAAGAAATATACCTATGTTTTTTTTGAAAAATCATCAATGAATAGAAGGAAATAGTTACTCTTACCAAGTGAGCTTGGCTTGATCGGTCCGTACCCATTTGTATGTATGAGTTCCAATGGCCTTTGAGCTTTTGAGTTTGACTCTTTTGGGAAGCTTTTCTTGAACTGCTTTCCAAGTAGACATCCTTTGCACACTTGATCGGTGTCACACCCTCTTCCTAAGATTATTTCGTGGAAGAGTTTATTAAGGAAAGAAGTAGGATAAGAATAGTTGAGAAGTAAGTGGAGTTGGACTCATGCTTTGTGAAAAAAAAACCATGTTGGACGCATGGCAGAATCACTTGACTGCATGCAATTGAGGCAACGTATGGTATTATGCGGTAGGGAAAAACGACAAGTCTATCGGACATTGGAAGTTGGCAAGTTGAGAAGGAACTATGAAATGGGCAGTAGTTAAAAGCAATGGCCTAAACAATATGGAGCAGAAGTGGCTAAGTGTTGGCCATGCGTTAGTGGAGCTACGCGTTGAGAAATTGCTGAAGGTCACTAGGCGTGGATGGCCATGCGGCGTTGAGGGCCACGAAGTGTTGGAAGTCGCTATGCGTTGAAGGTTGGTATGTATTGGTACCTTAGAAGAAGGGTCGAGAGAATCATGCGTTAAGTAACTATGCGACGACTGGGCGCTGAATAATTGTAAAACAAGAGTAAGCTATGAGTTGCTGAAATTTTGCACGGAAGGTTGAGTCGGCCAACCTAAGTAAGGAGGTGATGGCCGTATTTGTGAGTCGGTGGTAGGTATATATATATGTAAGTACGCCGACTCAATCAACACTTTTAGACATAGTTCAAATCCCGATTTACCCTTTTTCACAGAAGAACGACGAGGAGAGATCGAAGAAACTATTTCAGCTGGAGTTAAGTAGGAACCAGACCATTTCCATGGTGAAATTGGAACTGAAACCAGAGGCTTGACGGTTGATGAAGGTTTAGATATCATATGGTGCTTTGAAGAAGAGCAAGTTGGGAAGTTGAAGCTGCAGCGAAGTTTTAAAGGAAGAAACATTCGGAATTGTGCTACTGTGAAAGCTGTTAGTTGATACGAAGCAATTGAAGTTATTCAAAGATGGTTTTCTTAGTGAAGAAGTGGTAGAGTTGGAAATCTCGTGGTAAGTTAGGAAGTTCACTTCTTTATAAGTTTGTAGAGGAATGATAGATCTGACTCTTTGGCTGGAATTCGATGTTTAGCAGTTTGAGAATAGGTTAGAGAAGGAAGAAGAAGAACGATAACCATCGGGGGTTGCTAGGAAGGGAGTATCGTTAAGAATTGGAGGGTGATCAGCGAGACAAGTGTCGCTGGTAACGTAAGGGGCCTTGCGTCTCACAACTCTCGCTGACTCTCGCTTAGTATCGCTGATTAAGGTAATATCGCTAATTTAATGAGGCTGAGTATCGCTGATGCCGCATGGTTAGAAGCAGTTAGTCTAAAATCTCGCTCATTATAGGAAGCGGTAAACGGAAGAAAAATTAATGATAAAAACCTATATTTAAGATATCTAAGTAAACATAAAGAATATAAGGAGGAATGATGGAAATGTCTAACATGAAAAAGGTATGTTTACAGGTCAAGAAGAGCTAAGGAAAGCGTATAACCCGCTCGGAGCTCGGAATAAGTCGTGAGTGACTTTATGACTTGAGATAAGCTTAAATTCAGTATCATTTCCTATATGTCTAATGCTATCTTTAAAGTAGGAGTTGAAATGTGCTTTTGTATATGAATCAGCACTTATCTTGTTAGATATGAGATTAAATTTAAGACATAACAGATAACGTTCTAAGTTTTATCAAGATAGTTATTAGATGAATGTTCAAGAATTCTGAGATATCATGATTACAGCTAATTTATGTTAAATGTATTATATGTGCTTCTGTGTTAGAGAAAAAGTCGAATGGGACCCAATGTTGAAGGTTAGATGAAGGCATATGGGCAGCCCTAGCAATTAAATTATATGAAACTCTCACCTAAGGATTTAAAGACGGTGAGTAATTAGTTTTCCTGGGACCCTGGTACCGAAGGACATGGGAAGGTACACGGGCAGCCCGAGATCAGATAGATTTATGAGCAAAACAGAAGGGATTTGACGCTGATGTGTTGAGATTACTCCACACAGCTAAGGCTTATTGACGTTGAGTGCGTTGAGTTCGCTCCGCCTCAACAAAGGTTTAATGAAAAGAAAATCATTTATGTACCGATAGTTTTTACAGGTTACAGTCATCTATAAGGTTATGAAGAGTGACCTAAGGCATGATTAAGCAGTTCATTTCAAAGATTGTAGTTATAATGTTATTGAATTTATATTTTAGTAGTCACTCACTGAGCAATGTAGCTCATAAATTTTGTTTCTTTGATGTTTCTTTTCCAGGTAGCAAGCGTGTTCGGGGTGCCTAGCCTACTATCAAAATCCGTCTATGCCAAAATAAAATTTTGTAATTTGAAAATCTGTAAACCTTATCGCTTAGTAGAAGTTGCACTTAGTTTGAGTGGCATATGTAAGTTCACCAGACATATTTGTAAACTCTAAACCTAGTCTTTAAAAACTTACTTAAGATGCGATCTTATTAAGAAATTTTGTTATAATGTTGTAAGGCCGAGCATTTCATTGTCTAGTTGTGATATACTAATGCATTTACAACAATGTATAATAGAATACAGATTAGATAACATTCACTCCTGGGTATAGATATAGAAGTATATATAATATCTTGGGTGGGGGTGTTACAATTTGGTATCAGAGCATAAGATTTTGGGAAAGAGAAGTCATGCATAGTAATTTGTTCCTTCCCATCATCTATCCTTGTAACCGAATGTGACCATCTGATAAACACTAAGTTTTGTTGTCAATGGATTTCAGGAAGGCTGTCATCCTAGCTTTCCAATATGAATAATTTGTTCCATCTAGTATTGGCGGTCTAGTGGTGGATCCACCTTCCTTTATACCATTCATTGTCATAGGAGACCTGCTCTGATACCAATTAGATAAGTTTGAGATTTTACCCTTAATTTAATTTGGTTTGAGGATAAAAACTTAAGATTTAGATGATTGAGATAAAATTTGATATATACCCAAATTTAAATGAAATCTAGGTAGATTTGGAAAGATCTATACTTTCAACATCAAGGCTAAATCTTTTTTCATTTTGAAGAAGAAAGCATAAAATAAATGGATTCAAATCGAATTAGATTTCCCTCTTTTGGAAAGAAAAAATGAGACGTCCCAAGTTTAAGGTATTTTTTTATTATTATTAAATACTCGAATTTAATTAAAAAAGCATGGAATGTGAGGGTAATAAGTAATTTAAGGGAATCGGGTAATTACTTATTTGGGGAGTGAGAAATAGATGAAAATTTATAAAGTATTTATAATAGAAATAATAATAATAGTAAAATATTATTTTGGTATTTAGTTGTTACTTAAGAAAAAAGAGGGGGAAACAATTTAGGTTTGAATTTTGGGTGGTTAGAGGAGGGGGGGAGAGTATCTATTTATGGTGTGACTCCTCGGTTTGCATGCAGTCAAAGAAGAAAAAAAAAACTTTTCTCCTCCCTCTACCTTTCAGCCGCCGTCGCCGCTCCTCTTTAGTAGCCATCGCCGTTGCTAGTAGACCTCCCGTGGGTTTCGTCCAGCCGTCGTCGCTAAGTCTCGCCGCCGATCGCTCGAGTATCGTCGGTATCGCTTGGGTGTGCTCAAGTGTCGTTGGTGTCGCTTGTTTCGCTTGAAAGGCCTCTTTTCCGTCCATCGGTCTAGCTCTCTCGCTCTCGCTCTTGCTGGCGTGGTCTCGCTCTCACTCTCGCTGGCGTGATCCCCCTCTCGCTCTCGCTCTATTTTGCGTGCTCTCGCTCTCGCTCTCCCTTCTTTTATGCAACATTTTTTTTCTTCTTTCAGTTTCAACCCTTTCTTTCCTTTTTTTTTTCTTCTTTTGCGATCTTTTTTTTTCTTTCAGTTTCAATCCTTTCTTTTTTTTTTTTTCTTCTTTTGCAATCTTTTTTTTTCTTTTTCAGTTTCAACCCTTTCTTTTTTTTCCCCCTTCTTTTGCAATTTTTTTTCACATTATTTTTTTATCCCAACTCTTTCTTTTGCCTCTTATTCAGAACCCATAGGCCCCTCTATTTCATTGAAAGATTGGATTCTTGTTTTTTTTTATTTTTGTTTTTTATATGATTCGGATGGAGTAATGTGAGTGAAAAATTGGAGCTGTGTAGTTGGCGACATGCAGGATATGTGTAAAATTGTATCTAAGTTGTTTGGGGTGTATGCAAATTGTTTTGGGATTGATTATAGGTTGCTTGTGGGGGGTCACAATGACCCAGATCATTTTTCTTTTTTTCCTCAAATTGTTATAGTTGATGGCCAAAAAACATCAAGAAATGTGGATTCTTGATGGCCAAAAAACGTTAATAAAAACACACCATACTACATTTATCTTGATAGCCAAAAAATGTCAATAAAAAGAGTTTTCTTGATGGTTATTTACAAATACTTGATGGACAAAAAATATCAATATTAATCTACTTTGACGTTCAAAAAGTATCAACAAAAGTACCTTTCTTGATGGTCAAGCTCCAATACTTGATAGGCAAAAAACATCAACATAACCTATCTTGATGGCCATGACCATCAAGATATGGTTTGTGTTGACATTTTTTGGCCATCAAGAAATGTCAAGCTTCATTTCTTGATGGGCAAAAAACATCAACAAAACCATATCTTGATGGCCAAAATCATCCAGATAGGGTTTTGGCCATCAAGAAACGACATTTCTTGATGGTCAAGCTCCAATACTTGATGGACAAAAAACATCAACATAACCTATCTTGATGGCCATGACCATCAAGATAGGGTTTGTATTGACGTTTTTTGGCCATCAACAAAACGACCTATCTTGATGGACTGGCTTTCTTGTTATGGGCTTTCTTGATGTTTTTTGCCCATCAAAATATGTCTTTCTTGATTTTTTTTTTTTTTTTTTTTTTTTTTTGCCATCAACATAAGCCAATTTCTAGTAGTGAATGTGTGACTACTTACATGATTAGAATATTAAACCAGTTTGGTAATCCAGTTTGGTGTTACACCCCCTACGTCTGGGGGGCTACATGCATGAGAAAGACAATTACTAATATTATAATGTCAAGTGAGTACAACAAGTAACTAAATTGTAAAACGTTCTCTTGTACAATAGCTCTCCTTACACTCGACTTTATGTTCACCTAGGCTCCACCCTAGATGTGAAACAACCTCTCCTTTCGCTTAGGCTCCCCCTAAGCTAGACAATATTAGAATAACGACACTGTAGAAACAATCGATATATGTTATTATTCTCAAATCAATTATTTCTCTCAAATCCATGTGAACTCCCTTCACTGGATGGTCTGGACTTTAAATACATGAGAACTCCTGTAAGCACTGATTTACGTTGCCAAGCATTGAGGTGTAGCCATGCGTTTGTGGCTATGCGTCTCAAAGGGAGAAGTGGTCGAGAGCGAGAGTAAGAATTTTTGGAAAGTAAAATTTTGGCTAAGTATTGACTAAGTCCATGCGTTTGTGGTTAATTCACGGAGGTTGGTGAGCTGAAGTAGCTACCCGCGTTGATAGATAAGTATCCTGATGGGGGAAGAAACACACTTGAACCATGCGTTCAAGTCACTCTGCGTTGAGGACAGTGTTGCGTTGAAGTCGATGCATCGAAGACAGACATGCGTTGGAGGCACCTGTGCTGAAGACAGGATGGTCTGGATGCAACGAAAGTAGAATGGCAAGATGGAAAGATATGCGTTCAAAATAGGAGGCGTGTGGGGACGCCCACCATGCGTTGGAAGAGAAGTTAACTTGAGTACTGTGCGTTGAGAGAAGAACCCTGCGCTAGTCTGCAGATGAAAATAAGTTAGCAGCCTAAGTTCTGGTGTATGAGAAGGTTAAGTCGGTAGTATAAATAGCTGGATTAATTAAATGTTTAATCATTTTAAGGACATTTCGAGAGCTTAAGTCGGTTCTATTCTTCAGATAAACTTCAAAAGAAGATTGAGGAAGGTGTTCTTGAGGATTTTGGACGAAATTTGACTCATATCGATGCTGAAAACGAAGCTAGAACAGGGGAATGACTGAAGTTACTTGGTTTGGTTGAGCAGTGACTGATATTCGGAACAGAACGTGAGGAAGAAGCTGAGTTCAGAGCTAAAAATTTAAGGTTAGTAAGTTGACGTAATTCCTAACAACTTTTGTAAAGGATGGTGATGCTGAAATTGAAGATTTACTATGTGAATCCTTAGGAAACCAGAGTTTACAAGATTATCTCGCAATCCGGAACAGCGGGAGGTAACTCCGGAATATCGCGAGAACGAGGAGGAGCTACACCCTAAAATTTTAAGGTAAGCTATAGAACTTGATTTCCTATAAGTTTGTAGAAGAGAAGAAACCTTGAATCCGTATGTGACTTTTAATAGGTTGAAGTAAGAACGAGAAGAAAGGAAGGAATTAAAGTGCAGAGTGCCGTTGGAAAGTCAAGTATCGGCACACTGTCTGGGAATTGGTAGCGAGACGGGTATCTCTGAGACGCAAAGAAACCTTCCGTCTCACAGATCTCGCTAGATAACGCTGAGTATCGCTGCTAAGGTATGTAACGCTGGTGCTGTTCTATCGGGTATCGATAGTAACAGTATTATTCGGCGGGTATCGCTGAGGTTCTCGTTATAAGACAGTAGAGAAAAGGAAAGGGAATTAATGTTGATTAACGCAAGGTATACTTCTTTTGCAGGCCAAGAAGAAATAGGAAAAGTATATAACCCATGTAAAGCCTAGAAAGAGTTGTGAGTGACACTTTTCTTTCTTTGAAACGAAATTTATTGAAAATGTTTAGTTTGGTTTTTCTTATGAGATATGGCCTTGAGATGAACTGTTTTCTTAAAAAGCATGATGTTTGATGATATTGTTCACAAGGCATGTTTTATACGTTTCTATAAGATGTTGAATGGCATGTTTGAAATATTGTTTATCGTGATATATTGATTTTCATGAAAGATTTTCATATGAACTATTATGTGAACGAAATTCTAAAACGTTTTAGAGGAGGCTCAGTGCTCAAGGACACGAGAAGGCACGTGAGTTTCCCCGGGACCCAGTACTCAAGGACATGAGAAGGTACAAGGGCAACCCATCATATTCCTATGTGCATATAGAGGTTAAGCTGGCTAGTGCATCGAGCTTGCTCTGCTTGAAGCCAGGGATGATTTTGACGTTGGGTGTGTTGAGCCTTGCTCCACCTCAACTAAGGTGATTTTCGACGTTGAGTGCGTAGAAGCATTGCTCCGCCTCAACTAAGGGAAAAGTTTGAAAAACTAGTTGATATTGATAAATTCCTTGGAAAACACTTTGGTATGATTTTAGTATTGATTTATGAGAATGATGGATTTCATGAAAAACATGTTACATTTGAACAAATGATAAACTCTTATTTATTCGTTATACGTAACATGCCAGTTTTAAATGAATGCCGTTTTACAAAGATTTGTCACTCACTAGGCTGTTAGCTTATGTTTTTCCAATGTTTTCCTTTTCTCTCCCCAGGTAGCAAGGACGTTCCCGGTGCTTAGCCTACTTCAGCTCACCCTGCCTAAGTCTCGAGTTATCAAGATACAGTCAAATCTGAGAGTTGTACGTTGCATATGTTTATGTAAATGGCATGTAGAACATGTAGTTTTGAGTGGGAACTGTTGGTAGAGTTGTGTATATTGTATTATGGATATGAATTTATGCTATGTATTAAAGGTGTACCCTATACAGGGAATTGTATCAAGTTATAAGCATGTGATGTATGACTATGTTCTATGTTGTATATGAGTAAATGTATGTACAGGAAAGGAATGTAAAGATGGGACAATATGCGTCACAAGAGGGTGATGTTTATTGTTTTCACACTCCCCCTTAGGTTAGGTGGGTAATCTGGGAGGGGGTGTGATAACTCCCTTCTCACAACGATGAGTCTCAAGACTTCTTTTGATACCCGCAAAATTTGTTTTGATTAAGAGAATAACTTCTTTGAAATTGTTACTCGTCACTGAGTGCACACTGGTATGAAGTTCGAGCAAGAACTCTTGTTAATATCACAAGAGCAGCCACACAAAACACAAACTTGTTTAGAATAATTCAAAACGGCAACCTTAGCACTCTGTGCAATATTTATTTTAAACCTGCTAACCAGATTAGTGAAATAAGAAAACGACACCAATAAGGAAAAAGAATCTGTCTGCAAATAACTGTAGACCGATGCCCTACAAAGAAAGAGGAAAAAACTCGGACAGCACCCAACGATAATTATGGATGTTAAGACAAATCATGGGATAACCAACTTACCACCCTTAGAGAAAAAAAAAAAAAACAAGAGTCAATACAAAACTCTCCAACAAACTTGATTTTGGGTTAGAAGTATTTGGGCCTAGTCCAAAATAAAACCCCAATATCTAAATATCAAGTGTTAAAATATTCTGGAGAAATTACTAGTAGGAGATGTTTAAAGTAGATTGAAGATTTATCTAGAATATATGAGAAAAAAGTGTAATTGTAAAGAATGCTCTAGAGAGTCACTTGTATCCATTAGATCACAAAGTGTTGACAAAATCCTAACCATAGATTTAGGAGTGCCAACTAATATATGTAGGAGGCATGTTTTAACATTTGTATCAAGCCAAAAATTAGAAGTGCTCAATAACATTAGTAGCCTTTTTCTCAAATTCTCTCTTCTAAATTTCCTCCAACCTTCAATAACATTAGTGCCAACTAGTATAAAGTGACATCTCCGGAAATCGTCTCGCTAGTAAATTCTGTGGACACAGGAATATATCTATAGTGTGAAGAGTGCAGTTGTAAGTCATTACTGGAGTGACCTACAACTTGTGGCTTAATCTTTTTAAAAAATCATATTATTGTAACTAAACATGAACTAGATTTGAAGAAACTTTCAAATGTTGTCTCTTATTTTCAAAATAAACTCATTTTGGAATCACAATACCAAAGACCTTAAATATGTCATGAGATTTTGGACCAAAACTTTATAAGATTAGTTTGTAACCTTCAATTTTGAGTTAGAACGGTATGTTAAGAGATTTATGTGATTAAAGCTTTATTTTGGTACAGAGAGATGTGATTTAAGTTGAATTAAAGTTGTTGGAAGACCATGAAGAAATAAGGACAATCAAAGTGGGACATATCATTATTGGCCGAAATTGCTTTATTTGTTGGTCCATTAGAGAAAATCTTAGAGTTGGATTATTTCTTTTGCAAACTAGAGTTGGAAGGTTTGTAAACGCATACTCCACAAATGATTGGATGCTTGAAATTGCTTTCCATGACAAGTATTGACAGAGAATTTGAAGTTGGCTTGAATTCAAGTAAGTTGTTGTCATCAGATATTGAGTAGGAGTAGTTCTCAAATGGATTTCTTTTTTGCAACGTAGGTTTTTTAGGAAAATAAAGTGGTAAGTTTCATAAGATGAATAATTAATAAATTAAAATTTGATACATACACCAATAAGCCAAATTACCCTCTTTAAATTAGGGCATTCGAAGCATTTTCCAGCGATACTTAAGAACATGTTGACCAGCTCCATTCACCATATAAAGTCCATCTTGTTTGGCTAACCAAACACATCGTTTGTTGGGACAGAACTCATTCATGAAAGTTTCATCAACAATAAATGCATCAAACTCCTTAAACCCTCTTTCCCATTCCAATCTGCAATGGAATAAGGTTGTTCCCCAAAAATTGTTTCTGAATGACCAGTGTTGTTTTTCACCTGGAAGAAGTATATTTAACCCTAAATTGTTGTCTTTCGACCAACAATGAGTATCCAATATATACATTTTCATCACGTTGCGAATTTCTACACGATATTTCGGTATAACAATAAGAGATCTGTTTGGTTGTCTTACTGCACTTCCAACCATTGGTTGGAATGCGATAAGTAAGAGACCTAACGATAATAGTACGAGTTGATGCATGGAAATTAATTTTTGCTTGGAAAAGAAATTTAAAGCGGTAAAGTGCTTTAATTGCCCTCTCGATCTCTAAAAGATACAAGATTCAATGTTTTTATGATGGATGTGTGTGGTTATATATATATACACGAGATTTTGACATGGAAAATGTTCAAAATAGTTAATTTGTTGAGAAATTTAAGGGAAATGTGCCATAATTATTGAATTTTTTTTTTACTATGTTAATGGTGGTGGTTGTTTAGTGCATTTTGATAGAGTATAAAAAATGGATGGTCTAAAAATCTAATGATGAGATATACTTGGCTGATCTGTGTTTTCAAAGACTTTATAAAATTAGAAAAGCCATCATGTGGGAAACTAAAATAGAAATATAAACAATTAAAAGGCTCCTTTTTTTTTTTTTTTTTTTTTTAAGATAGCATGTGGTTAGAAGGTAGAGATTTCAACCTGTTTACTAATTGTTAATACATAGAAATTTACCCTTGCTGTTTGATCAGCTTAACAGGGAATTGCTCTATATGTATAGGGTGTGTTTCTATGACAATAAATGACCATTTACAAATGTCATCATAATATGACCACCTTTCCTTGAGTTAATTTTCTAATGAAGTCATTTTTCTTGCCCTAATTTTGTGTTGAAATGGATTCTCCAAAGTCTTAATTTTTCTTCCAAACAAACTCTAGTTTAGTTATTTTAAAAAAGATCCTTATCTACCATGGAACCTTATTTTCCTTGGACTAAGAGTTGAAGGGGAGAATGGGAAGGGAAAGAGCAGATGGAGTCTAGGCCAGGGCGGAGGAGAGATAAAACAAGAATGCATAGATGTGCATAGATGTGTTTCTTTCTCTAAGCTGTTAGTCTTTCTCGCTCTCGCTCTCACCCTCGCTACTATGTAATACATACTAATGACTCTTTCTCGCTCTCGTTAGTCTGTATCGTTCATGCTTCTTGCTCTCATTAGTCTGTATCGTGCATGCTTCTTGCTCTCTTTCTCACTACTATGTATTCGTTATTGTTGCAAATCAATTTAAAAAATCTCCAGAATTTATAAATGTGGGAAAGTCGACTATATATATATTATAACACACGAAAGTTAGTTATACAATTAATTGAATCATACATCACGGTCTATCATACATCATGGAACGAGAACGAGAACGAGTCGCTCACTCTTAAATCTCTCGCTCACTCTCAATCTCGCTCTCGGTCTCGTCAATCTCACTCTCGCTCTTTCTTATCAGCGTCATTTTCTTCTAGTCAAGATTCATCTCATTTTGATTACAAAAGCCTCATTAGGATTGTTAAAAATGGAAAAGAAAAATGGCAACATCTCCGGAAATCGTCTCGCTAGGAAGATGTATGGAAAAAGACGAGACCGAGAGCATTAAAAAAGACGAAGACAAAAAGCATAAAAACGAAGAACGAAAGAAGAAAAAAACAGCGGGAATGAAATAGCAGAAGAAGAGAAGTAAGAAGGGTTAAAGTGGTAATTCGCACAGTGATGACATGAGTAGAAGGCCAAATTTCAAGTGTTTTTTTAATTTAAGGCTAAATTTCGAGTAGGACACTCAAAATAGGCGATTCGTAAAAAAAAAAAAAAATGTAGGGACAAATTTTTGGAACTTTTAATAACTTTTAGCCACACAACTGTGCGTGGGCAGACACTAGTGTCGGCAGAAGTCTATATTTTAAGATTTTTGCCCATAGAAACTGCGTTGATAGAAACTTTTACGTTCAGCTAGTACTTAAAAAATCATTACTTACGTTCCGCTAGTACTAAAAACTAGAAAAGATGTGCCACATTATGTGTAAATGTTGTAATGACTTAACTTTTTTAGAAGTGACCTGGTACTATGTATGTAGGTTTTAGAAAACATACAAGTTAATAGAAAATAATGTTATGAACAACCAAAAACTTGCAAGTGCTTTATTAAATAAACTATTATGGCCTGCTCGAGATCCCTTAAAAATAGTTAAAAGCAAAATAGAAAATTAAAATTAAATGTTTGATACACTGCGAGGCTAGCCCTTTTACTTGCAAATGTATAGTTGAATGAACTAAAATAACCAGACAAAAGTTATAATGTAGAGGCCTAACAAAACTAGTTTTCAGCTCATACAACATGTAATGCCCCGAATTTAGGAAGGATATATGAATGAACCAAGATCACATCTAAATGAGAAGAATCCTTAGGTTATGGAAGTATGGTAAAGAATGGCTTAAAAGAATTGGAAGTTACTATCTACACCAATAAGGTGCACCTTCCTTTTCAGTGGCTCAATCATAAGAATTGCACAGTTAAGCGTGCTTAGTTTGAAGCAATCCTATGTTAGGTGATCTCTTTGAAATTTTCCTAACATGAGGTCGCACAGATATATCACATAAATAAGGTGTACATATCTTACAACTCGGGGTTGGTTGGCCTTTTGACCCATAATCTTGAATTAATTAATTTTAATTAATGTTTTGAGTATAACAAAACTAAATTAATTTACAAACAATTTTACTATTTTGAATAGGTCATAGCATAGAGCTTGGAACAAAATGATTTCGACACATCTTGAATCACCCATATTGAAGTTAAAATGAAAGAGATATAGCTAAAACAAATTAAACATAAAATATATGTTGTGATGACGATGCGACAAATTAATCATTTAATTGGACCAATTAAAAAATGTCACTTATAGAGGAATGGCACATGGGACTTAGGTTTGTATTAGGTGGATTGTGGTTCATTTTTAAATTAAAAATAGATTGTTTGCACGAGTTTTCTAGAGAAACTTGTTTCGTGGATTTGAACTTAAGTTGATGTAAATTTGATACGGGTGTGGTTCGATCTCTAGTACTTGATCATCTGATTCTCTCTCAGTTGAATGCGTACACTTGATGTATGAAAGTTGAGCACATGGATGTTCTTGAAGTTTGAGTCTAGGAAGAATATATGTGTTCCAAAGAACTTCGATCTTCAAGTCTGGTTCAGCTTCTAAAGTTAGGAGTCTTCTAACTGTAGGGATAATTCTCTCCAGGCTATGAAGTGTAGAATTTTCTAAACCCCACAAATGAAGAGAACTCTTCTATTTAATAGAGTTCTCAGGTGGGCTTGGGCTTAGTTGGTATATTGGTTTGGCCCTTGGGTCCAACAAATTGGACTTGGGTCTTCATTGACCCTTGGGCCAAATTAAGGACTCAATTGAATTTTAGCCCAAATATTAATACCAAATTGGACCAAATTATTTTATTTAATCCAACGGTCGAGACGAAAACACGTGGCGTCATCAAGATTTGCTAATTTATGTCTTCAATTTCAATTTGGGGCACATGTCAACATTTAGTCACTACAACAAATTTCACCTTCCATGACTCTTGTACAGTAGCAGAAATAGAGGAGAAAGAGAAAAAAACAGTCATTAAAGCCAAAATCATGCGTTTTTTGCGGGAAAAAACGAAGTTTCTCGGATTTGTCGAAATTGATGACTGTTTTTTTGTGTCATTAATAAATGACTGAAAAAAAAACAGTCATTAAATGTAAGAAAATGAAAAATACGATTTTGGTGGGAAAAGACGTGAATTTTCGGACTTTTTTTTACTATTTTGACATTTTTTTTGTGTCACCAAATTATGACTACAATTAACAGTCATTAAAAACTGACAAATTTTAATAGTCATTAATATTTTTTAATATTTCAAATTTTGAGAAAAGGAGGGAAGTTAAAATTTATGGGTAAAAATTACTTAAATCCCACATTTTAGTTTTTCCCACACTTTCTTGAAATCCTCCCCCCACTTTATTTTTCTCACATTTTTTATTTTATTTCCCCCATCTTTTTAATTTCCCCCTATTTTTTGTTCTCTTCTCCTCTCAATCTCCCCCTAATTTTTTTTCCTCACCATTGTCGCACCAGACGCTACCACCTCTAGGGACGTTCACTGTCGTCGTCGCACACATGTTCGTCGCTGCCGCCATTGCAGACCTGCTCGTAGCTGCCGCCATCACACACCTGCTCGTCGCCGCCGATGTCTCACACTGTCTGCCTCCATCACCTGAACATCGCTGCTGGTGGGTTGTCACAATCCAAGGTCTTTGCTTGCTCGTCTGCCTCCGTCACTCAACGTCGTCGTCTTTTGAGGTGAGTTGCTTTGCTTCTTTTAGTTTTGAAGTTTATTTGGATGCAATTATTTAGGGATTTCTTTTCTCTTTACATTTGGGCAAATCGTTCCTTTGTTTTTTTATGTATGTAGGAAGAGTCTTTCTTGGAAAGAACAATATATCTTAATGCTACCAAGGTTGTATATATTCAACATTATGCTTTACTTTCATTTCTTACAATGTTATGTTGTATTAGTGGGTCGGAGTGATCAATTTGAACTTTCATTTGTAAAAATCTATTTAGGTTAATTAAAATTCTACTTTACTCTTTTGTACAACAATTGGCTAAATTTTCATTTGTTATAACAATTCATCAAGTGATGTTTATTCTTTTTTTAGGTAGGTTTGAGAGTTAAAGTGTCACTTAGGCACTTTTTAGGAATTTTATATGTGTTTTCCATGGTCAAAATGACATTTATGCACTTTTTAAATTGTCTCAAGAGTTAAAGTCTTGAGACTTTTTAGAAATTTTATATGTGTTCTTCATCATCAAAAGGACACTAAACCACAAAGGTTTTAGGTGGTTTTGAGAGTCTTGAAGCAACACATGGGAATTTTCTTATACTTTTTATGTAGTCTTGAGAGTCAAAGTGATGCTTAGACATTTTTTAGATAGTTTTGAGACTTAAAGTATCACTTAAGCACTTCTTAGGAACTTTATATGTATTTTTCATAGTCAAAAGGACAATAAGCGACCTTTTTTTAAAAAAAAAAATCCTTGTAGGTGGTTTTAAAACAACACTTGGGAGCTTTTTTAAACTTTTTTTTTTTTTTTTTGTGGTTTTGAGAGTCAAAGTGTTGCTTAGACACTTTTTAGGTGGTCTTGAGAGTTAAAGTGTCACTTAGACACTATTTAGGAATTTTTTATGTGCTTTCGTAGTTAAAATGACACTTATGTGATTTTTAAATTGTTTTGAGAGTTAAATTATCACTTCAACTATTTTTAGGAACTTTATATATATTTTCATAGTCTAATGGACACTTAATTACTTTTTATTAATTTTTTAGGTGGTTTTGAGAGACAAAGTAACACTTAGGAACTTTTCCGAAACATTTTATGTGGTTTCATGTGGTTTTGAAAATCAATTGTATTATATTCTTGTGAAATCTGTTTGAATGATGAATAAAATTTGAGACTTTGATTTTCTTTGAAGTGTACACAATTGCTTATGGGTTTTGACCACAAATGCTATGAATAGTTGATAACTTGTAGAAATACAAGTTTTAATCGTCACTATTTGAATTAATTAGAATAACTTTAGAGCTAAACACATGATTTTGGTAGTTGAATTATGTAAAATATATTACCATGCGTTGGCACTATTTACAAAAGAAAATTCCTGAAAAATTATGAGCTTTTCTATTCTTAACGCAGGATTAAGAAGAAAAGAAGCACAAATAACTCAAATACTAGAGACGAAGCTGCTGTGAGAACAAGTGGAAACTCATGCGTCGAGACTATGCGTTGAGACCATGCATCGAGAAAAGTAGATACAAACGCCTGGGCAAAAGCTGTCATGTTAATATGCAAAAGTATAACACGCTATCAGAATATGGCAGAACAAATGGGCTGACGATGTGAAAAGTCTGTGCAGCAGGGCATGGAATTTAATGTAAAGGTGTCAGGTCATCATGAGTTTCAACTTTTCGACGCCTATAAATAGCACAAAGCTTCTCCATTCAGAGGAGGAGAGAGACGAGTTCAATAGGCGAAAGCTCTGCACAATTTCTTCCTCACCATAACCAGCCTCCATTTCGAGCTCTTCTGAGAGAAGGATTCTGAGAACTTTCAGAGTCATCTCCCAGTGAATGAGAACCTTCACCCTATGAAATTTATGTATCAGATAGCAACCATCTCAAGCCTCCATGAAGCAAGACGTTGCCAGTGGCGGCTTGACGTCTTCCATTTCCGTTTTATCTCCATTTCCCTCCTTCTTACTTATGTTTTGTTAATGACATTCTAGAGAATGGTTTATTTCTTTAATATAAGTTTGATTGACGATTATCTTCCATCTATTTCCATATTAAATACCTTACACCATGATTGTTTGAATGCTAAATAAGTTAGATGTTAGAGTTAGTTTTTCTTAAGCAATATTATGTATGTTACATCTTGATTAATGCATATCATTAGCTTGTGTAACTTTGTCTGACAAACAAAAGTAGTAAGCACGACTGTCTAGCTTGAGAGAGTGGATGGTTAATCTTTAGCATTTATCGAGACTAGATGAGGTGCAGAAATGTAGTTCATCTTTTGCCAACGCAAACTTACCATGCGTCTTAGAGATAAGATTAATGTGGCGTCGAAACATCGAGAGATGGATTCACAAATTAAGTTTGTAGGTATATAATTATACTTGGATATGCTTAAGTAATCAATTAGCTCCTGCGTGAACTCTACTTTTATCGCATGGTTCCATTCATTCTCAACGCATGCTATCTGACTAAATGACATTTGACTAACCATCGCCGCGTCCATCTCATTGTTAGTTGTAGGAAATTTTATTCATTCTTTATGTATAGTTTTAGACACATACAACCAACACATGCACATATTACATGTACAGTTCACCGCTTAGTCATGCATCTATTCTCAACGCCTAGTTATTACAAATCCCTGGGTTCGACCCTGGACTCACCAAAAAACCTATAAATGCTCATACTTGGGCTTTTTATAGGAAAACTTGCTTAATCATGATCACACTTGAGTAATTCTCGACGCATCCTTGTACGGAAATGATAAATCTATTTTTGTGCAACAAGCTAAGAAACTCAATTTAATTCAAGTAGAATAGTCTTGTTCTTGTTGATATTGTAATGACTTCTAGATTGTTGGTATTGGAAATCTGGTAGAGTTTTACACTTCGATCTTTTGATATATTGCACACTATTCATTTGATGAGATGTTTCTGAAGAAGAAAAGAAGCTAATTTTTGTTGTTTGTTTGTTCAATCAACCATGTTCTTATCTTCTCTTGTACTATTGTTGGCTATTGTGATTAGGTGGTTGTTATTGGAATGAATGCATTTTATTGCCTTTTGGGTTGCCATTTCTTCATCAAATCTTTCATGTTCTATACTTGGTATATTTTTAAATGAACCCAATTTTCTTTTATTTTAGATTATATAGCCGTTGATTCCTTCTTTTTCTTAGCATTGCAATTGACAAGTCTAGATGTCATTAACAAGGTATAAGTTTTGCTTTTCTTTTTCTTTTTTAAATTTTCAGTTGATTTTTTTTCTCATTAGAGAACTACCCATATTTCTAACAAAATTGTTTCATACAAACAAGATACTTACTAGGTAACTTTAAAGAAAGATATTCCATTCACGTGTATATGATTTCATCATATTTCATTTGTAGCTAGTTTTATCAAATTGGTCAAACTTTTCTTTCTTTGTAGTTGTTTGAGAAAGTTGTAACTCTTGCTGTTATACTACTCATTGTTGTCATTATGAGTTTTGGAGTATGGTTATTAGATTTATTTGTTCTTTATTTTGGATTTTTTATCAACAAGTTTAGGATCATCTTTTTTTTTTTTTTCTGTGATAAATATTTTTTGTAATATGTTTCACTTGTCCTTCCCTAAACGAAAAAGTTTCTCATTTGACCCTTATTCTTTCTAATAGACTAATGTATGAGTATTTCTACTTTTTAGTAGTTATACTCCTAAAAGGTTGGACAAGTTACAATAATTATATATTTGTTTTGCTCCTACTGTATTATGTTTCACTTGTCCCTCCCGCTCTTAAACGAAGAAGTTTTTCAATTAACCCTTATTCTTTCTAGTAGACTAGTGTATAAGTTAAATTTGGAGGTTATCCATGTTATTAAGGTTGAAAAGTGAGATTATAATGTGATTTTGAGCCTACTTATGTGATTATATAGTGATTCTATGTATAATTTTTGTTTGAAAGTGTTTATTGAAGCTTACTTATATGACTAAAGGGGGGTTTTCAGTGTAAATGTATATAACAGAATGATATTGTCATAGTACGATCAACATATATATAACCTGCATATTGTTATTATTGTTCTCCTTTATATATTGAGTTAAATTCTGAAATGAATGTTTTTTTTTTACAAGGTTTGTAGACAAGGCCATTGAAGTAAGAAAATTCACCAACCAAGAAATTTAAATAGATGTTGTATATATATATATACTTTTTTTGGATTATGCCAACACTTAGTTCTAAATACTAAATTTGTAAATGATGTACCCAAATTTGGTTACTAGTGTTGTTGTTATTAGTTTCCTTATATTAATGATAGAAAGTATATTATTATATATGAAGGTTACTTTTTATGTTTGTGTACGTATTTTGTGTTGAAGCTGAAGGAAACACAGGTGTAATAACATGTATGAAACATAGGTATAATAACGTGTATCATTGAAATGGTTTCTTTGATATTTGACAAAAGTCATGGGATATAATTTTATGACAGTAGAATATTGTCATCTATCAGACTTCTATGACTATAAATAAGTGACAATGTATGTAATTCAATGACCTTAAAAAAAATGTCATAATTAAGGTATTATTAACACTTTAGATGTGTGATTATTTGTTGCTCGATGACAGAATTTTAATGTCAAGATAACTCTTTATTTGATAGAAAAAGTCAACATTTTCATTATTTAATGATTGTAGAAAATTGTGACGAAAATGGTTTCCATGACTTATAATAAATGTCAATACATGTTCTTTGTTGACTGTGTTTAAAAGTCATGAAACTATCAATGATGGCTGATTTCTCATGTGTCATCTATACAGTTTAAATGATGGGCGATTAAATGACTAAAAAAAAGAGTCAAGAAATGTGGTAATGACTGTTTTTTAGAGTCATAGAAACCTATTTTTGTTGTAGTGAATAGTCTTCCGGTGCACATAGCTCAACCCATAAACAAGCTAGATGGTTAGGCTCGCAACCCATTATTCTCAGGTTGAAGATAGTTAAGCAATGCACTACTAGACCGAACTGACCAAATCATTGGCTAGTCGATTCGATCTGGTTTCTTCAAATTTCTTTATAAATTTGGCAGTTGGTTGGTTGGTTCGAGCCGATTTCTTCAAATTTCTTTATAAATTTGGTAGTTCTACTCAGTTTGTGGGTTGACTTTATTTGTATGAAATTATTGTTTAAATTAATTGCTGACAAAAAGTTTATTGATTGCTTAATTGGGCCCACATTAATAAAAAAAAAATTAATTAGTTTAATTACACCTTATTCACCCTCTACCTCTAGGGTTATCATACTAATCCTACAAGGGCTCATGTCATGCACATTAACGTCACACAGACTCACACTAATCGTCAATGTGCATATTATGCTTCAAAAAAAATATCAACATAGACATCCTCATCGACACTAAGTTGAAGAATCAATTAAGTGTCATCCTTAACAAAGTAGTTCACCTAAGATTGAACCAAAACAAGCGAAGCAACCACCTTTAACTGAAGGAACTCACACTTCGCTTCCCTTTGGAATGTTTACTCCTCCTATTCCTAGTAACCCTTCAATCCAAACTCCTATGTTCCAACGGCTAACACCCCAACGCCTTTAATATGTTAGACAACTGCTGTAGGCTTCACCAAACTCCAAATTTAACCCTTAGGCACTGTTGGTCGGCTCTCTTGATGACCACAAGGTGATGACAGTAATGTGAGTGGTGACAGTAATGTGAGTGGTCATCGTAGGAATCTAATGATGAGGACATATCTTCGAAATGAATATATTGAAAGGAAATATCATAAGGAAGTTGTGCAATAGCTGCTTTTCCAGAATTGTACAAGGAAAATTTAGAGATAAAGGGTTTAATTGGAAACTAAAATCAAATGTGTTAGTACTAAAATAAGTAAAACCATAAAGGAAATGAAAATATTTCAAAAGCATTATAAACCATTATCTGTCTCAACTGTATTTAAGGATGAGGATTCATTTATCATTAGTCAACAAAGAGCATAAAATTACAAGAATACAAAAATAGATATTACTGGAATAAAGGTCAAGGATGACTCAATAGTTTCCATCTATGACTAGTGACCATAGCATTAACATAGATTTAAAGGATACGATTGGAAATACCCAATTATATCACAATTTTAGTGTAGGTAAGTGTTTATTTTCTATGTTAGCTAGGAAATTGGGAATACCCAAGTCCATTTTTCATTTGGCTTATTCTGATTTCTTTTGGTTATTGAGTTGAATTTTTACAAATTAAAACCAATAAATAGATTCAATCCCACACTCAACAAACCCCAATCAAGAAATAACATGCTCATCAATCAACCTTCCTCTTCCCATACATATTCAAACAAACAAACACAAGTCAGATTAGATCTAATGGAAAAACAAGGACAAACTTCATCACAATTGAAACCCCCATTAATAGACAAACTCTTGAAAAAAATGCAATCAGAAGAAGAAAATCTAACCTAAAAAAAATATAATTCGATCTAATCCAAACGCCATCAGAAGAAGAAAAGGCACAATCAAAAGTAATCCCAGCACAGAAGAGAAGCAACAATCCAAATCTAATCTCAAATTAAAGCAAAAATTAACCTCAAATTGAAGCTATGGATGTAAGATCTCATAAAGTTCTTGGACAAAATGAGACAAAAGAGAGTAACATAGAGAAGAAATTTTTTGCTAGGTCAAAATGTGGGAGAATGGTTGGAGGAGGGGTAGTATGAAGGGTATTTTTGTAATTTCAATATAACATAACAAATGAGATGGATTCCCGGTCAATCACTAAAAAATCTCTTTTTTTAAAATCTGGTCTTGAGTGATTTCTTGAAAATGACTTATTTTTACAACTCATTTTTTAAAAATGCATTTTGAGATGTTGCCTAACACTACAAATCTTTTCAAAATGACTTTTTTTCAAATTTAATCACTTCAAAAGGTAATCCAAACACACCCTTAATATTTAATATTAATTTAATATAATTAATTATTTAATTAATTATTATTTTAATTAATTTAATATTAAATTAATATTATTTAAAATTAATTAGTAAAATTAATTTTAATTTAGAAATTTAGAATTCATTTTAAATTTAGGAAATTAAATTTGAATTTGGGATTTTTCCATTCATTACATGTTAAAGTAGGAGGTGGGAGGATGTTAATCACTCTTCACCTATCTTCAAACACTTCCTAATTGAGTTGGATAAACAACAAATTTGGTGTCAATTTGCATGTGAAATGGTTTGGATGTGTTCTTCTATATATAGAAGAAAGAAAGATTGATTAAAGATTAACAATCTTAAGAAATTTTGTTGAAAATCTCTATTAACTCATATCTCTTCAAAAAGTCTCTTTTCTCTTAAATTTGCTCCAAATTCATCATAATTTGGATCCCACAATCCATTCTAAGGTCATAGAATAACGAGGAAGATACTTGTAGTGGTCCACGAAGTGTTCATGATCAAAATCTTAGAGAAAGTCAATTCAATTTTGAGCAACAACAAGTAAGTGACATCCCTCTGTTTTTCGGTTTTGGTTTCAAGCATATTTAATCCTTAAAATTGATGTGGTTAGAGTGTTTTAGATCCTAATTGCTTTCGTATTTATGTTCCTAACTCCTTCAATTGGTATCAGAGCATGATTAGAGCACTCAATTTGCATTAATTTGAACTTGGTGGGTGTAATTTCATTAGATGAATGTAATGGTTGCTAAAGTTGGAAATTTTCTAGTTTTGGCATCTAATTCAGCTTTGTTATGTCGCAATTGTTGTAATTGGCCGCTTGTTTATGGTCTTTAATATGTGAAGAAGGGTCTGTAAAATTGTTAAGAGTTACTAGAGTTGATTTTAGGCTATAATTTGAAGAAATTGGAGAAGTGTTCAGCCAGATTGAGTAGCAAGGAGAAGCTACTGCCATGAAGCATCGCAATGCTTCTTCAACAGCTTCGCGATGCTGGTTTTCATTTCCCAAAAATGTGTGCACAGATAAAAAAGCGGTTCAACTGAACCAGTTCAGCTGGTTCACAGTTTTTTTTATCTGATTCGCCTATTTTTCAATCGATTCAACCCATCTTTCAACTTTTGAGGTTCAGTTTGAAGAGTTTAGGGTCAGTTTGAGCGAGTTTTCCAATTATGATTGTAATAATTTAGTTGTTTTAAGCCATTAGATGCCAAAATCAGTCTACTTTAGTGTGTTTAATTAAGTATACATTTAGAATATATGTTTTAATTAAATTAAATTTATTTGTGCATAAAGTATGCCATATAGATTTAAAATCCCACCATAGGATTAACATGTTTGATGCATCCAAGTATGTTATAAAGTGTTATAATATATAGTTTGCATGTTATAGTTCTCAAAAAATTGATATAACTTGTTGTATTGTTTTATGAGGTGTATGTTATAGATTGTTATTCTTTTATAATGAGTGAATTAGACATTTAAAATCTATAACAAAGATAAAATGCACAACCACTTGGGGTTAACAAATCTAAAGTAGACAGTTAACTTACAAAACAAAGGTTAAAAAAAATTCACTTGGCAAGACCCTGTCTAAGGTTCGAGGTATTTAAGTTGAAGGTTTACGGAACACATGCTACTTAGGGATCAAACCGGTTCTTGAATTTATATTAACCTAGTTTTATGAGCTTGTGTTTGTGATGTAAGTATAAAAAGGGTTTTTTTATCACTTAGACATCGTAAGTTAAAATCCAGTATAAGAGTTATACTTGGACAAAAGCCTAGACTTTAGGTTTTATTAGTCGAGATATAACTAAGCAAAAATACCCAATATACCAATTAGAACACTTCAGTGGGAGAGTTGTATATATGATATATTAGCTCTTATGTCCCTAAGAGTTCACACCATGAGATTCATGCTCGGCTTCAAGTCACCCTAAGCGTGGTCTCCATTCAGAAAGTGTTTGCATGAGTCAATAATAAGGTGAATAGGGAAAGTAGTTCATAGTAAATGGGTGAAGGGAGTGTGCCAACAGATCCTACGGTCTCTTCCATTAGGTTACACCGTGAGATTCCTATGTTGCACCTACTTGTCGTTTATAGACGACTATCCATTTGGAGGGTTTGTAACATGGGGATCAGAACACCATGAACTCCAAAAATGGATAGGGTTTCTTAGGTTCGTTTTTAGCATTCTCTTTCCCTCGAAAGGTTGTTGATTCCAATCTCTGAAATCTAAAAATGGAGGGTTACACTTGTAATACCCTGTCCCCAAAAACCTAAGTATTCATATAACTAGTAGGGATAAAAAGGGATAAAAGTGTGTGGATTGGGGAACCTTTCAACGAAAAGTTAAGATTGTGCAATTACTGAATTATGGCCAATAAATTCTGTGCATTGAGATGAATGGTATTAAGAAAAGAATAGACATATCTTGGAAGATTAGATTGATGCGTAGATGGTTAAGCTCAAACGCATGGTATTTAATACTGAGGAGTTATCAACCAAGCAGTGAGATTAGGTTCTAATGAGAGCAAGTTGAATGGGGTGAAGTACCATGTGTCGATGATGAAATAGAACCATCACGTAGGAAAAGTACCTTGCGTTGGAATGGTTGACAACGCGTCGGGGGGTGAAGCTAAGAAAAGTAATACGTTGAGTGTTGTATAGAGCAATAGTGAATGGAAGTGAAGGAACAAGAATTGAGTATGGATTATGGCTATGCGTTGGTAAGCCTTGTATGGGAAGCTAATGTAAAGAGAAGAAAGTAGACCATTGCCATAACCTTGATAGATGGGTCGTTATTTTGATAGGTATGTCAGGTGTTGAAAGGTGTTATTATGTGTTCGGAGGTAAAGATGGAGTCTGACCAAGGGTTGTATTCAACTTACACTACGTTGAGAAGACCATAGCGTGGATCAGGAAGTTCTCTAGTGCACAAGGGGTCGCTAAGCGTTTAAGTGCTATGAAATGTTAAACGTTAAAGGATTATTATATGCTAGTAGGACTTCAGCAATTAGTAGAGTCTTACTATGCGTTGAGAAAGTTATGTAGTAAGAACTATTAGCTATGCGTTGAGGAAGTCTGTGTTAAGAACAGCTATTAGCTATGCGACGAAGGGTTCATGAGTCGATAATGGTTATCATTGGTTATCAAGTCATACGCTGAAGAGCTTAATTTCATGATAATGGAAAATGCCATCACTATCTCCGGTAAACGCATAGGAAGAAGCTAAAGAAGGAAATGGTTAAGGAATAACCTTGGTATATGATTCGAGAACGCATAGAAGATAAAATTAAGGGATTTAAAGGAAGGTCATAAACGCGGAATGAAGCAAAGGTAAATATAGGAGGGTAAACGCAGGAAGAAAGAATGTGAGTTGGATGAGGTAGTCAAAGGTAGACCACATGGTCAGAAGAGTGCAATTGTACAAAGGAGGAAATGTAGCTGTGAATGAATGTAAGAAAGGGAGTTGAACGCATATAAATGCGATAAAAATTTATGTATGATGTCAAACTGAAGCGCATAGTAGTATGCATTTAGAACTTATACACTTAAATAAAGGAGAAGTGGAATAAAGGTAGTAAAGCCGAGGGTAGCAAAAGGAAGCAAAGGAGTTGAATCTGGAAGATAGTTCCATGAACGCAAAGGAACAAGGAGTTGGTTGTGTAGTTATGTATTGGAACATAATGAACCCATAAGGTAAGTCTATAGGCCAGGTGGTTACACATGATTGTGATACCTCATTAAGTAGGAGGTGTTAGAAAGCATGATAAACATTTCATGCAAAGTGACACATGGACTAATGCATGATTAATTCAGCATGCAACATGACATGTGGCAAACAAGTGGCAGCAGAAGAGGAGAGGTTGAATGACAAGTTCTCTATAAATAGGACCTTGAGGAAAAGTAATGACTGATGATTCGGTGATAATAATCCTTGAGAGGGGAGAAGAAAGAGAGCTGAAAGAAGGAAACCTTGCGTTTGAAGGAGGAAGTCTGCGGCCAAAGAGGAAGACAACTTTGACACTTAAGTCATCTGGTGTTAAGAAGTTGGCTTGCGTCGAGAAGGGTGAGCCTTGCGTTTAATCCGAATTCAACATAAAGGGTGAACGCCACGATGCGTTCAAGTTAGACCTTGCGTCCAAGGAAGGTTGACGCATCCGAAAGAGTAAGAAGACTTAGTCTGAACCTTGCGTTTAAGGGCAGGGTTAAGTCCAACCGGTTACTAGAAATAGTTTGCGGGTTAGGAGTTCAAACCTTGCGTTCAAGAAGCTCGGGGAAGACAGGGATTGGAAGGAAAAGAGGAAAATCTCTTAAGTAATTGTGAGTGACTCTCTTCTTTTTTTAAACTGAACTTTGTTGAAACATACTTACGTGATATGGTTTTGTGATAACTAATTTCATAAACGCATGATGTTTGATCATATTATCTAAAAGACATGTTTTACCTGATTGTTTTACTACATTGAAAGGCATGTTACAAGATGTAGTTTTACCAAGAACATCTTGTTTCTTATCAAAGGTTTCATATGAATGATCTACTCAACTGATCGATAAAATGTGTAAGAGGAGGCTCAGTGCTTATCTCCTTGAAAAGGCTCATGAGTTTCCCCGGGACCTAGTACTCAAGGACATGAGAAGGTACATGGGCAACCCGTCATATTCCTATGTGCACATAGAGGTTAATGTGGCTAGTGCATCGAGCTTGCTCTGCTTGAAGCCAGGGATGATTTCGACGTTGGGTGTGTTGAGCCTTGCTCCACCCCAACTAAGGATGTTTTCGACGTTGAGAGCGTTGAGTCTTGCTCCGCCTCAACTAAGGGAAATGATTGAGAAACCAAACGAGTTTTTTGTATAAATGTTTCTAAACAACTCTTTTGATTTGGAACGATTTGATATAGTTCAAAAGAGATAAAGAGATGTTGAAAATACATTACTGTTGTATTGATGTACTTATCTTGTTTTATATGTATAAATGTAACATGCCTGTTTTTGATTAAAAGATAGTTTTAGAAAACCAGTCACTCACGGGCTTTAGCTCACATTTTCCTATGTTCTCAAATTTTCCAGGTAGCAAGCGAGTTCGGGATGCTTTGCCTATGCAAGAACCTCGTCTGGGCCGACTTTGGTAAAGAAATGGTTGGTCAGTGAACCTTACAGAAGAGTCAAGGTTGCTGACTTCCCATCTTCTTTCGAGTTATGGAGGATAATCCGGGAGGGGGTGTGACAACACTTACAAAATATTACTAAGTGTTAGTACGTATTTTGACCAAATAAATGATAATTAAATACTATAGGAATAAAATTTCTTTTGGTATTAATATTTAATCAAGAATGTCTTGATTTAGTGAAAAAATAATTGACTACCCCTCGTTATGATCTGTTATGCATCTACTGGCCTAATGCCGCATTGAAAATTGCTAAAGATTGATATATTAATGTGCAAGTTTTCCTATAAAATCCAAGTGTAAGTTTATATAGGTTTCTTGGAGAGTTTGGGGTCGAACATAGGGATTTGTAATAATTCAGCGTTGAGAACATTCTTTTCTTTAATGCGATGATCTATACAATGATTACAAAATATGCATGGTTGAATTCTCTTTATAACAACTAAAACTAACTTTATACATGAAGAATTGATGGATACACATGTGGATTAATGATGTGGGATGGAAGATGGATAAAATTGTCAAGTACAAAAGATGTTCAGACAGCATGTGTGGAGGTGGTGGATCCACGAGAAAAATAGGTTTAAGACAACTTAGCTAGCATATCCCTAAGTGTTACTTAAGTAAACTTTCATGCTAACAAACACAAGATTGAGAATGCATCTCTCGATGTTTCGACATCACATTAATCTTATCTCTAAGACGCATGGTGAGTTCTTCATGCAAAAGTTAAACTTTATCTCTAAAGTCAGTTCTTTTCTTGTTAAATGACTAAGAATAATCACATACTCTCTCAAGCATATGATTATACTTATTTAAACCTATTTTTTTAGTAGATTTAGGTAAGTTTGAAGCACCCATTTAATCAAGATTAAAGGTACACATAAATAAAACTTGGAAATGCTAACTTCATACACATAACCCTTTAAACATTCAAACATTCATGGTGCAATGTGTTAAAGATGAGTAGAGATGGAAGATTAATGTCATTCAAACTTATATTAAGAAAATAATCAAATATTTTGATTGTCATTAACAAAATACAAGAAAGAAAGATGAACATAATGAAGAAATGAAAATGAAAGTCGTCAAGCCGCCAATGGCAATGTCTTGCTTCTTGGATAAAGTATCTTTTGATGTAAATGAAGCATTCATTAGCAAAAAAGGTATTCATATTTGTTTTGCAAATTTAGAAAACAACTAATATAAGTTAAAACCAACAAAAACAAAAGCTATTTTAATACTGAGATGTTTAAAACAGCTTAAACGCAAAATAAAAGGCAAAAGTTTCTCCTAATACCTATCTTTGGCATTTGAAACTGGCCACATTAATTTCAATAGGATTGAGAGGTTGGTGAAAGTGGACTCCTAAACCAATTAGAAGACAACTCTTTACATCTATGTGAGTCTTGTTTTGAAGGTAAATTGACAAAAAGATCTTTTATTGGTAAAGCCCTTACAGCCATAAAATCCCTTAGAACTCGTGCATTCAGACTTCTACAGTCCTATGAATGTCTAATAGCACCTAAAATGTGCTATCTTCCTCAACTTAACTCGAGATCATTGCACTATTTAATGTGTTAAAAATGTTATTTTGTAGGTATCGAGCTCTTAAAAGGTAGAACTGAGCGTTAGAAAGAAACGGAGCTAAAATAGACCAATTTGGTGTGCTAATGAAGCAATTAGGTCAATGGAAGCTAAAAAGACCAAAATGCCGCTAAAAAGACCTTGTCGCAGCGCTAAAACAGTATACAACCAATTTTGACAACACCGCGGCTCTGTCTAGTAGCGCCGCGGCGCTTCGTGCAGATACAAAATCTACACTTCAGTAATTAGGTCATATCTTTTGATTCGGGTGGCCGTTTTGGGCATATGACCACTCGTTTTCTTAGTTTTTTTCACCCCCTATCCATCTACAGCATTAGTTTTTAGGTTTTCTTTCATCTTCTTCCTGTAATAAAGCAGAAAGGATGAGTTCTATCTTTTCCACCACCATGGGAAGGTAAGATCTATATAGTTTTCTAGTTTAGAGGATTTTTTAGGAACCCATTATATTCTTGGGAGTATTTTGATAATATGATTGAGTTTTCTTGTCTGTGGGTTTTACTCTTAATTTATTGATTATGAATGACATTTTCTTGCTATTAATTAACAACCAATGTTTAATTGTGTCATTCAACACTTTAGATTAACATATAATATGTGACATGTAACCGTATTAAATTTCTAATTAGCTCTTTCCAATTGAAAATTTATCCTAGCATAATCCCTAAAGCGTAATGCGGTTAGTTAAACTGATTAGGATGCTTTTCATCTAATCAAATTGGCTAATTTGATACTTTAGACCATTAGTTAGCCTTTTTAATCAATTGGACTAGGCATAGGTAAGAAGTTAAAATCATGTATTGATAATTCGATGATCAAAATTACATTGGGTGATTTTGTTTCTCTAAGCTAGAATGTTTTGTTTGATTGCACATCTATCCTTTACTTTCCTTGCACTTCATTTTCATGCACATTCAAATCTCAAACCATACAAAAATCCCCCATTTGTTGCCTAATCTAAATGATTAGCTTTGAGAAACTAATCTTTGTGCTTCCTTACGGATTGACCCGGTCTTACCATTAGTACTACGTTTTAGTAGTAATAGTTTTAAAAATTGGTATAATTATAAATATTATTTGATTGGGTCTTTTGGAAGCGACACCAAAAAGGCTCACATCAATGTCAAAGCACGAGAAGGGTATGAATATTTCATTAGTTTCATTGATGATTATTCTAGGTATGGCTATGTTTATCTAATGCATCATAAGTTCAAAGCTTTTGAAAAGTTCAAAAAGTATAAGGTTGAGGTTGAGAATCTATTAGGTAAAACTATTAAAACACTTCAATTGGATCGAGGTGGAGAGTATATGAACTTGAGATTTCAGGAATATATGATAGAACATGAAATTTAGTCTCAACTCTTTGTACTTTGTACACCTCAGCAGAATGGTGTATTAGAAAGGAGAAATTGAACCCTGTTAGACATGGTTCGTTCTGTGATGAGCTATGCTCAATTGCCTAATTAGTTTTTGGGATATGCAGTAGAAATTGTTGTATATATTTTGAATATGTTGTTAGACATATTTTACATTAAAATACGTATATTTAAAATATGGGCTTAAAATATAGGCTATGTATGTGGATTAGTATTTTATCACATTGGGTTATTTTATTAGATTGGGCCCTATGATGTAATTTATTTAATTAAAGGCCCTAGATTCCCAATTGAGTATGAACTTAATGGGTAGAAGCCAATTCCTAGATTGATTAGGGTTTAATGGGAACCCTAATTAAACTAGTATATAAAGAGACCTTACGGCTATGGTCCCCAACATACCAAAACAATAAGCACTCAGTCTCTCTTGAATCCTATCTAGAGAGAGATCCCAATAAGGCATTTGGAGTTTTGGTTGAGGAAGACAATAGTCATCTTGAAGCTATCATCAATTTCTCAATGGCCAGTATGTTATTTATTCTTAATAATTTGGCATGAATGATCCTAGGGTTAATCTATTCAATATAGATTTAAAGTAATTATGTTAACAAGTGGTATTAGAAAGACCATACGAATTATAGAGAGGGCGTAAAGGTAGTTTACATCACTTCAGAATTTGGGGATGTTCAGCACATGTGTTGCTGCAAGATCCGAAGAAGTTAGAACATCTTTCAAAATTATGCCTATTTGTAGGATATCCTAAAGAAACGAAAAGGTGGTCTGTTTTATGATCCTCAAGAAAATAGAGTGCTTGTATCGACAAACGTTACATTCTTAGAGGAAAACCACATAAGAGATCATCAACCTCGCAGTAAACTAGTATTAAGTGAAATTTCCAAAGAAACTACAGATAAATCAACAAAAGTTATTGATCAAGTTGATCCTTCTACAAGAGTTGTTGATAGAACACATCCTTCTTAAGAGTTGAGAGTGCCTCAACGTAGTGGGAGGGTAATCCGTAAACCCGACCAATTCATGAGTTTAACTGAAACTTAAGTCGTCATACCTGATGATGGCATAGAGGATCCATTAACCTATAAATAAGCAATGAATGATGTAGATCGAGTCCAGTGGATCACAGTCATGACCTCGAAATGGAGTCTAAGAACTTCAATTCTGTCAAGAACTTGTAGATCAACCAAATGGGGTAAAACCTATTGGTTGCAAATTAATCTACAAAAGAAAATGAGACCAAGCTGGTAAGGTACAGACCTTTCAGGCTCGATTAGTGGCAAAGGGTTTTACCTAGAGAGAAGGGGTGGATTATGAAGAAACTTTCTCCCCTGTTGCCATGTTAAAATCGATTAGAATATTCTAGTCCATTACCACATTTTATGATTATGAAATTTGGCAAATGGATGTCAAGACAGCTTTTCTGAATAGCTATTTTGAAGAGAGTATTTATATGGCACAACCAGAGGGGTTCATTGAAAAAGGGTAAGAGCAAAAGGTTTGCAAGTTTAAACGATTCATTTATGAGTTAAAACAAGTTTCTCGGTCCTGGAATATAAGGTTTGATATTGCGATCAAATCCTATGGCTTTGAACAAAATGTTGGTGAACCTTGTGTTTACAAGAAATTATCAACATGACTAAAGCTTTTCTAGTATTGTATGTTGATGATATCCTTTTCATTGGGAATGAGGTAGGATTCCTAACTAACGTTAAACAATGACTAGCAACTGTTGTAAATTTTTTTTTTTTTTTGTATGTGTGTGTGTGTGTATGATGTGTTATGCTCATAATGGCCTAATGTCGCGTTGAAAATTACAAAGATGTATAAATTTTTACGCAAGTTTTCCTATAAAAACCCAAGTGCAAGTTTATATAGGTTTTCTTGGTGAGTCCAAGGTCGAACACAGGGATTTGTAATAACTTGGTGTTGAAAAAAAATCTTTAGTTTGATGCATTGAGCTATACAAATATACAGAAATGTTTATGAATGAATTTACTAAAATTAACTTTGTACATAAAGAATTGATGGATTAACATATGGAATGATGATGCAGCATGGACATGGATGAAATTGTCAAGTACAAACTATGTTCAGGCAACATGCATTGAGAATGGAATTGGAACCATGCGAAAAGTAAAGTTAAGATAACTCTGCTAGCATTTCCTAAATGTTGCTTAAGTAATTTTTCATGCTACCAAACTCAAGGTTGAGAACACATCTCTCGATGTTTCGATACCACATTAATCGTATCTCTAAGACACATGGTGAGTTCTTCAGGCAAAAGTTGAACTTTATCTCTAAAGCCAATTCTTTTCTTGTTAAATGTTGAAGGTTAATCACCTACTCTCTCAAGTAGATGATTATACTCACTTAAATCTATTTGTTTGATAGATTTAGGCAAGTTTGAAGCACCCATTTAATCAAGATGAAAGTATACTTAGTGAAACTTAGAAATGTTAACTTCATACACTCAACTCATTAATCATCCAAACATTCATGGTGTCGAGTGTTAAAGATGAGAATAGACGAAGAGTTAATGTCAATCAAACTTGTATTAAGAAAATAAACCAATCTCTCGAAAGTCATTAACAAAATATAAGAAAGAAGTATGAACATAATGAAAGAATGAAAATAAAAGTTGTCAAGCCGCCAATGGCAATGTCTTGCTTCTTAAAGGCTTGAGATGGTTGCTATCTGATACATGATTTGTACATGGGGATGGATTCTCACTCTCTGAGAGGCGGCTCTAAAAACGTTCAGAATCTTCTCATAGAAGAGCTCGAAATAGAGGATGGCTATGAAGGTTGAGGGAGAATTTACGCAGAGCTTTCACTATTGAGTTTCTCTCTATCTTGAACATGAAGTGCAATGGGCTATTTATAGGCGTCCAGAAAAGTGATCTCAAGATGAGCTGACACCTCTGTATTAAATTCCATGCCCTGCTACACAGACTTCTTCACGTCTTCAGTTCATTGGATCTGTCATGATCTGGTAAAGTCAATTGTCCACTTGCATCGTGACATGACAGTTGCCGCCAAGGTGTCTGATTCACTTTTTCTTCTTGACGCATGGTGGACGACACGTTGATCTTCAAGCATTGTGACCTCAATGATTCTGGCAGCATCTTTTTCTTTATATTTAGATTATGTTTGGCTCCATTTTAGCTCTATCCTGCATTCAAAAAGATAAAAACTCATAATTTCCAGGATAGATGCTTTTGTAAACATAGTAAACGCAGAGTTATTCATATTTCAAAAGAGGTCTATTACCATTCAGACATGGAATTCATTTTTCAATGGAACAATGTCCTAAGACACCTCAAAAAATTGAGAATATGAGACGCATTCCCTATGCATCAGCAGTCGAAAGTCTGATGTATGTCCTGTTGTGAACACGACCTAACATATGTTATGTAGTAGGAATAGTCAGCAAGTATCAGGCTAATCAATGATATGATCATTGGACCGCCGTTAAAAATATCCTCAATTATCTAAGGAGAACGAGGGACTATATGCTCATGTATGGTACTAAGGATCTAATCCTTACAAGATACACTGACTCTGATTTTCAGACGGATATAGATTTGAGGAAATCTACATCAAGATCAATGTTCACTCTAAATGGAGGAGAAATAGTTTGGAAGAGTATCAAACAAGGTTGTATAGCTGACTCCACTGTGGAGCTGAGTTCGTAACTGCATGTGAAGCAGC
This sequence comes from Citrullus mucosospermus, assembly GCA_030954485.1. Classification (NCBI taxonomy): domain Eukaryota; kingdom Viridiplantae; phylum Streptophyta; class Magnoliopsida; order Cucurbitales; family Cucurbitaceae; genus Citrullus; species Citrullus mucosospermus. Next base: position 7,696,500 of record CM062061.1, on the reverse strand, counting down.
AAAAGAATTAGTATGGCTCAAAAAGTTCTTAGCGTATCTGAAACTTGTTCCAAATATGAATATGCCTATCACTTTCAATTATGATAATAGTGGTGCAGTTGCAAATTCTAAAGAACCTAGAAGTCATAAGCGAAGCAAACACATTGAACGCAAATATCATCTCATCAGAGAGATTGTGCAAAGAGGAGATGTAATCGTCAAGCAGATTGCATCAGAGCATAACATTGTTGATTCATTTATAAAGGCCCTCACGGCTAAAGTGTTTGAGGGTCACCTAGTGAGTCTAGGACTTCGAGTTCTGTAAACTAGGACAAGTGGGAGAAAGTCATGGGTATATGATGCCCTAGTTTATTGTATTTATATGCTTTTCTCTTTAACCTCAACATTATGTATTTATAATCACTGAAGTTTTAGTCCAAGTGGGAGTTTGTTGAGTTTTATGTCCTAAAACCCATGATTTGTAAACTTTAAACATATTCTCAATAAAATTGTTATCGAGATTTATTTAGTAAAAATGTTATTGGATATGTGAATTACATTTATTAAATCCAATAAACTAAGAACCCTTGGCTATAGTTTGAATACTTAAACTTTATGTGTAAACATAAGGGTGGATCAAGTTTAAGTAATAGTCAAAATGGTCTATAGTATAGGGATAAGGTTGGGTACGTTATCTTGGGGACACTATGAATGCGACCCATTTTGTATTTGATACAAACAATGTGATCTTATATCATTCATGTAAAGACATGAGAGTGGGGACATCCTATGCAATGAGTTTGCATAAGACCGGACCATGAAACAATCACTTTTACTTTACACCATTTACTAATAGAACTGGTTATTTCAACATGATGACCTATGTAACTCGATCTTAATCTTGAGCTAACTATGAACTCTTCTTTATTTGGGATTATCCTTTAATCTGGATGGGTGAGAGTGGCATGGGTTTGCCGACTCAATAAGCCTTCCACTTTAGAGATAAGACTAGGTAGATAGCTGGGGACATAGTCTTGCTAGATGAAATTCACTCCTACCTAATTCTAGGTTAGTAGAGAAGTTATTCCCTTAAGTGCTGACTCCAGGTCTTGAACAAGGGGCCCCAGCCTCTCATTGGCTCAAGAGGGACTCAATTTGATGGTTGGACCACAAACCAATTGTTCATTAGAGGATCAGTGGGACTTAAGGAAGAATATGTAATTATAGGGGTAAAACGGTAATTTTGACCCAGCTGTAATTACAAACTTGTGAATGATCGACTTTGTAAGCCCCGCATCTATTTTTATGAGAACGCAAAGTAAAAAGGGGCCGAGAGATGGGTGAATGTGTAAAGGTAGTTGGCTGGCTTGCATTTGGAGTGGGAAAATGGCTAAGTGTAAGCTATGCGTTGATGGCAACCTGTTGTGGAGGAAATAATTTTGGTGTAAACGCAAAGGTGGGGGAAGCTTATCATGCGTTGAAGTTGAGACGCGTTGAGAACATAAGGCGTGGAGGACCATTATGCGTCAAACGCATTGAAGGCAATGTGCCGATTGGAAGTAAAAGCCGCGGGGAATTTGGGAGCTGATCTGCGGTGAGGCTGTTATGCGGTGAACGCTACCATGCGTCGAAGGCGAGTATGCGTTGGACAAGGAGTGTTGGCTGAGAGAAGGTGGTGCGTATGTTAACTATTTGGCGGGAGAGTTTGAAATGAAATATCATCAGAGGTCGTGGGCGTTGCTGAAGCTGAGTATAGGAGGTATGCGTTGAACGGATTATAGTATAGAGTTGAAATGGAGTACAAGTCGGTGGTATATATATATAAGTGGACTGAGAATTCAATTGTTCTGCTTGCATTTCAGAGCTCGAGTTGGGTTCATATTAAGGCGAAACATCAAAGAGAGGTAGAAGAAGATGTTCATGCTGATCTGAAGCAGGAATCTCATTGAATTCGTGGGAGAAACTTGGGTTTGACAGAGGTTTCGGTTGCTTGGTCTTTTCAGAGTGATGCTCGATTTTGGAGGAAGAACGAAGTGAAGAGACGAAGGTTAGGGCTGAAACTTTGAGGTTAGTAAGTTAACTCGATTTCTAGCAGGTTTCATGAAGGATGCTTGAGCTGAAATTGTTTAATTGTGTGTCAAACTCAGGAAGAAGAGACGGGAGTTGAACTGTCGGATGATTAGAGGTAACTTGGAGTTGTCGAAGGAGATGTCCTAAACGAAGAGGATGTTCTTCATGAAATTTGGAGGTAAGATGAAGGACTTGTATTTTAACAAGTTTGTAGAAGGAAGGAAGTACTGAAATTGATTGAAATGGAATGTTTAGCAGGTTGAAGAAGGAAGAAGAAAGGAAGAAGGGAACGGTTCTGCAGCAGCGGAAGTATCGCTGAGTGAGCGAGAGACTGGGCAACGAAGCAAGTAACGCTGCAACGCAAAGATAGGCTTTGCGTCTCACAATTCTCGCTAGAGTATCGCTGGGTATCGCTCCTCAAGGTAGACTCGCTGGTTCTAATCAACGCAGTGTCGCTAGTACAATTTAAGTATCGTTTGAGTAACGCTGGTAGCTTACAATTTTCTATAGGGTAACGATGTTATTGTATGCTTAAGGAAAAGGGAGATTATGGAAACTAAACTTGAGAATTATGTATTTTCAGGCCAAGAAGAGCTCGGGGAGGCTTATAACCCACTTAGAGCCGGGACCAATTGTGAGTGACTGTTTGTTATACCTTGTGTTAAACTTAGTACGCATATTGATGAGGAACTGTGATTCATGGTAGTATGTCTTATGTATGTGATGTGTTAGTGATTTAAAAGAATATTATTACAAATGTCTAAACACATAAGTGGCTAAGGGACCTTATGGTGAAAGCTACATGTGAGTAAGTGTGAAATTAAGTGCCGAGGGATTTGGGAAGGCACTTGAATAACATTAGGAAATGAACTACAATGCTCAGGGACTATAAGTGAAGGCATGTAGTAATCCATCACACACTAGCTCGTGCCGAGGGATCATGAGTGAAGGCACTTGAGCATTGATAGAGTTTGTTACTTGTGCCGAGGGAATGTGAAGGCACATGGTACTGTAGTTATAAATGAGTAAGTGCTGAGGGACGGGAAGTGAAAGCACTAAATAGATGAAAGCTTGTGAGACAAATGAGAATTTGATAGTTATATTAGCATAGTGGAAAGTGAATCTTGATATTTCATTGGGATGTGTTATGTGATGGTTACTATCTTACAAACTGGATTATAATTGTTATGGTTAGTTTTAGTAAATTTAGTCACTCACTGAGCCTTTTGCTCATCCAGTTTGTTGTTGTTTGTTGTTTCAGGTAGCGAGCGTGTCCGGGACGCCTAGCCTACTGAAGAATCTCGTCTGGGCCTATCTGGAAGTGAACCTCTGGGATAGTTGTAAATACTTAGTTTGTTCATATAACTTGTAATGAACATATTTCATGAGGATAGAGAGAGGGACGTGTTGTACTTTATATGTGTATATACAAACATGTTGGTTAAAAGTTTGCACGTACATCTAATGAGATTATGGGATTGTTGTTTGTTTTGCTATTCTTTTATGGTGTTTATCTTATAGAGTCTTATGTTGGGAAATAGGATCATGCTCCTTCCTAGGTATAGAGTAAATCTGGGTTGGGGTGTGACAGACTTACTAATCATGTTATATCAAGTGGACAAAAATATAACTACAGTGAGGAGAGTGCAACTACTGGGCTATAGTGGAGTGTTCCGATAGTTAACAAATGTTAATTAACTATGTTAAAGAGTTTAGCCGGTTAATTTTGAATCTTTGGAGCTCATGATCTGTAGGTCCATGAGGTCCCCTTGTTAGCTCATGGATTAAACTTTAGAATAGTGTGATGAAAGAATTTGAAAACTTTCAAATTCATTTAAGGAGTAAGATTTACAGTTTGTTTATTTTAATTATGAATTAGATGAGTTTGGAGAGTTGGAAATATTTAAATGTGATTTAAATATTAATCGGATGAATAGAGATTCATCGAGTTTGAAAAACTAACATAAGTAGAAAAATTATTTATTTAATATTTAATATTAAGTTAACATAATAAATTATTTAATTAATTATTATTTTATTTAATTTAATATTAAATTAATATTATTTAAAATTAATTAGTAAAATTAATTTTAATTTGTTGAGAATTCATTTTTAATTTAGGGAATTAAATTTGAAGTTTGGATTTGATTGCATGTTGAAGTAGGAGGTGGGAGGATGTTAATCACTCTTAACCCATCTTCAAACACCTCCTAATTGAGTTGGATAATTAGCAAATTTGGTGTCAATTTGCATGTGAAATGGTTTTGTATGTGTTCTTCTATATATAAAAGAAAGAATGATTGATTAAGGGTTAACAATCTTGAGAAATTTTGCTGAAAATCTCCATTAACTCATATCCCTGCAAAAACTCTATTTTCTCTTAAATTTGCTCCAAATTCATCACAATTCGAATCCCACAATCCGTCCTAAGGCTAGAGTTTAACAAGGAAGATACTTTTGGGGGTCCACAAAGTGTTCGTTATCAAAATCTTGGAGAAAATCGATTCAATTTTGAGCTATAACAAGTAAGTGACATTCCTCTGTTTTTCGGTTTTGGTTTCAAGCATGTTTAATCCTTAAAATTGATGTAGTTAGAGTGCTTTATATCCTAATTGCTTCTGCATTTATGTTCTTAACTTCTTCAGGGAGAAAACCACGATAGGTAGATTTTTCTAAGTGTTGGACTACAAGGAGACAGTTGTGTTATAAAATTTTCTAAGTGTCACAACTATGCTTGGAAAGATATAAGGTGAACTAAGAAGTAAACTCATAAGCTTGAGTGTTGAGAAAAACAACTAAGTGTTGAAGGTGAGAGTTGAAGCATAGTTGAGGGTTAGCTTGATTAGCTTAGAACCAAGATTGAAATACATGCCTCAAGAGGAAAAATAAGGCTTGGACGCATAGTAAAACTAGGGTGGATGCATGGTTGAGTATTGGGGGAAAATTCGACTAAGTGTTGAGGAGCTCATGGTTGTTGAAAGGAACACCTAAGCCAAAGAAGGTAAGTTGGACGTATGGTCCATGTTTTGGAGGAAAATTTAGCTAAGTGTTGGAAGAGTATTAGTAGTTGAAAAGCAACAATTAGGGCAAAAGGGAATGTTGAACGCATAGAAGGAAAGACCTTGAGAATTTGGCTAAGTATGGAATAACTTGTATAGGTTAAAGGAAAGACATTTGAGCCAAAGTCCAAGATTGGTGAGTTGCACGCATAGAAGGCCAAAAAGGTTGAACAAAATGACTAAGTATAAGAGACTTGGAACTTGTGAGTTGGATGCATAGTTCATAGATAGTAAGTTGTTAAAAGTTAAGGCAAAATACAAGATTGGAACGCATGGTGTGTAGGCCAAAAAATAAAGGGTTAGTGATGAGCACTTTTAGTGTTAACCGCAAGTGTACGGGTCAAGTTATAATATAAAACGGTTAAGTTCGAATATCGTTCCACTGGAGATCCAATTGGGAAAGTTTAAGTTACTTAGCTATTCTAGAATTGAATCAATTTTATTTGAGGATTGAAATTGAATATTATAAGTTATGGAAAAATACAAATCAAATAAGGAAAGTATCAAATGGAGAAACACAAGAGTCAAAGAGAGTTCTAGGGTAATGAATCCTTGTTTATTTCATCATGCAATATTATAGATTTCATGGATTTTATTGTAATTCATATGCCTAAGTCTACAAACTTAATTCCAAGTTATTTTCTCTCAAAAACAACCCTTTCTCATGCAACTTGATTGATTATTAATCTCTTAAAACCAACACAAAATTACATGGCATTAAAAATAGTCTTTAGCAACTTTTATTATCAACCTAACTACTCTCATGATAGATTAACAATAATTCATTGTTATAGATCAAGTTAAACATACAATCTCTCAATCATACATCTAACCTAACATGTGAAGATGGCCAATCCACAAGAATTAAACACAATAACAATGAAAAGCATAATCATTCCAACAAAACCATGAGTCTACAAAATTAACATGAATTTATAAACAATTCATCAAAACCCTAAAACTAAAGAGTTTAGCCACTCATAGCTTGAAGCAACATGTTTAAGAAAAATAAACAAAGAAAGAGTGTAAAGAAAGGGAAACTCTACTGAAAAGAGACTCTTGATTGAAGTAGCACCGTCTCGATCTCCTTGGCTCTCACGTCGGACTTCGAAGGGCACCAAGACTATCTCGAACTCTTTTCCTCTTCCTTGCAACTAACTCACTCTTTGAACCCTCACTTAATTCTCTCCCTTTTTTATCTCTTTAGGTCTGCAACTTCCTTGCTTTACCTTGATTTTTCTTGATGAATTGGACTACTGGAAACCCCCAAATTTATAGAGTTTGGCCCCCCAAAATTTTCCAAAAATGCAGATTTTTCAATTAAGGAAAGTTGGCGCCGCGGCGCTGTCCCATAGCGCCGCAGCACTAGGGCTGCATCCGAAAAAATTTGCTCTCGGGTTTTAGCGCCGCGGCAGCGCCGTCTAAGCGTCGCAGCGCTAAAATGCGTTTCAGAAAGGATGCGTCGAGACAGCGCCATCTTGGCGCCGCAATGCTACTCTGCGTCCAGAACCATGCGTTGATGTTTTAGCGCCTCAGCGCCGCAGCGCTATCCCCAAAATTTGCCCTTTTTGGTTTTTCAACTCTTTCTCGTCGTATTCTTGCTCGGTTTTGATCTTTTAGTCGTTTCTTCTAATTTTCCTCGTTTTAACTTGAAAATCACTAGCAAACAAGTGAAATCTAATATAAACTCCCTTAATTTAAGAGAATAGAAAGCACTTTTCAAGTGTTTATCAGTTAGACACATACCTTTTAGGAGAAGAAATTTTGGCTAAGCACAAGAGTCTTAGGTGTTGGACACCTAGCTATTTTGAAGGAAAAATGACAAGTGTTGGGATAGTTCATATTGAGTAAAAGGAAGCAAAAGAAGCATACCTTAAGAATACATAAGTTGGACACATAGAAAGGGTTAAGTTGGACGCATAAAGCTTATCCGAGCTAGGTTAGACGCATAGCAAAGGTGGAAGGAAGTAGGGAGTGGCACATTTAGGGTTGAACAACTCAAAAGAAGGAGGTGTGTCACACCCTTTTTCTAAGATCATTTCGTGGAAGAGCCTATAAAGGGAAGAAGTAGGATAAGAGCGGTTGTGCTCAAGTGTTAGTTTACATAGGCCGTAGATGAAGTTTAAATTAGAAGGATTTGATAGAAAGGTTGCGTTGAGTGAATTCTGGATCTTGGAATCAAAGTAATTCTTGAAGTTGAGAATTCTACTGTGTAGGATAAACAGATAAGGAGAACGCAACCATGATTTTAAACTTAGAAGGAAGACCTATGGAAAGAAAGGAAACCTCATCAAGTGATGGGCAGGGTTAAAAAAAAAAGAATAGACGAGAGATAAAAGTTGGACGCATACTTAGTGGAAGACCATGTTGGACACATGGTAGAGACGAAGGAAACGCATGATAAAGGTAAAACGCATAAGGTAGAATCTTGGAAAGAGGCAATGGCAATCTAGGGTAAACGCACAACTTCTATTAGGGAAGATTAAGAAGTAAGCCTAAAGGAAGGAGGCTGGAGATGGTTATACGATAGGATTTGTCATTGAGGAAATAGCTCACATAAGGAAGAAGTATTCGGAGTTGAGCTACTACATGAGCTGCTAGTTGATTCGAGGCAGCTGGAGTTATTCGAGAATAGTTCTCAAACGAAGAAAAGTTAGGGTTTGAAATCTCGAGGTAAGTTAGAAAGCTCACTTCTTTACAAGTTTGTAGAAGAGAGAAAGTCCTGATTTTTTGCTGGATTTCGATGTTTAGCAGTTTTAAGAACGAGTTAGAAAAGAAAGAAGGAAGCATTGACCATCGGGGTCGCTAAGACAAAAATATCGCTAAAGAGTTGGAGGGTGATCAGCAAGACAAGTGTCGCTGGTAATGCAAAGGGCCTTGCATCTCACAACTCTCGCTGACTCTCGCTAAGTATCGTTTGTTAAGGTAATATTGCTAGTCTCGTGAAGCTGGATATCGCTGATGCCGCATGGTTATGAGTAGTTTAATCTAATAATCTCGCTGATACCTGTGAATCTCGCTCATTATTGTAAGTTGTAAACAAGAGAGGGACTAGTGATGAAAACCCATGTTTGAGATATTTAAGCAAGCATAGTGAATATAAAGAGGAATATTAGAAATATCTAACACGAGAAAGGTGTGTTTACAGGTCAAGAGGAGCTAGGGAAAGCGTATAACCCGCTCGGAGTCCGGAATAAGTCGTGAGTGACTTTATGGTTTGAGATAAGCTAACTTGAATATTATTTTCTATATGCTTAATAATATCTTTGAAGCATGAGTTGGAGTGTACTTCTATGTATGAAACTAGCACATATCTTATATGTGAGATAGAGCTTGATAATGTATCAGATAATATTCTAAGTTTTACCAAGCTAGTTGCTAGATGAATGTTCTGAGAATTCTGAGATATCATGATTCAATGTATTGTGCATGTCTGTGCACTAGGAAGATTCGAATGGGACCCAATGCTGAAGGACACGTGAAGGCATATGGGCAGCCCTAGTATTTTATGAAGTCTGAGATATTATGATTATTGTTAAATTATGATAAATGTGATGTGCAAGTTAGTGCTCTAGAAAGATTCTATTGGGACCCAATGCTAAAAAGATATGTGAAGGCATATGGGCAGCCCTAGTATTTCTATGAAGCTCTCACCAAAGGATATAAAGACAGTGATTGAGTATTTCCCTGGGACCCTAGTACCGAAGGACATGAGAAGGTACACGGGCAGCCCGAGATCAGACAAACTTATAAGCAGAATAAAAGGCATCTGACGCTGATGTGTTGAGATTACTCCACACAGCTAAGGCTTATTGACGTTGGGTACGTTGAGTTCGCTCCGCCTCAACAAAGGTTCAATGAAAAGATATCCATTTACGTAATGATAGTTATTTACAAGTTATAGTTATTTACAAGTTTATGAAGCATGATATGAAGCATGATCAAGCAGTTCATACAAATGATTTTAGTTATGTTTTTATTGAGTTTATACTTTAGTTAGTCACTCACTGAGCATTGTAGCTCATAGATTCTTGTTTCTCTGATGTTTTCTTTCCAGGTAGCGAGCGTGTTCAGGGTGCCTAGCCTACCATCAAAATTCGTCTGAGCCAAATTAGAATTTTGTAATTGGGAATTTGTAAACCCCATCCCATGTAGAAATTGTACTTATTTTGAGTGGCATTTGTGAGTATCACTAGGCATACCTGTAAACTTTAGACATAGCCTTTTAAATCTTACTTATGATGCTATCTTATCAGGAAATTTTTGCATAACTATTGTAAAGACTAACCATTTTGCCAGCTAGTTATGATATAGAAATGTATTTGTAACAGTGTTTAACAGAATACAGACTAGGTAACACTCACTCCTAGGTAAAGATATAGATATATATATAAATATCTAGGATGGGGGTGTTACAAGGTGTCTTCATGCATGCTAGGACAACATGTTGGAAGCCACATATTTGGTTAAGTGTCAAACTAAGTGAAGTTGGATGACAAAGCTTGTTATCCAATTCTTATAAATATGATTGAGTTTTAGAAGTTGAATCACACCAAAATGTGAAGAAAGTACTCACTCCTTAAAGCTTGAGAGACAAAGGAAAGGATCTTCGAGAGAGTTGGAAGAAGAACCAGGCATCCAAAACCACCTAAGAGGCGTCCAAATCATTTACTAGGCGTGCAAGATCCCTGTCAGACGTTCAACAAGCTCTAGTAGGCGTCCAGAAGATAGTCTAGGCATCCAACAGTGCAGTCCCTACGTCCAAGGTACAATTCTAGGCATCTAGGAGGTTTTATGAGGCTCCGAAGTGTTGTCCGTTGCTATTTTCTTGGATCCATAGGCCTAGTTTTGTGCCTAGGAGTCAAAAGCAAGGTAGGTCTTGGAAAAGGAAGGATCCAGAGCAGGGTAATGAAGCTTTAAAGATTCGAAACTCTGTTGACTATGAGTGGTTACTTACTTTATTAAGTTGTATTGTGATTTCCTTACAAGTTTATTTATATGTTGTGAATTTGAGAATACATGGTAAGGAAAAGTAAGACCACACATGATGGTCAGAGTATCCGAGGATCTAGGTTCTGAGCTTGTATTAGGAATAGAACCTCACGGGATGGTCAGGGGGTTATCGGAAATCTAGTTCCTGAGCCTGTGAGAAGTATCTCTTGTGGAATGGTCAAATGACCGACAGGTCTAGTTTTTTAGCCCAAAGAGGTAAGTCTATGTGCACATAGGGAACAGATTCAGTAGCTAAGCCAAGAGGAGCCAATAGGGTAAAGTACAGTATCGAGATGAGCTGTGTATTTCTAGATCATTGCTTCTATATTATGGCATTATTAAGGGTCGTGTGTACCCTAGTTATATGTTTAACCACTCACTAGGCTTTCTAAGCTCATTCTTTTCTTTTATGTTTTTCTTTTCAGGTAGCAAAAGGGTTCCCATTGTCGTGCGAAGTTGAGGTCTGCTATAGAATAACTTACTGTATATATCTAGGGTTGACATTTAGAGTTGCGGTAATTTTGTAATGTTGTATAAACTTTAAGTTGTTGTATAAATAAAAATGTTCATTAAGATTGCACATGTTTAAGCATGTTAACTGATCAAGAAAGGGCAGTAGATGTTACGAAAAGATAAGGTCTGTTGTCTTCACGTCTCTTCTCAAGTTTAAAATGGTAACTCGAGAGGGATGTGAGAACAAATAGGCTATGAGTTATATTTATAATTTCAAATTCTAAAAATGAATTCTCCTCAATTCTCTCATACTTGAATTTCTATCATAGTTTGAATAATTTTAAAATTTAAATGAAATTTTCTCCCTAATTTTACCGAATTGGGTGACATCTATAGATACAATTACATATTATTCTTAAAAATATTCAAATATTTATTTTATTTAACATATAATAATGTACAAATATTTATCTTAAAATTTTATGGATATATAGATATATGGAGTAATTTTATTTTTAGCATAAAAATCAAATCATTTGTAACCACCTTTAAGTTATCTTTTATTTAAAAACTTTATTATTATTGGTTTTTAATAATTTTTAGATTTATTTTTTAATATTCAAGCTAATTTTTAAATTTTTTTATCAACCATCAAATTAACCAATTCAAAAGATTTGTCCCTTAATTTTATCTTAACTATAAGGATTAAATCATTTGCACACGCTAAATTTATATTTAATTTTTAAATCTTGATTTTTATGGTTTTTATAATTAATTTTAGATTTATATTTTAATCTTCACACGTTTCTTTATTCAAGTTTCTATTTTTTTTTTCAAACTCACCTATTCATAAATGAAAGTTGTGTAATTAAACTTTTATGATTAAGTCCTCTTTTTAAGCTTCACATAATACGTGCAACGCACATAGTGACGAAGTAGTCTATACTATATTAAAAAGGAAGAATGTCTAAAAAAACATTTTCGGACTACTATATCCTTATATTAATAGTTAAAATTACAAATATGTCATTTATATTGATTATTAATAATTCTTGAAAAATACTAATCCTTACAAATCATGTAATTGATTATTTAGAAAACAGTAATTGTTAAAAAATGTGTAATTGATTATTAAAATTTTTATAAATGAAGTGCAATCTCTCTTTCATTATTTAAAACAATTAATTGTTAATTATTTAAAATTTCTATGAAAATGGCAATTAACATTTTCTTTCAGAAACCATTATTATTTATTTATTATGAATTTATATAAATGGATTTTTAAAAATAAAAATATATATAGATGTATGCCTTAAAATGTGAATTTTAAGGAAATGATATTATTTAGTTTTTTAATAAGTAAATTATATGTAATGAATTTTTCAAATAAATACAATATTTTGATGCATGATTAACATTTAAATTAATAAAATAATATTTAAAATAAGTGGTATAAAGTTAGGGGAAAAAAAATAAAAGGTACAAAGAAGTAGAAAGGTACAAAGAAGTAGAAAGGTTAGAAAATGAAAAACTAGAATGTAAAAGTTTTGTTGATTTTAATTTTCAAACATTAATTATAATTTGTATGAATGTAAGGCAGTGTTTTGCACTAAGAAGAGTGCTTTGACAAAATGTTCTCTCCAACTTAGGTATTGTTCCAAGGATGTTTTCATGTTATTTATTTTTATTGTTTTTTGTTCTAATGCTTATTGATGCACGATTCCACAAGTGTACGAGTCAAGTTATAAGAAAAAATGGTTTAAGTATGAGTATCGTATCCACTGAGGATTGAACTAGATATATTCACTTAGCTATTCAAGAATTGAATTGATTTTATCTAAGGAATGGAACCCGACTTTTAATTTTAGATTTTGAAAACAAGAAAACAAGAGCAAACGAAACTTGAAGTGATAAGAGTGTTTTAGGGTGTTGATGTCATTAATTACTTCATTAAGTCATGTTTTAGGTTTTCATAGGATTATGTGCAAATAGTATATTTAAGTCTAGAAACTAATATCTGGATTACTTTCTTTCAAAAACAACTATTTTTTATGCAACCTAATTGATTACTAATTTCTTGAAACCAAGTTAAAAAGCATAGCATTAAGATTAGCCATGATCAAGTTTCTCTAATAACCTAGCTATTTTCATGAAAGATTAGTAGAGATTTGATGCTATAGATCCAATTAGACATACAACCACTCAATCATACATCTAACTTAAGACTTATTGATGATTAATCAATAAAGAATAAATACAATAGCATTGAAAAACATATCATTCAACAACATCCATGAAAAGCACTAAGCCATTAACATAAATGCATAATTACATCATCCAACATCCTAAAACAATGAGTTTAGCTACACATAGCCATCAAATACAGATTTGCATATGAGTTCTCAAGTATAAAAGTAAAAGGTAAAGAGAAACTTAGGACGAGAGAATCTTGAATTGCTTCCCGGTGTTGAACTCCTTCAATCTCCACTTGGTTAGCACCTCGGGATCTTGAACAGCCTTCAACGCTTCTCCAACTTTTTCACTCTTCGTGATAGCAAACTCACACCTTTTGGGTTCTATTTTCCTCTCTAATTTAGTGTGCCTCTTTTAGGTCTCTCTTTTGTATTTTCTTATATATTTTCTTTTGTCTCTAGGGTTGCTAAGAACCCATCAATATATAGAAGTGTCACCCAAAATATTTTACAAATTTGCAAAATCTACAAAAAAAAAAAAAAAAAAAAAAAAAAAGTTGGCATAGCTGCGCTCTTGGAGAGCGCAGCGACACTATTTGTCATCATAGAGGCAGCATCGCGATGCTATCCCTCATTGTTGCCTCATTCCAAGCACAACGATGCTCTTGACAAGCATTTAAATCATATAAAAATGCATATCTTTCACTTAAGCTATAGTTTCAATATGAATCTCATTCATATTAATTTTACTCTATAGTTTTAATATGTATCTAATTCATATTAAGTTAATATCTAAATCTCATTCAAATGACAATCTCTCGTATTATATAGTTTCAATTATAAATCACATTTAAAATTAATTATAATGTATCAGTACATTATATTATATTAATCCTTATCAATATAAATTTCCTTTAAATAATTTGAATAATTCAAATTATTATAAAATTTACTCATCCTTGTTTTATCCTTAGTAAGCTAGTAGGAGACTTAATGGACCTATAGATCAAAAGCTCCAATGATTCCAAATTAAATTAATTAAGCTCTTTAATTAACTTTATTAACATTCATTAATTATGGGTCACTCCACTAAAAACTCACAATTGCACTCTTCGCACAATAGATATATTTTTGTGTACATGGATATGATCAGTGATCAATAAGTCAACCCTTCACAAATTGCTCATAGTTATGGTCAAAATTACCGTTTTACCCCTATAATTATTTCTTTCTCCTTAAGTCACACCGATCCTTTAATGAACAACCTATTTATCGTCCCACCATAAACAAATCCATCTCGAGCCAATGATAGGGAGGGACCCCTTGTTCAAGATCTGGATTCAGCACTTAAGAGAGCAATTTATCTATTTTTTCCAGGGACAGGAAGAAGTGAACTCCATCTTGTGTAGTTACATTCCTAGCTCCTTAATTGGACAGATCCCAAAATAGTAGACTTATTGAATCGGCGACACAAGTCGTTCTCACCCATTACAAATCAAAGGATTGTCCTCATAGACAAGAGTCTATAACTCACTTAGGATTAAGATCAAGTTACATATGGTCATCATAATGAAAAGTTAATTTATCAATGGTATTATAATAAGAGATTAATCATTTTGTGGTCCAGTCTTATATAAACTCTTTATATAGTATACCTCCACTCACATGTCTCCACATAAACAATTTGGATCAAATCGCTTGTAACACTAACAACTCTTGTAATAATTACCAATTGGGTCGTATCCACAATATCACTAGGATAAGGTATCCAATTTTATCTATATACTGCAAACATTTTACGTTGTATCCCAAAGAATGATTTGATTAAAACACAAATCAAAAGTGAACACACCTTTTTTTTTTATATAATTGTTAGAAGCAGTGGTATCAATATCTTATAAATGTTTAAATATATATTTTTAAATGTTTATGTAATTGATCAACTATCTGTTTTCTCCAATCTTCTAATCATAGAAAATGAATATGATTTTTGTTTTTCTTAAATATATTTTTTACGTTTTTTAATTAGCATTTTTTAAGTATTAAACAAGAAAAAAATAACTTTAACATGAATTTTATTTTATTGTTTTATGTATATGGTGAATTTTATTTTATCTCCTACATGATTGTTTATTCAGCTGATCAAATATCTTTGTTCTTTTATCATCTTCTAATTATAGAAAATAAATATGATTTTCTTTATCTTCGTCTTTCATCTTATATTTTTAATTTTTAGAACAATGACAAGCGTGCAATGCGCGTGGTAAACACTAGTAATATTAAAAGCGGGGATGTGAGCCTTCAAACGTTTTTTATTTATTTTCTTTTTATTTTTTATTTTTTTATTTTTTTTCCTTTTCTTTTTTTTTTTTTTCTAACTTACAAGAGAGATGACCTATGCTTACTTTTTTAAAATAGCGTTGAAGAGACAATGCTCTACACACACGACCTACTTTAAAAAACATGACTAAGATCGACATGCATCCACATGGATGGGATTGTCTCTTAAATTAATTAAAATAGTTTTATCGATCAATTTTGGCTGAGGTCGACCATCGAGATTTAGATTTAAAGAAAAAAATACATATTTTTCATTCTATTGATTGTTTTGCGCTTTCTTGGTGAAATCTTAGACAAGATTAACACTAAGATTCTATATATTTTGACTTTCTCGTAAAAATCTCGTGCAGGATTAACGCCAATATTTTACATATTTCCTAAATCTTCCTTAATTTTTTGCAAAATTTGATCATTCTCAAAATTTAAAAATGTTAGTGCAATCATCTCAGATTCAGATAATTGAAAATTTTGGATATTCAAATAATTGAATTGTGAAAACAAAATTGAGTGAAAGATTTGAAAACAAATACAAATTTGATAAAGATAAAGAGAAAATTTGAGGGAAAAAAATATAAGATTTGGTATAAGATTTAGAAGTTAATTGTTTTAAATGGCAAAACTACATAAAATATTTTCAAATATAGCAAAATGGTGTATGAAAGCAGAGCGCGTGGATGTTCTTAAAATTGAAGTCTTGGAAAAATGTCATTATTCCAAATAACTTGAGTTAAGGAGTCTTCTGATTGTAGGGAGAATTCTTTCTAAACTCTATAGAGTATAAAATTCTTGAACCACACTTGAAGATTAAAGCTCTTTAGAACAAATACATTCTTTTAAGACCTCAACTTCAATAACATCCACACGCTCCGCTTCCATATATCAATCGTACACATTCAACTGAGAGAGAATTAGAGGATCAAGTACTAGAGATCGATCACATCTGCATCAAATCGACATAAACTTAAGTTCAACTCCACGAAACACGTTTCTCCAGAAATCTCATGCAAACAAATTGGGTCTATTAGTGATAGACATTAATAGACACTAATAGACTACTATCATTTATCACTGTTCAGTTATAGACACTAATAGGTATTTATCAGTGTTTATTACTCAAAATATCGCATTTATATAAACAATCCATTTAATTTTGTTAGATTTGTAAATAATTTGCTTCATTTTACTATATTTGAAAACAACTCAATTAAAAATGATTACATAATATTTGAAAAAATTAGTAAAATTTCGATGTTAATCGTTCGAGTTAATTTTTTATCTAAATCTCGTTAATCGAAACTTCAAAGTTTAATTAGTTACCCCAAGAATATGCTTAGGTTTTTCCCACCAAAATCCCTTCCTTGGTTCAAAAACTTGCGAAAGCTAGGGTTTAAGGCCAAAACTCCTTAAACCAAAAACCTCCTCAATCTTTTCCCTAGCCTCGAATGTCTTTCCCCAATAATCTCTCCCATTCAAACCCATCTTCGCATGGTCAAAGAAGCCCTCCAGTTCTTGGCTCACCTTCGACGAATCTCCCGCCTTCCCACCCCTTTCACCTGCAACAGGATTCTGCACTCTCTCATCAACTCCGGCTGTGGCGACCTCTCCGCCAAATTGTTTTTCCACTTGCTCTCCAAAGGGTATACTCCTCATTCATCTTCTTTCAATTCGATCATCTCCTTTTTCTGTAGATTAGGGAATGTGAAATTTGCCGAACGGATTTTGAATTCTATGCCCAGGTTTGGGTGCTCCCCTGATATTGTATCCTACAATTCTTTGTTAGATGGTTATTGTGGGAGTTATCAAATTCAGAAAGCTTGTTTTCTTGTGAATAGAGTTCGTGGGTGTGAGTTGATTAGGCCTGATTTGGTTATGTTTAATATACTGTTTAATGGGTTTGCTAAAGTTTATATGAAGAATGAGGCATTTGTATATCTGGGTTTGATGTGGAAATGCTGTTTGCCTAGTGTTGTTACTTATGGTACGTTTGTTGATATGTTCTGTAAGATGGGGGATATGGAGATGGGTAACAGAATGTTTTTAGATATGATGAAGGTTGGGGTTGTGCCTAATTTGGTTGTTTTTAGCTCCTTGATTGATGGCTATTGCAAGGCTGGGAATTTGGATGTTGCGTTTGGATACTTTGAGAGAATGGAGGAATGTTCCGTTCAGCCAAATGAGTTCACATACTCGACATTGATTGATGGTTGCTGCAAGCATGGGATGTTGGGAAGAGCTGACTCTTTGTTTGAAAAGATGTTGAGTGCCGGTATTCTGCCTAACTGTACTGTTTACACTTCAATAATAGATGGTCATTTTAAGAAGGGAAATGTAGACAATGCGATAAAGTATATAAATGGGATGTTTTATCGAGAGATAAAACTAGATTTAGCAGCATATACGGTAGTTATCTCAGGCTTTCATAAAGTTGGTAGGTTGGATAAATCAATGGAAGCTGCAGCATATGTGGTGAAGAATGGATTACTTCCTGATAGGATTATATTGACAGCTATTATGGATGTGCATTTCAAAGCCGGAAACGTAAAAGAAGCTTTGAATGCATACAAAATATTACTTGCAAGGGGTTTCGAGCCTGATGTCGTGACTCTTTCCGCCCTAATGGATGGCCTATGCAAGCATGGGTATTTGCAGGAGGCTAGACAGTATTTGGATAAAGAAAAGGCCAATGAAATTCTATATACAGTGTTTATAGATGCACTCTGCAAGGAGGGTAATTTAGATGAAGCTGAGAGAACGATTAAGGAGATGTCTGAAGCAGGGTTTGTTCCAGATAAATATGTGTACACTTCTTGGATTGCTGAACTTTGCAAGCAAGGAAATTTGCTGAAGGCTTTCGTGGTCAAGAAAAGGATGGTTCAAGAGCACATTGAACCCGATTTATTAACTTATAGCTCCCTCATTGGTGGTTTGGCTGAGAAGGGACTAATGATAGAAGCCAAACAGGTTTTTGATGACATGTTAAATAAAGGAATCACTCCAGATTCTGTTTCTTATGACATCCTTATAAGAGGGTATCATAATCAGGGTAACGGAGCTGCGATTTCAGGTCTACATGACGAAATGAGAAAGAGAGGAATCACTATTGAAGATTAGTTCACCAAATATTGAAGCCCAGTTTTGTTCTTTAATTTATACAGGGACCTTCCATACAGGAAGCCAAGATGCATGTGATTGACGTCCGATTATTGGATTGTGATTTTGGAGACTGAGGGATATTTCAGACTGTAGCGAAAATATATTGAGAAAGATTCAGAGTCATTTTCCTTCATATATTCCTTTACTTATCACAGGTTTCAAAAGCTCCCAAATGTTTAAATCATGCCGGGTTATCAACATAAGGTTCGACTTCTATATCAAATACCGATCACATATTAACAAAATCAAACACTTCATTTTCTCATAACCATTTTGCAATTCTATGACCTTGTGCTCCCTCTGTCTGGCAGATTTTGTGTAGCTCATTCTACTGAGTAGTGCATAGCATTGCTTGAGATGCCAGCTGATGGATTGCTTGTAGTGTTCAAGAATTTCAAGTTATTGGCTGAAAGGTATATATCAATTCTTCCAAGCCAGAGCTTTTTATATGTTAAATCCTCATTCCTAACCATGGAAGGTTGTAATAAACCAAACTAAACAGACATTGGTATTGTTGCATGAAAGGAAGCTCACATCAGAAACAGAAATAGGCTACTGTATAATCAATCACTTCTTATACTTGATGAATATGATTACTTTGATTACTTTGATGATGTATTGTATAATTTTTCAACGTGAATTACGATTATATGGATTGGTTTCGTTTAGCTCTATTTTGAGCATTGTCTAATACCTAAAATTTAAAAAGGTTTTACATACATTAACCGGATATTCAGTGTTATGTCCGTGTTCATAAATTTTGATTGAGTTTATCTTTCTCTAGGAATACATGTAATACATACAATTCAATATTCCTTTATAATGATGTCTCAAGGTCTATTCACAATATCAAGGATTCAAGAGCTAGGAAGTTTCGACAAGCTTTGATTCTTCATGTTCAGCAGTGTTATTTCTTATACATTGATGCAAGTAGAGCTACAAAATTGAGTTGCATTAAATGCACTCTAGCTTCCTAAAGGAAGTCAAGTTGCATTAAAGTTTAAGTTAAGTGGTATTGATGAAACTCAAGTTGCATTAAATGAAGTCAATTGCCTCTCGAATTTCGCTATACAATTCCCAATTAAGGAAATTGCACTTCAAACTACTTGAATTGGAATCTCATTTACTCTGGAATTATTACAAATACTTAAGAGGCTTGGAAGTAATATTCTGTTTTTAATTATTTTGCATTGTTGTTAGGTAATTTTTGTTATTGGCTAGTTATTATAATGAAGTTTGGAGTTCCCTTTTCCGACCTTCTCTCGGCGGAGATCTTCTATAATGACCCAACGTTCTTAACTTAACGTATTAGGGATGTTACTATGCGCATACTAACACATTTTAGAAGTTTTCCGAGTAAAGACAAAGGAAATATTTTTCTGTAAAATATTCCAAACTCTTTATTTGGGATCTCATTTAAAACTAGTAAAACATAAAGCAAAAATATAAACATTTTTGTAACATAATGGATGCAAATATGGGACTCTTCTAGTCCCATCGCATTGCCAACAGATCACCGCTTGCGTACATTCCTGTCATTACCAAAAAGAGAAGAAGAAGAAAAAAAAAAAAAAAAAAGGAAAGATTGATTATCATAAATACTCAATAAGCAACCCTCCCTATCAAACAAATTAATAACACAAGGGAAAACCATAGATGAGTCCACGATTTTACTACCCTATTTTTGTCAATACAATCATACTTTTATTCGTCTTTGTTGTCTCGCTCGTCTTATCTCTCTTGCTCGTCTTTGTTGTCTCGCTCGTCTCACTTCCTTCCTTACTCACCATCTGTCTTATCTCTCTTGCTCGTCTTTGTTGTCTCGCTCGTCTCGCTTCCTTCCTCATTCACCATCGATCTTATCTCTCTCGCTCTCGCTTGTCTTGCTCGTCTTAGAGTGAGGAAAGATTGATCACTCGCGCTCTCGCTTTCGCCTCGCACGTCTTGCTTCCTTCCTCACTCACCATCGGTCTTATCTCTCTCACTCTCATTACCGAAGTTGGTCGTGTCGGATTTTGGACCATTTGTGTCAGAGAAAAAGAAGAAGATGCAGGAGAAGAAGAAAAGAAAAAAATGGAAAAAATGGAAATAGAGGGAGTCACGAAGAAGAGAAAAAAATTAAAAAAAAAAAAAGAAGAAAACCCACATCGACGAGAGATGTGGGCAAATTGTGGATCGAGTCCATGATTTGCATGCCATGTGGAGGGAAAATCGTGGACCGGGTCCACGATTTCGCTACCATATTTTTCTCAATACTTCCAACCCAATCCTGTTTTTGTTATTATTTATTAAAATAACATTATTTTTAGAAAATGTCAAATCATGAAACATCATCTAGTGAGACTTGAAACCTTTCATCTTTAAATAAAATTGTTATTTCTTGTTGGCCATATTACCAAATGTGGCCATACCGTGGCCTTCCATCCTAGGCATATCTCCAATGAGAGACTTTCTTCTTGGCTACATCGCCAAATGTGACCATATTGCCACCATTCTTGGTCAAATTTTCGTCGACATATTGATACTTCCATTAATATTTCTATTTTTTTTTATGAGTTTAACATTGACATAAAAGGTGAATCGATATTTTTATTATATTATAAAAAAAAATCTCTAAACAAAAAAAATAAGCAACAAAATATCATTAATGTTAATATAACATAAATAATAGGCATGTTAACTTGTTTAAAAATCATATAATTTTTTTGAATTTTTTATTTTTATAAGTTTTTTAGAAATATCCATTGAAATAGAAAATTTTTTGATTTTTTCATTGACATTTTTGTAAAATTAACATCTCGATATTTCAATCGACATCAACATTTTAAACATTAGTAATATCACCACGTGGAAAACTTTCAGTTTGGCTATTTTGTCAAATGTAACCTAACGATTTAACTGACTAAAATCGATTCATTTTCAAATGTTGGAGACTTAATTGTTCAATTCGAAACATATGGAACATGTTTTTGACACAACTCAAAAACCTCATGATGAAAAGTGTAGTTTACCTAAAAAATTTCCATCCAAAAATTAAAGAATTTAATTATCTTACCAAATCCCACCTAAATCTAATTTGTCAAATTAGATTTAGAGCAACACCTTCATTTAACCCAATCAAATACAAACTAATCTCCAAAATAATAAAATTACCCACGTGTGAAAATGCGGGCCTCCGTCTCCTCCCCATTCTCCTTTTAGAAAATCATGGTTGGAATCGGGAAATTCTCATTTGAGGATCAGGTCCCACGGGAAAAATTTTTATTTTTTATTTTTTATTATTTTATTGTTTTCTAATTACTTGATAAATATTTTTAAATTTTATATACTTTTATGTTAAAGTAAGTAATATTATTATTTTATTTATTTAAAGAACAAATGTGTTAGAGGATCCAGACCTCCAACGTGATATTCAATATTATTATTACTATTCTTATGATTATTATTATTATTATTTATTTTATATTTTTTAAACAATAATTAAAAAAATAGTTTGAGGAGGGTTTAGGCAGAGATTTTGGTCGCAAACCCGTGTCCAGTCAAACTGAGGAGTCCTTTAGGGCTTGTGAGGAATTTTCTCATCCCTAGTCGTTCTAGTCTCCCTTGAATACACTTGTTTATACACTTGTATTAGAGTTATTTATTGCCATATTATCTTTAGCTTATTGTAAATATTGTTATGACGCAAATTATAAGATGTTAAAGTACCATTTTAGTCTATGTACTTTGAGTTTTGTTCCAATTTTAAATCATGTAATTTTAATTATCCAAATTTTACTACATGTAGATTCAAGAAATCTTAAATTTAATCTATCAAAATTCATTTTTATCAAAATTGGTCAAATAATAATAATATTTTTCATGCAAGGAAAAAAGGTTATAAATACATTTCACAATTTATAATTGTCTTTTAAAGAAAATATTAAAAAAAAAAAAAAAAAAGAAAAAAAAAACTAACTTACATATACTAATTTTAAGATTTCTAAAGAGTAATTAGTTATAATTCTGATTAAATCTATTAAAAAATATGTTTTTTTTTAAAGAAAAAAAAGAAACAACAACAAAATGACTAAAGATTGGTGAATACACTTGTTACTCCTTGTGGTAGGAATCTTTTGGAAACGAATAACGGATCATTTGGTTTGAAGTGTTCCAACGTGACAATTGATACAGACATCTAAAATTCAGGTTTGGTTTATAGTTTTCAACATTTTGCTTGAGAATAAGTAATTTCAAGGATCCTCTTTTTCCACAAGCACGAGTTTTCTTTTTCCTTCTAAAATTGTGAGTTTTCTCTTTTCCACTCTCTTCTTTTATTTTTCATTTTATATATAATTTCACTTTAATCTAAATATGTTTTTTAATATATGAATAATAATCTATTAAAATATTTACTTAATTTACTTTTACAATAAAAATTTATTAAATTAATGCAATTTCTTGGTTAAATAAATTATTAATTAATTAACTAATAACATCTTAAATATATTTAATTAGTAAATTAGGATTAAGGTTGTTTTCAAATATATAGAAGTCTATCGTCAATAGAAACTTTTCTATATTTGTAAGTAGTTTGATATTTTTTTCTATTTATAATAATTTTACCTAGGGTTATTTAAATTTAGTTAGTACGTAAATTCATTTTTCAATAATAATAGATTACTTATTGTTTTTTTTTTTTTTATAATCAAACAATTATTTATTAAGACTAATTTTATTTGATCTTATGAATATATGACCATTAATGATTATTTATTATTCATTAATTCTTTATTGTGTTTTTTATCAAGATAAAATTATTTATTGTGATTAATTTTTATTACTTCATTCATTATTATAATATTATATTTATAAAAAAAAAAAATTAGTATTCTTTATTGATATCCTTTATTACCATATCATATTTTAATCTCATTTTTTCACATAATATATTTTTTATTTAAATATATTTTCTTTTATTATTTAATTAAAATTAAAATTACTAATGTTGAATTAATGATTTAAGTATTAGATTATAATTAATATGAAATTCATTAAATATATTAATTAGTTAATTTTAATGATAAATTATTCAATTTCCAAATATTTATAATTAAAATTGTAATTAATTCTTAGTTAATTCAGTCTTATCATATATTTGAATGAAAATTATTGTATAATTAATTTATTTATTAAATTTATATAAGATTGTAATACTTAATTTCATAAATTAAATAAAAACATAATTTTTGTTTATAAAATTTTGCTAACATTTTTCATACACAACCAAACACAGTTGTTCGATGAGATTTTCGGAGAAACGTATTTCGTGGAATTTAAACTTTATATTTGTATTGATTTTAGTGTTGTGAGTACAATCTTTAATATTTGATCATTTGCTTGTTTCTCTCAAAAAGTAAATTTTAATCCTTAGGCTCGATGATCTTCTTTGATGGTCTGCCTTTGGACTTGATGATCTTCTTGGATGACTAACCTTTGGGCTTGTTGATCTTCTTGGATGATCTATTTTTGGGCTTGATGATCTTCTTGGCTGGATTGTTGATTGATTTGGATCGGCCTCCGGCTTATTGATCGGCTCGAATCGGCCTCTCGCTTGTTGATCGTTTTGGATTGGTCTCTGATTTGTTGATCTTGTTGATCAACTTTTGGAGTTTCTGACTTCAAGAGCTCCTTTGAGCTTTAGTCTTTAGATCTTCAAGAGAGTTACACTCTTTAGAGTTTTAGTCTTTTGATTTTCAAAGCTTTAAGAGGTTTGTATTCTTCAGACTTTGTATTCTTCATATCTTTAGAGCTTGATGGAAGTTGTATTCTATGATCTTCAAACCTTTGGAGCTTCAGTCTTCAGTTCTTCCCTTATTCAGGAAGAAGAGCCTCGTCTTCAAAGATTCAACACCCCTTTCTAATCTCCCCAAAATGAACCTCGTGTGTGTGTGATTCAGCTCCCCGTTCCAATCTTCCCAAAATGAAGGGATAAAGTCTTGTGTGTGTGCACGCGTGCATGCAAACCCATGATAGTTTTCAAAACAAGTCTCTATCCTTTTTCTACTACCATTCAAGTATTAATGTGTGTTAAATTGTAGCTTCAAATGGAATACATTGAATTGTAGCTTCAAATGGAATACATTGTTTGGTACTTCGTAGCTCGAGAAGTATCTTTGTTTTCAATCCATAAAAGAATATGTTATCATTCTCTCATGTAATTGATAAAATTGATTGATATACAATAACTTAATATGGCACAATAGCACTAATATTTGATTCATTCGAAGCGAATCAAGGTATATAAAAGAACAATAATAAAGCATCTTTAAAAACTCTTGTCATCCCAGAAAATAGGAGATCAAAATTGTCATTTCCTAAGTAAAATACATATCCAAACAAAAATGTAGGTCCTGTTTGTCAGAAACTGAAAAAAATCCCCAAAGCAAGAGAAAGCTTCTACATTTACACAGAAAGTGCTTCTCAATACAAAGTAGACACATGGCCATTTAGAGGTAAAATACAGACCAAAAGTAAGGTAAGAAAAAGTGAAAAACACAACCTATATTATACTTTTATAAATATATACAGAAGACCAAAATTTAAACACAAACCAAAAGGAAGGAAAAAAGAAAACAAAGAGCAAAATCATAATGCAGCTAAAAAAAGTGGGAAATTTTTGTTCTTACAGTAGCTATAATATGTGGAGTCTCTGAACTGGTTTTGTTTGAAGCAACTTTTCCTTTGGAGTGTTTGCTGCTAGATTAAAATAGAATCAAAGATCTGAATCTTGCCTGCT
This sequence comes from Citrullus mucosospermus, assembly GCA_030954485.1. Classification (NCBI taxonomy): domain Eukaryota; kingdom Viridiplantae; phylum Streptophyta; class Magnoliopsida; order Cucurbitales; family Cucurbitaceae; genus Citrullus; species Citrullus mucosospermus. The sequence continues at coordinate 7,671,484 of CM062061.1, read as the reverse complement.
AGCCAAGCAGAGTTCGTGTAATTCATTTAGTATCCATTCTTCCCCGGTGTGGCCGCCCAATACCAAAACTCTTGTACCTCCAACCACACAAGTACTGTGGCCCCAAGCAAATTTAGGTGGTTGTCCAGGAACGTTGAGAATCCTCCATGACGGCTTCTCCTCGGCTGGATCCAAAAGGAAAAGTTGAGAAGGTGAATGTAGCCCAGCAATGGAGCCACCGAAAATGATAATCCTTCCACAAGGCATGCTGACTGCTACATGATCGAGTCTTGGTGGAGGAACCACAGCACTCTGACCGCCAATGCCAGTGAATGCACTGCACTCAAGTTGCCTCCACTGGGGTTCTTCCTCTTCTAAATCTATGGTGTACGCCTCGCCTGATCGTAAGCGTAAGTGCCCGCTCTTGGCAAGTCCACCAAACATTAGAATCTTTGTCCGACCATAAACTGAAAGAGAATGTCCCAATCTAGATGGGGGTGTCCCGGATGTGGGAATCTCTCTCCAGGTTGGCTTATCTGTTGTTAGATCCAACAAGTATGTGTCACTGAGAAGCACACCGGCATCTGTGCATCCACCTGAAACAACCAGTTTCGAACCTTCGATCATACAGGAGCTATGCCAGGATCTAGGCAATGGAGGAGCTCCACCAGAGATTTCTTTCCATGTTGGTTGCTGCGCATCCAAATCGAGTACAAACACGTCGTTGAGCAATCCTTGACTGCCACATCCACCAAAAACGACTAACCAAGAACCATTCAAACATGATAGAGTGTGGCCCCAACGTCCAGGTGGGGAGGATTTCACACTGACTCTGCGCCACTCGGGATTTGCAGCATCAAGATTGAGAACAAAGGTATCATCCATGGGTTGCATATTGACTCCTTCTCCACCAAATAATACAAGTCGATTACCTGCCGCACAAGCACTAAAGTTGCAACGTAAAGGCTCCACAGCTCCCCCAACTGTCAGTTTTCTCCAACATACAGCTTCAAGAGTTGTAAGTTCCCTGGCCAAGCGCCCCCAACCGAGTTTCTTTGTCATTTGTTCCAATGTTCCAGTCACTTCTCTTCCCCATGCATTCTGGCATACCATCTTCCTTAAATGCTCATTCTTCGTCAATTGACGAATCCTTCGGCACACTGATCCGACAGATGCAACATCTCGTGGTGTTAAGCGTGATAAAATGTTATGGGCCAAGACTTCATCTGAAAGCTGTAGTATCCTACAGATTTCTTTATGGTGGCCAAACGGTGATTGATCAATCAGATGAGCACTTTTGCCTGATAGATCATATTTTATAGCACAATTTTCTTTGAAGACGGGATATGACAACCGATTAAGGTCTATCTTTGTCTCAGAAAACACTTGAATTCCTATTATGTGTGTTACAGTCCCATCATCATCATGTATGGGTGCTAGCCGTAACCTGTTCACCATAGGAGTGCCATCCTTTCTGAAATTGAGGAGCTCACCTTGGAATTCAACACCTTCCTCAAGACATCTTCTGATTTCAGAAACAACCACCGGATCTACCAGAGGGTGACGCCTTTGTGCACGAGGATCTCTATATTGTAAGAACCGACTGAAACAGCAAATAGCTATATGAGTTGATAAAGTTCTTAAAAACAAGAACAATTACAGAACCATGGAAGTAAACTAAGTGAGTATGAAGACTTCATCATACAATAAGAGAGAGAGAGAGAGAGAAGTTTCAAGTAAATCGCCAAACCAGAATCATTTGATAGTATATATCTATTGACTCTATTTCAATGGGATCAAATCATACTGAGCTAAATCAAATGGTAACTACTCCCACCGCCCCACCAAGAAAAAGTGCACAACACTGATAGACAAGTATGAGTGGAGGAGAAAATCATAGACAGGCCTTAATCTGCATAAAGTCAGGGGATATATTATAGCTATCTCCTTAATCAGACTCACCAAACTTTCCCACAGAGCCACCGCCTTTTTTTTTTTTTTTTTTTTTTGAGAAAAATAAACAGAGAAATCAAAATGTGCTCTAATTCTCTTCCCATCTATCTCTATTAACAGGGTACCGATCAGAATTTAGACTCAAATCATTCAAATATGCTACTTTATCATGTAGTAACTTGTAAGTATAGGAATTCAAACAATAGTTTGCTTAAAGAATCAGCCAACACAGAGAAGGCACCCTTAACAAGCAGAGCACATCGCAACAGGCAGCACTAACAACACTGATTTCGGAAAAGGAATTCCCACTGAAAACTGAATCAAATCACAACTCAAAAGGACGCATAAATTGCCTTCACAACAAACGAACAATACCACAAAACTAATTGTCCGTGGATTAATTCAATTTGAAATCACCTTGTCAAGCATCCAAAAGTTTCTTCGACCGAAAATTACATTCTAAATCCATCCGGAAACCGAAATCACCTCTGCCTCCTATAACATCCAGCAAAAACAAGAACAGGAAAACAACTAAAATAATCGCGGAATTGAATCCCGTCATACCAATTCTGGCCGAGGACCTCATCGGCACGGTATCCAGTGAAGATCTCGAAGACTTTGTTGACGTAGATGATTGGAAAATCGGGCTCCAGAGCATCAGAGACCACGAAGGAAGTTGGCGTCATTGGGTAGAAGAAAAGCCCCGGTTTCAATGGAAGCTCGCTCACCTGCTCTTCTTCTTCTTCATTACCGAGGTGTTCATCGTCGTGCTTAGAGCATTTTAGCCTCTTGCCGGAGCTCCGAAGCTCCGGTTCATCATCCTTTTTCGCCATTGGCATTCGCCGCTTTCTTTCTTCCGTCAGAACCTGAAAATGGAAGTGATTGGACAGAGCCTTTGAGATATTTATTTCCTCCATGGCAGTGATTGGAAACACCCCTTTCCCATCGCAATATTACAATTTTGCCACTACCTGAGGATTTATAATACTAAATAATAAATTCAGGAAAAAATTTTAAATCAGTAAATAAATATTCTAACAATCTTTAAAATGTTATTATTTATATTATATTCATATTAGTTCCATCTTATTTGTTTATTTATTTTTGTGTTTCATAGCTTTTTTTTACGATATAATAAAAATTTTAATTCATTACTCATATCGAAATTGAACCCAATAAAAATAAAAAATATTAATAAAAATATTGGCATGTTGATGAAAATTTAATTCAATAACTACAAGTCTAAACAACAATTTTTTAAACAAATTTTTATTATATTTAAGTTTAAAATAGGTTAAATTGTATATTTGGTCTTTACCGTTAGTAAAAACTAGAAAGTTAAAATTTAATTCTAAAATTTAGTTCTTATGGTTTGATAAAACTTCCATAAATAGTCTCTATGTTAGGGACTGTTTATATGTAATTTATCAAACAATATAGACTGTTTTTGAGGTTTTATCAAATCAAATGAACCAAATTTTAGCTTTTAAATTCATAGATACTAAAGTCTTAACTCCTTTTCAAACCATACTTTGTGATATGTTCAGTTTTAGTTCATGTACTTTCATTTGTCATATTTTAGTTCCAATACTTTCCTTCAATTTAATCCCTCCTAACCATTCCTAATTTATTTTATTTTAAAAAAAAAAGACATTTTATTTATTAACATTTTTATTATAAATTTTGGTAACATGTTTAATAATTATAATGAGTATTTAACCATTTTTTAAAAAGAAACTAACTTGAATATTTATTGAAAGCAAAGTTCAAAGAACTAAAATATAACATAAAGGGTATTTTAACCTATTATATTATATATTATCAAAAAGTTAAATATCATTATGAATTGTGATTATCATTGTTTAGAACCTAATCTATTTTAGTTTATATATTTTTATTTTTACAAATTTAGCTTCTATACCTTTTATAAATATTAAAGTTTGTTTGTAAGTTTATTGTAAACTTTTACACAAATAATAGTAACATAATATCAGTCTTTCCTCTTCAAATTTTAGGAACGTGCATAAATAAAAATTATCATTGTTTTTGTTAAGATAGATGAAAATCAACTTAACTAATGATGAATACAAATTTTAAAATTTATTGAAATTATAAAACAAAATTTCATATTTAAAATTATAAAAACCAAAATAAAATGAATTTCAAAGTACCGTTTTACCAATAAAAAGTTAGTTTCCAATTTCATTCTTTTCAAACTTTATCTATTTAATTTGTCCAATCAAATATTATTCATTTAACTTTCAAAGAATAACAATGTGTGGATTAATTTTCATTACATATAAACAGTTAATTATTAGCAAAGTTTTAAATATACATATATTATTATTTAAATTTATTTTAACACGTCTATATATGTCTATGAATTCGACATGAAAACTAGAAATGAATCAACAATTTTATTATGCCCATAGAAAACTAATGAAATATAACAAAATTATCATATAAAACCACTTATATCGACTTAGTAAAATTAACAATATTTTAACTTTATTTAAAATTAGTAAATATGCTTATTTCTTAATTTGAATGGTTATTCTGAATTTTCGTATCCATCCACATCAAGATTTGTTTGATATTTTTCTTGATATATTTTTTTTCTAATATTTTCATATAATTGAGACTTGAGTTGATGGCATTCACTTAAAGCCGGGATCATTAGTATGGTTTGAAAGCTTTTTAATGGTTTTTTTTTTTTTTCAAATTTTATAGAACAACCTTGGATTTATAATTTGGATCGTTTATCATTTAATAAATATACAATTACATTAAACTAAATTTAAAATTTAAAATTAAATGAATAAAAATTTAAGTTTTTTTTTAGAAAAAAAAATCAATATTTGGGTTCATCATTTTTTACTCTCACTCTAATCGCAATATATATAATTTAAAAAAATAATAATAAGAATAAGAGTTTGCCAAGTGACAAACTATGATTCAACAATTGAGTGAAATGCACAAAGATTAGTATAACCTGAGATACATTTAAGTGTTGTTCTTAAAAGATCTACACCTAAAAGATAGAATAAAGCTTTACAAGTATGGAGGAACTAGAAAAATGATTTTAAAAAATAGGGATAAATTATTTATTTAGGTTTCTTTTAATTTAATTTGCTTAAAGTTGTATTTTTGGACTTAACAAAAATTAGGATTGTTTTCAAATAGACCAAAATGAGTCAAACTATTTACAAATATAAAAAAAATTGTAGCAATAGATTGTAATAGACTTCTATCATTAGGCGATAGATCATAATAGATTTCTATCGCTTAGTGATAGAAAAAACAATTCAAATCTATCATCTGAACAATAGAAGTCTATTGTGATCTATCGTTGAAATTTTTCTATATTTATAATAGTTTGATAATTTTTTGTATTTATAAATTTTCCTAAAAACTACTTAGGAAAACTTAAATAAGTTTTATAATTGATATCTTATTTTATATTAGTAAAATCATTGACATTAGAAAGAACGTGGTGTAGACAAAATACGGATTTTTTTCTTTTCTTTTTTATGTCGACAAATTACGGTTTGGTTGATAATGATTATAGTATTGAAAGTTCAAATATTATAAATCTTTTTTTTTAAAAAAAGGTTAAAATATTATAACTACCCCGTGTGTGAGTGTGATGTTTGAATAATAAATTGAACTTTTTGTGTGTATTAAGGTTTAATTTCTCAGAGGACTTTAGATAATTTAATATTTTTAATTATAGCAAAGAGCATCTTGATGATTTCATCAAGTTGGTCACGCTTGAAATGAATTTATATTGATATTTTTATATTATAGAAATATAGTAGTTATGCAAAGATAGGTAAAGGATATAATTTAGGACATTGATTAGTGGATGCCACCTTACATAAAAAATTAATAAATTAGTGAAACTATGAATATTTGGAAAGGTTAAACTTATCATAAATATGATGGTTGTTTAATTATGTCAATTTCGACAAGTGAAATAGGGGAGGAAAGATAGAAATTTTCTGAGCTCTAGATGAGATGAAATGTTATCAATTAAGAGTGCTTACTAGTTCGGTATGAGAATCTAAATGTGTAATTCAAACTTTTGCTCTTTACATTGAGTTGTTGCTCTTTGGAATAGTTTCTAGAAAATTAGACTCCCCACTATTAGATAATATATGGTTCCATCTTAAAACCAATTGAAAATAAGAGGAGTAACCCATCTATTTTATTGGAAATGAGAGTAATTAAAGATGGGTTGCAATCGATTTTATTGGTACACATCCTCCTTCTTAATTATGGAATCTAATTGTCTGAAGATTATTAATTTGTTAAGTAGAGAGGGGAAAAAATTTAACTAGTGTATTAAATCATTTACGAAAAAAGTTCAGACTTATCATCACATTGTTGGTTCTTCACAAAATAGTGTTGTTGACCAACAATAACAATAAATAAACTGATTTTACATCAATGGAATAATGATTTTCCTTTTTGGATAATTGAGTTTATCAAGGAGGAAAAGCCTCTTTTGCTATCTATCTAACATGTTATGTGAAAAAAGAAATATATATCTTAAGATTATGTAGAAATTTTTGATTGACCCTTAGATAACAAGTTTACAAATCACTTAAAAAAGAGAATCTTGCCAACGAAGAATAGGGGCTATAATACAAAGATGTTTAAGTGCTTTCCTCCTTTTCCCAAAGTAGAAGGTTCAAATGATGGTTTTTCTTTACTTATTTTGCCACTTTTTTTTATTATTATTATGACTAAATACTAAACTTCTATGCTTGAATTGTTAGAGTGGTGTCTAATAGATTTTAAATTTTAAAATGTCTAATACTTTTTTATTTGTATATTTAATTATTTTTTTAATTTTCAATTGTATATTTGATAGGCCTCTTATTATTATTAAAAAATTTTTACAAAATTATTGAATAGAAAATTAACAAAAACCATTTTAAAAAATAGATTTACCACTAGACTAGAACTAGAGACTAAATTTAAAATATATTGAGTAAAGATTAAAATTAAGACAACTTTCAAAATATGGAAACTAAAATAATATTTTAATAAGAAAGAATAAAGAAAAAGAAATTGCTTGTTGAGGGTTTGAAAAAGGAAATGGCATTGAAGTAATTAAGTGGAAAAAAGGAGGGTGAAAGAAAGGAGTGAAAGTCCACGTTGGGGAGAGTGGGGAACACGCGTGGGATTGATATTTGGAGTTAGAAAATATCTAACATTAAGAGGCCACTGATAGGACGCCACGTCACTATCAAAATCGTTGTCATACAAGATATTTTTTTTTTCCTTCCGGGAAGAGGATTTTTTCTAACATGCCTGTGTGGCCCCCACACTCTATCGATTGACATGCGATGTCATTGCTCATGCATATATTATTTTTAATCTCTCCCCCCCTCCCCATTTTATCTTATCAATTTTAAAAACCATTTTCATTACTTAAACTTTCTATCACGTTTGTAAGCCCTTGATTGGTAATTCAAATTCTCTCCTCGATGTGTTATTCAAATTTATTGATTTTACCAAATGTGTGTTCAACAACCTGTTTAAATTCTTTGCTAAAAATTTATTTTCAAATTATTTGATTCAAATAATATACCTTTTGAAAATAACATTTTTATATTTTAAATATATCTAAATTTTAAATTTCAAATTTTAAAATGTATAAAATTTTATGTTATAAACTCAATTTATTTTTTAAAAAATTAAAAAATATAATATATAATAAATTATAAATTATAAAATATTACAAAATAATAATTATATAAAAAAGTTAATGTAAAACAAGTTCATGAATAAGTTAATAATAGTTTATAGTCAACCTATTATTAATTGGATAACTACAACTAGTTGTGATTACTACAACTAGTTTTAATGGTTTATAAATATAGTATCAAACATACATTTTAAACAATTATTTTAATTTAAATCCAATTTCTAAATCTACTACCAAACATATATTTAAAAACATGAAATACAACTCTATTTTTTTTTACTGAATCTTTTGTTTTCAAATTTCTATTTTTAGATTCCCTAGCTACTAGGCCTAGGGTTGGCAACAGGTTGGGTGGGGGGGGGGGTTCCCTGTCCTCGCCCCCATGGGGAGAATTTATCCCCATTCCCCGTTAATCTTTGCGGAGCGAACGAGAGCGAGAGCGAGAGTGTGAGAGAGAGCGAGAGAGATAGAGTGATTGTGAGTGAAGAAATGATGCGAGAGCGAGAGCGTGCGAGATTCAACAATAACATCTTATATCATTAATTAATTAATTAATTAATTAATTTTATATTTAATCAAGTTGGTGTCGGGGTCAGGGTCAGGGCGGGAATACCCTCCCTATCCCCAGACAGGGATCCTAAAAAGATCCCCAGTTTGATCCCCCATCCCCAATCAAACTGGGGATTCCCCAACCCGATCGGGTCGGGGCCCCAAGGGACCCTAGCCTCGTGAATTTTTTTGCCAACCCTAACAAGGCCCAAAACAACTTAATCGCTATACATTTAATTGTCCATCTATTTAGGAACTTTTTTTAAAAAATAATGTTATTTTAATAAATAATGATAAAAGTAGGGTAGAGGTAAAAGTATTTTCAAAAGTAGGTGGGAAAATCGTGGAGGGGGGCCATGATTTCATAAAATTAGCCCACATGGCATGCAAATCATGGACCAGGTTTACGATTTTGCTCACAGGTCTTGGTCAACCCTACCATAACCGTCAAGCTATCATGCGCCACAACTGCCAGATTGCCATGCTCTCTCGCTCTCGCTCATCTCGCTTCCTTTCCTCACTCACAATCCGTCTTATCTCTCTCGCTCACTCCCACTCTCGCTCTCGCTCTCATTCGTCTCGCTCATCTCCTTCCTTTCATCACTCACAATCAGTCTTATCTTTCTCGCTCTTTCTCACACTTTCGCTCTCGCTCTCGCTCACCGACTCTTTATGTTGGAGAAGAAGAAGGAGCTAGAGAAGAAGAAGATGCAGGAGAAGATGCAGGAGAAGAAAAAGAAAAGAAAGGGACAGAGAGGGAGTCACGAATAAGAGAAAAAAGGAAAAAAAAAAAGAAAAAGAAAGAGAGAAAGAAGAAAACCAACACTTGGCATCGTCGACCGAAGATGTGGGTAAATTGTGGACCCGGTCCACGATTTGCATGCCATGTGGACTGGATATGTGGGTAAATCGTGGACCCCATCCACGATTTCGCTACCGTACTTTTGTCAATATTTTCAACCCAACCCTTTCATTATTTATTAAAATAACATTATTAAAAAAAAAAAGACGTCTTCAATTTAGTTATTAAAATTTAGTATATAATAATTTAGTCTATGTTAAATCTTTATTGTAAAATGTATTAGGAAAAATTATATTTTCCGTCCCTGAATTTAAAAAATATTTGTGTTTGAATTCTAAATTTTAAAAACATACTTTTCTATGCCCTGAAGTTTTTTTTTTTTTTTTTTTTTTTTTTTTTTTTTTTTTTTTTTTTTTTAAGAATATGTGCATTTATTCCCTATGTTTTGTTTTATATATTTATTTAAGTCATCTGACGCTGCGTGGTTGTCTCATAACATGTTCTAGTGGAAAATCTTTTTAGAAGTTGTTATCCCGGTTGTTGATCCTTCAGATTATTTCTTTTTTTATTTACAGTATTTAGCATATTTTGTACTATATGATATTTCTTTTACTTTTAAGTGATTTAAAAGTATGAGATTATTTTCAATCTTTCAACGGTCCTATTTAAGCATAAGAAGCTTGTAAGCTAGGGTAGCCACTTCAATTAATTCGGGAGATTGTGTTCGATTTCATCAAAAGTTTTTTTTGTGCTCTTTGAAGAAGATCGTGTTGTGCTTGAAGCAATTCAATCTTCTCTATACTTTCCAACTGAGTATCCATACAAAAAGATGTTTCATCTTAGAGGGAGCCTAAGGTTGTTGTAATCGAGAAGGAGTTCTCTTCACTCAGAGAGAACCCGAGTCGTTATTCAGAGTGAAGGAGTTCACACTGCGGAGAAAAATAATATCAAGTAAGAGGTAGTCTCTTACTCACTTAGAGGTGACTAATTAGTGTTGAACCACTAATATTCCATTACTTAGGGGACGCCTAAGTTAAAGTGAGAGGGAGTCTCACATCTAGGGGAGCCTAGATGGTTAGCTAAGTTAGGTTTTACATGTGTCACTGTGTTTGGAGTTGTTTCAATGATAAGTACAACGTTGTAATTGTCTAATTATTTCATATTAGTGGATTATCTTTCTTGGCTCTCGACCCCTCAGACATAGGTTGTGACATCCCGAATTTTTAGGTAATTTAAAATTAATTATCTTGAATTATTTAGATAATTATTTGAATTTTTAAGGCTTAATTAAATTATGTTGAAAAGATAACTCAATTTGAATTGAACGAAAGATTTGAGTTTAACTCAATAAGTTGGAAATTGAATTTATTTTGGCAGATTTAGAAGTTGAATTTAATTTGAAGATTTGAAATTAGGTAAAATTTAAAAATTTGACTAATATAAGAGAAATTAAAGTTTGAGGGTGGTGGATTTATTTTTGGGAGTTAATTAAATTATGTTGGGTGGTGTTGAAAGATTTGATTTTGATGTGATGAAAAAAAGAAATTAAATAATTTTTATATTTTGTTTCGGAAAAAGGAAAAGTAAAAGAAATAATATATATATATATTTACTTGATTCTTTTGTGACATTATAATCTTTTACATCATTGAATAGATCTATTTGCAAACAATTCGATGCAAAGATTGGCGTTCTTTATTTCTATTCAACAACGTACGAATAGTTCCTTGGTTTTGACTAGGAGATTGTGGAACCCTTGTGTTGGAATAAATAGAAACAAATGGATTGATATTGGTGAGATCTAATTCATTATTAAAAATCAATCTTGAACTTGACGGATCTTTTCTTTTTCTGATATACGAAGTATCGAATTTCATTAAATCTATTCGAAGGAAATTTCGAACCAAACCGTTTGTAGGAGTTTTTCTTTTTTTGTAAGGAAGAAGGAAATATGTTACATATATACACGTTTATTAGGCCCTCATAAATGTGCCAGCTTTAAGAAAAAAAATGGGAAAACAAAAAATCTCATCTTCTTCTTCAAGCTGCCGCCCGACACTCTCTCTCTCGCCTCAAGTTCGTCGGCCCTTACTCGACGCCGTCCACCATCCACACTGTCGTTGTCCGTGTGTCGCTGCCGCGAGTGAAGCCCACATTCCGTCGTCCGCACCTTACTTTTGTAGGTTTTAGACGCGCCGTCCGTGGGTTTCGTACTATTTGGGTCGTCACCCGCAGCTGGAATTTTCCTCAATCGTAAGTTTTTATTTTTATTTTTTCATTTTAAGTATGCTAAGTTAGAATTAAAAAGAAACAATGGGCCTATTGGCCAACATGAATAGTAGTAGGTGCACTAAACTTATTTTGTTATTGGTGCCAGACGCTAGAGGGTATGCGACTATTTAACTAATGATTTGGGATTTGATATAACTTGTTTTGCTTTGGAGATTTGTAGGTGTTGATGGTATGGAAAGAAAGTAAAGTTTTTCCATACTATAAAGGTTTGAGCTGTTTTTTTACTCAAGTTAATGAAGGAACTTAGAGGCAGAAGGACATAATAAGGACTTAGTATTCAAAATTAGACTTTTGAAGACGAAAATTTTTAAGAGATAAGAATGAGACATCTCAAATAATTTTAAATTAATTATCTTTGGATAATTATTAAAATTTTTAAGGCTTAATTGAATTATATTGAAATGATAATTTTAATGCAATAGGATAAGGAGATTAAATAAGTTTTATATTTTGGAAATGAAAAGGAAATAATGTATATTATGAATATTGAATTAGGGCTATTTTTTAAGGGGAAGGAAATACGCGCGTGTGTGTGTATATATATATTAAAGCCCTCGTAAATGTGCCAGCTTTAAAAGAAAAGGGAAAAAAGAAAATTTTCGTCTTCTTCTCCAAGCTGCTGCCCGACACACTCTCCCTCTCGCCTCAAGTTCGTCGGCCCTTGCTCGACGCCGTCCACCACCCACAGTGCCGTTGTCCATGTGCCGCTGCCGCAAGGAAAGCCCAGATTTCTTCGTTCACACCTTTCGTAGGTTAGCCGCGCCGTCCGTGGGTTTCGCACTATTTGGGTCGTCACCCGCCGCTGAATTTTTCCTCAACCGTCAGTCGCCGGCATCTTTCCGCAGCCCTAGTCGCCGTCGTCTGAAACGAAAGCTGGACTCTCTCTCTCTCTTCTCCGTTCAACAGATCGTCAGTCTCTCTCTCGTCGGTTTTCACTTGCGCCGCCGTGATCCGCCGCTCGCCGGACCTAGTTGGGTTGGTTTTGAAGTTTAAGGGGTTTTAGGCTGTGGTCTTACAAGCTTTTGGGCGTTTTGGCACACTTTGAGTAAAATTGTTTGAATTTGTTGGGTTAATTTGTGCTTGGAATTAGCACCTTATTGTTGATATTGAATTTTGGTTAATAGAGATTGATTCAAGAATTTACCCCAAGGCAAAAATAGTTTAGATTGCTAATTTATTTGGACTTAAATTAGAAGTAAGTGATTCTCACTAGAAAGTATTAGTGCTAGATGAAAGTTAGATATTTGTTGATATGCATGTTTTTTAAATGATTATTTCTTTATGTAAGTATATATGTATGCCATGTGATTTATTATGTATTATGAATGTTTTGTTACGTACTTGAACTAGTGCATGAAAGTGATGTACTAGGATCGATTCGTTGTTATAATATTATGCATGTTTGTCAAGACGGATTAGCATGACATTATTTACGAGATTTTATGTGGGACTCGCACATATGTGAATGTTGCATGAAATTATGAGTTTGTGTGCAATCTTCTTTTTTTTCCTTCTCACAACATTTTACTGCACGAACTTATCCAAGGGTTCTAGTGCATGAAAGTGATGTGTTAGGATTGGTATGTGTGAAAGTGACACATATCAAGAGGGAATTGGGGTGTGGTGCACGCCCAATGGGTTATGTGTATACGAAAGTGGTGTATACGTAAGTGGTGCGCATCCCAACATTCTTAGAGATGACTTGGGTTGTATGAAAGTGATGCATGCCTAGAGGGTTATATGTATATGGAAGAAATACCTCAGACCTCATGTGAAAGAGATTGAAAGCACCTCTAGAGGAAAGGAGACTGAGTGAGCTAGGAGCGGAAAATCTTTATGTCCCACTAGCATGGAGCCTTGGTTCATGTTTGGATGTGATTGCTTATCCTGACCCTAGCAATGAGGTTACTTATTGAGTATTTTTATATTCACTATTTCTTATGTTACATTTTTTTTTCTTCAGAAAAAGGCAAGGATAGATAGGTCTGTGACAAGAAGAATTCGTGACCGTGCCATTGGGACTAGTTGGATGCTTCTGCACATGTTTCGTATGTTTTTCATGTTTTAAATTATAGTTTTGATGTTTGAATTCAAAATTCTAGTTTTTTGCGTTGTCAGACATTTCCTACAAATTTACAGTTTAGTTTTAAATTTTAGGGATGCCTCGATCAAAGGTTTTCAATTTTTTTTAGATTTAATTTGTTCAATAAAAAATTTGACAAAATTTTTTATTGAGTTGAAAAATGCTTTTGGTCTATATGCTTTTTAAAATTAATAATTTTAGTCTATGAACCATGAATTGTAACAATTTTATTATGTAATGACTTAATCTTGTTGTTTATAATTATGTACATTTGAATCCTAATCAATTCATCAATTTATACATATAAGAAAATTTTATTAAGTCTTTGACAAAATTTTTGTATGATAAACAGCTGATGGTTATAAACTAACTACATAAACTAAATTTTAATTATGTAGTTTAAATACTCAACTTTTACAAAATAAAAAATACATTAATTAAGTGGATATAAATATATATATAGTGAGAAGAGTGCAAGTATTGGGATTTAGTAGAGTGTCCCGGTAGTTAACGAATATTAATTAACTTGGTTAAAGAGTTTAGCCTATTAATTTTAGATCGTTGGAGCTCATGATCTTAGGTCTATAGGGGAGTTAAAAGAGTTTAGTTGGTTAATTTCAGATCGTTGGAACTCATGATCTGTAGGTTCATTAGGTCCCCTAGTTAGCTCATAGACTAAACCTTAGAACAGTATATCGAGTGAATTTGAAATGTTCAAATTTAATGAAGGAGCAAATTATATGGTTTGTTCGTTTAATTATGAATTAGACGAAATTTGAGAATTAGAAATATTTAAATGCGATTTAAATATTTTTAGGATGAATAGAGATTCATCGGGTTGAAATTTGTTGGGAATAGTGGAGAAATAATTAATTTAATATAATTAATTATTTAAATTAATTAGATTTAAAATGGATTTTTTGAAAATTAATTTTAAATTAAAATTCAATTTGTGAAATGGAAAAGGCAAATTTCAATTTGTGAAATTGAAAAGTCAAAATTCAATTAAAAATTGGATTTTGGATTTCTCAACTATGCATATGAAGTAGGTGGTGTTCTTCATGTAAACACCATCTGCTTCTTCTTCCACCTCCAAATTGGTTGATTTAATTAGCCAATTTGTTGGCTTCATGCATTCCGATGAGATTTGCATGTTCTCTTCTTTAAATAGAGAGAGGAATTGAAGACTGGTGTATTCGTCACCTTGTTGCTCAAAATTGAACTTAATTTTGGATCCCACAATCTGTTCTAAGGCTTGAGGATAATAAGAAAGACTCTAGAGGTAGTCCACAAAGTGTTCGTGATCAGAAATTCAGAGGAATTTGCATCAATTTTAAGCTACAGCTAGTAAGTATTCTTCCTCTGTTTTTTGGTTTTAAAATAAGCATGTTTAATCTTCAAAATTGATGTAATTAGAGTATTTTAGATCCTAATTGCTTTTGCTATTATGTTACTAACTCCTTCACATCTCACACACACGCTTTAAATTCGAACTTAAAACCTTACCCTTTAACATTAATAATTTATTCAACCTAGCAACATTAACAACTTCAAATAAACTCTAGGCACCCTCCAAAAAGTGATGGCAAGAATTTCATTGAAAAAAAAGCAAGGCATTAAGGATGAAATTGCCACTCACAAAATCATGTTGCGGACTGTTTGATTTTCTTGGCGCTTAACAGGATATGTTTGAAAGATTTCATAATGATAGCAGAGATTGATCACAAAATGATGCATATTATTGATGAAGAAATGATCTGCACATTGCTCTTTAAATAGAAGAAGCAATGTGTGAAAAGAAATAAACAAAGCAATTACAACGGCAAAACAGAAAGTAAAAGCATGGTGAGATGAATACACATTGAGCTTGTCCTTTAGAGGAAGAAACTTTGTGGTTGAAAGTGGTTTTGTAAGCACATCAGCAAGCTGGGCAGTAGTTGGAAGATGATGAATTCGAACTTTCTTTTGTTGAACAAGATCGCTGACAAAGTAAATGTCTATTTCAACATGTTTGGTGTGCAAATGTAAAATAGGATTGGCACTTAGATGCATTGCATTTAGATTATCACACCAAAGTATTGGAGACTGCCATAGCCGAATATGTAGATTAGTGAATAGAGAATGTAACCAAATTAGCTCAGATGAAGCAAGAGCTAAAATCCTATATTCAGCTTCTGTGTTGAATCTTGATATTACAATTTGTTTCTTTGAGGCCCATGATATTGGATTCCCTCCGAAGAAAATACAAACTACAGAAGTTGACTTTCTATCATAGGGATCTCAAGCCCAATCTGCATCTGCAAAACCTTGAATATTCAGATACTATGGCTTCTTGAACAATAAGTCATGATCAATAGTTCCTGTTAAGTATCTGAGAATTCTTTTTACTGCCTGCCAATGGATCTGATTTGGGAAGTGCATAAATTGACAAACTTTGTTAACACTATATGTAATCTCTAGTCTCGTCAAGGTCACATATTGTAAAGCTCCAACTATACTCCTATACAATCTTACATCATCAAATCGCTCACCATGATATGCAGATAAAACAGATCCACTAACCATAGGAGTAGATATTGATTTGGCATGTTTCATTTTGGCTTTAAACAGTAAATCTGAGATGAACTTCTTTTGTGAGAGAAAAAGACCTCCTAATGCTGGATATGATACTTCAACTCCCAGAAAATAATTCAATAAGCCAAGATCTTTAAGAGAGAACTGTTTATTCAGATCAACAATCAGATTCTCAATCATTTGCGATGGACTACCAGTTATGACAATATCATCTACGTATATTAGCACATAACAGACTACTCCATTTTTGTGATATGTTAGTAACAGAGTCAGCTCTAGATTTTGTAAAACCCAGTGAATGTAGAACTGAAGTTAATCTTTCAAACCAAGCACGGGGAGCCTGTTTTAAGCCGTATAAGGCCTTTTTCAGTTTACATACCTTTGAAGAGCAGAGGAATCAATCATCCCGGGTGGTTGAATCATATAAACTTCATCTTCTAGTACTCCATGAAGAAAGACATTGTTGATATCAACTTGTCTTAATTTCCAGCCATAGTATAATGCAAGAGTAAACAAGACTCTGATTGTTACTTGTTTCACAACCGGGCTGAATGTCTCAATATAGTCAATGTCTGTTGCCTGATTATATCCCTGAGCAACTAATCTCGCCTTATAATGAGCTATTGATCCATCAAAATTTTTCTTAATCTTGAATATCCATTTGCATTCAATTACCTTTTCATTTGTTGGTGGTGATTCTAAAGACCATGTTCCATTTGCTAATAAGGCTTTGTATTCTTCTGTCATTGCTTGCACCCAATGAGGACATTTGAGACTTTCTTTAACATTTGGAGGTTCCACTTCAAGATATTCTGCTGAGAAAATTTTAGGCTTAAAAATACCACTTTTTCCCCTTGTGACCATAGGATGATTGTTAGCAACATGAGATGAATTTGGCAGTGGTGCAGTAGTGAATGATCTCTCAAGATTGTTAGGATCAGGTATGGATTGATTAGGATTATTTGTGGTAGAGATTTGAGAGGAAGAGGGAGATATAGGATCAGGTAATGGTTGATCAGAAGAAGTTGAAGGTGGGATATTGGGTAACGATGGAGAGGAAGAACTTTCAGGTATTTCATTTGAACTAGGTGTAATAGGATGTGAAGAGTTTGATGGACGATGATTTGATGGGTCATTATTGATAGGATATGAGCGAGATATGTTTGAACGATTGGGTAAAGACTGAGAAGTTTGTACAATGGGTAAAAGATTAGGTGTGGGGTATGTGTTTGAGGTTGGCTGATTTGACTGAAGGAAATCAGAGGTAGGAAATTTTGACTCATCAAATAGTACATGTCTAGATATGTATAATCTGCCAGTGTTGGATAAACATTTGTAGCCTTTGTGAATTAAACTGTATCCCAGAAAGAGGCAAGGAATGGACCGAGGGTCAACTTTATGTTTGTTGTAGGATCTCAATGATGGATAACATTAGCAACCAAAGGTTTTTAGAATGAATAGTTGGGTTTAGAACCAAATATCTTCTCTAAGGGGGATATTTGTTGATGGACTTGCGTTGGAAGTCTATTTATCAAATAGACTGCAGTGGAAAAAGCATCATCCCAAAATTCTAACTTTCAAGAGGAATGCGATAGAAGGGCTAAACTAGTTTCAACAATATGTCTATGTTTTCTTTCTACCAGGCCATTTTGTTGGGAGGTATGGGGACAAGCATTCTATGTTCAATGTCATTTGATTTTAGATATGGAATAAAGGAACGAAATTCACCTCCTCCATCTGTTTGAAGACGAAGTATGGACTGACCTAGAAGTTTTTCGACAGTTTGTTTAAATGAGAGAAAAGCCTTAAAGGCTTCATTTTTAGTTCTAAGAAAATAAATCTATGTGTATCTTGAGAAGGCATCAACAAAGCTTATGTAATATTTGAAACCATCTCTAGAGGTTTGGTATGAAGGACCCCAAATATCAGTCACAACTAATTGTAAAGGAGCAAAGTATATAGTTTGAGAATTTGTGAAAGGAAGATTGTGACTCTTAGCAAGTGCACAAGCATGACAGATAGGGAAGACCTTTTTATTTGAAAATGAAATATTACAAGTGGTGAGGACATATTTAATAGTGTTTAGATTTGGATGTCCTAGTCTATTATGCCAAATATCAAGTGTGGAAGATACAAACTAATGATTGAAGGTGTTTAAAGTATGAAGAATTTAAGGATGGCCTTTTAAGGTTGAACTCTGAAGAGAGAATTTCTGAGACTGAGCTTTTTCCATGTTAAAGCAGTAGAGTCCATCAACAAGATTGCCTTCGAGCAAAGTTTGGCCATTGAGATCCTTCACAAACAAACATTGGAATGAAATTCAAAGAAAACTTGGTTATCTTTAGCAAATTGGCTTACACTAATAAGGTTTTTGGTAATTTTAGGAACACGAAGAAGATTTTTAGGTTGGAAGACAGTGTTTGGGTAAGAGGAAGATTTAAGAAATGAAGATCCTATGTGAGAAACATTCAAACCTGCACCATTGCCTACTAACACCTTGTTGTCTCCAAGATATTCTGATCCATAGGTCAAGTTTGAAGCATCATTTGTGACATGGTTTGTGGCACTTGAGTCAGAAAACCACTCATTTTCCTTGTTGAAATCATTCTTGACTAATATTAAATTTATTGATGTAGAATTTGTATTCTGTCCTTAGAAATTGGGGGAAAAGTTATTCCCATTTTGATTTGAGTTTTGGTCCCTAAAACCATTTTTCAAGAAGGCGATAGCATTTCAAGGCTGTATGTCCAAATTTTCCACAGACTTGACATTGCGGTTTTCCATTGTTGTTCCCCTGATTTTTGTTCTGCTGATTCATGTTGTCACTGTTTGTTGCAGAGAAAGGATTTGGTGTTTGTTTGGATTGATTTTGTGTAGTCAAGTTGAAAGACGGTAACAATCCATCAGGGTTGACTGAAGAATGCCTTTCAATTCGATTTTCTTGCGCAAGTAATTGGGAGTACACTCTTTGTAGAGAAGGATACTCATCTTTATCAGTGATTACTGAGACAGTAGAATCGTATTCGGGGCCCAATCTAGCTGATATATGCATTATATGATCTTCATGTGATATTTTTCTTCCAGATGCATTTAAGGAATCAGCCAAATTCATGATTTTCTGGAAGTATTCTTCTAATTTCATATTTCCCTTTTCGTTGATTCAAGCTTTCCTTTCAGATCAAGAACACGAGCCATGTTCCAAGAAGAAAACCTAGCCTGAAGAACTGCCCATACTTCTTTTGGTGAGTTACAATCAAGCATTTCCGATAAAATATCTGTTGACATAGCACCTAGAAGCCAAGAAACTATTAAGCTATCTTGTCTGATCTAGTGTTCATACTATGGATTTTCCATTCTTGTTGAAGTTTCCGAGTCAACAACAATGACTTTTGGGGGAATTCTAGCCTCTCGATTGATGAATTTCTCTAGTCCATATCCTTTCAAAGTGGACATAATCTGTAATTTCCAAGAGAGAAAATTACCTTTCATCTAGTTTCACAGTAGCAATTTTGCTTCCAAGATTAATTATCTTGAATGAACTTCCGGAGGCAATCGTTGCCATTGAAGTCTGAGTTGCTGATGATGAATCAGCCATTTCAGAGGATAAAAAATTTAGGATTCTTTTGTCGATTAGACTTTAAGCTCTGATACCATGAGAGATTTCAGAATGATAGCAGGGATTGATCATAAATTAATGATGCATATTATTGATGAAGAAGTGATCTGCACATTGCTCTTTAAATAGAAGAAGCAATGTGTGAAAAGAAGTAAACAAAGCAATTACAACTGAAAAACAAAAAAGTAAAAGCAAGTATTCAGTTGTAACCAATATAACAATACATATAACTTTTAGCTTTAGTCAGCTCTCTTAATAATGTTCTTAAGGGTGTGGTGAGAAAGATTTTCCTGATTTGATCTACCTGTTGAGGCGGATTATAATTCTATTATTTCTTATTAGTTCTTCGTGTATGATCTTTTAAAAAAAGAAATTAAAATTAGATGTAGGAACAAGTTTCTTAGTTGAATTGTATTGAAGATCTTACGTTGAAAAAATTAGAAGACATTTCAATACTTATAGATACATAGACTATTCATCTAATTGTCGATTGGTTTTGAGATGGTACCCTATTTTTATAGGAAAATTGGATCTTGTAACATCAATTATAGATTCATTTGTAAATATAATAATATCGAGAAATTTAAAATTTATAGCAACATGTTTGCTTTGCATGTGAGTTTTTTTTTTTTTTTTTTTTTTTTTTTTTTAAATCCTAAAATACCCTTATTAGCATCTTTAATTTTACTGTAATTAATTCTTTAAATTCATAATTTGGACTCTGTATTTCTATTCGGATTAGCATGAATACACTCTCTTTCCATGTGGTTATTTAGCTCAAATTACAGTTTAAATATAAGAAATCTTCGAATCTATATTTTATTTTTTAATTCTGACAATATCTTACCTTTTCCATTTTTAAATTTGGCCATTAATATTTATTTTTATTATTAATATTATGAGAAAATAGATCTACATTATGTAGCAAAGTTTAGTGTCTAAAGGTCATGTGTCTCCTAATAACACATCCTTATTGGCCATGGAGTTCCACCACCTACTTGCCGAATTGTCTATGAATAAAGACATTTTGTGGATGTTGAAAAAGCACAAATTGGAGAGAAGAAGAGAAAGGATCTGAGAGATTTCCACTTTCCATAAAATTCCAATTTCTGCATTTTAGTTTATTTGGTTATTTTATTTCCTTTAATTATTATATTTATTTTATTATTTTAATTTTATAATTTTTTTGATTTTTGTGCTCCAATTTTTCTGTCATTTTGCTCCTTAATCTTACAACATGTTATCAGCACGTGCTCTTATTGTTTTCCTAAAGGTAGGTTTTGAAGGGCATGCCATTTTCTCTTTATTATAATTAGTAAATTGAACATTGTTTTGCATGTTTAGTATATATTAAATTGCTAATATAAATATAATTATTTGTGATAGTGTTATCATGACAAATCTTACAAAAATAGAATTTGCAGCCCTTGACATCAACGGAAATAATTATTTGTCATGGGTGCTTGATGCTGAAACACATCTAGATGCTATGAACCTGGGAGAAACAATTAAAGAGGAAAATACAACATACATTAAGGAAAAATCAAAAGCTATGATTTTCCTTTGCCATCATCTCCACGAGTGATTAAAGATGAAATATTTAACAATAAAAGATCCTTATATCTTGTGGAAGAATTTAAAAGAGAGATATGATCATCAGAAAACAGTCATTCTTCCTACAGCTCGTTATGAATGGATGCATTTGAGGCTCCAAGATTTCAAATCAGTAAGTGACTACAATTCCCATTATTTAAAATTAGTTCAAAATTATTGTTATGCGGAGAGAAAATTACTGATGCAGATATGTTGGAGAAGACATTTTCTACATTTCATGCCTCGAATATGCTCTTGCAACCGCAATCGAGAGAAAAGTTTTAAACAATATTCTGAATTACTTTCATGTCCTCGTGACTGAACAAAATAATGAGCTATTGATGAAGAACCATGAATCTCGACCAACTGGAACAACACCATTCCCTGAAGTGAATGCGGTAAATTTTAATAATCGTGGTCAAAGTCATGGTCGTGGTCGTGGTCGAGGTCGTGACCATGGCAGAGGAAGAAATAGTTATTATTTTCGTGGTGGTCATTCTAATCATCCAAATTTCAAAAGAACCACACAAAATGATGATCATAAAGTAAAAGCTCTACAAGATAAAAATTCAAAAGGTGATGAGTATAAATGCTTTCGATGCGGGATGACTGGGCACTGGTCTCGTGTTTGCCGTATATCAAAACACCTTGTTGATCTCTATCAAGCTTCTTGGAAGGAAAAAGGGAAAAATGTGGAAGCAAATTTTGCATACTAGGATAATGATATGTATGACCCATCAAGTATAACAAATTTAGATGTGACAGACTTCTTTGAATCTCTTAAAGAGAAAATCAGCACAAATGATGACATAGCAAGTGTCTCATTTGATTTTGAGAATATTTATAATTAATGTTGTTTGTTTTGTCTATCTATCTTTAATGTTTTTTTTTTTAAAGTTAAACTTTTTTGTATTTCAAGTTTTGTTTTTCTTATTGTAATTATCTTGGTTAAATGAAAATCATGGACAATTTTCATATGTTGAATGACTCAAAAATGAGAAATGAATATCTATATCTGGCAGACTGTGCAACTACACATACAATACTTACAAATATAAAATATTTTTTCAAATTGACAATGCTAGAAGCAAAGTTCAATACAATATCATGTTCTGCAAACTTGATTGAAGGGTTTGGAAAAACAAATATTATTTTGCCTAGGGAACAAAATTTACAATTAACAATGCATTGTTCTCTAGTCAATCAAAGAGAAATCTATTAAGTTATAAAGATATACGTTGCAATGGTTATCATATTGAGACTGATAGAAAAAATCAGATAGAATATCTGTATATCATATCTATTGTCTCACATGAAAAACCTATATTGGAAAAGTTGTCTGCTTTATCTTTTGGATTATATTGTACTTATATACGAGTCATTAAAACATATGCAACAATGAACCTGAAGTTCATGAATCTAGATATATTTACAATTTGGCATGATCGGTTGGGTCATCTAGGATCTATATGGACACCCATTGAAGAACTAGAAGATTCTTCAATATAATCTAGTGAATTATTATATGATGCTTGCTCTCAAGAAAAATTAATAATTAGACCATCACTAGTTAAAGTGGGGACTAAATCACTTGCATTTTTAGAACGAATTCATGGTGATATATGTTAACCTACTAACCTACCAAGTGGACCATTTAAATATTTTATGGTATTAATAGACGCATCTAGTAGATGGTCACGTGTGCTTATTATCAAGTCAAAACCTTGCATTTACAAGATTACTTCCTCAAATAATTAAGTTAAGAGCACAATTTACTGATTATACAATTAGGACCATTCGTCTTAATAATTCTGGTGAATTTACATCCCAAACTTTTGATAATTATTGTATATCAATTGGGATAAATGTTGCACATACTGTAGCTCATGTTTATACATAAAATGGTTTAGCAGAATCATTTATAAAACGTTTGCAATTAATTGCTAGACCATTATTTATGAGACCTAAGCTTCCTACTGATGGATTAATGAGCATGCAGTAGAAGTTAATTTGATAAATTTTCACTCTAAGATGCTCAATTTAGAGGATTAAAAATGCAATTAAGAAGAAAAACCAAAGTTTCAAGAACACTTACCCTTGAAGCTCCAAATTCTCCTTCAATTCTTGATGAATTTCAGCACCACTTGGTTGTAGACCACCACAAGAGTCTTCTCTACTATTCTCTAGGCTTAGATTGGATGGTGGGATCCAAATTTGTGGTGAATTTGAGAAAGAATGAAGGTTGGAAGAAGATGAACAATGGATAAAATTTAGCAAAATTAATCCTTAATTTCACAAAATTCTTAACCATTTTTATGTCAAAATCATCTCTATTTATTAAAGAATAACATGCAATCCAATTGCATCAAAATTTGACAACACAAAATGGTTAATTTGTTGGTTAATTGTGAAGAAGACAACCAAGCTCCTAGCTTAGTTAGTGGGAAAATCCAATCTTCAAAAATCAATTTTAAAATCAATTTTCAATGAATTTCCAAAATTGAATTAAAATTGATTTTTAATTTCAAAAAGATAATTAAATAATTAAATAAAAATAATTTAATATTTAATTAATTAAATATTATTATTTTAATATTATTTTAATATTAAATAATAAAATAATATTATTTTTCCCACTTGTCTCGATTTTTCTAAAAAAAAACCGATATGAATCCCTATTCATATGATTAATATTTAAATTATATTTAAATATTATAATTAACTCTATTTGTACGTTTAATTCGTAATTAAACGTCGATATATCGTATATATCTAACTTTCATTCCTTAAGCCAAGATTTGAACGATTCAAACTTATTCACCACATTATCTAAGATTTTAGTCCATTTATGAGCTAGTAGAGGGACCTAATGGACCTACAGATCATGAGCTCCAACGATCCGAGATTAACCGGCCAAACTCTTTAACCTAGTTAATCAACATTCGTTAACTAACGGGACACTCCACTAAAGCCGGTAGTTGCACTCTCCTCACTGTAGATATATTTGTGTCCATTTGATATAACCGTCATCGATAAGTCAATCCTTCACAAGTTGTTCATAACTTCAGCTAGGTCAAATACCGATTTACCTTTGAGTTACATCTTTTCTCCTTAAGTACCATTGTCCCTCTAATGAACAATTAATTTAAGATCTAATCACTAAATCCATTCCCTCTCGGGCCAGTGAGAGGATGGGGCCCCTTGTTCAAGTCCTGGGAACAACACTTAAGAGAACAACCTCTCTTCTATCCCTAAGTTGGGTAGGAGTGAATTCCGTTTTGCAAATTCTATGTTCCCAACTATCTACCCAGTCTTATCCCTGAAATAGGAGGAATGTTGAGCAGCGTTATTGAGCTTACTCTTACCTATGTAGATCAAGGGATAATTCTAAATAAATAGGAGTTCATAGATAACTCAAGATTCAGATCAAGTTATCTAGGTCATCGATAAGTGAAATTAATCAGTGTTAATCGTAAACGGTGTTAATACGTAACAGTAATTATTTCAAGGTCAGTCTTACACAATCTCATTATGTAGAATACCCCGCTATCTAGGTCATCGATAAGTGAAATTAATCAGTGTTAATCGTAAACGGTGTTAATACGTAACAGTAATTATTTCAAGGTCAGTCTTACACAATCTCATTATGTAGAATACCCCGCTCACATGTCTCTACATGATCAAATCAGAATCACTTCATTTATGACACTTTACAACATTTGTAACAATCATGAAGCGGGTCGTATTCAATAGTGTCTCCAGGAAGAGGTACCCAACCTAATTCATGTACTATAGACTATTGAGGCTACTTACTCGAACTTGATCCTGTTTATGTCTCCACATAAAGTCCAAGTACTCATGATAGTAGCCAAGGGTTCGTAGTTTAATTGGATTTAGAGTTGATAAATAATTAATTCACTTGAATAACTTCATATGTACTAAAAATCACCTATTTACAAAAACTACGAGTTTTAGGACATACAACCCAACACCTACATCTGTATGGGGACATGCTATTTTGCATGCTGCGTCACTTGCACACATTAGGACAGTAGCTTATCATAAATACTCACAATTAAAATTAGCTTATGGCTAGGAGATAAATATTTCCCATCTGCAAATTTTTGGATGTGCAGTATATGTTCCAATTGCTCCACCACAACGTACTAAGATGGGTCCTCAAAGTAGGTTAGGAATATACGTTGGATATGATTCCCCATCAATTATTAAATATCTTGAACCCTGATGGGTGATGTATTTACTGCATGATTTGCTGATTGTCATTTTAATGAGACAAACTTTCCAACATTAGGGGAGGAATTAAGTTGGAAAAGGAAATTGCATGGAATGCATCATTATTTTCTCATTTAGATCCCCGTACAAATCAATGTGAACTTGAATTTCATAAAATAATTAATTCGTAAAATATAGTAAATCAATTACCAGATGCATTTATAGATGCAAAGAAAGCAACTAAATCACATATACCCATTGCAAATGTTTCGTAAAAAATTGATATCTCAACACAGCAAGTTGTCACTAATGAGTCTGGAACACGCCAGAAGCGAATCCTTAGAAAAGAGAAATAAATGATAGTAAAAAAGACTTGGTTGATGATGTAAATATCCATGAAGAAACCCTGGACATAACTAATAATACAATTAGTGAAGAAGGTGAAATACCTAAAGATAATAATGAGATTTCAATAAATTATGTCATGACAGGGAAAAGATGGAATCGAACTAATATAGTTATTGATAACATTTTTGCATATAATGTTGCACTTGATATTATATATGAAAATGAGAATCCTAAACCAAAATCTGTTGAGGAATGTTGACATAGAAAATATTGACTTCAGTGGAACGAAGCAATCGAGGCAGAATTAAACTCACTTTCAAAACGTCAAGTATGTCAAACCTTTGGGATACAAATGGGTATTTATGAGAAGAAGAAATGAAAATAATGAGGTCATAAGATATAAAGCAAGACTAGTTGTACAAGGTTTTTCACAAGGACCTGGTATTGATTATGAGGAGACATATTTTCCAGTGGTGAATGCAATTACATTAAGATATTTAATTGGTCTGTTTGTGTATGAAAATCTAAACGTGCATCTTATGGATGTAGTCACAACATATTTATATGGATCTTTTGATAATGACATTTATATGAGAATCCTAGAAGTATTTAAGATACCTGAAATATATAAGTCAAGTTCTCGAGAATTATATTCAATAAAGTTATAAAGATCACTATATGGATTGAAACAATCAGGACAAATCTGGTATAATCGCCTGAGTGGATATTTGTTGAAATAAGGATATCAAAATAATCCAATATGTCCATGTGTTTTTTTAAAGAAATCACAGTCAGAATTTGCTATTATATCTGTATATGCTGATGATCTAAATTAATTGAAACTCTTGAAGAGCTTTCAAAGGCAATAGAATATCTTAAGAAAAAAATTTGATATGAAAGATCTCAGATTTTTTTTTTTTTTTTTTGCCTTGGATTGCAAACTGAGCATTTAGCAAATGAGATATTTGTTCATCAATCAACCTATACAGGAAAAATTATAAAAAGATTCTATATGGACAAAACACATCCATTAAACATTCCAATGGAAGTTCGTTTACTAGATGTGAAGAAAGGTATATTTTGACCTCGAGATAATAATGAATAACTTCTTGGTCCTAAAGTACCATATCTTAGTGCAATTGGTGCACTTGTGTATCTTGCTAATAATACAAGACTAGATATTGCATTTTTAGTAAATTTATTAGCTAGATACAGTTCTTCTCCAACAAAAAGACATTGGAATGAAATTAAGCATATATTCCGTTATCTCCAAGGAATGATCGATATGAGTTTGTTTTATTCAAATAAATCGAATTTTGATTTAGTTGGTTATGTAGATTCTGGATATTTATTTGATCCACACAAAGTTAGATCTCAAACAGGTTATCTGTTCACATGTGGAGTAACTGTTATATCTTGGCGATCAGTGAAACAGACCATAACAACTACTTTCTCAAATCTTGTTGAAATTCTTGCAATCCATGAAACTAGTAGAGAATGTGTATGACTAAGATCAATGACTCAACACATTCGTGAAACATGTGGCTTGTCTTCTAGTAAAGTTCCTCCAACAACATTATATGAAGACAACACAACATGTATAGCTCAAATCAAATGAGGATTTATTAAAGGAGATCGAACAAAGCATATTTCACAAAACTTTTTTATACTCATGATCTTGAAAAAAATGATGACATCACTGTACAACAAATTTGTTTAAGGGATAACTTGGCAGACTTATTTACAAAAGCATTACCTATCACAACATTTGAAAAATTGGTGTAGATCATTAAAATGCGGCGACTTAGAGATCTCAAGTAATGTTCTTATGAGTGGGAGCAAATGTATTGTATTCTTTTAAAAGTATTAGATTATATAAAATATGTACTTTTTTTTCCTTCACTAGAATTTTTTTCCTATTGGGTTTTTTGCTAGTAAGGTTTTAACGAGAAATATTTCATATG
Organism: Citrullus mucosospermus; assembly: GCA_030954485.1. Taxonomy (NCBI): domain Eukaryota; kingdom Viridiplantae; phylum Streptophyta; class Magnoliopsida; order Cucurbitales; family Cucurbitaceae; genus Citrullus; species Citrullus mucosospermus. Next base: position 7,643,782 of record CM062061.1, on the reverse strand, counting down.
TATATAATGGGCATCTAAGGGGGAGTATTATAAATATTAGGAGAAGATGTCCATTGTGTAGCCAAGTTTAGTGTCTAAAGGTCATGTATATCCTAATGACACATACTTAGTGGCCATGAAGTGACACCACCTACCTGTCAAATTGCTTATAAATAGAGGCGTTTTGTGGATGTTGAAAAATCACAAATTGGAGAGAAAAGAAGAGAAAGGATTGGAGAGATTTCCACTTTCCTTAAAATTACAATTTATTTATTTTAGTTTATTTAGTTATTTTATTTTCTTTAATTATTATATTTATTTTATTATTTTAATATTATAATTTCTCAATTTTTGTGCTCTCGTTTTTCCATCATTTTGGTTCTCAAATTTTACAACAATCTTGTTATTTTTCTAATGTTGATTTTTTGTAGGTGCCATTAATTTATCAAAATTATAGATCACTGTCATACATTTTTTTTTAAACTTATGTATGGCGTAGCTTTGTATTGTGTAGTTTTTTAGGAATGTGGAGCGTACATGAGTCCCTAATGAATGCGAATCATTAGGTTGAAGCTTGTTTATTGAAGGTGTTGTAGCTCCTTTGGAAATTGTGGCTAATGGACGATCTCACTTCCAAATTCTTGTTTTTCCATCGGTTAATTTGTTTGGGTTTTGGATGGATGGAAACTGATTTGATTTAGGAAGAAGACCTTTGATTCTGGGGGTTATCAATGGAGAAGGGTTTATTGATTATAGTGAAAGAGAATAGAAAGGTTCGATATGGGGAGTTCAACCAACTATTTTGAATTGCTGAAATTTGAATGCTTTTTTCCATGTGTTCTATCTCGTAGAAAATATTTTGAATATATATATATATATATATATATATTTGGTTTAATTAAGGTGTATTTATGAGAATGTGTGTTACACCCTCTAATTCCCATGGTTCGACCTTTAGGACATTTGAAAATTAGTTATTTATTTGAAAATTTATTATAAATTGAAAAAAAATATCAAACTATTTATATATATAACAAAATTTTATTTTTTTTTATCTGTGATAGACCATTATCTACGTCTATCGCTTTCTATCCTATATTTGTAATTATTTTTAATAGTTTTTCTATTTTTGAAAATATCCCTATTTGTTTTTTAAAATTCGATTGCCATTTTTATAATTGTTAAAATTTTTTACTATTTTTCCAAATGAAATGTTAAAGTTAGTTATTATTGATATATTTTATAATAATACGTACATTGATTGATACTGTGCACTTAATGATTCCTATCTACCTTATGAGCACTTGTTGGGCTTAGCCCCAAAACTTTTAAGCTACCCAAAAAAATGATATCCATAATAGGAGTTAAATCACTATTGGTAGAATTGGTGACCACCAATAATCATCCGATGTCTCTAGCAAGAGTCAAATCACTTTGCAAATTATAGTTGATGATAAAGTTGGAGCATAAGTTACGAGAGAATTTTTTATAAAAAAAGAAAGGAAAACAAAAAGTCTTACAAAAATTGCCGCAAGAAAAAAAATGATAAGAAGAAAATATAGTAAATTAAAAGAAAATAAAATAAAATAAGTTCAAATTCAAGTTTATTCATGGAAGAATTTTAAAAAAAAGTAAAAAAAAAAAAGAAAAGAAAAACTAGAAGAAAACAGAGTAAAAAAGAAAAAATAGGGTAATTCAAGTTTTTAAGGTAGAAATTATGTAAAACTTCTTAAATTGTAATTCTTAACAAGAAAAATCTTAAATTGTAAAAATATAGGAGAAGAAAAAAAGTTTGAAATTGTTATAGGCCATTTTAGAAAAACAAATAAAGAAAATATCAAAACTACATACAAAATTTGAAATGGAGAAGACATAGTACCATTTATACCCCTACAGTCAAAATACTAAAAATATTCTGATTTTGGAAGTTTTCTTTACAAGAACATAATCAATGTATATAAATGTAGAGGACAAATTTTGAATAAAATAGAATATAAAAAATAGAGACTGAAAGTTTTTAGAAGTTGAAGTATTTGGGGAAGTTAAATGATTCCCAAGTGATACCCTTCTCAAGGTATTCAATATTTGATGGATCAAATGGCCCTTTGATTCTATCTATAGATTTAATCACTGCTCTGGCTGGAAGAACACTTCTTGATGGATCAGGTGAAGTCCCATAGCTCAAGCATGATGAGAATCCCTGTTTTTCACACAAATTCATTTTCAAATCATTCTTTCTTTACAGCTAAATCATATTTATTTATTTATTTATTTGCTTTACAAGTTTCAATTTAACTACATGGTCTCATAGTTTGGTTAAACCATATAAATTCAACACCATCATAATTGTCTTTACCATATCAAATATATATAATTAACCTAAAATTAAAAGATGAAGGTTGATTTAAATGCATAATTTATTTCAAAATTAGCCTAAATTTTATAATCCAAAACTTTCTAAAAACTAACCTTATTGGACCCAACTCAATTAGGAATAAATACAGTTCTATCCACTTAGAATAATTTTCAACCAAATCCAAACTAAATCATATGGATTAAAACTAGACCACATTAAGAATTTATAAGGTCAAAATTGAGATTTAACCTAAAATAAACTTGAAGCCATATGAGACAAAGAAACAATGTAAGAAAAACCTTAAAGACAAGAACTTCAACATGGTCGCCATCAACCGCGGCGTGAACAATGAGGGCCTCGCCGGTGGCAGCTTGAGTGTAGGACTCCAATAGTGCAATCTGGTCGTTGTGGCCGTAATCCTCATCTTTATCTTTATCGTTGTCGTAGCGAACTCTCCGCCGAGCAGCACAACCGTTGCAGCCGTGGCGGAGACGGGTTCTAAAATTGTGGCATGGGAAAGAAAGAGAGATTTTGGTGAGAGAGGTGTTTGGGTTGCTGGGAAATGGCCAGAGAATTGTGAGAGAATCAAAGTGAAGGATTGGGAGTTTTTGGAGATGGGTCGCCATTTTTCTTTTTGAATGTGTTTTTGGAGGAAAGTTGAAGCATATGTGGAGGAATTTAATTTGACTATTGGAGATAAGGTGAACATCTCAACTCTATAATTTTGTTTTTTCTTTTAATTTTTGTTTGTTTATTATTTTTTAAATTATATGTTGGGATTTAACTTGTGTCCTCCTGTGGTTAATTTTGTGACTAAGTAAATTATGGTAGGTATATAACATGAGCGTGGTGCAATTCACATAAAAAATACAAATAAAAATATTGTCTTTGTATTTTTGTTGGTCATGATATATTCAATACTTTTGAGAAAAAAATTTAAAAAGTTGTTTAGCACAAAACTAAAAAATTTTATATTTAATAGCACATTAAAGTTTTAACTTCATATTGTAATTTTTTTAAAAAAAGAATTTGAATCAATCAAGGACTTAATATGACACCAAGTTTGAAATTACAGTACTTTAAATGGAATTAAAGAAATTTTGGCCAACCAAATTTTGTTATGTTATGGTAACAAAAGTCAAATTTATCAAATTTAGGACCAAATTTAGAATTATTGTTTCTGCAAATTAAAATTAAAGACAAATAAATGACAAATTAAAAGATGTCACGTCTCCTTTCTGACCATCTGATCACAACAATAGACCTATCAAATTCAGCCGTGATTAAGCATGGATCACGATCGATAAATTTGGCTAGTAGCTCAATTGGGCTCGAAATTACGAATTGACTTAGGTCGAGTAATTTAAGTCATTCGAGCCCAAAATCTAACCAAATGTGAGATCATGGTGGAAAATTGGGTGGAAAGAAAGATTAGGCCCAAAACTAAACCCAATTTTTGAGCCCATAAGTAACCAAGTCCAAGCCCATGTGTTACCCTTTAAATAGAGCTCTCATCCTTCATTTTGGGGGAGATTGGGAGAATTGAAGGTTGAAGATCTAAAGCTCTAAAGACCTAAAGATTGAATCTCTACAAATTTAAACATCATAACTTTCATTATGCATCAAAGATTAGAAGACTAAACACTTTGAAGCTCTATAAGTGTGTAACTCTCCTAAAAATATGAAGACTAAAGATTTAGGAGACAAAAAATTTTCTTGAAAACTTCAAAGCTAAAGGTCAAAGAAGACTTGGAAAAAAAACTCCCATCCAAGTTTGGGACAAAGCATCAAATGATTATTTACTACAAATTGTATTTAAGTTTACTAAAATCAATAAAAATTCAAAATTCATTCAAGGAGTTAAATTTCTTCAAACATCTCGTCAAACTAAAATAAAATTGAAATATTTAAATTTTCAAGAATGTTGAGTAGCATATCAAAATGTCAATTCTTTTCCCGAGATGCTTGATTTTCTTTTTCTTTTTTTTTTTTTTAAAGAAATAATATATATCTTAATAAATGGAAAATGCAAAATTCAAACTTCACCTCTTGGTCATTGACATATAACTAATTGAGCTATATGCTCAAATTTTCTAAATTATAATATCGGATATGGAGAAATCTAACCTCCAACTCAAAGTTGATGGTATAACTTTTCTACTAATTGAGCATTGGTTATGATGACAATGGAAAAAAGCCTTTGATGACTAGATTTTAAACCAAATTTGGATGAAAACACTATGGTTTTTTCAATTTATATATGTATAAATTTTAAAAATGTTATAATATCCTTTGAGTCCTCTTATTTTAGGTTTCATTCTAATCTAGGTCATGTATTTAAATTTAGTCTTTCAAAATTTTTTTTTTCAAAATTTGTTAAATAAATAATAATAGTAATACCATGCAAGGAAAAAAAAGACATATTATGCAAGAAAAAAAGACATACTACGTCAATATTTTCAAGATTTATAAATAGATTTTAAGATTTATTAAAATTATAGGAATTAGAATTGAAAATTGAAAAGTACGTTCACCAAAATAGAATGAAACTCAAAGTATAGATTTCAATAAATGTAGAATATCACCTATTAAACAGAAAAATTTAAATTAAAATTTTTGAAAGATCTATCCCACTTGGAAGTTTCTTTCTTTTTTTTTTAATAGATTCGTCCCACTCGTAGAAGAAGGAGAAAGGTCATTCTCCATTTTTTTTGTAATTTTGAATATTATTTAATATTATCACAAATTCAAGATTTGACTCGACCTGACTCAATTCTAATCGAGTGGGGTCTTGTACGTACACAATTGACCTCGAATCTGGTTGGATTTGTTTTAAAGAAGACTCGAACCAACCTAGTCTATAGTTTATACCTCTAAAAGGGGACATGAACTTTTGACTTCATAATTGAAAACATATGTAGTAATTAGTTGATCTATACTTAATTAACTAAAACATTTTCATTTAGTCAACTAATTAACTAAAGAAATAATTGCACTAAAAAAAACCTAAAGAAACTAATGGACCTATACTTAATTAACTAAAATATTTTCATTTAGTCTTTATCCTTACTGACATTCAACTAGTTAACTAAAGAAACTAATTGCACCAAAAAAACCCTAAAGAGACTAATGGATGACAAGCCATTGTTTCTTAAATAAGATTATAATATCACTCACGTGCTTAAATGACAAAAGAAGAAGAAACAATATATATTTCTACATTGATTTGGCAATTAAGTGCCCGTTTGATAGCGTTTCCGTTTTCCATTTCCTGTTTCTCATTTCCTGTTTCTTGTTTTTTGTTTCTTCTTTTTTAAGAACAAGAAATAGGATTATGTTTGATAAGTATTCCTATTTTTTTGTTTTTTGAAAAAAAAATTAATTTGTTGGATAAATATTTATTGTTTATTTTTTTTTAACAATATAATATAAAAAAAGAAGATATGTCATATATTAAACATTGAAAAAGATATTATTAAAGTTTGTGTCATCTAATAGTAGTAAGTCTCGATGACAACTAAATACAATAACAAAGTTATATCATATCCTTCATATGTTGCCCAAATTTGATCGACACTGTCATCTCTAACTCGAGCCATTTGTCTTAAATGATGTCGAGTCAAATCCAACTTAATTATATAATTATGTAAATGTCGTGATTGTAAAATATTAAAGTTAAGCTAAATGAATGTCTTAGTCAGCAAAATTTATATATTGTACATTCTACTCGGTTTCAAATATACTAAAAATATTAGAAGTATGCAAGAACATCTTCTTTTGTTGAGTATTCATGTTAGGTGGAAAATGTCCTCCATTCTCAAGCCTAGAGAGGTGATCTGAAACCACATTTTCATAGTCTTTCCTATCCTTTATCTCAAAGTCAAATTCTTGCAATAAAATGATCCATCTTATCAATCTAGGCTTAGCATCCTTTTTAGCAAACAAATATTTCAAAGCAGCATGGTTAGTATGCACTTCAATCTTAGAATCAAGCAAGTTAGGGTCTATATTATCAAAAAACACAACACCTAAGGAAAATTTGTACAGATGACCCAAATTGAAGGGCCCAAATGAAATTTGGTCTTCTCCTAGATTTTCAATGAAATATGGCCTTCTGCTAGCATCGGCGTCGTTTGAATTTAACAAACTGCCCCCAAAATTGTTATCCATAGGCACCCACACGACTTCCGCTCTCGACTCTCGCTCTCATCTCTCAGTCCCTACTATCTTCCTTTTTCTTTCTCTTCTTCGATTCTTTTTTCTGTGTTTTTTTTTATGGATTTCTTCTTCTATTTTTTATGGATTTCATCATTTTTTTTGCGTTTCTCGTTGATCATAACTTTTCGATGCAAAGAAATACAAAAAAAAAAAAAAAAAGGATGAACGAGAAATGCAGAGGAAGAACTAATGAAGATCCTCACAAGCACCTACAGTCTTTCTTGGAGATGTGCAGGACGGTAAAGATGAATGGTGTTTCTAACGATGTAATTAAACTAAGATTTTTTTCTTTCTCTTTACAGGACCGTGCAAAGGATTGGTTGGAAACCATACCTCCGAATAGTATCATTACATGAGAGATCTTAGCTCAAGCTTTCTTGAACAAATATTTTCTACCGGCTAAATCTCAAAGTCTAAGGACGGAGATTGGAACATTTCGCCAACTTGAGGATGAACAACTTTATGAGGCTTGGGAGAGGTACAAGGATCTCTTGAGGAGGTGCCCTCAACATGGCTACCCGGATTGGTTGCAAATTCAACTCTTCTACAATGGATTATCAAGCTCAACCAAATCCATTCTAGATGCAACCGCCGGAGGCTCAATTTTCTTAAAGAATGCTCAAGAGGCCTATACCATACTAGAAGACTTAGCCACTACATCATACAATTGATCATGTGAAAGGTTTTCTCCAATTATCCCAAAAGCCACCAAACGATATGAGATGGACGAGGTAAGTTCTCTAAAAGCTCAATTGGCTTCTCTCGCTAATGCTTTATCTAAATTGTCTCAAGGAAGCCAAGCTCAAGCAAGTTCACCATCAATAGCTTTCCTTGCAGCCATGGCAAATCAACAAGAGCCAAGTGAGTTAGAAGTGGCCAATTATGTGGATAGAGGACAATACCGATGTCAACAAGAACTCCCGACTCACTATCATCCCAACTTGAGAAATCTTGAGAATATCTCATATGCTAACAACAACAATGTGTTGCAAGCACCTCAAGGATTCAATGGAGCGGAGAATGCAAAGACATCATCATTAGAGGACATAGTGCTTGACTTTGTCAAAGAGTCAAGATCAAGGACAACCACAGTGGAGAGTTCGGTCCAAGCTATAGCAAGCACCGTTCAAAGCTAAGATAAGGCAATTCAAAACTTGGAGGTTCAACTTAGTCAAATGGCCACATCTCTTCACACAATGCACAAAGGTAAATTCCCAAGTTGTTCGGAGAAGAACCCCAAGGAGTAATGCAATGCAATAACCCTAAGGAGTGGCAAGGGGTTGAACAAGCACATCATGATAGATGATGATGAGCCTCCACAAGAAGAGGATGAAGCTATCATAGAGGATGCTCCAATAAAAAAAGATAGTGCATCTAAGGAAAAGGAGAAATCAACATCAAACATAGGGAGTACTTCTAACTCTACTTCTTTTATCCCTAACACGTTACCTTTTCCTCAAAGATTTCAAAAGGAAAAGATTGATGCTCAATTTTCTAAATTCTTAGACATATTCAAGAAGTTGGAAATTAACCTTCCTTTTGTAGAGACATTAGAAAAAATGCCTAAGTATGCCAAGTTCATGAAGGATGTGTTGTCTAAGAAGAAAAGGTATGGAGACTATGAAACGGTTGCACTAACCGAAGAATGTAGTGCGGCACTACAAAGGAAATTGCCTCCAAAACTAAAGGATCTAGGGAGTTTCTCTATCCCTTGTCATTTAGGCAATAATTTGGTTACTAAAGCACTTTGTGATCTTGGAGCTTCTATTAACTTAATGCCTTTATCCATGTTTAGGAAGCTCAATGGTGGAGGTGCAACCAACTACCATATCCTTGCTTTTGGCCGATCGATCATTTGTGCATCCCTACGGCATTGTGGAGGACATCTTAGTCAAGGTAGGCAAGTTTATCTTCCCAGCGAACTTTGTGATACTAGACATGGAGAAAGATGTCAAAGTCCCTATAATCCTTTGGAGATCTTTCTTGGCCATCAGAAGGGCCCTCATTGATGTGCAAGATGGAAAACTCACATTTCGCCTTAACAATGAGGAGGTAACATTTGACATCTATAAAGCCATTAAGCAACCGGATGTGGAAAGGTATGAGCACCATGAGCCAAGCACAAAGGTAACATTGTCTCTCTCTTCAAATAAGAATTCAGTGCATGATGAGCCTCCTTTAAATGGTAAGACTAATGGCATGCTTAATGTTAAATTAGAAAATTCTATGAAGCATGTTTCTAGTTGTGATAATGCTCCTAGTTCTTCTTGCATGCCTCCAAAACTTATAATGAATTATCAACAAATCATGAAGAAGCATGTTAAAAATGAAGTGGTGAGTCTGGTAAAATCTAAGAATGATGACTCCAATGATACTTGACTACATTAGTAAAGATGATGTCCAACTTGACAATGAATTGTTGACCAACTCACTAAATGCTAATGAATATGTTTGTGAGTGTCAATGTGGGCAAAAACTAAAAGTTGTAGGCAATCTAACGCATGGAAGGAAGAAATCACCTTAGGATCCACCGTGACTCGTGAGCCCCGTCTAGCTAGAAGACATTAAACAAAGCGCTTATTGGGAGGCAACCCAATTTTATTGCTTTCTTTACTTTTCTTTTTATTTTATTTTCAATAAATCTTTGAGTCACTCATACGCTCTATCTTTCAGGATCTTGGTTTATCACACAAAGTACTCCTTACACCAAGCCTGTTTGGTGGCTTCCCGCTTGCTCCCAGGCTTGTTCTTTCTTTAGATGCTCTTATGCATTTGGGACAATGCATGATTCTAAGTTTGGGGTGGGAGGTGTCACTCGTACTTTTGTGAGTTTTCTTATCCTGCTATGCATGTTTGTGAGGTTTTAATGATCATATGCATGTAAATGAAATTTTGAAAAATTTTGGAGTTTTTAAAGATAATGGGATTTTTTTTGGTTGTGTGCTTTGATGTTGATTGCCCGTGATGAGATTTGAATTTGCATAATAGATGACTTATTGCGGAAATAGAATAGCATTATCTTGAGTTAAATTCATTTAAGTCCCTTTTAAAGTCTCCCATATTCTTGAGCACGTAGCCACTTTAATTTAGAATCTTTAATTGAAAAAGAATTAAGTTGGGTGTATTTGGTTGTCACTCCAAAAGGCCCCATCGGTTAGAGAGTAAAAATGCATGATAGTTTGTAATCTTAGACTAAGGAAAAAGAAAAGAGTATACATGCCTTTGAGAAAAGAAAAAAAGTGTACACAAAAATATATGAGCTTTATTTGCCTATCTTTTTAAATGTTAAACTTGTAATAAGTATGCATTGATGGGGGTAAAAAGATTTGCCTTTGCTTTGATCAGTAAGAACGCCTGGGAATTGACTAGGTACGAGTCCCTACAGTGAATGTGTGAAAGCTAGTGCCCCTAGGTACAAGAATGCAAGTTTAGGGCCCATGAAAAAAAATATGATTGAACGGCACCTTAGTGGACATATTATCTACTTGAAATGTGTGGATGCTTGAAGATTGGTGCATGAGCTAGAGTAGGGGAAAAACTAAGGAAACTCTCTTAAGTCCCAATTTGAGTTCTAGCATTTTAAATTGAATGAGGCTTGCACACACACACACATGGGAGATAGCAAGATTTGGCCTTGAATGACTATAAAAATATAGATATGCTTGCATGTTTCTAATTAAGCTCTAAGTGCTATTCTCTGAGACATGAGTCAATAGCACACTTCTTCACCTAAACTCCCTATTATTTGATTCTATTCTTTGCTTGGGACTAGCAAATCTTTAAGTTTGGGGTAGTGATATGCACTTGCAAAGTGCTTTCTATTCTCTCAAATTAAGGGAGTTTATATTAGATTTCACTTGTTTGCTAGTGGTTTTTAGGTTAAAATGTGGAAAATTGGAAGAGAAGACCAAAAGATCAAAACCGAGCAAGAATACAATGAAAAAGATATGAAAAACTCAAGTTTGCCGAAATTGGGGTAGCATCGCGGCGCTAAAACCCGAGAGCAGCGTTTCCGCAACACAACAGCAGAGCTGCAGCGCTCTCCAACAGCGCCCCGCTATAGACCAGCGCTGCGGTGCCAGTTTCTATAAATGAAAAGGGTGTATTTTTTGTAAGTTTTTGGGTGGCTTTATAAATTTGGGGATTTCCAGTAGCCCTAATCATGAAATATATAGAGAAAAAAAGACACAAGAAGTAGAGAATTGAGAGAAAGTTTGGGAGAGAGTTCAAAGAGTGAGTTAGCTGCAAGGAAGAGGAAAAGAGTTTGAGAGAGTCGTGGTGTCGTTCGAGTTCCAACGTGAGAGCCAAGGAGATTGTGACAGTGCTACCTCAATCAAGAGCCTCTTTTCAGTAGAGTTTCCCTTTCTTTACACTCTTTCTTTGTTTATATTGTTTGAACATGTTGCTTCAAGCTATGAGTGGCTAAACTCTTTAGTCTTAGGGTTTTGATGAATTGTTTATGAATTCATGTTGATATTGTAGACTTTCATGGCTTTGTTAGAATGATTATGCTTTTCATTGTTATTGTATTTAATTCTTGTGGATTGGCCATCTTCACATGTTAGGTTATATGTACCACCCTACTTTTTAGACTTAAGTGCTTAAGGGCTTATAAGGAAAGAAGTAAGATAAGAGAGGTGAAATTTGGATCACAAGCCTGTGGAGTTAAAAAAATTTTGAGACAAAAAATCTGGACTGGTGGAGTTAGCCAAATTTTGGTCAAAATAGGTACAGGTATGCATTGAACTTAAGGGAAGAAAAAATTTGGTATCAACTTGAGTTTTGGGTTAAGAATAAGCCGTGGGTGAGTTTGGAAGAAACCTATGATTTTCGGACCTTGAACTTCGAAATAACTCTTGAAGTTAAGAATTCTTCTAAGTAACACAACTAGACTAAGAGGACTCAACTATGCTATTAGAATAGTAAGCTTGGAAGCATGATCTAAGGAGAAGAAAGGAAATCTCACCAAGTGTTGGAAAGAGTTAAAAGCATAGCTGGGAGTTAGTCATGAGTTAGACACACACTTGGTAGGGAAAAGACCATGTTGGATGCATGGTCAAGCTAAGAAAGTGCATGGTATCCCTTGTGGAGAGGAAATGATTAAGTGTTGAAATACTGAAAGGAAAACCAAGAACTTGGGGGAAGAAATGGATGCATAGGAGGTAGTTAAGGAAGGAAATGCAACCTTGGCTTAGGGTGGACGTATGAGCTAGCTATAAAAGGGACTAGGATTGAGTCTTGGATGTGTTGGAGGATTGAAAAGCAAACATAAAAGAAGAAAGCAAGAGAAGGACGCATGCTAGATTGATTGTTGAGAAAACGGCTAAGTATGGGAGGAGTAAAAGGGAAGAGTTGGAAGCATAACCCCGGGATACACCTCAGGGACGCATAGAGGGACAATCAAGGGATCCCTAAGGATGGAATAAAGGCCATGGACGCATGGCAAAGTGGTGACGAATGCATGGTACAACGTGAGGACGCATGAAGGTAGGTTTTGAGGTGATTTTGGCTAAGTGACAGAGTGCCAAGCATAGTCGGATGTTTATCACTCAAGGGGCTTGTAGCAAAGATTTGGGCATGAGAAAAGAGGTGATGGACGGATAATAGGAGGCACAAACGCATGGTAATGTCCAGGGGAGAAACTTGGTCAAGTATAGGAAGGCCGGGAGAGAACCTTAAGGATGCATAAGTTGGATGCATGGTCCGTGTCTCGGAGCAAGTTGAATGCATAGATGAGTTTATAAAGGCTAGATGGCTTCATTTAGACTTAACACCTCATAAGGAGAAGGTGTTGGGATGCATGACGGGTGTGTCATTGATGCGCCACTTTAAGTGTTAACCGCAAGTGTACGAGTCAAGTTATAATATAAGAGGGCAAAGTCCGAATATCGTTTCCACTGAGGATCCAATTGTGAAGGTTAAAGTTACTTAGCTATTTTAGAGTTGAATCAATTTTATTTGAGGATTGAAATTGAATTTGTGAATTATGGAAAATATAAACTAAATAAGGAAAGTAATAAAGTGAGAAACACAAGAGTCAAAGAGAGGTCCGGGGTAATGAATCCTTGTTTACTTCATCATGAAATATTATAGAATTCATGGATTTTATTGTAATTCATTTGCCCAAGTCTAGAAACTTAATTCCAAGTTCTTTTCTCTAAAAAACAACTCTTTCTCATGCAACTCGATTGATTACTAATCTCTTGAAAACAATACAAATTACATGGCATTAAAAATAGTCTTTAACAACTTTTATTGTCAACCTAACTACTCTCGTGATAGATTAACAACAATTCATTGTTATAGATTAAGTTAAACATACAATCTCTTAATCATACATCTAACCTAACATGTGAAGGTGGCCAATCCTCAAGAATTAAACACAATAACAATGAAAAGCATAATCATTCCAACAAAACCATGAAAGTCTACAATATCAACATGAATTCATAAACAATTCATCAAAACCCTAAAACTAAAGAGTTTAGCCACTCATAGCTCGAAGCAACATGTTCAAAGAATATAAACAAAGAAAGAGTGTAAAGAAAGGGAAACTCTACTGAAAAGGGGCTCTTGATTGAGGTAGCACCGTCACAATCTCCTTGGCTCTCACGTCGGAACTCGAACGGCACCACGACTCTCTTGAACTCTTTTCCTCTTCCTTGCAACTAACTCACTCTTTGAACTCTTTTATGAACTCTCACTCAATTCTCTCCTTCTAGTGACTTTTTGGGTCTATAATTTCGTGCTTTGATTGATGATTAGGACTGCTGAAACCCCCCAAATTTATAGAGTTGGCCGCCCAAGAAAACTTTCCAAAAATATAATTTTTACAAAAAAAGAAAACTGGCACCGCGACGTTGCTAAATTTAGAAAGAGAGCGCCACGGCGTTGCGGCTGTGATACGTAGACCTGCTCTAGGGTTTTAGTGCTGTGGCAACGCCGTCCTGATGTCGTGGCGCTACCCCAATTTTTGCTATATTAAGTTTTTCATATCTTTTTTACTGTATTCTTGCTCGGTTTTGATCTTTTGGTCTTTTCTTCTGATTTTCCACATTTTAACCTGAAAACCACTAGCAACACAAGTGAAATCTAATATAAACTTTTTTAATAGAAAGCACTTTTCAAGCGCTTTTCAGTCATGCAGCGTGACATGTGACAAACAAGTGGCAAATAAAGAGGAGAAGTTGGATGACAAGCTCTCCATTTCAAGTCTATAAATTGGACCTTGAGGAAAGAGGAGCATGTTACCATCGATAAGTTTGAGTTTCTTGAGAGAAAAGAGAAAAAAAGCTGAAAAGACCAACCCTTGCATCCATAGAGGTAGTCTGCGTCAAAGAGAGGTTGTTTTCCTAGCTACCTTGCGTCTGACAGTTGTTTAGTGCCTAGGGAGGCTGCTTTGCATCCATCAGTGTTGCCAGAAGGAGGATATTAGCAGCCCTGCATCCAAGTAGCACAGCCTTGCGTCCAAGGTAGATCCTTGCGTCCAAGGGGTGAAGCCAGATGTCCAAGAGGAGCTGAATCCTTGTTGAAAGACTGCATCTTGCGTTCAAGTAATCTGCCAAGCGTCCAATGTGTAGGGTTGCATCCAAACCTAGCTGTCAGAGGGAAAAATTAGTTGTTTTTTGATTCTGATTATCAACCCTGCGTCCAAGAAGCTCGGGGGAGGCAGAATTAGAAGGGAGGAAAAGGAATTTCCCTTAAGCGATTACTTTCTCTGTGAGTGACAATTTTATTGGATGTGTGTTTACTTTGAACAAGGTGTTATTGTTGAAAAGATTATGTTTGTAAACATGTTTATATGTTTGTGATCTCATGGGTTTTAACGTGCATATTATGTGTTTTACATTGAAAATCTCGTGAAGCATGCTGGTTGTTTAATGAGTTTAATGAAAGGCATGCTGTTTGTTAACATATGATTTTATGGAAAGCATTAAAGCTTGTGAATGAAATTGATGAGTTTAATGAAAGACATGTTGTTTGTTAACATAAGATTTTATGGAAAGCATTGAAGCTTGTGAATGAAATTGATGAGTTTAATGAAAGGCATGCTGTTTGTTAACATATGATTTTATGGAAAGCATTGAAGCTTGTGAATGGAAATGTGAAGATTTGAAATGTTAAAAACTCGTGAATTTATATGATGCTATTTTCAAAACATGTTGTTTTTGAATAATATATTTGAAAAGGCTCCCAATGCTGAAGGACTCCGAGAAGGCATGTGGGTAGTCGCGATATAAAAATGGTCCCCAATGCTGAAGGACTCGGAGAAGGCATGTGGGTAACCTGAGTATAGAGATAGCCCCAATGCTGAAAGACTTGGAGAAGGCATGTGGGTGGCCGAAATCTTGTATATGGGGCTCGGTACTGAAGAACTCGGAGAAGGTACTCAGGTAACCCAAGATAGGATATCTATGTGCACATAGAGGAATAATAGACGCTGTTGTGTTGAGATTACTCCACACAACTAAGGATTTACGACGTTGGGAGTGTTGAGATTACTCCATCCCAACTAAGGATGTTTTTGATGTTGAGTAGCGTTGAGCTCCGCTCCGCCTCAACTAAGGGAAATGGTTTGAAATAAACTAAATATCTGAGTATCTTTTCCTGAAAAAAACATATATGATTTGACAATGCTAAGTGAGCAGGTTTTGCATTGGGTATAACTTTGAATCGATGTTTATAATACACATGGTTTTATTAAGTTTACACTATGATTAGTTTTCGAGTTAAAGAGAATTTTTTACAAAACAAGTCACTCACTAGGCAACCTAACTCATGTTTTCCTTGTTTTTCTGTTTTCAGTAGCGAGCGAGTCCGAGGTGTTTAGCCTACACAGCAACTCGTCTGGGCTCGCCATCAGTGTTTAGTATTTTGAGTATTGTAAATATTTGATCTAAAACATTTGTTGACATATAGAGGGTTAAGGGTTGTGTTAAGAAACTTATGTAAAAATATAAGTTTGAGTGCAAATCAATGTCTGTATGATATCTTAACCCTGGTTTAAGTATGATGTTCAATCATTGTGTATAACTGCTTATTAGGTGATGGTCAAGGTATAAAGTTGGCAGTGGATGCCGTAAGAGGGTCGGTGTCTGCTGTCCTCACACTTTCTCCTGGGTTAGGAGGGTACCTGGGAGGGGTGTGACATTAGATGTATGATTGAGAGATTGTATGTTTAACTTGATTTATAACAATGAATTGTTGTTAATCTATCACGAGAGTAGTTAGGTTGACAATAAAAGTTGCTAAAGACTATTCTTAATGCCATGTAATTTGTATTGGTTTCAAGAGATTAGTAATCAATCGAGTTACATGAGAAAAGGTTGTTTTTTAGAGAAAATAACTTGGAATTAAGTTTCTAGACTTAGGCATATGAATTACAATAAAATCTATGAATTCTATAATATTGCATGATGAAATAAACAAGGATTCATTACCCTATAACTCTCTTTGACTCTTGTGTTTCTCACTTTATTACTTTCCTTATTTAGTCTATATTTTCCATAATTCACAATTTCAATTCCAATCCTCAAATAAAATTGATTCAACTCTAGAATACCTAAGTAACATAAAACCTTCACAATTGGATCCTTAGTGGAACGATATTCGGACTTTATTGTCTTATATTATAACTTTACCCGTACACTTGCGGTTAACACTCAAAGTGGCGCAATCAAAGATAGACCCTAAAATTTGGAGGTAAGTTAGAAACTAATTTCTCTACAAGTTTGTAGAAGGAAGGAAATGCTAATTCGGGCTGGAAATGCTACCTTTAGCAGTTAGAAGCAAAGATAGAAGCTGTGTGAGATAGGTCTCGCTAGAGAGCTTAGCGACACTAGGGGCGTGAAGGAGCAAGAGCGAGACAGATCTTGCTGGTGTCGCTAGTCGGTTTTTGTCTCACAACTCTCGCTGATCTCGCTGGTCTAGCTAGACAGGTAAAATATCGCTGGTACATAATTGTTTGCGGCCTTGGTTTCACTAGTCTAGTCTCACTGGTGCATTGAGTCTCGTTCATTAGTGATTATCCTTGTGAAATTTGGTCTCGATGGTGAACAATTGAACAAGTATCAATGTTTAAGAGTTAAAGAGAATTTTAAGGAAATCTAACAAAGGGAAATATACTATTTCAGGCTGAGAAGAGCTGGGAAAGGCGTATAATCCTTTAAGGCTTGGGACGAGTTGTGAGTGACACTTGTTTTCTTTAAAAAAGATTTTGTTTATACTATTTAGCCATGATTTCTTATGAAATGTGGTTTTATGATGTTTTGCTGAATGTTAAGCATAAATACTATTTATATTTAATTTCATGGCATGAACGACATGTTTATCTATTTCTCCAAGTTTTTTTTTTTTTAAAAAAAACATGTTTATATGATGTTAATTATTGAGAAATGATCTAGATTTCCATGAAATGTTTTATGATGAAATTTTTATTCAAAGCATACTTGTTTTCTAAAATGTTTTCTAAGGGACCCAATGCTGAAGGACGTTGAGAAGACATTTGAGTATCCTAGGGACCCAGTACTGAAGGACATGGAGAAGGTACCTGGGCAGTCCGAGATAGTTCCTATGTGCAAATAGTGAGGATTGATGTTGTTGTGTTGAGATTACTCCACATCAGCTAAGGTTTCGACGTTGGGTGTGCTGAGATTACTTCGACCCAACTAAGGATATTTTCGACGTTGAGTAGTGTTGAGCTCCGCTCCGCCTCAACTAAGGAAAATGTTTTGAAAAGTATTCTATTTTCATGGTTTTTTGGAAATGGAACGTATATGGTTTGATAACGCTATTTGAGCATGATGTTTATGTTATAGTCTACGTTCTCTCTAATGTTAAGCATGTTTTCTTTATGTTATAGTTAATGTTTTCTCTCGTTTTAAGCATGATTTAATTCTAAAGTTGGGTTTCAATACTCTGTCACTCACTGGGCATCCAGCTCATATTTTTCCATGTTTTCTATTCTATTCAGGTAGCGAAAGAGTTCCTGGTGCTTAGCCTACACAAGCCTCGCCCTGCTTAAGTTGCATGCCATCAGAGAATACTTTTCTTTATAATTGTCGTATGTGTAAATAATTTTGTGTGTGTGGCATGTAGACTTAGTTGGCTAGTTGTTGGAAGTGAGAGTGAATAATGTGTATGTAGTTGACTATGGTTGTAATCAAGTTGAAGTTTCTGTTGATGCATATGTGAATCATCGTGTTGTTCTAATTATTGATCTGGTGGATTTGAATGTTGTATGATTTAAGTTTGTGCTCGATGGGCGGTTATGTGAAATCATGTTTTCAACAGGTTAGATAGGTAGTATGGGCAGTGAACCTCACAAAAGGGGTGAAGTTTGTTGTCCTCACATCTTCTTTCAGGTTAAGAAGGGAAATTTGGGAGGGGGTGTGACAAAACAAATCACCATGAATGCGCTCTATGTTTTTTTAAGAAGACAGAAACGATTTGTGGTTTTTTTTTTTTTGGCCTCTCAAATTCCCTCTACCCAGAATCAAATCCCAAGATTGCCAGGTTCCCACAAACCTTTACCTCAAAATTTCTCAGAGAATAGAAAAGGTTCCCTATGGTGGTGTTCGTGATAGAAATCCAAATTTCAACAAAAAGTAAGTTTTTCTTTTCTCTGTATATTTTTCAAAAGCATGTCTAACCTAGGTATTTATTTTTGTAAATTTTAAGTGTAACTATCTCTCAATTTTCCCGATCAATTTTGATTTGGTCCTATTTTTTTTTTTCACTACGCTAGGGTTTTCATCCCATCGGAAAGTACTTCAAGGAAGGATTGCACGTAAAGGTTGGATGAGGCCCTTTCGGCTTACAAAACAACATTCAAGACATCGATAGACATGTCGTCTTACTCTCTGGTGTTTGGGAAGGCATGCCATCTTCCATTGGAACTGAAGCATAAGGCCATTTGTGATCAAAGAGGTATTTTCGCATGGTGCTGTGGAGTTGATGAATGAAGTGATGGATTAATGAGCATGCAGCAGAAGTTAATTTGATCAATTTTCACTCTAAGATGCTCAATTTAGAGGATTAAACATGCAATTAAGAAGAAAAACCAAAGTTTCAAGAACACTTACTCTTGAAGCTCCAAAATCTCCTTCAATTCTTGATGAATTTCAGCACCACTTGGTTGTAACCACCACAAGAGTCTTCTCTACTATTCTCTAGGCTTAGATTGGATGGTGGGATCCAAATTTTTGGTGAATTTAAGAAAGAATGAAGGTTGGGAAGAAGATGAACAATGGACAGAATTTTGCAAAATTAACCCTTAATTTCACAAAATTCTTAACCCTTTTTTATGTCAAAATCATCTCTATTTATTAAAGAATAACATGCAATCCAATTGCATCAAAATTTGACAACACAAAATGGTTAATTTGTTGGTTAATTGTGAAGAAGACAACCAAGCTCCTAGCTTAGTTAGTGGGAAAATCCTGTTGGATTGTATGTCCTAAAACTCGTAGTGGGTTACAACAAAGTTGAGTACAATAAGAGAAATCTAAATACAATAAACTAGGGCATCCCATACCCACAATTTCTCCCACTTGCCCTATTTATTCTACTCGTAATCCTAAACTCTTCAGGTGGCCCTCAAAAACAGTAGCCGGGAGGACATTTGTAAATGGATCAGCAATGTTGTGCTCAGATGCTATTTGTCTCACAATAACGTCTCCTCTCTACACAATTTCTCTGATGAGATGGTATTTGCGCTCAATATACTTTCCGCGCTTATGGCTTCTTGGTTCTTTGGAGTTCGCTACTGCCCCACTATTATCACAATGTAAAGTGATTGGTAGATGCATGTCTGGAACAATTTCCAGATCGTCGAGGAACTTCCTAAGCCATACTGATTCTTGCTGCCTCGCATGCAGCAACATATTCCGCTTCCATTGTGGAGTCGGCAATGCAACTTTGCTTAATACTTCTCCACACTACTGCTCCTCCGTTAAGAGTGAATACCGATCCCAAAGTAGATCTTTCGAGTCTATATCGGTTTGAAAATCGGAATCAGTGTATCCGGTAAGGATCAAATCCTTATTTCCATACACAAGCACGTAGTTCCTCGTTCTCCTTAGATACTTGAGGATATTCTTAACGGCAATCCAATGTGCAAACCCGGGATTGGACTGATACCTACTGACAATTCCTACTGCAAAACATATGTCTTCGTGTACATAGCATTGCATACATTAGACTCCCGACAGCTGATGTGTAGGGAACTCGTCTCATATCCTCAACCTCTTGAGGTGTTTTACGACATTGTTCCTTTGACAAATGTATTCCATACCTGAAAGGTAGAAGACCTCTCTTGGAATCTTGCATCTTAAACCTAGACAACACTTTGTCTATATAAGATGCTTGAGACATAGCTAGCGTTCTATTCTTACGGTTCCGAACTATTTGGATCCCGAGAACATACTGAGCTTCTCCCATATCTTTCATTTGAAATTGAGTTGCTAGCCAATTCTTAATGTCAGTAAGATATCCTACATTATTCCCAATAAGTAAGATATCATCTACATATAGAACAAGAAATGCTACAGTGGAATTGATGATCCTTTTATATACACAAGGTTCATCAACGTTTTGTTCAAAACCATAAGATTTGACTGCAGTATCAAATCTCATATTCCAAGATCTGGATGCTTGTTTTAATTCATAAATGGATCTATTCAGCTTGCAAACTTTTTTCTCCTGACCTTGTTCTATGAACCCTTCTAGTTGGACCATGTAGATGTTCTCTTCATGATTGCCATTTAGGAAGGCAGTCTTGACATCCATTTGCCAACTTTCATAATTATAAAAAGTGGCAATGGATAAGAGTATCCTTATTGATTTTATCATAGCAACAGGTGAAAAGATTTCTTCATAATCTACCCCCTCTACCTGGGTATAACCCTTTACTACTAACCGGGCTTTATAGGTCTGTATCTTCCCCATATGGTCTCGTTTACGTTTGTAAATCCATTTACAACCGATGGATCTTACCTCATCAGGTTGATTTATAAGTTCCCAGACTGAATTGAAGTACATAGACTCTATTTCGAGGTTCATGGCTTTGATCCACTGATCTCGATCAACATCATTCATTGCCTGTTTATAGGTCAATGGATCCTCTAAGCCATCATCAGGTATGGTGACTTCGGTTTCAGCTAAACCTAAATAACGGTCGGCCTGTCTAACAACCCTCCCACTACATCGAGGCTCTCTCAACTCTTGAGATGGACGTGACAGACTAGATGTGCTTGGTCTATCAACAACTCTTGTTGATTGGCCAGTTTGATCAACAATTTTTTGTGATTTATCTGTAGCATCTTTTGAAATCTCTTCCAATACTAGTTTACTACGTGGTTTATGATCACATATGTGGTCTTCCTCTAGAAATGTGGCATTTGTCGATACAATTACCTTTTCATCTTGAGGATCATATAATAGACCACCTCTCGTTTCTTTAGGGTATCCTATAAACAGGCATAATTTTGAACGACGTTCCAATTTTTTAGGATTTTGCACCAACACATGTGCTGGGCAACCCCAGATCCGGAAGTGACGTAAACTAGCTTTATGCCCTGTCCATAACTCATAGGGTGTTTCTGAAACACTCTTAGAAGGAACATTATTCAAAATATAAACCACGGTCTCCACTGCAAATCCCCAAAACGAGTTAGGCAACGATGCGTAACTCATCATCGAACGAACCATATCCAACAAGGTTCTGTTTCTCCTTTCAGATACTCCGTTCTGCTGTGGCGTACTAGGTGCAGAGAGTTGAGACTTAATTCCATGTTCTATCATATAGTCCTGGAATTTTAAGTCCATATATTCTCCACCTCGATCAGATCGAAGTGTTTTAATAGTTTTACCTAATTGGTTCTCAACCTCGGTCTTAAATTCCTTGAACTTTTCAAGGGTTTCAGATTTATGATGCATTAGGTAAATATAACCATACCTTGAATAATCATCAATAAAGTTGATGAAATATTCATACCCTCCTCGAGCCCTTACATTCATTGGTCCACAAAGGTCCGAATGCACGAGTTCTAAGGGTTCTTTGGCTCAAAGACCTTTTCCAGTAAAAGATCTCTTTGTCATTTTTCCCTCGAGACAAGACTCACATGGTGGTAGAGAGTTCAGAACTTGTTTAGAAGTCCGCTCTTAACCAATCTCTCAATCCTATTGAGATTAATGTGGCCAAGTCTTAAGTGCCAAAGATAGGTACTTTGAGAAACACGTCGTCGTTTTGTTTGAGTTTCGGCTGTTTTAAATATTTCAGTATTGTAAATAGCCTTAACTCTGGTTGGTTTTAACTTATATAAATTATTATTTAAGTTTGCAGAAAAAATTTGTACACCTCTTTTAGTAATGAACGCTTCATTAATTTCAAAAGAAACTTTGTACATATGTTCAATCAAACAAGAAATAGATATTAAATTTCTCTTGCAAGAGGGTACATACAGAACACTTTCTAAGTATATATATCTATTTCCAAAAAATAACTTTACATCTCCCACTGCCAAAGCTAAGATGAGCTCTCCTGATCCAACCCGGAGAGTTATCTCACCATATTCTAGTTGTTTCCAGGAACTAGTTTCCTGAAAAGAAGAACAAACATGATTAGTGGCCCCTGAATCCAGTATCCAAGTAGAATCATTATTCTCCACTATACATGTTTCTAGAACCATTAAATCGTATTTACCTTGATTCTCTTTTCCAGCCTTCTTATTGGCAAGGTACTTTGGGCAGTTCCTTTTCCAGTGCCCATCACCGCTGCAGTAGAAACATTTTCCTTTCTCTACAACGGACTTTTTTCCTTTTGCAGTAGTAGTAGGAGGTGTTTTCCCTTTTCCTTTCTTCTTCTGAATACCTTTATTCTTTAGGACAAATTTATTTCCAGAGGTAGAGCCCTTTTGGAATCTCCTTTTTGAGGTAGTAGCAACATTTGCCTCTGCCTCAGAACCCTTATTTTTCAATAAGGACTGGTAAATCTGTAACTCATTAAGAAGGGTGGTAAGATTATAATCTATTTTGTTCATCAATGGCATTAGTTCTGAACTGGAAAAAACTCTTCGGAAGAGACTCCATGATGAACCCTACTTGGCTCTTCTCGTTCATGACAGCCCCGTTTACTTTCGCGATGTTGAAGTGGACCATCATGTCCAGAACATGTTCCCTAACATTCGTTCCTTCTTTCATCCGGCAATTGTAAACATATTTGATAGCATCATGCATAGCTGAGGAGGACGGTTGTCCAAACAGAGCTTGCAGTGAGTCCATGATCTCCTTAGCAGTGACCATTTTTTCATGCTTTTTGGATAGTATATCTGATATACTTGCCAAAATATAGACTTTGGCTTTTTCATTAGCTTTGGTCCATCTGTCATGAACGTCCCGAACAGTTCGGTTCGCATTTTGAGCAGGGACTGAAGGACATTCCTTCGTTAAAACAAACCTCAGATCGTCGATAACTAGTATAGTGTTTAAATTAGATTTTCAAGTTCCATAGTTATCGCCGTTAAGTTTTTCCGAAGCTAATAGTTGAACTATAGATGTATTCATTGCTGGAAAAAAAATGAACAAGTTTAATCAATGAATGTACTCTAAATTTTAATCCAATTTATTTAGCAAGTAATAATGTACCCATATTTCATTATTTTATTTTGCAACGATACTTCAGTGAGTCAGAATGGCCCCTATCGAAGGGTAGTCGACCACTCCTTGACTGAATCAAGATACTCTTGACTAAATACTAATACCAAAATAACTCTTATTCTTATAGTATTTAGTTACCGTTTCTTTGGTCAAGAACTTTACTAACACTTAGTAAGTCTTGTAAGTGTATACCCTCCATTTTCGAATCACAAAGATCAGAATTAAACAAGCCCTCGAAGGAGAAACAATTGCTTGAAAACGGACCAATGTAATTTAGTTTCGAATCCCAAGTTACAAACCCTCCGAAGGGATATGCGCCTATAAACGCCAAGCAGGTGCAACATAGGAATCTCACGGTGTGACCTAATGGAAGAGACCATAGGACATGTTGACCCTTCACCCACTTACTATGAACTACTTCTCCTATTCACCTTGCTATTGACCCATGCAAACACTTTCCGAAGGGAGGTTGCCCAAGTAGCAACTCGAAGCCGAGCATGGGATCTCACGTTGTGAACTCTTAGGGACGTGAGAGCTAATGATAACGTATCGTATTCATTATTAATCTCCCATTGAAGTATTGTAATTTTTAATTGGGTATTTACTTGGTTATATTCCGGCTAAATATATACAACCTAAGTCTAGGTGAACAATTCAAGTATAACTTTTATACTGGTTTGTTTTAACCTATGATGTTTAAGTGATTTAAGCCAATTTAACTCACCTTACACTGCTTTCGCATGCTCATAAAATCGGGTTAACTCAACTCAGACGCCAACTCTATCCCCAGGTAGGAGGTGTTCCGTAAACCGTCAACTTAAATACCTCCAGCCTTAGACAGGATTTTGTTGGGTGAGTTTTGTAAACACAATTTTACAAGATATCGACCTAATTTTAACTATTAAAAGAGATTAATTTGAGTTGCACCGGTTTTACCCTAGGTGAGCATGCAATTATCTTTGTTATAGATTTTAAAATTCTAATTTATTTTATAACAATTATAAAATAAACAATTCAAAAAATCATAACATATATATACATTTCATCAATTAATATAACTAATTTATATTAATACTCATGAAATTAAAATAATCATGCATACTATATATTATAACATTTATAACATAAATAAAATGCATGAAATATGCTTATCCTATGGTGGGGATTAAAATATATATGGCATACTATATGCATAAATAAATTTAAATTAATTAAACATACATTCATAATGCAT
Source organism: Citrullus mucosospermus (assembly GCA_030954485.1). Taxonomy (NCBI): domain Eukaryota; kingdom Viridiplantae; phylum Streptophyta; class Magnoliopsida; order Cucurbitales; family Cucurbitaceae; genus Citrullus; species Citrullus mucosospermus. The sequence continues at coordinate 7,619,339 of CM062061.1, read as the reverse complement.
AAATAATTAAAACACACTAAATTGGACTAGTTTTGGCATTTTTTACAAGCAAAAAACTAAATTATTACAATAATAATTTAAAAAACTGCTTGAACAAGTCCCGAACACTTCAAACCAGCTTTAACCGGCTTGAAACACCTCAAAAACGGGCTGAACCGGCTGAAAAAGGGTTGAACCGGTCAAACTTTGACTGAACCGGTCAAAGGTTGACCGGTCAACTTCATCATCTTCAATTTTGCACGGGAGGAAGAACCAGAAGAGAGAAAAAAAAAAAACTGCTGCTTCTCTCTTTTCCTTCTTCATGAACACTTCTCGGTTTTCTTCGAAATTCGGCCAAATTACAACTCGATAAATCTCGAAAAAATTACAGACTCTTCCCGACTCATTAACAAGCAAAACACACAGATTAATTACAATAATTGACCACAAATTGAAGGGTAAAAAAAATGCCAAAACTAGAAAAACTAATTTAGCTCCCATAAACATTCATCTCATGAATTAAACCCCACTAAAGAAAATTGAGTGAAATTAATTAGCTCTGATACCAATTGGAGGATTAATGAGCATGCAGCAGAAGTTAATTTGATCAATTTTTACTCTAAGATGCTCAATTTAGAGGATTAAACATGCAATTAAGAAGAAAAACCAAAGTTTCAAGAACACTTACCCTTGAAGCTCCAAATTCTCCTTCAATTCTTGATGAATTTCAGCACCACTTGGTTGTAGACTACCACAAGAGTCTTCTCTACTATTCTCTAGGTTTAGATTGAATGGTGGGATCCAAATTTGTGGTGAATTTGAGAAAGAATGAAGGTTGGGAAGAAGATGAACAATGGATAGAATTTTGCAAAATTAACCCTTAATTTCACAAAATTCTTAACCCTTTTTAATGTCAAAATCATCTCTATTTATTAAAGAATAACATGCGATCCAATTGCATCAAAATTTGACAACACAAAATGGTTAATTTGTTGGTTAATTGTGAAGAAGACAACCAAGCTCCTAGCTTAGTTAGTGGGAAAATCCAATCTTCAAAAATCAATTTTAAAATCAATTTTCAATGAATTTCCAAAATTGAATTAAAATTGATTTTTAATTTCAAAAAGATAATTAAATAATTAAATAAAAAATAATTTAATATTTAATTAATTAAATATTATTTTAATATTATTTTAATATTAAATAATAAAATAATATTCTTTTTCCCACTTGTCTCGATTTTTCTAAAAAAAAAAACCAATATGAATCCCTATTCATATGATTAATATTTAAATTATATTTAAATATTATAATTAACTTTATTTGTACGTTTAATTCATAATTAAACGTCGATATATCGTATATATCTAACTTTCATTCCTTAAGCCAAGATTTGAACGATTCAAACTTATTCACCACATTATCTAAGATTTTAGTCCATTTATGAGCTAGTAGAGGGACCTAATGGACCTACAGATCATGAGCTCCAACGATCTGAGATTAACCGGCCAAACTCTTTAACCTAGTTAACCAACATTCGTTAACTAACGGGACACTCCACTAAAGCCCGTAGTTGCACTCTCCTCACTGTAGATATATTTGTGTCCATTTGATATAACCGTCATCGATAAGTCAATCCTTCACAGGTGGTTCATAACTTCAGCTAGGTCAAATACCGATTTACCTCTGAGTTACATCTTTTCTCCTTAAGTACCATTGTTCCTCTAATGAACAATTAATTTAGGATCTAATCACTAAATCCATTCCCTCTCGGGCCAGTGAGAGGATGGGGCCCCTTGTTCAAGTCTTGGGAACAACACTTAAGAGAACAACCTCTCTTCTATCCCTAAGTTGGGTAGGAGTAAATTCCGTTTTGCAAATTCTATGTTCCCAACTATCTACCCAGTCTTATCCCTGAAATAGGAGGAATGTTGAGCAGCACTATTGAGCTTACTCTTACCTATGTAGATCAAGGGATAATTCTGAATAAATAGGAGTTCATAGATAGCTCAAGATTCAGATCAAGTTATCTAGGTCATCGATAAGTGAAATTAATCAGTGTTAATCGTAAACGGTGTTAATACGTAACAGTAATTATTTCAGGGTCAGTCTTACACAATCTCATTATGTAGAATACCCCCGCTCACATGTCTCTACATGATCAAATTAGAATCACTTCATTTATGACACTTTACAATATTTGTAACAATCATGAAGCGGGTCGTATTCAATAGTGTCTCCAGGAAGAGGTACCCAACCTAATCCATGTACTATAGACTATTGAGGCTACTTACTCGAACTTGATCCTGTTTATGTCTCCACATAAAGTCCAAGTACTCATGATAGTAGCCAAGGGTTTGTAGTTTAATTGGATTTAGAGTTGATAAATAATTAATTCACTTGAATAACTTCATATGTACTAAAAATCACCTATTTACAAAAACTACGAGTTTTAGGACATACAACCCAATGAAGATGGATCAAACTCTTTTAAGGTCAATGGACAGAAGGTAAAGCCCAATTTTGGAGGTGAGCTTGAATGAGAAAAAGTCTCCATTGACCTGTGCGAGCAAGATTAATGAACTTGCGTAAGAAGGTCCATGCTGTGCCAAACTCACAACTTTCCAGGGACACTTTTTTTTACCTTTGCTTTCTTTAATTTTCGCATATAGGAGCAGTGTTAACTAAGCACGGTATGGTTGTTTGGTTTGGTTGTCTACTTGCTTTGCTAAACTGATCTTGAACTCCAATATTTTTGTCGTTGATTCTTTGCGTTGGTGAAACTAGATATCTATGTGTTAGTCTTAAGGATCGTGCATATAACGCATAGGCTTTTAGAGCCGTTGAACTTAGGCTTGCCTGCGTCATGAGATTCTCTGCTAGCCATCACTGATGTGTGGCTCAAGAAATGTCCTAGGGCAAAGGAAAATCACGTATCATGAATATCTGCATTTAATGCCCTCCCAAGCGAAAATTCCCTATATAAGCGTGAATCCCTTATTCTTCAGACTTTTAAGCTTCTCGTTTTCTCTCTAGAGTTCAGTCGCTGACATTACTCATTGTCAAGCTTTTGAGCTTTTCGTTAATCTCTAGTGGCTCCGACTCTCAAAACGACTTCTCTTCCATCGGTCACGACTTGAGAGTCTCTTCGTACTCAACTCAGAGGTCTACACTGTCACGTCTTCATCTTCAAGTGCTTGAAAATCGTCAATACCGACGGTTTCTTAACCAGTCCGTTCAGCAGCTCCTCGTTCATTCGCCACCCCACCAGTGAGGTCTTCTACTCCATTGGTTCGTTCCCCTTCGCTAGCAAACCCTGTTCACCCTTTCATCTCCAACATTCCTGCATTTTGTGCCCGTTCCATTACACAAACACCTATAAACTCTTCGCCTTCCGTCCACTTCCCCTCTACTCAAATCGTTCAACCTTCCTTCAATCCCCAACCTACCCGTCCATTCGTCTCTCCCCAGCAACCCAAGCGTCCTACATTTGTCGAAATCGAATAAGACTCGGAGGATTGTGTGGAGCTGCTTAACATTCACCCTCTTGCCCAAATCATTCTTCCCCGTCCACCTTTACTTGAACCATCTCCCTCACCTTCACCCAAGCCCAACCCTTCTCCACCAACCAAAGTCAAGTGTTGAGTCCAAAAGCCTAGGATGAAGTCTCCAACTGAGTCATCTGTAGGCAACTTCAATAACACAGGGCCAAGTGTGCATCTCATTGTTATGAGGTCGAACGTCCCTTGCAAGAACCGCATGTCAATGATGAGGCCAGTACATTGTTCAACAGTAGTGAGGTTCGCCAAAGAGATGAAAGGAATGTGTTTAGAGGTATCCTTGAGGGCATAGCCTAAGAGGAAAGGGAAACAAGGGAGAGTAAGAAGGACGGAGAAGTTAATCAGCCTCTCCTAGGACTGCGACCTCCTAGCACTCGTGGTACTGATGAGTTAGGTGGTGACATTGTGGAAAGAGATGAAAAGGTTAACTCTATGTGTTCCCCAAACGAATGGGTTTCACACATTCTAAGTGGATTGCGAGACCCTACTGTGCCCTGCATTTGAAACGCAAGGAAAGAATCGACTTCCCCCGTGTGTGATTGTGAAATCCGGAATTTTAACCTAGAATATGTATGCTAAGGAAAGAAGAGAGTAGTAAACTTTGAAGGTGAAAAGTGTAACCCAAGCCTATTGAGTTAGAAAAAAATTTTGAAGCCGAATTTCTAAGCTTGTGGAGTTAGACAAATTTTGACTGTTTTAAGGGAACTGTGTTGACACTAACGTAGGAAGAAAAGTTTATGTGGAAGTTTGAGTTTTGAGAAGAGAATGAGCCAAAGAAGTATTTGGGAGAAAACCACAATAGGTAATTTTCCAAGTGTCAACAAGGAGGCTAGTGTGTAGTAAAATTTTATGTCACAACTATACTTGGAAAACAAGCTAGGAACGCATAGAGTGGGGAAAGAAGGAATTTTTCTAAGTGTTGAAGAATGGAGAGTTGGAAGCATAGTTGAGGGTTAGCTTGATAACTTAGAACCAAAGTTGAAACACATATCTCGGGAGGAAAAGCAGAAGCTTAAACGCATGGTGAGCATAGTGGACGCATGGTTGAGTGATTGGGGAGAATTTGACTAAGTTTTGAGGTGCTCATGGTTGTTGAAAGGAACATTTAGGCCATAGAAAGTGTGATGGATGCATGGTCCATGTTTGGAGGGGAAAATCTCACTAAGTATAGGGAGTGGGCGCATAATTCATGTTCGGGAAGATTTCTAGCTGAGTGCTGAGCCAAGCCAAAGGAGCATACATGCAACGCATGGAAAACTTCATGAGTTGAAAATTTGGCTAAGTACAAAAGTAGGAGGCATGTTGGACGCATACTTGTTGTTTGGGAAGAAAATTGGCTAAGTATTGGATGATCCATGTGGATAGCAAAGGAAGTGTACCTAAGGAAACAAGAGTAGAATGCATAGGAGAAGAGAGTTGGATGCATAAGCTTGGGAAGGACATCATGGATGCATAGATGAACTCATGATGAAGCTATGTGATAAATTGGCTAAAGATAAGGAGGCTTGAATGCATAATAGTGAGGAAATAGGAAGGGTAAACGCATGACTCGAGGTTGCTGGTGTGTTGGATGCATACCTGATGGTTTGGAGGAAAATTATTTTTTATGTGTGAGATAGCTTGTGTTGAGTAAAGGGAAGTAAAAGAATCATACCTAGAAAAGGCACAAGTTAGACACATAGAAGGGAGGTGCTGGATGCATAGACCCTATCCGGAGCAAGGATTGGAGGCATAGCAAGGTGGAAAAGAGGTGGTAGTGGCATGTTTAGGGTTGAACACCTCAAAAGGTGGAGCTATCGTCATGCATGCATAAGACAACATGTAAGAAACCACATTTTTGGCTAAGTGTCAATCAAAGGGACAAAGTTGGATGACAAGGCTTCTCATCCAACTCCTATAAATAGGCTTGAAGTTGGGATGTTGATACACACCAAAATTCATTCCAAAAGGTTTTGAGAGGAAAAGAAAAGGGTTCTTGGAGGGTTAAGGAAGTGTTAGGCATCCAAAAAGCTACTGGGAAGCATCCAGGATATAAACAAGGCATCCAACAAGGAGTTGTCTTGCATCCAAGGAGCATCTTTGCATCCAACAGGATGTTGTCCTACGTCTAAGAAGGTGCTTCAGATGTTTCAGAGGGTTTTCTGAGGTTCAAAGTGCTGGCAGTAGAGGAAATCGTATGAGTTTGAAAATGAGATGGAGGCGATGTCGCTAAAACCAAGAAAGACATAGGCATCTAAAGGGCCAGAACAACCTGTCGAGCCCGCAGAGGATGTTGCCAAGGATAAAAAGGCAGCAATAAAACAACAAAATGTGAATAGTCTTGAGTCCGCTGTTGCTGCAACATCGTTCGATCAAGCTACTGCACCATTGGCCAAGGCAAAGGCCAAGCTTAAAAAGGAACTATGTGCGCTTCGAAAGGAAGCTAAGATCTATGTAGCAAGTGCCTTCAAAGCACCTCATAAGGAAGCGCGAGTTGAGTCGCTTTGATGCAAAATTTGCGCAAGCAGCTATGGAGTTCGAGAAAGAGCTGCTAGAAAAAGAAAGGATTGACAAGGCTGCAGTTGAATTTGATGAAGAGCTACAGATTGAAGAGGATGCGACATTGGCCGCAAAGTTGAGCACTCTAATTAGTTTTGAGGGGAAAAAGAAAAATAAGAAAAAGAAGTCTAGGCACCACTTGCCAAAAAAGGAAAAGGAACCCATCGCCAAAGATGCAAGGGTGGAAAAGAAGAAGAACACCCCAGAGAAGAAGAAGAGGAAAAGAGAGGAAGGTGGTAGCAGTCAGCCCTTTGTTCCTTTACCGAAGAAACGCAAGGGCAAGGAAAAGGTGGTTGAGGCACCACCACAAGTGACCAAGGGCAAAAAGAAAATAGTCGAGAAAATCCCTATCAAGGCCAAAGGCAAAGAAAAGGTGACAGAGGAGTCATCGAAGAAGGATGAAGGAAAGGGGAGACGTAAGCAATTTCCAGACTTGCTTTTGGAGATGAGCTTCTTTCTAGAAGAAGCACCCCTTCAGGCCTATATCTTGGACATCATCGATCACCATGGCTAGCAAATTTTTTGTGCTGGCTCAACTATCATGCAACCATCAGTCGTTCGAGCATTCTACGAAGGCAAGGTCAACAATGAAGAAGACATGTTGACCGTTTAATGGCTGTGAGATCCCTTCAACACACGGAAAATAAACGCAATATTTTAGTTGAGGGATAACTCCGATGCAGAGAACAATTAGTTAATTGCCTCCACTTCACACAAGCATATGCAAGATGCCGTCCGAATCATGGTCAAGCCAGGTTCTAAATGGGACATTTCACCCATAGGCATCAAGACATTTCCTTTGAAGTACCTCTTGCCTGAGGCTAAACTGTCTCAAGAGATCAGATTATGGCAGCCTACTGTATTATGTAACACATCCCCCTAGATGTGGGTTGCATAATAGTCACGCAGATCAGAAGTGTCTTCAGCAAGCTATGGGGCAACTTTTCTTTCTTTGGCTGATAATGGGATTATGCGCGAATGTTGCCATTTTGAGCGATACATTTTTTGTGGAGAGTGAGTCAATCATCCCAGTGAATAGGGTAGTTAACAACAAGACGCTGCGTCGACTGATGAGGCAATCCCAGCACCAACCAGACCTTGCAAAGTCATCTAAAGGAGTCCCTAAGCCGCTTGCTGCACCTTTACCTCCACCCCTTAGGCCGAAGAAGAAGAAAAATAAAAGTGTGTTCATGAAGCCTATCGAGGAAGTTGTGGCAAGCCTTGAATGCCACGTCGATGACTTCGATGCAGCCCTTTCCTCACCCACCATTCACCACCACTACCTTTCGAGCCAAGAAAACCAACCCCACCTCCTCCTTCACAAACCCATCCTCCTAGCCGAAAAATTTTGCCAAGTCCTAAGCCTCTCCACAAAAAGTCTTCTTCTCTTCCTTATGCCATACCTCCTCCTGTTGATGACTCACACCAAGGTGACCATGGTACCAGTTCCTCGCATCCATTGTCACCTGCGTTTGATGAGACGTATCATAACCCACCTCTCCAACCGATTGCCCAATCTCAAGAGCAATTCCTTGAACTCAAATGGGAAACCATGCAGACATATATGCAACAATCGATCCTGCGTCCCATGATGCAGTCTTTGAATTTGTTGGCTAGGTGACAAACAGAGCAGTTCCAGTTTAGCCTTAGTTACATCCATCAGTTGTTCTCTCTTCGCCCAGACATTCCTCACCCCAATGTACCTAAAAGACTACAACATCTGCTTGTCTTCCCCATGCCTCGAGGGCCTACCCGTCCGGCCCCTGAGCAACCAACTCCAGAACGCAGGCCTGATAAAGATAACTTGCCAATTTAAATTTAAGGGTGTACTTTGAGTTCAATTTTGTAACTTTTAGGCGTTTATCTTAACATTCAATTGATGTAATTCGCCTTGAAGTGTTACCGATGAATTTTATTTCCTCATTGTTTATCATTTTGCCTTTTCCTGCGTTTATTCTTGCTTATAGCTTTTCCTATTACAATTCAATTCTTAGTTCCTTTGTCTTGTGTGTTGAAAGAATAGCCACAATGATGATCATTATACATAACATCTCTTCCTTTACTAAGTGTTATGCATTGTACTAAGCCTTAGGAACTTCCCATCAGAAAGACATTCTCCCTTTGTATGCATGCGAGCTCATGCTCAAACCTCTTTTGCAAAAAATTTTTTTATAACAATTCTGTTTTTACTTTTAACAATGAAAAACTTGCTACTCTCAAATTTGGGGGTGGGAGAGGTTTGAGCTTATAAGATAAAAATATAAAGGATTGATTTCATATATTTTCAAAAAAAAAAAAAGAAAAAGAAAAAAAAAGAAAAAAAATCTTCGCTGTCAAAGCTAGGAAATCTATCTTGATAAGAGTTTATTTGAAAATAGCATTTGCTCGTAGTTGGCTACCTCCATATACCACATAGTTGGTATGTCAAAACGAAGGGTGTGTAACCCCAATCAACGAATTAATACAAAGGAAATAAAACATAAAAGGAAGAATGAAAGAGAATTATAGTTTTATCTTTCAAACGCATAGTCTAAAATGAAAAACAAAAATGTGTGGAAAATGAGTAAAAGGGTTTTGAAGAAAAGCTTGTTGTGTTCAAACTTAGGAAACGTTTTTTAAGGAAGAAAATAAAGCTAAGGGAGTAGTGTAACTCTAGGGTAAACATAAGAGTGCAGTATGCTGAGAGGCTAGTCATGCAAAGAGAGAAAAGTGAGTTTGAATGAATTTCCTTAGTAAAAGATATGCTTGTCCTCAAGCATTGTTCTAAATTTGGGGATGTGATAACTTGTAGAAATACAAGCTATCATAGTTTTTTCTTAGAATAATGGAGAGGATTTAATGGATTATGCGGCAAACTTGACTTAAATTCATTGATAAAAATCTTTTTTGCATTTTACACTCTTGATTTGCTTAAGGTATATTTTCTTGAGGTAAATTACATCTAAAACGTATGATCTCTTTCAAGAAACGCCTAACTCAAGCTTGTGCGTCCATCAAATTGACAAATGTTGAGCATATGATTAACAGATGCACGCTTTGGGATATCTGACAACTGTAATGCGGATCTTAACAATTGTTCTTCCACATTTGCGGCCCTGTAAGCGATCGTCAATGTAATACCCTGTCCCCGAAAACCTAAGTATTTATAAAACTAGTAAGGATAAAAGGATAAACGAGTGTGGATTAGCGGAACGTTTAAACGAAAAGTTAAGATTGTGTAACTATTGAATTATGGCCAATAAATTTTGTACGTTGAGATGAATAGTACTAAGAAAGGAGTAGACATATTCTGGAAGCTAGGTTCTAATGATGGCAAGTGGAATGAGGTAAAGTACCTTGCGTTGGAAAGGTTGACAACGCGTCGAGGGGTGAAGCTAAGAAAAGTAATGCGTTGAGTGTTGTATAGAGCAATAGTGAATGGAGGTGAAGGAACAAGAATTGAGTATGGATTATGGCTATGCGTTGGTAAGCCTTGTATGGGAAGCTAATGTAAAGAGAAGAAGTAGACCGTTGCCATAGCCTTGATAGATGGGTCGTTATTTTAATAGGTATGTCAGGCGTTGAAATGTGTTATTATGTGTTCGGAGGTAAAGATGGAGTCTGACCAAGGGTTGTATTCAACTTACGCTACGTTGAGAAGAATGCCTTGAAGTGGAAAGTAGTTGAATGCGATAGGCTAAGGGTTAATAATAAATTGATAAGCCACAAAGTGGACAATAACTATGCACTGAAGGTTTACTATAAAAGACCATAGTGCTGATCGGGAAGTTCTTTAGTACAGCAAGTGCAAAGGAGGTCGCTACGCGTTATAAATGTTATGAGAAGTTAAATGTCGACGGATTATTATATGCTAGTAGGACTTCAGTGATTAGTAAGGTTTTACTATGCGTGGAGGAAGTTATGTGGTAAGAACTATTAGCTATGCAATGAGGAGATTTGTGTTAAGGAGAGTTATTAGCTATGCGACGAGGGGTTTATGAGTCGATGATGGTTACCATTGGTTATCAAGTCATACGCTGAAGAGTTTAATTTCATGATAATGGAAAATGTTATCACTATCTCAGGTAAACGCTTAGGAAGAAGCTAAAGAAGGAAATGGTTAAGGAATAACCTTGGTATAAGATTTAAGGACGCATAGAGGGTAAAATCAAGGGACTTAAAGGAAGGTCATGAACGCGGAATGAAGCAAAGGTAAATGCAGGAGGGTAAACGCAGGAAGAAAGAATGTGAGTTGGATGTGGTAGTCAAAGGTAAACCACATGGTCAGAGGAGTGCAATTGTACAAAGGAGGAAATGTAGCTGTGAACGAATGTAAGAAAGGGAGTTGAACGCATATAAATGCGATAAAAATTTATGTATGATGTTAAGCTGAAGCGCATAGTAGTATGCATTTAGAATTTGTACACTTAAATAAAGGAGAAATAGAATAAAGGTAGTAAAGCCGAGGGTAGTAAAAGGAAGCAAAGGAGTTGAATCTGGAAGATAGTTCCATGAACGCATAGGAGCAAGGAGTTGGTTGTGTAGTTGTGTATTGGAACATAATGAACCCATAAGGGAAGTCTATAGGCCAGGTGGTTACACATGATTGTGACACCTCATTAAGTAGGAGGTGTTAGAAAGCATGATAAACATTTCATGCAAAGTGACACTTGGACTAATGCATGATTAATTAAGTATGCAACTTGACATGTGGCAAACAAGTCGCAGTAGAAGAGGAGAGGTAGAATGACAAGTTCTCTATAAATAGGACCTTGAGGGAAAAGTAATGACTGATGATACGGTGATAATAATCCTTGAGAGAAGGAAAGAAAGAGAGCTGAAAGAAGAAAACCTTGCGTTTGAAGAAGGAAGTCTGCGGCCAAAGAGGAAGACAACCTTGACACTTAAGTCATCTGGTGTTAAGAAGTTGGCTTGCGTCGAGAAGGGTGAGCCTTGCGTTTAATCCGAATTCAACATAAAGGGTGAACGCCACGATGCGTTCAAGTTAGACCTTGTGTTCAAAGAAGGTCGACGCATCCGAAAGAGTAAGAAGAGCTAGTCTGCACCTTGCGTTTAAGGGCAGGGTTGCATCCAACCAGTTACCAGAAATAGTTTGTGGGTTAGGAGTTCAAACCCTTGCGTTCAAGGAGCTAGGGGAAGACAGGGATTGGAAGGAAAAGAGGAAAATCTCTTAAGTAATCGTGAGTGACTATTTTCTTCTTTCAAAATTGAACTTTGTTGAAATGTTCTTATGTGATATGGTTTTATGATAACTGATTTCATGAAACGCATGATGTTGATCATATTGTTTAAAAGGCACGTTTTATCTGATTGTTTTATTATATTGAAAGGCATGTTGCAAGATATAGTTTATCAAGAAACATCCCGTTTTCTATAAAAGGTTTCATATGAATGATCTACTCAAACTGATCGATAAAATGTTTAAGAGGAGGCTCAGTGCTTATCTCCTTGAGAAGGCTCGTGAGTTTTCCCGGGACCCAGTACTCAAGGACATGAGAAGGTACATGGGTAACCCGTCATATTCCTATGTGCACATAGAGGTTAATCTGGCTAGTGCATCGAGCTTGCTCTGCTTGAAGCCAGGGATGATTTCGACGTTGGGTGTGTTGAGCCTTGCTCCACCCCAACTAAGGATGTTTTCGACATTGAGAGCGTTGAGTCATACTCCGCCTCAACTAAGGGAAATGATTGAGAAACCAAACGAGCTTTTCATATAATTGTTCTTAAACGACTCTATTGATTCGGAACGATTTGATATAGTTCAAAAGAGATGCTGAAAATACGTTCCTGATGTATTGATGTACTTATCTTGTTTTATATGTATAAATGTAACATGCCTGTTTTTGATTAAAAGATAGTTTTACAAAACCACACGGGGCTTTAGCTCACATTTTCCTATGTTTTTTCTAATTTTCCAGGTAGCAAGCGAGTTCGGAATGCTTTGCCTATGCAAGAACCTCGTCTGGGTCGTCTTTGGTAAAGAAATGGTTGGTCAGTGAACCTTACAGAGGAGTCAAGGTTGCTGACTTCACATCTTCTTTCGGGTTATGGAGGATCATCCGGGAGGGGGTGTGACAGTCAAATTAGCCGAAAATGATGCAGTTCGACAAAATTGATGCAAATTAGCAAATTAGCAGTAATTGACGCGAGTTATGCCAGCAATGCGACACAAACTCTATAAAAGGGCTAGATCAAAGGCAAAGAGGGTTGTTGATTTTTCTGAAGATTCACCGTCCGAAGTAGACCCTTTTTTCGAGAATACAACTGAAGATAGAAAACTTGAGAGAGTGATCTTCTCCTCGATCAACCATTCCACCGCACGCAGTGAAGCATGTGATCATCACCGATGAAATCAAGAGATTGATCCACCACCGATTGAATCCCTGCTTTCTATCCCTATTTCTACTTTGTTGTTTACATAGTTTATCAAGAGATTGAGTTCTTTGTAACAATTATACCATTTTCATTAATTTCAATTATCATCCATGGATTTCATCTCTATATCTTTTTCCATTTTCTTATTTACAAGCATGAGTAACTAAACCTGACAAGGGTTGGGGCAAAGTTATCATCTATCTAAGAACAAAGTTTGAGATTATTTCATCTTTGTTTGATGTATTTGAAGAGAATACTTATTTCCATCTAACTAATTGAGATAAGTAGCTTTAATCAACTGCTTGAGAAAATAAGTGATTGTGGAACTTATTAAGTGAATTAAGAAGTATATTTAGACATAAAAACAACCTTAAGTTCAACAAAACTTCATCCATGTCTCATAGAAATATGAAGTATGTTGTCTGTTAATCGAGAGGTGTAGCCCATAAGTTGAGAACATGAAATAATTTTAAACAGTGTCCTGAAGATAGGTGATAACAACCCCTTAACCCTATTTTTCTCATTCCTATTATCTCTTTCACTGTCGAACTGTTATACACAAAACTTTCCACTACATTCGCCATTTAGTAGCATAGTTTATTTATTTTTTTATGCAAGTCACTTCTTTAACATTTTGTAATAAGATCACCATCACAGTTTAAGAGTTTTGAATCTACAACAAGTCTCTACGTTCTACCTCGGACTCACCGAGAAACCTGTTTGAGCTTATACTTGGGTTGGAAATAGGAAAACTTGCTTGAATACATCTTACATGCACTACATCTTTAGAAACGCAATAGTATCCAGGACTTTAGAGTCTTCACGTTGCTGCTTATACAAATCAAGGTAGGCAGCAACTATAGATGAGTCAAGGGACTCATCACCACCACTCATAATAGGAAGTTCATATTCAGGCAGCTTGTCATCTGAAGTATCGAAGGAGATGCAACTTACAAAAGCTCTAATATTGTCCTTAGGTTCACACCCATCATCAAACTCTTCATCAGAGAGAGTCATAACATAGCTTTTTGATTTATGCTTCAAAAAGTTCAAACATTCAACTTGGTAATGACCAAACCCTTCACATTCTCTGCACTGAAAAGATTTTTCATTGTTGACAGTGTCAATTTTGGTCTTTTCTGCCTCCCTTTTTGTATACTGGAATTTTTGGACATTAGATCCTATGTTACCACCTGTCTTTGCATTTCTTGGGGAAAAAGCTCTAGCTCTCTTTTCCAATCTTTTTAAGGCCCAAGAGAACTATTTGGATAGTAAGGAAATTGCATCAACAAGATTCTCCCCAAAATCTTTTGTAATATCTAGTTGTTAATCTTCAAAAAAGAACTGCGGTCAATTCCTCAATCTTTAGAAAAGAATTGCGGTGCAATTCCTTTGTTCTTCTTTTCAGATTTTTCATTTAAAGACATTTCAAACATAAGAAGAGAACCAAATAGGTCATCAACTTTCATGGGTGAGATATCTTGGGCCTATTCAATCGTTGTGACTTTCATGTCAAACTTCTTTGAAATAGATTTAAGAATTTTCTTGAGAAGCTTTTATTTAGGGATCTTCTAGTCTGTTGAGACATGTGAGTGAAGGTATTCTATGTAAAAAGTTTGTATCAGACTAGACCATGAAATGGTTAATTTCTTTTTATAACTTTATTAATTGAAGAAATTAACATTTCATAGGATGACCATTGGTGACTCGACCTTAATCCTGAGTGAGTTATAAACTCCTATCTATGAGAACGATTCTTTGATTTGTATGGGTGGGAGTGGTCAGATCGTCGACTTAATAAGCCTATCATTTTTTAGATTTTTCTGAGTAGGGAGCTAGGAACATATCTTCACAAGACAGAATTCACTCCTTCCCGTCTTTAGGGTAAGTAGATACATTTCTCCTTTAAGGGTTGATTTCAAGTATTGAACAATAAGGCCTCACCCTTTAATTGACTTGAGAGAGGTTAGTTTATAGTTGGACTTTAAATTATTTGTTCATTAGAGGGACCAGTCGTACTTAAGGAGATAAATGTAACTACAGAAGTTAAACAATAATTTGACCAAGCTATAGTTACGAGTAATTGTGAAGGGTCGGCCTACTGTTGATTGGTTATATTTGTGGACACAAAAATATATTTGCAGTACGAAGAGTGCAATTATAAGTCTTTAGTGGAGTGACCTGCAGTTAATGACTATTTATTAATTTAATTAAAGATTTTAATTAATTAACTTCATATCATTGGAGCTTCTAATTTGTTAGTCCATAAGCTCCCCTTGCTAGCTCATTAAGGGTTAAATAAGAATCGATTAATTTTTGGATTAATTTTATTTGTTCAAATTAATGATTCAATTAATATAATGAATATAGATACATTATAATATAAAGTTTATTTTGAATGAGATTCAAAATTATACTCTACATTATGAGAGAGATAAATATTTGAATAAGATTCAAATATTATATGAATGAAATTCATATAAAAATTAGAAAAATTATTAGAAATAGAAAAAATATCAAACTATTTACAAATATAGCAAGATTTTACTTTCTATCTGGGATAGACCGCGATAGACCCATATGTCTATCTAGTGAAGTGATAAATGTCTATATGAGTCTATCACGATCTATCACAGACAGAAAGTAAAATTTTGCTATATTTGTGGTACTTTAATTTTTGTTTTGGAGCCAAATTAGAGAAGATAATTAATTTAAATTGAGTTTGATAAGAGAAATTTAGATTTAATTCAAATGGAGAGAATTGGAGTTTATTTTGGATTTTCTAATTTAATTAGAATAGGGATGCCTAATTTAATTAGATTATGGATTTTTTAATTTAAGTAGAATATGAATTTCTAGATTACTTAGATTATGGAATTTCTAATTTAATTAGAATATGGATTCTTAAGTAGAATAAACTAAATTACATCTCAAACTCCCATTTCACAAGTTAAAGCCAAAATAAGTAATCGATCATAAAATTGTAAATAAAGTGGATAAGGGAAAAAGAGAACGACATCGAGAAATATACTTGTTCTTCCCAAACTTGAGACTACGTCCAATCTTCTGTAACTACAGGTTCTACTATGATGGAGACTGTAAGGGGGCGTTTGGGGTGCCGGATTGTAATTAGGATTACTGGGAATCTGATTACGATGGGTTTTGTTGTCTGGAATTGGAATGCATTGGAATATGATTACGGTGTTTGGAGTGCAGGGTTGGATTGGTTGGGTTTCTGATTACAGTGTTTGGATTGCAGGGTTGGGTTTGGGTTGGGTTTAGCTGTTTTTTTTTTTTAATATTATTTTGACTGTTTTTTTTTCTACATTTGTTTTAACCATCATATATTTTTAACTTATCTGGTCACACTATATAAAATTAAACTATGATACTATATTATAATTTTGAATTTTTTTTAATATTATTTTGGCTGTTTTTTTTAAAATATTATTTATACTGTTTTTTTTTTCTACATCTATTTTAACCATCATATATTTTGAACTTTATCTGATCATAGTATACAAAATTAAACTATCATACTATATTATAATTTTGATTTTTTATATTATTTTGACTGTTTTTTTTAATATTATTTTCTTATTTTAACCTATCATACTATATTATAATATTGACTTTTTTTCTTGAAATATTATTTTGACTGCTTTTTTTTTTCTACATCTGTTTCAACTATCATATTATATTAGAATTTAGAGTAAAATAATTTTAGGACATAATAAAATGTCTACGATAGAAAATTAAAGTTCGATAAACAATTA
Organism: Citrullus mucosospermus; assembly: GCA_030954485.1. NCBI lineage: Eukaryota > Viridiplantae > Streptophyta > Magnoliopsida > Cucurbitales > Cucurbitaceae > Citrullus > Citrullus mucosospermus. The sequence goes on along the minus strand of CM062061.1, from coordinate 7,603,111 downwards.
CTTGAAGTCAAATTACAAAGAAAATCATGGAAAGATAAGGTTCATTAATCATAACATAACTTGGGTTGCAATTGAAGAAAGAAATAGTCAAACAAATTCAGGATACAGAAAAAACAGAGTCATGGGGCTAGATCCCGTTGTCGCCCGAGAACTTGCATGCATTAGTCGTACTTCCATTACGGTGGGAAGTCCATGAAGTGGCTTAACAGCATCGGATCTGCAAGCGATGAACGTGCAACAGTCAAGCCATCTTGCATCGACAGACCAGGAATTGATTGCAGCTCGGCTTATAGTTCTCAGCGTCGACACCTTGTCAGGTCTTCGTTCACGACAGGCCACTGTGCAATGCCGTCAATGGATTTCGTCAGAAGTTGGAATCCTTCCCAAACCACATCGCTATACTCTCCAATCTAGGAACCTCGGGATCTCCTACTTCTTGATGGCATGCTACTCGCAGATCCTCTACCGGTAGGGGTAGTTGGTGTGTCCTCTGATGTGGTAGAGTTGGCGAACGGTGGATCAGGAATATAGAAGTTCTCAAAGTTCAAGGACTGGTTATTCAAGATGTCCTCGTTCTCCTCGTCCACAACAAGTTCAGATCCAACCTCTACAGTGGTGGTTGCACGACTTCCTGTGGCTCTATCTTTGCCGAATACAATGACCAAGTCGTCATATAACGTAAATGACTTATGGCGCAGTTCTTTTGCACTCAGATGACTCTGTTAAAGGTGAAATGTGTTGTGGCTAAGACATATTTAAAACAAAAGAAATAAATAAAAGAAATAAGAAAATTACCTTGACCCACGCGTCAAATATCTCCGCCTCCACAGTCAATACATTTGCGCTCTGCCTTCCAACCAACCCACTACATCTTGTGCCCAACATTTCAGCGATCGCGCTGTACTGTCTCTTCAACGTCCTGACACTTGACTCCAAATGTGGGCTTACCTATATGAAACACCCCAGAATCCTCTGCTGCATCATCTGCAGTATGTTCGCTAGGAATCCAGGTCGGAAAGTCCCGTTATCAACTCGGTGCCCGGACTGCACACATTGAACCAAACACTCAACTAACAATGGACCTGACAAGATAACAGCCATATTTTAGTATTCCTATCGTATCGAGGTCCTATCTATTCGACCTTCCTATGTAATCAATCCTTTCTTTTATCCCACCCAATTTTGTATTTAAAAAGATATTGATTACAAATGAACAAATGATTTATATAAACAAACAAATGCAAAAACAAACGAATGCGTAAACAAACAAACATATTTCTATCTCTAACAAGAAGTGATAAAAAAATTTTCTTAATTGTCTCACTGTTATATACTTTTATAATTTTATAATCTCGTTTGGAACACGTTATTTAAAATTGGATTTGAAAACTCAATGTAGTTTAATTGTGAAAAGATTTTCCATTCCCTTAATCATAAAGAACCATAATTGATGGGGTAATGTGTTATTTGACTACCATTTATCATAAATTATATTTTCAAAGCCATTTGATAAACTTTTTCTAAAACTAGGACTTAATGGTAGTTAATTAAAAACAATTTTTGTATCAACTTTCGTGAAGTATCAATGTTGGATTTTAAATATAGAAATGGGTTTAAAAGATTGTATAAGTACCAATTTTAGTAATGTAGGAAATGTTGGATTTCAATTATAGAAATGGATATGAAAAATTGTTTAACTCCCAACTTTTGTAAAATAAGAAACATTGGATTTTAATTATAAAGTAGGAAACTAGTTTTTAATTATAAAACCGTGTTGTATTTGAGTTGAAATACCAAACTATGATGCAAAGTAGGGAATTCGTTATTGATTATAAAACCATATTGAAATTTTATTTAAATATCAATTCATTGTAACATACGAGCCGTTGGAAGAACCTTATCAAAATGAGTTGAAATCTTGTTTGTGTATAAATTTTTGTAAATTACAAAACTTTGGATTATACATTTGGATTTTAATTCTAAAGTATACCTTATATTTTGAAACTAAAAATTCATTTTCGTTCCAAACAATTGAATTGCTTTTTTTTTTTTTTAGTCTTTCTTTTATGCTCTCATGAGTTTGATCTTGAAATTTTTTTTGTTGTTATTGACTTGCAACTTTTTTTTGTTGTTACTGACTGTTTCTTTTTTATTTTTTATTTTTACATCTTCAATAAACATATTTGATATTATTCCTGAGATGTGATTGATATAAAGTAAAAAGAAGAGTGTATAATATAGGTCATAAACTAAATAATACAATTCAAATTATTAATCATTATAAACTATTTTTAAACATAAGTGGAATTATACAAAACCATTTCAAACAAAATAGAAGATACAAGTTCCACAAGTAACATGTGTTGAAAAAAAAAAAAAGATAATACAAATAAGTTATGTGTAATGTAGTGAAGATCGGACAGTGTAGGCTAGTTAAATGCCAATTTTCACCCTACATTGACAAAATATATATATATATATAAGAAGAATACAAAATTTAGAACATATGATTAAAAGACAAAAGAACAAACAGAAATATAGCCTAAACCAAAGCATATGTACGTATCCGTTAAAAACGGACTATCAACTGGGTTGGACAAGCAACTAAGGCATATAAGAAACAAGTCAATCGTCACATGAAACAAGTAAGTAAAACAATTTGACAACAAAGTTTGATGAAAACAAACTGGGGGAAAAAAAAAAAGAAAACAAAAGGAGGTCAAGCTTCAAGGGGACTCACTAGTGGAGAATAACAACTTGGAGAGGTAAATGCTTCTTCAAATGTGTGTGATTGAAATGGGGGAGAATGAGATGTATATATAAGCATGGAATTAATGAGGTTTAAACAACCCAACCACCCAAATTAAAATGATGAACAGTAGAAGTTTTTATGGAAGTGACACCAATTTAATAAACCAACAACCAACATATAATAACATAATAATAAAAAAAATAATTGTGATCCAACAGAATCGATTAGAATGGAACCAGATAGCCAACCAACCAATTACAATGATTTTTATTTATTTATAAAAATGGCCTCAGGTGTAGAAAAAAAATTTAAGCAATCAATTTTTTTGTTTAAAAATTTTTAAAATAGAACCGATCAGTAGGTTAAAATCAAAGAAAAAATCAGGCATGCTTCAAACAAGTGTTCATTTCAAAAAGTAAGATGAAAATTGAAGAGTCAGAAATGGCAATCAAGAAAAGAAAATTATGAGGCTAAAACAGTTTGAAGGAAAATTGGCAAAGCCCTCATCATCGGCAAATATGGACATGCAGAAAATGGAAGGAACAGAGAAACAGAATGCAAACCCATCTTAACCTAACCAAAAAAAAAAAAAATTTGGAACCCATAGATCTGTAAACATGCAACATAATCAAAAGGGAAAAAATGAAACAAGCCTATGAACATGCAACCGCAGAAGAGATCCATCCGAACATGAAATATATACGAACAGAAGAGGCGAAAATTATACAACAACAGATCTCCGACGAAAAAAAAGGAACACAGATCTACACCCAATCTTAGCCGAATGTCGAAAAAAAAGAAAAACAACTCTATGAACATGCAACATCGAATATGAATATGATAAATATGCGAAACATGAGGAAGAAGATTAGACCACAGATAAATAAACATGTAACAAAATGAGAAGAGGAAAAAAATTATAAAACAACAAATCTCAGAAGAAAAAATAAATGGCACACAGATTTGCACCCAATCTCGGCGAAATGTCGAAGAAAACAAAAATCGGACGAATATATGAACATGCAACACTGGAAGACAAAAAAAAAAAAAAAAGAAAATCACATACTCACCTTCAAGAGGAGTCCTCCTCTACCAAAGCCCAAACCGGCATAACGGGACCACCTACCAAGCTCTCGACGACAGTAAGAGCCACCATTCCCGCCATTAGAACATCAAGAGAGGGCTTTGACATCCCATCTTGTCTGTTCTGAAGCATTGATTAACGCTTCAGAGCAAAGAGTGAATGGGGAAGACGAAGGGCAGAAGAGAGAAGTGGGAGAAGAAGGGTCGATGGAAGTGAATGAGGAAGAAGAGCCGAGACATGAGAGAAGATGAGAGACAAGGCAGTTTGCAGAAGACGAAGGGTAACGGAGAGAAGGAGAAGGAATGAATGCGGAAGAGGAAGACCGGTGGAAATGAATGAGGGAGAGGAGGCGACATAAGAAAAAGAGGGAGATCGGTGGAAATGAATGAGGGAAGAGGAGGCGTCAGAAGAGAGAGACGAAACCATTGAAAATGAATGAGGGAGAAGAGGAGGCGTCAGAAGAGAGAGATGAAACCGGTGGAAATGAATGAGGGATTGGGTTGTATTGGATTTGGGGTTGGTTTTGTAATCCAAAACAACCCCAAAGCCCATTCCCCAAACATGGGTTTTAAAACCCAATCTAATCCAATACAACCCAATCCTATCCCCCAAACACACCCTAAATGTCCCTCAAACTTGCACTACAAACTTCTTCCAAATAGCCGAAAACAAGCTATTTAGGGCCCATTTGATAACGTTCTAGTTTCCTGTTTCCTGATTTTATTTCTTACTTTTTAAGAAACAAACTTGTTTGATAACTTTTCTCGTTTCTTGTTTCCAAAATTTTAAGAAACATTTCTAAAAAATGGGTCAAAATTGAGAAACAACAAAAGGTAGTTTCTCTTGTTCTTGTTTCTATTTCTATTTTACCGTTCCCATAAGTAACCATTATTAGCTTTTTGTGTATTGGTAACAGACGACCATGCTTATTAACTCCCTTCTGCCAGTCATGAATTTGAATCCCACGTGAAGCAAATTTTTTATGACATTTTTGTTTCTTGAAGAATCTATTTTTTCATTACATTTCTTTGTTTTTATTTTTTGTTTATTAATTTTCTTATTTACAAAAATAATTCTCTCATATTTATATTTTATTTTAATTAGGAATTTTAAAATTCTCCAATATTTAGATTTATATATTATTTTAATTTTTAATATGTATATTAATTTTTTATATTCCAACTTTTGAGTATCAAAATTTTGCAATATGCGTGTTTATATATTATTTTAATTCTAATATTTTTAGTATATCTGAAACCGAGTAGAATTTTATAATATATAAATTTTGTTAACTAAGATATTCATTTAGCTTAACTTTAATATTTTACAACCACAACATTTACATAATTATATAATTAAGTTGGACTTGACTAGACATCATTTAAGACAAATGGCTTGAGTTAGAGATGGCAGTGTCGATCAAATTTGGGTAATATATGAAGGATAAGATACAACTTTGTTATTATATTTAGTTATCAGCGAGACTTACTTTTATTGGATGACATAAACTTTTAATAATATATTTTTCAAAGTTTAATGTAGAAATATCTTTTTTTTTTTTTATATTATATTGTTAAGACAAAAACAAGAAAGAGAATGAAAAAAAATAAATAAATAAACAAGAAATGAAAACGTTAATAAATATGCCCTTAATTTTTAGTAGCACGATTCGGTATCTTGGAATATTCCAAACAATAAGAGAGACACTCAAATCATAAAACAAAAATACTCACTGTATTTTTCTCGACCATGTTCACTGCCACTCATTCAAAAAAAGGTTTATGGGTTAATGAAACAAAAGAAATGAATTGGGCCCATAAAGTTTGGGCTCCACAATTCTTGAAAGTGTTTTAGTTGAAACACATTTAATTATTTTGATAGATAATTGAGCACTTTTAGTAATAATAAACCTTTATTAGATTTCGAAAGCAAAATCTAAAATTTATTATATCTATAAATTGTTTTGTATTGTATTATATTTATAAATATTTTGAGTTTTATTGTTATATTTGTAATCGTCCCATTTTTATTTGTTAGGTCATCTATATCTCGCGATAGTAAATTTTGACATCCGAACACAAAAATAACTTTATTTTCTAATATAATGTATTAAACAAACAAAAATGTTTACAAATACTATATTTTTCTCTCCGCCTTTAAAAAAAACATCATTTATAAGATAAAATTAAGATGTAAAAAGTTCTATTAGAACCTGTGAGACAAATTATATACTATAGAAGAATTTGTTTTCATAAAAAATCCACGTATGTATATAGAGGATGATAAGCTTCATAGTTTTATTTAAATCCTAGATAATAGGTATCTCATAGTTAGCTTATAGTATTTTGAAGATATGATTTTGTATTTAAAAAGAAATAATGAAAGTTAATAAAATTAAATACTTGATGATTTACATATTTGGAAAAAAAATTAATATATTGAGTAGATGTGAAATTAAAAAAATAACGGTAATTGTTATAAATGACAAAACTGTTATAAATATTTTTAAATATAGAAAAATGTCATCGTCGACTCATAGACAGTGACATTTTGTATATTTAAAAACAAGTTGACTCATATTGCTATATTTGAAAATAATCCTACATTTAATAATTTATAATTTTTCTTTTGTTTTTTTTTTCCTGAAACAATGAATAAATTATGGTTCTCTTGCGATTTTTTTTAGAGAGAGAGAGAAAGAAAAAGAAAAAAACTTGCTTCTCTTGCTAAATAATTAGAAAAAGATATGGATCTCAAAAGGAAAACAAATAAATTGTGTTTGGGAGAATTAAATGCTGTGAAGTTGAACCACAACCACCCTAACCCCTCCATCTACTTCAATTAATGTGCAATAATGTAATCAGTAATTGAAGCATTAATTTATGAATGAAATATTCAGGCCAATAAAGACCAAACAAGTTTTCTAGCAAATTCTCTTTAAAAAAAATCAAATAGTAATTCCTCTCCACAAATAACTTTTAAACAGTTTGGGAACAAGAAAAAGATCTCACTTAGTCATTTTTAAAGTTAATTTTTAGGGAGAAAAAAAAAATTCTTTTTCTTAATCTTTCCATGTTAAAATATTATACTTTTAGTCCTTAAGCATTTAGTTTGATATATATTTAGTTTTTAGATTTTAAAATATTACAACTTTAACTTTAGAGATTTGAATTTTGTTCAATTTAGTTTTTAGGTTTTCCAACTAATAATTTTTACGTCACATTTTTTACTAAATACTCATTTTCCGTTTGTAGTCTTAATATCTATTAATTAATTCAAAAGAAATTGAGTATTGAAGGGATCCAATGTTTCAACGAAAGTAATGGAATCAATTACATTCTTTGATTTCTTAAAAGAATTGAAAATACAAAAAGCTTGAAGGGGTTAAACATCATAAATTTACCAATACACAACTACAGCAAAATCTTCTCCTTGAACTAGTAAGCTTCTCCCCAAAGTGTTCATTTTCTACGAGATCTTCCTTGCTGTGTCTCTAGTAAGGATTCGGTTTGTGGAAATCTCTCTTGAAAGGTGTGAGAGGAATAGAGGAGAATTTAAGTTCTCTAAAATTGGGAGAAGTTTTTCTAGAAAATATATATGCAGAATGGTAGTAGAGATTATGTTGTAGTGGTGTGTTTCATAATGGTCTTCCTAGAGTCCTTTATATTGAACTCTATTGATTTACTCCTATGTGATTATAATTATCTACTAATATCACATAATAAAAGACAATTTTAATTACCCATTTTTGAAGGAGTTAGCAACTTAAATGCGGAAGCAATTAGGATTTAAAATACTCTAATTACATCAATTTTGAAGATTAAACATGCTAGTTTGAAAAACCGAAAAACATAGGATGAACATTTACTTGTTGTAGTTCAAAATTGAATTAAATTCCTTCAAGTTTTTAATCACCAACACTTCATGGACCACCACAAGTATCTTCCTCGTTATTCTTTGACCTTAGAACGGATTGTGGAATCCAAATTGTGTTGAATTTGGAGTAAATTTGTGAAGAACACACAGTTTTGAAGAGCTTTGAGTGAGTGGAGAATTTCAGCAAACTTAGCCAAGAAGATCAATCCTTCTTCTCAATTACTTTCTTCTATTTAAAGAAGAAACCACGCAAAACAATTATACATGTGATAAGCACTTGAAAAGTGCTTTCTATTCTCTCAAATTAAGGGAGTTTATATTAGATTTCACTTGTTTGCTAGTGATTTTCAGGTTAAAATGAGGAAAATTAGATGAAAAGACTAAACAATCAAAACCGAGCAAGAATACGGCGAAAAAGAGCTGAAAAACTCAAAAGGGCGAATTTTGGGATAGCGCCGCGGCGCCAAGATAGCACTGCCGCGCGCTAAAATATAAACGTATCGTTCTGGACACATAGTAGCACCGCGGCGCCGAGATGGCGTTGTTTCCACGCAACCTTGTTGAACGCATGACAACGTCGCGGCGCTTGGACGGCGCTGCCGCTGCGCTAAAACCCGAGGCAACAATTTTGGATGCAGTCCTGGCGCCGCGACGCTATGGATCAGCGCCGCGCCGCCAGCTTTCTTTAAATGAAAATTTGTTATTTTTAGTAAATTTTTGGGCGGCCAAACTCTATAAATTTGGGGGTTTCCAGTAGCCCAAACCATAAAAGAAAATCAAAGCAAAGCAAGGAAGTTACAGACCTAAAGAGGCACAAAAAGGAGAGAATTGAGTGAGAGTTCAAAGAGTGAGTTAGTTGCAAAGAAGAGGAAAAGAGTTCGAGATAGTCGTGGTGCCATTCGAATTCCGACGTGAGAGCCAAGGAGATCGTGATGGTGCTACCTCAATCAAGAGCCTCTTTTTAGTAGAGTTTCACTTTCTTTACACTATTTCTTTGTTTATTTTGATTAAACATGTTGCTTCAAGCTATGAGTGGCTAAACTCTTTAGTTTTAGGGTTTTGATGATTTGTTTATGAATTTATGTTGATTTTGTAGACTTTCATGGTTTTGTTGGAATGATTATGTTTTTCATTGTTATTGTGTTTAACTATTGTGGATGGCCATCGTCACATGTTAGGTTAGATGTATGATTAAGAGATTGTTTGTTTAACTTGATCTATAACAATGAATTGTTGTTAATCTATCACGAGAGTAGTTAGGTTGACAATAAAAGTTGCTAAAAACTATTTTTAATGCCATGTAATTTTGTATTGGTTTTAAGAGATTAATAATCAATCGAGTTGCATGAGAAATGGTTGTTTTTTAGAGAAAATAACTTGGAATTAAGTTTCTAGACTTAGGCATATGAATGACAATAAAATCCATGAAATCTATAATATTGCATGATGAAATAAACAAGGATTCATTACCCTAGAACTCTCTTTGACTCTTGTGTTTCTCACTTTAATACTTTCCTTATTTGATTTGTATTTTCTATAACTCATAATATTCAATTTAAATCCTCAAATAAAATTGATTCAACTCTAGAATAGCTAAGTAACTTAAACCTTCACAATTGGATCTCCAGTGAAACGATATTCGAACTTAACCGTCTTATATTATAACTTGACCCGTACACTTGCGGTTAACATTAAAAGTGCGCATCAACATGCAAATTGACACCTATATTGCTGATAATCCAATTTAATTAGGACGTGGAAGGCATGGGGATTAAAGGTGTTTAAGGAGAGTACACCTCCTCCTTGAGCATGCATGAGTGGAAAAATCCAATGTAATTAAATATGAATTTCACAAATTCAAATTTAATTTCCATTAAAGGTAATTTTCCCATTTCTAAATTAATTACACTAATTAATTTTATATAATATTAAATTTATATTAAATTAATTTAAATAATAATTAAACTGATAATTTTTTCACTTTTTTTTGACAATTTCAACCCGATGAATCTTTATTCATTCGAATAATATTTAAATAACATTCAAATATTTCCAACTCTCTAAATTTGTGTAATTCACAATTAAAACGAAAAAACTATAAATTTTACTCCTTAAACGAATTTGAACAATTTCAAATTCTTTCAACACATTGTTCTAAGGTTAAGTCCATGAGCAAACAAGGGGACCTAATGACCTACAGATCATGAGCTCCAACGATTCAAAATTAACCGGCTAAACTCTTTAACGTAGTTAATTAACATTCGTTAACTACCGGGACGCTCCACTATAGCCTAGTAGTTGCACTCTCCTCACTGTAGATATATTTATGTCCACTTAATATAACCATAATTAGTAAGTCGGTCATTCACAAGTTGTTCGTAATTACAGCTAGGTCAAAATAACCGTTTTACCCCTGTAATTACATTTTGTTCCGTAAGTCCCGCTGATTCTCTAATGAACAATTGGTTTGTGGTTAAACCACCAAATCGAGTCCCTCTCAAGCCAATGAGAGGGTGGGCCCCTCGTTCAAGACCCGGACTCAATACTTAAGGGAACAACTTCTCTACTAACCTTAAATTAGGCAGAAGTGATTTTCATCTTGGAAGACTATGTCCCCAACTATTTGTTTGGTTTCATCCTTAAAATGGCGGGCTTATTGAGTTGGCGAACTCAGACCACTCTCACCCATGTAGACTAAATTAATTTTACATCATTAGAGCTTAATATGAGATATTAAAATATTAATATTAGATTATGGTTGCCCTAATAAAGTTCCTATAAATAGGACCTTATAAAGGTAGGAGAAACAAAAAAAAAAAAAAAAAAAAAAAAAGCAATTAGTCTTTCTAAAATCCTAATGCAGAAAAACTCTTTCCAAACTCCTCTACTCCCAAGATACTTATAAGAGAAATCATAGTGAAAGTTCTTTGTTCAATGTTTACAAACTACAAGTTTTAGGACATAAAACCCAAACTACGAGTTTTAGGAAATGTTTACAAACTACGAGTTTTAGGACATAAAACCCAACACTCCCCTCACATATTGTGTTTACCGTTTAAAATTTTTTTGTGTTCTTTTATACATAACAGAGAACTCTCAGTGACGAACACAAAGAATACTATTTCCCTTTCTCTCTCAATTTTCTCTCAATCTCTCTCAACACAAATTTCTTTAATTCCCTACAAAAGGTAATCAAAGACAAAAGTGATTAAACGCTTCCGCATTGGGATTCAATCTCTTCAAACCAATCTTTAGATAAGATGAAAAAAACTCTAAAATAGCTAAGTATAATCTGGACATTTGATCTCCAAAGGACGATATTCGGTTGGTTGATACTTTGTACCCTTAAAGCTTGTTACATTAGAAATGGAGTTTGTAGTGCAGGTGGTAAGTTCAGGGTTGTTAATTCTCAATAAAAGTAACTAGGCGATATTGCCACCAAGCGAGATCGTGTTCTTTTCCTCCTTCTTTGGTTTATATTCATGTGTAAGTGTCAAAGTGTGAAGATCCCTTAAGTGAGATTGTCATTTCTGAGTGGCATACGTGTGCTTATCAGGTAAAAACTAAGGCTAAACTGAGGAAGAATCCTTAGATCACATGGGATAAAGGCAAAAATTTTGATATGGAAATCAACCTCTTCGATAGCCATGTCAATTTTTTTGTTTTTTAGTTTTAATTTTTATAAAATAAAAGACATACTTGTTTGGTTACTTTATAAAAACAAAAAATGTTTGATAATTGTTTTTTTATTTTTTATTTTTTTTTGCTATTAATAACTAAAAATAAAAAACATGTTCGATAATTATGTTTTTGTTTTCTGTTTATAAAAAAATAAATAATAAATATTTTTTATGACTTTTTTTAATTTTATTTTTTATATAAAAATAAAATAAAATTATTTTTACAATAATTTTTCATCTAATATATATAATTATAAAATTACATATTTGTTTTTTAAAAATTATATTAATAAAAAAATATCAATCCTTTAAATGCACTGATTACTTCCAAATAAAATGAAAAAAAAAATAACAAAAATAAACATATAGGCAAAATACAAGAAAACAATTTCAATTTTTGCCCGAGCAAATTATTGGAGAATATAATGAAACAATGAAAACAATTAATTTGAACTCGACAAATCCATCTTATTTTCCAAGGAGAATGTTGTTTCCTCTGTGGGCCTCAAGGGGTCATTAATAGATTGTCTTTCAAGATAAGATAGATTACTAAAATGCGGTAGTACGCTCTAACGTAGATAGAAGGTTATATTTCATATGTTTGTGGAGGCAAGTCATTAATCATAAAGACACTTGTGAATGGGTCATCAGTACACAAAACTCAACTGATAGTCAGACCACGCAAAATTTCAATGAATTTTACCATCAAGTTTTTCCAAATACAAAAACGTATGCTTTCAAAAACGTTTATAAGATTGTAGAAAACTCACTTGAATACCGAACCGGCCTATTTAAAAAAAAAATGTAAAACTAAAAATCAAAAAACAAAAACCAATTGGTTATCAGATGATCTCTTAGAAACCATTTAAAAATAATTTGGTTTTTTATATTTAGTTTTTGAAAATTAATCCTATAAACATTAAGTTTATTACCTCTCATTTTTTTATAATAGGTTGCATATTTCTTAAGTACAAGAATTGAATTTTTAGATAAATTCTAAATAAAACTTTTTTGTTTCTTTTTTTAGTTTTCAAAAGTTGACTTGGTCTTTGAAAATATTGGTAAAAAAGTAGATAACAAAACAAAAAATTTAAGAGGTCGAAGTGATGCTTATAGGCTTAATTTTGAAAAACTAAAAACAAATAATCAAATGTTACCAAATGGCAGGGTTAGTTTTTAAAAATGTCTTTATATTTGAAATTGGGCTAAGAATTCAACTCTTTACTCAAGAAAGATGAAAATCATTATAAGAAATTGTTAGGAAATAAGTTTAATTTTCAAAACCAAAAGCCAAAATCTAATGACTGTCAAATAGAGCCTAACCTTTTGATTTTAGAAAAATAAAAATTATAAAGACTATTTTCATTAATAAATTTCTTTGTTTTGTTATTCACTTTTCACTATTATTTTTAAAACCCAAGCTAAATTTTAAAAATCAGAAAAAAAATATATTTAAAATATTTAACTAAAAATTAGAATGTTTATATAAGAATTATGAAACCATATTATAAAATTTATGAGAAAACAAACATAAATTTTGAAATGAAAGTTAGTTACAAAACTCAGCACTGTAAGAATCATAATAATTGCTAGGTTTAATCCTATCAAACCTAAAAATTCTTTCGAATTATTTTGTTTTACTTTCTACCTTGCCCAATTAATGCTTATAAAAACAAATGATTAAAAGGTGTTTTTTTAAGAGTAATTTTTCTAAATGACAAAAATATTAAAAATATTTTTAAATATAACAAAATATCATGTCTATCAATAAAAGACAGTGATAGACAATTATTAGTGTTTATCAATGATAAATGATAGTAGTCTATCACTGTCTATTATTAATAGATAATGACATTTTGCTATGTATATAAACAAATTGTTCATTTCGTTATATTTGAAAATAACTATTTTTTTTAAATAAAATAAATAAGAAGTGTTGTGTCTATTAAACTAACAAGAAAAAACTACCCGCAAAAATTAAAAATAGATTTTGATACAGAGTTCAGACATTAAACACAAAATATAAGAGAAATAGAAATAATATGGAAGGAGTATATTCTTAAAAGAAGTATATTATTTTGTAAAATTTTTTAAATTTTTGTTTGAGTTCAACAAATCAGATTCTTTAAAAGGTGTGAGAAAGAAAATAATTTTCTTAATTCAGATGTGTGTGATTTGTAAGAAGAATAAAGAGAATTTACTATGTTGTGAGAGAGGGAGTTTTAGAGAAAATTTATCTCAAGGGCTTCTCTTTGTCGATTGTAATTTTGAAATCAAATGAAGATTGAAGACCTTCACTTACCGAACCACTGTAATTGATTGTGTCATTATCTTTCCCTACTCTTCCTTTAAAATCATATTCCACGGATGAATACTGCCTGAATTCAATTGAGAAAGAAGGTGAGAAAACCAACATTCAATTTGCATGATCTGAGAAGAAATTTTGGCAAAGAATTTAGTATAATTCTATTTGTGAAGAAACATGGGTGATAAAGTGGTGAAAGTGGCATATTCCTTTATAAACACGTGTGTTACATGCGTTGGGAGTAAGTGGATTTAAGAATGGTATCAAAGCACGAGTTTCTTGGAGTTTTTGGGATGGCTACAGCAAAATTTGAGATTGAGAAGTTCAATGGTGTGGTAGACTTTGCTCTTTAGACAAAGTGGATCGAGGCTTTATTGAGTTCACAAAAGGCCTTGAAGGCTTTGAATGATCAAAAGACTTTACCTACCACGATAAGTGCTGAAGACATATAGGACATGGAGGAGATTGCATATGGAACTTTGATTCTCAACTTTACAAACAATGTCGAGGCAAGTGATAAATGAAAATACAACACATGAAGTTGAAGACACTTTATGACCAGAAAGATCTACCTAATAAGCTCTACATTCAAGATAGATTGTAGACCTTGAATGAAAATTTAGATGAATTCAAAAAGTCAACTAATGAGTTTAATCAATCTGGTGAAAAGTTTGGGGCTGAAAGCGAAGCAACTATCATAATTAATTCATTACATGACACGTTTAAAGAAGTAATGCATTGAAGTATGAGATAGAATCTATGATAGTAGATGATGTCGTTACGGCCTTGAGAAGCAAAGAATTGGAGTTTCAGTTAGAAGGAAAAAGTGCTGGAGGAGTAGAATCCATTTACTCCAAGGGTAAGAATCACTTCAATAAAAATTAGAGAATGTACAAAAAGAGACCAACCTTGAAGTGTTATATTTGTCATAAAGAAGGGCATTTCAAAAGAAATTTCCATGAGAGGGAGAAACATAAAAAAATAGATGATAATCGTAGGTCCAAGCCATATGACATTGAAGATTCAAACAGAAATAAAGATTCTAGAAGAGATGAATCAAGAAAATCAAGGAAACATGAAACCAAAGGTCTACTGGTGAAGAGGCTTATTAATTAAGAAAGCCATGGAAATTGGAACTGAAGAGGGAGACTAGACTCAGCATGTACCTATCATATGACTTTCAAGAAAAGTTGGTTCGTAGATTACAAATCAGAGGAAGGAGACTCAGTTTACATGAGTAATAACAATGAATGTGAGATCAGACTCAGTGTTACTAAAGCTCTCTGACAGTAGGGAAATCTTATTAAGGGGTGTGAGACATGTTCCAAACCCCAAGCGAAACTTGATTTCCTTGGGTATGCTTGATGATCTGGGTTGTACCTTTATTGGAAAAAATTGTGATTTAAAAATAGAAAAATAGGGGAGAACATTCCTATTTGGGAAGAAAGTTGATGACTTATACATTGTGAAGAAAGTTAACCAACCTAAGTATGTTCTACTGTCAGAAATAGAGAAGAATAGTGACTAAAGTTGTGGCATCAAAGACTTTCACACATTAGTGAAAGAGGCTTGAATGTCCTGAAGTAAGGCTTGATACAGACTAGAAACACTAAAAGACTCAACTTTTGTGAACATTGTGTGTATGGAAAGTCCAAAAGAATGAAGTTCACAAAAGGAGTTCACACTACTCATGCCATCCTTGATTACATTCATGGAGATCTATAGGGCCCATCTAGAATTGCTTCGTGGGGAGGTTCGAGGTATTTTCTATCTCTTAAATCTAAAGATCAAACTTTTGAATGCTTTAAAATCTGGAAGACTAAACTTGAAATTCAAACTGAAAAATGGTTAAATTTTTCAGAATTGATAATGGCCTAGAATTTTTAGGGAACAATGTTAACTCTCTTTGTGATGAGGGTGGAATTACTAGACACAAAATAGTTGCCTATACCCCTCAACAAAATGGGTGGCAGAGAGAATGAACATAATTTGGATGGAAAGAGTGAGATGCATGCTATCTGAAGCTAGAATTTCTAAGGAATTTTGGGCAGAAGCACTAACAACAATTGCTATATAGTTAATAAAAGCCCTAGTGTTTCAATTGACATGAAAACTTCAGAAGAGAAGTGAATGGAACTCCTCCTGGCTTATCAAATCTAAGAACTTTTGGATGCATTGTTTATGCTCATACAAAACAAAGTTAGGTGAAACCTAGAGCCTTAAAGGGTATGTTCATAGGCTACTCGGAAAGTGTGGAAGGCTACAAGCTTTGGTTTCAACTCAACAGAAGAGTTTAATCAGCATATATGTGACTTTTAAGGAAGATGAGCCATATAGGGACTCTAAAACAGTGAATCAACCCACTTTGAAGAATCAGGATGAACCTTCCACTAGTTCACATCTTAAAATTCACTCCTTGAGAAGTCACTGATCAGTGATGACCAATCACAATCTATAGATGCTCCTAGCTCCTCTGAAGATAAATAAGGAAGCCGAACTAAAAATCTAGATGACTACTTTCTTTCAAGAGACATAGAAAGAAGAATTATCAGACCAACTCTTAGATTTGGAAGAGCTGACTACGTATCTAATCATTCTATAGAAGCTAATGTTGAAGATCATAACAGTTTTGAAGAGACCCTAAACAATGATAAGAAATACCAATGGCTTGCAACTATGAAAAGTGAAATTAACTCACTCCACAAGAATGAGACATGGGAATTAACTAATAAACCACTTAACAAGGGCATTATTCCTTGCAAGTGGGATTACGAAAGAAATATTACAGGAGAAAACAATACAAAAGTGAAGTATAAATCCAGGTTAGTGGCCAAGGACTTTAAGAAAAAGGAGAGAGCTGATGACACTGAAATTTTCTCTCCAATAGTCACACATACCTCAATAAATTCTACTAGCCATTATAGCATGTGAAGACCTTGAGCTAGAACAGATGGATTCACTACAGCTTGCCTTCATGGAAACCTAGAAGAAGAACTCTACATGGAACAACCTAAAGGTTTTGAAAGTTAAGGAAAAACAGATCTAGTTTGCAAGTTGAAGAGATCACTATATGGGCTTAAGCACACACCTAGATGCCGGTACAAGAAATTTGATGACTTCATCAGCAAAATAAATAACCTTTGTGTTTACTATAAAGAGTCTAGTGATGGCAGCCTAATCTACCTTTTGCTATATGTGGATGACATGCTGTTGGCAGGAAGGAAATTGACTAAGCTGAATGAGATTAAAAGTCAATTAAATATTGAGTTTGAGATGAAGGACCTAGGATCCTAAAAAGATCTTTGGGATGGAGATTATAAGACAAAGAAGTAGAAGAGAATTGTTCTTATCACAGAAACAGTACTAAAAAGGTGCTAAACAAGTTCAACATGACTAATGCCAAAGCTGTAAATACTCCTATGGCCAACAATTTAAGTTATCTGCTAAAGACTCGCCTAAAGAACCAACTGAAGAAACAAAGTTATGGCTAATGTTCCCTTCTCTAATGCAATTGGAAGTTTGATGTATTTGAGGGGGTGCACTAGGCTAGATCTAGCTTACAACTCAAGTCTAGTTAGTTACTACATGGGCAATCCAGGGAAGAATCATTGGGAAGCCACTAAATAGGTATTTAGATACCTAGTGGGAACAATAAACAGAGGACTACTCTACACAGCACCTAATGATCTAAACTACTCATTAAGGGGTATGTTGATGCAGATTTTGCAGGGGATAGTGATAAGAGAAGATCCCTAACTGGTTTCTCTTTTATGTTAGAAGGAAACCTTGCAAGTTGAAAATCTAACCTACAATCAGTAGTTGCTTTGTCAACCACTAAAGTTGAGTTCATAGCAGTGTTAAAGGCAGTTAAAGAAGCTATATGGTTACAAGGCTTAATTAGTGAGCTAGGCTATAAACAAGAATTAGTGGAACTACTATGTGATAATCAAAGCACAATCCATCTTACAAAGAATCAGCAACACCATGAAAAAACAAAACACATAGCATTCTTCATAAGATACATTATATAAAAAAGAACAGTCAACATCCAGAAAGTCAAAACAGAAGAGAATGTAGTTGATTTCCTAACTAAAGCTCTACGGAGACCTAAATTTGACCAATGCCTTAATGTACTAAGAGTAGTAGATTTAAAGGAAAGAAAATAAATACCTGGTATTGAAGATCTTTAAGAGATTTTGCTTCAAGGGGGATTTGTTGAGAAGCTTAATCAAAATCCCTTGCTCCCGGTTACAAATCAGTTAAAAGAATAGTTAGTTAAAAATTATGTTAACAGAATTAAAACTAACCTTACTATTGTAAACAGATCAGATTCTTTGAAAGGTGTGAGAAAGAAAAGAATTTTCTTAATTCGTATGTGTGTGATCTATAAAAAGAATAAAAAATTTTACTATGTTGTGAGAGGGTGTTTTAGAGAAAACTTATCTCAATGGCTTTTTTTTTGTCAATTGTAATTTTGAAATCAAATGAAGTTTGATGACCTTCATATTGGACGTAGGTAAGTTTTACCGAACCATTATAATTGGTTATATCCTTATTCTTCCCTATTCTTCCTTTAAAATCGTATTCCATGGATGAATTACTGTCTGCATTCAATCGAGAGAGAAGGTAGAAAATTAGATTAGATTTTATCCAACTTGCATGATTTGAGAAGAACTTTTGACAAATTTTTCTTTTGTATATTTCTGTTTGTGAAGAAACTTGGTTGATAAAGTGGTGCAAGTGTCATCTTCCTTTATACACATGTATGTGACATGTGTCAGTAGTAAGTGGATTTAAGAGTTTGCACGTAACAAACTATAATTGGACAATAATTGTACGGACACCAAAATGATGAGTATAGCCCAAGGTTTTGATGTCAATTAAAATATCAAGGTCTTAATTTTTCGAAAATTTCATGGAAATATGGATAACATGTCAATTTCGATGGATATGTCTGGAAATATTATAAAATTCAAAAAAAAAAATTTTAATTAGTAAATAAATATTTTATGATTTTTAAACAAGTGAAGATGTCTATTATTTATATTATGTTTACATTAGTGACATTTTGTCTCTTATTTTTTTATGTTTCATGGACTTTTCTATGATACAACGGAAATATCGATTCACTCCTCATGTTGATATCAAACCTATGAAAATGTGAAAATATTGATGGAAATATCAACATTTTGATGGAAATTTAATACTATGGTGTAGCTTAAGACGTAACCAAATATTTTTGTTGAAAAAATTTGCTAAGTTGATAAATTAATTTTAGGAAAAATACCTTTTCAGTCCCTAAGTTTTATGTTTAGTTTCCATTTAATCCAAGTTTAAAATATAATTAAACATCACTTAATTACTTATAATTCTTTTAAAGTTGATTTGACATTTACACTAAAATTGAAAACGAACTCATCTTCTTTCCTTTTTTGATTACCTTCCTCATGTATGTATAAGACCGAATCCATTAGATTTCTAAAAAGAATTATTAATTCTTTACTTTTCGAGCAATCCTTCATTAGTGGTTGTGAATGACTGATCTTTCTCAATCTTTTCGACCTTAGTTCTGTAGGAGCAAGTCAGAAAGATTGAAAAATAGAATGATCTGATATGATTCGTTCTCAATAGCCATGTGATGATCATCTTAGGGTGATCCTTTTGTCAATGGATGCTCCCATTACACTCGTAGTCTTTGAAGGATGAGAACCAACTATGTAGCATCTACATCGAGAATTCAAGTATTGTATACGTCATTAGTTCGATCCTTTGTAGGAACTACCCGTAATAACGAACTTGCAAAATGAATCTATTTATCATAAAGAGATTCGTTGTTCCTGACCCTGCTTCACCTTAATTGTTATTTGAACAAGTAAAAAGTTATGTCTTGGTCTGAGTGGGGATAGTATTTCTCTTCTGTATGTCCATGAAGTTTTGAAAAATCCCATTTTCAATTTTAGCTTAGAGACTGAAAATGTATTTTTTTCAAAATTAATTTATCGACTTAGGAAATTTTTTTAACAAATATATGTGGATCTTAGACTACCCCATAGTATTAAATTTCCATCAACATTTTGGAACTTAAAGTGTCAAATGGAAACCAGACCCAAAATTTAATCATCTAAAAAAGTAGGAGGGTATGATTTACCTACTTGTGTGTGCAGGCCAGCCCCTTCTTCAAGTCCTCTCTTTACTCCTTTCACACACTCTGCATTTTCCTCTCTCTCTCTCTCATAATCAATCACTTCAAACTCCAAATCTCCTCTCTCCGCCGCGAATTCAACGTCCACCGACACCGAACATGGAGGACTCCGGTGCCGATGCGGTGATTCAGTTGAGAAATTCCGTCGAAAAATCAGGCTTCTCCACACAAGTAAGTAAATGCGTAATCTAAATTGTTCTAATTAATTAGTTTTGTTTTTATGATTTCTGTTTCTTTACAGGATTGCTCCGATGCGACGATGATGAGGTTTCTGATTGCGAGATCGATGGACGTTTCGAAAGCAGGGAAGATGTTCGTGCAATGGCGGAAATGGAGAGACGCAATGGTTCCTAAGGGATTCATTGATGAATCGGAGGTTGAAGATGAGTTGAAAGCTAAGAAGATTTTCTTACAGGGACTGTCAATTAAACAACTCCCTGTAATAATTGTTTTGGCCAATCGCCATTTTCATTCCAAGGATCAACTCCAGTTTAAGAGTTAGTTTTTCTCATCTCTCTCTCTTCAAATTTGGGATACTTTTTTTGCTTTCGCATTTATGAGTTTTGAAGAAGATTCAATTTAGCTTAGTTCAGAATTTGTAACCATTTGGTTTAATATTTTATTAAATATTATTTTAGTTTATGTAGTTTGAAATTGGACGCATAAACAACTAACCTCTAAAAGGTTGTGATTATAAAAATCTCGAAGTAATTCACTCAAATTCATGTTTTATAATGTGAATTTGAGCCTAGAAAATGGAAACAACCTTAATTGTCATCTCTAAAGTCAATAGTTTTGAACCATATATAAATTTTTAAGGTAATATTGTAAAATTTGAAAAAATAATAAAATTATTTTTAAACAAAATGCAAAGTTTTGAATTTACTTTTATTTGTTATTTTTTTATTACATGGGGATTTTTCATTTTTAATAATAATAACTCTATTTTCTTTATTATTATTATTATTATTATCGTTATTATAATTATTACTATTATTTGTTTTATTATACTTTTGATAGCTAGATTATTTGTTTATCTGACGCTAATTCACTAATCCTCCCCCCCTCTCTTGTATGCAGAATTTCTAGTTCATCTATTGGACAAGGTCATTGCAAGGTGACCACTCCATTTTAATTATTATTATTGATATCATAATGATTATTAGTAATAGATTTTGTTTTTACTATTTGATTAAGCAACCTTTATTTTTGTACCCTGATATAAAATATTAGCCTCTATACCAATATTTTTTTAAAAAAATTACAAATATAGCAAAATCTATCTTACTAGGCTTTGCTATATTTGCAATTTTTCTTTTTAAAATGTTGTTATACACTTGGTTATTATCCCTAAATTTGCTACTCATTACATTTACCCTATATTTTATGATGTAGCAACTTAGGGCCCATTTGGATTGACTTGAAAAAAAAAAAAAATATTAAAAAACTTATTTTTATTTAAACTCTTTTGATTAAAATTGTTTAAAATAAACTTCAAATTTCATTTTTAATGGTTGTCAAACACTCCGATTTTTTCCAAAATGACTTATTTTTTAAACTAAAATCTTAAAAATGTATTCCAAACACACCCTTAAAGCCCATTTGAATTGACTTAAAAAAAATTGTTTATCAAAAAACTTATTTTTATTTAAATTCTTTTGATAAAAACTATTTAGAATACACTCCAATATTTTATTTTTAGATTTTTAGCGGTTACCAAACACTTTAATTTTTTTCAAAATGACTTATTTTTTAAATTAAACACCTTAAAATGTATTCGAAATACACTTTTTAGTATTTGACTTTTCTCCCAAATAAAATTAGTATTTATATTTTATTAAACATAATTTATAATCTCTAATGAATGTATTAATCTACATTCGTAAAAATTACGATTTAAATTTAACAATGTTTTTCTTATTCTCAGACAAATTTATCATGTATGGATAATCATACTAAAGTTTAGAGATTGGAATATTATAAAATAAAAAAAATATAGTCTAAATGGTTAGAAACTAAAATTCAGAACTATTCTAATTTTTCTAGAAAAGTAGATCATTTCCATGAAGGTTGAGATAAACCAAACGATATATATATATTTATCTTTTGTTATTCCTCTAAATTTAAAATGAAATAAATGTAAAACATGTTTTTACTTTGCTATTTTTATAATTTCCTCTAATATAAATTCATGGGTCATATGAATAAACTTCAAGTTCATTAATGAAAACTACTTGTTTGTTTCTTGACTATTTATTTTTTCTTTCTTTCTTCTTTTATAGCATACTTTCTTTAAATTTTTTACATTGGCAATATGTTCTTTAAATAAATTAAAACTATATATTATTATATATGAACAGTGGTTGCAAAGGAAAAGAAATTGGGAACGAAAAGTGGATAGCTATTGTTGATCTTAAGCAAATCTCATACAAGAATATTGATCCACGTGGACTCATCACAGGGTTTCAATTTTTACAGGTATCCTACTATTTTTTCTTTTTACCATTTCAATATTATTTTTTTGTGTCTCAATTTCTTTCGTTCAAATCTTTGTATCATATATATATATATATATATATATATATTTGACTTTTTAATCTTTTGAAGAAACTATAAATCATATTTTTTTAGTACGTTCATACTATATTTTTCATAAAATATGAATATTTTTTTACCGAGAAAAATACTATTTTCATTGATGATTAAAAAAATATGTATATATTTTCCAGGTTTAATATTCCACAAATAAAATTCATACACTATTCGATCTTTCATTTCTTTAGTTGACTATAATAAAATTAAAATTTTAAACGACTTCAAAATGAATATTTCTCACTTTTAGTTACATTGTTTAGTATTTTTTTTTTATATTAAATCTCTTATTTCTTTTCTTTCCTTTTATTTTATTTTTTCATCTAAAATACTTTTTGAGAAGGTAATCTATCATATCTCATATTAACAATTTTAAGTTAAAATATCATTTAGATTCATGTAATTTGAAGTTGATTTATTTGGTGTCTGAACTTTGATTTTCAGTTATCAAATTTTAAACTTTTCACTTTTAATAATTTTGTATAAGCACCTTCTTTATAAATTGAGAAAAATATATTTACAAAGCATTTCTTGAATAAAAGGTTAAATTTAAATTTTAGTAAAAATGTATAGTTTAAAATTGAATAATTGAAAATAAAATAACTAAAATAGAAGTCGAACAAAAATAATATTTTAAGCAAAAATTTAAATACAAATGACAGGATAATATTGAAGCCTGACGATCCTAATTTTTCTTTATTGATTCCGTTCTACTCTGATAGTTTTTTCCTTCAAGATTAAATACATTCATTGTAGTGGCGCTTGAAAAAGTAAAGATAATAAAAAAATTGGAAAGACATATATTTTGGTCCTACATAACTTTAAAAAACTTATTATAAATAGAAAAAGTTTATAAATATAAAAAAGTTTATTGATTATCCACAATAGAATACTCTATCGCGAGATAGAAGTCTATTGTCAATAGACAGTAAAATTTTTCTATATTTATAAATAATTTGACTTATTTTGTTATATTTGGTATGAATTTGTTAAGTCACTATTAAATAATATAGTAAATATGTTTGGATTGTTTTAAGTGTTAGGTTTATTAAGTTTGTGTCTAAGTTCCAGTTAGTTAAACCTGGATTTATTAAAAGTATATTTGGGGAATAGTTAAAATTTGTAATGAAAAATAGATGATTTTATATATTAATGGAATTATTTAATTGAAGTTATAAAAACTATATATTGAATTATAGATTAAATTATAATTTTAGTCCTTCTCTATTTGATTTTTGAAGTAAAAAAAATATCTAAATTAAATGATTATGTTGTGTATGTATATAAAAATATTGCAGAATTACTATCCAGAACGTTTGGGGAAGTGCTTCATTTTAAACATGCCATGGTTTTTCGTTAGCGTTTGGAGAATGGTTTCTCGCTTCGTTGACAGCGCAACGCTAAAAAATGTAAGTTTTTTTCTTTTTTTTTTTTTTTTTTTTAATTTTTTAAATTTAATTTTTATTATTATTACTTCATTCATTCATTCATATAGGATCATTCCTTTTATTCTCCAATCAATAGGAGACTCTATCTAAAATAAAATGGAATACAACAAATTTAATATATGGACAATCAATGATTTTCAGATTTTAATTGTGAGCAATGAAGAAGAAAGAAGAATTATGATAGACGAGGTTGGAGAAGAAGTATTGCCAGTTGAGTATGGTGGAAAGGCAAAGCTTATTGCTCTTCAAGATGTTGTTATTCCTCAGTTGCATGGTTGAATGTTATAGAATTTAGTTTCCCTATCTAGTCAATGGGTCATTTTTAAGTTGCCACCCTTAGGATGATTAGTTGTAGTAAATGTTTAATTATTAAATTTACTGTATGTTCATCGGTGGTTTAGTTTAATCCACTCAACCCATTGAGAAGTTAGCTAGCCATGGAGAGGAATAAGAATGACATGGATGAATGAAAATGATGAGGAATCTGATTTATGTTAAAAGAAGTTGAGTCTTTCAAATTTACTATTTAATGCAAATGAGAATATCTAGAAATAAAACTGAGTATAGAAATAAGAATGTCGAGTCGTCAGTTGCAACGTCTTACTCTCGAAGTCTTTAATGGCTGCTGTTTTGAAGTAATTGCACGAGCGGATGAGGATGAACTCTCACTTTTGAAGAGGAGAATCTAAGTTGTCACTTAGAATTCCTCAAAGAGAACCTCAAGGTTGAAGATGGAAATAGAGGTGAAAGAGATTCGGCAGAGCTTTTACTACTTGATCTTGATCATCCTTTAGTTGAAGTTTTGTGGGATATTTATAGACGTCCAAAAAGTAGTCCTATGATTTCCCTGACACCTTTGCATTTAATTCCATGCCCTATTACGCAAACTTTTTCACGTCATAGGTTCATTGGTTTTGTCATGACTTTGTAAAATTAGTCGTCCACTTGCATTCGATACAACATTCACCGCCCACACGTTCATCGATTCTTTTTCTACTTGATTGATCAACTTGTTGGCTTGACCTCACTTTATCTGGTGGCAGCACCTTAACTTGATCTCTCAACATGCTTCCTAGTTTGAGATTCATTTCAACAAGTAATTTTTCTAAAAAATCCTATTCAGTCATCATCTAAAAAATATTTCTTAAATTTAGATGCAGCAAGTTTAATACTCAAAATTCCCTTACTCATTTCCAAACATTCTTATCCTCTTTTGAGTAATGTGCTTAGAGTTCATTTTCATAAAACTTCTCTTTATGACATTTTTATTTTTAACTAAAGTTCTTTTAGTACTAGACATGCATTGATTTAGGCTACTCACCTTCGTTTTGACATACCAACTATGGGTTGCATGGAGGTAGCCAACATCGAGCAGGTAGCCCTTCACAACTTGGCTCTTATTAAGCTCATTTCTATATCTTGACGTTGAGAACAGAGCTGTTTATTTATTTTCGTTGATCCTTGTCACTCACCTTCATTTTAACATACTAACTATGGAGTGCATGGAGACAACCAACATTGAGCAAGAGTCATTCTCAACTTAACTTTTATTAGGCTAATTTTGTGCGTTGATAGCGAAGTTGTTGTCCAAAAGAATTATATTTTTATTTTATTTTATTTTTTTGAATGAAAATACTAACATTAAGAGACTTTTCTAAAATTTAAATGCATAAGCTCAAACCTCTCCCACCCCCAAATTCTGAAGGCAGCAAGGTCCTTATTGCTAAAATCGAGTTATGAGATTGCCTTAGAAAATTTTTGTAAAAGAGGTTGAGGTAAGCTTGCACGCATACTATGTTCAAGAAATGTTTTCTAAGGATAAGATCGTAAGGCACTTGGGTTAACACTTATCTTAATGTATCTAAATGTTGGATAGCATAAGTATTATCATAGAGATTAGAACGCAAACACATAAACATGACAAGGAACAATAAGGCATCAAATAAACACAAGGGACTAACTTAAGAATAGTTATAAAAGAGAAGACATGTAATTTGATCATTGAATAGGTAAATGAATTACAATGAGTTCAAAAAGTGTTTACAAAATACTTAAAAAGAAAATATTCAAGTACAAAGAAACTCAAAACAACAACATCCCCAAATTTAATTTCCTCTCGAGTTGGTGTCACTGTTGGGCACGAGAAGAGGCTTGTCATCTGGAAATTGGAGGAGTTGTTGGAGAGAAGGAGGGATGATTGGAGCTAGGATTTGTTGAACAAACACTTCATAGATGTAATGCATTAAAGTGCTGAACTGCTCGTCTTGGCGTTAAACAAAATCTCTTAACTCCTTTTGTTGTCGTGCTAACTCCTCGTTCTACTTTACAAGTTTCTCATTAAGCTTCAGGAGTGAATCATTGTGCCGTATCAATGTTTCACTATGCTGTAGGAGTGTAGCTTCTCTATGTTCACCACCTCCAAATTCTCCAAGATCGGATGGAGAATTCCATCATCTAAATACTTCAGCATATCATCCATGTCTCCAACAAAATACTCGTTGCCAGGTATGTAATACAATTTGTATGTAGATGGTGTGTAGACATTCTGTAGACACCTACTTGTCTCACCAATACTCGACCTAGGCGAATTTTATAAAGTGCTGGGGCCTTGGCCAATTGGGTCATTAATAGTAGGTGGCGGCAGGATGATAGGTTGATTTGATGACTCCACAGGGTCTAAAGTCTTTTCCTTTTCAATTTCAATGGGCGATGGCGGTGAGGAGTTTTGGTGCATTGACTCCACAACGTTTGAAGACAAATTTTGTTCAACTGCAGGCGGAGGAGGTGGTGGTGTCGGCTCCCTCAAATTTTCTTCTTCAGTAGGTGGGAGAATAGACACTTCACTATGCTCAGGAGCCAACGGTGAGTCTTCCCTCAACTCAATGTTGAGATCTCCAATTTCAATGTGTGGAGGTGAGAAAGATCGATAATCAAGAGCTGGCGGGGAGAAGGGCTCATTTTGGATTTTCGGGGAAGGCGGAGAAGATAATGCTCTTTCTTCTTCAAGAGGAGTAGCCTTGGTTGGTGATGACTCCGTTCACCGCCACTTCAGGCGCCCCTTCCATAACACCCATATTGGCACACAGCTTGGTAACAATAGAGGGGAAGAAGAGTTGGCCCCTTGGCTTGGAGAAGATCCCTCGAATTTGGGTCATGATGATGCGATCGATGCCCATATGGATTCCCTGTATGGTGCAGAAGATTGTCATCACTCGATCTTTGGAGATTAAGGCATCATGCGTCGTGGGAGGAGGGACTTTTTGATGAACTAGAGCCAAAGGTGGGCTTCTAGAGTTAGGCAATTTGAGCCTAGTGTCCGAATGCCCTTTGGTGAGGTGTTCCACTTTGACTCGGGCTTTGTCAACAATTTTAAAGCTTCATCCATTTCTATTCGTGTTGGCGACTTGATAATTCTGTTCCATTTAGCATCTGAGTCGTTGGGCAAACTGAACATCCTATTCACCTCCCAAACATCAAAGAGCACGACCAGCTTCTTTATTTTGACATGGTCTTGTTCTCTGTCGAGTTTGCCGTCATAGAATGCACGCACCATAAAGGGCTGTATTATCTGGGTGCCTTCACAGAAACTGCACCATTCCAATGTGCCGATGGTCTCGGTGATGAAGACAGGCAGCTCAATATTTTCGGGGAAGAACCTCATTTCCAGTTAAAGATCACCAAATTGCTTTTTTCGTCCATTGCTCACCTCCTTCGGTGCCTCTTCCACCATCTTCTCCTTTCCCTTTTCATTTCTCCTCCTCTCAGGGCTTTTAGGTACTCGACTTCTTTCCCTAACTTCTTTTTTCTTTCTTTTCACCACCGACTTCTTGGTCGATGTGGGCTTCTCCTTATTTTTCTCCAGTAGCCTTTCTTTTCCCCGGCTACCTCCTTCGCCAACTTCTTCTTTTCACTTCTTATCTTCTTTGCATTCTTCTTGATGTGCTGAGCTTTTTCCAGGTTCTTCGCATCACTCTCTTCTAGCAGCTCCCTTTCAAATTCTCTACTATCGCTGCCAGTTGACATTCTTCTTTTTCACTTCTCTTTTTTCTTTTTTCTTCCATCATAGGCCTTAGTCTAGCCTTAATGAGGCATTGTTTGATTTCCTCCTCTCTTCAGAGTCGAATGAGTCAGCAGCACTAATTGTTGACCCTTTAAGGTCGTTCACTGCAGGGACAGACCCTCGCGGTGAACTCTTCTTCTTTTGAGACTGGTCGACCACCCCGTCTAACCATTTTTTCGCGTCTATTAACTCCAAGATGTCACCGAATACATTTCGCTCATCTCGTCTTACCGCCTTGCTGGCGCCTACTAGGTCACTTGAGTTTGGGGATAAGGGTCTCGCTGGACACTCCAACTCAAGATTGTTGGGGTGGACCAATTAGACATGCATTTTAACAATAAGGGATTATCTGAGACCATCCATAAATTCCAGACAAACATGCTCTAATTTGTGCTCTAATGAGATTCATGCACACTAGCATGCTTTCCTTGTTGAGGTTTATGTCATAAAACTCAGAGTTTGTAAATATTGAACATATTCTCAATAAAGTGGTTATCCAGATTTATTCAATAAAGATATTATTGAATATATGAATTGCTTATATCACTGTTTTAAATCCAATAAACTAAGAACCCTTGGCTATATTATGAATACTTAAACTTTATGTGTAGACATAAAAATGGATCAAGTTTAAGTAATAGCCAAAACGATCTATAGTATAGGGATAAGGCTGGGTACCTTATCCGTGGGGACAGTATGGATGTGACCCATTTTGTATTTGCTACAAACAATGTGATCCTAAATCGTTCATGTATAGACATGTGAGTGGGGGCATCCTATGCAATGCGTTTTGCATTAGACCAGACCATGAAATAATTATTTTTACTTTATAACATCATTTACTGTTAAAACTGATTATTTCAACCTGATGACCTAAGTAACTCGATCTTAATCCTGAGCTAACTACGAACTTCTGTTTTGCTGAGATTATCCTTTAATCTGCATGGGTGAGAGTAGTTCGGGTTCACCGACCAATATGCTCCCCATTTTAAGGATAAAACCAGACAGATAGTTAGGAACATAGTCCTGTAAGATGAAATTCACTCTTACCTTGTTTAAGGTTAGTAGAGAAGTTGTTCTCTTAAGTACTGTCTCCGGTTCTTGAACAAGAGGCCCCACCCTCTGATTAGCCTAAGAGGGACTAGGTTTGTTGGTTGGATCACAAACTGATTATTCATTAGAGAATCAGTGGGACATAAGGAACAAGATGTAATTACAGAGGTAAAACGATAATTTTGATCCAGCTGTAAATACGAACAACTTGTGAAGGATCGACTTACGTATTATGGCTATATCAAGTGAACATTAATATATCTACAGTGAGGAGAGTGCAACTACTAGGCTTTAGTGGAGTGACTCGATAGTTAATGAATTAATTAACTAGGTTAAAAAGTTTAGCTAGTTAATTTCAGATTGTTGGAGCTCATGATTCGGTAGGTTCATTAGGTCCCCTTGTTAGCTCATGGATTAAACCTTAGAACATTATATTCAGTGAATTTGAAATGTTCAAATTCAGTGTTGGAGCAAAATCTATACCGCTTATTCGTTTAATTATGAATTAGACGAAATTTGGAGTGTTTGTTTAAGCCATGCATTCAAAATTCATTAAATTTCCATATATATATATATATATATATATATATATATAAATGGTATAAATATATTTCTTTGGGACAAACAACTCCGCTAACAGCGCATAAAATTAGCATGTTAAGAGTTGAGTTGAGAATGACTCTTTACACCCCATAATCGAAGGTGAGAGTCCAAGATCAGCGAAAAATAAATAAACGGTACCACTGTCGACGCAACCAAAAAGGAACGCGTTAAGTGCCGAGTTGTGAAAGGGTATTTGCTCGATGTTGGCTGCTTCCATGCACCCCATCGTTGGTATGTCAAAAAGAAGGTAGATAGCCCAGATCAATGCAAGTCCATTAAAAAAAAAAAAAATAGAAACTATGAAAATGAACTCTATGACACATTACTAAAATGAGGACATCAGATTGGCGAAAATGAGTAAGGGTATTTTTGAGGATTAAGCTTGCCGCATCTAAAATATAGAAGTACTTTCAAAGGGTCAATTGAAAAAGAACTTGGTGTGGTTATCTGATTGTTGATATAGTCGAGGAATAGAAGGCATGTTGAGAGGGTGAGCTGTTACTTAAACTTGGGCGGTAGAAATTAAGAAATCTCCAAATGAATGTTTGAGGACAAACATTAACTCAAATTTGGGGGTGTGATAACTTGTAGAAATACAAGTTATTATAGTCACTATTTGAATTAATTAGAGTAACTTTAGGGCTAAACACATGATTTTGGCAGTTGAATTGTGTAAAATGTATTACCATGCGTTGGCACCATTTACAAAAGAATATACCTGAAAAATATGAGCTTTAATATTCCTAACGCAGGATTAAGTAGAAAAGAAGCAAAAATAATCCAAGTACCAGAGAGGAAGCTGCTGCGAGAACAAAAGAAGTGGAAACCCATGCGTCAAGACCATGCGTTGAGAAGAAAAAACAGATACAGACGCCTAAACAAAAGCTGTCATGTCAGTATGCAAAAGATTACATGTTATCAGATCATGGCAGAACCAATGAGCCGACAATGTGAAAAGTCTGAGCAACAGGGCATGGAATTTAATGCAAAGGTGTCAGGTCATCATGAGTTCACCTTTTCGACGCCTATAAATAGCCCAAAGCTTCTCCATTCAAAAGAAGAGGAGAGAAACGAGTTCAAAAGGCGAAAGCTCTGCACAAAATCTCCCTCACCATAACCAGCCTCCATTTCAAGCTCTTCTGAGAGAAGGATTCTAAGAATTTTCAGAGTCGTCTCCCAGTGAGTGAGAACTTTCACCCTATGAAATTTATGTATCAGATAGCAACCATCTCAAGCCTCCATGAAGCAAAACGTTGCCAGTGGCGGCTTGACGTCTTCCATTTTTGTTCTATCTCCATTTCCCTCCTTCTTACTTATGCTTTGTTAATGACATTCGAGAGAATGGTTTATTTTCTTAATATAAGTTTGATTGACGATTATCTTCCATTTATTTCCATATTAAATACTTTACACCATGTTGTTTGAATGTTAAATTAGTTAGATGTGAGAAGTTAATTTTTCTTAAGCAATATTAAGTATGTTACATTTTGATTAATGCATATCATTAGCTTGCATAGCTTTGTTTGACAAACAAATTTAGCAAGCATGACCGTCTAGCTTGAGAGAGTAGATCATTAATCTTTAGCATGTATCAAGACTAGATGAGGTTCAGAGATGTAGTTCATCTTTTGCCGATGCAAACTTACCATGCGTCTTAGAGATAAGATTAATGTGGAGTTGAAACATTAAGAAATGGATTCACAAACCCAAAGTTTGTAGGTATGTAAATATACTTAGATATGCTTAAGTAACAACTAGCTCCTGTGTTAACTCTATTTTTATCGCATGGTTCCACTGTCATTCTCAACGCATGCTATCTGACACTAAATGACATTTGACTAACCTTCTCCGCGTCCACCTCATTGTTAATTGTAGGAAATTTTATTCATTCTTTATATGTTTTAGATACATACAATTCTTGAAAATATTACATGTATAGTTCACCGCATAGTCATATATCTATTCTCAATGCCTAGTTATTACAAATCCCTGCGTTCGACCCTGGACTCACCAAGAAACCTATAGAAGCTTATACTTAGGCTTTTATAGGAAAACTTGCTTAATAATAATCATACTTAAGTAATTCTTGACGAAACTCTGTACTGAAATTATAAAATCTAACACTTTATGCACAACAAGCTATGACCTCAACAGGCGCCGTCTTTCAATGATGGTCAGTGCAGTGGCGCTATTCTACGACGCCGCGGTGCCATCTTTCTATATTTGAAAATTCTACATTTTTGGAAAGAATTATGGGCGGCCAACTCTATAAATTGGAGGGTTTTCAGTAGCCTTAAAGACACCAAGAGACAGCAGAAGAAGAGAATTGAGAGAAAATTCATTAGAGTCTAAAGAGTGAGTTAGCTGCAAGGAAGAGAGAAAAGAGTTCGAGAGAGAATCGTGGAGCCGTTCGAGTTCCAACGTGAAGACAAAAGACATCTTGACGGTTCCTCCTCAATCAAGAGCTTCTTTTTAGTAGATTTTTTCTTCTTTACACTCGTTCTTTGCTTATATTGTTGTGAACATGTTGCTTAAAGCTGTGAGTGGTTAAACTCTTTAGTTTTAGGGTATTGGTGAATTTTTTATGAAGTTATGTTGATATTGTAGACTATTCATGGTTTTGTTGTAATGATTATGCTTTTCTTTGTTATTGTGCTTAAATTCTTGTTGAATGGTCATGCTTGAATGTTAGGTTAGATGTATGGTTGAGAGATTGTACTTCTAACTAGATCTATAACAATGAATTGTTTTTAATCTATCATGAAAATAGTTATGTTAACAATGAAAATTGCTAAAGACTACTCTTAATGCCATGTAATTTGTATTGGTTTCAATAAATTAGTAATCAATTGAGTTGCATGAGAAAAGGTTGTTTTTTAGAGAAAATAACTTGGATTTATGTTTCTAGACTTAAGCATATGAATTGCAATGAAATCCATGAACTTAGAATATTGCATGATGAAGTCAACAAGGATTCTTTACCCTAGTACTCTCTTTGACTCTTGTGTTTCTTATTTACTTGCTTTCCTTTTTTAGTTTTATTTCCAAAATCACAACTCAAGATCAAATCCTCAAATAAAATTGATTCAATTCTAGAATAGCTAAGTAACTTAAACCTTCACAATTGGATCCTTAGTGGAACGATATTCTGAACTTAACCGTCTTACATTATAACTTGACCCGTACACTTGCGGTGAACACGAAAAGTGTGGATCAAGTTTTTGGCATCGTTGCCAGGGATCCAAAGAACGATCTTTATTGCTTAATATTCATTAGAATTGATAGATTTTAATTTGAGGTGTATAATATTTTGGTTCACAATTTTTTTGGTTTATGCCTCGTGATAATACTAACCTCCTCCCTCTTGATCCCGAGATTGATAGGATGTATAGAAGGAATCTAAGGGCTCTACACAGTCAAACCGAGGAGATGGCAGAGGAGATACTAAAGGAAATTTGGGATTACTTCCAATCGACATTACCGGCAAATCAACCCGGCATAATGAATGTGCCCATCAATGTCAACAACTTTGAGTTGAAACCAGGGTTGATTCAAATGGTTAGAGAGCTAGGCTTTAGAAAAAGAACCAATGAAGATCCTCACAAGCACTTATGGTCTTTCTTAGAGATATGCAGAACGGTAAAGATGAATGGTGTTTCTAACGATGCTATCAAATTAAGACTTTTTCCTTTTTCTTTACAGGATCAAGCAAAGGATTTGTTGGAAACCATATGATAGCACCTAAAATGTGCTATCTTCCGAAGCTTAACTAGAGATCGTAGTGATATTTAATGTGTCTATTATGTTATTTTGTAGGTTTCGAGCACTTAACAGGTAGAATGGGGTGTTAGCAACAAAACCGAGCTAAAACAAACCAAAAAGAAGTTTCACGACATCAACCGGGAAATAGAACTCCAAAATGAAAAAAATGCCCTTGAAGCCACGGCATAGCGACGCTTTTTCCCGAGATCCCCCACCTGCGAAATGCAGCAGATTAGCGTCAACGTCGCAGCGCTGCGACAGAGAAAAGATTGAAATATTTTTTTATTTCTAATGATTCTTCCACCACTAATCCAGTGTGTTTTAGCTCTGTGATTTTTCAGGATTGTGGTTAACACCCTAAGCTGGGGGTGTTGGATGGAGATTCGGCTTTCCCAAGTGGATATTGATGATGAAGCCGAGTATGATCGAGCATAACGACTTTAAAAAAATGCACTACTTGGAGGTAGCCAGGATTTATATTTCTGTTATTTTCCTTTTCTTATTTTTATTTTTATTGAGCTTAATGCTTCCTACCTTTCTTGATCTTTTAGGTTTTTTTCTTGCTTGAAGGGAGTTGGAAAGGAGATTACCTTTACCAGCCAGACGTCACCGCCATCCTTCGTGCCAAATTTCAGGGAAGTTTTCTGTTTCCCTTTTCATTTGTCCCTTGTTTTTCTTTTCTTTTCTCACATTGGGGACAACGTTAGATTTTAAGTTGGGGGTGGGGAATGTCAGTGTTCTGGCTGGAGTCCTTGAGCATTTGAGCTCGGACTAAATATTGTGTGCTTTCGTGCTTCCTTGCTCATCTGTGCTTGGTTCGTTATGATGACTTGTTGATGAGGCACTCTTTTTTATTCTCTTGCATGATGCAATGTTTGAAATGATTGATCATGATGTTTAGCCCTTTAATTTTTTTTTTTTTTATTTTTCATGCATGCTTAAGTTGTTTGTCTTCCTTTATTAGGTCCTGCATGCTTAGGATAGTATTACTTAGCTTGTATTTATGTTGTTACCTCGATAGGCTCCACTAATTTGATAGTTTCTTTTATGATGGGTTGTAAGGTAATACTGAGGAAGAAAAAAAAATTTATATGCCTACTGAAAATGAATGTTGTGCTTTAAAGAAATATCATGAAAAAAAAGAAGAGAATAAAAAGAAAAAAAAAGCATGAAAAAGAAAGAACCTAAAATGTGCAAGTTTTTTCCCGAGATATTTGTGCATGAGTCAACAAGACGCCATGGCGCTGATGCTAATTTGTTTGCGTGAAATTTTCAGAGCGCCACGGTGCCTGCTGCGCTTTGCCAGCGGGGGCTCTCGAGAAAAAGCGCCGCTGCGCTGTGGCTTCAAGGCATTTTGGTAATTTTAGAGTTCTATTTCCCGATTGACGCTGTGAAACTTTATTTTCGTCAGTTTTAGCTTAATTTTATTGCTAGCACCCCTTTCTACTTGTTATGTCATACCCCATCCCAGATACTCCTTATACCTAGGAGTGAGTGTGAAACCGCACTCTCTATATTCCATATTAAAAACTAAATGCCAGTTTAATCTCAAATAGTAACATCATTGCCATTAAGACATTTGATAACATACAATCTTTCGTCAAGTATTCTTTATATATATATGTAATACAAAATGATTTTCCCAGCACTCATAAGGAACATGTACACTACAAAATATGAACATAAACTAAATATTTACAACTATCCCAGAGGTCTGCTTCAAGGTAGACCCAGACGAGAAACTTCTGTAGGCTAGGCGTCCCGGATATGCTCGCTACCTGAAACGACAATCAAACAAACAAATTGAGTGAGCCTAAAGCTCAGTGAGTGACTAAATTCATTCAACTATTACTAACAATCATGAGCTAGTATAACCATTAATAACTACTACAAATTGCATATCAGAAAGTTTCTAAACTTCTTATGCTATAAATCACACCCTTATCAACATCCTTACTGTTCCATGGCGAACATCTAACCCTTACTGTGACAAAGCACAACTTATCTTATTCACATTCCAGTACAAATTCTCATTTCTAATCACATATAAACGTCTAATCAGTATGTTTCACGGGTTTACGAACTATCGAGTGCCTTCACATTCTGTCCCTCAGCACTGAGTTCAACTATGTTAACATTACCATGTGCCTTCACACGAAGTCCCTCAGCACTGGTAACCAGTCAAATTTTCACTCAAGTGCCTTCACTCTGGGTCCCTCAGCACGAGCTAATATATGATGGATTTCTACATGCTTTCACTCAAAGTCTCTCAGCATTGAAATCCATTTCATCCAACTATTCAAGTGCTTTCACACGTGGTCCCTCAACACTGAATTTCATATTCATATTCACTTAGGCCTTCACCATAAGGTCCCTCAGCCATGATTACATATAGACAATAAATTTAGTTTCCTTAAAAACTTACTGGCATAACATAATCACTTCAAATACTACACAGTACCATAATTCCTTACTCATTTACAGCCAAATAATTATACTAAAAGTAACCACAAGATATAGTAGAAAGTCACTCACAACTTGTCTCGGCTCTAAGTGGATTATATGCCTCCCCGAGCTCTTCCTGGCCTGAAAATACACATTTTTCACGTTCAGTTTTCCTTAATTTTCCTTTTTCCTTAACACTCATTAATAACATTACTTCACAAACAGACTAAAGACTACCAATGAAACTTCATTACATAATACAGCACTAGCGATACCAGGTTGAACGTAACTAGCGAGACTACCTGAGGAGCGACACCCAGCGAGACTTCAGTGAGAATTGTGAGAAGCAAAACCCCTCTTGCCTTACAACGACACTTGTTTCGCTGCCCTATCTCTCGCTCTCTCAGCGATACTTCCGCTATAACAGAACAGTTTTCTTCTTCCTTTCTTCTTCCTTCTTCAACCTGCTAAATATCACATTCTGGGCAATTTCAGAACTTACTTCCTTCTACAAACTTATAAAGGTATAAGTCCTTCATCTTACCTCAAAATTTCATAGAGAATATCCTCTCCGTTTAGGACATATCCTTCAACAACTCCGAATTGCTCCTAATCATCTAGCAATTCAGCTCCGATCTCTTCTATCTGAAGTTTGACACACATTTACACAAGTTCAGCTCAAGTACCCTTCATGAAACTTGCTAAAAAATCGAGTTAACCTTACTAACCTCAGAATTTCGGCCCTAACCACCGTTTCCTCAGTTCGTTCTTCCCCCAAAACTGAACGTTACTCTGATTGAGTAACACCAGTTGAGTTCTCTGCTCCAGCTCAAATTTCCTCCATGGAAACGACGAGAATTCCACTCCAAATGACCATGAACATCTTCTTCTACCTCCCTTTGTTGTTTAACTTAGAAATGGACTCAACTCGAGCTCTGAAATGTGATCAAAACAATTGAATTCTCGGTCCACCTATATATATACCACCGACTTAATCACCATTTCGTTTCTATACAATAATCTATTCAACGCATACCTTCTATGTTTGGCTTCAGCAACGCACAGCCTTTGTTTTGTGTATTACTTTTCAAGACTCCCTCACCAGATGGTTAACAAACGGATTGTTCTTTCGGCCAACCTTCTTTGCACCAACGCATACCCACTTTCAACGCATGGTAGCGTTCACCGCATAGTGGTCTTCACCCAAATTGGCTCTCAACGCCTCATGGCCTTCAACTTTCAACGCCTTGTTGCCTTCAACGTGTTTATCGCAAAATAATCTTCAATGCAGGGTGGCTCTCCATGCTTCGTGACCTCAACGCCTCACAGTCTTCCCTTACCTCTGCGTCCACGCCAAAACTGCTTCCATCAAGGCATGTTGCCACCAACGCATAGCTGATACTTCACCATTTTTCTGCCCCAGTCACAATCCAGCCAACCATTCCTACCAAAAACGCCCATCTCCTGGTCTCTGCTTATCTTGCTTTATCACAAGATCAAGTACGGGGCTTACATGTTAAGTGCTTGAAATCTACAAAATAACATAATAAACTCATTAAATAGAATTACAATCCCGAGTTAAGCTGAGGAAGATAACACATTTTAGGTGCTATCAATTACCTATCCGGCCACGACAGGTAATTTTGAACTTAAGTCGGGCTTAATTCACTTACTCCCTTCCCTTTCTAGATGTACAGGTGAGGACCCCCACAAGCATTTAAATGAGTTTATCATTGTGTGCGAGGGAATGAGACCACATGGTGTGACTGAGGAGCAAATCAACCTCAGAGACTTCCCTTTCTCCTTGAAGGACGATGCCAAGGATTGGCTTTACTTTCTTCCTCTTGGTTCTGTGACCACTTGGAAGGAGATGCAGAGTCAATTCTTGTAGAAGTTCTTCCTTGCATCATGTATTGCACGCATAAGGAAGGAAATTTATGGGATCTCTCAGATTGTGGGCGAAACACTGTTCGTATACTGGGAGCGGTTCAAATGCCTGTGTGCTAGCTTTCCCAACCACCAGATTTCTGATGCGTTGTTGATCCAATACTTCTATGAAGGGCTCCTCCCTAGTGATCGAAGTACCATCGACGCAACCAGTGGTGGCGCCTTGGTTGACAAGACTTCCACAGAGGCTAGGGCACTCATTTCCACCATGGCGGAGAATGTACAGTAGTTCGGGACGCGAGCTCCCAGTAGTACCACGTCCTCATGAGAAGTAAGTGAAATTATAGCTGAACTTTCTGAACTTTCTTCTTTGGTGAAGCAGGTTTTTGCTACCAAGCAGCAACCCCAAGAGCCAGCTAAGGTCTTTATGTTGGCAATCAGCAAGGTGGGCGGATGTATAACTACAACCGCTGGGGTGGTCAGGCAAACCAGGGCCATGAAAATTTGGGGATGCCTTTGGAGGACATGGTAAAGCAGCTGGCAGATTCCAATGCTCAGATCCAGCGCACACAAGAGCAGTTTATCCAGACCACCACCTCCCATATTCAGAGCATGACCAACCCGATCTCCCAACTAGCTGATGCTGTGAGTAGGCTGGACACTCAGCCGGGGAATGTGAGTGCCATCTCTATGAGCTGCGCGATGGACCACCCTTGCCTGAGGAGCCTGTAAGCGAACCAGTGGAGATAGCGAGCTCACCAAGGAAACATGGGATAAGATTTGACCCACCTTTCAATTTTTTCACTTATGTTCCCTGTGCTCCCTTCCCTTGCAGATTGACTGTTGCTCAGGGAGGATCACGCAAAGAAGAAGTGAGATCTGCTCTATCTCCCAAAATTTAGAAGACTTCTGCAAGAGCAAAATGGTGTGGACTGAAATCCGCCGAGAGGAAAAGAAGGAAGAAAATAAACAAGAAGATGAAGTCCGCCAAGAGGTAATTCTTCCAGGTAATTTCCCTGTTAAACAGAAGGACCCAGGTACGTTTTCTATTCCTTGTCAGATAGGAAATAGAAAATTTTAGCATGTTATGTTAGACTTAGGGTCTGCTATTAATATCATGCATGCTCCTGTTTATGCTGACTTTCAATCTCATATCTTGCACCTGGCTGATATTGTAGTGCAATTAACTGATCATTCTCTTGTTAGGCCAATTGGTATAGTTAAAAATATGCTAGTTAGAGTCAATGGCCTATGCTTTCCTACTGATTTTTATGTGATCAATATGGATGTAATTCTTCTACTTCTTTTTTGTCTGTGCTCTTAGGGAGAGCCTTTCTAAAGACCGTGAAGGCGGTGATTGATGTGGATGAAGGGTCCCTTTCTCTAAGGCACAGAGAAAAAATTTAAAAATTCTTTATTTCTAATGATTCTTCCACCACTAATCCTGTGTGTTTTAGCTCTGTGATTTTTCAGGATTGTGGTAAACACCCTAAGCTGGGGTGTTGGATGGAGACTCGACTTTCCCACGTGGATACGGATGATGAAGCCGAGTAAGGTCGAGCATAACGACCTTAAAAAATTGTGCTACCTGGAGGCAGCTAGGATTTATATTTCTGTTATTTTCCTTTTCTTATTTTTATTTTTATTGAGCTTAATGCTTCCTACCTTTCTTGATCTTTTAGGGTTTTTTTTCTTGCTTGAAGTGAGTTGGAAAGGAGATTACCTTTACCAGCCAGACGTCACCGCCATCCTTCGTGCCAACTTTCAAGGAAGTTTTCTGTTTCCCTTTTCATTTGTCCCTTGTTTTTCTTTTCTTTTCTCACATTGGAGACAATGTTAGATTTTAAGTTGGGGTGGGGAATGTCAGTGTTCTGGCTGGAGTCCTTGAGCATTTGAGCTCGAACTAAATATTGTGTGCTTTCTTGCTTGCTTGCTCATATGTACGTGGTTCGTTATGATGACTGGTTGATGAGGCACTCTTTTTGATTCTCTTGCATGATGCAATGTTTGAAATGATTGATCATGATTTTTAGCCCTTTTTAAAAAAAATTATGATTTTGCATGCACGCTTAAATTCTTTTCCTGCCTATATTAGGCCTTGCATGCTTAGAATCGTATTACTTAGCTTGTATTTTTGTTGTTACCTCGATAGGCCCCACTGATTTGATAGTTTCTTTTATGAGGGGTTGTAATGATATACTATGGAAGAAAAAATATATATTTATATGGCTGCTGAAAAAGAATGTTGTGCTTTAAAGAAATAGCATGAAAAAAAAAAAAAAAGAAGAGGAGAAAAAGAAAAAAGAAAGCATGAAAAAGAAAGAAAGAGAAAAAGAAAAGGAAACTTGTAATGATATGCATGACTAGAGGTAGAAAGAGCTGCCTTTGTTGTGATTAGTTAGGACACTAGCGAGAAAAGAGTGAGTATAGTTCCCTGCGGTAAATGTGTGAAAGCTAATGCCCATAGGTAAAAGAAATGCAAGTTTAGGGCCCTAGAGTTTGAATTCAAGCACCTCAATTGAAATATTACCGCTTTGATTTTTTTGGATGCATAAGCCACACATTGAGGGAAAAAAAATTTAGAGCAATTTAATGCCATTTCGAGGTGCTAGAAACTTAATTAGAAGGGCTTTGAACTCACCCTTGCATGAACTGGTCTAGAATTAGTTTTAATATGTGCTTTATATCGATTATGTACCGATCTCGTTGTGAATGTGAGTTGAATCTTAGTGGACTGTTAAGACTTGAGTAACAAACCTTGCATGATTTAGTGAGCATAATTTTGTTTGACTGTGTGCATTATTCTACCTTGCTCGAGGACGATCAAGAATTAAGTTGGGGGTGTTGGATAACACCTAAAATGGGCTATCTTCCTTAGCTTAACTCGAGATCGTAGTGTTATTTAATGTGTCTATTATGTTATTTTGTAGGTTTCGAGCACTTAACAAGTAGAACGGGGTGTTAACAACAAAACCAAGCTAAAATGAATCAAAAAAGAGTTCCACGGCATCGACTGAGAAATAGAACTCCAAAATGACCAAAATGCCCTTTAAGCCATGACACAGTGGTGCTTTTTCCCGAGAGCCTTGCTAGCGAAACGCACTAGGCATCGCGACACTGCAACATATTCTATATAAAGAAATTTTCGATTCAAGGTTAAAACATACCCCGACCAGCCGACTTTTGGCTCTATTCTCTCCTCTTTTCTTCTTTTCATACCTAGGAACTTGAACCCCCGATTATTTGCTAAGGTAACGTTTTTCTAGCTTGGGTATTAGGAATTTTCCTTGTAATTGATGTTCTTTTGAGGTTTTGAACTTAATTCAAGTGTATGCATTATTTAATTCGGAGTTTTTAAGAATTACGATCAATTTGTAACGTTGGTGTTCATTTTGATTATTGCTTTGATTGTATTACAATTCGTGACAATTTGTTGTATGTCAATCATAGGAAGCAAATAGGTTAGGTTAGCTTGCAAATTTAGATGGTGATGCGCATTGTTATGATCAACCTAGGATTAAATCGATAGGACATTCAATCTAGGTCTTTTCAGTTGCATGTTCCGCCTAATTTTCCTTTGAACTTAATGTGGTTAGGTTTAGTCAAAGTTTGCATGCTTTTCATCAATTTGCTTTAAATCTAACTTGTCAACTAGTACAATTCAATTCTTGCTTTTCCAATTGAATTGATTAGGTGCTAGCTTCATTGGATTTAGTAACGACGAACCAATGATAAGAACATCGAACAAAGGAAATCCCGTGTAACCTAAGCTACAGCTTTCTCCAATTGAATTTTACTTTTTTTACCTCCACATTTTATTTTTATGAAATTTAGTTTTTTTTCTTGCAATCAACCGTTTTCTCAAAACCCTCTTTTGGTTACCTTGAATTGAAAACTTTCAATTGTGAAATTCAAGGACTCCTTGTGTTCAACCCGACTTACCGCTACTACTGAGGGTAAAGTTAGGAAAATTTATTTGGCACGAATTGGGTGACGAATTCCTATGTCACCATACCTTCGGATAGTATCACTACGTGGAAAATTTTGGCTTAAGCTTTCTTGAACAAGTATTTTCCACCGCCTAAATCTCAAAGACTAAGAATGAAGATTGGAACATTCTGCCAACTGAAGGATGAACAACTATATGAGGCTTGAGAAAGGTATAAGGATCTCTTGAGAAGGTACCCTCAACATGGCTACCCAGATTGGTTGCAAATTCAACTTCTCTACAATGGATTGTCAAGGTCAACCAAATCCATTCTAGATGCTACCGCCGGAGGTTCAATTTTCTCCAAGAATACTCAAGAGGTCCATACCATACTAGAAGACTTGGCCACTACATCGTACAATTGGCCATGTGAAGGGTCTTCTCCAATCATCCCAAAAGCTGCCATATTGTATGATGTGGATAAGGTAAAATCTCTTAAAGCTCAAATGGCGTCCCTTACTAATGCTCTTTCTAAATTGACTACAGGGGGCCAAGCTCAAGTAAGTTCACCATCCATAGCATCCCTTGTCGCCTTGGCATCAGAGATGTCTACTCAAAAGGAGTTAGAACAAGGAGACAATGAGACGGCCAATTATGTTGATAAAGGACACTATAGTGGCCACCAACAACAACAACTTCCAACTCATTACCATCCTAACTTGAGGAACCATGAAAACTTTTCTTATGCTAACAATAGAAATGTTTTGCAAGGTCCTCCCGGTTTTCCAATGTAGGTCTATCACACACATAAAAGAAGTCCAACTTAGAAGACTTTTGTGCCTAATACCTTGCTCTATCCTCAACGTTTTAAAAAGAAAGAAATAGACTCCAAATTTGGTAAATTTTTAGAACTATTTACAAAGCTTCACATTAACATCCCATTTTTTGAGGCTTTGGAGCAAATTCCCAACTATGCTAAAATTATGAAAGATGTCTTGTCTAAAAAGAAGTTTGGGCAATATGAGATGATTAGCATGAGTGAAGAATGCAGTGTTGTGCTGCAAAAGAAGCTACCACAAAAACTGAAAGATCCAGGGAGTTTCACCATACCTTGCACAATTGGTTCTTTAAATGTTACTAGAGCTCTTTGTGATCTTGGTGCTTATATTAATTTAATGTCTTTATCTGTTTATAGGAAGCTTGACATTGGAGAAGTGTAACCTACCACTATCACATTGCAACTAGCTGATATATCCTTGGCTTATCCTAGAGGTATTATTGAAGATGTATTAGTTAAAGTTGACAAATACATCTTCCCTGCAGATTTTGTAGTTTTGGACATGGAGGAGGACTCTGAGATTCCTATCATTCTTGGGTGCCCATTCCTAGCAACTGGGAAAGCTATCATAGATGTCCAACAAGGGAAGTTAACTCTAAGGGCAAATGATGAGAATGTTGTCTCTAATATTTATAAGTCTTTGAGTCATCAGAATGAGGGTAGTACTTGTCATGCTATAGACATAATTGATCATACTATTTCTGAGCATGTAGAGGTTATGTTGGCTAATGATCATTTAGAACAAAGCATAATGGATGTTGATAATATGAATACTATTTTGATGAAATTGCTTTGTATGTTAGGTGGTTAGATAACATGCACTAAAATGTATAAACCAATGCTCCTAGCTCCTTTGCATGCTATTAATGTTAAGAAACCTATTCTTGAATTAAAGGTATTGCCTCCTCACTTTTCTTGTTATCATATCTTCTGATCTTAATTCTGTGGAAGAAGAAAAATTGTTGAGAGTGTTAAGAGATCAGAAGTCCGCCATTGGTTGGTCTATTGAGGATCTTAAAGATATTAGTCCGTCGATTTGTATGCACAAAATCTTGATGGAAGATACCTTTAACCCATCAGTGGAGCACCATATGAGACTCAACCCCACAATGAAAGAGGTAGTTAAGAAAAAAGTGCTCAAGCTTTTGAATGCAGGAATCATTTATGCCATATCTGACAGTTCATGGGTAAGTCCTGTTCAAGTAGTACCTAAGAAAGGTGGTATGACTATGGTTAAGAATGAAAAAGATGAGATGATAGCCACTAGAACTGTGATAGAATGGCGGGTATGCATTGATTATAGGAAGTTGAATAAGGCCACTAGAAAAGATCATTTTCCTCTTCCTTTTGTAGATCAAATGCTTGATAGACTTGCAAGTTATTCTCATTATTTCTTCCTTGATGGATATTCAAGTTATAATCAAATTGTCATTGCTCTTGAGGATCAAGAAAAGACCACATTTACATGTCCCTATGGGGCATTTGCTTTTAGGAGAATGCCATTTGGTTTGTGCAATGCCCTGCTACTTTTCAATGTAGTATGATGTCTATTTTTCAGGGGCTCATTGAAGACATAATGGAAGTTTTCATGGATGATTTTTTTGTATTTGGGTCTTCATTTGATTCTTATCTTGCTAATCTTACTCATGTTTGGCAGAGGTGCCAAGATGCTAACCTTGTGTTGAATTGGAAGAACTACCACTTCATGGTTAAGGAGCGCATCGTTCTGGGGAACAAAGTCTTACAAAGAGGATTGGAGGTGGATAGGGCTAAAATCACCGTCACTGAACAATTGCCACCTCCCAATAATGTGAAAGGAGTCAGAAGTACCTCTTAAAATCTCCTCTATTCTTGA
Organism: Citrullus mucosospermus; assembly: GCA_030954485.1. Classification (NCBI taxonomy): domain Eukaryota; kingdom Viridiplantae; phylum Streptophyta; class Magnoliopsida; order Cucurbitales; family Cucurbitaceae; genus Citrullus; species Citrullus mucosospermus. The sequence goes on along the minus strand of CM062061.1, from coordinate 7,558,741 downwards.
GCACGTAGCAACTTTAATTTAGAATCTTTAAATGAAAAAAAAGGATTAATTTGGGTGTACTTAGTTGTCACTCCAAAATGCCCCACCGATTAGAGAGTAGAAATGCATGATGGTTTGTAATCTTAGACTAAGCAAAAAGAAAAGAGTATCCATGCCTTTGAGGAAAAAAAAAAAAAAAAAAGAGAAGTGTACACAAAATATATGAGCTTTATATGTCAATATTTTTTTAATGTTAAACTTGTAATGAGTGTGCATGGATGAGATAAAAAGAGTTGCCTTTGCTGTGATCAGTAAGGACGCTTGGGAATTGACTAGGTACGAGTCCCTACAGTGAATGTATGAAAGCTAATGCCCCTAGGTAAAAGAATGCAAGTTTAAGGCCCATGAAAAATATGATTGAATGGCACCTTAGTGGACATATTACTCACTTGAAATGTGTGGACACTTGAAGATTGGTGCATGAGCTAGAGTAGGGGAAAAACTAAGGAAGCTCTCTTAAGTCCCAATTTGAGTTTTAGCATTTCAAATTGAATGAGGCTTGCACACATACACATGGGAGATAGCAAGATTTGGCCTTGAATGATTATATCAATATAGATATGCTTGCATGTTTCAACTTAGGCTCTTAAATGCTATTCTCTGGGACATGAGTCGATTGCACACTTCTTCATCTAAGCTCCCTTTATTTGATTCTATTCTTTGTTTGGGGCTAGTAAATCTCTAAGTTTGGGGTTGTGAAAAGCACTTGAAAAGTGTTTTCTATTCTCTCAAATTAAGGAAGTTTATATTAGATTTCACTTGTTTGTTAGTGGTTTTCAGGTCAAAATAAAGAAAACTAGAAGTGAAAGTCAAGAGATCAAAACTGAGCCAAAATCCAGCGAAAAAGAGAAGAAAAGTTCAAAACTACCAAAAATAGGGCGGGGTTTTTTCCCAAGAGCAGCCTCTGACTTCAGTGCAGCAACTCCGATGCGGCGCTGCGGCATAGCCGAGCATAGGAAATTATGACACACAGCGCGGTGGTGCCATCCAGCAGCGTGACAGCGCCATCTTTCAATGATGGTTAGCAAAGTGACGTTATTCTACGACGTCAAATCTTTCCATATCTGAAAATTCTACATTTTTTGAAAGAATTTTGGGCGACCAATTCTATAAATTGGAGAGTTTTCAACAATCCTAAACACACCAAGAGACACAAGAAGAAGAGAATTGAGAGAAAATTCATTAAAGAGTCCAAAGAGTGAGTTAGCTGCAAGGAAGAGAGAAAAGAGTTCGAGAGAGAGTTGTGGTGCCATTTGAGTTTCGACGTGAAGACCAAGGACATCTTGACGGTTCCTCCTCAATCAAGAGCTTCTTTTTAGTAGAGTTTCCCTTTCTTTACACTCTTTCTTCGCTTATATTGTTGTGAACATGTTGCCTAAAGCTATGAGTGGCCAAACTCTTTAGTTTTAGGGTATTGATGAATTGTTTATGAAGTTATGTTGATATTGTAGACTATTAATGGTTTTGTTGTAATGATTATGTTTTTCTTTGTTATTTTGCATAAATTCTTGTTGAATGGCCCTGCTTGAATGTTAGGTTAGATGTACGGTTGAGAGATTGTATGTCTAACTAGATCTACAATAATGAATTGTTGTTAATCTATCATGAAAATAGTTAGGTGAACAATGAAAGTTGCTAAAGACTACTCTTAATGCCATGTAATTTTTATTGGTTTCAAGAAATTAGTAATCAATTGAGTTGCATGAGAAAATGTTGTTTTTGAGAGAAAATAACTTGGATTTATGTTTCTAGACTTAAGCATATGAATTGCAATGAAATCCATGAACCTTAGAATATTGCATGATGAAGTAAACAAGCATTCTTTACCCTAGAACTCTATTTGACACTTGTGTTTCTTATTTACTTGCTTTTCTTTTTTAGTTTTATTTCCAAAATCACAACTCAAGATCAAATCCTCAAATAAAATTGATTCAATTCTAGAATAGCTAAGTAACTTAAACCTTCACAATTGGATACTCAGTGGAACGATATTTGGAATTTAACCGTCTTATATTATAACTTAACCCATACAATTGCGGTAAACACGAAAAGTGCGCATCAACGATCCTGGGAGTTTCTCTATTCCTTGTCATTTAGGCAATAATTTGGTTACTAAACCACTTTGTGATCTAGGAGCTTTTATTAACTTAATGCCTTTATCCATGTTTAGAAAGCTTAATGGTGGAGAGGTGCAACCAACTACCATATCCTTACGTTTGGCTGATTGATCATTTGTTCATCCCTACGGCATCTTGGACGACGTGTTGGTCAAGGTGGGCAAGTTTATCTTCTTGGCAGGTTTCGTGATATTAAACATGGAAGAAGACGCCGAAGTCCCCGTAATTCTTGGAAGACCTTTCTTGGCCACCGGAAGGGCCATCATCGATGTGCAAGATGGAAAGTTCACATTCTGCCTTAACGATGAGGAGGTAACATTCGACATCTATAAAGCCTTTAAGCATCCGGATGTAAAAAAGTATGAGCATCATGAGCCAAGCACAAAGGTAACATTGCACCCCTCTTGTAATAAGAGCTCTATGCATGATGATCCTCCTTTGAGTAATAAGACCAATGGCATGCTTGATGTTAAATTAGAAAATCCTATGAAGCATGTTTCTAGTTGTGATAATGCTCCTAGTTCTTCTTGCATGCCTCCAAAACCTAAAATGAATTATGAACAAATCATGGCGAAGCATGTTAAAAATGAAGTGGTGAGTTCGGTAAAATTTCATAATGATGACTCCTTAATGATACTTGATTACATTACAAAATATGATGTTCAACTTGACAATGAATTGCTAACCAACCCATTGAATGTTAATGAATATGTTTGTGAGTGTCAATGTGGGCGAAAACTAAAAGTTTTAGGTAATTCAAAGCATGGGATGAAGAAATCACCTTGGGATCCGCCATGATTTGTGAGCCCTGTCTAGCTAGAAGACGTTAAACAAAGCACTTGTTGGGAGGCAACCCAATTTTATTGCTTTCTTTAGTTTGATTTTTTTTCTTTATTTTCAATAATCTTAGAGTCATTCATATGCTTTTTTAATTTTCAGGATCTTGGTTCATCACAAAAAGTACTTCTTTCACACAGCCTGTTTGGTGGGTTCCCGCTAATTCCCAGCTTGCTCTTTCTTGTTTAATGCTTTTATGCATTGGGAACAATGCATGATTCTATGTTTGGGGTGGGAGGTGTCACTCATACTTTTGTGTGTTTTTTTATCTTGCTATGCATGTTTGTGAGGTTTTAATGATCATATGCATGTTAATGAAATTTTGAAAAAATTTTGAAAATATTGAGCCTTCAAAGTTAATGGGAATGGCTTTTTTTTTTTTTTTTTTTTAAAAAAATGGTTGTGTGCTTTGATGTTGATTGCCCATGATGAGAGTTGAATTTGCATGATACATGACTTATTGTGGAAATAGGATAGCACTACCTTGAGTTAAATTCATTTAAGACCCTTTAAATCTCCCATATTCTTGAGCACGTAGCCACTTTAATTTAGAATCTTTAACTAAAAAAGAATTAAGTTGGGTGTATTTGGTTGTCACTCTAAAAGGCCCCACCGATTAGAGAGTAGAAATGCATAATAGTTTGTAATTTTAGACTCTAGGAAAAGAAAAGAGTATATATGCCTTTGAGAAAAAAAAAAAAAGAAAAAAAGAAGTGTACACAAAAATATATATGAGTTTTACATGTCTATCTTTTTAAATGTTAAACTTGTAATAAGTATGCATGGATGGAGGTAAAAAGAACTGTCTTTGCTGTGATCAGCAAGGATGCCTTGGAATTGACTAGGTACGAGTCCCTACAGTGAATGTGTGAAACCTAGTGCCCCTAGGTAAAAGAATGCAAGTTTAGAGCCCATGAAAAATATGATTGAATGACACCTTAGTGGACATATTACTCACTTGAAATGTGTGGATACTTGAAAATTGGTGCATGGGCTAGAGTAGGGGAAAACTAAGGAAGCTCCCTTAAGTCTCAATTTGAGTTTTAGCATTTTGAATTAAATGAGGCTTGCACACACACACATGGGAGATAGCAAGATATGGCCTTGAATGATTATACCAATATAGATATGCTTGCATTTTTCTACTTAAGCTCTTAAATGCAATTCTCTAAGACATGAGTCAATAGCACACTTCGTCATTTAAACTCCCTCTATTTGATTTTACTCTTTGCTCGGGACTAGCAAATCTCTAAGTTTAGGGTGGTGAAAAGCGCTTGAAAATTTCATAAAATAGTTTTCTCTCAATCACTTCTACAACCAATTCTCTCCTCATAACTCAAACTTGGACAAACACTTTTCTCCCCAAGATGTGTTCAACGCCTAGACTTCCTTAATTCCTAAAAAGTTCATCCTACTAACACTTCTACTCCACAAGCCTAGAAGTTCATCCTACTAACACTTCTCAAAATTTCTAATTCCATAAACTTGCATCAATTCCACATATAGAAATTCCTCCGAATTCTCCCTAATTCCACAAGACTCATTTCAACTCTTTCAAGGGAGTTAATTTAGGGTTTTAGGTATCCTATTAAGTCTCAAATTAGAGCATTCTTTTGCTTTATATTATTATATGATTGCACGATGAACTAAGCATGTCCATGCATCATATATAAATATAAATCTTTATATAATGAAAATGGGAATGCATGGAGCATGACATTAATTAGTAAATATAAGAGTTATATTTAAATAGTGTCATTAGAATGCATATTATTGCTTTTAATAAATCATCAATTTGTAAATTTTATATGATTAATGTATTAGATTAAAACTTATAATAAAGAGTTGCATTCAAATATAAGATTCTAATTAATTTAAATAGTTTAAATTTTTCACAATTAGACTTTATGTTAAAATATATTTCTAATTATATTGAAAACAGGTTAATCTTTTGTTTTATTTTAATAGAATTAAAATGAGATAATAAAAAAATAATTTATAAAATATTTGACTATAAGAGACTTCTGCTTAAGGAAGGTTCTGTCTAGGATGGGGTACTTAAGCTGACCATATGGGAACACCGTTACTTGGGAACCGACCTGGGAGGTTAACTAGTTAAATGTTTTATATGCATGCAATAAATGATTAAAGTTTATTAAAGTGTTCAATAAATAATAATCATATATTGTTAAACTATCCAATATTAATATTATATTGGATAAATTAACAATGACTTAGATAAATTAATTAGCCGGATTTACCTAAGTATAAACCTTAGGTTCTAAAATACTTGGTGGGAGGAAAATGATGTATACACGATATGTCCTTTTTCCTATCACGCTCTCTGTTAAAGTTCACATTGTGAGACTCATGCTCGGTCTTGTGGCACCCTGGAAGTGTCCTCCCTTCAAAAGGTGTTTGCATGGGTTAATAGAAATGTGAATGGAGAAAGTATTTATAGTAAGTGGGAGAAAGATGTGTGTCTTGTCACACGCCCTCCCAAGTACCCTAACCTGAGAGAAAGTGTGAGGACAGCGGACACCAACCCTCTTACGACATCCCCTGTCTAATCTTATACCTTGACCTTTACCTAATAAGCAATTATAAGCAAGGATTGAACAACATACTTTAACTAGGGTTAAGCTAACTTACAGACATCAATTTACACTCAAAACTACAGATTTACATAGGTTCATCCCATCGCCCTTAACCCTCTATATGTACAACATAAGTTTAGGTTCAACTATTTACAAATGCTGGTAGTGGTAGGTCCAGACGAGTTGCAGTGTACGCTAAGCACCCCGAACTCGCTCGCTACCTGGAAAACAGAAACATAAAGAAAGTATGAGCTAGGATGCCCAATGAGTGACATAACTAGTAAAAGCCTTCCTAAAAAACTCAGAAGTTAATTAAACAAAAGTTATTATATGATAATGCACGAATAACAACAATTCAAAGTTATATCATATATGTTCATCACAGAAAAAGATTCACGGGAATTCAGTTTATTTCAAAACATTTTCCTTAATTGAGGCGGAGCAGAGCTCAACACTACTCAACGTCGAAAACATCCTTAGTTGGGGCGGAATAGTCTCAACACACACAACGTCGAAAATCCTTAGCTGTGTGGAGTAATCTAAACACAACATCATCTATCATACCTCTATGTGCACATAGATATCATATCCTGGGTTACCCGAATACCTTCTCCGAGTCCTTCAGTACCAGGTCTCATATATGAGATTTAGGCCACCCACATGCCTCCTCTGAGTCTTTCAGCATTGGGAACCATTTCTATATCCTGACTACCCACATGCCTTCCCCATGTCCTTCAGCATTGGGAGTCGTTTCAAAACATTATTAAAAAACAATATGCTTTGAAAATAGCATAATAATAGTTCACGAGTTTATAACATTTCCAAATCTCCCTTGTGGCCATGGCAAGTCAACAAGAGCCTAGTGAGTTAGAAGTGGCCACTTATGTGGATAGAGGACAATACCGAGGTCAACAACAACTCACGACTCACTATCATCCCAATTTGAGGAATCACGAGAACTTCTCATATGCCAACAACAAGAATGTGTTGCAAGCACCTCAAGGATTCAATGGAGCAGGGAATGCAAAGACATCTTCACTAGAGGACATAATGCTTGACTTTGTCAAAGAGTCAAGATCAAGGACAACCACATTGGAGAATTCGATCCAAGCTATTTCAAGCACCGTTCAAAGCCAAGGTAAGGCACTTCATGTCACACCCCCTCCCAGATTCCCTCTTACTCTAGGAGTGAGTGTGAACCAGCATACACCTGTTCCCTACTGTAGCTATAACATTAATCAACTACAAATCATTTACACTTAACTATATGCCATATAACCTCACAAGATAACATAACTTATCAAGATAAGTGTTGTTTTTTATATACACAACAAAAAAAAAAAATCCCACTACATCCCAAGGAACATGTATGACAAATAAACATGTACGTAAACTGTGTATTTACAACTATCCCAGAGGACTGATCCAAAGTAGGCCCAGACGAGAATTTTCAATAAGCTAGGCGTCCTCGGACACGCTCGCTACCTGAAACAAGCAAATAAACAAAGAAAAACGCGTGAGCCTAAAGCCCAGTGAGTGACGAAATTTATCTAATTATTATTAAACTACTTGAATTAACATGAAACATCAAAACCACCACATATCTATATAACTAGAAATCCCTAAGATAACTCATGCCATAGAACAATAGTAGTACAATTATCCCTTCCTAGCTGTGGCAGAGCAAAGCTCAACGCACTCAACCTTGTGTACCAATTCTCATCACACCCATGTTCAAATGCTTCCACACTCCGTCCCTCGGTATTAAAATTCCTCAAGTGTCTTCACGTATTGTCCCTCAGCACTGAGTTTTACCATATCAGAGTTTCGATGTGCCTTCACACGTGATCCCTCAGCACTGGGTTCCCTATCAATCCACTGCTCAAGTTCCTTCACTTGTGATCCTTCAGCACTTGGCTATCATATATTGGATTTCCATATGCCTTCACACAAAGTCCCTGAGCATTGGAATCCATTTCAACCAACTACTCAAGTGCCTTCACACATGGTTCCTCAGCACTGAATATTATATAACATTCTTTAAACCTTACAGCACAACACAAGCATCCAATAACTACACCATATGACAGTTTTCACTCACCCAATACTAATAAAACATGCTGAGAGTATTCGTTATATTAAACAGAAAGTCACTCGCTACTTGTCTTGGCTCTGAGCGGATTATATGCCTTCTCGAGTTCTTCTTGGCCTGTAAATACACATTTCTCACGTTAAGTTTTCCTTGAACTTCCTTTCAATGATCATTAAGTATGCATAATTAGACTCTATTCTTGCTCCATTACCAAGACTCTCATTTTTCCCAAAATATTCATAATTAGCGTTACTCTATGTCCCTAGCAAGATTACCAGCGAAAAAACACCCAACAGGACACTGCACTAGCGATACCGGAATGAACGAGACTAGCGAGATTACCTGAGGAGCGACACCCAGCGAGACTTCAGCGAGAGTTGTGAGACGCAAAGCCCTTTGCGTTACCAGCGACACTCATTTCGCTGCTCACTTTCCAGCTCTTTTAGCGATACCACTGTCTTAGTGTCACCTGATGGCCACTGCTTTCTTCTTTCCCTTCTAACTCTTTCTTTAACCTGCTAAATATCGCATTCAAGCCAAATTCAGAACTTCCTTTCTTCTACAAACTTGTAAAGAAGTGAACTTTCTAACTTACCTCAAAATTTCACACCATAACTCTTCCTCGTTTGAGAACTATTCTTAAATAACTCTAGTTGCTTTGAATCATCTAGCAGTTCAACTCCGATTACTTTTTCCTAGAATTTAACATATTTTTGGTCAAATTCAACTTAAACATCCTTCATAGAAGTTGCTACGAATTGAGTTAGCTTACTAACCTTAAAATTTCAGCCCTAGCTTCAACTTCCTCAGCTCACTCTTATTCAAATACCGAATGATGTCCAGATTTATCAACAACAATCAAGCTTCTGGTTCCAGCTTCTATTTCACCATGGAAATGATTTGAATTCTACTTAAATTTGATATAGACACCTTCTTCCACCTTTCCTCGTTGTTCGTCTGTGAAATGGGATCAATCTGACTTCAAAAATGTCTAAAGTGTTTAATTATTCGATGCACTCACTTATATATAAATATAGACCACCGACTCACCAGCACTGCCATCACCCTCCTACTTTGGTTGGCCAACACAAACCTTCCGCGCATGGCTTTAGCAACGCATAGCCTCAACTTATTGTGCTACTAATTGCCTAATGGCCCATCGCCGGATAGCCGACTAACGCATGGTCCTCTCGGCCACTCTTCATGCGCCAACGCATACCAACCTTCAAAGCATAGCCCTTCAATGCATAGTGGCCTTCACACCCGCGTCCATGCAGAGCTACCTTCCTCAACGCATAGTTACCAGTGGTCTCGTCAAGCCTCAGACATACTCTCGACGCATAGCCGCACCAACGCATGGCCAACACTTTGCCACTTTTACTCCTACACAACTTGGCCAACTTTCTCTACTCAATGCCCGTCTCATAGTCTCCTCTTAACTTGTCATCTCCTAATATAAAATACAATACAATCAAATAAATAAATAAATAAACAACCAAATAATATACACCTCAAATTAAGATCTATCAATTCTAATGAATATTAAATAACAAAAACCGTTCTTTGGATCCCCGGCAACGAAGCCAAAAATTTGATGCGCACATTTAGTGTTAACCGCAAGTGTATGGGTCAAGTTATAATATAAGACAGTGAAGTCCGAATATCGTTCCACTAGAGATCCAATTGTGAAGGTTTAAGTTACTTAGCTATTCTAGAGTTGAATCAATTTTATTTGAGGATTGGAATGGAAGTTGTTAATTATGGAAAATATAAACCAAATACGGAAAGTAATAAAGTGAGAAACACAAGAGTCAAAGAGAGTTCTAAGGTAATGAATCCTTGTTTATTTTCATTATGCAATATTATAGATTTCATGGATTTTATTGTCATTCATATGCCTAAGTCTAGAAACTTAATTCCAAGTTATTTTCTCTAAAAAACAACCCTTTCTCATGCAACTCGATTGATTACTAATCTCTTGAAACCAATACAAATTACATGGAATTAAGAATAGTCTTTAGCAACTTTTATTGTCAGCCTAACTACTCTTGTGATAGATTAACAACAATTCATTGTTATAGATCAAGTTAAACATACTATCTCTCAATCATACATCTAACCTAACATGTGAAGATGGCCAATCCACAAGAATTAAACACAATAACAATGAAAAGCATAACCATTCAAACACAACCATGAAAGTCTACAATATCAACATAAATTCATAAACAATTCATCAAAACCCTAAAACTACAGAGTTTAGCCACTCATAGCTGGAAGTAACATGTTAAAACAATATAAACAAAGAAAGAGTGTAAAGAAAGGGAAACTCTACTAAAAAGAGGCTCTTGATTGAGGTAGCACCGTCACGATCTCCTTGGCTCTCACATTGGAATTTGAAGGACACCACAACTATCTCAAACTCTTTTCCTCTTCCTTGCAACTAACTCACCCTTGAACTCTTTTATGAACTCTCACTCAATTTTCTCCTTCTTGTGTTTCTTTTGCTCTGTAAATTGATGGTTGATTCCTTATTAAGGCTGTTGGAAACCCTCAATTTATAGAGTTGGCTGTCCAAAAACTTACCTAAAATACCAAATTTTCATTTATGGAAAACTGGCGCTGCGGCGTTAGGGTTGCGTCCAAAATTGTTGGTCTCAGGTTTTAGCGTCGCGGCAGCGGCGTCCAAGTGCCGCGACGCTGTGATGCGTTCAGAATTGTTGCTCTCAGGTTTTAGAGCCGCAACAGTGCTGTCCAGGCACCGCTGTGCTATGATGCGTTCAGAATTGTTGCACTCGGGTTTTAGGGTCGCGGAAGCGCCGTCTAGGCACCCCGGCGCTATCCCAAATTTTGCCATTTTGAGTTTTTCATCACTTTTTCGCCGTATTCTTGCTCGATTTTGATCTTTTGGTCTTTTCTTCTAATTTTTCTCATTTTAACCTGAAAACCACTAGCAAACAAGTGAAATCTAATGGAAACTCCCATAATTTGAGAGGATAGAAAGCACTTTTCAAGTGCTTATCAACTCCCTTGATCAAATGAAGATGATGAGCTTCCAAAAGAAGATGATGAACCTCCATAAAAAGAGGATGTTCCACAAAAAGAGAATGCATCTAAGAAAAAGGAGAAATCAAAGTCCAACATAGGGAGTACTTCTAACTCTACTTCTTTTATTCGTAATACTTTACCTTTTCCTCAAAGACTTCAAAAGAAAAAGATTGATGCTCAATTTTCAAAGTTCTTAGACATATTCAAAAAGTTGGAAATTAACCTTCCTTTTGCAAAGTCATTAGAACAAATGCCTAAGTATGCCAAGTTCATGAAGGACGTGTTGTCTAAGTAGAAAAGGTATGGAGACGATAAAATGGTTGCACTAACCAAAGAATATAGTGCGGCACTACAAAGGAAATTGCCTCCAAAACTAAAGGATCCAAGGAATTTTTCTATCCCTTGTCATTTAGGCAATAATAAGGTTACTAAAGCACTTTGTGATCTTGGAGCTTCCATTAATTTAATGCCTTTATCCATGTTTAGGAAGCTCAACGGTGGAGAGGTGCAACCAACTACCATATCCTTGCTTTGTGCCGATCGATCGTTTGTTGATCCCTACGGTATTGTGGAGGATGTCTTGGTCAAGGTAGGCAAGTTTATCTTCCGGTGGACTTTATGATATTAGACATGGAGGGAAATGCCGAAGTCCCCATAATCCTTGGGAGACCATTCTTGGCCACCATATGGGCCCTCATCGGTGTGCAAGATGGAAAGCTCACATTCCGCCTTAACGATGAGGAGGTAACATTTGACATCTATAAAACCGTTAAGCATCCGGAGGTGGAAAGGTATGAGCATCATGAGCTAAGAACAAAGGTAACATCGCCTCTTTCTTCGAATAAAAACTCTATGCATTATGAGCCTCCTTTGAATGGTAAGACTAATGGCATGCTTGATGTTAAAATAGAAAATCCTATGAAGCATGTTTTTAGTTTGATAATTCTCCTAGTTCTTTTGCATGCCTCCAAAACCTATAATGAATTATGAACAAATCATGGAGAAGCATGTTAAAAATGAAGTGGTGAGTCCGGTAAAATCTAAGAATAATGACTCCTTAATGAGTATTAACTACAGTAGAAAAGATGATGTCCAACTTGATAATGATTTGTTGACTAACTCACTAAATACTAATGAATATGTTTGTGAGTGTCAATGTGGGCGAATACTAAATGTTCAAGGCGATCCAATGCATGGAAGGAAGAAACCACCTTGGGATTCGCCGTGACTCGCTAGCCCCGTCTAGCTAGAAGACGTTAAACTAAATGCTTATTGGGAGGCAACCCAATTTTATTGCTTTCTTTACTTTTCTTTTTATTTTATTTTAAATAAATATTTGAGTCACTCATTTGCTTTATCTCTCAGGATCTTGGTTTATCACACAAAGTACTCCTTACACCAAGCTTGTTTGGTGGCTTCCCGCTTGTTCCCAGGCTTGTTCTTTCTTTGTTAGATGCTCTTATGCATTGGGGACAATGCATGATTCTATGTTTGGGGTGGGAGGTGTCTCTCGTACTTTTGTGTGTTTTCTTATCCTGCTATGCATGTTAGTGAAGGTTTTAATGATCATATGCATGTTAATTTTGAAAAATTTTGAAAATTTTGGAGCTTTCAAAGTTCATGGGAATGTTGTTTATGGTTGTGTGCCTTGATGTTGATTGCCCATGATGAGATTTGAATTTTCATAATAGATGACTTATTGTGGAAATAGAATAGCACTATATTGAGTTAAATTCATTTAAGTCCCTCTTAAAATCTCTCATATTCTTGAGCACGTAGCCACTTTAATTTAGAATCTTTAACTTAAAAAAGGATTAAGTTGGGTGTATTTGGTTGTCACTCCGAAAGACCCCATCGGTTGGAGAGTGGAAATGCATGATAGTTTGTAATCTTAGACTAAGGAAAAAGAAAAGAGTATACATGCCTTTGAGAAAAAGAAAAAAAGTGTACACAAAAATGTAGCTTTATTTGCCTATCTTTTTAAATGTTAAACTTGTAATGAGTATGCATGGATGGGGGTAAAAAGAGTTGCCTTTGCTGTTATCAGTAAGGATGCTTGGGAATTGAGTAGGTATGAGTCCCTACAGTGAATGTGTGAAACCTAGTGCCCCTAGGTAAAAGAATGCAAGTTTAGGGCCCATGAAAAAATATATGAAAGTCAACTTAGTGGACATATTACTCACTTGAAATGTATGAATGCTTGAAGATTGTTACATGAGCTAGAGTAGGGGGAAAGCTACAGAAACTCTCTTAAGTCATAATTTGAGTTCTAGCATTTCAAATTGAAGGAGGCTTGCACACACATACATGGGAGATAGCAAGATTTGGCCTTGAATGACTATAACGATATAAATATGCTTGGATGTTTCTACTTAAGCTCTAAATGCTATTCTCTGAAACATGAGTCAATTGCACACTGCTTCATCTAAACTCCCTATTATTTGATATTATTCTTTGCTCGGGACTAGCAAATCTCTAAGTTTGGGGTGGTCAAAAGCGCTTGAATAGTGCTTTCTATTCTCTCAAATTAAGGGAGTTTATATTAGATTTCACTTGTTTGCTAATGGTTTTCAGGTTAAATTGAGGAAAATTAGAAGAAAAGACCAAAAGATCAAAATTAAGCAAGAATACAATGAAAACAAGAAGAAAAGCTCAATATGGCAAAAATTGGGGCAGCGTCGGTGGTAAAACCCAAGAGCATGGTCTGCGCAACATAGTCACGGCGTCGTGGTGCTCTCTTTCCTAAAATTGCAGCACCGCGGTGCTATAGACCAGCGCCAAGGCGCCAGTTTCCATAAATGAAAATTTTTTATTTTTGGAAAGTTTTCTTGGGCGGCCAACTCTATAAATTTGGGCATTTCCAGCAGCCCTAATCCCTAGGAGTCGTTGCAGCGCTTTTTCCTGAGAGCTTTTGCTGGTAAAGCGTCGTGACACTACCTTGGAGCTCCGAACGCTCCGGAAAGACATCGGGTGCAAATGTGCGACAGCGCCGCGACGCTTCTACGATATTTTAAATAGATTCTCTTTGATTTTTAGGTCACTTTTGACATTCTTGCCTCCCAACACCCGAATTCTCTCTTTTTTTCCTATTCTTTTCTTCGTTATTTGCATCGAAACTCAAACCCATTAATCGGTATGTCGATTATGGGCTAATGTACACTTTTTTCTAGCTTGGGTATTGGAATATTTCTTTGTAATTGATGTTCTTAAGAGGTTTTGAACTAATTCTTTGTATGCATGATTTAATTCTGAAATTTACAATGTTATGATCAAATTGTGACGCTAGTGTTCGCTTTGATTGTTGCTTTGATTGAATTATGACTCGTGACACTTGGTTGTATGTCAATCATAGAAGCAATAGGTTAGGTTAGCATGCAAACCCAATTTGTTGGTGAGCATTGTTCTAATCAACCTAAGATTAAATCAATAGGACATTTAAGACATTTAATCTAGGTCTCTTTAATTGAATGTTCCGCCTAATTTTCCTTTAAACTTAATGCAATTGAATTTAATACAAATTTTGCATGCCTATCATCGGTTTGTTTTAATTCTAATTTGTCGATTAGGAAAATTTAATTTTGGCCTTCTCAATTAAATTGATTATGTGCCAAGTATAACTAATGAAAAATTGCACGAAATGACCCAAAAACTAAAAACTTATCTATAGATGACCCACTCCTGAAAACTTTATCATAAGTGACCTTTTGGACATGTGAAATACCAATTTTACCCTCCCGAACTTAAAACAACCCAAAACGCGCCTTCCCATTTTTTCTTTAAAAGTCGCCTCCTACCCGTTGGAATGCTTTTCCGCTTTCGCTTTCTCTCACAACCTTTCGCTTTCTCTCTCAAAATTTCCCTTTTTTCACTGAACGTCCCCATTTTGCCTCTTCCAACCTTGTCGCTTTCGCTTTCTCTCTAACCCTTTCGATTTCTCTCTGAAGGTTCGCTTTCTCTTTGAACCTTTCGCTTTCTCTCTTGACCTTTCCCTTTTCCCGGACGTTTCGTCTTCGCCTTCTTCTCTTCTTCATCGTCGTCGTCATCTGCTTCATTTGAAAGGTAGGCCTCGTACTATGTTGAGGATCGCCCACAACAGGCTGAACGATCGCTTAGTATAGATCAAGAGATCGTTGAACTTCGATCAAACGATCTCTTGGCCTATATTAAATGATTGCCCAGTCTAGATCATATAACTAAGCGATCGTATAGATTCCCAAGCAATCGTGTATAATACTAAGCGATCGTTTAAGGTACTAAGCGATCGTGTAGATTACTAAGCGATAGTTTAGTCCGATACGTGATCGCTTAGTTTACTAAGCGATCGTTTAAGTTACTAAGCGATCGTGTATATTACTACGAGATACACGATCGCTTGGGAATCTACACGATCGCTTAGTGTTTAATAAGCGATCGTTTAGGCTTTTTAAATATGTTTAACTGACGTTATACTGCATTTCAAATCTATAGGTTATCAATGACGGTATCTGAGGACAAGTACTTCCCAGCCACCGTCTCCTGCATGGTCCACAAAACCAACTCCCTGATCAAGAGCAAACCAACCACCGATCAGATGGAGATGTTCAGAAAGACCTCATTTGGTCCACTCCTGGATGTGGACTTGGTGTTCAACGGACAACTATTCCACCACTTCTTGCTACAGGAGGTGAGGGAGGATAGCACTGATGCAATAAGCTTCAACATTTTGGGGAAGAAGGTCACCTTCACCCAAGACGAATTCAACCTCGTAACCGAACTGTGGCCGACGGAAGAAACAGTCGATCAAGATACATGCGGCGAGAGACTATGGCATCTCATCCTTGGACCTAGGGACTCGAATGACAAGAAAGAAAAATTGGTCAAGGATGTCGAGGTGGCCTTCGAGAAGACAATGTTTACCAACGATCAAGACGCCGTGAAGGTGGCCCTCGCCTTGTACATCGAGACGGTTATGATGGAGAAAGACAAGAAGACACAATTCGACATGAAGATACTTGGGATTGTGGACGACTTCGAAGTCTTTGCGAACTACGACTGGTCGTCTATCTTCTTCAACCGACTGTTGAGTAGTACGAAGACTATCATGCGTGGAAAGAAAGAGGCGCATGATATCAAGAAGGCAGACAACCCTAAGCACATCACCTACTACTGCATGAAGGGATATGTGCTTGCATTCCAGATACGATTTAGTCCACTTTATGCTTCAACAATTATATTTCCTTATTTTGCATAAGCCTGATCTGATCCGTTTTTTTTGTGTTACAGGTCTGGGCATACGAGATATTGTCCACCTCCAGCAAGTTCGTGGCTACCAAATCAAGCAAAACTGCCATTCCACGAATTCTGAGATGGACCTGTTCCCAACCGCCATCATACAAATCGTTGGAGAGGAATGTCTTCCAACCCAAAGAGGTAACTCATCTCCTATCAAGTCTATGCGATCGTTTAGATAATCTAAACGATCATTGATATATGTCTACACGATCGTAGATATATATCAACGATCCTATAGATTAGCTAAACGATCGATAAGTATAAGTATGCGATCGCTTAGTATAATATAAGCGATCGTTTAGCTTATCTATACGATCGTTTACAGTATTTTACTAACCTTTATATTGTTCATTTGTTGTTTGCATTACAGACGGTCGTCCGAGTGAGACTTGTGCCCTCGCCGGATGAACTGAGATACAAGGAGGATAGAGCCAGGGGGTTGAGTTGACGCCGTATGTCACCCCTGAGTCAAGAGATCAGCCGTCGGCTGACACGGATGCAGACCAACCCGAGACCTCCCATCGATTCCTCGAGCAGCCCGAAGTTCAAGTTGAACCCCCTCTGCCACAAGAACAAGAACAAGTCGACCAACATGTTGTGGAGACCAACCCGAGTCCTCTCCCGGGGCAGTCTAGTGATCACAGAGGGAAGAAAAGGCGTGCCGAGACGTCTGAGAGGCATCCCAGCTCCTCCAAGAGGCACTAGCACTCAAGGTCATACAAAGTCCTGTGGAAGGAGATATCTGCGATTCGCACCGACTTGGCGAACCTGACGACAATGGTTCGTGAGCAGCACGACCATGTAAGCCAGCAGATAGACGACCTGAGGAAGTTTATAGAGCGTCTATGCCAGGTTAGATTCCTTCTATTTTTTTTTTCATACTGATCGCATATGAAAAGGTAAGCGATCACATACAAAAGTTAAGGTATGCGATCACTTACCATTTGTATGCGATCGCTTAGTATTTGTTTGTGATCGCTTAACTTTTCATATGCGATCGCATACCATTTATACGTCTAACACATGTCTTGTTTGTCTGATTCAGTGTGGCGACGAGGACGAAAGAGAGTACAATGGGGAGAACGAGGGTGGGGAAGCTGACGACCAACCCACAGAAGAAGGAGGTGGCGGGGGTAACGAAAGAACATTGACTGAGAAAACGGCGGCGGTGGAAGAAACCACTGTCGCCACCAATGAAGAACCCAACCCAATCAACCTCCCCACGACGCAGCCACCCTCCATCGAAGAGCTCCCCAATGAAGAAATGCTCCTCACTCAATCATTCAACATGAGGAGCATGGGAGAATTAACAACGACAGCCGAAATGGACGAGGTATACACATTATTTTTTTTTCATATACACATTATTTACATATTTATTCTAACACAATTCCATTGTTGTATAGGAACGAAAGGTGATGCCTGACCGTCGGAAGAGGTCTAAGCTGACGAGGTTTTCACCGGAGGATGTGAAGAGGCAGAAGAGGGAGCCAACATCCTCCAAACCCGTTCCCCCCTCACAACATTCCCCACCTTCCCAACCTCCACCTTCCAAATCCCAAACCTCCGAACCTTCTCCTTCCAAATCTCCTCAACCAATTCCCCAAACCTCCGAACCCTCCAAACCTTCCCAACCACCACCTTCTAAACCTTCCAAACCTTCCAAACCTTCCAAACCTCAACCTTCCCAACCTCCACAACAAACTCCCCAAACCTCCCAACCTCCACCTCCACCTCAACCTCCACCTCCACCTCAACCTCCACCTCCACCTCCCCAACCTATAGTCCCTGCCCCCAACTTCCCCATCAGATCGGTCCGTGTGTATGATCCCCTGTTCCCGATTCCGAATGTGCTGTGGTCTGCGTATAAGAAGTGGAGGAGCACTCCAAAAATGAAGGACAAGGTTAGGACAGTCACATATGCCTCTTGGACCAATGAATTCTTCCGCACACTTGACAAGAATACATGGGTGATTAGGGACGTAAGTATTTCTATAACCCTCATCTTATCGTTTAGATTTAACTAAGTGATCGCACAGATTTGTCTAAATGATCGTTGATATAATCCTATGTGATCGCTTATTATTAAACGATCGTATAGATTATATAAGCGATCGTTTAGACAAATCTAAGCGATCGTTTAGTTAAATCTAAACGATCGTTTATGTTTAGTACGCGATCGCTTATGTTTAGTAAGCGATCGCTTATGAATTCATAAACGATTGTTTAGAAATTCAATTGCTATTGCTAACCTATTATGTTTTTTCTGTAGAATATGGACATACTAGTGCTCCACGTTCACCGGAAGCTTCACTCCCGCCCCGATTTGTGTTCACATCGGTTTACGGTGGTGAACACTGCAGTTCTGCATTTATGATATGTCAATTTGAAGGAATCTCCTGCATTTAATCTAACATTTGATTTCCTACAGGATTCCCTCACGAATATTGAAGGAATCTCCTACAAGATATAGCCTGATGGTGTGGTAATGCACGATGGGATAGTTGAGCCTTAGACCAACAAGGTTGCACACTCAGACTTCTGGGCGATGCACTTGACGTTCATGGAGTTCGCACACGGTCTGAACGAAGAATACAAGCCTGCGTGGTCTGAGGTGGATTACGTGTTCAGGCCGATTAACATAAATGAGCATTGGCTCATGGCGGCAATCGACCTTCGGGAGTCCACAATTTTCTTCTTCGACTCTATGCTAAACTATATACGTGCGGACGTAGTGAACCCAAGACTCCAGCTGCTCAGCGGGGCCATACCATCCATTTTGATCGCCGCCAGATTCGACACCAACATTCCAAATTTCAAGTACCGGCCATGGGACTTGAAGCGATCCAGGACAACGCTTCAATGGGGCAAATCCCTCGACTGTGGCCGAATACCTTATAACGAATACTAATAGAGATAGTTTAAATTTGAACAATATGCATGTATTTAGGAAACAGTATGTAGCCGAATTATGGACAGACAAATTTTTATGGTAAATCAATGAAGTTAGTATTCGTTTAAATTTTGTCTCAATTAAATTTTGTCTCTATATATGCGATTGTGAAATTTACACTAAGCGATGACTTAATACTAAGTAATCACTTAAACATATGATAAACAATTACAAATTAAAATAATTACAATTACAATTACATATACACTTAAGTCCATTGTAAAAAAAAAAAATACCAAGTCCATTGTACATATAAACTTAATATAAAGTAATTACAATTAATTTTCCGAATTATATATCCCAAAATTCTCTGTACACAAAAAAAAAATTACAATTCGTCCCATGCGTGCCATGCGTTCCAATGCGTTCCATGCATTCCAACGCGTCCTATTCGTCCCACTCATTCCATGTGTTCCATTCGTCCCATGTGTTCCATGCGTCCCATTCGTCACATGCAATTCATTCGTTCAATGCGTCCCACGCATCCAATGTATCCCATGCGTCCTATTCGTCCAATGCGTCCCACGCGTCCAATGTATCCCATGCGTCCCATGCGGAGCATGCGTCCAAGTCATCTTTCACGTTTCATGCATCCCATGCGTCCCCGTGGCAGGCGTCATCAGTGGCTGCCGGCATGTTTTTTTTGTTGTGTCCTCTCTGACCGCATCGCGTACACTTATGTATTTGTCGTGGCTCCTCACCGGTAGACGGGATTCTAACGGTCTGTCGTCGACCTACACTTGGTACCTTCCGCGGTGGTAAGATTTCAAAGTCATCAAAATCAGGTCTTTGCCTCCACTCTTGTTGATGGCCAACTGGGTATATCGGTTCGGCATAAGCGGCAAGTACACACTCTACTGTGAACCACTTTGAGCACAACGTTTGAACGTTAATGTTCCGCATGGCTGCCGTAGCTACTGCGTGTGAGCATGGAATCTCCATGCAATTGAACTCCATGCACGTACATGTTCGTGAATGGAGATCAACTAGCCCACCAAGATGCCCATCGTCAACACTTAGCACATACATGTCCACTGGAGATACACCATACGTTTTGGACACCGATTCAGCCTCTTTAAGGATAGTCATTGCATAGTCCGTTACAAGGTTTGTGCATACCATGGCATGTGTACGTCGGACATAGAACCAACTCTGTAACCAACCCTGAATATGCTCCAGAAGCTTCGTAATAGGTAGTTCCCTCGCATTTTTTAATACTCCATTGAGGCATTCTACTATATTCGTGGTCATCTTGTCATACCTACAATGGACTTGGTACACTCGTGCCCATCGATGTAATCCAATCTCTTCAAGGTAGGCTGTCACCCCAGGATACATTTGAAGCTTAGACCAATATATTTGAAACTCGAACAACCTGTAGGCCTTGGCTGCTAGGTAGAAATGTAGAATAATGTCTTTATTCTTGAACTTATCCATCAAGTTATTCCGAATATGGTATATACACAATGCATGGAATGCCTCTGGGAATATACTTGATACAGTCTTCCCAATGGACATGTGACGATCTGATATGATCACCAAGTTAAGGATGTCTCCGATCGAGGCCTTCAAGTGGGTCATGAACCAAAGCCAGGATGCATCGTTCTCGCTGTCTACGATACTGAACGCGATTGGATATATGTTGTTGTTGCCATCAATACATGTTGCTATCAACAATATACCTTTATATTTCTCGTGCAAGTGCGTATCGTCGACAACAATGACACGACGGATGCAGTTCAAGAATCTTCTAATGCATGGATCGAACGCCATGTAGACGTTCTTAAAGTACCGCTGCTCTTCTACTTCAACCTCAAACACCGTGCCTGGATTTGCAAGTTTCAGTGCCTCATCATATGAATTGACAAGCGCATATGATCCTTCTGGCGACCCTCATGCAAATACCAGGGCGAACTCCCTTGCACGATAGGCTCGCCCATAGCTTATATTCACACCATAATCCCGTCGGACATCTTCAATTATATCCCTTGGATGGTACGTTCGGCCTACTTGATCGTACTTGAACTTGATTAAGTGGCCAATAACCCAACTCTTGGCTTGTTGGTGATTACCAGTCCTCATCTCAAGGGAACATGTATGGGTGCTTAGATACTTCGTCACTTTGAAAGAATCGCTTCCTTCTAGCTTCTTCGCACGAACTCTCCACTTGCATCCCTCGACCAAACACTGAACTGTTAGCAAACTCTTCGTGGACTTCTTCACACGGTATCCAAAGTTCTTCTTCAAAGCAAGTATTGATAGTTTAACTGGCAGGTCATATTTGAGAAGAAAATTTGACCTTCCCTTACATCTTCTTCGTTCAAACAATTGTGGAGGATTGTGATGAGGTCATCGTACGATGGGCCATTTGATGGTTCGACTATGTCTACAAATGGTTGGGTTGGGACAGTGGGTGGCACTTGGACGGATGGCATTGCCACAGGTGGAGTTGGGATTGTATGTGGTATTGACCACTGTCCGTGCACGTCATATGAAGGAATACTTTGACCAGCCCATTCTTCACTTCTGTCATCCCCCAGATTGCATGCCTCAACATTCTCCTCCAATGATGACGTGGTGGGAAAATCATATGTTGATATGTTTGGAACTGCTTCAGCCGTTGGATTGCATTTTGGGTGTATGTCATGTACTCCATGCCTCTCGTGAGGTGTAAGTGATACAAACAATGGCATCGATGCATCGCTTCCTTCTAGAAAAAAATTGAGATCTTCATCGTCTACTATGTCAATTGGAGGCACTTGGACCAACAGATTATAGCAGCACTTGATGTGTATATCAAACAGGTATGGATCAATGTTCAGTCTTCCATGCAGTATGCTAACTAATTCACTACAGGTTATATCTTTCCTGATTTTTAGACCTTTCATTTGACCTCCAGCATAGTTGCATTCGGACTGATCCCATTCCCCACCAAATCGCACAAAGATGCGAAGTAGATTCGTTGACCTGCAGAGAAGATAAGTTTTTTGGTTAGAAATGATCTTCAGTCAAGTGTAAACGATCGCCTAGTATCATGTATGCGATCGCCTGGTTATGGACTAATCGATCGCATAGTATCATGTATGCGATCACCTGGTGATGAATTAAGCAATCACATAGTATCATGTATGCGATCGCCTAGTGATGGACTAATCGATCGCATAGTATCATGTATGTGATCGCCTGGTGATGGACTAATCGATCGCATAATATCATGTATGCGATCGCCTGGTGATGATTAAGCAATCGCCTAGTCGCATGTATGCAATCGCCTGGTGATGGATTACACAATCGCATAGTACCGTAACAAGCGATTGCATACATGATGTGTACGATGTAGGAAGATAATCGACCGTTTACTTAAACCTATACGATATAGGAAGACAAACACTTACATTCTCTGTGTTTCTAATTCTAACCCACAATGTTGCTGAAACGAATACTGGACGAAGATGAAAAAAGCGACAGCCGCTGTAACTCTCGGAGAAAAATGGAAGAAGAAGTTGGTGATACTCGCAGAACTCAATGGAATAATGGAAGAATGTGTGAGAGCGATTGTCCATTAGTACCCTTGCATTCAATTTTGTTGGTATAATGGTAGTTGACATTGAATGATTCTGGAAAATGTTGGTGATGAAGGCTTCCGCATTCAATGCAATCAATTTCGGGGGAGAGAGAAAGTTCTGGGTTCATTTAATTTTGGGGGTAAAATTGGTATTTCACGTGTCCAAAAGGTCACTGGTGATAAAGTTTCTAAGAGTAGGTCATCCATAGATAAGTTTTTAGTTTTTGGGTCATTTCGTGCAATTTTCCATAACTAATTTAGTAATGACAAACCAATGAATGAGAACATCAAACAAAGTCAATCTCATCCAACCCAAGCTAAAGCTTTCTCCAATTGAATTTTACTCCTTTTAATTCCGCATTTTATTTGTTATGAAATTTAATTTTTCTTGCGACTAACTTTCTCATAACCCCCCCCCCCCCTTTGGTTACAAAGAATTGAAAACTGCCGAATGATACTCTAAATAGCTAAAAGAATTGAAAACCTACTTTCCAAAGAATGATACTCTGTCTTGACCGTTTTAAATTATATTATAACTCGACTTGTGCACTTGCACGTATCATTGTGTACTAGGCTAGACATATGCTATGCAGTTGGAATAATCATTATATATCAATCCAATCCAGGATTTGATCACTAGATTGTAGTTAAAACTATCCTTAAGTATCTAGGGAGAACGAGAAACTATATGCTTGTGTATAAAGCTAAGGATTTGATCCTTACAGGATACACTAACTCTGATTTTTAGACTAATAAGAATTCTAGGAAATTCCTATTTGAATTAGTGTACACTCTTAATGAATGAGCTATAGTTTGGCGTAGCATCAAGCAAGATTGCATTGTTGCCTTTACCATGGAGGTTGAGTACGTAGTTGCTTGTGAAGCTGCTAATGAAGTTGTCTAGCTCAGGAAAATTTTGACAGACTTGGAAGTAGTTCCAAATATGTCAAAGCCTATCACCTTTTATTGTGATAATAGTGTGTTGTGGCAAACTTCAAGGGACCTCATAGCCATAAGAGGGAAAATATTATTTGATACGAGATATTGTGCAACGATGAGACGTGATTGTTATGAAGATTGTTCGGAGCACAATATTGTTGATCCATTTATAAAGGCTCTCACAACTAAAGTATTTGAGGATCACTTGGAGAGTCTAGGTCTATAGGATATGCATCATATTGTCCAGGACAAGTAGGAGATGTATATTGGGTATAATGTATGCCCTAATTTATTGTATTGTGTACTCTACTGTATTATACTTTGTATTGTACAACCCACCAACTTTAGAACAAGTGGAAGATTGTAGGGATTTAACATCTAGACTACTTAACTTAATCCAATAAACTAAGATCCAAGGTTATTTTATGTAACCTAAACAACATATGGTAGACATACAAGTGGACCTTGTTCAAGTAATAACCTAAATGATCTGTGGTATACGAATAATGTGAGTTTCCTTTTATCTTGGTGACACTACGGATACAACCCTCTTTGTAAGTGTTACAAATGTTGTAAGTGTTACAAATAATGTGATTCAAATCATTCATGTTGAGACATATGAATGGGAGTATCCTATATAAAGAGTTTATATAGGACCAGACGTGAAATGATTAATCTTTCTTTATAACACTGTTGAGTGAAGAGATTAACATTTCATAATATGACCATGTGTAACTCGATCTCAATCTTGAGTGAGTTGTGAATGATTGCCTATGAGGGTAGTCCTTTCATTTGTATGAGTGAAAGTTGTTCGTGTCATAAACTCAATAAGCCTACCATTTTCGGGATTTTTCCAAATAAGGAGCTAGGAACATAACTACCCAAGATGAAATTCACTCATTCCCATCTTTAGAGTAAGTAGATGAATTACCTCTCAGTCTTGAATAATGAGGCCTCACCCTCTCATTGGCTCGAGAGGGATTTAATTTATAGACTATAGACTAATTGTTCATTAGAAGGATCAGTGGTACTTAAGAAGTAAAAAGGTAATTACAGGGGGTAAAATGGTAATTTGACCCAATTGTAATTGTCACATCCCGTCCCAGGTACCCTCTTACTCTAGGAGAAACTGTGAGGACAGCAGATACCGACCCTCTTTCGGCATCCACTGTCAACCTTATACCTTGACCAAACATCTAATAAGCAGATATACAATAATTGAACATCAAACTTTAACCAGGGTTAAGCTATCATAAAAACACTGATTTACATTAAAATACTTTTAATTACATAAGTTCACTAACCACGACCCTTAACCCTCTATATGTACAACAAAAGTTTAAGATCAACTATTTACAATGCTTTAAATTCACAGACACTGATGGTGGCAGGCCCAGACGAGTTGTGTAGTCTAAGAACCTTGGACTCTCTTGCTACCTGGAAAATAGAAAAACAGGAAAACATGAGCTAGGTTGCCCAGTGAGTGACATATTTAGTAAAACCTTTCGTTAACTTAGAAATAATTCAAATCTGTATTCAAATTATAATAATAAATAAGCAGTGATAAATCGTTTTCATGTTCAGGCAAATCATGCTCAGATAATGCTATTAAACCATATACGTATCACTTCTCAAAAACCATGACAATACAATACATTTCACACACATTTCCTTAATTGAGGCAGAGCGGAGCTCAATGCTACATCGAAAACATCCTTAGTTGGGGCAGAGTAATCTCAACACACCCAACATCAAATATCCTTAGCTGTGTGAAGTAATCTCAACACAACAACATCGATCATACCTCTATGTGCACATAGATATCATATCCTGGGTTACCCGAATACCTTTTCAAGTCCTTCAGTACCGGGTCCCATAAACGAGATTTAGGTCACTATGCCTTCTCCGAGTCCTTCAGCATTGAGGGCTATCTCTATACTCAGGTTACCCACGTGCCTTCTTTGAGTCCTTCAGCATTAGGAACCATTTTTATATCCCGACTACCCATATGCCTTCTCCGTGTCCTTCAACATTGGGAGCCTTTTCAAAAACATCATTAAAAAAACAACATGCTTTGGAAATAGCATATTAAAGATTCATGAGTTTATAACATTTCAAATTCTCATAAACTCATTAACAATCATCAATGCTTTCCATAAAATCATACGTTAATAAATAACATGTCTTTCGTAAAACTCATTTAACAACTATCATGCTTCAGATGATTTCCAATGTAAAACACATAACACACATTTACATGAAAACACTCACTTTCTTTCAAACAAATAATCCTCATAGCACGTTAAAACCAGTGAAAAGCATAAACATATAAACATGTTTCCAAACATAATCATATTTCATGAAATCTTTGTTTAAAGTAACCTCATTTTAAATAAAATTGTCACCCACTACTTGTCCCAAGCCCTTAAAGGATTATACACTTTTCCTAGCTTCTCTCGGCTTGAAATGGTTTAATTTCCTTTGTTAGATTCCTTAGAATTCCTATTAAAGTGTAGCAAATATGTCTTAAGCATTAAGATAAAGGTCACTAGCGAGACCAACTACAAACAAAATTATAGAACTAGCGAGACTTGTCCAAACCAGTGAGATATGCATTAATGAGACTAGCGAGATTAGGCAAAACCAGCGAGACTTACTTAACCAGCGAGACTAGCGAGAGTAGCAACACCAGCGAGACTAGCGAGATTTGTGATTCAAAAACCGATTAGCGACACCTAGCGAGACTAATCTCGCTGCTCACTCTCACGCCTTCAGTGTCGCTGATTTTCCAGCAAACATGTCTCACTCTACTACTGTCTTCGCTTCTGTCCTCACTTCTATCTGTTAAAAGTTGTATTTCCAGCCCGAATTAGAACTTTTTTTTCTCTACAAACTTGTAAAGAAATGTGTTTTCTAATGCACCTCAAAATTGCAAAGACAAACTCTTATTCGTTCGACAGATATTCCCAATTTACTTCGCCCTACTTCAGATCACTCGAGGAATCTGTATCACTCACTTCTACCTAAAATTAAACTTGTTTCTTTTCACATTCAGCTCAACCATCCTTCACAAAAGTTATTAAAATTTGAGTTAACTTACTAACCTTAAATATGCAGCCCTAAACTCGCCCTCTACAGCTGGCTATTCTCAAAACACCAGACTTTGCTTAACCTGCGCGATAGCAATCAAACCTTCTGTTTCAGCTTCAATTACACCACGAAACCGACCAAAATTCTACACGAGAATTTGTCCAGATATCTTCTTCTATCTCCCCTTGACGCTCAGATGAAGGATGGAGTCTGTTTAAGCTTGAAAATGAGAGAAAATCAGTCGGCATCTCCACCACCTAAAGATATATCTTAACCGACTCCCCTTCCACTATCTCTTTTTTTATTATTTTATTTTATTTTATAATTTTATTTTTTTTCCTTTTGCTTTTCTTTTCTTTTTCTTTCTTTTTCTTTCTTTCTTTCTTTCTTTTTAATTTAAAATCCGCTTTTGTACCCCAATTAATATTCAAAGTCAATTCTAGCTCAGTTTCCTCTTAATGACTTAAAAATTCAACTTACCTAAAATACTTCTAGCTTCGTTCACTTCTTCCTTCAATCTACAAGAGGAAAAATAATTTAGTCCATATCAGTACTACGTACTTACATTTAGCTCTTACAAATGAAAGTAGAGTTTACAATAATTACGAGCAATACGTGAATGGTCGACTTATTGGTGATGGTTATGTCCTTGGACATAGAAATATTCTACAGCGTGAAGAGTGCAACTGTGGGTCTTTAGTGGACTGACCCACAATTAATGAAAGTTGCTTAATTTAATTAAAGACTTCAAATAATTAATCTCGAATCATTTGTGTATCTAATCTATAGATCCATAAGGTTCCCTTGCTAGGTCACTAAGGGTAACACAAAAAAACAAGTAGTTTTTGGAACAATTTGAATTGTTTTAAAGGGAAATATGTGTGTGTGTGTGTATTAATATGATTGATATAAAGTATAATGTATATTGATACATTATAATATATAGTTAATTATAAATATGATTTATGACTAAAACTATATAACATATATAATATATGTAATATATGAGAGTAATATATATTTGAATAAGCTTCAGATATTTATTATATGAATGAGATTCATATAAATATTATAAGTTAACTCCCCTTTCTACCTTTTAATTGCCGAAGAGTACAATAAGCGTGGTTGATTTTGATGTGAGACTCAAAAAAGCTCTCTCCCTCTCTCGAACTCTTTCTCAAGTTTTCTCACCATCAAAGAAAAATTTCTCTCCAAAAAAGTTCATTCCGTTCTCCAAATTTTGGTTCCCAGAAACCATAAACCAAGTCTATCTCGGGCTAATGAAATGGTGGGGTCCCATTGTTCAAGTTTTGGAGTAAGCACTTAAAGAAACTACTCATCTACTTACTTGCCTTAAAGGGAAAGGAGTGAATTTTATCTTGTGAAATTACGTTCTTAGCTGCCTATTCGATCAAGTTCCCAAAATGTAGGCTTATTGAGATCGCAGCTCATGCTACTCTCAACCATGCAAATCAAAGAACGAGCCCTCACAGGCAGGAGTTCATAACTCACTCAAGATTAAGATCAAGTTACTTATTGATAAGCACTTGAAAAGTGCTTTCTATCCTCTCAAATTAAGGAAGTTTATATTAGATTTCACTTGTTTGCTAGTGGTTTTCAGGTTAAAATGAGGAAAATCAGAAGAAAAGACAAAAAGATCAAAACCGAGCAAGAATACGGTGAAAACAAGAAGAAAAACTCAATATGGCAAAAATTGGGGCAGCGCCGCGACGCTAAAACCCAAGAGTAGGGTCTGCACAACATGGTCGCAGTGCCGCGGCGCTATAGACCAGCGCTGCGACGCCAGTTTCCTTATTTGAAAAAAATGTATTTTTGGAAAGTTTTCTTGGGCGAAATACTCTATAAATTTAGGGGTTTCTAGCAGCCCTAATAATCATTCAGAGCACAAGATTACAGACCTAAAGAGCCACAAGAAGGAGAGAATTAAGTGAGAGTTCATAGAAGAGTTCAAGAGTGAGTTAGTTACAAGGAAGAGGAAAAGAGATCGAAATGGTCGTGGTGCCATTCGAGTTTCGACGTGAGAGCCAAGGAGATCGTGACAGTGCTACCTCAATCAAGAGCCTCTTTTCAGTACAGTTTCCCTTTCTTTACACTCTTTCTTTGTTTATTTTGTTTAAATATGTTGCTTCAAGCTATGAGTGGCTAAACTCTTTAGTTTTAGGGTTTTGATGAATTGTTTATGAATTCATGTTGATCTTGTAGACTTTCATGGTTTTGTTGGAATGATTATGCTTTTCATTTTTATTGTGCTTAATTCTTATGGATTGGCCATTCACATGTTAGGTTAGATGTATGATTGAGAGATTGTATGTTTAACTTGATCTCTAACTATGAATTGTTGTTAATCTATCACGAGAGTAGTTAGGTTGACAATAAAAGTTGCTAAAGACTATTCTTAATGCCATGTAATTTGTATTGGTTTCAAGAGATTAGTAATCAATTGAGTTGCATGAGAAAGGGTTGTTTTTTAGAGAAAATAACTTGAAATTAAGTTTCTAGACTTAGGCATATGAATTACAATAAAATCCATGAAATCTATGATATTGCATAATGAAATAAACAAGGATTCATTATCCTAGAACTCTCTTTGACTCTTAGGTTTCTCACTTTATTACTTTTCTTATTTAGTTTGTATTTTCCATAATTCACAAATTAAATTTCTATTCTCAAATAAAATTGATTCAACTCCAAAATAGCTGAGTAACTTAAACCTTCACAATTGAATCTCCACTGGAACGATATTCGAACTTCACCGTCTTATATTATAACTTGACATGTACACTTGCGGTTAACACCTAAAGTGGCACAATCACTTATGATCATCCTATGAAATAATAATATCTTCAATTAACAGATTTACAAAGAGAGATTAATTGTATAGGATACCCCAACTCACATGTCTCCACATGAACAATTGGATCAAACCGTTTGGAACATTTACAAATTGGGTCGTATTCTTAATGTCACCAAGATAAGGCACCAAACCTTATCCATATACTATAGACCTTTAGGTTATTACTTAAACATAATTTATCTGTATGTCAATTTCATGCTTTCCAAGTCTCATGTAAATAGCCTTGGATTTTGTTGTATTAGATAGAGTTATGCAACAATTAATAAAATAATAATTTATTTTATTAATCATAAAAAATAAGATTATTTACCAACCATGAGTTTAGGGCATAAAACCCAACAGGTTGGTCCGTCATCGCTAAATAAACAAACAAACAAATAATAAATAATATTTTTCTTAAAAGTTTGCGGATAAATTAATTAAGATGATGAATGTGAACAGATTCACTTATTACATACACTTGAAAGTTTACCAACCCTAAAATACATATACCTTCAAATAAAAGGTTAAAATTTCAAATCCTTGCAAGGATCTAAGAATAATAAGAAGCAGAAAATAGAAAACACCAATAAGGTTGAATAATTTGATCCATACACCAATAAGCCAAAATACCCTTTTTAAGTTAAGGTCAAACGCTATTCCAAGGATATCTAAAAATATGTTCACCAGCTCTATTCACCATAGAAAGTCCACCTTGTTCGGCTAACCAAACACATTCTCTTTCGGGACAGAACACACTAAAGAAAGCATCATCAAAATAAAATGCTTTAAACTCCCTAGACCCTCTTTCCCATTTCAATGTGCAATGGAATAAGGTTGTTTCCCAAATATTCGTTCTGAATGACCAACGTTGTTTTTCACCTGGAAGAAGTATATGTAACCCTAAATCGTTGTCTTTTGACCGACAATGGCTATCCAATATATACATTTCCATCATGTTACGAATTTCTACATGAAATTTCTTTAGATCAATAAGAGATCTATTCGGTTGTCTTACTGCACTTCCAACTGTTGGTCGAAACGCGATAAGTAAGAAGCCTAATGATAATAACATGAGTTGATGCATGGGATCTAAACTTTGGCTTGATCAAGAAAATCCAAGTAGTAAAGTGATTGAATTCTTTGGTTTCCTCTCAATTTCTAAAGGATACAAGATTCAATGTTTTTATGATGTATGTGTGTGTTATATATATACAAGTTTTTGACATGAAAAAGGCTTAGAATAGTTAATTTGTTGAGAAATTGAAGGGAAACGTGCCATAATTATTGAATTCTTTTTTTATTAGGTGGTTGTTTTTTTGTGCATTTGAATAGAGCACAAAAAATGGATGGTCTAAAAATATGAGCATAAGATATGCTTGACTAATAGATGTTTTCAGAGACTATAAAATTAGAAAAGTCTACCTGTGGAAAACTAGAATCAACATATCAACAATTAAAAGGTTGTTTTTCTTTTTTTAGGATAAAAAATATAATGTGGTTAGAAGGTAAAGATTTAAACCTTCTTTTAGAATAATGTTTATTAAATTTTAGCACTGTTTAGGGAGTGTTTTTGTGACAATAGATGACCATTTATTGTCTAGGGAGTGTTTTTATGACAAAAAAAATTTATGTGCATTTGAATAGAGCATAAAAAATGGATGGTCTAAAAATATGAGCATAAGATATGCTTGACTGATATATGTTTTCAGAGACTATAAAATTAGAAAAGTCTACCTGTGGAAAACTAGAATCTAAATATAAATAATTAAAAGGCTCTTTTTCTTTTTTTTAGGATAAAAAATATAATGTGGTTAGAAGGTAAAGATTTCAACCTTCTTTTAGAATAATGTTTATTAAATGTTAGCACGGTTTAGGGTGTGTTTTTGTGACAATAAATTACCATTTATTGTATAGGGTGTGTTTTTATGACAATAAAAATTTGATTAGCTTAACAGTGAATTGCATAAATTTATAACTCACATCCATGCAACAGATGATAATCTCAAAATAAACCCTTATGAAATTATCAACAAAGTTTATTACACAACACCGCTCTCTTAGATTTCAATATGTACAATGCTAGGTCTAAGTATAAAATATTTACAAAGCTCCAAGACTAAACAACAGATCCAAACGAGTTCGACGAGTAGGCTTAAGCACCCTGGTTTTGCTCGATACCTGAAAAATAGAAAAACATTTGAAAGCATGAGCTAAATAGCCTAGTGAATAACAAGTTTTGAAAAACTATTTTGGCTTAAAAGCTCAAAGAAATCACGATGGTCATTCAAATAGTAAAGCATTGAAAGCTTAAAACATTTGTATATGCTTAAAAGATTTTCCTTAGTTGAGGCAGAATAATCTTTACGCTGCTCACGTCGAAAACAACCTTAGCTGGGATGAGATAACTCATCATATCCAACGTCGAATAACCTCAGCTGAGTGGAGTAATCTCAACACAACAATGTTAAATTTTCCTTTACGTGCACATAGGAATTATAATTCGAGCTGCCCATATGCCTTCACCAAGTCCATCGGCATTGGAGACCTATTTAAGTTGCCCATATGCCTTCTCCCAGTTCTTCGACATTACGGACCATATTCAGGCTGTCCAGATGCCATCTCCTAGTTCTTCGGTATTGGAGACCATATTCAAGCTGTCTAGATACCTTCTCCAGTACTTCGATATTGGGAATCACATTTAGATTGCCCATATGTCTTCTCCCAGTCCTTCGGCATTGGGGACCATTTAAATAAAAGCATGCTAAATCATTTATAAACACGAGTTGAAACAATTTCTCATAATTTCCAAATTATTTCTCAAACAGCATGCTTTTCACAAAATCTGGCATTCCAGAGCATTATGTTCAAAACTATGTAAAAGCATGTTCAAAATCACATTGAAGAAATACATGCTTATCAAATTTAATTGATGTCAACCAAACATTTGTAGATATTGCAAGTAAAAATCATTTAAAACGAATTTATGTCACTCACAACTTGTCCTGAGATCTTAAAGGGTTATATGCTTCCCTTAGCTCTCCCCGACTTGGAATAAATAATTCCTTTGTCAAAATTTCTCAAAAATCCCTTCATAGTATATCTGAAGTTATTTTAGCTCAAAAGGCTCATTGACACTTGATGCACACTTTCCATATTGACTGCAAGTGTACGGGTCAAGTTATAATATAAGACGGTTAAGTTCAAATATTGTTCCACTTAGAATCCAATTGTGAAGGTTAAGTTAGTTATCTATTCAAGAATTGAATCAATTTTATTTGAGGATTGGAATTTACGTTGTGATTTTGAAAACAAAAAAGGAAAGCAAGTAAATAAGAAACACAAGAGTCAAAGAGAGTTCTAGGGTAATGAATCTTTGTTAACTCCATTATGCAATATTCTAGGGTTCATGGGCTTTGTTACAATTCATATGCTTAAGTCTAGAAACATAAATCCAAGTTATTTTCTCTCGAACACAACCTTTCATGCAATTCAATTGATTACTAATTTCTTGAAACCAATACAAATTACTTGGTGTTAAGAGAAGTATTTAGCAACTTTTATTGTTAACCTAACTATTTTCATGATAGATTAACAACAATTCTTTGTTATAGAACTAGTTAGATATACAATCTTTCAACCATTCATCTAACCTAATATTCATTCATCAAGAATTTAAGCACAATAACAAAGAAAAGCATAATCATTACAATAAAACCATGAAGAGTCTACAATATCAACATAACATCATAAACAAATCATCAAAACCCTAAAACTAAAGAGTTTAGTCATTCATAGCTTGAAGCAACATGTTCAAACAATATAAACAAAGAAATAGTGTAAAGAAAGGGAAACTTTACTGAAAAGAGGCTCTTGATTGGGAAAGCACTGTCAAGATCTCGTTTGGCCTTCTCCTCAAAATTCGAATGGCACTACGACTCTTTCTCGAACTCTTTTCTCTCTTCCTTGCAGCTAACTCATCTTTGAACTCTTTAATGAACTTTCACTAAATTTTATTCTTCTTGTGTCTCTTGGTGAGTAGATTAGTGATTAGGGCTGCTGGAAACCCTCCAATTTATAGAGTTGGCTACCCAAAATTCTTTCCAAAAATGCAAATTCATCAAAAAAAATAAAAGGAAAGATGGCGTTGTGGCGCTGGTCAATGCTGCCACAATACTGATCGACATTAAAAAGTGGCACCGCCACACTGCTTGATGGCGCTGCGGCGCTGTGCATCATGGAAACCTACCCTCGGCACCATGCTGCAGCGTTGCGATGGTGGGGCTACACTGGGGCAGAAGTTGCTCTCGGGAAAAAGTGTCGCGGTAGCGCCGTACCGGCAATGCGGCGATGCCCTATTTTTGGCAGATTTTGATTTTTCTTCTCTTTTTCACTCTATTTTGACTCAGTTTTGATCTTTTGGTCTTCACTTCTAATTTTCTTTATTTTGTCCTGAAAACCACTAGCAAACAAGTGAAATCTAATATAAACTCTCTTAATTTGAGATAATAGAAAGCACTTTTCAAGCGCTTTTCACCATCCCAAACATAGAGATTTGCTAGTCCCGAGCAAAGAACAAAATCAAATAGAGGGAGTTTAGATGAAGAAGTGTGCAATCGACTCATGTCTCAGAGAATAACATTTAGAGCTTAAGTAGAAACATGCAAACATATCTATATTGTTATAATCATTCAAGGCCAAATCTTGCTATCTCCCATGTGTGTGCGTGCAAGACTCATTCAATTTAAAATGTTAAAACTCAAATTGGGACTTAAGAGAGTTTCCTTAGTTTTCCTCCTACTCTAGCTCATGCAACAATCTTCAAGCATCCACACATTTCAAGTGGGTAATATGTCCATTAAGGTGCCATAAAATCATATATATTTTTTTTTCATGGGCCCTAAACTTGAATTCTTTTACCTAGGGGCACTAGCTTTCACACATTCACTGTAGGGACTCGTACCTAGTCAATTCCTAGGTGTCCTTATTGATCACAGCAAAGGCAACTCTTTATACCCCCATCCATGCATACTCATTACAAGTTTAACATTTAAAAGATAGGCATGTAAAGCTCATATATTTTTGTGTGCACTTCTTTTTTTTCTCAAAGGCATGTGTATTCTTTTCTTTTTCCTTAGTCTAAAATTACAAACTATCATGCATTTCCACTCTCTAATCGGTGGGGCCTTTCGGAGTGACAACCAAATACACCCAACTTAATCCTTTTTTCAATTAAAAATTTTAAATTAAAGTGGCTACGTGCTCAAGAATATGAGAGATTTTAGAGTGACTGAAGGATTATTTGAAAATAAAATAAAAAGAAAAATAAAGAAAACAATAAAATTGGGTTGCCTCCCAATAAGCACTTGGTTTACGGTCTCCTAGCTAGACCGAACCAATGG
Organism: Citrullus mucosospermus; assembly: GCA_030954485.1. Lineage (NCBI taxonomy): Eukaryota > Viridiplantae > Streptophyta > Magnoliopsida > Cucurbitales > Cucurbitaceae > Citrullus > Citrullus mucosospermus. The sequence continues at coordinate 7,523,937 of CM062061.1, read as the reverse complement.
ATCATTCAATGAAGGCAAGGTTCTCAATTCGGCATTCTTCATCGCCAATGTAATGCTTCAAACGTTGACCATTTACTTTGAAGATTATCCCATCTTCGCTTTGTAATTCCACAGCTCCATGTGTGGACACCTTTACAATGACAAAGGGTCCCAACCATCGTGTCCTAAGCTTTCCTGGAAACAAATGTAAATGTGAATTGAAAAGTAATACTTTTTGTCCAGGAAGAAAGGTCCGTGGGGTGATCTTTGTAAGCCTCACACTTATCTTTGGAAGTTAACAATCTATAAAAAATGATTATGGAAGATGACAAGCTAAAGGAAGTAAGTAAAGAGTGGCCGAGAGCCTTAAGGCATGAGTTCTTATGTGTTGAAGGTGTGTCTATGCGTTGGTGTGATTGAAGCAAGAGTTCATGAGAGTGAACATGGGTAATGGCTGAAAATAGTGAAGAAATTGTGTAGTCGAGCCAAAGCATGAAGGTTGAAGTGTTGGCTTGTTGAGGGATGCGTCCAACTTGCTATGCGTTGATGAGGTTGTTGGACCAGCAGCTATGTGTTGGTTGAGATTCGGTAGGGAGGTTACGTTGGCGTTGGCGAAGTATGCGTTCAACGGTGCTATGGTGCAGACGCATGGTGCGATGCGTCCAAGCTAGCGTCAAGACTTGCTAGGCATTCAAGCTTGCTAGGCGTTCAAGCCAGTATCCAAGTATGTTAGCGGTTGCATTATTTTGTTTAGCGGGAAATAAAATAAAATAAAATAAAAGAGAAAATGAAGATAAGTCGGCAGTTTGTTTAAGTGTGTAAAGCTAAGTTTTCAATCATTTTCTTCGTCTCAAAAGCTTCAATCGATCCCATATTTCAGCTGAGCGACGAAGAGAGGTAGAGGAAGGAGTCTAGGGCAAATTCATGCAGAATTCTAATCGATCTTGTGGTGTAATTGGAGCTAGAACAGAAGGGTTGATTGCTATCATGCAATCTGAATAATGTTCGGTATTTGGAGGATAACGTTCTATGAAGATCGAGTTTAGGGCTGAGAATTTGAGGGCGGTAACTTAACTCAATTCTTAACAGTTTTTATGAAGGATGTTTGAGCTGAATTTGAAGGGAAATATGTAAAATTTATGGTGAATCTGACTAATACAAATTTGCTAAGAGATTTGGAGCAGCTCAAAGTTATTTGGAAACATCTATCAAATGAAGGGGAGTTATGTTCTGAAATTTTGAGGTAAGCTAGGAAATACATTTGTTTACAAGTTTATAGAAGGAAAGAAGTTCTAAATTTGGCTAGAAATAAGAGGGAAGGCAGAAGTTGTGGAAGACAAGTATCGTTGGACTGCAAGTAGCACTAAGAATTTAAGCGTGAGAAGCGAGACGAGTCACGCAGGTATCGCTAAAAGCCTTGCGTCTCATAATTCTCGCTGAGTATCGCTTGGTATCGCTAGTGTCGTGTAGTGTAGTCCAGTCTCGCTAGTGGTCTCTCTAGAAGAGTAGAATCTCCCTCATTATGAATTATTTTGGGAGAAATGAACCTCAGTGATGTAGCATGATTGGAATTTAAATTATGCTAACTTAATGTTTATGGAAAGGAAGTTTAGGAAAGCCTAACCCGAGAAATGTGTATTTACAGGCCAGGAAGAGCTAGGGAAGGTGTATAATCCGCCTTGGGCCTAGGACAAGTAGTGAATGACACTTTTCTTTCTTTAGAAATGTTTTTATTGAGAATGTGTAGTTCAGATATCTTATCATGATTTGAAAGCATGGTATTATGATTAAAAACTGATGAGTTTTATGTGCATTGCGTGAATTTATGAAAAGCATGTTGTTTATTGATTTATGGAATTATGAAAAGCATGTTGATGATAATATATGATTTTTTGAAAGGTTTGAAAATGTGAAACTTATGAATTTATGATATGATGTTTTCAAAATACGTTGAGTATTAGGTAATTGCAGAGTTTACGGTTGACAATGGATGTCGTAAGAGGGTCGGTGTCCGCTATTGATAAGCACTTGAAAAGTGCTTTTTATCCTCTCAAATTAAGGGAGTTTATTTTACATTTCACTTGTTTGCTGGTGGTTTTCAGGTTAAAATGAGGAAAATTAGAACAAAAGACCAAAAGATCAAAACCGAGCAAGAATAAGGCGAAAAAGAGCTGAAAAAATCAAAAGGGCAAAATTTGGGATAGCGCCGCGACGCCTGGACGGTCTTGCCGCGTGCTAAAACCCCAGCGCAATGTTCTGAACGCATCATAGCATCGCGGCGCCGAGACGGCGCTGCCGCGGTGCTAAAAACCCGAGTGCAACATTCTGAACGCATCATAGCATCGCGACGCTAAAGCCCGAGAGCAAAAATTCTGAACGCATCACAGCGTCGCTGCATTGCCGCGGCGCTAAAACCTGAGAGCAACAATTTTTTACACAAACCTAGCGCCGCGGCGCTAGTTTTCCATAAATAAAAATTTGTTATTTTTGGTAAGTTTTTAGGCGGCCAACTATATAAATTTGGGGGTTTTCAACAACCCTAAGAAAGAAATCAACCATCAATCTACAGACCTAAAGAGGCACAAGAAGAAGAGAATTGAGTGAGAGTTCATAAAAAAGTTCAAGGAGTGAGTTAGTTGCAAGGAAGAGGAAAAGAGTTCGAGATAGTCGTGGTGCCATTCGAATTCCGACGTGAGAGCCAAGGAGATCGTGACAGTGCTACCTCAATCAAGAGCCTCTTTTCAGTACAGTTTCCCTTTCTTTACACTCTTTTTTTGTTTATTTTCTTTAAACATGTTGCCTCAAGCTATGAGTGGCTAAACTCTTTAGTTTTAGGGTCTTGATGATTTGTTTATGAATTCATGTTGATCTTGTAGACTTTCATGGTTTTGTTGGAATGATTATGTTTTTCATTGTTATTGTGTTTAATTCTTGTGGATTGGCCATCTACACATGTTAGGTTAGATGTATGATTGAGAGATTGTATGTTTAACTTGATCTATAACAATGAATTGTTGTTAATCTATCACGAGAGTAGTTAGGTTGACAATAAAAGTTGCTAAAGACCATTCTTAATGCCATGTAATTTGTATTGGTTTCAAGAGATTAGTAATCAATCGAGTTGCATGAGAAATGGTTGTTTTTTAGAGAAAATAACTTGGAATTAAGTTTCTAGACTTAGGCATATGAATGACAATAAAATCCATGAAATCTATAATATTGCATGATGAAATAAACAAGGATTCATTACCCTAGAACTCTCTTTTACTCTTGTGTTTCTCACTTTAATACTTTCCTTATTTGGTTTATATTTTCCATAATTAACAACTTCAATTCCAATCCTCAAATAAAATTGATTGAGCTCTAGAATAGCTAAGTAACTTAAACCTTCACAATTGGATCTCCAGTGGAACGATATTCGGACTTCACCATCTTATATTATAACTTGACCCGTACACTTGCGATTAACACTAAAAGTGTGCATCAAGTTTTTTGCGCTGTTGGTGGGGATCCAAAGAACGATTTTTGTTATTTAATATTCATTAGAATTGATAAATCTTAATTTGAGGTGTATATTATTTGGTTGATTATTTATTTTATTTTATTTTATTTTATATATATAGATATTTTTTCCTTTTATATTTTATTTTATTTTATTTTATTTACTTCTTCTTCTTCTTCTTATTATTATTATTATTATTATTATTATTATAATATTATTATTATTATTATTTCGGTGTATGCCTCGAGATAATACTAATATTCTCCCTCTTGATCCTAAGATTGAAAGGACGTGTAGAAGAAACCTAAGGGTTCAACACAATCACATCGAGGAGATGGCGGAGGAGATACCAAAGGCAATTCGAGACTACTTCCAATCGACATTACCGGCAAATCAACCCAGCATTCTGAATGTACCCATCAATATCAACAACTTTGAGTTGAAACTGGGGTTGATCCACATGGCTAGAGAGCTAGCCTTTAGAGGAAGAACCAATGAAGATCCTCACAAGCACTTACGATCTTTTCTAGATATATGCGGGAGGTAAAGATGAATGATGTTTTTAATGATGCAATTAAACTAAGACTTTTTCCTTTCTCTTTACAGGATCGTGCTACGAATTGGTTGGAAACCATACCTCCAGATAGCATCACAACGTGGGAGATCTTAGCTCAAGCTTTCTTGAACAAATATTTTCCACCGACTAAATCTCAAAGGCTAAGGACGGAGATTGGAACATTCCACCAACTTGAGGATGAACAACTATATGAGGCTTGGGAGAGATATAAGGATCTCTTGAGAAGATGCCCTCAACATGGTTACCCGGATTGGTTGCAAATTTAACTATTTTACAATGGATTATCAAGTTCAACCAAATCCATACTAGATGCAACCGCTGGAGGCTCAATTTTTTCAAAGAATGCTCAAGAGGCGTATACCATACTAGAAGACTTGGACACTACATCATACAATTGGCCATGTGAACGGTCTTCTCCAATCATCCCAAAAGCCACCAGACGATATGAGATAGACGAGGTAAGTTCTCTAAAAGCTTAATTGGCTTCTCTCACTAATGCTTTATCTAAATTCTCTCAAGGAAGCCAAGTCCAAGCAAGTCCAGCATCCATAGCTTCCCTTGCGGGCATGGAAAATCAACAAGAGCCAAGTGAGTTGGAGGTAGCCAATTATGTGGATAGAGGACAATACCGAGGTCAACAACAACTTCCAACTCACTATTATCCCAACTTGAGAAATCATGAGAATTTTTCATATGCTAACAACAAGACTGTGTTGCAAGCACCTCAAGGATTTAAGGGAGCGGGGAATGCAAAGACATCATCACTAGAGGACATAATGCTTAACTTTGTCAAAGAGTCAAGAGCAAGGACAACCATATTGGAGAATTCGGTCCAAGCTATCTCAAGCACCATTCAAAGCCAAGGTAAGGCACTTCAAAACTTGGAGGTTCAACTTAGTCAAATGTCAACTTCCCTCCAAACAATGCAAAAGGGTAAGTTCCCTAGTTGTCCCGAGATAAACCCAAGGGAGGAGTGCAAGGCCGTGACTTTGAGGAGTGGGAAAAAGCTATCCACTCCCTTGATCAATGATGAAGATGATGAGCTTCCACAAGAAGAAGATGAAGCCATCATAGAGGATGTGCAACAAAAAGAGAGTGCATCTAAGGAAAAGGAGAAATCAAAGCCCAACATAGGGAGTACTTCTAACTCTACTTCTTTTATCCCTAATACTTTACCTTTTCCTCAAAGATTTCAAAAGAAAAAGATTGATGCTTAATTTTCAAAATTCTTAGACATATTCAAAAAGTTAGAAATTAACTTTCCTTTTGCAGAGGCATTAGAACAAATGTCTAAGTATGCCAAGTTCATGAAGGATGTATTGTCTAAGAAGAAAAGGTATGGATATTATGAAATGGTTGTACTAAACTAAGAATGTTGTGCGGCACTACAAAGGAAATTGCCTCCAAAACTAAAGGATCCAGGGAGTTTCTCAATCCCTTGTCATTTAGGCAATAATAAGGTTACTAAAGCACTTTGTGATCTTGGAGTTTCCATTAATTTAATGCCTTTATCCATGTTTAGGAAGTCAATGGTGGAGAGGTGCAACCAACTACCATATCTTTGCTTTTGAACGATTGATCATTTGTTCATCCCTACGGCATTGTGGAGGACGTCTTGGTTAAGGTAGACAAGTTTATCTTCCCGGCGGACTTTGTGATATTAGACATGGAGGAAGATGTCGAAGTCCCCATAATCAATTGGAGACCATTCTTCGCCACCGGAAGGGCCCTCATCGATGTGCAAGATGGAAAGCTCACATTCCGCCTTAACGATGAGGAGGTAACATTTGACATCTATAAAACCCCTAAGCATCCGGATGTAAAAAGGTATGAGCATCATGAGCCAAGCACAAAGGTAACATCGCCTCTCTCTTCAAATAAAAACTTTATGCATGATAAGCCTCCTTTGAATTGTAAGACTAATGGCATGCTTGATGTTAAAGTAGAAAATTCTATGAAGCATGTTTCTAGTTGTGATAATTCTCCTAGTTCTTCTTGCATGCCTCCAAAACCTATAATGAATTATGAACAAATTGTGGAGAAGCATGTTAAAAATGAAGTGGTGAGTCCGGTAAAATCTAAGAATAATGACTCCTTAATGAGTCTTGACTACATTAGAAACGATGATGTTCAACTTGATAATGATTTGTTGACTAACTCACTAAATACTAATGAATATGTTTGTGAGTGTCAATGTGGACGAATACTAAAAGTTGTAGGTGATCCAAAGCATGAAAGGAAGAAACAACCATGGAATCCACCATGATTCGTGAGCCCCGTCTAGCTAGTAGACATTAAACCAAGCGCTTATTCAGAGGTAACCCAATTTTATTGCTTTCTTTACTCTTCTTTTTATTTTATTTTCAATAAATCTTTGAGTCACTCATATGCTTTATCTCTCAGGATCATGGTTTATCACACAAAGTACTCCTTACACCAAACCTGTTTGGTGGCTTCCCGCTTGCTCCCAGGCTTGTTCTTTCTTTGTTAGATGCTCTTATGCATTGGAGACAATGCATGACTCTAAGTTTGGGGTGGGAGGTGTCTCTCGTACTTTTGTGTGTTTTCTTACCCTGATAGGCATGATAGTGAAAGTTTTAATGATCATATGCATGTTAATTTTTTAAAAAAAAAATTTTTTTGAAAATTTTAGAGCTTTCAAAGTTAATGGGAATGTTGTTTATGGTTGTTTTCCTTGATGTTGATTGCCCATGATGAGATTTAAAATTGCATGATAGATGACTTATTGTGGAAATAGAATAGCACTATCTTGAGTTAAATTCATTTAAGTCCCTCTTAAAATCTCTCATATTCTTGAGCACATAGCCACTTCAATTCAGAATCTTTAACTGAAAAAAAAAAAAGATTAAGTTGGGTGTATTTGGTTGTCACTCCGAAAGGCCCCACCGGTTAGAGAGTGGAAATGCATGATAGCTTGTAATCTTAGACTAAGGAAAAAGAAAAGAGTATACATGCCTTGAGAAAAGAAAAAGTGTACACAAAATGTATGAGCTTTATTTGTCTATCTTTTTAAATGTTAAACTTGTAATGAGTATGCATGGTTAGGGGTAAAAAGAACTGCCTTTGCTGTGATTAGTAAGGACGCTTGGGAATTGACTAGGTACAAGTCCCTATAGTGAATGTGTGAAAGCTAGTGCCTCTAGGTAAAAGAATGCAAGTTTGGGCCCATGAAAAAAAATATGATTGAAAGGCACCTTAGTGGACTTATTACTCACTTGAAATGTATGAAAGCTTGAAGATTGGTGCATGGGTTAGAGTAGGGGGAAAACTGAAGAAACTCTCTTAAGTTCTAATTTGAGTTCTAGCATTTTAAATTGAAGGAGGCTTGCACACACACACATGGGAGATAGCAAGATTTTGGCCTTGAATGATTATAACAATATAGATATGCTTGCATGTTTCTACTTAAGCTCTCAATGCTATTCTCTAAGACATGAGTCAATTGCACACTCCTTCATCTAAACTCCCTATTATTTGATTTTATTCTTCGCTCGGGACTAGCAAATCTCTAAGTTTGGGGTGTTGATAAGCACTTGAAAAGTGCTTTCTATCCTCTCAAATAAAGGGAGTTTATATTAGATTTCACTTGTTTGCTAGTGGTTTTCAGGTTAAAATGAGGAAAATTAGAAGAAAAGACCAAAAGATCAAAACCGAGCAAGAATACGGCGAAAAAGAGCTGAAAAACTCAAAAGGGCAAAATTTGGGATAATGCCGCGGCGCTAAAACTCGAGCTCAACATTCTGAACGCATCATAGCACCGCGACGCTTGGACGGCGCTGCCGCGACGCTAAAGCCCGAGAGCAAAAATTCTGAACGCATCACAGCGTCGTAGCGCTTGGACGGCACTGCCACGGCACTAGACAGGTGGTCTGTAACCACATTTTCACATCTTTTCCTGTCTTTGATTTCTATATCAAATTCCTGTAACAATAAGATCCACCTCATTAGCCTAGGTTTAGAATCTTTCTTATCAAACAAATACTTCAAAGCAGCATGGTCAGTATGCACTACTATTTTAGAATCAAACAAGTATGATCTAAATTTATCAAAGGCAAACACAACAGTTAGCAGTTCTTTTCAGTAGTAGTGTGTTTCTGTTGAGTACTATCAAGAGTTCTACTAGCATAGTAAATAGCGGTAAACATGTTATCTCTACGTTGGCCTAAAACAGCTCCTAGGACATAGTCACTAGCTTCACGCATGATTTCAAACGATTGACTCCATTCAGGTACAACAATAATAGGTGCAGAAATCAATCTTTCCTTTAAAGTATTAAAAGCAGTAGACATGCATCATCAAACACAAACTTAGCTTCCTTTTCTATCAAGCTACTCAAGGGTTTAGCAATTTTAGAAAAATCTTTAATAAATCTCCTATAAAACCCTGCATGCCCTAGGAAACTTTTGACTCCCTGCACATTATTGGGAAGTGGCAATTGTTCAATGGCAGCTATTTTAGCCCTATCCACCTCTAATCCTTTTTTAGAAACTTTGTGCCCCAGAACGATGCCTTCATTGACCATGAAGTGACACTTCTCCCAATTCAACACAAGGTTAGCATCTTAGCACCTCTGCAAAACACGAGCAAGATTAGCAAGATAGGAATCAAATGAAGACCCAAATACAAAAACATCATCAATGAAAACCTTCATTATGTCTTCAATGAGCTCCTGAAAAATAGACATCATACAATGTTGAAAAGTAGCGGGGGCATTACATAAACCAAAAGGCATGCTCCTAAAAGCAAATGTCTCATAAGGACACGTAAATGTGGTCCTTTTTTGATCCTCAGGAGCAATAACAATTTGAGTATAACTTGAATATCCATCTAGGAAACAATAATGAGAATAACCTACAAGTCTATCAAGCATTTGATCTACAAAAGGAAGAGGGAAATGATCTTTTCTAGTAGCCTTATCCAACTTCCTATAATCAATGCATACCCGCCATCCTATCACAGTTCTAGTGACTATCATCTCATCTTTTTCATTCTTAACCACAGTCATCGCACCTTTCTTGGGTACTACTTGAACAGGACTTACCCATGAACTGTCACATATGGCATAAATGATTCTTGCCTTCAAAAGCTTGAGCACTCATTTCTTAACTACCTCCTTTGGTGCTCCACTAATGGGTTAAAGGTATCTTTCATCAAGATTCTGTGCATACAAACCGACGAACTAATAACTTTAAGATCCTTAATAGACCAACCAATGGAAAACTTATGATCCCTTAACACTATCAATAATTTTTCTTCTTCCACAAAATTTAAATCAGAGGATATGATAACGGGAAAAAAAGACAAATCATCTAAGAATGCGTATTTCAAGTGAGGAGGTAACACCTTTAATTCAAGCACAGGTTTCTCAACATCATTTATAACATGCAAAGGAGCTAGAGGCATAGGTTTATACATTTTAGTGCATATTGACATGTTATCTAACCACTTAGCATACAAAGCAATTTCATCAAAAATAGTATCCACATTCTCAACAACCATTATGCTTTGTTCTAGATGATCATTAGCCAACATAACCTCTACATGCTTAGAAATGGTATGATCAATTATATCTATAGCATGGCAAGTACTACTCTCATCATGATGACTCAAGCACTTATAAATATTAAAGACAACATTCTCATCATTTACCCTTAGAGTCAACTTCCCTTGTTGGACATCTATGATAGCCTTCCCAGTTGCTATGAATGACCTCCCAAGTATGATAGGTATCTCAGAGTCCTCTTCCATGTCCAAAACTACAAAATCTGTAGGGAAGATAAATTTGTCAACTTTAACTAATACAACCTCAAAAAAACCTCTAGGATAAGCAAATGATCTATTAGCGGCTAGTTGCAAGGTGATGGTGGTAGGTTGCACCTCTCCAATGTCAAGCTTTCTATAAACAGATAAAGACATTAAATTAATAGAAGCACCAAGATCACATAGAGCTCTAGTAATATTTAAAGAACCAATAGTGCAAGGTATAGTAAAACTCCTTGGATCTTTCAATTTTTGTGGTAGCTTCTTTTGCAGCACAGCACTGCATTCTTCAGTCATGCTAATCATCTCATATTGCCCAAACTTCTTCTTTTTAGATAAGACATCTTTCATGAATTTAGCATAGTTGGGCATTTGCTCTAAGGCCTCAGCAAATGAGATATTAATGTGAAGCTTTTTAAACAATTCTAAAAATTTAACAAATTGGGAGTCTATTTCTTTCTTCTTAAAATAGAGGATAGGGAAAGGTATTAGGGACAAAAGGTAAAGGGTTAGATGACTTACATTAAGATTCCGACTCCTTTACCTTTTCTTTTTCTAAGACCTTATTGGGTTCATCCTCTATGATAGGCTCTTGGATGGTCTCTTCTACCTCTTGCTCCTCATCCTCATCATCGATCAACAAAGTCACAACCTTGCACTCTTCCTTTGGATTTCTTTCGAGGCAACTAGGAATTTTGCCCTTTTGCATTGTTTGAAGTGAAATGGCAATTTGGCTAATTTGTATCTCAATGTTGTCGATAGCCTTACCATCTCTATTTCTCTTCTATATCTTAGTCTTTGGAGTATCCCAACAGTCCGGGACGTTTATCATGTCAATCGTTGGCTAAGGTGTTAGAAATATGATATTTGCTAAATATATTTGTTTAAGTTTCCTAGTGTTGTCCTTTTGGGTTGCTTTGGATATGTCTCTAATCTTGTCTCTAGAGGTTCTTGTCTCAAAGGTTTTTCCTTAAGGTGCCAACTCTGCAGAATAATTCCTTCCTTATTTAAATTATTCTTCATAATATTTCTACTGAGATATTTGCCTTAATTGTTGAATGCCAATATTTTGTAGGATTACTTTCCATCTTTCAGCAGTGTTATTTAAGCGTAAGAAGCTCATGAGCTAGGGTAGTTGCTTCAACATACCATGAAAGTGTAATTCGAATATACCAAAAGCTTTGTTCTTTGTGCACCCTGAAGAAGATCATTATGTTGTAAATGCAACTTAATCTTCACCGTTCTGCTTAACTAGGTATGAGTATTGCATGTTGTTCCGTCTTGGGGGAGCCTAAGACCATTTTAACCAAGAAGAAGTTCTCTTTACTCTGGGGGAGCCTGAGCTGTTATTCAACTTCAAGGATTTCACAAGAAGGATTTCTCTTCACTCAGTGTAGCCTAAGCGATTATTCAACATGAAGGATTTCACAAGAATGAGAAAGATAATATTAAGTGAGAGGGAGTCTTACTCACTTAGGGGAAGTCTAAGTTTTTTGCACCATTTATATATGATTACTTAAGGGGAGCCTATATTATATTAAGAGGCAGTCTCACATCTAGGGGGAACCTAGGTAGTTAGCTAGGATAGGCTCTACATGTGTCACATGCTTAAAGCTGTTCACAAATAAGTACAATATTGTAATTTCTTAACTATTTCATATTAATGGATTATCTTTCTCGGACACACTACTCCTTAGACATAGGTGTTCTATCACCAAACTGGTTACCAATTATGTAATGACCCGACTTACTAGGACTTCAACTAGGTCGTCACTATATGCATGCATGCATCTCAAACGACTCTTTTTCATAATTGTACTAAAAATTGAGGAAACATTATTAAGGTAAATAAACTTGCTTTCCTTTAAACCAAAAACCTTTAATCGGGGTACCCCTAAAACATTAACGTATTAAAATAGGAAATTTGACATAAAGAAATAAATAAAGAAAAACATAGTTTTAGTTTCAATAACAAATCCCAAGTATTACAACGAAGAAAAACATGAAAACTCATGCAGAACCATTAGTCTAGTCCCAACGACACAGTCAAGGTTTTCTTCCATTGTTCACCAAAGTGTCCTTTCCTTTACGTTAAAAAATATAATAAGAAGGATGAGTACAAAATAGTCCGTAAGTAACCCCACTACTAGGGTCAGACTAAGCACCCATACCCAAAAGGTGCAACGTAGTAGTGAGACATGCATAAGTAATTTAATCCTGGATGACCATCTAGTGAGCGGTTTAACCCATCCTAACACCCATATGGTGGCCAAAAGGCTCACAAACATAGTAGGGTCGCCACCCAGTAACATAGTAGGAAAGTCGTAGGTCTCTAGTAACATAGTAGGAAACCGTAGGCTTCTGGTAACATAGTAGGAAATTCGTAGGCTTCTGTAACTTAGTAGGAAACTCGTCGGCTTCTGGTATCATAGTAGGAAACCTATCAGCTTCCGGTAACGTAGTAGGAAACTCGTTGGCTTTCGATATTATAATAGCATTACAAGGGTAAATCATCACACAACACCCCGAATGTTTAAAATATTTTGAATTAATTATCTTAGATTATTTTAGTTAATTTTTAAAATTTTGAGGTTTAATTGGTGATTGCACCTGAAATGTGCTATCTTCCTCAGCTATTAAAAGGTAGAACCAAGCGTTAGGAAAAAAGCAGAGCTAAAATGGACCAATTTGGAGTTTTTAGTGTCTGAACTTGCTAACAATTTTTTTAAGTTTCAGCAAGACAGTCCCTATTTCAGAGTGGAGGCTAGAATTGATCTTCAGAGCTTGAGTGACCTTGTCGCTCAAGTTGCTGAATCAGTGGGGAGGCAGGACGAGTCATTGCCAGACCATTCCTTCGGCTTGCCAATGGCTTAGAGACATGAGGTAGTCCGTGTCGACACGGTAGAGGAGGAACCACTTCCTCGAGATTTTTGCCTAGTGGCCCAGCTGACTGATATCGTGCAAAGACTGGAAAGTCCACAAGAGCAACTCATCCTCTGTACCGCTGAAGCCGAGTTCCTTGCGGAATATTACACCTCTAGTGATGATGAGGATGTCATGCCATGCTTGCCAATTTGTGAGGCTAAGGAAGATCCCGAGCCTAAACTAGACGAAATTCAAGTGATAGAGTTAGAGGTCGAAAGACCTTACCCTGTTCTAACTCCTTGTATTTCGTATATTTTTTAATCCTCCTTAAGTTCTCACGAGTCTGTTGAGTCTTTTATTTCTTTGGACTCATTTGAGTCCCTTGAGTCTTTTGATTCTTTCTTTTTACCATTTCTCAGATATTCCAAAAGACCAAAATTCGACCTGTTCGGCGCCCTTCAGAGACAAAAAGGCTTTGTTAGGCTTCGAAAGCTACATCAATTCAAGCAAGAAAGGGTCGAAGATATACGAGAACTTCTATGTGCCTTGACAAGGGACAAGTCACGTCGAGCAACCAATGTTAAAAATTTGTGCTTCCTAGAGGTAGCCAGGCGTTTAAATTTAATTGCTTTCTAGGTTTAGTTTAGTTATTTTTTCTTTCTTTGTTTAATATTTTTTTTTCTTTTCTTTTTCTTAGGTTATGGAGAAGAGGCTCAAGAGAAACTTTGGAGAAAAAAATTCCACGCCATCCCGTGTGTTTCAATTTTTCAGGGAAGGTTTTCCATTTCCCTGTTACTTTGTCTTTGCTCTTTACTACTTTATACATTGGGGACAATGTATGCTTCAAAAGTTGGGGGTGGTTGGGTTATGACTTTTTGTGATTTGGTTGAGTACAATAGCATCTGAGCTCGGACTATATGTGCTTGAACTATTGTTTACTCTACTATTGGATTCATGATTAGGATAGTTGATGATCCGGGTGGCCGTTTTGGGCATATGACCACTCGTTTTCTTCATTTTTTTGCCTTCTATTCATCTATAGCTTTAGTTGTTAGGTTTTCTTCATCTTCTTCCTGTAATCAACCAAAAACAATGTCGGGTTCTATCTTTTCTACCACCATGGGAAGGTAAGATCTTTAGTTTTCTAGTTTAGAGAATTTTGGAGGAACGCACTATATTCTTGGGAGTATTTTGATAATATGATTGAGATTTCTTGTTTATAGGTTTTACTCTTATTTTATTGATTATGAATGACATTTCTTGCAATTGATTGTGCAATTCAATGCTTTAAATTAACATATAATATGTGACATGTAATTATAGGTTAATCTCTAAGAAGCAAAATGTTAGAAAGACTTGTGATTTGTAGTCGACAACGAAGAGCATTGTTCTATCGACCTAGGGAAAATCAAATTAAATTTCTAATTATCCTAGCATAATTTTTAAAGCGTAATGCGGTTAGTTAAATTGATTAGGATGTCTTTCATCTAATCAAGTTGGCTGATTTGATACTTTGGACCATTAGTTAGCCTTTCTAATCAATTGGGCTAGGCATAGGTAAGAAGTTAAAACCATGCTTTGATAATTCGATGATCAAAATTACTTTGGGTGATTCCGTTCCTCTAAGCTAGAATGTTTTGTTTGATTGCACATCTATCATTTACTTTTCATGCACTTTATTTTCATGCATATTCAAATCTAAAACCACACAACCCCCCCCCCCCCCCAAATTTATCGCTTTAACTAAATAGTTAGCTTTGAGAAACTAATCTTTATGCTTCCCTGCGGATCGACCCAGTCTTGCCACTAATACTACGGTTTAGTAGTAATCGTTGTAGAAATTGGTAATTATAAATATTACTTGATTGAGTCTTTTGGGAGCGACACGAAAAAGGCTCACATCAATTGGTTTGGTGTTGAGGAAATAATTCGGTTAATTCAATTGTATTTTTTGAAGAGTTTCAGGACTCTCGTTTGTTGGGAGGAGGTTAGTGAGCAAAAATTGTTGGGGCTTGAGTTAGTTTAGATTACTAATGAGACTATTCAAAAGATTAGGGCAAGGATGCAAAGAGCTTAGAGCAAACAGAAAACTTATGTCGATGTGAGACGGCGAGACTCGGAGTCTGAAGTAGATGACAAAGTGTTTCCAAAGGTGGCACCTATGAAAGTTGTTATGAGGTTTGGAAGGAAGGGTTAGTTGGCCTTATAGCGTATCGTTTGGCTTTGCCGTCGTTACTCTCTGCAGTTCATAATGTCTTCCACGTCTCCATGTTAGGGAAGTATATAGCGAATTCATCTCACGTAGTTGACTATGAGTCATTGCAATTGAATGAGAATTTTAGTTATGAGGAGAAGCCTGTCCAAATCATGAAATAGCGCGAGTAAAAGTTCTATAGTAGAACCATCAGTTCGACGAAGCGACATGGGGGAGGGAGGAGGAGATGAGGTTGAAATATCCTAAATTGTTCCATGTTTGAACTTTCGAGAACGAAAGTTTCTTAAGGAGGGGAGAATGTGACAGCTCAAATTTTCAAAATATTTTGAATTAATTATCTTGGATTATTTTGGTTAATTGTTTGAATTTTGAGGTTTAATTGGTTTGGTGTTGAGGAAATAATTCAATTTAAGGTAAGCATGATAAAAGATTTGGTAAATTCAATTGGTGGAGAATTGAATTTAGTTTGGAGATTTAAAGGTTCAATTTAATTTGAAAATTTGGAATTTTTAGGTTATTGTGAAATTATTTTGAAAATTTGGGTTAAAGTTGTGAAATTGTTGGTTAGGGAATAATTTAAATATATTATTTTGGTGGATAGGGAATGATTTGATTTGATGGAAAAAAAATTGAAGTTTTATATTCTATTTTGGGAAGAGGAAAAGGAAATATATACACACATATATATGCATATTAAAAGAAATTAGGGTTTTAAAAAATATATATATTAGGCCTCGAAGTACGTGCAAAAAAAGAAAAAGCAAAAGTTTTTTCTTCTTCTTCTGCTAGCATCTCTCTTTCTCTCAGCCAGGTCATTTTCTCTTTCTCTTGTAGACCTCGATTACCCAATTAATTTCACCTCGAATTTTAAGTTCTAGTGGTTAAATCTTGATAGGTGGCTTGGAGTCGTGTTGTTTTGGGAGGATTGGAGGTGGTTTTGGAACAAACCATATTTTTCATTGGGTAAAATTGTTTGCATTACATTTGGAATAATTGTGATTGAGATTAAACTTAGAGATTTACTGTAAGTTTGAGTTATGTTTTAGGTCTTAATTCAAGAATTTGGAACGATTTGGCTACTTTGGTATCTATTTGACTTAACTCCAAGGTAAGTAATCTTACTACTAGAACTGCCTACGTGTCAGGCAAGTTAGTTATTAAAATGTTGTTGGCTTCTTTGGGCCATCTATGAGTTATTTTGTTTGCATGTAATTCTTATGATTGTGAAGATTTATGAGCAATGTTTTATGAGAGGCATTATGAATCTATGTCGTGGGATTTTAAGTATTTTGCCAGTTATGCATGTTAATGATAGTTACCCTCCTACGTTGGTTGTGTGTTCACTAGAGATTTTGTGTTCCTTGGGAATCACCAAAGGTTTATGTTCCTTCGGGATCAACAAAGGTTTTGGGTTTCTTTGGGATCACTAGAGGTTTGTGTTCCTTCGGGATCACCAAAGGTTTCGTGGTCCTTCGGGATACACTGGAGGTAAGTGTCTCCTATGAGATTCACTAGAGGCTCGTGGACACCATTTCCCAACGGTAGGGCGAATCTAACTAATCACTCAAATAAGTGAAGTGTAAAAAGTAGAAATGTGCATGTCCCACTAGCATGTTGCATTTATTGACCATAAATGCATAGCCTTCTTTTCATGATTTTTTTTCAGGCAAGGGAAAGAACACCTCGACGAATGACGAAAGAAAACTTTGACGATACCATTGGGACTAGACTAATGCTTTCACATGAGTTTTCATGTTTACCTTTCGTTTACTTGGGAATTGTTATTGAAACTAAAAATATGTTTTCCTTTATTTATTTCTTTATGCCCAATTTTCTATTTTAATACATTAATGTTTTAGGGGTACCCCGATTAAAGGTCTTCGGTTTAAACGACGGCAAAATTATTTACCTTGATGACGTTTCCTCGATTTAGTAAAATTATGAAAAAGAGTCGTTTGAGATGTATGCATGCATATAGTGACGACCTAGTCCAAGTCCTAGGAAGCCGGGTCGTTACACGTCACTTTTCTCTAAAGATGCTTATATTAAGTTCACATCATAAATCATATCAAGCGTGTGCTAATACCATCATACATATAAAACGATTCTAGATATAGACAACTCAATTTCACCAAAATTAAACAAATGATTCAAAATTTTCTACAATTGCCTAGCTTAAGGGCGATTCTAAGATTACTTACCTAGGAGTTAAGTCCAAATAGCTAGCAGAGTAGCCAAATTCCACCAAATTCTTGAATTAAGACCTAAAACATAAATCCATAATTAAATTAAATCTGTAGACGTAATCCGAAATAATTCACTTAGCAATATGCCAATTATTCTTACCCAAGGTGTAATTAAGTCACAATCCTCTTCCGACCTTTAATCAACGGGTCCAATCAGACATCCACAATAAAGGGTTAAGAAATCAATTTTTAACCACCAATAACACTTCTGAAGTATTGTTACTCACCAAGATTGACCCAAAATCGACAAAATCAACCCTTAACGTCGCTGGGAAGCGGCTCCATAAGCTCCAAATCCTCAATCTAGAACGAAAATATCATGGGTATCAAAGGATCGAAACCAACACTTAATGGGTATTCAAGAACCAACCCAAAAATTAATCCAAACACAAACAAAGAAATTTACCCAAACTCACGATTCCGGCGAGACCACCAGAGCAGCAGCGATGGCGAACTAACTTCCAATGAAGAGGTGATGGAAGACAGCCGACAGTAGCACAAACGATCGACAACCTGCTACTGTTGAGGCATTTGAAGATCGACATTGAATGGTTGCACAAGAACCACAAGCTGCACATTGAATCACATGAATCGATGGCTAACGAAACTCGTAAATTGGGCGCTTCGTGCGAACAGCGCAATGATCTTCGGTAGACGGTGACGGTCCTCTACGGTCAATGGCATTATGGTAGCAAGACCCACAAGTGAACGGTAGCGATGGCGCGCTGACGACAGTGACGGTACTTCTTTGAGGAAGAAGAAGAAGTTATTTTCTTTTTTTCTCTTTTGCACGCACCGAAGAAACCTTCTTATATATATATAACTTCTCTAGCTCAAATATACATATATTTATTCCTTTTCCGTTTTCCTCGTCCCAATAAAACAAATATATAATAGAAAAATTCCTTTCCTTTTCCAAATATAATTCCAACAAATCTCTTAAATTAACCAAATTTTCAAATCTTACCCAATACATATCTTCAAATTAAGACCAACTTTTTGAAACTCAAAATGAAATTCAATTTCCCATTAATTGAATTAAATCCAAATCTTATATCACGGTTACTTTAAATGGAATTATTTTCTCAACATAATCCAATTAAGCCTCAAAATTCAAACAATTAACTCAAATAATTCAAGATAATTAATTTAAAATTACTTGAAAATTTGGGATGTCACAAATTCTCTTGTGTTTTGTTGGGATTTGTGTCGTAAAGCCTCGTAATTGATTAATTAATTAATTTAATTGTATGCATTAACGAAAAAATTCAAGGTTATTGCATGAAGTCTTGAACATGTACGTAGGTGACATATGGGTGAATCATGTTTAATAAATAACCTAAAGGTCTATAGTATATTGGATAAGGTTGAGTGTCTTATCCTGGTGGCACGATGGATATGACCCACTTTGTAATAGTTACAAATGGTTTAATTCAAGTCGTTCATGTGGAGACATGTGAGTGGGGGTATCCTTAAGTGCTAATTTAAGGTCTTGAACAAGGGACCGCACCCTCTCACTGGCCCGAGAGGGACTTAGTTTATGGTTGCTTCATAAACAAGTTGTTCAGTAGAGAAATTAGTGATACTCAAGGAAAAGAGGTAATTACAGGGGTAGAACAAACATTTGACCCAATTGTAATTATGAACAGCTCGTAAGGATCGACTTGCTTATACTGGTTACATCCATGGACACAACTTGTCCTACAGTGCATAAGAGTTCAACTATGGGTCTATAGTGGTTTGCCTTATAGTTAATGAATGAAGATTCATTTAATTAAATAGTTTAATTAATTAATCTTGGATCATTTGAGGTTATAATCTGTAGGTTCATAAGGTTCCCTTGCTAGCTCACCATGAACCAACAAGGATCAAATATATTGAAAGAAAATTTTGAAATTTGAAATTTTCAAATTTATGAGGAAAAATATTAATTGTATTAGATACAGTTAATTACATGATTTATTAGAATGTTTATTTGAATAAAATTCAAATGTTAATTTTATAATATGAAGAATTAATTTATTTGAGTATGATTCAAATAATTAATTATTTATTTAGATGAAATCCATAAAAAAAATAATTAACTAATTAATTTGAATTGGATTTAAATACTTAATTATTTAATTTGGATGGGATTCAAATTAAAAATACTACATAAGTTAAATATTGAAATATGATTTAAATATTTTAAACCATTTAATATGAGATATTATTTTGGTAGATATTTATTAATATTGGATATTATTAAATATTTAATTTAAAATCTCTACAGATGGATTATCCTAATAGGATTAGGAATAACTCATAGAGTTCTATAAATAGGACCTTTGAAAGCCCCCCATAAAACACACTCTCTACAAGAAATAATCTTTACGATTACTTTAAAACTCTTTCTCTAGAAATTCTCTCTTTCTCAGAAGAATTCTAAGAAAATCTTCTTCCCATTCTTTCAAGACTATTGGTTAGAGTGAAAATTTTTGCTAAACTTTTAGATTAGCAAAGGTCTGTTACTTAACCATTTTCTTAATTATTTGTACTTTTAATTCTTTCAAGAAATCAAAGAACCCGGTCACACGCCTCCGTTGGGATTAAATTCCCTTCATGTTTATCCTTATTTTATTGGTTACGGTTTTCTTGTTGTCTATGATTGTGTTAGGACGTATGATAAAACATCTACATTTAGTTCGTTGAACCCCTTCCAAAATTTCAATGGGTATTAGAGCGCATCACCTTTATCTTAGGTGTTTCGGTCATGAATGGAATAAAGGAAGGTGGTTCCACTACACCTCCCCCAATTCTCGATGCACGAAGTTACTCATACTGGAAAGCCAGGATGACTACTTTTCTAAAATCAATTAACAGTAAGTCCTGGAAAGCTATTGTGACTAGATGGTCTCATCCAATGGTGAAAGAAGAGGTCTTGAAACTTGAAGTTTAGTAGTCTAAAGTTGAAGATGAAGCCTCCTTCAGGAAACTCTCGAGCTCCTAATGCCATATTTAATGGAGCTGATCGAAATATATTCGCCTAATCAACACTTGCATTTCCACAAAAGATGCTTGGGATATCCTGTCAGTTTCTCACGAAGGAACTTCAAAAGTCAAGTTGTCTAGTCTACAGTTGTTGACAACAAAATTTGAGAATCTTAAGATGAACGGTGATGAGACTATAACTAATTTCAATGTGTGATTATTGGACATTGCTAACAGGTCATTTTCCCTAGGAGAAGATCTCAGAAGAAAGGCTTGTTCGAAATGTGCTAAGCTCCTTACCTAAGAGATTTGACATAAAAGTTACTGTTATTATTGACAGATAAATGAGCATGCAGTAGAAGTTAATTTGATCAATTTTCACTCTAAGATGCTCAATTTAGAGGATTAAACATGCAATTAAAAAGAAAAATCAAAGTTTTAAGAACACTTACCCTTGAAGCTCCAAATTCTCCTTCAATTCTTGATGAATTTCAGCACCACTTGGTTGTAGACCTCCACAATAGTCTTCTCTACTATTCTCTAGGCTTATTGGATAGTGGGATCCAAAATTTGTGTTGAATTTGAGAAGGAATGAAGGTTGGGAAGAAGATGAACAATGGATGAAATTTTGCAAAATTAACCCTTGAATTTCACAAAATTCTTAACCATTTTTATGTCAAAATCATCCCTATTTATTAAAGAATGACATGCAATCCAATTGCATCAAAATTTGACAACACAAAATGGTTAATTTGTTGGTTAATTATGAAGAAGACAACCAAGCTCCTAGCTTAGTTAGTGGGAAAATCCAATCTTCAAAAATCAATTTTAAAATCAATTTTCAATGAATTTCTAAAAATTGAATTAAAATTGATTTTTAATTTAAAAAATAATTAAATAAATAAATAATAATTTAATATTTAATTAATTAAATATTATTTTAATATTAAATAATATTTTTCCCACTTGTCCCGATTTTTCTAAAAATCGATATGAATTCCTTTTCATATGATTAATATTTAAATCATATTTAAATATTATAATTAACTCTATTTGTACGTTTAATTCGTAATTAAACGTTGATATATCGTATATATCTAACTTTCATTCCTTAAGCCAAGATTTGAACGGTTCAAACTTATTCACCACACTATCTAAGATTTTAGTCTATTTATGAGCTAGTAGACAGACCTAATGGACCTACAGATCATGAGCTCCAATGATCTGAGATTAACCGACCAAACTCTTTAACCTAGTTAACCATCATTCGTTAACTAACGCGACACTCCACTATAGCCCGTAGCTGCACTCTCCTTACTGTAGATATATTTGTGTCCATTTGATATAACCGTCATCGATAAGTCAATCCTTCACAAGTCGTTCATAACTTCAGCTAGGTCAAATACCGAATTAACTCTAAGTTACATCTTTTCTCTTTAAGTACCGTTGTCCCTCTAATGAACAATTGATTTAGGATCTACTCACTAAATTCATTCCCTCCCGGGCCAGTGAGAGGATGGGGCCCCTTGTTCAAGTCCTGGGAACAATACTTAAGAGAACAACCTCTCTACTATCCATAAGTTGGGTAAGAGTAAATTCTATCTTGCAAATTCTATGTCTCCAGCTATCTACCCGGTCTTATCCTTGAAATGGGAGGAATGTTGAGCAGCACTATTGAGCTTACTCTCACTTATGCAGATCAAGGGATAATTTTGAATAAACAGGAGTTCATAGATGGCTCAAGATTCAGATCAAGTTATCTAGGTCATCGATAAGTGAAATTAATCAGTGTTAATCGCAAACGGTGTTAATACGTAACAATGATTATTTCAAGGTCAGTCTTACACAATCTTATTATGTAAAATACCCACGCTTATATGTCTCTACATGAACAAATCAGGATCACTTCATTAATATTTAAATATAATTTAAATAAATTTAGGATGAATAGAGATTCATCATATTGGAATTTTCCAAGAAAAGTGGAAAATTAATTTAATATTAAAATATTAATTTAATATAATTAATCAATTCATTAATTAATTATTATTTAAATTAATAAAATATCAAATTAATTTAGAAATTAATTTTAATTTTAAAAATCAATTTTGGAAATTGGTTTTTAATTAAAATTGGGTTTTTTTTCCCACCTTTTGAATGTTGAAGAAGGAGGTGTAAGGTCATTCTTCAACCTCACTTTTTTATGTTCTAATCAACCTCTTAATCAGCCAATTTGCTGGCATTATGCATGTTAGTGCATTAAGGAGTTTCTCCTCTATAAATAGGAGGAAGGAATTGAGAAAGAAGGCTAAGCTTTGAGGCTAATTCCTGAAAATTCTCTCCATTGTTAAAAACTGATAAACTGTGAGTTCTTCAGCTTTTAGCTCCAAATTGATCTCAATCTCGGATCCCACAATCCGTTCTAAGCCCTGAGAATAACGGGAAAGACACTAGAGGTTGTCCACGAAGTGTTTGTGATCAATATCTTAAAGAATCTAACTTCAATTTTGAGCTACAAAAAATAAGTTCTTTGCCTCCGTTATCAGTTCTTAAAGCATGCATGTTTGATCCTCAAAATTAATGATCCAAATTGCATCCACTATCCTCTTGCCAACCCCTTCACTCCTCTCTACCAAATCAAAGAAAAGATGATGGGTGATTGTTCGTTTGAATTTTTATTCGATTTAAACTGAGTTTCTTAGCTTGTTGCACAAAAACAGATTTATCATTTCCGTAAAAGAATGTGTCGAGAATTACTCAAGTGTGATCATGATTAAGCAAGTTTTCCTATAAACCCAAGTATAAGTATTTATAGGTTTCCTGGTGAGTCCAGGGTCGAACGCAGGGATTTGTAATAACTAGGCATTGAGAATAAATGCATGACTATGCGGTGACTATACATGTAAATATGTGCATTTGTTGATTATATGTGTAAAACTATACATAAAGAATGAAAAGAATTTCCTACTACTAATAATGAGGTGGACGCGGCAATGGGTAGTCATATGTAATTTAGTGTCAGATACAATTACATACCTACAAACTGCATTTGTGAATCCATCTCTCGATGTTTCGACGCCACATTAATCTTATCTCTAAGACGCATGGTAAGTTTGCGTTGGCAAAAGATGAACTACATCTCTGCAACTCATCTAGTCTTAATTAATGCTAAAGATTAACTATCCACTCTCTCAAGCTCGACAGTCATGCTTACTACACTTGTTTGTCAGACAAAGTTATGCAAGCTAAAGATATGCATTAATCAAGATGTAACATACTCAGAATTGCTCACGAAAAACTAACTTTTAACATTTAACTCATTTAGCATTTAGACAACATGGTGTAAAATATGGAAATAGATGGAAGATGATAGTCAATCAAACTCATATTAAGAAAATAAATCATTCTCTCGAATGTCATTAACAAAATATAAGCAAGAAGGAGAGAAATGGAAATAAAACAGAAATGAAGGGCGTCAAGCCGCCACTGGCAACGTCTTACTTCATGGAGGCTTGAGATAGTTGCTATTAGATACATAGATTCCATAGGGTGGAGATTCTCACTCACTGGGAGACAACTCTGAAGGTGCTAAGAATCCTTCTCTCAGAAGAGCTCGAAATGGAGGCTGGTTATGGTGAAGGAGAAATAGTGCAGAGCTTTCGCCTCTTGAACTGGTCTCTCTTTTTTCTCAATGGAGAAGATTTGGGCTATTTATAGGCGTCGAAAAGTTGAAACTCATGATGACCTGACACCTTTACATTAAATTCCATGCCCTGCTGTGCAAACTTTTCACATCGTCGGCCCATTTGTTATGCCATATTTTGATAGCGTGTTATCCTTTTGCATATTGACATGACACCTTTTGGCCATGCGTCTGTATCTACTTTTTCTCGACGCATGGTCTCAACGCATGGTCTCGGCGCATAGGCTCGACGCACGGGTTTCCACTTGTTCTCACAGCAGCTTCATCTCTTCGTACTTGGTTGTTTGCAATTCTTTTCTTCTTAACTCTGCGTTAGGAACAGAAAAGCTCATCGTTTTTTAGGTATTTTCTTTTGTAAGTAGTGCCAACGCATGGTGATACATTTTAAATCATTCAACTACCAAAATCATACGTTTAGCTCCAAAGTTACTCTAATTAGATCAAATAGTGACTATAATAACTTGTATTTCTACAAGTTATCAGTGATCAAGCCATAATAATCTCTAAGCATTGAAGTTCAAATACATCAAGAATACATAGAAAAGTCAACAACAACCCATTAATTACAAGTTCTCACAACCAAGCCAAATGAAATTCAACCAAGCCTAAGCTAGAAGAACTTACCTTAGTGTTGTGCGATAGATTGTGAAATGAAATTATATTAACGCAATGCGCAAGTTAAGCTACTATTATGTGTTTCACATACTATGTGTCTTACTATGCTTAATGCTATGCGTTTAAGATCTGTCAAGTTTTCCTATCCTTTACCCAAGTATAAGCAAAGAAATAGGTTTTCTCGGTGAGTCTGAGGTCGAACACAAGGATTATGCTCATTCTCTAATTAAGTGGATTATATGCATTGTAGTGGTAACCAAAAATATTTATAAGATGTTTGTTTGCTACTAATCTAAAGAAAGTGATAACATGTATACTAAACTAAAATGTGGAAGATGGAAAGGCATGCGACACAACAAAGTCAACTAATGATTTATGTGAATGGGTAAAAACAGGGTTCGGGTTGGTTAACTTCTAAAATCAGAAACGCATGGTGATAGTCTATTCATACTTGCGACTCTTCTCCCGGTTGTCAGCCGCTATGCGTTATATGTCTATAACGCATAGGAGAGTGTTAAGTAGCAAGATTGTTCCTATAGACAGGTAACACTTCTTGGCCTTGTCAATTGAGTTCCACAATTACTTACCCTCTCGAGCAGTCTTATTATTACTACTTATATCATTAGCTAGATGGACATAAGCATCAGATTAAGATTGCAATTGACAAGATGCAATAGTTACACTATGGTTCTTATTTAGATGCTAACGCAACCCTTGACCCTTGAAAGATTAGTTACTCATGGATTCAAAGTAAAAAGCGGAAAGTGTAGAGAAATGAGTAGACATGGAAGAATTGTAGATTGATGAACGGAATACAACTTTAGATAGCTAATGTCTTGACACAAATCTAAAATTAGGCTAGAAAAACAAGATAGAAAGCAGGAAAAGGCATCAATGTCTTGAGTCGCCGGAATGGAAGCGTGAGGTTCTACTGTGAAGTGGTCAAGCGGAGGTAAGACTCCTCTCTCTCGAGCTATTCGTCTCCGGTTGTCATCTGGAGAGAACTCTGTTGTCACTTAGGAATTCTTTTGAGAATCAACAACCCTTTTTCATCTTGCAGGACTGCCCTTTTATAGACGCTGCGTTCGTAATCAATGGCAAATCTGCGTGATTGGAGGAAATTGATGTCGTGTGTCTATCTCACCTAATTGCTTAATTATCGGTTCAATTTAGATCCACCACTTTAGCCACAGATCATGTATGTCAATCTTTCGACAATCTCTCAAGATTCTGATCTGATTTTCCGCTGCGTTGCGTCTTTGTCATTATGCGTCCATGGAGAATTTTGGCTGATGTCAACGTGTCATAGGTTGCTAACGTATAGTTCTGCGTTGAGAAGTTGTTAACGCATCTACAGGTTGCTCGCATTTCATTCAGATCATGCGTCCATGGAGAATAAATTGCCAACGCATAGTTTGCGTTAAGAAGTAGTCAACGCATTGTTTGCATTCCTGCGTTAAAACATGCGTTTTAGGCTCAAAAAGTTATAAAATAATTATCTTCATCAAAATACAAGAGTAGAACGCATAGAAAGATTTATTAATAGAATTCAACATAAACTAACGCATGATTGTCTATTTAATCTCTATTTTTCTACGAGAAAAGCTATAATAACTTGTATTTCTACAAGTTATCACTTAGCCACTCATAATGTGGCAAGATGAGTCTTAGAGAAGAAATAAATGAAAACTACAAAGAAGTTAAGGTTGGGAAGGGAAAATTATAGAGGAATTGAGTGTGGAGGCTCAAAAGTCGAGTATAGAATGACCTAAATTTAAAAAAAAAAATTGTATTTAAATCTGGTCGAAGCGCCTAGGTGCTTCTTGAGAAATTGAAGCGTCTGCCTAAGCGCCAGGCGGGTGCCTGGGTGCTCGCATGGGCGGCTTCCATTTGTCGATCTTCAAAGCACCTAAGCACTTGCCTGAATGCTCTCGGGTGCTCAGCGCCTAGCATAGTGCAACACCAGACAGCTACTCCATTTTGGTTCTTTTCCTTCTCGTTCTTCACAGCTGATGCTCTAGAGCTTCTTTTGGTTCGTTTTGGTTCCGTTTTGGCTCCGGGGGTCAATTCTACCTCTTAGTACTCAAAAGCACACAACCATAAAATATTGCCATCATTTTTTAAAGCGCAAATCGAAAAAATTTTCAAAATTTCCAAACTTCCATTAACATGCATATAATCATTGAAATCTCACAAACATACATAGTAGGATAAGAAAATACACAAAAGTATGAGTGACACCTCCCACCCCAAACTTAGAAATATGCATTGTCCTTAATGCATAAGAGAAACGAGCAAAGGAGAAACAAGCTTGGGAGCATGTGGGAAACCACCATATAGGCTGGTGGAAAGAGTACTTTTCGTGATGAACCATGATCCTGAAAATAAGAAAGCATATGAGTGACTCCATTTTGAAAAGAAAACAAAGAAGTTAATCTAAAAAGAAAATAAAGAAAGCAATACAATTGGGTTGGCTCCTAATGAGCTCTTGCTTTAAGGTGTCTAGCTAGACTGAACTACTTGATCATTCATTAAAAACAAGGTTCTCAATTTGGCGTTCCTCATCACCCATGTAGTGCTTCAATCTCTAACCATTCACTTTGAAAGTTGTGCCATCATTGCCTTGCAACTCCACGGCTTCATGTGGGGACATCTTCATAATGACAAAGGGTCCCAACCAATGTGTCCTTAACTTATCTGGAAACAAATGTAAGCGTGAATTGAAAAGTAAAACTCTTTGCCCAGGTAGAAAGGTCCGTGAAGTGACCTTCTTGTCATGTCATCTAGTTGTGATCTTCTTCTCATAAGCTTGAGCGCGGAACTCCTCCATCTCATTGAGTTCTAAGAGGCATTTCTCATCGGCCTGTTCAAGATGCATGTTCAGCTTCTCGAAGATCCAATAAGCTCTATGCTCGAGCTCTACCGGTTAGTGACAAACCTTTCCAAATACCAACTTGTACAGTGAAGTACCAATTGGGGTTTTGAAAGCTGTGTAGTAGGCCCATAGTGCATCATTGAGCCTAAGAGCCCAATCCCTCCTGTTTATCTTCACAGTTTTCTCCAAAATCTGCTTGATTTTCTTGTTAAAAAACTTAGCAAGACCGTTAGTTTGAGGATGATAAGCTGCAGTAATCTTATGATTAACACCATACTTACGCATCATGGCTTCAAACATTTATTGCAAAAGTGAGAACCCTCATCACTAATAATAGCTCTAGGTGTGCCAAAACGTGTGAATATGTTCTTATAAGAATTTTAAAACAACGTGGGCATCATTTGTCCTAGTAGCTATGGCTTCTACCCATTTAGAAATATAATTAACTGCAACTAAAATTGGGGACCTAGAGTGAGAGTTTAGTGCAAGATATGAAGATTCCATGATGCTAGAAGGTTTGAGGATCGTTGGAAGGCCAAATCCATCCCGAAGACGAGCTTGGAAGCTTGATAACTTTCTTCCCTTTCTTTATTCTTGGTTTATTTGCTGTATTTTTTTGTTCTAATGTGAGTTTTGTCTATGAAAGCCCTGATAGGCTAAATTTCTCATAATTTTAGGGGTAGATGACTTCTTATGTTTAAATTGTTGAACATTTTTGCTTCTTGAATTTTAATTTGCATTTATGCTTTCTAGCATGACCATTCTTAATGCTTTTGAATGTTTGATCAACATTTGAATGATTCTATGATTTAAATCTTGCTTGAGAAATACGTTTAAATTAGATCATGCATGTTAGACTATCGTTTGAAAACACAAAAAGTAGTTGGATAACGATAGAGATTGTTGATGAAGGTTCTTAATACTTTCCTTAATCACCTAGTTTCAAGAAATTAGTAATTAGGGTTTAAGTAAAAGAAAAAATTGCTTTTGAAAGATTCAATCCGATAAAATACTTGTAGATCTAGGTGTTGTGTTAATTGCTTCAAGAGTCAAGCAATTGTGTTTAATAATACCTTTGATGAAATGTATTCCCTAAAATGACTCTTAGTTGATAATTTCCATATCTTGGTCACTTTTATTTGCTTTCTTTGATAAGTTTAGCTTAAGTGTCATTACAATTTGGTCCCCTAAATAAAATTGGAAAGATCTCTAAATAGCTAAAAGAATAATCAAACCAATTCCCTAAGGACGATACTCGACTTTTCAAGTCATTTTAACTATATTATAACTTGACTTGTACACTTGTGTAATTCGCACATCAAGTTGCCAAAAATTAAGATTTCTACACAAAGCAAAGAAAATCAAAACATAAATTATTTTAACAAATCCCTGACAACGACGCTAAAAACTTGTTACGTTGAAAATATACAATACATGATGCGTCAACTTGACGTTATGCCGCATTGAAATTACTAAAAATTGATTCGTTTAAACGTAGGTTTTCCTATTAAAAACCAAAGTGTAAGTTTAAAATAGGTTTCCTGGAATGTCTAGGGTCGAACGTAGGGATTTGAACAATTTAGTGTTAAGGTAGTTCTTTGATTTAATGGGGGGAACTGTACAACTAATTACATGTATTATGAATGCATTGACTTGTCTTTACGGTAACTAAAAAGAATAAATTTACAAGTATAAAAATTGGTAGATGAACATATGGAATGGTGATGTGGGAAGGAGATGGATAAATCCATGGAAAATGACACATGATGAGTTCTTCTTACAAAAGTTCAACATTATCTCTAAAGCCAATTCTTTTCTTGTTAAATGACAAATATTAATCACTTATTTTCTCAAGCAGTTGATCATACCTGCTTAAACCTATTTATTCGACAGATTCATGCAAAGTTTTTAGCACCCATTTAAACAAGATGAAAGCAATCTTAAGTAAAAGTTGGAAAATACTAGATTCATGCACTCAACCATTAAGAAATTTAATCATCCATTGTGTAAAGTATTGAAGGTGATAAGAGATGGAAATATGGAATCAATCAAACTTCGAAATATGCAAGTCTTTCGGTTGTCATAATCAAAATACAAGTAAGAAAGGTAAACATGATAGTAAAATGGAAAATAAAAGACGTCAAACCGCCAATGACCATGTCTTGCTTCTTGGAGGCTTGAGGTGGTGGCTATTTGATACAAATTTGTACAGGGGAATGGATAGATTCTCATTTTCTGAGAGGTAAGTCTGAACTTTCACGCAGAATCTTCTCACAAGAGAGCTCGAGGTTGAAGGAGATTTTGAGTAGAGCTTTCATCCATTAATTTCTCTTTATCTTCAACATGCATTTTTTCGGGCTACTTATAGCCGCTGATCCCACAAAGATAGATGCCATGACATGTTGTCCAACACCAACCAAGATCAAGCAACCGAGGGGCTTCCTAGGATTGACGGGATACTACAAGAAATTTGTTACAGGGTTTGGTACTATTGCCTTCCCTCTCACCCAACTACTTAAAAAGGATAGTTTCAAATGGAACATTCAGGCTCAAAAAGCTTTCAAAAGACTCAAAAGAGCTATGACTGAAGTTCCTATGTCGACATTGCCTGACTTTAATCTTCCTTTTGTGTTAGAAACAGATGCATCAGGTATTGGGGTCAAGGCGGTATTAATGCAGCAATGGAGACCAATAGCCTTGTTTAGTCACGTATTTCCAAAAGCACACCAACTAAAATTAGTTTATGAGCAGAAGCTAATCGCTATTGTACTAGTAATACAAAAATGGAGGTCGTATTTATTAGGAAGGAAGTTCACAGTCCGAACAGACCAGAAAAGCTTAGAGTTCCTTTTGGAACAAAGAGTGATAATTGGGGAATACCAAAAATGGGTAGCTAAGGTAATGGGCTATGATTTTGCAATAGAATACAAGAAAGGGTTAGGCAACTCTATTGTTGATGCTCTGTCACATTTACCTATAGCCATGGAGTTGAATGCTCTTATCCTCGTGAAAAGAATGAACAAGGTCGTTTTTGTTACACAAGTCAACCAAGATAGTGAATTGAGTGGGATTTGTCAGGCAATTTGAGAGGGTGGCCAATTTCCAGCTAGTTATTCAATCCAATGAGACTTGTTACTCTACAAGCAAAAGTTAGTATTACCTTCCTCTTCCCCAACTATTCCACTGATCCTTCAGGAATTTCTTAACAATCCCATAGGCGGGCATAATGGAGCTACAAAGATGTATCATTGAATTAAAAGAGAACTTTTCTGGCAAGGAATGAAGGCAAGTGTGAGGGCTTTTGTTGTTGATTACTCAGTGTGCTAGCAAGCGAAATACTTATCTTTATCACTAGTCGGTCTTCTCCAACCATTTTTAATTCTTGAGCAAGTATGGGACGATATCTCCATGGATTTTGTAGATGGGTTGCCAAAATCTGAAGGGTACAATTCGATTCTAGTGGTAGTAGACCGATTGTCCAACTATGGCCACTTTATACCCCTACGACACCCTTATACAGTAACGTCAGTGGCTGCATTATTCTTAAGGGAGATAGTTCGACTGCATGGGGTTCCTCGCAGTATAGTATCTGACAAAGACAAAGTGTTAACAAGTTTATTCTAGGAAGAGCTTTTTTTTTATTAATGGGCACGCAGTTGAAGCAGAGCACAATATACCATCCCCAGACAGATGGGCAAACTTAGGTGGTGAATTGTGGTTTGGAAGCCTACGTTGTTTTGCAATGGACACATCATAGAAATGGGTCAAGTGGTTAGCTGGACAGAATTTAACTATAGTACTTTGTATCATTCATCTATCCAACGGAGAGCATTTGAAGAAGTAGTATATGGTCGGCAACTGCCTCCATTGTTACCTTATGAATCTGGAATGGCTATTGTAGGAGAGGTAGATAACCTTCTCAAAGAGAGAGATGACATACTAAGAGAGTTCAAAGCTACTTTACAACCTACGCAGTAAAGGAAGAAAGCTCGAGCGGATGTTAAATGAAGAGAAGTTGAGTTTGCAGTATCTGATTGGGTGTACATCAAATTACGTCCATATCGACAAAGTTCCTTTTTTGCCCACAAGCACCTTAAACTAGCGACCCGTTTCATTGGTCCATTCTAAATTGTGGAAAGCATCGGACAAGTCACGTATAAGTTAGAGTTACCAGACACTATGAACATCCATCGTATCCTTCATGTCTCTCAACTAAGAAAGGCTACAGGTTCTGTTTTTCCGCAATTATTAGCCCCTCGCACGGTGCAACTAGATTTATCTATTGCACTGCATCCCATATCAGTGCTAGGAGTTAGAAAGACAGGCGCTACGATCCAGTCTCTAAATGATTTTAAGATACTCTCCCATTGGGAAGGCATGACTATTAAGGATGCTACACTAACCAATTTCCAAACTTTCACCTTGAGGAAAAGGTGATTTTTTGGGGGGTGGGTCGTGATAGGCCCCCGATAATTAGAAAATATATGAGGAAGAGAAAGAGCGAAGAGCAACAAATGTAAATAATGATACATAAAAGAAATTAGTTAGAGGAGAGATAGAAGTAGTTATGGGGCCCTGTTAAATTCAGGTAGTTATTTATCACACCCCCTCTCAGATTACCTTTTTAAATCCAAAAAGAGGCATGAAGACTGTAAACATCACCCTTATGTGAGATCTATTGCCTGTCTTTGAATCCTTTACACACTTTACCATGCACAAACATTTTTAACAAACGCTGTTGTATTTAATTACAAATCATAAATAAAGTTTATACAATCTTTTTTTCTAAAACAATCAATAGTAGCAGAATTCTAACCCTAAACACAATAAGTTATCCTGTGGCAGATCTCGACTTTACACGACAACGGGAACTCCTCTATTACCTGAGAAGAAAAGCATAAAAGAAAAGAATGAGCTAAATAGCCTAGTGAGTGGTTAAAGATATAAAAAAAGGTAACACATGACCCTTAACAAACCAACATCATAGTACCAATCATCCATAGCCAAGATTAATCACATATGAGATTAGCTATGCAAACCTCAGCCTTAAGGGTAACTCGGTACTGTTCTCAACTCTATTGGCTCCTCTTAGCTTAGCCACTCAATCCTTTCTTTATGTCCACATAAACTTGTTGGGTTTTATGCCCTAAAACTGGTAGATTGTAAATGTAATTACTTAACGGTCATTAAATCATTAACAAATAGTTATTGATGTGTTACTTCAATAAGCGTTATTGATTGCTTTTTTTTTTTTTTTGTCTTAATAATCCTAAATCCAATAAACTAACATCCTAGGCTGTTTTATGAGTCTTGAACTATATGTGGGGACATATGAAGATCAATGTTCAAGTTACAGTCTAAAGGGTTTATAATATAGGGATAAGGTTGGATACCTTATTCTGGTAACACTATGGATACAACCCATTTTGTATTTGATACAAACGCAATGATCTAATGCGTTCGTGTAGGTGACATGCGAGTGAGGGCCTATGCAATGAGTTTGCATAAAACCAGACCATGAAATAGTAATCACTAGATGTAACTCCGTTGCTAGTTAGGTTTCTATTTCAATAGGATGACCTAGGCAACTTAGTCTTAATTCTGAGTATAATATGAACTCCTGTCCACGAGAGATTGTCCTTTGATTTGTATGGGTGAGAGTGGCCGTTTGCCGACTCAATATGCCTACCATCTTGGGGACAAGACCAAGTGGGGAATTGGAGACATAATTATACAAGATGGAATCCACTCATTCCCATTTTTAGGGTAAGTAGATAAGTGTTCCCTTAAGTGATGTCTCCGGGACTTGAACAAACGACCCTACACTCTCACTGACCCGAGAGAGGTTTCTGTTTAATGGTTGGACCATAAACAGGTTGTTCATTAGAAGCACTGATACTTAAGGATTTAAAAGTAACCCACGGGGAAAACGGTAATTTGACCTAGTTGGTGTTACGAACACTTGTGAAGGACTAATTTGCTATTATTGGTCTATATCCATGGACACAGAAATATATCTGCAGTGAGAAGAGTGTATCTGTGGGTCTTTATTGGAGTGTACTCACAGTTAACGAATATTGATTAATGTGGTTAATGAGTTTAGTTGATTAATCTCATATCGTTGGAGCTTCTAATCTATAGGTCCATAAAGTCCCATTGCTAGCTCACTATGGACCAACAAGAATCAACTATGTTGAAAAAAAAAATTGAAATGTTCAAATTTATGAGGGAAAATATTAATTATATTGGATACAATTAATTGCATGATTTATTATAAATTTTATTTGAATGTAATTCAAATTATAACTTTATAATATGAAGAATTAATTTATTTGAATATGATTCAAATAATTAATTATTTATTTCGATAAAATCCATATAAATAAATAGAGGAAGAATTAATTAATTGATTTGAATTGGATTCAAATAATTAATTATTTAATTTGGATGAGATCCAAATCAAAGATTCTACAGAAAATAAATATTTAAATAAGATCTAAATATTTTAAACCATTTAATATGAGATATTATTTAGATAGATATTTTATTAATATTGGATATTATTAAATATTTGATTTAAATCGCTACAGAGGGGTTATCCTAATAGGATTAGGAGTAACCCATAAAGTTCTATAAATAGGGCCCTTGGGAGCCTTCATAGAACACAATCTCTAAGATAATAATCTCGACGATTACTCTAAAAATTTTACTCTACTAATTCTCCCAATTTTCTTAGAAAAATTCTAAGAAAATTCTTCTTCCCATTCTTTCAAAGAAGCGGTTCCCAAAAACTGGATCCTTGCTAGAGTCATAGCGAGGAAAATCTCTTGGAAAATGAAAACTACAAGGAGAAGACTATTGGTTCAAGAATTATAGATTGACAAAAGTATGATGCTTAACCTTTTTCTTTTGATTTTTGTATTTTTAATTCTTTTAATAAATCAAAGAACGTGATCACATGCTTCCGCCATGATTCAAGTCTCTTCAAAACTTACCTCTGTGAAATCAGGAACTAGACCCGTCGGTCCTCTAACCATCCCACAACGGGTACATCCCACAGGATTAGAAACTAGGTTTTTGGTAACCCCCTGACCATCCCGTGAGGTTCTACCATAGGCTTGGGTTTAAGATCCTCCGATCCCCCGACCATCATGTGTCAACTTCCCATCACAGGATCAGAAACTAGACCCTCAGATCCTCTAATCATCCTATGTGGCCTTACTTTCCCGTACAATGCATCAACACATCACAACATATAAATCGTAAGGAAATAACATTACTACTTAGGAAGGTAACTACTCACAAATCAAACATATTGTTTATACCAAAAACACTTGAAAATATCCACTCATAGTAAATGGAGTTTCTTCCTCCCAAGTCTTCCTTCCTTTGCTCCGGATTCTTTGTTTCCTTGAAATCTAGCCCACCCTTGACTCTCGAGCACACTACTAGGCTTTCAAAGCTCAAAAACAGCAACTGATAGCACTTTGGATGCTAAGAAACTCCCTTGGACGCCTGGCACAGCCCCTTGGATGCCTACTGCTACAATTAGACACCCAGTTGAGGGTGATGTAGGCCTGACAAGTATGCTTGGATGCGTAGCTTGATCGTTGGATGTGTAGCCTTCTCAAATTTCCTCCCTAGGATCACCTCTCTTGGCCCTCAATGCTCTAAGAGTGAAACTTTTGCTTAGAATTGGTGTCCATCCTTTCAAATCTCAAGCCCTATTTATATTAGTTGGAGGACAAGCCTTGTCACCTAACTTTTCATGTAAGCTTGACACACAACCAAGCTACATGGCTTCATCATGCTTAACCTTTCCATGCATGATGACACCTCCTACTTTTGAGGTGTTCAACTCTTAGTTCGTCACCTCCTACTTTCTTCTCAACCCTTTGGACACATCTTTAAGCCATTCCCGAGCCTTGTCATGCATCCAACTTAGCTCGAAAAAGTGCACTATGCGTGCATCCTATATTTTCTTAAAGTATGTTTCTTTTGCTTACTTTTTACCCAATATGAACCATCCAACACTTAGCAATTTTCCCTCCAAGGCTAGGATATGCGACCAACACTTAGTTTTGTCTATATACCATGCATTCTACTCCACCTTTTGATCTTGTGCTTTGTCTCAAACTTGAACAACTTGCTCCATTCGCCTCCACCTATGAACCATGCATCCAACTCATAAGTCCTGAGTTCCTTATACTTAGCCAAATTTTCATCGTGCTAGCTTCCTATGCGTCCAACTCTTTGGTTGTGCATCTTAGCCTAATTGTTTCTCCTTTAACCAAGACAAGTTGCTCCATACTTAGCCAAAATTCCATCCTATGCGTCCAACTCTTCTTTTTGCCCAACTGTTGCTTTTTCAATTTTTAGAAGTTATCCAACACTTAGCTAAAATCTCCCAGAGACATGTACTATGCGTCCATCAAGTCTCCTTGGATTAGATGTCTCTTTAAACTACCATAAGCTCCTCAACACTTGGTTAAAATTCTCTCGAACTTCAACCATGCGTCCCAAAGCACTTTACTATGCGTCCATGTTTACTTCTTCCTCCGAGGCATGTGTTCAACCTTGATTCCAAGTTATAACTATACTTTCAACACTTAGTCAATTTCTTCAACTCTCAAGCCTTTGAGTTCACCTCATAATTCTCCTTTTTGTTTTCCAAGCATAGTTTGACACTTAGAAAAGTTCGTAGCATGGTTATCTTCTAATGACCTAAGACATAGAAAAATTGCATACTGTGGCTTTCTCCCAATCACTTCTTTAGTTAGAACTCTCTCCAAAACTTAAACTTGTACAAACACTTTTTCTTCCCTACATCTTGCTCAACGCATAGACCCCCTTAAACTGCCAAAATTTTTCTAACTCCAGAAGCCCAGAAATTTCACTCTCAAATTTTTCTAACTCCACAAGCTTGTGATTAAAATTCTCACCCAAAGGTTCCTTCTTTCTCTCCCAAAGTTCACAAAACTCTATCCATCATTTGCATAAAGGTTAAGTTGATTTTCTGGGTTTCACATTTTGGGGGCTATTTAGTAGCTGTGAGGCATGGTATTTTTCATTATCTTCATTCTTGTAAATCTAAATTATAGCTCATTGATTTTGGGAGGAAGGGCCTCGACTTCCTTGCTTTTAGCCTAAATAGTAAATACATAATTTGGGTTCTATCACAATCCTTAAAGCCAATTTGTAGACATATCTAGGGATGGGACCCACAAGGTTTATCAGAAGCCAAATCATTGAGTTGAGTTGTTAGGTTTGATAACTTTACTTAGTTGTTTGTGTTTGTAAGTGTCTAAGATATATTGTTTATTATGCTTATGTATTTTGTTCAATGTATTCATATGATCAATTAAGGTTTATAGTATATTTTGGACTAGAACCCACCAAAGTAGACAACCAGACCTCTCGGTCTTTAGACTTTAGAGCTCTAAATATATATTGATCAATGTAGCTTGTTGATAACTTAGTTAGTTAAACAATTTGACACTTTCTTTGTTGTGAATTAGTTAATTCTTGTGTTTTTTTTTAAATTGAGTTGTATATATAAACGTAATTAAGATTTTATTTTATGTCTATATAGGTAAAAGAGAAATATTATTGTTTCTAGAGAAAGAAAAAAAAAAGAAAGAGAAAAATATTATTGATTTGCGTATACGTAAGCAAAACATATAGACATTTAACATCAGATAATTACTAACAAAAAACAGGTGAAAAACCGACATTAAAGATGGTATTCTGTGTCGGTTGAAAACCGATATTAAAGGTAGTTGGCATTGAAATGTTTGTCATATATAATGTCAGTAGAAAACCGACATTGAAGACCTTTAATAACATGATCTTCAATGTTTGAACCGACATTGTACCCCTATAATGTCGGTTTTCCACTGACATTAAAGTCTAGATTTGTACTAGTGTTCATAATATTTTTATACATTTTCAAGATATCCGTGATTTTTTCTGGAATATCCATCGATATATCCGTAAATTTGAGTTACCAATATATATACCAATAACGATACTTTTGTCTTTGGTTGCAATAAACTTTTCCCAGCTGAGGGACTGTATTACAAAAGGATAGAAAGTGACACTAACACGGAAGAGAAATGAGAGAGATTTCACCGAGGGAAAAGTCCGAAACCCCTAAGTTCGTTATGGTAAATTGAAAATAAATTGAGCTTGAAACTGACGAGAAATAAAAGAGCAACAAAACAATGTTGGATCGAGAACGGAAGTACTTCCCTTCAGACAAAATTTTGTGCAAATAAGATTTGTTTCTACCAAGAGAACGACAGATCGAGTAGAATTCTTAAAATTGAAAAACAAGTCCATTAAAGAGACACTCCATTAATGAAATGAAAAGGCAATAGAATGATAGAAGATCAACTTGGAAAGCATTCCAATCAGT
This sequence comes from Citrullus mucosospermus, assembly GCA_030954485.1. Classification (NCBI taxonomy): domain Eukaryota; kingdom Viridiplantae; phylum Streptophyta; class Magnoliopsida; order Cucurbitales; family Cucurbitaceae; genus Citrullus; species Citrullus mucosospermus. The sequence goes on along the minus strand of CM062061.1, from coordinate 7,486,192 downwards.
GTACTATGATTTCCTGTAATAATTTTAATTTTAAACAAGCCATACAATAGTGATACACCTGACTTTGAACATGTTTGAGAAACTTCCTTATGTTCTAAAACTAAAACTTAATCCAACATGTAAATTGATACAGTTATTCAAGTTTAAAATTCATAAAATTAAAATTTTATATTTAAAATTGATACCGTATACTAAGTTTGAAGTTTAAATTGAATAATTCAAATGTTTATAGTTAAAATCATCTAAGGTTGGCAAGTTTAATGTCAAAATGATTTTATTTTTTTATTTATTTTCTTTTTTTCGTTTCAAATCCAATTCTTTAAAGTGAGAGAATCAAACCTCTAACCTCCCGGTCAAAGATATATACCTTAATTAACAAAGCTAAATTTGCTACATTTACCGAAGTATCGTACACGAACACATGTTATAATCAATTAAAAACAAGTGTCACCCCATTAGAAGGGTTAGGTTAATTAATTTCATAGTTAGGTTGCTGGTATACTTATATTTCTTACCCATTGAAGAATGAAAATAGATGTAAATATAATATAATGGTATGTGGTCCTTATCGAGTATTATTTTCAATATATAATAATAACACATCACATTCTTCCATGTGAAGGTTATTATAACTTTAATTACAGAATTAAATAGCATCTGTGGGTAAAAAAAAATTGGAAAAAATATCCTTTGTCTCTCCAATTTTTTAAATATCACACTTTTATCTTTAAATTTTGAAATTAATTTTCATTTGGTCATTAAGTTACAAAATATAAAATATGTTACAGATTTACCTACTTATGTTTGAATTCAAGGAAGTTCAAGAAATTATTTTAAAACAATGTGATTTGAAATTTTGAAAAGAAAAAAAAAATTTACTTTTCATTTGAAACAAAAGAAAGATTTCAAATGAATGTGGCTAAAATTTTGTGTGTTTGGATAGTAAAAGAAAAAAGAAAGAAAGTTATTTGTGGTTGGTGTTGTTTTTTTTAAGAAAATTATTATAAATAGAAAAAATATCAAACTATTTATAAATATAACAAAATTCAATTTCTACATAAACCATGATAGACCCAAATAGACATCTATCCATGTCTATCTGCTAAAGTGATAGATATCTATCTGGTAAAGTGATAGGTGTATATTAGGGTCTATTACAGACAGAAAGTAAAATTTTGTTATATTTATAATTATTTCCAACCACTGAAAACATTTTTTTTTCATTATTATTAATATAGGCTCTTAATTATGATTTGTTACTTGAAAATAAGAATATGAAAAGGTTAAATAAAAAATCTATCATAGTCTTATGAAATCGTACGAAATCCACATAACTTGCAATATCAAACAACATATTTTTTCCAAAGTAAAATAATAATAATAATAATAATAATAATAATAATAATAATAATAATAATAAAAGAAACAAAATTTATTTAAAATCGGTAATAACATGAGATCCTTCAAAATCACGGAGTTTTAACTACAAACATGACATAAGTTTTAAGTTTTATTTTTATTTCGCCTTTATGTTTCAATATTGTGCATTTTTACCCTCGAATTTTTACTCTTTAAATATTAATTTTCAATTATTTAAATACCTGTACCACCCTATTAATTTCCATAAGTTGAACTTTAATTTGAATTCCATCTTGATTAAGTAATTTGGTTGAAGGTGAAGTAGATGAAATTCTTGATTAGGGTTATTTATTGGGATTATTTGGGTTTTGTTGTTTAATCTTAACTACCCATTGAATATTCGACCTAATTAAAATACATTACCCATGATGTTTTGAGTCTTAGATTGGAGGCTTTGAGAAATTTTAGGCCATTGTCTATAGTGTGTAGGCTTTAGAGTTCCTATAATTGCGCCTAACAGCTTAGGTTTAAATGTTTTTGAGAAGAAATTTGGATATTTTGAATAAGAAACCTTTCGAAGTTTTGAATTATGCTTGAAATAATTTCTCCAACTCATTGGAACCAAATTTACTGTTTAACCTTCTACTATTATTTTTCCTTAAAATTTCCATATAGTCTTAAAAAGTCCTAAAATATTAGTTAATGATGTTTCTTTTTTACTTTTGGAGAGGTTGTGCTCGATTGAGAAAATGAAATTATTATGTAAAAAAGAATATTTTTTTCTAAAAATATTGAAAACTTAAATCTAAAAATAATCTCAATATCTACCATAGGTGTAGTAATGAATACAATTAATAATAAACACTAAGTTTTGGTCAATAAGGGTAGGGGCCACAGGAACTAATTAACACTATCAACTAAATTTAAGAGTTGATTTATTTATTATACCTCTATTTATTTATTATTTATTTATTATTTTCCCATCTATGACTTAAGAGTTGATTTTCAAGGTTTCAAATGTGATGTTGACGGTGGATAAAAAGAAAAAACGATTTTCCGAAAAATATTGTCAAAAAAATTGAAAATTTTGACATTGATGGATAATTTTGAAAAAATTATATATATAAAAAAGACTATCTAAATTAGTAAATAATCGTTTGGTTTTTTTTTTTTTTAACAAAGTGAAACGTTTATTATTTATATTATATAATGTATATTCGTGACATTTTGTTACTTAGTCTTTATCTTTCAAGAATTTTTTATGATATAATGGAAATATCGATGCACTACTTATCTCGATGTCAACAAAATTTACTTATAATCGGTCTGACAACCCTAGAGGGGGTGAATAGGGTTTATTAAAACAAATTTAAACTTTTTCCTAATGTGGACCTAATTAAGCAAATTAAAAAAAACTCTTTGCAAATAAGTAATTTAAATGATAATTTTATGCAAATAAAATCATTTTGAATTAAATAATAAATTAACAATCACACTTTAAAGCACCCTATTTAATTCTTATAAAAAGATTGATAATGAATATAGAAATTTAAGAACAACGAATCAAAATAAATCTATGAGCAATTAATTTCAAAAACAAAAGTTCCAATTAATTTTAAGCAATAAAATATAATAACAAATTAATTGCAAAGTTAAATAGGAGAGGGATTGAGAAATTGACACAGAAATTTATTGTAGTTTAGCACAACCAACATACATCCACTTTCCAAGCTCCTCTTAGATATGTCAATACGAATTTGATTTTTTCCATGGCTTAGAGTCAAATTGCTACAAGGTTATTTTTCGAGGCGCAAGAACAAACCCAATCCTTTCCACGGTTGAGGATCAAATCATTACAGCCACTCTTTTTCCAAGATCAAGAGCAACCCTTACAATAAGTTTGGGAATAAATAATAAAACGAGAAAAACTCTCTTAAAGAGTAGATTTACAAATTTGAGATCACTCAATAAATCAAGTCTCACAATACAATATATCTCTCTCAAGAATTAGATGAAAAGAAGAAAAAATTGAAGCTTGGAGAGAGAGCAATAATGGTAACTTGGTGAATTATGGAAGATTGAAAATAATAAAAGTTGTTAAAATTTGGAAAAGAAGATGAGCTTGAAAAGAGGGGAAAGTTGGTAAAAACCACAATTCATTTGGACCATTGGATGTTAGTAAAAGAAAATTGAATGGTGGAGATTTAAACTCAACTAGCCGTTAGACACTAACATAAAATAATATTAAATTCATTTTTTTAAGAGCAACTAGCCGTTAGCACAAACATATATAAAAATATTAAATTCATTTTCTTTCTAAAATAAATCCAAAAACTCAAAAACCCACCAAGTGTTGTTCCTTCATTGCTCCAAGTAGCACCTTTCAATTGGTTCGCTTTGATAAAAAAAAAAAAAAAATTGCCACGTCATTAGCTTGGAATTTTTTTTATTAAGCTTGTTTCAGCTATATGTTTTTCATTTGAGCTCCGATTTGAGTGATTCAAATTGCGTTGGATTTCTTATTTTGAGCCCTATGCAATGAGTACCTCAAAATATTTAAATCGTTACTAAATTAATTTGAATTTTTTATGATCAAACCATTAATTAATTAAAATTAACTAATTTGAGATTAAGGACCAAAAAGACAACAATTTAATACCTTTATTATTCAAGAAATTATCTAAAAGTTTCTCTTTGAAATTAATTGTTAGAGCTTTATTAATTGGCTAGATATTTGTTTAAGGTTGCTTGAGTTGGTTTTGTGGTTGTTTTTGTGATATCACAGAAGATGTCACAAAAGATGTCAATCCTGCAGTTTATTTATTTTTCCTTATCTAAATTCTGTAGATTTATTTTTCTAGATTTTTTCCTCATTTAAGCTCTACAGATTTTGAATGAGACTATTTCCTGTGTAAGCCCTAATCTCTATTTTCCTTTGCTTTAACAAAAGATAAAAATCATGATTAAAGGTTAGCTAGGGTTGGTTTGAATGAGTAGGAAGGTAGGTGGAATTAAAGTGCATGTTTAAGTAATTATGATTACTTTCTTCTTCCATTCACTTTTAATAAGGAACAAAAGAGATGGAGATAAGAGTGTAGTTAAACAAGGAAGTGTAGCTGGACTTAGGAGGAAAACTTTTGCTAAGTGTTGAAGGAAAATCTCAAGTTAAAGGTCAACAAGTTGGACATAATTTAGGGGAAATGAAAAATTAAGAAATAAATACTAAATTAAATTAAAATAATTATTTAAAGGGATATTATATTTAAATTGGATGGCTAGGATAAGAAAAAAAGAGAAGAAGTCACGTTGAAGCAAGTAGGTGTGTGGCCAAAGCTGATTGGTTGGACTGAGCAACAGCTTGAACTCTAAGCAAGCAACTCAATTACAATGTTGGTTCTTCCGATTCACTAGTGCTATTTTCGTCATTTTTGGACCAGAGAAAGCTCTGTGAGTTAGGAATCTAACCTAGGGCTGCCAGAGTGATTTGAGGTCGGGAAGCTTGAGAAATCTTGAAGATACTGAAGGTTGTCACAAAAACCGAGCAAAACAGACGAGTTAGCTTTGATGAATTTTTCAAGGGTGCTCAAGAAGGTTTTCGGAGCTCAAATTATAATTTTTATTTGAATTTTATTTGAAAGGAAAATGTGTTTTGGAGCTCTAAAAAATCGGGTTGAAAACAGGAGATTGTTGGGCGAAGTCAGCTGGAGGCTACCTAAAGGGCCTGCCCACGCCTGTCGCTAGCGCCCCCACCCCCCCCCCCCCCCAACCCGCACACCCTATGTGGCACATGCCTCACAGCTCCTAACGCTAGCCCTACGCCAGCACCCAACACTAGCGCCTAGCCCTCCACACGCCCAGCGCCCCACGCCTCTAACCATGCCTAGCGCCCCACGCCCCTACCACCACACTTTTGCCAGCACCCCCTTGCCCACGTGCTGCCCACCAAGGGTGCCCACAACCATCTTGGGTAATTTTGGGTATTTTTGAACTCTAATTGATATTTTCTTTAATAATTGGCTTTAAAATAGGTAAACATGAATTCTAAGCTAATTTTTGGATATTTTTGAAAATTTTGAGAATTTTGCAAAATAGTCCCTAAAGTGGTGGAAATGATGAAAAAGGTGGAAAATAAGCTTGATATGGACAATGTGGATGAAATGTAATTAAGTAATGATTTTAAGGACTTCAAGAAGAGGATCTAATGGCTCGTAAATGATATTTCAAGTCACATCAAGATTGGAAAAGCCTATAAACCCCGAGGAACAAGCCCGAATCGTGAGTGACACTCATTTTTTTAAAAAAAGGATTCTATTTATAATGTTTAGTCGTGATTTCTTATAAAATGTGATTTGATGATGATTTGCTAAAGGTTAAGTATGATTACTATATTACTTGATTTAATGGCATCGAAAACATGATTTATCTACTTTGCACAAGTTTTTAGAAAGCATTTTTAAATGATGCTATTCATTGAGGAATGATCTGGTTTTCCATGAAATGTTTTATGATGTGCTTTTTATGCAAAGCATACTTGTTTTCTAAAATGATTTCTAAGGGACCCAATGCTGAAGGACATTGAAAAGGCATATGGGCAACCCTATGACATGAAGGAACTCAATGTTGAAGGATGTTGAGAAGGCATTTGAGTTTCCTAGGGACCCAGTACTGAAGGATATGGAGAAGGTACTTAGGCAACCCGAGATAGTTCCTATGTGCATGATAACGTGTAGAAATACAAGTTATTATTGTCTTTCTTTTAGAAAAATAAAGTTTAAATGGAGAATCATGCGGTAGTTTGGGTTAAATTTCGTTGATAAATCTCCCTATGTGTTTTACTCTTGTGAATTGATGAAGATAATTGTTTTGAAGCTTTTTGAACCTAAAATGCATGCTTTAATGCAGGAACGCAAGCAACCTATGGATGCGTTATCAATCTGAAACGAAAGGCAGTGAAAAATCAGACGAGAATCTTGAGAGATTGTCGAGAGATTGATGTGCTTGATCTGCGGCTAAAGTGTTGGATCTGAATTGAACCAGAAATCACACGATTAGACGAGAAAGACGCAAGGTAGTAATTTAGCCTCCAATCATGCAGATTTGCCAGCTATTGCAACGCAGCATCTATAAAAGGGCAGACCTAAAGGCTGAAAAGGTTGTTGGATCTCTTGGAAGAATTCCTAAGTGACAGTAGAGTTCTCTCCAGACGACAACCGGAGACAAATAGCTCAAGAGAGAAGAGTCTTCCCTCCGCCTGACCACTTCATAGCAGAATTCACGCTACCATCTCGACGAGCTCAAGAGATTGAGGAGCCATTTCATGCTTTCTATCTTTTTCTTACTTGTGTTTTAGTTTATTGACAAAATATTGTATTTTCTAAGACATTTATTCTGTTCATCAATCTATACATCTTCTGTAACACCCTGTTCCTGAAAACCTAAAGTATTTATATGATTGGTAAGGATAAAAGGATAAAGAGTGTGGATTAGCGGAACGTGTAAACGAGAAGTTATGATTGTGTAATTACTAAATTATGACCAATAAATTTTGTGCGTTGAAATGAATGGTGTTAAGAAGATGTAGACATAATTCTGGAAATCAGGCTGACGCATGGATGGATAAGTATAACGCATGTAATAGTTAAAATTGAGTTACCAAGTTACGAGATAAAATGTTAATAATGGCAAGTTAAATGAGGTGAAGTACCATGCGTCGATGATGTAAAATGGAGTAGAACCATTGCGTGGGAAAAGTACTTGGCGTTGGAAAGGTTGGCAACGCGTCGGAAAGTAAAGTGAAGGAAAGTAATGCATTAGGCGTTATGAAGCAATAGTACGGAGGAAAAAGGAACTTAAGTACTGATCATGACTATGCGTTGGTAAACCATGTGATAAACTGTAACTATGCGCTGAAGGTTAAAAAAAAACTATGCGATGAGCAACGGCTAGGCGTTGGGAGTTTGCTATGCGATGGCAAAGCGACGCGTTGAGGAAACTGAAATTCTAAATAGTTAATAATTGAGATGGTAAACGTTAAAGGATTATTATATGCTAGTAGGACTTCAGAGATTAGTAAGGTCTTACTATGCAATGAGGAAGTTATGAGGTGAGAAACCATTAGCTACGCATTGAGGAGTTCTGTGTTAAGAACAGCTATTAGCTATGCGACGAGGGGTTTATAAGTAGAAGGTGACTACCATTGGTTAATAAGTTATACGCGGAAGAGCTTAACGTTATAAGAAATGAAAAATGTTATCAAGATCTTGGGTAAACGCATAGGAAAAGTTAAAGCAGGAAATGGTTAAAGGAATAACCTTGGTATATGATTCGAGAACGCATAGAGGGTAAAATCAAGGGACTTAAAGAAAGGTCATGAACGCAGAATGATGTAAAGATGAATGCAAGAGGATAAATGCATAAAGAAAGAACTTGTGTTGAATGTGGTAGTTAAGAGTAAACCACATGGTCAGAAGGGTGTAATTGTACAAAAGAGGGATTTGTAGCTGTGAATGAATATAAGAAAAGAAAGTTGAACGCAGATAGTATGCGATTAAAATTGATGTATGATATTTTATGGTAAGCTGAAACATATAGTAGCATGCGTTTAAGATTTGTATACCTAATTGAATGTGGTAGAGAAATGGAAATAAAGGTCTATAAACGCATAGGAACATAGGAATGATTGGGTAGTTGTATATTGGAACATAACGGACGCATAAGGTAAGCCTATATGCCAGGTGGTTACACATGATTGGGACACCTCATTAAGTAGGAGGTGTTAGAAAGCATGATAATCATCTCATGCAAAGTGACACTTGGACTAATGCATAGTTGATTAAGCATGCAACATGACGTGTGGCAAACAAGTGGCAGCAAAAGAGGAGAAGTAGAATGATAAGTTCTCTATAAATAGGACCTTGAGGGGAAAAGTAATGACTGATGATTCAGTGATAATAATTCTTGAGAGAAAGAAAGAAGAAGAACTGAAAGAAGAAAACCTTGCGTCTGTAAGAGGAAGTCTGCGGCCAAAAGAGGAAGACAACCTTGACACCTAAGTCATCTGGTGTTAAGAAGTTGGCTTGCGTCGAGAAGGATAAGCCTTGCGTTTTACACGAATTCAACATAAAGGGGTGAACGCCACGATGCGTTCAAATTAGACCTTGCGTTTAAGGAAAGTCGACACATCCGAAAGAGTAAGAAGAGTTAGTCTGCACCTTGCGTTTAAGGGTAGGCTTGCGTCCAACTTGTTACCAGAAATAGTTTGTGGGGTAAAAGACCAAACTCTTGCGTTCAAGGAGCTCGGGAAAACAAGGATTGGAAGGAAAAGAGGAGATATCTTAAGAAATTGTGAGTGACTCTTCTTCTTTCAAAACTGAACTTTGTTGAAAATATTTTTATGTGATATGGTTTTGTAATAATTGATCTCATGAAACGCATGATGCTTGATCTTAATGTTTAAAAAGCATGTTGTATCATATTGTTTATTATATGGAGAGGCATGTTGTAAGAATCGGTTTATTAAGAAACTTCCTGTTTTCTATGAAAGGTTTTATGTGAAATATTGAATAAGGTTTGTATGATTTCTATGAAAGGAATTTCATATGAACTATTATGTGAACGAAATTCTAAAACGTTTTAGAGGAGGCTCAGTGCTCAAGGACACGAGAAGGCACGCGAGTTTTCCCGGGACCCAGTACTCAAGGACATGAGAAGGTACATGGGCGACCCGTCTTATTCCTATGTGCACATAGAGGTTAAGCTGGCTAGTGCATCGAGCTTGCTCTGCCTAAAGCCAGGGATGATTTCGACGTTGGGTGTGTTAAGCCTTGCTCCACCCCAACTAAGGATGTTTTCGACGTTGAGAGTGTTGAGCTTTGCTCCGCCTCAACTAAGGGAAAAGATTGAAAAACCAAACGGTTTTCTCTATAAATATTTTGGAAAATGATTCTGTGGATTTAGAACGGTTTTACGTGAATGACAAAGAATTGTGGAAAATCTGTTCCTGTTGAATCCTTCTTTTAATGTGTTGTACTGTAACATGCCTCTTTTCGAATAAAAGATAGTTTACAAAACTTGTCATTCACGGGGTTTAGCTCACGTTTTCCCATGTTTTCTAAATTTTCCAAGTAGCATGCGAGTTCGGGATGCTATGCCTACGTCAAACCTCGTCTGGGCTGTCTTTGGTAAAAGGAATGGTTGGTCAGTGAACCTTACAGAGGAGTCAAGGTTACTGACTTCACATCTTCTTTCAGATTATAGAGGATAATCCGGGAGAGGGTGTGACATCTTCCATGGCTATCCATTTCTTATCACTTTCCATTTGTTGTTTACCATCCATGAGTAACTAACTCTCTTGAGGGTTGCGAGTTGTGTTATCATCTAAACAAGAACCATAGTTTTGACTATTCCATCTTGTCAATTGTAATTTAATCTAATGCTTATGTTCATCTAGCTAATTGATATAAGTAGTAATAATCAGACTGCTCGAAAGAGTAAGTGATTGTGGAACTCAATTGACAAGGTCAAGAAGTGTTGTCTAGACATAGAAATAACCTTGGTACTTAACACTCTCCTATGCGTTATAGACATATAATGCATAGCGGCTGACAACCAAGAGAAGAGTTGCTAGTATGAAATAGATCTCACTATGCATTTCTGAATTTAGATAATGACCAACCCCAACCCTACTTTTACCATTCATATAATTCCATTAGCTGACTTTGTTGTGTCGCATACCTATCAATTCCATCCCTTTAGCGTAGTTTTACTACTTTGTATTTACTTAAACGCATCACTTCTCACCACCTTCTTGTAACGCATAACTTAAATAATCCAACGAATTCTAGAATCTGCATAGTCCTTGTGTTCGACCTCGGACTCACTGAGATAACCTCATTCTTCACTTATACTTGGGTGAAGAATAATAAAACTTGACAAATTCATATCTCATATATATAGCACGTTAAGACACACAACAAGTTTTTGGCGCGGTTGCTGGGGACTTTTGTATTGATTCGTTTTCTTAGTTTATTTTTCTTTTATAGGAATTCCCCGGTTAAAGGAGAATTGTGAGCTTTTCCTCTGCCAGAAGCTCCAAACAGTATATGAGTGACAGGAGCAACCCAACACTTGATATTGACCCTGAGATTGAGAGGACCTTCAGAAGAAGGACAAGGCAGAATCGAAGAAGAAAGACCAATCGTAGCATAAAAAGGAATATGGCTAAACCACAGAACCCTCCACAAGGCAGAGTTCCGGAAAACACAAATGTAGAACAGCATACAAACCCAATTCTGTTGACACATGACAGAAATAGGCCTATGTGAGAGTATGCGTCGCCGAATTTGTATGATTTCTCACCAGGAATCTTAGCCCCGACCTTCGAAGGTAATGTCAGGTTCGAAATGAAGCCTGTGATGCTGCAAATGCTACAAGCCGTAGGGCAATTTGGGGGTGCACTGGGTAACGACCCGCATGCACACTTGAAAAGCTTCTTGGAGATATGTAACACGTTCTCCATAACAGGGGTATCCCAGGATGGCATCCGACTATCATTATTCCCATTTTCTCTCAGAGATGAGGCAAGACAATGGGCATACTCATTTGAACCAGGTGAGATTACCACTTGGGAGCAAATGGTGGAAAAGTTCGTGCAAAAATATTTCCCTCCAACGGTAAACACAAAAAGGAGGCGAGACATCGTCACCTTTGAGCAGAAGAACTCGGAGACTCTAAGCGAAGCTTGGACCCGATTCAAGCGACTAGTGAGGAATTGTCCAGATAATGGCATTTCTAATCGTGTACAAATGGAAATCTTCTATGGAGGATTGAACAGACCGTCACAATCGGTAGCTCATGCCTCCACAGCAAGAGGGTTAATGGACAAGCCTACACATAGGCCAAAGATATTCTCGACAGGATTTCGAGGAACACCGATGAGTCAGTGGATGATGGGTATGGATCCCGCTCTACCAATAGAAGGAGAACGCAAGCTGGAATGCTTAACTAATGTTGCCACTAATCTCTCGGCTCATATGGCAACCATGACATCCCTGCTGAAGACTCTAGCCTTGAATAATCAAGGTGGATCAGTTGCTGCAGTGAACACAACGAACGCAGTGAGCCCAATAGTAGTTGTGAGTTGTGTGCAGTGTGGAGAGGGGCACACTTGTATGATATGTGTCCCTACAACCCGCGGTTAGTCTGCTATGTTCAAAACAACCCATACAGTAAAACGTACAATCCGAGTTGGAGGAACCACCCTAACTTCCGATGAGGTGAAAATCAGCAACAAAGGTAGGGGCTAAGCAACAACCGGAGAGAGGAAACCCTCCTGGTTTCAACCAAGGTAATCAAGGCCAGCAGCATCAGTCATAGAGAAATCAGCAAGCGCCCGCATCATCATGATCTTCTTCCATCGAATCTCTGTTGAAAGAATATATAAACAGAAATGACGCAATGCTTCGGAGCCAAGCCACTGCAATTAGGAACTTAGAAGTTCAGATGGGTCAAATTGCAGGTGAAGTTCCAAGATGGAACGTAAAAGAACAATGTCAAGCTATGACATTGAAAAATGGGAAGACTATTCCCATAGTAACGCAAGATCAGGGGACACAAGGAAACTTGCAACCTCTGAACGCTCCAACAACAAATCAACCGACGCAGAGTAATATACATGAAATCAACCAACCACCATCTTCCGCAGAAACGCAAGAACAGAAAAATAGAGAAAGGAGAGAAAAAGCAACACAGGCAGAACCTGCGTCTGTATATAGAGATACCGCTCCTACAATGCATCCACCCTTTCCCCAGCAATTAAAGAAGAAAAACGATGAAGGGAAATTTAAAAAGTTCCTGGATGTTCTCAAACAACTTCACATCAACATTCCGTTGGTGGAAGCCCTGGAGCAGATGCCGAGCTATGTGAAATTTCTTAAGGATATACTATCCAAGAAGAGAAGGCTCGGGGAGTTTGAGACTGTGGCATTAACGCAAGAGTGCAGTGCGTTATTCAAGAAAAATATACCTGCAAAAATGAAGGATCCAGGGAGCTTTACCTTGCCATGCTCAATCGGGGGAATGGACGTAGGTCAGACACTATGCGACTTAGGTGCCAGCATCAACTTGATGCCCCTTTCCATCTTCAAAAAGCTAGGTATAGGGGAAGCAATGCCTACTATAGTCACATTGCAACTTGTTGACCGCTCTATAAAGCATCCTGAGGGCAAAATAAAGGATGTCCTTGTAAAAGTGGACAAATTCATCTTCCCAGCCGATTTCATAATCCTAGACTATGAAGCCGATAGAGAGGTGCCCATCATCTTGGGAAGGCCTTTCTTAGCTACTGAATGTGCCCTTATTGACGTCCAAGAGGGAGTATTAACGATCCGAGTGGATGACCGACAAGTAAAATTTAATGTGTTTAACGCATTGAAAGATCCTGATGATTTTCAATCTTGTCAGATGATCGAGGATATCACTTACGAGAACACAAGACCCACGAATGCATCGTTGGAAGATGAAGCAATCCTCAAAGAAAACTAAGATCGTGAAGAGGAAGAAATCAATTTAATCTCTTATTAGAATTCTGAGCAATTAGACTGGAGTAACAGATCCACGGCAAAGATCAAGCCGTCATTAGAAGAGCCTCCAACACTTAGCTAGAAACCTAACCAACACATCTCAAGTACGCATACTTGGGGGAGGAGAATGCTCGATCGATCATTATCTCCTCTGCATTAAACTCTGAACGTGATAAAGGCTCCATTGACTCACGCAAGCATAGCAACTGAGCTTGTGTTGGAAGGTCCCTGCGTTGCTGAACTTCTATCTTTCCAAGGACATTTTCTTTTACTCTTGCTTTCTTTTATTCGTACTTTTCAGTATTTATTTTTCTTTGAATTTAGTTGTAGGAGTAGTGTAAGTAAATAAGCATGAAACTGTGATGTGGATTTTCATTGCCAAATATTTGATTCCACCGCATAGTCTCTATTGTTCATCATGCCTGCGTTCATCGATAGACAATCTCTGCGTTTATCGAGTTAAATTTAGGGGTGTGGTTAGAGTTGTAACTTTTGTAGCTTTCATCGCAATTATCTTCTATCTCCAACTGTATGCGTTTATGGGACAAAATTAATAGAATTAATACTTCTTCACCAAATTGACTGTCTATTTCACTATTTGCGTTTCTCCTCGCTTTTAGTTTCAATCTGAGTACAATTAATTAATCCCAACTTTTATCTTTGCGTTGATAAGTTAGTCACTATGATGATAATCATACTTACACTTTTTGTGTACTCTAAGTTAGATAACTTTCCATGCCTCTTCATACTATTCATTAGAAACGCAAACCTAATTTGCGTGTGTACAAGCTGCCAATTCAAACTTCTTTTACGAAATTTTTCAACATAATCTTTGTTTACAATTTAAGCAATGAAAACCTTGCTATTCTTAAAATTTGGGGGTGGGAGAGGTTTGAACTGTCAAAGATTAAAATATGAGGAACTTATTTATTTCATATATATATAAATAAAAAATTAAAAATTAAAAAAAAACCTTAGAAACGCAAACTCCACTGGCAAGAGTTTAGTTGAAAACGACACCTACTCATAGTTGGTTGCCTCCATGCACCCCATAGTTGGTATGTCAAAACGAAGGTGGGTAATCGTAATCAATGACACATAAAATAAAATGACAAACTCCAATGTCTAGTGAGGAAACCAAACTTAGATAAGAATTTAGTCGAGAAGGGCACCTGCTCGTAGTTGGCTGCTTCCATGCACCCCATAGTTGGTATGTCAAAACGAAGGTGGGTAACCCTACTCGACGCATTGTCACCTAATAAATAAACAATAAGACAAATGAAAGAAAAAAGGAACTTTATATCTTCATCTTTCAGACTCATAGTTAAAAGAAGAAACGAAAATTTTGTGAACAATGAGTAAAGACAAATAAGAAGAAAGCTTGCCATACTCAAATTAGACCCATTTTGAAGAAAAGAATGTATAGGTAGAAAAGTAATGTAACTAACGGGTAGTTAATTAAGTATAGTATACTGAGAGACTAGTCAATGCGTTAAGAAAATTGTAGGACTGATTGAAGTTTTTTAGATAGAAGTTATGCTTGAGGACAAGCATTTTTCTAAATTTGGGGGTGTGATAACTTGCAGAAATACAAGTTATTATTGTCTTTATTGTAGAAAAATAAAGTTTAAATGGAGAATCATGCGATAGTTTGGGTTAAATTCCACTGATAAATCTCCCTATGTGTTTTACTCTTATGAATTGATGAAGATAATTGTTTTGAAGCTTTTTGAACCTAAAACGCATGCTTTAACGCAGGAACGCAAGCAACCTATGGATGCGTTATCAATCTAAAATGCAAGGCAGTGAAAAATTAGATGAGAATCTTGAGAGATTGTCAGGAGATTGATGTGCTTGATCTGCGGCTAAAGTGGTGGATCTAAATTGAACCGGAAATCACGGGATTAGGCGAGAAAGACGCAAGGCAGCAATTCAACCTCCAATCGTGCAAATTTACTAATGATTGCAACGCAGCATCTATAAAAAGGCAGACCGATAGGCTAAAAAAGTTGTTGGATCTCTCGGAAGAATTCCTAAGTGACAGTAGAGTTCTCTCCAGACGACAACCAGAGACAAATAGCTCGAGAGAGAAGAGTTTTCCCTCCACCTGACCACTTCACATCAGAATTCACGCTACCATCCCGGCGAGCTTAAGAGATTGAGAAGCCATTTCATGCTTTCTATCTTTTTCTTACTTGTGTTTTAGTTTATTGACAAGAGATTGTATTTTCTAAAATATTTACTCCGTTCATCAATCTATACATCTTCCATGGCTATCCATTTCTTATCACTTTCCATTTGTTGTTTACCATCCATGAGTAACTAACTCTCTTGAGGGTTGCGAGTTGTGTTATCATCTAAAAAAGAACCATAGTTTTGACTTTTCCATCTTGTCGATTGTACTTTAATCTAATGCTTTTGTCCGTCTAGCTAATCGATATAAGTAGTAATAATCAGACTGCTCAAGAGAGTAAGTGATTATGGAACTCAGTCGACAAGGCTAAGAAGTGTTATCTAGACATAGAAATAACCTTGGTACTTACACTCTCCTATGCATTTATAGAAATATAACGCATAGTGGCAAACCACTTAGAGATGCAATTCACAGTTGCTGGTATGAAATATATCTCACTATGCATTTCTGAATTTAGATGATAACCAACCCTAGCCTTGCTTTTACCATTCACATAATTCCATTAGCTGAATCTTGTTGTGTCACATACCTATCCATTCTACCATTTTAGCTTATTTTTTATTGCTTTTTATTTTCATAAACGCATTATTGCTTTGTATTTTCATAAATGCATCACTTCTCCCCACTTTTTTGTAACGTATATAACTTAGATAATCCAACGAATTCTAGAATCTGGATAGTCCCTATGTTCGACCTCGGACTCACCGAGATAACCTCATTCTTCGCTTATACTTGGGTGAAGAATAGGAAAACTTGACAAATTCATATTGCATATATATATAGCATGTTAGGACACACAACAATCCCCAATACTGAAGGACTAGAAAAGGTACACGGGCAGCTCGAATGATAATTCCTATGTGTACATAGAGGAAAATTCGACGCTGTTGTGTTGAGATCACTCCACATAGCTAAGGTTATTCGACGTTGGGTATGATGAGATTATTCCATCCCAACTAAGGTTGTTTTCGACGTTATGCGTGTTGAGATTACTCCACCCTGTCTAAGGTTGTATTTCGACGTTGAGTAGCGTTGGGTTTACTTCGCCTCAACTAAGGAAAATCTTTCAAACATATACAAATATTTATAAGCTTTCAACGCTTTACTATTTGAATTACGAGCATGATTTCGTTGAGCTTTTAAGCCAAACATAGTTTTATAAACTTGTCACTCACTAGGCAACCTAGCTCATGTTTTCAAGTATTTTCAACTTTCCAGGTAGCGAGCGGAACCAGGGTGCTTAGCCTACTCGTCAAACCCGTCTGGATCTGCTTCTTAGTTTTTTAGCATTGTAAATATTTGTACTTAGACCTAGCATTGTACATATTGGGGTCTAAGGAGTGGAAGTAGTGTAAAAACTCTGATGTTATTATTATAAAGTTTCATTTTTAGATTTATTTATGGTCTGGATGTAAATTATAATCATATTATCAATGCTTGGTAAGGATTTGAGGAGAGTTAACTTAACAATAGATGTTATAAAGGATCGATATCTGTTGTCATCAGGCCTCTTTTCGAGTTAAAAGGAAAGCTCGGGAGGGGGTGTGACATTGAATGCCTAAGAAAGTACCAATTAAGGATGAACCCTCTCAAATGTGCATTTTGTGTGACTTCAGGAAAGTTTTTTGGGTTCATTGTGAGGCATCGCATAATCAAAATTAATCAATCTAAAACTAATGCTATCCAAAAAAAAAATGCCAACCTAATCTTGTAGGTCGTTTAGTCTACATCATACGGTTTATATCTAATCTTTCAGGTTAATGTCAACCATTTCAAAGATTGATGAGGAAATATACAGTCTTTTAATGAGACCAAACGTGCCAAAATGCGTTCAATAGAATAAAAAATTATTAGCTCAACCCTTCAGTCTTAATCACACCTATAGTTGGAAGACCGTTGATGTTATATGTTGCTGCTCAAGAAAGATCGCTTAGGGCACTACTTGCACAAGAAAAGGAGAAGGGTAAGGAATGCGCACTCTACTATCTAAGTAGAACTTTGACTAGAGCTGAGTTGAATTCTTATATTCTTGCAAGGACTAATTATTTCTCAAGATGGGCTAAAGCAATTTCATTAAGAGAAGCCAAAAAAGAGAATATTGTAAATTTTGTCTAAACACACATCATTTACCAATATGATATTTCTCATCATATTGTGATAGATAATGGAAGACGATATGCCAACAATATGATGGATATTTTGCGAGAAGTTTAACTTCAGACAGTATAAGTCTTTCTATTTACAATGTTGTAGCTAATGGATTGATAAAGGCATTCAACAAAACTTTATGCAATCTACTAAAGAGGTGGTCACCAAGACAAAAAAATGATTGGCAGGAAAAGATTGATAAGCACTATGGGCTTACCAAACTACTCATCGCAATCCCACATGAGTTACACCATATTCTCTGGTTTATAGAGTAGAAGTTGTTCTTCCATTGGAAAGGGAAATTCTGTCGTTAAGAATGAAAATTCAATAAGGGTTGACTACTGAAGACAATACCAAATTATATCTTTAAGAGTTAGAAGTACTTGATGAAAAGAGATTGGATGCTCAACAGGCATTGGAGTGTTATCAAGCCGAATGTCCAAAGCCTTTGACAAACATGTGAAGCCTTGATCATTTCAAATTGGTGATCTAGTACTTGTTGTAAAAGGCCTATTATCACCACGAGACATATAGGGAATAAGTTTACACCTAAATGGGACAAACCCTACATTGTTAAAGAAGTCTACACAAAAGGAGCATACAAGATCGCCAATCAATATGGATTAAGAATTGACCCAATCAACGAAAAATTTCTTTAAAGAAATTTATGCTTAAAGTTAATATGTAAAAAATAAAAATAAATAAAAAACCTCCTTGACGTAAGACTATAAATTGCATGTTGCTCATGGCCCACATGAGCTTAAAAGGTGAATGTCTATATATAAAAATAAGCTCATTGTATTGAATTATGTTAGCCTCAATGTTTTAGTGAACTATAATGAACAAAGCATCAAGCTTCTTTCATGCAAACTATAGCAAAAGCCTCCATACTTTCACCAGTTATAGTAGGGGTACTCTCAAGAGTATTGATTTCTTCCAACATCTTGGCAACTTCAAGTTCTTTTCCGTCTATGACCTCTTTTTTCTCACAAGATAAACTTAGCAAATTTTTAGACTCGACGTTTATATTTTGAAACTTGGTTTTTAGTTCTTTCTTTTCCAAGGATAATTGTGTAGCTCGCTCTTTAATAGCTTTGTCTTCTTCTCGTAGAGGGCCTATCAAAGTCAAGACTTCTTTCATGAGAGATGTTTTCTCATCCAATTGACGGTCTCTGTCGATTGAAGACAGTTGTGCGGAATATGAAGATTTTATCACATTGAAATTATCTACTCCCTTAAGATAATTAATCACAAACTCACAAACTCACAAAGTGAGGACAAATTGTCCCCACGAATCTTAGAAATACTAGAAAATACTTTTTCTTACTTCTGGCCCAAGGTTTGGAACATTTTCATATGGAGTACGCACAACCTTATCTTGAATACTTTCCCACATGTGTCGATAAATGTTTGAACCACCACATCGCCACAATATAGATAAGCCTTAGGGTTCCCATCAATTGGTTCTTTAAGGGCAAATTGAGTTGGCTCAAAAATCTTGAAGGGACTTGGAGAAGGCATGATTTTCTTTATTAAAGGCACTTTGGAACAACCAACTTCTTAAGGCAAAGGGCCCATGACTTCAATGCTCTCTGCACCTAATTTCTTTTTGCCATGTCAAATGTCTTCAAAAATGGTAATATGTCATGAGGGTTGTCAAAACTAGCGGTGATTTAAAAGTACCAATCTTCTTAATGAAGGGAACAAGAAGAACGTAAGGAGAAAACATATATACAAGTGGTAGGAAGCCTTGAAGCACTTAGAACCCCTTCAAACGAAGTATCACCTAATGTCCAATGCAATTATATACAACATATTTTCTCTCTTTTTTTTTTTTTTTTGTTTTTTTTGTTGCTACAAAAATTGTGAGGATGAGGGATTGAACCTCCTACCTCTAGGATGGAAGGTCATGCCAATTACCAATGGGCTAAGCTTGTTTTGGCATATAAAACATATTCAAATTCTAAACTTTTTCTGTTTTTAACAATATAACTAAGAAAGCGTTTCTATAAGCATTCAATACTCAATAAAGATAATGTTGGAATGGTTTGAATCCTAAACCTAATTACAATTGGTGTTTGACATATTTAATTATTTAATTCTTTTCCTTCTCCACTTAAGGTTTAGAGAAGTGCACCATATAAACTCTCTAACCTTATAAGCTTTATTCATTTTGTGGCACTTTGTAATCCTACAACATTCTCTCTAATATTCTCTCTAATAAAATTGTTCTCCCTTTGTCCCATGGATGTAGTTAACACCTTGTTAGTGAATCACGTAAATTTATGTGTCGTTCTTCTCTATTTCTATTTTTACTGTGTATTCTTAAATTTTCAATTTTGTAACAAACTAGTATCAGATCCTAATCGTTAGAGTTTCAAAACTCCGCATTTGTTCGATGATCAACTGAATTTGCTTTTACCAAATTGAAATTTCCTTGAAAGAAAGATTTTCAGTCTAGTGCAAGTGCACACTATCGACAAGTAGTAAAAAACTTGTAAGTATTCCAAGTCGTTTCACAAGGGAACAATTTTTCAACAAAATTCCAAATTGAACAAGGATTTTCCTCAAATTTGCAACTAACCAAGTAACCAAAAATTTGTTTTGATAGTTTTGAAATTGTGAAAACAAAAATTGAAAGATGAAAATAACTAAAATTCAATTATGCGAAAAAAGGATTTAAATACAATCATGTCTATTTTAAGGAGTTATAGCCTAATATGAAATTATAAATTAGATTTCATGATACAATGCACAAGGTAAATCAGATTCTACACATATTCAACCTTCTATGAAGTATCTTTAGGAGACTAAGTCGTTAAACCTATATTTTTATGGCTAATGTAACTTAGATGATTTAAAACACAACCATTTGATTTTATAGGTATCCCCCTACGTCTAGGGTCGAAAACAAGGTCTTATGTCTAAGCTCCTCTCCTGTATTGCCTTTATTCATTCCAAACCTAATCTAACCCTTTCATAATTAGACAAGATTTTGTATCCATTAATTTAGGTGATCAATCTAAACCAATGATAAGATTTTAAAACAATAAAAGCAAACCCGCATTGGAAAATTGAATTCTAATTGTTCTCTTACAAATTAGGCTTATACTCCTATATTATTTGACAATCACATATTTAAATCCCTACAATTAAATTAGTTCATAATTAAAATGTTAAAATACAAAACTAAATTATAGATGATAGACATGATATTGAATAAAAATAAATTATAAGGAAAGAAATAACAATGAATAAAAAAATATAAATGGAAACTTAAATGGCAAGAATGAATTCAGTGATAGCCAAACATAAAGAAGGGAAGTGCAATGCATAAGTAGGGAAAATTAGCAAGAAAATGACACAAAATTCTAGCCAAAAAAGTAACTTTACGTGCTGGAAAATGATAGATAATTAAGCAATAATGTGGAGAAAGTTGATTAATTCAAGAAGGAGAGAAAGATTCTCGTATACCCACCTTAATCGGTCTTCGATTTTAACTTTTTCAAGTGAAAATCCAGCCTTAACATTCCAATTTTTATTGAATGAACTTTAAAAGAAGTGTACAGAAAAAATGAACTTTAAAAGAAATTAAAAACAGGAACTTGAACTTACAACATAAATCTAAAATTAATAACAAGATGAAACTAAGACTATTTTATTACAATAACTACTATAAAATAAAATAGAATTACAAAAATTAAACTATCGAAAACATAAGTTTGAATCTAAAAACATAACTTGGAATAAGTAAAAGTTCTAAGAAAAGAAAATCTACAAGAATTTAAGAACAAAATAAATTCAAAATGAAGAACACAATTTATTGAATTAATTGATATAAAATGAATGGACAAAATGAAACTAAGTTGCTGAAATATTGAAATAACGGAATGAGTTACATAAATTAGATTAAAACTACACTAATACAAAGAAGAACAAGATAAAGAAACTAAAAGCTTGAAGAATAAATGTGCACACCAGTCTTAGATCTTTCTTGATTTAATCTTTGTCAAGATGAATCAAAAAATGACAGCCCCAACTTTTGAAGGTAACCGCATCTACGCATGTGCTACAACTCGATTCTTCAAGAACTAACAGAAAACAGTAGCTAAAATGAAAAATAAAAATGCTGAATTTTTTCTTGTGATGGAGGAAGAATGGATGCTTGGATGAAGAATGGATGCTTGAGGAGCATTTATATAGATCCCAAGAGGTGGTGGTGGCTGCTGAAGATGGGGAAGTCGTGGGTTGCCCTAATTTGGAAGATTCGAGGAGAAAATTTAGAAATCAAGCCCACAATCACATATGGAAATTTAATTATGTTGTGGTAGATTGCTATAACAATCTATTTTAATGCTCCAACAATTTGGAATCAATGAATTTTCTGCAAAAATCCACCAAAATTAAAAAAAAAAAAAAAAAAAAAAAAAAAAAAAAATCTTGCCAAATTCACTCTTTTTTCACATTTAAGACTAAACATGCCATCTATGAATTATTTGCTATTTTTAATCTTGATTTTTCTATGAAAATAACTAAATGTATGAACTTTTCATAAAAAATCTTACGTTTAGAAGCTAAATAATTCTAAAAAATGAGAATTATCATTCGACAATTAAAGATTCATTAGGGTGAATGTAAAAATAAAAAATTCACCGGGAGGGACAATTTCAATCTGCTGTTAATGAGATATTAAAGTTTTTTCTCATTGAACACTAGCCACCAAACCCTTTTCTGTTCTCCACCTCCATCCATTTGTCCACGGAGGCACACTCGTTGCCCACACAAGGGTTTTTTGTCCATGCGGTCGTCATTGTTTCAAGGTTTGCTGCCATTGTCATTTGTTGTTGAAACTCGTGGAACCTTTATTTTCCATGGAATTTTTGTTTTCTGTCGTGGGTGTTCATCGATGTTGGTCATGGCTCCCAATCGTCGTTTGTGTTTGTGGCTCATGGTTTGCGGTTGTCATTTGTGAATCATGTTGTTTTTTATTCATTTATGGTTGTGCACAAATATGACAATCAAATCTGTTTAACGTTTGTGTTTACCAACATTGTTCTTGGTTCAACGCCTCAGAACTATTATGGAAGACACCACCCACCACCCTTGTTCGACCTCCATGTTTATGCCTCTATGGTTCACCTTCATTCCGTCCGTCGTTGGTTCCAGACTTGCAGTTGTGGATCAGATCCATCCGCCTAGATCTAGTTTTCGCCTGATATGGCGCCGCTAATGGATTTCTATGTTCCGTTTTGGTACCTAGATCGGTATCTCAGCCATGATTCTGCCATCCACGGTTATCATTCCTCTCGTCACCTCAGATTGAAGTTCATGAAGGCATGATTTTTCACTCATTCGATTCAAGGACGATTCAAGTTCAACTGAATCAACTCAATTTAGTTAAAATCGATTTGGTTATACCAGTTTTTGTTCATCCAACCAGGTTACTTTTGGTTTGGTCTGACTTGATTTAATCCAGTTCAATTTGGGTTTGGTTCACTCAATTTGGTTTTGGTTCAAGTTGGTCCAATTTGGTTTATTTGCAATTATGACAAAACTTCATTGCACAAACTTTTTGTGAGTCTTTGTTCTATTATCAAATTGGTCGTTCATTTGTTTTGATTTTAGATCTCTCTATGAGAATCTTTGTTTTCAGCCTAGAAGTTCTTGGTATGTTCTCCCTAGGTTTTGTTTTAGATCTCTTCATGAGGATCTTTGTTTCCAGCCCAAAAGTTATTATTTCCATTCTTCGTGGGTTTTTGTCTTCAACCTAGAAGTTATTTGTATTTTTGTTCTACATGGGTTTCTATTTTCATCGCAAATCTGCTGATTTGATTAGGACGTTTCATACTCAAGATGGTAAGGACACTTAATTACATCCATTCAGATTGTTGAGGACCTTCCAAGGTTGAGTCTCTTAGAAGCAGCAGGTACTTTATGTCTATAATTGATGAGTACTCTGAGTACTCAAGAGTGGCTTGGGTAATTATGACGAAGCATAAAAGTGAAGCCTTCAAGAATTTCATCCAGTGGAAGATTTTTTATTGAAAATCAAATTGGGAAGAAAATCAAAATGTTGCGAACTAGTAATGGTCCGAAATTATGTGGTTCTGAGTGTAATGAGTTTTGTAAAGCTGAGGGAATTGTTTGTCACCATATTATCGAGATACTCTGTAGCAGAATGGCATTGCGGAGCGTATGAATCAAACATTGTTGGAGGGAGTGAGGTGCATGCTCTCTAATGTTGGGTTGGCTAAAAAGTTTTAAGCACAGGTTACGACATCCAAAAATTTTAAGGTAATTTTAAATTAATTATCTTGAATTATTTGTATAATTGTCTGAGTTTTAAGGCTTAACTGAATTATGTTGAGAAAACAATTCAATTCAAAGTAAGCATGATAAAAGTTTTGAATTCAATTCAATTAATTGAAAATTGAATTTATTTGTGGGAGATTTAGAAGTTGAATTTGATTTGAACATTTGGAATTGGGTGAGATTTAATGATTTGGTTAATTTAAGAGAAAATGTTGATGACTTATTGTGGAATTGAATTTAAGTTGGAAAAGATTTGATTTGATGGGTTGAAAAATATATTAAATAAGTTGTATAATTTGTTTTGGGAAAAGTAAAAATGAATAATATATATATATAAGATGTATGTTTGGAATTAGGGTTTTTTTTTAAAAAAGAAAAGGAAATAAGATTAGTGTGTATATATGTGTATATATATATACACATATTCTAAGGCTTCTTGAAAAGCGTGCAATTAAAAAAATAAAAAATTAGATTTTTTTTCTTCTTCTTCTTCCTCCCCCGATGCTCTCTCTCTCCCTCTATCATTCTCAGCTCGCTAGCCTGCTCAGTCCAACTGGTCATCATTCGCTTCGTCCAGCCATGAGTTTCTGCCTGTCGCTGAGTCTTACAGCCGAGCCTCGCCGCCATCGTTTCACTCGTGTCTGTGGGATTTGTTTCCCTATCGTCCGCTATTTCTCTCGCATTCGTGGGTTTTGTTTCTATCGTTGTCTCCTTCACCCAGTCGTCACCCTGCCATGCACGTTACCGTCGATCGCTGTCTGTTGCTGCCATGTATCTTGTGTGTGACTGGAAGTTGGTGAGTTTGTGGTATTCTCTTTAGGTGTTTTGGTTTAATCTTGACTACCCACTAAGTTTTTGGGTTAATTTTACTTTTTCCATAAGGTTTGGAGCATAAATTCGGAGCTTGGAAGCGTTTTTAGCCACTGTCCGACAATACCAAATAACGATTGTGACGAATTTTGGGTAAGTATTAAGATTTTATGATCCTTGAGGTTGGAAGTTTATTGTAACAATTTGAGACTAAATTCTTATGAGTGGTCTTTGTGTTGATTGGACTCCTCGGTTAAATTTTGAGGTGGTTTTGGATTAAACCACGTTTTGGGTAATTATGGTGTTTATGATAAGTTGAAGTAGGTTTTGGTTTCAGACTCTAAAGTTTGGAATTTAAGTGTCTGTGTTTTATTGTTGGGATTCACCCTTTAACATTGGAATTGATTTTGGTTTACGATTTTAGGGTTTGGTTCAAGGACTTATTTGGACAGTTAACTTGTGTGAACATTTTTGGGATTGCAATTTAAGGTAAGTGGTTTACTACTGGTTCGACTACGAACTGGCGCTCTAACTGCACTATTTATGTTAAGATTTATGTATACCTTGTAAGAATGCATTGATTGACTGAATTATCACTAGAATATTATGGTGTGTTGGGTGCCAATGAACTTTTTGGGCATAAACATGATTTACGGCTCTATGTATGAATTTTGTATAATTATTATGGTGGGGTTGAAGTTATGATTATGATACGAAGTTTTTTAGTTGGATGCATGATAGATTGACAGTGACTGTTATCTTACTTGTCGAGCCATGTACACCTTATGACTGTGAACCTTCAGTTTCACTACTTATGACTATAATTGGATGTGCCTCGGGATCACCACCTATGCTTATGACTGTGACATTTGAGTTCACTACCTGTGATTGCGTGCCTTCAAGTTTGCTACCTATACTTATGCTTATGCTTATGTTATGTACACTTGTGCTTATGATAAGAAGATAGCAAGTTCACCTAGTGGGCCCGGTAGTGGGTCACTTACTGAGTATTTTTTATACGCACTTTTTTCTATGTTACATTTGTCAGGTAAAGGTAAGGACGGACAGACGAATGACAAGAAGAACCTGTGATCGTGCCTTGGGATCAATGATCTCTTCCGCATATGATTTCTCACGATTTAGGTTCTAACTGTCCAAGTTGTTAGTCTAAATTGATATACATTTTATTTAAATTTTGAACTTATGTTTTAAGGGAGGATCCCGAGAAAATTATTTCATGTATCTTGATTTTATTAATTTATTCAATTTATTCTTTTTTAAATAAAAAATGTTCAATTGCTTGATTTAAAATCTGTTACAAGATCATACATGCATAGAGTAGCATCCTAGTGATTAGAAAGGTTGGGTCGTTGTAGAGGCAATAAATACAACATGTTATCTGATTAATCGTGGATCTCACACAGGTATTGATTGTAAAACACCTTATGAATTGTGTTATTTGGTCAACTTTTGACCTCACCGAATCATTTTTTATTAAGAGTTTTTTGTTGTATTGTTTACTATCATGTTAATTAGGGTAAATTAGAACCAAGAGCTAAAAAGGGTATATTTGTGGGTTTTGGGGTTGGAGTTGAGGGATATAGAATTTGGTCGTCTTCTAAGAGTAGAGTTATACTTAGTAGGAATGTGATATTTGATGAGAATTTCATGCTTAACTCAAATGTAACGTTTGTTGTGACGTCTATTTGTGTGGGAGAGAGTAGTATTCTTGATAAACAACTGGAGATGCAATTCATTTCAAGTGTGAATGAATTACAACACCAAGGTGGAGCTACAAAAATTGTTGTGCTGCCAGAAACTAAGGTAATTGAAATTTCAGAAAATGTTGTGTCTGAGAATTCTAGTCGAGAAACAAATCCACCAAGTATAGCTCATGATGGAGCTAGAATAGTTGGTATTGAGCTTCCAAAGAGGTATAGTTCTGAAGATATGGTGAATTATGTGAAGGAATCGAATTCCTTGCAGAAACGAGTGAATGCGTGTACTTTAAATTTTTTTTTTTTGAATTTACAGAAGATATAGAGAAATCTAAACATATTTTAATTAAGCATGCTTTACTGATAAGAAATTCAAAGAGAAAGAAAATACTTTTGAAGAAAACTCTTCAACCTTCTCCAATTCTTCACTGCATCCACGATCTCTTCAATCTTCTTGGATCTCGAACAAGACACCACCACCAAGTCTTCCCCGCTATTCTCCAAAAAAAAAAGGTTTGTGGGGACCTCTTTTGGAAGATTGGGAAGAGTTTTTGCAAAGATTCTCTGTAACTTGAGAGTGTTGAGAGATTGAGAGAGAATTGTGTTGATAAAACAAAACAAAAGAAAAACTTCTCATGAATGATCAAATTGATGGAGAGGGGGAAAGTTAATTATGAAGGAATCGAATTTCTAGCGGAAGCGAGTAATCGCCTTGTGCCATTAAATTTGTTTTTGGAAAACCAAATTATAGAGAACAAACATATAGGATAAACTACTATATTAGCATGCTTTTAAAGAAGAGCTAGAGATTAGGAGTTTTTCCTACATTTGAAGACCTTCTTCGATGTGGAAATCTCCTTTTTCCAAGTCACGAACCGGTGAGAATCTTCAACAAAACACAACAAGAACTCTTCTCCTTTAGAACACCACCACAATTTCTAGCGAAAGAGGAGTTGGGGGCCTCTTTGAATTTTGGCAAGGAAAAATTTGAGAGAAAGAAGAGAGAATTGGAGAGGGAGAGTGATGCGCACTTTTAGTGTTAACCGCAAGTGTATGGGTCAAGTTATAATATAAGACGGTTAAGTCTGAATATCGTTCCACTGGAGATCCAATTGTGAAGGCTTAAGTTACTTAACTATTCTAGAGTTGAATCAATTTTATTTGAGGATTGAAATTGAATATTATGAGTTATGGAAAATACAAATCAAATAAGAAAAGTTAAAGTGAGAAATACAAGAGTCAAAGAGAGTTCTAAGGTAATGAATCCTTGTTTATTTCATCATGCAATATTATAGATTTCATGGATTTTATTGTAATTCATATGCCTAAGTTTAGAAACTATTTTCTCTCAAAAACAACCATTTCTCATGCAACTCGATTGATTACTAATCTCTTGAAACCAATACAAAATTACATGGCATTAAGAATAGTCTTTAGCAACCTTTATTGTCAACCTAACTACTCTCGTGATAGATTAATAACAATTCATTGTTAGAGATCAAGTTAAACATACAATCTCTTAATCATACATCTAACCTAACATGTGAGGATGGCCAATCCGCAAGAATTAAACACAATAACAATGAAAAGCATAATCATTCCAACAAAACCATGAAAGTCTACAAAATCAACATAAATTCATAAACAAATCATCAAAACCCTAAAACTAAAGAGTCTAACCACTCATAGCTTGAAGCAACATGTTTAAGCAAAATAAACAAAGAAAGAGTGTAAAGAAAGGGAAACTCTACTGAAAAGAGGCTCTTGATTGCGGTAGCACTGTCACGATTTCCTTGGCTCTCGTGTCAGAATTCGAAGGACACCACGACTATCTCGAACTCTTTTCCTCTTCCTTGCAACTAACTCACTTCTTGAACTCTTTTATGAACTCTCACTCAATTCTCTCCTTCTTGTGCCTCTTTAGGGCTGTAAATTGAAGGTTGATTCCTCCTTAATTTGATTTTATGATTAGGGCTACTGGAAACTCCCAAATTTATAGAGTTTGGTCGCCCAAAAACTTACCAAAAATAACAAATTTTCATTTAAGGAAAACTGGCGCCGCAGCGCTATTGAAGATTTTGGAACGGCGCCGCGACTCTGTTGGAGAACGCCGTGGCGCTAGGGCTACGAGAAAAATTCTTTGCTCTCGGGTTTTAGCGTCGCAGCGCTACCCCAATTTTTGCCATTTTGTGTTTTTCATCTCTTTTTCGCCATATTCTTGCTCGGTTTTGATCTTTTGGGTCCTTTCTTCTAATTTTCTTCATTTTAACCTGAAAATCACTAGCAAACAAGTGAAATCTAATATAAACTTTCTTAATTTTGAGAGGATAGAAAGCACTTTTCAAGTGCTTATCAGAGAGTTCTTGGGAAAATACAGAACTCTTCTGTAACACCTCTATAACTTCTCCCATCCCTTCCTTTTCTTTTTTTACGTGTAAAGTGTGAGAAAGGGATGAGAAAATAACTTCCTCAATAACGTGGGAAGTTACTTATTTAATAATATTATTATTAATTGAAATTAAATAAATATAATAAAATTAAATTAATTAATTAATTAACCATTAATTAAATATCTCATATTTAATTTAAATTTGAACCATATTCAAATAATATTCTCTCACATAACTTATGGTTTTAATATGAATCACATTCATATTAATCTTAAAGTATAGTTTTTATATGAATCTCATTCATATAATTAATATTTAAATCTCATTTAAATATTCATCTCTCTTATAATATAATAATGTATAAATTTTGAATCTCATTCAAAATAAACTTTATATTATAATGTATCTACATACATTATGCTAATTGTATCACATACAATTAATTCCCTTATTAATTTGAACATTTCAAGATAAACCAAAATATTTGATTCTTATACTAAGCCTTTATGAGCTAGCAAAGGGACCTTATAGACCTATAGTTAGAAGTTTCAATGATATGAGGTTAATCAATTAAACTCTTTAATTAGATTAATCAATATTCATTAACTGTAAGTCACTCCACTAAGGACTTACAGCTGCACTCTTCTCACTATAGATATATTTTTGTGTCCACGGAATTTACTAATCAACGATAAGTCAACCCTTCACAAATTACTCATAACTACAGTTGGGTCAAATTACCGTTTTACACCTGTAGTTATATCTAACTCCTTAAGTACCACTAATCTCTCTAATCAACAAACTGTTTATAGTCCAACTATAAGCTAATCCCTCACAGGCTAATGAGAGGGTGAGGCCTCATTGTTCAAGACCCGGAATCAGCCCTAAAGGGATTAATTTATCTACTTACCCTAAGCACGGGAAGGAGTGAATTCCATCTTGTGAAGATATGTTTCCAGCTCCCTAATTAGACAAATCCCCAAAATGGTAGGCTTATTGAGTCGGCGATTTGGCCACTCTCACCCATACAGATCAAAGGATTGCCCTCATAGACTGTTCATAACTCACGTAAGATTCAAGTCGAGTGAGCTATAGTCGTCCTATGAATTGTTAATTTCTATAATTAACGGCGTTACAAAGAGAAATTAAACATTTCGTGGTCTGGTCTTATTCAAACTCTTTATATAGGATACCCCCACTCACATGTCTCCACATGAACGATTAGAATCAAATCATTTGTAACACTTTATAACTCCTTGTAACAATTACAAAATCAGTCGTATCCGTGGTGCTACTAGAATAAGGCACTCAACCTTATTTTTATTCTACAAATCTTTTTGGTTAATACTTAAACATGATCCAACCTTGTATATCAACCACAGACATGTTTAAGTTTATATTAAATAACCATGGAATCTTAGTTTATTGGAATGAGTTAATGCATAAAGAAGATAAAAATAACTTCTTATTTTATTCAATAAATAAAATGTATATACAATTTACAAAACTACAAGACCCAAGAGATTTAGGACACACCAGTCCCAACAAATTATGGATTAACTTCCCTTCAACCATCCTTTAACTCCTCTCAACCATGGGGAGTTAACTTTATATTATAATGTATATAATATATTAACTTAAAACCCTTATAATTTGAACGATTCAAACTCTTCCAAAACTAAATATTCCTTGTTTTACCCTTAGTGAGCTAGCAGGGAGACACTACAAGAATTTTTGTCTGTGCCGACACTTTTTTTTGCCAACGCAACAAAAAACATTGGCAGAACTAGTTTCTGCCGACGAATTTTTAATGCGTGGGCATTTCTTCATATCTGCTGACATAAATATAAGCGTGGGCAAAAAGTAGTGTGGGATTAGTGAAAATTATAAAAGTTGGTTTTTGCCGACGATTAATTTAGTTTCTCCCCACGTACGGAGTGTGGGCATAAGTTTTTAACTTCTGCCCACGCAAGAAATGTGGCCAAAAATTGAATCCCCCCCCTTTTTCACTTTCCCTCTTCTCACTTTCCCTCTTTTTTTTCTTTTTCATTTTAATTTTATTTTTACAAATATCAAAAAAAAAAGTCCCACCCCCACACAATTCCCGACCGTCACAATCTACCCCCAAAGAACGCGACGCCGTCCCGCTCCTGCCACCCCGACGACGACGCTCGACGCCAGCAGACGCGACGCTGCTGCCTCCGACTCCACCAGACGCCGCCGCTGCAGCCTCCATCGACGCCTGCTGCCTCCGACTCCGCCAGACGTCGCCGCTGCAGCCTCCATCGACGTCTGCTGCCTCCGACTCTGCCAGATGCCGCCGCTGCAGCCTCCATCGACGCCTGCTACCTCCGACTCCGCCAGATGCCGCCGCTGCAGCCTCCATCGACGCCTGCTGCCTCTGACTCTGCCAGATGCCGCCGCTGCAGCCTCCATCGACGCCTGCTGCCTCCGACTCCACCAGACGCCGTCGCTGCAACCTCCGACTCCGCCAAACGCGATTGCTGCTGCCTCCAATGACGCCGCCAAACGCGACTGCTTCTTCTTCTGGCGACGTGGGTGGTTGCCGCCATCTTACTAAACGTGGGTGAGTATTTTATTGACTATTCGTTTGGATCTAGTTATATAGAATTGTTAATTGAGTTTTTTTTTTTTATCTAGAATTGTCCTCTACAAATGAATGTATCTATGAAATTAGTTGTCATCTTGGAAGATTAGTTGTCGTTTTGGAACACGTAGTTTAAATTAGTGGACTTTGCAATGTGAGACTTACCAAGTATTATAACTACCATGTGAAAATTTGAATGAAATTGTAAGGACAATGATGAAATTGCAATGAGAATGATTAATGTTGATCCTTTAGGCTGATTTTGAGTTCGGAAGTCACACTTATATATGTTCAAGTTGTTTTGAAAGTCATTAGTGTCATTTAGACACTTTTTAGATACATTTTTCTTGCTTTTGAAACTCAAAAGAACACTTAGACGCTTAGACACACTTAGACACTTTTTAGGAACTTAAGATATTTTTAATTTAGGTTGTTTTGGGAGTTAATAAGTTTCTTGGACACTTTTTATGCACTTTTAAGTTGTTTTGAGGGTCAAAGTGACACTTATACACTTTTTAGGTGGGTTTTGAGTTTTAAAGTCATACTTAGACATTTTGATGTTGTGTAGTTGGGAGTTAAAGTGTCATTTGGACACTTTTTAGTTACTTTTTGATTGGTATTGAGTTTATAAGTCATACTTAGGTATTTTGAAGTTGTTTTGGGGAGTTAAAGTGTTATTTACACACTTCTTAGATACTTTTTCGTTGGTCTTGGATATTGTGAAGACTCTTGAGAATTATGTAGGTTGTTTTGGGAGTTAAAGTATCATTTAGACACTTGTTAGGTACTTTTTGTTTGGTTTTGAGTTAAGAGGTCATAGTTATGCATTTTTGGGTTTGTTTTGGGAGTTAACGAGTCTCTTGAGGGTTTACACACTTTTTAGACATTTTTAGTACGTTTTGGGACTTAAGGGGTCATTTAGACACTGTTTAGGTACTTTATCTAACTTTTTGCCCTGATTCTTACAGGGTTTAATTCTTTCAATTCTATTTGAAGATGGATAGGGATTGGATTAAACTAAAAAATAGATTTTCAAGAGATTACATTGAAGGAGTTTCTCAATTTATGGAAGTGGCAAAGAGGCATGTAAACGATGCGGGAAAAACTAGTTGCCCATGTAGGAACTGCCAAAATTCAATGACACAGAGCAGCATTTGTTTACATATGGAATATCTACTTTATATAGTAAATGGGTTTATCACGGAGAAGCAATCAATTTAGGTTCATTAGAAAGAGGTGGTACTTCTTCAGTAGGTGATGGATTAAGTAGAGAGTGTAATGCTGATGATGAGGATGATGACATTTTTGGTCTTCTCACTGACTTGCAAGGACATGGAGGCAATGGATCTTCAAATTCTTAGGTATTTATCTTTTTATTAAAGTTCAAAAATATGGTTGTGGCTATCCTGCAGTTACGGTAGCCAATTCATGCATTTAGTACCTTTTTTAATATGTTTAAGTTATAATGTGTTGTGGCTATCCTGCAGTTACGGTAGCCAATTCATGCATTTTGACTTGTTTTTTAGTTTAGAGATCCAAGATGTGCATTTTCACTTGTTTTGGGAGCCAAAGTGTCACTTAGACACTTTTTGGCTATTCTTTGGTTGGTTTTGTGTTTAGAGATCCAAGATGTGCATTTTGACTTGTTTTGGGAGCCAAAGTGTCATTTAGACACTTTTTGTCTATTCTTTTGTTGGTTTTGTGTTTAGAGATCCAAGATGTGCATTTTGACTTGTTTTGGGAGCCAAAGTGTCATTTAGACACTTTTTGTCTGTTCTTTGGTTGGTTTTGTGTTTAGAGATCCAAGATGTGCATTTTGACTTGTTTTTGGAGCCAAAGTGTCACTTAGACACTTTTTAGCTATTCTTTGGTTGGTTTTGTGTTTAGAGATCCAAGATGTGCATTTTGACTTGTTTTTTGGAGCCAAAATGTCATTTAGACACTTTTTGTCTATTCTTTGGTTGGTTTTGTGTTTATAGATCATACTTGTGCATTTTTGACTTATTTTTGGAGCCAAAGTGTCATTTAGACACTTTTTGTCTATTCTTTGGTGAATTTTCGGTTTAGAGATCCAAGTTGTGCATTTGGTCTTGTTTTGGGAGCCAAAGTGTCATTTACATACTTTTTAGCTATTCTTTGGTTGGTTTTGTGTGTAGAGATTCAAGTTATGCATTTTGGACTTGTTTTTGGAGCCAAAGTGTCACTTAGACACTTTTTAGCTATTCTTTGGTTGGTTTTGTGTTTATAGATCATACTTGTGCATTTTGAACTTATTTTTGGAGCCAAAGCGTCATTTAGACACTTTTTGTCTATTCTTTGGTGAATTTTGTGTTTAGAGATCCAAGTTGTGCATTTGGTCTTGTTTTGGTAGCCAAAGTGTCATTTACACACTTTTTGTCTATTCTTTGGTTGGTTTGGTGTTTATAGATCATACTTGTGCATTTTGGACTTGTTTTTGGAGCCAAAGTGTCATTTAGACACTTTTTGGCTATTCTTTGGTTGGTTTTGTGTATAGAGATCCAAGTTGTGCATTTTGACTTGTTTTTGGAGCCAAAGTGTCACTTAGACACTTTTTAGCTATTCTTTGGTTGGTTTTGTGTTTAGAGATCCAAGTTGTGCATTTTGGACTTGTTTTTGGAGCCAAAGAGTCATTTAGACACTTTTTGTCTATTCTTTGGTGAATTTTGTGTTTCGAGATCCAAGTTGTGCATTTTGACTTGTTTTTGGAGCTAAAGTGTCACTTAGACACTTTTTAGCTATTCTTTGGTTGGTTTTGTGTTTAGAGATCTAAGTTGTGCATTTTGAACTTGTTTTTGGAGCCAAAGAGTCATTTAGACACTTTTTGTCTATTCTTTGGTTGGTTTTGTGTTTATAGATCATACTTGTGCATTTTGGACTTGTTTTTGGAGCCAAAGTGTCATTTAGACACTTTTTGTCTATTCTTTGGTGAATCTTGTGTTTAGAGATCCAAGTTGTGCATTTGGTCTTGTTTTGGGAGCCAAAGTGTCATTTACACACTTTTTGTCTATTCTTTGGTTGGTTTTGTGTTTATAGATCATACTTGTGCATTTTGGACTTGTTTTTGGAGCCAAAGTGTCATTTAGACACTTTTTGGCTATTCTTTGGTTGGTTTTGTGTTTAGAGATCCAAGTTGTGCATTTTGACTTGTTTTTGGAGCCAAAGTGTCATTTAGACATTTTATAGCTAATTTTGAGGTTGGTTTCGAGTTTGAGGTACTCTTTAGTTGGTCTTGAATATCATTTTGAGAGTCATGCAAACTAATTTGCTTTATTAGTTTTGATCATGTTGTGCTTATTGGAGTTAAATATTATGCTTTTCAGGTCTATATATTTTGAAGAAGGGCACAAATGCTAATTTTTTTGTGAAGACCCAATTGAACATGGGGGGAAACATTGTTTTGTGAAGACCAACTAACGGAACTATTTTTTGTGTATTTAGTATTATTTTGTTCATTTTGTATAGCAAAATGATAGAGCTTAGAAAACAAACACTAAGATAGTTTTCTAGATTTTATATGATAAAGGAATTGGGGGTTGTAATAGACAATTGGCACAGTTTATTGCAATTATGATATTAATATATATTTTGTTACAGGAGATTATTTTTATTTTAATATTGATCCCCAAGCATATAATATAATAATAATAATAAATGTGTTGATAATTATAAAGCTATGGCAACGTTTCATGCGTGGGAAGAAATCGATTTATGCAAATGGAAAGTAAAACATCGGGAAAAATTGATTTCTGGCCACGCATAAAATGTGGGAAGAAATGTTATTTTTGCCCACAAATATTGATGCGTGGACAGAAATCAACTTCTGCCTACGGATAAAACGTGGGCAAAAATTGAATTTCTACCCACGAAAGCTAATGCGTGGCTAGAAACGAACTTCTACTGACGAATATAACGTGGGCAGAAATTCACGAATGTTGATGCGTGGCTAGAAACCAACTTCTGCCGACGTTTATAACGTGGGCAAAAAGACTATTTCTACCCACATGTTTCATTGCATGGGCATTTCTGCCAACGAAATGTCAAAAAACGTGGGCATAATATCTCCCCACGGCCTTCTGCCGACGTTGTTTGGCCACGCAAAAAAACGTCGGTAGAAGTTTTACCCACTCATTTTTGAAGATCTGCCGACGTTTTTTGTGCGTGGGCAAAGACCAAAATTCTACTAGTGAGACTTGATGGACCTACAAATTAGAAGCTCCAATGATACGAGATTAATTAACTAAACTCTTTAATTAAACTAATCAACATTCATTAACTATGGGGTCGCTCCACTAAAGACCCCAACTGCACTATTCGCACTATAGACACATTTTTGTGCCTATGGATATAACAAATCAACAGTGAGTTGACCCTTCATTAATTAATCGTAATAACAGTTGGGTCATATTACTGTCTTAACCCTGTAACTATATCTAACTCCTTAGGTCCCACTGATCCGCTAATAAACAACCTATTTATGATATTACCATAAACAAAACCCTATCGGGTCAGTGAGAGGGAGGGATCCCATTGTTCAAAACCCAGAGCAACACTTAAGGGAGCAATTCATCTACTTACCCTAAATACGGGAAGAAGTGAATTCGATCTTGTGTAGCTATGTTCCCAGCTGCCTACTTGGACAAATCCCCAAAATGATAGGCATATTAAGTCGGTGAATCTGTCCACTCTTACCCATACAGATCAAAGGACTGCTCTCACAGACAAAAGTTCATAACTCACTCAAGATTAAGGTCTTCCACCTATGGTCATCCTATGAAATGTTAATCTCTTCAGTCAACGGTGTTATAAAGAGAGATTAATTTTTTTTTTTTTTTTTTTTGCGACTCGGTCTTATAGAAACTCTTTGTATATGATACCCTCACTCGTATGTCTCTACATGAATGATTAGGATCATATCGTTTGTAACATTTTACAACTTTTGTAACAATTACAAAGTGGGTCGCACCCGTAGTATCACCAAGATAAGACACCCATTCTCATTCTTATTCTTATACTACAGACCATTTAGGTTATTACTTAAACATGATCCGTCTGTATGTCAACCACATACATATTTAAGTTACATAAAATAACCTCGGATTTTTCTCTAATGGATAATTGTATATATAATATAATCAACTATTATTTCAAATAATTTATTAACTACGAGACTTTAGGATATACATCCCAACATTATGCACTATGGGTTTATGAAGAGGTAGATCCTCTTGAGTTATCCACCTATAAAGAAGCAATTTTGTGTAGTAAGTCCACTTAGTGGCTTTCTACTATGGGAGATGAGATAATCCTACTGATATGTTTACCAAACCTGTTTCACATGGCAAGTTCCAACATTGCTTGGACTTGTTGAATGTTCAGAATTGTTAGTGGTCCCTTCTAGGCCACTTTGAGGCATGAGGGCGAAGTCGGGTACATTTGCCAATGTTGTTTATGTTGCATCCGATACATCTATTATATATGAGAGAATTCAAGTCAATGTGGAGATTTGTTAGAATATCTTGAATCCTAAACCTAATTAGAATTGACATTTCATATATTTAATTATTTAATTCTTTTCCTTCTCCACTTAGGGTTTAGAGAAATGCATTATATAAACTCTCTAACTCTATAGGCTTTATTCATTTTGAGGCATTATATAATCTTGTAGCATTTTCTCTAATAAAATTGCTCTCTTTGTCCCTTGGACGTCGCTAACATATTGTTAGTAAACCACGTAAATTATTCTCAATTTCTATTTTTACGTTGTTTTGTATTCTTTAATTATCAATTTCCTGACAGATAATTTAGACAGTTTAAACATCATATCACGATTCCATCTAAAATAAGGGTAAATTGTTGTTTAAAAAGATTATTAATTAATACCTCTAAAAAAATAACTCTAATTTAGACATTTTATCAATGGTATCGGGCTGGTAGGGGCTAGAAGTAGACTTGGTTATCGAAATCAACCATGATGGAAGTGAAGGCAGAGAAATTTGGGAGGTGGATAGTTTGAAAATATTTTGCCATTTTCATATATAATGAAAATTTGAGATAGATTTGATTTTAAAAAAAAAAATTGAGAGAGATTTACAATTAAACACTCAAAAATCATTTTTCTAAGGTTGATTTCAAATGTTTCAATCAAGACTATTTTTTTTTTTTCCAAACTCAGTGAAAACACAAAGCAATTTTGAGTGATTGTTACTTTTTTCAAAATTAATTAAATATTTCATATTTAATTTAAATTTGAATCATATTCAAGTCAATCTAAACACACCCAAATAAACTTTCTAAACATTCTCCTTACATTATTTTTTTAGGGAAGTTGCAGTGGGTAGCAAAAAAACATAAGAATATTTGCAAACAAAGTCATGGTTTTCTCTAATTGCAAACATAACAAAAAATGTAAACCTGATTCCCAATTCTTTTATTATTACAATTTTACCTTTTGTGTATCAGTAAGTATATTTGATATACTTTATATTTTGGTATATCGATCAACTGATATACTTTGTATTTGGTATATTAATAAATAGATATATTAGTTTTAATTAATATTATTTATACAACTAATATATCATGACTTTATTTGTGTTATGGTCAACGTTGCTTGTTCAATTATGGTAATTTTTTTTTCATTTTTATTTCATTTTGATATAGAGTTCTTTTCATCTAAATAGTTCATTTTTTATGTTGATAGTATATCTTAAAATACATTAATTTTGTCAAATGATTACCAAATATAAATTATATTAGTTAATCTGTTTTATTTTTAAAATTTATATGTCATTTTAGTAGTGTATAAGTTATATTTAATTTGGTATATCAATTGTATAATAAATCGTATATTAATTGATTGATATACTTGATTTAAACTATAACATAAATGTATCAACAGTATATTATATCAGTAGAAAAGTAATTGCTAAATTTCTCATTTTTGTAATGTTTTTTTTTTCCTATTCCTATCAGTGCCTCTTTTAGTAAAAGAATTGTTGGCTAAAAAAAGTAAAGATAGATATATATTTATTAATATTTTAAAAAATAAGGCCACCCATTAAAATTTCCTATTATATTAATTATCCATAGATGTTCAATACTTTATTGCACCAATGTGAATCAATATGCAAATTGTTTGCATTATTTAAATTCAACATAATTTTCTTAATGACATGTTTTATAATTAGCATGGTACTTTTAGTATTTTAAAATCCTTCAAAATAATTTAAACAAGTGACATCAATCTAATTATGATTCTATTAATTCACAATAATGTAATATTACAATTATTATTCACAAGATAGGGAATATGCCATTTTGAGTAATTGAGATGTTGATTCTTATATATTTAATACAGTTATGAATAAAATATTGAGGTCAAAAAGGCAATAAAAGTAAAGGAGTAAAAAGTATCCTATTCTAAAATCAATTATTTTTTAATTAATTAATTTTAAAAGAGAGGATATATATATATATATATATATATATATATATATTTAAAATGTGCACCTTGCAAGATTGTGTATGAATATTACGTTTCAAAGGCTATCTAAATTTCAGTTATCATTCCTCTTTTCTTTGCTAGTATTATATTTTGTGATGTGTTTGTGTTCTCTAAACTTAAAGTTAATAAAATAGTCTTTAGGGTCGATTTCAAGTTTTTTTTAAAAAAAATTGATTTATTAAAAAACTAAATATCAACGTCGACGAAAATGTCGAAGTTTTAATTTTATAGGAATATCAATGAAAATATCAATAAAATGATGATGTCAATAAATACTTTTGAAAAAAAATAAAAAAAATTATTTTATTTAATAAATAAATGTTTTAATCTATATTAATAGTTAAAGTTTCTTATTATTTATATGATATTAAGACTCTTTTCAAATATAGTAAACTGAACCAAAATATTTACAAATATAACAAAATTTTACTGTCTATCGCACATAAACTGTGTATTTTTCAATTAGGTGTAAATATTTTCAACATTTTTGTCATTTAAGATAACTTCCAAATATAGATATTAATGTTAAAGACATTTTGTTATTTTTTCCTTATGTTCGATAGATTTTTTTTATGATTTAATGAAAATGTCAATTTTTCACATCTTATATGTTGTTGTTGATCTCATGGACATATATAAATATTAATGAAAATATTTGACATATGGAAAGAAATTTAATTGGGTTGTTTTCAAATATAGGAAAATGAACCAAAATATTTACAAATATAACAAAATTTTACTGGCTCTTTATGATAGATCGCGATAATAGACACAAATAGTACTCTATTGGATTTATCATTAAAAGATTATAATATTTTGCTATTATTTTTAAATATTTTCAATAATTTTATTATTTAGAATAATTTTCAAATTTAATATTGCGACTATAAACGCGATGTAAGGCATATACTCATAAGAAAAAGAAATGTTGAATAAAAATTTAAAATTATTTTATAAAGTAGCTAAATTGATAAAGTATTACTTACCTTTCCTAAATGTTAGTTGTTTTAAATCTCCCACCTCAAATAAAATAAATAAATAAATTATGAAAGTACCAACTCCAACATTAGAATAACTTTTGAGTCAAACTTTTGAAAAGCATAATATAGTTAATCATAAATTAAAGTTAAATAGATATGACTATTGTTTTTTTAGTACAACAATATATATGTAGAGTCCATGTTTCGAATCTATAACTTCTTTATCAAGAGTATATACATTATCAATTCTATGCTCATGTTGGCTATGAGAGTTTGAAACAACGTTCAAATAACTTCTATGGTTGGATTTGCCTCTCAATTTTCCCTTGATTTTGAGCTTTGTTCAATTTTAGTCCCAATACTTTTAATAGATCTTAAATTTAGTCATTCAAAGTTATTGTATTTTTAATTGTCCAATTTTAGTTTTTATACTTTTAATAAATCTTAAATTTAGTCTCTCAGAGTTATTTTTCTTTTACCAAAATCGGTTAAATAATGATGACAATTTTAATTCAAGGAAATACAATATGTGAATATGTTTTCAAAATTTATAGTAAAATTATAATAGATAACAAAGTTTTTTTTTAAAAAAAATAATAATAATAAAAAAGCTAACGGGAGTAAATTTAAGATTTAATAAAAGTACTAGGACTAAAATTATACAATTGAAAATATAAGAACTAAAACTAAATACACTTCAAAGTATAAAAACCAAAGTAGTATTTTAACTTCATATAACGAAAATAATTTGTTAATATGCTTTCAAAATTTATTGTTAAAATGCTAATAAATGTTAAAAACTTTTTGAAAAAAATAAACAACAACAAAGAACAAAGACCAAATTTAAGATTTATTAAAAATACATAAACTAAAATTGTGTAAAGATTAAAATTGAACAAACTTTGAAGTATGGAGACCAAAATTATATTTTAAACTTATAGAAAAATATCTTTAAACTTTGTTCTTTTTTTTTTCTTTTAGAAAATTGAACTTTCCTATTTATTTTTAAAATACTCCTATACTTTCAAAACTTACAACATTACCTGAGTTGTCATAAATATATCAAAAAATACCTTCACATTAAAAATTCTTTAGAATTTAGGACAGAAGTTGGGATGAAATACTGTGATAGGAGCCTAAAATGAAAATTTAGGTGACCACATCATGTTAGGTAAATTTTTTTTTTACCATATGTGGGAAGTGAGAATCAAACTTCTAATTTCCAAATAGATACTACAAACACTTTACCAATTGAACAATGTTAATTTTGGCCACAATATTTTAGGTAATCATCACATAGAAGTAGAATGTTTAAAATGACCCAAAAAGCAAAAAAATTTCTGTTACCAAACTATTTCTAAAAACTTGTTTGTTATTGACCCTCTTGACATATGAAATATCACTTTTACCATCAATATCAAATACTTCACCTTCTTCTCTATTTCCTATGTCTCTTTTGTTCTCCCCTTTCAACAACCAAAACATGAAAATTCATTGTCATTTAAAAGTAAAGATGCTTAAACATTTTGTTCTTTTTATAAGCATTTTTGGAAAGAACATGAGAAAACATATGAAAACGAGTGGTCATTTAGCTAAAACGAAGTTGTATCGACGAAGATATGACAAAAACAAAATTATCACACACATAGAAAATGTGTACAATTACTGACATTATGGTATGTGATGGCTGACGTCTTGTGCAAGATCACTGACATTAATGTGCACGATCATATATCTTCAGCACTACAATTCTGTTTTAGCTAAATGACTACTTATTTTCATATGTTTTTTTTGTGTTTTTTTCCAAAAATGCTTATAAAAATAAAAAAAATGTTTAAGCATCTATACGTTTAAATAACTTCATAAAGTTTAAACTTGGATCATGTTTGGTATGTTGTGATGTTTAGAAAGAAAGGTAGAAAAAACCCAAAAAATGAGGAAGAAGCTTATAGAAGCTGAAAGCTACCGATAATGAGAGTAGAATGTGAATATTGAGTGCAGAAGTGACTTTTCAAAGGTAGAAAAGGTAAAAAAAAACAAACATGATTTTAAAAAAAGAGAATGAATTGAGAAATTTTTAGTTTTTGGGTTAGAATACGGTTAACCAACGTGTTAACTACGATCAAGTGGGACAATTTTCCCACATTGAAGGAGAAAAAACAAAGATAAAAAAAATAAATAAAATAAAAAGAAAAGAAATCAACTCCAGTTGATGTCTACTTGTCTCTATATATATACACACAAAATTACAAAAAGGAAGACAGTAAATGAGAATCTTGAAGAAGAAAAGTTGCGATGGAGCTGACTTTTGCATTCTCATGGCGATTACTGGTTGAGGTTTGCAAGTTTCTTCAACATTGAATAGCGTGAAAAGCCAACTCAAATCCATTTCGAATATTTCCCAACAAAATTCCAAACGGGTCATAGCCATTCACTACTTGCAACTAGCACCACAACAAAATTCCACTCCATCACTCCAAATTTCTTCTCCGCTTACCCTTTTTTCTCTTTTCCCTTTCCCATTTCTCTGCTTCTACTGTTCAAAACTCTCCTCCCCTTCTCTCTAATTTGGGTATCAGAATTTGATTTTCAGCCCATTTTTTCTTGCTTTTGTTTCTGATACATGGAGAATACTCAGCGGATTGCGCAGATGAGGAGATTGGTGGAGAAAAATGGGGTTTCCACAGAAGTAAGGGTTTCTATGGGTTTGTTTCTTTTTGGGTTTGGAATGATTTTTTATGGTTATGTAATCTTTGTTTTTGCAGAAGTATAGTGATCCGACGATGATGAGGTTTTTGATCGCGAGGTCGATGGATGTTGAGAAAGCGGCTAAGATGTTTGTGCAATGGCAGAAATGGAGGGAAACGATGATTCCAAATGGGCGAATCGATGAATCTGAGATTGAAGATGAACTAGGAGCAAGGAAGATTTATTTGCAGGGTTTATCTAAGAATGGACACTCTGTGATGATCGTTAAAGGGAACAAGCATTTTCCTGCTAAGGATCAAGTTCAGTTCAAGAGTGAGTCTCTTTATCTTGCTCCTGTGAACTCATTTTTATGAATATTGAAATTCGTTTGATGGATTCTGAACTGAGGCTTTTGATCTTCATTGGAGTTTCTTTGTGAATATTGAAATTTGTTTTATATTGATTCCAAGATGAGATTCTGTTTCTCTTTTGGCGTTTTACAGTTCCACTTCCACCATGTATTGATTCTTCGTTTTTCCTTGAAGATGTGGGTCTGTTTCTTTTATTAGTTAATGCTTAGAATAAGAGTTCCAACTTACTTTCTTTTCATAATATATTCAACAATTGCTTGAACTGTTCTATTCTACATCTAAAAAATGCAAAATTATGAATTGTAATTGGTTGGGTTTGAATTTGATAATGGGAATTCACTGTATATCTTTGAGACAAATAAATGAAACAAAATCCTTGGGATGAAGTTTTGAGGCATATGCTAGTTTATAGATTGTTTTTTCAAATGGTTTTCTATTTTGAGAAGCAAAATCTTGTGAAAAGGCTAAATTATGAAAATACCCCTAAACTTTGCCATTTGTTTCAAAAGTACCCCATTTTTTTCAAAAGTTGCACTATTACTCTTGACCTTTCATAAAAGTTTCAAAAATACCATTGAAGTAGAAACCCTTTAGAACATCACATAAAAGTTGGGACATGAAATAGTGTGGTGGTGTAGACTTGGAACAAAAATTTGGATCGGTACGGTACACCATCCTAGTTCATCGCTACATCTTCCCAAGTCCCAATTTCCGTTTGAAATTTCCAAGAATTTCTACTCGAATGGTAGTTTTGAAATGTTTATGAATGGTGAAGGGTGATTTGCAATTTTGAAAGTGTAAGGGTACTTTTAAAATTTAACCTTGTGAAAGCTTCTTTGGATGACTGTTTGTTAAGATTGAATTTTCTTTTTAAGTATATTATCATGAAGGACCAATTTTTCAATGAAATAAAATTGTTATGCCTTCCAAAATCACAAGATTGAGATTATGATTGAGCAGTAATAAAATTAATCAGAAAATTCAGAACTCTTTTGGTTTTCTTTTTTCTATCTTCAAAATAGCATTCCAAACGCCTCGTTGAAATTTTTAGCCTAAAAAATCGTGGGACTGTGGACCATACCCACCCTTTTTCGTGTGGGCACTTCCAGCTCTCCATGTCAGTATGGTTACTATTTTAAATTTCCTTCTTGAGCCTTTGTTCTCTCCAACACTGCAGGATTATGCATTTAATGCAATGAAGACTTGGACATATTTGCCCTTCCCCTCTATGGAAACATTATTAAAATTTAATCAAACAATTACTGTAGCTTGCAATTTGAAGCGAGGGATTCTTTTTCTTTTCTTTTTTTTTTTCTTTTTGTTTTTAATTTTTAAATTCCAAATGTTACAGAAGTTAGATTAATACCATGGTAGTCGAGTTACATACAGCCAGTCTGAACAACTCATTGTTATAAAATAAAAAGAAAAATGAGTTAAAGGATTCACTTATTTTCATCTCTTATCTTTATGCAGAGTATGTGGCTTATTCCTTGGACAAGACAATTTCAAGGTGCCACTCATTCTGTACTAACTTCATGTATTCAGAACTTTTGTGAATTATCTTTCTTTGCAATTGCTGACCATTTTGACACCATATTAAATGTCATATGCTTTCTTTGTACCTCTTATTTTTCCCTCATGTGAAGAATATGATTCCATAACTCATTCTGTTGCTGAAAAAATAAGATCCGTTCTATCTTGTTAAGTTCAAATGACAGCTTCTTTGGTGTTTCTGGTGTGGTGTCTGTTACAGTGCTTTCAAAGGAAGAGAAATTGGGAATGAGAAGCTGATTGGCATTCTTGATCTGCAGCAAATTTCGTACAAGAACATCGATCCCCGTGGATTGATCACAGGTTTTCAGTCTTTGCAGGTATTGGCTCTTGAACTTTCATAGAAGTGATATTTTAGCCCCTCAACTTTAGTCCGTGAGCTAATAAGTAATAATTTAATCCTTCTAATTACAATTCAAAAGACTTAGTCCTTATCATGACAAATATTATTAAAGATTTAATGATATTTCTAACACATGTAGATTGTTAAATATTTAGGAATCAAATTTATTTGTAAAATAAATTGCTACAAAGTTGAGAGTATGGGGATTAAGTTGTTACATGTTAAAATTTAATGACTACATTGTTACAAATTTGAAAGCTACTAAATTGTTATAAACTAAATTCCGGGGCTAAATTATTACTACGAAAGTTTTGAGACCCAAAATGTTTTTAAACCTCTATATGAGTTTACACTGTTTATGGATAATAACTGATAGGAATGAA
The DNA here is from genome assembly GCA_030954485.1 of Citrullus mucosospermus. Lineage (NCBI taxonomy): Eukaryota > Viridiplantae > Streptophyta > Magnoliopsida > Cucurbitales > Cucurbitaceae > Citrullus > Citrullus mucosospermus. Next base: position 7,441,233 of record CM062061.1, on the reverse strand, counting down.
GCTTGTCAATACTGTACGGTACAGCTTTAAATTTGTATGGATATAATAGATCTGGTTGTTGACTGAATTTTTTAAGGACAAGATACTCGTTCTTTTGTAAAAGAAAACCAAAATCATTGGACCATTAGAGTATGCATAAGCTATGAGTTAGATAATTTTTTTATTTCATAATGTTGTTGTTTACTACTGAATGGGTTTGTAGCCTTGATGGTTCATTTGGTTGGCTGTCTTATTAGTCATTCCATTATAATGTTGTTTACTGTTCGACTTATACTCGATGTCCTGCTTTCTTTTTCAAGCCAAACCAGTTCTTCTAAGATTTAACAGATGAAAGTTTGTGATTGATGTTCCTCTAGTAGTTCAGCTCATATACTATTGTATGAGATAAGTCTTCTCGAAAAGGAAAAAGAAAAAAGAAGATGGTATGTGATAAGAGATGAAATAGCTTTGCAAATTGTTGGGCTTGGGATCTATTGCTTCAATAATATATCAAACCATTACTGAACTTAAAAAACTGCAGCGATGAGTTAGGGTAAATTTAATCATCTAATCTAATCTTTAAGTTCAGTTTGTGGCTAGATAGCTTTCAGGCTTGAAACTTTCTTTTTCCTTCTTCCTCATAACCATGGCAAGTTATGATTGTTTTGCCTTCTCTAATGCAGGCTTATTATCCTGAACGTCTGGCAAAGTGCTACATCATAAACATGCCACGGTTTTTTGTCAGCGTGTGGAAGATGGTCTCTCGGTTCCTTGAGAAGGCGACGCTCGAAAAGGTATGTGATCTCTATAACAATGTTCCAGAAAAGTTGCATTCATAATTTGACACTATGTGCTGACAGTAAATCTAAATTTACTGGCATATCCAAACTATAGTTTCTCAATTATGGTGAAAAGAAAAACCCAAAAAACTGCTTAAACTGAGTGAAATCGCTTGTCGATTCGGGTTGAAACTGGTCAGTTTGGTGGTTTTGGATAGAAAATTTTTGGCAGTTTTGGTTTTGGTGAAAAAAAAAAAAGGAAACCTAAACCAACCGATAGAATATATGCTAGGATTGACAACCTAACTTAAATTTTGGCTTTAGAATAGTGATTTAACATAAAACGAGAGCATTAAGCTCTAATTTCAAATCCCTGCATCGTTATTTCAGCATCCAATTAACATTGGACCACTCACAGAAGAAGGTTGTTAGAACATATTAAATGGAGAATAATATAGATAGAAACTTCTTTTTATAGTATTCAATGTTAGTGATCACTGTGAAAATATTATAAATGTTCTTGAAGTGCACGGGGGGCAAGAATCACTGTTGTAAGAAGGATGATTAATATTTTAATATGACATTTGGGTTTTAAATTGACTGTGAATCAAATGTGATTTCAGATTGTGATTGTGAGCAATGAAGAAGAAAAGAGAAGTATGATAGAGGAAATTGGTGAAGAAGTATTGCCAGTTGAGTATGGTGGAAAGGCAAAGCTTATTGCTCTTCAAGATGCTGTCCTTCCTCACTTGGATGGTTGATGTTAGGAAATTGGACAGTTATCATATATATATATATATAATAATGTTATGAGTTTCAAATGAAGTTGTTGTATAAGCTAATTCAGTACCTAAAGTTAGCATAGCTTTTAGCAGTAAGCTAATTCAGTACCTAAAGTTAGCATAGCTTTTAGCAGTAATTTAACATGAAATTCAAAGAAAATTGGAAAGAGAAAAAGAGAGAATGATATTAGATCTTTGTGTTCTTCAACTTTTGGACTATTCAAAATTTCCTTAATTCTATTATTGCCCCTAAAACTTCAAAGATTTTAGTTAAACTCTTTAAATTTTCCTTTCAAGAAAAAACCCTAAAACATAATGAATTTTTTTGGACTATTCAAAGTTGCCTTTGTTGTTTGGTAACTGAATCAAAGGAAGGGTGGAAGTAGTATGGAATAGGAAAATGGTAGAAATTTGAACTATATAGTAACCCTAGCTTAGGGTGTGTTTAGAATATATTTTCAAGTGTTTAATTTAAAAGATAAGTCATTTTGGAAAAAATTGGAGTGTTTGGAAACCACAAAAAATGGATTTTGAAGTGTATTTTAAACCATTTTTATCAAAAGAGTTGAAATAAAAACAATTTTTTTTATAAACATTTTTTGTAAGTCAATCCAAATGGGCCCTTAATAAGTTTTGTCACCATATATGTTTTAGTTTTTGTATTTATTTTATTGCTAAATTATAAAAAATGCTATTGAACTTTGCATTTTAAAATATATCTGAATTTTTAAGAGTTTCAAAATACTCTTAAACTAGAGTTCAAAAATTTCATTGCTTTAGTTTTAGATGGATATTATTAAAGTTTTGTTTCAAAAATATTCTTAAACTTTTTAAAACTGAGACATATATCAAACATAATTCAATTGAGTTGTTACTTGACCAAATTAAAATATATTATTCATCAAACGGGAGAAACTACAAATAACTTCGTAAATGAGATATCATCTATTTTGATGTTTTAATTCAATTTGAATGTTATGACATTAAACAACAAACTTGATGTTTCATTCCACTCTGAATATTTTGACATTAAACAACAAATTGAATATGACAATAAATTTGATTTAAATATATTAAATTGTTCAATTTTTTCACTCCTTTCACAATATTATATTAGTGTATCCAATAATGTATATGTAGTATAGTAGGCATTATCGAGAGTAAAATACACTTCAAACGTCAAAATGTGCATAGTTAAAAAAACAGTCATAAATTAAATTTGGTGTTTTTTAATATATATTAGAAAAACTGACATGTGTTGCACGTGTAATGTATTTTTTTTTTTTTTTTTTATCTTTTTTATCTTTTTATTTGTTGAAAACTAAAACAAAATAATAATAAATAATTTATATTAAAGTTGGTAAAATTGAACGAGTGAAATGCTCATCTTAAACTTCATGATTTAGCCAAACATGATGTTCGAGTTCTGTGATTGGCTCTTCTCTTTATTAACATGGTTGTTAAAGGTTGTTGTTGTCACTATTAGTGTCGTAACATCTGGTTGTGACATTTTGTTCATGAGCCAAAATATCTTTTATTTCCCTATCGGTTCTCTTTTTGCAGATATTATTTTTTTTTCGATATTATTCCTTTTCAGTCTCCGGCATTTATTTTCGTTTTCGACATTGTTTTCCTTTATTGGATTTTCTTTATAAATGGTGTTTAGTGAGACTAATTAGGGCAAGTCGTTTTTGTACTAAAAGGATTTTTGCTTGGTGTGACTGTATTTTTCTGCATTATTGTTCTGTGAATCGTAGATTTTTGTTGTGCATGCTTGTCCCTCTCGGATTGAATGCATATCAGTTTGAGTGGCGCCTTGGGAGAATTTTGAGGCTTATTGTCGTCTAGCAGAGTTATTGATCTTAGAGGGAGCCTGAGACCTTATACTAAGAAAAGGGAGTTTTCTTATTTTAGGGGATACTAAGAATCTTCAGTGAAGGGAGTTCATTGATTCCAATGAAAGATATCTACGGTGAGGGGGAGTCTTACGTGTTGTTGCAGATAGAAACTCGAGTCGCTAATATTGTGGTACTTAGGGGAGCCTAAGTAATCGTGAGGGAGAGCCTCACACCTAAGGGGAGCCTCAGGGTCTATTCGTTAAGCTGAACAAGAGTCACTGTAGAGATTATTATCTTTCAGATAAGTGATTTGTTGTAATTGCTTAACTTCTTAATATTAGTGGAATATCTTTCACGGGCACTCTGCCCCCCAGACATAGGTGGTTATCACCAAACTAGGTTATCAACTCCTATGCTCTTCTTTTTCCTTCTGTGTGTCGAACTTTTGTGTTAATCGTGTTGTCAGTGCTTCTAGTTTAACAACTGTGTGTGGAGAGTCATCTAATAAGTATTTTCAATTGGTATCAAAGTCGGTCACCTCATCTTAAGGTGAATCGATCATGAATGGTATCAAAGAAGGTGGCTCTACTACTTGACCACCCGTGCTAGATGGAACTATTATTCTTATTGGAAAGCACAGATGACTACATTTTTTAAATCTATCGACAGCAAAACATGGAAAGTTTTTGTCACTGGATGGTCCCATCCTGTTACGAAAACTGAAGATGGAAAGGAAATCCTCAAACTAGAAATACAATGATCGGAAGCTAAAGACAAAGCATCATTAGGAAACCTTCGTGCGTTAAATGCCATATTTAATGGTGTAGATCGAAACATCTTTTGATTGATTAACACTTGTGTCTCTGCTAAGGAGGCTTGGGATATTTTATCTGTTGCACAAGAAGGGACTTCCAAAGTCAAAATGTCGAGACTTCAACTATTGACCTTAAAGTTCGAAAATCTAAAAATTAACAAGGATCTGAATTCAATGTTCGTTTGCTGGATATTGTCAACGAATCATTTATTTTTGGAGAAAAGATCTAAAAAAAAAAGACTAGTGCGTAAGGTGCTTAGAGCACTATCCAAGAAATTTGACATGAAGGCCACTACTATAGAAAAAGCTTAGAACACAGCATCATTGAAAGTTGACGAGATTTTTGGATCTCTTCTGACATTTGAAATGTCTCTAGAAGGAAAACCAGAGAAAAGAAACAAGAGTATTGCCTTACAATCTCCATCTAAACCTCAAGCTGATGTGTTTTATAAAGAATCTGATAAGTCTCTTATCGAATCCATTGCCCTCCCCTCTAAGCAATTCAACTGTGTTCTTAAACGGTTTGGTAAAAGGACAGGCAACAAGCTTGCTAATATCAACATGTCTAAACTGTTCAAAGCTTTAGGAACTAAGAAAGATGGGGAAAAAGCATCGAATAACTCTCTACCCAAAGCCAAATCTGGGAAATGTCGTGAATATGAAGGATATGGTCATTTTCAAGTTTAATGTCTAGCCTTTTTGAAGAGGAAAAAAAGAAGTTATGTCTTAACTTTGTGTGACGATGATTCTGAGGGAAGTTGTGAGTCTGAAGAAAATGTCAAAGCACTTGTTAGTAACATCTCCTCAAACACCTCATCTGCTGATATTTCTGAATATGATGTATATGCCAACCCTGATGAAATGAATGCACCTCAATTAGGCTCTAACGATCCAGCGTCTCAAGCCTTGTTCTTAAAGTGGCAAGATGACTTAAAATTCTTGAACGTGCAAAAAGACAGAATCGAGATTCTTCTTGCTAATAACCATAGACTTGTGACCACTATAGCGGATCTTAAACGTGAACTAGCTAAATCCAGGACGGAGAAAGAATCCTTGAGCAGAAAACATAAGAATGCTCAATGTTGGAACCAACTCACTTGATGAAATTTTGTCCAAAGGGAAGGCTATTGGTGACTGTTCTGGACTAGGTTACTCAAAGACTGGTGGTGAGAACAACTCTCACTCTAAAGGCAAACAGAAAATTGAATTTGTCCGAGCTGAATATGATGAATCTTATGGCAATATTGCAACATCCTTAGGAAAGGATCTTAGGAAATCTGTCAATCGTCCCAAATCTCAATGGATATGTCATTTTTGTGGTAAGGCTAGTCACATACGACCTTACTGTTACAAGCTACTTAATTTGCTTCACAGATCCCCCAAGGCTCCTCGTGTCTCTCATTACTCCTACTATCATCCCTTTGAACCACAAAATTTGAGGTATGTCTGGAGAATCAAAAGTGATCAAATGAATTGCAATGTGGCTTTAACTTCCCTCAGATCCTCTGCTCAAGGAGACTGGTACTTTGACAGTGGTCGTTCTCGTTATGTGACTGGAGAACGGACCTTCTTATCAAATATCAAACCAATGAGTACTAGAAAGGTCACTTTTGGAGATGGAGCTGTAGGTAAAATCATTGGCAAAAGAAAGCTAAATTTTCACGAGCGTCCTGCCTTGGATGATGTTATGTTGGTCGAAGGCCTCACGGCCAATCTCATTAGCATCAGTCAATTTTGCAATCAGGGAATGAATGTACGCTTTACCAAGGAACAATACATTATCACCAACGATGACACAACTCTTGTCATGACAGGCACACTGTCTTTAGATAATTGTTACATATGGAATCCTACTGTAGCTTCTACTGTATGTAATCTCTCTAGACAAGATCAAGCCAATCTGTGGCATAGACGTCTTGGTCACATAAGTTTGAAAACCATTCACAATACCATATCAAATAATGCAATAACCAGGCTTTCATCTTTAATCTCGTCATTTGGTAGTGTTTGTAGTGATTGTAAGTTTGGAAAGCAAACTCATGCTCCTCATATATAGGCAAATCAATCAAACAAGTTCTTCTCGTGTTTTAGAACATCTTCATTTGGATCCTAAGGAGCCATTGCAGACAAAGAGCCTAGGAGGAAAACGATATGTGATGGTTATTGTTGATGATTGTTCTAGATACATGTGGGTTCGGTTCCTCCGAGAGAAATCAGAAGCTTTTATCATATTTCATGCCTTGTGTTTGCAACTACAGTGAGAGAAAGATCTGAAAGTCAAATGGATAAGAAGTGATCATGGAAAGGAGTTTGAGAACATGCAATTTGCTGAGTTTTGTGCCTTAGCAGGCATTCATCATGAATTCCAATTACTCCTCAGCAAAATGAAGTTGTTATGTGCAAGAACATGACTCTTCAGGAAATGTCACGCGCTATGCTGCATGCTAAATAGTTGTCACTCCATTTTTAGGCTGAGGCTCTCAACACAGCTTGTCATATTCACAACCGCGTAGTTCTTCGACTAGGTACGACTACTACTATTTATGAAATATGGAAGGGGAGACGTCCCAACGTCAAGTATTTTCACATTTTTGGTAGCACATGCTACATTTTTGTTGATCACGACCACCGACGTAAATGGGACTCAAAAGTAGAGGAAGGGATATTCTTGGGATATTCCACAAATAGTCGAGCTTATCGCGTGTACAATCTTCGGACTCGTCAGGTCATGGAATCTATTAATGTTGTGTTGGACAATACTATTAATCCAGATGTTCCTACTAATGATGATGAAGAAAATGTGAGTACCACTCTTGTTAAAGTAGATGTGCCAAACACCTGTTCTAACTTGCCTGTAATATAATTGACAATCTTGAGGAAGAAGTTGTCACCGGACGGAAAGACAAGATCAACTACCTAGAGATGATCAGTAACATCTGTTTCACCTCAGCCATTGAATCAAAATCGGTTAAGGAGGCTCTCGAAGACGAAAGCTAGATTATGGCCATACATGAAGAACTCAAACAGTTTGAGAGAAATAAAGTGTGGACACTGGTTCCACGCCCTGAGTATACGAACGTGATTGGAACAAAATGGATTTTCAAAAATAACTTAGATGAACAAGAAAATATCACAAGGAATAAAGCTCGGTTGGTTGCATAGGGTATACACAGGTGGAAGGTGTGGATTTTGACAAGACCTTCGCTCCTGTAGCTAGATTAGAGGCCATTAGACTTCTTCTAGGCATATCATGTCTATTGAAATTTAAACTTTATCAAATGGATGTGAAGAGTGAATTTCTAAATGGATACTTAAACAAAGAAGTCTTTGTTGAACAACCAAAAGGGTTTGTTGACCCTACTCATGAGAACTATATATATTGTCTCAATAAAGCTTTGTATAGGCTTAAGCAAGCTCCTAAGGCTTGGTATGAATGTCTAACCAAATTTCTTGAGAAAAACGATTACAGGCGAGGAGGTGTGGATAGAACACTGTTTGTAAACAAGTTCGAAGAGAATTTTGTGATTGTCCAGATTTATATTGATGACATCATCTTTGGCGGTATCTCTCAGAAAATGGTACATCTCTTTGTAAAACAAATGCAGGATGAATTTGAGATGAGTATAGTAAGAGAGCTATCTTACTTTATGGGATTTCAGATCAAATAGTTGAAGGAAGGAATATTCTTATCTCAATCAAAGTATGCTAAGAATCTTGTCAAGTAGTTTGGGCTCAAAAGGGCCAGCACTAAACGCACTCCTGCTCCTACTCATGCTAAACTTTCCAAAGACTCTAGAGGCACGCACTTTTATTGACGAAAAATTGTTTAGAAGTATTATTGTATACTAAGGTGATCATCTAGACTTAATATGATGTAATAGAATTAGGGTATTATGTGCAAATCTTTAATTTATTAGGATTAAAATTAATTTCTTTGATTTATTAGGATTAAGATTAGTTTCTTTAATTAATTAGGAATAGGATTAGCTTGCTTTCCAATTCTCTATAAATAAAAAGATTGTCTTCTTGTATTGACAAGTTTTAATTGATTTGAATAAAATTCTCTCATGATATTTATCAATTGGTGTCAGAGCATCAAGATCATTAGGGCTTGATGGCGTGAAAGAAACCTTCCACGATAGCCAAAACAAAAAGGCGGAGACACCCACCATCCTATCACCGAAGGCCTTGACCTAACGCTTGTAGTCAATTGAAGGATCTATCGATGGTATTGTGACTTTACTAGAGAATATGTCTCTTTGGTTGGATATGAAGGAATTGGATCCTTAGCGAAAACAAGTGATCACCATATGCCATTAAATTTCTTTTGGAAAAACATAAATTACAAAAAACAAATAAAACTTGGATTAACATAAACTTTAGCATGCTTTTGAGAAGAATAAAAGTTAGAAGTTTCCTACTTTTGAAGACCATCTTCGTTGTAGGAATTCTTCTTCTCACCAACTCACGACCCGGTGAAAGCTTCTCCAATGAATGATACAGAACTCCTTCTTTGGAACACCATCACATCCAATGAATCAACTGAGTAGTTGTGGGCTCTCAATGGATTTTGGTAAGAGAGTAAGTTCTTCTAGAGGAAGAGAGAATTGGAGAGGGAAGATCTTTTTTTATTTTCACCAAACTCTTCACTGTTCTTTTCTTTTTTATACTGTAATTCCGCACTATGTGGGAGTTATTTTTAATTAATAATGTAGTAATAATAATATTAATTAATATTAATATTAATATAATAATAATATATTAAAATTAATTAATTAACAATTAGTTAATTAATTAATTAAATATCTTCTCTCACATAACCTATAGTTTTATTATGAATCTTATTCATATTAATTTTAACCTATAGTTTTTATATGAATCTCATTCATATAATTAATATTTAAATCTTATTTAAATATTCATCTCTCATATAATATAAAGTATAAATTTTGAATCTCAATCAAAATAAACTTTATATTATAATGTATCTATATACATTATACTAATTGTATCACATACAATTAATTCCCTTATTAATTTGAACAATTCAAAATATTTGATTCTTATACAAAGCCTTAATGAGCTAGCAAGGGGGACCTTATGGACCTATAAAGTTAGAAGCTCTAATGATATGAGATTAATCGATTAAACTCTTCAATTAGATTAATCAATATTCATTAATTGTAGGTCATTCCACTAAAGACTTACAGTTGCATTGTCACACCCCCTCCCGGATTATCCTCCATAACCCGAGAGGAGATGTGAAGATAGCAACCTTGACTCCTCTGTAAGGTTCACTGTCCAACCATTTTCACCAAAGACGGCCTAGACAAGGTTCTTGCATAGGCAAAGCATCTCGAACTCGCTCGCTACCTGGAAAATTAGAAAAACATGGGGAAACGTGAGCTAAAGCCCCGTGAGCGAATGGTTTTGTAAAACTATCTTTTATTCGAAAACAGGCATGTTAAATCAATACGCATAAGACAAGGATTTAGCACGAAAATTCAACAGAAACATACTTTCCACAAAACTTTATCAATCTCGTAAATCCGTTCCAAAACATATGGAATCGTTTTCCAGAATAATTAAACAGAAAACCGTTTGGTTTTTCGATCTTTTTCCTTAGTTGAGGCAGAGCAAGACTCAACGCTCTCAATGTCGAAAACAACCTTAGTTGCGGTGGAGCAAGACTTAACACACCCAACGTCGTAATTATCCCTGGCTCGATACGGAGCAAAACTTGACACACCAGCCAATCAACCTCTATGTGCACATAGGAACATGGCGGGTTGCCTAAGTACCTTCTCATGTCCTTCAGTACTGGGTCCCGGGGAAACTCACGTGCCTTCTCGAATCCATCAGCACTGAGCCTCCTCTTAAACATTTTATCAAACAGTTTACATAAATAGTTCATCTAAAACCTTTCATAGAAAACAATATATTTCTTGATAAACAAGATTTCGCAACATGCCTTTCAATATCATAAAGCAATCAGATAAAACATGCCTCTTTGAAAAATATGGTCAAACATCATGCGTTTCAAAATATTTCATCACAAAGCCATATCTTATAAGAACATTTTCAATAAAATCGATTTGAAAAAGAAAGGTGTCACTCACAATTCACTTAAGAAATTTCCTCTTTTCCCTTGAAATTCTGCTTTCCCGAGCTCCTTGAATGCAAGGCTTGAGCTTCTAGCCCGCAAGGTAACGGTTTTCACTCTCTGGTAGCTCAGCTGGACGCAGCGTTCTGACTCTGAAACGCAAGGCTCCATTTTCCTCTGTCAGCTCGGTTGAACGCAACCCTGCCCTTCAATGCAAGGTTGGTAACTACCGCAAACCCTGCCCTTCAACGCAAGGTTAATGACTAACGCAAGGTGCAGTCGAACTCCTCTTATTTCTTTCGGATGCGTCAACCTCTCTTGGACGCAAGGTCTAACTTGAACGCATCGTCTATCTTCGAACGCGGCGTTGACCTTGAACGTTGAATTCGTCTTAAACGCAAGGTCGACCCCTCTTCGACGCAAGACAACTTCTTTAACACCAGATGACTAAGTTGTCAAGAATGTCTTCTTTCTTGGCCGCAGACCTCTTTTTACAGACGCAAGGGATTCCTTCTTTCTGCCTTCGTTCTCCTCTTTCTCTCAAGGATTTTTACTTCAGAATCATCAGTCGTTACTCTTCCCTCAGGGTCCTATTTATAGAGGGTTTGCCATCCTACTTCTCCTCTCTTTTTGCCACTTGATTGCCACATGTCACGCTGCATGTCTGACTAACCATGCATTAGTCCAAATGTCACCTTGCATGAAACACTTAACATGCCTTTTTAACACCTCCTACTTTTAAGGTGTCAAGTCTATATGAAGCCACCTGACCTTTATAAACTTATCTTATGCGTCCAACATTTTCCAATAGACAACCATTCATTCAACACAACGCCCTTATGCGTTCGTTGAGTTTCCTTTAAGGTTTGAGCTTCACTACTCACTTTTCTAACTCTCAGCCAACTACACTACTGTCTTTGACGCATAGAGATAACTCTGTCTTCAACGCATAGGGACCTCAACGCATGACAACCTTACCAACACATGGTAAGCCAAGTCGTTTCTTCCCCCGCCAACGCGGCGACTACTTCAGCTCACAACAACCATTCGTGATCACCTTCAACGCATAGCCGCACTATTATAAACCAGTGCTTACACAATGCCACTAGGCGTTAATGACAAATGCACAATACCATGCGTTTGTACCTCATCGCATCATACCATGCGTCCAACTCCTTCCTTATGTCCATAACAACAACTCCTTCTCAAGCTCTTCCTCTAAGCGTTGGTCCTATTGCGTTTACCTTCATCCTGCGTCCATGACCATCTTTTTATCCTTGGACATTCCTTGGTTATTCCCAAGGTTATTCTTTTAACCTTTTCCTTGCACTTAAACTATTTCTCTTATGATAGATTAATATGTGTTCACCACATGCTCCAGTTTTTATGTTTACTTCACAACCTTCTACATTCCAACACTTGAAAATATCCTATGATAGAAGTCTATGCGTCTTACTTCTTTCCCTTCAAGTTCTCGGGTACTTCCTACACGTCCACCTTTACTATGCGTTACCTCAGTCTTGACCTTGCGTCCAACATGGTCTTTTATTCCTTTCCTTCAGACTTTTCAACACATTGGTTGTTAAAAGTTGGATGTCACATGCATAATTGTCACACCCCATCCCAGATACACTCTATACCTAGGATTGAGCATGATACTATTTCCCCTACATAAAACTCTATAGGATGGATACCATATAAATCACAATTCAAAACAACATTTCCGTTGACATAATAGGAAAACATGCAACATCTCCACAAGCATTTCTGCATATATACATATAAGGTACAACACATCCCCCTTCTCCTCTAAGAAGTATGCATATTACAAGATATATGTACAGTCTAAATATTTACAACTATCCCAGAGGTTCGCTTCCAGATAGGCCCAAACGAGATTCTTCTGTAGGCTAGGCGTCCCGGACACGCTCGCTACCTGAAACAACAAACAACAACAAACTGAATGAGCAAAAAGTTCAGTGAATGACTAAATCCACTAAATTATTCCTAACCAATATGAGCAAGTTTGTGTATTAGTAACCATTACGTATCACATTCCAAAGAATTACTAAGATTCTCTTTCCACATTACACATATAACTATCAAGTTCTCATGTCTCACAGACTTGCAACTATTTAGTGCCTTCACTTTCCATCCCTCAGCACTTATTCAATTGTATTTACATTACCATGTGCCTTCACATGTAATCCCTCAGCACTGGTAACCACTATCTTTGCTCAAGTGCCTTCACTTATGATCCCTCAGCACGAGCTAGTGTGTGATGGATTACTACATGCCTTCACTCATAGTCCCTGAGCATTGTAATCCATTCCTTATAGTTAATCAAGTGCCTTCACAAAGTCCCTCAGCACTTAACTTCACGCTTACCCACATATAAGCTTTCACCATAAGGTCCCTCAGCCACTATTATATTTAGACATTAGCATTAGTACTCTTTAAAATCACTAACACATCACATTCATAAGGAATACTACAATGAATCACATTTCCTCATCAATAAGCATACTAAATTTATCACAAGATATAACAAATAGTCACTCACGATTGGTCTCGGCTCTAAGTGGATTATAAACCTCCCCGAGCTTTTCCTGGCCTGAAAACACATATTCCTCAAGTTTAGTTTTCATAATCTCCCTTTTTCTTTAACACACAATAATAGCGTTACTCTTTAGAAAATTAAAAGCTGCCAGCGTTACTCATCACACACTACTGTACTAGCGACACTGCGTTGAATGAAACCAGCGAGACTACCTTGAGGAGCGACACCCAGCGATACTCTAGCGAGAATCGTGAGACGCAAAGCCTATCTTGGGTTGCAGCGATACTTGCTTCGCTGCCCTGTCTCTCGCTCTCTCAGCGATACTACCGCTGTAGCAGAATCGTTTTCTTCTTCCTTTCTTCTTCCTTCTTCAACCTGCTAAACATTTCATTTCGGTCAACTTCAGTACTTTCTTCCTTCTACAAACTTGTTAAGGTACCGGTCCTTCATCTTACCTCCAAATTTCATGAAGAATATCCTCTCCGTTTAGGATATATCCTTCAACAACTCCGAGTTACCCCTAATCGTCCGGCAATTCAACTCTAATCTCTTCTTCCTGAGTTTGACACACATATTTACACAATTTCAGCTCAAGCATCCTTCATGAAACTTGTTAAAAATCGAGTTAACTTATTAACCTCAAAGTTTCAGCCCTAACCACCGTTTCTTCAATTTGTTCTTCCTCCAAAACCGAGCATCACTCTGAGGGAGTAACACCAGCTGAATCCTCTGCCAAACTCAAGTTTCTTCCACGGTTACGATGAGATTTCCACTTCAAATCAGCATGAACATCTTCTTCTACCTCCTTCCGATGTTTCGCCTTAGTATGGACCCAACTCGAGCTCTGAAATGCAATCAGAACAATTGAATTCTCAATCCACTTATATATATACCACCGACTTATCCTCCATTTCAACACTATACTATAATCCGTTCAATGCATACCTTCTATGTTCAGCTTCAGCAACGCACACAGCCTCTGATGATGTTTCTTTTCAAAACTTTCCCGCCAAATGGTTAGCAAACACATTACTTTCTCTCGGCCAACCCTCTTTGTCCAACGCATACCCACCTTCGACGCATGGTAGCGTTCACCGCATAATAGCCTCATCGCAAATCAGCTCCCAACTCCTCGTAGCCATTACTTCCAACGGCACACTGCCTTCAATGCGTTTGCCGCATAATAATCTTCGGTACAAAGTGATTCTCCACGCCTTATGTCCTCAACGCGTCACGGCTTCAGCGCATAATAGTCTTCCCTCACCTTTGCGTTTACACCAAAACTGTTTCCATCACAACATGTTGCCATCAACGCATAGCTGATACTTAGTCATTTTTCCACCCCAAATGCAAGCTAGCCAACTACTCTTACCCAATCATCCATCTCTCGGCCCCCTTCTTACCTTGCGTTCTCACAAAATTAGGTACGGGGCTTACATTATTCACACTATAGATATATTTCTGTATTACAACTGGGTCAAATTACTCTTAATTACAACTGGGTCAAATCATCGTTTTACCCTTGTAGTTATATTTAACTTCTTAATTACCATTGATCCCTCTAATGAACAAACTGTTTATAGTCCAACTATAAACTAACCCCTCTCGGGTCATTGAAAGGGTGAGACCTCATTGTTCAAGACCCGAAATTAGCTTTTAAGGAAGTAATTTATCTACTTACCCTAAACATAGGAAGGAGTGAATTCCATCTTGTAAAGATATGTTCCCAACTCCCTAATTAGACAAATCCCCAAATGGTAGGCTTATTAAGTCGACGATCTGGTCACTCTCACCCATACAGATCAAAGGATTGCCCTCATAGACAAGAGTTCATAACTCACTTAGGATTAAGGTCGAGTTACCTATAATCATCCTATGAATTTTTAACTTCTTCAATTAACGGCGTTACAAAGAGAAATTAAACATTTCACAGTTCAGTCTTATACAAACTCTTTGCAGGATACTCTCGCTCACATGTCTCCACATGAACGATTAAGATCAAATCGTTTGTAACACTTTACAATTATTTGTAACAATTACAAAGTGAGTCATATCCATAGTGTTACCAGAATAAGGCACCCAACTTTATTCCTATACTACATACCTTTTGGTTATTACTTAAATATGATCCATCATTGTATATCAACTACATATATGTTTAAGTTTATAGAAAATACCTATAGAATCTTAGTTTATTGGATTGAGTTAATGCAAAAAATAGATAAAATAACTTCTTATTTTATTCAATAAATAAAATGTATTAACAATTTACGAAGCTACAAGACCCCAAGAGATTTAGGACACACCAATCCCGATAGGATCAATTTGTTGAAAAGTAGAAACAATCACAAGACATTGTAAAACCTCCTCAAAATTATAAAGTAGAACGAAAACTTGGTAGTCAAGAAAGTCAACAGATCGAACACCTACCAACTTCAAATCTTTCCAAGAAACATCCAAGAACCTCAGTCACTTTTAAGAACAACCAATATTTAGTGTTTATTAGAGGAGACAATGAAAATTTGAAGAACTATTCAGTGAAGAAGAGAATAAGGAATGGAGCATGGATAAAAGAGCTCGCAGACCGCAATTTCAAAGAGAGGAATACAACAACTACAAAACTATTTTCAAATTGGAGCTTGTGCGACTCAAATTGGAAAGGAAATCGACACTGAAAATGGAGGAAAATGACCTGACCACGAATCTCATTACAACATAAGAGATGTTGAAATTGAAGTCGTTGGAGAGGTAGAAGAAGATAACGCCCAGGGGAAAACTTATTTGAAGAAACTTGAAAACCTAATTCAAGTAGATTGCAAAGCAACGTGGGAGATGACATGTTTGGAATTGAAAAAATGTGGGTATTCTGGCGAAACCGCTGGCAAGGCTAAGGTGGTTGAACTGACAAACCCAATGAGAAAGAAGAAGAAGAAGAAGATTGCGTAGTTCACGAAGAAGATCATCGGAGGACCGTTGACATCCCAATCTCGAGGTCGTTCGTGAGAGAGAAGAAGATGAAGCAATGCGAGGTGAATTATTTTGCAATTTCTCCACCCGTAATTTTTTTTGCAAAACCGACACATATTCCTTTTTTTTAACCGATCCATTACCTATACTTTTTGAACCTAAGACAACCCCAAACCCAATTCCAATTTAGAGCACATTTCCTTTTATTGAAGTCTTCATACCCGATCATACTCAAACCCACTACAATAAATATGGCCCAACCTAAGCCAAATTTACTTTAGACTTTGAACCTAAGGTTTATTTCAGATTTGGTTATGTTGGCAATGGATTTCTTGAACATAATTCTTGGATGTAGGATCGGTATGGCAACCCTAGAGGGGAGTGAATAGGGTTTCTTAAAGCTAATTTAAATTTTTTACTAATGTGGGTCCAATTAAACATATTAATACATTTTTTGCTAATAAATAATTTAAACAATAATTTTATGCAAATAATTCAACTTTGAATTAAACAAGAAATAATTAACAATTACACTTTAAAGCACCCTATTTGATTCTTATAAAAAGATTGGTAAAAGATAGAATTTTAAGAACTACCAATCAAAATAAACCAATACAAGCACTTAATCTATTGCAATTAATTTCAAGCAATAAAATGTAATAACAAATTAATTGCCAAATTAAATAGGATAGGGATAGAGAAAATGACACTATGATTATAGTGGTTTGACACAACCTTGCCTATATCCACTTCCCATACTCCTCTTGAGTATGTCACTAGAAACCTTGACTGTTTCCACGACTTAGAGTCGAACTGCTACACCGCTCTTTTTGCGAGTCAAGAGCAAACTCAATCCTTTCCACGGATTTGGATAAAACGTTACAATCGCATTTTTTTAGAATCAAGAGCAACCCTTACAAAAACTTGGAAAAATTAAAGAGCACACTTACAACTCTCTCAATAGAGTGGATACACAATTGTAGCACTCAATAAGTCAATCCTCACAACATAATATATCTCTCTCAAGAATAAGATGAAAAGAAGAAAATTGAAGCTTAGAGAGAGCAACAATGGTGACTTGGTGAATTATGGAAGATTGAAAATAATGAAAGTTGTGAAATTTTGGAGAAGATGAAGGCTGCGTTTGGATTGCATATGAAAAAAAGTGTTTTTTAAGAATACATTTTTTAAAAAACATTTTCTATAAAATGAATTTAAAATTTAAACACTTACATGTTTGGTTAGGTATTTTTATAAGTGTTTATATACATAAATGTTTATATGCAAGTTAAATTACCATAAAGGACTATTAAACACTATGAACTAATTTCATAAAGAAACACATATGTTTTGATTTTTTCTAGAAATAAATATATTTTGAAATTAATCGCACGTGATCTTGAAAATATTAAATTTTTTTAGAAACTTGAAATTAAAACTAAACATTAATTTTATTTTTTGTATTAATTTTTTTTGGACAATTCAATTTTAGAAGCACGAATATCTTCGAAAGGTAAATACACAAGCATAAAAAATATAATTGATCTCCAACAACAAAACATAAATAATAATAATTTTTTCTAGACAATATAATATCAACTAGACATAAGAAGTTGTGCAATTCGATCACGTTCTTCATTCATCTCCATTTCACGAACTGAACCTCCATCTTCTTTGTTGGTGTCCTCGTGATTTCTTTCATCATTTGAAGGTAGTAGTATCTCGTTGTCGTCATAAGGCTTGAACTCAAAATTTGTTTTTAAACTCAAAATCGTCATCGTCATAAACTATTCGTTCTTCGTTACTCCACGCTCTTCAAACCTAACGGTTTTCTCTTGCTCTCTCGTTCTTTCGCTCTTTCGCTCTCTTTTCTATTCTCTGATTTCGAAAGTGATCTCACTTAATTTGAAACCCATCAACTCCCTTGCAAAGAAGACCATTCGTCAATCCAGAGAGCGAGACTAGAGAGTGTGACAAGCGAGAGCGAGAGCAAGACTAGCGAGACGATACCAAAGAGAGCGAAATGACTCGACGCAACCAACTCCGGTGAGCGAGAGACTAGCAAGAGCGAAACAAGCTAGAGCGAGAGTGAAACTAGCGAGACAATACTAGAGAGAGCGAAATGACCCAACACGACCAACTTTTGAAGAGATTCCCGGGTAAACACCCAAAAAACTTGTTTTCTAAAATCTAGTTCCAAGTGTGTTTTTGAAAAGAGTTTATTCTCTAACTTATTTTTTGAAAAGTAATTTTAAGTAGTTGCCAACCACCTCAATTGTTTTAAAAATGAATTATTTTAAAAATTAAACACTTCAAAAGTTAATCCAAACACACCCGGAGTGTTTAAAAAGAGGTGGGAGTAGGTGAAAACCAAATTCAATTTGAACCTTTAGATTTTTGTAAAAGAAAATTGAATGGTTGAGATTAAAAGTAAAAAATAATATATTTTTTAAAGTCAACTAACCATTAAACACAAACATATATAATATTAAATTCTTTTTATTTTAAAATCAACTGGTCGTTAGACACCCACATAAAATAATATTAAATTTACTTTCTTTTCAAATTCATTTTCTTTTTAAAACAAATCCAAAAACTCAAAAACCCACCAAGGGACACTTCTCCATTGCTCTAGGTGGCACCTTTCAATTGATCCACTTTGATGAAAAAATTTGTCACGTAATCGACTCAGGATGGTTATATCTTCTTCGTTTGAGCTCCAATTTGAGTGATTCAAAATGCATTGGATTAGTTATTATGAGCTCTATGCAATGTACACTTCAAAAATACTTAAATTGTTAGTAAATTAATTTAAACTTGTTATCATTAAAACGTTGATTAATTAATTAATTAAATTAATTAATTTGAGATTAAGAGCTAGAAAGCCAACAATCTCCCCTTTTTGATGATGACAAACTACTCAAGAAAAATAAACTTCCAAAGTGTTTTGCGATATAAAATATGAACTTATATCACAATCAACACACATACATAATTTCAACTCACTTGATATTAGATATGAACTTTAAGCAATGAATATATTCAATAACAACATGCTTTCATTTTTCTTATTACCTCTCCCCCTTTTAGAATCAATAAAAAAAAGGACAATTAAGAAATACATAAATACATGAAGGTTTCCCCTAAAAACATTAATACATAATTTTGCATTTCTTCTCCTATCAACGGGCCTTCTAAAAATAAGCAACAACATTGTAAATTCAAGAAGAATCATAAAGAACTAACCAAGTCCAAGTTAATTTTATTTAAAAACAATTGTACAAATTTCTCCCATTTTCAAACATATTTTTCAAATAAAGTTTTAAATAAAATTTTACTTCAAAGGTAATTACTCCCTTTAAAATGATAAACAATATGCATAAAAGAGATACATAACAATAAAAGAATATGGAGAATCAATATCAATAGAACATGAAACTATATATGAATTAAAGGAAAAGCTCCCCTAAAAATATGCATTCTCCTCCTAAAAAAATTTCAATATGTACCAAAAGGAGATAAAATCAATTAAGAATAAATCAAACAATTGATATACCAAAATATCAAATATTAGAAAATAAATATTAATTGTTGAAATACAAGCAATGATACCAAATAAAAGCAAAGAAAAACATTAACTCCTTTTATGCCACACAAAGAGAGAATATTAAAACAAATATGGGCAATGTAACATCACACTAAACCAATTTTGAAGAAAATGCTAAGGGGTCAAGAATATAAATAAATTTTATAAATACTTCCTTATGAAAAAGAAGTTTAACAACTTTTCAAAAACAACATTATCAATACTCAAACAAAATGTCATTCAACAACATGCTTATAAAAACCAAATTTTTCATGGCATTAAATCGAATAAGAACGCAAGAAACTAAATTCAAATTTGTCAAACCATTCAAGAGATATAATTTTCATAAAACATTTCAATAATTCAAAAAAAAAAATAAGAGTTACCAAAACAAGCTATTTTCTTTCTTCGATTCAAGCAAGCCACACTAGTTGCTCCAATTTGAAGTCTCAACAACAATTGCTTCTTGAATCACACCTACAAATAAAACTAAACCAAAAGATTTTGGTACCTATTTTTTGGGTTCTTCATTGTTAGTGAGTAAATACTTTGGAACCCATTTTAAATTAGTTCCAACATTACTAGCCATTGACTTTTGGGAAATAGCAAGTATCAAATTTATGTCCAACTTTGCCACAAGAATAACATACTTTTTAACTAATTGATTTTGCACCTTATTCCTATTCAAAAAATTCTTTACATGAGCATTTTTCAATTTGAAACAATTTGATCTAATATAACCTTTAACTCCACAAAAATGACATGTAGGCATTAATTTTGATTTCACATGCATATCTCTAACATTTCTATGATTAGGCACAAATTTAGCACTATGCATATTTAATTTTTCATGAACATAATTAGGCATAAACTTTGATTTTTCAAACAAAGTCCTAGCTTTTTCATGCTTATTCACAAAGTTTACATTATGAGCACGTTTTGTTCTAGCATTAGATTGATTTGGCACAAATTTTGATTTTCCATGGATAGTTTTAGATTTTTCATGTTTTGGCACAAATTTAGATTCAACCAGATTAGGTACATTGGGTAAATTATCTTGAGACATACTAGGGGTGGCTTTAACAAAAATAGTGCTATTAGGAGTGGATGCACATTTTTTTTTTTTAATTCATATAGCCTAATTCCTTTTTGTCATTAAAAGGTTTACCCATGTCAATAATTTTATCCAATTTTTGCACACCTATAGTCAACTTCTGACTCCGCTGCAATTTTAAGCTCTTTATTAGCAAGCAATTCTTTATCTTTTAGCATATGCAAAAGATTATTTTTCTCATGACTATCACATTCAAGCAATTTAATCTTATCAACAAAAGAAAGTTTCTCTTTTTCTAAAGAAGCGTTGCTATTTTCTAAATCAAGAATTTGGTCTTTCAAATTAGCAGTTTCATTTTTCAATTCCAAACAACAAGATCTAAGTTTCTCATTTTCCTTCCTCAAATCCTTCCATTCAATATTCAATTCACATGCTAAAGATTTGAGCTCACCATTTTCAATTTCAAGCAACTCAATTCTATCATTTAATGCATTTTTCTCAACACAACAAACATCGAGATTATTATGCAACTACATATCATTAGATCAATTTTTCAACCAAACATTTTCATCCATCAAAGATTTGTGTTCAATAATCAAACCTTTATATTTCTTTGATAACTTTAAATATTTAGAGCTAACTTTTTCTAAATCTAGTTGCATATCTTCAAAAGCATCATATAATTCATCATAACTTGGAGATTTTTGAATTCCCTGATCCTCATCACCATGGGTATGAACCATCAAGTATAAAGAGGATCCATCACATTTTTCTTTTTCCACTTCATGGATTTTCCCTTGATTTTGAGAGTTATTATTCTACTTCACATCAAATAAATCGTTAGTAGTACAAGGAGAATTTTCAACATTATACACCTTATGAAGAAAATTTCAAATATCATATGCATAATCAAAATGTAAAATTGTATCACATCAAATGTCTATCCAATGCACAATATATGATATTTATTGTTTTAGCATTAATAGTGAGCAACTCATTATTCAAGTGCAATTTAGATAAATCATGCTCACAAACATACACAATGTTAAAATCCATAGCAAGCATAACAGTTTTCATTCTATTTCTCCAAACATTATAATTTCTAATAAAAAATGGAGGTCTATCAACCATTGATTTTCTAAAGTTGTCATATAGCTCTAGCAATTAAGCTTTTCAAACAAATTTTTTCAAAAAATTTATAAGGTACTTGATATTATGATTAAGGAAAATATTTTTATTACAAACAAGAGCAATTGGCTCTGATACCAATTGTAGGATTGGCAACCCTAGAAGGGGGTGAATAGGTTTTTTTTTTTTTTTTTTTTCATTTCATATATCCGTGTGTGTCAAGGCAAGTTTACGTGCACCTTGAATAGGGTTTTAAATTTTTTACTAATGTGGGTCCAATTAAACAAATTAACACACTTTTTGCTAATAAATAATTTAAACAAGAATTTTATGCAAATAATTTAACTTTGAATTAAATAAGAAATAATTAACAATCACACTTTAAAGCACCCTATTTGATTCTTTTAAAAAGATTGGTAAAAAATCTGGAATTTTAAGAACTACCAATCAAAATAAGCCAATACAAACACTTAATTCCAAGAACAAAAATTGTAAGTAATTTCAAGCAATAAAATGTAATAACAAATTAATTGCCAAATTAAATAGGATAGGGATAAAGAAAATGATACTGTGATTTTATAGTGGTTCGACACAACTCGACCTACATCCACTTCCTAAACTTCTCTTGGGTATGTCACTAGAAACCTTGACTCTTTCCACAGCACAGAGTCAAATCGCTGCTACACTGCTCTTTTTTAAAGTCAAGAGCAAACTCAATTCTTTCCACAGATTAGGATCAAACCATTGCAATGACTCTTTTTTCGGGGTTAAGAGAAACTCTTACCAAAACTTGGAAAAATTAAAGAGCACACTTACAACTCTCTCAATATAATGGATATACAAATTGTAGCACTCAATGAATCGATCCTCACAACATAATATATCTCTCTAAAGAATAAGATGAAAAGAAGAAAATTGAAGTTTGGAGAGAGCAAAAATGGTGGCTTAGTAAATTATGGAGATTGAAAATAATGAAAGTTGTTGTGAAATTTTGGAGAAGATGAAGTGTTTAAAAAGAGATGGTTGTAGGTGAAGACCAAATTCAATTTGGGCCTTTTAAATCTTTATAAAAGAAAATTGAATGTTTGAGATTAAAAGTAAAAAGTAATATATTTTTTTAAAAGTCAACTAGCCATTAAACACAAACATATATAATATTAAATTCTTTTTATTTTAAAATCAATTAACGACACAAACATAAAATAATCTGCCACATCATTAGCTCGGGATTTTTCTATTAAGCTTGTATAGACTATATCTTCTTTGTTTGAGCTCCGACTGGATTCGTTATTCTGAGCTCTATGCAGTGGACACTTCAAAATACTCAAATTGTTAGTAAATTAATTCAGATTTGTTATCATTAAAATGTTGATTAATTAATTAATTTGAGATTAAACACTAAAAAACCAACATTGGATTAATTCATAATGATTTTGCTAAAAATTTATTCTGTTCCGAAAGACAATTCTTGGCTCGATTTGTGCAATTTGGATGTTGTTGATATTAGTTGTCCAGAGTTGTTTTTGTTCAAGTGGCTTACCTTTTTATTTTTACCTTCATTTTCATTTTAAAACTTGAGGAAGAGTTTTTTTTTTTTTTTTTGGAGGGATAAAAATGATGTAGGAGGATTAATTAGGGTATTATGGGCAAATCTTTAATTTTTTAGGATTAGGATTAGTTTCTTTGATTTTTTAGGATTAGGATTAGGTTCTTTAATTAATTAGGATTAGGATTAGTTTGCTTTCCAATTATTTATAAATAGAAAGATTATCTTCTTGTATTAGCAAGTTTTAATTGATTTGAATAAAATTATCTCTTGATATTCATCATAATAGTAGAAAAGAAACTTAGTAAAAACAAATAACTATGGGATAAGCAAAGTTACCTTTTGTGCATGAAAGACTTTTCGCCTCCCTCATGGAATTCATATATATTTGAATTCCAAAGGAAAGTTTAACTCATGAAGGAAACAAAGTAGTAAAATAAGTGAAAGGAATAATGAGAGAGAGAGAGAGCAACTTAGAAATAAAGAAACAAATGCTAACAATAACTTTAAACTTAAGTTTGTGACCTTTTTAATGTTATAATTGAAAAAACATCTTGATGGTTACAAATAGTGTAACTATTTTGATGGTTACAATTCTAATATTTAATATGTTAGATCGTTATAGATTAATTTTAGATTAAAATATTTTTCTATAAATTGAGGTTAAAGATTTTTGGCTTTGAGAGACATAATAAAAAAATTGTTTTCCTCTCTATTTTTCAATTTTTTATTCTCTTTGAGCAAGTTTTCCCTTGATTCCATTCATTTCTTCAACGAGCGTATGTTTGAGATTGGTGATTGTGTAAACCTTCGGGAGCAATCAACAATTGTTTATGATTTAGCATCGAGGCCACGACGACTTTTTATTTCAAGGTAGTGGATCTTCCACGACACAACAAACAATCTATATGTTGGAAATTAAACACTTGCAGCACATAACTCAAATGAAAAAAACTAAAACAATATAGAAAATAATTGGAATTACAAAGTAAAAAAAACTAGTCTAAATTGAGAGGGATACCCACTGCACTTTCGGGAGGTCCTGTGTTCAAGCCCTGCAATGTT
The DNA here is from genome assembly GCA_030954485.1 of Citrullus mucosospermus. Classification (NCBI taxonomy): domain Eukaryota; kingdom Viridiplantae; phylum Streptophyta; class Magnoliopsida; order Cucurbitales; family Cucurbitaceae; genus Citrullus; species Citrullus mucosospermus. Next base: position 7,417,032 of record CM062061.1, on the reverse strand, counting down.
CTTTCCTCCCTAATTAATATTGATTTCCACTTGTTGGGTCTTCTATATATTTCAAGCTACAAGTGTGGAGAGTATTAGTGATATAATATTAAATTTACCTTCAACCCATCTTTTAGGTCAATCAGCGATATATCATACACCTACATACTCATATACAAAACTTGCTTATCGATAACCATAGGTGTAATGACCTCAAAACTAACCTTTCATTATCCTATATTTTTATCGGTTAAGATTTCTTATTCCACCTTCACTTGGAAGGTAATTTCGTAAGTTTCTCTTCCATTGTTGTAGCCATGAACAAAAAAGTAACTTTAAGGTGGGTTTGAAAATGATTTTAAACTAGTTAAAATCATTTTTGTCATGTTTAAAGTTATCTTGAAACATGTTTTTAATCGTTCAAAATCAATGTAATTGACAGCCTATTGTTGAAAACATGTTTTGGAGTGATTTTGAACATATGACAAAAGTGATTTTGATTAAACACTTACAAACATGCCCATTAGGCATACCACATGAGTTTATCAATTTTTCTTAGTCAATAATATGCAGGGTGGGAGATTTGAACCGCTCTAATTTCTTAGTTAATGGTACGTACTTTATATCATTTGAACTATGGTCTTATTACCTAGTATGTTTATAAGTAACAATGCAACACTAGTACAACTTTTAGCTTAAGGTTCCACGTACAATGTTTCAACTCATAATGAGGAATGCTCGACCAACGTATGATAAATTTTTAAAAAAAAAAAAAATTAAAAGTATGTGGAATAATGATAATTCAAACTTTTTAACTTTTTGTTTAGATTATAATGTCTTCACTAGTTGACTAAGCTTAGGGTGAAGACTTATAAGTCTATACACTTAAATGGAGAGAAAAATAGGTACATGTTATATGTTATTATGTTTGTGTAATCTTCATCACTACAATGAAATGTACCATTTTTTTTTTTTTAAAATAGAAAACAAAACCTACCATAGAGAATATGTTTAAATTACTTAACTTTTTCTTCATGATCTATTATTTAACCCTAAAATCTTTTTTTTTTTTCTTTTCTTTTCTTTTCTTTTCTTTTCTTCTTCTTCTTCCTTACATTATCTAAGGGAAGGAATCCAACCTCTAACCAATCTTTCACTTTTATTATTCTTATTTATCTTATTTATAAAATGAGAATATTAAAATTCTTCAAACCCATAATAATTTCTAACTCACAGTTCCCTCCAATTTATAAATTTCAAAATAAGTCAAAGTTTTTAAAGGCATTTAATAATGATTTTGAAGTAGTTAAAATTACTTCTATTATGTTCAAAATCACTTTTGAATATATCTTTAATCATTCTAAATCAATTTCATATTTAGTTAATTTCACATAATTTTCATACCAATTTTGAGAAAATAATAGGGTGGAATTTTAAATTGATAAAAAAAAAACAATTAATCTCAAATATGTCATAACACCAACCTTCCAAAACATACCTCGGATTCCCAACTCCAAAGCAATAATTGAGATATTTATCTATATGTCAATATATCTGTACATGTTTGACATCAATATTAAATAATCAATATTTTCATATTGTTTATAAATACCATATAAACATTAAAAAAAATCATATATTAATCTCGAATATGATATTAATAACCAGATTTATAACTTAATTTGGAAGATAAAAACAACTCAATTATTAATTTTTTTTATTTTTTTATCTATAAAAATAACCGTCAATTTCTATATTTTATAGATATATTCATTAATACATTCGTAAAATTAAAATCCCCATATCGATATTTACAACAATATTTAAATACTTCCAAAAACTGGTTAAAAGATGAGGTAAGAAAACAGAAACCCTCACATAAAGTATTTTGTGTTAAATGTAAATAAAATTAAAATAATAAATTTATATAATATTAACTGTCCCATTAACTTTAAAAAAATAATTGTTAAAAATAACAACTTAAAAAATAACAATAATAAATATAAATAATTAAAATGGAAAAAGGTTGCAAATCCTAAAGCGCTTGTTGCAGTTTCTTTTGCTATTCAGTGGGTTTACCGGCCGCCTCAGCTCCATTGAAGCCTTTTCTTCTCTCTACAATGGCGGCTCTATCTTCTTCACGAACCTCCTTCTTCTTCTCCACTGCTTCTCCTCACCCTAAACCAAGGCGCATCTCTAAAGTTGTTCGTATGGCATATCAGGAGAACGGCCCCTCTCTCGCCGTTGTCGGCGTCACCGGCGCCGTCGGCCAGGAATTTCTCTCCGTCCTTTCTGATCGGGACTTTCCTTATCGCTCCATCAAGATGCTGGCCTCCAAGCGCTCTGCTGGAAAGTCCGTTAGCTTCCATGGCGAAGAGCATATTGTCGAGGAGCTCACCGCTGATAGCTTCGACGGTGTGGACATTGCTCTCTTCAGCGCTGGAGGATCCATCAGCAAGCACTTTGGACCGCTTGCCGTTGAGAAGGGAACTATTGTGGTTGACAATAGCTCCGCATTTCGAATGGATGAGAATGTGCCTCTTGTTATTCCGGAGGTTAATCCTGAAGCTATGAAGGGGATTAAGGTTGGGAAAGGCAAGGGCGCTTTGATTGCCAATCCTAATTGCTCAACCATCATCTGCTTGATGGCCGTCACTCCTCTGCATCGTCACGCTAAGGTTTTGAAGTCGATTCTTTCATTTTTCTTCTTCTGTTTACATTTGTTTGGAAATGGTACGCAAGCTATGTTTTGGTTTGAGAGTTTACTCTCTGTTTTTGCTTTTTCTTTCATAATTAGCCTGCCTTTCGATGATGTTTCCTTAATAGTGCTTAGAACGAAGAGATTGCATAGTAGACAAGAAAATGGTTTTTGATCATTCAACCAAATTTCATTTCAAGCGCACCCTTAATGTTAGATTGATTGTTGGGTATTGAAAATGGCAGGTGTTACGCATGGTTGTTAGTACATATCAAGCAGCTAGTGGTGCTGGTGCTGCAGCAATGGAAGAGCTTGTGCAACAAACTCGTGAGGTTTTTCCCGTTTATTGTATCTCATAATCCGGATTGGATTTTGTTTGTTATCTTATCTTTTGGATGGTTTATTAATCCATTTTCAATGGCTGTTCTAAACTTTTGTGCTTCTCTTCCCTTTTCTGAAGGTCCTAGAAGGAAAACCACCAACTTGTAATATATTTAGGGATCAGGTCTGTCTCTTTTACAGCGACTCTTATATATTTATGTCTTTTTTTGAGGGTCAAGTTTTTATAGCCATTTTCTCCGTTTCTTCTACATTTTCTCAGTTTCTTCTACTTGTTGCAGTATGCTTTCAATTTGTTCTCCCACAATGCATCTGTTCTTTCAAATGGATACAATGAAGAGGAAATGAAATTAGTAAAAGAAACCCGGAAAATATGGGTGAGTGTTGATTGTGAATTACAGCTACCACATACGTGCCGGCCTTTATTTGCACAACTTTTGTGAATTTTTTGTTCTTCTGAAATTGATAAATGGAATCCTGTCTTACTCTAACTGACTTGCTTTATGGTCCTCAAGAGTGATGCAAATGTTAAAGTTACTGCCACTTGTATACGAGTTCCTGTTATGCGCGCACATGCTGAGAGTGTGAATCTTCAATTTGAGAATCCCCTTGATGAGGTAAGATTTTAATTTGATATTGTTTTGATTAGTGATACAGTATTTATGTATTCTGCTTTGAGATATTATTGATTGCAAGGCATATAGATTTTCACTTTATCTTTGCTTTTTTTAGTTGAGAATGAAATGATTTTGAAGTGCTTTTCCCAGACTTCTGAATGGGGAATGAAAATCCACCTTAGTTATGAAAATAGCATGTTAGGACCAAGGGTATCCTTGGTGGTAATGAATTGGTATGTTTGGAGATAACCTCCAAGGTCTAGGATTTAAGTCCCTAAGATGAAAACTTTATAATTTAGCCTTGGGGTTGATGAAGCCTCCTCAAAGATTAGTGGATGGGCTAAGCATAATGGAGCGAGTGAACTTATTTTTCTTAATTTTAACTTTTTTTTTTCTACATAGAAACTTAGGATCAATTTTAATTTTTCTTTTCAATTTCATATTTTGTTGAAAAATTGAATAGCGAATATTTTTATTCCTTCTTATCTTCCGTATATACTTTTGTAATGCACCAAAGGATGTTACCGGTTCTAATAGAATATGCTTTCAATTTATGAGGCCATCAGTGTTTTACCTCTTACAGCCTGTTTAGAATTCTGTCAGTCGTCCTCCTAATATATTGCCACTGTACGTTTGCATTCCATGGGTTTGATTTACTAGGAGATGCTTGATTGAATGAATCTTCTTAACGCTCTTAGAATGATCACATTTTGAAATTAGCTGCATAAGAACTTATTTGATTGATTACTATGTAGTGGTCTAGTGGATGCCAGTTATAAGTTTCTTTGATTGATTACTCATGGATTATTTTCCATATTTTCGTTCTTGTAGGAAACAAGTACTGATGGATTATGTCCCTTTCCATTCTTACAAGAAGTTAAAAATTCACAAATTACCAAAAACTGAACTTATAGAACATCAGAAATTTTAGCAAATAAAACCTACCATCGCTGTTTTTTTGCATCAGAAACTTCCTCCTTATATTCTTGGCCAATCTTTTTAGGTTTGATATTTGCGGTTCTCTTTTCCTTTGAATTTTTTTTCTCATTATTGGTTCTCTGAGCCCACACTCACAGTTGAATTCAAGGTCATCCTCAGTCCAGCATGAAATGTATCTGATGCTTGAAATTGATTGAAAATTTTACTTATTAGATGAAAGATATAATTTTTTCTTCAGGATGTAAATCAGAAATTGTGTAACATGACTAAAAATATCTGACATCATTTATCAAAAGACCACCAAGAATAATACCTTGCTGTGTATATTAATTCTTCTATGGAAGAAGTTGTAATTGGATTGGTAAAATCTTTAACCATTTGATAAATTTGTGATCAATGATTCCAGTTGCAAAAATATAGTTTCATGAATCGAGTTGAAGTTATCTTTTCTGTTTTATGCAGAATGCAGCCAGAGAGATTTTGAAAAATGCTCCTGGAGTCGTCATTATTGACGACCGGGCTGCCAACCAGTTTCCAACGCCATTGAAAGTATCAAACAAAGATGACATTGCTGTTGGAAGGATTCGACAGGATGTTTCACTTGACGGAAATAAAGGGTATGTTACTCTACTGACTAGTTTGCCTAAAAATCAACTTTGTAGGTCTCTGTTTATTTCCTGATTTGGTAATTGAAAACAAACTATTGGGATCTTATGGATGCAGGTTGGATATCTTCATCTGTGGTGATCAAATTCGCAAGGGTGCGGCACTTAATGCTGTTCAGATTGCAGAGTTGTTACTGTAGTTCGATGACGCCAGAAAATCGGTATATTGCTAGACGAAGTCTTTGTTGTTACTATTTATGAAATCATAGGATGTCTCTTGAGGCGAAAATTAGTCTCTCGGTCTTGGAATGGATTAACTTAGAGCAAATTTTGCAGGATGGTCAATTAAGGTTATGAATTTGCATGATCTCTGGTTTGAAGGAAAATTTTGGAATTGATGTTGTAAGTTTTTTACGATAAGCCAGTTTGATGCTTTGTTTATGAGTTGTTGATTTAATGTGTGTTAGAAATGGATCCAATGGACGTAAGTTCCATTTTAATTTACCTGTTTATTAGGTGAAAGAGCAATATGCCTTAATTTTAGGGAGTTCCCTCTAATCTCAAGTTTTGGGTCTTCTATCTTCTCTTTAATTTCCCATCTATTTCAATGAATGATTTGACCCAAAATTAGACTTTCAAGCCTGTTATTCAGTTTAGGGAAAATGTGATTAAATTTGATTTTTTAATGCCATTTTTTAAATTTAGAATCCTTAGATCAACTAATCAGATATGAAGTTAAGGAAAGGGCATTTCCTTTTAGTACTGAGAAATTGTGTACAAAAACTTTTGGGTTTTTTCTTGTTTTTTTCCTTTGAATTTTGAAAAATCTTTAGATAAAAATTAGTAGGTTTGTTTGCAAATAAGTTTTTAATTAGGAATCATTCATCGTAGACTAGAGTCTTTTTTACTTTAATTTAGGATCATTTGATTTAGGCATGATTGAAATAAAATATTTTAGTAATTACTGTTATAGTATAATTATAAATCAAAGAAATAAAGATTATGATTGTAATTAAATATTTCAATTAATTGACATGATTGCAGTTGTCATTGTCAACTAAGATCCAGAGATATTAAGTTCAATTATTTTTATTTTTTTGGTTTTTTGTGGTTTTTGGTTTTTTTTTTTTTTTTTTTTTTTTACTATTATTATTTATTTATTTTGAAAGGAATGTTTGGATCATTATTCAAAAAATTGTAACTCAAACTTTATAAACCACGAAGACACTTTTATACAAAGACTTTGGACAATATTTCAAGAAAATTATTGAGAGCAATTTTGTGTGGAAATTGTGAGATAAAACATGACCAAAATATCCTTATTTGAAGTACAAGGATCAAAATAAACATTTTGAAATTTTAGTTTCTACTCGATAATTATTTTGTTCACTTTTTTTATTTTTAAAGTTTAGTCCCTATCTTTGGTTATAGTTTTCAATTTTTTTTAAAGAACATTTGAACTCCTAATCAAATTTTAAGAATAAAAGCTAACTATTTGGAAGTAATTTTTTTTTTTCACTCTTCAAAATTTGACTTGATTTTTTATAACAAATCCTACACTATTGATGGGCAAAAGAATCTGATCCCTTTAAGGTGAGAGTCCAAAGTGATGGTTGTCATTATAGTTTATTTGTATTGTCACATGTTCAATGTCATTGTTTGAAAAAACAAAAGCTAGGGCTCATTATCTTTCTTATGTTCTCAAGAATATATATTTAAACATATGGTCCCTTCTATGGATTATATGCATAGAAAAATGTAACCAATATCTTCAAATGCAACGGGTAAGTAAATTTTTATTGTACTTCTCTTAACAATTTAATCGCACAATTGTTTAAAATACATAACAACTATTTTCTTACTAATCAACTAATCTTAATTCATATGCGTTTAAGTTGAATAATTTTGATTGGAAACGTAACGTGGTTGGAGGGCTTCTTGCATTTTACACTCTTCTTTGTTTGGACAAAAAAAATTTTGCTTGTTAATTCTCAACATTTCAATAGGTTCATTTTCAACTAATGAATCAATCAACACATTAGTTCTTGGTCATGATCACAAACTCTTCTAACACAACTAAAACTCTTGGTCCTTTCATCTTATTATGACACCTATGCTATAAAACTCTCCCTTACACAACTAAAGATCCCACCATAGTCAATGTATTTAATCTACAAGTCTATTCACAACTTATATAAGACGTGGATTGATGCAATTATAACTATAAGTGTTCAAACGACTTGATGACTCGAAAACTCGATCAATCCAATCTAATTCTACTCATGAGTTGGATTCAAATAAATGAAAATTTGCATGAATTGAATCGATTCATGAATTCACCTAAATCTAGTTTGGATTGATCAATAGAACCAATCCGAACATATTATTAAATTTAAAATTATTTCATTTACTTAAATTATGCACATAGTTATAATTCTTTTTTGAATTATTTGTTTCTCCAACCATTTAAAAACAATGATAATTTATTAGGTGTTTGAAACATAATTAATATTAATTAAAATTGAGTTGCTAAATCTAATCTTATCTCTCTATATTTGAAAAATAAATAAATAGATTTTTCTTTTCTCTCTCTCTTCTTTGGGTATCCTTTTGCTATCAATATAAATCAATATATTGGAATATTGGAAAAATAAAATAAAAATGGAATGTGACGGATCTTTTAGTCATTTTAATTGTATTCCAAATTGATGAACAATCGAACCGTAGATTTCAAAAGTCCACAATCATCCAATTTTTTCTTTTTTTCTTTTTTTTTTTTAAAAAGAAAATATGCAATTTAAAATTCCCAACATCTATTTAGTCAATTTCCCACATCACACACTTGAAATTTCATTGGAATTGTATTTTACTTTTGCTAAACCCTTTCAAACAAAAATTCTTATCAATGCTATGGAAGTCTAAAAGTATTAAATAATTCATTCATTTTCAAATAAGAAAAGTAAAATTATCTTAAATTGCAAAACTGCTAAAAATATTTACAACTAATAGTAAAATACACACAATCTATCTACGATAAACCGCGATAGATCGCAATAAACTACTACCTATGTCAACCGTGATATAGATAGTAGTCTATCGTGATCTATCGCAGTTTATCGTAGATAGACAATGAAATTTTTTATATTAATAAATATTTTGGTTCATTTTGCTATATTTGAAAAGAGTCCTAAAAAAAAGATATTTAGTTTTTTTTTTTTTTAAAAAAAAGGTTTTAATCCATATATATAATATACTCAAATTTGGTCTCTAAAATTTAAATAGTTATTACTCTATAAATTTTTCACAAAATGATTGGTATCATTATCGTTAATTATTTAACGAATTGATTATGAAACTTCTATTATATTGAATGAAGAATGAACTCAACTTTACGGTTTATTTTAAAAGTGTCTCAAATAAATTTAATTTTTATTCATAAGTTTTCATCATTTTTTCTAATTTAGAGCTTACCAAACTACAATTAGTTATTATTGTTTTATTATTAAATTAGAATATTTAAATATTTTTGGTAAAATTACGAATGTGTTTCCTATAGTTAGAAAAAAATAGATTAAAATTTAGTCTCTATAATTTGGAGAAAATTGAATTGAAATTTAATTTGACGAAAATTAAAATTTAATCTCTATAATTTAGAGAAAGTTAGAATTTAATCCTATAATTTAGAAAAAGTATATATATATATATATATATATATATATTCTTTTCCTTATGACAAGTTTGGATGGATGTTTTCCTTTTTCGTATTATTATTATTATTATTTTCTTAAAATGATACATATGTAAATATTTGAAAGTTATAGTATTCCATATTATATAAAAATCCCTAATTAATTCATGTGAAACAGATTTGTAAATTTGGAAATTTGTAGACATTTATGGAATGTTTTACCTTGTTTCAACCTATTTATAATGAAATTTAAGTATTGACATGTCAACATTATTTATAATTCTTTAATTGAAATTGAAATTGAAATATTGTCTCTTATAACTTAAAATTACTTTTACAATTCTATGGAAAATTCAAAAGCTTTAAATACACAATTAATTTTAGAAATATTATAAAAATCTAACTATTAATATTTACTTATAAAAAAACTATTTAGTTTGACGATTTAGTCATTTTAACTTCGTGGGACACTCCAATCTAATCTCTAAACTTCTAACATGTTTATTTTAATCACTCAAACATTTAAAAGCTATTCATTTTGGTCATATTACCATCCGACACACATTTTCAAATATATTTATTAACAAACATGTGAGACAATAGTTTAATCATAATAAGTATATATGTATTGTCTATCTGAATTGGTTGAGAAATTATTCTGAGGGGTCGAAACAATATAGTTAACAATTCAACACCATTATTTGTAGAAAAGAATGTCTTATATCAATTCAGTTATGCTCAAATTGACGGATTTGAAAATTATATTTCAAACGCAAGTGTGAAACAATATTGAAATAGGTAACGAACAAAATAGAAAATTAATGGGGTTCAAAAATCTTTTTTTTCTTTTTTTTTTTTTTTTTTGGGAGATACAACAAACTAGAAGGAAACTAAGCTCCATGATAGGCGACGAGGAAATCAAAGTCACTAGAATACAAATCCACCAAATGAATTGACAAATTATTCGAGCATAATTCCTTACTTCTTGACAAACCAACTCGAACCAATGTATGAATTGCCAAGTTAAAACATCAAAAATAAAATGAAAAGTTAATTTATATCTTTAAACTTTGCAATTAGATTAATGCAATCTTATACAAGAGTAAAGATGATGCGTGAATAATTTTAAAATAAAATTTTACCTAATAGTCAAAATTGATTATTTTGATTGATAAAATTTATAAATGTTATAACTCTATAAATTGAATTTTTAGGTAAAACGAAAAACATATTTGCGTGTGATAAAGGAAAGGAAATGCGTGATGGTTTTGTATTGAATAAAAAAGAAAAAGGTGAAATACCGAATTTAGCCACGCGGTTTCAGATTGCGCGTCTATTCCGCGTATGTTTTTCTATTTTAATTTTCTTATTAACCCAACAATTAACCATATTCAATTTTAATAAAATTATTGTGTTTCCATTAATAAAATAAATAAAATCTATTTTTATAAAATAAAAATAAATAGTCTTTCCGACTTGGTCGCCAACACAAGAATTAAATAGCTAGTTTGATATTTTTATTAGATGGTAACATACAAAATATGATATAAACAATAAATATTTTAACGTTTATGATTTTTTAAAAAATATCTATCGACATTTGACATTGGCAACTATGGTCGTTTTTTTGTTTTTTATTAATTCTATTTTGTTTCTTTTTTTAGATTAAAAATCTTTGTGGTTATATTATAGTTTTTTTCCATTTTCAAGACACCAATTTAAAAGAATAGATTTGAACCTTTAATTTTTTTTTTTTTTTTAGTAAAAATGCATATGTCATTTGAGTTAAATTCATGATTTAGATAGTTTTAATTTAGTTTTTGTCGGTTTAAATGGTTAATTAATTTAAATTTACAGTTTTCTCAATCTCACAAATCTTCACAAATTTGTTTAGGAATAAAAAAAAAAAAAATCACTTATTTGCTTTTTTTTTTTTTCTCTCTTTACTCAGACTCCAAACCTTGGTTATAATCAATTGTAGGGTGATTTAGGAAGACTTGTGAGGTTTGACTAAATCATAACAAACATACTTGAGACTTTTAAAATCATAAGATAAACACATATGTTTAGAGCTTTGTCGAGATTGTGTCCAAATTATAGTGATCAAATTTAACTTTATATTGAGGGATAAAGTGGAGAAGAAATTATCAAAATGAGCTTAATTTAATGTTAATCAACGTATATTATTTCTTGAGAGATTAGGGATTGAAATCTTTATATTTTATTTATTATAATTAAAGAAAAAAAGTGAAGAAGAAATGATTCGTATTTAAATATATATATATATAGGAGTTAGAAGTTTTTTTTTTTTTTGTTGGGTGCTTCCCCAAGTATTTAGAATGTTAAATTTTGTCATTTCTTTAATACTTTGTTTTTTTTTTTTTTTTTTAAATTATATTCCCCTTGAACTTTCAACAATCAAATCTTAAAGGTCTTGGTCGTAAGATCAAGTCGTATGAATGGGCAAATAATAAAATCAGAAATTATTTTGGTAGAAAATATGCAACTACATTTTGTCCATATTTCACACGCCGATTCTTTTTCCTTCCTTTTTCCAAATATATATACATGTATTCTTTTTCTATCAATTTTGGTTTAAATACTACTTTGGTCTTTGAACTATTAAATTTGGTTCATTTAGTATTTACAGTTTCAATTTATTAGCTCTCAAAAATGGCTATTTATACTTCTCTAATTTCACTTGCTTGCTAGGTATAATGTGTTTCAATTTCTATTTCTATAAGATTTCTCGAGTATACTATGCATTTCGGAGTGGTACAGGTTGTTCAGGGTTTTGGAGCAATTAGAAGCCATTTTAAAGCTTTCGTGGCTTCAAGAGAGTTGACATGACCAAAATGCCCATAGGAGGCTTGGTGTCATGGCACCAGCTCGACGCATTTTCCAATAGGTGGCATTAGAAGACAGCGTTGCGAGGCTCTAGGGATTTGAGTGGATGAGAAGTGCATCAAAGTTGCAACACCACCCTGTGCGTTGTGGTTGTATGCTGCAAGTAGAGGGCATCCAAGGGCCTGGCATCGTAGTGCTGCCCCTCAGTGGCTCGACGTGATCACGTTTTTATAAATAATTCCTTCTCTTTTTAGGGTTGATCATGTTGGATCTCATGGAGGCCAAGGAGTTCTCTCAATTTTTTCCTTTCTCTTTATATTTCTAGCATCTTAGCTTAAGATTTTACATATCTTTTGGGTTGTAATCATGAGTTTAGAGCTCCCCCTCTACTTTATCTATGGGAAGTCGAGGTATGGCTTTTTTTCTTTTAAGTTTTGGGAGCAAGACCTATGTAAATTTCTTAAGATTTTTGTTGAATAAACTGAATGCATATCGATTTATGTTTTTTTTGAATCTTGTACAACTTCTTTGATGTGAATTTGTGTGTGGATTGACACTTCTATCATGAATGAATGTCATTGCTAGGCTTGCACGCTTCCTTCATTGTTGGTTTGGCTTGAATCACCTAAGTAGCAAATAATTGAATCATGTATGCTAGGAATATAGGCTTCCCATAAACCTACAATGCATGCTTGAATTAGGTTTAAAGAGAAATTTGGTTAGTTTATTAGGTTACCTAATGAATTAACACACAATGGAACTCATAATCTTCATGCAAGTAGTTTAATTCTAGATGACCTCTAATAGGACTAGATTCGGCTGCCTGTAGCATCGATGAGCTTGGTTAGGTTGAGTTAGGTTGAGTAAGTCATTATGCACACATGAATCAAATGCATGTTTAATTTGGGTGTCCTAAATCTCTAAAGTTCTCGTAGTTTGTAATCTTTGTAAATACAAATTATTATTCAATAAAATAATGTTATTTTATTAGCTAATCGTTCATGTAGAAACATGTGAGTGGGGGTATCTATTAAGTACTTAAGCACCATGGAGTACCACACCTCAAAACCTAGCTATTGAGGTGGGAGAGCCAAGCCACTTAAGTACCACATTGGTCATTCCATTCTAACCAATATGGAACAAAAGTAGCCCATACTACCTTGGTTCCTAACAATACCCCATCCCCAGAAAGTCAGCATCCTGACGGTACTTCACTCAACCACACCCAGTTAGAACCCTTTGCTAGTTTCACTCCCAACTGGTTCTAATACCATTGTTAGGTACTTAAGCACCTTGGAGAGCCACACCCCAAAAACTAGCTATTGAGATGGGAGAGCCAAGTCACTTAAGTACCACATTGGTCATGCCATTCTAAGGAATGTGGGACAAAGGTAGCCCATACTACATTGGTTCCTAACAATATCCTATACAAAGAATTTGTATAAGGTGAGATCGCGAAATGTTTAATTTCTCTTTATAACACCATTAATATAACACCATTAATTGAAGAAATTAATATTTTCTTGGGTTAACCATAGATGACTCGACCTTAATCCTAAATGAGATATGAACTTTTGTCTATGAGGATAGTCCTTTGATCTGTATGGGTGAGAGTGGCTGAATTGCCGACTCAATAAGTCTACCATTTTGGAGATTTTGTCTAAGTGGGGAGCTAGGAACATATTCACAAGATGGATACATTTCTTCCCGTCTTTAAGGTAAGTAAGATAAATTGCTCCCTTAAGGGCTGATTTCGAGTTTTGAACAATGAGGCCTCATCCTCTCACTAGCTCGAGAGGGGTTAGTTTATAGTTAGACTATAAATCGTTTGTTCATTAGAGGGATCAGTGGTACTTAAGGAGTTAGATGTAACTACAAAGGTAAAACGATAATTTGACCTAGTTGTAGTTACAAGCATTTGTCAAGGGTCGACTTACTTTTGATTGGTTATATCTGTGGATACATAAATATATCTATAGTGTGAAGAGTACAATTGTAGGTCTTTAGTGGAGTGACATGTAGTTAATGAATATTGATTAATTTAATTGAATAGTTTAATTAATTAATCTTTTATATATATATATATATATATATATATATATATATATATATATATATATATATATATATATCATTGGAGCTTCTAATTTATAGGTTCATAAGGTCCCCTTACTAGCTCATTAAGGGTTTGAATAAGAATCAATTATTTTTGGAGTAATTTAAATTGTTCAAATTAAATAAGGGATTAATTGTATAAGATATAATTAGTATAATGTATATAGATACATTACAATATAGAGTTAATTTTAAAATTTTTAAATGAGATTCAAATTATAATTTATATTATGAGAGAGATAAATATGGAGACAAAATTCAAATATTAATTATATGAATGAGATTCATATAAAAATTATAGGCTATGTGAGAGAATACTATTTGAATATGATTCAATTAAAAATTAATCAAATATATGATAATTAATTTTATTTAATAAATGTAGTAAATATGATATAATATATTTTAATTAATTTAATAATGTTAAATTTTATTTAATATTACTAAATTATAGTTATCGTATTAAATTATAATATTATTTTAAAAAATGGGGGGAGCAGTTATTATTAAAATAACTCCCCACTCCCTTCTTCTCTCACGTTAATTTTTTCACATAAAAAGGAGATTGCAGAGAAGGTGTAGTCACTTCACAGAGTGTTGTGGCAAAAAGAAAAACCTCTTCGCAAAATCTCTCTTCCCTTAGATCTCTTTCTATTCTCCATCCCTCAACAAAAACAAAGAGATCTCACTATTCTTTTGGTTCCTCCCGAGAATAGCAAGGAAGATTCTCCATCCCTCAACAAAAGACATTTTCTGCACGTTGAGTTCCAAGAAGAGTTCGAGTTTTTGCGAGTTTCAATAACGAGAAGAAAAATACCTAAAAGACAGTCTTTAAAGGTAGAGATTTTTCCATCTTAATCTCTTTTCAAAGCATACTACTATAGTTGTTTATCTCTATTATGTTCCTCTTTATTTTAAGTTTTCCAAAATGAAGATTGTTGGCACAAGGCGATCAATTATTTCCATGGGGAATTCAATTCCTACATAATCAACAAAAATCGATGTTGCATAGGAACTCTTTTTGCTCTCGAAACTAGATTTTCCTCCCATCTTAGGTTACATTACCCGTTACTTTTTATTTTCTTGTTTTTAATTTCATGCATTTCATCTCTGTCCATATCAACCCCCCTCCCCTCTCTCCCCCTCATTCTACCACTATAACTAGCGAATTAGCTTAATGAAACAAATTTTGCACTTCCTTGTGGATCAACCCGAACTTGCCACTATTGCTACGTCATCGTAGTAGTAAGAGCCTAGTTTGGTATTATAAATTTCTTTCGATTGGTTCTTTTTGGGAGTGACATAGAAACAAACTCTTTCAATATACTTCTAAAAAAGTGACCATTTATGTTCCTTCATTCTCATTGTTAATGAAGTAAGGTAGTAACTTTTCAAAAGTATAGGGACTAAAATGAACCAAAGTTGAAATTACAATCCAAAACCAACATTTTGAAAGCATATGGACCAAAATGAACAAAAGTTGGAAGTATAATATCTAAAATAAACATTTAAAATACAATGACCAAATGAATCAAAATTGAAGGTATAAGGACTAAAGTAATATTTAAACCATACAATTTTTAAGTAAACATTTCGTTTTAGGACTTAATTATTATATCTACAAAATATGACTACGACATTACAAATGAAAGACTCAGTATAAAATACTATAAAAGTAAGGTAAACTTAAAGTATTTCACTAAAAAGAAAGTGGGTTAGAAACCAGTTTTGATCTCGAAGTAACAATCTAGTCCTAGAATTCTGGTTTGTAACAATTGAGTTTCTACATTTTGTTTTTAAATTAGTCTCTAAATTTTAGTATGTAACAATTTAATTCTTATAATTTAAAATTTGTAATGATCCCTATTGCGAAAATTAGTCTTAAATTTTAATAATATTTCTTGCATAAATAAGTCAATAAACTAACTACATGTCACACCCCCTCCTGAGTTATCCTTCTAAACCCGAAAAGTGGCATGTGAACAACAGACATCGACCCTTTTTCGACATCTACTATCAATCTGTTCTCCTTTTATACTTAACATGTCCAACTTAAATGATCAAACTTTATTTATCAGAAAACTTAAAGTTTTTACAATTTACAACTCAGAACAACTCATAATTCCCAACTCTAAACACAAAAGCTATCCTGTGGTAGACTTCAACTTCACACGGCAACGAAAATTCCTTTACTACCTAAAAAGAAAAACATAAAAAAAAAAAAAAAAAAGAATGAGTTACAAAACTCAATGAGTGATGAAGGGTACCTCTTGATCCTTAAACTTAGATCATAAACAAACATAACATAACAAGAAACATAATATAATGAATAACACAAATTTGGCATAGTTTAACCCGTAGCCTTGATTCCTCTGTATTGTCTGTACTTTCCTTCTGGCTTAACCTTGCACAGTAACCTTTTGCCTCCTTTTATACTTATACTCTGTGGCAACACATCTTACTTTGGATGTCATATCCACTCCCTGCTGGCAACACATGGCTCAGAATCATGACTTACCTTTTAAGTCGTATCCTTACCCTGTTGGCAACACACAGCTCAACAGAACTCACTTCCTTCATGCTGTACTCATACTCTTTTAAGCTTAGCCTCTGCATCGTATCCCTGCCTACTCAACTGGCACACACGACTCAGCAGAGTTCAAACTGTTCCCTATGTGCACATAGACTTACCTCTGAGAGATTAGAAGCTAGACCCGTTGGTCCTATGACCATCCCACAAGAGGTACCTCCCATAGGATCAGGAACTAGGTTTCCGATAACCCCTTGACCATCTTGTGAGTTTTTAACCCCCAATATAGGATCAAAAACTAGATCATCGGATCCTCTAACCATCCTGTGTGACTCTACTTTCCTTTTCTTTATATCATGACATCACATGCTCAATTGTAAGGAAATTATTATTACTACTTAAGAAAGTAACTACTTAATGTCCCTCAGCATTGAGTTCCATAAACTTAGGGCTTAAAGAAGTTAGCAACTTAAATGCGGAAGCAATTACGATCTAAAGCACTCTAATTACATCAATTTTGAAGATTAAACATGCTTGTTCTAAAACCGAAAAACAGAGGCAATGAAACTTACTTGTTGTAGCTCAAAATTGAATCAAATTACTTCAAGTTTTTTTACGAACACTTCATGGACCACCATAAAAGTCTTCCTTGTTATTCTCTGGCCTTATAACGGATTGTGGGATCCAAATTGTGGTGAATCTGGAGTAAATTTGTGAAGAACACACAGTTCTGAAGAGCTTTGAGTAGGTGGTTTTTTTTTAGCAAATATAACCAAGACCATCAATCCATCTCCTCAATTTCTTCTATTTAAAGAAGAAACCATGCACAACAACTTTTCATGCAGATTGACACCAAACCTATAATTACATCTTGTTCTTTAAGTCCCACTAATCCTTTAATGAACAATTGGTTTGTGGTCCATCCCCCAAATCGAGTCCCTCTTGGGCCAATGAGAGGGTGGGGCCCCTTGTTCAAGACTCAAAGTCAATACTTAAAGGAGCAACTTTTCTACTAACCTAGAATTAAGTAGGAGCGAATTCCATCTTGCAGGACTATGTCCCCAGCTATCTACCTAGTGTTATCTCTAAAATGGAAAGCTTAGTGAGTCGGCGAACTCGAGCCACTCTCACCCATGCAGATTAAAAAATAATCCCAAATAAACAGAAGTTCATAGTTAGCTCAAGATTAAGATTAAGTTACCTAGATCATTGTATTGAAATAATCAATCTTAACAGTAAATGACGTTATAATGTAAAAGTGATTATTTCGTGGTCTGAACTTATACAAACTCTTTGCATAGGATACCCCCACTCTCATGTTTCTATATGAATGATATATGATCACATAGTTTATATCAAATACAAAGTGGGTCGCATCCATAGTGTCCTCAAGATAAGGTACCCAACCTTATCCCTATACTATAGACTGTTTTGGCTATTACCTAAACTTGATCCACTTTTATGTCTACACATAAAGTCTAAGTATTCAACCTATGGCCAGGGTTTTTAGTTTATTAGATTTAATAAATGCAATTCACATATTCAATAACAACTTTACTGAATAAATCTCGATAACAACTTTATTGAGAATAAATTCTGAAATTTATAAACTACGAGTTTTAGGACATAAAACTCAACAGGGTTGCCCTCATGCCTTCTCAATGACCCTCAGCATTGGGTCCTTGGAGTATATTCATGCCTTCTCATTGTTCTTCAATATTGAGTTTGTCTTTCTTATCTCAAGGATACAAGCATGATATACTTAATCATAACCCTAAGTAATACTTTGCTAGAGTAACACTATTTTGAGTACCATTAATCTTTGAGGCCCAACCGACATGCTTACCAAATTTCTATCCTATTAACGAAGCATACTTAATGATACTATAAAATCATGCATCCACAACTAGCTTTAGCATGATAAAATATAAAGGTTAGTCACTCACCTTTTCTGCGGTCTTTAGTACTCGAGTCCTTTTATCCTTGATTCGGACGCTACACTCTTCCATCCCCTAGCTTGGTCTTCACCTTCCGAGCACACAACTAAACTTCTAACTTCTGAAAAATGCCCACAGACAGCTTTGTGGATGCCTAGGCAGCTCAACAAACGCTTAGAATACAACAAATGGATGCCTAGCGAACCCTAGAAAGCGTAGACAGCTCCTTGGACGCCTAGCTCAAGCTTTTGAATGCCTGATCTTCTCTTAGTCTACCTTGGTCGATGCCTAGACTTCTCAAAATTGCTCTTGAGAAGCACCTTTCTAAGTTCTTAGAGTGCAAGTTTTATTTAGAAATCGTGTGTTTATTCTCATGGCTTATGCTTCTATTTATAAACTTGAATAATCATCCTTGTCATCGCTCCTTTTTCCTAGGCTTGACACCTCAACCGCCACGTGTCTTTACCATGCATTACCATTACATGCAAGTTGTCACATGGCTTACCATGCATGACCATTTCATGCATGCTGCCACGTGTCCCTTTGAAGTGTTAAATCTAGAGTTTTTCACTTCCTTGGACGCATCCTTGAGCTAATCCTGAGCCTCGCCCTGCATCTAACCTAGCTCGAA
Source organism: Citrullus mucosospermus (assembly GCA_030954485.1). Classification (NCBI taxonomy): domain Eukaryota; kingdom Viridiplantae; phylum Streptophyta; class Magnoliopsida; order Cucurbitales; family Cucurbitaceae; genus Citrullus; species Citrullus mucosospermus. Next base: position 7,398,107 of record CM062061.1, on the reverse strand, counting down.
ATAAGCACCATGCATTCGACTTTCCTTCTCTAAGTGTCCAACTCATGTGTTGTCTACTTTTTGCTCAATTGTTTTTCCTTTAACAAAGAAAAATTACTTCATACTTAGCTATCACCCTATGCGTCCAACATAGTCTTTTTGCTCTAAGTGTTGCTAAAAATTCCAAGTGTAGCAAGTTGGCCCTTGGCGGCACCTCAATCACAAGCTCACCCTGCCTGCAGACTGCCACCTGCACAACTGTACACAAGGCACACCACTAACCCCTAAAGACACAAGCGCGCATGTTCTCGTTCACATACTACCGACTGGGCGACATGCTCCCTCGCACACACATGTCGACTGGGCGTCGAGCTCCCGCACACACGACATCGTCAGCCTTCTCCAAATGTCTGCGCCTTCCTAGATACCGACTTCCTTGCACGCCCGCACGCTCGCTTATGCATGTCTGCACAGATACACTCCCCTTCCACTTAGCATGCCGCCTACACGCTTGCTCGCCTACTGGGCGTCCAACCTGCCCAACTAACCTCTAAACCAATTCCCACCTTTGGCCATATACAACCTTCCTGCATGCATCCTTTCAACCTTGACCTACTCAACCCAATGATCTTTCCTTATTTTTGAGCTTAAACGCATAGTTTCCTTACCATGATCAAAATTTTTCTAACTCCAAAAGCCGAAATTTCTCCTTAAAAACTCCACTGGCTTGTGCTTAAGCTTTTTAACCAAAGTTCACCAATCTCTTTTCTTCTTAGCATCCAAGTTTAGTTTTAAATTTTCGGGTTTCACACTAGGGACCCAATATATTTATGCTACAATTTCTAATTATTTAAATTTATTGAAATTTTTATGATAGAGATTAAATTGTTATAAAGTTAGAGACTAAAGTATTACATACAAAATCTAAAGACTAAATTGCTACAAAATTGAAGGTACAAACTAAATGATTACATGAACCAAAGTTCAAATTATTACTTTTATGAAAAGTTGAGACCTATAAAGTGTTTTTTTAACCACACAAGTATTTCAACCCATTATTTAAAGAATATAAATAAATTTAAGAAATAATAAATACATATATTCTACTAAACTTTTGATTTGACAGAAATTAAACCTTCACGTTGATCTCAAAATCTATTTTTATACCAAAATAAGATAATATATATATATATATATATTAGGAGTTGTTTTCAAATATAGTAAAATGAGTTAACGTATTTAAAAATAGAGTAAAATATATCACTGTCTATTGGTGATAAATATTAATAGACTATTATTATCTATTATTGTCTATTAGTCATAGACATTGATAGACATCTATTAGTGTCTATCGTTAATAGATGTGACATTTTGGTATATTTAAAAATATTTTCAACGGTTTTGTCATTTAAAACAATTACCCTATTTTTATTACTTTTTAGCAGTTTATGATATTATTTTTAAAGTTACACCTTATAAAGTTTCATACTTGAACGAGGAATTATATACTTGTGTATAGTTTTAAATAATGATATAATATACTTAATATGAGTATGTCATCTAATTTGATATGATGTGATGAACAAATGACAAAAAGATGTAAAATGTAGTTGAATGTTTAATATAGTACTTTTTTTAAAAAAAGGCAATATAAAATATTTTCTGTTAGGTCTATAAATAAACTAGTGACATATTAGTTACATACGATCAAAATTTTAGAGATTTGATAAATACAAAATTAAAAATTTCAACACATATTAAATATTTTTTAAAAATAAGAAACTAAATAAACACAAATTTAGGATTTGATACGTAGATATAAAAGCATGGGTGGAATAATAGAAATTGATTTTCCACAAAAGTGGCATCTGATACAAATTTTCCATCATACAAAATTAGTCACACAATTTTAGCATCTGATACCGCCATGTGGAAAACGAGCTGCATCAAATTTTATTTAAAACCTTTAACTATACAAATTCTTTTAGATTGTTTTTAAATGTAGAAAATTTAACCAAAATATTTATAAATATAATAAAATTTTACTGTCTATCTACATTAGATTACTATCTATGTCTATTTGTGTCATGATAGACACAGATAGTAGTCTATTGTAATTTATTACAGTTTATTGTAGTTTAGAATGTGATATTTTGCTATTATTTGTAACTATTTTTAACAGTTTTGTTATCTAAAATAATTTTTCAATGAAGGGAGTAATTCAATAAATTCTTCCTTTTTAGTCAAAACTATATTTATAACCCCAAATCAAAATTAATTAAAAAGATCATTTTTTCTAATATCCTTAAAGAAATATTGTTTTATTTAATCATGAGATTAAATATTTTTTCGACATGTTGATATTTTCATGAGTTAAACGTCAATATAAGAAGTGAATTGATAATTTCACCCTTTTGTAAAAAATCCATGAAACATGAAAGATAAGCAATAAAGTGTGAGTAATGTGAATATAATATAAATAATAAATATTTTCCCTTTAAAAAGCATAAAATACCTTTGAAAAACAATATAATAATGAAATAAAAAAGTGAAGTGTTTTTTTATTAATCTAAACACTTTATAATATTTTTTGTTTTTTTTATAATTTTTTCAAAAATATCCCTCGATATTTTTATTGCCTCGAAAACATTGATTATAATTATATTAACTTTTTAGGTTGAGTTACAACTCGAAAAAAAAATAAAACATAAAAAAAATAAATCAGCAAAACTTTAGAAGAATTAAATTACAAAGAGAAAATTTTAAAATATATTTTTCGTTCCAAGTTTATAATATAATTTCTATTTGGTCTTAAATTACAATATGTTATATTTTTTACTATTGAATTTTGAATTTAGTTTTAATTTAGCCCAACTTCCTCTCAAAACTCTACATTTTTACCGGTTTTCTATTAATTAATTTTAAAAAGATTAATTAATTATAACTAGATTAGTTTTTATTAATTTTTTATATTATTAAAAATAATTGAAAATTTACGTTATAATTATTTTAAATTAATTGGATGAAAATTAACGCTAAGGACAAAAAAAAAAAAAAAAACTATTTAGATTAAAAATGTAAAACCTAGTAATTTAGAAATCAAATATATAAAAATTAAACTCACTAAATATAAATATAAGATTTTGAAACTTGGAGAATAAATGGAAACAATACTAAAAATTAAGAACATAAAGATTCTATTTTTTTCTTTTCTTTTTTTTGGGCAAATGTATTGAGTTGAGGCTACGTTTACACTACGTGAAAGGTAATCTATCAATGGTAATATAAAAAGTGGGTCTCAGTTGATTACTTTCGTTGTTGTTTACATGCATTTTGTAATCATGAGTTGTGGGGTCTGCCTTGAAATTGGTAATCAAATGCTCTCCAATCTAATTGAGGAATGAATAGTGATCAATCTGATTGTAGACGTGGGACCAACTACTTTTACCATTACCTATATTGTTATTGTTACATATATTGTTACTATAACAATAATAAATTTATGAATATACCACATTTATTGTTACATTTATCTTTAACTTTACCTTTATCACTATCGGTAGGGTCAAGCAGCAATGGTAACGATAATAGCAATAGTAAAATATGACAAGTTGATAATTTTTAGTATACACAATCAAAAGCAATCCAATTATGTTTTCGACTCATGCATATTATAATTCATCCATCAAGGAAATCTCATTCCGATTACACCAATTTTCATTACGGATTGGTAAACGTGGCCTGAAGGTATCTTCTTCCTTTGTAAATTTTGAATCTTAAACTATGTACTGATATAGTCTCCGATTTCGTCGATTAACTATTGTTACAATTAAATTTTGATCCCAAATTAATTGATAACTATAGTGTTTAAGAGATATAGGTCAAATTAAAAATTTTGAGATGAATGTAATAAATCAATTAAAGAAGTTTAAATAAAAAAAAAAATTAAGATATTATCTAAGAGAAGATTTGAATGAATTGAACTATACTCATATCGATATAAAAAATTATAGCTAATCAATTGATAAGTACATATTTCATTTAATCAATGCGTTAGATATATCAATTATTGCTATTATTATAATCAATGACATAGCTATGTTAGTAATAACGTATATATCACAAAAGCAAAAATGATCTTTACAATTATTTCATAAGCCAACATGAATACAATATAACTGACATAAACTTATATGATCAATCTTGAAATTTGAGGTTTGATCCTTCACTTCACATATTATCAAAATACTTACACACAATTATTTTATAAAATATATAGTAATCCGAAATATTTTGAAAAAATACATATTTTTAAGGTTGAATTATCAATTTAGTCCTTATAATTTGGTTGACTTTCAATTTAGACCTTGTATTCTTTTCAAATGTTCAATTCGGTCCATAAAATTTTGGTTTAATTGAATGATTCATATGACTTGGTCAAACCTCACAAACCATACTCATCATTATTTTATTGAATGTTTAATATGTCATCCACTTTATTCACTTTCATGTTTTCTATCATCCAAACATAACTCAAATGATTAAGCATATATTTTCAATTACATATAAGATTCAAATCTCCTCCACCAACGTATTTAAATTGTAATAATTTTTAAAATTAATTTTTCTAATATAATAACTAACTTCATTTGTTCTGATATTAAAATTTAGATCCAAGTTAATAAATTCTACAAATGGGTAAAACTCTCTTTATAAATTTGGTTTACTTAAATCGTAGAAATCAAATTAAAATGAAGTCCAAACCATGGAAATGTATCAAATAATTGATACAATGAAAATTATTGGGACTAAACCAAAATAAAACTAATAACCCAAGAGAGAGAGAGAGAGCCAAATTAATAATTGAATCCATCTAAAATATTTAAAATTACCCATAAAAAATTGACATTAATTTAGTAAAATAAAATTATGGAGTGTAAGAGCCAGTCGTATAGACCCACCGACCACTTCGTTGACGGCCATCTCCTTTACGTCAAAACCTTTGATTTTTTGAATCCATAGTCTTTGATCCATTCTAATTTCTTACGATTATAATTTTTTAAAAGAATTAAAATTTTACATTTTAATAATGATAATAATAATATATTTTACCATTTCAAACTTCCTTTCTTCTTTCCCTCTTTGGTCAACATTCAAACTCTTCAATTTCTCTCCTTTTAATTCCCTCTTTCTTCAGACCAATTTTTTTTTTTTTTATATAAAAAAAAAAAAAAATTTAATAAAATGCCTAATCTTTCAAACTTCTCACCGCGTGGTCTTTCAATAATCCCATTCACATATAAACAAAACAACTTTTGTATCTAATATAAATACCATACCCTTTCTCTCTAATCTCTCTATTTTTATTTGTACATATATTTTCTTTTGAGCTCTTACTTTATGATGATGATTTCTTCTTGGAGACGCCGGAGAGCCACCCGGCGAATTGCCAAGGGTGGGGTCAATAATGACATGGTGGAGTTGACAATCCCGAGCCATTTTCGGTGCCCGATATCGCTCGACTTGATGAAAGATCCGGTGACTTTGTCGACCGGGATCACGTATGATCGAGGTAGCATTGAGACTTGGATTGAAGGAGGGAATTTCAGCTGTCCCTTCACCAACCAGCCATTGCAGAGCATTGAGTCCATTCCTAATCATAACATAAGGAAGATGATTCAAGATTGGTGTGTTGAGAATAGAGCTTATGGGATTGAGAGGATTCCGACGCCAAGGGTTCCGGCCAGTCCGGCACAGGTTCGGGAGATTCTTGAGAAGATGGCTGCCGCGGCACGGCGGGGGGATTGTGATGGATGCAAGTCCATGGTGGAGAAGATCAAGAAATTAGGAAAAGAAAGTGAAAGGAACAAGAAATGCATTATTGGCAACGGAACAGGTTTATAAACTTTTTTTTTTTTTTTTTTTTTTTTTTTTTTTTTTTTTTTTTTGGCTCCAATACCATGTTAAAACAAACTAGACTTACTAAGCTCGAGACTTCAAGATTCATGATTTACATATATATTTTGAAATGCAGGTAATATATTGTCATCAACATTTGAAGTGTTTTCGAAACCCGAAAATTTGGAGAGAAGCATAGAAGTTTTAGAGGAAATTTTATCAGCCATGGCAACCATGTTCCCTCTACAAGAAGAAGCCATTAAACACTTGAAATCAGAAACTTCATTGCAATCATTGGTATGGTTTGTAAAAGGAGGAGATATATCAGGAAGAAGAAATTCAGTTTTGGTATTGAAAGAGATAATTTCATCATACCCAGAAAAAGTTAATGAATTAGGTGAAATCCAAGGAGCATTAGAGGGTCTTGTTAAGCTCATAAAAGACCCAATTTGCTCATCTTCAAAAAAGGCCTCACTTTTCATAACATATCATCTCATAGCCTCCTCAACTTCTTCTTCTTCTTCTTCAAATCAAGAGAGGTTCACAAAAGCACTTCTTGAAATGGGGTTGGTCTCTTTGCTACTCGAAACCCTTGTCGACGCCGAGAGAAGCGTATGCGAGAGGGCATTGGGAGCGTTTGATGGCATTTGCGAAACCAAACAAGGAAGAGAAGAGGCATATGGGCACGCCTTGACGATGCCTGTGATTGTCAAAAAGATACTTAGAGTATCGGATTTGGCTACGGAATTATCGGTCTCCATTGTTTGGAAGCTTGTAAAGCATGAGAATAGAGAAGATGAAGAAAAAGAAGGAGGAGTTAAAGTAGAAGCACTTCAAGTGGGAGCATTTCAAAAGCTTTTGTTGTTGTTGCAAGTTGGTTGTAGTGAATGGACAAAGGAGAAAGCAACTGAGTTGTTGAAACTCTTGAATAATCTTCATAGGGATAGGTTAGAATGTATTGATTCTTTGGATTTTAAGGACCTCAAAAGAACATTTTGATTCAAAACTTATTTACTTAAATTCATCACGATATAATGCAAATAATGTAAGTTGGTTGTGTGGGTGAGGATTTTGTGCCCTTTTCCCTTTTTTTTTTTTTTTTTCTTCACATTTTTATACCATTTTATTGTTGTACAAAGAAATTAGAGTAAAAAACAAATATAGCGATGTCATTTTTCCGTTTTTGATTCAGCTTAACAACATGTAAGAATTGATGATTCAACTTCTAACAACGCAATTTTGATTATCGTGTATGAATAATGTAGTGTCAGTTACATTAGAATCACCAAAAGATAGATAGATTATCAAAGATATTTCCTTTTCTTCTTAGAAATCAAGTGAGAACATATTAAAAAAAAAAAAAAAAATTAAAACACAGTTCAAATTTTATGAGAAAAATGGTTTTTTCTTTCTTAAGAAGTAAACAAATTTAACAACCATTTTGTTAATGAGTTTTTGTCCAAGGTCTTATAATATATTAACTTTGAAAATGTTTTGATATTCATCATGAAAGAAGGTTTTAATGTTTAGTTGTTTAATATATATATATATACATACATACATATATATGAAACTATTGGGGTCTAATAATATAGTAGTGACCCACATTGTAAAATGTTGTATTATAGACAGATGTAAGAGTGTAAATGTATGAATTTGCATACAATTGAACTGTGACATAATTGTTCTATTTATTTTTGTAAATTCATTACAAAAGTCAAAATAGATGTTGAAATGCAAATTAAATCCATTTTAATCCAAAATGAATTATGTAACATTTATTTGAAGGAAATGTTTTTTAATAATATTGGTGGAAATGGCTTATATTTATCTTTATGTTTTATATCTACAACTTTAATTTTTAGAGACATAATTTAGGAGGTAGTTAAAACATAATATAAGATGAAGTTTTACAATGTTTTATAATAGTTTTTTTTTCTTTTTTTAATTGAATAATAGGCACTGCTTCATTAGCCTAAGAAAGACTTATTTTATGATTGGTCGGTAAACATATTAGGTAAGATGTATAATTACTTAAATAAAACGTAGACTTTACTTGAAACCGGTAAAATCACTTGTTATAAGACTTAGGGATTTAGGTTCTTAAAATTTGCAAAATATATTAACTCTTCTAATTCATTATTATCAAAACCTTGTAATTTTTTTCTTTTTCCACTTTTGCAACTTTTATAAACTATTTCAAAAGATTTAAAAAGGTTATATATTCCACTAATATAAGACATTGTACATTTATCATCATCCGGTCGGAAGTTCGAATTTCTTAATCTAATAAAACAAGTATATATGAAGCTCTCTAAGGTGGATATAACTTCGATTTTTGCATTATATTATTGTGTAAAAATAAAACGTATGCAACTTTTGTTATTATACACATTATTATTATGGAGCATGAAGAAGCCTCAAAAGAGAATGTGGGATTTTGAAATTGGAAGCTGAAAATAATTATTTAATGGAATCCCACCATTTTTTTTCATTTTTTCTTTTTCTTTTTTCAACAATGGTAGGTCACTTAATTTATCCACAAAATCTTTAATAGAAAGTGACCCACACACACACCTTTCTCCTTACCTAAGTGACCAAAACTTTTTGCCATGTGATTTTTATTTATAGTTGGAATAAAAATTTAAATGGAAAATGAGTTGCTTTTGTTTCTTCAATCTTGTTACTTTATATTTATTTAAAATAACTATAATCTTATAGTTGAAAAATCAAAATAATGCAATGATTTCTTTTTTCAACTTTGTGGGTACCATTATGCATGAGAGGCCGATGTTTTCGTTAATATTTTTATGTTTATGACTTCAATATAAAATATCGACTGATCTAAAGGATAGATCGACATTTCTATTATATCATAAAAATAATTCACTAACGTGAATATAATGTATTTAAATGATATTTATAAAATATTTTTTAAAAAAATTTTCGATAAATTCTTTTGACATTAACATTTTATTGATATTTTTATCTACATTTTCATAAAATTGACATGTGACATTTTCATTAACTCCTACGTTTTAAACATTGATTTTAACAATCAGCTACTTATGTGTAATTTTTGTTTTTCAATTATAAAAACTTGATCTTTATATATACCATTTATTTTCAAATGGACAAATGAAATCTCACCCATTACTCCTATCACAAAATTTTTAACCCAATCAAAAATTGAATTGGATCTTTGAGAAACTTTAATGTTTTTTCAGACTAAAATTTAAATAATTGAAGTTATATTTCATATTTAATTCTTGGGAAATGATTTCAAAATTTTCTCCTTAGAAACATTACATGGCCCCACTGAGATTATTAATACATCAGAAGCTAGAGTACAAAATTCCATGGTTTTTATTTTATAATTTATTTATAGTTTTTAATAGGTTATGACTAAGGTGTGTACAAAGTCTTTTTCTATATTTGTTTATTGAAGAAACTTAGTCAAAGTCTTTTGGTTTGAATGCAATGTTTCAGCTTGGCTTTTTTTTTAAAAAAAAAATAAATAAATAAATCTATAATTTCTCTCCCTTTCTTGATCAATTTCAAAATGCATGGTTATCTCTCTAGAATTTTCCCATGTTTCACAAGGATGTATGCTCAAATTTCATTTAAATATCTATACTTTTTAGTCCTCTACTTTTCAAGTCACTTTAAAAGGAAAAAAAAGCAATATTTGACAATTTTTATTAGAAAAAATATGACCCATTTTTAATATACATCTCTTTTAAGAGTAATATTAACTTTTTGTAACGACCTGACCTGCACAATCTTATCGGACCATTATTCAATGCATGCAAAATTCAAGAAAGGCACTATGCTAAATGGTAACGAAGAAACAATGCTTTTCATGGAAACTCCTATTGATATAAATTCAAGAAAAACATGCATAAGCAGGAAGAAAGAAGTTTTGGTTCGGGGTACCCCTAATAAAATCAATAAAATTCATGAAAAAAAATCCACATATCGAATAAAAGATGAGACTCAAAACCAACATTAGACACTTAGACAAAACTCAGAAAAACATGAAATACTAAGCGGAAGCTACTACGGGTCCCATGATGCCATCAAGGATTCTTCTTGTCATTTGCCAGCACGTTCTTTCCCTTACCTGAAAAAAACATATAAGATAAAAGGATGAGTAATTATATTACTAAGTAAGTGACCCCACTACCTGGAGTCGGGCTAGGCACTTAAGTCCTCTAAGTGCATCAAACATAAGGCATACATATCTAACATACTTTCATAGGGAATTGGTTATACTTGCCCTACAGTTGGTTATGGATGTCCACAAACCTCTAGAGCCCCGAAGGAAACTCTTACCTCTAGTGATCCCGAAGGAACACAAACTTCTATGTACTCGAAGGAGCACGACCTCTGGTGAACCCGAAGGAACACAACCTCTGGTAAACCCGAAGGAACACAACCTCTAGTGCACCCGAAGGAACACAACCTCTAGTGAACCCGAAGGTACACATCCTCCAGTGATCCCGAAGGAACACAACCTCCTGTGGACATCCAACCAATATAGGGGAGGCAACTCTACTCATGGAACATACATAATCAAATTCATACTCATTCCATTCTATGGATTCATACATTAAAATACTATACTGTTCATAACATAACATGACATAGGCTTATGCATTAATAGGCACATACAACTTTTAGACATGGGAATCTCATACATGCATGCTATACCATAAGGGGTTTGGTAATTTCTACTTTTAGAAATGGGAATCTCATAAAAACATGCTATATCATAAGGGCTTTGGTAATTTCCTACTTCATGGCAACTAAACATATGGCTCGAAGGCGGTTCAGGTAGTAAGATCACTTACCTGATGATCGATCCATAAAATAACCACACTGCTCCTCTTGTAACAACCCCTGAATAAACTGGGAATAAAATTCCCCCAACTTAAGTTAGTCTACAAGTCTAGTCTATCATGAGCAACCTAAAAATATTTGTTCGAGAAAGTCCTTACCCGAACGTGATCCAACTCGTAGCTTCCTCCGATCCTACGGACTAAAATAATTGCCGAACACCTATTAAGATATACCAAACAAAAATCAAAATTCCCAATTATCCACCCAAAAATATATGCAACTAACCCACTCAGATTGAGATACTCACTTAAGGGTACTGTTCTGGTCGGACAAGAAGGGAACCGCTGCCGAGAGCCAAAAATCCGAGTGAGAGCGGAATTTAAGCGAGAGAGCGAGAGCCGAGAGTGCGGGAGAGCGAGAGGCAACGAGAATCGGCGAGAGAGCGAGAGTTCGAGGCTTGCGACGATACTGGGCGCGGGGAGGCGTGAGTCGAGTGGGAGAGCGAGAGCGTGAGACAGCGGGAGAGCGAGACAGCGATACCACGGAGCCCGAGAGCGTGAAAGGCTGGCTGAGGGAGAGCGGAACAACGTGAGTCCGGGGGAGCGATACGCAGCGAGAGAGCGACACCTCCTAGTGCCACAGCGATACTCTGGGCGACGGCAGCGTGAAGCAGCGATACCCTTGGCGTGAAATCTCCGGGAACTCACGGGAACTGAAGGAGAGCGAGAGAGAGAGAGATGGCGGAGCAGAGGGAGGCTGGGAGAGACGGCGGCGAAAGGAGAAGGAAGGAGGAGAGAGATGCGGCGGAGAGAGAGAGGTAATTTTTTTTCCTTTTCTTTTTGACTGCACGAAAAACGAGGAGTGGGTTTAAGCTAAACCCTAATCCCTCTCCCTCCTTAAACCATAATTTTTCCAATTTTTTCTTTTTGTTTCTTTAACCAATTAAGGTAAAATATCCTTTATTCCACTCCACTTCTACCAAAAATATTTATTTTATTCTATTTGCCCCAAAATAGAATAAGAATAAAATTATCCTTTACCAAAAACCCAACATTTTCCTTAACTCCACCTAAGATTCTCTAACCACCATAAATACAAATTTTGAAACCTTCCTACTTAACCTAAGTAAATACATAAATTAAAATGAATAATTATAATCCCTTTTTATGCATAATGACTTAATTTAATTTATTAGGGGAATTTACCTCAAGGATTTGGGGTCGTTACACTTTTTATCGATATATCAATATTTCCATCGATAATTCTACATTTTTATAGTTTTAATATTGACATTAAATATGAATTTTTTATTATATCATAGAAAAATTAATGAAACATAAAAAAATAAGTAAGAGGTCACAGATGTGTAAAGAGAAAATTATTTAAATGACAAAACTGCTAAAATTATTTACAAATAATAGCAAAATATCACAGTTTATCTATGATAGACTACTATATGTGTCTATCTGGACACAAATAGATACAAATAGTAGTCTATCATGGTCTGTCGCAGATAGATAGTGAAATTATGCTAAATTTGTTAATATCTTGATTCATTTTCCTATATTTGAAAACAACCTTATGTGTAAATATAATAATAAATAATAAATATGTTAACTTTATTTAAAAACTATAAAATGTTTATATATTAATTTAAAATTTTTTTAATTTCTTTTTGTTTTTATTTCTTTTCCAAAAATACCCATCCATCCCCTATTGACATTTTTACATTTTAACTTTTGGTCTTAAAATAATAACATCACCTATTAAATTTAGGGATTGAAATAGAATATTTAAAAGTTTAGGGTTTAGGTTTAGAAATTGAAATAAAAATTTGAATTTGAAAGAATAAAATAAAATAAAGGTGAAATGTTAGGACTAATATGAACATAAAAGTTTAATGCATATAGAATAAAATATACTTGCATAGAAATCAAATGGTTTAAAATGTGCAATTGCCTATATATAATAATTATGAGACAAACTAGGCCTAGTCCAAGTCCCACTTCCACATGCATTAAATTTAATCTTTTTAGACGTGGAAAAGTAAAGGGATGATGAAAAGAACACTTCCTTAGTTTTTTTTTTTTTTTTTTTTTTTTTTTTTTTTTTTTTTTTAAGGTATTGTCCCTTGGCCTTAAGGTTAAACCAAAAATAAAAAATATTAAGTGTTTTATATGATAGGGCTACCAAAATTTTTTTATTTAGGAAGATCACTTTTGTATTTTGTTTTTAAATTATTCTCTTTCATGGTTGAGAAATGATTGTGACTAATGTGATAATTTAAAATGAGATGGTTGGAAAATCAAATCTTACATTAGTTTTCTAGTGTAATGTAACCATAAAGAATACATTTTAAAATAATCTTTTAAGCTTAAACTTAGAGGATTATTATTTACACTCATGTGTGTCTACATATATTTAACAATATGGGAGTGAGAAAAATTGAACTCTAATCTCAAAATTCATAGCGTTAGCACTATGCCAATTGAACTATGCTCATTTTGACGACTCATGAATAATTTTGGTTGTTAAGTTTATGTTTGATAATTATTTTGTTTTTTGTCTTTTTTTTTTTTGGAAATTGTGCTTACTTTTTGTTTTCTTATTCTCTTACAATTTTTTACCATGGTTATAATTTTTTTTTAATTAAACATTTGAATTTTTAGCCAAATTCTAAAAAGAAAAATAAAATTTTAAAACTCCTTTTCTAGTTTTCAAAACTTAACTTGAATTTTGAAAACACTCTTAAAAATATATCTTAAAGTAGTGTTTTTAAGTTTAATTTTTAAAAATTAAAAATAAGAAATCGAATTGGTTATCAACTAGGGACCTATGTTAGTTTGGGCTTGCAATAGCTTTCAAAATAATTTTTGACAACTGTGCTTCTAAAAAATTCAATTGTAAAATGAAGTAAATTAGTGTTCGGTAAATTTCAACTTTACACCTAAAAAGGTAGGTTATAGTGTTTAGTAAATAATGTTAAAATGGTTGGAATTAACAATAATAACTAAATAGACCTGCTAACAAAATTTGTATATTCTTTTTGTTGATAATTTATATTTTTAAATATTTGTTTAATGTTATATCATTATATGCTTTCCATCTAAATTTATATTTTGTTTGCTTTATGTTATTTCTTAGTATAAGATTATTTGTTAAATAGAGGAGAAATAGGTCGACTTTTTTTTTTTTTTCTTTAAAAAGTAGAGTTGTTTTTAAATATAACAAAATGAATTAAAGAATTTATAAATATAGCAAAATATACTAATAGGTACTGATAGACATTGATAGACTACTATAATCTATCAGTGTCTATCATTAGTAGATATTGATAGATGTCTATCATAGTCTATCAGTGTCTATTACAGATAGACAATATTATTTTTCTATATTTATATTTTCAGCTGTTTTGCCCATTTAAAACAATTACCATAAAAAGTATTATATTATTTAAATAAAATTTGGCATTGAACTATTATGCCCACATTTATCCCAGGTGAAACATAATAAATCAATGGTAATTAGAAAAGTGGGTCCTATATGATTATGTTTGTTGTTGTTTACATGTGTTCCGTACTTGTACTGACATGTGAGACTCACTTCCAAATCTATAATAAAAAATGCATATTGATTGACAAGTCGAGGGTGAGCAACCCAATTGTATTTAATAATTACGACGATACTATTACCGTTACAAATAATATTACTATTACAGTATGAGAATTATGAATTTGTCACATTTACTGCTACCGTTACTAATATCATTATCGTTTGGACCCTAAACAATAACGGTATAGTAATAGTAAATGTGACAGATTCATAATTCTAACTAAACGTGATTAAAAAAAATCCAATTGCGTTTGTGATTGAGGCCCATTACGATTGATTCATCAATGAAATTTCATTCCAACTACACCCATTTTCATTATTGATGGATATACTTGGCCTAATTGATTTGAAAAGCTAGGATATAAAAATTGGTTTTTGTGAAGAAACTATTGAATATACGAAATCAATTTTAACTTATAGAGAATAAAATTGAAAATTGAAAATTTGTTAAGGACTAACTGTTGATTCTAAAAATATCCATTTTCAAAACCTAGTAGGGAACATATTTATTAAAAACAGTGAAAATAAACTTGTGATTAAGAAAGTAATTCAAACAATTTTATTATTATTATTATTATTATTATTATTTTGTCCGTGCTAGCTTACGTCCATTTCGGCCAATCTTATAGGACAACCCGCTTGATTCTATAATATTTGGGTGTCAAAGAAACTCTAAAATATTAATTCCTAGGTAGTTGACCACCATAAATTTAACTCATGACCTCTTAGCAATTTATATATGTCTCTTTTTTTACCATTAGGCCAAAGTAATTCTAACAAATTTATTAATAATAAATCTTACCAAATACTTAAAATAATTAAGATTTTTACTTAATCACTTTTAACACTCTCAAAAGCCATCCAAACCCAACTTGAAGCTAATCACATCAAAAAATGAGATTTGATCCTAATGTCATAATCAACGGACATCAAATATGTATTATTGGCTCCGAGATATGAGATTTGATCTTCCAATCCCACATATTAAAAAAAAAAAAAAAAAAAAAAACTAATTTTTGCCCATAAACTTTAAAAGTGTTATCGATTTTTAAACTCTAAACTAATAAGTGTATCGATTCAAACCCTAAACACAATCACATTCTATTTAGGAAAATCTCATGTGAAACTTTTAATTGTGTCAACCAAATTTTTAAAACATTTATAAACGAAGAAGTCTATACATGTTTTAGAATTAATGCATGAATAACTTTGAAGGTAATCATAACGAAAGATGTAAATTGATATAATTACACAACTTTAGGATTTAAATTGATACTATTATATTGGTTTAATGTTTTAATTAAGGATATAAAAGTTGATATATGTGTATATATGTGGTCAAGAAGTATGGGCTAAATAGTGATGTAAAAGCAGTTGGGGCAATAATTTTGACCAAAAATGAAATTACAAATTCAACAACGGCTGGCATCAAATCTTTCATGTTTTTTCCTTTGCTTTTTAACGGCACTGATTCCTTTTTAGACTTTCCAATTCTAAAGATTCGTCTTTCTTTTTAATTTCTTCCAAATCTTTTACCCTTCAAACCAACTACTCAACTCTCTCTAACTCTTCTTTCTTCTCTTTTAACTTTCTTTTTTTTCTCTTCTTTCTTCTTTCCCGATATACTTTTGGTTCCTAACATTTGAATTTAATTTCTATATAGTTCTTGGATTTTTAGATTGACTTTGAACTTTAGTGAAAATTACAATAGTTTAGTAACAAAATTTGGTCTCTATGGTTTGAAAAAGTTAGAATTTAGTTCACGTGGTTTTAAATGTTAGAATTCAGTCATTATGATTTGATAATATTTAACTTCTTATGTAGTTCCTATGGCTTGATATAAAATCTTCATACACAGTCCCTACTATAGAGATTATTAATAGATATTTTATCAAGCCATAAGGACTAAATTCTACTTATAAACCGTATGAACCCAAAACCTAATTTTTTCCAAACTATAGGTACTAGACTTACAATTTAACCTAAAAGTTTAGTTAGTTTCTATAATTGAATCCATTTACTTTCAATTTTATAATAATGTAGTCTCTAAATTTTGAAGTGTAACGATTTAGTCAATATTGTATACTTAAAAGTTTATAATGATTTAGTTCTTAGCGTGAAAAGTATTACTTACAAGAATTTAGTGAAATTTCTTAAATATGTAGATTGAAAAATTGATTAAGGACCAAATGTATTCATAAAATATAAGATTAAGTTGTCAATACATAATGTATTGACACTTAATTTTGATGGAATTTTTTATAATATGGACTATTTTGAAAGTTAGGGACTAAATTGTTAGGGATGTTTTCAAAAATAGAAAAATTGTTAAAAATAATTATAAATATGGTAAAATTTACTTTTTATTTGTGATAGACTATGATAGACATCTATAACTTTAGCGATAGTCGTAGATAGATGTCTATTTGGATCTATCACAGTCTATCACAGATAGAAAGTAAAGTTTTGCTATATTTGTAAATAGTTTGATATTTTTTCTATTTATAATAATTTTCCAAATTGTTATACAAACTCAAAATTTATATAGACTAAATTGTCAGTGATAAGAGTTTATGGAAAAAACTTTTAGTTTCATGAAAATAGGAATTGTTGAGAGAAGCAAGATGATTCATAATAGAAACATGATTATATTAAGTGGTTGTAAATATTTGTTGATCATATAGGCTCA
This sequence comes from Citrullus mucosospermus, assembly GCA_030954485.1. Taxonomy (NCBI): domain Eukaryota; kingdom Viridiplantae; phylum Streptophyta; class Magnoliopsida; order Cucurbitales; family Cucurbitaceae; genus Citrullus; species Citrullus mucosospermus. Next base: position 7,381,087 of record CM062061.1, on the reverse strand, counting down.
TAACAGATGATAATGAAATGTAGATGGAAAGATATAGACAGATATCCAAACCCAAAGGTATAGAAGTTAGGGGTGCAACTGCAAGCCAAAACCCTCAACAGATGATAATATATATATATATATATATATATTTTTTTTTTTTCTTTTCTTTTCTTTTTTTAAGAAATTCTCTAATCTATTCTCCTGACCTTTGTTGCATATAAATGGGGAAAAATATTGATATCAACACTATCTTCAAACTTTGAAGAGAGCATTGTATATGAAAGAACAAAAAAATGTTCATCATCCAATATTAAAACCAAAATATTAGAATGTTCATAAATATCAAATAAATCATCTAGACTCAACAGCTTACTGCCTTCTCTCGACCTTTACATAGTGAATTACAATCTCATTCATTGTAATTAAATAACAATATTATTATGATTTAAGATGTAATACTCTTGAATTTAGGAGAATGACATAAATGAACTGAGATCACATCCAAATGAAAATAGATTCTATGAATATGAAAGTAGGGGTGTTCATGGATTGGGTTGAAAACTTTTTAAACCCAAACCAATTGTTTAGGTTATAGATTTTTCAATCCAAATAACCCTTATTAAAAAATGAACCCACCCCAATCCAATCATAAAACATTGGGTTGGGTTGGGTTGGGTTGAGTTGGGTGAGGGTCGGGTTACTCGGATCATTTATTTTAATTTTTGTTCTAAGAAAAAGTAAACGGTTAGTATGTAAAAAAATTATTTAATTATTTTCTTGTATTGAATTAGAATTAACAACTCAATTTCAATTTATATTATGAAAATTTTCTTTACAAAGTACTAAATTTATTTTTAAGAGTCGGAGAAAAATTATCCAAAAAAAAAACATGAAATTAAATAAAACTAAAATAAATATATGTATCTATAATATTGTCATAAATAAAAGTATATATATTAAAAGTAATAATAAGTTCAGTTTGTTTCGAGTTGGTTTGGATTATTTAGGTGAATTCATGAACCAACCTAACCCATAATAACATTTTCATTTCTTTAAACCCAACCCAACCCAACCCAACCCAAATGAGTTGATTGGTTGATCATATTTTTTGGGCCACTAAGTCTTTTTAACACTCTTATATGAAAGTACGGTTAAGAAAGACTTAAAAGAATTGAAAGTTAGTACCTATACCAACAATGTGCACTCTCCTTTTCAGTGGCTCAATTGTAGAAACTTTAAGATTAAGTGTGCTTAGCTTAGAACACTCCTATGTTGGGTGACCTTTTGGGAATTTTTCTAGAAAGCATGTTTGTCCATCCCCTTAGTAAATTTTGAATTAGATAGCCTAATGAAGGATTTTAAAGATTTAATATCAACAACCTTTAATTAAGAATAAAATAATGTTAGCTATGTCTCAAACATTTGATACAAAACTCTCCTAGAATAATTACAAATTTCCTATACCTAAAAAGTAGATAGTTCCTTGTTTGAACAAAAACCAAATAATTGTTATATGGTAGAGTAGGAATAGTCAAATTTCCATTTAAAAAAAAAAAAAAAAAAAAAAAAAAAAGTCTTGAAATATCACCTTACTACAAGTCATCTCAATTTGACGATCCTGATCATATGATAGAGCAACAGTGGGAAATCTGTCACTAATGAACCTTTGTACTTCAAAATGAAAGTGACTTTACCAATCTACATTTGAATGATATTAATATTGATAACAATAATACCCAATTACATGCAAAAACAAAACTTTATATATATTTTATTAATAGAATCATTTTCCAATCACTCAACAATTTCAATACCATTACCCCCAACCCATGCAACAAACAATTGGGTACAATTCAATGAATCATACATATAAATCCACCAAACAAAATCAAATTCCATTTTGTACAAGTCCTCTCAAATGGGAAAACCATTAATCATTATATAGTTTAGCAAAATGAATCATGAAGAAATCAAACAAAACTCCAGTCCAATCCTCAATACCAAAAATACTACCTAAGAGATTTATTGGCAAACATCATTGTTTAAACATTGCATTCCTAATAATACAAAATTTGAGAAAATGTAGGGTTCTAAAAAGTTAACGTTCAGAAAAGAAAAAACCATCAAAATAACCAATAAAGTTGGGACATATATTAGTGTCAATCATCAATAAATAATAATTTTGCTATATTTTTTTTAAAAAAATCATTTAAAACAATGATCTTAAAATAAGAATTTTATTTTCATCAACTTTTCATCGTATTAGAGTGCGGAGAGCCAATTGCAAAAGATGTATTGTCTCCTAAAGAAACCTTTTACTCTTCTATCTAAGACTAGTAGGGTAAAAGCTTTCTCTTTCTTTATAGTATAACAGCCTAATACCCCATTTCCTTTACTAAATACTAAAGAAAGGCCCTTCAAGCGGTACGGTGAGTTTCATTCCCGAGCCATTTTCTTATGAGAAAGGCAAAGTTCGAGTGCCGGATTTTTTAGGTGACGAAAAACAGCTAGTTCTTGTTGGGCTTATTTCATTTGTGAAAAAGCCCAATTAAAGGCCCACATGGACAGAGTAGGTTTTATTTTTTTAAACTTGCAGCTAACGGTTGAAGTAGATGCACGTAAACCGAGAGAGAGAGAGAAAAAAAAAAGGTAGTAATAAATTGAAGAAAACCCATTCTGACCACCAAAGTTTTAATCAAGCTGAAATTTTAATAGTGTATTTTTGAGACGAGTGTCTTCAATCTAGACCGTAGAGATTTAATTTGGAGCTTCCTATAGTGAGATATTGTATTTGTCTTGTGTTGAATATAGATACTAGTTCCGCTAAGATAGTTACCCTTAATGGATCAAATTATCAAGTTTCCAAAAGAAAAATGGAAGATATTTTATATGTGAATGATTTGCATCTTCCAATTTTTTCAAATGAGAATTCTGCTTATAAAAATGATAAGGAATGAGACTTATGCCATAAGAAAGTGTGTGGGATTATGAGACTTTGGGTAGAAGATAATTTTCTAAACCATATAGGTGAAGAAACTCATGCACAGACTATGTGGAACAAGCTTGAGTTGTTATGTGCCCCTAAAACTAGTAATAATAAAATGTTTATGATTAAACAAATGATGGCGTTGATGTATCAGGATGGAACACCCATGTTAGATCACTTAAATACACTCCAAAAGTATTTTAATCAGTTATCTAGGATGAATATCAAGTTTGAGGATGAGATACATGGGTTATGGGTCCTTGCTACATTGCCAGACTCATGGGAGACATTTAGAACTTCCTTATTGAACTTAGCCCCAAATGGAGTACTGAGTATGGACTTAATAAAATGCATTGTATTGAACGAGGAGATGAGAAGAAAGTCATAGGGCTCTTCTTCACAGTCAGGTGTTCTTGTCACTGGAAGAAGTGGGAGGAGTAAAAGTAAAGACCTGACGGATAAAGACAAAAGCAAGAGTAAGAGTGGCCGGTTTGCAAATGTTGGAGTGCCATTATTGCCATGCGAAAGAGTGTATATAAAAAAGCATTGTCGGAAATTTAAAAAGGACCATAAAAATGATAAAGGCAAAGAAAAGAAGAATAATGATGACAGTGATGCAGACACAATTACTGTAGCCACCGAATATTTTTACATTTTATTCGATGGTGATGCTACACAACAGAGTAGTTGGAAGATTGACAGTGAGGCCTTAGTTTATGCTACATTAAAGAGGAATTTCTTTGCATCCTATACACCTGGTGATTTTAGCAGTGTCAGGATGGGTAATGATGGATAAGAAAAAGCAATTGGCATTGGAGATGTCCACTTGGAGAATAAGAATGGTTCTAAGCTAATTTTGAAGAATGTGAAACACATTCTTGATACTTGCATGAATTTGATTTTCACAGGTAAGCTTGATGATGAAGGTTTTTGCAATACCTTTTATAATGGTAAATGGAAGCTTACTAAAGGCTCTATGGTGGTAGCCAATGGAGAAAAACATTCCTCACTATATTACATGGAGCCTAAGATCACTGATTGTGATATAAATACAGTGGAAGCGAGTGTTTGGCTTTGGCATAAAAGACTTAGTCACATACGTAAGAAGGGTTTGTAGATATTAGCCAAGAAAAATCTTCTTCCTGATATAAAGATTACACCCTTAAAAAGATGTCCTCATTGTTTGGCAAGAAAGCAAACAAGAGTTACTTTTAAGTCATCTCAGCATTCATGGAAACCAAATGTACTAGACTTGGTACATTCTGATGTATGTGGTCCTTTGAAGACAAAAACACTTGGAGGTGCGTCATATTTTATGACGTTTATTGATAACCATTCAAGGAAAACATGAGTTTATATCTTGAAGACTAAGGATTAGGTGTTACAAGTGTTTAAATAGTTTCATACCTTTGTTGAGAGAAAAACTGAAAGTTGAAGTGTATTAGGACTGATAATGGAGGTGCGTATTGTGGACCTTTTGATGAGTATTGCAGAAATCATGGCATTCTACATCTAAAGACACCTCCTAAGACTCCTTAGTTAAATGGGATAGTTGAGAGAATAAACAAAACACTAGTTGAGAGAATGAGATGTGTAGACATCGTATTTGGTCCGACCTAACTTTTTTATTATTATTATTATTATTATTATTATTTTGGATAACGTATATTTTAGTTTGGTTTTTTTATATAAAAAATGGAAAGGTTTTTCCTTAAGTTTTTTTAAACTTTTAAAAAAGTTATAAAAATTTAAAAAATATATATAGTAAAAATGAAAAATATCATTTTTCTTTCCTTTTTCCCGTTCTTCCTCCTTCCCCCATTTTTCTCCTTCCCTTACTCTTCTTCCCCAATTCTCTCCTCTTCTTCATGCTTCTTCCTTTATTTCCTCCCTTCTCCATTTCAAATTCCCTTACAAAGCTCAATTCTCAACCTCCACATTTCCCTATAAATTGAGAGGGATTCACAATGGAAAAGGGGAGAAAACACAAAGGTGGAAGAGATGATTATACACATTGAAGGAGAAATAGAGAGGAATGAATAACTAAGAAAGAGATGATTCCGACAAAAGCTTATCTCCATTGGATGAATTGTGCACAATTTTGACAAAAACCCACACAAAACCCACTAATATAATGTAGCCCGACAACGTCTTCAACAAACAGAAATTTTCAACAAAGCCCATGTGGACGACTCTGAAAGCGAACCTCACAGCAGCAGCAGTGTTTTATTGGTGGAGATCTTGCATGCTTGCAACTTGATGATTTCTTACCTACAGCAAAAGAAAATAAAAGGAAAAAATAAGTGAAAAAAAGAAAAGAAAAGAAGTGAAGGAAGAAGAAGAAGTACTTGGAGAAGAAAGAAGAAAAGTAAATAAAAGAATTAAAAAAAAAAAAAAAAAAGATAAAGGTGATAGGTCCCACCCACACTTTTCTCTCTTTATTTGTTGATAATTTTTGGAATTGACTTAAATTTTGAGAAAATTTTCAAAATATGTTTCAATTAATTTCTTTTTAAAGACTCCATTGATTTTTTGAAAAATAAATTCTAACTTTATTTCTAAGTTAAACTTGATTTCTCCTTAATTTGATTCTTTTCATTAGTAAGATTTCAAATCTTCATTTTGTTTTAATCTCTGATTTGGTGGAGTTCTAAAGAAGAATTCCAATGTCAACATGGTACCAAGCTCTTCAATTTAATTTAAATTAATTTCAAATTTGTTTCAATTTAAAGTTTCCTAAAAAGGGCATTTCAATTTCACCTTAATTTGAATTTTTCAAGAATGATTTTAAACTTGGTTTTAATTCAGAGTTTTCAATTTCATTCAAATTTGAATGTTCTAAATAAAATTTCACTTTTTGTTTTCACATTGATTTACAAAATGAATTTCAATCTTCCTTTGTAGGGCTTACACCACTTATAAGGATTGATTCATGCTTCACTTCTAAAATGTAAATTGGTCCATATGAGACATTTTTATTAATATTATGTTATCTTATGATGGAGTTGAGATTGTCAAATATCTCAAATTCTTGAGGTAAACACATTCTTTAATTTGAGAATTCAAATATCAACATGATAATAAATTAACAGACAAATGCTACTCTATTGTATTCTTAAAGTTACAATGTGATTTAGTGAGACATTGTCTAAACTTATTTTTGACATTTAGTTGTTAATTAAATGTTCCTCTTTTAAATTGAATTTTTAAAATAGAATAAATTTTGTCAATGGATTTTAAATAAAATTGACTATAAGCAATAGTTTTATCTAGGTTGGGGTACTTAAGTTGACTATAACGGAACACCTCTACATGAAAACGGTTTAATTAGTCATATTTTTATTTAATTTTAGTTTTTAATAAAACAAGCACTATTTTTATTTCAAATAAAGACCATCTTTAATAAAATGAATTGGATAACAAAAATAAAATGTTTTAAAATGAGTGTTGTAGGGTGTTAACACTTTCCCTACACTCAACGACCCCACAGCCTAACTTTGGTAAACTAAATTAATTTTTTTCCCATTTAAAATAGGTGACCAATCACACCCATAATGATTGGTGGTGACTCCAAACCTTTTACCTCGAAAGAGACCTATGGTACAAGAAGTTTGAGTCAGTTATGGTGGAGTAAGGCTACAAAAAGACTACTTCTAATCGCTGTGTTTTTGTTCAAAATTTTTCTGATAGAGTATGTAAGAAGTTGTATATGTCACAGGAGCAATATGTGGAAAAGGTGCTTGAGCGTTTCAACATGAGTAAAGCAAAACCGGTCAGTTCTCCTTTATCTAGTCACTTCAAACTAAGTAGAAAACAAATTCCTTCTACAGATAAAGAGAAGGAAGATATGAGCAAGATCTCATATGCTTCAGCAGTTGGGAGCTTGATGTATGTGTGGTACGTACTAAACGTGATATTACTCATGTTGTTGGTGTTGTTAGTCGTTTCAGGTGCAATCCAAGAAAACAGTATTGGGAGGCAGTCAAGTTCATCATGAGATATTTGCGAGGCACTTCTAGTTTGAAGCTTACATTTGGCACTAGAAAGCCAGTGCTTGCAGGTTATATTGATTCAGATATTGCAAGAGATCTTGATAATCGAAAGTCTACTTCCAGTTACTTGATGACATTTGCAGGTGGTGAAGTGTCTTGTTTGTCAAGGTTGCAGAAGCGTGTTGCACTTTCTACAACTAAATGAGAGTATATTGTAGCAACAGAAGCTTGTAAAGAGATGTTGTGGATGAAACGCTTTATACAGGAGCTCGGCTTCAAGCAACAAAGATATGTGATATACTGCGATAATCAGAGTGTTATTCATCTTGGTAAGAATACTACTTTTCATTCCAGAACAAAGCATATAGATGCGAGATATTATTGGATGAGAGATGCTTTGAATAGCTTGCATAGCTTTGTGTGACAAACAAATTTAACAAGCACGACTGTCTAGCTTGAGAGAGTAGATGGTTAATCTTTAGCATTTATCAAAGACTAGATGAGGTTTAGAGATGTAGTTCATCTTTTGCCAACGCAAACTTACCATGCGTCTTAGAGATAAGATTAATGTGGCGTCGAAACATTGAGAGATGGATTCTCAAACCCAATGTTTGTAGGTATGTAAATATACTTAGATATGCTTAAGTAACAACTAGCTCCTGCGTTAACTCTATTATTATCGCATGGTTCCACCGTCATTCTCAACGCATGCATGACATTTGACTAATATTCTCCGCTTCCACCTCACATTGTTAATTGTAGGAAATTTTATTTATTCTTTATGTATAGTTTTAGGTACATAAAACTCTTGATCATAATACATGTATAGTCACCGCATAGATTTTGTATCTAGTCTCAACGCCTGATTTATTACAAATCCCTACGTTCGACCCTGGACTCACCAGAAAACCTATAGAAGCTTACACTTGAGCTTAAATAGGAAAACTTGCTAATTAATGATCATACTTGAGTAATTCTTGACGCAAACTTTGTACTGATTATAACATCTAATCCACTTTGTGCGCAACAAGCTATGAGCCAACAATAGGATATCCCCACTCAGATGTATATAACATGAACCACTTGAATCAAATCGTTTGTAACACTTACAGCAGCTGTAACATTTACAAAGTGGGTTGTATCAATAGTGTTACCAAGATAAGGTACCCCAACCTTATCAATATATTATAGACCTTTTAAGTTATTACTTGAACAAGATTCAACTGTATGTCTACCACATACTGTTCAAGTTACATTAAATAACCATAGATCTTAGTCTATTGGATTAAGTAGTGCAAGACTAATAGATAAATAAAATATCTCTTTACTAATAAATAATAACGTTTACAAGATTACAAACTATAAGATTTAGAACATAAATTCCAACAAAAATAATCAAAAGAAAATTTTAAAATAGAGTGCCACATCTTGCAATCTTGTTCGTCCATTATTATTTCCTTTCCTTCTAATTTCTTCTTTTTTTTTCTTTCTTTCCTTCCTTCCTTCCTTTTCTTTTAACAATGAACCACATCTCATTTTTGGTTGGTTCATGTTTGCCACGTTCATGTCATTTGCCACACATTGGATTTTACTTTTTACTTTTAATCTTCTTTTACTCACACGTTTCTAGATTGAACTTCAATTCTGAAAGATTCAAGATGCACTAGAATCATCCTTTTGAGTTCTACAACTCCGACAAGCAAGTTTCATTATTTGCTTATATATTTATGTGTCATTTTATGATGACTTGTTAAAACTTTATATTAAATATTGTTTATCAATGCCTTTAAATTATGTGTATATAAATGATATATTATAAATTAGTATTTCAATTTTTAAATTAGTGTCTACCAGAGTTTTCTAAACTTTCAGTTTTTTTTTTTTTTTTTTTTTTTTGTCTAATGATTTATTGAAATATTGATTTCTTTTAATCATAGAATAATTAGTCATATTATATGCTTACTAAATTATATATTCATAATTTTTTATAATATTTGTTTCTAACATGCTTCGATAACTAATTTATGTAACATTTTTATTTTCTGGTCAATTAACATTCATACATCTTTGTACTAAAAGTCAACCGCATCTTCAAGTTTTATTAGTATATCTACATTGTGCTTTGACAAAACATTGTTGTTGCTTTGGTTGAATCCGGTTATTGAAAACGCAAATCATTTTCAAAACATCATTCTCTTAAAAAAAATAATAATAACAAATAAATAAATAAATAAATAATAAAATAAGTTGGGTTGAGTTGGTAATTTGCCAACTCCAACTGATCACTCTTGGAAAACCAATTTTGATCACTAACTTCGATCAATAACTTCGACCACCAACTCCATTGATCATCTGAACTCTTATGACCAACTTGGCCAATCATACATTAAAAGAAAAAGAAAAGCAAAAAACTTGGCAGGTGTCTTTAAATGCAAAATTGAAATTATTAATTTATAATATCTAATGATTATCTTTTATAGTAATTTTACATTAATTAATATAAATTATGTACCTATCAAATCAAATAAACTTGTGTATAAAGTCACTTTTGACAAAATGTAGCCAAACACGTGTGAAAACGAAAAACAACTTTTCAAAAATATTTTTCCTACCTAATCCAAACAAACTTTAATTCAAGTTTTCTTTTCATTTAAAATTTGGTCCCTACGTTTGTAGGAAGTCAAAACTTAGTCCTTATGATTTATTATTAGAATATAGTCCCTATAGTTTGATAAAACATAGAGATGATTTAAGAGAATTTTATCAAATTACAGGGACTATAAATCATAAGGATTAAATCCTTAACTTTTAAAACTAGAGGAACTAAACTCTAACTATCTCCAAATCATAGGCACTAAATTTACAATTTAACCATTTTTATGTTCAAAGAAGATCAAATGACAGGTTAAGAAAGAATATTACCATTCCCTATAATTTTTAACCCAATAATAAATATGTAGTTAAAAAATAATAATAATAAGTTGGATATTTCATATTTCATAAGGCCTATATACATATGCATACAAATAGTGGTACACACAAAATGCTCTAATACAACTAAATATACATGCATAATAAATTTTTAACGACAATTTAAATATTCATGTAAATCCATATTTTTTTCGTACAATTGGAAGTATGGAGATTCAAATTACAGATTTTGTAATTATATGTCAGTTGAACTATGCTCGTTTTGCTCATATAATCCATGTTTTAATCCCCAAACTTAACGTACATTTTATAAAAAAATGTTTTAGAAATTTAAAAATTAGTTGACACCATAACGAAAAAAAAAAAAAAAACAAAGTGGTTGGATTGTTTACTAAATTCATTTAAATAGTTAACACCACAATGGTCACTTCAAAGGAGCTACCCAAGACATAGAACCACTCTTTGCGCTCACTTCCCATACTTCCTTATGTTTACTCAAATTATTTTCTCCATCTCTCTAACAAATCTACCTTCAACAACTCAGTCACTGTTACCAACACACTACAATTGTCACTACAACCTTCATTCACATCCTAATTAATCCAACCAATTGCATTAAGATTAAAAAATTCGCTAAGTCAAATATTTAATCATAAATGTTGAATTAAACATTCGAATGGATTCATCCCTAGGTTGATAGATCAATGTTCTTTGTCATCTATTATGAATTACAAGCCTAACTAACCTATTGTTACTTTTTAGATTAAGTTGCAATTAAATGTTCAATATTACAACAAATCTATAATATACAATTATGCAATTTCAATCAAGTTTGTAAGACAATCATGAAATTAGATAAACGAAGAACACATAACAATAGAGAATAATCTAAGAACGACAATAAGAATTATAAAATTGGATCTAAAATCTCACAAGTTCACAATTATAAATAAGAATTATAAAAGGGAAAACAGCTTTATGCTTAAGCTAGAATGAGTACCTTATCCCAAAATCGACATGCAGATAAATGAGAATCGTTTCTAATACATGCACTTACCACATAGGAGAAGAAATTAAGGAGAAACAGGTGGAATCGGAGATAATTTGACCTAGGTGACTAAAGTTTTCTTTTATAAAATCGGGTTGGCGCTGTAGCACTGTCATGAATCTGCATGTAAACGAACATTGGAGCACCGTGGCGCTACTAGGATTTCACCAACAACTTTCTTCTCAAGAAAAAGCGTCGTTGCGTCGTGGCTTCAAGGGCAAAACGGTCACTTTATCTCTCTCTTTCCTGGTTGATGCAATTAAACTCCATTTTAGTCCATTTTGGCTCCATTTCACCTCACCTTACAAGTACTCGATATATGTAAAATACTGAAATAAACCTATTGAAAGGGTTGAAATCCCTAACACAGCAGAAACAGTACATAACCAAAATCAATATAATTGGAATTCTAAAATACCAATACATTGGGAAAAAATACAGAAAACCTACTGTATTAATTCTAGGCTAAGCATGGAATAGAGATTAGAAACTTACTTTCGTTGTCAACTCTGAACACGACCACCACGAACCTCTCCTATTCTCTGAGGGATGAGGTAAGAATTGTGGATCCTTGATCTTTTGGGAAAAGGAGAGAGCACCAAAGAAAGTACCAGAGAGAAAAGTTTTTCTCGATTAAGGGCAAAAAAATACTTCTTTCTTCTGTTTCTTTTGCAACCCTATTTGGGGAGAGAGAGTAGCAGACGTGGAAAAACCACGTAAAATGTAACTCCCACGTTTGGGAGTTACTTTTTAATTTATTTATTAAATTTATTTATTTAATTAATTTAACAAATAAATAAATAAATCTAATTTCATTAATTATTTCATTTAAATCATATTTAAATTAACATCTCCCATATAACCTATAGTTTTAATTCATTTAATTTAATTAAAATTAATTAAGAAAATTAATTCTTTAATTAATTAATTGTTAAACTAAATATCTAATATTTAATTTAACCTACATTTGAATCATTTTTAATTGTTATTCTCTCATAACCTATAGTTTTAATGTGCATCTAATACACATTAATTTTAACCTATAGTTTTAATATGAATCTAATTCATAATATTATTTGAACTCCTTCAAATATTTAATTCTCTCAAAAATTAATTTTGTATCATATTCAAAATTAAATTTATATTATAAAGTTCAAATTAAACTTTATATTATAATATATCATCATACATTATATTATTTCCTTAAGTAAATTTGAACATTTCAAATTTCATTCAAGACATAAATACCTCATCACCCTTTACGAGCTAGGAAGGGGATCTAATGGACCTATAGATCAGAAGCTCCAACGATATGAGATTAATCGGCTAAACTCATTAATCACATTAATCAATATTCGTTAACCGCGGGTACACTCCACTAAAGACCCACAGCTACACTCTTCTCACTATAGATATATTTCTGTGTCCATGGATATAGACCAATAATAGCAAATTAGTCCTTCACAAGTGTTCGTAAACCAGCTGGGTCAAATTACTAATTTACCCCTAGGTTACTTCTAAATCCTTAAGTACCAGTGCTTTTCTAATGAAAAACCTGTTTATGGTCTAACCACTAAACAAAAACCCCTCTCAGGCCAGTGAGAGGGTAGGGCCCTTTGTTCAAGCCCCGAAGACACCACTTAAGGGAACACTTATCTACTTACCCTAAAGATGGGAATGAATGAATTCCATCTTGTATGATTATGTCCCTAGCTCCCCACTCAGTCTTGTCCCCAAGATGGTAGGCATATTGAGTAAGCAAACGGTCACTCTCACCTATACAAATTAAAGGACAATCCTTCGTGGACAGGAGTTCATAATATACTCAGAATTAAGACTAAGTTTCCTAGGTCATCCTATTGAAATAGAAACCTAACTAGTCAACAGAGTTACATCTAATGATCACTATTTCGTGGTCTGGTCTTATGCAAACTCATTGCATAGGATACCCCCACTCGCATGTCACCTACACGAACGCGTTAGATCATTGCGTTTGTATCAAATACAAAGTGGGTCATATCCTTTATGTCACCAAGATAAGGTACCCAGCCTTATCCTTATACTATGGACCCTTTAGACTGTATCTTGAACATTGATCTCTGTATGTCCCCACATACAGTTTAAGACTCATAAAACACCCTAGGATGTTAGTTTATTAGATTTAGGATTATTAAGACAAAACAAACAAAAAACAATCAATAACACTTATTGAAGTAACACATGTGTCGAAGCCCGTCGCAAAAGATAGGCAGGCTAACTTCACTTAAGTGTAGGAGGATGAAAACCAAGGAACTGATTAGATTCGATGAACTAGTCAACACTTGCAATTGGGTTTGTCAAATAGGGTTGCCTAAGGTGGATAAGCACAATACCAATACACTAAGAACCTAGTTGAATGTTAAAAAATGAGGGTTCAAATAGATATTCCAAGTACTGCTAGGGATCCAAGAGTGATCTTGAAGGAGCCAAGTTCGATACGATTATACCAAAGTTGGTACGACATACAACATTAAAGGCAGAGAAGTGATCGAAGCAAAAAAAAAAAAAAATGTACTCATAAGTTTGCATTGAATAATTCGACTTCGAGGACAAACTTAGGAGTGGGGGCTAATGTTGAGGGTGGATTTTGGCTTGACAAAATCAAACTTAAAATCAAGATATAATATAAGATATAAATTAATATGAGATTTGATCCTAGCTTGCTAGGGATTAGGAAGCTCATATCTATAACTCCAGTAGGGTAAGATAAAACCGTACATGAAATTCCCTACAAATAGACCATCATGGCTCCATCAAAGGTAACTTAAATTTTTGACTTCTTTCCCATTCTATAATTCACTTACTGACTTAGGCATTAAAGCCTTTTTTCTTTGTTTTGCAAGTTCTCTCTTCCCTAAATTACAAATTTACTTTTGATGGCACATGAAGATCAATTACGTTTTTTCTATTTGGCATCAACACCCACCATAATAGTTAACATTCATGAATGTTTGTTTTTGGACTTGAAAAGAAAAATGGTTTAACACCATGACTTGAAAAGAAAAATGATATTTAGTCTTTTAGCTTTGTCTAAATGGTGTATATGGTGTTTTTTTGTAACTTTATGTACACAAAAAAGTGTTTTGGAACTTGAAAATGGGTATTAAAATTTTGAGAGAAGTATATGTGTAGTTGAAAGATAGAATAAAAAGTTAAGGAAAAAAAAAAAAACAAAAAAAACGTACTTTTTATGTTATAGAAAATTGCACAAGATACCCATAAATCAACCAACTCAACTTTAATTCTTAAGCAATGAGAAATTGGAATAGGGAACAAGAAATGAGAACTTTTTATCAAACGAGATCATAGATACCTTTTTTTTTAATAGATACTCCCATTTTTCTCTCCATTCTTCTAATTCTTACACATTTTTCTTAGTAATTACCGGAAATGATCAAAACATCAAGTTAAATTATAACATCCATAAAATACCAAAAAAAAAAATCCTTAAACTTCAACAAAACTGAATCACCAAAATACAAAAAGAAAAAAAATTAAATATCATCTTTGATCCTGAAAAACTTTCTTAATTGATCACAACATATATACTAATTTGAACGGCAAAAAGAATGAACGAAGTCTTAATTATTACAAATTTGGTATTATATATGTTCTCTTTCTTTTTCTTGCTATTAGTCCTTAAATTTATGACTCAAATACTCACCGTTTCTTTCTTTTTGGGTATTGAACCAAAATGGTTGTATTAACTCATAGTCAACCACTACCATGCAACCTTATTGAAACATTTAAATCATAAGGTCAATTGGTGGTTAAGTGATGTTCCATTATTTTAATTGAAGAATAGTGGTAGTTTTAGAAATTGGAGAATAGAAAACCAGAATAAAAGTGTATTAAAGCAAAGAGAAAAATAAAGGAAAATAGAAAAGTGTAGGCATAAATTGCAAGAGAGAGTGAGGAAATAGAAGAGAGAGGTGATGACTGTATTTATTCATATAGTAACGATAAGAACATTTTTTAGCTTTTCTTTTTTGAAATGTGACGAACGAAATTTGTCGCTCAATTCTGTGTCAAATAAATTTTCCTAACTTACCCACAGTAGTAGTTGCAAGTCGAGTCGAACACAGGGAGCCCTCGAATTTTACAATTGAAAGTTTTCAATTCAAGTAACCAAGGGGGTGTTTGAGAAACGGTTGATTGCAAGAATCTTAAATTGCATGAAAGTAAATTGCACGAATTAAAAAGAGCTAAAATTCAATTGAAGAAGCTCTAGCTTGGGTCACGTTGGATTTCTTTTGTTCAATGTTCTTATGATTGGTTCGTCATTACTAAATTCATTGAAGCTAGCACCTAATCAATTCAATTGGAAAGGTTAGAATTGAATTGTCCTAGTTGACAAGTTAGGTTTAGGGCAAATCGATGAAAAACATGCAAGTTTGACTAAACCTAACCATATTAAGTTCAAAGGAAAATTAGGGGGAACATTCAACTGGATAGACCTAGATTGAATGTTCTATCGATTTAATCCTAGGTTGATTAGAACAATGCGCATCATCATCTAGATTTGCAAGCTAACCTAACCTATTGCTTCATATGATTGACATACAACAAATTGTCACGAATCGTAATACAATCAAAGCAATAATCAAAATAAACACCAGCATTACAAATTGATCGTAATTCTTGAAAAACTAGAGATTAAATCATGCATACACTTGAATCAAGTTCAAAACCTCAAAAGAACATCAATTACAAGGAAAATCCCTAATACCCAAGCTAGAAAAACGTTACCTTAGCCAATAATCGGTATACTGATTATTGAGTTCAAGTTCCTAGGCATGAAAAGAAGAAGAAAGGAGAGAATGGAGCCAAAAGTCGGTTGGTTGGGCGATTTTTAACCTAGAATCAAAAGATTTCCTTTTATAAAAATTGTCGCAGCGCCGCAGCACTGACGCTAATTCGCACGCACAAAACTTTTGGAGCGCCGTGGCGTTGCACCAGCGGAACTCCTCAGGAAAAACGTCGCGGGCTCGTGGCTTCAAGGGCATTTTTGTCATTTTGGAGTTCTATTTCCCAGTTAATGCTATGGAACTCCGTTTTGGTCCGTTTTAGCTCAATTTTGTTGCTAGCACCTCGTTCTACCTATTAAGTGCTCGAAACCTACAAAATAACATAATAGACACATTAAATAGCACAACGATCCCAAGTTAAGCTGAGGAAGATAGCACATTTTAGGTGTTATCAAAATGGAAAGGATATTGATTAAATTTTTAAAAGTTTAGGCATATTTTTTAAACAAGGTACTAATAATTTTCTTCTATACACTAATTGCAAGAATATTTTGAACTATTTTTCTAAAAATTACGACTACTTTTGAAAGTTCAGAGATATTTTTTAAACAAAATATTAATGGAAAATATATTTTTGAACTCTTTTTGAAAGTGTAAGAATATTATTAAAACTTAGATATTTTTTAACTATAGTACAAAATTTAAAGGTATTTTCTACAGTGTAACCTAAATTTTAAATTTCTATAAATAGAAAGCAAAATATACGACAGGTATGTCTTAAACTTTCATCACTTTTCATTATTTTTTAGGCAAATTGCAAAAATCACTAATAAAGTATGCCAGTAGTTGCAATTACAACCTCAAAATTTTACTTGTAAAAGTTTGGTCATCAAACTTCTAGAAGTGTTAAAATTGTACCCTCATACTTATAATAATTGTAGAAATTAGACTAAAAAATGATTAAAAAATTGAACACTCAAACTCATGCAATTATTACAATTTATACAATTATTTGAGTTGGTATAAGTTGATGGTTCATTTTTTAAAATTGAAACTTTAAGAGATAATTGCAATTACCACCATAATTTAGTATGATTTTTGCAATTTGCCCTTGTTTTTTTTTTTTTCCCTTTCTTTTTAAAGATAGTACCTCGAATTTAATTATTGTTATTATATTGGGCTAGTTTCAAAATGGGCAAAACAAGTTACTAATATGACCCATAGCCCACACTTTTCGATTTTGTAAAAATAGCAAAAAACAAACCCAACCCACGTTTCACCTTTCTACTACTAATATACACCTGATACACTTGATACCCTTAATACATTACTAATAGACACTTGATACACTTGATATACTATTGATATACACTTGTTACAATTGATACCCTTGATACACTACTGATATACATGATGGATTAATGAACATGCAGCAGAAGTTAATTTGATCAATTTTCACTCTAAGATGCTCAATTTAGAGGATTAAACATGCAATTAAGAAGAAAAACCAAAGTTTCAAGAACACTTACCCTTGAAGCTCCAAATTCTCCTTCAATTCTTAATGAATTTCAGCACCACTTGGTTGTAGACCACCACAAGAGTCTTCTCTACTATTCTCTAGGCTTAGATTGGATGGTGGGATCCAAATTTGTGGTGAATTTGAGAAAGAATGAAGGTTGGGAAGAAGATGAACAATGGATAGAATTTTGCAAAATTAACCCTTAATTTCACAAAATTCTTAACCCTTTTTTATGTCAAAATCATCTCTATTTATTAAAGAATAACATGCAATCCAATTGCATCATTGACAACACAAAATGGTTAATTTATTGGTTAATTGTGAAGAAGACAACCAAGCTCCTAGCTTAGTTAGTGGGAAAATCCAATCTTCAAAAATCAATTTTAAAATCAATTTTCAATGAATTTCCAAAATTGAATTAAAATTAATTTTTAATTTCAAAAAGATAACTAAATAATTAAATAAAAAATAATTTAATATTTAATTAATTAAATATTATTTTAATATTATTTTAATATTAAATAATAAAATAATATTATTTTTCCCACTTGTCTCGATTTTTCTAAAAAAAAAAACCGATATGAATCCCTATTCATATGATTAATATTTAAATTATATTTAAATATTATAATTAACTCTATTTGTACGTTTAATTCGTAATTAAACGTCGATATATCGTATATATCTAACTTTCATTCCTTAAGTCAAGATTTGAACGATTCAAACTTATTCACCACATTATCTAAGATTTTAGTCCATTTATGAGCTAGTAGAGGGACCTAATGGACCTACAGATCATGAGCTCCAACGATCCGAGATTAACCGGCCAAACTCTTTAACCTAGTTAACCAACATTCATTAACTAACGGGACACTCCACTAAAGCCCGTAGTTGCACTCTCCTCACTGTAGACATATTTGTATCCATTTGATATAACCGTCATCGATAAGTCAATCCTTCACAGGTTGTTCATAACTTCAGCTAGGTCAAGTACCGATTTACCTCTGAGTTACATCTTTTCTCCTTAAGTACCATTGTCCCTCTAATGAACAATTAATTTAGGATCTAATCACTAAATCCATTCCCTCTCGGGCCAGTGAGAGGATGGGGCCCCTTGTTCAAGTCCTGGGAACAACACTTAAGAGAACAACCTCTCTTCTATCCCTAAGTTGGGTAGGAGTGAATTCCGTTTTGCAAATTCTATGTTCCCAACTATCTACCCAGTCTTATCCCTGAAATAGGAGGAATGTTGAGCAGCGCTATTGAGCTTACTCTTACCTATGTAGATCAAGGGATAATTCTGAATAAATAGGAGTTCATAGATAGCTCAAGATTCAGATCAAGTTATCTAGGTCATCGATAAGTGAAATTAATCAGTGTTAATCGTAAACGGTGTTAATACGTAACAGTAATTATTTCAAGGCCAGTCTTACACAATCTCATTATGTAGAATACCCCCGCTCACATGTCTCTACATGATCAAATTAGAATCACTTCATTTATGACACTTTACAACATTTGTAACAATCATGAAGCGGGTCGTATTCAATAGTGTCTCCAAGAAGAGGTACCCAACCTAATCCATGTACTATAGACTATTGAGGCTACTTACTCGAACTTGATCCTGTTTATGTCTCCACATAAAGTCCAAGTACTCATGATAGTAGCCAAGGGTTCGTAGTTTAATTGGATTTAGAGTTGATAAATAATTAATTCACTTGAATAACTTCATATGTACTAAAAATCACCTATTTACAAAAACTACGAGTTTTAGGACATACAACCCAACAATACACTTATACATTTGATACATTATTGATATACATTTGATACACTTGATATCCTTGATACACTCCTGATAAACACTTTGATACACTTGATATACTACTGATATACACTTTTTACAATTGATGTCCTTGATACACTACTGACATACACTTATAAACTTGATATACAGCCAATATATAATTGATATACTCGCAAATACCTTTCTCTCTCTCTATCTTTTAGCTAGCAAAATTTAGTGACTCCAGCGAGAAGATGGCAGAACACGACTGGGGATGAACAAATGACAATGACGGTGGCTAAAAGCGGTGGCTGAAATCGAAACAAAAACTTAAAGAAGAGTTTAGAGAGAGAGAGAAACTCTGAAGCTTACCCGATTATGGCAACCATTGATTGACGAGCGATGTGGTTGGCGATCAACAAACGAGTGGCAGGACTCCGTCGCCTCGCTGGACCCCAACGCTGGAGGATGGTGGCTATCTAGATTTTGCCAAATCCGACGACTGCCATGGAAGCTTCAAAACTGGGGTTGAAAGCACACAAATGGGCAAAATCAAAATATAGCAAATGAACAGAACAATCCAAAATTATCCCCAACATGTGATTCTTAGCATTTCTAAAGCAGTAGTCATCCCCAACTAGAAAAAAGATGGTTGATGAAAACAATACTTCATTGGAATGGAGTGCAAAGAAGTTCTTCGATGAAATTACCAAAAAACCAAAGTTGATGTCAACGATGACATTATTGAAGATGGAGAAAAAGATTGCGAAGGTACTAGAACGTGAGAATGAGATAGACACGGGTCTGTGCCTCAGGATTTTAGACAGAGAGAGGGAGAGAAATTGAGATGTGACATATGTTGTAAAACACGATTCTTAAATTGCCACCCATTACAATTTTTGTAAGCCTCACATTTAGCTTTAGAAGTTGGCAAGCTATAAGGATTAGTTTTAGAAGATGGCAAGCTAAAGGAGGGTGAGGTATCATGCCTTGGTGAGGTTTATTATGCTAGCCGAGAGCCTTTGGGCATGATGTAGCATGCGTTGGTGCCTAGAGTCTTTGGGCATGAACTACCATGTGTTGGAGAAGCACCATGCATTGGAGGATTGCTGCTATGTATTGAAGGGTTGTTGTTATGCGTTGGTGAGCTGAAGCCATGCGTTGGTGAGGCTGTGATGAAGTAGCTTGCGTCGGCCAACTCATTTTTAAAGGAAAAAGAAAGTTGAGGTTAAGTTGGCAGCCTATTTAAGTGAGTGAGCTGAGTGCTTGATCATTTTAAACACATTCAAAGCTCAAATCAGTTCTATTTCACAGTTGAGAGACGAAGAGAGGTAGGATAAGGTGTCTAGGGCAAAGTTATGGAGAATTTAGATCGATTTCGTGGTAAAACTGAAGCTGGAACCGTGGGTCTGGCTGTTGTTGCCAATCCAAGCGTGGTTTGGTGTTTGGAGAAGAGCAAGCTGAGGAGATCGAATTTAGTGCTGAAATTTTAAGGTTAGTAAGTTAACTCAATTCCTAACAATTTCTAAGAAGGAAGTTTGAGTTGAATTTGAAGAGAGATATGTAAAAGTTTAGGTGGAAGTGACTGATACAGATTTGCTAAGCAATTTGGAGCAACTCAAAGTTATTTGGGAATATCTGTCAAACAGAGAGGAGTTACGCTCTGAAATCTTGAGGTAAGCTAGAAAACCTATTTTTTTATAAGTTTCTAGAAGGGAAGAAGTTCTAAATTTGGCTAGAAATACAATTTTTAACAGATAGAAGTGAGAATAAGAGAAAAGGCAGAAACTGAGATAGCTGGGTATCGCTGGAACTGCAGTAACGCTAAGAATTTAAGCGTGAGTATCAAGACAGGTGTCGTTGGTAACGCTGAAGGCTTTGCGTCTCACAACTCTCGCTGGGTATCACTAGATATCACTACTCAAGTGAGTCTCGCTGGTCTCGCTCACCATGGTATCGCTAGTACTGTTTACTTGTAGTTCAATCTCGCTAATAGTCTCGCTAGCTGTGTAAAATCTCGCTTATTATGATTTTTTTTGGATGAAGTTGGTCTCGGTGGTGAAACATGAATAAAGTACAAATGTGTAAACTTAATGGTTTGTAAAAAGGAACTTTAGGGAAGTCTAACACGAGAAATGTGTTATTATAGGCTAAGAAGAGCTAGGGAAGGTGTATAATCCGCTCAAGGCCTAGGACAAGTTGTGAGTGACACTCGAATCTAAAAGAGTTTATCTTCAGCATAGTTTCTTGTTTGAATATATGTTTGAAACATGTTCATCTGGTACATTTCCATGAGTTTAATATGCATGTTATATGTTGTATAATGAGAAGTATCTGAAGTATACTGGTTGTACTACGAATTTGAGTAAAGCATGTGATTTATGATTAAAGGAAGCATCTAAGTATATGAAAAGTGTTGAGATGTATGAAATTCTTTAAACTCAAAACTATGTTATGTTATAAATTATGTATGAAAATGACTCCCAATGCTGAAGTACTCGGAGAAGGCATTTGGGTAAATTATGTATGAAAATAACTCCCAATGCTAAAGGACACAAATAAGGCATATGGGTAAGTCAGGTATAGAAATGGCCCTATGCTGAAGGACTCGGAGAAGGCATGTGGGTGGCCGGAAAATTTGTTAAGGGACCCTGTACTGAAGGACTTGGAGAAGGTACTCGGGTGACCCTGGTTATGAAACATGTGTATAGACTTTGGGTGTGTTGAGAATACTCCGCCCCAACTAAGGTTTATTAGACGTTGAGTAGCGTTGAGTTTAGTTCTGCCTCAACTAAGGAAAATTTTTTAATAGATTAGTTTATGTGTATCTATTCCACAAATGTTTATGTATGTTTAAGTTATGGCTTAAGTACGGTATTGATGATTATGGCTGAAATCTATGTTTTGCATACATTGCTTAAGGAAAACTTTAAAGTTAGTCACTCACTGGGCATTTTAGCTCATGTTTTTCTTGTTTCTCTATTTTCCAGGTAGCGAGCATGTCTGGAGTGCTTAGCCTACAGAAGATACTCGTTTAGGCTCATCTTCAGAGTCTAGTAATTTGATAATTGTAAATCTTGATCTTAAATAAATGTTTTACATATAGTGAGGGTTGAAAGAGTCATGTGTAGTTGTTGTAATTATTAAACACTTTGAGATAGCTGGATTGATATGACAATTTAACCTTGATTTAGATATGATGTTAAATTACTGTATAACTGTTTATCAGGTATTGATTAAAGTTTAAGGTTGGCAGTGGATGTCATGAGAGGGTCAATGTCTACTATCTTCACACTCACTCTTAGGTTTGGGTGGGTACCTGGGAGGGGGTGTGACAATTTCACTGTTATATTTACCTTTCATTTTTCAATACAACATATGTTTTATTCTGAAACGGTCAAAACTTCCAATGAAAGACGATAGTCTAGTAGTAACGAAAGGCAAACATTCCAATCGCATGTCAAAGCAAATTCCACGTCCTAAAATCTCGTGTGCTCTTCGGTGGTCAAATTACTCGTAGCGTCTCATTACTTGCCATGTGTCACCGAATTAAGCTAATTATTGGGAGATCAGGGAGGATTTGTAAGGCTTAAGCTATTTGTGCTAACATGGAGAGTGCTCTTTTAATTGATGTTATATACACATTTTGGCCAAATCTAACTGTTTAGAAGTGGTCAAGTTGGTTAGTGAGAAAGCGATGAAATATCGCAAAAGTTTCTTTTTTCATTAAGAACGTTAAGTCCAACGTGCAAGATCAGGGTTTGTCTCATTCTCTCATGTTCAGTGGTGTTACAATGTTCTAGCACACGCTCTTGAAAAAAAAAAGTTTGGAAGAGCAAGTTTCTTCCTCTTTTCTTTCTCCTTATCATGTATAATTTTCTGTTCTTGAGTCTCGTGATAAAATTCTTTAGGTGTTTGTGTAAAAATCAGAGAGAAAAAAAATTATAATATTATAAATATTCATAAATATGTATAATTTAGATGCTCATGCTTAGTGTTCAATGTCATGCGTATCATAATCACACATCATTAATAGCCATATATTTTCACCGCCCACTTGCCAAATTGCCTATAAATAGTGGCATTTAGTAGATATTGGAAGTGCATACATTGGTGAGAAAAGAAAGAAATGGAGAAATTTGAGTGATTTCAAATTTCTATAAAATTCAATTTCCTATATTTTTTTATTTTATTTCCTTTTATTTATTATATTTATTTTATTACTTATTTATTTTAATACTATAATTCCTCGGTATTCATATTCCTGTTTTTTCGTCATTTTGCTCCTCAATTTTACAACACGTTATCAGTAAGAGCTCTTGTCGTTTTCCCGTTGAAGAATCATGGACAATTTTCATATGTTGAATGGCTAAAAAATGAGGAACACAAATCTATGTCTGACAGACTATGAAACTACACATACAATACTTACAAGTAGAAAATATTTTTTCAAATTAACAATGCTGGAAACAAAAGTCAATACAATATCAGGTTCTACAAACCTAATTGAAGGATTTGGAAAAGCAAATATTATTTTGCCTAGAGGAACAAAATTTACAATTAACAATGCATTGTTCTCTAGTCAATCAAAGAGAAATTTATTAAGTTTTAAAGATATATGTTACAATGGTTATCATATTGAGACTATTAGAAAAAATGAGATAGAATATCTTTATATCATATCTACTGTCTCACATGAAAAACTATATTGGAAAAGTTGTCTGCTTTATCTTCTAGATTATATTATACTCATATACGAGTAATTGAAACCTATGCAACATTAAACCTAAAGTTCATGAGTCCAGATATATTTACAATTTGGCATGACCGATTGGATCATCTAGGATCTATAATGATGAGGAGAATTATTGAAAATTCAAATGAACACCCATCAAAGAACTAAAAAATTCTTCAATCTAGTGAATTATCATGTGATGTTTGCTATCAAGGCAATAAATCATTAGACCATCACCAGCTAAAGTGAGAATTGAATCAGCTGCATTTTTAGAACGAATTCATGGTGATATAGGTGGACCTATTAACCCACCAAGCATACCATTTAAATATTTTATGATATGAATAGAAGCATCTAGTAGATGGTCACACGTGTTATCAAGTCGAAACCTTGCATTTGCAAGATTACTTGCTCAAATAATTAAGTTAAGAGCACAATTTTTTGATTATAAAATTAAGACCATTCGTCTTGATAATGCTGGTGAAATTTACATCCCAAGCTTTTGATAATTATTGTTTGTCACTTGGGATAAATGTTGAACATCATGTAGCTCATGTTTATACACAAAATGGTTTAGCATAATCATTTATAGAACGTTTACAATTAATTGCTAGACTATTACTTATGAGAGCTAAGATTCCTACATCTGTTTGGGGACATGTTATTTTGCATGCTACATCACTTGCACGCATTAGGTAGCTTATCATAAATATTCGCCATTACAATTAACTTATGGCCAAGAGCCAAATATTTTCCATCTCAGAATTTTTGGATGGGCAATATATGTTCCAATTGCTCCACCACAACGTATTAAGATGAGACCTCAAAGGAGGTTAGGAATATATTGGATATGATTTCCCATCAATTATTAAATATCTTAAACCCCTGACGGGTGATGTATTTACTGGACAATTTGCTGATTGTCATTTTAATGAGACAAATTTTCCAACATTAGGGGAGGAATTAAGAAGTTGGAAAAGAAAACTGCATGGAATGCATCATTATTATCTCATTTAGATCCCCGTACAGATCCATGTGAATTTGAAGTTCAGAAAATAATTCATTTGTAAACTACTAGATGCATTTATAGATACAAAAAAAAAGTAACTAAGTCAAATATACTAGTCACAAATGTTCCGTTGAAAATTAATATCTCAACACAGCAAGTTGTCACTAATGAGTCTGGTACACGCCAGAAGCATGGTAGACTAGTGGGTCTCAAAGATAAAAATCCTTGGAAAAGAAAAATAAACAATAGTAAAAAAGACTTGGTTGAGGATGTAAATATCTATGAAGAAACCCTAGACAACTGATAATCCAATTAGTGAAGGAGGTGAAATACCTAAAGATAATAATGAGATTTCAATAAAATATGTAATGACAGGGAAAAGATGGAACCAAACTAATGTACTTATTGATAACATTTTTGCATATAATGTTGCACTTGATATTATATCTGAAAATGAGGATCCTAAACCAAAATCAGTTGAAGAATGTGTACATAGAAAAGATTAACTTCAGTGGAAAGAAGCAATTGAGGTAGAATTAAACTCACTTTCAAAACGTCAAGTTTTTGGATTAGTAGTCCGAACACTAGAAGATGTCAAACCTGTGGGATACAAGTGGGTATTTGTGAGAAAAAGAAATGAAAATAATGTCACTAAATATAAAGCAAGACTAGTTGCACAAGGTTTATCACAAATACTTGGTATTGATTAAAAGGAGACATATTCTCTAGTGGTGGATGTAATTACATTAAGATATTTAATTGATTTGACTATGTATGAAAATCTAGACTTGCATCTTATGAATGTAGTCACAGCTTATTTATATGGATCTCTTGATATTGATATTTATATGAGAATCCCAAAAGGATTTAAAATACTTGAATCACATAAATCAAATTCTCGAGGACTATATTCAATAAAGTTACATAGATCACTATGTGGATTTAAACAATCAAGACGAATATGGTATAATCACCTAAGTGAATATTTGTTGAAAGAAGGATATCAAAATAATCCAATATTTCTATGTGTTTTTATAAAGAAATCACAATCAAGATTTGCTATTATAACTACATATGTTGATGACTGAAATATAATTGGAACTACCGAAAAGCTTTCAAAGGCAATAGAATATCTTAAGAAAGATTTTGAGATGAAAGATTTTGGAAAAACAAAATTTTGGCTTGAATTGCAAATTAAGCATTTATATAGAAAAAATTTTAAAAATATTCTATATGGATAAAGCACATCCATTAAACATTCCAATGGAAGTTAGTTCACTAGATGTAAAGAAAGATATATTTTAACCTCGAGATAATAATGAAGAACTTCTTGGTCCTTAAGTACCATATCTTAGTGCAATTAGTGCACTTATGTATCTTGTTAATCATGTAAGAGCATATATTGCATTTTTAGTAAATTTATTAGCTAGATACAGTTCTTTTCCAACAAAAAAATATTGGAATAGAATTAAGCATATACTTTGCTATCTCCGAGGAACGATCAATATGAGTTTGTTTTATTCAAATAAATCAAAGTTTGATTTAGTTGGTTATGCAGATTCTGAATATTTATCTGATTAACACAAAGCTAGATTTCAAACAAGTTATCTGTTCACATGTGGAGGAATGACTATATCTTGGCAATTAGGGAAACAGATCATAACAACTACTTCCTCAAACCATGCTGAAATTCTTGCAATCCATGAGGCTAGTAGGGAATGTGTATGGTTAAAATCAATGACTCAACACATTCATGAAATATGTGGCTTGTCTTCTAGTAAAAATCATTCAACAACATTATACGAAGACAACACAACATGTATAGCTCAAATCAAAAGAGAATATATTAAAGGAGATAGAATAAAATATATTTCACCAAAGCTTTTCTACACTTATGATCTTGAAGAAAATGGTGACATCACTGTACAACAAATTTGTTCGAAGGATAACCTAGCATACTTATTTACAAAATTATTACCAACCGCAACCTTTGAAAAATTGGTGCAGAACATTGGAATGCGACGACTCAGAGATCTCAAGTGATGTTCCCAGAGATCTCAAGTGATGTTCCCAGAGATCTCAAGTGATGTTCCTATGAGGGGAGTAAATGTATTGTATTCTTTTAGAAGTTTTAGATTATATGAAATATGTACTTTTTTTCCTTCACTAGGATTTTTTCCCATTGGGTTTTTTCCTAGTAAGGTTTTAACAGACCATATTTCATATATATAATCGACATCTAAGGAAGAGTATTATAAATATTCATAAATATGTGTAATTTAGATGCTCATGCTTAGTGTCCAATGTCATGTGTCTCATAATCACACATCTTTAGTGACCATATATTTCCATCACCTACTTGACAAATTGCCTATTTAGTGGGATATAATGGATATTTTCATCACTTACTTGCCAAATTGCCTATAAATAGTGGCATTTAATAGATATTTTCATCACCTACTTGTCAAATTGCCTATAAATAGTGGCATTTAGTGGATATTGCAAGTGCACACATTGGTGAGAAAAGAAAAGAAAGGATCGAAGAAATTTGAGTGATTTTAAATTTCTATAAAATTCTATTTCCTATATTTTGTTATTTTATTTCCTTTTATTTATTATATATACTTTAATGTTATAATTTCTCGATATTTGTGTTATATTTTTCCTCATCTTTGCTCTTCAATTTTAGTACGCATAATTCTTTTTGTAAATTATCATATTTTAGAGGGAAGGGACTAAATTTAAAAAAAAAAAAAAAAAAAAAAAAAACATAAAAACAAAAAAATATTTACCCTTGGCCGTCGGATGCGGTCGCAATCCAACGGCCAGCATGCCTTCACCTTCATGCCGATCGTCTCTAGTGCAAAATATATACAAACACTCCCACAAGATTTTAATTCATCAAACAAGAAAGAAGAAAAATCCTAAAGATTTCTGTTTCCATTTTCACTTTAATCTTCTTTTTTCTTCTTCGTTCTTCCTCCATTTGCAGAGCTTAATCCAATTTATTCGCCGCTTCTTCTGCCTTGCTCTTCAATCGGAAGAATCTGTAAGCATTTTAGTACTTTCCGCTGAATACGCTTTTTTCGAACTATTTTCTTTCCTTTTCGGTTGGTCCTTTCACGACAATGAGTATTGAATCCACTTGTTACTGTTTCTTGCGAAATTTTGTGGATGTGTGTAGTGTTTTTCATTCGAGCTCGGTTAATTGAATGGTTGTTAAATTAATTAGTTAGAATCTGAAATTGAATGCAATTTTTTCAAGAATCGGATGGTTTTTTGTTTTTGGTTCTGTAGGTTGTAATTATGCGAGTTGTTTAGTGAAGAAAATGGAACCTAGCTGGTTTGGTTCGCTTTTGAATACGAAATTCTACACTTCTTGCGATCTACATCCTAATCTCCGGGGAAATAAGAAAAGTGGATTCTGTATTGATTGTAGTGTTAGCTTCTGCAAGAATTGTACAATCCATGATCTTCATCGGCAGGTTAACATCTGGAAATATGCCTATCATGAAGTTGTGCGCGTTCAGGACATGGAGAAACACTTTTGCTGTTCAGAGATTCATGTATAATACATTCTTTCCCTTATTACAACTCCTGTAAGATATCGATTTAATCGTCTTTCATAGAAAAGATTCCTGAATTCAATCTTTTTGTTGCTCATCTTTTTGCTTTATCTGGTTTTTGAGCATTAGTAACAATCTAATCGAAAATGATATTTTTCTGGGGAAACCTCACAAGCTTGATTTTGATTCTTACCGATTTGAATGGATGAATATATGATACTTGTTAATTCAATCCAGTTTTAGTAATAGGAATAGAGTTTTTTTTGTTATCAATTTTTGTTTGTTTGTTTTGTTTTCCACTTGTTGAAAACAAACAAAGTAAACTTGTAGCAATGTTAACTTTTGCTTTCTTCTATGGCACATTCCATCTCTTTGCCTCATAACTTGAAGCTCCATTTGCTTGATTCTGCAGCCATATAAAGCCAATGGTAAAGTAGCTGTTCATCTAAACTCCCGTAGTCAATCCGTCGACACCAAATCACTGAAGGCGAAGTCCGGTAATCCTTGTGAAGAATGTGGTAGACATGTACAAGATCCTCATCGCTTCTGTTCAATTGCTTGCAAGGTATAGAAATATAAAAACCTTTTCACAACTCTGTTACTAACCAGAGTGATTGGTCTAACTAAAACCATATTCTAAGCAATTTTATTATTACATCACACGCAAATTGTTAACAATTCAAATGCTGTAAAACCATCAGGTTTCAGTGAACTCAAAGCCCAAGGACCAGAGTGTTGGAACTGTCTTAACTCCGAGCCCGGATTGCCGGAACTTATCATTCAAGGGAAAAACCAGCCCAGAAACAAATGTAAGCGAATTGGAATCAACCATATCAATTGCAGAGTCCACAGAAGAGACTAAAACTAGCCCTTCATCTTCACAACCAAGAAAACGCGGAAGGAAAGCCATCCCTCACAGAGCTCCATTTTTCTGATAAGATAAGATGCAACATTTGCCATCTTCTTTTTAACTTCCGCTGTGGCTCTCAAATGGTATGCTGCTTAATTTTTATTTACCTTGACTCATAATGCATAAAATGTCCAGTAGTGAAATGAAATCGTCAATATAAAAGTCAAATTTTTAGATCAACTCACTTCTGCAATCTCTCTACTGCATGATTTTTAGAATATCTTTTACAGATTTGACGAGATTAGTTGGTAGAGAAAGCTTACTTAAACAGATAAGGAAAATACGTGAGTGCATCTTAGGCTAGGCACATCTTTATGCATTCTACTCAATTGTCCGGCCATAGTTTACCACTTCTTTATGTATAATATATATTGCGGGTGCATCTCATTATTAAAAAAAAAAAAAAAAAGAAATGTATTTGTGATTACATTTTCGGTCTGAAGTGGTCAAATATGGATATTCTTTGATCACTGCAATTAGCATTTGGGTATGGGTCTTATTATTGACGAGAATGTTTGTGGGGATGTGTTCACATGAAAGTTTGCTTTCCCACTTTCTCTTTTCTTTTTTTCTTTTTCTCTTTTTGTCTTATGGTGGCCATAGATTTAGAGCTTCTTTTTGTCACAATCTCCGTGGGAATGGTGATTTGCCATTTATTTTTTCTTTTTTTAATATTTTCTTGGGGGGTTTCATCTCAATCTTTGGTAGTTGTTAAGGAGGGGCCCTCTATCTCTCACCTTTATACATCATGAAAACAGCCTTTTTCTTTGTGTTTTCCCCCATGAAATATGGCAGACAGAAATCCCACAACTGAAATAGGAAATAAAGCTTAAAGGAAACATAGTCGGCACAATTTTTTCTTTCTTTCTTTCTTTCTTTCTTTCTTTCTTTCTTTTTTATCAACCACAAACAACAAACGGGTGAGGAATGCGAACATCTGACCAAGGTCAAGCTTGCTTCCTTTTTCATAGGTGGGAGGTTCAACTTTTTACATTTTGGCTGAAAGCATATGTTTCAACCAATTGAGTTATCTTCGATCTTTCAACCAATTGACTTATTACTACAATTTTGCCCTTAGGACATTTGAATTTATTTGAAGAAATTGCTAAATTTTCTTTTTTAATTCAACTTTATGGTTATAACATGTAATCCCAGTAGTGATTGGATTTAATTATTACGGTTTATGTTACAGATGTGATAATTAGAATTTTGGGGTGTGTTTAAAACCCCATAGGTGAGACGAGGTGAGGTTTTTGTAATTTTGTATTTGATTAACTTAATTTAAATTAAATAACAAACCTAAATTTTGAAGTTTGATGGTTGTATTTTATTTATTGTTTTTTAAAATTTTGGTAATGTCTCCACACTTTATTGTAATTATACTTTTTTTTTTTTTTTTTTTTTTTTTTTTTTTTTTTTTTTTTTTGTAATTGCAATTGATAGGATTTCTTGGAATAATAATAATGTAGTGTAGTGTATAGCCCTATTTTTTAAAAAGTGTAAATATGGCAAAGTCTATAAGTGATAGACTTCTACCACTAATATTTGGTCTATCACTAAACTTCAGCTAACAATATGGTTTATCGTTGATAGACTCATATAGTTAGATCTAAATTTTGTTATATTTACAATTTTTTTTTTCATTGAGTTATATTACACTCCACAATTATACATTATTAGTATGATTGAAATCGGCTTAAATGGGCATATAGTTGAAAAAATTAAATTAAATTACAACTTACCAAAGAAGGAAAAAAGAAAAAAGAAAAAAGAAAAAAACTTAAAGGTGGGTCTTTCCTAATTATCTAATTTAGTTGGTGTGTCACATCGATTTAGATATAAGAACAACCTGTAGCTCATTTTTTAGGCTCAAATCATACAATGCAAGACTTTAGGCCATAGGCTATGTTTATAATAGGAGAAAAAGTAATAAATGAATTGTAATCTAAAAAGTTGGCTCCAATGAGTTATGTTTGTTGTTTCATGTGTTTCGTACTTGTACTGATATGTGGGATTTACTGTCTAGTCTATATAAAAAATGCATATTGATTTATAAGTGGAGGATGATCAATTTATTTGCGCTCCGAAATTACGTTATCATTATTGTTAGTGTATTGTTACAATATGAAAAATATGAAACTATCCCGTTTATTATTACTGTTACTGTTGCTGTTATCGTTTAGAGTCAAATGGTAATGGTAACAATAAATGATTAAAATCAATCCAATTACATTTGAGATTCTAGGTCATTATGACTTAATCTATCGATGGAGTCTCATTATGATTACAACAATTTTCATTAAACGTGGTCTCATTTCAAACAAATTTTTCAAAATTAGTAATATTTCACCATTGTTCTAAAATGTAGTAATATTTCAAAATTAGATTTAAGCAACATTTTGAGACATTTTTAACTTTTTGATATATTCTCTTTCATCTTTTAATTTTATAATATTTTAATATAAAAATGTCATTTTTGGATTTAATATTGATTATATTAGGTTTTATTTTTTTGAAATATCATTGTTTACGTTATCTCTCATCAATAAATTATCGAAATATTTAATTATTTCCTTATTAACATCATTTTCGAATTTTGACATTGTTTTTGTTATTTATTAGTTTTGGCTGATATTCATTTAATGTAGAATATTTAAATTAATATTTCTTTCATTTTATGAGATTTCATTAATTTTCTTCTATATTCCTAGCCAAAAATCGATAACATTTGCATTATGATCTCAAGTATATACTGGTAAAATACTGAAAAATTTAAATATACATCGCATATACCATGATTTACTTTTTGGTGTATTTACAAATATATTGAAAAAATGTAAACATACCTTGCATATATTGTTCGTGATTTTAAAACATTTTTCTAATTTTTTTTTTTATTAACTTTCATTTTTAACATGTCAGAATTTATGCTCTTTTTCTTCTTAATTTTTGTATATTTTTTTATTAACATATATTTCTTTATGTTATTTAAGTAAAATTGATCAATTCAAATAAAATTTGTACTTAATAATATGGGCAAATTGTAAAAACTAACTTTGGAGTATGGGATAGTTGCAATTAGACAAAAATATGATTGAATCTTCCATTTTACCATTGATTTTTATATTTTTAATTGCAATCATCAACCCTACTTATTTTTAGTGGTTATCCTTTTGGTCTCAGTTTAAATCATTTTCTTTTTAAATTTATAAATAGTCTCTCCGCTTTATTACTTTGTTGACGGTTGATATGTGCAAGTACTCGCATCAAGTAATAATATTGTTAAAACGGCCTTGACCGAGTATCGTCATGTGAGAAATTGGTTTGATAAATTTTTAGCTATTTAGAGATCCTTCTAATTTTATCTAGGGGTTTGAACTGTGATGGAAAAATTAATCGAATTTAATACTAAAAAACAATAAATGATAAGCAACGGGACGAAACTAGACAAAGACACATCCTTTGGTAATGATTTCATTAATGGATTAACTAAATTAATTGTTTAAACTTTAGATTGATTAAATGCTAACTATAGACCTAGATGTCGTTAATCTCCAATAACTTTTGTGCATATTCAATTAATGGTTTAACATGCTAGATCTAACTCATTACCCTCTCTCTCTCAAGCAAAACATCCAGTAAACAATATTCAATAGTGGTCAGCTATTCAAAAGCTTTAAACACAAACATGCTAAAATAGTTTATGTGCATTTATCAAATCTAAGAACAAAATAACAAAGTTTGCAACAATTCAAAACTATCATAAACCTTAAAGACTATGAACTCATTCACTCATGGTTACGATACAAATAAAGATAGTTCATATCATTCTAGATATAGAGAATATCAAATAGCAAGGAAAGAAAGAGAAGCAAGTTGCGTCCTCAAATTGGGGATCACTCTCCAACAATCTTCTTGATCATTAACATCGTTGAGCTCCAGTTGTTGTCTCTGCCCAGAATTTAGCTCCCAACGGAGGCCTTTGACGAACTCTATACACCCCTAAACACAACTCTGAAAACTAATCTCTCCTCAAATCTATGACAAAACGACATATATATAGAAAAACAAATAGTGTTGTCGTGCCTTAAGCAGCACTATCTAAAAGAACGAAAACATTGCGTGTTGAAATCTTTGTAACACCACGGAGCCATAGGGCAACGTCATGATGCTATTTGTTTCAATGTCTCATGTCTTAGCCGCCTAGATGATGTTGTGCGGCAATGCATTGCATCGTCCACACCCATTTTTTTCCTATTTCATCATTTTTGACCCATTTTCTTGGCTCTAGGTCAAACTTTGACATCTCTTGAAGGCGTTTTCATTATTTCACACTCAAATTAGCTCATTTATGCCCAAATGTTTGATTTCTATAAATTAAATATAAAAGAGCATCAAACGAACCCAAGTAACAATAAAACTAAGGAAATTCTAAACTTAAGAAAGGTTGGAGTATTTGTGAAGGGTGTGCACTCACACCAAACCATTAATTTCTGAGCAGATTTTGAAGCCAATTTAACTTTAGTGATTAGAATCCCTATTCTATTGTGCTAAAAAAGGGGAAGAATTTAGGATAAAATTTAATCGGATCCAGTTGGCTCCAGTTATACTTACGTACTTACTATATGGAAAGCACAATGACATATAAAAAATAAATAATAAATAAAAAAAAGAATTTATTTATTTATTTTTTAATTTAAAAAAAAAAAAAAAAAAAAAAAAAGTCAACAGTGAAAATATTGTCCCTCTCCGGTATCGCTGCCGCTGGTACTAAAAAAACAAAAACGAAACAAGTTTGTAAACAAACCGTATCCGTTTCAAAAACCCCAAAAAAGAAAGGAAAAAAGAACACTAAATTTCTCTCAACAATTTCTTCTCATTCTATCCGCCGTTTGGATCTCTCTCTCATCAACCATTTCATCATCTTCTTCCTTCTCTAATCTTTTCAGAAATGTCGGTGAGTTCTTCTTCTTCTTCTTCTTCTTCTTCTTCTTCTTTTTATCTGTGAATCTTTGATGCAGATCTGCCGCATTTCTGTTTACTATTACTGAATGCCGATTTGGAGGTTTGTATTTGTATTCTACAATTAGGGTTTTTCTTATTTCCAACATCTCTCTTCTATAATTTCTTCTCATTCTCATCGGCTACTGACAAAATTTCACTTGCAACTTTGCTTGCTTCTTGTGGGAATTTCGAATTTATCAACCAAAAAAAGAAAAAAAAAATTTCTGATAATTTATCGACAAAGCAGTCTCTAGCTCTCTGAATCTTTTTTTTTATTTTATTTATTTATTATTATTTTTTTTAATTTCTCTTTTAAATGTTGAACTGGATGAAGTGAAGTGGAAATTACAATGGTGAAACCAATGCTAAACCTTTTTGTTTTTTTGTTATTAATTTGCTGTTTATGAAACCAGCTACCTGAATCTTAGCTTACTTCTTTTTCACTTATTAAATCACTACTAAACCCAAAAACATGAGTTAATACAATATGATGAAGTTCAACAATTACAGAGTGGATGATTCAACCATTGAATTTTGGTCTCTTATATTTATTCTGAAGAATAAATAATATTGTAAAACTTAGAATTCAAAGCCTTGAGACCTTTAATATCATGTGAAACACCACTAATTTTTTTTTTTTTTTTTTTTTTTTTTTTAAAAAAAAGAAGAAGAAGATTAAGAATAGGTTGATTGGTGAAGCCATGTTTAATCTTAATTTATACATATTCTTTACAAGAAGAGCTGCAGTTCTTTATAATTTTGCATGTCTTTTTTTAATCTTTTAAAAAAAAATGTCATGTAGATGAGAACTGTCAAGGTCAGCAATATCTCAAAAGTTACTTCTGAGAGAGATATCAAAGAATTCTTTTCATTCTCTGGTGAAATCCTATATGTTGAAATGCAAAGGTTAGTGATAATATTCTATCTTCTTGATTTATTTGGAAAACTCATGTTGAAGAATTACATTTTTTATTTTTTTTATTTTTTTTATTTTGGTGTAGAGAAACTGAAAATACTCAGGTTGCTTATGTTACTTATAAGGAGTCTCAAGGAGCAGATACTGCTATACTTTTGACTGTATGTTCCTTTAGGCACAATTCGTCTCTTTATTGCGATAATTTGGTTAAATTACAAATTTGGTCTCTATGTTTTAGTGTTAGTTAAAATTTAGCCCCTATGATTTATAATTACAACTTAGTCCAAACTATTTTTTGAGGTTATATCAAATCATAGGGACTAAGTTCTAATTTTCTTCAAACTATAGGTGCCAAATTTGTGATTTGACCTTATTACTATGTTAGTTTTTTTTTTTTTTTTTTTTTTTTTTTTTGTTAACCTTTCTGTCTTTTATCTTTCAGGGAGCAAAAATTGGTGATCTATCTGTAACAATTACTTTGGTTGAGAATTACCGTCTTCCACCTGAAGCAATGTCATCAATCCTGGTAATTCACCCGTGTATATGAGCATAAAATGTCTCGTGTGTATGCCTTGTTGTCGATCCTTGAATTTATGCACACAAATGAATTACGTTATTTGATTAAAATCTTTCTTGTTGTCTGATGGATCTTAATGATGAAATGGAAGCACCTATAACCAATTACCTGTCTTTGTCTTCAAAGTGGTATTTCAAACTGTTTCTTAAATTGTTATGATCTTTTGAAGGGTAAAAGGCAAACTGTTACTGGGATTGCTCCGAATCAAGCTGAAGACGTCGTAAGTACAATGCTTGCTAAGGGCTTCATCTTGGGGAAGGATGCTCTAAACAAAGCAAAAGCATTCGACGAACGACTCCAATTGACATCGAATGCTTCTGCAACCGTTGCTTCCATAGACCGCAAGATGGGAATAACCGAGAAAATAACCGCAGGCACAGCAGTGGTGAATGAAAAGGTCAGGGAGATGGATCAAATGTTCCAAGTTACGGAAAAGACGAAATCCGCCCTTGCCGTTGCCGAGCAGAAGGCAACGAGTGCTGGAACCGCACTCATGAGCAATTATTATGTGTTAACTGGAGCAGCATGGTTTTCAAATGCTGTAACTGCAGTGACAAAAGCTGCTGAGGAAGTGACCCAAATGACAAAGGTAAAAGTCGAGAAAGCTGAGGAGGAGAAAAAGGAGAGTATATACCGTGAAAGAACAGGGATCATCAATAACTTCGCCGAACTCCATCTCGACGAGCCTTTACCAGGGGAGCCTGCTATTGTTCCAGTTAATTCAGCAGATAGATAGACAGTAAGTTGTGAATTCATATCGATGAAAACCTATACACTTGTGAATTACATTGCTTCTTCCCCACTTTGCTGTATGATATATACAGTTTTCATTTAGAGGTGCTCCAATTACAGAGTTTACTTCTTTCTACAGTTGTTCCTCTTGTGGATGTTGAAATGTTATGACATTCTTTTGGGTAGAACAATTACTTTTTGAATACTTGATTGTATACTGTTTCATTTAACTTTTGTAATTTATAAATATATTCAAGTTTCTTTTGATTTTAGGTAATGTGAATTGGCATATGTTGAAACATAAATTGATTTCTTTAATGACTAGGGGTAATTTTATTGTATTTTTATCTCATCCCATATTTAAAGTTCTTTCAGTAATAAGCATTATAAACCAACTTAGGAAGTTAGAACTTAGTTTAGTATGATTTTTCAATGAAAACCAAACGATGTGCATGAAACCTAACAAGATGGCAAAATTAGCGCAGTTTAGGCCTCAGCTCGTTTGTTAATTGCAACTACAATAAGAATGGTTGGGAGAGATATTCATGATTTACATTTTAACTTGATTGCTCGAGTATTAAAAATCTCATCGTAACCATTGTTTTGGTAAGAATATAGAGTCATAGCTTTGAGTATCAAACGTATACAACCTGTAATTCAATACTAAATACACAAATGACACCGATGAATTAAGACTTGGCTAGGTCTTGACTCAATCTTTGTATGAGAATTTGAAAAAAAAAAAAAAAAACTATAGGACCATTTGGCCAAAAAGAGATTTTTGACAATCCATCAAAATTTTCATTTTGTTGGTGATAGAATAGAAGAGAATTGAATGTCTTACCTATAGCAAGTCTGAGAGGGTGACCTTCACTAACTGTGTTCAGGCAGGTCTTAAGTGGTCAGGAAGGAAGAATATGTCAAAGCCCAATGTAACAGAAATTGCTGTTTTGCCGTTGGGATTTGATGCTTCCATCATAAAAACTTTAATAGCCACTCTAAGCTCTGTTAAAATTTAATATAGTATCAGTAAATTTTATTTTAAATACTTCTGGATTTGTTTGGATTTACTTTTTAAATGTTTAAAATAGTTAAAAAATTAATACAAATAGGTATAAGTTGCATGCCATGATAATTCAGTTTTTCTAGTTGACTATTTATACCTCGATACATTCAGGCAGATCATCGTTTTCTGTTCTGACATGCGTCTGCAAAGCCACAATGCACCAGATGTTATGAGATAGTACCACAGATAGTCTAAATAAGTGTTATTTCTATTTTTGTAGATTTTGAAAGAAATTACATGGTTATAGTAGCAGTTCTCAAAAAGATTTCCAAAATTGTGATGGGGTTTTTGGTTTTGGATTTTGTGATAAGCAAGTTCGTGGGTTCAGACTACAGAAAATGAATTAGACAAATAAATTATTAAAAATAATTAATAATTAGAAGGAGAAAGAAAAGTAAACTCATTACATGTTTGACTTAATGGGAATAGCAGAAGGCTGAAATTTTGGGCATGGAAGGGTTTCCAGAAGACAGGAGACCTTCCTCAAGTTAGTAAGAAATATTCAGGGAGATTAACAACACTAACTAATATATAAATTGAATATCTAATTGAAACAAACACTATAACCTACCATTTCCTTATGGTATATGTATTTTATTATTGTACTTTACATTACAGTTGAATCTAATTGGATTTAGATTATGGTGTTTTTGTAAAACTTTAAAGTTTCTTCTCGATTTCAAAATACTTGTTTATTTGTTCAATTGGGTCAATATAAAGATAAAGGAGTTTTCTCTCTAACAGGTATTTGTATTTATGTACCTCAATGACTCGTTGACTTGGTGCATCTTGTTTTTCTCCTAGGGACGCCAAGATGACAACCGCAGCTGCAATAGTTGAAGGGAAATAACAAAATTGGACTTTGTCTGAAAGAACCAGCTCCGCAAAGTTCTTAGCTCGATTCTCCAAATTCGAGTCAGCTCCAGCAGCTTTCAGGTAGAACCTAAGATAATTTTCAAAAAAAGAAAATTAAATAAAGCATGTTATTCGCAGTAGATTCAAATTGTTAATGGGCGGAAGGAGTTTATTGAAAATGGATGCACGAAAGGGAAAACTTTTTCCCTTCCCACCAATGGTCAAGTTAGTCAAAGGAAGATGTACCATAAGAAGTTGTAAACAGTTGGCAAGAAACAATGGAACTTTAAGACTTCTTCAACAAGCCATTCCATGCCAACAACTTCAGATCTTCTGTACGTGTTGCTCTCTACACGGATATTCCTTTGCTGCACCCTGAAATGCCCAAAAATAAAACAAATCAGTCCTATCATAGCTTTATAAATATATCCACCAAGCTCGAGACCCACCAGCTAGCTTGGATACCTTCTCAATTCACAAGGCTCTATTTAATTAAACAAATCACAATTATTTAACATTTTGCATGTAAATTGCAAGTCAAAGATAAATGAAGGCTACAAAAGGAAGTTTGAGAAAGAGAAGAGAAGAAAAAGAATTGTTTTACATTTGACTCGACTTAGAGTTCTATATACAAGTCAAAGATAATGTTTTCTTGGTGGGTCTCGGGTCTCTTCTGTGCACATGAATTGTTAACATAAGAACTGAAAGATAGTGTTATGGCAATATTCGACTACAGTACCGTACGGGTGGTGTGTATCGACACTAATGTATGGCTATTATTTGTTACATAATTGCTATAAGAGGACCTACGATATATTCACAACATTACTTTGGTCCATGTAAACGCAAAGCTTTCAGGCTCGACACTTTGAACTTTAGAAAAAATATTCAAGACTATTAGATTCAATTACTTTAATACAATTCTTTCTGATTATTATTTCTAGTACTACTTAGCATTCGATCCTAACTTACCCAATTTCACTCCCTTGGATCGAAACAAGAAGACCAACTGGCATACAGTTTGTTTTCAAGCAATATTCATCATACTAACGAAGTTAAGTTGAAGTTACAGTAGATAAGAACAACACTTGTTATATAGTTAAAACTGAGATGCACACAAATAGACAAAGATAGAAAAAAAGTCACCAGCTGTATGACTGATTTTCTTCAATTCTAGTCGCCAAAGTTAGACATGCTATGCCCAGAATTTGAAGGTGTCTTCCAGCTTTGAAGAATCCTCTGCTCAGAATCTGGTCCAGGAGGGTAACTCCTAAAAATGTCGTCTCCTGATGAAGTTTGGAATCTCTCGATCGCTGCATCATTCAACAAAACAAAGCAACATAATGTAAAAAATTTGACCCAATTGGTTGGTGACAAGTATTAACGCATGAAAAGGAATAAAAATAGTATAAAGAATGTATTCCTTGAACTAGAAACGTCAACAGATGATGAAAATGCAACTACATTGGAGTATTCCTAAGAAAATGTCAACATCCACAGTAATAAGCACAAATCTCGCGGTTATGAATCTGTATTCTATTATTAAGATGAAAAACAAACAGAAAATATATTCAAGCAGAAGTAAGAAAAGAAATGAAAAATCAGTTAAACTTAGTTGATTCAAGATGCCAGATGCGTTGTGCTGGTGGCAGGCCTCATTCGTTAGAATGAGCTTATAACAACTAGATGTAACAGGTGCAAGATCATAAACTGCTGGCTTTTAAGTAGTGGAAAGTATGATCATGGTAATGACTTTGTAATTTTCATTAGTAAATCACATTGTTGGGATAGCCAAATCAGAAAAGTACGCTGTCGGATAAAGTTCCATAGCAAATAAGGCAAGGGAACTCATTTTATGAGATGTTAAGAACTAATTAGCGATTCAGTGCAAATTGAAATATGAGAGTCAGTGCTTCAAACTACCTCGATACACTAAACAGTTCCAATGTCTCAGAATACCAATGCTATTAACGATGAAAATGGAAAACCGGAGCAAAATATCTCATGCTAATTCAGGAATTATTGAGAGAAACACGGTGGTTTGGTATCAAGGACTTACTTCAACTATCCATTGGACCACATTTGACCGTTGCTGGAGAATGAGATCGCCATAATCCGTTGTGGACCGATACTCCTCTACGTAGTCGCGAATAATCAATTGGCGTCTTTCTCTACTTCTGAACATTAGATAGGCTTCTTCATCGTCCAATTCTTCAAATCTCAAAATCTAATTTAAAATCAAATAATATATATATATAGTTGTTTGATTAGCTTCAGGTTTGTTGCAAATGAAACGTCAAGGAAGCATGAAGATAGCGAATTACCGTAGATTGATCTACTTTCTCTTCTTCAATAGACGAGCTAGTTCTGATGTCTGGAGAGGCATTTAAGTTTAGAAAGTCGCGTCTGTACTGCAGCAACATGCTAAATGTTGACGAAGGAGCTGCGTCGTCGTTCGATTTCTCTGAAAATTCGCTTCCGGATTCCAAAAAAATTGAAGGAGTGTAATCTGAGCAGTCAGTATCAGACGTCTCCAATAGAATTGTTGATTGAAGCTCGGACAACGCCTGGCTAGAGTATTCCGAAACATTCTCATAAGAGAATTGCTCCGTGCAAGCAAGATCCGATTCAAACTTCAAGCTATTAGGCCACTGTTCTATCGTCGAATCCGACTTCGAAACAGTGAAAGTTTCATTGATCTCATTTCTCAGTAGTTCTGGTAACTGAAATTCCCATAGTCTGTTTTCTTCAACGTCTAATCCTTTCTCTTCGAACGAACAAACGCTCTGGAAGATAGACTCAGCGCAAGACTCTCCACAAGGAGTGAGTGGCACAGCTCCCTTTTCACAAAGCTTCGACGAGACATCAGCATCCGTCAATTGAAACTTCACAACTCCATTATCCGCTTGATCGATTGGATCTTCATTTTCGTCAATAGTTCTCCTAAAATCACTTCTAATCTTCAACCTGGAGCTAGTGCTTGGTCCGAGAACACCAAAATCAACTCCAGAATTTGATTCAACGCAAGACGATTCAGACACTTCCACATTACTCCCTACTCCAACCTCCTTCTTCGAAACTTCATCCAAATTAACACCACCCGAACCAAATCGTCTCTTCCGCAAATTCGGCCTCTGGAATCCAAAACACGCGTTGAGCTGGCTAGAAACCTCAGGTCCGCCTGCGTGGAAGGAAGTGGAGCTGGATTCGGCGGCAGCAAAGGAAGAAGAAGCAAAAGCAATGGTGGTAGAAGGAGCAGGGGAATCGGAGTCCAAGGAGCAGAAAAAAGGAGAAATCCGAGAGCGTCTGCGCCGTGGAAGCTGAGAACGGAGCTTCTTCTTCGGCGGAGAGTAGGATTCGGGTTTGGGATTTGCCCTTGGCTTCTTGGACTTCATTGTTCGAATGAAGAAGATGAAGATGAGTTTCGTGATGGAAAGCAGAGCAGTTATGGAAGTTAGGAAGCAAAAGAGAAATGTGAATTGGAAGTGAGTTTTTTTTTTTTTTTGGAGAGGGTCCCTCACTGTCACCTCCTCTCGTGCTAATCTAATAAATAATAATAATTATTTAGTTAAATATCATTTTGGCCCCTCACCTCTATATTCTTTTCCATTTTAGTCTTCTACTTTCAAATATTCAACTTTAATTTTATGAAATTCATATTTGGAGTGATTTTGAAATGGATATATCCCCAAAACATATATTAAATCACTCCAAATTAATTTAGTATTTAATTTTACATTTTTAAGTATAATTTTTATATAATAAATTTTGTGTTTGGAGGATTTGAAATATTTAAAAGTGATTTCAATAATAACAAAAGTGGATTTAACTATTTTAGAATCACTCCCTAGACATGTCCTAAATTGTTTAATTGTAAGGTCCTATTACAAAATGTTTTTCTTTTCTTTTTCTTTTTTATTTCTTTTTTTTTTAAATACACATTACAAAAAATTGATAAGTCATGAGATTGATGTTCTTTAATTATAAGCTCAAAAACTCTTTTGAACCAAACATACCATATACATTTGATAAATCTTAAATTTAGAAGCCATTCGATTAACCTAGAAAAGAAATGTCTTCAAACTTTTATTTTCATTTAAACACTTTTGATAAGAAAAGTATTTATAATAAAGACACTAATGACTTTTAAAATACAGTTTGAGTGGTTGCCAAACACTTATATTTCTTTTGAAGTGACTTATTTTTAAAATTAAATACTTGAAAATTTATTCCAAACATACTCTTATTCCCTACTTCTAATTCATAATATGAAATTAATTTTGTGTTGACATGTCGACATTTTTATTATATTATAAAAAATTCAATAAATATTTAAAAAATAATCAATAAATAATCTGTAAATATAATATAAATAAATAATATACTAATTTTCTTCAAAAGTATGAATGTTTATTTAATAATTCTTTTTTTGAAATATTCATCGGTATCAATATTTTATCGATATTTTACATTGACATTTTCATTAAAGTGAGACTTCGGCATTTCTATCGACACTGACATTTTAAACATCGATCAATAGTTAATATATTACACATAATATAATTTCTTGCATAAAATTATTATTACTATTTAATTAATTTAGATAAAAGTTACCTTAAATGTACTAAATTCAAGATTTATTAAAAAAAAAAAAGTATAAAGTATAAAGGTCACAATCTTATTTTAACCTAACTATTAAATCACTATCAGTAATTATCAAAAGACAGGCGTATTTTGTATAGGCAGGGACTTATTATAAGAGGGCTACGGCTTCTATGGACTTTTTGGGCCCATCTATTGGCCCCTAAAATATTCACAAACCTACTGATTATTGTTAAATATTTATGTATTCATTCTTTTGCATTATATTATAATTTTTTTAAAATATAATTTTCTTCTGACGCACCATACACATACCACTTAATCATTAATACATATGAGACTTTAGTTGAGTTATGTTTGGTTTGATGCTATGTTATAATGTTAATACATGCTTCACCACCATTGTTAAGGCTGATTATGTTGTTGTTTTTTAATATTCATTTACCTTAAGACGTGTAATAAATTTCTACCCACTTTTTTCTTTCGGAAAAAAAAGAATAAAAGATGAAAAATTTTGAACACTTTTTTATTCGAATATAGCCACTTAATTTATGTGTCAAAGTGAGCATATCTCAATTGACATACAGATGTGTTAGCAACCAAGAAGTCTATGGTTCAAATTCTTCTTGTTCATGTTGTATTGTAAATAATAATAATAATAATAATAATAAACACTATTTCCATCCTATGAATTTCTATGTTTTGTTATTCACTTTTTAGGATGTCTTCAAAATTCTAATGAGGAAAAGTAAGGCCAACTTGATAACTTTTTTTTTTTCCTTTCTTTTTTTGGTTTTAAAAATTGTTTGTTTTCTCACAACTTTTCCATAAATTTCATATTTTCAAACTAAGCATTTGAATTCTTAACCATTTCAAAATTGACTTGAATTTTTTAAATTATTGGTAAAAAGTTGCTAACAAAACAAAGAAACTTATAGGTAGAACTTAGTGTTTATAAGCATAATTTTCAAAATCAGAAAATCAAAAAATCAAATAGCTATCAAACAAAACCATAGTTTTTATA
Source organism: Citrullus mucosospermus (assembly GCA_030954485.1). Lineage (NCBI taxonomy): Eukaryota > Viridiplantae > Streptophyta > Magnoliopsida > Cucurbitales > Cucurbitaceae > Citrullus > Citrullus mucosospermus. The sequence goes on along the minus strand of CM062061.1, from coordinate 7,337,060 downwards.
ATTTTATTTTGTTTCGTTTTTTTTATTTGACTATAAATTCAAATATTTTCTTAATAAATATGAAAATCATGATAAAAAAATTGTAAGATAATAAACAACCACAACACAATGTTTAAAAGCTAAATGCTTATGAAAGGAGGTCTAAAAGTTTAGGTTATTAGATACAATTTTGATTTTATTTAATCATACAAAATTTTGAAACTTCAAATGAGTTATTAAACACTTTTTAAATTAAAAAATATAGTATGCACAAACTTGAAATTTTTAAAAACTATGGTTGGATGATGGTCGGTAGGAAAAAGTGTTTCAAAATTGTATTTTCTGTCAAGTAGTTTTTATAAAAACAAAAAATTATTAGAAAGTGTTTTTATACACAAAATTTATTTGATTAATCCTACATCAAAATATTTTCGTTGTAAATGTTAAATTAATATAAAAGATAATTATAAAACACTATGAATTAATAACTTCAAATTTATATTTAAAATACTATGACTGGCTAATAATTGTTGATAGTTAACGGAGTGGTTATCGATAGTTGTTATCGACATGAGGTGGCAATAGTTGTTGTTGGTAGCAAGAGGTGGGTGGTGCCACTGGTACTAGCATGACGATGGCGGTCACAATAGGTGCCAATATCGACAGTTGATTGTTATCGATAATAGACGATGCAATTACCATTGGTTTTCAACGGTGACAACCATGAAAAGACGGAGTAGTGTGAGATTATTATTGTCCATCTTCGTATATCATCAAAATTTAGATACTAAAATAACTTTTGCCACTATATTTGTAATTTTAGCTCTACCCAAATAATTTTGCCATATTAAAATATGCTCAACCACTAGTCTATCACAATTTATTACTATTGTTTGTAAATATTTTTGAAAGTTTTGTTATTTAAAATAATTTTTCTATTTTCTAATGAAAGATAGTTTTTTTTTTTTTTTTTTTTTTTTTTTTTTTTTTTTTTAAGCTCTGGCGTGTTTACGATTTGAAGGTAGTTTAAATTATCGATCTCGGATATTATTTGGTTATTAATTTTGAAATATTTGATTTACGATGGGTTTATTATTATTATTATTATTATTATTATTATTATTATTATTATTATTATTAAAGGTGGATGGGTTCGTTATTAGTAATTGGATAATAGTTTGTTAATTAATGATTGTTCTGTATTATCTCATATTAAATTGAAAGATGAAAAGAATATCTACATGAATTAATTAAAAAATTTATTATTTATTGTCGAATGTAATGCATATGTTTACAAACTTATGGCAGTTAAAAAGTGTGACATGAAGTATCCAAAGTGGAGATTAAAATAATATTTTAAATTTGAAATGTATTTAATTGATACACTGCTGCCATTGGTGTAGTACTACTGATACACTTCAATATTTCATACCTTATATACTTGAAATATGTGTATAATAAAATACATGTTAAATGCCAATACATCCATGTTATACCTAAAATGAGTGATGAAAGGGTGCTCATATAATGTTGATATACTCTATTCATTACTAAAATACACATGCTATGAGTGTTGATACAATCATTGTTATTACTTGTGATAGTGCTAACGCCCTCCGTACCCATGTCATCAAGGTCACCAATGATTATAATATCATCAAACTGTGGTTGCTACCTTCACCCGATGCCGCTCATGTGGCATTCGTATTATGAGTGGTAATGGCACCGTCACTAATGTTACTCTATGTCAACTTGCCTCCCCCAGCTCCTCCCACCCTTTTCTTCCTCCTTCGGCTCCTCCCCCGACTACTACCTTAACCATTTACCTCGTTGGCGATCAAGGTCAAATTGTCAACAACATCATTGGTACTTTAATATCGCTTCCAGCCTCGTCGTCATCATGGTTGTCTCATTTAGTAACAATGTTTATGAACGGATTGTGTTAAAGAATGATATGTTTTTCTAGTATAACACATAACACTCTATTCCTCACAGATGACGCCAATTGCTGATGGAAAACTCTAGCTAAAGAAACTCATCTAATCTTCATGTGCCACCAGCGGTGAATTTGGAATAAGTCACTTGCAAAGCAAACATAATAACACATCAATGTGATGCTTTCTACAAACACTATGATATTTAAGTTGGTTTTTAGCATAAGAGTTAGATCAAGCTTTTAGCACTATAACAAAAATATGTTCTCCCAATGTTCTAAAATTCCTAGGTCACGTAACATAGAATGCTCTAAACTAAGCATGCTTGACGTTGGAGTTTCTATGATTAAGCCACCAAAAAGAAAGGTGCACTTTGTTGATTTAAGTAATAACATTTAATTCTTTTAAGCATTTCTTAACCATACTTTCATATTCTTAGGAACCCTCTCATTCAAATGTGATCTCGGTTCATTCATGTTCTCTTCCTAAACTCGGGTGTTACATAAATGGTCCATCGTCTATCTTTAGAGATTCTCGAAGTGCAATTTACAATTTGTCGGCAGTTATGTTCGATTTTTTTCCCAACAATATCTCCGAACGATTTGTCAAGAGTGAAGGAACCGAATTCCATAGCGGAAGTGCGTGATGCATGTGCGTGACACATGTGCGTTTGAAATTCATTTTGGAAATTCTTGAAAAAACAAAGAAATTACAGAACATAGGATAAACAAATCTCATAAGCATGCTTTTTACATAAATCAAATCAAGGAGAAGAGGTTACCTTTGAAGACAACTATTCAATCTTCTTCAAATCCTCACTATGATCATGATCTTAACAATTCTTCTTCAGTATTAAATAGGACACCACCTGTGACACCCTAATCTTTGACCTAATCGCTTAAGATTTATAAGGGAAAGAAACTAAGACAAAAGGGGTAAAACTTGAATCGCAAGCCTATGGAGTTAGAAAAATTTTGAGGCAGAAAATATGGGCTTGTGGAGTTAGCCAAATTTTGGCCAACTCTAGGACACCATGCGTTGAGATGGAAGGAGGAAAGAAAAGAGTTTGTGTTAACTTGAGTTTTGAGTTGAGATTAAGCCGTAAGTAAGTTCGGGAGAAAGCCACGTTAAGCAATTTTCGGGCTTTGAACCTCAAGATGACTATTGAGCTAAGAAATCCTTCTAAGTGTCACAACTATACTAGGAGAACTCAACTGTGCTATAAGAATGGATAGCTTGGACGCATAGCCTAAGGAAATGAGAGGAAAATCTCACTAAGTGTGGGAAGAAAGAGTTAGAAGTATAGTTGAGAGCTAGTTGTAAGTTGGACACATCCTTTGGAGGAACATCACCATGTTGGACGCATGGATGATGAAACTTGGATGCATAGTACCTCATTTGGAAGGAAATTGGTTAATTGTTGAAGTGTTGGAAGGAAAACCTAGGTCTTGGAAAGGAAGGTAAACACATAAGGCAAATTTGAAGGAAAAACACCTCCTTACGTAGGATAAACACATGGACATTCTTCAAGAGAAATTTTGGTTAAGTCTTGGATGATTTGGAGAGATGAAAAGCAACCCTAAGGGAGGAAAGTAAGGGTTGGACGCATACTTGGTACATTAATGGAAAAATGGTTAGGTATGGGAGGCTTAAAAGAGAAAAGTTGGAAGCATAGCCTCGGGAGACATCACATAGATGCATAGGAGAGCAATCAAGGAGTCTATAAGGCCAAGATGGAAGCCTTGGACGCATGGTTGGGGGAGGTGAACGCATGATCAAGGTGTTGGACGCATAATGAAGTCTTGTAAGTAGGATTTTGGCTAAGTATCGAAACACTGAGTCTTGTTGGACACATACCTCTTCAAAGGAGGGGATCTTGGTTAAGTGTTGGACTTGGAGGGGCATGTGTGGCATTGGGGAAGGCTTGTGGATGCATAGAGAGCTTGGAAAGGAAATTTGGTTAAGTGTAGGAAGGCCGGGAGGAAGAAAAGAGAACAAAAGAAGCCAAACCCTAAAAGAAAACACCATGAACACATGGTGAGGGAAGCATGGACGCATGGTCCCTATCCAGGGACTAAGTTGGACGCATCGTTGGACCTTAGGTGCTAGGTGGCTTCGTTTGGACATAACATGGCTAGGCTACCATGCAAGGTGACATGTGGAGTTTGGTTGTCAAGTTGAGAAGCAAAGTTGGGTGACTAATCTTGTCATCCAAACTCTATAAATAGGACTAAGAGGGGGAGAAGGGCCACACACCATCAAGAAGTCTGAGGTTTTTTTTTTTAGAGAAAGGAAAGGAAGAGGGTGTAAGAGAAGGCCTTGTGTCCTCCAAGAGAGGTGGTCTGCTAACTACCTTGCATCCAACAGCTATCTGGCGTCCCAGGGGAAGCTGTCTTGCGTCCAACAGTAACTGTCAGAAGGAGGAAAATAGCTGCCTTACATCCAAGAATTACTCGTCCAAGGTAGGTCCCTGTGTCCAAGAGGGAGTTTTTTTGGTGCTTAAAAGTTGTTTTAAGGTTCCTAAGGTCTCCCAGTTGCTTTTTCTTTGAGTCCTAGAAGCTTGGGCGAAAGTTGGAAGGTTTGGAAATCAAAAACCCTAAAAGTTTGAAATTAACAGCAAAGGTGACTGGTTGATTTCTTTTCGTGAGAGAACGTAATCATATTATTTATGAATGAATAAAAGTACGTTATGAGTTTTATTTGATAAATATGGATTATTGTAATTATGTGTGCTATGGTGGGATCTGGAATAATTTATCGAGTTTATTAGCATAATGTTATAAGCATGCTAGGATAATTATTGTTTTTATATCAACCTTATTGGATTTATGGAATATATATGTCGAGCTTATTGGATTTATAGAATATATATATCGAGCTACTTGGATATATATAGTATTTGCATATCGAGTTTCTTGGATATTGTGTACTAATTCCAATGCTGAAGGAAATTACGAAGGCATCGATGGACAAATTGTGGTCCCAATGCCGAAGGATGTAGAAAAGGCATATGGGCAGCCTGAATATATTTTTCCAATGCCGAAGTACTGGGAGAAGGCATTGATGATGACAGTCATGTTTGGACCGTGATCTGTGACCGCATAAGATGGTCAAAAGGTCGAAAAGACCTAGTTTCTGAGCTTATGGCAGGGATTTTCCTCATGGGATGGTTAGGGGGTCAACGGGCCTAGCTCCTGAGCCTCAACGATAGGTTGTAGGTACTATGTGCACATAGGGACTTAGAGGTGTTGAGAATAGTTGAATACAGAGACGAGTTTGGTTGTGCCTAGGGCCAGAGGAAAAAGCAGACACTAGAAATAACCCTATGGGGAGGTTTGATTTAAAGCTCGATATGTGATTTATATTTGCTTATGATTCATGTTTGTGGAATTATTATTGTTATTGATTTCGAAAGGGTTAGTGAAACCCTAGTTGTATCGATTACTCACTGCTTTCGTAGAAACTCATTCTTTTCTTATGTTTTTCTCTTCAGGTAGCAGCCGAGTTCCCGTTGCTAAGCAAAGTCAAGGTCTACCAAGATATCATGTGCTTTTGGTTATAGGCATAAGAATAAATTATAATATGAGTCAAGGTCTGCCGAGAAATTATGTATATTTAGCCGTAGGCAGCAGTCTAAAAGAGGAACTAGAATCATGTTACTTGTAAACAAATTTGTTAAACAGTTGTAATAATAAACTATGCATTTGATTAATGAATTAGTTTATTTCTATCTATATAAGTTGCATATGATAAATTCGGGAAAGGTAGAGTTTCAACGTAGGCATCGCAAGAGGGTCGGTATCTAATATCCTCAAGCTCCGTCTTGGGCTGCGGAAGAATGGCTCGGGGCGGGGTGTGACATGAACAAGGGGCCCCACCCTCTCATTGGCCTGAGAGGGACTAGGTTTGTTAGTTGGACCACAAGCTGATTGTTCATTAGAGGATCAATGGAACTTAAGGGACGAGATGTAATTACATGAGTAAAACTGTAATTTTGACCCAACTATAATTATGAACAACTTGTGAAGGATCGACTTACTTATTATGGTATATCAAGTGGATATAAATATATTTATAGTGAGGAGATTGCAACTATTGGGCTTTAGTGGAGTGACATGGTAGTTAACGAATATTAATTAACTAGGTTAAAGAGTTTAGCAGGTTAATTTCAGATCGTTGGAGCTCATGATCTAAAGGTTCATTAGGTTCCCTTGTTAGCTCATGGACTAAACCTTAGAAAATTATATCGAGTGAATTAGAAATGTTCAAACTCAGTGTTGGAGCAAAAATTTATACAATTTGTTCGTTTAATTATGAATTAGATGAAATCAGAGAGTTAGAAATATTTAAATGTGATTTAAATATTTTTAGGATGAATAAAAATTCATCAAATTGGAATTTGGAGGGGAAAATGGAAAATTAATTAAATATGAAAATATTAATTTAATTTAATTAATTATTATTTAAATTAATTAAATATTAAATTAACTATAATTTTAAAATTAATTTATGAAATTAATTTAGAAATTATTTGTTATTTTAAAAATCAATTTTGGAAATTGATTTTAATCAAAAATTGGGTTTTTCCATTTTTTGCATGTAGAAGGAAGGAGGTTTAAGCTCCTTCTTCAACCTCACTTTTCCAAGCATGATCAACCCCTTAATTAGCCTATTTGCTGGCTTTGTGCATGTTAATGCAATAAGTATGTTCTCTTCTATAAATAGGAGGAAGGAATTAAGGAAGAGGGTTGAGCTTTTGATGCAATTTCGTTGAAATTCTCTCCATTGTTCAAAACCAAAAGAACTGTGAGTTCTTCGGATTTAAGCTCCAAATTGAACTCAATTTGGATCCTACAATCCGTTCTAAGGTTCGAGAATAATAAGGAAGACACTAGAGGTTGTCCACAAAGTGTTCGTGATCAAAAATTTGAAGAGTTTTACTTCAATTTTGAGGTACAACAAATAAGTTCTCTTCCTTTGTTTTTCCAGATTTAAAACAAGCATATGCTTAATCTTCAAAATTGATGTAATTATAGTGTTTTAAATTCTAATTACTTCCGCTACCATGTTCTAACTCCTTCAGTTTAAATTATGTTTTAACCTATAGTTTTAAGATGAATCTCATTCATATTATTTAATATTTGAATCTTATTCAAATATATTATTCTCTTATATTATATAGTTTAATTTTAAATCTAATTCAAAATTAATCTTTATAATATAATGTATCTATATACATTTATATTAATTGTATCATATACAATTAATATATAATTCCCTAATTATATGAATCTTATTCATATTAATTCAATATTTGAATTTTATTCAAACATTAATACTCTCATAATATATAGTTTAATTTTGAATCTAATTTAAAAATAACTTTATATTATAATGTATCTTTATATATATTGATTGTATAATATACAACCCTTATAATTTGAATAATTCAAATTCTTCTAAACTAAATATTTCTTGTTTTACCCTCAGTGAGGGGACCTAATGGATATACATATTAGAAGCTCCAATAATACGGGTTAAGTAATTAAACTCTTTAATTAAATTAATCAACATTCATTAACTGTGGGTCACTCTACTAAAGACCCACAGCTGCACTCTTCGCACTGTAGATATATTTTTGTGTCCACGTATATAACCAATCAACAGTAAGTCGATCCTTCATGACTTGCTCGTAATTATAGTTGGATCAAATTGCCGTTTTACCCTTGTAATTACATATAACTCCTTAAGTCCCACTAATTCTTTAATGAACAACTTGTTTACGATCCTACCATAAATAAAACCTTCTCGAGACCAATGAGAGGGAGGGGCCCCATTCTTCAAGACCTAGAGTCAGCACTTAAGGGAGCAATTCATCTACTTACCCTAAAGATGGGAATGAGGTTTCCAGCTCCCTACTTAGACAAATCTCCAAAATGGTAGGCATATTGAGCGAATTTGGCCACTCTCACCCATACAGATCAAAGGCTGCCCTCATAGACAGGAGTTCATAACTCACTCAAGATTAAGGTCAAGTCACTTGTGGTAATCCTATGATATGTTAATCACTTCAGTCAATGGTGTTATAAAGAGAGATTAATCATTTCACGATCCGGTCTTATACAAACTCTTTGTATAGGATACCTCCACTTGCATGTCTCAACATGAACGATTTGTATCAAATTGTTTGTAACACTTATAACTCTTCTAACATTTACAAAGAGAGTCGCATTCATAGTGTCACCAGGATAAGGCACCCAACCTTATCCATATATATTACAGACCATTTAGGTTACTACTTGAACATGATCCACCGGTATGTCTACCACATATTGTTCAAATTACATAAAATAACCTTGGATCTTTCTTTAATGAATAATTGCATATATAAAATAATTAACAATTATTTCAAATAACTTATTAACTATGAGGCTTTAGGCATACATCCCAACAAAGAGATATGGTGACTATTAGGGTTAAGGTGGAGTAATATGCAAAATCTCTGGTATAATCAGTTTAGTTTGGAAATACAATATAAATATAACATGAATTAATTATATATAGGGGTAGTAAACTAGGTTTATGAAGGGATTGAATCCCAATGCGGAAGCGTTTTATCGCTTTTTGCCTTTGAATTGGGATGAGAAAAACAGAATTGATAAATACAGAATTAAATTAGGCTAAGCATGCTTTTAAGGTTTCGAGGGAAAAATACCTTTTTTGAAGAACAATTTTTCTACTATTCTTGAATATCTTTGGAACAAATCTCAAAGATCACGAACTACGGAACACTAATGTTAGGCTATTGTGCTATATTTCAGGGAGGATCAAGGATTGTGGGATCCTTTTTTTTTTTTTTTTTTTCCTTTTTGCAGGGAATTAGAGAATTTATGAGAGAGGAATTTTGAGAGTTGGGAGAAATCTGAGTGGTGAGAATTAACTCTTTTTTCTTCTTTTCTGTTCCTATATCTTAAAACATAGAAACTAACGTGAGGAGAAATAACTCCCCCTCACACCCACTCTCCATTCCCCTGCAACTGTAGGGAGTTATTGCTCTTTCTTTTTTTCAATTATATATACAAAATCAAATTTAATATATAATATATTATTAAATAAATAATAAATTAATTAATTAACTATTAATTAATAAATATAAATATCACATATTTATTAATTATGTATTTAAATCATATAAAAATACATATCTCTCTCTTAACCTATAGTATTAATGGATCTCATTCACATTAATTTTACTCTATAGTTGAATCCAATTCATATTAAATTAATAGTCGAATCATATTCAAATATTATTCTCTCACATTATAGTTTTAGTTATAAATCTCGTGCAGTACAAATAAATTCTACCTCGAAGAATACATTCTAGTAACTTCGAACTTTACCACGTTAGATTTGGAAAGAGATGGGATCGACAAGATCCAGCCAGATGAAATCATATTTATAATTAATTATGTACTATAATGTATCATTATACATTATACTTTATATTAATCATATTAACATAAAATTCACTTCAATAATTTGAATAATTCAAATTATTCTAAAATTAACTGATCCTTGTTTTACCTTTAGTGAGCTAGCAAGAGACCTTATGGACCTAAATATTAGAAGCTCTAATGATTCGAGGCTAAAATAATTAACCTCTTAAGTTAATCAACATTCATTAACTATGGGTCACTCCACTAAAGACCCACAACTGTATTCTTCGCACTATAGATATATTTCTATGTCCATGGATATAACTAGTGATTAGTAAGTCGACCATTCACAAATTGCTTGTAATTACAGCTAGGACAAATTACCATTTTACCCCTGTAATTACTTCTTTCTCCTTAAGTCCCACTAATCCTCCAATGAACAACCTATTTATCGTCTTACCATAAACAAATTCTTCTCGAGCCAATGAGAGGGCGGGGCCCCTGGTTCAAGACCTAGAGTTAGCACTTAAGAGAGCAATTTATCTACTTTTCTCGAGGACGGGAATGAGTGAATTTCATCTTGTGTAGTTACATTCCCAACTTTCTACTTGAGCAAATCCCCAAAATAGTAGGCTTATTGAGTTGGCGACACGGGCCACTCTCACCTTACAAATCAAAAAATTTTCCTCATAGACAAGAGTCCATAACTCACTCAGGATTAAGATTGAGTTACCTATGGTCATCCTATGGGAAAGTTAATCTCTTCAATCAATGGTGTTATAAAGAAAGATTAATCATTCTGTGGTCTAGTCTTATACAAACTCTTTGCACAGGATACCTGTAATACCCTATCTCCAAAAACCTAAGTATTCATATGATTAGTAAGGATAAAAGGATAAAAGTATGTGGATTAGCGGAACTTTTAAACGAAAAGTTAAGATTGTGTAATTACTGAATTGTGGCCAATAAATTCTGTGTGTTAAAATGAATGGTATTAAGAAAAAGAGTAAACATATTTCTGGAAATCAGGCTGACGCATAGATGGATAAGTTATAACGCATGGTTATACTTAATTTTAGAAATTGTTAAGCTATGAGAATATTTTTGGAAGGTGGTAAGTTAAATGGGGTGATGTACCCTGCGTTGACGAAGCAAGGTTGGTCAGAACTACCAGACGTGGAAAGTATCTTACATAGGAAAAGTTAGCGTGCGCTGGAGAAATAGTTATTTAAGAAAAGTAATTCGTTGAGTGTTGTATAGAGCAATAGTGAATGGAGGTGAAGGAACAAGAACTGAGTATGGATTACGACTATGCGTTAATAAGCTTAGCATGGAAGCTAGTGTAAAGAGAAGAAAGTAGACTGTTACCATAGCAAGATGGAAGAGTCGTTATTTTGATAGGTATGTCAGGCATTTAAAGGTGTTATTATGTGTTTGGAAGTCAAGAAGGAGCCTGACCAAAGGTTGTATTCAACTTACGTTACGTTGAGAAGAATACCTTGAATTGGAGAATAGTTGTATGCGATAGGCAAAGGTTAATAATAAGTTGATAAGCCATGAAATGGACAACAACTATGGGCTGAAGGTTTACTATAAAGGATCATTGTGCTGATCGGGAAGTTCTTTAGTGCAGCAAGTGCAAAAGGGGTCGTTAAGTGCTAAAGTGCTATGAGATGTTAAACGTTAAAGGATTTTTATATGCTAGTAGGAATTCAGCGATTAGTAGGGTCTTACTATGCGTTGAAAAAGTTATGTGGTGATAAAATATTAGCTATGCGTTGAGGATTTCTGTGTTAAGGACAGCCATTAGCTATGCGACGAGGGGTTATGAGTCGATGGTGGCTACCATTGGTTATTAAGTTATACGCTGAAGAGCTTAACTTCATGATAAATGGAAAATGTTACCACGATCTCGGGTAAACGCATAGGAAGAAGTTAAAGAAGGAAATGGTTAAAGGAATAACCTTGGTATATGACTCAAGGACGTATAGAGGGAAAACCAAGGGACCTTAAAGGAAGATGGTCATGGACGTGGGATGAAGTAAAGATGAATGCAAGAGGATAAACGCATAAAGAAAGAACTTGAGTTGGATGTGGTAGTCAAGCGTAAACCACATTGTCAGAAGGGTATAATTGTACCAAAAAGGGATTTGTGGCTAAGAATGAATATAAGAAAAGGGAGTCGAACACATATAGTATGCGATTAAGGAAGATGTATGATGTTTTATGGTAAGCTGAAACGCATAGTAGTATGCGTTTAGAATTTGTACACCTACTTGAATGTGAAGGAGAAATGGAAATAAAGGTAGTAAAACTGAGAGTAGTAAAAGGGAGTAAAGAAGTTAAATCTGGAAGAAGGTTCCATGAACGCATAGGATCACAGAGTTGATTGGGTAGTTGTGTATTGGAACATAATGGACGTATAAGGTAAGCCTATATGCCAGGTGGCTACACATAGTTGTGACACCATATCAAGTAGGAGGTGTTAGAAGGCATGCTAAGTATTTCATGCAAGGTGACACTTGGATTAATGCATGATTAATTAAGCATGCAACATGACGTGTGGCAAACAAGTGGCAGCAAAAGAGGAGAGATAGGATGACAAGCCCTCTATAAATAGGACCTTGAGGGAAAAGTAATGACTGATGATTCGGTGGTGAGAATCCTTGAGAGAAGGAGAGAAAGAGGGCTGAAAGAAGAAATCCTTGCGTCTGTAAGAGGAAGTCTGCGGCTAAGGTAGAAGACATTCTTGACACTTAAGTCATCTGGTGTTAAAAAAGTTAGCTTGTGTCGAAAAGAGTGAGCCTTGCGTTTTACACGAACTCAATATTAAGGTGAACACCGCGATGCGTTCGAGTTAGACCTTGCGTCCAAGGAAGGTTAACGCATCCGAAAGAGTAAGAAGAGTTAGTCTGCACCTTGCGTTAAGGGCAGGGTTGCGTCCAACCGGTTATCAGAACAGTTGCGGTCTAGGAGCTCAAACCTTACGTTCAAGGAGCTCGGGGAAAATAGGGATTTGAAGGAAAAGAGGAAAATCTCTTAAGTAATGTGAGTGACTCTCTTCTTCTTTTAAATCTGAACTTTGTTGAAAATGTTCTTATGTGATATGGTTTTGTGATAACTGATTTCATGAAACGCATGATGTTTGATCATATTGTTTAAAAGGCATGTTCTATCTGATTGTTTTACTATATTGAAAGGCATGTTGCAAGATATAGTTTATCAAGAAACATCCTGTTTTTTATAAAAGGTTTCATATGAATGATCTATTCAAACTGATTGATAAAATGTTTAAAAGAAGGCTCAGTGCTTATCTCCTTGAGAAGGCTCGTGAGTTTCCCCGGGACCCAGTACTCAAGGACATGAGAAGGTACATGGGCAACTCGTCATATTCCTATGTGCACATAGAGGTTAATCTGGCTAGTGCGTCGAGTTTGCTCCGCATCGAGCCAGGGAATGATTTCGACGTTGGGTGTGTTGAGCCTTGCTCCACCCCCAACTAAGGATGTTTTCAACGTTGAGAGCGTAGAGTCTTGCTCCGCCTCAACTAGGGAAATGATTGAGAAACCAAACAAGTTTTCCGTATAATTGTTCTAAAACGATTCTATTGATTTGAAACAGATTTACGAGATTGATAAAGTTTTGAGGAGGATCTGTTTCTGTTAAACTATCGAGTTAAATCCTTGTTTTAATGCGTATTACTGTAACATGCCTGTTTACGAATAAAAGATAGTTTTACAAAACCAGTCACTCACGGGGCTTAGCTCACGTTTTCCCATGTTTTTCTAATTTTTCAGGTAGCAAGCGAGTTCGGGATGCTTTGCCTACGCAAGAACCTCGTCTGGGCCGTCTTTGGTAAAAATGGTTGGGCAGTGAACCTTACAGAGGAGTCAAGGTTGCTGCCTTCACATCTCCTTTCGGGTTATGGAGGATAATCCGGGAGGGGGTGTGACAATACCCCCACTCACATGTCTCTACATGAACGATTTGGATCAAATTGTTTGTAGTACTTACAACTCTTGTAACAATTACAAAGTAGGTTGTATTCGCAATGTCACAAGGATAAAGCACCAAACCTTATGTATATACTATAGACTTTATAGGTTTATTACTTAAACATGATCCACTTGTATGTCTACCACATACTGTTCAAGCTACATAAAATAACATCGGATCTTAGTTTATTGGATTGAATAAAATTCAATCTAAATGTCGAGTAAAAAATCTCTTATTTTATAAAATAAATAATTTGTATTACAAAAATTACAAAGTATGAGACCTACGAGATTTAGGACACCAATCCCAACAGTTTATTGTTTCTAACACACACCTCACTTGCTTTCCTTGATTTTTCTTACTTTATCCTTGCATACCTTGTATTTATATTAAATCACATGCAAAACATAGACAATGTATCAAGGTTAAACATAATGATTCAATAAAATGAGGTTGGAGGAAATATTATTGCAAAATATTGTGATGTTTGACTACAAGTTTCAACTTAGAGCATACGAGTTCTAGAGAATGCAGGTGTATGTATTTTTACTGTAACGGGCATAGGGATACAATGTTTGTGGGATAGGATGTGTTTATTATTCGTTTGCGGAATATATATATATATATATATATATATATATATATATATATAGTGCTCTATTAGTGAGAGTGTAATTAGTTGGATGGAAACATCGGTAGAAGTAGTAGAATTAATGCTTAATTAGATATTGCCTACAATATGAGCTTTAGTATTTGATTGGATTTTTCTTCTATTTACAAGAACAAATTAATTTGCATACTATGTATTTGTACCTCGACACTAATTTGAGTTTTAGTGGGTGAAAAGTGTTATAACAAGTAGAACACGTAAATTATAAAATCATATACAAAAAAATTATTTGAGCCCTTGAATTCACGTTGTCTCCTTAAGACAAATTTACTCACTCTAGTGTTTGAGTTTGAGAGTAATTGTCTCCCAGGATAGAACAGATTACCTTTCTTTTGGAGGTAGCACTCCGTCCACAAGATCAATGAACCGCACTTTGTGGATATACCGAACTTGAACAAATTTGAAATGAAGAGAATTTTTAATGAAGACAAATTGCTAAATGAATAGTGTACTAAACCAAATTGAAGAAAGGCCATATTTATAAACTAATTCGTGGTCATTCGAATAGTTGTGTCCTTTCTTTAATTTGGTTATTTAATGAAAAGAGTTATCCCTTAACGAAAGAATGAAACTTTATGATAATTGAAGAATGCAGCTCTTATCGAAGAGTTACATACCATTTATTCTAACAATCCCCCCATAAATGGTAAGTTGACAAATTACGATAGAGAAAAATGTTTGGTATGTCCCAATGAAGAACCTGCATCAAGATAAGTAGTAATAACTTTGAACTTTCCCTAGTGAACATTAATCGAGTTCACTTGGTTAATTAGTGGATTTGATGCCTTGAACTGTCAACCATTCTAGAGTAAACTAAGTTAATAGAAGTCACACAGTTTCTCATTGTAACAAAGTATGTTCTCATAATTGTGTTCATTTTGGCCTTGAACACTGCCTGGTCCCACGAGTGTTTTGGAGAATTCACCTTAACAATTCTCATAGAAGCGGCCCCTTCACACTCACATAGGTGATTCTTATAAAGAGCATCGTATATGCTCTTTTCACCAATAACTATTTATCACTTATAGTTAAAAGCATAGTGCTTACCCTAAAACCACAATTACACTATCTCATCATCATTAGACTGGGTAAGAGATCAAAGTTTAAATGCAGTGCTCATTAAGTTATCCATAGATCTGTTTACCCGTTGAGCCTAGATCTTGGGATCTTCAGTCAACTAGGTCAGGTTGCCTCTCTGGTTAACTTATATTATAGGCTTTAATCTCATTCTCCTTGATGAACTTTCAGCCAACTCTCTAGTTAGGCCTTTAGTAAGTGGATCCGCAATATTATCTTTTGACCTTACAAAGTCAACAGTGATAATTCCATTAGAAAGTAATTGTTTGATAGTATTGTTCTCCATCGTATATGTTGAGACTTACCATTATACATAATATGTTGTGCCCTTCCAACAGCTGTTTGGCTATCACTATGTATACATATTGTAGGCACTGGCTTAGACCAATTTGGAATATCTTCCAAAAAAATTTTGAAGCCATTCTACTTCTTTTCCAGCCTTGTCTAAAGTTATAAACTCATATTCCATTTTGGATTGTGCTATACACGTTTATTTGGAAGATTTCCAAGACATGGCCCCACCTCCAAGAGTGAAAATATAACCACTCGTCAATTTGGAGTCTTTAGTACTAGATATCCAATTAGCATCACTATAGCCTTCAAGTACACCAGGATATCTAATGTGTACTAATTTCGCATGCCATTGTTTTGGTGCTTGTTTTAAACCATAAAGAGACCTTATTAGTTTGTAAATTTTTGTTTCTTGACCGGGGAAAACAAATCCTTCAGGTTGTTGCATGTAGATCTCTTCTTTTAACTCACCATTTAAAAAGGCTGTCTTTGCATCCTTTTGATGCATATCAAGCCCATACAAAACTAACATTGCAATGAGCATGTGAATGAAAGTAATTCTAGTAACTAGTGAGTAAGTATCAAAATAATCAAGTCCTTCTTATTGCTTGTAACCTTTAGCTACAACTCTCACCTTATATTTATCTATTGATCCATCGATTTTCATTTTTCGTTTAAAAATTCACTTACATCTAAGTGGTTTACTTCCTAATGGAAGATCAACTAATTCCCAAGTGTGGTTAAGCATGATAGACTCAATTTCACTATTCACAACTTCTTTTCAATATGGAGCTTCTGGAGAGGACATAGCCTCTTTAAATGTTTGAGGTTCGTTTTCTAACAAATATGTTAAAATATCAGGCCTAAATGATTCTGGGATCCTCATCCTCTTACTTCGTCTGAGTTCCTCTTCCTTATTTAACTCAATGTTTGATTAATTTTGAGTTTCACTCGTTATAGTATCCCAAGAACGCTTTTGTAACCTTGCTTCACATGACATGTTATGTGGAAAAATATTTCCAAAGACAATGACATTCCTTGATTCAATGATTGTGTTAACATGTATATCTGAAATATCTAATTTACACACTATAAATCGATATGCACAACTATCGAGAGCATAACCAATGAATATACAATCAATAGTTTTTTGTCCTATTTTAACCAATTTTGGTACTGCAACCTTTGCTAGGCACCCTCACACTTTTAAGTATTTGTACGAGGGTTTTCGTCCTTTCCATTCTTCATATAGAATGTTTTATGACTTTTTATGAGGTATTCTATTTAATAGATAGTTCTCCATTAATAAAGCTTCTCCCCACAAGTTTTGGGGTAAAACTAAACTTATGAGCATTGCATTCATCATTTCTTTAAGTGTCTGATTTTTACGTTCAACAATTCCATTTGATTGAGGGGAATAAGGAGCAGTAGTTTGGTGAATAATGCCATGTTGCTCACAAAATTGTTCAAAAGGAGGACTATATTCACCGCCTCTATCGCTTCTTATTACTTTAATCCTCGTACTCAGTTAATTCTCAACTTAATTTTTATAAAGCTTAAAACATTTCAAATGTATCATCTTTGCTTCTTATTAGATAAACATAACAATATTTTGTGCAATCATCTATAAACGTAATGAAATAATTTTTACCACTCTAGTTTGCATAAATTTCAAGTCACAAGTATCACTAGGAATTAACTCTAAAGGTTTGTAATTCTATTAGTTGAATGAAAAGGTGTCTTAGTCAATTTTTATTCCATAAACACCTCACATTTATGATTTGCATCAAAATCGAATTTTGGAATCAAATTCATATTAATTAACCTACGCAAAGAATTGAAATTGATATGTCCTAATCTATCATGCCAAACAAAAGACTCAACAATATAAGCAAAAGGAGATACTTTATTATTATTAATACTTTTGGGTACAATAGTGGTACATTTAACTTAAACAAACCATCACTCAAATAATCCCTTCCAACGTACACATCATTCTTGGAAAGGACAAACTTATCAGATACAAAGACCAACTTGAAACCATTCTTGCTGAGTAATGAACCAGAAATTAAATTCTTTCAAATATCAGGAACATGAAATACATTATTGAGAGTGAGTTCCTTGCCAAAAGTCATTTTAAGGACCACTTTTCCTTGCCTTCAACCTTTGAAGTAGAAGAGTTGCCCATAAATAATTGTTCTCCACCAGAAACTGGAACATATGATATGAAGATATTTTTGTTGGCACAAATATGACGAGTAGCACCAGTGTCTAGCCCCTATGTTGCATTCTGAAATGACTGCACAAAGGTCAATATATGCAACACCATCTGATACTGCATCAACTTTTGTGATATGAGTTTAGGCATTTTTGCGCTGAAATTTTATTGGCTTACGACAATCCTTAGATTGATGTCTCATTTTGTTGCAATTGAAGCATTTGTCATTGAACTTTCTTGTGGATTGTTATCTATGACTTGAATCTTCACCAGAAAACTTTCTTTTCTTGTTAATTTGTGGTCTATTTTCCACAATATTGGCCTTGGGGTTTATAGCACCATCCATAGAACCTTTTTTCTGCTTTCCTGTTGTTCTCTTCAATTCTAAAGCGGACCACAAGTTTCTCAAGTTTTATCTTATTGCATTTGTGTTTGAGATAATTTTTGAAATCTGTCCATGAGGGTGGCAATTTTTTAATTATTGTTGCTACCTGAAATAATTCACTCAATGTTATATTCTCAGCATGTATATCATGAAGAATTACTTGGAGTTCTTGAACCTAACTAATCATTGTTTTCAAATCCACCATTTTGTAATCCAAAAATTTGCCAATAATAAATTTCTTTGCAACAGCAACTTCAGTTTTATACTTCTTCTCCCATGAAGTTCAAAGATTTTTTGTTGAATCAACACCACTGTACACATTGTATAATGTGTTATCCAATCCATTCAAAATGTAATTCTTGCAAAGATATTCTGCATGCCTCCATGCATCAACGACAAGTTGCTTTTCTTTGTAAGTTTCTCCCTCAGCGAAAACGGGAGCATCCTTTTTGAGAAATTTTGCCAAATTCAGGGTGGTGAGATAGAACAACATTTTTTGTTGCCAACGTTTAAAATCAACCCCACCAAAATTTTCAGGTTTCTGCCCATGAGAAACACTAGTAACAAGTACAGAATTAAGATTGTTTGAAGTCATATCTTTCTAAACAAAAGTGAATGAAACCAAGTAAATTATTTAACAATTTACAAAAAAAAAAAAAAAAAGAAAAAAGAAAAAAAGATTCAAAGTACAAAAAAATATAATTGGGTGTAAAACAGAATCAAAAGAATATTGTATTGTTGACACCAATTGAAAGTATAACATAATCAAAATTAATTTTCTAAAACACAACACAGTATCCTGATGCAGGTTCTTCATTGGGACAAACCGAACATTTTTCTCTATTGTAATTTGTCAACTTACCATTTATGGGAGGGATTGTTGGAAAAAATGGTATGTAACTCTTCGATAAGAGTTGCATTCTTTAGTTATCATAAGGTTGCATTCTTTCATTAAGGGATGTCTCTTTTCATTAAATAACCAAATTAAAGAAAGAACACAACTATTCGAATGATTGTTGGAATAAATGGTATGTAACTCTTCAATAAGAGTTGAATTCTTTGGTTATCATAAGGTTGTATTCTTTCATTAAGGGATGTCTCTTTTCATTAAATAACCAAATTAAAGAAAGAACACAACTATTCGAATGGCCATGAATTAGTCTATAGATATGATCTTTCTTCAATTTGGTTTAGTACATTATTCATTTAGTTGTTTGTCTTCATTAAAAATTCTCTCCATTTCAAAATTGTTCAAGTTCAGTATATCCACAAAATGAGATTCATTGATCTTGTGGACGGGGTGCTACCTCTAGAAGAAAGATAATTTGTTCTATCATGGGAGACAATTACTCTCAAACTCAAGTACTAGATTGAGTAAATTTAAGGAGACAACGTGAATTCGTTGGGCTCAGATTATTTTTTGTATATGAATTTATGGTTTACGTGTTCTACTTGTTATAACTTAACAATTTGATTTTGTTATATTTTGTTGGTTTTGACTTCAAAGATTTGATTTGATTTTGGTTTATTTCCATTATCACTTTCTTTTTCTATTTGAATTTTTGGACTATAGGAAGGGTACAAATGTCTTCGTTTTCAAATAGTTGTCATTTATTTTAATTAAATATTTTATGTTTAGACATTTTTGAGATAAAAATTGAATGTAGACATTTTTGGAAAAAAACCCTAAACCCTAAAATTAGACATTTGTCCAATTGACTCAAAATTAATTTAGACATTTAAACTCATTTAGAGGTGTTTGAAAGTATTTGATACTAAACACAATCTATAAGTTTGTTTGAGAGTAAACAAAACTTAATTATTGGTTCAAATACTTTCTATAATTTTTTTTATTTACAAAAATATTGGTAACAATATTTTATTGATATATCCATTAATGTATGTGTAAAATTGAAATACCAACATCAACATTGATACTTAGAAACTTAATCGAAACTACATAAACTAAATTTAATAATATGAAATTCAAAGTAGTAGATAAAATGATAAGTTAAATTACAAGTTTAGTCTATAAACTTTCAGGTTTGAATCTATTTGCTCTCATAAACTTTCAAAAGTTAGGTTTTTGAGCTTTCAACTTTTCGGTAAATGGGTTTTGAACTTTATAAAATGTCAAATAGATTTTAAACTTTCCAAATCGAGCATAGCTGAGCTGGCACATAAAAACCTATTGTTAAAAGGAAAAAACAAAAAAGAAATAAAAAAAAATGTGGGTAAGTGGTGAAATTGGGGAAAATTGCACAAAATGACCAAAAAACCAAAAACTTTTCTATGGATGACCTCTTCCTAAAAACTTTATGATTAGTGACCTTTTGGCCATGTGAAATACCCATTTTACCCCCAAAATTAAAACACAAAGTGCACGCGTTTCTATTTTCTTTAAGTTACAGCTCCAACGTTCATATTTTACGCTTTCAGACTTTTCTCTTTCTCTCAACCTTTCGCTTTATCTCAACCTTTCATCATCCTCGTCTTTATCTTCTTCTTCTTCTTCATTGTCGTCTTCGGCTCCATCTGAAAGGTATTTGATGTCCCTTAAGTTCAGTCTAGGTTAAACAATCGCCCAACCTAGGTTAAACGATGGCCCAACCTAGTTTACTAAGCAATTGTTTAGTTTACTAGGCAATCGCTTAGGTTTACTAGGCGATCGTTTAGTTTTTATTAGGTCATCGTTTAGTTTTTACTAGGCGATATATCTTTTGTTAAACCGACTGTTGTATTGCATTTCCTTGTTATAGGGTGATCGTGGCCATCTCTGAGGATAGATATTTCCCTGCTACCATCTCCTACATGGTCCACAAAACCAGTACCTTGATCAAGAACAAGCTTACACCTGATTAGATGGACATGTTTAATAAGACATGTTTTGGTCTACTGCTGGACGTGGACCTCGTGTTTAATGGGTAACTCTTCCACCATTTCTTGCTAGGGGAGGTGAGGAATGATAGCGCAGACTCAATCAGCTTCAACATAATGGGGAAGAAGGTTATTTTCACCCCAAAACACTTCAATCTGATAACTGAGTTGCGGTCGACTGAAGAAACAGTCGAAAGAGATACATGCGGTGAGAGACTACGACATCTCATCCTTGGACCAAAGGACTCGAATGATAAGAAGGAAAAGCTTGTGAAAGATGTTGAGGTTGCCTTCGAAAAATTTTAGTTTACAAATGATCAAGATGTTGTGAAGATTGTGCTCACACTTTATATTGAAACGGTCATGATGAGCAAAGACAAGAAGACCCAATTTGATATGAAGACACTTGGGCTTGTCGATGACCTTGAAGTCTTCACCAATTACGATTGGTCGTCTGTCTTCTTCAATCGTCTATTGAGTAGCATGAAGACTACCATGCGCAGGAAGAAAGAGTCGCATGATATCAAGAAGGCAGACAACCTAAAGTACATCACATACTACTGTGTCAAAAGATTTGTGCTTGCATTCCAGGTACGTGCTCTTCAATACAATTCAACTCAACTCATTATGTTTTTTGTGCTTGATAGCCCTATGTGTAATCCATTTCTCACGTGTCTGTTATAGGTTTGGGCTTACGAAATCATGTCCACGTCTAGCAAGTTTGTGACCACCAAAGTAAGCAAGAATATTATACCACGAATCCTGAGGTGGACCTGTTCTCAAGCACCATCATACAAGTTGTTGGAGAGGAATGTATTCCAACCGAAAAAGGTAATGGATCGTTTAGTATTTCTAAGCGATCGTTTATATTTACCTACACAATCGTTGAGAGACATCTACACGATCTTATAGAATAATCTAAAAGATCGCATAGTTTGTATTAAGCGATCGTTTAGATCTATGCAACCGCTTAGTTTTTCTAAGCGATCGTTTATATTAATCTAAGTGATCGTTTAGAATAATCTACACAATTGCTTAGTTGTTTGTTGTTTTCAATATGTACTGACTTGTTGTTTACATTACCGGCAATTATCGTGGTGAGACTTGTGCCTACACCAGATGAAATAAGGTACAAGGAGGATAAAATAAGAGGGATTGAGTTGATGCCAGATGTCAACCACATGTCAAGAGATCAACCTTTGGTTGACACAGAGGTAGAGCATCACGAATCCTCTCATGAAGACCAAGTCAAGCAACCTATGACGGAGCATCACATTGAACCCCCTTGGCACACGAAGAACAAGTCAAATATCCTACCACTGAGACAAAAACACTCATACCAAGTATGACTAGTGGTCAGAGGGGGAAGAAAGGTGTGCCAAGTCTTTAGAGAGGCAATCCAAGTCTTCCAAGACCTCGAGAAGGCACAAGAACTCGAAGTCATATAAGGTGCTGAAAGAGGAACTATCTGTTGTTCGCAAGGATTTGGTGAACTTGACGACCACAGTTCGTGAGCAGCACGACTATTTGAGCAAGCAGATAGAAGATGTGAAGATGTTTCTTCAGCGTCTATGTCAGGTTAAAAATCCACGTTAGGATTCTAGAGCTAAGGATTTGATCCTTAGGGATACACCAACTCTGATTTTCAAACTGACAAGGATTCTACGAAATCCACATTAGGATCAGTGTTCACCTTAAATGAAGGAGCTATAGTATGGCGTAGCATCAAGTAAGGATGCATTGCAGACTTTACTATGGAGGTTGAGTATGTAGCTGCTTGTGAAGCAGCAAAGGAAGCAGTCTGGCTTAAAAAGTTCCTAACTGATTTGGAAATTGTTCCAAACATGAAATTGCCCATCACGTTATACTGTGACAATAGTGGAGTAGTAGCCAACTCTAAAAAATCTCGCAGCCACAAACGAGGAAAGCATATTGAGAGAAAGTATCACCTGATACGGGAGTTGTGTAATGAGGAGATATGATCCTTACAAAAATCGCTTCAGAGCATTGATCCATTTACGAAAGCTCTCTCAGCTAAAGTGTTCGAGTGTCATTTGAAAAGTCTAGGTTTGCGAGATATATACATTGTGTAATCTAGGACAAGTGGGAGATGTATAATGGATATATGGATGCCCTAGTTTATTGTATTTACATGCTTACCATTCTCACTTCTCTTTATGTACAACCCACTAGAGTTTTAGTTCAAGTGGAAGTTTGTTGGGTTTTATGCCCTAAAACACATAGATTATAAATGTAATAATTTGACCGTAATTAAATCATTAATAAAGAATTATTGGTGTGTTACTTCAATAAGCGTTATTGATTATTTTTGTTTGTTTTGTCTTAATAACCCTAAATCCAATAAACTAATAACCTAGGCTGTTTTATGAGTCTTGAACTGTATGTGGGGACATATGAAGATCAATGTTTAAGATACAGTCTAAATGGTCTATAGTATAGGGATAAGGCTGGATACCTTATCCTGGTGACACTATGGATACGACCCACTTTGTATTTGATACAAACGCAATGATTTAACAGGTTCGTGTAGGTGACATGCTACTATGTTGAAAGATCAAACACAATGATCAAACGCAATGATATACATTGTGTAGGTCACGAACCAACAAGAATCAACTGTGTTGAAAAAAAAATTTGAAATTTTCAAATTTATGAGGGAAAATATTATATTGGATACAATTAATTGAATGATTTATTATAAATTTTATTTGAATATGATTCAAATTATAACTTTATAATATAGAGAATTAATTTATTTGAATATGATTCAAGTAATTAATTATTTATTTGGATAAATTTCATATAAATAAATAGAGGGAGAATTAATTAATTAATTTGAATTGGATTCAAATAATTAATTATTTAATTTGGATGAGATCCAAATTAAAGATTATGCAGAAAATAAATAGAGGGAGAATTAGTTAATTGATTTGAATTAGATAAATATTTAAATAAGATTTAGATATTATAAACCATTTAATATGAGATATTATTTGAGTAGATATTTATTAATATTGGATATTATTAAATATTTAATTTAAAATCTTTGCAGAGGGGTTATCCTAATAGGATTAGGAGTAACATAGAGTTCTATAAATAGGGCCCTTGAGAGACTTCATAGAACACACTCTCTACAATAATAATCTCTACAATTACTCTAAAAAATCTTCAAGAAAAACTTCTTCCCATTCTTAGAAAAGTAAAACTACAAGGAGAAGACAATCGGTTCGATAATTATAAATTGGCAAATGTATGATGCTTAACATTTTTCTTTACTTTTTTTTTATTTTTAATTATTTCAATAAATCAAAGAACGCAATCATATGCTTCCGCCAGGATTCAATTCCCTTCAATCCGAGATGCATCACTTACTTCTAAAAAAAGACAAGGTCTTCATCATCCACTATGTCTAGGAACTTGAACCAATAGATTGTAACAACACTTGATGTGTATATCAAATAGATAGGGATCGATGTTTAGTTGTTGGTGCAAAATGCTCACTAATTCACTACAAGTTATATCCTTTCTGATCTTCAGACCTTTCATTTGACCTCCAACATAATTATATCCAGACTGATCTCATTCCCCACCAAATCATACAAAGATGCGAAGTAGAGTCATTGATTTGCAAACATGCGAAGTAGAGTCATCGATTTGCAAACAACAGAATTAAGGATTTTAATTATAAATGATCGTTAGAAAAAAAGGAGCAATAAATGATTTTAATTAGGTAAGCGATCGCCTAGAAAATTGTATGTGATCGCCTAGTAAGGTGTAAGCGATTGATTAGTTAGCTATAAACGATCGACTATATGAATTTAATCGATCGTTTACTTGTATGTAAGTGATTGTTTATATAAAACTTCGATCTAGGAATAAAAACACTTACATTCTTTGCGTTTTTTGACAATGATGAAAGCGACTGGAACTTGCAGAGAAAAATGGAAGAAGAAGTTCGGAAGTTCGTGGAGCTCGCAAAGAACAATGAAATAATAAGTTCAAAAGTTTGTGGAACTGCAGAGAACAATGGAAGAAGAAGTTCGTAGTTCGTGAAACTCGCAGAGAACAATGGAACAATGGAACAATACTTGAGAGTGACCGTCCATTAGTATCCCCATATTCAATTTTGTTGGTAGAATATTACCAAATGTCGGTGAAGAAGACATTCAATGCAAAGAATTTTAGGGGGGAGAGAGTTGGTTCGCTTGGTGTTTTAATTTTGGGGTAAAAATGATATTTAACATGGTCAAAAGGTCGCTAATGATAAATATTTTAAGAAGAGGTTATCTATAGAAATCTTTTTTTTGTTTTTGGATCATTTTGTGTAATTTTACTGAAATTGGTAGAAGAAACAGCGAGAATGGCGAAAGCAAAGGGCGGAGAAGGGAAGCATCCTACTGACAATTTGCCTCTCAATAACCAAACAACACAACACTTCGAAAACATAAAACCCCCAAAATTCCCAAATTCCCTTTTCTGCCTTTTCCTTTTCCTCCAAATTACGCTACCTGATCTTATTCTCCGATGGTGAAATCCGCGGCGGAGCGCCAGGGATCGTCGGTGCCGCCGTTTCTTAAGAAGTTGTACGACATCGTCGACGATGACTCCACCAATTCAATCATCTCCTGGACTTCTTCCCATGATAGCTTTACCATTTTGGATATTACCCAATTCTCCCTTCTCTTGCTTCCCAAGTACTTTAAGCACAGCAATTTCTCTAGCTTCATGCGCCAGCTTAATATATATGTCGGTTTCTTTTTTCATCGCTTTTTTTTTTTTCCTTCTATACCTTGTTCATCATGAATTCATTCGTTTCTTTTGTGTTTCAGTTCTGATTATATAGCAAACTCTTCTTCTTCTACTTTCCCTAATTGCTAATAACGCAATTGAGGACTATAGGTGAAGAACCACTTTGAAAAAGCTTAATAGAATTCGTGTAAGGTCGGTTAATTACTCGTTTTGGTTAATGGTAACCTCAGGGGTAGAATTTTGCCTCTTGATGTTTTGGTTGCTATGGTCATTACTTTAGGACTTGTGATTGTGCCACAGGGTGGGAAGAACTGTAGTATTTTAAATGAATTGCTCTAGCATGTGGGTGATGATGCTATTGGATTGAAGGGGCTTCCATGGAGGTTTTGAAGGTTGGCTATTGTTAGAAGGGGGCTTTGGTGGAGAGGCTTTGGGCAAGGAGTTTCATATTGGGTTTTGCCATTGTCAAGATATGGCTTAGTGAATTGTTTTTGGCTATGTAAAGGCTATTGTAGTTGGGACTCTGGACAGGGGTTTGTAGTTGTTGTTTTGGCCAGGTTTGTAGTTATTGAGTGAAGTCCAATTTCACGAATGATCAAAATGATTCCTAAAGGACTCTTGCAGGCTGCCAATGAAATTGGCCACTTGTGTGCATTTAGTTGATAAAACTCTTCAACATACTTGCCTACTATTAGAAATTTCTTGGGTATATTTCTGATTTTCTTTCTTCAGTATTTGCTGGTAGAGGAAGAAATCTGGGTTTAGTACGTGTTTTATCTTCAATTAGAAGCGAACGGGGTTGCCTTCCTTCATATGTTCTATTTAGTTGTGTTTATCCATTAGGCTTCAGCTCCTCCCTCACTTTCAACTAGCTTAACATATTTTTCCTCGTGTATCCAAATACTGAGAAAAGCATTATAGAAGTTTGCCAAATCCCAAACATTATCCTCACAGTCTATCTAACCCCACCAACGTAATTTAACATTTTGCATTGTGAAATAACCCCATCAAACTTTATCTTGTCGCTAGTTGATAGTCGCTAGTTGATAGTTGATATGGAGGCATGCCTTGTGCAGCTCTTAGATTGTCTGATAAAGTCCTTGGAAGGCCAATCAAACAAGTGATGTTTTATTCTTTTCAACTCATTTTCTCAAGAGCCTTGGGTTAATTTCTTGTCAGGTAAGGTTGATTATTGAGGGGCTGGGTTGGGGTGAGGAGGAAATTTCACAGACGTCTCACTTTATTCTAGTTAAATGCATGTTTCTTTTGTCTGCAGCTTTTTCTTTTACTCCTTTTTGGAACATTCTCTACAAATATTTATTGTTTCATGGAGTCTTGATTTAGTCGTGATGCAATCCACATAAACAGACTCAACCCAAAGTATTATTTTTGTTCTATCTGTTTTTCTTTTTCCCCTCTTTCTAGAATGAGAGTTTTGTTCCTGAGGCTATTATTCTTATTTCTTGGAGTAGTATTTCCAGTCAACCTTATTAGGTGTTATTTGTAAATTGAACATGCATACATATGTATTTAAACAATTAGCCCTCCATCTCTTCCGTCCTTATGGATTGGTAAATTTTAAATGTTTTGGATGTTTGATTGTAGTATGGTACCCCTCCTCTCTTCTGAGCTGCACTTTGTCATCCCAACAATTTTTGTTGTGTCCTTAATGTGCATAGTTTCTGAGAGTAAATTTGTTATTTGAAGTGCATGCTTTTAAGCTCTTGCGAAAAAAGGAATTGTTTGATGTATAAGCTGCTAGAGGAGAAACAATTACGTTTCCCCCACACTGCTTACATCGTTTTGAATGATCAAATCATTATTATAACAAGTGGTTTCTTTTATTATTTTAGGGTTTTCGGAAAATCGATACAGATTGCTGGGAATTTGCAACTGATGGATTCATTAAAGGACAAAAACATCTGTTGAAGAATATCTACCGAAGGAAAAACATCCAGGGCACAGATCAGCATAAAGCATCACAGCCCCAAGACAATTCCGAGGGACAAGTTGAACTACATGATTATTCAGGGCTGTGGAAGGAAGTTGAGAATCTTAAAATAGATAAAAATGCTGTGATGCAGGAATTGGTTAAACTCAAGCAGCACCAGGAAACTTCAGAGAACAAGTTGCTCCTATTGAGAGACCGTCTTCAAGGTATGGAAAAGAATCAACAGCAGATGCTGTCATTTTTAGTAATGGCAGTGCAAAGCCCTGGTTTTTTGGTTCAGTTTCTTCAACCAAAAGAGAAGAATTGGCGCATGGCCGACTCTGGCAATATGCTAGAGCAAATACCAGATGATAATCAAGTACCTTCAAATGGTATGATAGTCAGGTATCAACGACCTTTAGATGAACTGTCAACAACTCTACTTCCAGCAGTGACGAGTCCAGGAAAACAACAAGAATCTGATCCATTTCCTGATGGGATGAAAGACTTTTTCCTTAATTCTGACTTCATGAAAGTGCTTATGGATGAAAAGTTGTGTTTAGACAATCATAGCCAATTTGTTCTTCCAGATGTGCAAGATGTCGCATGGGAGCAGCTTCTTCTAGCTAGCCCTTTTTCTGGGAATTCAGATTATGGTAGAAAAATTGACCACGAAAGGGAACCTATGGACAATGAGGATGATGAACTGGATATGGAAACAATTGATACTCGAACTCATGAAGAGAAGTCTCAAGATTTTGAACTTCTAATCAGGCAAATGGAGAAATGTGAAGATTTTGAGATACAACCAAGGTTGGATGAATCTTATATCGAGAAATCAAATACCGTTAATCTTCTAACCCAACAGATGGAGTTTTTGGCATCTGATCATGAAATCCTATACGAAACACCCAGACAAGATGCTGCCCCGTGAAGAGAATGATGATACATTTTCGCTGGGTTCATAATACTTCATCAATATAAGATCTCAAAGATCAATATAAGTTCCTTTTTTGTCTTCACTATCCACACTGACTAACCATTGGTTGGCTATGAAGTTAAGGTGATTAAGTTGCTGCCATTTCAATGTCTTGAGCAGAGTATTGCATTTCAAACAGGTTTGTGGAATTTCAGTCATCTTTTTTTTTGGTGCTACGGCAAGGTGATGCTTTTGTTTCAACTGTCAAGCATTATATCCTGTGGGCCTGGATAAATTTTAATCAACACAGTATATAGTATCAATTTTGTAGAAGTGGTTTCTCAACTGCTTCTTGCCTGCCTTGCTCCATATGTTTTTCTGTATAGCTAGGCAGACACTCCTGTTATGATTGCTTGATATTAAATTTGATGCTCATAATCTCTCAAGCGTGCGTGCCCGTGTACACATATACCCCTCACACAAACCGAATTTTGTTGGTTATGAGATACCACAAATGATATTTGTTCATTCTTCTTTATACTATAAATATTGTATTGTTTTAGTTCTCTTACTTTACGTTAGTTCTTTTAAGTCCTTTAGACAAATTTTTCCTTAAAAACTTGATTGGAAATGATGTAGAATAAAAATCTTCTTCGATTGTCTATTCATGTATCTTGGTACAGAGTTTTCATTTTAGACACGAGAATGCATATTTTTTATAGGAAAAAAACTTAGGTGTAGTAGCCAGGCTGCATCCACGACATATTTCTTTACAGTATGGTATAGAAACTAGATCGTTGCAAAATGGACCCACACCAAGCCAAAAGATTTAAGGATTGGAAAAGATGTTGTAAGTTTCAACCATATTTGTTACTCAAACAAAATTGAATTCTGCATATGACAAAATGCTTTAAAAACCACATCAAATGTTCATTTCTGGACCTAAACGGAGAAAATTAATTGAAGTTATAGAATAATCTTATGAGATTAGACTAAACATGTGGCCTACATGGAGGGTTGGTTAGTTCATTGTTGTATAGCCTTGGCCATGCCAAAAGCAGCTGCAGATGCAACAGCTCCGATGAGGGTGGTTTGGATGGCACTTTTAAAGGGCTTATTACCTGTGAAGTAACCCTTCGCATACCCGAACACGAGCAATGCTACTAGTGTCAATGCAACCGAGGCTGTCACAGCTTTCGTCGTATTTGAAATAAACATGTAAGGAATGAGGGGCACCAGTCCCCCCAATATGTAAGCCAATGCAATTGTGAAAGCACTTTGCAGAGCTCTTTTAGGATCTGGCTTTTCCAATCCTAATTCAAACCTACAATCACCAACACGAACAATACAAGGATTAAATCATGGGAATAAATGCTGAAATTGTTCTGTTTACTTTAAAAGTGTCCTCATCTTCAATAATACTTTTTAAGGAGGTGAATTAGGTTGCTTTTACTGGTTACACTTAGAATAATTTCCATACGTATGATAAGTATGAAAATTATAGAACATGAAACATATGAATTAGAAAAATTCTAAAAACTTAAATGTTGAAAGAATTAATTCACTTTGACAATTACAAAATGATGTGGTTTCCATTATACATGTCTACGTCCCAAAAGAGGTAGAAAAATGAATTCGAGCATAATTTAGTGGACAAAGACACCGATTACCATCACAAAGGTTAATGGTTTGATCTTCTATTATGGAATTGTTTAACTTCATGCTAATTTTTTTTTCTAAAGAATTCAATCATAATTCGACGGAACAAAGACAAATTACCATCACAAAAGATCACAAAAGTCGATGGTTTGATCTTTAATTGTTTTATGTAAAAAAATGATAAATTATTGTTTCTGTAACGTCTTTTGAGTTTAATCCCCTTTTTGGAAGACAAATGATGAAAAAAGAACTATACCACAGATAATTATGAATTATCCAAGTTAACCACAATGGATTTTAAGGGTATGACTTATTGGATCGCTTAGGGGTGTTTGGGCTACCAACTTAAAGTTGGTGGAGTAGGCTATTATAGCTCACCCATGTTTTGAGCTCCAATTATAATAATTAGTGTTTTCAATTATTATAACCTACAATTACTTACAGTATTATTCTTTTAAATTCCTCTTAATTACAATGCTTTCTATTTTCTACTCAAACTAAAATAGTTTGCATCCCAAACATAAAGTATTATAACACATATTACTGACTATAATAATAAACTTAACGTTCTAAACGCCTCTTAGGAAATAATCATACAAGGGGGTTTCCTACTGTATGATAAAATCTCACCAGTTGGTGCAATGTTTGATACATTCTAATGCTTCCTAACTTAAGTGATGTAGAGTTGAGCAAGATATGAATGCTTACTTTTAAAGCTAGATATTATGCCCTATTTATATCGAGCCTTCCCAACACTTCTTGACCTATGTTGGGGGCTCTATTGTGCCAGTGGGGAGAATTCGACGTAGGTCTAGCGATCTGTTAGTTGGCTCAAGACTCGTCTACCTATTTCATGTAATAGGGAGTGTCCTCAACTCAATCATGACTAAGCTATGAGAAATCTCTACCCTTTTTCGAATGGTAGATGTGATGGCCCTATGAGCCTCGTCTGAAGGGTCCTCTGGAAGATTATTTCCATAACATTTAAGATGGGTTTGTAATACATTTTCAAATACTAAATTTAAAAAATAAATTGTTTTGGAAAAAATTAGAGTTTTTGGCAACCACTTAAAATCGAAATGCAAACAAATTTTATCAAAAGAGTTTAAATAAAAATGAAGTTTTTTAAAAACATTTTTTTCTCAAGTCAATCCATACAGATCCTTAATATGTAACTTAATTTATCTCAATCTACATGTTGACTAATCTCACAAACTAAATAAACTTACAATTCTTTTTCCTTTCTAGCGAAGAGGAAGAATCTAAATTTCCAAAAGGGTTGTTTCAAATATGGAAAAATAAAACTTATTTACAAATATAGCAAAATGTCACTAATTATGAGTGATAGATATCAATGTCTATCACTCATAAACAGTAACATTTTGCTATGTTTAAAATTTGCTTTCAACAAATTTATCATTTAAAATAATTACCCTTTCTAAAGCCCACCCTCTTTAATAATATTGCCTACAAGCTTTTATAAACCATACATCTACAAACTAAATCAAACCTGAGTGACACATATTTAGGTTTCTAGGACTTGTTCGCTGAAAAATCTAAATACAATCATATAAATCTACATCTTATTTATTTAGAGTTGTTTTCAAATATAGCAAAATGAGTTAAAATATTTATAAATATAGTAAAATATCATTGTCTATCAAATAGATACTGATAGACTACTATCTACTATTAGTGTTATATGATAAACATTGACATTTTGCTATATTTAAAAATATTTCTAGTAGTTTTGCCATTTAAAACAATTATATATTTATTTATTTAAATCCTAAGTCAAATATTTAGTAAGGAGTGCTCAGCCAACAATTAATGGTAAGAAAAAAGTTGTGTTAAAAAATAAATTTAAATTACAAGTTTAGTCTCAAATAAAAAACTGTTCGTTTAATCTAACAAGTCCATGAACATTCAATTTTGTGTTTAGTAGAACTCTAAACTTTAAAGAATGTCAAATAGCCTTCTAACTTTTAATTTTACGTCCAATACTTTTTATTTTCAATTTTGTAAGCACCTATTTGATACTTTTATCAAAATTAATAAATTTACTAGACACTAGATAAAAAAATTTAGGACTTCATTAAATGATAATTGAAGTTTATATCGAATATCCTAACTTTTTAAAAAGGGAATGTACTAACTGCCGATTAGATACATAATCAAGTTTTTTTTTTTTTTTTTTTTATTATACCCACTTAAAAGTTTAAAGACATATTAAATATATTTAGTGTTTAACTACTTGCTAGATACAAAATTAGATGTTTAATTATTTAAATAAAAACTAAATAGACAAACTTAAGATCGAAAATTGTGATGTCAATTATTATTATTATTATTATTATTTTATGGGAGCAGTGAACATGTTAGTTAGAAAAGGTTGGGAAACTTCAAATGGATAATTGATGGCTATGACAAGGCTAAGCTTTGCTTTTTCTATGAGACAAATTTTGTGGGATCGAGATAAACTCACCGCCTAAGAATATAGTCAAAGAAAATAATACCAATATTAATAATATAAAACTTATAAATGTTACTTTTGTATTTACATGATATGATTTTCTATCTACAATTATACAATACATATTTACCATTTATTTGATATTTGAGCTTCCATTGTATTTTCAAACTCTTTTTTGAACCATGATATGGATATTTATCCTTTCAATTAATGAAAAATTTAGGTCTCGTTTCATAAATATTGCATTTATATATAAGTTTTTTTCTTCTATCTTCTACTTTTTAAAAATATTGAAAATGCAAGTTCGTTTGGATTGATTTGAGAAAAAAAATGTTTTTTTAAAAAACTCATTTTTATTTAAACTCTTTTGATAAAAATTGTCTAAATGCACTTCAAAATAGATTTTGAGTGGTTGTTAAACACGCCAGATTTTTCCATAATGACTTATTTTTTAAATTAGACATTCCAAACACACCCTTAATTTTCGAGTTTTAAATAATATGTGTTTGATCCATGAGTTTTAAAATGTACCTTTTCGATTTTTGAGTTTTTAAGAATATATGCATTTGATCCATAAGTTTTCAAAATATATCTAGTTACTCCCTACATTACTAAAAATATGTTTTAAAGGTCACTGGAATAATTTTTTATTATTTTAAATTTAAAATTAATTACAAAAATTATCTCCACTCTCCTAAATATTTTTTAAACTTATTTTTCTAATTCAAAATGTCGTATAATTATTTAAAATAGTAAAAAAATTAGTTCAAAGGCATTTTAAACCCGTGCTTAAACACTTGAACTAAAAAAGTACGTTTTGAAAACCTAAGAACCAAAAGCATCTATTCTAAAAAACTTGGGGACTAAAAATGTATATTTCTAAAATTCAAGGACTAAACAAACCTATTCTCCAAACTCAAAAACTAAACATGTAATTTTCCAAAAAAAAAATGTTTCCTCACATTTTTCTTTAAGTAAGTTTTTGAAATAATTGTTCCTTTTAGAATTTAACCAAAAATTAACACGGGTTTGCAAAAGTAGTGAGAATTAGTATCAATACAAATAGAAATTAGACAAAATGTTTAAAATCAAGAAATAAAAAACGAAAGTCTCATTTGATAACCACGTGGTTTATGGAAATTTAGCTTATAAACACTACTTCTAACCATGGATTTCTTTGTTAAAAGTGTTAAAAAAAAGTTTTGAAATCTAGAAAAACAACTTTTTAAAAACATTAATGCGTTTTAGAACTTAGCTAAAAATTCAATTGTTTAACTAAGAGATGAAGATCCTGGTAAAGAAATTATACGAAACAAGCATAATTTAAAAAACAAAATGGTTATAAAACGAGAGGAAGAAAAAATGATAAAAATGGGAGTGAAGGAGGAGATAAAAGAAGTTACTTCATCATGAAATCCAACCAAGCCTGAGGCCTCTTCCTAAGAGCATTCACAACTGGACCATACTCATGCGGTTGAATCCCATATTGTGCCAATATCTCCGCTATTTCTGCCGCTTCTGCATTTGTAACATTCATTATAACATATTACAATTTCTTCTTTCTTTTTTTAATTCCCAGAAATTACAATTCCTTTTTTTTCCGATAAATTATCTTCTGTATTTTTGTTTCAATACTAATCATTTCTACTTATATAGTTTTGTTCAATCAATCTTCTACAAATTTTCGTCAAGAATTGAATATATATTTTTTAATTTAAAACATCATAGTAATAAATGAATTGGTGGCCCCGTGGTACTAATAAAAATAAAGTTCAAAATATTCTATTCGTCTCTATATTTTAAAGTTTTTGTCAATGTACTTTTATTGTTTAATTTTAGTTCTTGTATTTTTAATAAATCTTAAATTTTTAAAAAAATTATTTTAAATGACAAAACTGTTGTTAAAAATATTTACAAAATAATAATTAAATTTCGCTATATTTATAAATATTTTGGTTAATTTTTCTATATTTGAAAATAATCCTAAATTTAATTCCATATGAACTTGTGGCTATCTATAGCATTTTTATGTAAAATTTGAAAACATAATCACTTGAAAATTATTATTATTATTATTATTATTATTATTATTTAATCAATTTTAGTAAAATTAATTTTGAAAGACTAAATTTAAGATTAATGAAAAATACAAGGACTAAAACTAAACAAACTTCATCCTTATCGCAGACTAAAATAAAATATATTTTAACTAAATAATAATAATAATTTTGGAAAGGAAAACCAGTTTTGAAAGTGAAAGAAGCCATTCTAAAATTTAAAGAATATATTCAAATTACCGCCAAGTGATATTGAATAAGAAATCTTTTATTCCTGAGGCTGAAATTAAGTTGCCATATACGAAAAGTTGCTCATATTCATAATTCATACTAATTAAATTTAAGAAATCTAAAAATGAAAATCTAAAAAAGATAGAGAAAAAATAAAAATAAAAATAAAAATAAAAATAATAGATGAAATGGATACCAGTATCGGGAACTGTGACGATTTCTTCTTGCTCTCTCCGCAGTTCTCTCATATAATGATCCGCTTCGCTTTTGGCCGCAAGATATCTAAACAAAATCACAACGTAAAAGTCTCTAAAAGAAGAACGATTCAATGTTTCTTCACCAGTAATTTCTTAAGTTAACGCACCCGCCGAGTCCCATGGAGATAGCGCCGGCAGCAACTTCAGCGATTCCGGCGGTGAGGACGATGGAGGAAGAGGCGTTGGCGCCGGAAAGTCCAGCGGCGAGGGCGAAAGGGACGGTGAGGCCGTCGGAGACGCCGATTATGATATCGCGAACGATCTCGCCGGCGGTGAAGTGGTTCTCGGTGTGGCGGTTGAGAAGAGCTTGCTTGTGAGCATCCAGGCGGATTGGTGGAGCATCGTCGGCCATTGATGAGCAGAGGAAGTGGAGGTTGGGAATAGTAAAGAAAAATGAGAAATGAGAAACGAAAAAAGGGATGTGAAGGAAGGAGTGAAAGGCGTGATTGCGTGTTTCTGTAACCGTGAAGTGTCAGAGCCCGAGGACTGAAAAGAGAGAGATTCCATGGCCAAAAGTTTTGTGTATTTTTTTTTTTTTTAAATGAAATTACTAAATATGCAACTCATTTTTGGATTTTTCTTTTTAATTTCCCAAAATATATATATACATTTTTGTTACTAAGTTTTTAACTATTTGGTTTATAATGTTAACTTGAGAATTAAATTTGATCTCTAGGCTTGAAATTTTACATTTTTAGTTCCATTTTTTCACTTGTACACTTTTCCTCCACGGTGATAATGTATGTTAGTTAATTTAAAAGAATTATAACTCATTAACTATCATTTATTTATTATTTTTTTTTTGAAGAATGTGTTTATTTCATTAATTTTTTTATTTTTTATTTATTATTTAAAAAAAATTCTCTCATATTTATATTTTATTTTATTTTTGAATTTTAAAATTATCTGATATTTAGATTTATATATTATTTTAATTTTAAATATGTATATTAATTTTTATATTTTTTAAAGATGGGCAATTTTATTTATTTATATATTAATTTCCATATTTTATATTTTAATAATTAATTTTCCATTTACAATTTCTTCTATATTTATATATTATTTTAATTATGAATTTTAAAATTCTGCAATATTTAGATTTACATATTATTTTAATTTTCAATATATATATATATATTATATTTCAAGTTTTGAGTATTAAATTTTGCAATATACGTGTTTATATATTATTTTAATTCTAATATTTTTAATATATTTGAAATTGAGTAGAATTTTACCATATATAAATTTTGTTGACTAAGATATTCATTTAACTTAATTTTAATATTTTTACAACTACGACATTTGCATAATTATATAATTAAGTCGGATTATTTTTGACATCATTTAAGACAAATGGCTCGAGTTAGGAATGACGATGCCGATCAAATTTGAGCAACATATGAAGGATTTGATACAATTTTGTTATTATATTTAGTTGTCATTGAGACTTACATCTTTTAAATGACATAAATTTTTGATAATATATCTTTTTAGATGTTTAATGTATGACATATGTTCTTTTTTATTGTTACAAAAAAAAAAAAAAAAAAAAGAGAGAAAAAAACAAGAAACAAGAAACAAGAAATAGTTATTAAAGAAATTTTTGTTTCTATTTCTTTTTTTCAAAATATAGGAAACATGAATAGTTATCAATCAAACATGATGTTTCTTGTTCTACAAAAAAAAAAAAAACGGAAAACAAGAAACATGGAACGAGAAACAAGAAACGAGAAATGGAAACGTTATCAAACGGACCATAAATTGAAACAAAACTTACTTGTTACACCCCCTCTCGAGCTATCATCTTAACCTAAAAAGAGGTGTGACGATAACAGACATCGATCCTTTACGATATTTACTGTCAACTTAATTCTCCTCAAATTCCTTACCAAACACCCGAACTCACATTCAAGCCATAAATAATCTCAAATTAAACTTTATAATAATAAATTTCCACAACTTCCACTCCTTAGACCCTAATATGTACAATGCTAGGTCTAAGTTTAAATATTTATAAAGTTCAAACTAAGAAGCAGATCCAGACGAGTTCGATGAGTAGGCTAAACACCTAGAAAGTAGAAAACATTTGAAAACATGAGCTAGGTTGCCCATTTGTCTTCTTTATATCCTTCGGCATTGGGGATCATCTTCTAAAGATAAAGCATGCTAAATCATTTATAACACGAGTCAAACAATTCTAAGAATTTTCAGAGTATTTTTCAAACAACATGCTTTTCATATTCTCAAAGTAAAATTATAACATTTTGAAAGCTTAGGGACTATATTGAAATCAAACTCATAACTTAAGGACTAAAAGTATCAACTTCCTTTTGTTTGCGTTCAACTAATCAATTACAATAGTGATCTCACACACTAGGACTCTTTCTTCTACACTCTTTGGCTACTCTCTCTCCATTACTCACAAGTGAGCTCACTTTTGCTTATTGTTTTCAAAACTTTTTGGCATTTTGGGATAAGCCAAAATCTTTATATAATAAAAATTAAAAAAAATTACACATTTTGGTCGTTGAATTTTGGGTTTGGTATCAATTTGGTCAAGAAAGGCAGGTTGGGTGTGCATTTAGATTAATGTTATAGGTTCTAAGATTAACACTATTTATGTAATCTATGTTTGGTAGGCAATATGAATTTTGGTTTTTAAAACATATTTTTGAATTTTGTAATTTAAATTGCGTAAATTCTAGAAACAACCATTTTATGTTTTTAAGGAATTCAAATTTTGAATTTGAAAGTTCATAATTTAGAAATATATAAGAAAAAGATAAGAACATAAATAAATTTAGTTTTTCTTTATAAATTCAATTAGTCTTGTTAAGTTAAAATGTGTGTTATATAGGGTTATTTTCAAATATAGCTGAGTCACAATATTTACACAAAATGTCATGTTTATCATTGATAGACTCTGATAAATTACTATATCATCTATCACTATCTATTAGTGATATAATGAATTATAAATTAAATGATACTACAAAATAATAATTACATAAATTTTTTAAAATGAAACATGTTCATAAATTAATTAATACTAAT
The DNA here is from genome assembly GCA_030954485.1 of Citrullus mucosospermus. Lineage (NCBI taxonomy): Eukaryota > Viridiplantae > Streptophyta > Magnoliopsida > Cucurbitales > Cucurbitaceae > Citrullus > Citrullus mucosospermus. The sequence continues at coordinate 7,298,841 of CM062061.1, read as the reverse complement.
TTATATTCAACCTAATATTTAGTGAATAACTACAATTAGCTTTATGATTTATAAATATATTGTCAACCACATTTTGAACAATTATTTAAATTGGAATCTAATTTAGAAAGTTGCTACTAAACACATATATAAAAATATAAAATACAACAATATTTTTAAATGAATACCTTGTTTTCAAATTTCTTATCAAACAAATACTAATTTTTCAAATTCAGCATTTTAGATCTTTTATGTCTTCGTAGCTCTCATCAACTTTTTATTTTATTTTATTTTATTTTAATTTAAATTAGTATTTGATTTGTAGTTTTCATCATTCGTTGGTGTCTTTGGCCTATACAATATGGCTTAATGATAAAGCTGACCCATAGGCCATAGAGTATATTTTATAAGACCAAAACCGACAGAAACCTTTTCGACATAAACAGTTAAATGGAATTGGAAGTACATAGTTTAGAAAGGCATATTATGTCAGGAAAAAAAACAAAACAAAGTAGGTGAATTTTAACTTTTTCAAAGAGTAGTTTTTATTTTAAAATTTGACTAAGAATTGTAGTGTTTATTTAATCCAAAAAAATTATTATAAATAAAAAAAATATCAAATTATTTTAAAATATTGAAAAAGTTTACTGTCTATTAGCGATAGACTGCGAAGAACCACATTGAAAGTCGTAACCGATAAAAGTCTATCATGGTCTATCGCTCAAGCTGATGAAGGCAATCAAAGAGAGATTATAAAATCACATCTCTAAAGAATCACAATGAGAGCATGATGCTATCGAATCAAGCTAGACACCTGTTGTCAAGAATAATAAAAAAGGGAAGATTATCTTGCAAGAAATCCAGCAACAACATTCAACTTCAATTGCTTCATTGTCTGTGCAGCAATTGCAAGATGTATGATCACACTCTATTAGAGGTCAATATGGCGGTCCTTCTCAAGGTTCTCTCTTGTATTTTAAACCATATAAAGAAAGAATTGATAATTTAATAAGTTTCAACAATTTGATGAGAAGGGCAATCCAAAGCAACATGTCGCTCATCTCATTGAAACATGTGAAAATGGTAATACGAGAGGAGACTTATTGGTCAAAAAATTAGTTCGAACGTTGAAAGAAAATGCTTTTGATTGGTACACTGACCTGGAGTCTAAGTCAATTAACAGTTGGGAACAACTCGAAAAAGAGTCTCTAAATCGTTTCTACAGCACAAGAAGAATAGTTAATATGTTCGAGTTCACCAACACTAAGCAACAAGAAGGCGAGCACGTCATTGACTACATAAATCGTTGGATAGCCGCAAGTCTAGATTGCAAAAGTCATCTCATTGAACTGTCCGCCGTTGAGATGTGCATTCAAAGAATGCATTGGGGACTTCTTTACATTCTTCAAGGCGTAAAGCCTCGCACTTTTGAAGAACTAGCAACCTGCGCTCACGATATGGAGCTAAGTATTGCTAGTCGATGAGATAAAAATATTTTAGTCCCTAACATAAATAATGAAAAAAAGCATGTCGATGTGACTTTAGAAGAGTCTATGGTTGTCAATTCAACCCCTCTTAAGTTGTCCTTTAAAGAAAAAATAAAAAAAACTGAAAAGCGCAAGAACATGAAAGGCATAAGCTGACTTTAAAAGAAATGCAAGAAAAATTCTACCATGTTCTAGATTTTGATGTTCCTGATATATTAGAACAACTAATGAAAACACGACCAATTTAACTTCACGAGTCTAAATGACCCAAAGAGATGCAAAAGTAAGTGATCCAAACTATTGTAAGTATCATCGAGTCATCAATTATCCGATGAAAAAATGTTTCGCTCTAAAAGAGTTAATTCTAAAATTAGCTCAATAAGGAAAAATTGAGCTAGATTTTGATGAACAACTCAATCAATTGCAGTAACAACAAGTAGATGCAGTCAAATATGTTCTAGTTAACTCCATCATAAAAAAGTATGCTTACTTCAATTTGGAACCTTGGAACCTGTATATGTTCAGTTTCAGCATGAGGGGCTAGGAAATAAATCCAAAGACATGATCAAATGTATCACTACTGAAGATAATGATTTGACGTCTAAAACTCGTCGATAAGAACAAGAATGACATCTTCTTCAAAAGAAATATGCTCACTGAAGCCGAAACATGAAAGGAGTACAATGCAAATTTTGCTCAATCTCGCCAACGGATAACATCAAAGGAGCTCTTCTTTAAAAAAGGTCTTCTCATGAAGGAGGATGAAAACTCCACAAGTTCATATTATATTAATGTCGAAGAAATTGAAAATTCAAAAGAAATGAGTAGAGCACTTCCATTGTCGATCATATTAAGCTTTAACTACTCGATCTTCAATCTTCCAAAGATTGGGTATGGCTACGACAGAAGAAAAAAACCAATATTTAACGTCTACTTCCACTCAAACTTTAGTCTTCAAAAGGCTTTTATCTCCACAACAAAGAAGATCAACCTTCAACATCTACTCTTGATCACTCCAAACTGACAAGCAATCAACATGAAAGAAAGATGAAAGCCTTGAAGGCGAAATCATTTTGTGAAGCAAACAATGATGAGAAAATTCACAGTTTTGTCCCTTCACGCATGGAGAGGAAGCTATCTATTGTCATAAGTACAGAAGGTTTCTTGACGGTGAAGCCAAAATTCATTATATTGACAAATCCTACAAATGAAGAGAATGATCAAAGTCACAATGAAATAAGAGCTTTTGAAATATGAATGCAAAAGAACTCTTTAACGTAAGAGTATCAACTGCATGTTGCTCCTGGTCGGTATGAGCTTAAAATGCGAACGACAAAAAAAAAAAAAAAAAAGATTTGAACTACGTAACTTTTGACATAATATATAAACTCCAACACGACTCTTGACTGTTAATATATTAACTCCAACATGACTCTTGACTGTTAATGAGTGTAATTGTGTTAAATAATATAATTGGGCAAGAAACAGACCAACATCATTCAATCCAACTTGTAGTGTTTTCTATTTCAATTCAAATGCTTTCTAACTAACATGTTAAAAACAAGAAAAAGAATAAAATCAACAAAGAATTTATTCGTAGAAACTTAGAAAAAGCCCTAACAACCAATCCATCATATATATCCATTATTTCGTACTTACCATTTTCTCTTTTGTAGTTTCATTCACAGTCAATCCATTATTGCTCAAGTGAGTTAGCTCCCAAATTCTAATTCGACTAGGTTCTTCATTAGTCTCTCGAACCTATTCAAGTGAAAAATGTTATGTATAAGATAATTTGACTAAATTAAAAGAAGTTTATGTTATATATTAGACATTATACTTTGTGAACCACATGTGTGATATACATTCAATTTTGAACGGTTCTTTTGGTTTCTTTCACACATCTCCTGTATTTCAAAAGTAGAGTATAAACATCAATAAAAATTAAATCATTTTTTATGTACAAGAAAAAGATATTAAAATACAAATGGATATTTAGTTGACTTCCATAACTTTGCAAGATATTTTGCATTTTCTCTTCTAATTTATGGTGGAATATTTGCTAAAGGTTTTGCAACTGTATCATATTTGTATAACCGTTTTTTCTTTAAACTATCTCTCCAATTATTATAAGATCGGTGAATTTGAAGCAATACTAATGCCTCATGACCTTCAACTTTAAATCGCTCCTGCAAAGAAAATGGTAGTTGTAGTATAATTATGTAAGAAGTAAATTAAAAAAAAATATATTATTTTTTCACATACTAAAGTAAGCTCAAATAGTTTCTTTTTTGTTGTTGTATCAATATCTCTCCAACTTTTTATTTGTAGAGGAGTAAAGTTGACTTGTCTAGTTAAGATAGTGCTTTTAAAGATATCAGTATTATCTCCAACAAGTCATTTATTTCTCCATGATACTTCAAATCTAATTCCATGAGGTAGTTTAACCAATTTGAGATTACGTGTGGGATCATGTGCTTTTCTTCCTCTAGAAGAAGATTCTAAAGTAAAAAGGAAGAAGAGAAAGTAAGTAACAAATCAAACATAAATAATATATATATTATAAAATATATGTTACCTCTATTAAGAAACTTTTCATGACTAGTAGTTGATCCAATTTCTCCTGTAAACGACGATGAAGCTTCTAAACCAACTTTTGCTTTAGATTTCGTTAAAGATTGTTGATCATCAACTTTTTGATTAGATGTAGATGCAATCGTAGTATTCTCACGATTATCTATAGTAACATTGTTGTTGAATCTAGTTCTTACTTTTTTCATCCTTACACAGACAATAAACTCAAGGGGAAAAACAAACTAGATAAATAACACATAATAAAAATTGAATATTAGTTTAAGAAACAAAAAATATCATATATTATTATAAAGTTTAAAAAGGAGATTACCTGACATAAACATCAGACGGAAAAAATTAATAATTAAATTCCTCTACTGTCATCTTCTTTGTCATCTTTTTCTTGACAATCTTCATTTATGATCAAAGGGATATTGTATTGATCTCTTGGATCAACTTTCAACACAAAATACCAAATTGAGTTTCTTTTGTCTTCAGAGTAAAAAACTTGTTCAGATTGGCATGCTAAAGCAAATGGCTCATTTGTAGCCAATGTGTACATCATATTCACACTAGTTAGTCCATGATCATCAATTCTAATTCCTTTACCAAGACTATTGATATTCAACCATTTACATTTAAACAAAACAACTTTGTTTCCTCCCATATATTGCAATTCAACAATATCATGCAATACACCGAAGTACTCTTGATCATCAATTCCTCTCAGTACTATCCCATTATTTTGTGTTTTTCTTAAATTATCATCATCCTTGATACGAAATCTAAATCCATTAACAATGTACCCTTTATAGCATGTTACTTCTGGTGATGGACCTTGAGATAAATCTAATAATTGTTTGTCAACTTTGTTGCTTCCATCAATATATAATTTAGTAACCTACATGGAAAATACTATCATATTTAACAATGAGTAGAAATTGTATAGATAAATAAATGTCATAACTATTATCTTTTCTCACTTACATGATCTTCAAACCATTCTACAAACCCTTTATCATGCTTTCTTTGTGCGTTTCTAGGATCAAGATGTTGCAATCCTTGTATGTGCTCACTAAAAAAATTAAAAATTTACTTTAGATTCTATTTTAAAATATTTAAAAAATTATCAATTAGAGAACTTTTATATACCTAATATATGGGAGGACACCCTCATAGTTCTTTAAAATATAGAGATGGACTTGCCTCTACTCTTCTATCGTTAGCCTTCTTGTTTATTTGATTGATCCCATAGGACGACCAACTGGTTTAAAGATAGATATTCCTTCATATGATCATTATCTTCATTTCTTCTCTTTTGGTTGAACTTAGTTTCTATGGTGTGAAAATATCTAGTGCAGAACATTACACATTCATTGTTGATATAACCTTATGCAATAGAACCTTCAGGATGAGCTCGATTGCGTACATAAACTTTTAACTTACTTAAATACCTTTCAAATGGGTACATCCACCTATACTAAACTAGTTGACCAACTTTAACCTCATTTGATAAGTGGATTAATAAATGCACCATTATATAAAAAAACGACAGAGGAAACATCATTTCCATTTTACAAAGAAGTTTTGCTATTTTAACTTCAAGACGATTTATATCGTCCACTTTAATTACTTTTGAGCATAAGATCTTAAAAAAGTTGCTCAATTTAATCAATACATCTATTCCTTTCTCATCAACCCTTGAAGAACATATAGAAGCAAATATTACATAATAATATGATAGTCATGACTTTTAAGACCAAATAATTTTCTCCCTTTTAGATCGACACACTTTCCAACTGTAGAAGAGAATCCATCTGGATCTTTTAATTTCTTCAAATACTCACAAAATGCATTTCTCTCATATAATGACAATGTACAACATGAAGCTGGTAGGTATAATTTGGTTTCTTCTTGTATTGGATGCAATTTCTTTCTTATATCCATTTCTTGAAGATCAAGACGAGATTTCGAATGATTTTTTGTCCTCCCTTTAATATTCAACAATGTACTGATTACGTTTTCACAAACATTTTTTTTCAATATGCATGACATCTAAGTTGTGTCGCAATAATAAAGTGCTCCAATAAGGTAGTTCAAAGAATATGCTTTTCTTAAACAAATCTTTAGAAAGTTTTCTCTTTTTCACACTCTTGCCAAAAACATGTTTTCCAAATTTGTTCACTTGTTCAAGTATATCACTTCCAGAAAAATTCTTAGGAGGCAGGTTTTCTTCAATAAACTCATCAAACAACTCTCGTTGTAGTCTCCATTCACATTCTATGGGTAAGAAGCGACGATGACCCGTGTAGCACATCTTACCACTATTTTTCAAATAAAGTGATCGATTATCAAAATTACACGAAGGACAAGCTAAAGTTCCTCTTGTATTCCAACGAGATAAATTTCCATATGTTGGAAAATCACTAACTGTCCATAATAATGGAGCACGCATGATAAAATTTTTTTTTAGTAAAACATCATAAATTTCAACCCCTACATCCCATAAGAACTTCAATTCATCAACTAATGGTTGTAAAAAGATGTCAATATCATTACTAGGACCTTTAGGTCCAGGAATGAGTAATGATAACATGAAATAAGGCTTTTTCATACACATCCATGGTGGCAAATTATATGGGATAAGAATGACAGGCCATACGCTATAAGAGAGACTCATATTTCCAAATGGATTAAATCCATCACTGGCCAATCCAAGTCTAACATTTCGAGGCTCTGAAGCAAATAAACTATATGATTTATCAAGTGTTTTCCAAGCAATAGTGTCAGCAGGATGCCTAAGAACTCCATCATCTACTCGTTCATTCAAATGCCAAGTCATACTTGATGTAGTCTTTCTTGACATGTATAATCTTTTTTAATCTTGGAGTTAAAGAAAAATATCGCAGAACTTTTTGTGGAATCTTCTTCTTTTTATTTGTTTCATTTGGCTTCCACCTAGATTCTCCACAAACTGAACATTCATCAACGTTCATATTTTCCTTCTAATATAGTTGGCAATTATTGGAGCATTCAAGTATTTCGAGTAATGAAGCCCTAAATCTTGAAGGATTTTCCTTGTCTCATAGTAATTATTAGGTAGATTAATACCTTTTGGAAATGCATATTTTAATAACTCAAGTAGTAAAGTAAATGATTTATTACTCCAACTTTCAAGAGACTTTAGATGAAACAACTTCATAATGAAAGACAACTTAGAATATTTTCTACACCCAGGATAAAGTTCTTTTTCTGCATCATGCAACAATCTATAAAATTTAGAAGTGTCCTCATCAGGTTTCTCATCATAACCATGTCTATTTGATTCTTCTTTACCAATCCAATTGTCGGTATTAAAAGCACCAAAATGATCCTATAGTGTTTCAAAACATCTTCATCATCAAAGTTATTATCATTTTTTCCTACTTCATAAGAAAAACTTTCTTCATTGTGCATTGTCCATCTAGTGTAACTTTGAACTATCCCAAACATTAACAAATCTGCTTCAACATCATCTCGAATTTTAAGTACTGCATTATTGCATCTCTTACATGGACTATATATTTGACCAGACATTGCATGCATGAATGCAAAATCTAAAAAACTTCTAACACCATTTCTATATTCTTGCAATACTCAATTCCAATTTGCATCCAATTTATTCATGTTATACAATGAGATCATGTAAGAATATGATACACTTCTTTATAAAAAGTAAGAGACCTCCTAAAACCAAATTATTCCTTTAAGCTAATTTATTTGAAACATTTTCAATAACAATTATTATCAAGATGTCAAGATAGAAAAGAGAATTGAAAGACATGCAATCTATTTGACAACAACAATGGAATACATGGGGCAATGTGCAGTTACCACTATCTCCTAACATTTTTCTCTTTTTAGATCGAAAGGCCATGAAAATTTTAATCTCAAAGAACCATAGAATGTGGAAGACTATGGGTAAAAGAATACAATGATACAAAAATAAGTAATGATAAAAGTGAAAAATTAATAAAAGTAATACACACAAAAACTTTGTATCTGGCCATATTCACAACTTTAGGTTTTGAGACATTAGCAGCATTTTAACTTATGGATACATAAGAAGTACCTTCAGCCCAAACCTTGCTTTCAAAGAGAGAACAATTAAGATTAAAGGGAAGTTTTTGTTTTGTTTTTGGTTTAACTCCCAAAACAATCACATGCACATAGAAACCAAATAGTGTTTTGATAAGAATGGATAATGAGAGTGAGATTCCATTTTGACATCTTTAGGTTTGTCTTCTTTTGTGGGAAGGAAAACAGATAGGTTTTTTTTTTTTCAAAGACATTCAAATCATAGATCATTTGATCACTAACACATCCATATGTTAGTTGAGTTTTGCTCGAGTGAACAGGGAGAGAAATAAGGTTTAAGAAGAAACAAATGAAAACATGCAGGTATATCTCACCTATACACTCGTAGTCTTAACCATACTCTAAGGTTTCTCCCACTCAAAACCATGGGGAATTTTGATTAATGCTTTGTTTACATGTAGTCTTTTTTTTTTTCTTTTCTTATCTCTAGCTTCTGGGCATTTGGTTATTGACCATATAGATAGTTATAAGGGTTATATATTTATTTATTCCCTTTTCTACTTCTTTTTTAATACTTTTTTTGGGATAGTTGAACAAATTGTTCAATTTTGGTAATTTTTTAGGGTTTTATTGTTAGTGATAAAGTTGTTTTGGATCTCAGATCAAACTTCATTTGTCACACCCCCTCCCGGATTATCTTCCATGACTCGAGAGGAGATGTGAAGACAACAACCTTGACTCCTCTGTAAGGTTCACTGTCCAACCATTTTCACCAAAGACAGCCCAGACGAGGTTCTTGCGTAGGCAAAGCATCCCGAACTCGCTCGCTACCTGGAAAAAAAATTAGAGAAGATGGAAAATGTGAGCTAGAGCCCCGTGAGTGACAATTTTTGTAAAACGAGCTTTGTTATAAAACAGGCATGTTACATTTGTACACATAAAACAAGGATTCAACATAATAGTTCAACCAAACATATTTTGCACAAATGTATCAATCTCATAAATCCAATTTTCAAATTGTATATAATCGTTTTCCAAAAGGATTTAAACAGTAAATCGTTTGGTTTCTCAATCTTTTCCCTTAGTTGAGGCGGAGCAAGGCTCAACACTCTCAACGTCGAAAACAACCTTAGTTGGGGGTGGAGCAAGGCTCAACACACCCAACGTCGAAATCATCCCTGGTTCGATGCGGAGCAAACTCGATGCACCAGCCAAATTAACCTCTATGTGCACATAGGAATAAGTCGGGTTGCCCAAGTACCTTCTCCATGTCCATCAGTACTGGGTCCTGGGGAAACTCACGTGCCTTCTCATGTCCTTGAGCACTGAGCCTCCTCTAAAACATTTTATCAATCAGTTTACATAAATAGTTCATATGAAACTTTTCCATAAAAAATCAGATATAACATGATAAACAACATTTCACAACATGCCATTCAGCATCTTATAGAAAACGGATAAAACATGCCTTGTGAACAATGTCATCAAACATCATGCTTTTCAAGAAAACAGTTCATCTCAAAGCCATATCTCATAAGAAAAACCAAACTAAACATTTTTAATAAATTTCGTTTCAAAGAGAGAAAAGTGTCACTCACTACTTGTCCTTAGGCCCTGATCGGATTATATGCCTTTCCGAGCTCTTCTTGGCCTATAAATACACATTCCTCACGTTACGCTTCCCTTAAACTTCCTTTACATGATCATTAAATGTGCATACTTAAACTCTAATCATGATTCACCACCGAGACTCCCTGTCTTTTCTAAAATAAACATAATAAGCAAGATTCTATGTCACTAGCGAAATTACCAACAAGATTTCACCATACTAGCGAGATTACTATCGAAATTACGCAACAGATACACGGCACTAGCGACACCAGAATAAGCGAGACTAGCGAGATTACCCGAGGAGCGACATTAAGCGAGAGTCAGCGAGATTTGTGAGACAAAAACCTCCTCTGCACTACCAGCGAGATTCGTGTCGCTACTCACGCTCCAATTTCTCAGCGATACCAGCTTCCTGACGACACCCGACAACAAAGTTTCCTCCTTTTCTCTTTGTTCTCACTTTTGTCAGTTCAAAGTCACCTTCCAGCCAGATTTAGAACTTCTTTCCTTCTGCAAACTTGTAGAGAAACATGTTTTCTAGCTTTCCTCAAAATTTCGTGGCTTAACTCGTCCTGGTTCGTCAGATATTGCAAGTTTTCTTCGCACTACTTCAGATTGCACAGAAATTTTGTATCAGTAACTTCCAGCTAAAAGTTTACATGTTTCTATTCCATTTCAACTCAGGCACCCTTCATAAAAGTTGTTCAAAATTGAGTTAACTTACTAACCTCAAAATATCAGCCTTAGACTCGATCTCTTCGATTCACTCTACTCCAAACATCAGGCGCCGTTCCAGTTCGTGTGTCCACGAACAACGTTCTGTTCCAGCTTAGATTTTAACACTAACACAAGTAGATTCCCCTCCAAAATCCACCGGAACACCCATTTCTACTTCCTTTTGTAGTTCGTCTGAAAAGTGAAACCGACTCAAGTTCTCGAAGTGTCTAAAATGATTAAATATTTAATTCATTTTTCCTTTATATATATATCACAGACTTAAGCTCTCGAAGTGTCCAGAATGATTGGATATTAATTTATTTACTTTTTTTTTATATATATCACCGACTTAACCCTCCAAGGCAGGCTGGTGCACTGAGTTCTCCTTTCTTACTTCAACGCAAGGCACCCATAACGCCACCTATCCTAACGCCTTCATCAATTAACCACGCTCAATGCATGGCGCCCTCAACGCCTCCTATCTTCAGCGCATGCAACACAATCATTCACACCACTATCTTTGTCGCGTCAAGATCACTCTGTCTTCGACGCAGAGTGACTTCAGCGCATGGCTGTCTTCGACGCAGAGTGACTTTAGCACATGGCTGTCTTCAACGCAAAGTGACTTCAGCGCGTGGTTCAAGCACATTTCTTCCCCCGCCAATGATCACTTATCCTTCGACGTGGGCAGCTACTTCAGCTCACAACATTTCGTGATTCAATCAACAACGCATGGTTTCTCAAATAGTTCAACTTTTCTCTTCATTCACTAACGCATAGTCTTGGCCAACACGTAGCCAAAATTTTGCCCTCCAAAAAGTTTTTGCTCTCATTCTCGGCTACTTCCTATGCGTCCACCTTTACTATGCATTACCTCAGTCTTGACCATGCGTCCAACATGGTCTTTTATTCCTTTCCTTTAGACTTTTCAACGCATCAGTTTTTTTTTTTTAAAAGTTGGATGTCACATCATTCCTCACACCAAACTTTTCAATTACAAAAGCCATTTTATTAAAGAAGGCTCTATAAAGGTAACTTCTAACCCTAACCTTGTGTATTAATTGACTTATATCATATGTAGAGTTTGAACGAGATGACTTTTTTGGAGTTCTTCAGAATTAATCACTATTAGACTACCTATATATACAAATCTACATATGGAAAAACCAGAACATTTTTTTTTAAAAAAATGTGCTTCCTTTTCTTGTGCGTTGAAAAAATATTCAAAACTAAACTACAATATTTAAGCTAATTTTATATGTTCATCAGGACCAAGGTTTAATGTCACACCCCCTCCCAGATTATCCTCCATAACCCGAGAGGAGATGTGAAGACAGCAACCTTGACTCCTCTGTAAGGTTCACTGTCCAACCATTTTCACCAAAGACGGCTCAGACGAGGTTCTTGCGTAGGCAAAGCATCCCGAACTCGCTCGCTACCTGGAAAATTAGAAAAATGGAAAACGTGAGCTAAAGCCCCGTGAGTGACAAGTTCTGTAAACGAGCTTTTATGTGAAAACAGACATGTTACATTTGTACATATAAAACAAGGATTTAGCACGATAATTCAACAGAAACATATTTTCCACAAAACTTTATCAATTTCGTAAATCCGTTCCAAATCATATAGAATCGTTTTCCAAAATGATTAAACAGAAAACCGTTTGGTTTTTCAATCTTTTCCCTTAGCTGAGGTAGAGCAAGGTTCAACGCTCTCAACGTCGAAATCAACCTTAGTTGGGGTGGAGCAAGACTCAATACACCCAACATCGTAATTATCCCTGACTCGATGCGGAGCAAAACTCGACACACCAGCCAATCAACCTCTATGTGCACATAAGAACATGGCGGGTTGCCCAAGTACCTTCTCATGTCCTTCAGTACTGGGTCCCGGGGAAACTCACATGCCTTCTCATGTCCTTAAGCACTGAGCCTCGTCTAAAACATTTAGATAATTCATTTGAAAATCCTTCCATAAGTAACAGGGCAACTCATAGTTCAATAACATTTCATAAACATACTTTTCAATACCTTTAAAGAAACATATAACATGCCTTAAGAACAATAAAATTAAACATTATGCTTTTCAAACAATCCATCACAGTGTCATATTTAATCAGAAAGATGAACAAAACAGTTTCAATAAAATCGATTTGAAGAAAGAAAGGTGTCACTCACAACTTATCCTTAGGCTCTGAGTTGATTATATGCCTTTCCGAGTTCTTCTTGGCCTGTAAACACACATTCCTCACGTTACGCTTTCCTTAAACTTTCTTTACATGATCGTATGCATAAATAGACTCTAATCATGAATCATCACCAAGCCTCTCCTTTTCCAAAATAACATAATGAATAAGATTTGTATCACTAGCGAGATAACTACTGACATTTCACATTCCTAGCAAGACTACTAGCGAAACTACCCAACATAGCACGATACTAGCGACACCCGGGCAAGCGGGACTAGCGTGATTTACCTGAGGAGCGATACCTAGCGATACCCAGCGAGTTTTGTGAGACGGAATGCTCCCTTGCGTCTCAGCGACACTCCTCTCGCTACCTTTACTTTATCTACTCAGCGATACCCGCATCTTAGCGGCACCCGACAACCGAGATCTCTTCCTTTCCTTTTTGTTCTTACTCCTAATCATTAAAAGTCATACATTTAGATAGATTTAGAACTTCTTCCCCTCTACAAACTTGTAGAGAATTGAGTTTCATAGGTTACCTCAAAATTTCAAGACTTAACTCTCCTTCGTTCTCTAGCTATCCCAAAATTACCCTGCATTACTTCAGACTGCACAACAATTCAGTAACCGTTGCTTTTATCTAAAACTTCACATATTTAACTTCAATTTCAGCTTTTCCATTCTTCACAAGAATCGTTAAGAATTTTGTTAACTTACTGACCTTAAAATTTCAGCCCTAGATTCGATCTCCTCAATTCACTCTACTCCAAACATCAGACGTCGTCCCGTTTGCACGTCCACCACCAACTTTCTGTTCCAGCTTAGATTTCAACACCAAGGTGAGCAGACTTCCGACCAAAATCCATCACAACACTCTCTTCTACGTCCCCTTGTAGTTCGTCGGAAAAGTGGAACCGACTTAAGTTCTCGAAGTGTCTAAAATGATTAAATATTTAATTCGTTTACCTTTATATATACCACCGACTTAACCCTCAAAGGCAGACTGGCGCGTTGGGTTCTCATTCTTACTTGAACGCAAGGCACCCATAACGCCACCTACCCTAACGCCTTCAGCAATCAACCACACTCAACGCATGGCGCCCTCAACGCCTCCTATCTTCAACGCATACCATGACCAACTACACTACTGTCTTCGACGCATAGAGACAACTCTGTCTTCAACGCATAGGGACCACAACACATGACAACCTTACCAACGCATGGTAAGCCAAGTACGTTTCTTCCCCCGTCAACGCGGCGACTACTTCAGCTCACAACAACCATTCGTGATCACCTTCATAGCCACACTATTATAAACCAGTTCTTACACAATGCCGCTAGGCGTCAATGACAAACGCGCAATACTATGCGTTTGTACCTCATCGCATCATACCATGCGTCCAACTCCTTTCTTATGTCCATAACAACAAATCCTTCTCAAGTTCTTCCTCTATGCGTTGGTCCTATTGCGTTTACCTTCATCCAGCGTCCATGACCATCTTCCTATCCTTGGACATTCCTTTATTATTCCCAAGGTTATTCTTTTAACCTTTTCCTTGCACTTAAACTATTTCTCTTAAGATAGATTAGCATGCGTCCACATGCTCCAGTTTTTATGTTTACTTCACAACCTTCTACTTTCCAACACTTGAAAATATCCTACGATAGAAGTCTATGCGTCTTTCCATCGCCAATACTTTCAATCTCTTCAGAATTACCTCCTATGCGTTTCACTTCTTTCCCTTCAAGTTCTCGAGTACTTCCTATGCGTCCACCTTTACCATGCATTACCTTAATCTTGACCATGCGTCCAACATGGTCTTTTATTCCTTTCCTTCAGACTTTTCAACGCATTAGTTGTTAAAAGTTGGATGTCATATTTAAGATCATGATAAATCAAAAACTGCTTCCAAGTAATTTAGCTTAATGAAATGCTTGGTAAGAGGATAAGCTAATAGACTTCCACGCCAACTTTGAAGAAAATTGATGGATCAACCAGAAATAGAATCAATGAAAAACATTCAATTGCATCCCCGTCTTTCCAATAACAAAATCAACAAAATAAAGAAAATGACAAATTACATCAAATTAGTTGAAGGATCATAGAAACTAAAGAGAGATTTGAAGGAGGTACGAGAGATGAAAAGTATGGAAATTCAAAGGGTGGATCAATGAAAGTCGAACTCTCAAATCTACTTCGACGATGCTGGAATAGACTTCGTGAATAGATTTGAGAACATATCTAAGAGAAGGTCGAATGGATGCTAGAATGGAGCTTGAATAGTGCTGGAACGAAGGTCGAATGACCCTACAATGTGAAGATCGAACAAAACTGCAACGGAAAGGTCAAATGGTGGTGAACAGACAGGTGCTTGAATGGAGTGGAGTTGCTGGACTTGTAAGCTGAATGGAGATGGTGAATTATGGGAGCTATGAGCGACGTGAGGGAGATGTATACGAAGCTTGAAAGAATGGAAATAAAAAATAGAGCCCTAGCTTGAAGAAATAGAAATGGAAATTGGAAATAGAGTGAGAAATGGAAATGGAAATCGTAAATGGAGCCCTAGCTTGAAGAGAAATGGAAATGAAAAGATAGAGAAATAAGGGAAATTTGTATGGATGGCCTATCTCTCAATCTCGCTCTTGCTCTCGCTCTCGCTTTCCTCACTCACGCTCTCTCTCGCTCTTTCTCTTGCTCTCTCGCTTTCGCTCTTTCTCGCCCTTTCTCTCCCTATCTCGAAATTGGTCGCGTAGATTAATATATTCTTGAAATGATTTTATTTTAAAAAGATCTTTTCCGACAGTTTTCTAAATAACTTTTGATAAAAACATATATTGTTTTTCAACGTTTTTTTTTTTTTTTTAAAAAAAAGATATACGATGGCAGTAATTTTAATTAAAAAAAAATATTACTGTCTTAATCCTCATTGGCTTGGAGCAAATTCTGAAACTGTCAATTGAAAGTCAAAGGTTTGTAATGCCCTTGGATAAATATAATATATTTTCCATAGGTTTTAGTAATTTTCGATAAAGAGTAGATAGTTCTTGAAGGTTTTTAATGTCTTTTGCTAAATATAATATATTTTTCAAAGGTTTTCAACAAGTTTCAATAAAAAGTAGATATTTTTCAAAGGTTTTTCTAAAGACCTTTTGATGAAGGATAGTATATTTTTCAAAGGTTTTCCATAACCTTTGATAAAGAGTAGATAGTTTTCAAAGGTTTTCAATAAGCTTCGATAAAAAGTAGATATTCGAAGGTTTTTTAAAGACCTTCAATGAAGGATAATATATTTTTCAAAAGTTTTAAATTTCCTTTGATAAATATAATATACTTTTCAAAGGTTTTCAATAACCTTCGATAAATAGTAGATAATTTTCGAAGGTTTTTTACTGTCCTTCAATAAATATAATATCTTTTTCAAAGATTTTCAATAACCTTCAATAAATAGTAGATAATTTTCGAAGGTTATTTTATTATCATTCGATAAATATAATATTTTTTTCAAAGGTTTTCAATAACCTTCGATAACTAGTAGATAATTTTCAAAGGTTTTTAAATGTTCTTTGATAAATATAATATCTTTTTCAAAGGGTTTTCAATAACTTTTGATAAGGTGTAAATATTTTCAAAGGTTTTTAGATTCCTTCGATAAATGTAACATTTTCCAAAGTTTTTTTATAACCTTCGATAAAATATGGTCGAAATAGGCCAACTTTTTTGTAATGGTAGAAAGATAAAGAATGGAAGGAAAAAAGAGAGAGGAAATCGAGAACTCACCAACCATGGCGGAGGGCGACTTGAGGTCGATCACCAACGACGACGGTCAACGTTGGGTATGTTGGGTTTTGTGCCTTAAACTTGTGGTTTGTAATTTTGTAAATAATTTATTTATCTATATAATAATTATTTTATTATGACTTCAGAATTGCGTAACCCAAATTCAATAAACTAAAATTCGAGGTTATTTGATGAAAGTTGAACAATGTATAGTTGGCATGCAGGTGGATCATGTTCAACCAATAACGTAAAGGGTCTATAGTATACGGATAAGGTTGGGTGTCTTATCCTGGTAACATTATGGATATAACTCATTTTGTAATCGTTACAAAGGATTTGATCCTAATCGTTCATGTGGAGACATGTGACTGGGGTATCCTATACAAAGTGTTTGAAAAGACTGGACCATGAAATAATTATCTCTCATTAAAACACCATTGACTTAAGACATTAATATTTCACAAGATGATCATATGTAACTCGATCTCAATCCTGAGGGAGTTATGGACTTTTGCCTATGAGGACTCATCCTTCGATTTGTATGAGTGAGAGTGACTCGAGTTGTTGACTCAATAAGCCTACCATCTTGAGGAATTAACCAAGTAGGGAGCTGAAAACATAACTACAATGAAATTCACTTCTTCTTACCTTAGGGTAAGTAGATAAGTAGTTCCTTTAAGTGCTGACTCCAGGTCTTGAACAATGGGGTGCTGCCCTCTCACTAGCCTAAGAGGAACTTGGTTTATAGTTGAACCATAAACAAATTGTTCATTAGAGGATTAGTGATACTTAAGGAGAAAGAGATAATTATAGAGATAAAACAATAACTTGACCCAGTTGTACTTTCGAACAACTCATGAAGGATCAACTTACTTGTAATGGTTATATCCATGGACACACACATGTTTTACACTAAATAAAAGTGCAATGATGAGTCTTTATTGAAGTGCTTCATAGTTAATGAATGTTGATTAATTTAATTAAAGAGTTTAATTAATTAATCTCGAATTATTGGAGCTTTTAATCTTTTGGTTCATTAAATCCCCCTGCTAGTTCACAATGGGTAGAACAAGAATCAAGAGTTTTGAAAGAATTTGAAATGTTCAAATTGGCTAAGGGAATTTATGATAATTGTATATGATACAATTAATATAATGTATATAGATATATTATAATATAAAGTTTATTTTGAATGAGATTCAAAATTAAACTATATAATATGAGGGTTTTTAAATATATTTTAATAAGATTCAAATAATAATTAATATGAATTAGATTTATATTAAAACTATAGGTTAAAATTTAATGTAAATGAGATTCATATTAAAACTATAGGTTATGAGAGAGATATGCATTTGAATGTGATTAAAATATGGTTTTATTAAATATGAGAGATTTAATTTTATTTATTTACAACCATTACAAGTAAGTTGACCCTTCACAAATTGTTCAAAATTACAGCTAGGTCAAATTATCGTTTTACCCTTGTAATTATTTCTTCCTCCTTAAGTGTCACTGATCCTCTAATAAACAATTTGTTTATGATCCAATCATAAATCAAGTTCCTCTCAGGCCAGTGAGAGGGCGGTGCCTCATTGTTCAAAACTTGGAGTTAGCAATTAAGGGAACTGTTGGACTGGTATGGCAACCCTAGAGGGGGGTGAATAGGGTTTAATTAAACTTATTCCTAAATATGCTCAAATTAAACTAATTGAATTAATTTTTGAATTAAATTAATAAAAACCTTAATTGATGCTAAATATCAAGATTGATAAAAAATATATGAAACACAAGATTCAATCAATCTCAACAAAGAAGGATGGTAATCTATAACAATGCTACTGAAAATTGAATGCAAAATAAATTGAGAAAGAGTTGGAGAAGAAGACACCGTGATTTTTATAGTGGTTCGGTCTAACTCGACCTACATCCACTTTCCCAAGCGCCTCTTGGGATTTCGATTAAAAAATCTCCTTTGACTCTTTCCACGGATGAGAGTCGAACCGCTACCTTGCTCCATTTTCGGGTTCAAAAGCAAACTCGATCCTTTCCACGGGTTAGGATCCAACCGTTACAATATTCTTGAAATTTTAAATCACACACTAGAACTCTCTAAAAAGAGTAGATGTACAAATTTGAACGCACAATACAATGAAAGTATCTCTCTAGAATAAGATGAAAAGAAAGAAATTTGAAAGCTTGGAGAGAGAGCAACAATGGTGAACTTTTTCAATTTTTGAGGATTGTAAAATCGTAAAAGTTGGGAAAACTTTTTGGAGAAGATAAAATATTTAAAAAGAAATGAAAGTGAGTGAAAACCAAATTAATTTAGACCACTAGATATTTGCAAAAGAAAATTGAATGGTGGAGATTTAAACTCAACTAGCCATTAGACACAAACATATAATAATATTAAATTAATCCTTTTAAAAAGACAACTAGCCGTTAGACACAAACATATATAATATTAAATTAATCCTTTTAAAAAAGCAACTAGCCGTTAGACACAAACATATATAATAATATTAAATTCATTTTCTTTTTAAATTCATTTTCTTTTTTTAAAATCATTTTCTTTTTAACATCAATCCAAAAATAAAAGACCCACCAATTGTCACTTCTCCATTGCTCCAAGTGGCACCTTTCAATTTGTCCACTTTGATTAAAAAAAATCTGCCACGTCATCAGCTCGAGATTTTTCCATTAAGCTTGTTTCGGTCATATCTTCTTCATTTGAACTCCGATTTGAGTGATTCAAATTGCATTGGAACCGTTGTTCCAAGCTCCACACAATAGATACTTCAAAACACTCAAATGGTTAATAAATAAAATTAGGTTTGTTATCATCAAAACACTAATTAATCAATTCATTAAAATTAATTAATTTGAGATTAAGGGCCAAAAAGCCAACAGGAACTACTTATCTACTTGCCTTAAGGCGAGAAGAAGTGAATTTCATCTTATGTAGTTATGTTTCCAGCTCCCTACTCGGTTAATTCTGCAAGATGGTAGGCTTATTGAGTTAGCAACTCGGGTCACTCTCACCCATACAAATCAAAGGACGAGCCTTCATAGGCAAAAGTCCACAACTTCCCTGTAGGGGAGTGGGCAATTGAAGGAGAGTGGGGAGTGTAACTCCCCCTTTCTCCTTAAAATGCAAAAAGTCTACAATTGCTGAGGTAGGTACTTTTTACGTGAAAAATTAACTCACTCCCTCTCTCAAATTCTCTCAAGTTTATAGAGAAACACATACTCCTATACTCCAATTCCCTCTTTCAATAAGGTTCCTACCAATCGGTCGGTCCTTGCTAGAGAATAGTAGAGAAGACATATTGGAGGCGTCTGAGTGATGTGAAGAGAAGACCGTGAAGTTGAAGAAAGTTTGGAGAAGAATTTGAAGAACAGTCTTCAAAGGTATTTTCTTATTTCGTGTATTTCATGCTTAATCTGTAAAACTCCATAATATATGTTTGTTTGTTCTTTTTTGTAGTTTAATTCTAAAATAAAATAAAATCAAAGACGATCAATTGCTTCTATTGGCGATTTGATACCTTCAGGGTATTAGTGGTAGTCAACGACGAGATTGGTAGTGTCGTGACGACTAGCTACAGGGGAAAAAGAAGAAAAATGCAACAAGGGTGGGATTTTTCGTGCATTTGCAAGAGAGAGAGAATTTGAAGAAATGACTAATGAGGGGATTTGCAGTGCTCTTTGTTGGAGAGTTGTGATGTTGGCTCTTGTATTTGTTCTAAGGTGGTTGCAATTGGCTGTCACATGGCTTGTCTTAACATCCGTGTTTACCGTTGAGTGTTATCTACAAATATTTTTCTTTCCTTATCGGGTGCTTGTCTACAGATAGGTTCTAGCCAATTTTATTTCCATCTTGGTTTCGCCCTAGATTATTCTCCTTCTTTGTTCTACTTGTTTAAAAGGAGGGAGGCGTTCCTTTCTAGGGTTTGTCATTTTTTATTGTCTGTTGAAAACTTGTGTGTTAGTTTGGCCAACCTTGTCACGGAGATAAGTGTTCGTGTTCTTCATCTTTCAGCTGTGCAATTTGTGACGAGTCGAGAAAGTGTAGAAATTAGTATCACAATCTTAGAAGAAATTCTAGTGAAGTCAAGGAAATCATTGAATCTCATTCTGTCACAAGGGAGTTCTCACTTATCTGAAATAATGACCTTCCAGTGAAGGGAGTTCACTATGATTTGAGAGAGATAATCGATTCGAGAAGTTCCACAGACATGGTCAGAATCTAAAGTGCCGCAACACTAATATTGTCAAACTTAGGGGGAGCCTAAGTATAAAGAGAGGGAGTCTCACATCTAGGGGGAGCCTATCTGCTCATCAAGTTAAGTGTAACTGGAGTTACTGTAGAAATGGTTACTCTATAGATAAGTTTCTTATTTTACCTGCTTCACTTTACAATATTAATGAATTATCTTTCTCGGCGCCTAAACGTAGGTGTGTTTCACCGAACTGGGTTACCAATCTCCGTGTCTCATCTTTACTTTGCTTTATTGGTGTGATGTTAAATTGATTGTAAACACTACCGATTTGACATTCTATTTGTTTAAGTCGTCACACATTCTTTTCAATTGGTATCAAAGTATCTCTTAGACCTCAGGAGTATCAATCATGAATGGTATAAAGGAAGGTGGCTCTACCACAAGACCTCCAGTTTTGGATGGAATAAATTACTCCTATTGGAAAGCTCGAATGACTGCTTTTCTGAAATCCATTGACAACAAAACGTGGAAAGCCATGATTACCGGATGGTCACATCCCATTACGAAGATTGAAGACGAGAAAGAAATTCTTAAAACTAAGTTACAATGGACGAAAGCTGAAGATGAAGCGTTCTTGGGCAACACTCGGACCTTAAATGCTATCTTCAATGGAACATGTAAAGTCAAAATTCTTAAACCTATGTTTCTACAAAAGAGGCGTGGGACATTTTGACTGTAGCACATGAAGGAACCTCTAAAGTCAAAAGATCAAGGCTCCAATTGTTAACTTCCAAATTTGAAAATTTAAGGATGAATGATGATGAATCTATTGCTGAGTTCAATGTCCGTCTACTTGATATTGCCAACGAGTCATTTTCCCTCAAAGAAAAGATCTCGGAGGAAAGGTTGGTCCGCAAAGTGCTCAGATCCTTGCTGAAGAAGTTTGACATGAAAGTTACTGCCATAGAAGAGGCACAGGATATTGCTTCTCTAAAAGTGGATGAGCTATTTGGGTCCCTACTGACTTTTGAAATGTCCCTTGACAGAAAACCAGAGAATAAGTCTAAGAGCATTGCTTTCCAAGTTGTTGGTGAACCTCTCAAAGAAGCTTCAGATAAAGAATCTGACGAATCCTTGGTTGAATCAATAGCCCTTCTGTCTAAACAATTCAATAAAGTGCTGAAACACTTTGAAAAAACAATATGGTGGAAAGACTATTGGTCAGCATGGTTTTAAACCATTCAAAACAGTCAATAATAAGACGGATGGTAAAAAACCTGTGAATTTCTATTCTCAGAAAGAAAAGAATCTCCGGTGCAGAGATCGCGAAGGTTTTGGATACTTTCAAGCAGAATGTCCGACATTCCTCAAGAGACAAAATAGAAGCTATGTACTGACGTTCTCAAATGATGAGATAGACTCCAATGAGTTTGAAAAAGATGTTAAAGCTCTTGTCAGTAACATCTCCTCTGACACATCGTCAGGGGTGGTATCTAAGTATGATGCCTATACTGAAAATGAGACTAACGATAATATACGTGTGTTCGATGATCCATCTTATCAGGCGTTGTTCAACAAATGGCATGAAGATGTGAAAGTGTTGGATGTTAAGGAAGAAAGAATTGAATCCTTGTTGGCTGATAATCATCGCTTGATGTCTACTGTTGTAGAGCTAAAATGGGAACTAGTCCAATCTAAGGGAGAAAAAGAATCGATGGTGAAGAACATTAGGATACTCAATTCAGGAACTAATTCGCTTGAACACATCCTATCTAAAGGAAGATCTGTAGGCAATTATCATGGCCTGGGATTCATCAATTCCAAGGAACAGTCCTCATCTCAATCCCAGAGTAAGGGAAAATGATATGTTGAGTTTGTTAAGGCTAAGAACCTAGAATCCTATGATGTTGCTGAAACCTCATCAAGTCATCGACATAGAGCTTCAAATAGACATCTTAGATCTCGATGGATCTGTCATTTTTGTGGCAAACTGGGTCACATAAGACCCTTCTGCTACTAGCTGCTGAATATGTCTAAAAGGGCAGCTATCCATGGCAGAAACCCCTAGTTTTTTCGTACTGAGAGGACAAAAAGAAGAAATATAACAGTTGTTTGGAAAGTAAGGAGGATTAACTAATATGTAATGTGATTTTAACTTCTCTTCAATCATCTATATGGGATGACTGGTATTTTGATAGTGGCAGTTCTAGCCACATGACTGGTGATCATAACTATTTGACTAATCTCAAATTTGTAAGTGCTGGTAAAGTCACGTTTGGAAATTGAGCCATTGAAAGAATCATTGGGAAGGGAAAGCTCAATGTGAAGGGCTTACTTGCTCTTGAGGATGACATGCTGGTCGAATGATTGACTGCTAATCTCATCAGCATTAGTCAGCTTTATGATCAAGGACTGCAAGTTAGTTTCACAAAAGAACAGTGTATTGTTACTAATAATGTTAACACACTTGTCATGATAGGCACTCAATCATCAGACAACTGCTATTTGTGGAATCCGAACCCTACATCAACTGTTTATCATCTGTCAAGGCAAGACAAAGCAGACCTATGGCACAAGAAACTGGGTCATATTTGCATGAAGATGATCCAAAAGGCACTTTCTAAGAATGTTATATCTAGCATTCCATCCTTAGCTTCCTCAATCAACATTGTCTGTCGAGACTGTCAGTCCAGTAAACAAACGCATGCCCCTCATAAACCAATATCTCAGTAGGGGTTCTCCCATGTTTTGGAGCTTCTCCGTATGGATCTTATGGGTCCCATACAAACGGAAAGTCTGGGAGGGAAACGAAATGTGTAAGTCATTGTTGATGACTTTTCTTGATACTCTTGGGTCAGATTTGTATGTGATAAATGTGAAACATTTGCTCATTTTCAGACATTGGTTCTAAAAATTCAGCGCAAAAAAGATCTTAATGTCAAGTGAATCAGAAGCGATCACGGGAAGAAGTTTGAGAATGTTCACTTTTCTGTGCGGTAGCTGGTATCCATCACGAATTCTTTGCCCCCATAACCCCTCAGCTGAATGGGGTAGTTGAATAAAAAAATCGGACACTCAAGGAAATGGCTCACGCAATGTTGCATGCAAAGCACCTCCCCCTTCATTTTTGGGCTGAGGCCTTAAACACAGCGTGTCATATCCATAATCAGGTTGTCCTTCGTCCTGGCATGGACACCACAATCTATGAAATATGGAGGGGGAGACGGCCAAATGTAAAGTATTTTCATGTGTTCGGCTACATGTGCTACATGCTCGTAGAAGAGAAGTTAGACAAAAATGGGACTCAAAAGCAGATGAAAGAATATTTCTTGGATACTCAGCTAGCAGTAGAGCTCATCGAGTCTTTAATAATCAAACCCGCTTAGTTATGGAATCCATAAATGTGACCTTTGATGATGTTATTAATTCTAATACATCGGCTGTTGACGATGATGCAAGTGAAACTATACTGACGAATGTAAATGTAGATGTGCATAACAATAGTCTTGACAAATCTCTTGAACAACCCTCTAAAATAGTGCCAGAATCTGATCAATCTATTACAATGAAGCATCTTGAAACTGATGACAAGCATCCCTCAAGCAGGGTAAGCAAAAATCATTCATCTAGCAATATCATCGGAAGCTTGGAGGCTAGAATGATAACCAGGAGAAAGGACAAAGTAAACTATCTCGAGATGATTAGCAATGTGTGTTTCACCTCGTCCATTGAACCTAAGAACGTTAAAGAGGCTCTTGAAGATGAATGATGAGTTAATGCCATGCAAGAAGAACTAGAACAATTCGAAAGAAACAAGGTATGGACTCTTGTTCCTCTCCCTGAAGCGTCTAATGTAATTGGCACCAAGTGGATTCTTAAAAAAAAATCCGATGAGAGAGGTAACATCGTGAGAAACAAAGCTCGGTTGGTTGCTCAGGGTACACTCAAGTCGAAGGAGTGGACTTTGATGAGACTTTTGCTCCGGTCACCACGCTTGAGGCTATTAGACTTTTACTCGGAATATTTGGATTTCTGAAGCTTAAAATGTATCAGATGGACGTAAAAAGTGTCTTTCTAAAAGAGTACTTGAATGAGGAAGTTTATGTCGAACAACCCAAGGGTTTCATAGATCCAGAAAAATCGCATTATGTGTATCGTCTAAACAAAGCTTTGTATGGCCTTAAACAAGCCTTTAGAGCTTGGTATGAGCGACTGACTAAGTTCCTTGAACTACATGGCTACAAGCGAGGGAGAGTTGGTAGGACCCTGTTTATAAAAAAATCTGAAGACCAGTTTGTAATTGTTCAAATCTATGTGGATGATATTGTTTTCGGAGGAATGTCACAAGAGATGGTAAGCCAGTTAGTTAAACAGACGCAGGATGAGTTCGAAATGAGCATGGTTGGTGAATTGTCTTATTTTCTAGGGTTTCAAATCAAACAATTGGATGGAGTGTTCATTTCTCAGTCAAAATATGCAAAAAAAAAAATGTAGTTAAAAAATTTGGACTTGAAAAGGCTAGTATGAAACGAACTTCTGCTCCCACTCATGCTAAGCTTATTAAAGATAGTGGGGGAACACCGTTGGATGAACAACTATACAGAAGCATCATTGGAAGTTATTGTACTTAATAGCAAATAGACTCGACATTGCGTTTGCGGTTGGTGTTTGTGCTCGTTATCAATCCAAACCAGAAACTAGTCATTTGATGAGTGTAGAAAGAATAATCTGCTACATCAACAGGACTAGCAACTATGGGTTGTTGTACTCCTTAGATACAAATAGCACCCTTGTAGGGTAATGTGATGCAAACTGGGCAGGAAGCTTAGAAGATAGAAAAAACACCTCTAGCGGATGTTTCTTCCTCGGAAATAATTTGATTTCTTAGTTAAAAAAAAAAAAAAAAGCAAAACTATGTTTCTCTGTCCACTACAGAGGCATAATACATTATTGCTGGAAGTAGTTATACACAGCTTATTTGGGTGAAGCAAATGCTTCAGGAGTATGATATCGTACAAGATGTCATGACATTCTATTGTGACAACATGAGTGCCATAAACATCTCCAAAAACCCAGTACAACACAGTCGAACGAAACATATCTACATACGTCATCACTTTATTCATGATTTAGTTAAAAAGAAACAGATTGTTCTAGAACACATCAACACGAAAAATCAAGTTGTCGATATTTTCACAAAAGGTCTGGACAATGCCCGTTTTGAAGCGCTAAGAGCCTCCCTAGGCGTTTGCACTCTTGATAAATAGCAACTAATTGAATGGCTTGGTAGAAAATAAGTACGGCCCAGTTGCAAATGACAAGGGATAGATGTGACCGCCATTAACCACTTTAACTATGGTTGGTAAAGGGATAACCAGGTTAATTATTGTTTCAATTTCAAATTACACCTCTTATGATTTTGCTTGGCAGTTGTGTGTTGACAACCTCTCTCGTCCTGGAGTTGTGGAAAGTTTTCTCGTCTAGAGTTTTTTCCTTTGTTGCTTTCGCTCTCTTTTTCCTTCGAATGGTTAGTACTCGTCAAGGAACTGAAACCTCAAAGGCAAGCATGGTTCGATACAAAGAAAAGGCCAAATGAGAGTTGCATGTTGAAGAGATTCCTCCGGCTACAATGAACAACTATGGAGTTCGGGGTTTGTGGTATGTCCGGGAATAAATGTGAAGTGGGTGTGCCTTCTGTGTTTACTAAACAGAGATGCGCGGGAGTCGGCCCCACCGTTGATAACCTCTCTCGTCCTGGAGTTGTGGAAAGTTTTCTCGTCTAGAGTTTTTTCCTTTGTTGCTTTCGCTCTCTTTTTCCTTCGAATGGTTAGTACTCGTCAAGGAACTGAAACCTCAAAGGCAAGCATGGTTCGATACAAAGAAAAGGCCAAATGAGAGTTGCATGTTGAAGAGATTCCTCCGGCTACAATGAACAACTATGGAGTTCGGGGTTTGTGGTATGTCCGGGAATAAATGTGAAGTGGGTGTGCCTTCTGTGTTTACTAAACAGAGATGCGCGGGAGTCGGCCCCACCGTTGATGACAAAGGAAAGGCTAAAGTAAGTTCCCCTAACCTTACCTTGGCTGATTTGGTAGGATCAGGTAAAAGAAATCTTTCTAAAGGAGGGTAAGTCGTCGTCGAGTGAATCGTCAGATCACTCAAATGAATTTATGGTTGTACCGCGAAATCCTAGTGTGCATGGTAGGGCTCATGCTTCTGGGTCAAAACAAGCTAGGGTTAGTGAAACTAGTGGTGTTGACAAATTTATTCTACATGAAGGTGTGCATCCTGAGTCAATTCAATCTGAAACAATAATTACTAAGAATGTGTCTTCTAAGAATCCATCTAGATCTGTCGAAGGAATGTCTGATGTTTGTACTACCCAAATTATAGCTGAAACTTTGGCCTTTGTGGCTGATATGGTTGCCGAGTGTGACACTAAAAAGCATAGTTCCCCTGTTGATAATGTTGAGTATACTGCTTTTGTCCCCTCCAAGTCCCCTGATGATAGTAGTGTGAAGAGAAGTAAGTCTACGAGTACTAATCCTAAGATCAGTGTTGTGAACAATCCGCCTCCTACTACTCCGAGAGTCAAAGTTTTTTATGCCCTGCCTAGCTCGCCCGTTAGTGGTGCTCATGTTGAGAAAGGGGTGTTTGCAAAAGATGTTATGCATCTCCAGGGTCTTCTAGTGCAGAGTCTGAGAAAATGTCTGTTGATAAAGAAGATGAGTAGGGTCTGTTGAGTAGTTCAGAGGAAGAACCCCTATAACAACTAGAGTAACAAGGAGTTTTGCAAAATGAGGTAAGGCTGCCTCAGTAGGGAATGTTGTTGTTGTTCCATTAGATGGCGTGTCATTTCACTCTGAAGAAGGGGCCAATTGTTGGAAATATGTTGTGAAATAAAAGATTGTTGATGAGAAGGAATTGTCACCAAGCACTCAAGAGTGTTTGGATCTCATGGATCTACTTCTAGAAGCTCAACTAGATAAAACAGTGTTGTGTTTGGGCCCTTTCTATCCTCAGTTAGTTTGAGAATTCATTGTGAACTTGTCTGCTAATTTCGATAATTCATCAAGTCCTAACTTCCAGAAGGTGCACGTGAGAAGACATTAGTTTGAATTCTTTGCTGTCGTTGTCAACCAATTTTTACAGCATGATGTCCCAGAGGATGTTATGGAGCAACGTTTGCCAATGAGAGAATTGATATTTGAATTGACTAGAGGAGCTCGAACTACTTGGCCCGCAAAAGGTCAATTACCTGCTATAACACTTAGTGTTAAATATGCTCTTCTCCACTACATTAGGATCACTAATTGATGCCCCTCCTCTCATAAATCTCGCCTATCAATCCCTCTGCGGACCTGGTCATTCAGATTGTACTAAATCATCTTTCAACTACGGGGCATTTGTTTTAAATCAAATCAAACGGCACATTGAGTCCCAAGCTCTCAAACTGCCTATCTGCTATCCCAAACTGAACTATGGAATTCTGCTATCTCAAAAGATAGATATTTTGTTGCCCTCTGAGATTATGAGTCCTGCCTCCAGCTTGTTCAATGTTCATCCCTGCCTATTAAAGAGTTATCATGTTCCAGACATCAAGATTACTTCCTCAATGTCGCACTTGGATGCTCCCAGTCGGGAGTTGATGACATCTTCCTTTGGGAGTCGCATTCTTCAGTTGTTGTCTAGTGAGGCTAAAGACATTGATCAGCTGATTCAACGCCCCATGGCAAGGAAGGCGGAAGTGGATGCAGTCCTTCGGGTGATGAAAGTTGTGTTGTCCAATTTTGTTGCCAACTCGTCTTCTCAGCGGCTCGCATGATTTTTTTGGCAGAAAGATGAGTGGTGTCTGAGAAGGAAAGGTTCTGTGCTTGTTTTGTTTTGTGCTGTTTTGGTGAATGGTGGCTCGATGTTTTCTATTACTCCTGTCGTTATTGCATGTTTTGTTGCTTCTAACTGTTTGGTTGCTCTGTCTGATGTTAAGACTCTTCTATTGTTATCTATTTTTTCAATGCATCTACTTTCTCTAAGGTTGTTGGTTCTACCTTAAAAAATTCTCGACCAAAGGGGGAGTTTATTGGAGAGTTGAGTTGTTGGCTCTCGTATTTGTTCTTATAGGATCGGTATGGCAACTCTAGAGGGGGGTGAACAAGGTTTATTAAAACTAATTAAAACTTTTTACTAATGTGGGTCAAATTAAGAAAATTAACAAGCTCTTTGCAAATAAGTAGTTTAAACAATAATTTTATGCAAATAAATTCACTTTGAATTAAATAATAAATTAACAATCACGCTTTAAAGCACCATATTTAATTCTTATAAAAAGATTGGTAATGAATATAGAAAATTAATAACATCCAATCAAAATATACAAATATGAGCAATTAACCTCAAGAATTAAAAATTTCAATTAGTTTCATGAAATTAAATATAATAAAAAAATTAATTGCGAAAATAAATTAGGAGAGAGATAGAGAAAATAACACCGTGAATTTTATAGTGGTTCGGCACAACCGGCCTACATCCACTTCCCAGGCTCCTCTTGGGTACTTCACTAGAAGTTTTTTGACTATTTCCAAGGATGAAAGTAAAACCACTGCAACATTCTTTTTTCGAGCACAAAAACAAACTCGATCCTTTTCACAATTGAGGATCAAACCGTTACAGCAACTCTTTTTTCGAGATCAAGAATCAACCCATACAAAAGTTTGGAAAAATAAAAAGCACACTTGATGAACTCTCCAAATAGAGTGAATTTACAAGTTTAAGCAATTCACAAATAAATCCTCATAATACAATATATCTCTCTCAAGAATAAGATAAAAAAAAAAAAAAAAAAAAAAAAAAAAATTGAAGCTTGGAGAGAGCAACAATTGTGGCTTGGTGAATTATGGAGGATTGAAAATAATAAAAATTGTGAAATTTTGGAGAAGATGGAGTGTTTAAAAAGAGATGAAAGTGGGTGGAAACCAAATTAATTTGGGTCATTAGATCTTTGTAAAAGAAAATTGAATGGTGGAGATTTAAACTCAAATAGTCGTTAGACACAAACACAAGATAATATTAAATTCATTTTTTTAAAAAGCCAACCACAAACATATATAATAATATTAAATTTATTTCTTTTTAAATTCATTTTCTTTTTAAAATCATTTTCTTTTTAAAATCAATCCAAAATTAAAAAACCCACCAAGTGTCGCTTCTCGATTGTTCAAAGTGGTACCTTTCAATTGGTCCACTTTGATGAAGAAAATCTGTCATGTCGTCAGCTTGGATTTTTCTGTTAAGCTTGTTTCGACCATATCCTCTTCATTTGAATTCTAATTTGAGTGATTCAAATTGTGTTGGAACCGTTGTTTCAAGCTCCACACAATAGACACTTCAAAACACTAAATAAAAGCATGTTTGTTATCATCAAAACATTAATTAATCAATTAATTAAAATTAATTAATTAATTTGCCGCAACACTAATATTGTTGAACCTAAGGGGAGCTTGGGTGTTCATCAAATTAATTGTAACTGGAGTTATGGTAGAAGTGGTTATTTTATAGATAAGTTTCTTGTTGTACCTGCTTAACTTTACAATATTAGTGAATTATCTTTCTCGAGCACGTAGTTCCTAGATGTAGGTGTGTTTCACCGAACCGGATTACCAATCTTTGTGTCTCATCTTTACTTTGCTTTATTGGTGTGATGTTAAATTAATTATTAATACTACCGATTTAACATTCTGTTTGTTTAAGTCGTCTCGCATTCTTTTCACACTTTAAAGAAAAAGAGGAGGAAATATATATATAATACACCTACAGTTTTTCCCTTTTAGTCAAAACTCTAGTTGTGGTGGATTTTGACCAAGTCAAAGTCCACCATTTAAACTATTTAGCCCAATTTTAACCCAAAGAACATCAAAACAAGATCGGGTGAGTCGCAAACCAATATTTTCCTTCAATTTACACCAAAATAAGTTTAGATCTCAAAGTTAAAAGAAACAAAACCAATAACTTAAAAGATTAATAAGCTAAACTCCCTAGATGATCAAGATGTTTCAAACTCTCCCCCTTAAGAATTTTTGTTTTCGAAAGTTTCTAATTCAGAAATAACTTTGGGTATTTAGACCACATCTCGTCTTTAAGTTCCCAAGTCACTTCTTCAAACTAATGATTCTATCAAAGCATTATAACTAGTGTTGTTATCTCTCCAATTGCGCAAGGTCTTCCATTCTCTGGCCAAAATTTGCTTCGGCTTCTCCTCGTAACTCATGTTCTCATTCAACCACAAAGGTTAAAAATCCAGCACATGAGCCAGGTCCGCTATGTAAAGCATGGAAATATGGAGCACATTATGCATTGTTTAGAGAGATGGCAATGAGTTATAGGTCCTATGAATCGTGGGCTTAACTTCCTCTTTTATTTTTCCGGACCTCAAGACACCCTTCACATGGACCACTTTCAAGAACATTTTGTTGCCTTTGCAAACTTTAGGTTCCTTCTCTTGACATCAACATAACTCTTTTGTCTGCTTTGAGTTGTTTGCATTCTCACTCTAATTCTCTGAATTGCGTCGTTGGTCATTTGGACCAACTCAAGACCCAACAACTTGCGCTCTTCTACCCCCATCTCAATAAACAGAAGATATGCGTGGTGTCATTTCCAATAGCCTAACCTTGAAGAAGCACCGTGACTACATATTTTGATAGAGCTTCAGTATGTGCTCGCGCCCGTTGGCACCATAACGCAACCACTGCACTACGACACGACACCATTTCCTGAGGGTCTAAAAAGCAAAAAGTGTCACGATGCTAGCCCCATAATATATTTCTTTCCAATTAAGGCATCCAACTTTGAACCAACCGAAATTCCTTAGTTTCTCTTTGTTATTTTCAACATTCTTCTATATCTCTCCTCCCTTCCTCAATCGGGAATTGTGTTGATCATTATTCATTGATTTCAATGATGGTGGGCAACGGTTAGTAATCTAGCTTGGGTTTGATAGTTTTCCCCCTTTTAGATTAATTGTAAGACTTGATCTCCATTGTAAATTGTTCGCACACTCTTGTTATGGGTTTTACTCTAAAATTACTAATTATGAATGATATTTTATTGTTATTGATTGACAACCAATGCTTGATTGTACAATTCATTGCTTTAGATTTATCCTTGATTAAGGTAATAAATCATTAGGAAGCAAATGGTTAGATTAACTTGCTTGTTGTGAGTCGACCACTAATGGGTATTATTTTAATCAACCTAGATGTGAAATCGTATCGAATGATTAATTAGGGTATTGAAAATTTATTCATTCATCCTAGCATAATCCCTAAAGCTTAATGCAATTAGACCACCTAGATTAGGATGCATCTCATCTAATTTAATTGGGCTAGTTAGGTAATTAGGGCAGTTAGCGATTGGTTAGCATCTCTAATCAATTTGGCTAGGCTTAAACAAGAAGTTTGATTTAAACTCACTGATTAATTAAACTAATTGGGAAAGCTTTAAATTAAACCCAAGCTAGACCTTTTATTATCGTTTTCACAACTCTGTCTTGTTCTCTTTAATTTTCATGCGATTTAATTTTGTGTAGCTTAATTTTCCTTGCATTTTTTATATTTCAAACACCCGAAATCAACCTTCTAGTTACATTAACTATAAGCATTTTTATTGGATATTGACCGACTCTCTAAGGCTCACCTGTGACTGCACTATATTACGGAATTAGTATGGGCACGATGTCGGATCTCATACATACATGCACAGCGGAAACGAAAGAGGATCAAAATAACAATCTAGATGCATATAACAACCTAGGATAAACATGCATTATCATACAAAATGAATTAGAGAAGAAGGAAAGAAATTATATACCTTTGTAGCTTTTCTTCCTTTCTTGAAATTGCTCCCACTTGGATCACCAAGAGGTCTTTCTAGCTATTCTCAAAGGGTTGGAATAGAGTGGTGGGACTCTTTAAAGAAGGAAAAATTAGTTTCTCAAAAACTTCAAAATTTTCAAAATTTTTCAAGAAGAATGAAGAATAAATGAACAAAGGCCTTCTTAAAAAAAGGCATATTGCATGCAACTTTTGCATGTCTAAGTTCACCAAAAGTTGACAACACACATTCCACTAATGCATGCCAAGGATTATGTGTCAAAGTGTAGAATTTTGAGATTAATTAAATTGGTAAGAAACATTAATTTAATCTCATAGTCAACCTTTCTAGAAGGTTTGACTAAAACAACTCTTTGACTTGCTCGGGTCAAAGTCAACTATTTGACTTCTTCCGACAACCGACTATCTGACTAAATCCATGTCTCCGATTATGAATCCGCATTCAAAATTTCAATATTTAAATCCCATTTAAATATTTTTGACTAAATCTCTCATTTGATATCATATATCAATTACTTAATCATATAGCATATGATTAACCTAATTTGAAAAATTCGAATTTTTCCTTCTATTTATTCCAAGTTTATTCCTATATGAGCTAGCCAGAGGACCTTATGAACCTACAGATCATTAGCTATAATGATCCAAAATTAACCGGTTAAACTTTTTAACCTAGTTAACCAACATTCGTTAACTACCGGGTCACTCCACTAAAGCCTGTAGCTGCACTCTCCTCACTGTAGATATATTATGTCCATTTGATATAACCATGATTGGTAAGTCGAGCCTTCACAGGTTATTCGTAATTACAACTGGGTCAAAATTACCGTTTTACCCCTGTGATTACCTCTTCTTCCTTAAGTTCTATCGATCCTCTAATGAACAATGATTTGTAGTCCAACTTCCAAATCAAAAGTCCTCTCATACCCTATTTGAGAGGGTGGCGCCTATTGTTCAAGACCTAGATTCAGCACTTAACAACCTCTCTACTAACCCAAAAGAGGGTAGGAGTGAGTTCCTTCTTGCACCCTATGTCCCTAGCTATCTACCTGGTCTTACCCCTGAAATGGAAGGCATATTGAGCCAGTGTTGTTGAGCTGCTCTCACCAATGCAGATCTAAGGATAATCCTGAGTAAACAGAAGTTCATAATTAGCTTAGGATTAAGATTGAGTTGCCTAGGCCATCAAAGTCGAGATAGTCAGCTTTAGACAATAAACGGTGTTATAAAGTAAAAGTGACTATTTCATGGTCTGGTCTTATGCAAACTCTTTGCATAGGACGCCCCCACTCGCATGTCTTCACATGAACAAATTAGGATCACTTTGTTTGTACTAGTTACAAAGTGGGTCGCATCTATAGTGTCCCCAGAACAAGGCGTTCAACCTTATTCATATACTATAGACCATTTAGATTGTTAACTTAAACATGATCCAATTTTATGTATTTACATAAAGTTTAAGTCTCATGTAACAGTCTAGAATCCTTTGATGATTGGATTTAGATTTAGTAAGAACATTTTATACAATCAATAACTACTTATTGATTATAAATTTCAATAACAACTTTATTGAATGATAAAAGTATATTTGGTATTTATAAACTATGAATTTTAGGATATAAAACCTAACACACGAAGCAACATTTGACAACTTAAAGGCCTCGACACCATTCGGGCTTGGCCAATTACTCCACAAGAATTAGGCATAGAAGATCGGTCGATAATACGTCAATAGTTAGAAGGTATACAATAAACTCATGGGATTGTTTATAATCCAATGAGATTACAAGGTTTAAAGACAATACATTCCCTGAAAATTAGCTTGCATGCTACTAAGAGAGTAAATGACTTGTTAGAGGAGGCACGTATTACGACAGCAGTCATTGCACCCACACAACCAAACAACAAAAGATATGCTTAAATCTTGGGAAAATTGCATGCTACTTCTAAATACTGGGTCAAGTTTATTGATCTCCTACTTTAGTTTACATGTTTTTTTTCTTCTATTTAACAACTCGTGTTCTACCTTTCTTTTAACTTAGTTGTATGTTTTCTTTTTCCTTTTTTTAATAAAATAAAAATAGAGTAGTAAGATAGTTCAATCACCACAAATCAGTCTTACTTACATCACAAGATACAGAGCAAAATGGAGGAACAAAACACAAAGATGGAAAAAGCACGAAAAAATATTGAAAAGTCGAAGGGAAAACTAGAGATCATTCTTCTTGTCTTGAAAAAGGGAAAGTTTGTGATTGGTGTACCTCAAACCAGAAATATGGTTGAGGATCTTCAAGTTGATTTCGTTGATGGCCAATATCATCAAAATTTGACATGTTCATATCACAGGGGTTAAATTGGCACTCTATTGACAAGTGCGCTCATTTTCATCAAAAAATACAAGAGTTGTTAGACACTCATTTCTTAACGGTCTACCAAAAGTTGATCAAACACTCGAAACATGAAGTAGATGTTGCAAAAGAGTTTTCCCTTTGGGAATGCTCAAAAGTTTCTCTAAAGCCAAAGCCTTTAACGATGTTTTGCCGTGAGAAATCTAGTACCTCCAACCCTAATTCAAAGCTAACTGCTATACATGTTCTAGCTTTGTTCGAATATAAAAGTTCAAAAGAGATGCCTTGGAGTTATGCGTATAAGGTAACTGTTGAGTTTGAGTCATTCTTAGTTGAAAATACCAATGAAATAAGATGCTTAACACAAAGTATAAGATGTTATACACGGAAAGAGTTGTTGAAGCACTAAAAGCAAAGGCAGGGGAAATGCCAAGGTCAGCAAGGATATTGATAACAAGATAGAAGAACCCATAGTATAATAGTGTTTAGTTCCAAAACTTTCATTAATGATGAGATACCACGAGAAATTGTGGGTCACACAAAGGCCATGCACACCATAGTTAAGTGAAAAAAGTTTATGGTGGCAAAAGTTCTGGTCAACAATGATTTTTCTTTAAACATAATGCCCAAGTCCATGCTAGAAAAGTTACATGTTGACATGTCACATCTAATGCCAATCATTGTAATAGTAAGAGCCTATGATGGAACATGTAGTAAAATGGTCAAATACACAAAAATTCCTATTCAAATAGGCCCACACCTTTGACATAACCTTTCAAGTTACGAAATTAACTCAACCTACAATTTTAGGCTAAGGCATCCTTAGATCCATGCACCTAGAGTGGTCCCTTCAAATTTAAGTCGTTTGAAATAAGTTTTGCGAGGCAGGTTAGAGGATAGCAATAAAGCTAAGATGGAGATTCTTGCTAGTATTTTACCTAACTGCTTGATTACTTCCTTTCCTACATGTTGGTTCCCTTGCTTCTAGATTCTCTGCTATTATGGGTTTCTCTACCTTGTCATCAATATTCTCGTTAACCTTAGCCTTTCCCTTGTCTTTGCTTTTGTGCTTCAACAGTCTACTAGTGTATAACTTCGTGTTATACCTCCTACTCCATTGTCAATTGGGAATGACTCAAACTTAATAGTTACCTTATATTTGTAATTCCAATGTATCTTTTTTTAACTTTTATAATCGAACAGAGTTGGAACCTATATAGTAATTGGCTTTGGATTGGAGTTAGTGGTACTAAATTTCTCACGGTAAAAGATCGTTAAAGGCCTTGGTTTTATAAAACTTTTAAGCATTTCTAGAGTGAAAACACTTACGCAGCATCAACTTCATGTCCAGAGTGTTTGATCAATTTTTGGGAGACTATTAAAAAATGAATGTTTTAACAACTCTTGTATTATTATTATTATTATTATTTATTATTTTGGCAAAAATGAGGTCATGTGTCAATAGAATAACCCTTTGCCCCATCATAATACGAAACAGGTCATCCTCATCATATTTTCCATCAAGGAAATCAACTTGAAGATCCTCTTGTCTGAAAAATCTACAACTAAACAAAATTATGCAAAGCTCTTCTTTGGACATCCTCATTCTCGTGAGAATATTAAGCTATGTCACACAGTGCAAGACAAGAATGGACTAATTTTCCCTTCAACCTGTCGATATCATTTCATGTTTTTTCCATCACTATGCTTCATTCCTCCATTTTTCTTGCTTCGTAACTTGTGACCAAGTACAATTGATTGGTGGTGATCGAGCTATCTTACTATATTTTTTATTTTATTAAAAAAGAAAAGAAACGAATTTATTGATAAGAATGACAAATTTCTTGAAAGCAACATCATGAGATAACAAGGAAACATCTAATTGAAGTGGATACAAGTCGTTAATCTTTTTTGAAAAAAGGAAAAACATGTAAACAAAAGTAGGGGATTAATAAAATTGTCCCCCCTATTCTAAATTAGTACACAATTTTTGTCCCCTATATTCTAAACTAGTATGCAATTTTTCCAAGAATTTGAGCAAATCTTTGTTGTCTGGGTGTGATGACTATTGTCATGATACATGAGGTTTGCTAAAGTAGGCTTGCTGGAAGCCACTACCGCATGAGGTTTGCTAGTTCACTGCTGCTGCTCATGAGCTTCAACCCTCACTCATGGTTGAAAGTTGAGCTTTTTAGGAAGAGTTATGTGGGTTACGGAGAGAGGGAAATAAGAACCAACAGAAGCGATTGGAAGAAGAGCGAGCAAAAAAATAATATAGAATATAATAAACAAAATAAAATAATAATAACAATAATAATAGTATAAATAAGAGTTGTTTTCAAATATAGAAAAATGAACCTTTGATATGCAAGCACAATCAAACGGGATTAAGTTTGAATCTGATGAGAATCCTTCCATAATACAAACCTTCGTTGTCAAATATTTGAAATCTATTAATGTGCACTCTAAATCTAAGCATTCCATTTCCAACTTCTCAAGTCCTCAATGGTACTTTCCATTTTCATGCTGGCATACCAACTCTAAGTCAGATTCTCATCGCATCAAAGAGCGTTACCTTACATCCTTCACAATTTTCAGTATGAAAAGAAGTATACAAATTCCTTTAGAAAATTCCCAAAAAGGAAATAAACTCAAGTTTCAAATTGTTCCTATAATAAATGAGGACTAAATGCAGGGTTTTAGTAACTTAGCTGTTCTTTCTCCCCATAGCTGAAGGCCTATATGCATATCACATTTTCCCTCCCTTCTACAGAAAATGAGAGAGGATTCCCCTTATTGTTTAATAGAAACTTACACAAGGGAGATTACAATAATGAAGCAGCAAAAACTAGAAACCGTGCATATCCATCTAACCTCTGCTCTTTATTTACAACTTCGTATACATAATGATAATGGAAGGATGTCCCTCTAATCCAAGGAGAATGCTCCGTTGCAGTACCTGTACAGCACAAACAGAAAAAATTTAGCAGTTTGTTGGAAAACATGAAAAGATTTTTCATCATTTTTTGGAAAATGTCCTCTTTGTTGCAGTTTTCCATAAGCAAGTTCACGACACACTGACTTGAAAGCTCCAAAAACTGAAACTGACCCCACTTTCATTGACCAGTAAGTGATAGCTGTCAAGTTCACTAAATGACCAAGAAAACCAACTAAATCTACACTTGTGACATGATCAAAATTCAATCCACCACTTTGAGGAAAGAGATGAGACGGTCTACCCATCTTTACACATACGAGAAATCACTCAAAACGGACAAGTGGTGTTGACAATGTGAGCTTTACTACCTGGCTCTAGCCTTCTTTCTAGATCCGACTTCAGGATTATGGAGACCTACTTGCTGCTTGTGCTTGGCTCAGGAGATTCTTGGTGTAGGGTATGTGAATTCTTCTGTAATTACTTTCTTGGCGATACTTTGGCCGAGAAAATGGCCTATTAGATTAGCTGATTTGCGAGATTTGTGGTCTGGATATGGCTATTGCTATTGAGTATTTAGAGCTATTAATGCTGAAAAGTAAACTTTAAAATAAAAATAAAAAAGAATACCTGTTGCTGAATTTCTCCACCATATCAGAGGCATAGAGCAGGGTTTCATTGGCTTTCTCCAGAACCATGTAAAGCTCTTTCCCTCTTGTGATTCGAGAAATAACCCAAGCATTATTTTTTGCTCTGATAGTTACTTCCAGTTCTTTTTCCTCACCATCACTATCCTGTTTTGCTCGATTCTTCTCCAGATCAACCTTTTCTCTGAGCTTGCTCATGGCAAGTAAAGATTCCTATAATACAAAGCTCAAATGAGAAATCTCAATCCTCAATGCATGACTCGGAAACAAGTTCGAGTACACTCATGGCAAGTAAAGATTCCGGTAATATTCAACCCTGTCCGGTAACCATTTGACTTTTGAGAATTTAAGCTAATAAATACTACTTCAATGTCTAAGTTTCTATGTTTGGTTAGCCGCTGTTTATCAATATTTCCAAAAACCAAGTTAAGTTTTGAATAGTTAAAAATAGATAAAATAGTTAAAAAATAAATAAATAAAGTAATTAATTAATTAATTAAAACTTGTTTTTAGTTTTAGAATTTCACTAAAAGTTCAAATGTCTCCTTAAGAAATGTGAAAACTACAATAGGAAAAGTGAGGAAACAAGTATAAATTTCAAAAACCAAAAACTAAAAATAAACTTATTATCAAACTAGGCGTTAATGATAACCTCAGTGAAAGTTGGAAGTATTTTTCTTCCATCGCCCTTCGTATTTGTGGCATAGAACAAACAAGTATTTTTCAGATCAATGTTACTTGTTCTAGACCCATTAAGGAGGTCATGAATGTTTAGAAATCATCCCTCTAGATGAAAACTACAATCCATTGGTTAGAGCAACTTCGTAGAAAACTTGGCTACAAAGAAATGAAGCAGGGTGTTCGCTAATATAGAGAGAAGAATATGAGGGATACGAGACATCATTCTATGTTCAGTCTCTCTTGGAATGCCCTTTCAAGAGCTTTGAAACTAAGGTTTCCTTGAGAAAATTAAAAAATATAAGGACATATCAAAAGCTTCTTGTAATTATTCTCCCTAGCTTGTGATACAAGGAGTTGTCATTTGACTAAGGACACCTTTTCTGATGTATATTTCGATGTTTTGACAAAGTTTATTTCTTAGTTATGGTCAAAGAACACTTTACCTTTGCGAGGGTGGTAACTTTTCCTGGTGGCGAAGCCCTGGATATTCGTCTATCATCATCTACCAGTAAATAACGATACCCACCAACATGATAAGCATTTTCCCCACCCCAGCCCTTTGACAATTTTTCTTCAAGTTTCATGATCTTCAGGGAAGCCTAGAAGTTAGCAAGAAATTAATCCAATGAACGGAAGGAATTAAAAGATTCATAAATCAGATTAATAGAGACATTAAAAAAAAATACCAAGAGT
The DNA here is from genome assembly GCA_030954485.1 of Citrullus mucosospermus. Taxonomy (NCBI): domain Eukaryota; kingdom Viridiplantae; phylum Streptophyta; class Magnoliopsida; order Cucurbitales; family Cucurbitaceae; genus Citrullus; species Citrullus mucosospermus. The sequence continues at coordinate 7,259,012 of CM062061.1, read as the reverse complement.
AGTCAAACTAGAATGACTTTATTACAAATGTTATCAGTTACAATGCTGACTACATTTTTTACATTTATTGTGGTAAATTTTATTCTTCAAAGTTTGCTTAACATGGTTCAGACTCCAATAAGAGACAAAAGAGATGATAATTGAGAATCGATAAATATTGGGACCTACATTTCCCCTCTGCTCATCTCTTCCTTTAATCTCTCTATTTTTGGTAAAATTTTACACTCTTCTCCCACTGTAAATTAGATGATATTTCTTCTCTTCCGTTGTCCTACTCTACTTCTAATTCTTCCCTCCCAATCTGTCCAAACATCTAATACTTGGACATAAATCACCATTTCAAATCAAGATGGCAAATAATCAAATCCATTAAAAGAGATAACCAACTAACATTTTCAAGAATATACTGCCTGACGATTGAAATGCCTTGTTCCCCATTAGGTATTGAGGAAACAGGAACAAGAAGAATGAGAGTCAGGTTTTTATGCTGATGTACATACAGGCACATTTGCTCCCCCGTTTGAAAAAACCAGATTTTTGGGGTGGAACCAACCCAGCCACTTGCCTCCATGCCCCAAATATCAGTTTCTAGAAAGCCATCCTTTCCTTTTGACCATTTTCCATGCAGCAAGGGTCGTATCACATGATTACCAACATTTCCACCATGTTGGGCAACATGAGGAGAAACATTTCCTCTGATTAAATAGGACCAAGAACTTGCGCCAGAAGATAAGACACGTGGAGTCAGTCTCAGAACAGCATACGAAAATAAATTTGTAGTGTCATCCTGAAAAAGAGGTTGCAATCAACTGCTTTAAAAATTTTAATGACCATATTATATTTTAAAATAGAATTCAGTCTATGCATATGACTTGGTTAGCATCCCCATGCATTTCAACTTTTATAATATGAAATTCAAAAAATACAATAAAATATGATGAACATCAACTACTTGACGATCAAACCATACAGGAGAAAGCGTCGTAGACACCAGCAAGTCCTGAAACAAGATCATAGAGTGGCATGATGCGTTTCCAATGCAAGAATCAAGTGTTCTAACAAGTGCCTGCAATAAGTATAAAATTAAATCAACTCCAATGAACAAAAATAAAAACGTCAACAAAGCTCCAACTCTTCACTACTTTCTTCATTCCTAACATAGCAGGGTAGCATGGGAACCAAGTAGTTTCTTCATCACGTCAAAGTAAGAGTTCTTCAAATTCAAATCCATTGCCGAAGATTCCTATTTAGATTTCAAAGACATGTTGATATAAAGCCTCAAAGCTCTACAACTCTAAGCGGAAAGCATAAAGAGATTAAAAAAGTAACCCACGGAAACTGAGTAGGTATCTCAGGACTGGATCGACTGGTCCTTCCTTTTTAACTTGTAGAGCAAACATTGTGGTGGTTTCGGAGGAAGTAAAGACAGATTGATCTAAAGCCTTAAAGCTCTACAACCCAAACTGAAATAGGAGAAGAATTTTTTAAGGTGAGGTGGTTACAAAGGAATTTTTTTTGTAACAGTGTACAACATACATCTTCTTGGTGTTGTTCCAACCACAAAAGAACCGTTGGCAACTATAGCCATGATTATTAATGATTGGAGGACTATCCTTTTGTTTCTTCCTCCTGATTGTCTATTAATACAAATTCTCTCTGTTTCCTATTACTTATTGAGGAAAAAACATGTGAATCTAAAAGGAACAAAAAAATTTAAGCGTATGACACACAAAAGTTCTTGAAGTTTTTCTACAAGGACAAACCTGAACTTCAAGGGCAGCATCTCGTCCTATGGTCAGCATCTGTACAGTTCCACGTTCCTTTAAACAGTCAGCAAATGATGGTAACTGCAGTTTCTTCCCAATTAGAAAATCTGCCTCGAAAGAGAAGTAAGGAGTTAGGCATGACATACAGTAATTTTAATCCCAATTTTTGACATTCATTAACTTCAATATTACCACAGCAGCACATATCCAATGCAGACCGCTTTTGACATGCTGACAATTAGTAACTTACAATGAAATGTTTTGAAACAAGGGTAATAAATACTTGACTTCGCGAAAAACATTTTAGATGAAAAGTGGCCGCAAATGACCTACCATTAAGATAATCCATGATGAAGGAATACAAATGTGATCTGGAAACTTCTCCAGTGGGTTCTTTCTCAAGTAATAACCTTATAGATCCATGAAACATTAGAAAAAGAGAGTGGATTTCCTTAAGAAGCTTCTGCAATGCATCAATCCGCCAAATTGCTTCTAACTCCTTGTTTTTCTCCACTACCTAACCTAACATAGATAATTCATTAGAAATACAGAGCAATTAAAGTTTAAGAATGCTTCTTTTAGATGATTGGAAACACTTAGAAATATAAAAAGAGACCAAAGAAAAATGCCAAAGTGGTATCGGATTTTTTTTTTTTCTCAAAAAGAAAATTGACAAATGGTAAGCCTTTGATTCTACCATATTGAACTTTCTTCTGCCCTAAGAAGCCTGGAGTAAAATGTGCACATTTAATCTAAACATATGTGAACACAAACAGAGATGTCACCATAAATAATCGGAAGTAATATAAACAAAACTCTAATGCCTGAAAATAACTCAGAATTCTAGGATAGCACACTGGATATTGTATGAAATTCAGGATATTTACAAAGATTGGCTGTAGGGAAGGAAAAAAACCGAAATAAAGCCACCAATAGTCAACGACTTAAAGTAATGTGCAAGTAAATTATTGAACCAGATCAAAAATGTTTCCATCTACGTGACACCAGGCTAGCATGTTAATTTCATGGATGATAAAACATAAAATATGTGAACATCTGAATATAATGTTCCCCAAACAAAATAATAGTACTACCATTTACTGATACATTATTTGGAACAAAACTGTACCAGAACCATCCATATATCTTGCTCAGCCTCAAAAAATACATGAGAGTGCTTCTCTGCTTCAATGACCTCACAAGCTGCCTCTGGGGAGAATGTTCTGCATGAAGTTTCATTTTTCATTTGACTACTAACAACAGACAAGAAAATTTATATACATTGAAGAATCTGTGAGCATAACTTAAATCGAAAGGGTTTACTTTGTTATCTCATTAAAACTAATCAACCGTAATGAGAAAAGTAAACCCAAGTAACTCCCTAAATATCTTACTAAAGAACGTAAGTGGAGGAGTCCACAAGGACCTTGTTTAGTGAAAGGATTATTTTCAGCCCAGAAGAAAAATATGCATCCATTGGAGTATCATTTGTGATCCATACATATATTACATGTATAAGTAAAATTAACAATATCACCAAAGCATGAAATTTTACTCAGAGAAAAAGTTTATTCGTTTATTCCATTACTAATTTCCAACCTTTTTTGAGCAATTTCTGTCATTCTTCTTTCTTATATTTTCTCTTCAAATGTTTCTGCATGATGGGGTACCTATTTTCTTTTTCTCTAAAGAACAATGAATGATACTGACCTTGTAAATGTGATAAGCCCTTCACTGAGGCCAATAATATACAATTGTTTTGTAAAGGGTAAATCAGCTGGATAGAAAAATAATATCTTATCCAGCTCTTGCCCCTCCTGTTGTCCTCTCCTTGAATCAAATACACAGAGTTGAATGGCCTCAGAAACCGCAGTAGTAGCAGTCGACAGCCCCATTATCTACTTTTTCCAGTCAAAATCCTTCCGGAAGGAGAAAAGTAACAATTACTCCCTGTTTGGAACCACTGAATTTGAAAGGATTTCAAATGGATTTGAAATCATTTGTGAAGGAACAGAATTAGGGTTTTCAAAATCAAACTGGGTCGGGTTTGACAAGATTTCGAGTTGAAATTTCTCTTGTTCCAAAATTGCCCAATGTCGAAAGAGAAGAACAAAAGAAAAAACGAAAAAAAAAAAAAAAAAAAAAACCTTTGAATCACGACGATAGACCTCGAGATAGAAGCATTGTGGAAATGGCAGCTTGGGGAGTGAGGTTAGAGTAGAGAGCGAAATAAGTGAAGGAGAGAGATAATTGATACAGAGGTGTGCCGACGACCGAAGACGGAGTGGGGTTGGTGTGGCGGTGAGTGGCCACCATAGGAGCCAGGGATATGAACGAAACCTGGGTGGCTGACCGATCTGCAGCTGGATGTCGATGGGAGACGAGAAATTAGCGTGGTTGGGCTGTGTTTGTTTCTTGGATTAATAAAAGATAAAAAGATAAAAAAGGATAAAACTCGTCACTATTTGACTTGAATAACAAAAGTAGATGAAATAAAATCTAAAATATAATATCATAGATGAATAGATAACAAATAACGTAGAAAATGAGTGGTTATTCACTCAAGATAGTTGCGTATATCAAAAGTTATGACCAAATTACAAACTGCCAGTTTTAAAATAGTGGGGCAGCCTACGTGGTTTTCACACCTATTTTTGCCCTAATTCATCGTTTTTCATCAACTTTGATCCATTCTCTTGCACTAAATCAAACTTTGACCTATCATAGGATTATTTTCTATCATTTTAATCTAATAACTCGTTCTAGTCTAAATGCTCGATGTCCTTAATTAAACATAATAAAGTATGAATGAACATAAATTAACAATAAAACTAACTAAATTCTAAGTCTATAAACATACTTTTAAATGTGTTTAAGTTATCCTCCCACATCAAATGAAGACCTCTCCACTTGACTAGTTTTGAATTTTCTAGTAATTTTTTCCTAATTCCTAAAACAGACATGTTCAAGAAAGGCAGAAAATCTGCAAAAGGCTGCAGACAGAATTTTCCAAATAAGGAACATATATTTCGCATAATCAGCACTTTTAGAGACAACTATTAGACTGATAATGCAAAGACAACATGAATCACATCCACCAATCTTAAACAAATAATGCCAACACAACATCTCTAACAACAATCATACTCACGGTTACATTTAGAGTATCTTATTGGCTAATCGAGGACCTTGAATCCTCTTTGTCTAATATTTCTTTTTTCTTTTGCAGGAATTTAAGGAAGTCTTTTTCGAGGAGTTGCTTAAGGAGTTACCGCCTTTGAGGGCGCATGGAGCACGCATAAGATTGGCTTCATTTCAGGTGCTCAGATTTTGAGCTAACCAACCTATTGGACCAATCCATAAGAGGCCAAAGAAATTCATAAGCAAATTGATGAGTTGCTTGCTCATGAGTATATACGTGAAAGTTTAAGTCTTTGTAATGTTTCTGTCACAATTGTACTTAAGAAAGATGGATCTTGAAGAATGTGTGTAGATTGTAGAGCTATAAATAAAATTACAATTAAGTATAGACATCATATTCCTAGGTCGGATGACATGCTAGATGAATTGTATGGTTATAGCTTGTTTCCAAAATAGAATTAAATCTGGATACCATTAAGTTAGGATGAATGTTGGAGATGAATGGAAAGCTGCTTTCAAAACTAAGCATGACTTATATGAAAGGCTAGTTGGCTTGAATAATACACCTAGCACTTTTATGAGACTTATGAACCATGTGTTGTGTGACTTTTTAAGAGAGTTTGTAGTGGATCACTTTGATGACATCTGAAAAGCACTTGAAAAGTGCTTTATTTATCTTTGATTTAGGGATGTTTTTATTGGATTTGAAGTTGTTTGCTAGTGGTTTTTAGGTGAATATGAAAAAAATAAGTTTTGAAAGCCAAAAGAACAAAACCGAGCCAAAACTGGACAAAAAATTGAGGAAAGTGAAGAAACCCTATGTAGGGTTATGCCCTTGGTGCTATCAACCCGACATCCACTATTTTGGGCATCTGAGGAGCACCTAGGCGCTTTGATTTCGAGAGTAGAATGCCTAGGCGCCAGTCTTTCCAAAAATATCAAATTTTTACTTTTAGAAATAAATCTAAGGCTTTAAGGGGATGAAATTCTATAAATTGGGAGGTGTTCAGTAGCCTCAATCACAAAATTAGAGAGCCAAAAAGTGAGGTTTTGCTACCAATTTGAGAACGAAGTATTAGAGAAGAGTTGAAGGTCCATCAAGACCCCAAGATGTGGACCCAAATGGAGATTGACGGAGTTCAACACTGTGAGCAATTCGAGAGTTTTGTCTTCCTTAGTTTCTCTTTCCCCTTTCTCTTATATATGCTCAAAAATTCATATGAGATTATGTTTAATAGCAGTAAGTCGATATCTATAAGTTGGTAAGTCAATAAGTTGATATTAATATGTCGATAGCAATAAGTCGAATGGATGAAATAGTGTGCATTTTCATGCTTGCTAACTGATTTTTTTCATGGAATTGACAACTTCCAAATAACACATGACAGAGCCTCGATACAAGATTCCTCCGAACGAATGGTTTCCAGCACAATATACAAGTCTATCCCATATCAAAACTGCAAATGGTTATTAAGAGGAAACTCGGTCAAGCGTAGCTTGATTCTTTTAGGAGAAAAGTTTTTGGTTGCTATATTGACCTAAATATCATTTTCAGTAGTGGTGTAATACAGGAGGCCTTACTGAGGTAGGTTGTCCACGCCCAAGAAGACTGCATTATGGGCAACATTAGAGGATCACTTCTAACTTACAATTGGCAAGAAGGTCTAGAAGAAGAACTGCAAACGTACAGTTGTGCTCATATCCAATGATTTTGAATAGGATGAATATTTCTTCTTCTGGTGCTTGGGGGTTGGAAGGGGGTTTGAGGTTTGTATTTTTTTTTTTTTTTTTTTTTTTTTGGTGAATGTGGAACCTTGTTCCCACTATTTTCTTTAACTTAAAAATCATGTTACATATTTCTAACTTTTTTTTTTTTTTTTGGATGAAATGAAATTCCTAAAATCATTTATTTTTGTTTTTTTTTTTGTCCATTTTTTGTTTGGTTTATGAGGTTGCCTTTAGAATATATAACTTAGTTACTAAAAATATAAGGAACTGGTAATAATACATGCATGCAACGAATAGGGTAACTTAAAACGAATTTATGTCAACTTTATCGATATCTGATATACACAGTAGGTCGGTAAGCATATGGAAAGTTGGAATTTTGTAAAATTTATAAAACATTTACCAATCAACGTATCAGTTAACCGCTATCAACTCTATAATTGGAATTAGTCATTTTTTACATATGTAAGTTGGTCAATTTAGTATAACAAAATTATATGAAACATAGTTTTAATTATTTATTTTATTTCAAAATTAACTATATTAAAATAATTAAAATAAATAATTGAGATGATGAATTTAAACTAATATAAAATCTAACCACTGATAAAATATAAAAAATATTTTACAAACACTAATTTCTTAAACACAAATTTCCTAAGACTACACTCGAAACACAGTTTTCTCAACCTAAACTACTTAAACCCTAGTTCAACCCCCAACTTAACATCTGTAGGCTAGGGGTGTACACGGGTTGGGTTGGGGGCATTTTTTGGACCAACCCGAAAATTCGGGTTGGTCGGGTTGGCTAGTCGAATAACCCAAATAGGGTACCCAACCCAACCCAACCCGAGTTTGGTTGTTGGGTTGAGTTTTTTTTTTTTTTTCCTCTTTACTTTTCTCCTTGTTTTTTGGTCAATTTAGAAATATCATAACAACAATTATAAAACACATTGATCCAAGATAAAGTATAAAATAATTATCAAACACTAATTGGCATAAAAATGAAAATTCATAAATAATTTAATACAAAGTTCAACATACAAACAGAATAGTACAACATTAATAATTTAATACACTAGATCATCATTAATACAATACATAACAACATAGTTCTTAATCCTATAGGATTACAATTACATAAGAATCAACGACCAAACTATGATTCCAACTCTTTAAAACCGCAACAACTGGCATCCCGAGCATTCAGCTTAGTCCTAAAAATTCAAAACATTTTAAGTAAGTTAGTTTAAATAAAATATATCAATAATTAAAAAAAATAAAAAAATTAAAACATTCAACTTATCAATGCCAACCACTTATCACTCTCCATGGAGTTTCATTTTTGTGTTATGATAGAGGATTTAACATTATTTAGAAAAACAATAATGAATTGTTTATAAATAATAGTATATAATGTCACATAAAGTACATAGTAAATGGTAAGAAATGAATAACAATTAAATTACCACTTACCACTCTCAATTTTTTTTTCACAAATCTCCATTTTTTCAAGCTGTGGAGGAAGATCTAATAAGGCTGGCTTTCCATAGATCCAATCTTGTGTACAAATCAAAGCTTCCACTGATTTAGGCGACAAGGAACTTCTAAAAGAATAAAGAATCCTCCCTCTTGTACTAAATGTTGATTCAGAAGCCACAGTAGACAATGGAAAGGAAAATACATCTTGAGCAATTTTTTTATAAAATTCGGTATTTAAAGCCATTTAGTTTCCACCAAGTCAGAATATCAAAATGATCACTTAGGTCTTCACAAGGGTCAGATAAATATCGATCCACATCATTCCTCAATTCTAGAGTATTTCTTTCTTCTCTTCTTCTCTTGTATCGTGATAATACTCTACCACCTGAGTCAGTTTCAACAAGAATTCCCGAACTCAATTGTCTTGAACTATCACTTAATTCAACTTGTTCATAAACACAAGTCTAGGCACTCAAACCACCACCATCAAAGCCATCAACTTGTGATTTGTAAAAATTATACAAACGCATCAAATAAGCCTAAATCCCATCAACAAGAGCTTTAGCCATAGCATCATCATAAACAATTTCAAAACAAAAGGCCACATAATCCAATTTGTATCGAGGGTCAAGCCCCACAACTAGAAAGACAATCTTATTAATTTTTTCAAATGAACCCCAATACTTATCATACTTTGTCTTCATATTTATAGTCATACTACGTAAAATAGAGTTATGTTTGTTGCTTCAACCAAGTAAAAGTTCATTAATACCCCACATCTCATGAAAGTAAGAATTAGCAGTCACATATAAAGAACCACTTATCTTCGTAGTGACATCATAGAACACGTTAAAAAACATGACAAACACTTCAACATTTTCCAATCAAAATTACATGGTGGCCCTATCCTCTTCTTTCCATGATCATCTTCAGTAAAATAGTCTTGATAGTCCAAGTCCTCTTCCTCTAATATTTGAAAAGCTTTATCAAATTTGAGTGCATGCTCAAACATAAGATAAGTAGAATTCCATCTAGTTGCCACATCCAAACAAACAACAGCTTTGGATTCTATTTTCTCTTGCTCCACACAAGCTTTAAACTTTGTCAATCTCTTAGGGGATGACCTAACATACACCTCATGTGTAACGATTCACCTTCAAAGACTAGATTTTTCCAACTTCTAAGTTTTTTCTTAATATACGAAATAGTCCCATCATTCAAACTTGCATTATCAACAGTTATAGAAAAGACTTTATCAATCCCCCATTCCAATAAACAACACTCAATGACCTTGTCAATCGTCTCACCCTTATGGTTAGCAACTTAACAAAAGTTCAAAATTTATTTATGCAAAACCCATTCTGAATCAATGAAGTGGGCAGTGAGTACCATGTAGTTGACATTCTGCAACGAAGTCTATGTGTCAGTTGTAAGACAAACCCTTTGACAATTGCTAACAAAAAATGATTTCAACTTTTTTTTTCTCAAGATAAAGTTGATACATGTCTCTAGCAATTGTTACTCTTGAAGGAGGGCCAAACTTAGGACAAGACACACTACAAAAATGTCTAAAACCTTCATTCTCTATAAATTTGAATGACAACTCATCAATGATTAACATCTTAGCACATGCTTCTTTACATGCTTGTTGACTAAAAAATATAGTCACAAAATTACTACCACATTTTCCATCATGAGAAGGTTGAAGAGTCAAAATAGTTTGTCCTTTTTCCTCGTCCTTATATGGATACTTCTTACACTGATTTTTTAAGTGTTTCCATAATGTGGTAGTCCCACAAGAAGTAGTATCACATGTATACTCTTTAACACAATAATTGAACGTGCACCTAGTAGTGTTATTTTCCAAGAAGTGATTCCATACAGTGGAGGTTGTCTTAGTAGATCTAGGTCTCTTCTTAGAATGTAACGGTGGCTTACTTGAACTACCAATTCCAACTGTATTAGCAATGGCAGGATCGGGGGGAGCAGGACTAGGACTAGGACTAGGACTAGTTTGACTAAGATATCCACTACTGCTCTCCATAATATATAAAAATAGAGAAACTAGAGTCAAAACAAAACAAACATCAACCTAACAACATAAAATCTATTTTGTAGAACATCCAAAATAGAAAACAAATACTAAAAAAATACACAAATACATTAAATAGCCACAACCAAGAAATAAATTCAGCTACTGGAAGAACAAAATTTACAAACCTCGAAATCGACCCCTGCTAGAAGAACTTACCAGAATAAAGGAAGATTTGTAATTTAAAAATAAAAAACCAAAAAAAAAAATAGAATGAAGAATAGTAGAATAACAAAAAACAAATAGGCGAAGTGAAACTGAAATGAAATTATATATATATATATATATATATATATATATATATATATATATATATATTGACAAACGAAGAATGAACTGACGGAACGGTCACGATGACAAACGAACGGTTGGATCTGAGCAGACGGACGACTGGATCTGAGGAGTGAGGTGACAAGCGAAACCCACGGATATGAGGAGTGATTTGACGAACGAAACTGGCGAATTTGAGGAGTGATTCGACGAGTAGACCGTAAACGAATGAAACAGGCGAAATAGGTAGTCACGATGTTGGATCTGAGCGGACGAACAAGTGGAGTCTGGATCTGAGTACGAGCAGATGAACGCGGAACGTCGTAGCCGACTGGCAGACGAACAACAATAACAATGGTAGACGAATAGCAGTTGATAGTCGCTAGACGTGGGGCAATCGTAGACTCGCAGGGCAGTCGGTAGTCGGTTGGCTCGTGGAGCGGTGGAGATGAGGTGATGCGTCACCGTCGCGTGAGGCTGATTGATGGGCGTGAGTGTGACTGCGTGAAGACTGAGGAGAGGAAAGGAGACAGGAGAAGAGACTCAAGTCAAAATTTAAAAAAGAAAAAAACCCTAATTTTTTTTAATATATATATATTATTTATAATTAGTAATTCGGGTTGGGTTGGGTCAACTCGAATTTTGAAAATTCCAACCTGAGACCCAACCTAACCCGAAAAAAAAAAAAAAAAAACCCAACCCAACCCAAGTATTAAATTAACCCAACCCAAACCTTATACTTCGAGTTGGGTACTCTAGGTTGTTCGAGTTGTTGGGTTATTTGAGCACCTCTACTTTTACCTTAAGCATAGGGCAAAACTTTTAGAATCAATGGGTTGCAATTTTAATCATCTAAGTTTGAGTTAGCCAAAGAAATATAGATTTAATGACTTAAACTCTAAAGATAGTTCAAAGAAGGTGAAATAGGTGTTTAATCCAATTCACCATGTGTATTGAATTTGAACTAAAATTTACAATTGCATGTTAGGCTACAACTCTTTGTAATTATGCATGATCAAGCTTGAATTCATCTCTTTCTACATTCTTGAACTTTGGTTTATTTCCTTCTTACTAATTTTTTGCAATTCAAAATTTTTAAATTTTCCTTAAAAAAAAAAAAAAAAAGTCATTTGTTACATGGTTACCATAGATATAATCTTGAGAAAAATATTTGTTTTGATTTTGAAATTTTGTTGTTCCATGGGAGACAACTTGGAATTCTTCCAGTCTTTTATTACTTAACAATAGTGTGCACTTGCATTGGACTGAAGTCTTTTCTTCCAAAAGGTTTTCAATTTAGTTAATGTGGTTTTAGTTGATCACATACATAGCAAAATCAACCAAATTAATAGCAATGATATGAAAACCTTGAGGAGGCATTTGGCACGCAGGTTTGGATACTTGAGCCTATACCGTAAAAGACAAGGTCTTAAATCTAAACTCGTTTCCTACGTTGTTTTATTTGTCATTTTTCCCCTTCCCCTTCCCCTTCCCCTCACCTTCCCTCATCACTTTCATAGCATAAATCCCATCATTATCAAAACTGTTTCTTTTACAATTCTCTTTTTCTCACAACACGAAGAATATCAAAATCCCCAACTTCAATCTTCCTCTCTACATTTCAGTTTCACTCATCTTTTCTTCTCCTCTTGAGTTCCATTGTGAGTAAAAATGTCTAGATCATCTTCTTTCTCCTCCCCTTTGCTCTGGGAATCGACATCTCTTATATATATAATAGTTTATAGGTAAAATCCCTCCAAAAACTCCAAATCCAAAAGGAACTACAAAACACACAATTCCTTTTTGTGGCTTGGTTTTAGGGGAAAATTAAGGATATATGGGTAGATTTTGTCCTTCTAAAGAAAGAGTTAGTATTAAAGTTTGTTTGTTTGGGTGTGAGAAGAAATTAGATGGCTCCATCATTACACAACCATGGAAGAGGTGTTTCCGTGGGTTCAACGATTGATTCATGGGTTGATAATTCTAAGTTTTGAGAAGCATTCTGATGGCGTTGGTGCTTATGTGCATCTAAGATTCTTCCATTCCTTGTCCTTCTATGTTAGATGCAAACAACAAAATTATGGATTTATGATTCTATAGTTTTAAATAGGATAATAGTGGTTAATTGAAAAGAGAAAGAAAGTGAGAGAAGGAGAAAGAAACAAAATGACAAATAGAATAAAATTAATATAAAAATAAGATTTTGTTTTTTAAAATAATCTTATTTTAATATTTATTGACAAAAATGGGGTTGGGGGGAAAGTATTGACAATTTTTTGGTAGTTAAATTGTGGACCGGGTCCACAAGTATGGGTAATCGTGGACTGAGTCCACAAGTATGAGTTAATCGCGGACCGGGTCCACAATTAAACTATCACGCGACTGCCAAAGTAGAGATTCCTTTACTGACTTGCTAACTAACCTGACGAGACTGCCTAGTGGTGGTCATGCTGGGTTGACCAGCAAATCATGGACCGGATCCACGATTACCTTACTCGTGAACCTCTCCACGAGTTCACTTCCCTATTTTCCCTCATCCTCTTTGTTGACCCACCATTCCCCTCCCTTTCCCTATTTCTTTCTTCCTTTCACTCTCCTAGCCAGCCACCGACCGTTGTCTACCGTCATCTACTCCCTATCGTCCACCGTCTGCCGCCATAGGTTGTATATACATTTTCCCCCAATTATATGATAAATGTCCACCAATTATATCATAAATATCTATAGATCCAATGTGTTTGTTTGTATAGATGAATGAGCTTGTAGATCTAGAGTTTTTTTTTTTTTTACCAAGTAGTTTGTTTTGTTTAAAATTTGGAGGATTAGCTTGTTTTTGATCGTTAGTTTGGGCTTGAGTTTTTTTTATCATTAGTTTGGATTTCAAATTTAGTTTTTTTTTAATTGATTGAGTGTTTGGACTTGAAAGTTTTGATTATTGTTTGGAGTTTATTGTTGTGGTTGAACTGATGTTGGATTGGGCTGTAGGGTTTTGTTTTTTTTCCAAAAAATTTGGATTAATCTCTAAAAAAATAGTAACTTAGACTAATATTTTTGGACTAATATCGGGCTATTAGTATGGACTTGAAATTTGGATTAATATTTTCTTAACCTTTATAGTTGTAAACAAGTTGATTAAATCTGTCGTTACGTCCTGAAGATTTAGTCATTCTTGAACCTAAGAATAGTGGAGACAGTGATATTGATGTAGAAATTGATGAATTGTTTGGAGAAAAAGAAAATGTAAAAAATGAAAATGAGTTGGTATCGGTAGAGATATTTACACAAATAGAATGAGAAATTAATAATTTAGTCTATGAACAAGGATCAACATTGGAGGAAAGGGAAATATGTGTAGATAACTCTAATATAATACAAAAAAGAATGTTATTTAACACGAAAGAAGATCTGCAAAAAGCAGTAAGAAAATATTTTGTGACTGAACACTACCAGACTTTCGTGGTAGAATCGAACCAAGATATTTGGTATGTGAGATGCAAGCAGTGGCAGTCGTTCAAGATTTCGTGCTCTCATGTAATTGCAGTTTGTAATTACATGCGTTTGACAAATTTGATTCTTATTGATGAATGTTATAAATTGTCCCATTTCAAACTATGCTATAAAGGTCGCTTCCATCAAATCCATCACCCTAACTATTGCCCTGAGTTAACATTACGGAAGTTCACCCAAATGTGAACTTACTAAGAGATCATGATAGACCCAAAAGTTCGCAAATTCATAAAGAAATGGATTGATGCGAGGCAAGTACGAAAGTTTGAGGTACAATATGCAAGGGAGAATGACATAATTGTAGGATCGATATGGCAACCCTAGAGGGGGTGAATAGGGTTTATTAAAACTAATTAAAAAATTTTACTAATGTGAGCCCAATTAAGCAAATTAACAAACTCTTTGCAAATAAGTAGTTTAAACAATAATTTTATACAAATAAATTCACTTTGAATTAAACAAGAAATTAACAATCACATTTTAAAACACCATATTTAATTTTTATAAAAAGATTGGTAATAAACATAGAAATTTTAAAAACTACCCATCAAAATAAACAAATATGAGCAATTGATTTCAAGAATTAAAAATTACAATTAATTTCATGTAATAAAATATAATATCAAATTAATTGCAAAAATAAATTAGGAGGGGGATAGAGAAAATGACACTGTGAATTTTATAGTGGTTTGACACGACCAACCTACATCCACTTCCCAAGCTCCTCTTGGGTACTTCACTAAAAGTCTTGACTCTAGCTTAGAGTCGAACCGCTACACCGCTCTTTTTGCAAGTTCAAGAGCAAACTCAATCTTTTCCACGGATTAGGATCACCGTTACACCCACTCTTTTTAAGGATCAAGAGCAACCCTTACAAAAATTAGGAAAACTTATGGAGTACACTTACTGTTGGGTTTTATGCCCTAAAACTCGTAGATTGTAAATGTAATTATTTGATCGTCATTAAATCGTTAATAAAGAGTTATTGATGTTTTACTTCAATAAGTGTTATTGATTGTTTTTGTTTGTTTTGTCTTAATAACCCTAAATCCAATAAACTAACATCCTAGGCTGTTTTTATGAGTCTTGAACCGTATATGGGGACATACAAAGATCAATGTTCAAGATACAATCTAAAGGGTCTATAGTATAGGGATAAGGTTGGGTACCTTATCCTTGTGACAATATGGATACGACCCACTTTGTATTTGATAGAAACACAATCATATAATGTGTTCGTGTAGGTGACATGCAAGTGGGGGCATCCTATGCAATGAGTTTGCATAAGACCAGACCATGAAATAGTAATCACTAGATGTAACTCCATTGACTAGTTAGGTTTCTATTTCAATAGAATGACGAAGACAACTTAGTCTTAATCCTGAGTATATTATGAACTTCTGTCCACGAAGGATTGTCCTTTGATTTGTATGGGTGAGAGTGGCCGTTTGCCGACTCAATATGCATACCGTCTTGGGGACAAGACTAAGTGAGGAGCTAGGGACATAATTATACAAGCTGGAATTCACTCATTCCCATCTTTAGGGTAAGTAGATGAGTGTTCCCTTAAGTGGTGTCTTCGGGAGTTGAACAAAGGGGCCCTACCCTCTCACTGGCTCGAGAGGGGTTTCTGTTTAATGGTTGGACCATAAACAGGTTGTTCATTAGAGAAGCACTGGTACTTAAGGATTTAGAAGTAACCCAGGGTAAAATGATAATTTGACCCAACTAGTGTTACGAACACCTAAAGGGCTAATTTGCTGTTATTGGTCTATATCCGTGTACAGAAATATATCTGCAGTGAGAAGCGTGCAGCTGTGGGTCTTTAGTGGAGTGTACCCACAGTTAACGAATATTGATTAATGTGGTTAATGAGTTTAGCCGATTAATCTCATATCGTTGGAGCTTCTGATCTATAGGTCCATTAAGTCCCCTTCCTAGCTCGTAAAGAGTGATAAGGTATTTATGTCTTGAATGAAATTTGAAATGTTCAAATTTACTTAGGGAAATAATATAATGTGTGATGATACACTATAATATAAAGTTTAATTTGAACTTTATAATATAAATTTAATTTTGAATATGATACAAAATTAATTTTTGAGATAATTAAATATTTGAAGTTGTTCAAATAATAATATGATTTAGATTCATATTAAAACTATAGGTTAAAATTAATGTGTATTAGATGCACATTAAAACTATAAGTTATGAGAAAATAACAATTGAATATGATTCAAATGTAGGTTAAATTAAATATTAGATATTTAATTTAAAAATTAATTAATTAAAGAATTAATTTTCTTAATTTATTTTAATTAAATTTGATTTAATTAAATTAAATGAATTAAAACTGTAGGTTATATGGGAGATGTTCATTTAAATATGATTTAAATGAAATAATTAATTAAATTATATTTAATTAATTATTAATTATTAATTATTTATTTGTTAAGTTAAATAATTTAATAAATAAATAAATAAATTATAAAGTAACTCCCATACGTAGGACTTACGTTTTACGTGGTTTTCCCACGTCTCCTGCTCTCTCTCCCTAAATAGGGCTGTAAAAAGAAACAGAAAGACGAAGTTTTTTTTTTTCTCTCAATCGATAAAAACTTTTCTCTCTGGTAATCTCTCTGGTGCTTTCTCTTTTTCCCAAAAGATCAAGGATCCACAATCCTTACCTCATCCCTCAAAGAATAGGAGAGGTTTGTGGTGGTCGTGTTCAGAGTCGACAACGAAAGTGAGTTTCTATCCCTAATCCATGCTTAGCATAGAAAGTTTTATGTAATTTTTTTCCCAATGTATTGGTATTTCAAAATCCCAATTATTTTGAATTTGGTTCTGTACTGTTTCTGCTGTGTTAGGGATTTCAACCCTTTCACTTACAACTCTCTAGATAGAGTTGATTTACAAGTTGTATTGATTTACAAGTTGTAGCATTCAACAAATCAATCCTTACAATACAATATATCTCTCTCAAGAATAAGATGAAAATAAGAAAATTGAAGCTTGGAGAGAGCAACAATAGAGACTTATGAATTATGGAGGATTGTAAAAAGATGTGAAATTTTGTTGTTAAAATTTAGAGAAGTTGAAGTGTTTAAAAAGAGATGAGAGTAGGTGAAAACCAAATTCAATTTGGGCTTTTGAATCTTTAAAAAGAAAATTGAATTATGGAGATTTAAACTGTAACAAAAACATATATAATATTAAATTCATTCTTTTTAAAAGTAACTAGCTGTTAGACAGAAACATATATAATAATATTAAATTTAAATTCATCTTCTTTTAAATTTATTTTCTTTTTAAAATCATTTTCTTTTTAACATTAATCCAAAAGTCAAAAGTACACCATGTGTCGCTTACCCCATAGCTCCAAGTGGTACTCTCTAATTAGTCTAATTGATGAAAAAAAAAAATCTGTCACATCATCAACCAAGAATTTTTCTGTTAAGCTTATTTCGATCATATTTTTTTTGTTTGAACTCCGATTTGAGTGATTCAAAATGCGTTGGATTCGTTATTTCGAGCTCCATACAATGAACACTTCAAAATACTTAAATTGTTAGTAAATTAATTTGGGTTTATTATCATCAAAATATTGATTAATTAATTAGTTTTAATTTTGTAATGTAATGGACGTTTTTATTGATTTGGTTTTTTTGTAATATACTTTATGTTATTATTAATTTTGTAATGTCCCTGATTTTGTTATTGATTTGGTTTATTCTACTAATGTTAATTATGGATCTTGGTCTATCTAATCCAGTACAATTATATCTACAAAATACTTACTGTTCACAAATGGAAGGAGATAATGCTTCTATTGTAATTTTGGGTTGTCGGAGAAGAGAGGTAGTTTCTCAACATACTATATTGTTTGATTCACGTATTATGCCTTACCTACAACAAACCTGTTTTATTGGAGTTGCACGGATTGGATTTATACAATTAGATTGGTACCTCATTATTGCTCCGGTAGAGCGATGAAGACCAGAGACCCACACATTTATATCCCTGGTAGGGAATGCACACAATTATGCTGCAGGACATTGCAATTCATTTTGGACTACCAGTGGTCGGAGAACCTATGACTGAATTGTTGTAATATGATTGGAAACAGACTTGTGAGGATTATTTGGGCGTTCAACCAACTGATTTGAAAGGCTCAAGATTGAGTATCTCGTGGTTAACGTTGCTGTTTACAGAATTGTCTCTAGATGCCGATAAGACATCATATAGAGATATGCACAAGCATATATTATGCAGCTTATTAGAGGATTTCTGTTTGGTACACTTGATGTTTCTTCCATTATTGGCCAATTTTGAGTAAGCTGGTGGTTACTCGTGAGGTGGTGCCTATCTTGCATGACTTTACAGAGAATTATGTCAAGCTAGTCATGCACAAGCTTTGGAAATAGTAAGCTTATTAATACTACTTCAAGTATGGGCCTATGATAATTCATAAGTCCAATTACAACCTCCAGATAACCTTTTGGGACGTCCATCCGTGCCAAGTATTTTTTTCTGTATATATTTATTCTCTTGTCAATTTAAGTAATAAAATATTTTAATTGTTTTATATATATATGTTAGATGGAGCGTTGTCTTAGCTACATCTGAACAATTAGCAAACATGTTGCTAGTATACCGACTATTATTTGACCAATTGACGCAGAATCAAGTAATAATGTATATATTACATATACAAATGAATATTACATATTATTTGGGTTCTAATTATTATTGTACGAAATTTCAAATAAATTAGATGTCATGCACATCAGATATTATGTTGTTATTGCTTGATTATTGTTATGATGGACAAGACATTTGGTTGAAGGTTAGTTCACTTATATGCTTTCATATTGTAGAGTGACATCAACCAAATCAGGTGTTGAGATAGTTTGATCTACGACAAACGATATTGACGTTGTGTTATACACTCCCACAACTACGCCAGATTGATTTAAGAGGTAAACACAACCAAAACTGGAGTCAAATTCATGCAGAATATATATCCTTGTGGTGTGCACGTCATGATCATTGTACACAGTGAAAAATAATACATGGGTCAATTGTATCAGATGACTACTTGTCCTGATATAACTCAATCACAAAAAGATTTATCACACGTCATGATGACGCTTACTATTATTGCATAGTAAGAATTTTATTATCTATTGTTTTTCAATTATATGATATGAATATTATTTTATATTGATATTTTTCATCATACAGAATAACTTTGTCCAAGATGTACACCAATATTTATTACAACATAATTACCAGAGTTGAGTTCAATGTGCGACCAAAAACATGGTAAATGTGGAAAATATCATTCAATATACACGAAGACTCAATATTGTTGACATTGACCGAAGACATATTCACCGTAGACGATAGCAACAACATGGGAAAACTATTCCATATCAACACGATGAATATTATGTGCATGATGAATTTTCGTCTGTCGTCACTCAATAGGATATTGATAATGTAATTCACCATCAGCAACATATTTTGAAGTGCTTGTACCTCGTTGTGGGCAATGTACGCGAAGAAGACCACAGTGTGGCACATGAGTGATTTGTAATTCAAACTTTTTGATTCGTATGAACTCTTATCTTCAAATAAATGAACTAATGAAATTACATTACATCTTGAGAGATTAAGAATCAATGAATTAATGAAACTAATGAAATACAAGAACAAGAACAAAAAAAAAAAAAAAGAAAAAGAAAAAGAAAAAAAAGAAAAGTAAGAAAGAAAGTTGTTCATTTAAGGGAGGAAAAGAAAAAGAGAACTCGTGGACCCGGTCCACAATTACGGTCCCGAGTTAGGTGACATGGCAGCCATGTCGGCTGCTGATTGAGTTAATGGAACTCATGTACCCGGTACACAATTTTTGCCCTCTCCAAAACTACCCTATTTTTGTCATTAGTTTAAAAAAATACATTATTCTTGAACTTTACCCAAAAAAATAATAATAACTCCACGTTACTAAAACAAGGGCTACATCATCTATGCCCTATCATATTTTTGTTAGTCAACCAACGGCCAAACAAGTTTAGGAACCGTTTAAATCTATCCTTCCAAAGCTCAGGGACTAATAGTGTATCTTTTGAAACCTCAAGGACCAAATGGACATCTACCTCAAACCTCAGGGACCAAAAATGTATTTTGGCCAAAAGATAAATAACAAAAATTGAGATGGAAGGAATTTCTTAGTAAAACAAGTAACTAAAAGAAATTAACCTAACCTTGCCTTCTTTTAATCCAATTTGTTCCTCCTTTTTCAAGGAGATTCAAGCTATTACAATCCTAACATTCGAATAGGATTGATTTTGAATCAATCAGTAAGAAAGAAATTAAGTATATTAGTAAAAATTAAAATTAAACTACAAAAGCAAAAAGAATAAGAATACAAACAACGTAAATAAAAATTTAATTGGAACATTTTATTAGATGAGTTGTTGTAAAACAAAATGACATATGTACATAAATTAAGTTGCTGGGAAATTAAATTGCATGAACAGAAATGCAAACTTAAACTAAAATTAAAATCGAATCAACGAAATAACAAGAAAAAAAAAACTAAAAACTTGAAGAAAGCGTTGCGCTACCTTGATCATCTTGATTCAAGTTTTTTTCCAGACAAATCAAGATATTATAGTCTCAACTATTTTCGAAGGAGAATAGATCTATCCAAATGTTGCAGCTCAAATCTTCAACAACGCTGAAAAAACAATAAAGAAAAGTGCATACTTTTTTTCTTGTGTAGAAGGAATAATGAATCATCAATGGAGAGCTTTGGGAGCCTCTATGTAGATCTCAAGAGTTTGTGATTGCTTTTGATTATGCTGCTTCAGATTGTTATAGCAATCTATTTTTCTAAAATGCTACAACAATTTGGCTTGAATGAATAATTTTGTTCATAAATACACAAAAACTAAAAAGTTTCATGCCATTTTGAGCTCTTTTCCACAATTAAGATTAAAAATATCATTTATGAATTATTTGCTATTTTAAATTTGATTTTTCTATGAAAAATATATCAAAATACTTAAGTTTACTAGCTAAGTAATTCTAAATATATATATATATATATAGAATTATCGGTATGCAACCAATTACCTTAGCAAGATGTATACATCAAATTAAATAAAAAAGAATATTACCCACAATATACGTGATAAGAAAATAGATATAAAAGATATTTTAAAGTGTTCCAGCTTGACCCTTGTAAAAATAAATAAACAAATACCTCCCTCAAATTCATTAAATATATGTGCATAATTATAAAAATTATTTGAGGTCATGATTTGAAATGAATGTAACGTCCCATATAATATAAATGATTATTGAAGAAAAACATAATATTTATTGATGGTCCCTCTCTTTGGATATAGTATATAAATTCATGGTCAATATAATATAAATATATAATAATACTATATGACATTTTAAGTGACATTGGTTATATATTTTGTACGTACAACCTATGGACTTGATATTATTAAAGAATGTGGAGTAAGAAAATGACAATCTATTTAGTGTATATATAATTTTTCATATTGGTCCCCTAATCTGTTAAAAAATTTTGATTTCGTCTTTTATTTATATTAATTAGGCCACATCTACCTATCGTAATGAAAATTGGTATAATTGAAATGTGATTTTATTGATAGATGAATTGTAATAGGTCTGAATCGCGATAACATAATTGAATTAGTTTTGACGCGTTTACCTAAAATTATGAATTTGTCACATTTTATTATTACTGTTACTGCTTGACCTTACCGATAACGGTAATGGTAAAGGTAAAGGTAACAATAAATGTTGCTGATTCATAATTAATAAATGTTGTTGATTCATAATTTTTATACTTTTACGGTAACAATACCTGCAATGGTTACGATAGCAATAACGGCAAAAGTAGCAGATCCAACGTAATTTTCAACCATAATTAGATTGAATACCTTCCATTACTCAATTAAATTGCATAATTTGATTGCAAATTTCGAGACAAATCCCACAACTCATTACAATTGTGTAAACAACAATAAAAGTAATCAATTGGTGGATTACCTTTCATTTGATGCAGACAAACGTGGCTTAATTCAATTAAGTCGTTTCCATCAATAAATGGTAAAATAACAAAGATATATATAAATTTATTAAAAAAAATTTGAAATTGTTTATAGTTAGCATATCGATATTTTATTGGTCAACTCTCTTTAACAATAATAATTTTATGTAAAATAAAATTTTCTCGAGCCAATAACAATAATAATAATAATAATAATAATTAATAGACATGTGGGTCGATGATAAAAGAAATTCTAACTCATTTTTGTCATAGCAACATCATTTTGTTGGTTTCATTTGTATATTTTATGACAACAAAAACTTGATATCAAAATAAATACATAAAAAGTAAATTGGAACTTCGAGAAGAGGAAATGATTGAGAAAAAAAAAAAAGCATTAATGTTAAACTATATACTGATTCCAATCAAATCATTGGAGAGATCAATTAATATTTATTATTTAAATTAATCAAATACAAAATCGTATCTATATAATTTCGTACAAAGCCAAAATCCCATCTGTATCAACCTGTGGAGGCTTCTTCGAATATTTGATAAAGGCTTTGAATATATAAATAATTAAAGTTTGGTGGAGAGTGAATATCGTTAATTTATTATATACTAATTTCCTTTTTTATTTTTTATTTTTAAATATGGATCACGTCAATGATGTATTTTTTGAGTCCACAAATGGAGAAATAATCTTTTTGTGTATTTTTCTTGAATCCATGGTACATAGAAAAGGTCTGATAAAGAGAAAAATATAAGTGAATTACTAATTAATTAAGACGAATTATTTCAAAATGATAACCTAGATAACTTAATCTTAATTCTGAGCTAACTATGAACTCCTGTTTATTTGAGATTATCCTTCAATCTGCATGGGTGAGAGTGACTCGAGTTCACCGACTAAATGAGCCTACCATTTTAGAGATAAGACCAAGTAGATAGTTAAAGATAGTAGAGAAGTTATTCCTTTAAGTGTTGACTTCGGGTCTTGAACAAGTGGCCCCACCCTCTCATTGGCTTGAGAGGGACTCGGTTTGATGGTTGGACCACAAACCAATTGTTCATTAGAGGATTAATGTGACTTAAGGAACGAAATGTAATTATAAGGGTAAAATGGTAATTTTGATCCAATTGTAATTATGAACAACTTGTGAATGATCAACTTACTATCATGATTATATCAAGTGGACAAAAATATATCTCCAGTGAGGAGAGTGCAGCTACTAAGCTATAGTGGAGTGTCCCGATAGTTAACAAATGTTAATTAATTAGGTTAAAGAGTTTAGCTGGTTAATGTCGGAACATTGGGGAGCTCATGATTTGTAGGTCCATTAGGTCCCCTTGTTAGCTCATGGACTAATCCTTAGAATAGTGTGATGAAAGAATTTGAAAATGTTCAAATTCGTTTAAGGATCAAGTTTTATAGTTTGTTCGTTTTAATTATGAATTAAACGAAATTGGAGAGTTAGAAATATTTAAAATGTGACTTAAATATTAATCGAATGAATAGAGATTTATCGGGTTGGAAAAATCGAGAAAAGTGGAAAAATTATTAATTTAATATAATTAATTATTATTTAAATTAATTAATTACTATTTAAATTAATTTAATATTAAATTAATATTATTTAAAATTAATTAATATAATTAATTTTGATTTGAAAATTAAAATTCATTTTGAATTTTGGAAAATTCCACTTTTGCATGATGGAGTAGGAGGTGGATGTTTGAGATACACTCTTAACCCACCTTCTTCCACCTCGTAATCCATTTGGTTAATCACCAAATTTGGTGTCAATTCCATGGCAATTTGGACTTGCATGTTCTCTTCTTTATATAAAAGAAAGAAAGATGGAAATTGGGTTGAAGAACTTAGTGAATTTGGTTGAAAATTCGCACTAGTTCAAAATATCCAAAAACTCATTTATTCTCAAATTTGCTTCAAATTTATCTCATTTTGGATCCTACAATCCGTTTTAAGGGCAGAGAATAGTGAGAAAGACTCTTGTGGTAGTCCACGAAGTGTTTGTGATCAAAATCTTGGAGAAAATTGATTCGATTTTGAGCTACAACAAGTATAAAAAACATCTGTTTTCGATTTTAGAACAAGCATATTTAATCCATAAAATTGATGAAATTAGAGTGATTTAGATCCTAATTGCTTTCCCTTTTATATTCCTAACTCCTTCAAGAACCATGTTGAACAAGAAAACACAAAGAAGTTAACCCCAACAACCCCAAAACTAATTTGTTATCAACCCCTAAGATAGGCTAAATGATATAATAAATCAAGGATCATACAAAACTTGACATTCCCATTAACCCTTGATCTTCAAAGCACTCCACAAGCAAGACATATCAATCCTCACTTGAATGCTCCAAATATTCATGCATTTTATCACAAGAACGCACAAGAAAAAAAACTTTAAAAGGTTTCAAGGTTTAAAACCCTGCATTACCAAATCTTCTCTAATGGAAAGAAAGAAGACTCTATATAGCCTTCTAGAAATTGTAATCTACTTAATTTAAAGAAACTAAAAGTAAAAATAAAGCATTAAAGAAACATATGTCATCTTTTGAACTTCCATCTTTCCAACCACCATCTTTAATGCATCTTCATCATGAAGGAATTGAATCCTCGGCGGAAGCGAGTGGTCGTCATATGCCAATAATTTTCTTTTTGAAAACTTGAAATTACATAGAAGGAAAACTTGGATAAACAAATGAAATTAGCATGCATTAATAAGGAATTAGGTACTAAAGTATTTTACCTTTGAAGACCGTTTTCGGGGTAGGCTTTTCCTTCTTCTCACGATTCATGAACAACAAGATGTGCAGAGAACTTCTTGAGACACCACCAAGGAAGTCTTCCTTGCTATAATCAAGAAGAATCAAAAGGAATTGTGGGATCTCTTGATTTTGGCGAGGGAAGAAGAGATTGAGAGAAAAGAGATTGCTTGAGAGGATTTTTACATAGAGAAAAAAAAACTTTGTTTCTTCTTTTCTCTGCACACCCAAACCCTTCGTCCCTTTTACGTACGTTATGAAGAAGAATAATAACTCCTCACTACGTGTAGTGGGAGTTTATTTAATTAAATCAATTGAATAAAATTAAATCTAATTTAATAATATTAAATTAATATTAATTTAATTATAGTATATTAAATCATATCTAATATATAATTAAATAAATTAATAAATTCAATATAGAAATATTATCTTAAATGGCAAAACTGCTGAAAATATTTACAACTAATAGCAAATTTCACTGTCTATCTGTGATAGACCGTGATATATAGTGATAGACTACTATTTGTGTCTACGTGACATAGATAGTAGTCTATCTCGATCTATCGTAGATAGACAGTGAAATTTTGTTATATTTGTAGATATTTTGGTTTCTTTTGCTATATTTGAAAAGAGCCCTTAAATATAACATATTTAATTTAAATTAAATCATATTCAAATAACTTTATCACACATAACCTATGGTTTTAATATGAATCTCATTTAGATTAATTTTAACATATAGTTTTTATATGAATCTCATTCATATAATTAATATTTAAATCTAAATATTTATCCCTCTCATAACATAAAATATAAAAAATTTTGAATCTCATTCAAAAAAATAACTTTATATTATAATGTATCTATATACATTATACTAATTGTATCATATAAAAGTAACTCCCTTTATTAATTTGAATATTTCAAATTAATCCAAAATAATTGATTGTTGTTCAAAGCCTTAATGAGCTAGTAAGAGGACCTTATGGACCTATAGATTAGAAGTTCCAATGATATGAGATTAATTAATTAAACTCTTTAATTATATTAATCAATATTCATTAACTGTAGGTCACTCTGCTAAAGACCTATAATTGCACTTTTCGCACTATAGCTATATTTCTGTGTCCACGAAAATAACCAATCAACAGTAAGTCGACCGTTCACAAATTGCTCGTAACTACAGGTGGATCAAATTATTGTTTTACCCTTATAGTTACATTTAACTCCTTATGTACTACTGATCCCTTTAATGAACAAACAGTTTATAGTCCAACTATAAACTAACTCCTCTCGGCCCAGTGAGAGGGTGATGTCTCTTTGTTCAAAACTCGAAATCAGCCCTTAAGGGAGTAATTTATCTACCTACCGTAAAGATGGGAATGAGTGAACTCCATTTTGTGAAGATATATTTCCAACTCCCTATTCAGACAAATCCCCGAAATGGTAGGCATATTGAGTCGGCGATCTGGCTAGTCTCGCCCATTCAGATCAAAGGATAGTCGAGTCACCTATGGAATGTTAATTTCTTCAATTAACGACGTTACAAAGAGAAATTAAACATTTCACAGTCCGATTTTATACAATCTCTTTGCTAGGATACCCCCACTCACATGTCTCCACATGAACGATTAGGATCAAAATGTTTATAACACTTTACAACTCTTGTAATAATTACAAAGTGGGTCGTATCCATAGCCTTACTAGAATAAGACACTCAACCTTATCCCTATACTACAGACCTTTTGGTTATTACTTAAACAAGATTCATCCTTGTATGTCAACCACATACATGTTGAAGTTTACATATAATAACCATGGATCTTAGTTTATTGGATTCAGTTAATCCAAACAACAAATAAAATAACTTATTATTTTATTAAACAAATAAAATGTATTTACAACTTTACCAAACTACGGAGACCCCAAGAGATTTAGGACACCAGTCCCAACACATCAATAGTAGCCTCCATCTTTTCAACCGCTATCTTTAATGTATCTTCAATGTAGAAAGCAACCTCCATATTTCTAACCCCCTTTTTAATTCATCT
The DNA here is from genome assembly GCA_030954485.1 of Citrullus mucosospermus. Lineage (NCBI taxonomy): Eukaryota > Viridiplantae > Streptophyta > Magnoliopsida > Cucurbitales > Cucurbitaceae > Citrullus > Citrullus mucosospermus. The sequence goes on along the minus strand of CM062061.1, from coordinate 7,232,078 downwards.
TCAAACATTAACTAGGCATAAAAAGAAAAAAAAATTAAAATAATTACAACAAAAATGCTATGAGAACTAATAAAAGAAGACATTAAAGTCCTTGAACTCCAAGATTCTGATCAACTTAGGTTTATTAACTGCAACTGGGTTGATTGACCAAAAGTGTACGAGTGGTAAAAATATAGATAAAGGTGGTCTAGTGCAAGCATACACTATATGTGAAATAATAAATTTTGAAGTATTCCAAGAGTTGAATCCCACGAGATTAGCTAACCAGTCGATTTTGTACTAAACGATGCAATCAAGTGAGCAAAAGTAACCAGAGTAAAATTGAAGGGTATTAAATTGAATATGCTGAAGAATAAAGGTAATAAATGGTAAAAGTAGGGATGCAATTATGTTTCAACCAAAAGTCATTATGCTTTTAGCGATGCAGCGACATCATACTAGGATGTCGATTTACTCATGGAAAAAATCTACTTCTATTCGATCTTGTATGAAGTTCCTTTAGGAGCTAGCTAAGTAGCTAATCCTATATTTCTATGGTTAGTTAGACCTTAGATGAATTTTAGTGCAAATTCTTCTATGACAAACCTTATTCTTGAGGATGTGTGTTGATCCTATTTCTAGGCTTTAGCCCTATATTCCCTTGTGAAATATGTTTATATCCTAACCTTCTCAATATTAGGACTTCACTAGATTGCTGAATTAAGTGGCCAGTTTAACTTAACAATATTTTCCCATACAATTAACAAAAGAAATGTGCAAGTAAAAGAGATATGACACTTTGTCAAACGCTCAAGCCATAAATCCCTAGGGTAGCCACATCGTTAAACCCTTTAGTGAATTTAATTCATGATTAAGAATAAATGAATTGACTTCATTGCTTCCATAATCATAGTTACAATGTATGTGTTCAAAGAATAAATCAAATGAAAAGTAAAGAGAAAAGTAAAGTTGGTAATACATAAAACACATTCCTTAGATAGATTATCCAACTCTCTCAAGCTCCCTAGCTTGTTCTCACGGGCTGGGGATAAGTTTGAACACCAAATTCTAAACCCTAAAACAACCTTGTAACCACCTATTTTTATCCAGCTTTATTTAAATTAATTTATTTGTAGATTGATTTTTATCTTAATTTTTTTTATTTGATTTTGATTGTTATCCACCTTTTTTATGCTAAATTTGGCCTTTTTTTTTTTTTTTTTACTTTTACTTTAATTTATTTAAAATAACCAATTTAGTTAGGGTAAAAAACAAAAAAACAAAAAAAATATGAAAAAATTTTGAATTTGGTTTTAGTTGTGTAAAAGTTATCCTTCCTCTTTAGCTTAGGCTATGTTTGGCAAAATCTCAAATTATGAATAAAAGCCATTAAAAAAGAACAAGGAATCGTAGAAATTTTTGTGGGCTTTATAAATCTCCTTTTCTCTCCCAACAAATCCTAGAGAGGCTCCATCCACAACAATTCCAAAAATCTTCATTTACTCTTCCAAAACAAAAACCTAGCAACTATTCCAAAAATCTTTATTATTTCTTTCCTTCGTTAGTTTATTTTTAAACTTTATTCTTTATATATTTATCTTTATTTTTTTTTTGTTTATCATTAGAATTTTGATTTAATTTTTTTATTATTATAGTCTTGATTATTATTTCTTTAGCACTTTCTCATTTTTTATATGCATATTTAAATATTATATTTTTCTTCTTTCTTTTGTGGTTATAATATATTTTTGCTAATAGTTGTTTAAATTTGTTAATATTTTTAATTAATTTTATTTTCTTAAAAAAACTATTCGACAATGGATTCTAGAAATATTTGGGAGGCCGATTTTCTAGGATTTTGAGGTGAGGAAGTCGATTCTTTGGAAGTCTGAGATCGACCTACAATATGTTTTATTAAATTTTTAATATCTTTGTAAATATTAGTGCTCAGTCGTTTATTGCTTTAAATGCATTGTTAAATTGTATAGTTTGCCAATGTAGCTTTACATATTTAAATTAATGTTGTTTTTCTTAAGTAAAATTTCTCTAGTATTTTCAAAACTTTTAAGTTTATTTTTAAATCTTTGAAATTAACTCTCTTTGAATTTTGTTAAAAGAGTTCTAATCTCTTTTAATTTCTTAAATATTTGTTTCAACAACATTTTTCTAGAATTTTCTATGATGGAATCTAGAAGTATTTGGGGGTCCGATCTTTTAGATCCTTGAGGTGAGGGTTCATAATCTTTGAGAGTCCGAGATTTTGAACCCAAAATAAAATGAACTTAATTAAATTAATTTTTTTAAAAGGCTATCATGTGATCGATTATTTGAAAAATTGTAATATTTTATCAAATTCTTGAGGTGAAGAATTTTCCTAAATTTTAATATAGTCAAATTGACGAATGAATTATCCATTTATTTTATGGGGTCATGACTCTAACTATTGAAAAAATATAAGTAAAGTAAGATATTATTTTAAATGTTTTTTTTCTTCCTTAAAGAATAATTTAAATTCAAGATTTAAAAAATGACACTGTTTTTGTTTACTTTATTTCGGTGTCCAATCACACCCTAAAAAAGATTGGTGGTGACTCATTTTTATTTTCTCTTAAAATTAACTTTTTTCTTGGACGTCGGCCGCTCTGCGTCATCTCGGGCACATGGTGACAAGTATGAAATGTTATCAAATAGGGTTTAAGTTACCATTTAACCTAAATTTAATCTATAATTTCCTAATACTTCTTAATTTTTTCCTCATAAAAATAGCAGGAGATCTAACAATTGGATTTTCAAAATTAGATTTAACACAACACCTTCTACTTTAAAGACTATTTTAGACTACTTTAAACTCACATGTTACGAATGAATATATGATGAAATTAGAAGCCTATTTTGGTACATTACCCTGATTTAAAATTTTGTTTTTCAATTTACTAAATGAAAAATGTTTATTTATACAAACATATTTGGATTATGTAACCTCGAAAATATTAGTTTTGAAAATTAACCCTTCCATGTTTTTAGTGTCTTATGTACTCTAAATCTGCCATCAAACACATTTGGTAAGAACCAAATCAAAACATTTTGCTCTTCATTAATTTCCTTATTTTCAATTTTATGTTTATAGATCACCAAAAAACACTCTATGCTGTTTTTAGTATATTTTTTTTGTGCCTATCAATATGCTAATTATATGTTTTGGTTCCTAATATTCATATCTTTATATTTTGAAGAAAGTATTTATTATTCAAGTAGCATTATTTTAGTCTCTAAACATCAGTGAATATTCATTAAATTTAGTTGACGATCAACTTAGATGACGTAAAAAGAAAATAGTCATATAAGAGAAAGAAAACTCAAAATACACCCATAATTAGGGATTAATTTTTATTTTTTTTTTTAATTCTTAAAAAAAAATACCTACGAATTAGAGACTAAAATCATGTACTTAGCTCTCCTAAGAAAACTATATACTTAGCATTTCTCAATATATTTTAAACTAGATTGAGAAAAGATATCCTTAAACTTTGCATTTTGTTTCAAAAGTTGCAATATTACCTTTGATCAATCATTCATAAATGTTTTAAGATTACCTCTAAATAAAAACCTAGATGAAAATTGAAGCCTAGAACTGAATATGGCAGTGACTTAGAACGGTGTGACGTTTTTTGGGTTCCAATTTTCATTCCATGTCACCATTATACCTATTCAAGACCTCGATTTCCATCCAACTAATGAATTTCTACTCAAAAGATAACTTTGAAACATTTATGAAATGTGAAATGGTGCTATTGCAACTATTGAAAAAATATCAACAAATGGCATGGTGTAGAGTATTTTTTTTTTTTTTTTTTTTCTAATTTAGCCAATACTATATGTTGTTAAAAAAGCCAATATGGACCACAAATATATATATATATATTCTCTCCCTATCATACAATCTTATTTAAAGACCTTTCCTTTTCATAAAAGGATGATTGTAATGACATCGAACATTGCTGTTCCTCAAGTTTTCATTGGCCCTCTGTTTGTATAAAATGGCAAAGTTATGGCCAAAGTGATCATGGTGAAGCTATGAAAGGAGCTTCTCTTGATTCCTGCCCTGCAAATGGAGGCCATGGTTCCCATAGCTACTCCAAAAATTCCTACTATCAGGTTCTTCTCTTTTATCAATTTTATATTTATTTAATTTAAATTCTTAAAATTTTGAATGAAAATTGAAACTTAAAATAGGTGTGACAAATGACTTAAGAATGGTGGTGCGCTATCGGAATCAGTAGTGATGGTGAGATTGATGTTGGTGGTTGTAGTGGTCTTGAGATGGGGGCGTGACAAATGAAAATTGCACACTTCACCATTTCTTTTAGGACTTGAAATTGTAATAGGATGACAATATTTGGATTCTTCCGTTTTCAGCCATCGTCACAATGTTATAAGTTCTAATTTTCGTTCAACAAATTCTTGTTGGTGAAATGACCTAGAATGATATACACACCACACAACTTTTATTAGAACTTGAAATTGGAATAGCGTGGTAGTGTTTGGATTGTTTCGTTTCAAGTCATCGCCACAATGTTCTAAGTCCAATTTTGCTTTAACCAATTTTGAATCATTGGTGAAATGACCTAGAATGGTGTGTGTGACAGTGTTGTATTAGTTTTCAGCCATCACCACATGGTTCTACTTCTAAGTCCCACTAAATTCGTGTGTGAAATGTGTACACCTCACACACCACACTATTTCTATTACAACTTAGAACAGTATATGTATATGAACTGTACCGGTAAAGATGATTGTTTGTTTTCCAGAAATCATTTGTGGACATAGTAAGGATCAAAATCGAAGAAGAAATCAAACAAAAATTCAACACAACAGACCTAATTTCTTCTTCTTCAAACACGATTCGTCTTGCCGATTTAGGATGCGCAACAGGACCAAACACCTTCTGGACAATGCAATACATAATCGACGCCATGAAATCCAATCTCAAATCTCCTTCCCCTAACTCCCCAAAACTTTCCCCCAATTTCCACGTCTTCTTCAACGACCAAATCTCCAACGATTTCAACGCTCTGTTCCTCTCTCTGCCACCGGAACGAGACTATTTCGCCGCCGCCGCGCCTGGATCCTTCCATGGCCGCCTCTTCCCGGACTCTTCTCTTCACTTCGTTCACACAGCCTACTCGATCCACTGGCTGTCGGCGCTGCCGGAGGAGCTGCGGGATAAGAAATCGGCGGCGTGGAATAGAGGGAGGATTCACTATATAGGAGCGGCGGAGGGAGTGATTGAAGCTTATACGGCTCGATTTGCGGCGGATATGGAGAGGTTTTTGAGTGCTAGGGCTGAAGAAATGGTTGGTGGAGGGATTATGGTGATGATTTGTTTAGGGGTTTGCGACGGCGTTTCTCCTTCTCAGCTTCCATTTCGGATTCTTTATGATAATTTGGCTTTTGCTCTCATCGACATGGCTAAAGAGGTATAACCATTTTCTCTCCATTTCCACTTAAATTATAGGTAAAAATCTTTTTAAATTTCTGTAACTATTTTAATTCTAAACTTCAATTTCATCCATTTAAACTTTAAACTAGATGAGTATAAAAGTTTACGTCATCAATTAAGTTTTAGTTTCAATTGCAATTTAAAAGGTGTAAATGTTTGCTCTATGACATATACTTGTTTGTTATTTATAAATTGGATGGTCACCATCATTAAAACCATGAACTAATGCTTGAAAGTAGAACCTATGATAAAAACCATAGACAAAAACGACTTTGCACATATGTGAAAAATCTTTATAAAAGTGATCGAAAATGTAAATTGATACACTCATTCAAGTTTGTAGTTTAAATGGAGTAAACACATACAATTCAAACAAAAATTTAACCCTTTTTGGTATGGCTAATGATGACATTTTAAGGTTTAGTTGGAAGCTACCTAAAGCCTTGTTGGTACGGACAAAAAAGTCATGTTTGAATTCCTCTCCAATCTACATATTAATTTAACTTTTAAAAGTTATATATTCACAACAACATGGTGCATTGCTTATAAATTTTAGGCGATCAATCTTTTATTGGGTCTTAGGGGCTTCTTAACGAAGATGAAGTGGACTCATTCAACTTACCAATATACATCACTTGCCCAAAAGAGATGAGAAAATTGATAGAAAAAAATGGGCATTTTAGCATAGAGCGAATCGAGCTAGCAGAGCCCGCAACGTGGTTGAAAGAAAACATAGACATACGAGCGTGGATCAATCACGTAAGAGCAGCCATGGAAGGAACCTTCATGGAACACTTCAAAAAGAAGGAATTAATGGATGAAATGTTTGAAAGAGTGATAGAAAAGCTCTCAAATTACCCTGAGGAGATCAATGAAAAGCTTCATGAAAAAATCCAACTATTTGCTGTTTTGAAGCGCAAAGATGATGCTTTTCTAAACTAAAGATCAAATGGGTTGAGAGAATCTATAATTTCAACCACCCCTTTTGTTTGTGTTGTGGATCAATAAATTTATTGTGTATGTATATATAACACCTTGGTTGTGCATCTTGGAATTGTGTGGTGCATTTGGAATAAAGGGTATTCTAACTTTTGCTTTCATAATTTTATTTTATATGTCTCTTTGTTATATATTTAAACATTAACCCTTTACAACAAAAACAAAATTATCCTCAAAACCCTTTTATTATAGACTTTGTTAGATGCCAAAACACACCTGAGTAGTGAACTTGTTTGAAGGTGTGAAGAGTATTGGCTTGCAAAAGAGAAAATTTATACACCGATGTGGTGCTTGCCATAGACACTCTAATGTACACCGATGTCGGGCTTGCCATAAACACTCTGATGCTTAAGTTAGAGAGTGAGAGAGTGTGGAAACTAGGGAGTTTGAGAGTAGGATTCAAGTTACCCCTTTAAGAGTTATAATGATATATTTATATTAGGGTTCGACCTATAAGTATTGTCCTGTCTCCTTTAGGAATCTGAATTATTTAGATAACTAAATAAGATATTTGGTGAGCTTGTTGAATCGGGGGTGTGCCCATGACAAATTGGCTTCCTTGGCCTCAAACGCCGAGGCTAAGGGAAGGGTTGGCCCAAAGGCCCAACTCCCCTCGCCTTATTTTAGATAGATTAATATGTAGATGTGGATAGTTTGTTCATGTTAAAAAAAAAAAAAAGTGTCCTCAAATATAATATAATTGTAATGCTCGAGTTAAGAATGGGTACATGAATGAACCGAAAATCACATTTCAATGAGAGATCCAGAGAATATAAAAATATGGTTAAAAAAAAGCTTAAAAGAACTGTAAGTTACTACTTATACCAAAATGGTGCACCTTCTTCTTTGATGGCTCATTCTTAGGAGCTCCAAAGTTAAGTGTGTTTAGCTTGGAGAAGTCTTATATTAGGCCAATAATGGTGAGAACTTTTTGGGGTTCTCATGACAAAATACATTTATAATATTGATAAAAAAAAAATTATACTATTAGGTAGTATTAACAGCAAGTCGATCTACAGGGACCCTACATAATCTCTCAAAGGTAAATTTGTCTACGGAAAGAAGTAAGGGGGAGGGGAGGGGAGGGGAGGGTTGGTTTGACGAGTTAACTAAACGCAAAACTTTAAAGTGCGGAAAGTAAGATAAATTGGTGAGAGAGAAAGGGATAACACGAGATTACTTTTGCCGATGAAGAGACTATTTGGTTATTTATGGATAGTTCATCGATTTTATCATAGAAATTGGGCTATCTAATTAAAAAGCCTAATCGACTGATCTGATAGTGCCGGTTAGACTCCCTTAATAGAAAATTGACTCATAACGCAACTCAATTTCTAAATTAACTATATAACGGTTATACTTTACCTGCTACTAGTTAATAATATTTAAGCTCTTGGATTGATCAGGACATTAGATTAAACTGGCCAAGTCAAACCTAATGCTTTTCTATTCCTTTTATTTTGTTATCTTTCCTTAGTAGTGACCTTGGTAACACCAGAAACCAGACCATAACTATAACTCAACCTATTTACTGATGGAATTAATCATGCTTTCATTACAATTACAGTTAAACTCGATATAACATACACGTACAACCTACACTTTTAGACGACTAGTTTGTCACATTAATTGAACATAGCACGTGGATTCACGTAAAGAATAGAAACACAAGAAAATCAGAGAAAACCATGAGTACTCCATCAAAATCTCACAAAATCCATAAATAAATTGACCAAACGCAGAGGTCCTAACTGGTCATCAGAGCTCAAATCTTGATGCCAAAACCTTTATTACAAGCCAAAATATAAAGAAATCTCATGGGTTTTAGCCAAAATACAAAATATGGTTAAAAAAGACTTAAAAAATTGCAAGTTATTACATATACCAACATGGTTGTACCTTTCTTTTTAGTGGGAACTCCAAGGTTAAGTGTGCTTAGCTTAGAGCAACTTATGCCAGGTGATCACCTTAGATTTTTTTTAAGAAGTATGTGAATGAGAACAAACCATGCTCAAAGGACTCGTGTTAGTATCAGGCATCGAATTCGGATTCCAAACCTCAATTCAAATCCTGGGTCTAAGGCATTACAAGAATGAATCAACAATTCACAACCATGACAACAATAAACAACAATATAATTTATTATTCGAAACATATAATTCAATTGGTTAAGATATATATATATATAATCAATTTATCTTCATATATGTTGTTGAAGTATTAACAACAATATAGAATAACAACTAAGATAGAAAAGGAAATAAAATAAAATAGAAAAAGAATGACTTGTGATTAGCTTATCTTAGTCTTGTTGTTCCAAATATGCATGGCATATCATATGATATTTTAGAACAAACTTGGATAATTTTTCTTACACTTTCATCTCTACGAGAAACACTTATATTGCTCTCAACATAAATAAACAAACAAACAAATAAATAAATAAATAAATAAATAAATAAATAAAGCATGTAGCTTCACATACACATTAGAAAAAGAAAAATTAGATTTTTAATAAAGAATGCACTTGCATATATACTTCACTAGCTTTCAATATATATGGTGGAGAGTCAATAGAAGTATACCCTCTTTTCAACTCCATGTGCACAAAAAATACATATTTTAATGTCTGAGTTTTCATTTCCATTCCTTTAGCTTCTTGATAATATTCACTTTTCATTCTTACATCTTTTAAAAGTCACCATTTTAGTTTCTTACTTTTCTTTTCTACAATTAATTTCACCATAATATGATAAATTTCTTAAAACTGTAGTTTGTCATAATTTGTGTTAGAATTTCTTAAAACTTTTCTTTTCTACAGTTTTTAATTATAATACGCTCCCAAAATTTAGAATTTAAAAAATATACACATCCCACCACGTAACTAAAACGAATAAAAGTTAAAAGTAAATAGACAAAATAGTATTTTAATCTAAAATATTTCACGAAACAATAATACTAAAATATACCTTACGCTACGCTCATCTTCCTGTATCTCCAAGTGTCCGAAAACAAATTTTTTTTTTTTTTAATGTGTAATTAGAGTGGTAGATATACATAATCCGTGTATACTTATACTATCGTTCGAGAAATAGCTAGTCTGTTCTTTTATACCCTGAAACTGGTTTAAAGTCTTGTTGCTGTATTTATAGAAGGGTGTTTACCAATTTGATTATTACATTGCTTTAACTTATTACATTGCATTAACTTATTTTCAAAATTTAAACCTATTTAATCAAATATTTAAAAAGAAAAACAAAACAAAAAGAGTGAACATGTAACCTTTAATCAGGGAACATAACCTAACTATTCAACACAGTAGTTGAATAGCGAACTTATATAATAAATAAAAAAGAATTAACTGTCTTCCTTTAATATACTATATGATTTAACTTAACATTACACTTCTATAATGGAATATGTATATTAGACATTAGACGTGTGTATATATTTTCCTCAAATATATTCAGCTTTGTTTATCTAGAATTGTACTTTTTTTTTTTCGTTTATGAAAAAATCTATTGAGTTGGAATAGAAATTATATATATAAACACATTACACACATTGGGTGATTAATCAATTAATAAAGCAAGATATTAAAAAAAAAAACATTGAATTTAGGAAAGAAGAAAAAGGAAAAAAAAGAAAAAGAAAAAGAAATGTGCCATGATTAAATAGAGAAAAAGAATAGACATCACAAGATGGAATAAAGAAAAATAAAAATTCGAAAAAATTTGTATGGAAAATTCCATACTAACTTCATTTAGTGATTACCACGTGAACAACTTTTTAAGGATTACGTGGAGTTTACATAATAAATATTTAATAATTTAATAAATTATTCAAATAATCAATGAAAATATGACAAATACTAGAAAAATTTTTTGTTTTCCTTTGTTTTTTTTTTTTTTTTGGTGGATGTTTTGCCTTTCTAAAAAGCTTTTTCGAGCTTTTGTTTTCCTCTAGAACCTCAAAAGGTTTTTTCTTTTTCATTTGGAACAGTGAACCACTACATATAAAAAAAGTATTTTTAATTTTATTGTGCAATTCATTCCACAATGGTAAGTTGTAACGTTTGTTTTATTAATTGGATTCATTTAGATTTTCTTTAAATTCTTTTAGCAATTAATATCGAAAGCATAATGTTATGATCATTAATGAGAGAAAAATTTTAACGGTTGGAAAGAGACTCAATTTATACTATTCTACTAAAACGGCGTTGAGAAGAACTTTTACATTTCCATTTTGTCCTTCATTTTTAAGCATATTAGTATTATACCCCTAGTTTTAATGGATGGTAGCTAACAAATCTATTAACAACTTTTCAATACCTTTGCACATTTTCAACAAAGCATGTTTTTAGTAGAACACAACTTCTCACAAAAAAAAAAAAAAAAACCTATTTTTATGTATGTATTTAATTAGTGTGAAGAGGGAGATTAGAGATTTGGCCATCTCTTCTTCAAAACAAAGGTAATCATCATTTTTTTTTTTTTTTGCTTTTTGCTTTTTGTTTTGTTTTTCGTATTTTCCCTTCTAATTACGCTTTCAGTGGTAATAAAATACTCTAAGTGTTTGTGCTTTTTTATGAGCTTTATTTTGATCCCAAATGAAGCCAACTACCATTGACGAGTGTGTGTTTTTTCCTTTTTGTTTTTTTTTTTTTCAAATCTTCCTTCTCCAAAAACAAAAAGGCAATCCTCATCGATGCGTGTTTGCATGTTTTTTTTTTTTTGCCTTTTTTTTTTTTCAATTTGCCTAAGATTTCTATAAAAGCATTGCTTTTCTATGGGCTGTATTTTGATTAATTATGTTTATGACAACCTCTTTTTCCAATATAAATGTAACTACCATTAATGTGTATATTTTTTTTGCTTTTTGTTTTCTTTGGTTTTTTCCATTCTTCCTCCTGCATTCTCAATAACAACGTAGGTGCTTTTTATGGGCTTTTATTTTGATTTGATATGTTTATCTTTACTATTGGAAAGAAAATAGGAAAAATGAAGAGGAAAGAAGGAGATGTAAAGGTAACTACCATTAATGTGTGGGATGAGTTGGCAAATGGAAAGATATTTTGTTTTAATTTTAATAGTAAACCATATATCATTTTATTGCGTTGTTAATTCAATTATTATATTCATTCTCCTTGTATTTTTAAGGTGAGTTTTTTTTTTCCTCATCCTTCTCCAATAAAACTAACAGTTTAAATTTCTAAAAAATGCTTGTATTATTTGGTTATATACATTAAGTAGAGTTTTTTTTTTTTTTTTTTTCCCTTTTCTAAGAGCATGTTAAGAGATATAAGGAAGAAATAGTTTGTTGGAGTGAGTGAGAAAAATGTGAGAATCAATAGGAGAGATATAAGGGAAGATTTGAGAATATTAGGGAATGAATAGTTATAGAGAGAAGTTGAGAAAACTTCCTAATTTTAATTAAAAGATTCTAATTGGGATTCAATTATATTATACTCATTATCCCTTCATTTTCAAAGAAATTTGTTTGAAATATTTTAAAATAGAATTAAAATTGGGTTTATAAAAACAAGATTTAAACAATATTCATTTATGACATAAACAAATTTTAAACAAAAACTAAAAACTCTTTAGTTACAATTAAATCTTGGAGATTTTAGGTATACATTTTTCTTTGAACATAAATTTCAAAGACCCAAATAGGGTAATGGAGGAAAATTCGTTGTCCTTTTTTCCTTAAACTTTTTATAAAATTTCATCTTTCTTAATGTCTTCAAACAAACGATTCCATTAGAGATTATCCAATATTCATTGAGAGAATTTGAAATAAAATTCCTCATTTCATGTATGGGAGTATATGCTTTAACGATAATTATATGAGAAAACCGTAAAATAAAAAAAAATTGCATTATCTATATCACAAATTACAATACCAAATTTAATGATATGTATATATTTATTTGCTAATTTAATTACAAACATTTTTTTTACTTTGTACTATATATATATAAAGACGATGATATGAAAACACACTAAAAAAAACTATATAATTCTTATTACATGTTAAAAATTTCATATATTTTAAATTTTTAATTAAAATTACGAAAGTTCATGTGCATTGCATGTGTTTCTAAACTAGTATGTATTAAAGAGGTCATAAAGGAAGAATCTTTTCTTTCCTTTTTTGCCCCTACAAAATTAAAAATGTCTATTTTGCCCTTTGTTGATTGGATATGACTGTTTGAATGTACATGTTTTTTAAGCTATTTTGCACTTTGTTGATAGGACGTGACTGTTTGAATATAAGTATCTTTTTAAGTCCAATAGGTGCAATTGATGTTGATGGGATGTGCTTGTTCGAGTAGAGGTACACATCGAACCAATACATTCATTCATGTGTGGGTATGATCCACGTAAACTTGCAAAAGTTATACATAAAAGAAAAAATACAAACTAAGTCACTAAGAGCGATTGATACATTGTTGCATTTTCAAATATTGCTTCCATGAAACTCCTCCCTTTTGATGTTTGGTTTCATTTTCGCATAATTGTTTGTAACTTAAGAATTATAACACATGTGCTTTGCTATAAAGTATCGAAGTTATGTGGTTTTATTATATAATATAACTCATTATTGTTACATTCTTTCAAATGGTTTTCAAGTTTTCTTGAAGTTCACTGGAAAGCAAGAAAATTCAAAATTTTTTTCACAAGTACATTCTTTAACTCCACTCTAAAATTCTATGTTCTTCATCGATTTCTTTAACTTAATATGGTTATATAGCTCGTGGTAGAAATTTATTTACTATGTGTCATTCCTATTTATTGAGAAAAGGAGAAAATATTTAGAGAGAGAAACAAAATTAGAGAAAGAGAACCATTTTAGAGAAAAAATAAGTTAGAATGATAAAAAATAAATAATAAATAAATAAAGAAAAAAATGTTAATTAGGAGAGTAACATAAAGAATTTGAAATAATGAAAAAATTTATGAGCAAATTTTATAGATGAAAGTTATAAATATGAGATCCTACATTTTATGATAAATAAAAAGTAGATATAGACTTATAGAATCAATTTTCATTTTAAAATTATTTTTTTATAATAAAATATGTTGGTGCCTACCGTTTATATAGTTAAAATTAATTTTTTTTTTCCTGTTACCATGAAAGATTTATGATCATAAAAACTAAATTTAAGATATAATTTATTTATTACATAATACAAAAGTTTATTTTTAAATTTTAAATTAAAATTTTAATATTTTCCTTACTAGTAGTTAATGAGGGAAAATTATGAAGGTGGGATTAGTGGGAGAAAGTTATACAATTTCACCAATAACCATAATCATTCCATAATTAATAGTGACTTTATTGTTTTAAAACAAATTCAAATAAATCATAAAAAACAATTTATTTTTGATATGACAAAATTGCCACTAAATTAATAGTGAGATTACTTATAATGAAAGGGTAAAATAGGCACAAAAAATTTCTCCACGTAGTGACTTTTATATAGACTATAGATTGTAGCTCCCATTGACTTTATGGTGTGATGTACTTTCATTGCATTTAATATATGTAAGGATAAACTTTATAAAAAAATATTATAATGAAAGGGTAAAATAACACAAAAAGTTTTTCCACATAGTAACTTTTATACCGATTATAGATTGAAGCTCCTATTAACCTTATGGTGTGATGTACTTCCCTTGTATTTAATATAAGTAAGGAAATTTTATAAAAAAAAAAAAAAATTAATAAAAGTGCAATAAAAGTTTGAATATAAAAACATAATACATAATAGGATAAACTCACAAACATAACTAATATTTATAATTTATAATTAGCAAAGATGATAGAACATTAAATGTCACAAACATTATTAAAAATAGTTCACTAGAAATCACCCATCAAAGGATACCAACTTAAGGCATTTACTTTTAACCACAAGATCGGTGGTTCAAATTTTGATGACTAAAAAAACGACACTCATTAAAAGAGAGATGATTTATATGCGTTTCAAAACAAGGAAGAGTTGAACTTTTTCATGGAGTTTAGAGTTGATTTCCTCATGGTGGTGTTCAAGTTTTTGGATGACTCTTTCAAATATTTGGTCCATGACATTGAGGTTAGGGCCAAAGTGTTGGATGAAGATGCCTTCCATTGCAGCCCTTACATGGTTGATCCATTCTCTGGTGTCAATGGGGCCTTGAAGCCATGTGGGTCCTGCTAACTCCATTCTTTCAATGCTAAAATTCCCATTTTCTTCTACCAATTGCCTCATTTCTGATGGGGTACATGTTATGTATAAGGGCAAGTTAAAGGAGTCCACTTCAGCTTCACTCACTAGTCCCTGTCATAAATTATTTCAACTTCCTTACCTTTCCTTTTTCTATTGAAAAAGAGAAAAAATAAAAAAAAAAAGACTTTCTAAATAGCGAAGATTAAGTTAAATTACGAAATAGTTTTAAGAAAATTATTATTTAGTACTTATGGTTGGATAAATAATCTTTACTAATAGTCCCCAACCGTATCAAACAATAGAGACCAAATTATAATTATAAACTACAGTGACGAATTAAATTCCCAATTTAACGGCCTAAAGATTATAAAATGACCTATTCTCATTCTGTAAAATAGAAGCTTCAACTTTTACCTTCAACATTTGTTATGAGTAACATTTTCAAAAGGACTATATCTTTAATGTTTTTTCTTTTATCAAAATATAAAAAAATGTGGGCTAAGAATTCATCATCACATTGGCAAAATTAAAACCAAATGTATGCTTATTTATAAAGTATTTTGTTTTAATTTAACTTGCTTCACTTTGCTCTAATGTGGATTTGATTTCAGTCTTACCTTTCTCAAGTTTTTGAAGTATAAAAAAGAAATAATAGAAAAGTAACCTAATTAGTAATGTTTTATGTCTCATTTTTTTAAGAGCAGCAATTGAACTACTTTTTAAAAGTTTTGAAAGTCTACTAGAATTTTAAAGGTTTTTTTTTTCCTTTGTTCTCCTAAATGACCATGCTTTTCCCTTAACAAAGTTACTTTTTATTTTATATTTTCAAATTTGGGAAGTGTGGACAAATTGTTTTTTTTTTTAAAAAAATTCAAAATAACTTTTTATTTTTCTTTTTTTGTTTAACTTTTCACTATTCTATTTTAGTCCTTTGAAATTTTGTACCAAAATTATTTTGAGTCTTTCATCTTAATTCTTCAAATTTCCAATTTTAATATTAATACGTTTGAGAAATATTAAACTTAGTAGGTTAATTTTAAAAAAAATATGTTATTTATTAGCATTCTCACTCGAAATTTATTTATATAGTATATTTCAATTATGGTTATTATTTAGTAAAATTTGATGAAAATATATGATTTATTAAAAATAAAAAAGGCTAAAATTGGACAAACTTGGTATTTTAACTTTAATTTTAATGTAATTAATAACTTTCAAAGACTAGATAATAGAAAAAAAAAAAGATTAAAGCAGCATTGAAAAAATTGTTTACCTCTTTTGACATATCAATGAGGGTAGAGGCCAAAAGATTATAGAGCAAAGCAGATGGTAAGTGAGAAGCTGAAATTCCATCAGCATTTCCTGATGTAATAATCACCATTATTCCTCCTTCCACCACCTCCTCCGCCCTAGCCCTAAGAAAATCTCCCATATCCTTGGCAAACTGAGCTGCATAAGCCGCCGCCACCGTCTCCGCGGCCCCAAGGTAGTGGATATGCCCCTTGTTCCATGTGGGCGACCGCTCATCTTGTAGCTCCTCCGGCACCCTCGACAGCCAGTGCACTGCATACGAAGAATACACGAAATGCACCGACGCCCTCGGGAACAGCCGGTGGTGAAACGACCCCGCCACACCTGCTGCAAAGTAGTCTCTCTCCACTGGCAGAGACTGAAATAGTGTGTTGAAGTCGTTGGTCACCTGTATTAAGAATATCATCAATTAAAGATTAATAGCATCCTAACTCTTTATTCACTTTTAACTCTTATATTGCTTCATGATCATTTACTATATTGTATAAGACCAATAATACTTTGGGTTTTGATAAGCTTCTGAATTGAATGATGATTTACATATATATATATGTTTATAAGAGCAATACTTAAACGTGATTGATTTAATATTCATTGTATTACAATTAATATTGATAATAATGATTTGTTTCTTAAGCCAATTTTAAAAATGTGAATCTATGAAGATATTTTTATTGATGATTTGATCACCTGATCGTTGAAGAACACCTGAAATTCAGGCAATATAGAGGTAGGGCACACCGATCGGAACGTTTCTTTCATAGATTTTACGATATGTTGCATCGTCCCGAAGGTGTTCGGCCCGGTCGCACAACCCAAGTCAGCAAGGACAATGGTGTTTGAAGGGGAAGAAGAAGAGAGCTTTCCAATCTCAAACTTCTCTTTAATTTCTTGATCAATTTTTTCTCTTTCAGCATTTGCAAATAATCTCTGCAACAAAAGAGAAAAGAGGGAATAATATGATGAATAAACAGCTGCTTCATGCAGACCCTTTCAAGCAGATCCAACACTTAGAAAAAAAATTTTAAATAATGACACTTGCATTTGCTCCGTACTGAAAATATTGCTGATAAAGCTGTTAAATAAAGCCACTGTGAAGGTACTACTTGCTGTTAATTAGGGTTTGAAAATATTGGCCAACTTGTTTCTATTTTATATCAGAAAAGTTTTCTATTCTAAAAAGTTTGGTTGAAAATTCGAATTTGTAATCTTTCTTCAAGTTTAATAATTGTCCAAAGGGAGATCTAAGCCTATGATTTTAAGGAAAAGAATTGTTCATGACTATTACTATGAGTTAAGTTTACTTTATTCGAATTCTTCATTTTTCTTCACCTTTTGATCGAAAGAATAATAACTATGTATATATAAGTTTTTTATTTTAATGTTCGGATCGATAAATTTGAATTTGTAATATTTTTTAGTATGATAATTGTGAAGATATATAGGAGATTAAACCATCAACTCCAAGAGAGTGAGTGCACGTCAATTATAATTGAATTAAGTTCACTCTTTAATTACCTTTTCATAGAAAGAATAATAGTTATATTGTTTTTTTTTTTTCTTTTAAATTAGAAAAGTTGAGAGGGGACAAAACCATTTTAGGAGAACATAATTAAATAAAAGGGTTATTGTAATGAGTGTTCATAGGGTATCTTAGGGTGGCAACAAATAAAAAGCTGAGTGGCTTAGGGTTTGTAGGGTGGAACAAGGTCTAGGGGTAGTTATGTTGGAACAGAATCTTAATATTAAATTGAAGGGCTGTGGTTTCAAGGAGAGAATGAGACCACGGTTCAATGGTCCTATGATTTTTATATACATTAAAATGTGTGTTAAATTAAATGTTTTTTTTTTTTTTTTTTTTTTTTTAAGCTTTGAATATAGTATAATATTATCCGCTTGAATTTGGTCTTAGTTTTATATTTTAGTCTATCAAATTAGAAATATTTTTCTTATAATTTAAAATCTTCCCCACTCCTAACTCGAATATTTAAAACGATATATTTACAATCCAATAACATGATTATAACCTAACTATATGAGTTTTTTAAGTTCTTTTTTAGTGTACTCAACGGGCCTTTTAGAAGAAGAATTTTTATTGTAGCAAAATTTCTCTTTGGTTGGTGATTTCCATATAAATCATATGTTCAAGTATAATATATTACAAAAGTATTGAAAATGAGGCGAACTTGGTTAAGAATACAACTTGAAAAAGCTTGTATATGAATAACAATCTCTTCTAGGTACTTGATAGCTAAACGAGTTTTTGAAAAAGAGAGAACACAAATTTTTGTCGATACGTCGATAGAAACAAATAATGAAAGGGATAAAAGAAGAAAGAGAAAGAGAGAGAGGTAGAAGGGAAATAAACCTGATAAGAGGAGTTGTTAGAGTAGCTGTAAGTTCCATGGCCTCCATTTGCAGGAAGAGAATCAGAAAACTTGGAAAAGATTGCCTCTTTGTTGAATGAATCTTGCAATAGCTTAGTCATTTTCAAGGGAGAGAGGAGAGAAGGATATGTAAGAAAGGTAAGAGGGATTGAGTTTATATAGAATTTCACAAGGGGCAAATGCACCAATTATTTGTGTGTTAGTGCATTCTTTTATCAAGGGGTAAAAGATTACCTAATAAAAGAAAAATAAAAAGATAATTTAAGGAGCAAAAAGACAGTGGAATAATTGTGTATATAATGATAATATAAAATTCTTTTACAATGTGGAGGGAGTGATTTGTTCTATTGAGGCTATTATTTAGAATATGTTTGGATTGATTTTATTATTAAGGCTATAAGTACACTTTCTTTACTAATGTTCTCAAACAAAATTAAAATTTGAGGAGTATATGAAAAAAAGAATAGTTTTTTAAAAAAAAACTTGTTTTATTTTTTAAAATTTGATTAAGAATTTAAGTGTTTTTAAATAATAATTAAAAATTATAATTAGAAAATTGAGAGAAAACGAAGATAAAAAAAAAAAATTAAAAACTAAATTGTTATCCAACTTTAATTATCAAACTTCTTTTAGATGTAGAATAATGTATTGATTTATAAAAGTGTAATTATAAAGCAAGACTTCAAGCTTACCAATGGACAGCTTAAGATTATTTTGATATGCTTTGCTTTAATAAATTCTCTTGTATACATTTTATATTGATCTCTCGTGAGAATGGATGCTTAATGGGAACCTTTAGTTTTGAATCAAATTCTCACCGAACCAAGCTTACCTAAATTATATTTGAAAATTTTTAGGTTCCTTCAATAATTATTTGATTTTTTTAAAAAATTAAACTTATAAATATTACTTCCACCCACAAGTTTTCATATTTTGTTATCTAGTTTCTACTTATGTTGTCAAAAACCAAACCAAATTTCAAAACTAAAAGAATATCTTTTAAAACTTGCTATTGTTTTTAGTATAAGGTTATAAATTCATGCGCTTTTTTTAGTACTAAATGTGAAAATCACAATTGCAACTTTGAGAAGAAACAAGCATAAATTTCAAAAATAGAAAACAAAAAACAAAACTATTGGCCGCGTTTAGTAATCATTTGATTTTTGGTTTTTGGTTATATGGTTTTTGAAAACTAAGTCTATTTCCTCTCTCAATTTCATATAATGGTTTTTATTTTTCTTAAGTAAAAAAGTTGAATTCTTAACCAAATTCCAGAAATTAAAACTTTTTAAAAACTACATTTTTAAATTTTCAAAACTATGCTTCGTTTTTTATAATTAGTTTTGAGTTTTGATGTATAGTTTCGAAATTTTGTTTTGCGGTTGGTCATGATTATAGAGGTAAATACATAATTATGTAGTTTCTAAAATTTAGGTTTAGATTAAAGTGTGTGTGGGGGAGGGGAGGGTGCGGTAAAGTTTATCTGAGTTTGAAGTTTTGAATGTTCCTAAGTTAAGTTTAAGTTTTACATTGACTTTGAAATTGGCATATGGGTAAATGCATAGTTATGTTTAAATTTGAGTTGAATTTTAAGTTTTGATGTTGAGTTTTGACGTATTTGTAGAATATAGTTTCTTAATTTAAGTTTGAAATTACATTTGGTGGGTAGGGAGTGGGGTGGGTAAGGGTAAGTGCCTAGGGTTTATTTGAAATTATTAATGTTCCTAAGTTAAGTAACATTTTGATTTTGGAATTGGTTAGGAATAAATGCATAGTTATGTTTAAGTTTGAATTGAATTTTAAATTTTGATGTAATTGTAGAATATAGTTTCTAAATTTAAGTTTGAGATTATAGTGTGTGTAGAGGGAGGGGGTGATCTAGTTCTTAGTTACGTTCCTAGGTTGAAGTTAATGTTTTATATTGAGTTTGAGATTAGTATAAAGGTAAATGCATAGTTATGTGTATATTTGAATTTATTTTTATCTTTTGATATTACGTGTTGAAGTATTTGTAGAGTATAGTCTCTAAATTTAAGTAGGAGATTAAAGTTTGTGTGTGTGTGGACGAGCGGCCGGGAGGTGAGTAGTTAGTTATGTTCTTAGGTTGAATTTAAAGTTTTAGTTTGAGTTTGAGATGGGTAAATAGGT
Source organism: Citrullus mucosospermus (assembly GCA_030954485.1). NCBI lineage: Eukaryota > Viridiplantae > Streptophyta > Magnoliopsida > Cucurbitales > Cucurbitaceae > Citrullus > Citrullus mucosospermus. The sequence continues at coordinate 7,211,539 of CM062061.1, read as the reverse complement.
AAATGCGTAGTTACATGTATGTTTGAGTTTATTTTAACTTTTGATGTTCATTTTTGACGTATTTATAAATTGTAGTTTCTAAATTTAAGTTTGAGATTAAAGTTTGTATGCAGGGGGTGGTGGATGAAGATGAGTGCCTAGGGTTTATGTGAAGTTATTAATGTTCCTAAGTTAAGTTTAAGTTTTACATTTTGACTTTGAAATTGGTATAAGGTTGAATGCATAGTTATATTTAAGTTTGGGTTGAATTTAAGTTTTGATGTTCCATTTTGACATATTTGTAGAGTATAGGTTCTAAATTTAAGTTTGAGATTATAGTTTGCGTGTAGGGGAAGGAGAAATTTAGTGCTTAGTTACATTCATAGAATTTAAAGTTTTATATTGAATTTGAGATTAGTATAGAGGTAAATACATAGTTACGTGTACATTTGAGTTTATTTTTCACTTTTGATGTTGAATGTTGATGTATTTAAAAATTAGTTTCTAAATTTAAGGTTGAGATTACAGGGACAGGGGAGAGATTGAGTGCTAGAGTGTTTATATGAAGTCATTAATGTTTCTAAGGGTAAATTTAAGTTTTATATTGAGTTTGATAATCGTACAAGAGTAAATGCATAATTATGCTTAGTTTTATATTGAGTTAGATTTTAAGTTTTGATGTAGGGTTTGAAGTATTTGTAAAGTATAACTTTTAAGTTCAAGTTTTAGTTAAGTTGTGAAAGTGAGAGAATTATATAGCTAAATTTATTTGTTTATAAGTTTAAGATTCATGTTAACTATTTAGGAGTTCTGAAAACTATTTGATTTTTTTTTTTTTTTTTTTTTTTTTTTTTTTTTTTTTTTTTTAAGTATTTCGGGGTTTATGTTCAAGATGTTTAAGTTGTTGGTTGTAATTATTTTTTTTATTATTATTTGTCGATTTTACCTAATTTTAAATTAACTTTATAAAGTTGATATTTAAATTGTTAGTTGTACTTTGTTTGACACTAATGTAATTATACAAGAAAATTAGTTAAGTATATTAGTTGTTGAATTTAATTTGTTTGACTAAACTTGGAACTTTCAAACAATTTTCAATTGTTGCTTAAAAAAAACAAAAAAATCGAGTTGATTTTTGATCATTTAGAAATTTTTCTTTTAAAAAAGAAGCCATTGCCGATGCAAAATTGTGTGGCATCGGGAAAAGTAGACACAAATAAAAAAAGTTGGCCACATTTGACAACGCCATACCAATTTATTGGAGTCAGAGAGTCCTTCTCCTGGCGATCTTATAGGTGTGTTCATGGCTTGGTTCGATTCGGTTTGGGGCTTAAACCAAATTGAACTGCAAACTTTAAAATTCTTTTATACAGTTGTTCGGTTCGATTTTGTGGTTTATTTTTTTCCTTCTCTTTTCTATTTCCTATGATTTAAAATAGGAGAGAGCGAGACCGAGACTGAGAGAGCGAGAGGATGAGAGAGAATGAGACAAATAGATGATGTTTATGATAAAATGACACGTGTGCTCTCTTTCTCACTCCCTTGCTCTCTCTCACTCTCGCTCTTGCTCTCGCTTCCATTCTTTACTTTTTAGGGACCAAAAGTGTTTTTTAACCTATATTTTAATAATATAATAAAATATATATAATTGGTTCGGTTTTGGTTTCGATTTCATGGCTCAAACAGAACCGAACAGCAAAGAAAATGGTTTTACATTTTAAAAAACCAAACCGAACCACATAATTCGGTTTCTATTCATTATCAATTCGGTTTCGATTCGGTTTCTACAGTTTGAATGAACACCTCTACGATCTTATGCAAAATAGCGTATGGAGAAGGACATTTTCCTAATTTTTCAGGTCGGTGATGTTGGTAGAAGATCCCCCAAACGTCTACCAACACCATTACATTTTTTTTTACTAGTGAAAGCTTGTTTGTGCGTTGGCATAGGCTTTTGTTGACGATTCTTCCCAATGACCGCACGAATAGTCCAAGTAGCACTAGTAAGGCCTTTTCGGACACTTTTTTGACTTTTTCCTAATAGTCTTTTCCATAAGAAAAAGTGTAATTTCTTATAGTGATTGGTAAAGAATAGTTAACAAACCAAGAAATTTAAAAGGTGAAATAAGTGTTTATAGCCTTAATTTTTATAACAAAAAAATAAAAAACAAAAAACTAAATGATTATCAAACTGGGTCTCGTAGCAAATAAGACTTTAAAAATTATAATTAAAAAATTATTCGAGAACTACCATGTTTTATTATAGTTGTAAAATACTCTATATCAATTATATAAATTGTCAGAGATTTTGGTGGGCAACATTTATTTAAGAATTTGTAATGTTCTTTAGAATGTCGCTGCATTTGGTCTTCCTTGCTTTTTGTTTTTGGAAATGTGGGTTCTGTAATATATTTTTCATATTTGGAAAATCCTATTTTTCGTATTTATGCACATCGTTTGCCTTCTCCATTCTTGGATATTTTTGGAAGGTAGGGTTGATTGTTTGCATGTTTGCTATACTTATTTAAAGGTTTTGATCGATCATGAAGTGTTTTTTAAGGCATTAGTCGATTGTACTAATGTACGTTATTTCTATCAAACCATTCGTTCCATTTCATCAGTAGTCTTCTAAAGAAGTTTCCTTGAACTTAGGGGGAGCCTAATGAAACGAGCGATGTGGTTTTTGCTCAAGTGAGAAAGATAAAGTTCTAATAGAGAGGGAGTCTCAACCTTAGAGGGAGCCTAAGACGTTTTTTACTGATATTACTTCTTAGGGGGAGCCTAAATCAACAAGAGGGGGAGTCTCTCATCTAAGAGGAGCCTAGGTGAAGGATTGAGTGATTAAGCTCTACGAGAGTCACTGTAATCAAGCTATTATTATAGATAAATTCTAAGTTATAATTGCTTATCATTTATATTAGTGAAGTTATCTTTCCTGGGCATCTTGCCCCCCGGACGTAAGTGGTATTTTACTGAATTAAGTTACCAATCTTGTGTGTTTCTTGGTATGTTACTATTTTAGTTTGTTTATGATTTGTGAATTGTTGTGACATTGTCGTTGACAATATATTGTGGGTAGGTATCCTCTGCATATTTTCAATTTGTAACGACCCGATTAATACATCCTAATCAGACCATTACTCAATGTATGCAAATTTCAAGAAAAGACACGATGCTGGGTAGTAAGAAAGAAACAATGCTACTTATGGAAATTTTTGTTTATTTAACCAAAGAAAACAATGAATAACCATATAAAAGAATTTTGGTTCGGGGTACCCCTAATAAAATCAATAATATTTCACGAACAAATACAAAATAAAAGGGCAAGCCTCAAAACAAAATTTGACAACTGGACAAAACTTATAAAAAAAAACATGCAGTGCTATGCGGAAGCTACACCGGGTCCCGTGACGTCATCAAGGAATCCTCTTGTCATTCACCAGCACGTTCTTTCCCTTACCTAAAAAAAAAAGATGAAAGAATGAGTAATTTTGTTACTCAGTAAGTGACCCCACTACCGGAGCCGAGCTAGGCACTCAAGTCCTTTAAGTGCAACAACAATAAGACATGCATATCCAACATACTTTTATAGGGAACGGGTTATACTCGTCCTACCGTTGGCTTTGGATGTTCACTAACCTCTGGAGCCCCGAAGGAACTCTTACCTCTGGTGATCCTGAAGGAACACAAAACCTCTGGTGATCCCGAAAGACCACAAACCTCTGGTGAACCCGAAGGAACACAACCTCTGGTGACCCCGAAGGACCACAATATCTGGTGAACCCAAAGGAACACAACCTCTGGTGACCCCGAAGGACCACAATATCTGGTGAACATCCAACCGACGTAGGGGAGTTACCACTACCCACCTTATAGGTCAATTAAAATATCACTCCTTTCATTCCATAAATTCATACATTAACAGTACTGTTTAAAACACCTCATATTATAAGCACATGCATCATCATTCACCTACATCCACTAAGCATGGGAATCTACTACAAGCATACTATGTCACATGGGGCTTAGAAATTCTACTCATCATGGCAACTAAACACATGGCGGGAAGGCGGTTCAGGTAGTAAGACCACTTACCTGAGGATTAATCCAACAAATTAACCACGCGGCAGTTCTTGTAAAATTCCTGGACAATTGCGAATAGAATTTCCCAACTTAAGTCAGTCCATAAGTCTAGTCCCACCACCATTTAATTCCAAATAAATTTTAAATCTGTCCTTACCCAAGCGTGGCTTAACTCGCAGTTGCCTCCAATCCTTTTTACCCAACGCAACTTCCGGTCACCTAAGAGAATTTTAACCACATAAGTCCATATCACCAATAGTTTACCAAATTATGCCACAAATTAACCTTGGGTCCAAGTTACTCACCCGAGCGTTACCGGTTCGGTGACGAGTAGTCAGGCGAGCGTTTGACTGAAACGACTGCGGAGGAGGACCGGCGGTGCGAGAGAGAGAGAGAGAGAGAGAGAGAGAGAGAGAGAACCAGCGGCGGCGGCGACGGCGATTCAGACGCGAGGGAGAGAGAAAACTGTCGGTCAGCGGCGGCGGCGCTGCTGCGGACGCGAGGGAGAGAGAAAACCGACGGAGAGCGGCGGCACTGTTGCGGACGCGAGGGAGAGAAAAATCGACGGAGAGCGGCGGCGCTGTTGCGGACGCGAGGGAGAGAAAAAACTGCCGTGAAGAGGAAGAGAAAGGAAAAAAAGAAGGCTGGCGGTGGCGCTGTTGCGAGGAAGAAGAAGAAGAAGAAGAAGAAGAAGACGAAGAAGAAGAAGAAGAAGCCGAGAGGGAGGGGGCGGCGCGAGGAAGAGAGAGAGGGAAAAGGAAATTCCTTTTTCCCTTTTTTTTTTTTTTTGTTTAATTGGCACGCAAACCGAGGGTTTAAATAAAACAAAACCCTAACTCCCTAATCCTTCCACTTTTCCCCTTTTCTTTTCCAACCAAATAAAATAAAATTAAATAAAATCCAATAAAATCTTCTACAACTAAGATTTATTTCAATTATTCAATCTTGCCAAAAATTAACCACCTTATTTTACTTGCCCCAAGATAAAATTATCCTTTTCTAAATCCCAAAATTTCCTTAAACTCAAATTTTGAAATTTCCATCTTAGCTTAAACAAAAGCATGAATAAACAATCATATTTTCCTTTTCATACATGATAACTTAAATTTATTTAATCGATTTGGGATTGTTACACAATTGGTATTAGAGCAGGTCACCATTATCTCTGGTGTTGCGATCCTGTCAGTTCTCGATGGAAGGAATTAAGGAAGGAGAATCTACCACTCAGCCACCTAGGGTGGATGAGACAAATTATGCTTATTGAAAGGCAAGAATGTCAGCCTTTCTGAAGTCCCTTACCAATAAGTCTTGGAAATCCTTGATTTTTAATTGGACTTACCCTCATATTACAAATGCTAAAGGTGAGAAGGAGCCTAAACTAGAGGTTGATTGGATTGAAGTGGAGGATGAAGCTGCATTTGGAAATTCTCATGCACTTAATGCCATATTCAATGGCGTTGACAAAAAATTTTCCATTTGATCAATACTTGTGTTTCCATTGAGGAAGCATGGAACATTCTAGTAGTTGCTCATGAAGACATCTCAAAAGTTAAAATGCTGAGACTCCAGCTTTTGGCTACAAAATATGAAAATTCAAGATGCAAGAAGATGAAACCATTGTCAAGTTCAATGTGAGACTCAATGAGTCCTTTTGCTCTTGGAGAAAAGATCCTTTAAGAAAAATTTGTCAGGAAAATTCTTAGATCTCTTTTGAGGAAGTTTGACTTGAAAGTCACAATGATTGAAGAGGCTCAGGATATCTCGTCCATGAAAGTTGATGACCACTTCGGTTCTCTCCTTATGTTTGAAATGTTTCTAAACGACAAATCTGAAAAGAAGAACAAAAGGAATTGCCCTACAATCCTCTATTGAAGATCAACAGTCAGATACTATGGAAGACTCTAAGGAGAATCTTGTTGATGCAATTCCTTACTATCCAAATAGTTCTCTTGGCTTTTAAAGAGGTTAGGAAAAAGACTTGGCTCATTTTCTCCAAGAAATGCTAAGACAGACGACAACACAGGATCTAGTGTCCAAAAACCTTAGCGTACAAAAAGGGAGGCTGAAAAGATCAACACTAGTACTGTCAATAAGAAGAAATCTTTTTGGTGCAGAAAATGTGAAGGGTTTGGTCATTATCAATCAGAATGTTTGAATATTTTGAAACGTAAAAATAAAAGCTATTTTATGTCTCTCTGTGATGATGGTTGTGAACTTTGAGGATAATGTTAGAACATTTGTCAGTTACATCTCTTCCGAAAATTCAGATGACAAGGTCCCTGAATATAAGTTTCCTATCATGAGTGGTGATGATGATGAGTCTCCTATATCATCTATTGCAATTGCTTATCATGATCTTTATAAGCAGTGGTGTGAAGATACTAAAGTCCCGAATACTCAAAAGGCTAGAATTGAATCTCTGATGGCAAACAATACCAAACTTATGACTGTCATATCTGATATTAAGTGCGAACTTAATAAGGTCAAGGCAGAAAATGAACCTACGTGTAAATTTGTAAGAATGCTGAATTCTGACACTAATAGTTTGGAGCAAATTCTCTCCGAAAGTAAACCAGCTAGAGATGTCTGAGGTATAAGGTTCTCTGATTCCAAAGTTGATAGTGCAAATCAGGGACTTTACAAAGGGAAACAAAAGATTATGTTTGTGAAAGAGCAAGAAACCTGCAGGAACCCCCAGACTGATCACTAAAAATTCAGGTACTCTCCTCGAAATAATTATTAGTTCAGGAAGCAGTGGATTTACCACTTATGAGGTAAAAAGGGTCATACTGGATCACACTTTTCAAGTTGCATACTTACTAAAATAAGGGTATGGCTTAAAGTTGCTTGGTCATACCCGCAATATGAGACAAAATCCTCTCAGATTCAAGCAGGTATGGAGAGTAAATAACAACTCAAGCCTTTGCAATGTTGTGCTGGCGTCATTCAAGTCCTCAACCAAAGGGTAATGGTACTTTGACAGTGGTAGCTCTAGGCACATGACTAGGGAAAAGAGCTATATATTGATCTCAAAGTCATTAGGTCTAGTCAAGTTACTTTTGGAGATGGTGCCACAGGTAAAATCATTGGCAAAAGCATAATTATCTAGGTCTCCCAGCTTTTTATGATGTAATGCTAGTAGAGGGGCTTACTGATAATCTTATGAGCATCAGTCAACTATATGATTAAGGTTTGAATGTAAACTTCATAAGAGACGAATGTGCTAACAATGGTAAAGCACTCATCATGATAGGTAAACGGTCTTCCAATAACTGTTATCTGCGGTCTCCTATTTGATGGGATTAAATCCCACAATGGAAGCGTATTATCACATTTGTTATTGATTTTGGGAGATAAAAAAAATACATAATTAAACTTAACATGCATCTCATGCTATGTAAAATAGGTTAAATGTTAAATTAAGGAGAATACCTTTTGAGAACCTTTTTCTTTGAAATCTTCTCTAAGTCTTATAATCATGAATAATACACAATTTGTAGTGGATTCCTCCAAAAAGCCTTCCCGGCTATTCTTTGGCAAGAACCTCACTTATGGGAGTGGATTAATTGAATGAGATAGAGGAATATTGGAAATTTTACAAAGGAAAAATTTTGTAGTTTTTGGAGAGCTTGAGAATTCTTTTGAGAGAAATCTTGTGTTAAGTGAAATCTTCCCCTCTGCAAAACTCCTTCTCTCTACTCACTCACTATCCTACATAAAAGGGATTGGGTTAATTAAATAAAATTAATCTAATCAAATAAAAATAAATCAACTAACTAATTAATTTATCTATTAAACATTCAAAATTTAATTGATCATTTGAGTCATATTCAAATATGCATTCCTCTCCTAGTCTATAGTCTTAATATGAATCTAATTCATATTATTTAAGACCTATAGTTTTAATATAAATCCTATTTATATTAATTTCATATTTGAAGCAAATTCAAATATAGTAATTCTCATAAATAATATATAGTTTTAATTATAAACCATATCTACCATTAACTATATATTATAATGTATCAATATACATTATACTATATTTTAATATAAATCCTATTTATATTAATTTAATAATTGAAATCAAATTCAAATATATTGATTTTCCCAAATGATATATAGTTATTATTATAAATCATATTTTAAATTAACTATATATTATAATGTATCATTATACATTATACTTTATATTATGTACAATTAATCCATATATTTCTCTCTTAGCTAATTTGAACAATTCAAATTATTCTTTCAAACTTTGGTCCTTGTTATTCCGTAGTAAGCTAGAAGAAGACCTAATAGACCTACAGATTATAAGCTCCAATAATCTGAGATTAATTAATTAAACTCTTTAATTAAATTAATCGACATTCATTGACTATGGGGCATACCACTAAAGACCCATAGCCGCACTCTTATGAAACGTAGAATATTTATATGTCCATTGATTTAACCATATTTTGTAAGTCAATCCTTCACAGGTCGTTCGTAATTATAGTTGAGTCAAATTACCGTTTTACCCCTACAATTACCTCTTGCATCTTAAGTACCACTAATCTTCTAATGAACAATTCTGTTTATGGTCTAACCATAAACGAAGTCCCTTCCAGACCTATGAGAGGTTGAGGCCTCTTTGTTCAAGTCCCGAAGTTAGCACTTAAGAGAACAAACCTATCTACTTTCCCTAACGTCATGAAGGAGTGAATTCCATCTTGTGAAGTTACGTTCCCAACTCTTCACTCGGTATCGTTCCCAAAATGGTAGACATATTGAGTTGGCAGTTAAGGCCACTTTCACTCGTACAAATCAAATAACAACCCTCATGAGCAGGAGTTTATAATTCACTTAGGATTGAGATCGAGTTACATGGTTATCGTTTGAAATATAAATCTCCTCAATTAACGGTGTTACATAAAGAGATCATATTTTGTGGTCCGGTCTTATACAAACTCATTGTATAGGATACACCCACCTACATGTCATTATATGAATGATTTGGATCAAACCATCTACAACACTTACAATATTTGTAACGTTTCCAAAGTGGCCGGTCATATCCATAGTGTTATCAAGATAAGGTACCCAACCCTATCCATATACTATAGACCTTTTAGATTATAACTTGAACATAATCCACTTGTATGTCAATCACATACTGTTTAAATTACATTAAATAACCTTGGATCTTAGTTTATTGGATTTTGAGTTACGCAAATAAATAACACTTATTAAAAAATAAATAATATTTTATTTAAATTAATAATTTGTTTACAAATTTATTTACAGACTACGAGATTTAGGACATAAATCCCAACACTGTTAATACAAACCAAGTTTGTCACCTGTCTAAGCATGATGAATCCTCTCTCTGGCATAAACGTCTGAGGCATGTTAGTCTAAAATCCATACAGAAAGTTGTGTCCAAAGATGTTGTAGCGGGCCTTCCTATCATAAGTGGAAATGAAAGAATAATCGGTAGAGAATGTTAGGTTGGGAAGCAGATTAAGGTCTCCCATAAGCATGAGCCAAAGACTACGATTGATCGTGTTCTTGGACTACTCCATTTGGATATGATGGGTCCTATCCAGGTAGAAAGCCTTAGAGGGAAGCGCCATGTCTTGGTTTGTGTTGATGGCCTTTCAAGGTATACTTGGGTTCGTTTTATCAAAGAAAATGTTGATACTTTCTTTGTGTGCAATGTCCTCTGTTTTCAGCTCCAAAGAGAGAAAGACCTGAATATTGTACGACTAGTAGCGATCATGGTAGAGTTTGAGAACAACCAGATTGTTGATTTTTGGAACCTCAAACATGAAGTGAACTATTATAGCCCACTCCACAACTTTAAGTTGATAGCCCACTCCACAACTTCAAATTGGTTACCTGAACTACCTCTTAAAGGTCGGGATAAAGCTGGTTTCACCTACTTTAAAGATTTTTCCTTTAATTTAATAAACAAATGAAATTTTAATAGTTTTAGAATTCAAAAAATTTTACAACTCCCAACTTCTACTACTATAAAAATGAGTTTTCTTGATCACCATTTTTCACCAACACCTTAAGCTTCATTTCGTTTTTTTTTTCTTTTTTTCTTTTTTTTTTTGATCTCTCAAATGGATTATTTCTTTAAGTCTTTTCAATCTTTAGAGCATTTCAAGATGTTGGTACATTCAAGTTACAAAGGAGGCATCAGGCATGCCTCATATCTATATCTCGAGTCTTAAGATTGCGATGTTATACCTCAATTTTGATGAAGTTAAGAGTATTTGTGTACCCATTGTTATGAAGGAAATGAGTGTATGACTATGGTTTTTTTTACCGTTTGTTTCTTAATATATAATCAATGTATTTTTTGTTTAAATATTTTTTTAAAAAATAAAAAAACAAAAATTAATGATCTATGTATTTTCTTTGTTACGTTTTATAACTTTTTATAATTTATATTTTATTATCTTATTTATGCTTATATTTCTTTTGTTAAATAAAAAAAATGTAACAATTATGCCTAATTTTTTAAAATCAATTTATAAATAGTAAATTAATTAGGAAAATTATCTTAAATAGCAAAACTGCTAAAAATATTTATAACTAATAGCAAAATACACAATCTATTTGCGATAGACTGCGATAGATCGAGATAGACTACAATATGTGTCTATCTTGACACAGATAATAGTCTATCGCGATTTATCGCAGTTTATTGCAGATAGACAATAAAATTTTGCCATATTTGTAAATATTTTGATTCTTTTTATTATATTTGAAAAGAGCCCAATTAATTATGCCCAATACATTAAAAGTGAAAATGTTGTAATTATTAAGAAATAGAAGAATGGAACACAATTTTATTAATTCGTTCATAGATAATTTAGAAAATTTGTCTTTATTTATAAGAAGCACTTTTAAGTATAATATGAAATATAATCAGTAAATTAATTTTATTGAGTTTGAAATGTTATATTACATAACAAAAAAAGAAGTTAGCAAAAAAAATCTATTGAAATTTGATTTTTTTAAAAAAATGTAGTTAGAAAAATTAATGGTTCCAAATTGGGGAAATAATTTTAAAAATCATTACCAAAATTTTTTTTTTTTTTCCTAAAAGAATATGAAAGAACTTTATACTTTATAATATACTAGAAAATAAAGAAAAAATGTATCACCTCCATCACATGTAGTAATAGAGTCGTTAAACAAATATATATATATATATATATTATTTTCTCGATCTCGATAGAGATTGAGTTTAGAAAATTTATACTGCTTTCTCGATCTCAATCTTGATTAAAAATTGAGATCGAGAAAGTATGGAAATTGCCTATAGTGGATTCAAGCCATGAATTTGGAGGTTATGATTTGTCTCCATGTCTTCGTTGAAATTTCTCTATTGTTGCAGACATATTGAGCATCCAACCACAAAGAAGATGAAGAGGTCAAATCTAGGATTCAAGGTGTGGTAACGTAAGCGCACACATCAAGTAATAGTATAATAAAACGGCCTAAGAGACCAAGTATCCCTCACGAGATCAAAATTTATGGATTTAGTTAGTTTAGCTATTTTAGAATCATATTGATTTTATCTAAGGATTGGAAATATGATGAAATTTTTTGAAAATAAAAGAAAACAAATTAAAGCAAAGATTGAAATTCAAGAGACAAAGGTGATGATTTCCTTAATTACTTCAATGAGTCATGCAAAGGTTCTCTATGGACTATTATGTTATTGATATGTTTAAGTCTAGAAACTATTTTTCAGATTGTTATCTTTCAATAATAATCTTTTCTCATACAAACTTAATTTATTACTAATTTCTTGAAACCAAATTAAGAAGTATGACATTAGACATAGTCACGATCGACTTTCATTATCAACCTAACTATTTAGATGATAACTTGATAATGATCCAATATTATAGGTCCAATTAAAGATACAATCTTTCTAATTGAATATTCAATTTAGCATGCATCGATGATCGATCAATGTAACAAGCACAATAATAATGAAAAACAATCAAGTCCACAACATCAATAGAAAATACTAAATATTAACTTAAATCCATAAAGAAGTTCATCAACACCCTAAAATTAAAATGTTTAACCACTCAATGTTGTCACAAACTACTTTCATACATTGAAACAACCATACAAAAAGTAAGGCAAGAAAGTAAATAGGGAAACACCATTGTTGTCATGAATCTCATCTATGGACGACATCAAGAACTCCTCGATTTTCACCTCAAAATCAACGAACAACCTCCACACTAATCCCTCCCTCTCCCACACTTTTTTTTAGATTAAACCTTCTCTAAGGCTTTGTAATTTTGTGTCTTGTAAGGCGGAAGACCCATAGGTTTTATTGAGAAAAACTTTCTGAAAATACAATTTTTTTAAAAAAAGGAAAATTTTTCAAAAATACATTTTTTTTTTCTGAAAATGAAAACTTTACAAAAATACATTTTTTTGATTTTTTCAGAAAAAGAAAGTTGCCCTCCATTTTTAAAGCAATTTGGTCTTGTTTCCTTCCGCACTTTGGAGATTAAGCCCCTTCTAGACTTTATTGGAAAAATTAGTATGCTTTCACTCTTTTTCACTCAAAAGTCTTGTTATCTTGCTCAAATCATGAGTATCACTTGCAAACAACATCAAACTAATAAAGCAAAAATAACTCTAAATAAAAGGTAAAGAAAACACTTTTTAAGTGTTTTTCAATTCATCCATGGCAACTGAAATAATTGGTCTGTCATATGAAAATTTAAAATAATAAAGAATTACTCATGGGCCTTTTTAAACATATTCTTAAAAATTTGAGGACTAAAGACTTCATTTTGAAACCGTAGCAATCAAACATACCTATCACTTAAAATTCAAAGACTAACAAGATAACTTTTTCCAAAAAAAAAAAAAAAAAAAAAAGAAAGTGAATTGCATTATTTGAAATAACATTGTATCTTTATATAATGGCTAAATTATATTAAAATACCCCTAAATTTTTGACTTTCTATCAAAAATACTCATGAACTTTCAGAAGTTTCAAAAATATCCTTAAACTTCCAAAAAGAGTTCAAAAATACTCGTCGTTAATTTTTATGGAAACCGTTATTGTTTTGTTTCAAAAATACCCTTAAACTTAAAAAAAAGTTAAAAACATTTTTACTGTTAGTATATGAACAGAAACCTTCACAACCTCGTGCAAAAAATATCCTTGAATCTCCATAAGAGTTGCATTGATATTCCTAACTTTTTTTTATTTAAAAAAAGTTTAAAAATGCACTTACATTTAGTATAATGATTAATTTGTTTGAAGTTTTCATGTGTTTGTAAAGCATCAATTTTAAAACAAATTATATAGATATTCGCATTTTTTTATCATATAAATACTCTCATTTTTCTCTTATCTGTCCAACTTTTACACAAATATAAACAAAAACTTGAAGTTAAAGTATAAAATTTCAAAATATAAATCTCCCCTTAAAACTTACCAAAACGATGAATAACCAAATACAAAAAAATATATTTTGCTAACTATTAGCACACACTCAACTACTAACATATAACCTTATTAAAACATTTAAGTCTTACGGTCCCTACTTCCATTATTCTCTTTCTTGTTGATACCTTCTTTGAAGACAAGTCCAGTCAGTGCTACATAGAGAGGACCAATAAACCAGACTGCTGATGGATTATCAACTATTACTTTACACAAAATACGTAAGTTTTGTCAAAATGGTGAATTCTCAATTTTTGGATTCGTTGATAGTCAGAAACTTCTTTCGTTGACTAACTTTGGACATCATGAATGGATTAAAACGGCGTCGTTTTCATTTAGGATTTTCTTGACGGATAATGCCCGTCAAGATATAGGTATTTATTGATGAGCTTCAACCATCAAGGAAAAGCCCAAAAACGAATTCGTTTTGGGCTTTTATTTTCCTTTCCTTTTCAGTTTTCAAGATCAAGCATAAGTCATCTCTATCGAATCTCTATCTCTTTCAATTGCCGGTCCTATTCTTCTTCATCATAGTCGAATTGTCGTCTTCTTCCTCATAGTTGACTTAACAATTTCAGCAACTACCTTTACAACACCGCCATCTTCTTTGTCAGAGGCTTCCGTGTTCTTCTTCCAACGCCCTGCATTATAGTATTTAGACTAATTTGGGATGAATTATGTCTTTAAATCATTTTCAGTCCACTACATTATAATTTAATATGACTCCTTATGTATCGATTGTAATTTAGAGAATTGAAATTTCAGTTTAGCTTCTCGAGTTAGCCAAATTAAATTTCTTAAAAATGTTGGAGAAGAGACTTTTTTTTTTTTTTTAAATTAAAATCTTTAATCTCAAATTTGTGTATTTTAATTTAGATTTTGTTTGGAATTAATATAATTGGGCTTAAGAAATGTATCAAGGTTTCCTTTTATTATTTTGGACCATTCTTTTTATAAGGGAATTGATTTTATAAGAAAAAAGAAAGGAAAACAAAGGAAAAAGAGAGGGAACCCTAGCCCCAAAACTCTCTTTCTCTTACTCTCTTTCACTTCCAATCCCCTGTCCCTCTCTCACAGCCGCTGGCAACAAACTTCGACCAGCAGCTTTTTGTCATCATCGCTCGCGCCGTTGACAGATGTCGGCCTACAGATCGCCGCCAGTTGATCCGTTTAGTCGCACCGCCAGCCAGCCATGTCTCCTTCCCTCCAGCCATGCACTGTCAGGGGCCGTCGTCGTTGTCAAGATCCACGTGCACCATCAGTCAAACAACCCAATTTTCCCCTATTCCGACATTCATTTGTGTAGACCCACGATCACTGGACTGCAATTAAAACTATCCTCAAGTATCTTCGGAGAATGAGAAACTACACGCTTGTGTATGAGTCTAAGGACTTGATCCTTACAGGATACACAGACTCTGATTTTCAGACTGATAAGAATTCTAGGAAATCCATATTAGGATCAGTGTTTACTCTTAACTGAAGGGTTGTAGTTTGGCGAAGCACAAAGCAAGGTTGCATTGTTGACTCTATCATAGAGGTAGAGTATGTAGCTGCTTGTGAAGCTGCTAACAAGCTGCTAAAGAGGTTGTTTGGCTTAGGAAGTTTTGACAGACCTGGAAGTTGTTCCAAATATGTCAATGCCCACCACACTTTATTGTGATAATAATGTTGTTGTGACAAATTCCAAGGAGCCTAGAAGCCATAAATGTGGAAAGTATATAGAGCGCAAGTATCATTTGATACGAGAGATTGTGCAACGAGGAGACGTGATCGTCACGCAGATTGCTTCGAAGCACATTGTTACTGATCCATTTACAAAGGCTCTCACAGCTAAAGTGTTTGAGGGTCACCTAAAGAGTCTGGGTGTACGAGACATGCCACATCTAATCTAGGGCAAGTGGGAGATAGGTATAGAGTTATGTCCTAGTAGTATTGTACACCCCACTAGCTTTAGGACAAGGGAGATTGTTGGAACTGGTGTGTCCTAAGTCTCTTGGGGTCTCATAGTTTTGTAAATTTGTAAGTTATTTTATTTATCTATTGCATTAACTCAATCCAATAAACTAATATTCATGGTTATTTTATGTAAACTTAAACATGTATGTAGTTGACATACAAGGATGGATCATGTTTAAGTAATAACCAAAAGGTCTGTAGTATAGAGATAAGGTTAATTGGGTGTCTTATTCTAGTAACACTAAGGATACAACCCACTTTATAATTATTACAAAAGAGTTGTAAAGTGTTACAAACGATTTGATCCTAATCGTTCATGTGGAGACATATGAGTGGAGGTATCCTATGCAAAGAGTTTGTATAAGAGTGAATCGCGAAATGTTTAATTTCTCTTTGTAATGCCGTTAATTGAAGAAGTTAACATTTCATAGGATGACTATAGGTGACTTGACCTTAATCCTGGGTGAGTTATGAACTCATGTCTATGAGAACAATCCTATGATCTGTATGGGTGAGAGTGGTCAGATTGCCGACTCAATATACCTACCATTTTAGGGATTTGACTTAATAGGGAGCTGGGAACATATCTTCACATGATGGAATTCACTCCTTCCCGTGTTTTGGGCATGTAGATAAATTACTTCCTTACGAACTGATTCCGGGTCTTAAACAAAGAGGCCTCACCCTCTCACTGGCCTGAGAGGGGTAATTAATTTATAGTTAGACTATAAATAGTTTGTTCATTAAAGAGATCAGTGGTAATTAAGAAATTAAATGTAAGTATAGGGGTAAACTGTAATTTGACCTAGCTGTAGTTATGAGTAATTTGTGAAGGGTCAACTTACTGTTGATTAGTTACTTTCGTGGACACAAAAATATATCTATGGTGCGAAGAGTGCAGTTGTAGGTCTTTAGTGGAGTGACCTACAGTTAATGAATATTGATTAATCTAATTCAAGAGTTTAATTGATCAATCTCATATCATTGGAGCTTCTAATCTATAGGTCCTTAGTCCCCTTGCTAGCTCATTAAGGCTTTGTATAAGAATCAAATATTTTGGTTTAATTTGAATTGTTCAAATTAATAAGGGAGTTAATTGTATATGATACAATTAGTATATTGTATATAGATACATTATAATATAAAGTTATTTTGAATGAGACTCAAAATTTATACTTTATGTTACAAGAGAGATGAATATTTAAACAAGATTTAAAGATTGATTGTATAAATGAGATTCATATAAAAACTATAGGTTAAAATTAATATGAATGAGCTTCACATTAAGACTATAGGTTATGTGAGAAAACACTACAACAATTTTCACCTTCTATGACTCTTGTACAGTAGCAGAAATAGAGGAGAAAGAGAAAAAACAGTCATTAAAGCCAAAATCACGCGTTTTTGCGGGAAAAAACGGAGTTTTTCGGATTTGTCGAAATTGATGACTTTTTTTTTGTGTCCTTAATTAATGACTGAAAAAAACAGTCATTAAATGTAAGAAAATGAAAAATACGGTTTTGGCGGGAAAAGACATGAATTTTCAGATTTTTTTTTTTTACTATTTTGACATTTTTTTTGTGTCACCAAATTATGACTACAGTTAACAGTCATTAAAAAGTGACAAATTTTAATAGTCATTACTATTTTTTAATATTTCAAATTTTGAGAAAAGGAGGGAAGTTAAAATTTGTGGGTAAAAATTACTTAAATCTCACATGTTAGTTTTTCCCACACTTTCTTAAAATCCTCCCCCCACTTTATTTTCCTCACATTTTTTATTTTACTTCCCCCATCTTTTTAATTTCCTTCTAAAACACTCCCCCTATTTTTTGTTTTCTCTTCTCCTCTCAATCTCCCCCTAATTTTTTTCCTCACCATTGCCGCACCAAACAGTACCACCTCTAGGGACGTCCGCTGCCATCGTCGCATACTTGTTCGTCGCTGCCGCCGTTGCAGACCTGCTCGTAGCTGCCATCGTCGCACACTTGCTTGCCGCCACCGATGTCACACGCTGTCTGCCTCCATCACCTGAACGCCACTGCTGGTGGGTTGTCACCATCCAAGGTCTTCACTTGCTCGTCTGCCTCCGTCACTTCAACGTCGTCTCCTTTTGAGGTGAGTTGTTTTGCTTCTTATAGTTTTGAAGTTTAGTTGGATGCGATTATTTAGGAATTTCTTTTCTCTTTACATTTGGGCAAATTGTTCCTTTGTTTTTTCATGTATGTAGGAAGAGTCTTTCTTGGAAAGAACGATATATCTTAATGCTACCAAGGTTGTATATATTCAACATTATGCTTTACTTTCATTTCTTACAATGTTATGTTGTATTAGTGGGTCGGAGTGATCAATTTGAACTTTCATTTGTAAAAATCTATTTAGGTTAATTAAAATTCTAGTTTACTCTTTTGTACAATAATTGGCTAAATTTTCATTTATTAGAAAAATTCATCAAGTGATGTTTATTCTCTTTTTAGGTAGGTTTGAGAATTAAAGTGTCACTTAGGCACTTTTTAAAAATTTTATATGTGTTTTTCATGGTCAAAATGATATTTATGCACTTTTTAGATTGTCTCAAGAGTTAAAGTCTTACTTGGGACTTTTTAGGAACTTTATATGTGTTCTTCATCATCAAAAGGACACTTAACCACTAAGGTTTTAGGTGGTTTTGAGAGTCTCGAAGCAACACATGAGAATTTTCTTATACTTTTTATGTAGTTTTGAGAGTCAAAGTGATGCTTAGACATTTTTTAGATGGTTTTGAGACTTAAAAGTATCACTTAAGTACTTCTTAGGAACTTTATATGTATTTTTCATAGTCAAAAGAACAATAAGCGACCTTTTTAAAAAAAAAAAATCGTTGTAGGTGGTTTTAAGAGTTGAAACAACACTTGGGAGCTGTTTGAGAAAGTTGTAACTCTTGCTGTTATACTACTCACTTTTGTCATTTTGAGTTTTGGAGTATGATTATTAGATTTATTTGTTCTTTATTTTGGATTTTTTATCAACAAGTTTAGGATCATTTTCATGTAAGCTTGTTATGTTTTATGGTTATAATTTGATTAGTCCATGATAATTTGGTTGTTATATCCTAAAAAAGATTGGACAAGTTGCTTATGTGACTATTTTCATGGAGCTTATATTGTGGCTTTGGAGTTTTGAGTAGATTACAGATATTGTTTAGCAAGGTTGAGGTCATTTGTTGACGTTTCGAATTGTCACTACTGAGGTGTAGATTTGTAAAAATTTCACTATTTACTATTCAAATTGGTGGGATAGATATAGTTTGTGACATTGGAATAGTTCATATGGAATTTATTGCTTTAGGAGTTAATAGTGTTCTCACCCTCTAAATATAGTTTCAAACTAAGTTTTGACTTTAAGAACATGTTTTTATTGCTTTAGGAATCTTTCAAATAACTAAGAAGCGCTTTGGAACGTTAGGTAAGTATTATTCTAGTCAAAATATTTATCTTCTTGTAGATAACAAGATTCTAGACCATTTATGTGGTGAAAGATGGATGAAACTATGAGTGAATGGTTTGCTTTATCATTGGAAGCTACTAGTAATGTTTTGTACATTTTTGCGTAGTTGTTATTGATATTTTCTTTATATACTTTGGATATGAAGTTGATACTAATTCATGTGGTAAAAGATGGATGAGACTATGGCATTTTTTGGTTGTCAACGAAGGTCAAAATTGTAGTAGTGTTGAGCATTTTAGATTTTGAGGTAATTTTGTTTCTTTCTAATAAGTGTGTGACTAACGAAATTTCACTCCTAGGTGCAGAAGATACAACTTCTCTTATTTGAAGTCGGTGATTGTTGGAATGCATTCTCATATCACTAAAAAATTGTTGGGGCAAGAACAGGAAGGGGATAGACCTTCAAATACTTAGATATTTTTTAAAATTAAAGTTCAAACTCTGTTTATAAATGCATGTATATTATGTGTGGCTATCATGCAGTTATGGTAGCTAATTCATCCATTTAATTGGTTTTGATAATCAAAGTGCACATATGAACTATTTTGGTTGTTTGGGGAGTTAAATTGTTTCTTGAAAAACTTTTAGGTACTTTTTATGTTGGTTTGAGAGTATTTAAGTTATATATTTGTTTTGCTCGTATTGGATTAATGTGCTTGAGTTCTAAGGAGATATCTTTTTTTTTTGTGATAAATATTTTTTGTATTATGTTTCACTTGTACTTCCCTAAATGAAGAAGTTTTTTATTTGACCCTTATTCTTTCTAATAGACTAATGTATGAGTATTTCTACTTTTTAGTAGTTATACTCCTAAAAGTTTGGACAAGTTACAATAATTATATATTTGTTTTGTATTATGTTTCACTTGTCCCCCCCCGCCCTTAAATGAAGAAGTTTTTCAATTAACTCTTATTCTTTCTAGTAGACTAGTGTATAAGTTAAATTTGGAGGTTATCCATGTTATTAAGGTTGAAAAGTGAGATTATAATGTGATTTTGAGCCTATTTATGTGGTTATATTGTGATTCTATATATAACTTTTGTTTGAAAGTGTTAATTGAAGCTTACTTGTATAACTAAAATGGGGTTTTCAGTGTAAATGTATATAACAGAAGATATTGTCACAGTACAATCAACATATATATAACCTGTATATTGTTATTATTGTTCACCTTTATATATTGAGTTAAATTCTGAAATAAATGTTTTTTTTACAAGGTTCCTGGACAAGGCCATTGAAGTAAGGAAACCCACCAACCAAGATATTTAAATAGGTGTTGTATATAATTTTTTTGGGATTATGCCAACACTTAGTTCTAAATACTAAATTTGTAAATGATGTACCCAAAATTTGGTTACTAGTGTTGTTGTTATTAGTTTCCTTGTATTAATGATAGAAAGTATATTATTATATATGGAAGTTACTTTTTATGTTTGTGTATATATTTTGTGTTGAAACTGAAGGAAACACAGGTGTAATAACATGTATGAAACATAGGTGTAATAACATGTATGAAACATAGGTGTAATAACATGTATGAAACATAGGTGTAATAACGTGTATCATTGAAATAGTTTCTTTGATATTTGACAAAAGTCATGGGATGTAATTTTATGACAGTAGAATATTGTCATCTATCAGACTTCTATGACTATAAATAAGTGACAATGTATGTAATTCCATGACCTTAAAAAAAAATGTCATAATTAAGGTATTATTGACACTTTAGATGTGTCATTATTTGTTGCTCGATGATAGAATTTTAATGTCAAGATAACTCTTTATTTGACAGAAAAAGTCAACATTTTCATTATTTAATGATTGTAGAACATTGTCACGAAAAATGGTTTCCATGACTTATAATAAATGTCAATACATGTTCTTTGTTGACTGTGTTTAAAAGTCATGAAACTATCAATGATGACTGATTTCTCATGTGTCATCTATACACTTTAAGAAATGTGGTAATGACTGTTTTTTAGAGTCATAGAAGCCTATTTTTATTGTAGTGAAAGGTTATAATCTATCGCGATCTATCGCGGTTTATCGCAGATAGACTGTGCATTTTGCTATTAGTTGTAAATATTTTCAGCAGTTTTGTCATCTAAGATAATTTTCCTTTTATTTAATTATATATATTGGATATGATTTAATATATTATATAATTAAATTTAATAATATTATTAATATTATTATATTATATTAAAATAACTCCCACTACATGTGATGGGACTTATTTTTTCCTTCTTCATAATATACGCAAAAAAAAAAGGAGAGAGTAAGAGACAGGAGTTACATGCTTTTTACAAAAGAGTTCTGCGAATTCTCTTTAAGAAATTTCTCCTCTCAAGTTCTCTCTTCATCTAAAAAATTCCTTCTCCCTCACCAAAAACAAAAGAGACTCCACCACTCCTCTTTGATTCTTCCTGAGAATAGCAAGGGAGATTTCTTAATAGTGTCCCAGAAAGCATTCCTGTGTTCCTTGCTAAAAAGTTTTTTTTGGTTTGTATTTTTCTGGTGAGAAGAAGAAATTTTTATCTACACAAAAGACGGTCTTCAAATGTAGAAGTATTTTTTTCTTAATTCTTCTCAACAACATGCTAATTGTATTAGTTTATCTAATTTGTTTATTTTTTGTAATTTTTGTTTTTCAAAAGAAACTTATTGGCATAAGGTGATCATTCGCTTCCGCTAATAAGGATTTAAATCCTTTAGGTACTATACTATGAAGTTCATACACGATATAGTAACTCGTAGGAGCACAATAATTATGAATTTGGTACGCATTTGCTTACACCATCTTCTTTAACTATAACTTTTACACTTAGTATAATTGCTTTTAATCAATATAATTTACTTGTTCATTTGCAGTTGACGAGACAAACACCTTACAGATTTTACACTTAAATAGTATTATTACTTTTAATCAATATAATTTACTTGTTCATTTGCAGTTGACGAGACAAACACCTTACAGTAAATTGGGATTAGACGCGGTGAGAGTTGAGTATTGTGACTTTATAGGACGTTAAATTTGAGTATTGTGATTTTATAGTAGTTAATTTTGTTAGGTTTAGGGACATGTGTTATGATATCAAGTTCGATATGGTTTGGCCTTATATGATTTGGTTTTAGGTTTGTAGAAAAGTTATTTTACTGGTTGATTAATGAAAATTACTTGATTCATTCGTTTGTATTTGAATGTTTCAATGAAATGGTCTAATGCTGTTAATTTAGATATATGATTGAAAATTTGGAGTTATGTCGTTGTTGGAGTTGTGTAGTTGCGTAGTTGTTGGTAGCTTGCTTAGGGTCGATTACAGGTTGCATATGAAGGGTCTCAATGACCCGAATCTTTTTCTTTTTTTTTTTCTCAAATTGTTATAGTTGATGGCTAAAAAACGTTAACAAATGTTGATAGTTGACAGACAAAAAAGTGATTAAAAACATAAAATAATACAGTTTTCTTGACGGGCAAAAAATATCAATAAAATGGTCAACTTGATCATTTTTAAAAATACTTGATGGTTTTTACAAATACTTGATGGACAAAAAAATGTCAATGTTAACCTACTTTGACGTTCAAAAAGTATCAACAAAAGTATTTATCTTGATGGTTTTTTTATATACTTGATGGGTAAAAAACATCGACCTAACCTATCTTGATGACCAAAAACGTCAAGATAGTGTTTTAGTTAAAGTTTTTTTGGCCGTCAACAAAACTATCTTTCTTGATAGTCAGACTTTCTTTATATGGGCTTATTTGACATTTTTGGACATCAACAAAGGTATTTTTTTATTTTATTTTATTTTATTGTCATCAACAAAAACCACAATTGTAGTAGTGTAAAGTAGGGATAAGAAAGAAAGAAAGAAAGAAAGAAAGAAAGAAAAAAAAAAAAAAAAAAAAAAAAAAAAAAAAAAGGTGATAAGGTGTAAATCAACTACAAGAGCAGTTTTTGATAGAATATACTATATTGGTGCATTTATCTTGATTACTTATAGGTCTATTTCTAAGATTTCCATTCTATAAACTGTTATTATATTAGCCTATGCTCTGTTTTCACGTGGCTTAATTTGCCTCTTTATATTCTCTATTTGTTGCTGAGCATATTGTACTGATTATGAACAATCAATGGAATTGGTACATTTCATCTTCGTTATCCTTCTTTGATTTATTTATGGTTCTTTTTTGTTTCGTAAGGTAAGAATATTAATACAATTTTTAAAAGTTTATCGGTATTTTTACAACGAGGTATTGATGGTTTCTATTAACATATTAACAGTAAAAGTATTTTTTAATTTTTAAGTGTAAGGATATTTTTAAACTCTGTGAAAATTTCAAAGGCATTTTTGAAACAAAAACACTAGTACTTTCCATCCAAACCTAATAGTAATGATATTTTAAAACTTTTTTTAAAAGTTTAAGGGTATTTTTGATACAAAATATATATAAAGTTCAAGGACATTTTGTATAATTTCCCTTACTAATTAATTGCTATCTCAATATTTAACACTGAAATATTTTTAATATTTGATTAAACTCCCAAAAGTAAAGCTTATAATTGACATGTATTCCTCCCTTTATTATTTTGTCATGCAATTTATATAATATATCTCAGGTATGTTATTGGATTTGTTGAAACTGAGCATAATTTAAGTGATATATAGTATCTGCTAACGAACTCGAAATCTATGGTTTGAATTCTCCTATTTCTATTGTAAAAAGAAGTATGTTGGATTTGCTCATCTCAGCCAGTGAGTTTGTTCAAAGAGTTTTAGATTGAGAAGTAATAATATGCTAAATAAAAAGCTAGTAATTAAAGATGTACATAATTGAAGAGGAAGATTTAAGATCCATCAATCTACAACACATGAACAAAATTGATCACATTAAATAATATTCTCTTTCTTTTGTTTTGTTTTTTTTTTTTTTTATTGGTGAAAAGGAAATCATAAAAGTGAGATCTCAAGAAGTGCAACCCTCAAGGCCCATCTTGATGCACTTGAAGGAGACAAAAACAAATTCAATTAATTATTCAAAAAGTAAATAAAAAATGAGAACAAATTAGAAGAGATATATTATTATAATGACATAGATGACAAAAAAGGTTGCTGTTTCCCAAATTCCTCTCTCTGATTTTGTTGTATTTATATATTTTAAGAACTATATTTTTATGGGTTAATATTAACAGTAACATGCATGTTCTCAAAGTATTTTAATTCAAAGAAAAAGCTCAAACCTTCTCCCTTTTCCCTTCACCAGCTGACCCAACATCTAACATCATCATCATTTGCTTCCCTCTTTAACAACTAAAAGTATGTATATTGTACATATACTTTTTACATTCACAGAGAGACTAAAGCAAAAAGGGCCAATAAGCTCATTAGTTGGTTTGAATCCCCTCACTAAATTTACTTAGACTATTCATACATTAGCACGCGACCTTAAAAGTACATATACAAATACGAGACATAGTATATGAAAGGATACGAAATGTTTTTAGAAATAGAAAAGTTGTTGAAAATAATTATAAATATAGCAAAATTTTAATTTCTATCTGTGATAAACGGTGACAAATTTAGATAGATTTCTATCACTTTACCAGATAGACACAAATAGGTCTATTGCGGTCTATCACAGATAAAAAATAAAATTTTGCTATATTTGTAAATAGTAATTGACAATTGAGTTATGCTCGTTTTGACTGCTTCATTACAAAATTAGTTTTATATATTTTATCTCTTAAATATTATTATTTTTGTCATGTATATATGAAATAAGTCTGTTTGATCCATGTCTAACAAATGTTGGTCATATTTTGACTTTGAACAACTAGTGTCTAACACATCGATTGTACCACTTAAGTGTCTGATACAAGTCAATAGGTGTTGGAGTGTCAAAATGTTTGTCAAGTGTCAAACATACTAGTCAAACTAAAGTGTTTGTGCTTCTTAGCTAAAGACTATCAACAATAATACAATTATAATTAAACATAATGAACATCAAGGACTTGTTTTCACTATAACTACAACACACCAAGTCACTATAATTTGAATCTCTCCTCCATAATTTATAATAAAAGAAAACCAAATAGCTCTTTTTCTTTAGTTTAACAAATGTCAGGTGAGGGAATTTTTTTTATTTTTTTTAATTAGTACAATATTAAAGATGAGAGATTTGAACCATATACAACTAGATCACTAACACGTTTGTATGTAGATTGAGCTATATCAAATTTATCAATATTAGGTGAAAAATTGAACCTTCAATCTAAAGAAAGGTAATGGTTACTCTATATCTGCTAACATCACCGGTAGTAAATGCACACAAGAGGATAAAACCAAAACCTTATTATAAGAGCTGATCTGTTGATAGTTAAGGAAACACATACATGAAAATAGGTTAAAACAATATTGAATAGGTTTGATTCTTCTCAATCCCACCATCCAAAGAAAACATTTAATAATACTTAATATATATATATATATATATAGGTGCATGTAACACTACCACTTAGAGTATGCATGGTTTTGAGTCCTTGGTTTTGCAAAAATTCAGTGGTCCAAAAGGGCATTTTAAACTCTGCCCTTCTCAGTTTTTTTTTATTCTTATTTGCAATTGGTAATACTTTTAAGGCCAATAATTAAGTTTATAGTAATATTTTTAAAAAATTGTAAATACAACAAAATCTATTAATGATAAATTCTATGTTGATAGACAATGAGAGTTGAATCTAAATTTTGCTATATTTATAAATTGTTTTACATTTAGAAATGGTTTAGGCCAAGTTGTGTCTGTTTTTTCCTACTTTGTGTTGTGTTTGTGAGTGGGGGAGAAAAATAGCATAATATTACTACTGGTGTGGATCTTTCCCTTATGGAAAAGCCTTTTTATAATTTTGCACGTTCACCCACATGCTCTGCACATTTCAAAACAGCCTGTGTAGAACATGGCTCTCTCTCTCTCTCTCTCTCTCTCTCTCTCTCTGTTCTTCATGCCCTAGCTGCTATAGGGTTTTATTATACATACACTTGGGTGAAATGGTACTTACATTATCAGCATATATAAATATATATTACTTCTTTCAACTGGTGTTGGATTCTTTTGAAGATTTGGAAAAGTAGGAATACAACTATAGAGATGACTTTCTACATTATATATTTTCAAAGAGATCTAAGTAGCTCACTCCTAGGGTTTATCTTTATTTGTCGTTATAAAACTAAACAAGTAAAAACGTTAGTTCTTGTTGAGTTATGTGTTCATTCTTATGACCGTAGAAATGGATAATATATATAGTTCTTGTCGTTATTAACGTAAACAAGAATGAAAAATATGTGTGTGAAATGTTGTCATAGGTGGTTATATTTCAAATTTCAATGGGCATAGTCCATGGATGATGGATGGATGTAAATATTTGACATAAATTGAATCATCATTGCCATTAAGCGAGATCAATTATTATAAACAATACATTTGGGTTACCTTTTATTTATTAAAAAAAAAAAAAAGTGTTTTTAAAACACTTTGCCCTCTCGCCTCTTCCAATGGATGCTGGGTTATAAATAGGAGTAGGAAAATATAATCTTTGACCTCTTGATTGAGAATATATAAATTGTGTTAGATTCATAGAAACGTCCTTTCTAATCTAATGGATTAGATATTTTTATGGGTAATTTTAGATCAAAAACAAAAATGACATAACAAGAAGGGTAGTATAAGGAAAATGGCTAAAGGAGGAACAAGCAAGTGGGCTAGAACAATCTCAAGCCAAAATCATCCCAGTCAGGCTCGACGTCAAGGCCGAGCCCACCAGATCAACCAAGCCCAAAGCCAAGTTGCCCAGTTGAGCCTCGGCCTCAAGTAAGATCAGGCATGTGGCATCGATTCCTAAATCTAAGCAAAAAATCTAAAAGGAAGGAGTTCGAGAGGATCCAGAAGAGAAACCCTAATAAAAAAGGGAAATGATCCACAACCTATAAATAGAGGAGAGGGCAAACGAATAAGGTAAGTGAACTTCCAGTTAAAAATTCTATTAGTATTAAATGATCTCCCTCTTCTGACTTAGGCATCGGACTGTGTGTGGCTTACACCACATCAATGTGCAATTCTTTCTTTTGATTAGCAAGCACTTTCTCCATAATACAAATTTATCGTTGGCACCATCTTGACCCAAATCTGGTATCAACAGATATAGTGAGGAAGGTTTTATAAAAGCCCTCTTTTTTATTAACCTAAGAAAATAATATATCTTTAAAGAAAAAAAAAAGTAAGAAATCAAAAGGTTTTATTAAGATGACTAATTTGGAAAATTTGTACAAATGACCACTTTTCAGGTCCTAACTTAAATTTGGCCCAAAGTTTAAAAAAAACAAATGACAAATAACCTTGTGGTAACCATCAGCCACAAGTGAACGTACCAATTTGACTCTGACTAATGATGAAGATGATGAAGATGATGAAGAAGAAGAAATAACAAACTATCAAGACATGTATTTTACTGACAATATAAAAATTTCATAAATATGAAATTCCGTGGCAATAAAAATGTGATGTGATAGTGAAGGAATTGAATCCTCAACAGAAGCAAGTAATTGTCATATGCTAATAATTTTCTTTTTGAAAACTTGAAATTACATAGAAGGGAAACTTGGATAAACAGAAGAAATCAACATGCATTAAGAAGGAATTATGAATTAAAGTACTTTACCTTTGAAGACCGTCTTCAAGGTAGACTTTTCCTTCTACTCACGAAATCACGAACAAATTCTTCTTTCAACAACATATGTAGAGAACTTCTTGGGACACCACCAAGCAAGTCTTCCTTGTTATTGTTAGGAAGAATCAAAAGGAGTTGTGGGCTCTCTTGATTTCGGTGAGGGAGGAAGAGAATGAGAGATAGAGATTTCCTTGAGAGGAATTTTAAGAGAAAAATAAAAACTTTTGTACCTTTTTTCTTCGGCACACCTAAAACCTCTATTCTACTTCTCTCTTGTAACGTGAGATATATGAGAGAGTGGGAATAACTCCCTAAACATGGGGAGTTATTTCCTAATTTAATATTAAATTAATATTAATTTAATTATAATCTATTAAATCATATTTAATATATATAATTAAATAAAATTAAGGGAAATTATCTTAAAGATCTCTTTTCAAATATAGCAAAATGAACCAAAATATTTACCAATATAGCAAAATTTTGCGTCAATAGTAGTCTATCACGTTCTATCGCGGTCTATCGCACATAGACAGAGAAATTTTGCTATATTGGTAAATATTTTGGTTCCTTTTGCTACATTTGAAAAGAGCCCTAAGATTAATCAATTAACAATTAATTAATTAATTAATTAAATATAACATATTTAATTTAATTTGAATCACATTCAAAAAACTTTCTCTCACATAACCTATAGTTTTAATATGAATCTTATTCATATTAATTTTAACATATAATTTTTATATGAATCTCATTCATATAATTAATATTTAAATCTTATTTAAATATTTATCTCTCTCATAACATAAAGTATAAATTTTGAGTCTCATTCAAGAATAACTTTATATTATAATGTATCTATATACATTATATTAATTGTATCATATACAATTAAGTCTCTTATTAATTTGAACATTTCAAATTAATCCAAAATAATTGATTCTTATTCAAAACTTTAATGAGTTAGCAAGGGGACCTTATACGGGTCTATAAATTAGAAGCTCCAATGATATGAAATTAATTAATTAAACTTTTTAATTAGATTGATCAATATTCATTAACTGTAGGTCACTACACCAAATACCTATAGTTGCACTCTTTGCACTGTAGATATATTTTTTTGTCCACAAAAATAACCAATCAACAGTAAGTCGACCCTTCACAAATTACTCGTAACTATAGCTTGGTCAAATTACCATTTTACCCATGTAGTTATATTTTGTAGGATCGGTATGACAACTCTAGAGGGAGTGAATAGGGCTTATTAAAACTAATTAAATTTTTTTTACTAATGTGGGCCCAATTAAGCAAATTAATAAATTCTTTGCAAATAAGTAGTTTAAACAATATTTTTTTGGCAAATAAATTTACTTTGAATTAAACAAGAAATTAACAATTACACTTTAAAGCACCTTGTTTAATTCTTATAAAAAAATTGGTAATGAATATAGAAAATTAATAACGACCAGTCAAAATATACAAATATGAGCAATTAATCTCAAGAATTAAAAATTGCAATTAATTTCATGCAATAAAATATAATAACAAAAATTAATTGCAAAAATAAATTAGGAGAGTGATAGAGAAAATGACACCATGAATTTTATAGTGGTTCGGCACAAACAATCTACGTCCACTTCACAAGCTCCTCTTAGGTATGTCACTAGAAATTTTGCCAACTCTTTCCACCATATATAAATCTTTCAAGAATCAGACAAAAAGAAGAAAAAAATTGAAGTTTGGAGACAGCAACAATGGTGGCTTAGTGAATTATGGAGGATTGAAAATAATAAAAGAAGTTCTGAAATTTTTTAGAAGATGAAGTGTTTAAAAAGAGATGAAAGTGGGTGAAAACCAAATTAATTTGGGCTATTAGATCTTTGTAAAAGAAAATTGAATGGTGGAGATTTAAACTCAACTAACCGACACAAACACAAAATAATATTAAAATCAATTTTTAAAAAGCAACTAGCCATTAGACACAAACATATATAATAATATTAAATTCATCTTCTTTTTAAATTCATTTTATTTTAAAACCATTTTCTTTTTAACATCAATCCAAAAATCAAAGGCCCACCAAGTGTCACTTCTTCATTCTTCGTTTGAACTTCGTTTTGAATGATTTAAATTGCGTTCCAAGCTCCACACAATAGATACTTCAAAACACTCAAATTGTTAATAAATAAAAGTAGATTTGTTATCATCATAACATTAATTAATCAATTAATTTGAGATCAAGAGTCAAAAAACCAACCCATTTAACTCCTTAAGTACCACTGATCTCTCTAAGGAGCAAACAGTTTATAGTCCAACTATAAACTAACACCTCTCAAGTGAGAGGGCGAGGTCTCTTTGTTCATGATCCAGAATCAACCTTTAAGGGAGTAACTTATCTACTTCCCTAAAGACGGAAATGAGTGAATTCCATCTTATGAAGATATGTTTCCAGCTCCCTATTCAAACAAATCCCCAAAATGGCAAGCATATTGAGTTGGCGATCTAGCCCTCTCACCCATATAATCAAAGGATTTTCATCATAGATAGGAGTTCATAACCCACTCAGGATTAAGGTGGAGTCACCTACAATCATCCTATGAAATATTAATTTTTTCAATTAATTAACGACGTTACAAAGAGAAATTAAACATTTTGTGGTCCAGTCTTATACAAACTATTTACATAGGATACCTCCACTCACATGTCTCCACATGAATGATTATGATCAAATCGTTTGTAACACTTTACAACTTTTGTAACAATTACAAAGTGAGTTGCATTCGTAGTGTTACCAGAATAAGACACCCAACTTTATCCCTATACTACATATCTTTTGGTTATTACTTAAAAATGATCCATCCTTGTATGTCAAATACAACATAATTAATTTTACATATAATAACCATAGATCTTAATTTATTGGATTGAGTGAATGCAAAAGACAAATAAAATAACTCCTTATCTTATTGAATAAATAAAATATATTTACAACTTAACTTTACAAACTACGAGACCCCAATATATTTAGGACACCAGTCCCAACAGATAGAACATTTGTTGACATAAAATATTTGTCATGGTTCAAATATTCTTGACAATAAAGTGTCATGGTTCATGTATTCTTGACAAGAAAAAAATGTCCATATATACTCGTTTTTATAACTGTTGTCAATACTCATAACGCTACAGCAATAAGCCAATTTTGAGTTAATTAATGATAATGGTAACATGTCATAGTAAACTTAACAGTTACAGTTTGTGATTTTCAGTAAATATTGATTGTTGAGAATTATTTATTGTCATTAAACGTTTAATTGTAACATTTTTAAAACTGTCATTAATACTCATACCTTAACAAAGGTTACAATGACACAAAATAAGTGTCATGAATTTTAATTGTGACAAATTTTAAATGTCATGAAATTCCAATTTTGTAGTAGTGGTTATTACTGTTGACATTGAAGAAGAATAATTGTTATTATTGGTTATTATTGTTGACATTAAAGGATTGAGTGGAAGTTTGAAATGAATATTGTCTTTTTACTAGGTCTTGCATGAACCCACTTAAATAGTAAA
Source organism: Citrullus mucosospermus (assembly GCA_030954485.1). Taxonomy (NCBI): domain Eukaryota; kingdom Viridiplantae; phylum Streptophyta; class Magnoliopsida; order Cucurbitales; family Cucurbitaceae; genus Citrullus; species Citrullus mucosospermus. Next base: position 7,180,249 of record CM062061.1, on the reverse strand, counting down.
GCTACTAAGCAAGTGATAGATATGAGTTTTTTTTTTTTTTTTTTTTGTTGGATTAGTGACAAAAACTTGTTGCAATGTACTTACTTATGACGACACTTGTATTTAGATTCATAGTAAAAATTTTACCAACTTTGGTTATTAGTTTCCTCTTATATATTTAGTTTCTTTGTACAAAATATTACTAATTTTATCGATATATAATGAAAGAGGATTAAATACTATTTTGACATATGCATTTAAATGAAATAAATAAGATTTTAATTTCTGTAATGAATTTAAATTAATCTCTAATATACAAAGATGATATATCTGCATTTTGTTTTTCTTTATACACTTTAAATATTTAAATTTTACCTTTAAAATATTTAAATTTAACCTTTGTATTTTTTACAAATCTTCAAATTAGACCTCATAGTTGTTTTGAAGTACCTTTTATATAGAATTTAAAAACTAGTAATATCATCTCATAAAAATTATATTTAGACATTTAAAATTACATTAACTAAATTATATTACTTACTCAATATATATATCAATGGCATAGACATAATTAAAAACATTTTTTAAATTCTAGAAAATCAATTTCATAGGAAGAACTTCAATTCAATTTTAGAAAGTTTTACTACAGATTTTATGTTGTATTTCTTGGGTTTATCTTCTTAAGTTTATAAAATTATATTTTACTTTAAAAAAGTAATATAAAATTATGAATATATAGATAGATATATAGATAGATTCGTGTTCTCAATTTCTATATTAAACAAATAGATATAATACACAATAGGAATTTAATAACAAATAGATATAATACACAGAAGGAATTCAATAATCTATATTACGAGTATTACATCCATTCATCTAAATTATATATATATATGAAATTGTGCCTCTAATAAAAAAAAAATTCTTGAATCCACATTGATCATGATCAGGATATTCTTGAATTGGAAAATGACATTTTATTAACATTTTTGTGATAATGGCCCAATGTCAAAAGAGATTTTTGTTGATGGGTTTTCACTATCATTGATAACCACCATATGTTGACAAGAACCTCGAATAATTTCGAAGTCATTTATTTATGGCAACATATTATAACAAATTAGATAATGACTATTTATCATTGTCAGCAAATTATTATCAATGACAGTAGTACAATATCACATTAAAAAAAAATTAATTATCATAGTTTTTGTGAAGTGTCATTGATATTTTTTTCTTAACGGTTAGTTTAACAACCGAAAAAAAAAAAAAAAAAAAAAAAAAAAAAAAAAAAAAAAAAAAAAAGCCAAATCACGATAGAGTGATTGCGAAAATTTCAAGTGTTATGGAGTTTTACATATGTTGCAGTGAGGCAAACCCATGTGTTGGGTGTGAAATTGGAAGAAACCCATAGGTTTAGTGTGGATGGGCATCTACAACCCATGTGATGTATGAGGGGAGGAGACTATATATGACAAACATACTTAAAGAGTCAAGATGTGACAAATTTGACTTGCCATATATATATACACACACACGATAAATTAAATTTGGTGAATCACAAATTGCTACATGATTATTTGGGCAAATTACAAAAAATATCTCTAAAATATGGTGGTAGTTGCAATTAGACTTTTAAACTTTCAATTTAAAAAATTAACCCTCGTAATTATAAAATTGTTAAAATTGAGTCTATAATGGTATAAATTGCAACATTTACATAAGTTTAAGAGTTTTTTTTTTAATAATTTGTGGGCTCAATTTCTATCATTATTATAATTTTGAGGGTCAAATTTTAACACTTGAATAAGTTTTGGGGCCCAATTTTTACAATTGAAAGTTTGATGGTCTAATTGCAACTATCATTATACTTCATAGGTGCTTTTTGCAATTTGCCCTAATTATTTTTAAGTTTATGAAAAAAAATTTAGAAGTAAAGTTTAAGACAAAATTGCAAATTATATCACATTTTGGACCAATTATAAATTTGACATGTGTTCCAAATTAAATTTGGAAAGAAAGAATGGTAAGTCCGTCTTCATAATGACATAGTCAAATTGGGTCATATAACAATTGAGCCCAAGATTAGAAATAAGCCTAAAAAGCTCATACAATGTCAATTTGGCCCAAACCTCAAACCCAAAAGGGTTATGCCCAAGGGCCAACAGAGAGGAATAACTAAATGGGTCAACAACAAAAATATTATATTTAGTAGTGTTTGAAAAATGACTAAAATAATATTTTCTTCAACCGTTGAGCTCATTGGTGTGAAGCGCAAGCGCACACGTCAAGTAATAGTTTAGTTAAAACCATCAAGACCGAGTATCGTTCTATTGAGGACTAAATTAAGGTTTAATTGCTTAGCTATTCAAGAATTGAGTTGACTATATCTAAGAAATCGAAATCGAGTTTGAACTTAAATTTGGAAAACAATAAAGGAATGTAAAAACAAATTGAAATTTCAAGAGACAAATCCTTAAGTGATGTCTAGGGTGTTTTCTTTTGCACAAAGTGGTTGACACAAAAAGTGAGTGCTTGCCTCAAAATGTGACCTTGCTCGTTGTCAAATGTTTGCAGGTAGTGGGGGCAAGCTAGAATGAAGGTAAGAGTGACATGAGGAATGTGTTTTCTTTCTAAAAACAACTCCAATGTCAATGCAAAGGTAACATAACTAAGATAAGAGTTGAATTGAGAATGACACTTGCTCGTAGTTAGTTGTCTCCATGCACCCCATAGTTGGTATGTCGAAATAAAGGTGAGTAACTAGGATCAATGTTTCAAACAATATATATATATATACACACACATACATATATACATATACATATATATATATGAAGAATAGGCTTGACAAATGGGTATCAGTTTGCAAGGTGATGAGGTTATAGAAATATGGGATGAAGCCTTGAAGCACAAATGAAAAGTAGGTTTTTGATTAAGGAAGAGTCTAAGAAACGAAGGTTGAAAGGTAAGTTTATGCTATTGCAAAATTCTATCCTGTTTGAAAAAGTTTCTAAAGTGTTACTTGAGGACAAGTAATTATTTAAGTTTGGGGGTTTGATTTCTTATAAAAATAAGGTTTTTTGTCCTTAAATTATAACTTTTTATTGGTCCTATAGTATGATTTGAGACAAATAAACATTTAAATCTTTTTAGAAATGTATAAGAAAGAAAAGGCAAAATGTTAATAAAAAACATGTTGTAAAAATCTATAAAAAGATGTAGAAATAAAACTTGCAGAAAATGATGTTGTAGCATTACCTGAGTTCTAAGCTATAGCATAGTTGGAAGTTCTCATGCTCTGAACCGACATATGGGCCCACCTTATCCTGACACACTGCCTAAGCAGCTGATCAAGATAAGAGGGTCAAATCTCCCAAGAGGGTCAAATCTCCCCACTTGTTGAAAAGACTTAAAAGGAAAAATTAATGTTGTAGCATTGGGAAAACTCAAAGCTACAACATTGTGCGCATGCTTTGAACCGACAAATTGGTCATCATTACATTAAGGTGTCAGCTTCTGAACATGTCAAATCACTTGAGAGGCAGAAGTGCATGAATTTGTCAAATCACTACCATGCTATAACATTGATATTATAGCATCGAAGTAAAACTGTTATGTTGTAGTACGGAAAGATGTCTTCATCCATTGAACCAACATTATCCTAAAGCACTGTCACATCAATCTGAAATTGTCCAATCACCTGAAAGTTGCAGAGATAAGATAAGTTGTCTGAACATTGAATGATGCAAGGATAAGATGTACTGCCTGTCAGATCTGTCTAGCACAGCTTGCGGCATTGAAACTTATAGAAACTTAATTGGCTACCATGTGAGTCCAACATATTTTCTCTATAAAAAGACTCAAGCTCTCCACAAATGGCCACAACCAAGAACCAAATTCAAGAAGAACAATTCTAAAAAAAGGGGAACTTCTAGGAAATCCTCGTGCGATCGGTGAAAGACCTCCCAGTCGGAATTCAAAGCTACAAGATGCTACATATCTAGTTTTCTCTAGACTCTATCTTTTACTCTTTTTGTTTGTCAAAGTTATTTGTGGCTAATTATCAAGTGTAAGGCTTGACTAGAATCCCATGCATTTTTCTCCATCTGGCCAATCAAGGTAAAACTATAGCGCATGAATCTTTGGAAAAAGTATATGTGTGGAGACAATTTAGCCTCTCAAAGGGCATAGGGGAAATGGTGGTAAATACATTGTTTTAGCACAGATGACCCCCAACTAATTTGATGGTCTATACCACATCGAAAGATGGGTATAGTAGGTTTTCTCGCCTAAAGATAACATTGTGATTTGAAGATTATTTTGATTAATATTGTAGCATTGAAGGTGTAGGGAGTCTAATAGTCAAGTCTACACATTTGTTTAATTGATACTCACACCATTCTTAGTAGCATTTATTTATCTTGTCATCCTTAGTTTGATTTATTTTGTTTACTGTTTATGAAGTTGTAGCATTAAAACACTTAAACCATCACTATTTGTAAATCACTTTTAACACAGCACTAAAAGAAACTTTGTGAAATAGATTTAGCATTCTTGAAACATCAAGTATCCCTATGGAATCAATCTTGGAATACTCCAATTAATACTTGCTATTGTATAGATTTATACTTAGATTGTTACAATAGGTGATATTAACTTGTGCAAATATAAACATTAGGCATCAAATTAACCATACATCACAAGCCATATTTTCATAGTAAAAATAGTTGTCACTTACCCATAGTGTGTTAATGTTAGAATTGAGTTTTGAAGACTTTTGACTCGCTGTCCAGTAGAATCGTGGTCGTTTCAAAAAGATTTTGGTAAGTATTCAGGTTTCAAAACCCTTTTGGTTGGTTATTGTTTTTGAAAATTGGGTTTATAACTCTTAATTTTTGTTTGTGCTTAGACTGGAGTCCTGATATGAAATTTTGAAGTGGATTTGGTTCAAGCCACACCTTGGGTAAGTATTCAAAAATATTTCGAATGAATGTATGTTTGGAAGTAGGTTTTAAGAGTTGAATTAAATTTTGGTTCATGTTCTAGGGTTCTAATTCAATGTCTTTGAAAGTTTAAGGGAGATTGATCGCTTGAATAAATATATTTGGGCTTAATTTCAAGGTTAAGTGGTTTTGTTATCAAAATGCCCTTAAATATTAAGTTAACTGATAAGTATTACAAGTATGTTGTTAAATTTTGAGTGTCTTCTATGATTTATGTATGGAGGAATTTATGAGCATGATTGAACTAGCTGTTATGTTATGATTTACTATGTGGGACCATTGATATTATGTATGTCATATGTTACATTTTCGTGACTGATAGGTTCACTACCATATTACAGTTTTGTGGACCAACGGTTTCATTACTATGTTACAGTTTCATGGACCTATGGGTTCACTACTATGTTACAATTTCGTGGACCGTCGGATCCAGTACCATGTTATAGTTCGTGGATCGACGAGTTCATTACCATGTGCAGTTCCGTGGACCAATAGGTCCAAGTTTATGCATGTCTCACTATTCATTTAACACTCTCTTTGTTTGTGTTTGCATAGCCCAGCCTTGATAGTTGGGTCACTTATCGAATATTTTTATACTCACCCTTATTACGTTATGTTTTTTCAGATAAAGGAAAGAAGTACCAATGCATGAGAAGAAGAATTTGTAACTGTGCCACTGGAACCAATCAGATGCTTCTGCTCTTTATTTTGTGTTTTAAATGCCACTTTTAAATGTTCGAAGTTAGAGTTTTATTATTTGCACTATTTGACATTTTATGTAAATTTTATGGTTTTGACCTATGTTTTTAGGGGGCCCCGAGAAATTGTTTTTCGTTTTTTGAATAAATGAATTTATTCAAATTATTCCTTTTATTCAATTTTTTTTTTCATCCTGAAATGAGTAAAAGTTGAGTCTTGAGGTCAATATGCATGTAGTAGCGTCCTGTTAGTAGTCTTAGAAAGTCGAGTCATTATAACTCTAAGTAGATTTCAGAGGGTCTTTGGTGGCGGAGACGATTGGAGAGTGTTGAAGGGTCAATTCCACCTTGAAGATGGGACCAAAATGTCGAATAACGTGTTTCTTTCCTTTTGTGTCTTTGATTATTCTATGTATTTTTGCATTCTAAATTTGGTTATGTATATGTAAGCTATTTGGCTAATCTTTCATTGTTATAAGGCTAGATGAATCCTTTGGATTATTTTTGAACACTTTTGTGATCTTGAATTGAATAAGCATCAATACTTTTTTTTGGCATGTTTGTTCTTAAAGTTTTTAAATGGTTAATCAACATTTGAATGATTATATGGTCTATTATCTTGTTGTAACAAGAAAGTTTAGATTAGATCATGCATGCATGCTAGATTATCATTTGAACATATATGATGATGATTGACATCTTTTTCTGTAATAGTTTTAACTAATATTAAAACTTTGATATTCAATGATTTAGGCCCTTTTTGATAACCATTTTGTTTTTTGTTTTCGAAATTTAACACTTTCTTCTCAATTTCTTACAATGATTTGTATCTTACTTAAGTTCAAGAGTTGTATTTTTAGTGAAATTAAAAAAGAAATACGAGTTTTCAAAAGCTACTTTTTTTAGTTTATAAATTTCAGCTTGGTTTTTTAAAACATTTTTAAAAACTACATAAATGAGCAAGAAATAATTTAGAGGTGGAAGAAGTATTTATAGCCTTAATTTTTAAAAACTAAAAACAAAAAACCAAATAGTTGCCAAGGTTCACTTGCTTTGCAGATTGTTATATTTTACCATATGAGTTGATTTATTTTTTGTCGATGACATTGATTTATTTGATAGACATTATTAGTTCTTTTGCTAACGAGGAAAACTTTTTTTATTGTTATCATTGTCAATATTGATGTGTAGACTTGTACTCAAATAATTTCTTATTTTCTTACTAGGTTCTGTAAGAATCCATTGGAGCACTAGTGAAGCCACATAGCAATTGATTGATAATCGGCCAAGAATGTACGAGTGATAGAATTATAGATAAAAATGGTCTTAGTGCAAGTATACACTGTCGGTGAAGTAATAATCTTGGAGTATTCCAAGAGTCAAACCCATGAAACTAGCTATCAACTTAGGTTTGTCTTAAACATTGCAATCAAGTGACCAAAGATAACCAAAGTGCAATAAAGTAAGTTGAATTAAGGGATGTTTTAAAAGATTAGAGATAAATAATGGAAAAGTAGGGATACAACTATGTTTAAGCAAAAGTTCATCAAAACCTGAGCGATGCGACCACATCATGCCAATGCATTGCATTACACATGAACATAATCTTCCCCTATTTAGTTTTGCTTCAAGTTCTTTTAGGAGCCTAAGGAGCTAATACTATATCTCTATGGTTAGCTAGACCTTAAATTAATTTTAATCACATTTTTTTATCCTATGGTGTCCTTTATCTCTAAAGGTTGCTTGGTGATCCTATTTCTAGGCTTTTACCTCATATTCTCTTGTAAAATCCTTTTACATCGTAATCTTCTCAGCGTTAGGACTCCACTAAATTGCTAACTTAAGTGGCTAGTTTAAGTTAACAATACTATCCATACAATCAACAAGGGAAGTGTGCAAGATATGCAAGGAATGTCACTTTGACAATTGCTCAAACCATGAATCCTTAAGGCATCCACATAGTTAAACCCCTTAATGGATTTAACTCATGATAAAGAATGAATGAATCATTTTCATTGCTTTCATAATCTTAAGTACAAGATGAACGTGCAAAAGATAAGATTAACAAGAAGTTGGAAATGAAAATAAGTGCTGGAAAGTCTAGTAACACCCCTTGAAATGGGTTCCTCAATCTTCTTAAGAACTCTAGGGATGGATTTTCCTCTCTCAAGGATCAATCCATTCTCTCAACACATGCTCTCACGGAATAGGGAGGTCCTAAACCTAAACACTCCAGAGCAACTCTCGTTCTTGGAGGTATGCTAGAATCTTGAGTGAGAAATCTTCTTAGAATGGACTGATTTTCGGATGGAAGGGTTGAATGCTTGAAGAGAAGACTCTATTCCATTTTATAGGCTTCAAAAGGAGTTATATAAGGTCGAAATCCACGTTTCTGAGGTCTCTCAGTTAAATTTGATGCTGAAGAACGACTGAAGACCGAACATTCTGCAACTGTAGGCGATTGCCTCATCATTTCTGTAGACTAGGGTTATGATGCGGTTGCATCATGTTTGGCGATGTGGGCACATCAAAAGCATTTTCTGCAAAACAGCAAAAAGTTAATGTAAAAGCCTCTAAAACATGCTCAAATTGATAGAAATACACTTCAAGCATTAAAAGACCCTACTTTTAACCACTTTATCTATTTAGAACATATTTTGGGGAATTTAACATGCAAAAGACTATTTTCACCAAGAAAACTACTAAAATAAGGCCTTAACACATGCATTTCGTGACATGTATCAATTGATTTATGAGATTTTTTGTAGGGTTAGTGACAAAACTTTGGTTGCAATGTACTTATTTCTACCTTGTTTGTAGATTGTACTTAGCTAGATTCTTATAAAATCTTTGTCAATGATTATCAGTCAATCTCTTTGTAAAAATCTTATCAACTTTGTCGTTATTTATATATATATATATATATTCTTTTATGTTTGTGCTATTTTTTGTGTTTAATATGATTAATTGATTAGGGAAATCATGTGTGATGACAAGGTTCAAAGAAATAACAAACTATCAAGACATGTATTTATTGACAACATAAATGTGTCGTAATAGAACATTTCTTAACATAAAACTTTTGTCATGGTTCACATACTCTTAACCATTTCATGGTTCAGATATTTCTGACAAGAAAAAATGTCATTACATATTCTTTTTTGACATTTTATAACTATCGTCAATACTCATAACCCTACAACAATAAGTCAATTTTGAGTCAATTGATGAAAACGATAACCTGTCATAGTAAACTTGACCATGACAGTTTATCATTATCAATAATTGCAACTTTTATAAGTTTAGAGTATTTTTAAGGGATGTTACCAAACATGGAAAAATTGTTGAACATAACTACAAATATAGCAAAATTTTACTATCTGTGATAGATCGCGATAGACTCAGATAGACATCTATCACTTTAGCAATAGACCCAGATAGAAGTCTATCGGCGTCTATCATAAATAGAAGATAAAATTTTGTTTTTATCCATTCATTAATAGTAAGTCAGAAAGGGTATTTTCTTTTTTCTTTTTTTTTTTTTTTTTGGTTAAGATTAGAAGTATTAATGAAATTTTTAAAACTAATTAAGACATAAAATTTGAAATACAAAGTATTAACGTTTTCCATCCAAAAAGTTTGAATCAAAATACCTATAGTTTCCATCCAAAAAGTAAGAATAGAGATACTTTTTAGCTTTTTTTTTAAAGCTAGAATGTATAATTGGTGCTTTAAAAAGCTCAAGTGCGTTATATAAACAAAATAAAAAAGAATTTAAGGATATTTTATATAATTTAGCGTTAAAGAAGTAATGTATCTATGAATTGAAAATTTAAGACAATTAAACCCACAAAATAAATTTTATGTCTAAAAACCAATTAACTTCTAATATTTTTTTAATATGCCTGGAACTATTATATACAAAATTAAAAATTCATAGGTATCTTAGTTTTTTTTTTTTTTTTTTTTGAAAGGGGATTTAATTAGATATTTCTAAAAGACTTATTAGCCACAAATTAACATTTTATTTACTTATTAGACACCATTTGAAACTTTAGAGACTAAACTTGTTTTACATTCATATAAATAAGATTTTAAATGCATTGATATGTATAATATCTCAATCAAGTAATATTACTTAAATATAAATGTCAATAATGAAACTTGAAATATTTATCAAAGCTTTTTTAAAGTACAGAACTAAGTTTTTTTATTCAATTAAATAATTTACTAAAGACAAATAAAAAATGATCTTTTTAATTTCAAATTTATAAAGAAAGGTGGGAAAGGAGAAAACAATAGAAAAAAATAGCTTGTATTTTGTTTTCTTTTTTCTTTTTTTTTTTTTTTAAAAAAAAAAAAAAAAAAAAAAAAAAAGGAAGGACTTTTGTATTGGTTGAGAATCAAGCAAGATACCCAAGGTTGATAATACAATTCCCTTGCCACTACACTATGGTGTCAAATGTTGTAAAATTTTGTACAAGAGACAGACTTTGTCTCTTTTAATCAAGAGATACAATCTTGCTTAAAAATTTAATTTTGAAGATTGTTATTTCGACAAGAAATAATCTTCTTCAAAACTACAAGATTTTTGTAATAAGTTTTGAAACTTATATATATTTACAATAAGTTTAAAAAACTTGTATTCTTAAAAGAAAGGAAAAAACCTCCTTAAAAACAATATATATTTATATAATTGTTAATTAAAAACTTAAGGATCATAAGTTTTCTTAAAAAAAAAAAAAAAAAGAAAAGGCAGCTAAATTGCTAGATATGTACTCAAACTAGGATGGCTGCCCGTGTAGTGTTTAAGAGGTTTTATTGATAGCGAGCTCTAGAATTGATTTTGCGGTTCTTGATACGGATGAGTTTATCATAAACACACCATGGAAAGCTAAGAAAATGGCCATGATTGTTTCTGCCATCAGACCAGCCCCAGTAGGTGTGATGATATGTAACAAAATACCATGCTGAAGCTCTTGCATACACATTAGTATCATGTCCATAATGTAAGTGTGCATTCTCATTGAACCAGCCCCTCGCCTCCTTTCGCAGAGACTTAACAGCCATAGCGATGGATTCTGCTTCATTTTTCTTGGTATAAGATAGTGATGATGTTAAACTACCGCCACTGATCAATTCCGCCTCCGTTTTGATCTTATAATAGTGCATCAAATTTCCCAACCTCATGTCATAGTTGTTCTTGTGATAAAGCGCATCGTCGAGGTACTCCTCGAAACCTTCAACTTCCATGTCAGGGTCATAAGCTTCCCGAGCCACCTCCGGAGTATACGTGAAGGACCTGATATTGTTAATGTTTGGACCAATGTTATCCAACATTCTGAATAGTTTCCCCAGCACATTATCTGACTTGTATGTCACTTTGTCAGCTTTATCCATGAAATCAGGATATTCTTGTACTCTTAGATTAGCAGGTATTAAAGCAGGAACGCCAGTTTTCGGAAAGTCGACCGCAATTGAGAACAGTTTTGCAAGCTCTATACAAGGATTGCTCATTGCTTTCTCTGCCTCCTTATCTGCAAATGCTGTATGAGCATTGGCAATGATTCCTAAACTGTCATTCACCATATAATTTGCAAAGTACTCCTGAACTTCCTGCACCACAACATTTACACTAAATAACTTATTCCTCCAAAATACTTGTTGACAACAACAATTCAAAGTTCACTTGTAAAAAACATACCTCCATTGTGACATCATGATCTAGTAATTTGCTAGGTACAGGGGTATAATCCATTGGTTCTACTTGTTGAGGTGGAATCAAGTCAGGGTCCCAGCACACAAAGTATATATCGCCATCTAAATCGCTTCCAGAGCACTCATTTGGATGAGGTCTTACATAGAAAGAAAAGTGTTATGACAAAAACAATCGACAAGTAAGAATCAAACAAGATAAGTGTTATGAAAAAACAATCGATAGGCAAAGAAGAAAATAACACACAGTTTTACGTGGTTCACTAAAAGTGTGTTAACTACATATATGGCAAGATAAACTAATTATTAACTTGAGGACAACAAAGTACAAAATACAAAAAATAAATGCAGGTAGTAGGTGTTAGAGGTTTTATATATGGCACCCCTCTTAAACAGATTCAAGGCATGTCAAGAAAAAGTTTCTAAGATCAGCAAAAGTACTAGCGCATTAGAGATGCTTAGCCACACGGTCAATAATTCATGAAGTCAAGTATAAACATATATATAATGCTGAAAAGGAGAAATATATTTCATTGAACTTGAACTGGAGATGTAAATTTTGATGTTAAACTAGATCATTTACCTTGATCCTTTTTGTGGAAAAACCACACAATCTACCATGTGATGCAGAGATGGTACATCCACGGCTGTTAAAACACGCACATCACCTGGGTGCAAGCAGGGGTTTTTCGCCACTACTACTGTTCCAGTTACAATGAAACGCCGGTTCGATTTGCTTCTCTTAAAGATTATGTGATCATCGTGCAGCTGCTGGTGTGCAGAACACTGCAGAAATACCTCTCCATATTCCAAGTGCCTTGTTTCGTCGAGACATCCCATCATTGCTCTTCCATTTGGAATGAAGATCCTTGATTTCCTCCGCAATTCCAATAACTTTGATTCTCTGAATGTGTGTAACATCATCCATAAGAAAGGCTCAGAATCAGGTTTATAACCACACAACATCATTTCCTTAAGAATCTTGGTATTCTCTCCTGGAGACATTAGCTCAAGGGCTTGCTGAGCGTTCATTGGATCACTAAAAATGGTGTCCAATTGATCAATCAATTTCTTTTGTTTACTCTCAAACACATGATCCTGAACTCCAAGTGTAGACAAAAGAGTAATCAACTGACGATTTAGAAAACAAGGATGATATTTACTCCATGATAAAACATCGAGCTTCGTGTCTGTCGATTCATACTTGAGCATGCTGTTCCTGAGCGATAATTTTACTGATGAGGTAGGATCAACAGAAATAACACCTTTGAAACCAGCATAACGAATCTGAAAAGCAGATGGTGTATGCCTAATCCCACATTTTTGAGCCACTTTTTTAGCAAAACTAGCTGATATTTTCCCAATCCCATCAGAGAAGACATAATTGACACCACCACCTGATTCAACTTCGATATCGGGAATAAGGTTAACTTCACGTCTACTGACACTTAAAGTTTCTGTGGATGAACCAAATGATTGGCCTAGTCTGGCAGCATACTTGGCTACATTTCGTATACCATGAAAATCTCCCATCCATCTCCTTATTCTAGATGCATTAAGTCCATCTCTTGGAGCAAACATCCATGCAGCATTTTCCCGTAATTGACTAGATGAATAAGCTAGAAACTCAAACTTCTTGTCACCAATGGTAATGCCATCTCTTAGAACTGAAAGGATCCGTTTAAAGATTTTCGTCTTTCCATCCTCCAAAGAAGAGGATGCTCGTGGAGACAACTCAGTTGAATACATTTTATCCAATTCCTCATCGACAAATGAAACACGCAAAAAGTTGTCAAGGTAGTCAGGGTAACGACGTAATACGCGATTTGAAACATTAACCTCTGGACCACAAAAGTACACTTTACAAGGTGTCACTTGAACCCTGTGTACATAGACTAACCCTTCATTTAAGGACAAAATAGGTGGCTGCGGGGGATTCTTTAATTTGGAGTACTTTCTGTACTCCTCATCTAACCATTTTGAAGGGTTATAGCAACACTCTTTCAAGTGAAGAAGTTTCTTTAAAGCATGATCTATGAAGGCAATATTGTATATCTGAGGATCTACCATCTGATAGAAACTAATATCAAGAGCTGGGCCAGGAAGACACCCCTGTTGTACCAACAAATTTATCTTGAACAAAATTGCATATGGCAAGTTGATGGTTAGAGGAGGTCTAACTACAGGTACCAAGTTTACATTGGAGGAATAGGTAGAACCACTGACCAATGTAAATTTACCCTTGATTTCTTTGAAGTAAGCAAATTTATCATGAAAATTAGGGAGCTGGCGACCGTAAGGAATCTCCAAGCATAAAGCTGCAGATTGCCCAATACAGCATGATGGAGTGAAATCAGTTGATCGAAACCATTGGGTGTCAATTTCCATGGAAAAGTTTAAGAATGGGTCTTCAGTAATGTGTCCAAAAGACATTGCATCTCTCTCATAAATCCGTGGAGCACCAAATAACTAATAATACAAACATGTCATAGTTAGAATTATATAGAACATAAAATGTACATGGGCAAATAATCTAAGCTATTCTCAAATTCTTTGCCATAAAAATTTGATTTGCTTATTTCAACATCAAAATGAAGACAACATAATTTGTTTTTATAAAACATAGGTTCACTTCCATTTACTTGTCCTCATAATCTTATCCTAAGGTACATTTAGAAAGATAGCAAGCTCAATTATGTATATATTTAGGGGTATTTACCAACTTCATAAGTTGGTGTTAAACAACTCAACTCAATAGTAAACACTATTGAAGTTTGCACATTTATCGAGAAACTTCATCTTCAGCTCTTTTACTATTTTGCACATTTATTGTGGAACTTCATCTTACAACAACTCTATACACAAAACACAGACTTCCTAACTCCAACATAATAACTCTAAACTTCATAACTCAAGTCAATGCCCCAAAACACTTCCTTGGCTTGTCAAAAATTTATATCTAGAGACCTCTTTTAGCTCCGTTCAAATAAGCGTATCCTGTCAAATTGAAGTTACTAAAGAAAATTAAACTTATGTGGCTCAAAATCTCAGTAGACAAGTCCTACAGTCTTGAAGCTATCAAGTTGGAGCAAAAATGGAGGATAAAATTAAACAACTAAGGCCAGGTTAAAGAAGCACTTTCTTAATAAAATTATAGCTTCCTTGACTCATTGGAAGGACTAGATTTTATCTACAGCCAACTTCTATTATCGCATGCACCATCTTTTGATAAAAACCTTGACCATCTGTCTTTCTTTTTTGCATTGAAGGTATCAATAAATTCAGTTAGTTCTTTTGTCCCGTAAAGTGTTCAGTCTACATTTATATTCTCTCAGCTACTGAGGTATAAATGATGAATTTGGTAATTCCAGTTTCCAGAAATTTTCAATTCCACCCACTGATTTGTGATGGAAATCAAGCCTATGAGCATGTAAATGAGTCAATCATTGAATCCCCTTAATTAGAGAATAATACAGGCATTAGCTAGGTGAAAATTTTTGGTCAAACGTGCTTGGATGAATCCGTGATATTTCCCAATGATACAGAGAAAAGACAACAGTACACTAATGACATAACATTGTTCAAAGTTAATGGATGAACCTGAACGAGAAGATAATCTAGAGATTGGCCTTGTGGCTTGTGTAGCTCAACCTGCCAAATGTTCTCGTAGCGCAGTACGAGCATGTAGTCAACATGAGGATAGGATATGAAGAAATAAAGTTTACGTCGCTCAAACCCGAAATCTACAGAAACATTTGACTGTGTCCATAACACGGAAAAACTCTCCTTTGATATCTGACAGCCAAGATGGAGTCTTAGACATTTGAAGTTGTATTCAAAGACTAGTGGATTTGGTAGAATATCATGATTGCACTCCCTTGCTTTCAGATAAGAAGTACCATAGAAAAGGCCTTCTGTAGCCTTAGATATAATTGACTTAGCACCTTCTTCGTCAGTAAACTGGATGATAGCATACACTCGTCTTCCTCTTCCCTTCGAACGTTTTGTATTTATGGCATCAATAGTTCCTTCGCCTGTAAATATCTCTACAAACGTCTTAACTGATTCTTGCAATACACCAGCCGGGAATCCAAAAAGCTGAATTGTTTTACCCATTCAATCCAAGGAAAATCAACTTCAAACTTCTTTTTTCCTGTCATACCAAACAAATTGATTATAATGCATATCATCGAGCCTAAAAATAAGCCAACATAAGTATAGTTCAACTTACATAGTATATGTATTCTCAACCAAAAAGTCAAAGGTTGAACTCAAAAAATCAAGCCTCAAAGTAAAGGAGCCAGTAGTTTGATTAAAAGAATGACTGTTACATTCCAATGAGAAAAGATAAATATTTAATCCACGTTTCTATATACTATTTCACTCCGAAAGCAAAAACATTATCATCTTGATCAAATTGAAAATCGTCGATACATTCAAGAAATAGAGGATCCAACCACCATCAGTTCATAGAGAAAGCTATATCACATTATACTCATTTGGGGAAGGAGCATGAATGCATAATAATGGTAACTTATACATGACAAAGAAAATGTGAGAACATCAGAGTAAGAGTTTTTACGAAACACATTTACCAATTAATACTCTAGGAAAATTTTAAGCTCAAACTGGGAATAAATATAAAAAAAAAAAAAAAAAAAAAAAAAAAAAAAAAAAAATTAAAAATCAGGTTTCTATCAAAGAGAAAGATGACTTCAACTCAAGAAACTAAAAAGAAGAGTTTCTTCAAAGGTGTTTCCTGTTATACAAGAATAGTTCTCATCACTCCCATTTTGTTCAGGTGTTCTTGAACACATTACAGCCAAACACTCTGTTTCTTCTCCCGTTACAAACACAAGATTTTAATCAAACAGAAGATCATCCACAAAGTGAAAGCTAAAATTTGAAGACAAGAAACAACCTCGGATCATAAACAACCCCAGAAACAGTAAGAATCTGCAGAGACCAGAAAGGCTATATTGCTACATCCACAGACAGTAGAGGGGAGCAAAAAAAGAAGGAAAAAAGAGACGATCAGAAAAGAACCCAGATGAAGAAACACAAAGAGAAAGAAGATAAACCTTACAATAACAAAAAACACATCAATAATCCACCTATTCTCTCAACAATGGGGGGGAAACGTTAGGGTGAATACCAAGCAGATTGATTAATTAAAGAGGAAGCAGTAGGCAGTACACAATACTATACTGCAAAATAGCAGAGTGGGGAAACGCAGAAACGAAAATGGAGGAATGAAGGGAAATGATTCCACAATTGGCGGACCTTTACCTTAGGAATAAAGGAAGACTTTCGCTAACCAAGTCTTTCTTTTTGTGCCCACATGCCCATTATTACACTAAACCTTCTTTAACAGTTTTTATTTAACAATTAATAAAACCAAATATTCTCTATTGAATGCAATTTTTTTATTTTGTCTTGCATTTTTGGGAAAAACAAATATATTAAATTATTGAATGAGCCGCCAATGGGACTGAGGTTTAAATTATCATGAATACTTCTAGAAAAAATATATTTTAAAAATGTTTGACATAGTATTTAAATTAATAAATAAAAGATTTACATTTTTTAAACAAGTTTATATATGATTATGTTTTGTTTCTTTTTTTTTTTTTTATTATTCGTGGATTTTTTAACCATGTAATGAAAATGTAGATTCCTCTCTTATATTGATGTCGAACTTACAAAAATATAGAAATATTGACATGTTTATAGAAATTGGTTACTGTAGTCTTAATAACCATTGGATGAAGATTTGAAGATCCATCTATTGTGGTATAAAACTACCTATAATTGTGACAGTGTTGAATAATTTTTCTTAAGTTAAATTACATAGAATGATGGTGTTTGAATCCTGGCCCGTTTGTCATTCGACTACCCCTCCTCGAGGTTTCTTTAAAGTGAACTCACATAAGTATAGTTCTAAATAGTGATGTGGGTATCGGTGCCATTGTTTGTGACTCCAATGGTGACGTTATCCTTGCTATGGAATGCTTCTACCTTTTGATAGGATCTACTAAACTTGCTGAGACTTTTGCCCTATATAAGGGTATCTGATCTAAAGCTCTTGAAGCTGGAATATCTCCTCTATGGGCTAAAATTGACTCTCTTATAGTTTGGAATCTATTGGTTGGCAAAATGTGATATGTGAATAAGATTCAGGCTTTTGCAAACTCCATTAAGGATCTTTATCTTTTGGGGTCCATTAAAGGTTTTTTTTTATTATTATTTTTTTATTATCAAATGCAAAGTAATTTTGTTACTCATGACTTAGCTTACCATGCTTGAAGTTTTCATTTTGCAGCAAACCACCCTCCATAGATCGATTCTATTTTCTTGTGTGATTTTTTGGTTCTTAAGTTGTTTTATTTTTATCGTTTTTGTTGTTCTAAAAAAAACAAAACAAAACATACACAAAATGACCTTAAACTTTGAGATAAGCTTCAATTATACCTCTCATTTTGAAAAGTTTTATTTTTATCATTGAACTCTTTTTTATTATTTTATTATTTTATTATTATTATTATTATTATTTTTTAAAAAAAAATAGCCTTAGAGAGTTATTTTTTCTTATGTTAAAATAAGATACAAATTTATGCGATGGATAAGGTGTAAAAATTGGAAGATACATGCGACACATTTACAACATCAGTAAATTGATTACAATTTTAATGATATCTTTTATGATGAAAATAAATGGTTACAACATTCTTAATCTTTCATATAGTTCTAAATAATAATAAAAATAACAACAACGATTATTTCTTCTAATTTTTACACATTAATTGTCACATTAATTTTTATTCTTTATTTTAATAAAAAAAGATATTTTTTAGATTAATTTCAAATGTTAATAATATCTTTAAACAAATATCAAAGTTTATGGACTTCCTTCGATAATAATTTAGTTTTTAGTTTTTGAGATGTAAGTTTGTTCCTTCTCAATTTTTCTATTAAATTTTTATATTTCATAAATAAACACCCCAAACTCTTACCTTTTTCTAGCTTTATCATTAGTTTATTATTAGTTTAGCAAAACTTTTTTTCTTAATTCCAATTTTAATTTACAAAGATGTACGTAGAGTTGATTCGAAGAAAAAAAAAAAAGAAGTAGTAATTCGAATTTCTCATAATTATTATTATACTAAAAAACTGATTTGAAAAAAAAAATTAATGTTTTTTCCAATGGGGAAATTGTTCTGACAGCCTTTTCACTACCTTCTCCACCAATGGAAAAAGATATTGTAGTACAAACATGCACTAAATTAGAGGGCAAAAAAGCAAAAAAAAAAAAAGTCTCCAATCCTAAAATCTCGTGCCATCTCCATGGAGGATCTTATATATATATATATATATAATATTCATTTGTGTATTTTGTGCTAAATTGAAATTGAGAAGATTATGTTCCAATTAGAATATTGGAATATCTCGAGGTTACCAAGAACTATAACCTTCGAATTAATTTATTGAGTAGCAATCTAATTGTGGTTAATTTAATTTCTTTTTTCCTTTTAAAGAATTGTCATTAGTAATTCAAGGTATAGAATGTGGATAGAGTTACAAATAAAATATTAATATTGTAGAAGGTGTAAAATTAACTCGGATTAAATTAGAGCCCAAGATTAAGGCGGCGATAATTGAGAGCCCATTGTGGACGATACATTTTATTTAGGCACAAGGAAAAAAAATGACCTCAAGTAGCTCAGCTCATTTGAGCTAAAAGGTCGAGTCAGGAGAATATATATATATATATATGGAAAAGAAAAAATATATATATAATGGGAAACGACAATTGCCACCCCCCCTCCCCTCGCGCAAGAAGGGATTTACATGGTTTCATGTATCCATGTATGCGTGTATGCTTATTGCATGGTTTTGTTATGCAAAGGTTAAATTTGGATATGTTATGAGAGAGTTTCGGTATGGTTTATACATGCATGAATTGTGCGTGATCCATGCATTTGTGCTACTAAACGTAATTTAAGATATTTAATTTTGAGACTAATGGAATGCCCATTTATGTTTTATGTAACTAGGCTATTAATCAAGCAATAATCATATTAAAAGCGAATTGTGATTAAAGTGATAATTTAGTAGCCTATCTATATAGTAATTAGCTAGGCACCAGAGAGTCACCCAAAAGCCAAGTACATTGATGAACGGATTGTATAATGACCCTAACAGCAATGGCTTGGGTGAGTAACAACTGAGGGAAGTCCGATAGTGGCTTGGAAGCTGAAAGGTCGTGCCGACTTCAATTATGGAGAGCTCGACCTATATAACCTTCAAATTGCAGTCGTAGTGAGGTATGCGAAAAATTCAAATCTATTTTCTATCAATTGAACTGTTTTTCAAACTTGATTCTAACTTGAGTTTTGGAGTGAATTTGGCTCAACACCACACCGGTGTGAGATTTGTTCATTTTGTAGGGTGTTAGGTTGATTTTTCTCAAGAAATACAAATTCACCGTTGGTGCAAATTTTGGCATCAACAGTTGGCACCGTATGTGGGGAAGAATTTTTAATTGTGCCCTACCATTACAACCTTTTTTTTTTATCATGAGCAACAATGTGAACAGAGGGAATTTTCATGTTGATAAGGATGATTCAGATCACGAACGTCACCCAAGACGATAGTCCACACGTGTTTTGGAAACTGAAGTGGCTGAGGCCCCCCAGCCTGTGAACGAGTCGGTTGATGAGTATGCGGCTGTAGCAGCCAAGGTCGGCAGCTTGGATCAAGGCTGAAGCCAAATCATGGAGTTGTTGTGATGCCCTCAAACCCCATTATCGAAGCCATAAAGCAAAATGAGGTAGATCCACTTGAGGAAGGTAGGCATGATGGGAGGCCAAAGCTCGACTCGTTGGTCAAAGCGCCACCCCAATTGTCTGAGACCCCACCAAGGGTAAGGCCCCAACAATTGAAGGGGTGGGGGAACCTGAGGCACCTACGACAAGAGCACTAGAAAACCTAAAATTAGGCGGGAACGACCAGCAAGTGAATAATCTAGGCTTAAGGAGGCAGTAGCCTATTAACCGTTATTCTCAAACTCCTAGTGTCTGAAACCATGCTCCGATTAGGAGTCAGGCCAGGAGATCTTACACACATCAAGGGCAATTGACAGCTCAAAGAGGTGAGCAGTTAGAAGCTCGAAGGGTCGAATGAGCAAGAAAATATGACCTGGGAATAGATCTACAAGATCTTATCAACCAAAAACGAAAGGAGCAGGTTGAGGAAGACAGGGAAGAAGAAAGCCGACCATGGGCAGTGGAGTTACAGCAAATCTAAAACCAGCTAGAGGATATAAAAAAGGCACAGGATCACAAGGGGTTAGACCTGGATGACTTATTAGACCAGGTAGAACCGCCCTTTACAAATGAGATTATGTGAGAGCAAGTACCCTCTAATTCAAATTGCCTACGATGAAACCCTACAATGGATCAAAGGATCCCTTATAACATTTGGACACCTTTTGGTCGTGGGGAACTCCACGGAGTTTGGAATGCTATCAAATGTTAAGCTTTTTCGTTTACTATTGCAGGACCAACCCAAAAATGGTTCAGGAAGTCGAAGAGAAGATCAGTAGCTTCATTCGGGAGCTAGCAAGGTCGTTCATCATGTAGTTCCTTGGAGGCCAAGGTCAAAAGAAACCTCCCACTCATTTGCTTACCTTAAAGCAAGGAAGGAACGAAACGTTAAGAGAATATGTTGCAAGGTTCAACAGCGAAGCTTTGCAGATCGAAGGATATACTAGTGGCACAACCCTCGTAGCTATTGTAGCGAGGCTCAGGGACGAGAAGTTCCTCTGGTTCTTAGGCAAGAAAGTATCTACAACCTACATCGAGCTTCTCACTAGAGCACAAGTGAGCTCCTTTGTTCGAGAGGTGGCCAGGAAGAGAAGGCCACCTGTTTAGACCATCATGGGTCAAAAAGACAAGAGGATGAGGATCGACGTGAGAGCAAGAAAAGAAGGATAGAGGAACGGCCAACGACATCAAAAGGTGGCCTGAAAAGGCTTGCCACCAAGCAAGTATGAATGTTACACTCCTACAACGGTTCCAGTTGAGCAAATTTTAATGGAAATTCAAGACAAAGAAATGTTGAAGTGGCCAGCTAAGCTGAAAACTGGCTCACATCGAAGAAACAAGGACACGTATTGTCTCTTTTAAAGAGACCACAAGCATACTATAGCTGAATGTTTTGACCTTAAAGAGGCCATGAAATTTTGATTCAACAAGGTTAGCTGAAGGAGTATGTGGGAGAGAGCAGTGATCAGAACGATAACCTTAACAAAACAACTTGAAGTAGGAGAGATCACACGCTGACACCTCTTAACGAGATAAAGACAATCTTTGGAGGCCCGGACGAAGGCGACTCTAGGAGAAAGCGGAAAAGAAAAGCACGTGAGGCTAAACTCCCTCCAAGGGTCTGGGAAGTATGTTTTACCGTTGTAATAGAGCAAGTTATTAGTTTCTCTGAGGAAGATGCAGATTTACTACATCAACCTCATAATGACGTTTTAGTTGTATCTTTGACCATAACAAATATCAAAGTGCATCAAATTTTATTAGACGGAGGCAACTCGACAGACATCTTATCTTTTCGTGCCTTCGATGCCATGAGATTGGAGATGAGAACATTTAAAAAGAAATTTCACCCCCTTGCTAGGGTTCGGTGGATAGTCAGTATGTCCAGAAGGTAGCATAGAGCTTCTAGTTACCTTTGGTGGAGGCATAACTTGTGTAACACCATGGTGGTGTTTCTGGTGGTGGATGACAAATCGATCTACAATGCCATCTTGGAAGAACCATCTCTTCATCAAATGAGAGTTGTCCTGTCTACCTATCATCAGCCATAAAGTTTCCTACCCCAAGTGGAGGCGGGATTGTAAGGGGAGAGCAACTGATGTCCCGAGAATGCTATTAGATTACCATGAGAGGTCTAGAGGGTAAAGTAGAAATAGTACATGCCATTGATGATACTACTAGGGAAGAAGATGAAATGGTTCTTCAAGCCATAGAGGAGCCCAAATCCAAAGCTTAGACTTTGTCACCTATAATGAGTGATATTTCAATTATTGAGAAGGACCTTGACAATGCTTCCAATCATGAACAAGCAACTAAGCTCAGGCCTCGGGGCGAGCCAGCCGAGCCATTAGACTCAAACATGTTGCTATCTAACACCCAGAGGGTTAGCATTGGGATAAGGCTAGGAGTTGAGAGGGAAGCTATTATAGCTTTCCTACAAAGCAACGCAGACGTATTTTTGATGCGCACTTTGAGTGTTAACCGCAAGTGTACGGGTCAAGTTATAATATAAAACGGTTAAGTCCGAGTATCGTTCCACTGGAGGTCCAATTGGGAAGGTTAAAATTACTTAGCTATCCTAGAATTGAATCAATTTTATTTGAGGATTGAAATTCAATAATTTAAATTAGGGAAAAAGAAAAATGGAACAAGGAAAGTATCAAAGGGAGAAACACAAGAGTCAAAGAGAGTTCTAAGGTAATGAATCCTTGTTTATTTCATCATGCAATATTATAGATTCCATGGATTTTATTGTAATTCATATGCCTAAGTCTAGAAACTTAATTCCAAGTTATTTTCTCTCAAAAACAATCATTTCTCATGCAACTCGATTGATTATTAATCTCTTAAAACCAATACAAAATTACATGGCATTAAAAATAGTCTTTAGCAACTTTTATTGTCAACCTAACTACTCTCGTGATAGATTAACAATAATTCATTGTTATAGATCAAGTTAAACATACAATCTCTCAATCATACATCTAACCTAACATGTGAAGATGGCCAATCCACAAGAATTAAACACAATAACAATGAAAAACATAATTATTTAAACAAAATCATGAGTCTACAAAATTAACATGAATTCATAAACAATTCATCAAATACCCTAAAACTAAAGAGTTTAGCCACTCATAGCTTGAAGCAACATGTTTGAACAAAAATAATCAAAGGAAGAGTGTAAAGAAAAAGGAAACTCTATTGAAAAGAAGTTCTTGATTGAGGCAACACCGTCACGAACTCCTTGGCTCTCACGTCAGACTTCGAAGGGCACCAAGACTATCTCGAACTCTTGTTTTCTTCCTTGCAACTAACTCACTCTTTGAACTCTCGCTTAATTCTCTCCTTTTTGTATCTTTTCTTAGATCTGCAACTTTCTTGCTTTTCTTGATCTTTTTCCTCCCCTTTAACTGCTGAAAACCCCCAAATTTATAGAGTTTGGCCGCCTAAAAATTTAACCTAAAATACAAATTTTTCATTTAAGTAACATTAGTGCTGCGGCGCTAGGGTTTCGATCAAAAATAAGTTGCTCTCGGGTTTTAGCGCCGCGGCAGCACCGTCCAAGCGCCGCGACGCTGTCATGCGTTCAACAAGGATGCGTTTGTGCTTCAGCGCTACGGCAGCGCCATCTCAACGCCGCGACGCTGTCATGCGTTCAACAAGGATGCGTCGAGGCAGCGCCATCTCGGCGCCGCGATGCTACTATGCGTCCAGACTGATGCGTTTATGCTTCAGCGCCGCGGCAGCGCCGTCTCAGCGCCGCGGCACTATCCCGAAATTTGTCCTTTTGAGTTTTCAGCTCTTTTTCGTCGTATTCTTGCTCGATTTTGATCTTTTAGTTGTTTCTTCTAATTTTCCTTGTTTTAACCTGAAAATCACTAGCAAACAAGTGAAATCTAATATAAAACTCCCTTAATTTGAGAAAATATAAAGCACTTTTCAAGTGCTTATCAATTTTCCTGGTCGGTGGATGACATGTCGTGAGTGGACCCACAAGTGATGGTGCACCGATTTAGCTATAATAGTAAGTAGTGCGCCAAAAGAGATGAGCCTTTAACCATGCTTGTAATGAGATAATAGTTGAGCAGGTAGATGATCTACTGCGGACAAAGTTCATTTGAGAGGTCCATTACCTACAATGGTTGTTCAATGTGGTACTTGTCAAAAAGGCCAATGGAAGATGGAGAATGTGCATTGTCTTCACCGACCTGAATAAAGCATGTCCGAAAGATAGCTTCCCACTTCCAAGAATAGACAAACTCTTTGACGCTACTACTGGGCGCAAACTGTTAAGCTTTATGGATACCTATTCAGGGTATAACCAAATTAGAATGCACATCTCGGATCAAGAGAAAACTTATTTTGTAACTAGTTGAGGTCTTTACTGTTATATTGTGATGCCATTTGGGCTAAAAAATGCAAGAGCTACTTATCAACGTTTGGTGAATAAAATGTTTTCTCCTCTTATTGGTAGGAACATAAAGGTCTGTGTGGACGATATGCTAGGAAAGAGTAGGAAAGCAAGCCACCATGTTGACGACCTAACCGAAGCCTTTGGAGTTCTACGGAGATATCAAATGAAATAAAACCTAGAAAAGTGTGCTTTTGGAGTCGCTTCAGGCAAGTTTCTAGGCTTCATGGTCAACCAAAGAGGGATCAAGGCAAATCTAGATAAGATATGAGCTGTTCTGAAGATGGAGTCTCCCAAAACACTAAAGCAACTTTAGAGCTTAAATGGAAAGATAGTAGCTCTGCTTTCATACAACTCAAGAGTTATTTGAGCTTAGTCTCGCTCCTTTCCAAGCTCGTTCTCGACGAAGAACTTTTTCTGTATCTTGTCGTGTTTGATTATGCGGTAAGTTTTGTCTTCATCAAGGAGGATGGAGGCTGACAATCACCAGTGTATTACATGATCAAGTCGATGGTTGGGGCAGAAGCAAGGTACCCCCAAGTAGAAAAGCTTGCCCTCGGCCTAGTGGTGTTAGCTCGAAGGTTACGGCCATATTTTCAAGCACATAAGGTGACGATTTTAACCAGTTTTCCATTACGAAAAGTGCTGCAAAAGCCAAAGGCATTAGAAAGACTGATGAAATGGGTGGTCGGGCTAGGTAAGTACGACATCCAATTCTAACCTTGAGCTACAATGAAAGGTCAAGCCGTAGCCGACTTTGTCACTGAATTGACCCCACATGCCACCCTTGGTGATGACATGGAAGTATGTATGGCGGAGATGCCACCTCAAACTAAGAGCCATGATAACCCTTCTATGGAAACTCTATTTGGATGGATCATCCAACAGAAAAGGTTGCAGAGCTGGTTTGTTGTTGTTGTTGTCACTAAAAGGAGAGCGACTTGAGTAAGCTTTCAGGTTCAGGTTTCGGGCCTTCAATACTGAAGTAGAACATGAAGCACTTTTGGCTGAACTGCAACTACCAGTTGGAGTTGGGGTGACCAATTTGGTTATCTACAACAATTTTACGCTAATTGTCAATCAAGTAGCTGAGACATACTGAGCCAAAGAGCACAAAATGGTTGTTTATCTGACAGAGGTCAGAAGGATGTTAAACACATTAAAGAAGTTTAGATTAAACAAATACCACAATCTCAAAATGCCAACGTTGACTCTTTAGCTTGATTGGCGACAATTTATAACGTAGAGCTCAATAGAATGGTACATGTGGAAGTTCTAAATGCTCCCAACATATTGATAGAAGAATTCATGGAGATAAAGGACCAAACCTTGGTCGAACATCACAATTGGATGACCCTCATAATTAAATATCTCGAGGGAGGGATATTACTAGACAACAAAGTTGAAACTTAACGGTTAAGTTGCAAGGCAACCCATTATGTGATAAACAATGGCATACTGTACAAAATGAGTTATTCTCTGCCCCTTCTTAAGTGTGTTGACTTAGATAAGGCAGATTACATCATGCAGGAAAGTCATGATGAAGTTGTTGGGTTTTATGTCCTAAAACTCGTTGTTTGTAATTTATGGATTTTATTCTCAATAAAGTTGTTGTCGAGATTTATTCAATAAGGTTGTTATTGAATATGTGAATTGCATTTAAATCCAATAAACTAAGAATCCATGGCTATATGGTGAATACTTAGACTTTATATGATAAAAGTGGATCAAGTTTAAGTAATAGCCAAAACGGTCTATAGTATATGGATAAAAGTTGGGTACTTTATCATAGGGACACTATGGATACGACTCACTTTGTATTTGAAACAAACGATATGATCCTAAATTGTTCATGTAGAGACATGTGAGTGGGGATGTCCTATGCAATGAGTTTGCATAAGACTGGACGACGAAATAATCATGTTTACTTTATAACACCGTTTACTGTTAAAACTGATTATTTCAACCTGATGACCTAAGTAACTCGATCTTAATCCTGAGCTAACTATGAATTCTTGTTTGTTTGAGATTATCCTTTAATCTGCATGGGTGAGAGTGGCCAATTTGTTGACTCAATATGTCTCCCATTTTAGGGATAAGATCGACAGATAGCTGGTGACATTGTCCTGCAAGATGTAATTCGCTCATACCTTATTAAAGGATAGTAGATAAGTTGTTCCCTTAAGTATTGAATCCAGATCTTGAACAAGGGGCCCCACCCTCTCATTGGCTCAAGAGGGACTCGGTTTGTTAGTTGGACCACAAACCAATTGTACATTAGAGGATCATTGGGACTTAAGAAACAATAAGTAATTACAGGGGTAAAACAGTATTTTGACCCAGCTATAATTACGAACAACTTGTGAAGGATCAACTTACTTATTATAGTTATAACAAATGGAGAAGAGTGCAGCTACTGGGCTTTAGTGGAGTGACTTGATAGTTAACGAATGTTAATTAACTAGGTTAAAGAGTTTAGCCAGTTAATTTCGGATCGTTGGAGCTCATGATCTGTAGGTTCATTAGGTCTCTTTGTTAACTCGTCGACTAAACCTTAGAACAGTATATTGAGACAATTTGAAGTGTTCAAATTTAAAAAAATGAGTATTTTAGGATTTGATTCGTTTAATTGTGAATTCGACGAATTGGGATTTTAATAATATTTAAATGTGATTTAAATATTATACCGGTAAATAGAGATTCATCGAGTTTGAAATTGTCGAAAGAGTGGAAAAGTATTAATTTAATATAATTAATTAATTGGCTAATTAATTATTATTTAAATTAATTATATTAAATTAAAATTTTGATTTATGAAATTAAAATTGATTTCTCAATTTTCAATTGAGAACACCACCTTTCGGTTGCATGGTGAAGGAGGAGGTGGAGACCTCTCCTTCACATGCAATTTCCACTTTCTTCAAGCACATTTTTCATTAATAATTGTGTAATTCAGCATGTTTATTTGATATGCATGATTTTCTCTTTAAATAGGGAAGAAGAAAGCTGAAGGTTTGGTTACGCAATTTACCAAAAAGAACTTTACGGGAAAGTTCTTAACAAAAAATCAAGAGTGTGTTTTACACTCTTTTCCTCCATTTTTCAGCTCAATTTAGAACTCACCATTCGTTCTAAGGCCTGAGAATAACAAGGAAACTTTAATGGTGGTTTGTGAACTATTCGTGATCAGATTTTGGAGATTCTCAGGGACAAACTTTGAGCTACAACAAGTAAGTGTTACTTCCTTTGTATCTCAATTTATCTAAGCATGTTTTTCCTTTAAATTGATGTAATTAGAGTGCTTTGCATCCTTTTTCCTTCCGCTGCATGTTTTTTAACTCCATTAGAAGTATGTGGCAATCACCCTAGATCAGCTCAATCCCTCACGAAGAAAAATAATTCGACAGGGTTATTATTGTGTAAACCCAATTTCATTCTCCTAAGTACTAAGCTAAATGAGTTGTTAGGAGTTGTGGACTTAGAGAAATTTCCAAGGCTCATGTTAAAAAGTATGAAAAGGGATGGTACAAGAAATGCTTGTAATGGACTTAGGGGAAAATTTCATGTTATGAGCTTGACGATGTGTGGAAGAAGATGTTGAAGGTCAACATGGTTGCTCATGGGTAGAGTGGCCGGCGTTGAAGGGAACAAATTGGATGAAATTTTGACTAAGTGTTAAATTTAGGTGTTAAAGACCAAAAAGTATCCGACCTATATATATATTGGTGAGTAGATGGAGGATGTGGACATTTGAGAGCTAGTTGGGTGAAGCTTGATGCAGGCATTAGGGTGTTCAAATGATCCGACAACCCAAATAACCTGAACTACCCAACCCAAATAATAAGGGTTGGGTGGGTTAGTTTAAAATTTGGGTTGGGTTGGGTTAGTTTTTTTTGTATTTTTCGGGTTGGGTTGGGTCTCGGGTTGCAATTTTGAAAAATTCGGGTTGACCCAACCCAACCCGAATTTTTAATATTAATATATATATATATATATATGTTGATCATCCTATGAAATATTGATCTCATCAATTAACAGATTTACAAAGAGAGATTAAATATTTCGCAGTCTCGTCTTATACAAACTCTTTGTATAGGTGATAGCTCTCGAAAAGAGCTATTTTTATATCTCTAGTCTCGCTTGCTTGTTTAGTATAATGTGTTTAAATGTATACTTTTGTAATAATTCGAGCAAATCATGCATCTCAGAATGTCAAGGATCGTTTGGGGTTGATTTGGAGTTATCAAAAATGGAATTGGACACCCAGAGCTTAAGGATGCGAAAAGGGACGAAAATGTCCCTGAAGTGCACAGCTACGCTGAGCTTTACGCTGAAGACCCAAACATAGAAATGTCGAGAGTGCAGCGACACTCCCTTAAAGCACACCTCCACTCCAAAAATTGACGGACAAGGGAAGGCGCACGCACATGTGAAAGCGCAGCGCGCAGCTTTGCTACGCTCTAGGTAGGCGCTCAACTTCTACCTAGAGTGTCGCAATGCTCCCCAAGAGCGCAATGATGCTTTGCCTGATTTTATATATACCCTCTTCAATTTTAAGGGAAAAAAGGAGAAGCAGGATTTCATGGAGGCCGAAGAGATCACCGAATTTTCTTCTTCTCCTTCATATTTCTAGCCTCTTAGCTTAGGATTTTGATTTTATTTTGGGTTGAAGCCATGGATTGGATGCTCTCTTCTCAATTTCTTTGTCTATAAAGATGTTAAGGTAAGTAGATTTCTTGTTCTTGAGAGCAAACTCATGTGACTTCTTGAGACTTATTTTTGTATCAAATGCATAGTGTTTATGTTTCTTTAAATCTTGTATATAATTAGATGTATGTTTTTGGATGGATTGATGCCCCTCCACTTGAACGTATGTCTTAGCTAATGATTGCTCCTATGTTTCCTTCGTGTTCATCTAAGCTTAAAATCAATAAGTAGCAAGGGTTTTAGTATGCATGCTAGGTATATTAGCTGTCCATGAGCTTAGAATGTATGCTTAACCTAGGTTCAATGAAAATGGATTAATTAAGTTACGGCTTTCCCATTAATTAATCGCACACTGGAACTCTTAAACTTAATGCATATGTTCTTAACCTTAATTGATAGCTATCAAACCCAATTAGAATTCAAGATTTGTAGTTTGATTGAGCCTTAAGTTTTAATTGATAATTAGGGCGCTTATTTATCTTAATTTGATTGGTTGGCTGCCTATAGCGTAAGGTGAATTTAATTAAGTTAAATAGGTTTGTGAGTAAGCAATCTAATATGTGTTTAATAAAAAATAAGTTGGTAATATAAATTGCATAGGAATCCAATTGCTCTGGAGAACTTGATTATCTTATCCCTATTTACATGTACCCATTGCTTTTAATTACTTTTTCACGCCTATTTCTAATCCACACAAACCCCCCGCCCCCCATTTATCGCTTTAATTAGGCAACTTGCTTAACCAAACAAAGACTATTGTCCATGTAATTCGACTCGAACTTGCCACTGTAGCTAGGCCATTGTAGTAATAGGAGAAAGATTCGGTATTATAAATTTCTTTTGGTAGGGGTTTCTCTTTGGGAATAAAATGACAAAGAAAAGAAACAGTTATCAAAATGGCATTGTTGCCGAGGACAATGTCATTTTTGTTTCGTTGAGATAAGTCCCTAGTTAGGGCATTCTTTTGGTTTTAATTTGTTTTCTTTCTTGTGTTAGGTTATCATGGCTAACGAAGTACACAGTATGTACTATGCGTGGTGCGCAAGGCAAGCTGTCGAACGGAAGAAAAGTAGGCCAAGCATATTTCTGATCTCAAAAGCATGCTTGGTGATCTTGCCTCATCCATTCGACTGTTAGGTGAAAGGCAACTACAAAGTGGCCTGATGCCAATGAGCCATGTCTTAGGGAGTCACTATATCCATTGGGAACCCAAGCCTTGCACCCATCTTGGATGGACCGCTCACTCTTATGGCTATGGTAATTCCCATGCACAATCACAATACTGTTATTGCCTCACCGTTCCCGAGCCGTTAAAGTTTGCTCAGGAGGCCAACCAAGGTATGTCATTAGAGGATACAGTTAGGGAATTGACTAATCGTCAATTTTCTATGCAGCAGGAGTGTTCCTACATTCAGGAGTTAGTTGTTGAGTCTTTTCTTTCTTTAGACTCTTTCGAGTCATTTGAGTCTTTTAATTCTTTCTTTTTACCTTTTCTTGCCATATATTAAAAAACCTAAATTCGACCTGTTTGGTTCTCTTCAAAAGATGAGAAGCCTTATAGCCTTACCAGGCTATATCGACTCATCCAAGAAAGGACCACAGAAATAGGAGAATTTCTTTGTACCATGATAGAGGATAGGTCACATCGAGCAACCGACGTTAAAAATTTGCCCTTCCTAGAGGGAACCAGGTGAAAAATTTACTGCTTTCTTTTATTGCTTTCCTAGATTAGCTTCTTGTTTTTCTTTTGTAGGGACCCCTTAGAAGAAGAAGAGCATCATTTGGAGAGGCAAGCCCTTCTACCACACCTCAAAGACCCGCACACGAAAATGCCTATAGGGAAGGTTTTCTGTTCCCTTGTCTTTATTACTTTTATGATCTGATTAGAGCTACATTGGGGACCATGTATCATTTTAGGTTGGGGGTGGGGTATATGTGCATGTCTGGCAAGTCTTTGAGCACCTAAGCTCGGGATTTGTGGTTATTTGATGATATGAGGATTCTGCTGCATGTAATGTGATGATGAAAATTCTGTGATAGGTTTTAGATAACCTTTATTTACTTTGTTTTGAATCATGAGATTTTATGCATGCTTTTGGGCCCAATTTTAAAAAAAATTCTTATTTCCCTTGCACCCTTGAGCACATAGCCATCTTATCTGTGGCTTTAAATTCTTAGGATTGGGTTATTTAGTCCATAAGCTTGTTGTCACCTCGAAAGGCCTAGGTGATAGTTTTAAGTAATTGAAGCTCAATTTAGTAATGCTTACTTAGGTTTTTGCCAAACTCTTGTTGTGAAGTAAAAGCCTAATGTAAAGTAAATAAAAGGAGGTTGTAAAAGGCAAAGCTTGTTGTAGAGTAAAAGAAAGTTTGTATGATATTTATGAAGGGGATTACTCCTCTTTCTCGAGGGTGCGGTAGCTAAGAGCGGTCAGGTAACTCGTGATTTCTCTTGCGCCGAAAGTGTCCCTAAGGAATGAGTAAACTTAGGCACCTTTAAAGAATATGTTGCTCGTAGTTGGATGTCATTCACATAACTCGTGTGGGCAAGCCAAAACTAAGGTAGCGTGGTTTGATAAGGTTTCATCTTTTGTAAAAAGGAAAAAAAGAAAAAAAAAGGTAAAAGAGAAAATCAAAAGCAATAAAAAGTTTGGTTCCCTTGAGTGTTTCATTGCCACTTTGACTTTAGGAAGCTTGACTCTTGAGCCTTCAAGCCAGAGTAGGGGGGAAAACGAGCTGAGGGTTGAATAAAACCTTCCCAGGCTTGTGAAAGCCTAAATAAAATTGGCTAAGCACACACACACGTAGGGGATAAAGAATTAGTTTTAAATTTCCTAATTGAGTGCTTGCATTTGAATGATTCTAGCTGTGTGAATATTGTTTGTTATCTTTAGCCTTGAGATTAGAGTCACTCATTTGCAGCATATAATTCATGTATTTATTTGGTTTTGCCTTGCTCGAGGACGATCAAAGTTTAGGTTGAGGGTGTTTGATAGCTCTCAAAAAGAGCTATTTTTATGCTCTAATCTCACTTGCTTGTTTAGTATAATGTGTTTAAATGTTTATTTTTGTAGGAATTTGAGCAGATCATGCACCTTGGAGTGTCACAGGCCATTTGAGGTTGTTCTGAAGCTATCGAAGGTGAAATTGGACACCCGAAGCTCAAGGACGCGACAAAGGACAAAAATGTCCCTGAAGAGTGCAACTACACTGAGCTTTACGCTGAAGACCCAAGAGCAAAAATGCCAAGAGCGCAACACGCTTTAAAAATTGACAGACAAGCACAGCGCGCAGCGCGCAATGTCACTACTCTCTGGGTAGGCATTCGACTTCTACCTAGAGCGCCACGACGCTCCCCAAGAGTTCAACGACGTTCTGCTCGATTTTATATATACTCTCTTTGTTTTTAGGGCAAAAAAAGGAGAAGCGAGATTTCATGGAGGCCGAGGAGTTCACCAAATTTTCTTCTTCTCCTTCATATTTCTAGCCTCTTAGCTTAGGATTTTGATTTCATTTTGCATTGTAGTCATGGATTGGATGCTCTCTTCCTCAATTTCTTTTTCTATAAAGATGTTAAGGTAAGTAGATTTCTTGTTCTTGAGAGCAAACCCATGTGATTTCTTGAGACTTGTTTTTGTATCAAATCCATATTGTATTTGTGTTCCTCTGGTTCTCGTGTATAATTAGATGTATGTTTTTGGATGGATTGATACCTCTCTGCTTGAACATATGTCTTACCTTCCTTTGTGTTCGTCTATGCTTAAAATCGATAAGTAGCAAGGGTCTTAGTATGCATGTTAAGTATATTGGTTGTCCATGAGCTTAGAATGTATGCTTAACTTAGGTTCAATAAAAAATTGATTAATTAAGTTAGGGGTTTCCCATTAATTAATCATGCACTGGAACTCTTAAGCTTAATGCACATGTTCTTGGCCTTAATTGATCATTGTCAAACCCAATTAGAATTCAAGATTTGTAGATTGATTGAGGCTTAGGCTTTAATTGATAATTAGGGCGCTTATTTATCTTAATTCGATCGATTGGCTGCCTGTAGCGTTAGAAAATTTAATTAAGTTAAATAGGTCAGTGTGTAAGCAATCTAATATGTGTTTAATCAAAAATAAGTCGGTGATAGAAATTGCATAGAAATTCAATTGCTCTCAAGAACTTGATTATCTTATCCCTGCTTACACCCATTGCTTTTAATTTCTTTTTCATGCCTAATTCTAATCCACACAACCCCCCCTCTCCCATTTATTGCTTTAATTAGGAAACTTTCTTAACGAAACAAATAATATTGTGCCTGTGGTTTGACTCGAACTTGCCACTGTTGCTACGCCATCATAGTAATAGGAGTAAGATTCTGTATTATAAATTTCTTTTGATAGGGGTTTCTCTTCGGAAATAAAACAACACCGAAAAATTGGATACCCCCACTCACATGTCTCCACATGAACGACTTGGATCAAACCATTTGTAACTATTACAAAGTGGGTCATATCCATAGTGCACCAGGATAAGGCACCCAACTTTATCCATATACTATAGATCTTTAGGTTATTTCTTGAACATGATCCACTCGTATGTTAACTACATACATGTTCAAAAATTCAATTACGAGGCTTAATATTGCATAAATAATAATTTAATTAATTAATTAACTAATCAATTACGAGGTTTTAGGACACAAATCTCAACAGATAACATATTATCAAAATGTGATCCTTCATCACTAATAAGTGCTTGTGGGGTGCCAAACCTTGTGAAAAAAGTTTTATGCAAAAATTTAAAAACCACTCGAGCATCATTCGTCTTGCTTGTTATCACCTCCACCCACTTAAAGACATAATCAATAACTAATAATATATATAAATATCTCTTAGATGGTAGAAACAAACCTATAAAATCTATTCTCCATATGTCAAGTAACTTAACCTTTAATATTGGTGTCAGGAGAAACTCACTAGATCTAGAAATGTTGCCAGTACGTTGGCACCTATCACAAATTCTCACATAGGTATAACATTCCTTAAATAATGAATGCCAATAAAAACCAGTTTGCAATACCTTTCTACTGTTCGTGTTGGCCCAAAATGGCCACCATAGGGAGACGAATGACAATCATATAATATTTTACCTTACTCATTCTTGGAACACATCTTTGAATTATATTATTATAACAAATCTTAAAGAGCAAAGGGTCATCCCAAAGGTAAGATTTCACCTAATGCAAAAATTGTTTCTTCTGTTGGGAGTTCAAATTGGGTGGTATCACTACACCTACCAGATAATTTACATAATCAACAAACCATGGAAGATTCCCTTCGACCTTATAAAGACAGTCATCATGGAATTCTTCTACAATGAGAATGATTTGTTGTTTTTTCATTTTCAATCTTGGACAGGTGGTCCGCCACCACATTCTCACTACCCTTCCTATCCTTAACTATAAAATCAAATTCTTGCAACAAGAGAACCCATCTAATTAGTCTATGCTTTGCATCCTTTGCATGGGGCACAGGCCTTAGGGACGTAGGAACTTTCTGGACAGAATCTTAGGCAACGGAGACCGGCTTCGCGAGACCATTTCGGTCCACTCTAGGGCTAGGCATTATTGGGCGTTGCAACTATCTGCCTCTTAGACTTTCTATGATGACCCCACGAGAAATTGAGCAAAAGGCTGCCGAATTGGCCTAGGATTAGGAATAGGCGTAATCGGACCTGTTTTTTACATATCTCTGGTTATTCAAGAACATTCTGTAGTCTTAGTAAGAGGGGGAAGGGTTAAGGATTTACCCGGTGTGAGATATCACATAAATATCTAAGAGCAGCATGGTCAGTATGAACTACTACCTTAGAACCAAGTAAATAGGGGCTAAACTTATTGAATGCAAACACTACCGCAATCAACTCTTTTACAATTGTAGTATAATTTACCTGAGCAACATCAAGACTTCTACTTGCATAATAAATAACTCTTAAACAATTTTTCCCTATATTGTCCTAAGACAACTCTTCTGGCAAAATCACTAGCATCATACGTTAATTCAAAATACTAATTCCAATTAGGTGTGACAATGATAAGTGCAGGGATTAGTTTTTCTTTTAACGTTTTGAAAGTTGTGAGACATGCTTTATCAAAATCAAATTCATAGTCTTTTTCTAAAAGATTGCATAAGGGTTTTGCTATTTCGAAAAATCTTTAATAAAGCGCCTATAAAGCCCGACGTGCCCTAAAAAACTCCTAACTCCCTTAAGATTCATTAGATGAGGCAACTGCTCTATAGCAGAAATCTTTGCCCTATCTACCTCCAAACCTTTTTCTGAAATCTTGTGTCCCAACATTATACCTTCCTTCATGAAGTGGCATTTCTCCCAATTCAAGACAAGGTTAGTTTCTTGCACCTCTACAGCACACTTGAAAGATTAGACAAACAAGAATCAAAAGAAAAACCAAATACGAAAAAATCATCCATAAAAACCTCCATTATTTCTTCTATGAGTCCTTAAAAGATGGCTATCATGCACCCCTGAAATGTCGATGGTGCATTACATAATCCAAACAACATCCTCTTAAAGGCAAACATCTGGTAAGGGCATGTGAAGGTCTTTTTTTTTTTTTTTATTATTATTATCTTCAGGGGTGATGTCGATCTAATTATAACCTGAGAATCCATTCAAAAAAACAATAAAAGGAAGGGGAAAGTGGTCCTTCCTAGTGGTCTTATTCAGTTTTCTATAATCTATACACACCCTCCACCCAGTTTCCGTTCTGGTGGGAATACTTTCATTATTCTCATTCTTCACCATTGTCATCCCACCCATTTTTGGGTACTATCTGCAATGGACTCACTCAAGAACTATCAGATATAGCATAAATAATTCCTACATTTAGCAATTTAAGAACTTCGGCCCTTACTACCTCTTTCATCGCCAAATTAAGCCTTTTCTAATGCTCAATTGAGGGACTATAGGTATCCTCCATAAGTATTTTATGCATCACAATAAATGGATTGATACCTTTCAAGACACTAACACCATAAAGCTGACTTATGCTCTTGCAAGATTCTTAAAAAATTTCCCTCCTCTACTTCATTCAATTTTGAAGAAATGATGACTGGATAACTAAAAGACTCTCCTAGAAAAGCATATCTTAAAAGTGCAAGTAAATCTTTTAATTCCACAGTGGGTGGTAAGTTTGTTGTGTTCATTCACAGACATAAGAGATATTAAATCAGGTTTAGCATAGGTAACAAACAAATAATCCAAACATTTCGAATAAAATGTAACATCATCATCTAAAATGTCTATCTTATCTATACCATAGTTTAGCATGCTCTGCCTCAACTGATTCATAGACAAGACTAACTCTCTAAACTCTATGACATTTCTATCCACAACATCTATACTATGACACGTATAATCATGGTCTGCATATTTTAGAGTTCTACAAATGTTAAAAATTACCTCTTCATCATTTACTCTTAAGGTGATCTTACCTTGCTAGACATCTATCAAAGCCCTGCCTGCGACTAAAAATCGTTGTCTCAAGACAATTGGGACTTCTTGGTTGATGTCACTCCCAAAAGACCCAAACAAATAATATTTATAATTACTGATCTTTACAACAACTACTACTAAAGTGCAGTATTAGTGGCAAGACCAGGTCGATCTGCAGGGAAGCACGGAAGATTAGTTCCTCGAAGCTCATTTTCAGTTAAAGTAGGAAGTGGGGGGGAGGGAGGGGGTTGGTACAAAGCAGAAAATAGGAGATCTAGCTTAAAGGATTTATCAAAGTAAAGATAGAAATGCAATTGATAAAGGTGTTCTAGCTTAGAGCATTTTAGTGGACCAAAGTAACTTCAATCATCGAGATATTAAAACGTAATTTTAGATTCTTATCTATGCCTAGCCCAATTGATTGGAGACCCAACCAACGATCCTAATTACCTAATTGGCTAAACATGAATACATGAATCCATACCATGCATATTTAACTAACCGAATTACGCTTAAGGGATTACGCTAGGAGGAATGTCTAATTTCCATCATCTAATTAAACACTCAATATAGTTTCCCCTAGGTCAATAGATCAATGCTCTTCGTTGTGCACCATAAATCACAAGTCTATCTAACTTATTGCTTCTATAGATCACCTTATAATTTCATGTCACATATTACATGTTAATCTTAAGCATTCAATCGTACATTCTCAAGTAGTTTTTCAGACATTCATGAGAAAATACAATAGTAAATCAGTAAGGGATAGGAAGAAACCCATAGAAAAGATATAAAAACTACATTAATAATAAATCTCCTAAAATTACAATGTTTCAAATCCTTTAAAGCTAGAAAATTAGGTCTAGCCTTCCAATGGAGATGAAGAAGACAAAACCCGACATCCCCCGATCGATGACATGGAAGAAAATCAAGAAAAATACAAGTGGAGATGAAGAAAGTGGAAGAAATTCGGCTAAGGCCGAAGTGGAACCGGAGAAATGGCCTCCTTACGCATTTACCATGTTTTGCTTGCTAATTCCCCCGTTTAAGCTCAAAATGCATCCAAATCATCTGTGTGGCTTTGTATGCTCGATATCCTACAACTATAAACATGTAAGAGATAGCACATTTCAGATGTTATCACTTCTGCATCCTCTTCCATATCCAGCACAACAAAGTTCGCCAGGAAGATGAACTTATCAACTTTAACTAGAACATCCTCCACTATACCCCGAGGGTAAGTAAGAGAACGATCTTCTAGTTAAAGTGATATCGTTGTTGGCTGCATTTCCTCTATGTTCAACTTCCTGTAAAAAAATAACGACATCAAATTTATTGAGGCTCCTCAATCACATAAAGCTCTACTTACAATCAAATCACCTATAATACAAGGAATTGTGAAGCTCTCGAGGTCTTGTAACTTATGAGGCAACTTCTTCTGTAGAATGGCACTACACTCCTCAATTAAGCTCACCGTCTCGTACTTTGCAAATTTCTTCTTCTTTGACAAAACATATTTCATAAACTTTACATAGTTCGACATTTGTTTAATCGCATCTTTAAAAGGAATATTTATGTGAAACTTTTTGAAAATTCCTAAAAATTTAGTGAATTGCTCATCTAATTTCTTTCTCCTAAATCATTGGGGATAAGGGATGTTATTAGGAACAATAGGTAAGGGATCATAAATCCTCCCTGTAGCAGAAGGTTCAAGCACCTCCTCCACCTTTTCTTCAGTACTTTCCTTCTCATTTTCTCTTCTCTCATCCACTTCAGGTTCCACCACCACTTACTCTCCTTCCTCTACCAAAACTAGACCAATTACATTCCTTCCACTTTTGAGAGTCACTGCTTTACAATCTTCCTTTGGGTTTTTCTCTGTACAACTAGGAAATTTGCCTTTTTGTATGGCGTTCATAGTTGTCGCCATCTGAATGATCTATACCTCCATATTCTAAATGACCTTCCCATGACTTGTAAGAGTGCTCTCTAATAAGCTGGTTCGATTTCTTGATTCTTTGATAAATTCAGTAAGCAAGTTCTCCATAGATGAATTCTTCTCAACACTAGAATTAGAACTTGTAAAACCTGGAAGGGGCTGCAACACATTTTATTGTTAGCGTAAGAAAAATTCTCATGATTATGTAAACCTAAGTGGTAATGAGTAGGTTGTTGCGCTTGTTGAGACTAGAACTAAGGAAACTAAAATTGTTTATGGTATTGATTGGATCGATGCACGTAGTTAATCTCTTCTGGATCAGTAATTTCTCAAGATGTACCAGTGTTACAAGCTGCCATTGTTGCAATCGATGGCTTGCTCCCTATTGATAATTGACTAATAGCATTAGTTAGGGAAGCCATTTGTGCTTTTAGAAAGTTACCTCATCAAGCTCATAGAGCCCAGCTGCTCTGGATGTTGATTGTTTTGATGGTCAACTGTAACTAGTGATAGCCATGTTATCTAACAGTGATCGAGCAACATCAGCAATTTTAGAAAAGATAGATCCACCAACTATGGCATCTAGGATGGACTTTGTCATTTCGAACAATCCGTTATAAAATAATTAGATCTAAAGCCAATTTGGATAACCATGCTGGGGTCACTTTCTTAGCAATTATTTATATCGCTCCCAAGCCTTGAACAACTACTCATCCTCTTTTAGCTTGAACATTCCAATTTTATGTTTTCAACTTGCTCGTCTGAGATGGCAGGAAGAATTTGTAAAGGGAAACATGCACCAATTCATCACAGGTTGTTATGCTTCTTGCACCAATTCACTTTGTCCAGCACAGAAAAAAGGAATAACCTTAGATGAATAGTGTCATTGGTGACTCCATTTATTTTTACCGTTCCATAAATTTATAGAAACAATCGAAGATGTTTTTGTGGATCTTCGTTCAAAGCCCTCTAAATACAATGTCCCTAGCCATTTGAATTAAACTAGGGTTCAACTCAAAGTTATTTGCATTAATTGGACCCTCAGCTATTCTAGGCCACGATGTAGGGATAGATGAGTAGAAATAATATGTCACACTCTTTCTTAAGTTACCCTCTTAACCTAGGATAGAAAGTGAGGACAATAGATATTGACCTTTTTACAACACCTACTGTCAACCTGTACTCCTTTTAAGCTTATAAAATACAACACCTGATAAACAGTTCATAATCCACAAACGACAACTTCTTTAGGCTCATAAACATGCCATAGACAATTTGCATAATTTAGATCCTACAACAGACTTAAACATTGATACAACTACAAGTTTCCAACTCTCAACCCCTTTATGTACAATGTCAAAGTCTTAGTTACGAACATATACAAGGTCTACACACTAAATGCAGTTGGACTAGACGAGACTTGTATAGGCTAAGCACCATGAACTCGCTCGTTACCTTGAAAACAAAAGATTTAAAGAAAAATTGTGAGCTAGGTAGCCCAGTGAGTGACACACTTAAAAAAACCTAAGCTTAGGATAAAAACATAAACCATGCTCAAATAAACACGTAGTTGATCATCTGAGTAGCTTTTCATAAAATCTCATGAAACATATTCTTTTAGAGTTTAAGATAACCTTAGTTGAGGTCGAGCGAGGCTCAACACTACTCAACGTCGAAATAACCTTAGTTGATGTGGAGTAATCTCAACACAATAGTGTCGAATCTCTCTCTATGTGCAAATAGGAATATCTAGTCTTGTGTTGCCCATGTATCTTCTCATGTCCTTCAGTACTGGGTCCCAGTGGATGCTCAATCACCTTCTTAATGTCCTTCGGTGTTGAGTTCCATAATAATATTAGGGTTGCCCATATGCCTTCTCAACATCCTTCAATATTGGGTCCCTTTCTAAAACATTTTAGAAACTAACATGCTTTGAAAATAAATCGATATTATACATGAGTTCATAAACTGTTAGAATTTGCACAAATCAATCATCAAGTAAAACATGCTTCCATCAAGCTTTAAATAACAAATCAGCATGCTTTCAAACTCAATCTCAAGTGTAAATCATGTTATAAATTCATGCTTGAAAACATATGCTTGTTCACGAAAACTTGTGAGAAAACGGACTGTAATCATGCTTCATAAACTCTTCAAAGACAAGAACTATTTGGATTGTAAAGATAAATCAAAATTTTAAACTATTTAATATTTTGAATCAACTGTATCTTTATGCAAAGATCCTAATCTCATTAGGCAAGCATGCAACCATTCTTAATTCTTCATTTAATTATCTAATATGATAACTATTTTTTTAATTAAAGAAGAATCTCTACATGAATATCTATATGCATCTAATTAAGAATTATCCTAACAATTTAAATATAACACTTATTGTAACGACCTGACTTATACAATCTAATCGGACCATTACTCAATGCATGCAAAATTCAAAGAACGACACTATGCTGAATAGTAAAGAAGAAACAATGATTTTCATGGAAATTTCTACTTATATTAATTCAAGAAAATAATGCATTAACCAATAAAAAGAAATTTTGGTTCGGGGTACCCCTGAATAAATCAATAAAAATTCATGAATGAAAATCCACATATCAAATAAAAAGACGAGTCTTAAAACAAAATTGGACAGTTGGACAAAATTTAGTAAAACATGCAAGACTAAGCGGAAGCTACTACGGGTCCCGTGATGCCATCAAGGATTCTTCTTGTCATTCGCCGACACATTCTTTCCTTTACCTAAAAAACATATAAGAAGAAAAGATGAGTAATTATATTACTCAGTAAGTGACCCACTACCGGAGTCGGGCTAGGCACCTAAGTCCTTTAAGTGCGTCAAACATAAGACATGCATATCTAACATACTTTTATCAGGAAATGGTTATACTCGCCCTACAGTTAGTTATGGATGCCCACAAACCTCTAGAGTCCCGAAGGAAACTCTTACCTCTGGTGATCCCGAAGGAACACAAACCTCTAGTGTACTCGAAGGAGCACAACCTCTGGTGAACCCAAAGGAACACAACCTCTAGTGATCCCGAAGGAACACAACCTCTTGTGGACATCCAACTAACGTAGGGGAGCCACCACTACTCATTATACATAATCAACCAAGTTCATACTCATTCCATTCCAGGGATTCATACATGAACAGTACTATTCATAACATTTCATAGTGTAGGCTTATGCACTATCAGGCACATACAACTTTAAGACATGGGAATTTCATACAAGCATGCTATATCATAAGAGACTTTAGAAATCTACTACATCATGCTAACTAAACATATGGCCCGAAGGCGGTTCAGGTAGTAAGATCACTTACCTGAGGATTGATCCATAAAATTAACCATACTGCAACTCTTGCAAAAATTCCTGAACAAACTGGGAATAAAATTCCCCTAACTTAAGTTAGTTCACAAGTCTAGTCTATCATAAGCAACCTCAAAAATTTGTTCAAGAGAGTCCTTACCCGAACGTGACCAAACTCGTAGCTTCCTCCGACCCTACGGACTAAAGCAATCGCCAACCACCTATTAAGATGTACCAATTAATTCGTATTCCCCAAATATTTACCAAAATATGCAACTAACCCACTAAGGTTTGAGATACTCACTTAGGGGGTACTGATTTGGTCAGGCGAGCAAGTAATCGCTGCCGAGAACTAAATTTTGGCCGAGAGCGAGAGTTGAGCGAGAGAGCGAGAGAGCGAGAGCGCGGGAGAGCGAGAGGCAGCGAGAGAGCGAGAGCTCGAGAGTGTGAGAGTGATTCGGGGCAAGGGAGAGCG
Organism: Citrullus mucosospermus; assembly: GCA_030954485.1. Taxonomy (NCBI): domain Eukaryota; kingdom Viridiplantae; phylum Streptophyta; class Magnoliopsida; order Cucurbitales; family Cucurbitaceae; genus Citrullus; species Citrullus mucosospermus. The sequence goes on along the minus strand of CM062061.1, from coordinate 7,137,656 downwards.
TGAGGCGAACGGGAGAACGTGAGCACGAGAAAGCGGTAGAGCGAGAGGCAGCGAGAGCGCGAGGGGCAGCGAGACTCTGGACGCGAAATCGCGATACTCCGACGTGAAACCTCCGGAAACGATCGGCAATGGAGAGAGAGAGATGGCGGGGGCAGAGGGAGAACGGAAAGGAGCAGCGGCGGCAGAAAATGGGGAGGAAAACGGAAGAAGGTGGCGGCGGAGAGAGAGGGAAGGGAGAGAGAGTTCCTTTTTTTTTTTCTTTTCTTTTCCTGCACAAAAACCGAGGGTGGGTTTAAACTAAACCCTAATTCCTCCCCCTCCTTAAACCATTAATTCCACCTTTCCCTTTTTGTATCTTCAACCAAATAAAATAAAATCTTCTTTATTCAACTCCATTCCCACCAAATCCATTCATTTTATTTTATTTGCCCCAAAATAAATTATTCTTTGTCAATTCCCAACAATTTCTTTAAATCCACCTAAGACTCTCCAACCACCATAAATGCTAATTTTAAAACTTTCCTTCTTAACCTAAATAAATACATAAATACATAAATACATATAAATAAATATAATTTTCTTTTTATGCATAATGACTTAAATTAATTTACTAGGAGAATTTACCTTAATGATTTGGGGTTGTCACACTTATATTTAAATAAAAGAGAATCTCTACATGAATCTAATTAGAAATTATCCTAACAATTAAATATAACACTTATATTTAAATAAAAAAGAATCTCTACATGCATCTAATTAGGAATTATCCTAATAATTTAAATCTAACAATTTTATTTAAATAAAAGAGAATCTCTACACATATCTAATTAGGAATTATTGATCGACCAACCGTGTATGAGTGTTGAAAATGAAAATAAATGTGGTCTAATGCAAGCATGGACGGTCAATGAAGTAATAATCTCGGAGTACTCCAAGAGTCGGATCCTACGAGACTAGCTATCTATTTAAGTTTATTTTAAACAATGCAATCAAGTGACCCTAAGTAACCAAGGTGAATTAATTGTGAGTTGAAACAAATAAAGCTTAAAAGGGTAAAAACAATCAATAATAAAAGTAGGGTTGCAACTATGTTTACTTAAGTTCATTATGCTCGAGTGGTGCAACCGCATCATACCATCACATTGACTCACTCATGGACAAAATTTTCACCTATTCGATTTTGTATCAAGTTCTTTTAGGCGCATAAGGAGCTAAATTTATATTCTTATGATTAGCTGCTACTTAGATTAATTTGGCTCTTATTCTTTATCCTTTGGTGCCCCTTATCCCTAAAGTTGTTTGGTATTCCTATCCTTAGGCTCTTACCTCATATTTCGTGTGAAATCTTTTTAAATCCTAACTTTCTCAGTATTAGGACTCCACTAGATTGCTAAATTAAGTGGTATGAAACTTTAGCATATGATCAAGCTATAAATCCCTAGGGCATTCACATAGGATCTCTCAATGAATTTATCTCATGTTAAAAAACAAATGAAATGCTTTCATTACTTCCAAAGTCATAAGTACAAAATTAATATGAAAATAATAGATCTAACGTCACAAAAGAAGAAATGACGAAAGTAAATGCTAAAAATACATTTAACACACTTTTGGAATGGTTCCCTCACTCTCTTCTAGGAATGGATGTCATTTTCCAATGATCAAACTTTACTCTCTACACACGCTCTCACAAGTAGGGGATCCTAGCTTTAGCTTCTCCAAAGGAACTCCCATTTCTTGGAGAAGTTCTAGAATTTTGAGTGAGAAATCTCCTTTCAGTGACTAAATTTCGTGTTAGGATGAGTTGTTCATTGAAATGAGGAGCAGGAATGACATAAAATCATGTTTTGAACGTTTACCCAGCTTTTTAGGTGTTGACTAACAACTTTGATCGAGAAAATAGCAACTAGAATTGATTGGCCATGAATCTGGAAAATTAGGGTTCAAATTGACTGGGCATCCTTTTATAAGCCTAAATTGATTGGGTGATGCGGTCGTATCAAGGTCAAAATCTACAAAATTATCAAAATCAATGGCAAAAGCTCATAAAATCAATCCAAATCACTATAAACACACTTTAGACAAGTAAAATACATGTGATTGCTTATTTTACCCATTTTAGGTCATCCAGGGGTCAAACTATCACATATAGTGTCTTTTTACTAAAGAAAAGTCACAAAATAAATGGTAAAAACATGCACTTTATGGCATCTATCAGTTATCCTAACAATTTAAATATAACACTTGTATTTAAATAAAAGAGAATATCTATATGCATCTATTTCAAATTAGGAATTATTCTAATTATTTAAATATAACACTTATATTTAAAATATGCATGATATTTTTAACTTATGGTGGGATTTTAACCTAAATGGTATACTTTATGCAACATTTAGAATTTTAATTTAAATCATACATCTCGTGTATAATTAAATTAAAATAGCAGAGTTGACCGGCCTTTGACATTCCTAGAAAAATAAAAGAAAATTACAAAATTTTCAAATATCCTAAATTCTATGTCTTGTAGAAACTTCGATCTTGAATCTTCTTGAATTAGGGTTCTAAAAAAAACTTAATTTTCACCCTTTTGGTCACCAAGAACCGTCGAAGCGCCATGACGCCATTGGGTAGCATTGCGGTGCCATTCCTTTTTTTTTTTGCTCAAAGTGGCGCACGCGTTATAGGCTAGCGTCGTTGCACTCCATCGCCACTGTAGGTTCAGAGCGCAATGACGATAATCATAGAATGCCTTGATTTTGTGTTTTCTCCTTTTCCTAATCTTTTTAACAGCAACTCCTTGTCATTAACATCGACTTACAGACTCAATATACGGTACGATTACACCAAAAAACCAATTTTACATTGATCTCATCAGTTAAAATGGTAAATCTAAATGTCAAAAGCCTAAACAGCCAACTTGCAAACTACAATTAAAAATCACATACATATCTTGTATTTATTTTAAAAGCAACTCCTCATTTTGATTTATAATTCGATTCAAGAATCAAAGATTGGCTTTGATACCAATTGAAGGGATTGAATCTCGAAGGAATCGAAAGCATGTGATCGTGTTTTTTGATTTCTTGAAAGAATAAAAAATACAAATAATCAAAAGAAGGTTAAGCATCATACCGTTGTTGATACGTAACCACAATGAAATTTCCTCCTCGAACTAGTAGTCTTCTCCTTGAAGTCTTCCTTTTTCCATGAGATCTAGCAAGGATCTGGCTTATGAGAATCGCTCTTGAATGAGTAATAAAGAAAGAGAATTTTTAGAGAATTGTTGGAGAATTTTCTTGGAGAGAATCTCTGCAAAATGGTTGTAGAGATTATGTTGGAGTGTGCGAAGCCCCCCTACGACCCTATTTATAAAACTCTATAGGGTTACTCTTAATCGTATTAGGATAACCCTTTGTAGATATTTTAATTATACTAATCCATTTAATATCTCATATATTAAAATGATTTAAATATTGATTCTCTCCAGTTATCTTTTTAATTTGAACTATATTCAAAAAATTATTAATTCTCTCATTATCTATTTTATTTGAATCTCATTAAAATTAAATAATTTATTTATTTAAATCCCATCCAAATAAATTAATTATCCATATTATGAAGTTAAATTTGGATCTCATTCAAATAACCTTTAAAAAAATCATGTATTAATTGTATACAATACAATTAATATTTTCCTTAATAAAATTTGAACATTTTAAATTTTCTTTAAATATATTTGATCCTTGTTGGTTCATGATCGCTAGCAAGAGGATCTTATAGACCTACATATTATAAGTTCCAATGATCCAAGATTAATTAATTAAAGGGGGTAGTTGCAAGAATAACAAAAAAACATTATTAAAATTACAAGTTTATCAATGATTTTTTAAAATTGGCAAATATAGAAAAAAAAACATAAGGTAGATTTTTGTTTTTTATTATTCCAAATGTACTTTTATTGGTGTATCAGCATGTATATCAGTAGTATATCTAGTATACTTCATATCTGGTATATCAGTCATTTGATAAACTTCATATTTGTATATCAATTGGCTAATATACCAAACATAAAGTATATAAGTTATACAATTGGTATATCAAAATTACAATGTTATACTTAAAATTTTATTTAGAATAAATGTTGGTATACTATTGATACACTAATGATATACATGAAATTAGTTGTTTATGAGGATTAATGAATATTGATAAATAACTTATATTTTAAATGAATTTTGAATAAGTGTCTAACTATCACTACTGATGCACTAATAATCTATATACTTGAAATTGAATTTTGAATAAGTATTGATATACTACTTCATACACCAATATAATACTTAAAATGGATTTAGATCAATACACTAAAAATATACACGAAATGAATTTTTAATGACTATTGATATACTATTGATACATCTATGTTACAATTTAAATAAAATTTGAATGAGTGTTAGTAAACTACTGATACACCAATATAATACTTAAAATAGATTTAGATCATGAGTGATATGTTATCGATACTATAAAAATGTAAATAAAATTAATTTTTAATGACTATTGATATATATTATTAATACATTTATGTTGTAGTTTAAATAAAATTTGAATGAGTGTTGATAAACTACTCATACACTGAATACTTAGTATTTCCTTTTGAGCTCATTATAATATAATATTGATAAACTAATGATTAATTTTGGTATATCAACAATATCATTGATATGTCTTTTTTCTCTCTAAATCAAGTATATCTGGTTTATCTCTATAACTATCTATTTTTCTTAAGTACTGCTAATCCCTTAATGAACTATTTGTTATTTGTTAATAAGCCAACATAAATTAAGTCCCTCTCGGGCTAGTGAGAGAGTGGGGTCCCTTATTTAAGTACCAGAGTCAGCACTTAAGGAAACTACTTATCTACTTTCCCTATGCGGAAATGAGTGAATTTCATCTTGTGAAGTTATGTTTCTAGCTTTCTATTTAGTCAAGTCCCTAAAAATGGTAGGCTTATTGCATCAGCGACTCAAGCTACTCTCACCCATGCAAATCGAAGGATAAGTCCTCATATACAGAAGCTCATAACTCACATAAAATTAAGATCGAGTCATATATAATCATCCTATGAAATATTAATTTTATCGATTAACGGATTTACAAAGAGAAATTAATTATTGCACGGTTCAGTCTTATACAAACTCTTTGTATTGGATACCTCCACTCAGATGTCTCCACATGAACGATTTGGATCAAAACTATTACAAAGTGGGTCATATCCATATTGTCTCCAAGATAAGACACCTGTTGTTGTTGGGATATTTGTTTGAATTAAGTTTCATAGCTTGTTGCGCATAAATAGATATTATAATTTTCGTACAAAGATGCGTCGAGAATTACTCAAGTATGATCATGAATAAGCAAGTTTTCCTATAAAAGCCTAAGTATGAGCTCTTATAGGTTTTCTGGTGAGTCTAGGGTCGAACGTAGGGATTTGTAATAACTAGACGTTGAGAAGATGCATGACTATGTGGTGAACTATACATGTAATATGTGCAGGAGTTGTGTGTACCTAACTATACATAAAGAATGAATAAAATTTCCTACAAATAACAATGAGGTGGACGCGGCGAGGGTTAGTCAAATGTCATTTAGTGTCAGATAGCATGCGTTGAGAATGACGGTGGAACCATGCGATAAAAAGAGTTAACACAGGAGTTAGTTGTTATTTAAACATATCTAAGTATAATTACATACCTACAAACTTTGAGTTTGTGAATCCATCTCTCGATGTTTCGACGCCACATTAATCTTATCTCTAAGACGCATGGTAAGTTTGCGTTAGCAAAAGATGAACTACATCTCTGAACCTCATCTAGTCTTGATAAATGCTAAAGATTAACCATCCACTCTCTCAAGCTAGACAGTCGTGCTTACTACATTTGTTTGTCAAACAATGCTATGCAAGCTAATGATATGCATTAATCAAGATGTAACATACTTAGTATTGCTTAAGATAAAAAAAAAGCTAGCTTCTAACATCTGACTCATTTAATATGCAAACACATGGTGTAAAGTATTCAATATGGAAATAAATGGAAGATAATCGTTAATCGAACTTATATTAAGAAAATAAACCATTCTCTCGAATGTCATTAACAAAACATAAGTAAGGAGGAAAATGGAGATAAAACAGAAATGGAAGACTTCAAGGCCCCACTGGCAACGTCTTGCTTCATAGAGGCTTGAGATGGTAGCTATCTGATACATAAATTTCATAGGGTGAAGGTTCTCACTCACTGGGAGACGACTCTGAAAATTCTCGAAATCCTTCTCACAGAGCTTGAAATGGAAGCTGGTTATGGTGAGGGAGAATTTGTGCAGAGCTTTCGGCTCTTGAACTCGTTTCTCTCCTCCTTTTGAATGGAGAAACTTTGGGCTATTTATAGGCGTCGAAAAGTTGAACTCATGATGACCCGACACCTTTACATTAAATTTCATGCCCTGCTGCGCAGACTTTTCACATCATCGGCCCATTTGTTCTGCCATGATCTGATAACATGTTATCCTTTTGCATATTGACATGATAGCTTTTGCCCAGGCGTCTGTATCTACTTTTTCCCAACGCATGGTCTCAACGCATGGTATCGACGCATGGGTTTCCACTTGTTCTCGCAGCAGCTTCCTCTCTAGTACATGGGTTATTTGTGCTTCTTTTCTTCTTAATCCTGCGTTAAGAACAGAAAAGCTCATAATTTTTCAGGTATTTTCTTTTGTAAAGGGTGCCAACGCATGGTAGTACATTTTACATAATTCAACTACCAAAATCATGTGTTTAGCTCTAAAGTTACTCTAATTAATTCAAATAGTGACTATAATAACTTGTATTTCTACAAGTTATCAACACCCAATCTTATCCATATACCAAAAACTTTTAAGTTATTTCTTTAACATGATTCACCTATATGTCAACTACATAGTGTTCTCTATTCAAGACTACATACAATAACTTTCAATTTTTACTGTTAATGGATAGGTTAAATTATGAATTCGGTCATGTGGTTTGGAAAAAGTTAAAATTTAGTCTCTATGATTTGGAGAAAAATGGAACTTAGTCCTCATTGTTTGAAAAAAGATAGAATTTAGTCCCTACTTTATGGACTATTTATAAGAGTTTTATCAAACCTTAAGGACTAAATTCAAGTTTTAAACTATAGGGACTAAAATCTAACTTTTTCCAAACCATAGGGACTAAATTTAAGATTTAACCTTAAAATAATCTACTAATAATTACAAGACTTTGGGACACAAATCCCAACGCAGCAAAGACGTGGTCAACCACCACACAAAAATCATTTGGGGGAAATTTGATAAAATTGACATCAACCATAATATATCCTTGTTTTATATTTATTTGGTTCTTAGGTTTCAATATTTTACAAGTTTACTCTTGAGTTTTTGTTAATGCTCACTTTAGTATATGACATCAACTATCAATCTTTTAGTTAATTGATTTAAATAATTATAAAATGAAAATTTATAATTAATCTTAATAATGGTTGAAGAAGTAGTGAAAGCTAATTAATTATAACATTTTAATTATTTTAAATTCATTAGTAGACTATACTAAAGACCGAAAATGTGTATATAGTGAAAAATAAAGCTGAAAACTGTAAATCATGAAACTTAGGGACAAAATGGAAAGAAATTTCAAAATGCAAGGGTAAAATGTAATATTTTGAAACCTATAGACCAAAATAGAAATTAAATTCAAAATTTAAAGATAAAAGTGTAATATTTTAAAATCTAGGGACCAACCGAGAACTAGATCTAGAACTTTAAGACCAAAACGATATTTTTCTCTACTATTGTTAAGTTAAAATATCATTTTGGTCTCAGTATTTTGGGTTCCATTTTAGTTCATGTTTATTAATTGTCCAATTTTTTCCTTATACTTTTCGTAAAACTTACATCTTAAATTTTGTTCTCGTGACTTTAATTTTGTTATGGTCGACGTTGTTTGTTGGATTATGATATATGTTATTATTATTATTTTTTGTGTTGATATAGAGTTATTTTCATTTGATTAATTCAATTTTGATGTTGATGGTTAAATATATTAATATTGTCAAACGATATCCCAAATATAAATTATATTAGTTAAACCTATTTTATTTTCAAAATTTTTACGTGATTTTAATAGTATATAAACTTATATTTAATTTGGTATATCAATTGTATAACAAATATTAATTGATTGATATACCTTATTTCAAAAGAAAAAAAAACATATCAATGATGTTGGTATACCAAATATGAAGTATATCATTTAGAATGATACTTAAAGTTTAACATTGGCATTTCAATTGTATATTAATACTAATTCAAAATGAATTGCAAGTAGATCATTAGTGTATCAATGGAATATCATAATGAGCTGAACATGCAATACTAAGTATTTGGTGTATTAGTGATTTATCAACATTCATTCAAAATTTATTTAAATTGTAAAATAGGTGTATCAATAGTATATCAGTAGTCATTAAAAATTCATTTCATATACATTTTTGGTTTATCAATAGCATATCACTCATGATCTAAATTCATTTTAAGTATTGTACTTGTGTATCAGTAGTATATCAATACTCATTCAAAATTCACTTTCAAGTATATATATTATTAGTGCATTAATAGTTGTAGTTAGACACTTATTTAAAATTCATTTAAATTACAAACTAGTTTATTAATAATGTATCAGTGATCATTAAAAAAAAGAAAAAACTAATTTTAAGTATATCATTAGTATATCTACATTTCTTCTAAACAATATTTTAAGTATAATATTGGTGTATTAATATTATATCAATATTAACTCAAAATTCATTTCACGTATAAAATGTTGGTATATCATTAGTATATCAGTACTTCTTAAGAATATATTTGTTCAAATATATCAATTATATATCAACACAGATTCAAAATTCAATTTCAAGAGTAATATTGGTGTGCCAATAGTTTTTTTAACACTCATTCAAAGTGGTTACTAACATAATGAATTGAACCATTATAAATTGATTATAATGTACGAGAAAAAGAATATTTTATAATAGTCGAATGATTGAAATTAAGTCCACAAATAATAGTAAATGAACAAGCGATTCATGATTGATAAATATGGTTCATGAATGATAAATTTAGTATATCCATTGTATAATTTATATAATTTATGTTTGGTATATTAGTTAGTTGATATACCAAATATAAAGTACATAAGATGAATGATATATAAAATATAAAGTATATCAGACATACTACTGAATACATGTTGATACACCAATAAATGTAAATTTGAAATAATAAAACGAAAATTTGTTTTTACGTTTTTTTTTTTTTTTTTTTTGCTATATTTGAAAATTTTAAAAAACATTGCTAAATTTGTAAATTTAAGAATGTTTTTTTGCCAGTCTTGAAAGTGTCCTCAAAATTTGATCCCTATACTTTTAATAAATTTTAAATACAAGTTAAAATTAATTTTTCTAATCAAAACTGATTAAATAATAGTAAATTTTTAATAAAAATTAGTTAAATAATAATAATAACAACTTTCCTGCAAGAAAAGAGAATATGTAGAAATATTTTCGCAATTTATAAAGGGAAGCTAATAGAGACTAAATTTTTTGAAAAAAGCAAAAAAAAATTTAAACTGCAATGACCAATTAAAATTTATTGAAAATATACATACTAAAATTGAAATAATTAAAGTTACATAGATCAAAATGGAAAAATATAAAGTGTAATAACTTAAATAACATATTATACTCTATATATGTATAAAAAGGGTATGGGGGAGAATTTTTAATCTTCTTCTTTTGCCCTCAAAGTTTTTATTTATGACCATTTTGCCCTTAACAGGTTTTTAATAAGTTGTTTGATGCTTTGCCTTCATAAATTATACCAAGTGCAATGAATTAAATGTTGGTAAATCTCAGGTTAATTGGATGAAAAAAAAGGTACTTTTGGAAAATAATTAGGAAAATTGGGTTGTTTTGAAAAAGACAGAGAAGAATAGGGTTAAAATTTTGTCTCTATTGAAGCCTATTTCTTAAACAGCCGCATTCCTTTATTATTATTATTTTTTAATAGTCTGTTGTGACCTGTCCAGACCAAAAAAAAAAATAATATTTCTAAACAGGTTTCAAGAGCTTGCAGCTAGTGGGAACAGGTCGTCTCTATAGGGAACTAAGGACATTCCTAGCTTTAACTTGCATTTGAATTGTCACAAAGGGGGTGTTTGTTCGTTGTCTTGTTTGCAATTGAATGTAAAAGTATGAATGTAAAAGCATAGTTGAAACGAAATTAACTCAATTGAAAAACCTAGACTAGGGATTCTGAATTCAACCATTCACTTGGTTGATTATAAAACTTCTGATTTGTGAAATGCTTACTTGTTTTAATCTTAGTTCATGCACCTTAGAAGACTAAAGTTACATGCCCTAATGTGATGATGAATTTCTCAATCGACCTAGATGCTTAACTAATTGGGTTCATTAGTGCCCAAATTAATTAGGCACCCGCATTAAGACAGGTAATCTAGCTAAGTTGATTTAATAATTCGGATAGCTTAAGTTACTAATCGATTCATTCTTGAAATTAGCTAATCATGCAATATTTGTGAAAAGACTATTCTAAACAACCTAATTCACACTCAAGCATGCTTTAGCCCTTGGCCCCTTGAGATTCAAAACACATTAGAGCATTCTCAATCTCTAACAATCAAAGAATAAATGAAAGTTGGCCAAAAACCCATAAATCCATTGCATAGAAATTTAAATATCATTCAACAACAGATAATTCATCAAGCATATATACATCATAGAATTAAAAAACCAAGTCTCCCTACCAAGATTGAATGAATTTCAATCCTACCCTAAGCTAGAAGTACTTACCTAGCCACTCATACTGTGGCAAGAAGAGTCTTGAAGTTGCAATAAATGAAAAATACAAGATGTAGGTGCTGGGAGGAAGAAATATAGAGAAAATGAAGCTAGAATCACCAAAATCGGACAAAAAAAAATTTTATATCAAGGGGGCAGCGTAGCTACATTCTCAATAGAAGTTGTAACGCCGGTCTCCAGCATAATGACGCTACGCGCTGCGCGTGCATGCGCCATTCCATCAATCTCCGAAGTGTTGCTGCGCCCCTTTGTAGCGTCCCGATGCTCTATGGAATTTTGCTCTCAGGTTGATAGCGAGTACAACATAAGGTACAAGGTGGCAACGCTCCACAAGGGCATTTTGGTCATTTTTCTTCTCTCTCTTCATGGTTGATGCTTCGGAGCTCTATTCTAGTTTGTTTTTGTCCCGTTTCGACTCTGATGAACTGCTCTACCTCTTAGGTGCTCAAAACCTACAAAATAGCATAATAAACACATAAAATTCACAAACGGGTCCAAATTAAGCTAGAGAATATAACACTTTTATGGTACTATCATGCACTGCCTAGTTGACACGTTCCTTTTTTTCTTAGGGATGCGTGAGTGCATCTTCTCTCTCTTACTTTCTTTCGATTTTTTAAAAACTTTTTATAATAATTCAATGTTATTTTTAATAAATAATTTTATTTACAAGTTTTTTTAAATGTATTTTTAAAATAAAATAGATTAACTAGGTTTGTTTAAAATATTACTGTTTTAATAAAAAAAATTATCAATATTTTAAAAAATTAATAAGTTTTTTATATAAAAATCTACATCAAAAACTAAAATTGTTAAAAATTATTGTGGCTTAATGATAAAAAGATAAACTCATTAACAATTATTAACATTTTAAAAAAATTAATAAGTTTTTTTATATAAAAATTACATTGAAAATTAAAATTGTTAAAAAGAATTAAATTACACCACTATCATATGATGTACAAATAAGTTTATGAGTTTTTTTTTTTTTTGTTATATAATATTTAAATCAAAAATTGTTAATGTGCTATATTTTTATAAATATTAAACAAAACCTCGTAAACAAATTTACATATTTATTTTATTTTAAAAAAATTACGAAAACTTGTAAATAAATTTGTTTATTAAAAATAATATTGAATTACTTTAAAAAAAAAAAAGTGAGAAAAAAGAGAGAGGGATGCTCCTTGCAAAAGAAAAAAAATGTGGCATACTATCGTGTGCATACTAGACTATTATAAAATGTTAAAAATCACTTTTAGTCGCTAAACTTTTATAAAAATAATAATTTAGTTTTTGAACTTTGATTACAATTTAGTCAATGAACTTTGATTTATAACGATTTAATCCTTATACTTTTAATTTTGTATTAATTTAGTCCTTGGACTTTACTATATAAGAATTTAGTCCTTATACTTTAAAGTTTATAATGATTTAGTCTCTATCGTAGAAATTAGTGTTAAAATTTAATAAAATTTTTTTGCATAAATAAACCGATAAACTAATTAAAGATTCAATATTTTTACAAAATACATACTCTATATCATAAAATAACAAAAATTGACATCTAATTTTGATGATTTTTTTTTTTTACTGTTAGAGACTAAATTGTTACAATTTGAAAGTATATGGACTAAATAACTAAAGTTCATAGACTAAATTGTTACAAAATTAAAAATACATAGATTAAATCGTTACAAACTAAAGTTTAGGACCAAATTGTTAACTCCATAAACTATATGACTAAAAAAAAAAAAATAACCAAAAACAAAAATAATAGTTAACAAAAAAAGTGGGATACGGCTCTTAAAGAACGCACTCAAATAAAGACAAATTTTTAACCCTATGTTCCTAATTTGTCTGAGTACATTTTCCATCCAATAAACCCCTAAATCTCTCTATATGGTTCCCTAAGTTTAATTTCCATTAATGTTGACTAAATCAAGTTATATCTACCGGTCTATATTGAGAAGTTTTGGGTTGGGCTTTTATATGTTCTAAGCCCAAATTAGTGTTGGGAAATGGGTTTTGGAATAGCTATATAGATGACCTCATTTCTCAACCATGTTCGTAATTACTATTTCGAGGAATTGGAGTATATAGCAAATTTTTACCTTTTATTTGAATATTTAGAAAAATTAAAATTTAATTTATCTCTAAAAGTTTTAGCAAATTGGTTGGAAAGCACGTGATCTCACTTTATAGTACGTATAGTGTACTTGTTGAAAATTGAGTTATTAGCATTTATACATACTTCCTGTAATTGTAATTGTTAAAAAAATTGAATTATTAGATTTTTAGTCGAGCTAATTCAATAAAAATCAAATAAGCAACACCCTAAACCATAAAACTCCTGATTTTTCTCCCAAAATCCCTCTTCGAATATATCTTTTCTTATTAGATTTGTTGTTGTATAACTGTTTTTTTTTTCTTTTTATTTCTTTAATAAATTAGTTGCATGAATCAATTTTATCTAAATCCTTTCAATTTTCTTTTATTTTTTTTATACAAATTCTTATTTATCCTTCTTCAACTCTTTTGTTTAATGCTTATCACGTATTATCTCATATTATATTATTATAACATGGTTTAAGTGTTTGTTCTTTCTTTATTTGTTTATACATATTGTTATTCGATTCAGTTTTTTTAATCTTTTTTCTTCAATATCTCATATTATATTATTATAACAATGATAACAATTTATAATATATTTTTGGTTATTTTACATTTTAGCGTCTAAAAAACAACTGTTTGTTCTTTACGCAGAAATAAGCATAAGTTTAGACATTTGTTTTGTTTTCTTCCAATTTATTGTTTTTATTATGGTTTTACAATGAATTAGATTTATGTTTCATGGAAGACAAGATGAAAATTCTTATTATCATGACTTTTGAGTTTTTGAGGCATATATTCCATCAAATTCATCATTTCAATAATTTGTGGAATACATCTAAGGTAAACTTTTTTCCCTCTAACAATAAAAGTATATCTTGTTTGATTTTATACCGGCATGGTTCCAACAATTTGAATCTTATTAGGATTGTTGAAGATAATTCCCACTCAATGGCAATAATGCAACATTATGAAATCTAGAAACCAAATATAAATTAAACTCAAAATTTAAGGGGTAAAAATATAACATGTTGAAACCCAAGACAAAATGGAAATAGATTCAAAACTTAGGGATAAAAATATATTTTCCCCGTAATAATATTATTACATTTCTTTTAAATATTATTTTGGTCTCTATACTTTTAACTTTGGTTCATTTTAGTATTTATACTTTCAAATGGTTCATTTTAATCCTTATGTTTTCAACTTTAGATCATTTTGGTCTCTATCTTTCAAAGTTTCCATTTGATAATGTACTTTTAAAAAGTGACCACTTTTGTTCATTTTTATTTTATTTTCAAAAGATAATTTTAAATATATAGGGACCAAAATAAACTAATATTGAAAGTACGAAGATTAAAAATCAACCTTTTAAAAGTATATGAACCAAAATAAATAAAATAACTATTTTAAAAATATAAAAACCAAAATGAAAAGAATTTAAACCTATTACATTTAACGGTACACCTGGCGCTCGTGTTTCTTGAAGTTTGAACTTGCAAGTTCAGCAACGTCCATATCCAACAAAACCAACGCTCTTTAAATGTAAATATAATTATTAATTATCAACAATAATGCATGCAAATTTAGCAATGTCTTTACGACATGTCGACCTCCGTCCCCACCAATCAATTCCTTCATCATTTTGCTCCTTTCATTTCATCCTTTCTCTTCTATTATTGTCTTTCTTTCATTATTACATAATATAATAATTAAACTTGAAACTTCCATTGATTTTCATGTTGCAACTTACTTCTCATTAGGTTAAAATATAAATTTAGCTTTTAAACTTTCAAGTTTCTTTATAAGTCTATAGATTTTTAATTTGGAATGTTTGATATATTTAACTTTTAAGATTCTAATAATATCATAAAATTTTAAAAATTAATTGACTCAACGTTTAGCTCACCAACTTTAAGTATTAGTGGAGTTGAGTTGGTTATTTTTACCAACTCACTCCATCTTAACCCAACTCTCTTTCCCTAATATTTTCAATGGCTCCACCTATTGACCACCCAATCGTGCACTCTAGTGACATACTTCAATAACTGCCTTCACACGGTCAACTCTAGGCTCTGGCAACCACCTCTAACAACAAAACTTCGATGAAGACCACCTCCGATATTCATCTCCAACAACTCTAATGATCGACTTGACTGATAATAAATTTAAAACTGTTAGTTTAAAGTGTTTAATAATTGTCTTTTATAGTAATTTGATATTAAGGCATTGACTGAGGATGATCAGGTCATCCTTACGCACCTACTTGTCACAAACATCCAAAAGACTGATTGTTTATTAATAGTACCACTACAGTCTAGGAAAAAGTATTATTTGTGTCAACTTGGTAGCATTGACTAGCTTGACTATCTTAATGAACAATATTTTATTTTATTTCTTTTGCATGAAATTGGCTCATTGTTGGCCATGTTTGTGTGTGTGTATATATATTGTGAACATACATACGCACCTAATGGAAACCTTTTTTTTTTTTGTGCATGTCCAACTCATACATTCGACAATCGTTAAAGTAGATTGCAGGGTTGTTAATTATATAAATAATAATACTTGTCTTTATTAAATGCAATAGTTACCATGTAGAAAATTGTAAAATATATCTTTATTTATTGAGTTCACATCTCAAATGAGTATTAAGAATTTGAAAAAGTGTGTGTAGTTGAATAGTGGAACAAAAAGTTAAGCAAAAAAAAAAAAAAAAACAATAACAAAAAAGCCAAGTTAAAAAAAAAATTGCACTGAACATAGACTTCCTAAACTACCTCAACTCAACTCTAGGCCCCAAACACAATTACCAACTCAACATCCCAAACATTGACAATTATTACCAATAAGTAATAATATGTTGGAATGTATGTCATAAAGCTCGTGATTTATAATTTTATATAAACAAATTATTTATTTAATAAAATAAGTAGTATTTTATTTTACATTTAGATTGTATTAACTCAATCCAATAAACTAAGATCCAAGGTTATTTTATGTAACTTGAACAAAATGTGGTAGACATATATTTAAGTGGGAATATATGAATAAGATTGGGTGTCTTATCCTAGTAATACTACAATACAGCCCACTTTGTAAAATGTTATAAATGTTGTAAGTGTTACAAACGATGTGATCTAAATCGTTCATGTTGAGACATTTAAGTGGGAGTATCCTATACAAAGAGTTTTGTATAAGATCAAATTGTGGAATGATTAATCTCTCTTTATAACACTGTTGATAAAAGAGATTAACATTTCATAGGATGACTATATATAACTCGATCTCAATCTTAAGTGAGCTATGGACTTCTGTCTATGAGGGCAGTCTTTTGATTTGTATGGGTGAGAGTGGTGTGTGTCGCCAATTCAATAAGCCTACTATATTTTGAGGATTTGTCCAAGTAGGAGCTGGGAATATAGTTACACAAGATAAAACCCACTCCCTCCCATTTTTAGGTCTAGTAGATGAATTGCTACTTTAAGTGATAACTCCAAGTCTTGAACAATGGAACCTCTCCTTCTCATTGGCACGAGAAAGATTTTGTTTATGGTAGGACCATAAACAGGTTGTTCATTAGAGTATTAGTGGGACTTAATAATTAAGAGGTAATTACATGGGTAGAGCGGTAATTTGATCCAACAGTAATTATGAGCAATTCGTGAATGATCGATTTATTGGAATTGATTATATCCATAAATATTCTATAGTGCAAAGAGTGCAACTGTAGGTCTTTAGTAAAGTGACCCACCGTTAATGAATGTTGATTAATTTAATTAATTAATCTCAAATCATTATTACTTCTAATTTGTAGGTCCATTAGGTCCCCTCCTAGCTCCCTAACGGTAAAATAATGAATAAGTAGTTTTGGAATAATTTGAATTGTTTAAATTATTTGATATATATATTTATATAAATGTAAAGTATAATGTATATTGGTACATTATAGTAAGATTTATAATTAGAACTATATAATATGAGAGAATAATATATTAGAATAAGATTCAAATATTAAATTAATATGAATTGGATTGATATTAAAAATTATAGAGTAAAATTAATGTGAATAAGATTCATATTAAAACTATAGGTAATGAGAGAGAAGTATACTTGAATAAGATTCAAATATTAAATTAATTAAATATATGATATTTAGTTAAAATAAGTAAATATATTAATTTGATTAATTAATTTATTAATTAATTTTAAATTAAATTTGATTTAATTTGAATTTAAATTAAATAATATAAAAATTAGAATTAACTCCCCCTCGGTTGAAGGGGAGTGGTTAGTGGGGTGAAGGGAGCTACCGCCCTCAAGTAATGTTTCTTAAATCTTTGTATGAGATACAGAGAAGATAAAGATGTTTAACCACTGACTTTCTTGCTCTTTCAATCCTCTTAAGAAAAAAAAAAGAAGACAATTTCTTCCTCTATCCTGCACTCTTTCCAAAAGAATTTGGATACCACAATCCAATTCCTTGCCAGTGACATAGAAAGGAAGCTCTAATCGGTGGTGTCCCTTTTGTTCTTGATTTAGGAAAGCTTGTGTTGTTTTCAATTGAAGAACAGTTCTTCATATAGGTATTTTTCCTTTTCAACTCAAATTGTATGTTTAACTAATATTTTATTTTAATTCTGTAAAATTTCTTTATCTAAATTCAAAGACAAAAGCGATAAAACGTTTTTACATTGAAATGCAATCCCTTCATTATATTCAAAGACAATTATTACCAACTTAACTCAACTCAACTCTGCGTGCCGCACAATAAAATTGAATGTTATGTGTAATATAGAGTTCTTGTCTATAAATTTTTTTATAAAAATTTTGTCAAAGTTACGTTAGCTCAACATTAATTGATAAGATTTTCCTTTCTAGAGGTGGAAGGTTCGATCTCCCATCTCCACAGTTATTATACTAAAAAAAGAATTAAAATTTTGAATACATCAATAACTTATTGGCACAAAGATAAAGTTTAAAGACTTTATTAAATAATTATTAAATTTCAAAAATTTATTGAACACAAAATTGAAAGTTCAAGAAACTAGTCCCTTTTTAAAGTTTAAGACCAAATACAACATATTAATTAAATCTAAAGTTCTGAAACTACCCACTTGTATTTTAACCTTTTTGTTATATGAGAATTTTATTTTTCTTCAATTATAACCTTAAAGTTAAGTTATATAATTAGGTTTATGAATTTTGATGGGTTGTGTATACTTATCAGATAGTGCTTTTAAAATAAATGATTTTAACAAAATAATTTGTTTAGAAAGGAAATTTGTATGAAAAGCCACCTCCACTCCTGCTTACCATACTAGAAAATTTCTAGTGTTGCGTTAGTATGGAAATTTTTCCATACTATTTTTACTGATGGCTTATCATACAAAAGTAATATTTAAAAATTATATGGGATCTACTAAATAAATAAATAATAAATTAATAAATTATTTAATAATTTACAAAAAATGAATGAGAGTAGTATGTATTATGATAGTACTAATTTTTTTTTTTAAGTACAGACAAACGGATTATCCAATAAATTCGATCGAAATAGTTGACAGACCATACACTCGATAAAGATAGAGCCCTAGCTTCTAAATCAGACAAATGATTACAAAATACTTTGATTATAAGCATTTTTGTATTAAAAAAAATGCTTGAAGGCGATTATAGAGTAACAGGTGTTTAAACCTTAAGGTTAAGTTGCATTATTATGATTGTTATTGTTAGTAACACTTTATGATCATATATATATATATATATATATATATATATATATATATATATATATATATATATATATATATCACATTATGATGTTTTTTATTTAACTTTTGTGGAAAAAAAATCATTTTGAAAAAAACTGACTTAATATAAAATATCATATTAATCAACCACTCAAAATAGATTTAAAAAAAATAAGTTTATTAAATAAGTTGGTTTGAGAGAAATACTTGAAATCAACTTCTAGAAAAATGATTTTTTTAGTGTTTAATGGTTAGTCTCTCCCCAATTTGTATAATTCTTCAAATTACTTAAATGCTCTCACTAGTCCTCTATCTCACTTCCACCATGTTGCCATTGGCTACAATTGCCCTCCAATAGCCACCTTCGACTGACAACCATTACTGGCAACATACTTCGATAAAACTTTCGACAACCATCCCTGACGAATTCCACCAGCGACCAACCCCAATGACCACCATTGACAACCAACTTCAGTAACCACCCCCGACGACTAACTCCAGCGACCTCCACCGGCGTCCAACTCCAACAACCGAATCCCAACAACCACCATCGACAACCAACTTTGGCCACCATCACTGGTAGCCACTTCTGATGACCAACTCCAACGACCACCACTAGCTGTCACTTTCGACCGACCACCACAACCAAAGACCACCTCCAGCGACCACCTCCAACGACTAACTTCGATAATCTCCATCGACAACCCCCATCGACGGCCAACTCTAATGACCACCACTGTTGGTCACCTTTGACAACCACCACCACAAATTTTAATGACCATTATTTTTAATTATTAGTTCATAGTGTTTTATAATCGTCCTTTATAATTATTTGACATTAATAGAAACACTTTTAGTATATAGCTTCCAAACAATTTTGTATATAAAAACATTTTTGAGAAAGTAAGCACATGAATGGTTTTATTTTAAGCAGTTTTTATTAAATGTGTTTAAATAAAGATGAATTTTTGAAATACTTTTTTTCTTAGTTAATCTAAACAAGTCCTTAAGTTTTTTTGTTCCAACAATTTTAAAAGTGATATTCATATGGTTAAAAGTGTTTTTTAATGATAATGTTTGTTTTGAAGTTAAATTATTGATAGTGATGAATATCAATGCATATATAGGCTTAGGTATATCAAAACTCTCGCAATTAAACTCACACACACTAGATACTATTTCATAACACAAAAATGGCTAAATGTATGTTTGAGTATAATTTCATAGTTTTACTATGACGAAAATACCCATTAGGATTCTACAAAAATTTTCCAATTGCCTCAGGTCCATTGGATGGGGGTAGTTTTAGAAAAAAAAATTAGGTGAAAAGGGTACTTTAAAAAAAAAAAAAATTACGGAAAAGAGGTAGTTTTTTGTCTTTATATGAATGACAAATAGTCAAATGGTTAAATTGAATGGAAAAGTGGAAGTGTTGTTGATTTTGACGGCATTTTGATATTTTTTTGAAAAAAATTATTTTTTTAATTACAAGGAATCAAGACAACACTTTACGGGAATGAATTAGCTTATGTCACTCTTCCCGTAAAGTTCTGATCAGAACTTTACAGGAAAAGTGATAGAGAGCTTGCATTCCTTTCCTTCCTATGACTTGAATTCTTGATAAGTTCTGCTATTCGTTTCTTTCCTTCCTAACATTCCTAATTTTCCATAAAGTTATTTTTATTTAAGATTCTAAAATTAAAATAATAATCCTGGTAAGAGAAGTCCATTTTCACAGTAAAAATGATACCAGGAAACTAGTACCAAGAAAACAGGAAATTTTTTTTAATTAATAATTCAAACTTACATTTAAAAAGTAATTTTTTTTCAAAAAAATGGCAGTGCCGTCAGTTTTACCGTAACAGAGAGTGTAACATTTAGATAAAGAAAAAAAAACTACCCATTTTACCTAATTTTTTTAAAAAAATACCTTTTTTTTTTTTTTTTTTTTTTTCTAATTATCCCCTCCATGTAAATAAGGACTACAAATGAAAAAGTATAAATAATATAAATAAATTTTGGAGACAAAACATAAATAAAAGTAGGACAATTGTTAAGTTTTCTTAAATACCTCAATTGCTAAAATGTGACTCAATAGCTCTTAACTTATTCTTGGGAGCGCTATGATCATGATGTATGTATGCATGAATACAGGTAAAATGATAACAATGGCTGCCTAAATTAATCTTTTGGGTAAAACTCACATATCATAACTTAATCTTTAGGGCAAAACTCATAGGTAAAATGATAACAATGATTGCCTAAATCAATAGCTCTTAAATTAATCTTTAGGAAAAAACTCACAAACTCATAACTTCTTGCTCTCCATCTACATGAACTCTGTTTTAATTTACATCTACATCTTAGACTAGAATCATAAAATGAAAGTATGTGCATCTTTGTGATGCAACTTAAGTTTTGGAATAACTTTGAATTTTGGAAATTTGGGCTTGAAGATAGAGTTTCATTTTTCATTTAACTACAATTTTGAAAAGAAATATTTTGTATTTAAATGTTACTCCACACCCATATTTCAGGGACTTCAAATCATTTAATGCAATTAAAATATAAAAAATAACTTTTAAATTTAAAAATCATTAAATTTATTTATAAGTAAATCGAAGTGATATATGAAAAAAAATCATAATATTTTATGGAGTATTTTATTGTTAAAAATTGTAGATAGATCAGGTAATTTGCTTAAATAGCAAAACTGTTGAAAATATTTGCAACTAATAGCAAAATACATAGTCTACATAGTCTATCTGAGATAGACCTCGATAAATTGCTATAGACAATGAAATTTTGTTATCTTTGTAAATATTTTGATTCCTTTGCTATATTTGAAAAGAGTTCTAAAATGAGTTTAGCTCAAAGATAATTGAAATAACCTTCCTTTTTAGAGATCGAAGGTTTAATCTCTCAACCCTATAATTGTTGTACTAAAAAAATTGCTTGGTATCTTTAATGTGAAAAAAAAAATACGGCTAAACTCGCTTTGACTTAAGAATATATTTAAAAGATCCTCAAAATAATTCTTATTATTATTTTAAATAATTATATAACATTTTAAATTAGAACTTTAATTAAACCATAGATTAATGCGTACATCTATAAATAAAAAGGGGAGACGATGGTTCCAAAAAAGAATAGGCTTTAAAGTTAGTTAGATACTTGGAGTACAAAATTCCAACGCAA
The DNA here is from genome assembly GCA_030954485.1 of Citrullus mucosospermus. Classification (NCBI taxonomy): domain Eukaryota; kingdom Viridiplantae; phylum Streptophyta; class Magnoliopsida; order Cucurbitales; family Cucurbitaceae; genus Citrullus; species Citrullus mucosospermus. The sequence continues at coordinate 7,115,638 of CM062061.1, read as the reverse complement.
AGGAATTTACTTTTTCTTTTTCTTTTTTTCCCTAGAAAATACATAGTGCTAAAGGGATGTTAAGGAAATGAATATAAAACAAACATGGCCAAGAATAAATAATTAACTCAAGCAAAAATTTTCTTCTAAAATTGAGGAGCAAAATGACGAAAAATGAAAACATAAATACCGAGGAATTATAATATTAAAATAAATATATAATATAATAAATAATATAATATAATGAAAATGGAAATTGAATTTTATAAAAATTCAAAACCACTCAAATTTCTCCAATCCTTTCTTTTCTTTTCTCACCAATGTGTGTATTTTCAACAACTACCAAATGTCACTATTTGTAGACAATTTGGCAAGTAGGTGGTGAAAATACATGACTACTAAGGATGTGTGATTACGAGATACATGGTCTTTAGACATTAAGCATGGACATCTAAATTACACATATTTTTAAATATTTATAATACTCCTCTTTAGATGTTATTTGAAATATGTCTCGTTAAAACCTTATTAGGAAAAAACTCAATGGAAAACAAAAAAATCATAGTGAATAGATAACCTATTATATAGTGATGTTGTCATTTTCTTCAAGATCTTGAGTATAGAAAAACTTTGGTGAAATATGCTTTGTTCTATCTTCTTTGATATATCCTCCTTGAGTCATTGATCTTAGCTATTCATATTCTCTACTAGTCTCATGAATTGTAAGAATTTCCGCATGAGTTGAGGAAGTAGCTGTTATGGTCTATTTCACTAATCACCAAAATATAGCAGTTCCTCCACATGTGAACAGATAACCTGTTTGAGATCCAACTTTGTGTGGATCAGATAAACATCCATAATTTGCATAACCAACTAAATCAAAATTTGATTTATTTGAATAAAACAAACTCATATCGATTGTTCCTCGGAGATAACGGAGTATATGCTTAATTTTATTCCAATGTCTTTTTGTTGGAGAAGAATTATATCTAGGTAATAAATTTACTGAAAATGCAAAATTTGGTCTTTTATTATTAGCAAGATACATAAGTGCACCAATTGCACTAAGACATGGTACTTTAGGACCAAGAAGTTTTTCATTATTATATCGAGGTCGAAATATATCTTACTTTACATTTGGTGAACAAACTTTCGTTAGAATGTTTAATGGATGTGCTTTGTCCATATAGAATCTTTTTAAAAGTTTTCATGGATATGTTGACTGATGAACAAATATCTCATCTGCTAAATGCTCAATTTGCAATCCAATGTAAAAATTTGTTTTTCTGAGATCTTTCATCTCAAATTTTTTCTTAAGGATATTTTATTGCCTATGAAAGCTCTTCAAGAGTTCAACTTATATTTAGGTCATCAACATATATATAGTTATAATAGCAAACCTTGATTGTGATTTCTTTATAAAAACACATGGAAATATTGGATTATTTTGGTATACTTCTTTCAACAAATATCCACTCATGTAATTATACCACATTCGTCCTGATTGTTTCAATCCGTATAGTCATCTATGTAACTTTATTGAATATAGTTCTCAAAAACTTGATTTATGTGTTTCAAGTATCTACAATCCTTCTGAGATTCTCATATAAATATCATTATCAAAAGATCCATATAAATACGTTGTGACTACATCCATAAGATGCATGTCTATATTTTCATACATAGTCAGACCAATTAAATATCTTAATATAATTGCATCCACCACTAGAGAATATGTCTCCTCATAATCAACACCAGGTATTTGTGAAAAACCTTGTGCAACTAGTCTTGCTTTATATTTGCGACCTCACTATTTTCATTTCTTTTTCTCACAAATACTCATTTGTATCCCACATGTTCGACATCTTCTGATGTTTAGACTATTGGTCTCAAAATTTGAGGTTTTGAAAGTGAGTTTAATTTAGCCTTGATTGCTTATTTCCACTTAAGCCAATATTTTCTATGTCAACATTCTTCAAAAAATTTTGGTTAAAGATCCTCATTTTCAGATTAATATCAAGTGCAACATTATATGCAAAAATGCTATCAATAACTACATTAGTTCGGTTTCATCTTTTCCCTGTCATGACATAATTTATTGAAATCTCATTATTATCTTTAAGTATTTCACATTCTTCACTAATTCAATTATTAGTTATGTCCAAGGTTTCTTCATGGATATTTACATCCATAACCAAGTCTTTTTTACTATTTTCTATTTTTCTTTTTCGAAGATTTTTATCTTTGGAACCCATTGGTCTATTACGCTTTCGGCGTGTTCTAGGCTCATTAGTGATAACTTGTTGTATTGGGATATCAATTTTCGACGAAATATTTGCAACTGGTTTATGTGACTTAGTTACTTTTTTTGCATCTATAAATGCATCTGATAATTGATTTGCTTTATTTTGCAAATGAATTATTTTCTGAACTTCAAGTTGACATTAATCAATATGGGGATCTAAATGAGACAATAACGATGCATTTCATGCAATTTCCTTTTCCAACTTCTTAATTTCTGCCCTTAATGTTGGAAAATTTGCCTCATTAAAATGACAATCAGCAAATCGTGTAGTAAATACATCACCCGTCAGGGATTCAAGATATTTAATAATTGATAGAGAATCATATCCAACATATATTCCTAACGTCCTTTGAGGACCCATCTTAATACATTGTGGTGGAGTAATTGAAACATATACTGCACATCCAAAAATTCTCAGATATTCTCAGATGGAAAATATTTGGCTTCTGGCCATAAGCTAATTGTAATGGCAAGTATTTATGATAAGCTACTGGCATAATGCGTGCAAGTGACATAGCATGCAAAATAGCATGTCTCCATACAGATGTAGGAAGCTTAGCTCTCATAAGTAATGGTCTAACAATTAATTGCAAACGTTTTATAAATGATTTTGCTAAATCATTTTATGTATGAACACGAGTTACATGATATTCAACATTTATCCTAGGTGACAAACAATAAGTATCACAATCTTGGGAGGTAGATTCACCAGTATTATTAAGATAAATGGTTTTAATTGTACAATTAAGAAATTGTGCTATTAACTTAATTATTTGAGCAAATAATCTTGCAAATGCAAGGTTTTGGCTTGATAATAAGCACATGTGTGACCATCTACTAGATGCATCTATTAATACCATAAAATATCTAAATGGTCCGCTTGGTAGGTTAGTAGGTCCACATATATTACCACTTTAGCTAGTGATGGTTTAATTATTAATTTGCTTGAGAGAAAACATCACATAATAATTCACTAGATTGAAGAATCTTCTGGTTCTTCAATGGGTGTCCATTTGAATTTTCAATAATTCTCCTCATCATTATAGATCCTAGATTACCCAACTGGTCATGTCAAATTGTAAATATATTTAGATTCATGAACTTCAGGTTCATTGTTGCATATGTTTCAATCACTCGTAAATGAGTATAATATAATCCAAAAGATAAAGTAGACAACTTTTCTAATATATGTTTTTCATGTGAGACAGTAGGATATAAAGAAATTCTATCTCATTCTTTCTATCAGTCTTAATATGATAACCATTGGAACATATACCTTTAAAACTTGATAGACTTATCTTTGATTGACTATATAACAATGTGTTGTTAATTGTAAATTTTCTTATTCTAGGAAAAATAATATTTGTTTTTCTAAATCCTTCAATTAGGTTTGCAAAACTTGATATTGTATTGACTTTTGCTTCCAACATTGTCAATTTGGAAAAATATTTTCTACTTGTATGTATTGTATGTGTAGTTGCACAGTCTGCCACACATATATCTTCATTTTTCATTTTTGAGTCACTCAACATATGAAAATTGTCCATGATTCTTCATTTAAACAAGATAATTACAATAAGATAAGCAAAGCTTGAAATACAAAAGTTTAACTTAAAAAAAAATATATGAAAGATAGATAGACAAAACAAACAACATTAATTATAAATATTCTCAAAATCAAAGGAAACACTTGTTATGTCATCATTTGTGTTGATTTTCTCTTCAAAAAATTCAAAGAAGTCCGCCAAATCCAAATTTGTCATATTGGATAGGTCAAATATATCATTATATTGGTATGCAAAATTTGCTTTCACATTTTTCCCTTTTTCCTTCACGGAAGCTTGATAGAGATCAACTAAGTGTTTGATGTACGACAAACACGGGACTAGTGCCCAGTCATTCTGCATCAGAGGCATTTATGCTCATCACCTTTTGAATTTTTATCTTGTGGAGTTTTTCCTTTATGATCATCATTTTGGGTATTTCTTTTCAAATTTGGATGATTAGAACGACCACCACGAAAATAATAATTATTTTTTTCTCTGCCACGGTCACGACCTCGACCACGACCATAACCTCGACCACAATTATTAAAATTTACAACATTCACTTCAGGGAATGGTGTTGTTTCAGTTGGTCGAGATTCGTGGTTCTTCATCAATAGCTCATTATTTTGTTCAGCCACAAGAAGACATGAAATTTGTTCAGAATATTGTTTAAAACCTTTCTCTCGATATTGCTGCTGCAGGAGCATATTCGAGGCATGAAATATAGAAAATGTCTTTTCCAATATATATATGTATCAGTAATTTTCTCTTCGCATAACAACAATTTTGAACTGATTTTAAATAATGCGAAGTTATAGGCACTTATTGATTTGAATTCTTGGAGCCTCAATTGCATCCATTCATAACGAGTTTTAAGAAGAATGATCGTTTTCTGATGATCATATCTCTCTTTTAAATTCTTCCACAAGATACGAAGATCTTTTACTGTTAGATAATCCATCTTCAATCCCTTGTGGAGATGATAATGAAGAAAAATCATAGCTTTTGCTTTTTTTTGAATGAATGTTGTATGTCCCTCTTTAATTGTTTCTCCCAGATTTATAGCATCCAGATGTATTTCAGCATTAAGCACCCATGACAAATAATTATTTCCATTGATGTAAAGGGCTGCGAATTCTAATTTTGTCAGATTTGCCATGGTAACACTTGAAGACCTACCTTTAGCGCGAAAAACGAAGAGCTCGTGTTGATAATGTGTTGTAAAATTTAGGAGCAAAATGATGAAAAACGGGAACACGAATACCGATGAATTATAATATTAAAACAAATAAATAATATAATATAATGAAAATGAAAATTGAATTTTAATTCAAAATCACTCAAATTTCTCCAATCCTTTCTTTTCTTTTCTCACCAATGTGTGTATTTTCAACAACCATCAAATGTCACTATTTATAGGCAATTTGGCAAGTACGTGATAGAAATACATGACCACTCTAAGTATAGGCATCTAAATTATACATATTTTTTAATATTTATAATATTTCCCATATTAAGTCATGACAAAAATAGAAAATTAATTCAAAATTTGTACCTAAAAATAAACACGGTTACGAGGAAGGGGTTAAAATATGGTACTTTTGACTCTTATTACATTACTTTTAATAATGTAATAAACAAGTGATATAAACAAGTGAATTCAATCGTAGTCTTTTAATGTTTTATTTTAAAAATCAATGAAGTGAGAGATTTGAACCTTCTTTTGATTAGAAGTGTAAATGAGTTGGGTTGGGTTAGTTTTCTATTCAAGCCAACCTGACCCAACTCGGATCGGATATGTATGGAGAAAAATTGACCCGACCCGACCCACTCCGATTTGGGTCTAAAACAAGACAGGTCTTCTAAGATTTTTCCCCCTCTTCTTTGGCTTTGAACCAGTAGAGAGAGAAATGAAATATTTTTTTCTTCTTCTTTGAGCTTTGAAGATTCTTCTTTCAAGTGGTGAAGAGAGAGAAGAGAGAGAGAGACGAAGGGAGGAGGGAGAGAAGAGAGAGGGTTGTGAGTGTGATTGTGAGACTAACGACAAAAAGAAGAAAACCTTAACCTTTTTAAGGTGGGTTAGGGCAAACTGTAGACTAAACTGGATTGAATCAGCTCGGTTTGGTCGGTTCAGTTCCTTTCTATTTTCCTAAGATTGACCCAAACTGAACCGAACCAGTTCGGTTCTGGTTTGATACCCCTATAGTTGATGATCAAAGATACATACTTTTATGTCAATCACAATATAGCTATATAAACCCGAATAAATTTAGTTGACAAACCTTCTAAGTTAGAATCCCAAACTTGAAATAATTCACATAAATGCTCTCTTTAAGCCAAAATATATACTTCATTCAAACTCCATACATACAAAATATATATATATATATATATATATATATATATATACACACAAATTTTAATAGTTTAAGTTATATTTTGATTTTCAAGCTTTCAAGTTTATTTTATTTTTCTGTCTGAAATTTCAAAATATCAATTTTAGTCTCTAAATTTTTAAAATTGTTCCATTTTGGTTTCGCAAAACTTTTAAATTGTATATAAGTGAAGATCAATCTTACCATTAATTACATCAAAAGAGATATAGTACTAATAACATAAAATTTATACCATCGACCACAAGATCTGAGATTTGATTTTTATACTCCACATATTCTAAATAAAAAAAAAAAGAAAATCTACTATTAATTTTAAAAAATAGAGATGAATTAATCATCCAACATTAAATTATATTGACATATACCAAAAATAATTCAAACAAATGAGATGATGAAAACGATGTTATGATTCCCTTATGATATAAGAGAAAGAAAAAAGCGACCAGGTTCTTATTCTTATTAAACAAAGAGAAAGAGAAAACAACATTTGAAAATAACAAGTGATAATGATTATAATAATAATAATAATAATAATAATAATAATAATAATACCATTTTGGTTTATATACTTTAGAGTTTAGATTTTATTCAAGTAGCTTAGTTCATTTAATTTCAAATGTCTAATTCTAGTCTTTGTAGTTTCATTAATGTTAATTTTAGTCTCTAGTACTAGTTTATTGTTTAGCTTTTTAATTGTTTTGTTATTTGTTAGCATTTTTACAATAAATTTTGAAAATATAATCATAATTATTATTATTATTTAGTTAATTTCAATTAAATTAATTCTTAGAGTCTAAGGGTGTGTTTGGAATGTATTTTCAAGTGTTTAATTTAAAAAATAAGTCATTTTGGAAAAAAATTAGGATGTTTAGCAACCACTAAAAAAGATTTTGAATTGTATTCTAAACCGTTTTATCAAAAGAGTTTAAATAAAAATGAGTTTTTTGAAAAACAGTTTTTTCTCAAGTAAATCCAAACAGGCCCTAAATTTAATATTGTTAAGGCCCGTTTAAAATTCATTTGATTTTTGGTTTTTTGTTTCCGAAAATTAAGCCTATAAACATCACTTTTATCTTTTGATTTATATGTCTTGTTGTCCAAATTTTGTGAGCATTTTCAAAAATCAAAACAAAACTTTGAAAACTAAAACTCCGTTTGGTAACTATTTTGTTTTCTATTTTTAGTTTTTGAAATTTAAGCCACAAACAGTCATTTTACCTCTAAATTTCTTGCTTTACTATTTACTTTCTACCAAAGTTTTAAAAAATCAAACCAAAATTTAAAAACTAAAAAAAAATAGTTTTTAAAAACTCATTTTTATTTTTGGAATTTAGCTAAGAATTCAAATCTTTTACTCAATAAAGATTAAAAATTATAATAAAAAATTGAAAGAAAATAAATTTAATTTTTAAAAATTAAAAGTAGTAATTAAATGATTACGAAACAATACCTAAAATTTAGTATTTAAAACTTGTTTATGTTTCTTAAAATTAACTAACAATTGAAAGGTAGATACAGGAAAATATAAAAATCAAAGATAAAGAATGATTAAAAAATTGAAATAAATAAAAAAAAAAACTAAAATTGAATAAATTTGGAACAAAATAATATTTTAATCTAATAATAATAATAAGATTAGTATTGAAGCCGACAGAACTCTGCAGATGGAAGCGTGGTCGTTATGAAGAAAAATGGAGGAAAGAGAAGAGCGTGAGGTTCACGCGTTCAGTGGAATTATCAGTTTCGTAACTTGGAAGTTTTTTAACACACAAAAAAAAAAAAAAAAAAAGGAAAAAAAAAAGTTCTCAATCGAATTCATACTTGCGATTTAAGCCTTGCAAAAGAGCAGCTCCAGTTAAAAGGGCCACAGATTAGGACTTCCACTGACCTACTGGACCTCAAATCTTCACTCCCCATCGCTCATTTTCTTGTTCCTGATAGATCTTTCCCTCTTTGCTCCGCCGCGCTCCTTCATCACTGTCCTGATTGCAAAACCCAGGTACCTTTTTCTTCATTTTTCATCAATGTACTTGAAGAATTCCCCATTTGAGTGAGCTCTGTGTGAGTACATGCATCTCACGAGACTAGGATTTTGCTCTTGCTTCGTTTTGGTGGGTTTTTCTGCCTGGGTTTTGCAATTCTGCTGAATTTATGGATTTTGCAGTGATTTTCGAGATCTGGGTGAAATGGGTTGTGTTTCTGAATCTGGAATTTGCAACTTCGTCTTCTGGGTTATGTGTGTTTGTTTAGGTTTGATGGGTTGGATTTGTTCCTTTTCTACATTATTGATTGTATGCTTGGTGGGGATTTTTTTTCTTCTAATGGTAATTTTGATGCGATGTTCTTCAAATTTGTGTTGCTTGTACTATTGAACTTAGGAGCATTGTGTTTGTTTCTACTGTTTTCTACTGTTTTTAGTTCAGGATCTGCTTCTCTGCAAGCTGATTGCCATGAGTGGTGGAGTGACTGATGATGGGCCATTAGATTATGCCAGGATTCAGATCATACCTTCTGAGAACAGGTTGCCGTTTTTTCCCCCATTTCTTTTTGAAAGAATGTAGATGAGATTCTGCTTGCAAGAATATGTTATGTCGTTGTTCTATTCGAAGTTCACGGCCATCCATTTTTGAGATAGGATGGAGGAGAAAGAGATAATTTAGGGAGACTGAAAGATGACGAACAGTAGTTTACTAGCTAAGATGAGGAATGAGTATCACAGGTTCTATTATTGCTCAATTTAAAATTTACAATTAAGTGATAATACATTATTAGGAAGCAAATGGAATGAGATTCACAATGTCAAAATGTTCATACTTCCCCAACCAACTATAAAAGGAAGCATGGTTCCTTACTTCCTTGATATTATGTGCTTTTGAAGTCTACATTTATTAGACAAAGAAATTCTTTAAATAGATTGGTTGGAAAACAGAACATGCTACTTCTTTAATATCTCCTTAAGTTCCTTATTTTAAGATTATCTTTGGCTATAGATTATGGCTCCTCTTGGTTTGGTCTTAAATTTGCATTCAATCCTTCCTAAAGGGTTTTTATTTGTCTTTAAGTATCCAGCATCTTTTTCACGTTGTTTTCTTAGATTGACATCCAAAAGATGCACAACTTTTCTTTTGGCTTCTAGAAAAGAAATAGTGAGGAACAAATTACTTATTATTATGTTTATGTTGCAACTCAACGCTTAAAGGGGAAAATTTTACAACATTTGACCTTTCCGACCTATCACTTGGTTCTATAATTTCTTGTTTTTTCTTTTTTTCTGGAAGTCTTTTCCTCCTATTGATGGGAATGAGTGTGTATAGGTATGAGGCATTTATTTGCTGTGGCAATGAGGTAGATGCACTGGCTGAGGGGAATCTGGACCCACTGTTGCTGCATTTACCAGAAGTACAAGAGCTCAATGCCAAAGGATCTAAGGCTAGCATTAAACTCCAACCGCCAGCTTCTTCAGCTGGTACAACATGGTTCACAAAATCTACTATAAGCAGGTTGTTCTGACTACAGTATTACAATCTTCAATCCCTTCAGCTGATTTGGTGCATTTTTGTTAATACTTTTGCTTGTCTACTCAGGTTCCTCCAGATAGTTGGCTCACCAGAATTAATGAATATCATGAAAACAATGAATGAGATGTCTCAACTAGAAGAAACCAAAAAATTTCATCTTTCTTTGTATGGCCAGGTAGTCGTACATGCTATCTTTCAAAGTCGTTTTCCTATAATGTTTCCTTGCTGGTGAAAATTAATTTATTTCAATATTCTTTCCAGGGTCAGATGTCAAAGACTGAAGAAAAAGGTAATTCTCAAAATCCATTTGGGGTAACGCTTTGCTGATGAAACTAAGATGATCATATTTCCACATGTCTCTTAAGTTTTTGCTATCTCTTGTTTTGACAGATGGCTGCAACCTCGACTGCTCTAGTCCGAAACAGAGGGTACTGATTTTTCTTTGATTCTTAAAAGCACTTCTTCACTATCACTTCGATTATTTTATTTCATTAATTAGTTGAGTTCCTCCTTGTGTCAATTTCATCGTGTTGGCAGTCTGGACCAGAATTTTCTTCATCAGCTGCGTCGAAGTAGGTTATTTGAGTTCTTAATCATCTGTTCTGTTTCTTTACATAATATAGAATTGGTTGCTCAGGTGTGAATGATGTAAAATGAATTGACAGAAATGACTTGTTGCGAGCTATGGACTTGAGGCTTACAGCATTAAATAAGGACTTAACTGCAGCATTTGAGAAGGCTTGCGGTGCAACCTGCAGTTCTAAAGAAATCAGTCATTTAGCAAAGTTTACAGAACATTTTGGAGCTATAGATTTGAAGTAGGTTATTTCGAACTTACACATTGGAGATGTTTATTGTTACACCCTCCATTTACATCTTCACGTGATCTCTGCAGGAATTGTACTTACAAATATTTGGAACTAAATCCAAAAAGTGATACTGTTGAGCTCGTTAATGATGATATGAAGCACACAGTTACTTCAAACTTGAGCAACGAAAATGCTATTAATGTAAATGGAAGCTTTAAAGCTGAAAAATCAAATTCATCTACACCAGTAAAATATGGTGTTTCACCTGCAAAGGTTGCCCAGATTGAGCGACAGGATTCATCAGAAACTGAGTCTTCTGACTCTGATAATGAAAATGGGACACCAGCAGAAAGAAGTAGAACAATGGTACGATCAGCGCTTTCAAGAAGGTCAGCATCACCCATGAGAAGGATTCAAATTGGTAGGACGGGCTCCCGCCGAGCACCAGCAATAATGATTAGGAGTCTAAATCATCTGCAAACAAGAGACAATATGTTTTCTCAAGGAGATGCAGCAGCTAATAGTGGTGATGATGAGGAAGGATCAGAACCTTCCAGTAAAACATCTGATAACAATGTAGGTAGAATATCGGTTCAGGATGCAATCAGTCTTTTTGAAAGCAAACAGAGAAATGACACTTCTGATGTTCAGAAAAGAAGATCATCAGCAAATATAACCGTTGGTGCAAATAAATTTGTATTGAGAAGATGGAGTACAGGCATGGGAGAGGCTTCTAAAAAATGCCAGCCAGAGCTTGTTGGTGATGAATCAGATCCAATTAGTCATGATTTGGCTGAAGATGTGTCGAAGAGTAAGTTAACAGATGAAGAAGAAATGGGATCTGATAATATTTCTTCGACTGATAAGACTTGTACAACTGCTGAAGTTGAAGTGAAATTAGAAAATTCAGAAATAAAAGCTTCTGATCCACCGGGGACTCGAGCAGATTCTCCTATTAGCAAACCGCAGGAACTTGTCCAAAAATTATCTGCAAATTCGGAATGGACCCGAAGAAAGGAAGCAGAATTGGACCAAATGCTGAAAAAAGTGATGGAAAGTAAGCGTGTGGCACAAAACAATTCTCAAGCAAATCGAAAGAAAGATGTCAATTCTGAACAGAGGGGTGAATTGTATGATCAATACAAGGCAAAAAGAGACGAAAAACGTAGGGCAGAGGAAGCTAAAGGGAATACAAATAAAGAGGCAAAAAGTAAGGGCATTCGACAAGTTGTAGATGATAGGAGATCGAAGATGGCCTCTGCCGAAGTTAATGTAACAAAAAAACGTGCAATGCGTAAGCCTGAGGTTCCATCGGCAAATTTGTCAAAATCAGAAAAACCAAAGAAGGAAATCTCAAAACCATCCACGATTGAAAAGATTTCATCTAGAACAAAACCAATGGCTGCCACACGTAAGTCATGGCCATCTTCTGCATTAGAAAGAACCCCTGGGATTTCTCCAGCCAGCACGAATGCAACTCGTCAGAAAGCCCAACCAGTGTCATCCTTTAATCGATTGAGCGCTAAAGCAGAAAAATCCCCCATGCAAAAGAAAAATGTGAAGGAAACTAATGATAGTGCAAGGGACTTGAGGCGTGTGAAGGAAAAGAAGGAAATAGTGCAGGCAAAGACTGGAAAAATAACAAAAACAAAAGTTACACCTACTGGGGATACCTCTGTTCCTGTGAAGTCCAGTATCCGTGACAAGGTAGCCAAAAAAAGCAGCATAGTGCCACTAGAATCAAAGTCCTTTCATAAGGGTTCAAGAAATAGCTTAGACAATAATAGTCCTGTGATCAGCAAGATGAAACCATCGAAACTTTCTAAGTCTGCAGATCCTTCAAATAATAGCAAAAAATTGACTCGTGATCTAGAAGTTGAGGTTTCAGTTCCTGATCTGGCTAGTCAACCCGATAAAGGGGATGCTTTGTCGCCAGCTCTTTGCAATTCCAATAATGTTGCGAATGATCAACAGGATAGTGAGATACTGACTGTAAATGTAGTTGATGCTGATCATGGTGATGATCTACATCAACAAAATGAAGAGAAATCTTCTCTGGAAACTATAGTTGATGGAGAATCAATGATCCCATCAAAGTTCACAGAGGAAATAGAAGAGTTTCAAGAGATACCAGCCAGTCATGATGACACACCTCAACTTGAATCACTGGAAAATGCTGCACCAATTGAAAATCCCCGTGTTCGTCTCTCTTTGTCCCAGATGCTACAGGAAGAAAATAGCGAACCTGATAATATTGATTGGGGAATTGCAGAAAATCCTCCCATGATGAACTACCAAAGGGGTGCACCAAAAGGATTTAAGAGACTCCTAAAGTTTGCGAGGAAAAGCAAGGGAGAAGCAAACCTGGCGGGTTGCTCAAGCCCTTCCGTGGTTTCCGAGGGGGAGGATGATTCCGAAGACTCTAAATCTCTGACCACAAAAAAGGCAGACAATCTATTGATGAAAGCCACACATAACTCTGGTCTTGTAAAGGCTTCTCTGGACAAAAACTTTGACCATGAAAAACTATACTCAGGTTTGATTTTTTTCCTTGTCAATATTGCATTCTATTTACTTTGGCCGTGATTTATCTTTGAACTGCCCCCTCTTATTATGATTTTGATTCAATAACACAATACGAATGCAATGTTTGAATTATCAGTAAAACCAAAAACGTAAACAATTAGTGGTTACGTATATTTAATCTCTTACAGATATTCTTTACGTTACCATTCACGTTAATTTGATTCATGAAGCTCAATACTTGAATTACAAATATGAATTCGGAGAAATTGACAATGTAGGAATTCGAACAAAAGACCTCTTGTTCTAATCTATTGCCTATTGGGTTATGTTTAATTTCTTCCGTATATATTCTAAAGACCTCTTGTTCTAATCTATTGCCTATTGGGTTATGTTTAATTTCTTCCGTATATATTTTTAACTTGTATGTCATACATATGTAGGTACATATGGTGCACATAATTTTAATTCCAAGTTTCAAGAAAGCCATGATCATGCTGCAGTTTCTTCAACTAAAGGTTAGACGTGTATGATTTACATTTTCCACAATCTCGGTTTTCTTGTTTTCATTGTTTTTTTGCATATCTACCCAAACAAGGATTTTAACTACTTTTTCTTTATACTCATGTGGCAGTAGGCAGGTCTTTCTTCTCTCTCTCTGCTTTTAGGGGCAGCAAATAGAAAGAATGAGCCAAGAGGTGCATTTATTTTGAGATAACAATGGATATCATCATATCATTCTCTGCCCCATCTTCTTCAAGGTGAATATTGTGAAAGAAGCTTCCCCCTCTTCATACTACAGAATTTGTATTGTATCTCCCTGAACATAAAGATTGACTAACAGTTAGTATTCTTTTTCACTTACTTTGCCATGGATGTAAGATTCAATAGCTTTGTTAAGCATTTTGATCTTCAATTCTTGTGGACCAACTGAATATACTGAACACTGAAGCTGACTTCTGGCAGGATACAACAGTAACTTGGTAGCTTGACATATTACACTAACATCCCAGCTGTGCTTTTTGTATTATGATAGCCAAAAGCTTATTGTTTAAAACAACACCATATATGGGGCTTTTTTTTTTCTTTTTTTTTTTTCAAAACTGTTATAAGAACTGTGATTTCCGGTGATTTGTAAAGGTAAAATCATTATTGATAGGATTTGTGATTTGGAAAGAACAGTGATTTTTTTTTTTTTCCTCTTTTGAAATGAATTTCATTTGTTCTTGAGTTAAGATCACGGTCATAAGAATGAAAACTAACATAGCATGCATTTGATGTAAATAATAAAGGGACTTAGAAAAATAGGGTTAAGTTAGGTTTGTCATCTACTTAAGATTTAATATTATATTTGAGTTTTTCAATTATATATATATATAGAGAGAGAGAGAAAGAAAGAAGGGTTAGTGATTGTCTTGCAAGGATGGTAAGGGTGCATATAAGCTAGTTTGATGATATAAGAGAATTAAGTATAGTCTTGGTAATTTCTTGTATACAAGGAAATGGAAAGAAAAAGAAATGATTGTGAGGTGAAAGTTTCCTTCAACCAAAGAGTCCCAAAATATATTTAGAGAAAATATGAGCAACAGCAATCAATCAAGTTTGGACTATTACAACTATGTCCTTGTCAATATATAGAAATTATGATTGAATTTGATTAATTTAAGGCTTTCATAATATATATATATTTTTTTTAAATTGTGACTTTTTTTTTTTATAATAATTTCTCACACATGGTTTTCTTAGTCAATTTCTTAGAACAGAATAAGTTTTTGAAAATTATTATTATTATTATTTCACTTTTACAGTGGACAACAAAATATAGTAAAGTGAACTAGGTTTAAAATGAAGATATCGACAAAAATGAGTAGGTCTCCATTTTACGAAAATGTCAATATCGATGAATTTTCTAAAAAAAAAAATTCTAAAACATATATTCAAAAAATATTTAAATTAGCAAATAAATATTCTAGACTTTTTTCAATAAGTTAAAATGTTTATCGTTTATATCGTATTCACGTCAGTGACATTTTGTTGCTTATATTGTTTTGTATTTCATGATTTTGTTTTACAATAATATCGATTCAACCTTTATGTCGATGTTCAACCATAGGAATGTGGAAATATCGATAGAAATGTTGATATGTTGATGAAAATTTGATATTATAGGCCCAATTTTCAAAATAACAAATGGAGTTTTAAATGTTGATTAAAATTGAAGAGAATAAATTAATAGGGATAGTATATTCTTCTCAAAATCTAATTTGAATGCACCAATAATACCTAATCATTCTTTGCCACCATGAAACCCTCTCGATGAAATAGCTCTCGAAGCATGGAACAAGAAATTAGTAGGGAGCATTGACACATGAAAGAAATATTTCAAATTGGGTAAAGGATTACTTTATCAAAGCTAGGATGGAAATTAACAAAACATATTCCAACGATTCTAACAAGTAATAGCTATGTAGAACTTTCACACATTGATTTCCCAACAAATAGAATTTTTACATGGTTATCCAACGTAAGATTGCTCAAACTAAGTAGGTTTAATTTTAGAATTCTTATGATTGAGTCATCAAAAGAAAAAGTGCACCATATTGGTATCATGGTGGAAAATTTTGATTGGGAGAAATTTTGTTTTTCCCAAATTTCGATGATATTTTGAGAAAATTTCAAAAATATTTTGAGAATATTTTGATTCCCCCATTTCAACGAAATTTCGAGAAAATTTTAAGAAATTTCGGCATTTTAAGAAAATTTTGATTTTTTGTAATTAACTTCATTAGCTTAGTTGAAGTTTTTCAATTTTTTGGTCTTAATTATACACAATTTTATAGTCTCACACAGTAATGCCATTTTTAACAAAGGATTAAGCCTTTTTTATGTCCTACTTCTCTAATTTCCAACTTTTCTCAATTTTCAGCTTTATTTTTTTACCAAAAACTTTCATTTCTAAGGAAATTAAATTTAAAAAACCACAAAAAACAAACTGTATTTATTTTTAACTTCATTCAAATTTTTTTCATTAAATTTTCACATCATTTTACCTCAAAATTGAATTGATGTGAGTTTTTTTCTTTTACCATTCAAAACATTCATAATTTTCACATCATTTCACCTCAACATGTTCTTAAATTTTAAATTATTTTGTAATGATTTTCACAATGCTTTTAAAATTTATACTCTCACATCAACATTTACACAAACATTTACAATAGACATCTAAATATTATCTTACTTTATCCAATTTGTGACTAAAAATGGTCAGTTGTAGTCCAATTAAGTCATAATCAAAGTTTCGTTAATTAACTATAACAATTTCCATCAATTTCCATCAACTTTCATCAATTTCCATAATTTTTCTAGAAATTTCCATCAATATTTTCATAAAATCCATACCTCGATATTTTCATCGATATCGATATTTCGAACCTTGGTTGGTATAGACAGTAACCCACAATTCTTTTAAGCATTTTCTAACGATATATACTTCCATATCCTCAAGATCCCTCTCATTTAGATATAGTCTCGATTCATTCATGTACCACTTCTACTTATATGTTACAATTGTGCTTCTATGTGGAAACCTAAGTCCTACACATTTCAATGCTCAAGTTAGTATCGAGTTTTCTAGATGGCTTAGACAGTAGACTCACTCGGAGTATTTTGGATTTTTGCTTTGTGGGAGACTTTCCTGTTACTAAATCCCATATACATCTTCGAGATTAGAACTCTATAAAGATAAAACAATGTAAAGTAGTCACATTTAATAGTGTAAAATTAATTTTGAATTATTAAAGTTATATTTTAAAATAATTTTGAACAAGGAAAAGGAGATTTTCATCCTTTTAAATATCTCTTTCAAACGTATCGTAAATTAATTTCAATTAGATTAGATTGATTTGAAACTTGGGAAACACAAAAGATAGAATTCATATGGTTGCTTTTTCTTTAACACCAAATAGAAAAGAAAAAGTGTTTTTAGTATAGTAAAGACTTAGCCACCAAGTTTTCTTTGCATTTGGTCAAGTCAAGGCTTTTGGGAAAATAAAGTCTATTAAAGATTTAAGACCAATTCTTCCAAGTTGCACCTTCACATAATTGATTGGACAAATTTTTGATGCTCCACAGAAAACATTCTTTCTAAACCTTTTAAAAAAAATATTACTTTACTTGAAATTAATTGTTATGAGTTATTCTTACTCCTTAGTACACTGTCTCTTTAATGTAATGATATAATATAAACACACTCAATTTTAATCATAATTATTATTAAATAAGTACAATTGGAAATTAAGAAAATAAAACTTAAAATAAAGGAAAATCGAAGTACAACAGAGGTCGGAGAATTCAAATTATAAATCTCATTGTTACTAATACATCATACTCGCTTTGCCCTAAATTGAATTGCTACAAAGAAAAGAATGGTTAAGAAACTTTAAATATAAATCTTGCTGTTTATATTTAATTTTTAAAACTACCACAAGTTTTAAAAAAACTTTTAAAACTAAGTAGAAAATTTAAATAAAGTCCTAATTTGGTTGGCTTCAATTGCCTTATTAACTTCCTCACCTTTTGATTTTGATTTAAACACCCACTGATATTTTCAATTATTTAATTTTAATGTATCCACTATCAATAAATTTTAAATCTAGTCTCTTAAATATATTTTTCTCAAAATTGATTAAATAAAATATATGACTATTTAAAAATTTATAGCAAAATGTAGTACATAACAAAAAAATTTTAAAATAAATTAACAATAAACGTATTAGGGACTAAATTTAAGATTTATTGAAAGTATACGAACAAAAATTGGACAATTAAAAATACAAGGGCTAAAATTGAACAAACTTAAGTACCAAAATAGTATTTTAACCAAATATTAATGTTATACCTTGACTAAATATATAAATTCTATATGAAAATTTGCTTTCTAAAGAGATATGATATGCTTCTTTTAAGGCATTAACTAAGGGTGTACATGGGTCGGGTTGTATTGGGTTGAGGGTGTTTTTTGGACCAAAAATTCGGGTTGGTTGCATTGGCAACTCAAAATACCCAAATAAACTCTCCAACCCAACCCTTAAAAATTGGGTTGAGTTGGGTAAGGTTGTCGGGTTATAACTTTTCTTTTTTTTTTTTTTTTAATTTAAAATATGTAAATTTATCTACAATACATGACTAATTACTAAAATCTCATAAAATTTAAATGTTATATACCAAATATCTATGATATTTATTACAAACTTAAAACAAATACAAATATCGTAACAATTCTAAAGAAAAATATTAAAAATTCACAAATTAATCCATACAAAGTATTTAAACTTTAAACAAAGAGAAATATATATATAAAATTTGGGTCGAGTTGGGTCAACCCAAATTTTTTTTAGCCAACCCCATGATCCAACCTAACCCAACAAAAATAGAAAAAGTTAGAACTCAACCCAACCCAATCTTGACATATTGGGTTGGTAGTTTGGTTATTCAGGTTGTCATGTTATTTGAACACCTCTAGCATTAAAAATGACTTATACACATCACTAAAATTCATGAACACATCATTAAAGGTTAGTTTCAAAATAATCCGACACAAAAGAATATGATAGTTAAATGTATAAAAGCCAATGAAATAGTTGAAAAAAATAAGACAAATAAGAATTAAAGAGGGATCAATTCACTGGATACAACCACATTTATTCATGGGGTAGTCTTTCAGCTAAACACTAGAGACGTTGATTCGTCGTGCATTACATGCCAAAATGTGAATAATAACATTACGTGGACAAAAAGAGAAGCTTAAAACACAATGTCACGTTGATGAAAAGCTCAAATGTCATCATAAAAACTTGGACTTTGTTGCTCATGACCTTCAAGTAAATGCTAGAGAATCATCAAATATATTTTAACCAAGAAAGAATAAATCCATGCTACCTCAACTATAATAATTCATTGCAAAAAAGTAGAATCTTGGTGAGCTCAATAATGTCAATGAACTTTTGAATTTTTTTTTTTTGGCACGAAATCATATGTTTGTCATTAGAATAACAAACAATAGCCACTAATCATTTGAGATATATTAGCTTTACAAATATGTCTCATCAATATTTAAATACAGTAATACTATAATATATACAAATGTTTAAATACTATTCTGGTTCCTAAGCTTTAAGGTTTGTTCTATTTTAGTTTCTAAACTTTCAAAATATTTGTTTTAGTCTACAAACTTTGAGAAAGGTTCATCTTAGTCATTGTAGTTAATATTTTGTTAAAAACTTAACATAATAATGATTTGGCATCTTTCATTTAGATGATTAGTTGTCCATGTGGATTGTGTGATGCCAAATAAGCAAGATGGGTATAGATTAGAGAGTTTGTCGTTCCTTATTCTCTTGCTTGGTCTTTGTTTCATTTACTTTTGTAAATTTGAATTTTTCATTGTGTCTTGATCATCTTCACCTTCTTTCTTCTTTTTCAATCCGCCATTTTTCTTAATTGAACTAGTCTCTTCCACTCTCTCATTTCATATGTCTCTTAATGTTATCTTAATTTCATGTCTAGGTTAAGTTTGTATATATTTAGATTCAATTTCTCTTGACTCCCATTATTGCTCTTTCACTCTCTTGATTCTCCATGTATTGTGCTCTATATATTTATCTTTCTCTTTCTTTGATTTACATTTGGAGTTCTGTTTGTTCTCAATCGATCGCATGACTACAACTTTGTTTGTTGGCCTTCACTTCCTTAAGTGTGAATGGGAAAAAATTAGAAAAGAAGAGGAAAAACTCAAAAAATATCAAAGGTGAGGAAAATAATTTTAAGATTTATAGCTAGTAATTTGCCATTGATGGCAACAAATTAGGCATCTCACAAGCTCTTTCTGCCATTTTTGTTTATGTAGTTTCCTTCTTCATCTACTTGCTATAAGGGTTTCTAGTGATGAGGTCTCATGTTTTTGTATATCCAATGCGATTATTGTGCAAGATGATTCAGCAATATCTGGCAACTGACTAGATGCTTACGTGATCTACTCCATCTATTTATATTCAAGACTTCTACTGACTAGATGCTCACTAGTTACATGTGGCATCAATTTGTTAATATATACGTTTATTGTTTTTAATATTATTTTGATTTATTATTCTCTCAATTGTATCTATATTACCAGCTTCTCATCGATTAAGTGTGAAAAAAAAAAAAGAAAAGAAAGATGAGTGAATTCTTGAATAATAATTCTATGGAAAAGAAGTATAAAATAAGTCTTTCTAAATTCTAATTTCGTTTCTTTATTTTTATTTCCGCGATTTCCATACCCAACATGCTCATTTGGAATCACAATGCACATAGATGGCTAAACGTTCTTAAGGAAAGATTTCAAATTATCATTTTGTTGAGTTTTTAATCGAATATTAAAAATAAGCAATTTTTCAAAGTTTGAAAACTAAAATAGACGTTTTGAAAGTTTAAAGACTAAAATAGATCAAACCTTAAAGTTAATTCATTGACCAAAATAGTATTCAAACCTAATACAAATATACAAACCTCAATTGTTTGAGATACATTCAACATGTCATATCAATCATCAAATAATAAATTATTAAAAAAAAAGTCAAAATCATATTTAAAACTTGAATAATGAAATATAGAAACTAATAAATTTTTAATTGAAAAATAAAAAAGTTAAAGATAGTGTACGAAACATATGTAAAATATTTTATTTAATTATCTTGGTATATATTAAGTTAAAATTAACAACTCAATTTCAATTTATATTATGAAAATTCTCTTTGTAAAATGATAAATAATAATTTTTAAGAGTTGTTAGAGAATAAATTATCTAAAGAATCATGAAACTAAATCAAATTAAATTAATAATAACTTCGGATTGGTTAGAGTTAGTTTGAGTTATTTTAGATAAACCCATAAACCAACGCAACTCGTAAAACTTTTATTTATTTGAACTCAATCTAACTCAAATGAGTTGATAACCCAACCAAAACCGTATGGATTGTGTTGATCGTTTTTTTGAGTTATGGGACCCCTAATTTTCAATTGTATTTATGGTCCCAATAATTACTATTTATAAAGATATGAAAAAGGTAAATATAGGAAGAAGATAACGGAAAAAATATTTGGAGATATTAAATCTACGAAGATGTATATAGAATTTGAATATTTCATAATAAAAATCATATTTAAAACTTTAATAATTAAATATAGAAATAAAAACTTATTTAATTGAAATATAAAAGTTGAAGATCGTGTACGGTTTGCAGTTTCTGCAGACGTGAAATAAAACGTAATGGAAAAGGGACGACCTACACTTCAGACTTATATGGCGACAAGGGTCGCTTCGAATTGTGGTCTATCCACATTCTTGGAAAATTGCACGAAATGACCCAAAAACTAAAAACTTATCTATAGATGACCCACTCTCGAAAACTTTATCATAAGTGACCTGTTGGACACGTGAAATACCAATTTTACCTCTGAAATTAAATGAACCCAGAACTTTCTCTCTCCCCTTTCTTGATTGCATTGAATGCCGAAGCCTTCATCACCAGCATTTTCCAGAATCATTCAATGTCAACTATCATTATACCAACAAAATTGAATGCAAGGGTACTAATGGACAGTCGCTCTCACACATTCTTCCATTATTCCATTGAGTTCTGCGAGTATCACCAACTTCTTCTTCCATTTTTCTCTGAGCGTTACAGCGGCTGTCGCTTTTTTCATCTTCGTCCATTATTCGTTTCAGCAACATTGTGGGTTAGAATCAGAAACACAGAGAATGTAAGTGTTTCTCTTCCTATATCGTATAGGTTTAAATAAACCGTCGATTATCTTCCTATATCGTACACATCATGTATGCATTCGCTTGTTACAGTACTATGCGATTGTGTAATCCATCACCAGGCGATTGCATACATGCGACTAGGCGATTGCTTAATCATCACCAGACGATCGCATACATGATACTATGCGATTGCTTAATCCATCACCAGGCGATCGCATACATGATACTATGTAATCGATTAATCCATCACCAGGCGATCGCATACATGATACTATGCCATCGATTAGTCCATCACAAGGCGATCGTATACATGATACTAGGCGATCGTTTACACTTGACTGAAAGATCATTTCTAACAAAAAAAACTTATCTTCTCTGCAGGTCAACGAATCTACTTCGCATCTTTGTGCGATTTGGTGGGGAATGGGATCAGTCCGGATGCAACTATGTTGGAGGTCAAATGAAAGGTCTGAAAATCAGGAAAGATATAACCTGTAGTGAATTAGTTAGCATGCTGCATGAAAGACTGAACATTGATCCATACCTGTTCGATATACACATCAAGTGCTGCTATAATCTGTTGGTCCAAGTGCCTCCAATTGACATAGTAGACGGTGAAGATCTCAATTTTTTTCTAGAAGGAACTGATGCATCTCGGATACCATTATTCGTATCACTTACACCTCACGAGAGGCATGGAGTACATGACATACACCCAGAATGCAGTCCAACGACTGAAGCAGTTCCAAACATATCAACATATGATTTTTCCACCACATCATCATTGGAGGAGAATGTTGAGGCATGCAATCTGGGGGATGACAGAAGTGAAGAATGGGCTGGTCAAAGTATTCCTTCATATGACGTGCACGGACAGTGGTCAATACCACAGACAATCCCAACTCCATCCGTGGCAATGCCATCCGTCCAAGTGCCACCCACTGTCCAAGTGTCACCCACTGTCCCAAGCCAACCATTTGTAGACATAGCCGGTCCATCAAATGACCCATCGTACGAAGACCTCATCACAGTTCCCCACGATTGTTTGAACGACGAGGATGTAAGGGAAGGTCAAATTTTCTTCTCCAAGTATGACCTGTTAGTTAAACTATCAATACTCGCTTTGAAGAAGAACTTTGGATATCGTATGAAGAAGTCCACGAAGAGTTTGCTGACAGTTCGGTGTTTGGTCGAGGGATGCAAGTGGAGAGTTAGTGCGAAGAAGCTAGAAGGAAGCGATTCTTTCAAAGTGACGAAGTATCCGAGCGCCCATACGTGTTCCCTTGAGATGAGGACTGGTAATCACCAACAAGCCAAGAGTTGGGTTATTGGCCACTTAATCAAGTCCAAGTACGATCAAGTAGGCCGAACGTACCGTCCAAGGGATATAATTGAAGATGTCCGGCGGGATTATGGTGTGAATATAAGTTATGGGCGAGCTTATCGTGCAAGGGAGTACGCCCTGGTATTTGCAAGAGGGTTGCTAGAAGGATCATACGCGCTTGTCAATTCATATGGTGAGGCACTGAAACTTGCAAATCCAGGCACGGTGTTTGAGGTAGAAGTAGAAGAGCAGCGCTACTTTAAGTACGTGTACATGGCGTTCGGTCCGTGCATTAGGGGATTCTTGAACTGCATCCGTCTTGTCATTGTTGTCGACGGTACGCACTTGCACGAGAAATATAAAGGTATGTTGTTGATAGCAACATGTATTGATGGCAACAACAACATATATCCAATCATGTTTGGTATCGTAGACGGCTTGAACGATGCATCCTGGCTTTGGTTCATGACCCACTTGAAGGCCTCGATCGGAGACATCCCTAACTTGGTGATCATATCAGATCGTCACATATCCATCGGGAAGGCTGTATCAAGTATATTCCCAGAGGCATTCCATGTATTGTGTATATACCATATTCGGAATAATTTGATGGATAAGTTCAAGAATAAGGACATTATTCCGCACTTCTACCTAGCAGCCAAGGCCTACAGGATGTCCGAGTTTCAAATATATTGGTCTAAGCTTCAAATGTATCCCGGGGTGACAGCCTATCTTGAAGAGATTGGATTACATTGGGGAGCACGGATGTACCAAGTCCATTGTAGGTATGACAAGATGACCACGAATATAGTAGAATGCCTCAATGAAGTATTAAAAGACGCGAGGGAACTGCCGATTACGAAGCTTCTGGAGCATATTCGGGGTTGGTTACAGAGTTGGTTCTATGTCCGACGTACACATGTCATGGCATGCACAAACCTTGTAACTGACTATGCAATGACTATCCTTAAAGAGGCTGAATCGGTGTCCAGAACGTATCGTGTATCTCCAGTGGACATGTATGTGCTAAGTGTTGACGATGGGCATCTTGGTGGGCTGGTTGATCTCCGTTTACGAACATGTACGTGCATGGAGTTCAATTGCATGGAAATTCCATGCTCACACGTAGTAGCTGTGGCAGCCATGCGGAACATTAACGTTCAAACGTTGTGCTCGAAGTGGTTCACAGTAGAGTGTGTACTTGCCGCTTATGCCGAACCGATATACCCAATTGGCCATCGACAAGAGTGGAGGCAAAGACCTGATTTCAATGACTTCGAAATCTTACCACCACGAAAGGTACCAAGTGTAGGTCGACGGCAGACCGTTAGAATCTCGTCTTCCGGTGAGGAGCCACGACAAGTACATAAGTGTACGCGATGTGGTCAAAGAGGGCACAACAGAAAAACATGCCGGCAGCCACTGATGACGCCTGCCACGGGGACGCATGGGATGTATGAAACGTGAAGGACGACTTGAACGCATGCTCCGCATGGGACGCATGGGATACACTGGACGTGTGGGACGCATTGGACGCATTGGACGAATTGGACGACTTGGACGCATGCTCCGCATGGGACGCATGGAACGAGTGGGACGCATGAGACGCGTTGGAACGCATGGGACTCATGGAACGCATTGGAACGCATGGCACGCATGGGACGATGGACTTGGTATTTTTGTAATTACATTATATTAAGTGTATATGTACAATGGACTTGGTATTTTTTTTTTTTACAATGAACTTAAGTGTATATGTAATTGTAATTGTAATTATTTTAATTTGTAGTTGTTTACATAGGTGATCGTTAAGTGTATATGTACAATGGACTTGGTATTTTTGTACAATAGACTTAAGTGTATATGTCTTCGTAATTGTAATTATTTTACTTTGTAATTGTTTACATATGTGATTGTTTAATAGTCTATATTAAATTAAACGATCGTTAAGTGTTAATTAAACGATCGCATAATATTTACTACACGATCGCATATTATTTATTAAACGATCGCATAGTATTTACTAAACGATCGCATAGTATTTACTACACGATCGTTTAGTAAATACTAAACGATCGCATAGTATTTATTAAACGATCACGTAATTGTTTATTATATGTTTAAGTGATTAATTAGTATTAAGTCATCGTTAAGTGTAAATTTCACAATCGCATATATAGAGACAAAATTTAGTTAAGACAATATTTAATTGAGAAAATTTTATTAAGAAAATTTTATTGAGACAAAATTTAAACGAGATAATTAAGACAAAATTTAAACGAATACTAACTTCATTGATTTACCATAAAAATTTGTCTGCCCATAATTTGGCTACATATTGTTTCCTAAATACAATCATATTGTTCAAATTTAAACTATCTCTATTAGTATTCGTTACAAGGTATTCTAAAAATTTACATGAAAAAATCCCACAGTCGAGGGATTTGCCCCATTGAAGCGTTGTCTTGGATCGCTTCACGTCCCATGGCCGGTACTTGAAATTTGGAATGTTGGTGTTGAAACCGGCTGCGATCAAAATGGATGGTATGGCCCCGCCGAGCAGCTGGAGTCTTGGGTTCACTACGTCCGCAGGTATGTAGTCTGGCATGGAGTCGAAGAAGAATATGGTGGACTCCCGAAGGTCGATTGCCGCCATGAGCCAATGCTCATTTATGTTGATCGGCCCGAACACGTAATCAACCTCCGACCACGCAGGCTTGTACTCTTCGTTCAGACCGTGTGCGAACTCCATGAACGTCAGGTGCATCGCCCAGAAGCCTGAGTGTGCATCCTTGTTGGTCCAAGGCTCAATTGTCCCATCGTACATTACCACACCATCAGGTCGTATCTTTGTGGAGATTCCTTGAATATTCGTGAGGGAATCTTGTAGGAAACCAAATGTTAGATTAAACGATAATAACAATAAGTCAAATTATAATATCAGATATTAATGTTCATACCATAACGGCAGTGTCACCACCGTAAACCGATGTGAACACAAATCGGGGCGGGAGTGAAGCTTTCGATGAACGTGGAGCACTAGTATGTCCATATTCTACAGAAAAAACGTAATAGGTTAGCAATAACAACTGAATTTCTAAACGATCGTTTATGAATTCATAAGCGATCGCTTACTAAACATAAGCGATCGTTTATATTGAACTAAACGATCGCTTAGAGTTGTCTAAACGATTGCTTATATAGTCTATGCGATCGTTTAATAATAGGCGATCGCATAAGATTATATCAGCGATCGTTTAGTCAAGTCTGTGCAATCGCTTAGTTAAATATAAACGATAAGATGAGGGTTAAAGAAATACTTACGTCCACAATCACTCATGTATTCTTCTCAAGCGTGCGGAAGAATTCCTTGGTCCATGAGGCGTATGTGACTGTCCTCACCTCGTCCTTCGTCTTCGAAGTACTCCTCCACTTCTTATACGCAGACCACATCACATCCGGAATCGGGAACAGGGGATCATACACACGGACCGATCTGATGGGGAAGTTGGGGACAGGGACTATAGGGTGGGGAGGTGGAGGTGGGAGGTGGAGGTGGAGGTTGGGAAGGTGGAGGTTTAGAAGGTGGGGGCTGGGAGGTTTGGGGAGTTTGTTGTGGAGGTTGGGAAGGTTGAGGTTTGGAAGGTTTGGAAGGTTTAGAAGGTGGTGGTTGAGAAGGTTTGGAGGGTTCAAAGGTTTGGGGAATTGGCTGAGGAGATTTGGAAGGAGAAGGTTCGAAGGTTTGGGAAGGTTGTGAGGGGGGAACGGGTTTGGAGGATGTTGGCTCCCTCTTCTGCCTCTTCACACCCTCCGGTGAAAACCTCGTCGGCTTAGACCTCTTCCGACGGTCAGGCATCACCTTCCGTTCCTATACAACAATGGAATTGTGTTAGAATAGATATGTAAATAATATGTATATGAAATTTAATCACGTACATACCTTGGCCATTTCGGCTGTCGTTGTTAATTCTCCCATGCTCCTCATGTTGAATGATTGAGTGGGGAACACTTCTTCAATGGGGAGCTCTTGGATGGAGGGTGGCTGCGTTGTGGGGTGGTTGATTGGGGTGGGTTCTTCATTGGTGGCGACAGTGGTTTCTTCCACCGCTGCAGTTTCGTTACCCCCGCCACCCCCTTCTTCTGTGGGTTGGTCGTCAGCTTCACCACCCTCGTTCTCCCCATTGTACTCTCTTTCATCGTCGTCGCCACTCTGAATTAGACAAATAAGACATGTGTTAGACGTATAAATGTTATGCGATCGCATACAAATGGTTAGCGATCGCAGACAAATACTAAGCGATCACATATGAAAAGTTAAGCAATCGCATACAAATGGAAAGCGATCGCATACCAATACTATGTGATCGCTTACCATTTGTATGCGATCGCTTAACTTTTGTATGCGATCGCTTACCTTTTCATATACGATAAGTATGAAAAAAAAACCAAAAACAAACAGAAGGAATCTAACCTGGCATAGACGCTCTATAAACTTCCTCAGGTCGTCTATCTGCTGGCTTACATGGTGGTGCTGCTCACGAACCATTGTCGTCAGGTTCGCCAAGTCGGTGCAAACCGCAGATATCTCCTTCGACAGGATTTTGTACAACCTTGAGTGTCTGTGCCTCCTGGAGGAGCTGGGATGCCTCTCAGACGTCTCCGCACGCCTTTTCTTCCCCCTCTGACCACTGAACTACCCCGGGAGAGGACTCGGGTTGGTCTCCACAACATGTTGGTCGACTTGTTCTTGTTCTTGTGGCAGAGGGGGTTCAACTTGAACTTCGGGCTGCTCGAGGAATCCGTGTGAGGTCTCGGGTTGGTCTGCATCCGTGTTAGCCGATGGCTGATCTCTTGATGCAGGGGTGACATACGGCGTCAACTCAACCCCCCTGGCTCTATCCTCCTTGTACCTCAGTTCATCCGGCGAGGGCACAAGTCTCACTCGGACGATCGTCTGTAATACAAACAACAAATGAACAATCAAAAGGTTAGTAAAATACTGTAAACGATCGTATAGATAAGCTAAACAATCGCTTAGATTATACTAAGCGATTGCATACTTATACTCATCGATGGTTTAGCTAATCTATACGATCGTTGATATATATCTACGATCGTGTAGACGTATATCAACGATCGTTTAGGTTATCTAAACGATCGCTTAGATTGGTAGGAGATGAGTTACCTCTTTGGGTTGGAAGACATTTTTCTCCAACGATTTGTATGATGGTGGCTGGGAACAAGTCCATCTCAAAATTCGTGGAATGGCAGTTTTGCTTGATTTAGTAGCTACGAACTTGCTGGAGGTGGACAATATCTCGTATGCACGGACTTGTAACACAAAAAAAAAAAAATGGATCAGATCAGGCAAGGCAAAATAAAGAAATATAATTGTTAGAGAGTAAATTGGACTAAATCGTACCTGGAACGCAAGCACATATCCCTTGATACAGTAGTAGGTGATGTGCTTGGGGTTGTCTGCCTTCTTGATATCATGCGCCTCTTTCTTTCCGCGCATGATAGTCTTCATACTACTCAACAGGCGGTTGAAGAAGACAGACGACCAGTCGTAGTTCGTAAAGACTTCGAAGTCGTCCACAATCCCGAGTATCTTCATGTCGAATTGTGTCTTCTTGTCTTTGCTCATCATAATGGTCTCAATGTACAAGGCGAGGGCCACCTTCACGGCGTCTTGATCGTTGGTAAAGATGGTCTTCTCGAAGGCCACCTCGACATCCTTGACCAGTTTTTCTTTCTTGTCATTCGGGTCCCTAGGTCCAAGGATGAGACGCTGTAATCTCTTGTCGCATGTATCTCGATCGACTGTTTATTCCGTCGACCACAGTCCAATTACGAGATTGAAGTCTTCCTGGGTGAAGGTGACCTTCTTCCCCAAAATGTTGAAGCTGATTGAGTCGGTGTTATCCTCCCTCACCTCCCGTAGCAAAAAGTGGTGGAATAGCTGTTCGTTGAACACCAGGTTCACGTCTAGGAGTGGACCAAATGAGGTCTTCCTGAACATCTCCATCTGATCGGTGGTCAGTTTGCTCTTGATCAGGGAGCTGGTTTTGTGAACCATGCAGGAGACGGTGGCTGGGAAGTACTTGTCCTCAGATACCGCCATTGATAACCTACAGATTTGAAATGTAGTATAAAGTCAGTTAAACATATTAAAAAAGCATAAACGATCGCTTATTAAACACTAAGCGATCGTGTAGATATACTAAGCGATCGTGTAGATTCCTAAGCGATCGTGTAGAATACTAAGCGATCGTTTAAGTTACTA
The DNA here is from genome assembly GCA_030954485.1 of Citrullus mucosospermus. Taxonomy (NCBI): domain Eukaryota; kingdom Viridiplantae; phylum Streptophyta; class Magnoliopsida; order Cucurbitales; family Cucurbitaceae; genus Citrullus; species Citrullus mucosospermus. The sequence continues at coordinate 7,086,145 of CM062061.1, read as the reverse complement.
AGCGTTCGTGTATATTACTACGAGATCGCTTAGTCCATACTCTACGATCGCTTAGTAAACTAAGTGATCACGTATCGGACTAAACTATCGCTTAGTAATCTACACGATCGCTTAGTACCTTAAACGATCGCTTAGAATTATACACTATCACTTAGGAATCTACACGATCGCTTAGTCATATGACCTAGACTGGGCGATCGTTTAATATAGGCCAAGAGATCGTTTGATCGAAGTTCAACGGTCTCTTGATCTATACTAAGCGATCGTTCAGCCTGTTGTGGGCGATCCTCAACATAGTATGGAGCCTACCTTTAAAATGAAGCAGGTGACGGCGACGATGAAGAAGAGAAGAAGGCGAAGACGAAACGTCTGGGAAAAGGGAAAGGACAAGAGAGAAAGCGAAAGGTTCATAGAGAAAGCGAACCTTCAGAGTGAAATCGAAAGGGTCGGAGAGAAAGCGAAAGCGAAAGCGACAAGGTTGGAAGAGGGAAAATGGGGACGTTCAGTGAAAAAGCGGGGAAATTTTGAGAGAGAAAGCGAAAGGTTGTGAGAGAAAGCGAAAGCAGAAAAGCATTCCAACGGGTAGGATGCGACTTTTAAAGAAAAAATGGGAAGGCGCGTTTTGGGTTGTTTTAAGTTTGGGAGGGTAAAATTGGTATTTCACGTGTCCAAAAGGTCACCTATGATAAAGTTTTCGGGAGTGGGTCATCTATAAATAAGTTTTTAGTTTTTGGGTCATTTCGTGCAATTTTCCCACATTCCTCTCCATTGAACTCTCTTCTTGTACTTTGTTATTGGTGATTACTAACATTTAAGAGTGACTAGGCTTACTCTTGCAGTTGACTGTTTATGGTCTTCATTGCTCGTCTGGGTCATATGAACCTTCGAAATTCTAAAGCTTTCATTTGGGTTTATCGAATTGTCTCTTAGAGGGGTTTTTTTTTTTAAACTTGGGTTTGTCTCTGTTTCTTCTGCTCATTTTTTTGGTGCTTTATTTATTTATTTATTTTATTATTATTATTATTATTATTTTTTATTGTCTTTTCTTCAAGAATTCCCTTCAGGATCCTCAGGTTTTTGTACCCACTGGAGGACATTTCATGTTTTTGTCTATGTGGGTTTGTAACTTTTTTTCTTCATCATCAGATCACGTTATTCTGCTCATTTTCTTGTGCTTTTGAACTTTTCTGTTGTTCTTTTGATCTTTTTTTGAGTTGGGGTTTGATCTCTGTGAACACTCAAGTTGAAAAATTCAGCATTTATTATTATTTTTTTTTTGGTGTGTATCTTCATTTTCAGAACAAAGTTTTATTTATTTTTGTTTGTTTGGTTTCCGTTGATCCAGTGTTTCTTGGTCAGTGTGGGGTTACTCTTTTTTTCATTTCATTTATCTATTTGTATCTGCATCTGAATTGTCACTGGTTCTAATGCTAGACTTGTATTGTTGTTTGTTTCTTTTTGTAGTGAAAAATTCACCCCTGCAAGTTTACATAGCCATACTTCGTTCTTTATTGTTTGGGGAATGCTCCCTTCACACTGGAACCACAATACGAGCATAGAGCAGAGAAGTAAGGCTCTTTTCTAATTCATAGCTTGACTTGGTAAAGCAGGAAAAGATCGAACAAGTTCTTTGGAATCTCATGGGAAGAACAGTTCATATTAGTGGATTTCCTTCAAATGTCACGGCAGATGCCGTTAAGAGTTTTATGGAGGGTCGTACAGGTGTAGGAACTGTCTATGCTATTAAGGTTAGACCACCTAAGAGGGGGGGAGGTAGAGTATATGCTATTGTTCAATTCACAAGTGCTGCACAAGCTGAGTTGATTATTTCCTTAGCTAATCAGCGCCTATGGTACGGATCTTCTTATCTTAAGGCTCGAGCAACTGAGGTTGATATTGTACCAAAGCCTAGGACATACATGTATACCTTGGAAGACTTGACACTGTGCTTTGGTTGTAAGGTCTCAAGCGAAAAGTTTTGTGTTCTGTGGGAAGGAGATGTTGATTTGGTGACTTTTGGAATTGGAATGCGAAAAATGAACTTTCGTCTGAAACATAATTCCATAGAGTATAGGCTCGAGCTTTCGTACGAGAACATTTGGCAGATACAACTCCACCGTCCGCGACACTGGTCTGTGAAGTATCTTCTGATCCAGGTTCTGTGATCAAATGTCTAACTAAAGTTGTCTCATTTTATTTTGAACAGCATTATTATCCTCTTTTATAAAGTTGAAAAAATTTTCGGCCCTTGTTTAAGCATTGTTTCAACTATTACATTAGCATTAGTAATTTGAAATTAGAGCGTTACAACCTTGTTGAAAAATGTTGCTTTCGTCTCTTAAAGTTGCTTGAATAAGAGTACTTTCTCTGTGAAAGCCGGAATGGTAGCTCTTAACACCTTAAGAAGGAGGGTGGAAGAAACTAATGATGACTTCATTAGCCACACCGTACTTATTGTTGATACTAACAACACTGCTTTTATTATGATTGACCTTGAACTTCAGGTCTAAATTTTTTAATTTTGACCGTTGAGTGTAGTGGATTCTGTCTTGACTGTTAATAAAATAGTAACACCTAGTATTGATTTTTGGTTTCCATTTATCTTTTCCATGATTATTGCCATCTTCCTAGATGTTAGTGTTTAACCAACATTCGGATGCTCCAACTTGTATGCTAAAATAACTTTGTTCATTTATGTCCTTGAATTTTGAGTTCTCTTGTCTACTCATGAACAAATGTGGTTAGTTTGGATGGACAACGTCTGCTTGTGGATTTTGGTACATATGAAAACTGGATTGTTTGTTCGTAATGAAAGTTTTTGGTTCATTGCATGAAATTGAGCCCTGCTGTTCATCAAATAGTAGATATGTTACTCACATGTTAAGCTTAATAGTCTGATTATAACTGTTATGTTTTTCTCATCAGTTATATGGAGCTCCTCGGATATATAAAAATGTTGCACCTTGCAGTGGACAAATCTTCGACGACCCTCTTTTGAACTTTTTTAAAGAAGTACCTGATGATCAATGGGTTAGAACTGCTGATTTTACTCCATCATGCTCTATTGGGCAATCTTCTTCTTTATGTTTGAAGCTACGTAATGACCGTCAACTTCCAAATTTTAAACAAAACTTTGCTTATTACGAAGAATTTGAAAATGACTTCCACCTGGTGGATGGAGATGGTTTTTCTTTCTATACAGATCTTGCTCCCATTGTTGATTCTCGTCCTCATGTTCTTCTGCCATATGAAATTATGTTTAAAATAAATGCATTGGTTCAACATGGTTGCATTCCATGGCCATTACTTGATACTAGTTTCTACCGGTTGGTTGATCCAAGTAGTATAAGAATTGAATTTGTAGAACATGCCTTGGAGAAACTGTTCCATTTAAAGGACTGCAGCTATGAGCCTTCAAACTTTCTTATTGAGCAGTACAGAAAGTATTCAAGGCATCCTCCAAATTCTCCTGCTATATCCTTGGATGCTGGTTTGGTATATGTTCGTCGGGTTCAAATAACACCTTGTAAGGTGTACTTCTGTGGTCCTGAAGTCAATGTCTCAAATCGGGTTTTGCGCCATTTTCCTCGGGATATCGATAATTTTCTTCGTGTGTCTTTTGTTGATGAGGAGTGGGATAAAATGCGTTCAACAGATTTATTACCACGAATGTCTTCTAAGAGTGAGGATAGTAAAACCGATATCTACAGGAGAATTCTCTCTGTTCTTAGTAATGGCATAGTTATTGGTGGTAAAACCTTTAAGTTTCTTGCATTCTCATCAAGCCAACTAAGAGATAATTCTTTGTGGATGTTTGCTTCCAGACCTGGCCTTGATGCAGCTGATATTAGAGCGTGGATGGGCGATTTTCGACATATCAAGAATCCAGCAAAGTATGCTGCTAGATTGGGCCAATCATTTGGCTCATCGACAGAGACACTTTCAGTTGCTAGAGATGAAATGGAAATTATTCCTGACATAGAGGTTCAACATGGGGAAGTCAAGTATGTCTTTTCTGATGGAATTGGGAAAATATCAAGTGACTTTGCCAAAAAGGTTGCAAAATGTGTTTTTCAAACATCCATCCCATCTGCTTTTCAGATTCGTTATGGCGGATATAAGGGTGTTGTTGCTGTTGATCCACACTCATCTACAAAATTATCTCTGAGGAAGAGTATGTGCAAATTTGAATCAGACAACATGAAACTCGATGTCTTAGGCTATAGCAAATACCAACCATGCTTCCTTAATCGTCAGCTGATTACTCTTTTGTCTACTCTTGGAGTTAGAGATGAAATTTTTGAGAAAAAGCAACGTGAAGCTGTAGAACAATTGGATGCCATATTAACAGATCCATTGAAGGCTCAGGAAGCCTTAGAGTTGATGTCTCCTGGAGAGAATACTAATATTCTCAAGGAAATGCTCAAATGTGGCTATAAACCAGATGTCGAGCCATATCTATCAATGATGTTACAGACTTTTCGAGAATCAAAGTTGCTAGAATTACGCACCAAATCAAGAATCTTTATCCCGAATGGGAGAGCGATGATGGGATGTCTTGATGAGACTAGGACCTTGGAATATGGGCAGGTATTTGTGCAGATCTCCAGTGCTAGGCATCGAAATTTATCTGATTCCTTCGCATTCAATATGAGTGGTTCGGGTCATGGTTTAGTTATTGAAGGAAATGTTACTGTTGCAAAGAATCCCTGCCTGCACCCTGGTGATGTTCGTGTATTAAAGGCTGTAAATATACCTCAGTTGTACCATATGGTTGACTGTGTAGTTTTTCCTCAAAAAGGATCAAGGTTAGTAGATTGACCAGTGCTAGTTCTTTCTTGATTGGAAAAAAAGATCTGTTTTCAACTTTAAATGCAAGAAAGCCCCTTAAATGTTCAACTTCAGAATAGTAACATGTCAACATATATTTTCTAGAATAGTTGCTGTGACAAATTGCTTGCATAATTTTGTTTTGAAGATTCTCCTCTTAAATAGATGTTACTAACCAGATGCTGAATTTGTTAATTTAGGCCTCATCCAAATGAATGCTCAGGTAGTGATTTAGATGGTGATATTTACTTTGTCTGTTGGGATGCTGAATTGATCCCGCCTCGACAAATTCCGCCAATGGATTATACTCCTGCTCCGCCTTTTCAGTTAGATCGTGATGTCACAACTGAGGTATCTCCACACAAACAGTGGCATGTTTTGAAAACTTGATAACTCAATGATGCTTTCTTTTAAACATGTCACTTTTCAGCGTTTTATCTCAATTTTCATCTTTGACATAACAGTGAACTTCAATGTCTGTTTTTTCAAAATAGTTTCACTTTGAACATTGCTTCTCACTAGAAGAGACTACATTCATGTTTGTGTGTGTGTTTTTAGTCCTAATTTGAAACTACTTTTCTTTACAACAGGATATCCAAGAATATTTTGTGAACTACATGGTTAATGACAGCCTTGGAATCATTGCCAATGCTCATACCGCCTTTGCAGATAGAGAGCCCTTTAAAGCAAGAAGTGGTCCTTGTGTGGAGCTTGCAAAGCTATTTTCTATTGCTGTGGATTTCCCAAAAACTGGCGTACCAGCTATAATACCTCCTCATTTGTATGTCAAAGAGTTTCCTGACTTTATGGAGAAGCCTGACAAGCCCTCCTATGAATCAAAGAATGTGATTGGAAAACTTTTTCGGGCCGTGAAAGACATTTCACCAACTTCGAGCTATATTAGGTCATTTACTCGAGATGTAGCAATGCAGTGTTATGACTCTGATATGGAAGTTGAAGGCTTTGAAGATTATGTTGGAGATGCCTTCTATCATAAAAGCAATTATGATAACAAGTTGGGAAATTTGCTCGATTATTACGGGATCAAGTCTGAGGCTGAGATACTTAGTGGGAGTATTATGAGAATGTCCAAGTCTTTCACCAAGAGAAGAGATTCCGAAGCAATCAACTTGGCTGTAAGGTCTCTAAGAAAGGAGGCTAGGACATGGTTCAATGCACGAGAAGGCGGTTCAGGATCAGATTCAGATGATTTATTTGCCAAAGCTTCAGCTTGGTACCATGTCACATATCATCATTCTTATTGGGGTTGCTACAATGAGGAAATGAAACGTGACCATTATTTGAGCTTCCCTTGGTGTGTCTATGACAAACTGATGCAAATCAAGGAGAAAAATTTGAGGAGAAGAGAGAGAGCTCTGGGACTGGCAACTTGTGATAGATTCAGACATGTGCTAAATCTTGGTGGACGATGAAGAACATGATCAATGCGGTTGGTTTGGTGTCATGGCGCCTTCTGATATATATGATGATCTTTATCTGTAGTTTGGGAATATTCTTAGCTTTGAACTGCTGAATTAAGAGAGGAAGGTTGATAAACTTTTTGGCCCTTGTTTGTATCTAGTGAAATGTAGATATTGTCTTCAACTGATTGAGAGCTTGTTAGTTTGTAGGGAATGCTGTTTCTCTTTACCATCTAGTAATCCACATTAGCATGTACAGAGTTCATAAAATCTCAAATCTCAGTCTCACTTTCTCTTAAACACTGGCTCATCCCCTGCATCTTTAGGGTGTGTGAGATTCATGTCCATCTCGATTCTTGTAACATTTGACGAAAATTGTCGGATTGAGGAATTAAAAAACACTGGTTCCAATATTTTCCTTATGTTTAAGAATATATATTTCTTCTTTTTGCCTTTTTTAGTTAAAAAAATATTTCTGTTAGTAATTTGATAATTCTAAAACCATTTTTAAAACCAAACATAACAATTAAAACTCATTTTTAAAAGTTTGGAACCAAACATAAGCATGATTTTAGAAAATCAATTGCAACATTAATCTCTTTTTCTAAAATCACTAGTTCAATAACAATGTATTGAATCTAACATGCAAAAGTAGGTTTGATTGGACATCATAGGAGCATTAAGGTAATATCATATCAAGTCGCCTCAAACATTTTGTAAGATTTAGTTTTATCATATGGCATTAAGTTAATTTGATATGTGACTTATGACTCCACAAATCTCGGCATCTTTAATTGATTCTGAGTTCAAAACAACCCACAACTTATATATGATCAATAGATCTAGCATCATCCATAATGGAAGAAGTTTTAAGTTTGTGCCTATTCGATCTTTTAAATTTTAAAAAATACTTAATACGTTGAAAGTTTGTTTTCAATTGGTTCTATTTTTGTAGATGCTTAAATTTGTCTAAAATTTTATTTATCATTTTTAATTTGTGTAATCTTGTGTTTTTCTCACTAATTTGGAATTTACCTGCTTTTAAATAAATATATAAAAAAAAAAGTTTTATTTCCTTCTTTTTTTCAAATAAAATAAATTTTAAAAAATCTCTTTTTCATCTCTGGAAGATTTTATGTTAATATAAAATAAAATAACACTTTTTCTATTTTCATATTTGTATTTTAGGGAGAATAAAATTTTGAAGTTTCTAATGTTCTTATTTTAATCAAATAAAATAAAAGAATTTTTTGTAGGGAGAATAAAAATTTTGAATTTTCAAATCTCTTTTTTGTATGAGAATTATATCTAATCAATTTTGGAAGAACCTAACTATGTCCAGTATTTTTAAAATCAATCAATCCTCAATTAGTTTCTTTTTATTTCTTGATTTTAAGTTTGATTTGATTCATTTTTTTCCTAATAAGAAAAGTTTAGAAATTCTATAAATTAGAGGTTTTCGGGTCACATCCTACACACAACACAATAGGAAAACATTTTTCTCTCTCTTACTCATACACACTTCCTCTCGCACTCTCTTTCTTTTTTCTTTTATATTTTGAAAGATTTTGTTCTCTTTCTCGCACACATCCATACACTAAAAAACTCACCAAATATATATATATATATATATTTATCTCCATTTTTTCCCTCACGTTGGCCCTCCCTCGCGAAAATTATATGAATTGACCAAAAAACTAAAAACATTATTGTGACTGACCTCTTATTAAAAACTTACGTGTTATTAACCTTTTATAAATGTGAAATATCATTTTTACTCCCGATTCGGAAAGGCGCACGGAAAACTATTAAAAGGTGAACGAGTTCACCTTCACTTACGCTTTCATTCGTTTTCATTCTCTCAGCGCTTTCCCCAACTTTCTCTCATCATCTCCGAACGTTTCCTTCCGCTTTCATTGTTCGTTTCTACACCATCGATATTGTTCATGTATGTTGCTCTTCTCTGTCGCTTTCTTTTAGAAATGCATATCGATCACTTATGTGCATACACGTTCGCTAAGCTATTTATACACAATCGATTAGGTTTTAATAGACGATTGCTTAGGTTTGTACACGATTGCTTAGTTCTATATATACACGATAGATTAGGTTTTAATAGACAATCGTTTAGGTTTATATACGATCACTTAGCTGTTCCTACACGATCGCTTAGCTGTTTATAAATGATCGCCTAGCTTTTAATACACTACTGCCTAGCTGTTTATACATGATCACTTAACTTTTAGTACACGATCACTTATCTGTTTATATACGATCGCTTAGATTTTTATATACAATCACTTAACTAATTTCCATGTTTGTTACACAATCGCCATATGCATGAACAACTGCATGTGATCCTTCTGGCGACCCTCTAGCATGCAGTATTGCGTACTCTTGTGCACAGTACGCTAGTCCATAGCTTATATTAACCACATAATCTCTTCGGACATCTTCAATTATATCTCTTGGGTGATACAATCGACCAACTTGGTCATATTTGGACTTGATTAAATGACCAAAAACCCAACTTTTAGCTTGTCGGTGATCACCACTTCTTATTTCAAGTGCACATGTATGGACACTTAGATACTTCGTCACTTTGGAGAAGTCACTACCTTCCAATCTTTTTGCACGAACCCGCCACTTACATCCCTCCACTATACATCATACAGTTAACAAGCTTTTTGTCAACTTCTTTACACGGTAGTCAAAGTTCTTTCTTATTGCTAATATTGACAATCTAACAGACAAATCATTCTTGCAAAAGAAAATCTGACCAACCTTTATATCATTGTCGTTAAGACAATCGTGCGATATTGAGATTGTTGGGTTTTATGCCCTAAAACTCATAGATTGTAAAAGTAATTATTTAACCGTTATTAAATCATTAATAAAGAGTTATTGATGTATTACTTCAATAAGCATTATTGATTGTTTTTGTTTGTTTTATCTTAATAACCCTAAATCCAATAAACTAACATCCTAGGCTATTTAATGAGTCTTGAATTGTATGTGGGGACATATGAAGATCAATGTTCAAGATACAGTCTAAATGGTCTATAGTATAGGGATAAGGTTTGGTACCTTATCCTGGTGACACTATGGATATAACCCATTTTGTATTTGATACAAACGCAATGATCTAATGCGTTCGTGTAGGTGACATGCGAGTTGGGGGTATTCTATGCAATGAGTTTGCATAAGACTGGACAACGAAATAGTAATCACTAGATGTAACTTCATTGACTAGTTAGGTTTCTATTGCAATAGGATGACCTAAGCACTTAGTCTTAATCCTGAGTATATTATGAACTCCTGTCCACGAAGGATTGTCCTTTGATTTGTATGGGTGAGAGTGGTTGTTTGCCGATTCAATATGCTTACCATCTTGGGGACAAAACCGAGTGGCGAGTTGGGGAGATAATTATACAAGATGAAATTCACTCATTCCCATTTTTAGGGTAAGTAGATAAGTGTTCCCTTAAGTGGTGTCTCCGGGACTTGAACAAAGGGCTTTACCCTCTCATTGGTCCGAGATGGGTTTTCGTTTAATGGTTGGACCATAAATAGGTTGTTCATTAGAGGAGCACTAGTACTTAAAGATTTAGAAGTAACCCATGGGTAAAACGATCATTTGACCCAGCTGGTGTTACAAACACTTGTGAATGACTAATTTGCTATTATTGGTCTATATTCATGGACACAAATATATTTGAAGTGAGAAGAGTACAGTTGTGGGTCTTTAGTGGACTATACTCATAGTTAACGAATATTGATTAATGTGGTTAATGAGTTTAGCCAATTAATCTCATATTGTTGGAGCTTTTGATCTATAGGTCCATAAGGTCCCCTTGCTAGCTCACTACGGACTAACAAGGATAAACTATGTTGAAAGAAAAATTTGAAATGTTCAAATTTATAAGGAAAAATATTAATTGTGTTTGATACAATTAATTGCATGATTTATTATAAATTTTATTTGAATGTGATTCAAATTATAACTTTATAATATGAAAATTTAATTTATTTGAATATGATTCAAATAATTAATTATTTATCTGGATAAAGTCCATATAAATAAATAAAGAGAATTAATTAATTTATTTGAATTGGATTCAAATAATTAAATTATTTAATTTGGATGAGATCCAAATTAAAGATTTTGGAGAAAATAAATAGAGGGATAATTAATTAATTGATTTGAATTGGATTCAAATAATTAATTATTTAATTTGGATGAGATCAAAATCAAAGTTTCTGCATAAAATAAATATTTAAATAATATTTAAATATTTTAAATTATTTAATATGAGATATTATTTGGGTAGATATTTATTAATATTGGATATTATTAAATATTTGATTTAAAATCTCAACAGAAGGTTTATGCAAATAGGATTAGGAGTAACTCATAGATTTCTATAAATAAGGCCTTTGGGAGCCTTCATAGAACACACTCTTTAAGAGAATAATCTCTACGATATTTCTAAAAATCTTCCTCTACTAATTCTCCCAATTTTCTTAGAAAAATTCTAAGAAAATTCTTCTTCCCTTTCTTTCAAAGAAGCAATTCTCACAAACCGGATCCTTGCCAGAGTCATAGCGAGGAAGATCTCTTGGAAAATGAAAACTACAAAGAGAAGACTATCGGTTCAAGGGTTTAAGAATTATAGATTGGCAAATGTCTGATGCTTAACCTTTTTCTTTATTTCTGTATTTTCAATTCTTTCAATAAATCAAAGAACACGATCACACGCTTCCGTCGGGATTCAATTCCCTTCAGAGATAATGTTGTCATATGATGGCTCATTAGATGGTCTAGGTACATCTAAAAATGTTTGGGTCCAAGCATTCGACTGGATTGGAACTGAGGGCATCACCATTGGTGGAATGAGAGCAGGTGGGGTTGGAATCTAAAAAGAAGGTCTTGGGACTTTCATCAGAGTAGTTGTTCCAATAATTTTAAGACGTCTGACGCTGTTGTGATGGCACTGTCAACTCAAAGCGACATCATACCCTCCGATCTCAACCATCCTTTTCGGTTCGAAGGAGCGAATTCCAAACGGTGGAAACAAAAGATGTTGTTCTTCCTAACAGTTAAGAAAGTTGCTGACCCCTGCATCTCGGATCTACCCGACGTCTCGAAAACTAATCCAACAAAAGATCAACTGAAGGTTTCTGCCGATTGGAAAGAAAAAGACTTCCTATGCAAAAATTTTGTTTTAAATGGTTTGACTGATGATCTTTATGATTACTATAGCACGATGAAAACAACAAAAGAAGTATGGGATGCCCTACAAAAGAAATATGACATTGAAGAAGTCAGTTCAATGAAGTATGTTGTCAACCGTTACCTGAAGTTCCAAATGATGGATGACAAGTCTGTGGAGGTCCAAACTCATGAACTGCAGAAGATAGCTCACGAGATAATAAGCTAAGGTATGTCTCTAGACGAGCAATTTCAAATTGATGTTATTATTGACAAGTTGTCTTCGTTATGGAAGGGTTTCAAGAATACCCTGAGGCACAAAACCAAGGAATTCTCCTTCGAAAGCTTGATAACCCGGCTAAGAATTGAGGAGGAGGCCCATAAGCAGGACCAGAGGGAAGAGGTAAACCTTATGACGAGAAAGTCCGCCCCACCTATTGTAAAGCCTGATTAGAAGTCGAAATGGACCAAGAGGAAAGGTTAGAATCGCAGATCCAACAACCAACAATATCAAAAGAAACAAAACTCCCCCTCAGGAAAAACGGAACAGTTCCTTTGCTTTAACTGTAATAAACTTGGGCATATGGCTAGGAACTGTAGGAACAGGCATCGTTCTGTTGGGCAAACGAACCCGATGAAAGAGCAGTTAGTGGCCATGATTGTCACACCTCGCCCCGAGCCACCCCTGTGTAGCCTGAGATGGGGCATGAGGACAACAGACATCGACCCTCTTGCGATGTCTATCGTCAAACCTTTACCCTTTCCTAATCTAACATGTGCAACTTAGATAAGTATAAAGAAAACTAACTCATATTAAACATGCATAATTTATTATTACAACTATTTGTCAAATTTTGTTTACAGAAGACACGATTCTAATTCTTTATTTAATCCACTGACTATGGCTAAGTGCACACTATATCTCTGCAGACCTCGACTTTGCTTAGCAACGGGAACCCTTTCTGTTACTTGGAAAGAAGAACATTTGAAAAGAATGAGCTTCTATGAAGCCCAATAAGTGACAAGTTTTGGAAAACTATGCTTGGCTTAAAAGCTCAACAAAATCATGTTTGATAGTACAACTTTTATAAGCTTAACATTAGAATATTTTTGAAAGATTTTCCCTTAGTTAAGGTGAAGTAAACTCAACGTTGCTCAACGTCGAAATCAACCTTAGTCAAGGTGGAGTAATCTCAACACGCCTAACGTCGAAAACAACCTTAGTTGGGATGGAATAATCTCATCATACCCAACGTCGAATAACCTTAGTTGAGTGGAGTTATCTCAACACAACAACATCGAATTTTCCCTATGTGCATATAGGAATTATAACCCGGCTGCCCGTGTACCTTCTCTAGTCCTTCAGTACCGAGATCCCAATATTAAGACTGCCCATATGCCTTTTTGACATTGGGGACCATGTATTTAGGCTGCCCATATGCCTTCTCTAAGTCCTTCAGCATTGAGGACCATGTATTCAGGCTGCCGATATGCCTTCTCCATGTCCTTCGGCATTGGGGACTATCTTTTGAAAATAAAGCATGCTTTTTAATAATCAATTCATTTATAAATCCGAGATAAAACAATTCTTCAGGATTTTCGGTGTATTTCTCAAACATGTTTCTCATAAAGCTCGGCATTATAAAACATCATTCCCAAATCAAGTAAAAGCATGTTCAAAATCGTATGAAGAAACACATGCTTATCAAATTCAACTCTTGCCACTAATCTCATATTTGATAATAAACCGAGCATACTAGAAATATCGTGGGTATAAATCATTTTAAATGAAATCATGTCACTCACAGAGATAGTAACTTCCAAACTGAGGATTCCTTCCTTTGTCTTAGTTCTTATCCTTCTCAGCTTCTCCCGAGCTTTGGGAATTTAGAACACAACAACTAGGATACTTCTGAAACTCAAAAACAGCTCCTTGGACGCCTAGAAATTTTTCCTTGGACGGAAGGTTCCTCTTTCCTTTCCTTCAAACCTTCTTCCAAAATTTCTTTCTCTCTTCTCTCTAAGGTGATCTCTTGGTTTTTTCTGATGGTCAGAGAGCTTTCTTCCCTTTGGTCCTATTTATAATGGTTGATGATTTGCTTGCTCATCCAACCTTGTTTTCAATTGTCAACACTTAGCTCCCATATGTCATATTGCATGATAAATATTCCATGCATCAAAACATTTGTTTCCTTGCATGTATTCTTGGTCATGCATTCCAACACCTCCTCCTTATGAAGTGTAAAATCCAAAATGGAGCCACTTAACACCAAAATTAGGCTAGATTGAAGGAAAAACGCATTCTGCCACTTTTCCTGTAAAGTTGTGCCGGTTCACGCACAGTTTGGTTTTTTTTCCCGGTAAGTTTTGGTAGTTCAGCTTCCTAGTAAGGCTCACGCCTTTGTTTCCCGGTAAGTTCTGTTAGTTTTCTCCTGGTAAGTTCCACCGGTTCAATGCTTGAAAGTTGCCTTCCCCATAAGTTCAACTTCCTGGTAAGTTCTGTTGACTTTTCCTTATAAGTTTGACTTCCTAGTAAGTTCCGTTGACTTTTCCTAGTAAGTTTGACTTCCTAGTAAGTTTCATTGTCTTTTCCCAATAAATTTGACTTCTTGGTAAGTTTTGTTGACTTTTCCTGGTAAGTTTGACTTTTCTCGTAAAGTTTGACTTTTTTCGAGAAAGTTCCTGGCGTCCATCCAACACTATGCGTCCAACCCACTTCTAAAAGTTCAACACTTAACCAAATTTTGGCTAACTCCACAAGCCCAGATTTTCTGCCTTAAAATTTTTTAACTCCACAGGCTTATGTTCCAAGTTTCCTTTATTTCCTCTAGTTCCCTCTCCTAATTATGTATCTTAAGCAACTAGGTCAAAGATTAGGGTGTCACAATGATCACAGAAGTAAATGTGATTGGTGACTCTAAGGGTGGTGGATAGACACTAGTGCTACACGCCATGTTTGTCACGACCTTAGTTTATTTAAAACTTATAATGAATCTAAAGATAAAAATATTCTGTGGGGGGATCATCACTTGATGAAAGTTGCTGGAATCGGTGAGGTGGAGCTAAAATTTACCTCTAGAAAGACTCTCACTTAGAGGGAGGTCCTGCATAGTTTGAAGATAAGAAAAAATCTGGTCTCGGGATACCTCTTTAATAAGGTCGGCTTTACTCAAACGATAGGGACAAACCAATTTACTTTTACAAAAAATAATGTATTTATAGGAAAGGGTTATGCTACGGAAGGCATGTTTAAATTAAACCTGGTTGTCAATAAAATGAATTCTTCTGCTTATATGCTGTGTTCTTTTAATATCTGGCATGCTAGACTTTGTCAAGTTAACAAACCAATAATTAGTAACATGAGTAGGCTGGAAATGATACCTAAGTTATCTCTAAATGATTTTGATAAATGCGAATTTTGCAGTTAGGCTAAAATAACAAAAACTTCACATAAATATGCTCTTAGGAAAACTGAGCCTCTAGATTTAATTCATTCAGACCTATGTGAATTTGATGACATCTTGACTAGAAATAGTAAACTATATTTTATCACTTTTATTGATGACTGCTCTGATTTTACCTTTATATATTCGCTGAGAAATAAAAGTGATGCTTTCGATGCCTTTAAACAGTTTGTGAATAAAATAGAAACTCATCATAAAAGAAAAGTAAAGAGACTTCGTAGTGATAGGGGAACTGAGTATGACTCAGACAACTTTAACGAATTTTATAATTCACATGGAATAATACACGAAAAGACTGCAGCTTACTCTCCCAAAATGAACGGTAAAACCGAAAGGAAAAATAGAACTCTAGTCGAGCTAGTAGTTGCTGTTCTTCTTAATTTAGGAGCTGCATCTTATTGGTAGGGTGAAATAATCCTTACCGTTGTTATGTTCTAAATAGAATAACAAAGTCCAAAAACACAACTTCACCCTATGAAGTTCTTAAGAATAAAAGACCAAACCTATCCTACTTTAGAACTTGGGGTTGTCTAGCCATTGTAAGGATTCCATATCCTAAAAGGAGAAAACTTGCCAATAGAACCTACGAGTGTGTCTTTATAGGTTATGCAGTAAATAGTAAAGCCTACAGGTTCTATGATCTTACAAATCAAATGATCATTGAGTCAAATGATGCTGACTTCTTTGAGGATAGATTTCCCTTTAAATCTAGAATAATGGGGACGCGAGCTCTAGTAGTCATCCACTAGTTAGAAATCTTACCTCACCTGAAGAAATCAGCCCTAAGCCCAGAAGGAGCAAAAGGTCTACAACTGTTAAAGATTTCGAGGATGATTTTCAAACCTTTAATATAGAAAAAGACCCAAAAGACCTAAAGGAAGCCCTACCCTCAGTAGATGTCAACTTATGGCAAGAAGCTATAAATGACGAGATGGATTATCTTGAGTCAAATAAGACTTGGCACCTAGTAGATCCCCCCCCCCCCTCTTCCGACTGTAAGGCGATAGGTTGCAAGTGGGATACTAAGGAAGAAACTCAAGCCTAATGGAACATAGACAAGTTTAAAGCTAGGTTGGTAGCTAAGGGCTTTAGACAGAGAGAAGTGATAAGCACTTGAAAAGTGCTTTATATTCTCTCAAATTAAGGGAGTTTTATATTAGATTTCACTTGTTTGCTAATGATTTTCAGGTTAAAACGAGGAAAATTAGAAGAAACGACTAAAAGATCAAAACCGAGCAAGAATATGGCGAAAAAGAGCTGAAAAACTCAAAAGGACAAATTTCGGGATAGCGCCGCGGCGCTAAAGCATAAACGCATCAGTCTAGATGCATAGTAGCATCGCGGCGCCGAGATGGCGCTGCTTCGACGCATCCTTGTTGAACGCATGACAGCGTCGCGGCGTTGAGACGGCACTGCCGTGGTGCTGAAGCATAAACGCATCCTTGTTGAACGCATGACAGCGTCGCGGCGCTAAAACCCGAGAGCAAACTTTTTAGGGTTGAAACCCTAGCGTCGCGGCGCCAGCTTTCCTTAATTGAAAAATCTGTATTTTTGGAAAATTTTGGGCGGCCAAACTCTATAAATTTGGGGGTTTCCAGCAGTCCGATTCAAAAAAAAAAAAACTCAAAGCAAAGCAAGGAAGTTGCAGACCTAAAGAGATACAAAAAGGAGAGAATTAAGTGAGGGTTCAAAGAGTGAGTTAGTTGCAAGGAAGAGGAAAAGAGTTCGAGATAGTCTTGGTGCCCTTCGAAGTCTGACGTGAGAGCCAAAGAGATCGAGACGGTGCTACTTCAATCAAGAGCCTCTTTTCAGTAGAGTTTCCCTTTCTTTACACTCTTTCTTTGTTTATTTTTCTTAAACATGTTGCTTCAAGCTATGAGTGGCTAAACTCTTTAGTTTTAGGGTTTTGATGAATTGTTTATGAATTCATGTTAATTTTGTAGACTCATGGTTTTGTTGGAATGATTATGCTTTTCATTGTTATTGTGTTTAATTCTTGAGGATTGACCATCTTCACATGTTAGGTTAGATGTATGATTGAGAGATTGTATGTTTAACTTGATCTATAACAATGAATTATTGTTAATCTATCACGAGAGTAGTTAGGTTGATAATAAAAGTTGCTAAAAGACTATTTTTAATGCCATGTAATTTTGTGTTGGTTTTAAGAGATTAATAATCAATCAAGTTGCATGAGAAAGAGTTGTTTTTGAGAGAAAATAACTTGGAATTAAGTTTCTAGACTTAGGCATATGAATTACAATAAAATCCATGAAATCTATAATGTTGCATGATGAAATAAACAAGGATTCATTACCCTAGAACTCTCTTTGACTCTTGTGTTTCTCCCTTTGATATCTTCCTTATTTGATTTGTATTTTTCCATAACTTATAATATTCAATTTCAATCCTCAAATAAAATTGATTCAATTCTTGAATAGCTAAGTAACTTAAACCTTCCCAATTGGATCTCTAGTGGAACGATATTCGGACTTAACCGTTTTATATTATAACTTGACCCGTACACTTGCGGTTAACACTAAAAGTACCCATCAAGTTTTTGGCGCCATTGCAAGGGATCCAAAGAACGGTTTTTGTTATTTAATATTCATTAGAATTGATAGATCTTAATTTGAGGTGTATATTATTTGATCATTTTTTATATTTTTTATTTTTTTTATTTTATATTATTTCCTTTGTTATTTTATTTTATTTTATTTTATTTTATTTTTTATTTTCTTTTTTTATTATTTTATTTTTCTTTCCTTTTTTTATTTTATTTTATTTTATTTCTTTTATTTATTTATATATATATATATTTTTTTGATTATTTTGTCGGTTTATGCCTCGAGATAATACTAATATTCTCCTTCTTGATCCCGAGATTGAAAGGACGTGTAGAAGAAACCTAAGGGTTCAACACAATCACATCGAGGAGATGGCGGAAGAGATACCAAAGGCAATTCGGGACTACTTCCAACCGACATTACCGGAAAATCAACCCGGCATTATAAATGTACCCATCAATGTCAACAACTTTGAGTTGAAACCGGGGTTGATCCACATGGCTAGAGAGCTAGCCTTTAGAGGAAGAACCAATGAAGATCCTCACAAGCACTTGCGATCTTTCTTAGAAATATGTGGGACGGTAAAGATGAATGGCGTTTCTAACGATGCAATTAAACTAAGACTTTTTCCTTTCTCTTTACAGGACCGTGCTAAGGATTGGTTGGAAACCATACCTCCGGATAGCATCACAACGTGGGAGATCTTAGCTCAAGCTTTCTTGAACAAATATTTTCCACCGGCTAAATCTCAAAGACTAAGAACGGAGATTGGAACATTCCGCCAACTTGAGGATGAACAATTAAATGAGGCTTGGGAGAGGTATAAGGATCTTTTGAGAAGGTGCCCTCAACATGGTTACCCGGATTGGTTACAAATTCAACTCTTCTACAATGGATTAGCAAGCTCAACCAAATCCATACTAGATGCAACCGCCGGAGGGTCAATTTTTTCAAAGAATGCTCAAAAGGCCTATACCATACTAGAAGACTTGGCCACTACATCGTACAATTGGCCATGTGAACGGTTTTCTCCAATCATCCCAAAAGCCACCGGACGATATGAGATGGATGAGGTAAGTTCTTTAAAAGCTCAATTAGCTTCTCTTACTAATGCTTTATCTAAATTTTCTTAAGGAAGCCAAGCCCAAGCAAGTCCATCATCCATAGCTTCCCTTGCGGCCATGGCAAGTAAACAAGAGCCAAGTGAGTTGGAGGTAGCCAATTATGTGAATAGAGGACAATACCGAGGTCAACAACAACTTCCAACTCACTATCATCCCAACTTAAGGAATCATGAGAATTTTTCATATGCTAACAACAAGAATGTGTTGCAAGCACCTCAAGGATTCAATGGAGCAGGGAATGCAAAGACATCATCACTAGAGGACATAATGCTTGACTTTGTCAAAGAGTCAAGATCAAGGACAACCACATTGGAGAATTCGATCCAAGCAATTGCAAGCACCGTTCAAAGCCAAGGTAAGGCACTTCAAAACTTAGAGGTTCAACTTAGTCAAATGGCAACTTCCCTCCAAACAATGCAAAAGGGTAAGTTCCCTAGTTGTCCTGAGATAAACCCAAGGGAGGAGTGCAAAGCCGTGACTTTGAGGAGTGGGAAAAAGCTATCCACTCCCTTGATCAATGATGAAGATGATGAGCTTCCACAAGAAGAAGATGAAGCCATCATAGAGGATACTCAACAAAAAGAGAGTGCATCTAAGGAAAAGGAGAAATCAAAGTCCAACATAAGGAGTACTTCTAACTCTACTTCTTTTATCCCTAATACTTTACCTTTTCCTCAAAGATTTCAAAAGAAAAAGATTGATGCTCAATTTTCAAAATTCTTAGACATATTCAAAAAGTTAGAAATTAACCTTCCTTTTGCAGAGACATTAGAACAAATGTCCAAGTATGCCAAATTCATGAAGGATGTATTGTCTAAGAAGAAAAGGTATGGAGATTATGAAATGGTTGCACTAACCGAAGAATGTAGTGTGGCACTACAAAGGAAATTGCCTCCAAAACTAAAGGATCTAGGGAGTTTCTCTATCCCTTGTCATTTAGGCAACAATAAAGTTACTAAAACACTTTGTGATCTTGGAGCTTCCATTAATTTAATGCCTTTATCCATGTTTAGGAAGCTCAATGGAGGAGAGGTGCAACCAACTACCATATCTTTGCTTTTGGCCGATCGATCATTTGTCCATCCCTACGGCATTGTGGAGGACGTCTTGGTCAAGGTAGACAAGTTTATCTTCCTGGCGGACTTTGTGATATTAGACATGGAGGAAGATGTCAAAGTCCCCATAATCCTTGGGAGACCATTCTTGCCGACCGGAAGGGCCCTCATCGATGTGCAAGAAGGAAAGCTCACATTCCGCCTTAACGATGAGGAGGTAACATTCGACATTTATAAACCCTTAAACATCCGAATGTAGAAAGGTATAAGCATCATGAATCAAGCACAAAGGTAACATGGCCTCTTTCTTCAAATAAAAACTCTATGCATGATGAGCCCTCTTTGAATGGTAAGACTAATGACATGCTTGATGTTAAAGTAGAAAATTCTATGAAGCATGTTTCTAGTTGTGATATTTCTCCTAGTTCTTCATACATGCCTCCCAAACCTATAATGAATTATGAACAAATTATGGAGAAGCATGATAAAAATGAAGTGGTGAGTCCGTTAAAATCTAAGCATGATGATTCTTTAATAAATCTTGACCACATTAGAAACGATGATGTTCAATTTGATAATGATTTGTTGACTAACTCACTAAAGGCTAATGAATATGTTTGTGAGTGTCAATGTGGGCGAATACTAAAAGTTGTAGGTGATCCAAAGCACAAAAGGAAGAAACCACCTTGGGATCCCCCGTGATTCGTGAGCCCCGTCTAGCTAGAAGACGTTAAACCAAGCGCTTATTGGGAGGCAACCCAATTTTATTGCTTTTTTTACTTTTCTTTTTATTTTTCAATAAATCTTGGAGTCACTCATACGCTTTATCTCTCAGGAACTTGACTTACCACACAAAGTACTCCTTACACCAAGCCTGTTTGGTGGCTTCCCGCTTGCTCCTAGGCTTGCTCTTTCCTTGTTAGATGCTCTTATGCATTGGGGACAATGCATGAATCTAAGTTTGGGGTGTGGGAGGTGTCTTTCGTACTCTTGTGTGTTTTCTTATCCTGCTATGCATGCTAGTGAAAGGTTCCAATGATCATATGCATGTCAATTTTTGAAAAATTTTTGAAAATTTTGAAGCTTTCAAAGTTAATGGGAATGTTGTTTATGGTTGTATGCCTTGATGTTGATTGCCCATGATGAGATTTGAATTTGCATGATAGATGACTTATTGTGGAAATAGAATAGCACTATCTTGAGTTAAATTCATTTAAGTCCCTCTTAAAATCTCTCATATTCTTGAGCACGTAGCCACTTTAAATTAAAATCTTTAATTGAAAAAAGGATTAAGTTGGGTGTACTCGATTGTCACTTCGAAAGGCCCCACCAGTCAGAGAGTGGAAATGCATGATAGCTTGTAATCTTAGACTAAGGAAAAAGAAACGAGTATACATGCCTTGAGAAAAGAAAAAAAAGTGTACACAAAATATATGAGCTTTACTTGTCTATCTTTTTAAATGTTAAACTTGTAATGAGTATGCATGGATAGGGGTAAAAAGAGCTGCCTTTGCTGTGATCAGTAAGGACGCCTGGGAATTGACTAGGTAAGAGTCCCTACAGTGAATGTGTGAAAGCTAGTGCCTCTAGGTAAAAGAATGCAAGTTTGGGCCCATGAAAAAAATATATGATTGAAAGGTACCTTAGTGGACATATTACTCACTTGAATGCATGAAAGCTTGAAGATTGGTGCATGAGCTAGAGTAGGGGGAAAACTAAAGAAACTCTCTTAAGTCCTAATTTGAGCTCTAGTATTTTAAATTGAAGGAGGCTTGCACACACACACATGGGAGATAGCAAGATTTGGCCTTGAATGATTATAACAATATAGATATGCTTGCATGTTTCTACTTAAAGCTCTGAATGCTATTCTCTGAGACATGAGTCAATTGCACACTTCTTCATCTAAACTCCCTATTATTTGATTTTATTCTTTGCTCGGGACTAGCAAATCTCTAAGTTTGCAGTGTTGATAAGCACTTGAAAAGTGCTTTATATTCTCTCAAATTAAGGGAGTTTTATATTAGATTTCACTTGTTTGCTAGTGATTTTCAGGTTAAAACGAGAAAAATTAGAAGAAACGACTAAAAGATCAAAACCGAGCAAGAATACGGCGAAAAAGAGTTGAAAAACTCAAAAGGAAAAATTTCGGGATAGCGTCGCGGCGCTGAGACGGCGCTGTCGCGGTGCTGAAGCATAAACGCATCAGTCTGGACGCATAGTAGCATCGCGGCGCCGAGATGGCGCTGCCTCGACGCATCCTTGTTGAACGCATGACAGCGTCGCGGCGCTGAGACGGCGTTGCCGTGGTGCTGAAGCATAAACGCATCCTTGTTGAACGCATGACAGCGTCGCGGCGCTTGGATGGCGCTGCCGCGGCGCAAAAACCCGAGAGCAAACTTTTTAGGGTTGAAACCCTAGCGCCGCGGCGCTATGGGACAGCACCACGGCGCCAGCTTTCCTTAATTGAAAAATCTGTATTTTTGGAAAATTTTGGGCTGCCAAACTCTATAAATTTGAGGGTTTCCAGCAGTCCGATTCAAAAAAAAAAAAAAAAAACTCAAAGCAAAGCAAGGAAGTTGCAGACCTAAAGAGATACAAAAAGGAGAGAATTAAGTGAGAGTTCAAAGAGTGAGTTAGTTGCAAGGAAGAGGAAAAGGGTTCGAGATAGTCTTGGTGCCCTTCGAAGTCCGACGTGAGAGCCAAGGAGATCGTGACGGTGCTACTTCAATCAAGAGCCTCTTTTCAGTAGAGTTTCCCTTTCTTTACACTCTTTCTTTGTTTATTTTTCTTAAACATGTTGCTTCAAGCTATGAGTGGCTAAACTCTTTAGTTTTAGGGTTTTGATGAATTGTTTATGAATTCATGTTTATTTTGTAGACTCATGGTTTTGTTGGAATGATTATGCTTTTCATTGTTATTGTGTTTAATTCTTGAGGATTGGCCATCTTCACATGTTAGGTTAGATGTATGATTGAGAGATTGTATGTTTAACTTGATCTATAACAATGAATTATTGTTAATCTATCACGAGAGTAGTTAGGTTGATAATAAAAGTTGCTAAAGACTATTTTTAATGCCATGTAATTTTGTGTTGGTTTTAAGAGATTAATAATCAATCAAGTTGCATGAGAAAGAGTTGTTTTTGAGAGAAAATAACTTGGAATTAAGTTTCTAGACTTAGGCATATGAATTACAATAAAATCCATGAAATCTATAATGTTGCATGATGAAATAAACAAGGATTCATTACCCTAGAACTCTCTTTGACTCTTGTGTTTCTCCCTTTGATATCTTCCTTATTTGATTTGTATTTTTCCATAACTTATAATATTCAATTTCAATCCTCAAATAAAATTGATTCAATTCTAGAATAGCTAAGTAACTTAAACCTTCCCAATTGGATCTCTAGTGGAACGATATTCGGACTTAACCGTTTTATATTATAACTTGACCCGTACACTTGCGGTTAACACTAAAAGTGCCCATCAAGAAGACATAGACTTCTTTGACACCTTCTCCCCTATCTCGAGAATTACCTCATTCTATGTTTTGTTCTCTCTCACTTCCTTAAACAACCTCATAGTACATTAGATGGATGTTAAGACTGCTTTCCTAAACAGTGATCTCAAATAAGAGATTTATATGGAACAACCTAAAGGCTTTGTTGTCCATGGTCAGGAGAACAAAGTCTGTAAGTTAGATAAATCTCTCTATGGCCTAAAACAAGCTCCTAAGCAATGACATGAGAAGTTTGATAATCTAATCCTTTCCAGAGGAATCAAGGTCAATGAAAGTGAAAAATGTATCTACTATAAGAGTGAGAATAGTCTTTGCACAATCTTATGTTTGAATGTAGATTATTTGTTAATCTTTGTGTCGAACTTGCACGTTATAAATGATGTGGAGTCCATGTTGTGTGCATATTTCGATATGAAAGACTTCGGAGAAGCAAGCGTAATCTTAGGCATAAAAGTTATTAAGTTCGAAAAGAGAATTTCCTTGGATCAATCTCATTATGTAGAAAAGATTCTTAGGAAATACAATTACTTAGATTGTAAACCAACATGTACCTCTTACGATCCTAGTGTAAAGTTGTTCAAGAACGATGGTGACAGTGTTAATCAATCTGAGTATGCGAGCAGCATAGACAACCTTAGGTATGCTGTTGATTGCACTAGACCAGACATAGCTTATGTCGTATGATTACTATGTAGGTTTACAAGCAAACCTAGTTTAGAGCATTGAAATGCTGTAAAAAGGGTAATGGGGTACTTAAAGAAAACCCAGAACCTAGGATTACACTATCAAAAGTTTCCCGCTATTCTGGAAAGATACAGCGATGCAGACTGGAACTCTCTTTTAGATGACTCAAAAGCTACCAGCGGTTATATTTTCAATGTAGCAGGTGGAACTGTTTCTTGGAAATTTAAGAAACAGACGATCTTAGCTTAGTCAACGATGGAGTAAAAAATGATAGCACTGACGACGGCCAGTGAAGAAGCAAGCTGGTTTACAAGTCTGCTATCAGAGATTCCCTTATGGGAAAGTCTGGTACCAGCCATATTGATCCATTGCGATAGTACTGCAGCAATCACAAAAGTTTAGAACCGTTATTACAATGAAAAGAGACGACAAATACGTTGCAAGCAAAGTACCATTAGGGAGTTCCTCACTACTGATGCAGTTAGAGTGGATCGTATAAGGACTGATGATAACTTGGCAGATCCTTTGACAAAAGGACTGGCTAGAGAAAAGGTTTTCAAGACCTCAGAAAGGATGAGACTCTTGCCTATAGAGAGATGAATCACTTGTGAGGTAAACCCAACCTGTAGACTAGAGATCCCAAGAAACAGGTTCAAAGGGTAACAACTGATCACAAGTGATATGAAGTGAATTATGCAAAAATATACACCAAGCTCCCTTCCTATGACCTAGAGTCTTAGCATGATATCCTAAAGCGTATGAGAGGTTGAACTTAGTTCTTAATAAGATCTATACATGATGTCAAGTGGAGTATCTAGCTACAGGAGTACCCCTGATAGACTCACCTACATGAATGTGGAAGTAAGGGCCGCTTCCTATGGAATTTTTAGGCAAATTTTCTAGAGCGTTCACTAGACTGGGATACATGTGCAAGGCCTTAAAGCATGGGCTTTCAAACTACACTCTAGTAATGTTGTGTGTGAAATGTTGTCAGAAATAGAGTTCAAAACCAAGAGTTACTCCAGTTTGTTCTGAATCATCTTCACCACGTAAAGGTCTAAGTCGCAAGACACCTTTGCTTATGCACAATGGTCACTACACTCTAGTAATTTTGCTCGATGAAATATGTTTTTCTTGTTTTCGAAAAAATTTTCAAGTGGAAGATCGTTGGTGAAATTTTGTTTTGTTTTGTTTTTTTTTTTTTATAATTATAATAGAGGAGATTTGAAAAAAATTGAGAATCCCACATCGATTAATTTAGAAGTGGGATCTCTCTTTATTAACTCCCTATACAACTTTGGATTTGGGCTTAGGGGGGTACCCGTGTTCTAGAAAAAGGCTATATATATATATATATATTGTTGAACTTTTTTCCACCTCTTCTGTTAAGAGTAGTTAACAATGTCCTTCCACGTGTCTTGGCGAGAGTAGTCGTCGCTTTCCTCCTAGCTGCACGCGTACGTTCACTGGACTAGGAGCTTCCACGTGTCAGGCTAGGAGGAATTAGTGCGGTAGATGGTTGGTCCTTAGCACTCTAAATACCCTCTTTCCAAATTATTTATTTCAAAAGTTTTTTTAATCACGTTTTTTCGAGCAAAAACTTAAAAGAGTGTTATTATCAATCGGTCTAGGTGCAATTTCGATTAACTGTTTTTTTTTTTTTTTTTTTTTTTGCTGTTTTATCTTGTGGACTGCGTGGTATTTTGTAGAACTGCTTGCACTTTGGCAAAGACGCGAAATGTCTTAAAGAGAGCCAGCTCCGCGACTCAGCCTTTCACGGGTTTCTGTTTTGCAGGTTTTGTTCGTGTCATTTGTTCCTGACGATTGTTGTTCGTGCTATCAATTGATGTCCATTAGAGTAGTTGTTCCAACAACTCATAAAACCCACCTTAATCTTACCTAAAATAGTGCCGAAAACATACTTAACGATGCTGGACAACCTGCTTCTACCTCCAAAATTCCTCCAAATTCGAATCTAAAATTCAATCACAATGGGTTTATATTAAATTAACCCAAGACTAAGTGGGCATTCAAATCCATTCA
This sequence comes from Citrullus mucosospermus, assembly GCA_030954485.1. Lineage (NCBI taxonomy): Eukaryota > Viridiplantae > Streptophyta > Magnoliopsida > Cucurbitales > Cucurbitaceae > Citrullus > Citrullus mucosospermus. The sequence goes on along the minus strand of CM062061.1, from coordinate 7,060,223 downwards.
AAGAAATTTAACAAAAACCCCCCAAAATCTTACATAATACCTCAATATTTCAGCAATACGTGGTGAAATCCGACAAAACTAAGCTAACTGGCAAACTATCAAGAAACCTTGCGGCTAGTCGGACAACGAACGATGGCCGACGGTGGCGATGGGAAACCGACGACTGACAGTTGGGCAGTGTGATTGGGATTCGAGCGTGAACAATGATCGTCAAACAAAGACAGGTGCGATGGCAATGGAAGTCAAACTAGCGTCGTCTACTCATAGTGATGGTTGACGGTCAGCATGGCGCATGGTAGTGGCCGGTGAGAGCTGAAGCCGAATGTTGGTGGTCTGCATGTGTGAAGTTGAGGCGGTGAGGGAGTTCAAAGGACGAGGAAGAAGAAATTTTTCTTTTATTTGTTTTTTACCTAACATGCTTTACGAGGCTCACTATAACATATATGTATATGTGTGTGTGTATATATATATAATTAGAGTTGTGTTCAAATATAGAAAAATAGACCAAAATATTTACAAATATAGCAAAATTTTACTGTCTATCGCAAATAGACACAAATAGTAGTCTATCGCACATAGAATATGATATTTTGCTATCAAAGTGCATGCGTGTATGTGACTCTTTTCAAACCAATTCCTACCCATTGTATACCTTTGATTGGTTTATTAGAAGGACTTGTATGTTAAAGAGGGAATAAGAGAGAAGCAGAGAAAGAAATGACCCAAGTAAGCAAAATCTGCAGTGGACCCCTCAATTTCTTCATTAAAATTTTGACAAATCTTAAAATCTTAATTTTGTAAATTTTTACTTATCTATGAAATCACCATTTGTTGGGCTTGGACCTATGATTCTTTAGTTTATTCAAATATGGTGATATATTGAGGGGAAACTTGGAGTAAAAGTACTATTTTCTTTTTGGGATTTATCGAAGTTCTAGAAATACATGAAACTTTCCAAAATTTAATTGTTTTCAAACAAACAACTGTTTTAGGAAATTTAGTAGTGTTCTCTTTTTGGGATAATAATCCTAGAAATATATGAAAATTTCCTAAAAAATTCGATGATGGAATATTAGGAAACATAATTTTCAAATTTTCTTAAGTGAGGAAATATATTATCTTGGAATTCAAGGTAAGTTCCAAGAATTTTCTAATGGCATCAAGCCACTTATAATTATTTGATTCATATTTAGTTAGTAAATGTGAATTATTCCATTTTGACAATAAAAAACACAACACAAAAATATTTTCTCTCTTTTAAAAGAAATAATAGGATAATTTTAAAATAAAATTAAATGTGATAATTGTATTTGAAATGGGTCTTGTAAGGGTGCTAATACTTTCCCTACACTCAATCAACCAAAAGATGATTGGTGGTGACTCCAAACCTCTCAACTCAATAGAGACCCCTAGAGAAGAACATTAGTCACATTGACGTTGTAAGCGCTACTTCTATCCTTGGAAAATTGGCAAGCTAAGTAGGCGGGTGATTGAGTGAGAGATGGCCGAGAGCCTTTGGCTTGTGTGTGTGGCCGGCAAGAAGGGTTGGCTAGGAAGTAGCCGAGCCCAAGCATGAGGGTTAATGTGTTGGGCAAGTGTGTGATGCGTTGGCTTGAAAAGGCATGCGCCCATGGGTGATGATTGGTGCGTTTGTGAGCTTGGCTATGCGTTGATTGAGGTTAGTAAAGGGGATGTGTTGGGGAGCTATGCGTTCAAGAGTGCCTATGGGGCTGATGCATGGAGCTATGTGTCCAAGTAAGTCAGCCAAGGGGGCTGATTGCAGTGGTAGCCGAGAAAGGAAGCCAACTAACCTCAAAAGAAGGTGTGGAGAAAGTCTTGCCAAAGGATGCATCACTAATTCTTCTTGATTAAGAAAGCGAAGACTTAACTACTAAGAAAAGCCAATACTTAAGGATTAAGCAAGCTTGATTATGTGTCAATTTAAGGTTAAGTGTGGCATAGATCATGCGTTGACGGGCTAGGATCTTGCATGCAGAATTTTGGAAAGTCTATAAATAGAAGGGCGACAGTCGAGGTTGGTGTGAGCAAACCACTCGTGCTATTTGTGATTTTCTACCACCAATTTCTCCCAAATTGAGTCTAGTTTTACCGAAAGGACTGCCAGAAAGAAACTCCTTGAGGAAGAACTCGAAATTCATCAAAAACTTAAGCTTGTTCGGTTATCGAGTAAACTGGAGCATACCGAAAAGATTTGGAGATATATGACGGTAGACAAAGAATTAGAAGCTGAAATTTTGGGGTAATCTAGCTAAGACATTTATCTACAAGTTTGTAAGAGAAAGAAAACTCTAATTCTTAATAGAAATATTACTTTGGACAGCTAGAAATGAAGGCAGTGGGTTTGAGATTGTCGGGTAAGTTTTGGAGTGGTTGTGGGTATAGTAAGGCGAGGGCTATGGCCGAAGGAAAGAATTCATTTGAGTTTATTTTCAGCTGGATGAGTGTGCTACAGGGCTATTGCACACGCCTAGAGGCAGTTTGCTATTTTTGGGCATTTTAGCTAATTTTTGCTTGTCGATAAGCCTTTCTGAGCTAAAATGACACGAGACATACTATGAAGAGAATTTTGAGGAATCTTGACAAAAGAATTATTTATTCCAGGCCGAGAAGAGCTCGGGGAAGTGTATAATCCATTAAGGGCTCAGGACAAGTTGTGAGTGACATAAATTCGTTTTAAATGATTTGTACTCATAATATTTATAAATGTTTGGTTTATCCTAAAAATATGAGATTTATGGCATGTGTTGAATTTGATAAGCATGTATTTCCTCAATATGATTTTAAACATGCTTTTGCATAGTTTTGAGCATGATGCTCTAGAATGTCGGAATTTGTGAAAAAGCATGTTGTTTGAAAATATTTTGGAAATTGTGAGAAATTGTTTAAACTCGTGTTTGTGAATGATTTAGCATGCTTTTATTAAAAAATGGTCCCCAATGCCGAAGTACTGGGAGAAGGCATCTAGTCAATCTAAATATGATCTCCACTGCCGAAGAACTGGAAAAAGGCATCTGGGCAACCTGAATTGGTCTCCAATGCCGATGGACCTGGTGAAGGCATCTGAGCAGCAGAATATGATCTCCAATGCCAAAGAACTGGGAGAAACTATCTGGGTAGCCGAAATTGGTCCCCATTACCGATGGGCTTGGTAAAGGCATCTAGACAACTTGAATATGGTCTCCAATGCCGAAGTACTGGGAGAAGGCATTTGGACAACCTGAATATGGTCCCCAATACCGAAGAACTAGGAGAAGGCATCTGGACAGGCTGAATTGGTTCCCAATACCAATGGACTTGGTGAAGGTATATGGGCAGCCTGAATATGGTCCCCAATGCCGAAGAACAGGAAGAAGGCATCTGAACAACCTGAATTGGTTCCCAATGCCGATGGACTTGGTGAAGGCATGTGGGCAGCCTGAATTATAGTTCCTATGTGCACATAGAAGGAGATTTGACACTGTGGTATTGAGATTATTCGACATTGGATATGATTAGGTTGATTTCGACGTTGAGCAGCGTAGAGATGACTTCGCCTGAACTAAGGAAAATCTTTTAAGCATAAATGTTTTAAGCTTTCAATGCTTTACTACTTGAATGACGAGCGTGATTTTATTAAGCTTTTAAGCCAAAAATAGTTTTTCAAAACTTGTTACTCACTGGGCTATTTAGCTTATGCTTTCAAATGTTTTCTACTTTTCAGGTAGCGAGCGGAATCGGGGTGCTTAGCCTACTCGTCGAACTCATTTGGATCTGTTGTTTAGTTTGAGCTTTGTAAATATTCTGTACTTATACCTAGCATTGTACATATTGGAATCTAAGAGAACGGTGTTTTGTATAAAACTCTGTTGTTGATTTTATATAGGTTTATTTTGAGATTATCATTGGTGACCTGGATGTGAGTTATACTTTTATACTTGGTTGAGTTGTGCTAGGGAAGTTTAAGTTGACAGTAGCTGTCGTGGGGGAGTTGATATATGCTGTCTTCATGCCTCTTTTTGGGTTACGAGGGTAACTCGGGAGGGGGTGTGATAGACGTTGAGATAGCTTGGCGGACTCCATTGGAGATTTTAGACAGTCAAGCCACAAAAAAATTCTATTTTTTTATTATCCCATTATTTATGTGTTTGTTCTTTCGGTTTTTTTTATTATTATTTGTTTAATTTTACTCTATATATGTTCATGCATAATTCACACACTACCACAGCTCTACAACCCAAGCTTTACCCTTTGATAAGCACTTGAAAAGTGCTTTCTATTCTCTCAAATTAAGGGAGTTTATATTAGATTTCACTTGTTTGCTAGTGATTTTTAGGTTAAAACGAGGAAAATTAGAAGAAATGACTAAAAGATCAAAATCGAGCAAGAATACGACGAAAAAAAGCTGAAAAACTCAAAATGGCAAATTTTGGGATAGCGCCGCGGTGCTAAAACATAAACGCATCGTTCTGGACGCATAGTAACACCGCAGCGCCGAGACGGCGCTGAAACATAAACGCATAGTTATGGACGCATAGTTGCACCGCAGCGCCGAGATGACTCTGCCTCGACGCAACCTTGTTGAACGCATGACAGCGTCGCGATGCTTGGACGGCACTGCCGCGGTGCTAATGCCCGAGAACAATATTTCTGAAACGCATCACAGCGTCGCAGCGCTAAAACCCGAGAGCTAACTTTTCTGATGCAGCCCTAGCGCCACGGCGCCAACTTTCCTTAAATGAAAATTTGTTATTTTTGGTAAATTTTTGGGCGGTCAAACTCTATAAATTTGGGGGTTTTCAGCAACCCAAATCATCAAAAAGAAAATCAAAGCAAAGCAAGGAAGTTATAGACCTAAAGAGGCACAAAAAAGAGAGAATTAAGTGAGAGTTCAAAGAGTGAGTTAGTTGCAAGGAAGAGGAAAAGAGTTCGAGATAGTCTTGGTGCTCTTCGAATTCCGACGTGAGAGCCAAGGAGATCGTGACGGTGCTACCTCAATCAAGAGCCTCTTTTCAGTAGAGTTTCCCTTTCTTTACACTCTTTCTTTGTTTATTTTGCTTAAACATGTTGCTTCAAGCTATGAGTGGCTAAACTCTTTAGTTTTAGGGTTTTTATGATTTGTTTATGAATTTATGTTGATCTTGTAGACTTTCATGGTTTTGTTGGAATGATTATGCTTTTCATTGTTATTGTGTTTAATTCTTGTGGATTGGTCATCCTCACATGTTAGGTTAGATGTATGATTGAGAGATTGTATGTTTAACTTGATCTATAACAATGAATTATTGTTAATCTATCACGAGAGTAGTTAGGTTGAGAATAAAAGTTGCTAAAGACTATTTTTAATGCCATGTAATTTTTTATTGGTTTTAAGAGATTAATAATCAATCGAGTTGCATGAGAAATGGTTGTTTTTTAGAGAAAATAACTTGGAATTAAGTTTCTAGACTTAGGCATATGAATTACAATAAAATCTATGAAATCTATAATATTGCATGATGAAATAAACAAGGATTCATTACCCTAGAACTCTCTTTGACTCTTGTGTTTCTCACTTTTATACTTTCCTTATTTGATTTGTATTTTCCATAACTTATAATATTCAATTTCAATTCTCAAATAAAATTGATTCAATTCTAGAATAGCTAAGTAACTTAAACCTTCCCAATTGGATCTCCAGTGGAACGATATTCGGACTTAACCGTCTTATATTATAACTTGACCCGTACACTTGCGGTTAACACTCAAAGTGCGCATCACCCTTTAGGATTAGAATTGAAAATCGAGTAATGTCGACCTTTGAGGAGATTTAATTGCTTTTGGGCAGGCACACGAAAGATTCTCTCTCAAGTTAATTCATTTGTTAATTCTTAACGTTTGAATTAATTTGAGGACCCTTTTGCCTTGAAGGATTAGAATTACATCCTCAATGCATATTTCATTAGCTTGATTTATTATATTTCCTTTGAGAAAATCTTACAAAAGAGAATTTGTTCAAAAAGTCATAATAGGATTTTCTAAATGTAAAAGGAGGAAAGAAAGTATGATTCTACGAGTCCCTTTTATTTTTCCTAAAGTTTTTTAAGCAAAAATTTTTTTTTCTTTCTCTAAACTTTTGTTCATTTTCCATTTTTTAAAAAGAGAAAATAGGATGAATACTAATATACCTAGTATCCCTTTCCAGAGGATTATCTTTGTTGAACTCATACAGACCTTCGATTCTGCATCAAGACAGTGAACATGGCATAATCGCTTGCATCCGCCTCGATCTCTTGATTGATGCCCCCACCGGAACACTTTTCTCTTGCCCGAAAGGGGCATGAGGAGGGGAGATGTTGTGTAAGATAAATGGTCGATACAGGCACCCCTAACTCAATAAGAAGAGCCAAGGACAATATTTCAATGAGTCGAGCAAATGCAGTGACAACATGGAGATAGTCAATCGTCAACTAAGTTACTGCATTCTTGTTAGTTTATATTATTTTCTATGAACCAGAAGAGTTAAAGGCAATTTATGCTAGAATAGAGGTGTAATTTCTCAGGCAGGAATGGGAGCATAGAGAAACTAAGGTATATTGATAACTTGTAGAAATACAAGTTATTATAGCTTTTTCTTAGAATAATGGAGAAGATTTAAAGGATTATGTGGTAGTATTGACTTAATTTGTTGATAAAACCTTCTTTGTGTTTTACACTCTTGATTTGTTGAAGATAAGTGTTTTCAAGTTAAACTATCTCTAAAATGCATTGTTTAGTGCAGGAAACACATTATGCAAGATGGACATCTTCCAAGTGATAGACGAAAAGAAGTAATTCACAAGACACAAGCTATGAGATCTTTGACAGCTGGAGTTGATTTGCTTAATCTGCGGCATGATGAGCGGTTACCAATTTAGCTAAGAATTACGTAATCATGTGAGATTTGTCACACCCCATCCCAAACTACCCTCCCGTAGCCCGAGACGGAGTGTGAGGACAGCAGTTACCGACTACCCTGTCATGTAACCCACTGTCAACCTCACCATCTGCATGCTCTTGACAAACCTCGACTTCGATCGACAACGGGAACTATCATGCTACCTGAAAATGGAAAACATTTAAAAAAATGAGCTAACGGCTTAGTGAGTAACAGTTATTAGAAAACAATATATTTTAACTGTAAAACTAGTAAAACTCGTATAAAATATAACGCTTCAGATCATATTAGTTAATGTTCAAATGCCATTATAAAATATGCCTATCTGTTTTAGGGTAAATACTCAAAACTTCACTCATTCCATAATCATTTTCCCTAGTTGAGGCGGAGCAGTGCTCTACGCTTCTCAACGTCGAATTTCCTTAATCACATATTCAAATGCCTTCACACTTCGTCTCTTGGCATTTTCAATCCCTCAAGTGCCTTCACATATAGTCCCTCAGCACTGAGTTTTACTGTCGACCACTGCTCAAGTGTCTTCACTCATGGTCCTTCAGCACGAGCTAACATATGATGGATTTCCACATGCCTTCACTCAGGGTCCCTCAGCACTGGAATCCATTTCATCCAACTACTCAAGTGCCTTCACACGTGGTCCCTCAGCATTGAGTATCATATAACATATCTCCCATAGGCCTTCACACGAGGTCCCTCAGCCATGGGTTACCTTAAAATAATACATATCATATTCTTTAAACTCATCAACACAACACAAACGTTCAATAGCTATACCATGCTATGAGTAACTATTTTTAATACTCAATTCAAAACTTTAATTATCAAACAGCATGCTTGTCATACAAGTGTATTTCCAAATCTTCCATGAAAACATATAACACCATGCTCTTCAGTAATTTCATGAAAAACATGTATCAACCAATCACCATGCGTTTTATATCTCATAGCGAATACCCAGCATTCTCAAAGTTTTCAAGTAAAACACATGCTCTTAGCTGGCTCATTGATAAGCACTTGAAAAGTGCTTTCTATTCTCTCAAATTAAGGGAGTTTATATTAGATTTCACTTGGTTGCTAGTGATTTTCAGGTTAAAACAAGGAAAATTAGAAGAAACGACTAAAAGATCAAAACCGAGCAAGAATACGGCGAAAAAGAGTTGAAAAACTAAAAAGGGCAAATTTTGAGGATAGCGCCGCGGCGCCGAGACGGCGCTGCCGCGGCGCTGAAACATCAACGCATAGTTCTGGATGCAGAGTAGCATCGCGGAGCTTGGATGGCGCTGCCTCGACGCATCCTTGTTGAACACATGACAGCGTCGCGACGCTAAAACCCGAGAGCAATATTTCTGAAACGCATTTTAGCGTCGCGGCGCTTGGACGGCGCTGCCGCAGCGCTAAAACCCGAGAGCAAACTTTTTCGGATGCAGTCCTAGCGCCGCGGCGCTGTCCCACCAGCTTTCCTTAAATGAAAATTTTGTATTTTTGGAAAATTTTTGGGCGGCCAAACTCTATAAATTTGGGGGTTTCCAGCAGCCCAAATCATTGGAGAAAACTCAAAGCAAAGCAAGGAAGTTGCAGACCTAAAGAGATACAAAAAGAAGAGAATTAAGTGAGAGTTCAAAGAGTGAGTTAGTTGCAAGGAAGAGGAAAAGAGATAGTCTTGGTGCCCTTCGAAGTCCGACGTGAGAGCCAAGGAGATCGTGACGGTGCTACCTCAATCAAGAGCCTCTTTTCAGTAGAGTTTCCCTTTCTTTACACTCTTTCTTTGTTTATTTTGCTTAAACATGTTGATTCAAGCTATGAGTGGCTAAACTCTTTAGTTTTAGGGTTTTGATGAATTGTTTATGAATTCATGTTAATTTTGTAGACTCATGGTTTTGTTGGAATGATTATGTTTTTCATTGTTATTGTGTTTAATTCTTGTGGATTGGCCATCTTCACATGTTAGGTTAGATGTATGATTGAGAGATTGTATGTTTAACTTGATCTATAACAATGAATTATTGTTAATCTATCACGAGAGTAGTTAGGTTGACAATAAAAGTTGCTAAAGACTATTTTTAATGCCATGTAATTTTGTGTTAGTTTTAAGAGATTAATACTCAATCAAGTTGCATGAGAAAGGGTTGTTTTTTAGAGAAAATAACTTGGAATTAAGTTTCTAGACTTAGGCATATGAATTGCAATAAAATCCATGAAATCTATAATATTGCATGATGAAATAAACAAGGATTCATTACCCTAGAACTCTCTTTGACTCTTGTGTTTCTCCCTTTGATACTTTCCTTATTTGATTTGTATTTTTCCATAACTTATAATATTCGATTTCAATCCTCAAATAAAATTGATTCAATTCTAGAATAGCTAAGTAACTTAAACCTTCCCAATTGGATCTCCAGTGGAACGATATTCGGACTTAACCGTTTTATATTATAACTTGACCCGTACACTTGCGGTTAACACTAAAAGTACGCATCACTCATGTTCTTTTATGTATGTATAAACGCATGCTCTTATCTCTATAAACAACATATTCATATGCTTTATATATATGAGAACGCATGCTTTATTTCATTAGAAACCATATAATCATATTCATAAAGAACTCATTTATATTTTGTAAAACGCAGGTGTCACTCACTTGTGCTTGCCAAAGAATACTTCTTCTTCCTTTCCTCTATTTCCTCTTCCCGAGCTTCTTGGACGCAGCGTTCTAATCTCAGAAACACAAAGCTCCATTTCCCTCTGCCAGCTTGGTTGAACGCAACCCTGCCCTTCAACGCAAGGTTGATAACTACCGCAAACCCTGCCCTTCGACACAAGGTTTATTACTTCCGCAAAGTGCATCCCAACTCTTCTTACTTCTCCTTCGGATGCGTCACCCTCACTTGGACGCAAGGTCCAACTTTAACGCATCACCCAACTTTGGACGCCGCGTTCACTTTGGACATTATGTTTGTCCTCAACGCAAGGCCAACCCCTTTTAACACAAGACAACTTCTTTACATTAAATAGCTAAGTTGTCAAATACCTTCTTTCTTGGCTGCATACTCCTACAACGAACGTCCTTGCTGCCTTCTTCTTCTCTTTTTCTCTCCAGATTTCTTCTCTGAGAGTCATCAGTCGCTCCTTTTCCCTCAAAGTTCTATTTATAGGGAGCTTGCCATCCAACTTTTCCTCTCCTTTTGCCACTTGTTTGCCACATGTCACGCTGCATGCTTAATTAACTATGCATTAGTTCAAATGTCACCTTGCATGAAACACTTGACATGCCTTCAACACCTCCTACTGATAAGGTGTCAAATCCATACGAAGCCACCTGGCCTTTATAAGCTTATCTTATGCGTCCAACATTTCCAATGAACAACTTTTATTCAACACAGCGCCCTCATGCGTTCGTTGAGTTTCCTTAAAGATTTGAGCTTCACTACACACTTTTCTAACTCTCAGCCAACTATACTACTGTCTTTGACGCATAGAGATAACTCTGTCTTCAGCGCATAGGGACTTCAATGCATGACAACCTTACCAACGCATGGTATGCCAAGTACATTCCTTCCCCCGCCAAAGCGGCGACTGCTTCAGCTCACACCACCATTCGTGATTTCACCTTTAACGCATAACCGCACTATTATAAATCAGTGCTTACATATGCCACTAGGCGTCAATGACAAACGTGCAATACTATGCGTTTATACCTCATCGCATCATATCATGCGTCCAACTCTCATATTCATAACGAATAAATCCTTCTCAAGTTCTTCCTCTATGCGTTGTCCTATTGCGTTACTCAATTTGCTATAGTATTCTATCTTTCCGAGATTTAAATCACAACATAACTTCATTCCTTCCTTGCTTAAGCATCTTACCATCGCCAATGCGTATTTCTCTTATGCGTTTCACTTATTTCCCTTCTCGGTTTACTTCCATGCGTCCACCCTTACCATGCGTTACCTAGCCCTGACCATGCGTCCAACATGGTCTTTTACCTCTTTCCTTCATAGACTCTTCAACGCATCGTTTCTTAAAAAGTAGGGTGTGATAAGATTGATGCAAAACAACAAATCAGCCGATGATGACACAAATCTACCAGTGTTACAATGCAACCTCTATAAAAGGGTAGATTCGAAGGCTGAAAACGTTGTTGATTTTCCTGGGGATTCATTAGTTTAGTAGCAAACTCTCCCAAGAAGGCAACTGGAGACAAAATGCTGGAGAGAGTAGTCTCCTTTCTGGTCAACCATACCACCACAGTAGCTATCACGCAACCATCATCGACAGAGTCAAGAGATTAATCAACCACCGACCATTTCCCTACTTTCTATCTCTATCTTTACTATCTTGTTGTTTACATCTTCTATCAAGAGATTGTACTTTTTGTAACACTTGTTCCATTTCATTAATCTAAATCACCGTCCATGACTTTCATTTCTATATTTTTTTCCACTTTCTTGCTAATAAGCATGAGTAGCTAAATCTCTTGAGGGTTGGGACAAAGTTATTGTCTATTTAAGAAACAATATCGAGAATGTTTCATTTTGCTTAATGTATGAGAATATATTGCTTGTTTCCATTTAGCTAATTGAGATAAGTAGAAATAATTAATTGCTTGAGAGAGTAAGTGATTGTGGAACTCATTAAGCAAACTAAGTAGTATTTCTAGACATAGAAACAACCTTAAGATTCAATAATACTTCACTCATGCATCATAGACATATGAGCATGCAATCTGTTAGCCGAGAGGTGCAGATTATAAGTTGAGAATAACGGCCCCTTAACCCTATTTTTCCATTTCTGAGTAACTGTTGTACACGCATCCTTCACCATCTCCACTTATTATTAGCTTATAGTTTTATTGTTTTGTTGTTAAACGCAACCCCATCTTAAACATTTGTTTTACAAAATAGCCAGTACAGTTGAGAGTTTAAAATATGTATAAGCCCTACGTTTGACCTCGGACTCATCGAAAAACCTAATTTCTACTTATACTTGAGTTGACATTTAGGAAAACTTGATTGATATTAACGCATGCATAACAATTATTGTAACGAAACATATATTCCAATCAATTGTTTTGCCATTAAGGATCTAGTAGATTGTTCCTACTTACAGATGCTTCACATTCCAAGACATGGATTTGGTACCCACTTACCATATGATGTTGGGTGTCCAAGGAAAATCTAGAAAAAGGGTTTATTGCTTCAACCCGAAGCTCATAGCAAAGAGGGTGTTGTCAAATTTTTTGGGTGTTTGTGTTACTAAAGTCCAGAAGCATCTCAAAGTCACAAGGAAGAAGGTGTCAACATCATTAAACTGATCCGCACCACATTACAAAAGAGAAAAGTTTGATCTTGTTGGAATTGTGTGTGTATGGGACAATTCTCTACCCTAGAGCTTAAGGATATATCGATGGCCAAGTTTTAAATTGTTCTTTAGTGCAGGACAAAGTATGAATCCAACAATTCCCCTCCTAGCAGAAGACTTGTAAAGCTTTGAACTATTGTCAAGCTATTGAGGGTGGAAAATTGAGATGTTGCATCTCATTGCTTTACATTTGGATGCATAGTCACTTTAAGTTTTCGAAATGTAACCAGGAATGTAATTTTAGAATTCGAAATTGTCTAATAAGATTCAAACTTTCCAAAAGAGAAGGCATAGAAATCTTTCATTGCTCGAGTGAGGCAAGACAACATAATTTAGAAGGCACGTTGGATGCCTTTGACGACTGTAGTATAAAAATACGGAAACTTTCACACAGCTTCCTTATTAGGCCCATGAGGATGTATCCATTATGCACCTTTTCTCCCACATATGAGGTTTAAACAGTTTACACCTCCAACTCAAGGCCTAAGTAGGTTGGAATTCTTATATGCTGATGAATTCTATAATGAATAGAAACATCGCGTGATACTTTTTAGAAGACTGTTAAAAAGATAAACAATAATGTTTATTACGAAGTAGCTACCAAAAAATATTTGCAATGACATTCAAACATAAGGAAGATCATAATGGTCGTTCCAAATATTGATGATAAAAAGGAATCTTCTAATCATAAAGCCATGAACAGGCCTGAACAATTGGCAATGGAGCATACAAAGAGAAATCAGATTCTTGAGAAGCTACGACAAGAGTTCAATTGGTTAGCAAAGGAAGCAACCCAGTCCATAAAAAAAAAACCTTAGGAGCAGAAAAGGCAAAAGAAAAAAAAAAAGAACTAGAGAAGAAAGAAATTACGACTCACTAGAGAAAGAAAACAAAATATTGAATAAAGAAAATCATACGCTCAAATACTTCTTCCTTTGATTCGTTTATTGACTTACACATTGAAGTGGAGGTGACATTCACCACACTGGTTCACAAGCTCACTCTTTTTTTTTTTGTAGGATTCTCGTTTTCTCCATACAAACAAATTTACTGGTGTTTCCTAGTCCAAAATTCAACGTCAACAAGGGTGATGTTCATTTTTTTCTATAAATAATAAGTACATGGAAATGAAAAAAAAAGGATGAGAGAAGATCGTAATGTATTTGTATTTAAAAAAGGTAATTAAACATATTCTTTAGTTTAATTTAGTCTAAAATGTTCTATACATATTATAATTATTCTTCATATTTCAATTGTGAAAGATCAAGAGAAATTGAGAGTAAAATAGACAAAATTCAATATATGCTATGATAGTTTGTATGGAAAATTGCACGAAATGACCCAAAAACTAAAAACTTATCTATGGATGACCCACTCCCGAAAACCTTATCATAAGTGACCTTTTGGACACGTGAAATACCAATTTTACCCTCTCGAACTTAAAACAACCCAAAACGCGCCTTCCCATTTTTTCTTTAAAAGTCGCCTCCTACCCGTTGGAATGCTTTTCCGCTTTCGCTTTCTCTCACAACCTTTCGCTTTCTCTCTCAAAATTTCCCGCTTTCTCACTGAACGTCCCCATTTTGCCTCTTTCAACCTTTTCGCTTTCGCTTTCTCTCTGACCCTTTCAATTTCTCTCTCAACCTTTCCGCTTTCTCTCTGAACCTTTCGCTTTCTCTCTTGACCTTTCGCTTTTCCCAGACGTTTCGTCTTTATCTTCTTCTCTTCTTCATCGTCGTCGTCATCTGCTTCATTTGAAAGGTAGGCCCTATACTGGGTTGAAGATCGGCCACAACAGGCTGCACGATCGCTTAGTAGAGATCTAGAGATCATTGAACTTCGATCAAACGATCTCTTGGCCTAGATTAAACGATCGCCCAGTCTAGGTCATACGACTAAGCGATCGTGTAGATTCCTAAGGGATCGTGTAGAATACTAAGCGATCGTTTAAGTTACTAAGCGATCGTGTAGATTACTAAGCGATAGTTTAGTTCGATACGTGATCGCTTAATTTACTAAGCGATCGTAGAGTATGGACTAAGCAATCTCGTAGTAATCTACACGATCGCTTAGTAACTTAAACGATCGCTTAGTATTCTACACGATTGCTTAGAAATCTACACGATCGTTTAATGTTTAATAAGCGATCGTTTAGGTTTTGCATTTCAAATCTGTAGGTTGATAATGGAGGTATCTGAGGACAAGTACTTCCCAGCCACCATCTCCTGCGTGGTCTACAAAACCAGCTCTCTGATCAAGAGCAAACTGACCATTGATCAGATAGAGATGTTCAGGAAGATCTCATTTGGTCCACTCTTGGACGTGGACCTAGTGTTCAACGGACAACTATTCCACCACTTCTTGCTACGAGAGGTGAGGGAGGATAGCACCGACACAATAAGCTTCAACATTTTGGGGAAGAAGGTCACCTTCACCCAAGAGGAATTCAATCTCGTAACCGGACTGTGGCCGACGGAAGAAACAGTCGATCGAGATACATGTGGCGAGAGACTACAGCGTCTCATCCTTGGACCTAGTGACCCAAATGACAAGAAAGAAAAGCTGGTCAAGGATGTCGAGGTGGCCTTCGAGAAAACAATATTTACCAACGATCAAGACGCCGTGAAGGTGGCCCTCGCTTTGTACATCGAAACGGTTATGATGGGCAAAGACAAGAAGACACAATTCGACATGAAGATATTTAGGATTGTGGATGACTTTGAAGTCTTTGCGAACTATGACTGGTCGTTTGTCTTCTTCAACCGGTTGTTGAGTAGTATGAAGACTATCATGCGCGGAAAGAAAGAGGCGCATGATATCAAGAAGGTAGACAACCCCAAGCACATCACCTACTATTGCATCAAAGGATATGTGCTTGCATTCCAGGTACGATTTAGTCCACTTTATGCTTCAACAATTATATTTCCTTATTCTGCGTAATCCATCGCCTGATATGATCCGTTTATTTTGTGTTACAGGTCTGGGCATACGAGATATTGTCCATTTCCAGCAAGTTCGTGGCTACCAAATCAAGCAAAACTGCCATTCCATGAATTCTGAGGTGGACCTATTCTCAACCTCCATCATACAAATCGTTGGAGAGGAATATCTTCCAACCTAAAGAGGTAATTCATCTCCTATCAAGTCTAAGCGATCGTTTAGATAATCTAAACGATCGTTGATATATGTCTACACGATCATAGATATATATCAACGATTGTATAGATTAGCTAAACGATCGATGAGTAAAAGTATGCGATCGCTTAGTACAATATAAGCGATCGTTTAGCTTATCTAGACGATCGTTTACAGTAGTTTTACTAACCTTTTTATTGTTGATTTGTTGTTTGCATTACAGACGATCGTTCGAGTGAGACTTGTGCCCTCGCCGGATGAACTGAGATACAAGGAGGATAGAGCCAGGGGGGTTGAGTTGATGCCGTATGTCAACCTGCGTCAAGAGATCAGTCGTCGGCTGACACCGATGCAGACCAACCCGAGACCTCTCACGGAGAAGACCACCTCAAGCAGCCAACCGAAATTCACGTTGAACCCCCTTTGCCTTAAGAACAAGAACAAGTCGAGCAACATGTTATGGAGACCAACCCGAGTCCTCTCCTAGGGCAGTTTAGTGGTCAGAAGGGGAAGAAAAGGCGCGCTGAGATGTCTGAGAGGCATCCCACCTCCAAGAGGCACAGGCACTCAAGGTCGTACAAAATCCTGTCGAAGAAGATATCTGCGATTTGCACTGACTTGGCGAACCTGAGACAATGGTTCGTGAGCAGCACGACCATTTAAGCCAGCAGATAGACGATCTGAGGAAGTTTATAGAGCGTCTATGCCAGGTTAGATTCCTTCTGTTTGTTTTTGGTTTTTTTTTCATACTGATCGCATATGAAAAGTTAAGCGATCGCATACAAATGGTAAGCGATCGCATAGTATTTGTATGCGATCCCTTAGCATTTGTATGCGATCGCTTACCATTTGTGCGATTGCATAGTATTTGTATGCGATCCCTTAGCATTTGTATGCGATCGCTTAGCATTTGTTTGCGATCGCTTACCATTTGTATGCGATCGCGTACCTTTTGTACGTCTAACACATGTCTTGTTCGTCTGATTCAGAGTGGCAACGACAATGACAGAGAGTACAATGGGGAGAACGAGGGTGGTGGTGGAGATGGTCAAGCTGACGACCAACCCACCGAAGAAGAAGGGGGTGGCGGGGGTAACGAAAGAGGAGAGACTGAGGAAACGGCGATGGTGATTTACGACAAAGCCACGGAGGAAGAAACCACTGTCGCCACCAATGAAGAACCCACCCCAATCGACCCCCCACGACGCAGCCACCCTTCATCGAAGAGCTCCCCATTGAAGTGCTCCCCACTCAATCATTCAACATGAGGAGCATGGGAGAATTAACAACCACAGCCGAAATGGCCGAGGTATTTACGTGATTAAATTTCATATACACATTATTTACATATTTATTCTAACATAATTTCATTGTTGTATAGGAACGTAAGGTGATGCCTGACCGTCGAAAGAGATCTAAGCCGACGAGGTTTTGACCGGAGGATGTGAAGAGGCAGAAGAGGGAGCCAATATCCTCCAAACCCGTTCCCCCCTCACAACTTTCCCCACCTTCCCAACCTCCACCGTCCAAACCCCAAACTTCGCAACCTTCTCCTTCCAAATCTCCTCAACCAATTCCCCAAACCTCCAAACCTTCCAAACCTTCCCAACCTCCACCTTCTAAACCTTCCAAACCTCAACCTTCCCAACCTCCACAACAAACTCCCAAAACCTCCCAACCTCTACCTTCCCAACCTCCACCTTCGCAACCTCCTCCTTCCCAACCTCCACCTTCACAACCTCCACCTTCCCAATCTCCACAACCAACTCTCCACTCCTAACCTCCACCTTTCAAAACCTCCACCTTCCCAACCTCCACAACCAACTCCCCACTCCCACCCTCCACCCTCTCAATCTCAATCTTCCGAACCTCAACCAACTCCCAACTCCCAACCGCAACCTCCACTTGCCCAACCCCAACCCCCTCCCCAACCTATAGTCCATGTCCCCAACTTCCCCATCAGATTGGTCCGTGCGTATGACCCCTTGTTCTCGATTCCGAATGTGCTGTGGTCTGCGTATAAGAAGTGGAGGAGCACCCCGAAGACGAAGGACGAGGTTAGGACAGTCACATACGCCTCACGGAACAAGGAATTCTTCCGCACACTTGAGAAGAATACATGGGTGATTGGGGACGTAAGTATTTCTTTAAACTTCATCTTATCGTTTAGATATTATTAAGCGATCGCATAGATTTGTCTAAACGATCGCTATATGTAATCCTATGTGATCGCTTATTATTAAGCGATCGCATATGACTATATTAGCAATCGTTTAGACAAAACTATGCGATCGTTTAGTTAAATCTATGCAATCGTTTATGTTTAGTACACGATCGTTTATGTTTAGTAAGCGATCGCTTATGAATTCATAAACGATCGTTTAGAAATTCAATTGTTATTGCTAAACTATTACGTTTTTTCTGTAGAATATGGACATACTAGTACTCCACGTTCACCGGAAGCTTCACTCTCGCCTCGATTTGTGTTCACATCGGTTTACGGTGGTGAACATTGCAGTTATGGTATGTACCCTGCATTTATGATATTATAATTTGACCGATTATTATTACTGTTTAATCTAACATTTGATTTCCTACAGGATTCCTTCACAAATATTGAAGAAATCTCATGCAATATACGGCCTGATGGTGTGGTCATGCACGATGGGACAGTTGAGCTTTGGACCAACAAGGTTGCACACTCCGGCTTCTGGGTGATGCACTTGACGTTCATGGAGTTCGCACACGGTCTGAGCGAAGAGTACAAGCTTGCATGGTTGGAGGTGGATTACGTGTTCGGGCCAATCAACATAAATGAGCATTGGCTCATGGCAGCAATCGACCTTCGGGAGTCCACAATATTCGTCTTTGACTCCATGCCAGACTATATACATGCGGACGTAGTGAACCCAAGACTGCAGCTGCTCAACAGGGCCATACCATCCATTTTGATCGCCGCCAGATTCGACACCAACCTTCCAAATTTCAAGTACAGGCCATGACGTGAAGTGATCCAGGACAACGCTTCAATGGGGCAAATCCCTCGACTGTGGGATTTTTTCTTGTAAATTTTTAGAATATCTTGTAACGAATACTAATAGAAATAGTTTAAATTTGAACAATATGCCTGTATTTAGGAAACAGTATGTAGCCAAATTATGGGCAGACAAATTTTTATGGTAATCAATGAAGTTAGTATTCGTTTATACAGTTGTTTCAATTAAAATTTTCATGTATTATACTAACTATGCGATCGTCAAATTTACACTAAGCGATGACTTAATACTAAGTAATTACTTAAACATATAATAAACAACTATGCGATCGTTTAATTAACTCTAATCGATCGTTTATTTAATTTTAAGCGATCGTTTAATAAATACTATGCAATCGTTTAATAAATACTACGCGATCGTTTAATAAATACTATGCGATCGTTCAATTAACACTTAACGATCGTTTAATTTAACCTAGACAACTAAACGATCGCCTATGTAAACAATTACAAAATAAAATAATTACAATTACATATACACTTAATGATCTCTTAATATAAAATAATTACAATTAATTTTTCCAATTATATCTCAAAATTATCTGTACAAAAAAAAATTACAATTACAATTATATGCGTACCATGCATTCTATTCGTCCCATGCGTGCCATTCGTTCTATTCGTCCCATGTGTTCCATGCGTTCCATGCGTTCCATTCGTTCCATGCGTTCCATGCGTCCAACGGACTTCTATTCACGTTTTGTGCATCCCATGTGTCTCATGCGTCCCATGCATCCAAGGCGTCCAATGCGTCCCATGCATTCACGTTTCATGCATCCCATGCGTCCCCGTGGCAGGCGTTATCAGTGGCTGCCCGCATGTTTTTTTGTTGTGTTCTCTCTGACCGCATCGCGTACACTTATGTGCTTGTCGTGGCTCCTCACCGGTAGACGGGATTCTAATGGTCTGTCGTCGACCTACACTTGACACCTTTCGCAGTGGTAAGATTTCAAAGTCATCAAAATCAGGTCTTTGTCTCCACTCTTGTCGATGGCCAACTGGGTATATCAGTTCGGCATAAGCGGCAAACACACACTCTACTATGAACCACTTTGAGCACAACATTTGAACGTTAATGTTCCGCATGGCTGCCGCAGCTACTACGTGTGAGCATGGAATCTCCATGCAAGTACATGTTTGTGAACGGAGATCAACCAGCCCACCAAGATGCCCATCGTCAACATTTAGCACATACATGTCCACTGGAGATACACGATACGTTCTGGACACCGATTCAGCCTCTTTTAGAATAGTCATTGCATAGTCGGTTACAAGGTTTGTGCACGCCATGGCATGTATACGTCGGACATAGAACCAACTATGTAACCAACCCCGAATATGCTCCAGAAGTTTCGTAATAGGCAGTTCTCTCGTGTCTTTTAATACTCCATTGAGGCATTCTACTATATTCGTTGTAATCTTGTCATACCTACAATGGACTTGGTACACCCGTGCCCACCGATGTAATCCAATCTCTTCAAGGTAGGCTGTCACCCCGGGATACCTTTAAAGCTTAGACCAATATATTTGAAACTCAGACATTCTGTAGGCCTTGGCTGCTAGGTAGAAATGCGGAATAATGTCCTTATTCTTGAACTTATCCATCAAGTTATTCTGAATATGGTATATACATAATGCATGGATGCCTCTGGGAATATACTTGATACAGCCTTCCCGATGGATATGTGACGATCTGATATGATCACCAAGTTAGGGATGTCTTCGATCGAGGCCTTCAAGTGGGTCATGAACCAAAGCCAAGATGCATCATTCTCGACGTCTACAATACCGAACGCGATTGGATATATGTTGTTGTTGCCATCAATACATGTTTCTATCAACAACATACATGGACCGAACGCCATGTAGACGTACTTAAAATACCGCTGCTCTTCTACTTCAACCTCAAACACCGTGCCTGGATTTGCAAGTTTCAGTGCCTCACCATATGAATTGACAAGCGCATATGATACTTCTGGCGACCCTCTTGCAAATACCAAGGCGTACTCCCTTGCACGAAAAGCTCACCCATAGCTTATATTCACACCATAATCCTGCCGGACATCTTCAATTATATCCCTTGGACGGTACGTTCGGCCTACTTGATCGTACTTGGACTTAATTAAGTGGCCAATAACCCAACTTTTGGCTTGTTGGTGATTACCCGTCCTCATCTCAAGGGAACATGTATGGGCACTCGGATACTTCGTCACTTTGAAAGAATCGCTTCCTTCCAACTTCTTCGCACGAACTCTTCACTTGCATCCCTCGACCAAACACCGAACTGTCAGCAAACTCTTCGTGGACTTCTTCACACGGTATCCAAAGTTCTTCTTCAAAGCGAGTATTGATAGTTTAACTGACAGGTCATATTTGGAGAAGAAAATTTGACCTTCCCTTACATCCTCGTCGTTCAAACAATCGTGGGGGACTGTGATGAGTTCGTCGTACGATGGGCCATTTGATGATCCGACTATGTCTACAAATGGTTGGGTTGGGACAGTGGGTGGCACTTGTACGGATGGCATTGCCACAGGTGGAGTTGGGATTGTCTGTGGTATTGACCACTGTCCGTGCACGTCATACGAAGGAATACTTTGACCAGCCCATTCTTCACTTCTGTCATCCCCCAGATTGCATGCCTCAACATTCTCCTCCAATGATGACGTGGTGGGAAAATCATA
The DNA here is from genome assembly GCA_030954485.1 of Citrullus mucosospermus. Taxonomy (NCBI): domain Eukaryota; kingdom Viridiplantae; phylum Streptophyta; class Magnoliopsida; order Cucurbitales; family Cucurbitaceae; genus Citrullus; species Citrullus mucosospermus. Next base: position 7,039,054 of record CM062061.1, on the reverse strand, counting down.
TGTTGATATGCTTGGAGCCGTTGGATTGCATTCTGGGTGTATATCATGTACTCCATGCCTCTCGTGATGTATAAGTGATACGAACAATGGCATTCGAGATGCATCACTTCCTTCTAGAAAAAAATTAAGATTTTCATCATCTACTATGTCAATTGGAGGCACTTAGACCAACAGATTATAGCAGCACTTGATGTGTATATCGAACAAGTATGGATCAATGTTCAGTCTTTCATGCAGTATGCTAACTAATTCACTACAGGTTATATCTTTCCTGATTTTCAGACCTTTCATTTGACCTCCAACATAGTTGCATCCGAACTGATCCCATTTCCCATCAAATCGCACAAAGATGCGAAGTAGATTCGTTGACCTGGAGAGAAGATAAGTTTTTTGGTTAGAAATGATCTTCAGTCAAGTGTAAACGATCGCCTAGTATCATGTATGCGATCGCCTGGTGATAGACTAATCGTTCACATAGTATCATGTATGTGATCGCCTGGTGATGGATTAACCAATCGCATAGTATCATGTATGCGATCGCCTGATGATGGACTAATCGATCGCATAACATCATATATGTGATCGCCTGGTGATGGATTAAGCAATCACATAGTATCATGTATGCGATCGCCTGGTGATGGACTAATCGATCGCCTAGTATAATGTATGCGATCACCTGGTGATGATTAAGCAATCGCCTAATAGCATGTATGCGATCGCCTGGTGATGGATTACACAATCGCATAGTACCGTAACAAGCGATCGCATACATGATGTGTACGATATAGGAAGATAATCGACTGTTTATTTAAAACTATACGATATAGGAAGAGAAACAATTACATTCTTTGTGTTTCTGATTCTAACCCACGATGTTGCTGTAACGAATACTGGACGAAGATGAAAAAGCGACAACCGCTGTAACTCTCAGAGAAAAATGGAAGAAGAAGTTAGTGATACTCGCAGAACTCAATGGAATAATGGAAAAATGTGTGAGAATGACTGTCTATTAGTACCATTGCATTCAATTTTGTTGACATTGAATGATTTTGGAAAATGCTGGTGATGAAGGCTTCGGCATTCAATGCAATCAATTTCGAGGGAGAGAGAAAGTTCTGGGCTCATTTAATTTCTGGGGTAAAATTAGTATTTCACGTGTCCAAAAGGTCACTTATGATAAAGTTTTCGGGAGTGGGTCATCCATAGATAAGTTTTTAGTTTTTGGGTCATTTCGTGCAATTTTCCAGTTTGTATTAGCTATGTAGTGCATTATTAGAAATTCATTCAAGTTTATAATTCATTACAAGAATTTCATCAAAGCTTGTGTTTGGAAGAAAAGAAGCAAAATTTATTTTGGATGAAGAACGGAGTTGAGATATCTTAAGAATGGACCAATGTGCATTTGAAAAACTAGTTGACATACTTCAAGTAACATGGTACCTTAAAGATAGTTAATATAGTTTTGTAGAGGAACAAGTAGCCAGCATTTTGCATATTTTAGCTCACGATGTAAGAAACAAAACAATTGGATTTTTCTTTAGTCTATCAAGTGAAACAATGATTCAACATTTTCATCAAGTTCTTAGGGCAATTATCTCCTTAGAAGAAGAACATTAAGTTCAACTAAACGGTTTTGAAACTCTTCCATAAATTTGAAATAGCACGAAGATTTTTCCATATTTTAAGGTAAATACTCTCTATGCTAACTCCCTCTCTCTCCCTCTCTCTATCTATCTCTATTGAGATTGTGTTTGAGCAATTGATTTAGAGGAGAAAAGATTTTCCCACACAAAATATTTTAGCAACATGCCCTTTTAATTTAAGATTCACAACCTTTCCCCTTTGCAAAAATGGTCCATCATGTATGTTAATTTGCAAAATTGAACACTCTCGCCAATGTCACCTTGGTCATGACTGTCGCACTGCGCCGCTCACATGATCCATGCACCTCACACCCTGAGTACAAAATACCACCAATGTATATCTCAATGCACCATCAATGATAAATAGAGTAGTAGAGTAACACTAGCCAACATACGAGAAAACTCACTCTTGACCTTTTTCATTTACAATATGAATAAGGAATATGTACAACCTAGTGACACATGCCATGAAACCTATGACATGCCCAACTCTACAAAACTAGTGCTAGAACCCTTCATCAAGACTCCATCTTCATGGCCCCAACATGATTCCCCGAGCTTGCAAGAAAAAATCTTCCTCCCAAGGAATGATCCTCTCCGTAGATCAAGGAATGAATTCTCTCTACAAAGGAATTTAACCTCACAATGGAATGAAGTTCCTTGTTCTACCACACTGTCTAAAACAGCTTTCTTCACATGTGTGTTGCTCATACACACGCCCTAACTAATGTATATATGTTGTATACATGTATACATAATTTTCATGTATACATATACACACATACATACATGTATACATATGTATACATATACACACACATATATCTATCCACACATGTATACATGTGTATGACATGTATGTATATATGTGTAGATAGATATACATGTGAATATATATGCATGCATGTATATAGGACAACTGTTTTTTATAGGAAAATATTACATTGGTGATGTTAGTTTTTATGTTACAATCTAGGGTTATGACACCTTTAAGAAATGCAGTTGAAAGAGTATTTGAAGTACTAAAGAAGAGGTTCCAATTATAACTAATGAGATTGAACCAAATTACAATTTGAAGACACAAATAGAAACTATCATAACTTGTTGTATTATATATAATTTTTTTTTTTTGAGTTTTTTTTTTATGAGTTTTGATCTAGATGAGAGATTAATTGCATATGTTGATAATGAAAATTCAAGATAGTGTAATAGACATTTGTCCTATGGTATCAGTAAATTTGACTAAGGATAGAAGAAGAAGTAAACAAATTTGAGATTTAGTTGCAACTCATATGTGGAAAGATTATTTTTCTACTGATTAATTCTTAAAATTTTCTTTCATTAATTCAAAAAATACAAAACATCTATTAGCTTTTAATTTTCTATTATATATTTTGATTAAGCTTTTTTCATATATACATTCTATTGTGTGTGTTTGAAGCCTTAAACACACAATTTAATAGATTTATCAAAGGACAATATCATTAATCATTTGAAGACTTTAAAAGAAAAAATGACTATCGGATTTGAAGTCTTCGACGCAGGAGTGGTTTTGCTTGGAACAACATCAAAGAAACAATTTGAGCAGAACAACCAATTTGGGAGGTTTTAGTTTAGGTAAACATCATTTGTCTTTTTAATACCAATAATTTATTGTTCTTATAAATTTTTTTTTTCCTTTACACAATCTTATCCAAAAGCACAACAAATTCGAGGTAGGCCAATTTACAACAATGATGCCTTAAGATAATTTTTTGAGAAAGACAAAGCAATTGGAGCCTTTGTAGAAAGTGCAAAAGAGAAGTATGTCATTGGCATAAAGATGAGAGGAAATTCATCTCCATATTTTTTAGGAAGGTAGTTCAATGAATAGTTAGTCCCAAAAAAAACATCGATGAACGAAGCCTATTCTTTTGTTTCTAAGTGTGACAAGGAAGAAGTCACTTGTTGATTTGATTGGATAAAAAAATTAGAGACACTAATGCTATGACTAGAGAGCATAATCGATGCATTTACAATGTTGGAGATGTTTTCAAGGAGTTCTTAAATATGAAAATCGAGCATATATTCAAGGTTTCTAGCTTCATTTTATCTTATTCCATATCCACAAAAAAAAAAAAAAAAAAAAAAACATTTGATGTCTAGAATTCATACGCAAAGAATGGTTGAATTGGAAAATGGAAGCCAATAATTAGGGAGAATTTTGTTTCGATCTAACTCTCTTAATTTTGGGATTTATTGAAACTTAGATAATTTTGTTAGAAAATTTAATTTCTAGTATTGATTCATATAATTTAAGTTATTGATAATTGTTATTGTTGTACACATGGGGATAATTAGTGTAGTATTGAAGATACAATTATCATATGCAAAACCCTCCGTCTCATACCATGAAATTTATAAGTTTGAGTGGTGTTATGTGAAGTTGAAAAAATAAAGAAATTAATCATGGGTAGTTATCCATGTAGTGGGAGAGTTGGTAGTTGCCCAGAATGTAGGTAGTTACCTAAATTATCATGAGTAGTTATCCATGTGGTGGGAAGTCAACAAATCCAAGCAATGTTGGAACTTGCCATGTGGAACCGATTTGATGAACATATCAGTAGGATTATCTCAACTCCCATAGTAGCAAGCCACTTAGCATACTCAGTGCACGAAATAGGTTCTTTATAGGTGGATGACTCACGAGAATCCACTTCTTCAGCAACCTGTAATGTATATTGATGGATAAATGAGCATGCAGCGGAAGTTAATTTGATCAATTTTCACTCTAAGATGCTCAATTTAGAGGATTAAACATGCAATTAAGAAGAAAAACCAAAGTTTCAAGAACATTTACCCTTGAAGCTCCAAATTCTCCTTCAATTCTTGATGAATTTCAACATCACTTGGTTGTAGACCACCACAAGAGTCTTCTCTACTATTCTCTAGGCTTAGATTGGATGGTGGGATCCAAAATTGTGGTGAATTTGAGAAAGAATGAAGGTTGGGAAGAAGATGAACAATGGATGGAATTTTGCAAAATTAACCCTTAATTTCACAAAATTCTTAACCATTTTTATGTCAAAATCATCTCTATTTATTAAAAAATAACATGCAATCCAATTGCATCAAAATTTGACAACACATAATGGTTAATTGGTTGGTTAATTATGAAGAAGACAACCAAGCTACTAGCTTAGTTAGTGGGAAAATTCAATCTTCAAAAATCAATTTTAAAATCAATTTTCAATGAATTTCCAAAATTGAATTAAAATTGATTTTTAGTTTAAAAAAAATTAAATAATTAAATAAAAAAATTCAATATTTAATTAATTAAATATTATTTTAATATTAAATAATAAAATAATATTATTTTTCCCACTTGTCCCGATTTTTCTAAAAAATCGATATGAATCCTTATTCATATGATTAATATTTAAATCATATTTAAATATTATAATTAACTCTATTTGTACGTTTAATTCGTAATTAAACATCGATATATCGTGTATATCTGACTTTCATTCCTTAAGCCAAGATTTGAACGGTTCAAACTTATTCACCACATTATCTAAGATTTTAATCCATTTATGAGCTAGTAGAGGGACCTAATGGACCTACAGATCATGAGCTCCAATGATTCGAGATTAACCGACCAAACTCTTTAACCTAGTTAACCAACATTCGTTAACTAATGGGACACTCCAATAAAGCCCGTAGCTGTACTATCTTCACTGTAGATATATTTGTGTCCATTTGATATAACCGTCATCGATAAGTCAATCCTTCACAGGTTGTTCATAACTTCAGCTAGGTCAAATACCGATTTACCTCTGAGTTACATCTTTTCTCCTTAAGTACCGATTGTCCCTCTAATGAACAATTGATTTAGGATCTAATCACTAAATCCATTCCCTCTCGGGCCAGTGAGAGGATGGGGCCCCTTGTTCAAGTCCTGGGAACAACACTTAAGAGAACAACCTCTCTACTATCCCTAAGTTGGGTAGGAGTGAATTCCGTCTTGCAAATTCTATGTTCCCAACTATCTACCCGGTCTTATCCCTGAAATGGGAGGAATGTTGAGCAGCGCTATTAAGCTTACTTTTACCTATGCAGATCAAGGGATAATTTTAAATAAACAGGAGTTCATGGATAGCTCAAGATTCAAATCAAGTTATCTAGGTCATCGATAAGTGAAATTAATCAGTGTTAATCGTAAACGGTGTTAATACATAACAGTGATTATTTCAGGGTCAGTCTTATACAATCTCATTATGTAGAATACCCTCGCTCACATGTCTCTACATGAGCAAATCAGAATCACTTCATTTATGACACTTTACAACATTTGTAACAATCATGAAACGAGTCGTATTTAATAGTGTCTCCAAGAAGAGGTACCCAACCTGATCCATGTACTATAGACTATTGAGGCTACTTACTCGAACTTGATCCTGTTTATGTCTCCACATAAAGTCCAAGTACTCATGATAGTAGTCAATGGTTCGTAGTTTAAGTGGATTTAGAGTTAATAAATAATTAATTCACTTGAATAACTTCATTATGTACTAAAAATCACCTATTTACAAAAACTACGAGTTTTAGGACATACAACCCAACATATATTTCACCATATCTTCAAAATCATACTTCTTTGGAGGCCAACACCAACTTTTATAGCTCTATCACAAGCTATACTTGGCTAATCTATTTGTCAACTAGAATTCTCAAGCACAACATTTTCTGAAATTTCAGTCACTTCAGTTTCTAGAGCAAAACAATTTCTATAGTAACATGTTGATCTTCTCCACCTTGGTGTTGTCATTTGCAACTTAAATGAATTGCATCTCCACCTGTTTATCAACACTACTACTCTCTCCCACCAGTAAACATGACAAACAGACTTTACATTTGAGTTAAGCATGAAATTCTCATCAAAGAGCACATTCCTACTAAGTATAACTTTACTCTCAGAAGGGGACCAAACTCTGTATCCCTTAATTCCATCCCCAAAACCAACAAATATACCTTTTTTAGCTCTCAGTTTTAAATTTACTCTCATTAACATGATAGTAGACGGTATAACAAAAAATTCTTAATAAAGAATAATTTGCAAGCTCACCAGACCACACCTCATAAGGTGTTTTACAATTAATACCAGTTTCCACGGTTGATCAGATAACATGTTGTATTTACTGCCTCTGCCCAAAACCTTCTAGCCAACCCAACATTAGAGAGCATGCACCTCACTCTCTCTATCAATGTCACACCCCCTCCCAAGTTACCTTCTTAACCTAGGAAAAAGTATGAGGATAGCAAACATCGACTTGAAATTGTATAAATTACCACGGAGAAGGTGGAATTGATTAAGGAAAACCTTAAGACACCTCGAGATTGATAGAAGAATTATGCTGATAACGGGAGAAGAGATATTGAATTTGAAGTTGGGGATCGAGTTTTTCTAAAGTTGTCACCGTGGAAAGGAGTTCTAAAATTTGGTAGGAAAGGGAAGCTAAGTCCAAGGTATATTGGACCTTATGAGATCTTGGAAAGAGTCAGGCCAATAGCTTATAGATTGGCTTTGCCAATGGAGATGTCCAAGATCCACAATGTGTTTCATGTTTCAATGTTAAAGAGGTATGTTCTTGATCCTACTCATGTACTTGAGGTGTAACCAATTGAGCTAAAAGAAGATTTGAGCTATGAAGAAGAGCTGATCCAAGTATTGGATGAAAAAGAACAAGTTTTGAGAACCAAAGTGATTGCATTGGTGAAGGTACTTTAGAGGAATCACGTTGTTAAAGAGGCGGCTTGGGAAACCAAAGAACAAATGATCAAGAAGTATCCACATTTGTTTCCAAAGAGCTAGAGCCTATTGAATTTCGAGGACGAAATTATTATAAGGAGGTGATAAATTGTAAACCATACTTTCATTTCTAAGTACTAAACTTAAGTAATGTGATATTGTTGTGGACTTAGAAGAATTTTCCTTGTTTAGGTTGTAAGAGACGTGGAATAGAGCAGCTCAAAGTAAGGCATAATATGGACTTATCCGCGGAGAAGAATTGGTGGCAAGTATTAGGCATGTAGCATGACAAGAAAAGTAGGCGAGAGCTACTTTGATAAAGGTTGTTGGGGAGTGTGAACTTGTAATCATGTGAATGTTATGTTTAAGTTGTTGAATGGAAGCATGTAAATTATGTTAGCATGTCTATGAGATTTGGGTATGTTGTCTGATGAGTATTATAAACTGTTTATCAACTGGTTTGGTTTTGAGCTTAAAAGGAACACAAGTTGATAGTAGATGTCGTAAAAGGGTCGATTTCTGTTGTCCTCACGTCCTTTCCTAGATTAAGAGGGTAACTTGGGAGGGGGAGTGACAATCAATGTCTGATTCATACATTCTACAACTCTATTCTGCTGCGGAGTATCCCTGACAATATGGTGACCAACAATTCCCTTAATGTTATAGAACTCATTGAACTCAAACCCATAATCAGACCATTATCAGTTCGTAACCTTTTAATCTTCTTCCCATTTGATTTTTAATCAAAATATTCCACTATTTGAAATTCTTGAAGACTTCATTTTTATGTTTCATAATAACTACCCAAGTCATTCTTTAAGTAATCATCAATTATAGACATAAAGTAACTACTGCCTCTAAGAGACAACCCTGGAAAGTCCTTAACAATCTAAATGGATGTAATCAAGGTGTCCCTACCATCTTGAGTTTGAAACTTTTGAATCAAATCAGCAGATCTGGGATGGAAATAAAAACCCGTCAAGAATCGAAACAAGAACTTTTGGGCCAAAAACAAAGATCCTCATAAAAATATCTAAAATAAAACCTATGAAGAATGAAACAAAAAACTTTTAGGCCGGAAACAAATTTCCTCATAAAGAGATCTAAAACAAAACCCACGAACGACTGATTTGAAAACGGAACAAAAAACCCACAAAAGTTTGTGTAATGAAGCTTTGCCATAATTGAAAATAAACCAAGTTGGACCAACTTGAACCAAACTAAATTGAGTGAACCAAAAACAAATTGAACTGAACCAAATCAAGTCAGACCACCAAAAACAAATTGGTTTAACAAACTGAATTGAACCGAATGGAATCGGTCTCACTAAACCGAATCAAATGCTGAAGTGAACCAAACTAAAGGGGTTAAATCAAACCAGTTGGATGCAACACGCTAAACCCCACATCAACGTACGAACTTAACAACGAATAAAATGAAGACAAACCACTGAGGCATCAATACAAAAGTCAAACAAGGATGAGGGGCGACGACTTCCAAAACAGATCTGAGACATTGAACCATGAACGATGCCAACAAACACAAATGTTGTGCATATCTTATTTTCAGATCTCTATGAAACCATAGATGAATCACAAACAACATGATTCACAAATGGCAGCCGCAAATCACGAACAACTAACAAAAACGAACAGTGATTGGGAGCCACAAACGATGAACACCCACGATAGAAAATAGAGATTCCACGAGTTTTAAAAACGAACCACAACAAAGCAAACCTTCAAACGACGGCGACAACATGCACATAACACCTTTGTGCCCGCAACGGGTTTGCCTCCGTTGACTAATCAATGGAGGCAAAGAACGGAAACGGGCTTGGCAACTAAAGTTTTATGAGACAAAACCTTAATAATCTCATTAACAACAAACTAAAATTGTTCCTCCCGGTAAATTTGTCGATTTTTACATTCACACCAATGATTCTTTAATTGTCGAACAATTGCAAAATTTTGAAACCTTAATGATTAGGCTCTGATACTAGTTTTTTACGAAATCGACAATTAAAGAATACAAAAAAAAAATATAAAAAATAGAGAAGATCGACACACAAATTTACGTGGTTCACTAACAATGTGTTAGCTACGTACATGAGACATAGGGAAAATAATTTTATTAGAGAGAATGTCACAAGATTACAGAATGTCACAAAATGAATAATGGTTTGAGAGTTTATATAGAACACTTCTTTAAACCCTAGGTGGAGAAGAAAAATATTTAAATAATTAAATATATCAAATGCCAGTTTCTAATTAGGTTTAGGATTCAAAGCATTCCAACATCATCAAATGACGAATTGAAGAATATACGACATTGAGATAGGAGACCATTGATTTAAAGAATTTCAAATATTCATCATGGATTCATCAAGTAAATGTTCCCCATTCCTTTTCAATATGTATCTTGGTTGATTTAATTATCCTACTAGAATCCATTTGGTGATACTCGCTTCTGCATTCCCGTGCACGAGCGAAATGAGAGATAGGAGAGCAATCTCTGAGAGAAGGAAAAGGAGTGAGAGAATGAGAGAACAAGAGGGCGAAGAGCATGAAAGTCATTCCCTATGCACGAGGGTTTCATTTTGGTAATTTCACCCAAATTTGACAAAAAAAAAATGGCAAATAGTTCTAAATGACCCTTATGTTAAATTGATTTTTGATTGACTAATGGAAAAGTGATATGACATTTTTGAGGTGGCCGTTTGAAATGATTTGGATATATTTATTTGAAAAATCACTTTTAGTCCCCAAACTTTCATAAAAGTAACGATTTGGTCCCCCAACTTTGTTTTGTAATGATTTAGCCCATGTACTTTCAATTTTGTAACAATTTAGTTCCTAAACTTTACTATGTAACAATTTAGCTCTTGTACTTTCAAATTTGTAATGATTTAGTCCTTATTATAGAAGTTAGTGTTAAGATTTAATGCAATTTCTTGCATAAATATACCGAAAAACTAATTAGAGACTCGATATTTTTACAAAACACAAATTTTACATTGTAAAATAACAAAAATTGACATCTAATTTTGATGAATTTGTTTTTAATGTTAGGGACTAAATTGTTACATACTAAAATTTTGGGACTAAATTGTTACTTTTATTAAAGCCTAGAAACCAAAAGTGATTTTGTAACCTATTTATTTTATTATATATATATATATATATATATATATATATTTATTTATTTATTTAATTATTTATTAAGTACATTCTTCCCTTTTCTAATTACTGCATGAGACTTTCTAAATATTGGGACTAAATTTTTATAGTTGTGAACTTTAGGATTGAATAAATATCAACTTCTAATTTTAAGAAGAAAAAATGTATTTTACCCTAAAATAAATCTCATTTTGAAAAGAGGGACAAATATTATTTTTCTTTAACAATTTGAGTAATTTGAACAAACAGGACAATTAAACCCTCAACTCTTATCTTCCATTTCAATCCAAGAAAATTGAATAAACGATTTTAAATCTAATTTGAAATTCGAGAAATGATTTTAAATCCGTTCGAATTTTCAGAATCATTCTCTTTCCTACCATCCAGTAACAACAATGGAATTGGAATTGGTTTAGAATCGAAATTACTCAGAATCACGAGGTTACAACAGACCATTAACTCTACCGCTTAATCCAAACAATCCCTAAACGGGAGATTCTAGACGTTGCATTCAGGAGATTCTCATCCGCTGCCACCGACTCTATTGACCGCTGGGCCCGCTCTAGATTGGACTTCATCGCCAAACTCAACAAATCAATTCAATAGTTTCTGGAGTTGGAAGAATCTCGTTCAGCACCGATGAAAATCCATTACATTCCTTGTTTGGAAGACAACTACTCTTACCTGTATCTTCTACTCAAAACCCCATATTCATTTCTTCCAACATTTTTCACTTCTGCTTCTACAATCTGAAATCGCTGTTGGATTGCATATTTTTTATTTTGTCTACTGTGAATGTAGTTCATTTTAATCATTGGGTTCTGGGTGGATGTCAGGATCATTGATGAGAGCACTAAAGAAGCCGCGGTCGTTGACCCTGTAGAGCCAGAGAAGGTTCTAAATGCTGCTAATGAACATGGCGTCCATCTCAAGCTCGTTCTTACCACTCATCATCACTGGCATGATACCCCTTTTTCCCTTTTTCACTCATATAATGATTATTGACTTGTTTTTCATTTCACTGCTTCATGTTTCTGTTAGTTTACCTTGAATTAGTGACGGATAATATTGGTTTGTGAACTTGTTCTTATTAGTGTCGCTTTTACATTTTAGGGATCATTCAGGGGGCAATGAGAAAATAAAGCAGCTGGTTCCTGGGATTAAAGTATATGGTGGTTCCATTGATAAGGTCAAGGGTTGTACTGATGCAGTGGAAAATGGTGATAAGATAACACTTGGTGCTGACGTTGTTATATTGTCTCTTCATACACCTTGGTATATCATTTTTCTTTTTAAAGATTATTCTATCCTTAGAGAAACAGTTTCATGTTATGATCCTTCTGAGTCATGTAGATTCTTCCTTGATTGAATTATTAGTTCCTGTGTACCCTGATTTTCTCTCTTCTCTATCATTTTCTGCCCTAGTCTCTTAGTTTTTAATGTTAAAAAGATAAGTATGCTTTCTTCCAAAGTGTTCAATCTAGATACATCATAGCAGTCAGTTATATAGGAAATGAAGGATGTGCTCATGCGTTCACAAGGGTGTCAAGCTGGATCTATTGTAGTCATACAAGCAGCTTTATGGTGAGGGTGGGGATGCTTGGCTAGCTTGGAAGGATGTATAGGATATTTAGTTGATCAACAGTATTTTTTTGGCAGAGAACCTAGGTATCTTGAAGTTTGAGAGTCTGCATATTGTTTATATTTTTCACATTAATGCAAAAGGTTACTTGGAACCTATCACTATGAGACAAATTAAGTAAGTGAATATTCTTCTTTGAAGTTCTAATAAACATTATTCATCTTTTCTCTCTCTGCTGGGCTTAAAAATTTTTAGATGTTCCAACAGGTGATTAAACTCATAAGCTTTTTGCTGGACATTAATGAAATCAAACCATGGTCTTTGTCAGAACTGAACTCATGTTGTTGGAGAACTACCTATATATGCATGATTAGTCTTTATATGAAGTCAATTGTTTCTTTTAACACCCTTTCACTTATTTTTGGGTGGGAGGCAGAGAAGTATATTTTGCCTTTATCTTTTATTAACTGCTATTTCCCACGCAACGATTGTACTTGATTTTCTTTGATTGGCTCTCTGTTATCAGCCACACCAAAGGGCATATAAGTTATTACGTCTCTAGCAAAGAGGGTGAAGACCCATCTGTCTTCACCGGTGATACACTGGTAAGTCGATATGTAAAGCATTAATGTTATGTTTGTCAATTTTCTGAAACTTTCAATGAGATAGCATTAATTCAGGATATTACTTTCATTTTGTCCATTTTGAATTAAAAGTTTATTTATTTATTTTTTCTTCTTCTTCTTCTTCTTCTTCTTATTATTATTATTTTTAAATCCAGGGAAATATTAGACATCCTTCCAATCTTTCAGTTACAAGAACCTAGGGGATTACAGAAGTGTCCTTTGTTAGCTGATAGGCACTGATAATAATTAAAAAAACAACTAATAATAGAGCCCATCTTCTGAGACAAGAGGGGGATTAGATCAAAATGCCATGGGATTTCAAAACCTCCACATGCACCAACATGCTTGGAAAACCTGGTTGATGTTAGGAGGTGAGCAGCTTTGAATGTGCAGCAACTACAAATTGAGGGAATATAGGTTTTGTTATAGCATTACTCCACAATATAAGTTCTCTGGAAGAGCTTCTCTTGGAATTGTTTCTCTATCCTACCCAAGCTCAAACTGTGGAAGTTGAGGCCAACCGGCAATTTTGTTATAAGCAACAATGGACATACTTCTTCTTGTTCAATGGAGAAAAAAGACTTAAACCAACATTCAAGAGAAGTCTAGGCGCAAAAGAAGGATGGAGCAGAGGATTTAGACTCATAAACTACTTACTCAAAAGTCTTGCAAACTTTCATAAACTTAGCTGCGTAGATACTCTTAGCTTCCATAGCCAAATTTCCATTTAGTGCCCGAAAGAGTAAGTGGCTTTTGCTCCTCTATAATTCCTCTGTCTCCTCTAGACTTTAGGGGGGCGTTTGGCACGCAAGTTCTGGAATCTTAGCTTGGGAATGTTAAGCCCAGGGGTTAGGCTGGGAGGTTTAGGTAGCTTGGGTTTAAGAAAACTGTGTTTGGAGTGCAAGTTTTGGAAGTTTGGGTTTAAGAAGCCTATGTTTGGAGTGCAGGTTTAGAAAGCCTCAGAATGAAGTGGAGATTTATAAATCTTGAGTTTGTGAAATATTTTCTTGTATTTAATCAGTGGTTAGATTTTAGATTAGTTTGAATTTGTCATCTTAATTATTTTAATATAGTTAAGCTTAAAACAAACTAAAAAATTTAGAATAATAATTTTCTTTTTGAATTTTGAAATAGAGATTTTGACTAAAATTATAATTTAATGTTTTAATAATTTGATATTTTAATTTTTCTATAAAATTTCGTAGACTTTTGTCACTTTACCTAATTTGAAAAGGATCGATTTTTTTACCATAATATGCTAATTTAAAATTGAAATAAACTAGTATTTTTATGTTAAATTCAATTATTGAAAAACTATAATTTTTAGGAACAAAAAATCATAAATTTTGAGTTTTGATTTTTATAGTCTTCGCGCTAGTTAAGTTGACCAACGAAAAAAAAATGAAAATGTTATTAGATTAAAGGTTAAAAATCATTTTTAGTCCCTAAACTTTCATAAAAGTAACAATTTAGTCCCTGAACTTTCATTTGTAATGATTTGGTCCGTATACTTTCAATTTTGTAACAATTTAGTCCCTAAACTTTACTATGTAACAATTTAGTCCTTGTACTTTAAAATTTGTAATGATTTAGTCTCTATCTTAGAAATTAGTGTTAAGATTTGATGATTTTTTTTTTTGCATAAATAAACTGAAAAATAAATTAGAGACTCAATATTTTTATATTATACAAAGTCTACATCTTCAAATAATAAAAATTGACGAACTTTTTTTTAAAATAATGTCATTTTAATAAATAATGACAAAATTAGGGTAGAGGTAAAACTAATTTAAAAAATAGGTGCGAAAATTGTGGACGGGGTCCACGATTTCATAAAATTAGCCCACATGGCATGCAAATTGCGAACCTGGTCCATGGTTTTGCTCACATGTCTTGGTCAACCCTGCCATATCTACCACGCTCTTTCGCTCTCGCTCTTGCTCTCGCTTGTCTCGCTCTCACTTGTCTTGTTCGTCTCGCTTGTCTCCTTCATTTCCTCACTCACAGTCTTATCTCTCTCGCTCTCTCTCACTCTCGCTCTCACTCGTCTCCTTCCTTTCCTCACTCACAGTCTTATCTCTCTCGCGCTCTCTCACGCTCGCTCTCGCTCGTCTCCTTCCTTTCCTCACTCACAGTCGTATCTCTCTCACTCTCGCTCACTCTTGCTCTTGCTTGTCTCGCTTCCTTTCCTCACTCACAATCAGTCTTATTTCTCTTGCTCACTCTCTCTCTCGCTCTCGCTCATCGGTGTTGGTCATGTCAGAGTTTGGAGTCTTCGTGTCGGAGAAGAAGAAGAAGATGCAGGAGAAGAGCAAAGAAAGAAAAAAAAAA
Source organism: Citrullus mucosospermus (assembly GCA_030954485.1). Taxonomy (NCBI): domain Eukaryota; kingdom Viridiplantae; phylum Streptophyta; class Magnoliopsida; order Cucurbitales; family Cucurbitaceae; genus Citrullus; species Citrullus mucosospermus. The sequence continues at coordinate 7,023,905 of CM062061.1, read as the reverse complement.
AAAGAAGAAAGGGACACAGAGGGAGTCACGAAGAAGAGAACAAATAAAAAATAAAAAAGAAAAAAGAGAAAGAAGAAAACCTGGTCGACGTGGGTAAATCGTGGCCCCGATCCATGATTTGCATGCCATGTGGACCGGAGATGTGGGTAAATTGTGGACCTGAACCACGATTTGCATGCCATGTGGAAATCGTGGACCTCGTCCACGATTTCGCTACCCTACTTTTGTCAATATTTTTAACCCAATCCTACTTTTGTCATTATTTATTAAAACAACATTATTTTTAGAAAATGTCCAAAATTGACATTTAATTTTGATGAATTGTTTACGTTAGGGATTAAATTAGTACAAATTTGAAAGTACAAGGACTAAGTTGTTACATACTAAAGTTCAGGGACTAAATTGTTACATACTAAAGTTCAGGGACTAAATTGTTACAAAATTAAAAGTATAGGGACTAAATCGTTACAAGCCAAAGTTTAGGGACTAAATTGTTACTTTCATGAAAGTTTAGGGACCAAAAGTGTTTTTTAACCTAGATTAAATTAAGGTTTTCTACGCATATAGCCTAAATAAATATACCATAGGACAATGCAAAAAAAAATTACAAATATAGCCAAATTTAAATTTTGCTTTCAAAGTGACCATATTAATAGCATGGTCTATCAGTGATAGGCCATTTCACTTATAGAAGTCTATTAGTGATGAAGTATATCATTGATAGACTTTGCTATATTTGCAATTTTTTAAAAATGTTGCTATACACCTAACTATTATCCCTAGAAGTGCTATCCAATGCAATTATCCTTTTATTAATGTTGTTTCAAGGTTGGCTAGTGGGGGTCGCCAGAGGTGGCAGTCGAAGGTTGGCTGGCAGAGTTGGTGGTCGAAGGTTTGCTAGCAGGGGGAAGAGGGAGGAGTGGCCGAAGGTTGGCTGACGGCAGTTGGAGTTGGCCAACAGCGGCGCCGGAGGTGGCGGCCGAAGTTGGACGACGGCGGTCGTCGGAAGTGGCTGCCGGAGTTGACCGACAGCGGTCACCCGAGGTGGTTCCGAAAGTTGGCTGGCAAACTTCCTAAATTAAATTAGAGAAAAAAAAGGGTAACCCGTGGGTTTGAATAGTGTTTACTATTAAAATCCATGGAAAAAGATGTAGGAAGTCAAGACTTTCTAGATCTTTGCCCCAAACAAGGGTTGGGCTTAGAATGCCTAACCCATACAATCCCAACACTTGAAACAAAAACCACCTAGAGGTGTGTAGGGGCCAGGAGGAGTGTAAGACTTTCCTTGCCAAAGGAGATAAAGTCTCGGGGTGCATTCGATGATGTAGTGTTTGACAAGGTGCTAATCAGTTCACCCTTTAATGAAGACCTCTTCGAGCAATTCCTCCTCACTGCATTAGAAAGCTCTTTAGAAATTCTAAATCCTGTTATTTAGTCAAGAGATTATCTTGATAGTGTTAGTACTGATTTATGATCTGTAACTTTCCTTTCTCTTTGATGGGAAGTTATTTCTTACAATGAAAAAAGAAGGTTCCAGTTTTTTGGGGTATCATGTGTACAGTAGCATTTAATCTTCTGTCAGAACAATCCAGTTGGTCAGTATATAGTTCTTTTATTTCCATCTGGTACTTGATTCTCATGCAGTTGTTTCTTAATAGGTAATATGTTGCATCTTAACTTTGGTTTCTTTGTATAGTTCGTTGCTGGATGTGGTAAGTTTTTTGAGGGAACAGCAGAGCAGATGTATCAATCTCTGTGCGTCACATTGGGTTCATTGCCAAAGCAAACACGAGTGTACTGTGGCCATGAGGTAATTAATTATCTGACTCTTATTCATTTTCTTCCCTGTTCAGGATTCTTTCATGGGTACATTTACTTCAAGTGATCTGCCTATTGGCTTTCTGGGTTTTCCTATTTCATTAATCAATGAAATGTTTCTTATTAAAAAAACATCTACTTCTTCTGATCTGTTTTGAGTTTATTTTGTTTGTAGACTCCGTTTTGAGGGTGTTCTTTTTGGTTGACTTTCCTTTTGTAATTCCATTCATCTTAATGTTTATATTTTGGATATTCATGAAGAATGAATTTTTGCTGGGTGGTTAGGTTTAACCTTCTTAGTTATTGGTTTGCTAATGTGGCATTGATTTTGTGTTTAACTGAAATGGCTAAAAATCAAATGCCGAAGTAATATATAGAAATGGGCAATCTAGAAATGATTGACCCAAAAAAAGGGATGAATAGGCTAATTTACTAATTTATGAATTTATATGTTTTCAAACAAAGTAATGAAATAAAGAGAAACAATAAACCTGCATAAATCTTAATTAGGCTTATCTAGTTAAAAAATTTACTAAAAGTGCAAGAACTTGCAAAGAACATACGACATATTAACTTTCGATCCCTTTCGAGCAAGCATAGAAACCTTCTCACTTCCTTTTTTTTTGGTCTTTGAAAGATCTCATGGGCCATGACCACCCATGCTAGATTGCCTTCAAATTTAGCCTAAGAGAAAAACAAAGTAGGTTGGATGGAAACATACATAGGCTTTTGGAAGACTACTTGAACATAAAAGAGGTTCACAAAAAGAAAGGGATGAATAGGCTAATTTACTAATTTATGAATTTATATGTTTTCAAACAAAGTAATGAAATAAAGAGAAATAATAAACCTGCATAAATCTTAATTAGGCTTATCTAGTTAAAAAATTTACTTGAAGTACAAGAACTTGCAAAGAGCATACAACATAGTAACTTTCGATCCCTTTCGAGCAAGCACAGAAACCTTCTCATCTCATGGGCCATGACCATCCATGCTAGATTGCCTTCAAATTTAGCCTAAGAGAAAAACAAAGTAGGTTGGATGGAAACATACATAGGCTTTTGGAAGACTACGTGAAAAAAAAAGATGTTCACAAAAAAAAAAGGGATGAATAGGCTAATTTACTAATTTATGAATTTATATGTTTCCAAACAAAGTAATAAAATAAAGAGAAATAAGAAACCTGCATAAATCTTAATTAGACTTATCTAGTTAAAAAATTTACTAGAAGTGCAAGAACTTGCAAAGAACATACGACATATTAACTTCCGATCCCTTTCGAGCAAGCATAGAAACCTTCTCATCTCATGGGCCATGACCACCCATGCTAGATTGCCTTCAGATTTACCCTAAGAGAAAAACAAAGTAGGTTGGATGGTAACATACACAGGATTTTGGAAGACTACGTGAACATAAAAGATGTTTACAAATTTTAGTTGTTTAGATTTAATCGTTTTGATGGATGGCAAGAATGGATTTGCTCTATTTTCATGAAGATGAAGATTTGAGGTGAAAATGACCTAAAAATGAACTCACGTTAGTAAATGGAAGAAGATTACAATTTATTCCTCTCTACACATTCCTTCCGTCCATTAACTAATTGAAATAATCCTCAACTAAAAATATGGATAACATACCACTTCATTACTCTTTTGCTCTTCTCCCTCCGTTTCTACAAGAGTAAGTATATCAGGGCCTTATCATTACTCGACTTCCAAGAATCTACATGTCCTCAAGGTGGAGCTGAGGAAAGTGGAAAGGGGATACAAATGAGCTGTCTCAGGCATCAAATTATTATTTATATTTTAGTTAATAGTTATGATGTAATTTTAATATTTTCCAGTTTTATCCTAAGACGTATTGAGTAGGGGTAATCTTGTCTTTTTATTATGATGTATTAGGTTTTTTTTTCTTCTTTGCTTATTGGGAGGCTATTTAATGCCATGCTATTATGTTGTTTGATCAGTTAAGACTATGATGAATCGAGTTTTAACTTTTGTGCTTCTTTCAAGATTAGCCAGAGACCTTGAATTTTGCAATTCATGTGTTGAGTTGCATGCCAAGAATATTCAAGTGGGATTGATCATTCTATCCTGTTGAGTGTTCGAATCTTCAACCAATGAACTCTTTTTTGTCTCAAGATATTTGATCTTAAGGCCATTCATGTTTGATCCAACCCTTAGGGTTGAAATTGAGTTGATTTTTGGGGGCTTTAGTGATTGAGAATTAGGGGTTCTCATCCAAAAGGGTTTCTAATTCCAATTCATTAGGGTTTTCATCAGTTTTTTTTGCCATATTGCTTTCTTCCCCATCCATGCTCTCCCATTGAACAAGTGCACCATAATCAATGAGAGAAGACTACATGAACAACTGCCCAAAACAATCCCAGGTTCTATAATTAAATCATGCGGACAGCAAAATCAACGTACATTTAAGTATTTGATTGGAGTCATGTGACTAACTTCTGCTTTCTGAAGTTGGGACACATGGAAAATGGGACGTACTGAGACTATGTAGGGTAAATTTGAGCTTATAGGCAACTGTTTTTATAGTTTCAATATAGTAAGGCCAATAAAACCTCGGTGCTTCTCATTAGCTCATTTAGTAATGAAATGCTGTCTACAGCTGTAATTTTAGTTAAGCTCAACCACCTAACTCAAAAGGCATCCTATTCTTGTCGTAAGTTGCATGATGCATTCTGCTGAGCATGAAGATACCTTTTTAAGTTAGACTATAATAGGCCAGGGTCTTGAAGTTACTTGTCCACCTTTGAAATCAAGGAAGGACAAGCTGTATAGTGTAAAAGTGATGGAGGATCTTGGCTGGAAACGACCCAAAAAGGAATGAATTGGGCATAATTTGGTTTGTGCATGGTGAAACACTGCAAGTGAGTTTCTAAACAACAATTAATACTTCTCTTTCACCACCATTTCTGGATGATAAACTGTAGTCTGCTTGAGTTGGGTACCTTGCAGCTGGACATGTTTTGTCCGAGGGTGTACCTAGGTATTTAATTTAACCCTACCGTCTTTTAAAAGTTCATTATGCCTACCCAATGATAATATGTTCTCAAAAGATGCTGGATGGGGTGCGAAAGGAATTTCTGTAAATGTGAAGGAATTACCAAGGAGGTAGGATGGGGCCACTATTTCTTGATACTAAACACATGCCAAGAACCCATTCATAAATGATGTTGATGCTAAATCATTTCCTTGAACTTGAAGCCTTGCTAAAACGAAGGCAATTCGGTGGTCATCTTGCATCATCAATATTGCATCGGGACTAGTACTGGTGCATCTGTTTCCAAACCAAATAATTTGGAAATTTTGTATAAGACCATGAGAGAGGGATAGGGATTAAATTTTTGTATTAGAGAGAATTTATGACTCCCTCAAATGGCTTATCCTTTGGCCATTTATTGTAAAGGCTATCATTTGGAGGATTTGGAGTGAAAGGAATTCGAGGATCTTATAGAACAAAAGGAAGTGCTCCCCTGGAAATTTTAGATTTATCTATTTTCTATGCGGTTTTTTGGTGCAAAAACAAGGAACCTTACAATAACTTAGCTTAAATTTTCTCTTGCATAATTTAAGAATTCCTTTCTAATCTCACTGCATGGGTGTCTCATTTTGTATGATTTCATTCTACCAATGAAATTTTAGGGGTTCTTGTAGGAGAAGTATTCTGGGAGAACATCAAATCAGTTCGTAAGAAGGGAAAAGGGCTTAATAATTTTGCCACAAATGAATGTAATATAATGGTTATCAGGCTTGGATTTGAATCCATTCCCTCTGGGTTAATCCATGATGGCTATTAACCCTCTCATTTTAACTTCTATAACATGCATATGTTACATAATTCATTGATTACATATGGAAATACTTTTCTTAACAATTTTTTAACGAAAACTTATTAGAAGATCAAAATTGCAAACACATTTTCAAATGTAAGGAGCAATTTAATGAAATTGAAAGTTTAATGTAAAAATTGATGTAACTTGTCAAATATTGGGGTAAAATTGATTTTTTTCTCCAAAAATATATCATCCAGGCCCCTTTGATGGTTCTTTTCTTCTTTCAGTTAAAGTCACGTTGTCCCTTTCTCGTAAAATGATTTGAATATCCGAAAGCTTTGTTGTTGGTCCTTGTTCTGGCGTAAACTAAAAGTTCTCTCTTTATACAGTACACAGTGAAGAACTTGCAGTTTGCTCTGACAGTTGAACCAGACAACGAGAAGATAAAAGCTAAGTTGTTGTGGGCTCAGGGCCAGCGACAAGCTGGACAAGCCACTGTTCCCTCAACCATTGAAGAAGAGATGGAGACAAATCCTTTCATGCGAGTTGATCTACCACAACTTCAGGTACTCCTATTCTCAAAGGTTCTAAATATTCTCAAAGGTTCTAAATCTTTTACATAATAAGTTAACAGTATTATAGGCATTGCTTTTTTATCTGTGTTTTACCTCTGAGGTTGGGCAAGAATGATTCACTAATTTGGTGAGCGGGTTGTGATTAGCATTGCCTTGCCTCGTTTAAATAAAGCTCTCAGAACAATAAAGACACGTATACAAGCGTGCAGATTTCAAGAGGATACAATCTTTAAAGTCTTATCTCACAGACCAATCCTCTGTTCTTCCTGACCATATCTTTGCCTTTCTTTGAACCCTGATTTGTGTTATTGGTAGAGAAATCTCTAATCAATGATAGAACAAGATCCATTTTAGGTCATATCTCAAGATTTTTGCATAGTTCAATTCACATGATATGACGACAGCGTATTGATGCCATTAGGTGGTTTTACTTTTGCAGGAGAGGGTAGGTAGTCATTCTCCCGTTGAAGCTATTAGAGAAATCAGGCGGCTAAAGGACAACTGGAAGGGTTAAGTTGACTGATACCAAACCCATGTCATAATTTGGGGCTGCAATCTCTTGTACGCAGGTATAACACTTCTTAATAATAAAGCTTGAAAGTATTGCGTTTGATTGTTGTTTTGGTTGGGGACACAATCTCCTGATAATAAAGCTTGGGTTTGGCTGTACACTGTGTAATACTTAGTGCTAGTTCAACTTTAAGTGATTAACAGCGTGTTTCACTCTTCTCATATGGTGTTAAGAGTTCTGTGCCTATTACAGGATGTTTCTTGATTCCTAAGCCATATGGAAAAAGTTTGAGAATGTCATTCTGTAAATTGGTGTACTGTAGCTTGGTCTTTCAAGGGTGTTTCGAAACACCAACTCTTATAATTGGAAACCCAAACAATGAGTGATTTATAATAGTTTGTAGGAAATCAAGCTAGATTATGCAGTTGTAAATTAGAGAGTCAACTCAGATTATTTCCTTGTATATTGTAATTGTCTTTCTTTTCGTATAAGTTTAGATTGATAGCTTAATTTCAGCACATTGATTGATAATCCTCTTGTATATATTGAGTCTATCTCAATTACTCAAGAAATAAACAAAATTATCTTTTCCTATACTCAGCTTCATGGTATCAGAGTTGTGATTTTCCTTTTTTATTGAAAAAAAAAAATTCTTGCCAGAACCCTAGCCGCCATCGACGGAAATCTACATTCATATCAAGAAAAATTGCCAAAAAACCCTAGTTGGATCGAAAAACCAGCATCATTGCCGTCGAACATCACCTATTTGCAACCCTAGCCTCTAAGAAAATCGTAGATCTACAAAACCTAGCCGTTTGCCTCACCATCGCTGTGCCCGAAGTCGTTATCCTTCACATGAAGTCGCCGCCACCAGCTTGCACGAAAACACCACCGATCGGCCTCCTTCTGGTTTCTTTGCACGAAGTCGCTGAAGTCGCTGTTCTTCCCTTTGATGTTGCTTACTGATTGGCCGTCACCGTTTGAAGTCCTCACTACCATTGCCATCATCAACTCTGCCACCGCCGTAGGAGTTTATAAACTAATTTTTTTTCCCCTCTTTTGTTCCAATGTGAGGAGTAGAATCTCAAATTCCCTTCACCGAGAGTAACAATACTCAAATAACATGTCACAAACTCAAAGGTCCTAATTATCTCCAATGGTCACAATCTGTGATTATGTTCGTATATGGTCATGGGTAAGGCAACCTCACCTCAATCCAAAGATCCTAAATTTCGCATATAGAGGGCTAGATAGTCATGAGTTGGTTAATCAACTCTATGACTACTGAGATCGGAGAGAATTTTCTCCTATATTCCACTAGCAAAGAAATTTGGGATGCTGCTCGAGATACTTTCTCAAATTAGGAGAATACTGTTGAACTTTTTCAGATCGAGACTACTCTTTAAGATCTCAAACAAGGTGACTTATCTGTTACAACTTACTATACCACTTTGTCTCGCTATTGGCAACAGTTGGATTTATTTGAAACTCATGAATGGAAATGTTCTACTGATGGTGCTCTTTTTCAAAAAGTTATGGAGATAAAAAGAATTGTCAAGTTCCTTATGGGTCTTAATAAATCTCTGGATGAAGTTCATGGTCGAATCCTCGGTACTGAGCTATTACCTAGTCTTCGAGAAGTTTTTGCTAAAGTTTGTAGAGAAAAGAGTCAAAACAAATAATGATGAGACCAACTTCTTAACACCCACTTACTCCAACTGGATCTGCTCTCATTTCCCAACAAGATCGTCCACATGATCCAATTGCTCTTGTTGCTAGAGGAGATAATCGACAACATGAAGGACGACCATGGTGCGACCATTGTCATAAACTAGGAATATCAAAGACACTTGTTGGAAGTTACATGGAAAACTAGGAAATTGGAAACCAAATGCCGAAAAGACATATCATGAAACTAGGGGCAATAACCAACAACCTCTTGCTGCTATATCTGACACTTCAAACCAACATCCACTTACCAAAGATTTGTTGGACATGCTTCATCAATTGTTGAATAAAACAAATCAACCTTCAGTAAGTGTTACTGGGAATGGACACCAAGGTAACCAAAAGCCCCTTGCTCTCCATACTCAAACTCATCCATTCGAATGGATAGTGGATTCTGGAGCATCAGATCATATGACAGGTGATGGATCTTTATTCTCATCTTTTTCTCTCCATACGAGCAATCTTTCTGTTTGAATTGCTGAAGATACACCTGCTAAAGTAACCAGGATCGGAAGTATTCAAATTTCAAGCACAATAACTCTTGAATCAGTTTTGTTTGTGCCAAAATTGGAGTATAATTTGTGGTCTATGAGGAAGTTGAATAAAGACTTTGAATTGTGAAACTAAATTCCTCGCCAACTCTTGTATTTTTCAAGACTTGGAATCGAGGAAGATGATTGGCAATGCTGAATTATTATGTGTTGGATTGTATCTTCTCAAAGCATTTAGTGCTCCATCATCCATGGAATACAGTAAACTTGCAACTCAATCTAATTATAAGTTTGCGTCTGTTTTTGAGTCTTTAAATAAAAATAGTCTTGTCATGATTGTGCACTATCGTCTTTGTCATCCCAATTTTGTCTACCTTAGGTATTTGTTCCTTAGTTTATTCCTCAATAAAAAGAGTTAGGGTTTTCAATGTGCAATTTGTCAACTCTCCAAACATACACGTGTTCATTTTTCACCTCATACTTACTGTCCATCTCAACCATTTTCTCTTATTCATGGATTTGGGGACTTTCAAGGAATGGGGCACGTTGGTTTCTTCTTCTTGTTGATGATCACACACGTCTGCCTTGGACATTCCTTATGAAAAGATAAGTCTGAGACTAGCCATCTATTCACAATCTTTCATAAAATGATCCAAACCCAGTTTCAAACCAATATCAAAGTCCTTAAAGCAAACAATGCTCGTGATTTTTTAAATTCTGCTCTAGGTACCTATCTTCAATCTCATGGTAAAGTTCACCAAAGTTCTTGTGTTGACACACCACAAAAAAATGGTGTTGTTGAACGCAAAAATCGTCACCTCCACGATGTAGCCCGATCCCTAATGCTCACTTCACAGGTTCCAAAACATTTTTGGGGTGAAGTTGTCCTAATTGCTACCTATCTCATAAATCAGTTGCCCTCCTGGATTCTGAAGTTCAACACACCATTACACAGTTTACTTACACTCTATCCTACATCCCATCTTGTGTCTCCTTTACCATTAAAAATATTTGGGTGTACTGCGTTTGTCCATACCTATTCCCAAAATTGTAGTAAACTTGATGCAAGATCTCTGAAATGCATCTTCCTCGGGTACTCTCCAAACAAGAAAGGGTACAAATGTTATCATCCTCCAACTTACCAATTCTTTCACACCAAGGATGTCACATTCTTTGAAAACCAGTCCTAGTTTTCTAATTCTGTGATTCAGGGGGAGCATTATGATCTTGAACCACATAATTGGGATTGTATTCCTAACCTTCCTTCCACTTCATCTTCTGAAATGCTCTTGTACCCTCTTCTGAACCAACTCCCATATCTACCTTTGAGTCTGAGTTACAAGTTTACTCACAACGAGGAAGAAAATCGGAGAGAAATGATATACAATCTACACAAGTTCAATAAAGTCAAGATTTAAACCAAAATCCTAGTGTCTCTAAAATAGTACACGAGATGTCAAAAGATGACATGGACAGACCCATTGCTCTAAGAAAAGGTGTTTGCTCATGTCCTCAACATCCTATTCAGTATCACTTATCATACTAATTTGTCACCACTTTTTAGAGATTTGTGACATCACTAAATCAGGTACAAACTCCAAACACTGTTCAAGAAGCACTACAGAAACCTGAATGGAAAGTAGCTACTCTAGAGGAATTGCAGGCCCTTAAAGAAAATGGCACATGGGTAGCCCTTAGGTAAACAAACAGTTGGATGTAAATGGGTTTTTCGACCAAACACAAACAAGATGGCAGTATAGGGAGATTCAAAGCTTGCCTTGTGGCTAAAAGATTCACCCAAACTTATAGGATTGACTAGCAAGAAACTTTTGCCCCAGTCACCAAGTTAAACACTATTTAGGTGCTTTCTATTGCTACAAATCTAGATTGACCATTATTTCAACTTGATGTAAATGATGCATTTTTAAATGATGATATGGTGGAAGAAGTATACATATGAATATACGCCCAGGATTTGAAAACAGATACACTAGAGAGAAGATATGGAAACTCAAGAAGTCTCTTTATGGACTAAAACAGTTACCTAGAGCTTGGTTTGAAAAGTTTACAATTGTGTTGAAACAAGATGGTTATACGCAGTGCCAATCTAATCACACTCTATTCATCAAACATTTCTCCCCAAGTAAGATCACTGTTAATAGTATATGTTGATGATATAATTCTGACAGAAAATGTTTCCAATGAAATAACTTGACTGAAGCAACTCCTGGCAAGTAAATTTGAGATCAAAGACTTGGGACATCTAAGGTACTTCCTAGGGATGGAAGTAGCAAGATCCAGGAAAGGTATCTTTGTCACTCAACAAAAATGCATTTTAGATCTCTTAAAGGAGAATGAGATGAGTGGTTGTAGACCGGTTGATACACCTATGGATGCAAATTCAAAACTTGGAGTTAATCCTGAAGATGAACCAGTTAATCGAGACAGGTATCAACGGTTGGTGGGAAAGTTATTATACTTGACTCACACCCGACCAGATATTAGCTTTGTTGTTATTATGGTAAGTCAATTTTTGAACAAACCGTCCAAGGAGCATATGGAAGTTGTGTATAGGATATTGAGATATCTCAAAAACGATCCTAAAAAGGGCCTCATGTTCAGAAAACCATGGCTAGATCACTAGAAATTTACACTAATGCAAATTGGGCTGGATCCTGTATTGATCGTAAGTCAACATCAGAACACTGCTCTTATGTACGAGGAAACTTAGTAACTTGGTGCAGTAAGAAGCAACAAGTCGTTGCTTGTAGTAGGGCTGAAGCTGAATTTCAATCATTAGCCCATGAAATTTGTGAAGAAATTTGGCTAAAACGTCTTCTCACTAAGCTCAAAGTTGAGATTGAAGGTACTATAGAAGTACTGTGTGATAATTAATCTGCCATAGTGATTGCAAGGAATCCAATCCATCATGATAGAATCAAGCATGTTGAGATAGATTGTCACTTTATCAGTGAAAAGATTGAGACAAATATTATCAAGTTGAGATATGTGCCTTCCCAACAACAAGTTGATGACATATTAACTAAGGCGTTGCATCGAACAAGCCTTAGTGGACAAGCTTGGAATGACTAGTATATACCATTTAGTTTGAGGGGGAGTGTAGGAAATCAAGCTAAATTTTGCAGCTGTAAATTAGAGAATCAATTCAAATTATTTTCTTGTGTATCATAATTGTCTTTCTTTCCATATAAGTTTGGATTGATAGCTTAATTTTAGCACATTGATGGATAATCCTCTTGTATATATTGAGCCTATCTCAATCACTCAAGAAATAAGAAAATTTATCTTTACCTATACTCAGCTTCATAGTTCACTCCATCCCATTGAAGTTGAGAGCTCCTCAAAGTTGAAAAGAGTAACATATCCGTGGCATGAAAAAAATCTACACTTTGAAGGAGCTGGATGTGGGCAAAGGATAAGTTCCTTGTGATGTTATTGTTAGGGTAAAGTATCATATCTTTGATTTAATTACTATAATTGCTAATAGGATCATTACTAACTAACATAAAGTGTATCCTCTCAAGTCTCAATTAAGAGGTTTGAGGTTCGAATTTCTCTCTGCATGTGTTGAATTCAAAAAAAAAAAGAAAAGAAAAAAAAACGACAAAATACACTCTTGTTTTTTGAGGTTTGCAATTGATGCTTACGGGGTCTCTTTTAAGTCCACTTTAGTTTTTGAAGTTTTAGAAATGGTTTTCAGGAAGCTTCTTAGGCTGTTGGTTGAGTAACTAAACAGTGATGTGATCCTTAAATGACGTGTTAATTAGTTGGTTTGGGAAAATCTATGAATTTAATATTATTTTTATGATGTGGCATCCCTTTCCTTTCCCTCTTCTGTATCCCTCATTCAGCGAACCATCCACTGTCCTCGTCGTGCCTTTCTCATTGTCATTGTTGCCATCTAGTGGAGAATGAAGATCTTTATCACCTTTTCTTTTGTCGTCATGCTTTGCCAGGTGAGGAATGAAAGAGAAGCCTTCTCCTTCGTTCAGAAATAAAGCCTCCTTTGATCTTGAGCTCAAATCTGAACGAAGGAGGAGAGTTTGTAAATGGTTTTTCTAAGCCTAAAGTTTCCATGGCTCTACTCGAATCACATTTTTAAATTCATATTTTATCACTCTGTTATCTTTATTTTATTTATTTATTATTTTTTTAAGTAACTTTTTTCCTGGAGATGAAAGGTTAAGATATATGTTATAAGTATATGAACATTGAACAAATGACAAAGATGAAAATAGTATTTTGTGTTATAAATTTGAGAAGCAAAACGACGCACAACAGGAACACGAATACTAAGTAAATAATATATAATATAATATGAATAAAATAACAGAAATAAAATAATAAAATTGAAATTATCAAAATAGAAAATTTCTCTAAATTCTCTAACTCTCTTGAATTCTTACCAATGCGTATCTCTACAAAATCCATTGAATTCCATTATTTGTAGGAAATTTGACAAGTAGGAAGTGGAATGACTTGGATGTTAATGTGGTGTAATTACAAGACACATGACCTTTGAATACTAAGTATGGACATTTTAATTACACATTTATTTATAAAACACTAAGCATGGACATTTAAATTACACATTTTATAATATTTATAATACTCCCTTCTTAGATTATATATGAAATGTATGGTTAAAATCTTATACCCCAATGGTAAAAAACCTAGTGAAGAAAAAAGAATACATATTTCATATAATTTAATACTAAAAAAAATATAATATATTTGCTCCCTTCATGGAAACATCACTTGAGATCTTTGAGTCATTTCATTTCAATGGTGTGTATGAATTTTTCAAAGGTTGCGATTGACAATGATTTTGTAAATAAGTTTGCTAGGTTATTTTTTGAACAAATTTGTTGTATATTGATATCGTCATTTTTTCCAAAATCATGAGCGTAGAAAAACTTTGTTTTATCTCTTTTAATATATTCTTTTTTATTTGGGTTATACATGTGTTGTATTTGTACAATGTTGTTGGAAGATTTTCACTTGAAGACAAGCCACATGTTTCACGAATGTGTTGAGTCATTGATCTTAGTCATACACATTTTTTGCTAGGTTTGTGAATTGCAAGAATTTCACATGATTTGAGGAAGTAGTCATTATAGTTTGTTTCACTGATCGTTATGATATGTAGTTTCTCTACATGTGAATAGATAACCTATTTGAGATGTTGATTTGTGTAGATTAGATAAATATCAAGAATTTGCATAATCAACTAAATCAAAATTTGATTTATTTGAATAAAACAAACTCATACTCATCATTTCTCGGAGATAATGGAGCACATGCTTAATTTCATTATAATATTTTTTTGTTGAAGAATTATATTTAGCTAATAAGTTTATTGAAAATGCAATATTTGGTGTTGTATTATTAGTAAGATACATCAGCACCAATTGTATTAAGGTATGATATTTTAAGACTAAGAAGATTTTTTATTATTATTTTGATGTCGAAATATATATTTCTTTACATTTAGTGAACGAATTTACATTAGAATGTTTAATAGATGTGCTTTGTTCATATAAAATTTTTTCAAAATTTTTCTTGTATATATATTCTATTTGCTAAATGCTTCATTTGTAAGCCAGGAAAAAAAATTGTTTTTTTTCGAGATTTTTCATCTCAAATTTTTTCTTAAGCTATTCTATTACTTATAAAAAGACATTGACATATACGGTTATAATAGAAAATTCAGACTGTGTTCTTTATAAAAAGTCATAGATATATTGGATTATTTTGATATCATTTTTTCAATAAATAACTATTCAGACGATTATACCACATGTACTAATTGTTTAAATCCATACAATGATCTCTTTGACTTTATTGAGTACAATTCATGAGAATTTGATTTATATGTTTCAAGTATCTTAAATCATTTTGGGATTCTCATATAAATATCATCATATAAATATATTGTGATTACATTCATAATAAGATGCATGTTCAGGCTATCATACACAGTTAGATCAATTAAATATTTTAGTGTAATTGCATCCACCACTGGAGCACACGTCTTTTCATAATCAATACCAAGTTTTTGTGAAAAATTTTGTGCAACTAATCTGTTTTATATTTTGTGATCTCATTATTTGTATTTCTTTTTCTCACAAATATTCATAATCAATATCAAGTTTTTGTGAAAAAATTTTGTGCAACTAATCTTGTTTTATATTTTGTGATTTCATTATTTTCGTTTCTTTTTTTTACAAATACCCATTTGTATCCCACAGGTTTGACACCTTCTAGTGTTTGGGCTACCAGTTCAAAAACTTTACGTTTTGAAAGTGAATTTAATTCTACCTCGATTGCTTCTTTCCACTGAAGCCAATCTTTTCTATGTTGACATTCTTCAACCGATTTTGGTTTAGAATCCTCATTTTTAGATATAATATCAAGAGGAACATTATACCCAAAAATTTTGTCAATAACTACATTAGTTTAGTTCTATCTTATTCGTGTTATGACATAGTTCATTGAAATCCCATTAGTCTTTTTAAGTATTTCACCATGTTCACTAATTCGACTATCAGTCATGTTCGAGGTTATCTTCAACCAGACCTTTTTTACTATTGTCTTTTTTTTTTTTTTTTTTTTTTTTATGAAGGATTTTTATCTTTAGAATCCACTAGTCTACCATGCTTCTAGCGTATTTCAAATTCATTAGTGACAACTTTCTGTGTCTGAATATTAATTTTCAATGGAACATTTGTAATTGGTATATATGGCTTTATTACTTTCTTTACATCTATAAATGCATATAGAAATTGATTTGCTATATTTTACAAACGAATTATTTTCTGAACTCTAAGTTCACATTGATCTATACGGAGATCTAAATGAGATAATAATGATGCATTCCATGTAATTTCTTTTTCCAATTTAATTCCTTCCCCTAATGCTGAAATTGTCTCCTTAAAGTGAAAAATTAGTAAATCGTGCAGTAAATACATCACCCGTCAGGAGTTCAAAATATTTAATAATTGATGGGGAATCAAATTCAACATATATTTCTAACATCGTTTGAGAACTCATCTTAGTACGTTGTGGTAGAACAATTGAAACCTATATTGCATATCCAAAAATTCCTAGATGGGAAATATTTGGCTCATAGCTATAAGCTAGTTCTAATGGCGAGTACTTATGGTAAGTTAATGGCTTAATGCGAGTAAGTGACGTTGCATGCAAAATAGCATGGCCTCATACAAATGTAGGAAGCTTACTCTCATTAGCAATAGTCTGGCAATTAATTGCGAATGTTTTATAATGATTTTACTAAACCATTTTGTGTATAAACATAAGTTACATGATGTTCAACACTAATTCTAATTTATATACAATAATTGTCAAAAGCTTGGGATGTAAATTCACCAATATTATCAAGACGAATAGTTTTAATTATATAATCAGAAAATTGTGCTCTTAACTTAATTATTTGAGTAAGTAATCTCACAAATGTAAGGTTTTGACTGAATAATAAGCACACGTGTGACCATCTATTGGATGCATCTATTAATACCATAAAATGTCTAAATGGTCCATTTGGTTGATTAATAGGTCCATATGTCACCAGGAATTCGTTAAAAAAATTTAGGTAATTTAGTTCCTACTTTAGCTAATGATGGTCTAATTATTAATTTACTTTAAAAGCAAGATCACATGATAATTCATTAGATTGAAGAATATTCTTGCTGTTTAATAGGTATCCATTTGAATTTTCAATTACTCTCCTCAGCATGATAATTCCTAGATGACCCAATCGGTCATGCCAAATTGTAAATATATTTGAATTCATGAACTTTAGATTCATTGTTGCATATATTTTAATTACTCGTATATGAGTATAATAAAATCCAGAAGATAAAGTAGACACATTTTTCAGTATATGTTTTTTTATGTGAGACAATAGATGTGATATAAAAATATTCTATCTTATTTTTCCTATCAGTCTCAATATGATAACTATTGCAATATATATCTTTAAAACTTAATAGATTTCTCTTTCATTAACTAGACAACATTGCATTCTTAATTGCAAAAATTTTGTTCCTCTAGGCAAGATAATATTTACTTTTCCAAAACCTTCTATTAGGTCTTGATATCGTATTAACTTTTGTTTCCAGCATTGTTAATTTTGAAAAATATTTTCTACTTGTAAATATTGTATGTGTAGTTGCACAGTCTGACAGACATAGATCGTCATTCCTCATTTTTAAGTCACTCAACATATGAAAATTGTCCATGACATTTAAACAAGACAATTACAATAAGATAAACAAAGCTTGAAATATAGAAATTTAACTTTAAAGAAAAACATGAAAGATAAATAAACAAAACAAATAATATTAATTCTAAATATTCTCAAATTCAAAGGAAGCACTTACTATGTCATCACTAGTGTTGATTTTCTCTTAAAGAGATTCAAAGAAGTCCACCACATCCAAATTTGTTATATTGGATGAGTCAAATATATTATTATCCTAGTATGCAAAATTTGTTTTCACAGTTTTTTCTTTTTCCTTCAGAAAAACTTGATAAAGATCAACTTAGTGTTTTGATGTACGACAAACACGGGATCAGTGCCCAGTCATTCTGCATCAAAAGCATTTATGTTCATCACCTTTTGAATTCTTATCTTGTGGAGTTTTTCCTTTATGATCATCATTTTGGGTGGTTCTTTTGAAATTTGGATGATTGAAACGATCATCACGAAAATAATAATTATTTCTTCTTCTGTCACGGCACGACCTCGACCACAACCACGATCTCAATCACGATTATTAAGATTTACAATATTCACTTTAGGGAATGGTACGTGTTGTTTTAGTTGGCCGAGATCATGGTTCATCAATAGTTAATTATTTTGTTCAACCACGAGAATACATGAAATTATTTTAGAATATTTTTTAAAACCTTTCTTTCGATATTGCTGCAGGAGCATATTCGATGTATGAAATGTGAAAAATGTTTTCTCCAATATATCTGCATCAGTAATTCTCTCTTTGCATAATAACAAATTTGAACTAATTTTAAATTATGCGAAGTTGTAATCATTTACTGATTTAAAATCTTAGAGTCTCAGATGCATCCATTCATAACGAGCCTTAGGAAGAATAACTGTTTTCTAGTGATCATACCTCTCTTTCAAATTATTTCAAAAGATACGGGGATCTTTTACTGTTAGATATTCCATCTTCAATCCCTCGTGGAGATGATGACGAAGGAAAATCATAGCTTTTGCTTTTTCCTGGTTGAATGTCATATTTTCTTCTTTAATTGTTTCTCTCGGGTTCATAACATCTAGATGTATTTCAGCATTAAGCACCCATGACTAATTATTTCCATTGATGTTAAGAGGTGTGAATACTAGTTTTGTAAGATTTGTCATGGTATCACTTTAGAGCTACCTTCAGTAGGGAAAACGACAAGTGCTCGTGTTGATAACGTGTTGTAAAATTGAGGAGCAAAAGGACGCACAACGGGAATAAAAATACCAAGGAAATATAATATAATATAAATAAAATAAATAACAAAATTGAAATTATGAAAATAGGAAAGTTCTCCAAATTTTCCTACTCTCTTTGAATTCTCACCAATGTGTGTCTCTACAAAATCTACAAAATGCCATTATTTATAGGTAATTTGGCAAGAGGTGGAATGACTTGGACACTAATGTTGTGTAATTATAAGACACATGGTCTATAGATACTAAGTATGAACATCTAAATTACACATATTTTAGAATATTTATAAAATTTTGAAGGGTTGTTTAAAATAATTTCCCTATTTTGAACTTTATAACAATGACTATTTAGTTATTTAATATTATTATTATTAAAATCAACGACATGGAGAGGTGGGAGGTTCCATCCTCCAAGATTACAAGATAACAAACCACTAGAGTTTAACAATTGAAGTAAGTCAAATTATAGTTAATAAAATTAACTCAAATTTACCTAAATTTGTGGCCATACTATATTGAAATGCAAAAATATTTGAAATATTATAAATATTATAATAATAATAGATGCTT
Source organism: Citrullus mucosospermus (assembly GCA_030954485.1). Lineage (NCBI taxonomy): Eukaryota > Viridiplantae > Streptophyta > Magnoliopsida > Cucurbitales > Cucurbitaceae > Citrullus > Citrullus mucosospermus. Next base: position 7,004,917 of record CM062061.1, on the reverse strand, counting down.
ATTATGTATCCATGGTTAGTGTCCAAAGGTCATGTGTCTCAAATCATACATCCTTAGTGACCATGTAAATTCACCTCCTACTTGCCAATTGACCTACAAATAGTGACATTTAGTGGATCTTGAGAGAACATACATTGTTGAGAAAATAAAAGAAAATATTGGAGAAATTTGAGAGATTTTAAAAATTCCATAATTTTTATTTGCACTTTTATTATTTATTTATTTTAATATTATAATTCCTCGGTATTCGTATTCATGTTTTTCGTCATTTTGCTTTTCAAATTTATAACACGTTATTAGCACAAGCTCTTTTTGTTTTTCCCGTTGAAGGTAGGTTCTAAAGGTATGCCATTTTTTTCTTTAGTATAATTAGTAAATTAAATTTTTGCATATTTAGTATATATTAGATTTCTAATATAAATGTAATTCTTTGTGATAGTGTTACTATGACAAATCTTACAAAACTAGAATTTGCAGCCCTTGACATCAATGAAAATAATTATTTGTCATGGGTGTTTGATGCTGAAATACATTTGGATACTATGAAGTTGAGAGAAACAATTAAAGAAGGGAATACGACATCCAGTCAGGAAAAAAGTAAAAGCTATGATTTTTCTTTGTCATCATCTTCATGAGAGATTGAAGATGAAATATCTAACAGTAAAGGATCCCCGCATCTTGTGGAAAAATTCAAACGAGAGATATGATCACCAAAAAGCAGTCATTCTTCCTAAAGCTTGTTATGAATGGATGCATTTAAATCTCCAAGATTTCAAATCAGTAAGTGATTACAACTCCGCATTATTTAAAATCAGTTCAAAATTATTATTATTCCAAGAGCAAATTACTGATGTAGATAAGTTGGAGAAGATATTTTCTACATTTCATACCTCGAATATGCTCCTACAACAACAATATCGAGAGAAATGTTTTAAACAATATTCTGAACTAATTTTATGTCTTCTTGTGGCTGAACAAAATAATGAGCTATTGATAAAGAACCACAAATCTCGACCAACTAGAACAACATCATTCCCTGAAGTGAATGTTGTAAATTTTAATAATCGTAGTCGTGGTCGAGATTGTGATTGTGGTAGAGGAAGAAATAATTATTATTTTTGTGGTGGTCGTTCTAATCATCCAAATTTTAAAAGAATCACTCAAAATGATGATCATAAAAGAAAAGCTTCACAAGATAAGAATTCAAAAGGTGATACACATAAATGCTTTCGATGCAGAATGACTAGGCACAACTCTCGTGTTTGTCATACATCAAAACACTAAGTGGATCTCTATCAAGCTTCCCTTAAGGAAAAAGGGGAAAATGTGGAAATAAATTTTGCATACCAAGATAATGATATATTTGACCTATTCATATGACAAATTTGAATGTGGCGGACTTATTTAAATCTCCTAAATAGAAAATCAGCACAAATGATGACATAACAAGGGCTTCCAATTTTGAGAATATTTAGAATTAATGTTGTTTGTTTTTTCTATCTATCTTTCATGTTTTTTTTTTTTTTTTTTTTGTAAAGTTAAACCTTTGTATTTCAAGTTTTGTTTATCTTATTGTAATTATCTTGTTTCAATGAAGAATCATGAACAATTTTCATATGTTGAGTGCCTAAAAAATGAGGAAAGAAGATCTATGTTTGGTAGACTGTGCAATTACACATACAATAATTACAAATAAAAAATATTTTTCCAAATTGAATGTTGGAAGCAAAAGTCAATATAATATCAGGTTCTGTAAACCTAATTGAAGGATTTGGAAAACCAAATATTATGTTGAGGAACAAAATTTACAATTAATAATGTATTGTTCTCTAGTTAATAAAAAAGAAATCTATTAAGTTTTAAAAATATACGTTACAATGGTTATCATATTAAGACTGATAGAAAGAATGAGATAGAATATCTTTATATCAAATTTATTGTCTTACATGAAAAACATATATTGGAAAAGTTGTCTATTTTTTCTTCTAGATTATATTATATATACTCATATACGTGTAATTGAAACATATGCAATAACAAACTTGAAGTTCATATGAATCCATATATATTTAAAATTTTGATATGACCGATTGGGTCATCCAAGATCTATAATGATGAAAATTATTGAAAACTCAAATTGGACACCCATTGAAGAACTAGAAGATACTTCAATATAGTGAATTGATGCTTGCTCTCAAGGAAAATTAATAATTAGACCATCACCAGCTAGAGTGGGAACTAAATCAACTCCATTTTTAGAACGAATTCATGGTGATATTTGTGGGACCTATTAACCCATAAAGCGGACCATTCAGATATTTTATGGTATTAATAGTCACATCCAATAGATTGTCACACGTGTGCTTATTATTAAATCGAAACCTTGCATTTGCAAGATTATTTGCTCAAATAATTAAGTTAAGAGCACAATTTTGTTATTATACAACATCTTGCTAGTGAATTTACATCTCAAGCTTTTGATAGTTATTGTATGTCAATTGGGATAAATGTTAAACATCAAATGTTGGTGAATTTACATCTCAAGCTTTTGATAGTTATTGTATGTTAATTTGAAATATTATAAATATTGTAATAATAATAGATGCCCATTAGGTATCCATGCTTCGTATCCAAAGGCCATATGTCTCAAGATCACACATTCTTAGTGGCCATGTAAATCCACCTCCTTCTTGCCAATTTGTCTATAAATAGTGGAATTTGATGGATTTTGAGAGAACACACATTGGTGAGAAAAGAAAAGAAAAGAAATGATTGGAGAAATTTGAGAGATTTTAAAAATTCCATAATTTTCATTTGCATTTTTATTATTTTATTTTATTTTATTATTTATTTATTTTAATATTATAATTCCCTAGTATTTATTTTCCCGTTGTTCGTCATTTTGGTTTTCAAATTCAATGTATTTAATTTTTATTGAGTTCCAAATAATAAATTTGACATTAAAATGCTTAAAACTTGAAATATGACATTTTAAGTTATTTTACATAGAATATGAAATAAGTTGCATGTGGTTGATAATCTTTTGAACATGTTTACAAATTATGAATGAATATATGGATCATTGAGTGTAAGTGGTAAATATTTAATAGAAAGTTTATAAAGGAGTGACACAATAAAATTGTTAATTACCTTACATGTCATTATTAGATGGTTTTGGAAGATTATGTAAAAAAAAGAGTAAATATATTTAAAAAATTACTACTAGAAGAAAGGAATAACTGAAAGGGTACTATAATTAGTATTGGGAAGAAAAGAAGAACAAAAACATGTAATAGTAATTCAATATATAAAGTAGCAAATAGAGAAATATTTGTTCAACTGGCAATTAAAAAAAACAATGTGAAGTAGTGAAGAAGAGCTACTATTTCATGTGCCATTGTTGGGCAGTTAGAAGAGAGTGAATTTTAGAGAGAGAGAGAGAGAGGAAAAAAAAACAATGTATTTCAAAAGAATTACTTTCTAAAAATTATTAACGTAAAAAGGAAGAACAAGGGCATAATTGCTATTGGAAGAACGAAAAATCATGAAATATAAAGCAGCAAAATAGAAATTTTTTTTGTTTAACTCTCAATTAAAAGAAAAAAACAATCATCAAACCATGAAAAACAAATTATATATGTAAACAACTAATGAAATAATGAAAATATAAATATATTAAAATAGAAAGATATAATTATGTGATTGAGTGTGTACAAAACCTGAAGAATTATAATAGTACATAATTCTATTTAAATAGTGAAAAATAAAATAAGCATACATAAAATAGTTTTATCATGGTCAACAAAAGAAGTGCATGATTATTTAAAAAGAAAAAAACTATTAATCAACAATAGATAAAAATTAATAATAATATATCATTATGAATATTTCTCTTGCTTGAAAACAAATTTATTGGTCAATGACAAAGGAGGAAAATCTATTGGTCAATGACAAAGGAGGAAAATCTATCGACGTACAACAAAACATCAAAATCTAAATAAACTTAAAGACAACATGAATATAATATATCGTTGAAATTAAATTTTATTAATGTACAACAATGAATTACATTTAAAATTTGAAAATCGCATGAATATTGCGCATGCTTAAAATAAATATACTAAATGATCAAAATTTTTAAGATTTGATGATAATTCAATGTTACCTCTTCAATTGATGAATATAAGCTTCATCCATCCTCGTCTCATGTAGTAGGGATGATAATCGGTTCGGTTTTGTCGATTTTGAAGCCGACCAAAAACTAAATCAAACCAATGTCCAATAAAGAATAAAACTAATTGATTAAATTTGGTTCAATTTATTGTTAGTTTGGTTCTCAGTTTTTGGTACTTCCTTTTTCTCTCCAAATTTTTATTTTTATTTCTACTTTTGTTTCAAATTGGTTATTTTTGTTAATTTTAAATTAAAATTGTCTCTATTTTTTTTTTAAATGGAAATTTGATATTTTTGTTTTTTTTTCACTTTTTTTAAGTAAAAAATATACAAGCCCCATAATAATTGGTATTTTTCTTTTTCCTAAACAACAAATATATATGCACCATAATAATTAAAATACTAAAAGGTACCTAATGTTAGAGTTTACTTTTACAAATCGATTTTCATTGGTTTTTTAAATAAAAAACCAATTCGAACCCATACTTTTTGGTTTTCTCTAAATACAAACCAAAATGTCCAATTCTATTTGAAGCTGTGATATCTCTTCTAAAAATTAAACTCTTTTCACCATCTTACACTACAAAAATGGAGTTTGAGTCAAAGTAAAATAGAAATATTTTTATTTATTCTTGATAATGACAACTGCAAGTGCAAGATTCAGTATCGTATCCATTGGGGACTAAATTCAATATAATCACCCATCTATTCAAGAATTGAATCAATTTTATCTAAGAAATCAAAATCAAGTTTGGATGTATTTTGAAAACAAGAAAAGGAGAGTAAAAACAAATGAAAGTTCAAGAGGTAAGAGCTAAGGTGTTGATTTCATTAATTACTTCATTAAGTCATGTTTTAAGTTTTCATGGAATTATGTACAAATAATATGTTTAAGTCATACTTTTTTTGTAAAAGACAACTTTTATTCTTATGCAACTTAATTGATTACTAGTTTTCTTGAAATCAAATTAAGAGGCATAACATTAAGAATAGTCATTCGCACCTTTCTCTATTAATCTAGCTATTTTCATGAAAGATTAATAAAGATTTAATGTCATAGATTTAGAATATTGCCTTCCGTTTCCTTCTCCTTTCAATCGGCATTGGTTTATGTTGCTATATAATAACTTTTCCATTTTGGGGCAATTTTAATTGAAAATTTGTAAAAAGGTGTAGGTGCACAACTTGAGATTGTGTGCAGTAGTTTAATATTGAACTCGAAAAAAAATTTGTAGTGGTTTTGATCTTGAGCCTATTAAAAAGATCGTATTGGTTTGAAATTGAACCTGTTGAAAAACATTGAGATAGGTTGGTTCTTAGACATGCAAAAAAAATCAGTTTGAGGTTGACTCTTGAACCCATAAAAAGAGTGGGCAATTTGATCTATTTGGTCCTCACTTATAAGAGCACTGACACAATAAAATGTGTAAGAAATTTTGGGGAGTATAGTAGGAATTCAAATCACTCTAAAATTTTAGGTGTTATTTATTCCCTTTTATCCTTTCATTTTTTTGGAATTTAATCATTTATTTGAGTAGATTGCAGGTTTAGGAAAATCGTTAAATCTATTAGTGTTATAAGGTTGCTCTCATTAGTTTCAATTGATTTAATTTGCACCACGTTTATTCGTAGACATAATCAATCAGTCCTAATATGAAAATTGGGGCCCATTTAAATATGTTCCTATAAATCTAGTTAACAATATTTTGTGAATTATGAATAAAAAAGAAAAAATAAAAAAAATCTGTTACAATCGCGACAATTTTGATTGCGGAGCAATAAACATGACCCAGTTTAAATTTCTTGAAAAAGTTTTAAATTTTATCACACAACCTTATTCACCTCTCTTTAATGTTTTCTATATGATCTTGCATGTACGTGCGAAAGTTACACATTAACAGCTTTAAAATAAATTTTTAATGGAAGGCAAAAAATAAACTAAAGCCAAAGGTACAGAGACCAAGTAGAATTTTAAATCATGAATTAATATAAACTTGTATTTTGTCAAATTGTTATTCTTTTGTTCGTTAGTATTGTTTTTTCCCTGCATGGGCTAAATTATTGAAAATACCTATAAATTGGGGAAATTATTTTAAATGACAAAACTGTTGAAAATATTTAAAAAAATAGCAAAATATCACAATCTGTCACACCCCCTCCTGGATTATCCTCCATAACCCGAGAAGAGATGTGAAGACAGCAGTTATCGACTACCCTGTCACGTAACCCATTGTCAACCTCACCATCCACCTACTCTTGACAAACCTCGACTTCGATTGGCAACGGGAATTGTCATGCTACCTGAAAATGGAAAACATATGAAAGCATTAGCTAACAGCTCAGTGAGTAACAGTTTCTGAACAACATTATACTTTAAGTGTAAAACTGATTGAACTCATATAAAATATCGCATTGAAAATCAGTTTATAACATGATCAATTCTTGGTTATATCATGTATACATATCTGTTTGGACTAAATAATATAAATCTCATTCATTTCAAATACTTTTTCCTTAGTTGAGGCGGAGCAGTGCTCAACGCTCCTCAACGTCGATTATCCTTAGCTGTGTGGAGTAATCTCAACACATCAACGTCGTATATATATGTTCTTCTATGTGCACATAGATATTATTACTCGGGCTGCCCATATGTCTTTCTTTTATCCTTGAGCATTGGGTCCCATTTCTATTTTCCGGTTACCCATTTGCCTTCATCTAGTCCTTGAGCATTGGGTACCTTTTATAATTCGAGCTGCCCACAATGCCTTCTACGAGTCCTTGAGCATTGGGGTCCCTTTTCAAACCTTTATAAAACACCATACATATTTTGGAAACATTATATTAATAACACATAAATTAACCGTTTCCAAATCTTTCATGAAAACATCATCAGCATGCTAATTTCATTTTCCAGCTTTTATATCAACCAGCACGCTTTTCATACAAGTTTATTTCCAAATCTTTTTGGAAATCATATAACACCATGTTTTTTAGAAAAACCATGAATACAAGTTTCAATCAATCATCATGCGTTACCCAGCATTCTCAAATTTACCATGCGTTACTCAGCATTCTCAAAGTTACCATGCGTTACCCAGCATTCTCAAGTTTACAAGTAAAACGCATGCTTCTCAGCTGGCTTATATTCTTATATATATATAAACGCATGCTCTTAGTTTTATAAACAACATGTTCATATGCTTCATATATGAAAACGCATGCATTGTTTCATTAGGATAATATAAAATATATTCATAAAGAACTCATTTATATTTTGTAAAACGCAGGTGTTACTCACCTGTACTTGCCAAAGAATACTTCTTCTTCCTTTCCTCTATTTCCTCTTCCCAAGCTTCTTGGACGCAGCGTTCTAATCTCAGAAACGCAAAGCTCAATTTCCTCTGCCAGCTCGGTTGAACGCAACCCTGCCCTTCAACGCATGGTTGATTACTTTCACAAAGTGCATCCCGACTTTTCTTACTTCTCTTTCGGATGCGTCACCCTCACTTGGACGCAAGGTCCAACTTGAACGCATCACCTAACTTTGGACGCCACTTTCACCTTGGACATTATGTTTGTCCTCAACGCAAGGCCGACTCCTTTTAACGCAAGACAACTTCTTTACATAAAATATCTCAGTTATCAAAATACCTTCTTTCTTGGCCGCAGACTCCTACTATGGACGTCCTTGCTGCCTTCTTCTTCCCTTTTTCTCTCCAGAATTCTTCTTTGAAAGTCATCAGTCGCTCCTTTTCCCTCAAAGTTCTATTTATAGGGAGCTTGCCATCCAACTTCTTCTATCCTTTTGCCACTTGTTTGCCACATGTCACGCTGCATGCTTAATTAACCATGCATTAGTCCAAGTGTCACCTTGCATGAAACACTTGACATGCCTTCAACACCTCCTACTGATAAGGTGTCAAATCTATACGAAGCCACCTGGCCTTTATAAGCTTATCTTATGCGTCCAACATTTCCAATGAACAACTTTTTATTCAATACAACGCCCTCATGCGTTAGTTGAGTTTCCTTTAAGGTTTGAGCTTCACTACTTACTTTTCTAACTCTCAGCCAACTATACTACTGTCCTTGACGCATAGAGATAATTCTGTCTTCAACGCATAGGGACCTCAATGCATGACAACCTTACCAACGCATGGTAAGCCAAATACGTTCCTTCCCCCGCCAATGCGGCGACTGCTTCAGCTCACACCACCATTCGTGATTTCACCTTTAACGCATAACCTATTTTAAACCAGTGCTTACATATGCCACTAGACGTCAATGACAAACGTGCAATACTATGCGTTTATACCTCATCCCATCATACCATGCGTCCAACTCTCATATTCATAACGAATAAATCCTTCTCCAGTTCTTCCTCTATGCGTTGTCCTATTGCGTTTACCTTCATCCTGCGTCCATGACCATCTTCCTATCCTTGGACATTCCTTGATTATTCCCAAGGTTACTCTTTTAACCTTATCCTTACACTTAAACTATTTCTCTTAAGATAGATTAACATGCGTCCACCTCATGCTCCAGTTTTATATTTACTTCACAACATTCCTTGCTATAACGTTGCTCAATTTGCTATAGTATTCTATCTTTCCGAGGCTTAGATCTCTTTCAACACTTCCCATCATAACTTTATTCCTTTCTTGCTTATGCGTTTCACTTCTTTCCCTTCTCGGTTTACTTCCATGTGTCCACCCTTACCAATACCATGCGTTACCTAGCCCTAACCATGCGTCCAACATGGTCTTTTACTTCTTTTCTTCATAGACTCTTCAACGCATTGGTTTCTTAAAAGTAGGGTGTGACATAATCTATCTGTGATAGACCGCGATAGACTAGTATGTGTGTCTACCATGACATAGATAGATACAAATAGTGTCTATCACGGTCTATCGCAGATACATAATAAAATTTTGCTATATTTGTAAGTATTTTGGTTCATTTTCTTATATTTAAAAACAACCCTATAAATTGTGTACTTTGTTATAATTTTGAACTTTCAAAAGTAACCATATAAAAAATGGATGAAAACCATCAGTACTTTGTTTAAAAAATACACATGAACTTTCAAAAGTTTTATTGATGTCCTTTACTTTTGAAAGAAAGTTCAATAATACTCTTAGGCCGTTTACCTGTAAATGTAATGAATCAATGGTAATATAAAAAGTGAGGTCCAATTAATTACGTTTGCTGGTGTTTACCAACATTCTAGAATCGTAATGAATGTTGGGCCCCACAACAAAACCTGTAATCTCGGTCAGGTTTTTTTATCTTAAGCAATACTAAGTGTGTTACATCTTGATTAATGCATATCATTAGCTTGCATAGCTTTGTCTGACAAACAAATTTAACAAGCACGACTGTCTAGCTTGAGAGAGTAGATGGTTAATCTTTAGCATTTATCAAGACTAGATAAGGTTCAGAGATGTAGTTCATCTTTTGTTAACGCAAACTTACCATGCGTCTTAGAGATAAGATTAATGTGGCGTCGAAACATCGAGAGATGGATTCACAAACTCAAAGTTTGTAGGTATGTAATTGTACTTAGATATGCTTAAGTAACAACTAGCTTCTGCGTTAACTCTATTTTTATCGCATGGTTCCACCGTCATTCTCAACGCATGTTATTTGACACTAAATAACATTTGACTAACTCTCGCCACGTCCATCTCATTGTTAGTTGTAGGAAATTTTATTCATTCTTTATGTATAGTTTTAGGTACATACAACTCATGCACATAATAGCCATAGAGTCACCGCATAGTCTTGTATCTATTCTGAACGCCTAGTTATTACAAATCCATGCGTTTGACCCTAGACTCACCAGGAAACCTATAAGAGCTTATACTTGGGCTTTTATAGGAAAACTTGCTGATTAATGATCATACTTGAGTAATTCTCGATGCATCTTTGTACAGAAATTATAACATCTAATATACTTTGTGCAACAAGCCATGAAACTCAAATCCAAAAGAAATATCAACATGCTGGGGATTTGAATTGATAATTTAGGTTTTGAGATTATTTCTTAATCTATGCAAAAATCTCTATCTTGGGTCGTACTGAGCGTTTTTTCGAAGACATATCTGACAGTTTATGAGCAAGAAAGAGCAACCTTCGTTCATTTCTGACCCTAAGATTGAGAGAACTTTTTGGAAAAGAAACAAGACTCATCAAAGGCGGCGACAACTTTACAAAGAGAAGTGATTGGAAAATCAAGCCAACTAGCCTTTTAAAGCCAACAACATTGGGGTTAACATCAGATGACGAAGTAATGAACAATGCGTTAGCCCAAAATTAAGCAAATTGAACATAGCGGCGGCAATCTCAAATTTTCTTCAGAAGAACATTTTCACGAGATTTGGAACGCCGAGAGCCCTGATTAGCGATGAAGGTACGTATTTCATTAATAAAATTATTTCCAAGTTGCTAATCAAATACAATGTACATCATGGGTGGCAACTACATACCACCTGTAGACAAATGGGCAGGCAGAAGTTTCCAATAGAGAGTTGAAAACTATTTTGAAAAAAGTAGTTAACTACTCTCGAAGGGACTGGGCGTCCAAATTGGACAAGGCGTTATAGGCGTATCGGACAACATTCAAGACGCCTCTCGGAATGTCACTGTACACGTTGGTCTTTGGAAAGGCATGCCATTTGCCCTTGGAATTAGAACACAAAGCATTGTGGGCAACGAAGAGATTGAATATGGACCTGAAGGCAACTAAAGAAGCGCACTAGCTTCAACTGAATGAATTGGAGGAATGGAGACTGCAAGCTTACAAGAATGCAAAGATATACAAAGAGCGAACAAAGCGTTGGCATGATCAACGCATTAGTAAGAAATCTTTGACTGTAGGTCAAAAGGTCCTTCTTTTTAACTCAAGATTGCGTTTATTTCCAGGAAAATTAAGAACGAGATGGTCTGGTCCTTTCGTGATCAAGGAAATCTTTCCTCATGGTGCCATAGAGTTGATGAATGAAGACAGCACCAACGCATTCAAAGTTAATGGTCAACGCGTGAAACCATATTATGGAGATTGCCTTGAACGAGACAAAATAGCCGTTGACCTGGAAAAGATAGAATTAGGAAAAGATGAATGCGTTTTGCGTTGACAATAAGCACATATATCCCAGGGACGCATCCTAACTTTTGTACCTTAATTGCTTTTATGTCTTAATTTTTTTCTTTCTTCCCGTATTATTTCATTTGTCCCTTTCTTTTCTTTATTTTACTTTATTTGATTTTATTTTTGTTTTTATTTTTATTTTTAATTAATTATTTATTTATCTGCTTTGAAAAATTTTGTTTGGATGCTATCTGTTATTTTGTGATGAATGAAATTGAACTCAAATAAAACTCGGATAGTTATAAGGAGTCGACATCAAAACAATGCGACACGATTAGCTTGACACCTGGTGGGGAACCTGAAGCGATTTTGTCACATCACAATCAGATGAAGAATTCAAAAAGCTGAATGCGCGTTCGCCGGCTGACGCCGACTGGTGTCAGACCATTTAATGCGGCTATGATGTCACGCATCGAGCCGATAACCCATGCGCCCAACTAAAACCCTTTATAAACCCTTCCCCAACCCTTTTTCGAGTTACGCTTTTTTTCTCTCTGAATTTTCCGATTATCGGCGCGGATTCTGACATACTTGAAAATTTCCCGATTCTCGCCCACTTTTCTCTCTTTTAACCTAAAAACTTCCCATGGCTTCTGATAAGCACTTGAAAAGTGCTTTCTATCCTCTCAAATTAAGGGAGTTTATATTAGATTTCACTTGTTTGCTAGTGGTTTTCAGGTTAAAATGAGGAAAATTAGAAGAAAAGACCAAAAGATCAAAACCGAGCAAGAATACGGCGAAAAAGAGATGAAAAACTCAAAATGGCAAAAATTAGGACAGCGTCTGACGCTCAAACCCGAGAGCAATTCTGAACGCATCACAACATCGCGATGCTTGGACGGCGCTGCCACGACGCTAAAACCCGAGAGCAACATTCTGAACGCATCATAGCACCGCGGCGCTAAAACCCAAGAGCAACAATTCTGAACACATCACAGCATCACGGCGCTTGAACGGCACTGCCGCGGTGCTAAAACCCGAGAGCAACAATTTTGGACGCAACCCTAGCGCCGCAACGCTATGAACTAGCGCCGCGACACCAGTTTTCCATAAATGAAAATTTATTATTTTTGGTAAGTTTTTGGGCACCAACTTTATACATTTGGGAGTTTCCAATAGCTCTAAAGAATCAATCAACCATCAATTTACAGACCTAAAGAGGCACAAGAAGGAGAGAATTGAGTGAGAGTTCATAAAAGAGTTCAAAGAGTGAGTTAGTTGTAAGGAAGAGGAAAAGAGTTCGAGATAGTCGTGGTGCCCTTCGAATTCCGATGTGAGAGCCAAGGAGATCGTGACAGTGCTACCTCAATCAAGAGCCTCTTTTCAGTAGAGTTTCCCTTTCTTTACACTCTTTCTTTGTTTATTTTGGTTAAACATGTTGCTTCAAGCTATGAGTAGCTAAACTCTTTAGTTTTAGGGTTTTGATGATTTGTTTATGAATTTATGTTGATCTTGTAGACTTTCATGGTTTTGTTGGAATGATTATGCTTTTCATTGTTATTGTGTTTAACTCTTGTGGATTGGTCATCCTCACATGTTAGGTTAGATGTATGATTGAGAGATTGTATGTTTAACTTGATCTATAACAATGAATTGTTGTTAATCTATCACGAGAGTAGTTAGGTTGACAATAAAAGTTGTTAAAGACTATTCTTAAGGACATGTAATTTGTATTGGTTTCAAGATTAGTAATCAATCGAGTTGCATGAGAAAGGGTTGTTATTGAGAGAAAATAACTTGGAATTAAGTTTCTAGACTTAGGCATATGAATGACAATAAAATCCATGAAATCTATAATATTGCATGATGAAATAAACAAGGATTCATTACCCTAGAACTTTCTTTGACTCTTGTGTTTCTTACTTTAATACTTTCCTTATTTGGTTTATATTTTCCATAATTAACAACTTCAATTCCAATCCTCAAATAAAATTGATTCAACTCTAGAATAGCTAAGTAACTTAAACCTTCACAATTGGATCTCCAGTGGAACGATATTCGAACTTCACCGTCTTATATTATAACTTGACCCGTACACTTGCGATTAACACTAAAAGTGCGCATCAGCTTCCTAGCAACCCACCTCCTCCAAAAGCCCTAAACCTATTGCCTCATCCTTGAGGCATGGTAGTCCGAATCTGTCCACTACCTCTACCACACCTGAACCCCTCGCCATTGTTCGCCCCAATAGTTTTGAGTTGAAGGCGACATCAGGCCCATCTCCGCCACGCTTCAGGGACCTGTCTGAAGCTCAAGAGGTGGAAAGGAATGACAAGTCCACCATCCTCGAAGATATTCTAGACACCATCGTTGAAGAAGACGATGACTGGTTGGATGGGTTGGTCGACCAGAGGTTGAAAAATGTGCCGTGTGGGTCAGTCCCTACGGTGAGTGGTCTTGAGGAGTCAGACTCCGATTAAAGACCTATTGGAAAGGTAATAGCGACGGTGGAAAAGAAGAAGTCCGCCACGAAAAGGAAAATCAGGCCAATAAGGGTCAGGGAAGAAAAAGCCGAGGAAGATGTTCCTCCGCTAAGAAGGAAAAAGGAAAAAGTAAGGGATGCGGGGACATTCGAGGCTATCATCGCATCACCTATTGAACGGCTTGCAGTGAAGGTGGCAGAGAAGTCCAAAGAGCTGAAAGATGAAATAAAAAAAATGAAAGAAAGGATGGAGTCATTTCTCGCCGCAAAGAAAAGAAGAAAATAGGAAGTCGCATCTGGCGAACAAGCTGCCAAGGACGCCAGAGAAGCTGAGTTTCGCCGCCGCTTAGCAGAGATTGTGGTAGATTTTGAAGTGGAATTAGAATTAAGCGATGCGAGGAGGCTCCCAAAGCTGAACGCATGAAGCAGAACGTGAAAAAAATAAGGGAGGAGGAGAAGAAGAAAGAAAAAGAGGTAGCGATAAGCAAGGAAAGGCTACCAGAGAAAAAGAAAAGAACTGAGGTGGCCAAGACACATGCAGTGGTCATAAGGGACTTGGACGCAGGCAGAGCAAGGAGAACGCCTGCTAGTCCCATCAATAGGAATGAGAAGGGAAAAGAAAAGATGGTTGAGGAACCAACAAAGGAGGCAGCGAAGAGCCGAAAGAAACAATTCAGTGGGCTCTACACTAAAGTGGACTTTTTCCCAGAGCCAATTGAGCTGCCCGCCTTCATTATACAAGGTGTCGACGCAATGGGTTGGAGTCAATTTTGTGAAAGTGCCCTGGTCATCCAACCCACTGCTGTGGAGGTATTTTACGAAGGAACCATCCACCGCAAAGCACATAAAATCAAAGTTGAAGATGAGGTGATTTCCTTCGAGCCTCAGGAGATCAACGGGTTGTTTGATCTTCCCAACATCGCGACGGCAGAAGGTAATAGAATAATGTCGACGCCTACAGAAGTTGAAATGAATGACGCCCTCACAACCATCGCCAAACCGGGGTCAAAGTGGAACACTTTCCCAAAGGGCATTCATACATTGGTGCCAACTTGCTTGATCGCCGAGGCCAACCTGTGGCTTTACTTCATCAAGCGGTTGCTACTCCCCACAACGTATGATGCCTCAATATCAAGGGACCGTGTCATGGTCATTTACTGCATCATGCGGGGAATTCGGCTAGACGTGGGACGCATCATTGCCCCACAGATTCGGGGGTTGTTTTTCAAGCCAAGAGGTTAGTTATTCTTCCCTTTTCTTGTGACAAGACTGTGCGCCAACGCAGAATTCATGGAGGATGCGCCAGTCAAAGCAGTAAATGGGGTCCTTTCAGCCCAAAGTTTGAAACGGATATTAAAAGACTCCCCGCATCTGCTTGAGGCGGCCAACATAAAGAAAAGGCCTGCGAAGTCACAAGAACCATCATCTCCCCAACCTCCTCAACCCAAGAAGAGGAAACTTGTCAAGAAGCATTTTGAGTTGAAGGCGTCGAGTTCACAACCTAGTGAAGCCGAAGAAGCTGTTCAGCTCGACGCCAACACACAAGCCTTGACCGTTTATATTCCTCCCATCAACCCAACCATTGAGGAGCCCTCTTTACCATCAACTTCCCTTTCCCCTAATATCCAAAAAGAGCCACTTCCTGTACCTACCACCCAACGCGGCCTCCCATTTCCTCTTCAGCTTCCTATTGCAGACTTAAATGTAGAGTCGAAGGAAGTGTCGCCGCCTTCTTCGCCCCACCTGGAGTTAACCCTCTCCCCGCCTCAATCATCTATCTTTCAGGAGGCAACTCCATCCCCACCACCACCACTAGTTGAGCCGACCCTGGATCCTAAGGAGTCAGTGCCCTTCCAATTCTCACCGCCTCGCCATGAACCTCAACCTTCCAATCTTCCAACTCCACCAACTACTGAACCTTTTGCCCGCCCAACTTCGCACATGCAGGCAGAAGCAACTACAAGCACGCGTCATCAAGAACCATATCACTTACGGCACGCCTCTACTCCGCTATAGTTTGTTGATTTAAGTCTGGATGATTTGCTGCGGTACTTGGATGATGGGATCCTTCACCCCGTCATAGGACATCTGGATGAAATTCGGCGCAAGGAGATGGAAAGTCTCCAGCGGCAAGAAAAGTTGGCTAAACAAGTCTCACAGTTGGGTCAGCAAGTGACTCAGATGGCGCAGCAACAATTGGAGCTTCAGAGTTTTGTTCAACGTCAAGCTCAGCGTCAGGACGAACAATTCAGCGCTATGATAAATTACATTTATGAAGTGTTCGTCCAACGCATCCCAGCGCCAGTTATTCCTCCTTCCCTTCAGCAACCCCTTCAGTTCAACACTCCAAATCCTCCCCCTGCGGACAACAATGACAACACCCCGGGGAGAACTTAAATTTGGGAGTGTTCTTTGGGATTTTTCCTTCTTCTCTTACGTTTATTCTTTTGATTCTTTTGTAAATAGTACAACGCATAATACATTTACATCAATACAACATTCAATTCATGAATTACTCTTTGTTCTCTTTAGTTTGTGCTTTCATTTATTTCTTGCTTTATTATTTTCTCCGCCTTGTTTTTGTTTCTGCGTCCAACCTCCATGATGAAATTTATGCACTTCCCCTGTAGACTTATTGAAACAAGAGAATTAGCTCACAAGCCTTAGGATATTACACTTGGTAAATTAATTCTAAGAGTTAGTATGCATACAAGCTTTGCCTCAAACCTCTTTTACAAATTTTTCTAAGGCAATCTCATAACTCGATTTCAGCAATGAGGACCTTGCTGCCTTCAAATTTGGGGGTAAGAAAGGTTTGAGCCATGCGTTCAAAATTCATAAAATTTCTAAAAGAATTTTAAATGAAAAAAATGGTTTAAATATATATTTCTTTGGGGAAAAACAACTCCGCTGACAGCGCATAAAATGAGCCTGTTAAGAGTTGAGTTGAGAATGGCTCTTTACACCCCATAGTAGAAGGTGAGAGTTCAAGATCAGCGAAAAATAAATAAACGGTACCACTGTCGATGCAACCAAAAAGGAACGCGATAAATGCCGAGTTGTGAAAGGGTATTTGCTCGATGTTGGCTACCTCCATGCACCCCATTGTTGGTATGTCAAAACGAAGGTAGATAGCACGGATCAACGCAAGTCCTCTTCAAAAAAAAAAAAAAAAAAAACCTATAAATAGAAACTCTATGAAAATGAACTCTAAGGCACATTACTAAAATGAAGACATCAGATTGGCTGGAAATGAGTAAGGGTACTTTTGAGGAATAAGCTTGCCGCATCTAAAAATTAGAAGTACTTTCAAAGCGTCAATTGAAAAAGAACTTGGTGTGGTTATCTGATTGTTGATATAGTCAAGGAATAGAAGGCATGTTGAGAGGGTGAGCTTTTACTTAGACTTGGGCGGTAGAAATTAATAAATCTCCAAATAAATGTTTGAGGACAAACATTAACTCAAATTTTGGGGGTGTGATAACTTGTAGAAATACAAGTTATTATAGTCACTATTTGAATTAATTAGAGTAACTTTAGAGCTAAATGCATGAGTTTGGTAGTTGAATTATGTAAAATGTATTACCATGCGTTGGCACCATTTACAAAAGAAAATACCTGAAAAATTATGAGCTTTTTTGTTCTTAACGCAGGATTAAGAAGAAAAGAAGCACAAATAACCCAAGTACTAAAGAGGAAGCTGTTGCGAGAACAAGTGGAAACCCATGTGTCGAGATCATGCGTTGAGAAAAAGTAGATACAGACGCCTGGGTAAAAGCTGTCATGTTAATATGCAAAAGGATAACACGTTATCAGATCATGGTAGAACAAATGGGCCAACGATGTGAAAAGTTTGCACAGCAGGGCATGAAATTTAATGTAAAGGTGTCAGGTCATCATGAGTTCAAATTTTCGATGCCTATAAATAGCCCAAAGCTTCTCCATTCAAAGGAGGAGAGAAACGAGTTCAAGAGGCGAAAGCTCTGCACAAATTCTCCCTCACCATAACCAGCCTCCATTTCAAGCTCCTATGCGAAGGATTCTGAGAACTTTCAGAATCGTCTCCCAGTGAGTGAGAACCTTCACCCTATGCCATTTATGTATCAGATAGCTACCATCTCAAGCCTCCATGAAGCAAGACGTTGCCAGCGGCGGCATGACGTCTTTCATTTCCCTTCTTCTTACTTATGTTTTGTTAATGACATTCGAGAGAATGGTTTATTTTCTTAATATAAGTTCGATTGACGATTATCTTCCATTTATTTCCATATTAAATACTTTACACCGTGAGTTTGCATATTAAATGAGTTAGATGTTATAAGCTAGTTTTTTTTTTATCTTAAGCAATACTAAGTATGTTACATCTTGATTAATGCATATCATTAACTTGCATAGCTTTGTCTGACAAACAAATTTAACAAGCACGACTGTCTAGCTTGAGAGAGTGGATGGTTAATCTTTAGCATTTATCAAGACTAGATGAGGTTCAGAGATGTAGTTCATCTTTTGCTAAAGCAAAGTTACCATGCGTCTTAGAGATAAGATTAATGTGGCGTCGAAACATCGAGAGATGAATTCACAAACTCAAAGTTTGTAGGTATATAATTGTACTTAAATATGCTTAAGTAACAACTAGCTCCTGCGTTAACTCTATTTTTATTGCATGCTTCCACCGTCATTCTCAACCCATGCTATCTGACACTAAATGACATTTGACTAACCCTCGCCGCATCCACCTCATTGTTAATTGTAGGAAATTTTATTCATTCTTTATGTATAGTTTTAAGTACATACAACTCATGCACATAATAGCCGTAGAGTCACCACATAGTCTTGTATCTATTCTGAACGCCTAGTTATTACAAATCCCTGCGTTCGACCCTGGACTTACCAGGAAACCTACAAGAGTTTATACTTGGGCTTTTATAAGAAAACTTGCTGATTAATGATCATACTTGAGTAATTCTCGACGCATCTTTGTACGGAAATTATAACATCTGATATACTTTGTGCAACAAGCCATGAAACTCAAATCCCAAAGAAATATCCCAACAACACCCCTCTATAGAGATTTTAAATTAAATATTTAATATTATCCAATATTAATAAACATCTACCAAAATAATATCTCATATTAAATAGTTTAAAATATTTAAATCATATTTCAATATTTATCTTATGTAGTATTTTTAATTTGAATCTCATCCAAATTAAATAATTAATTATTTAAATCCAATTCAAATTAATTAAGTAATTATTCCTCTATTTATTTATATGGATTTCATCCAAATAAATAATTAATTATTTGAGTCATTATCAAATATAACTCTTCATATTATAAAATTAAAATTTGAAATTATTCAAATGAACTTTATGATAAATCATGTAATTAATTTCTAATACAATTAATATTTTCCCTCATAAATATGAACATTTCAAATTTTTCTTTCCTTATATTTGATCCTTGTTGGTTCATGGTGAGCTAGCAAGGGGACCTTATGAACCTATAGATTATAAGCTCCAATGATCCAAGATTAATTAATTAAACTCTTTAATTAAATTAATCTTCATTCATTAACTACAAGGCAAACCACTATAGACGCATAGTTGAACTCTTATACACTGTAGGACAAGTTGTGTCCATGGATATAATTAGTATAAGCAAGTCGATCGTTCACGAGTTGTTCATAATTACAATTGAATCAAATGTCTGTTCTACCTCTATAATTACCTCTTTTCCTTGAGTACCACTAATTTCTCTACTAAACAATTTGTTTATGGTGCAACCATAAACTAAGTCCCTCTTGGGCCAGTGATAGGGTGGGGCCCCTTGTTCAAAACCTGAAATTAGCACTTAAGGGAACTACTCCTCTACTTACCTTATCTGGAAAGGAGTGAATTTCATTTTGTGAAGTTATGTTCTTAGCTCCCCATTTGGTCAAATCCTCTAAATGATAGGCTTATTGAGTCGGCAACTCGGGCCACTCTCACACATGCAATTTAAATGATCGATCTCACAAATAGAAGTTCATAAGTCACTCAGGATTAAGATCGAGTCGCACATAATGATCCTATGAAATATTAATCTCATCAGTTAATAAATTTACAAAGAGAGATTAAATATTTCGCGGTCTGGTCTTATACAAACTCTTTGTATAGGATACTCCCACTCACATGTCTCCACATGAACGACTTGGATCAAACCATTTGTAACTATTGTTGGCTTTTTGGCCCTTAATCTCAAATTAATTAATTTTAATGGATTGATTAATTAGTGTTTTGATGATAACAAACCTGATTTTATTTATTAACCATTTGGGTGTTTTGAAGTGTCTATTGTGTGGAGCTTGGAACAACGGTTCCAATGCAATTTGAATCACTCAAATCGGAGTTCAAATGAAGAAGATATGACAAAAACAAGCTTATTGGAAAAATCCCGAACTGATGACGTGGCAGATTTTTTTTAATCAAAGTGGACAAATTGAAAGGTGTCATTTGGAGCAATGGAGAAGTGACAATTGGTGGGTCTTTTATTTTTGGATCAATGTTAAAAAGAAAATGATTTTAAAAAGAAAATGAACTTAAAAAGAAGATGAATTTAATATTATTATATATGTTTGTGTCTAACGGCTAGTTGATTTTTTAAAAGGATTAATTTAATATTATTATATGTTCGTGTCTAACGGCTAGTTAAGTTTAAATCTCCACCATTCAATTTTCTTTTACAAAAATCTAATGGTTCAAATTAATTTGGTTTTCACTCACTTTCATCTCTTTCTAAATACTTCATCTTCTCCAAAAAGTTTCCTTAACTTTTACAATTTTACAATCCTCAAAAATTGAAAAAGGTCACCATTGTTGCTCTCTCTCCAAGCTTTCAAATTTCTTTCTTTTCATCTTATTCTAGAGAGATACTTTCATTGTATTGTGAGGATTGAGTATTGTAAGTTCAAATTTGTACATCTACTCTTTTTAGAGAGTTTTAGTGTGTGATTTAAAATTTCAAGAATATTGTAACGGTTGGATCCTAACCCGTGGAAAGGATCGGGTTTGCTCTTGAACCCAAAAAAGGAGCAAGGTAGCGGTTCGACTCTCATCCGTGGAAAGAGTCAAAGGAGATTTTTTAATCGAAATCCCAAGAGGCGCTTGGGAAAGTGGATGTAAGTCGAGTTGGACCGAACCACTATAAAAATCACGGTGTCTTCTTCTCCAACTCTTTCTCAATTTATTTTGCATTCAATTTTTAGTAGCATGTTATAGATTACTATCCTTCTTTGTTGAGATTGATTGAATCTTGTGTTTCATATATTTTTTTATCAATCTTGATATTTAGCATCAATTAAGGTTTTTATTAATTTAATTCAAAAATTAATTCAATTAGTTTAATTTGAGCATATTTTTGGAATAAGTTTAATTAAACTCTATTCACTCCCCTCTAGGGTTGCCATACCGGTCCAACAACTATTACAAAGTGGGTCGTATCCATTGTACCACCAGGATAAGACACCAGACCTTATCCATATACTATAGACCTTTAGGTTATTTCTTGAACATGATCCACCCATATGTCAACTACATACATGTTCAAGACTTCATGCAATAACCTTGAATTTTTTCGTTAATGGATAAATTGATATTGCATATAATTAAATTAATTTACTAATCAATTACGAGGCTTTAGGGCACAAATCTCAACAAAACACATGGGAATTTGTGACATCCCAAAATTTCAAGTAATTTTAAATTAATTATCTTGAATTATTTGAGTTAATTGTTTGAATTTTGAGGCTTAATTGGATTATGTTGATAAAATAATTCCATTTAAAGTAAGTGTGATATAAGATTTGGATTTAATTCATTTAATGGGAAATTGAAATTTGGAGTTTTAAAAGTTCGCTTTAATTTGAAGATATGGATTTGGGTAAGATTTAGAAATTTGGTTATATAAGAGATTTGTTTGAACTATATTTGGAAATGGAAAGTAATTTTTTTTTAATTATATATTTGTTTTATTGGGACGAGGAAAGGGGAAAAGGAAAAAATATATGTATATTTGAGTTAGGGAAGTTATATATACATATAAGTAGGTTTCTCTGATGCATGCAAAAGAGAAAAAAAAAAAGAAAAAAAGAAAATAACTTCTTCTTCCTCAAAGAAGTACCGCCGCCGTCATTCTCCTGCAGGTCTTGTTTCCATAATGTCGCTGACCATAGAGGACCGTCACCGTCTACTAGTGATCATCCCGCAGTTTGCACGAAGTGGTAAATTTGCGAGTTTTGTTAGTTGTCGATTCACGTGATTTGATGCGCCGTTTATGGTTCCTGTGCAGTCGTTTAATGTCGATCTTCAAATGCCTTAACAGTAGTAGCTCGTTGATCATTTGTGCTACCGTCGACCGTCTTCCATCACCTCTTCATTGGAAGTTAGTTTGCCATCGCCACTGCTTTGGTGAGTCTCGCCGGAATCGTGAGTTTGGGTAAATTTTCTTTATGGATTAATTTTTGGGTTGGTTCTTGAATACCTATTAAGTGCTGGTTTCAATTCTTTGATACCCATGATATTTTGGTTCTAGATTGAGGATTGGAAGCTTATGGAGCCATTGTGTAGCAACGATAAGGGTTGATTTTGTCGATTTTGGGTCAATCTTGGTGAGTAACAATACTTTGGAAGTGTTATTGGTGGTTAAAAATTAGGTTCTTAACCCTTAATTGTAGATTTGTCTACATTGGAGCCATTGATTAAAGGTCGAAAGAGGACTACGACTTAATTGCATGTTGGGTAAAAATAATTGGCATATTGCTAAGTGAATTATTTTGGATTATGTCTACAGATTTAAATTATGGATATATGTTTTAGGTTTTAATTCAAGATTTTGCTGGGATTTGGCTACTCTGATAGCTATTTGGACTTAACTCCAAGGTAAATAATCTTACTATTAGAACTGCCCTTGAGTCAGGCAATTGTAGAAAATTTTGAACCATTTGCTTAATTTCAGTGAAATTGAGTTTTCCATATCTAGAATCGTCTTATAAGTATGATGATATTAGCACACGTTTGATATGATTTATGATGTGAACTTAATATAAGCATCTTTAGAGAAAAGTGACGTGTAATGACCCAACTTCCTAGGACTTTGGCCAAGTCGTCACTATATGCATGCATACATCTCAAACGACTCTTTTTCATAATTTTACAAAAAAAATCGAGGAAACATCATTAATCAGGGTAGCCCTAAAACATTAATGTATTAAAATAGAAAATTGGGCATAAAGAAATAAATAAAGGAACACATAGTTTTAGTTTCAATAACAATTCCCAAGTATTAAAACAAAAGGAAAACATGAAAACTCATGCGAAAGCATTAGTCTAGTTCCAATGGCATTGTCAAGATTTTCTTTCGTCATTCATTGAGGTGTCATTTCCCTTACCTGAAAAATAATTATGAAAAGAAGGCTATGCATTTATGCTCAATAAAATACAATATGCCAGTGGGACATGCACATTTCTACTTTTCACACTTCACTTATCTAAGTGATTAGTTAGACTCGTCCTACCATTGGCAAATTGTGTCCAAGAGCCTCTAGTGAATCCCACAGGAGACACTTACCTTTGGTGTATCCCGAAGGAACACGAAAC
Source organism: Citrullus mucosospermus (assembly GCA_030954485.1). Taxonomy (NCBI): domain Eukaryota; kingdom Viridiplantae; phylum Streptophyta; class Magnoliopsida; order Cucurbitales; family Cucurbitaceae; genus Citrullus; species Citrullus mucosospermus. The sequence continues at coordinate 6,981,536 of CM062061.1, read as the reverse complement.
CTCTGGTGGTCCCGAAAGAACACAAACCTCTAGTGATCCCAAATGAACACAAAACCTTTGGTGATCCTGAAGGAACACAAACCTCTGGTGATCCCGAAGGATCACAAAACCTCTAATGGACACACAACCAATGTAGGAGGGTAACTATCACTAACATGCATAACTGGTAAAATACTTAAAATCCCACAACATAAATTCATAATGCCTCTTATACAAACATTATCATGCTCATAAAACTTCGCAGTCATAAAAATTACATGCAAACAAAATAACTCATAGATAGCCCAAAGAAGCCAACAATATTTTAATAACTAAATTGCCTGGCACGTAGGCAGTTCTAGTAGTAAGATTACTTACCTTGGAGTTAAGTCAAATAGCTATCAAAGTAGCCAAATCCCACCAAATTCTTGAATTAAGACCTAAAACATAACCCAAACTTATAGTAAATCTTTAAGCTTAATCTCAATCAAAATTATTTCAAATGTAATGCAAACAATTTTACCCAACGAAAAATGTGGTTTGTTCTAAAACCACCTCCAATCCACCCAAAACAACGTAACTCCAAGCCACCTATCAAGATTTAACCACTAGAAGTTAAGATCCGAGGTGAAATTATTTGGGTAATCAAGGTTCACAAGAAAACCCACCAAAAACTTACCAAAATAAGCCACAAATCAATCTTAGATCAAAATACTCAGACAACAACGCAGATCCGGCGACTGGCGGCGGACTGCGGTGGCGGTGAACGACCGGAGGACTTAGACGGCAAAGGCAAGTAGCTATGGCAACGGCTGACTGAAGGTCGATGGTGGTGACTGGGCGAAAACTGCAACAGTGGCACAGAACAAGCGGCAAAATTGACAGTAGCGGCACGAATCAAGTGGCAGTTGGCTGAGCAGAGGAGCTGCACGTGGCGGCGTCTGCGTGGGTCTCTGTGGCGGCTACGAATCATGTCGGTTGGATTGATGAGAGAGAGAGAAAATGACCTGGCTGAGAGAGAGAGATGTTGGCCGAAGAAGAAGAAAAAAAATTTCCTTTTTCTTTTTTCTTTGCGCGTACTTCAAGGTCACCTAATATATATATATATATATATACTCTTCCTTTTCCTCATCCCAAAACACAACATAAAACAAACTTACTTTAATTTTTTCCCATCAAATCAAATCCTTCCCATCCACCAAAACAATATATTTAAATTATTCCCTAACCAACAATTTCACCAACTTAACCAAAATTTTCAAAATAATTTCACAATAACCTAAATTTCGGAATTTTCAAATTGAATCCAACCTTTAAATCTCCAATCTAAATTCAATTCTCCACCAATTGAATTTACCAAATCTTTTATCATGCTTACCTTAAGTTGAATTATTTTCTCGACACCAAACCAATTAAATTTCAAAATTCAAACAATTAACCAAAATAATCCAAGATAATTAATTCAAAATATTTTAAAAATTTGGGGTGTCATATTCTCCCCTCCTTAAGAAACTTTCGTCCTCGAAAGTTCAAACTTGGAACAACTTAGGATACTTCAACCTCATCTCCTCCTCCCTCTCCCATGTCACTTCCTCAAACTGATAGTTCTGCCACAGAACTTTTACTAGCGCTATTTCACGATTGCGTAAGGCCTTTACTTCCCTTGCGAGAATTTGGACAAACTTGTCTTCATAACTCAAATTCTTATTCAATTGCAATGGCTCATAGTCAACTACGTGAGGTGAATCTACTATGTACTGTTGGCTTTTTGGCCCTTAATCTCAAATTAATTAATTTTAATTGAATGATTAATTCGTGTTTTGATGATAACAAACCTGATTTTATTTATTAACCATTTGAGTGTTTTGAAGTGCCTATTGTGTGGAGTTTGGAACAACGGTTACAATGCAATTTAAATCACTCAAATCGGAGTTCAAACGAAGAAGATATGACCGAAACAAGCTTGGAAAAATCCCGAGCTGATGACGTGACGAATTTTTTTAATCAAAGTGGACAAATTGAAAGGTGTCACTTGGAGCAATGAAGAAATGACAATTGGTGGGTTTTTTATTTTTGGATTGATGTTAAAAAGAAAATGATTTTAAGAAGAAAATGAATTTAATATTATTATATATGTTTGTGTCTAACGGCTAGTTGCTTTTTAAAAAGATTACTTTAATATTATTACATGTTTGTGTCTAACGACTAGTTGAGTCTAAATCTCCACCATTCAATTTTCTTTTATAAAGATCTAATGGTCCAAATTAATTTGGTTTTCACCCACTTTCATTTCTTTTTAAACACTTCATCTTCTCCAAAATTCTATAACAACTCTTATTATTTTCAATCCTCCATAACTCACCAAGCCACCATTGTTGCTCTCTCTCCAAGCTTCAATTTTCTTCTTTTCATCTTATTCTTGAGAGAGATATATTGTATTGTGAGGATTTATTTGTGAAGTGTTTAAACTTGTAAATCCACTCTATTTAGAGAGTTTGTCAAGTGTGCTCTTTGTTTTTCCAAATTTTTGTATGGGTTGGCTCTTAATCCCAAGAAAAAGAGCTGTTGTAACGGTTTGATCCTTAACCGTGGAAAGGATCGGGTTTGTTCTTGCGCTTGGAAAAAGAACGTTGTAGCGGTTCGACTCTAAGCCGTGGAAAGAGTCAAAGACTTTTAGTGAAGTACCCAAGAGGAACTTGGGAAGTGGACGTAGGTTGGTTTTGCCGAACCACTATAAAATTCACGGTGTCATTTTCTTTATCCCTCTCCTAATTTATTTTTGCAATTAATTTTTGTTAATATATTTTATTGCATGAAATTAATTACAATTTTTAATTCTTGAAATTAATTGCTCATATTGGTTGTTCTTAAATTTCTATATTCATTACCAATCTTTTTATTAGAATTAAACAGAGTGCTTTAAAGTCTGATTGTTAATTTCTTGTTTAATTCAAAGTGAATTTGTTTGCATAAAAAATATTGTTTAAACTACTTATTTGCAAAGAGTTTATTAATTCGCTTAATTGGGCCCACATTAGTAAAAAGTTTAAATTAATTTTAATAAACCCTATTCACCCTTCTCTAGGGTTGCCATACCGATCCTACATATACTTCCCCATCATGGAGGCGTGGAAGACATTATGAACTGTAGAGAGTAGCGATGGCACAGCCAAACGATACGCTACAAGGCCAACTCGCTCAATATCTCAAATGGAATGAATCGAGGGCTCAACTAACCCTTCCTTCCAAACCTTAGAACACCTTTCATAGGTGCCACATTTAGAAACACTTTGTCACCTACCTCAGACTTTGAATCTCGCCGTCTCACACTAGCGCAAGTTTTCTATTTGCTCTGAGCTGTTTGCATCATTGCCCTAATCTTTTGAATAGTCTCATTAGTAATCTGCACTAACTCAGGCCCCAACAATTTTCGCTCCCCAACCTCCTCCCAACAAACAGGAGTCCTACAACTCTTCACAAAATACAATATAAATTTTACTTCACAAAATACAATATAAAATTTACTTACTTTAATTTTTTTTTCCATTAATCAAATCCTTCCACATCCACCAAAATAGTATATTTACATTATTCCCTAACAAAAAATTCCACCAATTTAACCCAAAATTTCAAAATAATTTCAAAATAACCTAAAAATTTCGAATTTTCAAATTGAATCCAACCTTTAAATCTCCAAACTACATTCAATTCTCTACCAATTGAATTAACCGAATATTTTCTCAACACCGAACCAATTAAACTTCAAAATTCAAACAATTAACTAAAATAATCCAAGATAATTAATTCAAAATATTTTAAACATTTGGGATGTCACATGACGATTTACCTCCTAATGCTATTATGATACCAGAAGCCAACAAGTTTCCTACTACGTACTGAAAGGTGGCGAATTTCCTACTATGATACTAGAAACCGACGAGTTTCCTATTACGTTACTGGAAGCCTACGAATTTCCTACTATGTTACCAGAAGCTTACGGGTTTCCTACTATGTTATTGGCGACCTACGGCTTTCCTACCATGTTACCGGGTGGCGACAGGTGCCTTACTATGTTTGTGAGACTTTTGGCCACTAGATGAGTGTTAGGATGAGTTAAATTGCTCACTAGATAGCCATCCAAGATTAAATTACTTATGCGTGTCTCACTACTACGTTGCACCTTTTGGGTATGGGTGCTTAGCTTGACCTTAGTAGTGGGGTTACTTATTGACTATTTTGTACTCATCCTTCTTATTATGTTTTTTCAGGTAAAAGAAATGACACTTGGCGAACGATGGAAGGAAACCTTGACTGTGCCGTTGGGATTAGACTAATGCTTCCACACGAGTTTTCATGTTTTCCTTCGTTTTAATACTTGGGATTTTTGTTATTGAAACTAAAACTATGTTTTCCTTTATTTATTTCTTCATGTCAAATTTCCTATTTTAATACGTTAATGTTTTAGGGGGGTCCCAATTAAAGGTTTTTGGTTTAAACGAAGTCAAATTTATTTACCTTAATGATGTTTCCTCAATTTTTAGTAAAATTATGAAAAATAGTCGTTTGACATGTATGCATGCATATAATGACGACTTAGTTCAAGTCCTAGGAAGTCAGGTCATTACAAAATTGGTAACCAGTTTGGTGATAAACCACCTACGTCTAAGGAGCAGTGTATCCGAGAAAGATAATCCGTTAATATGAAATAATTACGAAATTACAATGTTGTATTTATCTGTGAACAACTTTAAGCATAGTGACACATGTAGAGCCTAACCTAGCTAACTACCTAGGTTTCCCTTAGATGTGAGACTCCCTCTTAAGTAACATAGGCTCCCCTTAAGTAATCGTAAATAAATGGTGCAAAAAACTTAGGCGTAAGACTCCTTCTCATTTAATATTATCTTTCTCATTCTTGTGAAATCCTTCATGTTGAGTAATGGCTTAGGCTCCCCTGAGTGAAGAGAATTCCTTCTTGTGAGATCCTTCAAGTTGAATAATAGCTCAAGCCCCCCCAGAGTAAAGAGAACTCCTTCTTGGTTAAAATGGTCTTAGGCTCCCCCAAGATGGAACAACATGCAATACTCATACTTAGTTAAGCAGAACGGTGAAGATTAAGTTGCGTCTAGGAAAAAACAATCTTCCCCAAGGTGCATAAAGAACAAAGCTTTTGGTATAATCGAATTACACTCTCATGGTATGTTGAAGCGACTACCCTAGCTCACGAGCTTTTTATGCTTAAATAGCACTACTGAAAGATGGAAAGTAATCCCAGAAAATATTGGCATTCAACAATTAAGGCAAATATCTTAGAAGAAATATTATGAAGAATAATTTAAATAAGGAATGAATTATTCGGTAGAGTTGGCACCTTAAGGAAAAACCATTAAGACAAGAACCTCTAGAGACAAGATCAGAGACATATCCAAAGCAACCCAAAACTACAACACTAAGAAACTTAAACAAATATATTTAGCCAATATCATATTTTCTAACACCTTAGCCAACGATTGACATGATAAACGTCCCGATATTGTTGGGATACTTCAAAAACTAAAAAATAGAAGAGAAATAGAGAGAATTTCACCCAAAATCGGGTGGTGGAAGATTGGTTTTACCCTAGGCGACTAAACTAATTCATAACAAATTGGGCAAGTGCCTACGCGCTATGAAACCCTTGGGCATGATCCAAAGCCTCACGAAGCTATAAGGTAGCATCGCAACACTGCACCAAATAGTGCTCTCAGGACCCAAGGGCCTAGTGCAATGCCTAAGCGCTAGGTTGCCTTGCCAAAAGCTCCTTTTGTCCTCCCAGTTGCTATTAAATGCCCCGTCTTAACTCGTTTTAACTCCATTTAAGCTCTAATGCCTAGTTCTACCTCTCAAGTGCTTGATTTCTGCAAAATAATGAAATAAATATATAAAACCAAAAAACGACTTCAAATTAAGCGGAGCTAGATAGCACATTTTCAGTGCTATCACATCACGAAAAGTAAACAAGTCATCTCACTTGCAAAATTGGTTGGTGGATCAATACAAACCACACGCACTAGAATAAGGTATTTGTATAAGAATATCATTTTTCTTGTAAGGAATTTTAAAATAAAAGATCACGAACCTTTAAAAATATCATTTTTTTATAAGGAAAATAAAGTATGAATTATTTACTTTAATTAATAAAACATTTTATTTATCTTTATAGTAAATAAAATAAATAATTCCTTGTTTTTGCAAACATATAATAATATACATATGAAAAGATAAAGATTTTCATTTACCAGTAGTCCTTATAAGCTAGCGTTGAATTTTATCACTATTTTTAAAAACAAATCTTAAAAATATTTGTGGACCATTTAGATATTAAGATATTAATGAATAACGACTTAAAAATTAGTTGAAAAGTCTTCATAGATCCTATGTAAAATAGAAAAACACTTCACATTGTCAAGACATTTCCATTTTTAACGTAGCATTGCAACAACTCTTCTCACACAACCACTAATCTAAAACTACCTACATTTAAGAACATTCACAAAAAAAACTACATCTTGCACTATAAATAAATAGACATTCATTAGTCCTCATTCATGCATCCAAATACAAATAAATTATACAAAAAGACTCGAATCTTTTCTCCCAAGTACATATAATTAACAATGGCATTAAAACGACTTATGCTATTGTTAATTGTCTTGCTAGTAACCTCGTTGAACACGTCGATGGCAAAAGACAAAAAGTTTCCGAAAAACAAAAATACGAAGCCAAAGTTACCGCTACCGAATGATCCTATCATTTCATTTGTGAAATTTCGTGTAGAGATTCACAACAATTTGCATATGTACTTATTAGACAGCCATTGCTACTCCAAAGACGATGATTTAGGATTGCATGTGTTGTTCCCAAATGAGCAGCAAAATTGGTCGTTTAAAGGGAATTGGATTGACACAACAGATTTCCATTGTAGGTTGGAATGGGAAGAAGGGTATTTAGAATTTGAAAGTTTTGTTAGTCATCCTGACTTTGTGATCAATAATTGTTGCAACAAAACCTGCATTTGGAGTGCCAGACAAGATGGGATTTATTTGAATGATGCAAGTGGGAAAGAAATTTTTTTTTATTACTGGGATATGCTTAGATAGAAGGTCTAGAACCAATGGGATATGTTATTTAGTGAATATACACATTATCCTATTTTATATAAGGAAATGTTGCCGATCGCTGGGGGGACTTGATTCACCGTTGTTTTTTTTATTTATTTATTATTTTATTATTTTATTATTTTATGATTTTATCCTCATTTGTTATCAGAAAATATATCTAATATACTTTATATTTTGGTATGTGAGTCGATTGATATACATTATATTTGGTATATCAATCAATTGATTTACTTCATTTAAAGAATATCATTTTTATACAATTGATACATCATGAATTTAATTGGTTTATGGTTGATGTTATTGTTTGTTTGATTATGATAAATATTTATTTTCATTCGATTAGTTCAATTTTGATGTTGATGGTATATGTTAAATGTATTAATTTTGTCATATGATATACAAAATATAAATTATATTAGTTACTTTGTTTTGTTTTCAAATTTTTTTATATGATTTTAGTGGTATATAAGTTATATTTAAATTTAGTATATCATGTATAACAAATATTTCATGTTTCATAAATTAATTAATTGATGTACCTAATTTAGAAAGAGAAAAAACATATCAGTGATATTGTTGGTATACCAAATATGAAGTATATCATTTAGAATGATATTCAAAGTTTAATATTGGCATTTCAATTGTATATTAGTACTAATTCAAAATGAATTACAAAGTAGATCATAAAAAATTAATTTCAAGTATATCATCAGTGTATTAGTAATATACTAAAATTTCTTCTATATAAAATTTGAAGTATAATATTGGTATATTAGTATATAAATATCAACATTAGCTCAAAATTTTATTCAAGTATAAAATAGTTGTATATTATTAGTATATCAATACTTCTTAAAAATACATTTGTTCAAGTATATCAATTATATATTAACACAGGTTCAAAATTCAATTTCTAGTGTAACACTGGTGTACTAATAGTTTATCAACATTCATTCCAAATGGTTCCTAATATAAGGATTGAACAATTCTAAGCTGATTATAATGTGGTAGAAAAAAATATTCTATAACAAACAGATAAGGATTGACATTAAATCCACATATAATGGTAAATGAACAAGCACTTCTCGATTGATATATATGGTCTATGAATGATAAATTTGGTATATTCATAATATAACTTACACACTTTATGTTTTGTATATTAGACAACTGATATACTAAATATAAAGTATATCCGATAAACTTTTAGGTTGGGGGAAGCCTGGTGAGACTTCTGGTGAAGGTCAAAGTTTGACCGGGAAGCATCCAACCCTGGAAAAAGAAAAGCGAAACTAGAACAAAGAAGCCAAAGAAGGTTCTGGAGGAGGAAGGGGGCTGGGAGAAGCCTACATCCAATTGGAATATCAAGCAGTCTTGGGGCAATGACAACATGGAAGAGGAGCTTGGGGTAAATCCAATTCTGCAGAAGACGGGAAGTTATCTTTTGGTTGGGGTCGCTGATGAATGACAATGGTGCAACACAATGCAACAGATCTTTCACCCGTTTTTGGGGAGACGACGACAATCATCCTCATTTCCACAGCTGTGTTGGGGAACAAGACATGTTTTAAAAGATAAAAATAGAAGAAAAAAAAGTATACCAGATATACTAATATACATGCTGATACACCAATAAAGATAAATTTAGAATAATAAAAATGAAAATTTGCTTTAATGTTTTTTTTACTATATTTACAAATTTTGAAAAATCATTGCTAAATTTGAAAATTTAAGAATGTTTTCTGGTTATTCTTGCAAGTGACTCTTTTATATATTTTTTGATAATTAACTAAATGACGAAATAATTTTTTATTTTAAAATAAGGACAATCTAAATACTTAGGGAAAAAAAAAGCTAGTTTTACTCAAAATGTCATTCTTTTTTCTATTTTTAGAAGTTGTACATAATAAGAGAAACCGTTGGTAATAATTAGTTTGTTTAAATTACATCAACTATAGATAAATAATGTGAACGGTTTAGCTCAATAACAATATGGGTAAAACAGAGAAGAGAAGATTAATAGAAAAGATGTATTGAAAAATATTTCTTTATCAACGATAGTACTGTTAAGAGAGCTCATTAGGAAAGATGTATTGGTGGTTTATTATGTAACCCCAATCTATAAGGGCCTATTTATTGTTTATTTTGTCAACCTATTTTTCCTCTTCTAGAAGTCCTTATTAGGTTGGAATGATCCAGTGTGTGTGAGTCTAGCAAGAGTTTTTCCTCTCATAATTTTCCTATATATTGTGTGTTTTTACTCTTCTCAATATATAATAAAATAAAGGATTTTCTCTTGCATATTACTCTCTCTATGACTTTTTTTTTTTATCTTAAGATGGTATCAGAGCTATTGTCAAATGACAAATTAAAACCCTAATTTTTTTTTCTGTCCGCTGTGATTTCCCGTATCTAATTTCTCTTCGCTCACCATGAGCATGGACTCCTCTACTATGGCGATCGACGGATCTAAAGGATCCTCTTCATTATCAAAGATGTTTAGCTCCCGTAACAAGATCTCCACTGTAAAATTGAGCGATGATAACTTTCTTTTGTGGAAATTTCAGGTCATCACCTCTCTAGAAGGGTACGATCTTGAACATTTTCTCGAAGCCGACTCAAAACCTCCTCCGAAATTCCTTTCAACTGTCAGTAACCAATCCGCCACCATCTTCGGAACATCTTCTGCTACAAGCAGTTCTTCGATTCCTAATCTGGAATATAAGAAGTGGAATGCCAAGATCGCCTCATATCTTCATGGCTTCTTGGATCGATGAGTGAGGAGATTCTCAATCAGATGCTAAATTGCTCCTCTAGCAGAAAAATTTGGGCAACTCTCCAAGGTATTTTTTCTACCCGATATCTTGCTCAAGCTATGCAGTTTAAAAATAAACTTCATACGATTAAGAAAGGGGCTATGCCTCTGAAGGAATACTTTATGAAAATTCAACAATGCATTGATGCTCTTGTCTCTTTTAGTACACTGATATCCCAAGATGATCATATTATGTACATTCTTGCTGATTTAAGATCTAAATATGAATCTATGGTTTCTGTTATATCTGCTAGAATTGACTCACCCACTATTCAAGATGTCACCTCACTATTACTCACCCAAGAAACTAGAAATGAGAATAAAATTAGTCTTAAAGGTTCCTTACCATCAGCTAATTTAACCACACAAAATACTGAGAAAGAAGGTGACACTCCCAAACAGAATTACCCTCAGAACACAAACAATAATCATTAAAATAATCATCGTGGTGGTCATGGAAGAGGTAGATCAAATTGTGGTGGTCGATTAAACAATGATTAGGGAAATAGAAATAAACCACAATGTCAAATATGTACCAAGTTTGGTCATAGTACTGATCGACAGGTTTTCTCCTAACTCTATTTCTCCTGCAGCTGGTAATATGAATAATTTTTCACAAATGTCTGCCATAGTTGCTTGTCCAGATTTAAATCTAGACAGTAATTGGTATCCAGATTTGGGTGCTACCAATCATCTTACCCATAGCTTCAGTAACCTATCTACTAGATTTGAGTACGGTGGAGGAAATCAGATTTATGCAGTGAATGGTTCAAGTTTGGCCATCCTTCATTATGGTTCTTCTTCTTTATGATCTACTATGCCTTCCAAATCATTTATCTTAAATAATCTGCTTCATGTTCCTTCAATAACCAAGAATTTGATTAGTGTATCTCAGCTTGTTAAAGACAATAATATTTTTTTTGAATTTCACCCTCATGTTTGTTATGTGAAGGATTGGGTTTCTGGCCAAATACTTCTCTAAGGAGTGCTCCATGAAGGACTTTATCGATTCAATGTTATCCCATCCCATAAATAGCATCATGATGTATCTCAATCTTATGCTCTCAGTACTTCATGAACATTTCTACTGTTCCTCATGTTACTTCTGTTGATGTTTATGCCATCCTCATATGTCTATTATACAATCTCTACTTTAAAATATAAAAACTCCAACCATGAACATGAATAAACTTCAATTTTGTGAAGTCTATGCTTTAGGAAAACATCATGCGCTCCCTTTTTCCAATTCTTTAACTCAATATACTTCACCATTACAACTTGTAGTGTGTGATTTATGGGGACCTGTTTTTAAAAAATCTAGGAATGGCTTTCAATACTACATTAGCTTTGCTGCTACTTATAGTAGATACACATGGATATACTTTCTTCAAACAAAGTCAGAAGCATTTGCTACCTTTCAGAAATTCAAACTTCTGTTGAAAATATGCTAGGCAAGTCCATTGTTAGTCTTCAAACTGGGGGAGCGAGGGGGGAGGGGGTGAATTTAAACCATTTGTCTCCTTTCTAGCACAAAATGGAATTGAACATAGGGTCACGTGTCCTTACACATAAAAAAAAATGGTATTGTTGAAATAAAACATAGACATATCATGGATATGGGTTTAACTCTTCTATCTCAAGCAACCCTACCCTTGACCTTTTGGGATGAAGCCTTTGCCATAGCTGTTTACTTGATTAATTGTCTTCCACATCTGTCTTTGTTCGTTTGAATTTCTATTCGAATTAAATTGAGTTTCTTAGCTTGTTGCACAAAAATAGATTTATCATTTCCGTACAAGGATGCGTCGAGAATTACTCTAGATGTGATCATGATTAAGCAAGTTTTCCTATAAAAAGCCCAAGTATAAGCATTTATAGGTTTTCTGGTGAGTCTAGGGTTGAACGCAGAGATTTGTAATAACTAGGTGTTGAGATTAGATGCTTGACTATACGGTGAACTATACATGTAATATGTGCATTTGTTGGTTGTATGTGTCTAAAACTATACATAAAGAATGAATCAAATTTCCTATAACTAACGATGAGGTGGACGCGGCGATGGTTAGTCATATGTCATTTAGTGTCAGATAGCATGCGTTGAGAATGAATGGAACCATGCAATAGAAGTAGAGTTAACGCAAGAGCTAGTTGTTACCTAAACTTTCTAAGTATAATTACATACCTACAAACTGCGTTTGTGAATCCATCTCTCGATGTTTCGACACCACATTAATCTTATCTCTAAGACGCATGGTAAGTTTGCGTTGGCAAAAGATGAACTACATTTCTGCAACTCATCTAGTCTTGATAAATGCTAAAGATTAACTATCCACTCTCTCAAGCTCGACAGTCATGCTTACTACTTTTGTTTGTCAGACAAAGTTATGCAAGCTAAAGATATGCATTAATCAAGATGTAACATACTCAGAATTGCTCAAGAAAAACTAACTTTTAACATCTAACTCATTTAGCATTCAAACAACATGGTGTAAGGTGTTTAATACAAAATAGATGGAAGATAATAGTCAATCAAACTCATATTAAGAAAATAAATCATTCTCTAATGTCATTAATAAAATATAAGCAAGAAGGAGAGAAATGGAGATAAAACAGAAATGAAAGGCGTCAAGCCGCCACTGACAACGTCTTGCTTCATGGAGGCTTGAGATGGTTGCTATCTGATACATAGATTCCATAGGGTGAAGGTTCTCACTCACTGGGAGACGACTCTGAAGGTGCTCAGAATCCTTCTCTCAGAAGAGCTCGAAATGGAGGCTGGTTATGGTGAGGGAGAAACTGTGCAGAGCTTTCGCCTCTTGAACTGGTCTCTCTTCCTCCTCTTCTTGGAGAAGCTTTTGGGCTATTTATAGGTGTCAAAAAGTTGATATCATGATGACCTGACACCTTTGCATTAAATTTCAGCCACGCTGCATAGATTTTTCAGATTGTCAGCCTATTTGTTCTGCCATGATCTGATAGGGTGTTGTCCTTTTTCATAATAACATGACAGCTGTTTGAGCATGCGTCTGTTTCTTTCTCGACGCATGGTCTCAACGCATAGGCTCGACGCATGGGTTTCCACTTGTTCTTGCAGCAGCTTCGTCTCTTCGTACTTGGTTGTTTGCTCTTCTTTTCTTCTTAACCCTGCGTTAGAAACAGAAAAGCTCATCGTTTTTCAGGTATTTTCTTTTGTAAATAGTGCCAACGCATGGTGATACATTTTTCATCATTCAACTACCAAAATCATGCGTTTAGCTCCAAAGTTACTCTAATTAAATCAAATAGTGACTATAATAACTTGTATTTCTACAAGTTATCAGTCTTACATACCCTTAGTTCTTTGGAGAAGTTATTTGATCGGAAACCTAACTATTCGTCATTAAAAACATTTAGGTGTAAGTGTTATCCATATCTTAGACCATATCAATCTCATAAATTGTCTCTTTGTTCTCAACCATGCACCTTTCTTGGGTATAGTTCATTGCACAAAGGTTATAATTGTCTATTTTCAGATGGTTGTCTCTATATTTCTCGTCATGTTCTTTGTGATGAACAGTCTTTTCTTATGCCTCTTTTTCTAAACATTGTCCATCACTAATCTAATGTTTCTATTGCTCCAATATCTTCTATCATTTATCCTATATCTAAGAACCATAATGAGGTAAGGGTAAATACTGAAACATTCTCTGAAAACTCTGATCATCTGAATCCTACTAATGTGTATCCTTTAGAGATAGGTCACAATGAAGATATTCTGGGTGATAATGCTGCCACTTCTACCTTTGATGGCTCCTCTGCTCTTAGCCCTCAGGGGGCACTTCAGCCCACTCATCCTCTTGTTTCTACACATCCTATGGTAACCAGTGGTAAGAATGAGATTTTTAAACCCAAAGTTTATTTAGTGGATTATACTCATCATGAACATTGTGATTTCAAAGAACCTTTAAAACATCCTCATTGGAGAAAGCAATGGAAGATGAATTTCGTGCTTTACAAAAACAACAATACTTGGGTTTTAGTTCCTAAAACAAAGGATCAGAAAATTGTTGGTTGTAAATGGGTGTTCAAATTCATATGGCTCTATTGCTCGTTATAAAGCAAGACTTGTTGCTAAAAGTTTTCATCAAACACCTAATATTGATTATAATGAGACTATTAGTCCTGTTGTAAAGCATGTTACTATTAGTCATGTTGTAAAGCATGTTACTATTCGTCTTTTGTTAACTATTGTTGTTATGAAAGGATGGGTTATTCGGCAACTAGATGTTAACAATGCTTTTCTACATGGTCTTCTTCATGAGAATGTGTATATGGATCAACCATCTGGATTTGAGGTGAGTGGATCTCAATCTTTGGTTTGTCACTTAAGAAAAGCGTTATATGGTTTGAAGCAAGCTCCAAGGGCTTGGTCTGAAAGATTAAGTTATTGTTTACATACTCTTGGTTTTAAAACGTCTCAAGCTGATACATCCTTATTATATCATATTAGATCCACCAGGTGTTGTTATGTTCTTGTCTATGTTGATGATTTGATTATTTTGGGAAGTTCTTGTCTATTGAGTTGGATGATTTCATTTGTTCCTTTAGTTCCCATTTTGCTCTTAAGAATTTGGGCAAACTCATTTACTTTTTGGGTGTTGAAGTTTCTTATCTTGAGACTGGTGGCTTGTTTTTATCTCAATCTAAATATATCTCAGATTTGTTGCAGAGGACGAAGATGTTTGAGGCTAAACATATCTCCACCCCAATGGTAACTGAACTTCTTCTTTCGGCGCATCAAGGTGAGTTATTTCATGGTCCCCATTTATATAGAAGTGTTGTTGGTGCTCTTCAATATGCTACATTTATTCATCCTGAAATATCCTTAGCGTTAATAAGGTTTGTCAATTCATGCACTCTTCAACCCTTATACACTGGCAACTTGTAAAACGTATTTTACGTTATTTAAAAGGGGCAATTTCTCATGGTTTCTTGATTAATTCTTCTACTATAATGAGCTTGTATGGGTTTGCTGATACTGATTGGGCATCTGATCCTGATGATAGAAGGTCTACCTTTTGCTTTTGTGTTTTCTTTGCTGGATATTTGGTTTCTTGGGGTTCCAAGAAACAATCTATTATATCACGATCAAGTACTGAGGCTGAATATCGTTGTCTTGCTTTGGTAGCTACGGAAATGGTTTGGATTTGTTCTCTTCTTTGTGATATTGGTATTTCTATATCTTTTCTTCAAGTTTTGTGGTGTGATAACCTCAATGCTGTGCATTTAAGTGTTAATCCTGTCTTGCACTCCAAGACTAAACATGTTGAGTTAGATATATACTTTGTTCGTGATCTGGTGTTTCGAGAGAAACTTACAGTTCGTCATCTTCCTACTACAGAACAGGTTGCAGATATACTTACCAAACCACTGTCTGCAATTTTCTTAAGCTCAAGCAGAAACTCACTATTGTATCAAACGCAAACATTGGTTTGCAGGGGGTGTTAAGAGAGCCCATTAGGAAAGATGTATTGGTGGTTTATTATGTAAGCCCAATCTATAAGGGCCCATTTATTGCTTACTTTGCGAGCCCGTTTTTCCTCTTCTAGAAGTCCTTATTAGGTTGAAATGATCCCGTGTGTGTGAGTCTAGCAAGAGTTTTTCCTCCCATGATTTTCTTATATATTATGTGTTTTTACTCTTCTCAATATATAATAAAATCAAGGGTTTTCTCTTGCATATTACTCTCCTTATGGCTTTTTTTTATCTTAAGAAGTACAAGCCAAACCTTTGAATTAAAATAGGCATAGGGAAAGGCTCCTTCCATAAACAAAGAAAGAAAAATGAGAATACAAGTTGCATATGGTTTGCAACCGTAATATCTAAGAAAGGATAGAATATAAAAGAGAGGATTATGTTCTTGTCATATTTATGATGTGCGATATCTGCAAGTGTGACAACCCAAATTTTGAGGTAATTTTAATTTGGTTAATTTAGTTATTTTAATTTATTTGGGAGTTATTTCGAGCTTTGAGGTAAAAATTGAACTCTTGGTAATTAAGGTAATCCAATCTAAAATAAGTATTTAAGATTTTGAGATTTGGATTTATTTTATTTGTGGGATTCTATTTGAAGTGAAGAAGATTGGGGAGTTAAAATTCCAAATTTAAGAAAAATTGGGAAGATTGTTGTGTATTTGGAAGTTATTTTGGGGAGGAGTGATTTTATTTTAAGGAATTTATGGAAAAGGAAAAAAATAAAAGAAAGAAAAGGAATAATTTTATAGGAATTAGGGTTTCTTATTGGGAGGGAAAATAAGTTTATATATTTATTTAAGGGTTTGCCTTGAGGTACGTGCATGAAAAAAAAGAGAAAAGAAAATTCTCTCTCTTCTCCCTTCCACTATTCCCTTTCTCTTTCTCTCCCCGATTTCTGTCTATTGTCGTCGTGCCATCGTCTTCTTTTCTCCCTAATTTTTCCATTTGTTTCGCCTAGATGCCACACTGTCGCGCTATTCAATGCTTGCCCCACCGCGTATGCTGCCGTGCATCATCGTTCATCTTCGCCGCCTTATCTTCCCTTCAGGTTGTCGTGGGTACCCACGTAAGGAAGCTTTGAACGACTGAAGCAGTGGCCGCCGTGTACTACTGTAAGCCCCATACTTGACTTTGTGAGAAGGCAAGATAAGAAGAGATCAAGAGATGGGCGTTTGGTAGGATAGTTGGCTGAAATGTGTGTGGGGGCAGAAAAAATGGCTAAGTATCAGCTATGCGGTGGTGGCATTACGCCTTGACGGAGGTAGTTTTGGCGTGGACGCAGAGATGAGGGAAGGCTATTAAGCGTTGAGGCCATGAGGCGTTGAGGTCACGAGGCGTGGAGAGCCACTCTGGGTCGAAGGTTATTATGCGATGAACGCATTGAAGGCCACAAGGCGTTGAAAGTTGAAGGCCACGAGGCGTCGAGAATCAATCTGCGATGAAGGTCACTATGCGGTGAACGCTACCATGCGTTGAATGTGGGTATGCGTTGGTGCATAGAAGGTTGGCCGAAAGAACAATGCGTTCGTCAGCTATCCGGCGAGGAAGTTGGGAAATTGTAACATACAAAACCGAGGCTGTGCGTTGCTGAAGCCAAGTACAGAAGGTATGCGTTGATTAGATTATTATATAGAGACGAAGTGGAGTTTAAGTCAGTGGTATATATATAAGTGGACCGAGAATTCAATTGTTTTGATCACATTTCAGAGCTCGAGTTGATTCCATTTCGAAGCTAAGCAACGGAGGGAGGTAGAAGAAGGTGTTCATGTTGATTTAGAGTGGAATTCTCGTCGTTTCCGTGGAGGAAACTTGAGCTGGAGCGGAGGACTCAGCTGGTGTTACTTAATCAAGAGTAACGTTCAGTTTTGGGGGAAGAACGAACTGAGGAAACGGTGGTTGGAGCCGAAATTCTGAGGTTAGTAAGGTTAACTCGATTTTTAGCAAGTTTCATGAAGGGTACTTGAGCTGAAATTGAGTAAATGTGTGTTAAACTCCAGGTAGAAGAGGTCGGAGCTGAATTGCCGGATGATTAGGAGCAATTCGTAGTTGTTGAAGGATATATCTTAAACGAAGAGGACATTCTCTATGAGACTTTGAGGTAAGATGAAGGACTTATGTCTTTATAAGTTTGTAGAAGGAAGTAAGTTCTGAAATTGGCCAGAATGCGATGTTTAGCAGGTTAAAGAAAGAAGAAGAAAGAAAGAAGAAAAGCTGTTCTGCTACGGCGGAAGTATCGCTGAGAGAGCGAGAGACTGGGCAGCGAAACAAGTGTCGCTGGTAACGCAAGAGGGACTTTGTGTCTCACAATTCTCGCTGAAGTCTCGCTGGGTGTCGCTCCTCAGGTAATCTCGCTAGTTTTGTTCAACCTTGTATCGCTGGTGCAGCATAATGTAGTGTAGTTCCGTTGGTAATTTCACCACAGAATGTGGAGTAATGATATTTATGAGTGTTTTGAGGAAAAGAGAGTTTAGAGATGAAACGAGCATAGGATTTAATTATGTATATTTAATGAGTATAAAGAAAAAGAAGTCTAAGGAAAACTTAACGTGGAAAATGTGTATTTTCAGGCCAAGAAGAGCTCGGGAAGGCATATAATCCACTTAGAGCCGAGACAAGTTGTGAGTGACTTTCTATCATATCTTGTGGTTACTTTTAGCATAATTATTTGGCAATGGACGGAATGTGAAGGCACTTGATAGTATGCAAATCCGAGGAACATAATGTTTAGGCATTTTTATGTGATTAGAAATGAGAATTTGTACTGGAATGTGAATGAGTTGAGTTGTGCTTCGTCACTAGATAATTTACCATGGAATTGTATGGATGTTGGTATGGATGTGCTCTATAGTATAAGAGGTTTAGAGATTTCTGATATGCGATTTGTAGTGATTACTATGGTTTATACTAGCTTATTATTGTTAGTAATGTCTGAATGAGTTTAGTCACTCACTGGGCTTTAGGCTCACTCAATTTGTTTGTTTGATTGTTGTTTCAGGTAGCGAGCGTGTCCGGGACGCCTAGCCTATAGAAGATCCTCGTCTGGGCCTACTTCGAAGCAGACCTCTGGGTAGTTGTAAATACTCAGTTTATGTCCATGTTTTGTAATGTACATGTTCCATGGGAGTGCTGGGAGGATCGTTTTGTATTACATATATATATAGAATACTTGATGATAGGTTGTTATATTATCGCATGGCTTAATAGTAAAGGTGTTTCTATTTGAGATTAAGCTAGCAATTAGTTTAATATGGAGGATATTTATATGATTTATGCTTTAGATATGGACTAGAGAGAGTACGGTTTCACACTCACTCCTAGGGATAAGGAGTATCTGGGAGGGGGTGTGACAACTACTGTTGACCACCTGCGCGCCGCCGCTAGCCCTGGCCGTGTGTGCGCCGTCGCCGGCTCTGCCACTCGTCGGAATCGTGGGTTAGGTAAAATGATTGGTGTTTTGTGGGTTTTTCTCTTGGGTTTGGAGTTCCTAAATTTTTTCTTGGGTTATGCTTTGATTTAGGAAATTGAAAGTTTTGAATTAAGTCACGGGTAAGATTATTTAGAGTAAATTTTGATTAATATGTGATTGGAGTTAAGCCTAGAAGTTTAATTTAAGTTGGGATTTATGCCTATGTTGTAATTCGAAGATTTTGTGAAAATTGGTTACATGGTTAGCTACTTGAACCTAATTCAAAGGTAAGTAATCTTACTACTAGAACCGCCTTTGAGCCCAATGATTTAGACAATTTTGAATGATTTGTGTTAGTTGGGTGAAATTGAGATGCATATATCTAGAATCATTTTTTATATATGATGTTATTAGCACATGTTTGATATTATATATGATGTGAACTCAATATAAGCATACTTTAGATAAAAGTGAAAATTTACCCTCCTAATGCTACTATGCTACCGAAAGCCGACGAGTTTCCTACTACGGTACCAAAAACCGATGGGTTTTTTACTACGTTACCAGAGACTTACAGGTTTCTTACTATGTTACCGGAGACTTAGAGGTTTCCTACTATGTTACTAGGTGCCGACGATTGTCCTACTACGTTTGTGAGCCTTTGGGCCACCAGATGTGTGTTGGGATGGATTAAATTGCTCATTAGATGACCATCAAAGATTAATTCATTTATGTATGTTCCACTAGTATGTTGCACCTTTTGGACATGGGTGCTTAGCCTGACCCCAGTAGTAGTGTTACTTACTGAGTATTCTGTACTCATCCTTTTATTATGTCTAATTTTTTTCAGGTAAGGGGAAGGACAATTTGGCGAATGACAGAAGAAAACCTTGATTGAGCCATTGGGTCTAAACTAATGCTCCTGCATGAGTTTTCATGATTTTCCATTCATTTTAATATTTGTGATTTGTCATTGAAACTAAATCATGTTTTCCTTTATTTATTTCTTAGTGCCAAAATTCCTATTTTAATAAATTAATGTTTTAGGGGTGTCCCAACTAAAAGTTTTTTGTTATCAAACGCCGACAAATTTCTGTACTTTAATAATGTATCCTTGATTTTTGCACATGTTATGAAAAATGTATCGTTTGGGCTGTATGCATGCATAAGTGACGGCGTAGCTCAAGTCCTAGGGAGTTGGGTCGTTACAGCAAGTGAATGGGTCAAGTTAAAGTATAAAATGGTTGAAGTTTGAGTATCGTATCCATTGGGGACTTGATTCAATATATTCACCTATCTATTTAAGAATTGAATCAATTTTATCTATGGAATCGAAATCGAGTTTGGATTTTTGTATTCTGAAAATAAGAAAAGGAAAGTAAAGCAAAGTGAAACTTCAAGGGATAAAATTATTGTAAGGTGTTGATATTATTAATTACTTCATTAAGTCATGTTTTAGGTTTTCATGAAATTATGTACAAACAATATATTTAAGTCTAAAAACTAATATCTGGATTATTTTATTTGAAAATAACCATTTCTTATGCAACTTAATTGATTACTAATTTCTTGAAACCAAATTAAGAGGCATAGCATTAAGGATAGTCATCAACAACTTTCTTTAATAACCTAGCTATTTTTATGAAAAATTAATAGAGATTCAATGTGTCATAGATCCAATTAAACGTACAACCACTCAATCATATATCTAACCTACCAAGTATTGATGATCAATCAATAAGAAGGAAAACACAATAACATTGAAAAACATATCATTCAACAACATCCATGAAAAACACTAAATCATTAACTTGAATTCATAATTGAATCTTCCAACATCCTAAAACTACACTAGAAAGTCTTTTGTTAGAGCTTTATCCAAGCCTTTATTTTTTCTTATTGTGTTTGTTGCTAATCATGTAAGCACTGACTTGTAATACCAAGTGTTGGGAAGAGGCAAGTGAGATTGTGGCTATGCATTGTTAGAGGAAAAGTAGCCGAGAGTGAGAGCAAAATTTCGGCTAAGTGTTGGCCAAGACTATGCGTTGGGGAAGAAATGTGCTTGACTCACCATGCGTTGATAAGGTTGCCATGCGTTAAGGTCACTTTGCGTCAAAGACAGAGTGGTCTCGATGCGTCGAAGATAGTGGTGTGAATGACTGAGTTGTATGCGTCGAAGGTAGGAGGCGTTGAGGGCGTCATGCGTTGGGTGTGGATAGTTGCTGAAGGCGTTGGAGGAGGATTGTGTCATGGGTGCGTTGCGTTGAAATGAGAACCCCGCGCGCCAGCCTGCGGGTGAGGGGTAAGTCGGCAGCATGTATATAGGTGCTTTTGAGGGTTAAGTCGGCAGTATATATAGGTAAATTAATTAAATGTTTAATCATTTTTAGACACTTTTGAGAGCTTAAGTCGGTTTTATTTTTCAGACGAACAACAAGAGAAGGTAGAGGAAGGTGTTCTTGTAGATTTTGGGCGGAATTCTACTCGCCTTGGTGCTGAAATCAGAGCTGGAACAGAAGGTTGTTTGTAGTCGCACAAACTGACAGTGTTTGGTGTTTGGAGTAGAACGAATCGAGGAGACTGAGTTTAGGGCTGAAATTTTAAGATCAGTAAGTTAACGTAATTCTTAACAATTCTTGTGAAGGATGGTAAAGCTGGAATTGAAGCTAATTATGTGAATTTTTAGGTAAAAGCAACGGTTACAGAATTGTTGTGCAATCTGGAGCAACGCAGAGTGATTTTGGAATAACTGGAGAACAAAGGGGAGTTAAGCCTTGAAATTTTGAGGTAATCTGTGAAACTCAATTCTTTACAAGTTTGTAGAAGGGAAGAAATCTTAGTTTGGGCTGAAAATGTGTTTTTTTAACAGGGATGAATCAGAGGAACCGAAGCTGCAGCAGTCAGCTTTGTTAAGGAGGAAAGTAAGCTAGAAACGTTTGTGTTGCAGAGAGTTTGCGTTGCATACAAGTTCTTCTTGAAATCAAGGTATAACAAAGGTTAAGAAGCAGCTTTGTAACAATAGCATTAGTGTTTAAGGCTTGAAGAATGAACCAGTGGAAGCCTAGCTGCATGATGAAATTATAGACATTGTGCATATGTTGAGTTGTTGTTTATGTTAAAGTGAATGGAAAAGAAGTATAATAAGGAAAAATGTTTATTTCAGGCCAAGAGGAGATAGGGAAGGCGTATAATCCACTCAAGGCCTAGAAAGAGTTGTGAGTGACACTTTTCTTGCTTCAAAACAATTTTGTTGTATATGTTAGTTCGGTTTTCCAAGTGAATACAATTTTGTGATCAATCGATTTACAAAGCATACTTTATGTTTCTTAAAGTTATTGAAAAGTATGTTTATGAAATGTTATTGATTTAATAGTTGCCCTGTGTTCTTATGAAAGATTTGCATATGATTTGTTTGTATAAAGTGTTGCTTCCTTAAAGGAAAATGTTTTAGAGAAGGCTTAATGCTGAGGGACATGAGAAGGCACGTGAGTTTCCCCGGGACCCAGTACTGAGGGACATAGAGAAGGTACTTGGGCAACCCGCCATGTTCCTATGTGCACATAGAGGTTATATGCTGGTGCGTTGAGTTTTGCTTCGCATCGAGCCTTATTTGTTTTCGATGTTGGGGCGTTGAGTTTTGCTCCGCCTCAACTAAGGAAAAGTACTGTAACTTAATTGATTTCTTTATGATTTGCTGAAAATCATGTATGATTTGATAAGGGCAATTAAGTATGTTTTAACCAATGAATATGAAGTGATTCCATGTTTTAAACATGACGTTGAACTTAGTCTTATTCCTGATGATTTCCGAACTAAAATAGTTTGTTAAATTAGTCACTCACTGGGCTGTTAGCTCATGTTTTCAATGTTTTCTTTTCCTCCCAGGTAGCAAGGACGTTCTTGGTGCTTAGCCTACTCCAGCTCGCCCTGCTTAAGCTTCGAGTTTTCAGAAATAGTTTATTTCCTTCTTGTTGTACGTGTAAATAGCTTAACACTGGTGGCATGTAGATTTAGTTGTTAACAAGTGGGTTATGAGAGAGTATGTTATAAAAGTATACTCTGTACAGGATGGATTGTTATATTATGATCATGCGTTAATATGGCTGGATTCTATGAATGTATATGTATGGAATGTTTATACAGGAAGTTATGTAAGATGGGGCAATATGCGTCACAAGAGGGGTGATGTTTATTGTCTTCACATCTCCTTTCAAGTTAAGTAGGTAATGAGGGAGGGGGTGTGACAAATCACGTGGGTATGGCTTTTGAAGATAAGCTAGCGAGAATGATGGGCATTGTTGTAATATTTTCGTTTCTTGAACTCAGGATAATGGCCGAAGGAAGGCCGAGTTTGCTTTGTAATTCTTTAAAAACAACCTTGGTAAGGGTTTTGTGAGGTTATTGACTAGTTGTGGTGATGATGGAACATACTTGATGACGAGAGAGCCCAAAACAACCTTCTAATGAACAAAGTGATCATCTTTCCTGATATGTTTAGTTCATGCATGAAACAACCAGATTGATGGACATGTGGAAGGTACTCATATTATCACAATATAATTGTGGAGTTTGGAGGTGTGGGTCCCAATGTCCTTTAGGATGAAGCTGATCGAGGTTAGTTTAGTGCTTTAATTTGTCAAGCAAGCGCCTAGGCGCTCTGACCATATTTAAATACAAATTATTTTCCAAATTTTGGTCATTCAATGCTCGATATTTTAGCCTCCACACTCAAACTCTCTATAATTTTCCCTTCCTAGCCTTAACTTCTTTGTACTTGTCATTTATTTCTTCTCCAAGACTCATCTTGTCAAATTATGAGTGGCTAAGGTAAGTTCTTCTAACTAAGGGGTAGGACTAAACTCATGTATCTTGAGAGACTTGCTAATACTGAATTCATGTTGGATTTTATTGATTATTGATTATTGTATTTTCTTTGATTTTCTAGAGAAATATGAGTTTATACTTGTTAATCTCAACATGGCTTAATTTTGTGGCTTGCTTGTAATTAAGTTCCAAATTTCCTTAGACAATTTCTTTTGTGCACTCAAAGCAATTAGTCAAGAATCTAATCATTTGGTAATTTAAGTTATCCTAATTGCTATTGACTTGGTTTATTTCCTTAGACGTAATGTGTGTTCAATTGATTAGGGCTATTGAAACTGTTCAATTGAACTCCTAGGCTAATTAGCTAACTAATTGGTGCATTAAGGTGATAGTTATGGTCTTCCATACTAATGAACCAAGAATAAAACCAAGTATGCACTTAATCTTTAGAGTTCAATGAACAACCAAGAGCATGAGCAAAGATCGAATTCGCTAAGCTAGGTCTCTTTAATCGGACTAATTTCTCTTTTTAAATTACACTTTTACATTCATGATATTTAAATTCCATTGCTATAGAAATTCTCAAACCCCCTTTGTGACCGTTTGAATTCTATAATTGGCTAAAATTTAGAGATTCCTTAGGAAGACAACCCCATCTTGCCACTTATCTTGTATCCTTTAAAAATTGAGAGAAAATCAAACAATAGAAGCAATTTACTACTTGGATTTTCCTTTTCAAGCAAAAATTAAACCCCATGCATCGACTCGTATTATTATCGTTAGGCCTCTTACTTATCGCATTTTGACCAACAGTTGGAAGTGCAGTAAGACAACCGAACATATCTCTTCTTGATATACCAAAATTTCATGTAGAAGTTCACATCTACTACAATTTTGGCTTTTCTTGATTGCCAAAAAAAGTAAAAAAATTCCTATGTTGATGGCCAAAAAACATCAAGTAAGCACATATCAAGAAAGTTTGAACATCAAAAAAGAAAATTTTGTTGACACCCAAAAAATGTTAACAAAAAATCTGTGTTGACGTTTTTGGCCATCAACATAGATTAGGTCGTGTTTCTGGCCCATCCAGTATATGAAACCAAGATAGATACTTTTGTTAATACTTTTTGAACGTCAAAGTAAAGTAACATTGACATTTTTTGTCCGTCAACTATTTGTAAAAACGGTCAAGTTAACCTTTTTTTTTACGTTTTTAGCATGTCAAGAAAATTGTATTATTGTATGTTTTTATTGACGGTTTTTGGCCATCAACTATCAACCTTTTTTACGTTTTTCAGCCGTAAACTATAACAATTTGAGAAAAAAAATCTGGGTCATTGGGACCCCTCATATGCATCTTGTACTCAACCCCAAGCAAGCTTTATACCTATTGAAAGACTTTTTGGTGACGTTTTATTTTCCGAAAGGAAGTCGATCAAACAAAATTTATAATATCAAATCCTACTCCTATTACTACAATGGCATAGCAACAGTGGTAAGTCTGGGTCGAACCACGGGGATTGCAGACTTTGTTTTGTTAAGCTAATTTCTTAATTAAAGTGATAAACGTGGAGGAGGAGGGGGTTGGTGTGGATTAGAACTAGACATGAAATTGAATGCAAGAAAATAAAATAACAGGAAGATGTAATCAATGGTAGGAATTCTAGTCTTGGGATCAAATTGGGTTCTTGTATAACTTCTATTGTTGAAATATCTTAATGAACTCATAATCGATTATGCAATCAGAACTACTCACTTAATTCATCCAAATTCATCCAAATTTATCGACTTACTTAATTCATCCAAATTCATCGACGCAATAAGCAACCTAATCATTTGGAATAAATTGAGCAAATGTCATAGCCATTAATTAAAGCGTTAAGCGCTAATTAAACTACAAGCCCTAAATTCTAATTGGATTTGACAACGATCAATGAAAACCAAAGACATCCACATTAAGCCCTAGAATTCATTTGTGTGATTAATTAGCTGAAAAGCTAACCTAGTTAACTGTGTTTCTTTGAATCTAGGTTAAGCATACATTCTAAAGCCTATGGATAGCCTACATTCTTTGGCATGCATATATTAAACCTTGCTACTTATAGATTTTAGGTATAGACGTACAAGGAAATGCGCAAGCAAAAATTGATAACTAAGACATACATTCAAGGTAAGGTGCGTCAATCCAACCAAAAACATACATCAAGGAATAAAAACAGATTAAAAAAGACATAATCATAATATGAATTCATTAACACAAGTCTCAATAATTACACAAGAGTTGCTCCCAAGAATTAGAAGATTACTAGCCTAAACAATTTCATGGACAAAGATTGAAGAGGTAGGAGCTCCCAATCTGTGATTACAACCCAAAATAAAATAAAAATTATAAGCTAAGATGCTACAAATATGAAGGAGAAGAAGAAAATTTAATGAACTCCTCGGCCTCTATGAGTTCCAACATGATAACCCGCTCTCCCCCACGCCCCTAAAAAAAACAAAAATAGATTATATAAAATCGGGGAGAGTGTCGTTGCGCTCTGATGAAGTGTCGCTACGGTTTGGGTAGAAATTGAAACATAGGTTTCAAGCGTCGCTGTGCTGCTCGCGCCCGTGTGCGCCTACCCTTTTCGTTAAAATTCGGAGTGTCGCTGTACTCTCACCAAAGCTGCTCTGTGCCTTTGAGCAAAAAGCACAACATAGTTGCGCTCTACTTTGTGCTTGCCCCATGGGTATTTTTGTAATTTTTATGTCCTTAAGCTATCGGTGCCTGACTTCACTTCTGATAGCCCAAATCAATCTCGAATGGTGCATAACACTCCGAGGTACATGATTTTCTCGAATTCCTACAAAACAGACATTTAAACACATTATACTAAACAAGTATATGAGATTAGAGACATAAAAATAACTCTTTTCGAGAGCTATCACCTACAATTTGCATTCACCATAAACAAGTTGGACCCAACCTGTACAACAACAAATATACCAACTCATTTACACAATATTAACTAGCTCAAAATTACAAACCAACAATTACCCAACTCCTGCAAATTAACATATAACTACATAACTCTAAAATGCAACAACTTCACAAAACTCCTGAAAAGCAACAACTTCACAAAAGTACAAAGCAATAATTGTACACAACTCCTACAAAGCAAAAACTATAAAGAATCGAAGCAAATCCAAGTACTGTTCACAATTCATGCCAACGTAACAATTTCACACAACTCATGCAAACCCAACAACTTTACACAACTCCTAAAAAGCAACAACATTACACAACTCCTGCAAACCAACAACTACAACTCTAATTTTTAATGCATTCTGTATGAAATCAAAATTAGAGAATTACAAAATGTATCATTTCTTCTAAAACCAACAATTACATAACAAGCTACAAATAACTACGCAATTACACAACTCCAACAACGAGATAACTCCAAATTTTCAATCACATACCTAAATTGACAACATCAGACCATTTCATTGGAACATCATAACACAAATGAATGAATCAAGTACTTTTCGTTAATCAACCAGTAAAATAATTTTTTTTTCAAACAATTAGTATTTTGAAACTGAAACATATAAGGCCTAACCCTACCCAACTTAACATCATATTGCATGTCCTTAAACCTAACAAAATTAACTACTATAAAATCACAATATTCAAATGTAATGTCCTAGAAAGTCACAATACTCAACTCTAATCGTGTCTAATTCCAATTAACTGTAAAGTATTTGTCTTGTCAATTGCAAATGAACAAGTAAATTATATTGATTAAAAACAATTATACTAGGTGTAAAAATTATGGCAAAAGAAGATGGTACAAGCAAATGCTACCACGTCCTTTTGTGCTTATACGAGTTACTATATCATCTATTAAATTCATAGACACTTCGTACTACCTCGTTGTTGAGCACACTACGTACACATATATTTCAACTCATGTTAGAAGAAAACAAATATTTTAATCAAATGTATAATATTAAATTGAAATTGAAATGATTACTTTAACAGAGCCCCAAATAACAGGTCAAGCCAGTATGTTTGTTCGTACTACCCTAAAAAAAATAAACACAACATATTAAATACTTACGTATTTACCAAATATATCTACCAATAATATCATCAAAATTGTCAAACTAATCATCATCAATTCCAAAATTACAAGTACCAACTCATTCAAACAATTCCAAGATTACAAACAATATGCCGCCCCCACCGCATGTTGGAAATATCTTCAAAATGATGAACTTTGTCAACTTATTCTAAAGAACAAAACATTTATACAAAATATATAAATGTCTCCCATGCTACAATTCTAAAAATGTTCGCTTAATCAATTAAAAATAAATCAACAAGAATTGAACCAAATACCAAGCAATCTACCACCACTGCAGCATGTGTACAAGTTCAAGTGCTTCAATGATAATCACACTATTGGCCAATCACTTGAAACAGAATCGGGAAAAAAAAAAAAGTGTCAATTCTTGCACAATAATAGTGGTAATCAGTGAAAGCAACAAACATAAAATGTTGCGATAACATAATAATCAACTTTTCAAGAAAGTAAAACTTACCATGGCTCAACTACATTTCAATGCTAATGAACCTTTAACATCAAAACATAACATAAAACTCAATAAGAGCATTGTAATTTATCTAAATTAATAAACATAACAACTAAACTAAATTAACTTCTCAAAACTAATGAGCTAACACATTAAAGAAAACTAATCTAACAAACCACTAAACTTAACTTGGAGAAAAGAATAAACACAATGACTAAACTAACTTTTCAACATTTCAAACAGACAACCAATGCAGAAAA
Source organism: Citrullus mucosospermus (assembly GCA_030954485.1). Taxonomy (NCBI): domain Eukaryota; kingdom Viridiplantae; phylum Streptophyta; class Magnoliopsida; order Cucurbitales; family Cucurbitaceae; genus Citrullus; species Citrullus mucosospermus. Next base: position 6,952,995 of record CM062061.1, on the reverse strand, counting down.
TAAGCCAACAAATACACACTCAATAACTCAAACTTGGAGGTGTAATAAAGGAACTTGCTTCTCCTCCCAGGTTTAGAATCTTATCAATTTGTAAGGAACTTGCTTCTCCACATAGGTATTGTATTGTCTACTTTCCACTAAACTCTTGTAACTTTAATTGGTTTTACTTAAAAGGTTCCTACTCATGAAAAAACATGACAAATTTCGACAAATGTATACTTTTTTCAAAGGGTTGTCAAAACGACGTCGTTTTCGGTATCTTTTTGATGGGCAATGCCCATCAAGTTGATTGCTTTCCTTGATGGCCAACGTGCATCAACAAAACAACAGTTCACATGGGAAACTTTTGAATTGCACGTGCGTAAAATAGAAGGACAATAGTTGATGGGCATTGCCCATCAAGAAAACATTTTCATGATGTTTTTAGGCCATCAACGAAGCAGAAAGCCAAAAATTCACTATTTTACGGAAATTTATGTACTTTTGTGTCAAGAAGATGTTTTTATTGACATTTTTTAGCGTCAACGTAAATATAAACAATTATTGACATTTTATGACCATCAATATACGTATTTTAACATTAATAGTTATCTTTTAAACTCTAAATTAAAAGTTTATTGATGGTCTTATGTCATGAACATCAAGAAAACTAAAAATCCGTGCGTCAAGAAAGGCCAAATTTGTAATCCCATCATCATTCCCAAAGTTCAACATTATAACAGATTTGCACATAGAGTCCTTTTCTACTTTAACATGATTCAACTCACATTTAAGATCAACAATAGTAGTCATGAGTTTATGATTATCTGCCAAGAGAGACTCAATTTGTTTTTTCTGTACGTCTAAAACTTTTAGATCATCTTGTCATTTATTGAAAAGAACCCTATGAAAGGAATTGAATCCCGGTGGAATCGTGTGATCGCGTTCTTTGATTTATTGAAAGAATTAAAAATACAAAAAATAAAAAAAAGGTTAAGCATCATACCTTTGCCAATCTATAATTCTCGAACCAATAGTCTTCTCCTTGTAGTCTTCCTTTTACAAGAGATCTTCCTCGCTATGACTCTAGAAAGGATTGGGACAATTCTTTGAAAGAATGGGAAGAAGAATTTTCTTAGAATTTTTCTAAGAAAATTGGGAGAATTAGTAGAGGAAGATTTTTAGAGTAATCGTAGAGATTATTCGGTTAGAGAGTGTTTTATAGGGCTCTCAAGTTATATAACTTGGGTTACTCCTAATCCTATTAGGATAAACCTGCAGAGATTTTAAATCAAATATTTAATAATATCCAATATTAATAAATATCTACCCAAATAATATCTAATTTAAGTTTAAAATATTTAAATCTTATTTAAATATTTATTTTCTCCAAAAGCTTTGATTTGGATCTCATCCAAATTAAATAATTAATTATTTGAATCCAATTCAAATAAATTAATTAATTCTCCTCTATTTTTTTCTGTAGAATCTTTAATTTGCATCTCATCCAAATTAAATAATAATTATTTGAATCCAATTCAAATTAATTAATTAATTCTCCCTTTATATGGATTTTATCCAAATAAATAATTAATTATTTGAATCATATTCAAATAAATTAATTCTTTATATTATAAAGTTATAATTTGAATCACATTCAAATAAAATTTATAATAAATCATGCAATTAATTGTATCTAATACAATTAATATTTTTCCTCATAAGTTTGAACATTTCAAATTTTTCTTTCAACATAGTTAATCCTTGTTGGTCCGTAGTAAGGGGACCTTATGGACCTACAGATTAGAAGTTCCAACGATATGAGATTAATCGGCCAAACTCATTAACAATATTAATCAATATTCGTTAACTATGGGTACACTCTACTAAAGACCCACGGCTGCACTCTTCTCATTGTAGATATATTTCTGTGTCCATGGATATAGACCAATAATGGCAAATTAGTCCTTCACAAGTGTTCGTAACAGTAGCTGGGTCAAATTACTATTTTACCCCTTGGTTACTTCTAAATCCTTAAGTACCAGTGCTCCTTTAATGAACAACCTGTTTATGGTCCAACCATTAAACCGAAACCCCTCTCGGGCCAGTGAGAGGGTAAGACCCTTTGTTCAAGTCCCGAGACACCACTTAAGGGAACATTTATCTACTTACCCTAAAAATGGGAATAAGTGAATTCTATCTTGTATAATTATGTCCCTAGCTCCTCACTCGGTCTTGTTCTCAAGATGGTAGGCATATTGAATCGGCAAACGACCACAAATCAAATGACAATCCCTCATGGACAGGAGTTCATAATATACTCAAGATTAAGACTAAGTTGCATATGTCATCCTATTGAAATAGAAACCTAACTAGTCAACAGAGTTACATCTAGTGATTACTATTTCGTGGTCCGGTCTTATGCAAACTCATTGCATAGGATACCCTTACTCGCATGTCACCTACATGAACGCGTTAGATCATTGCTTTTATATCAAATACAAAGTGGGTCGTATCCATAGTGTCACTAGGATACAATACCCAACCTTATCCCTATACTATAGACCCTTTAGACTGTATGTTGAACATTGATCTCCATATGTCCCCACATACAATTCAAGACTCATAAAACAACCTAGGATGTTAGTTTATTGGATTTAGGGTTATTAAGACAAAACAAACAAAAACAATCAATAACGCTTATTGAAGTAACACATCAATAACTCTTTATTAATGATTTAATTACTATCAAATTATTACATTTACAATCTACTAGTTTTAGGCATAAAACCCAACACCCTATAGGATGGATAGATGATACAGGTTGAGTATTGTTGTTGTCACTTCCCACATATAACTCATAACCTGGATTCTCATGTGATGAGGTGTCTGGTGAAATGTTACTTACAAGAGCCTTGACATCTTCCTCGGAATCACTATTTTCTTATGATACTCAGTTAAGCAGAACGGTGAAGGTTAAGTTGCCTTGATCTTCTTCAAGGAGCATAAAGAACAAAGTTTCTAGTATAATTGATTTACACTCACAAGCTTCTTATGCTTAAATAGCACAACTGATGTGTCTTAGAGAATGGGTGTCGTAAACCTCTCTCCGACAATCAAATACAATTTATATCACCGATCATACAATTATTACCATTAAACACAATATAATGGTAAGAACGAGGTCAAACCATAAGAAATTTATGACTTGCCTAATACAGTTGATGAATTCGATTGGACAGGGGGGGCGATCATGCAAAAATTAAAAGGCTTGAAAGTAGATGTGAGAGGTGAAAGTAGATGCAAGAAAATTAAATGAGAGCAAACAAATTTTAGTAGAAATCCAATTAAAGAAATACTCAGGGATAGGAACAGATTCAGCTAATCTTCTATCATTGAACACTAATCAATGTTAATTATAAGTGAATGTACAATTAAATGATATCAAATATCACTAAATGCCCCAAATAATCAAATTAAGCAAATGCAATTTGAACTAAATTTGATTTCGTTATTTAGAACGATAGCGCCTTCAACAACAATCCAAATTCGCATTATCATTGCGGGGTTTAATTGTGACGAATGAAAGGTTGGAATGTGCAACCTGGAAAGTTAACCTAAAATTAGAAAAGAAGAACTAGTAGACTTTAGGGGTAAAAAGTTTAGCACAAGCCTCTTGATGTGTGTTTCTGCAAGTGCACGGTTCAAGTTATAATATAAAGCGATTTAAGTTTGAGTATCTATCCACTGGAAATTGAATTGGATACATTCACTTAATTATTCAAAAATTGAGTTGATTTTATCTATGGGATGAACCTCAAATTTGGATTTTGAAAACAAGAAAACAAGAACAAGTGAAACTTCAAGGGGTATGAGTGTTCTAGGCTGTTAATGTCATTAATTACTTCATTAAGTCATGCTTTAGACTTTCATGGAATTATGTGCAAACAATATGTTTAAGTCTAGAAACTAATATCCAGATTACATTCTCCAAAAAACAACCCTTTCTTATGCAACCTAATTGATTACTAATGTCTTGAAACCAAGTTAAGAAGCATAGCATTAAGATTAGTGATGATCAACTTTTTATAATAACCTAGCTATTTTCATGAAAGATTAGTAGAGATTCAATGCCATAGATCCAATTAAACATACAACCGCTCAATCAAACATCTAACCTAACACTTATTGATGATCAATCAATAAAGAATAAGCACAATAGCATTGAAAAATATATCATTCAACAACATCTATGAAAAGTACTAAACCATTAACATAAATCCACAATTAAATCATCCAACACCCTAAAACAATGAGTTTAGTCACACATAGCCATCAACTACATATTTGCATATGAGTTGTTAAGCATAAAAGTAAAAGGGAAAGAGAAACTTAAGAAGAAAAACTCTTGAATTGCTTCCCAATGTTGAACTCCTTCAACCTCCTCTTGGTTGGCACCTCGAGATCTCGAATGACCTTCAACTCTTCTCCAACTCTCACTCTTCGTGATAGCAAACTCACACATTTTGAGCTCTCTTTTCTCTCTAATTTTTTATGCCTCCTTTGGGACTCTCTCGTGTATTTTCTTGTGTGTCTAAGATTGCTGAGAACCCCTCAATATATAGAAGTGGTCGCCTAAAATATTTTCCAAATTTGCAAAATCAACAAAAAAAAAAAAAAAGGAAAGCTAGCATCGTTGTGCTCTCCTAGGGGCAGCATAATGACGCTCTTGGGCAGTGTCGCGATGCTGTTCATCATCTTTGCTTAGTTTCAAGCGCAGTGTCGCAGCGTTGTGACACTCTCTTCACAATGCAGTGATGCTTTCCATAAGCAACGCCACACTATAACAGTATTCCAAATATGTTGCTCTCGAGTTTAGAATGTAGTGGGCCAGCACAATGACACTCTTGGCTGCGCTGCCCTGTTTCTAGGGTTTTTTTCCACTTTTTCTTTCGTTTTTTGCTCAGTTTTGGCTCAGTTTGGTTCTTTTGACTTCTAAACCTTATGTTCTTCATTATCACTTGAAAACCACTAGCAAACACATTAAATTCAATAAAAACATCCCTAGATTAAAGGCAAGAAAAGCACTTTTTAGGTGCTTTTCACCTGTTGAGTTAGAAAAATTTTTCGTGTTTAAAGGAGTGTTAGGCGTTGACAAGAAAGGTAGAAGGAAAAGTGTTTGTACAAGTTTGAGTTTTGAAGAGAGAATAAGTTATAGAAGTGTTTGGGAGAAAACCACGATAGGTAACTTTTACAAATGTTGGTTGATAAGAAGGCAAATGTGTTATAAAATTTTCTAAGTGTCACAACTATGCTTGGAAAACAAGGTCATGGACGCATAGGACTTGGATAAGGAAGGAAACTTACTAGGTGTTGAAGTGAGAGAATTGAAAGCATAGTTGAAGGTTAGCTTGATTAGCTTAGAACTAAGTTTGAAACACATGCCTAGGAGGAAAAATGAAAGCTTAAATGCATGATACGACTTGGTGGACGCATCATTGATGTATTAGGGAAGAATTTGACTAAGTGTTGAGGTGCTTATTGTGGTCGAATGGAACACCTAAGTCATAGAGCGCTAGATGGATACATAGCTCCTTTGTCAGTGAAGCTTTTAGCTAAGTGTTGGAAGAGTTTTAGTAGTTGAAAAGCAACACCTAAAGTAATAAGGAAAGGTTAAACACATGGGAGGAAAACCTTGAGAATTTGGCTAAGTGCAGAATGCTTTGTCTAGGTTAAAGGAAAGACAATTAAGCCAAAGCCAAGAAAGAGTGTGTGGGACACATGGAAGGTTACATGGGTTTAAAAATTGACTAAATACAAAAGGCTCGGAGCTTAAGAGGGACGCATAGTTTATGGATGTTAAATAACAAAGTTAAGGCAAAATGTAAGGGTGGAACACATGGTACATAGGATAAGGAAGAAAAGGTTGGACACATACCTCATGGCGAAAAGGAAAATTTAGCTAAGTAACAAGGTGTTAGACGCATACCTAGTACGTGTTGGATAGTTCTTATTGAGTAATAGGAAGTAAAAGAAGCATACCTTAAAGAAGCATAAGTTGTACGCGATAAGCACTTGAAAAGTGCTTCCTATTCTCTCAAATTAAGGGAGTTTATATTAGATTTCACTTGTTTGCTAGTGATTTTCAGGTTAAAACGACGAAAATTAGAAGAAATGACTAAAAGATCAAAATCGAGCAAGAATACGGCAAAAAAGAGCTGAAAAACTCAAAAGGACAAATTTTGGGATAGCGCCGCGGCGCCGAGACGGCACTCGGCGCTGAAACATAAACGCATAGTTCTGGACGCATAGTAGCATCGCGGCGCCGAGATGGCGCTGCCTCGACGCATCCTTGTTGAACACATGACAGGGTCGCTGCGATTGGATGGCGCTGCCGTGGCGCTAATGCCCAAGAACAATATTTCTAAACGCATCACAGCGTCGCGGCGCTTGGACGGCGCTGCCGCGACACTAAAACCCGAGAGCAAACTTTTCGGGACTACTTCCAACCAACATTACCGGAAAACCAACCCGACATTATGAATGTACCCATCAATGTCAACAACTTTGAGTTGAAACCGGGGTTGATCCACATGGCTAGAGAGCTAGCCTTTAGAAGAAGAACCAATGAAGATCCTCACAAACACTTACGATCTTTCTTAGAAATATGCGGAACGGTAAAGATGAATGGTGTTTCTAACAATGCAATTAAACTAAGACTTTTTCCTTTCTCTTTACAGGACCGTGCTAAAGATTGGTTGGAAACCATACCTCCAGATAACATCACAACGTGGGAGATCTTAGCTCAAGCTTTCTTGAACAAATATTTTCCATTGGCTAAATCTCAAAGACTAAGGACGGAGATTGGAACATTCCGCCAACTTGATGAACAATTATATGAGGCTTGGAAGAGGTATAAGGATCTCTTGAGAAGGTGCCCTCAACATGGTTACCCGGATTGGTTGCAAATTCAACTCTTCTACAATGGATTAGCAAGCTCAACCAAATCCATACTAGATGCAACCGCCGGAGGGTCAATTTTTTCAAAGAATGCTCAAGAGGCCTATACCATACTAGAAGACTTAGCCACTACATCGTACAATTGGCCATGTGAACGGTCTTCTCCAATCATCCCAAGAGCCACCGGACAATATGAGATTGACGAGGTAAGTTCTTTAAAAGCTCAATTGGCTTCTCTTACTAATGCTTTATCTAAATTTTCTCAAGGAAGCCAAGTCCAAGCAAGTCCATCATCCATAGCTTCCCTTGCGGCCATGGCAAGTCAACAAGAACCTAATGAGTTAGAAGTAGCCAATTATATAGATAGAGGACAAAACCGAGGTCAACAACAACGTCCAACTCACTATCATCCCAACTTGAGGAATCATGAGAATTTTTCATATGCTAACAACAAGAATGTGTTGCAAGCACCTCAAGGATTCAATGGAGCGGGGAATGCAAAGACATCATCACTAGAGGACATAATGCTTGACTTTGTCAAAGAGTCAAGATCAAGGACAACCACATTGGAGAATTTGGTCCAAGCAATTGCAAGCACTGTTCAAAGCCAAGGTAAGGCACTTCAAAACTTGGAGGTTCAACTTAGTCAAATGGCAACTTCCCTCCAAACAATGCAAAAGGGTAAGTTCCCTAGTTGTCTCCAGATAAACCCAAGGGAGGAGTGCAAGGCCGTGACTTTGAGGAGGAGTGGGAAAAAGCTATCCACTCCCTTGATCAATGATGAAGATGATGAGCTTCCACAAGAAGAAGATGAAGCCATCATAGAGGATATTCAACAAAAAGAGAGTGCATCTAAAGAAAAGGAGAAATCAAAGTCCAACATAGGGAGTACTTCTAACTCTACTTCTTCTATCCCTAATACTTTATCATTTCCTCAAAGATTTCAAAAGAAAAAGATTGATGCTCAATTTTCAAAATTCTTAGACATATTCAAAAAGTTAGAAATTAACCTTCCTTTTGCAGAGGCATTAGAACAAATGCCTAAGTATGCCAAATTCATGAAGGATGTATTGTCTAAGAAGAAAAGGTATGGAGATTATGAAATGGTTGCACTAACCGAAGAATGTAGTGCGACACTACAAAAGAAATTGCCTCCAAAACTAAAGGATCCAGGGAGTTTCTCTATCCCTTGTCATTTAGGCAACAATAAAGCTACTAAAGCACTTTGTGATCTTGGAGCTTCCATTAATTTAATGCCTTTATCCATGTTTAGGAAGCTCAATGGAGGAGAGGTGCAACCAACTACCATATCTTTGCTTTTGGCCGATCGATCATTTGTTCACCCCTATGGCATTGTGGAGGACGTCTTGGTGAAGGTAGACAAGTTTATCTTCCCGGCGGACTTTGTGATATTAGACATGGAGGAAGATGCCAAAGTCCCCATAATCCTTGGGAGACCATTCTTGGCCACCGGAAGGGCCCTCATCGATGTGCAAAATGGAAAGCTCACATTCCGCCTTAATGATGAGGAGGTAACATTCGACATTTATAAAACCCATAAGCATCCGGATGTAGAAAGGTATGAGCATCATGAGCCAAGCACAAAGGTAACATCGCCTCTCTCTTCAAATAAAAACTCTATGCATGATGAGCCCCCTTTGAATGGTAAGACTAATGGCATGGTTGATGTTAAAGTAGAAAATTCTATGAAGCATGTTTCTAGTTGTGATAGTTCTCCTAGTTCTTCTTGCATGCCTCCAAAACCTATAATGAATTATGAACAAATTATGGAGAAGCATGATAAAAATGAAGTGGTGAGTCCGGTAAAATCTAAGCATGATGATTCTTTAATAAATCTTGACCACATTAGAAACGATGATGTTCAACTTGATAATGAATTATTGACTAACTCACTAAATGCTAATGAATATGTTTGTGAGTGTCAATGTGGGCAAATACTAAAAGTTGTAGGTGATCCAAGGCATGAAAGGAAGAAACCACCTTGGGATCCACCGTGATTCGTGAGCCCCGTCTAGCTAGAAGACGTTAAACCAAGCGCTTATTGGGAGGCAACCCAATTTTATTGCTTTCTTTACTTTTCTTTATTTTATTTTTCAATAAATCTTGGAGTCACTCATATGCTTTATCTCTCAGGAATGTGGTTTATCACACAAAGTACTCCTTACACCAAGCCTGTTTGGTGGCTTCCTGCTTGCTCTCAGGCTTGCTCTTTCCTTGTTAGATGCTCTTATGCATTGGGGACAATGCATGATTCTAAGTTTGGGGTGGGAGGTGTCTTTCGTACTTTTGTGTGTTTTCTTATCCTACTATGCATGTTAGTGAAGGTTTTAATGATCATATGCATGTCAATTTTTGAAAATTTTTTTGAAAATTTTGGAGCTTTCAAAGTTAATGGGAATGTTGTTTATGGTTGTGTGCCTTGATGTTGATTGCCCATGATGAGATTCGAATTTGCATGATAGATGACTTATTGTGAAAATAGAATAACACTATCTTGAGTTAAATTCATTTAAGTCCCTCTTAAAATCTCTCATATTCTTGAGCACGTAGCCACTTTAAATTAAAATCTTTAATTGAAAAAAAAAAGGATTAAGTTGGGTGTATTTGGTTGTCACTTCGAAAGGCCCAACCGATTAGAGAGTGGAAATGCATGATAGCTTATAATCTTAGACTAAGGAAAAAGAAAAGAGTATACATGCCTTGAGAGAAGAAAAAGTGTACACAAAATATATGAGTTTTATTTGTCTATCTTTTTAAATGTTAAACTTGTAATGAGTATGCATGGATAGGGGTAAAAAGAGTTGCCTTTGCTGTGATTAGTAAGGATGCCTGGGAATTGACTAGGTACGAGTCCCTACAGTGAATGTGTGAAAGTTAGTGCCTCTAGGTAAAAGAATACAAGTTTGGGCCCATGAAAAAAAATATATGATTGAAAGGCACCTTAGTGGACATATTACTCACTTGAATGTATGAAAGCTTGAAGATTGGTGCATGAGCTAGAGTAGGGGGAAAACTAAAGAAACTCTCTTAAGTCCTAATTTGAGTTCTAGTATTTTAAATTGAAGGAGGCATGCACACACACATGGGAGATAGCAAGATTTGGCCTTGAATGATTATAACAATATAGATATGCTTGCATGTTTCTACTTAAGCTCTAAATGCTATTCTCTGAGACATGAGTCAATTGCACACTTCTTCATCTAAACTCCCTATTATTTGATTCTATTCTTTGCTCGGGACTAGCAAATCTCTAAGTTTGGGGTGTTGATAAGCACTTGAAAAGTGCTTTCTATTCTCTCAAATTAAGGGAGTTTATATTAGATTTCACTTGTTTGCTAGTGATTTTCAGGTTAAAACGAGGAAAATTAGAAGAAACGACTAAAAGATCAAAACCGAGCAAGAATACGGCGAAAAAGAGCTGAAAAACTCAAAAGGACAAATTTTAGGATAGCGCCGCGGCACCGAGACGGTGCTGCCGCGGCGCTGAAACATAAACGCATAGTTCTTGATGCATAGTAGCATCACGGCGCCGAGATGGCGTTGCCTCGACGCATCCTTGTTGAACGCATGACAGCGTCGCGGCGATTGGATGGCGCTGCCGCAGCGCTAATGCCCGAGAACAATATTTCTGAATGCATCACAGCGTCGTGGCGCTTGGACGGCGCTGCCGCGGCACTAAAACCCGGGAGCAAACTTTTCTGATGCAGCCCTAGCGTCACGGCGCCAGCTTTCCTTAAATGAAAATTTTGTATTTTTGGTAAATTTTTGGGCTGCCAAACTCTATAAATTTGAGGGTTTCCAGCAGCCCAAATGATCAAAAAGAAGATCAAAGAAAATCAAAGCAAAGAAAGAAAGTTACAGACCTAAAGAGACACAAAAAGGAGAGAATTAAGTGAGAGTTCAAAGAGTGAGTTAGTTGCAAGGAAGAGGAAAAGAGTTCGAGATAGTCGTGGTGCCCTTCGAATTTCGACGTGAGAGCCAAGGAGATCGTGACGGTGCTACCTCAATCAAGAGCCTCTTTTCAGTAGAGTTTCCCTTTCTTTACACTCTTTCTTTGTTTATTTTGCTTAAACATGTTACTTCAAGCTATGAGTGGCCAAGCTCTTTAGTTTTAGTGTTTTGATGATTTGTTTATGAATTTTTGTTGATCTTGTAGACTTTCATGGTTTTGTTGGAATGATTAGCTAAGTAAGAAAAGGTTGGACACATACCTCATGGCGAAAAGGAAAATTTAGCTAAGTAACAAGGTGTTAGACGCATACCTAGTACGTGTTGGATAGTTCTTATTGAGTAAAAGGAAGTAAAAGAAGCATGCCTTAAAGAAGCATAAGTTGTACGCATACGAGAGGGTATGTTGGACGCATAGACCTTATTCCGAGCTAGGTTAGACGCATAGCAAAGGTGGAAGAGAGTAGGAGGTGGCACTTTTAGGGTTGAACACCTCAAAAGGAGTTGGTGTCTTCAAGCATGCATAGGACAGCATGTTGAAGGGCACATATTTGGCTAAGTGTCAAGCTAGGAAGCAAGGTTAGATGACAAGGCTTGTCATCCAACTCCTATAAATAGATTTGAGCTTGAGAGGTTGAAGCCCACAAAAATTGGAGGAAGTACTAAGTCCCTAAAATCTTGAGAGAAGGAGAGGATTTTCGGGAGGTTTGGAAAGAGAAGTTGGCGTCCAAACCATCTGGAAGGCATCCAAAACATCAGGCAGGCATCCAACGGGCACAATCCTATGTCCAACAATGTAGTCTTGCATCCAACAAAGCTATCCTACATCCATCAGAGTGACCCATGCGTCCAAGGTGCATTTCCAAGCGTCCATGGAGGTTTTCTGAGGCTTTAAAGTGTTGTCAGTTGTCATTTCCTTGGAAAAGGAAGGTACGGGGCAGGGGAAGAAACCTTTAAAAATCAAAACTCTGCTTACTGTGAGTGGTTACTAGTTATTATTTTATTAAGTAATACTATGATTTCATTACAAGTTGATATATATGGTATGAGCACAGTATGTCAATGCTTGATAAAGGAAGCTAAGACCGCACAGGATTGTCAAAGGATCTGAGGATCTAGTTTCTAAGCATGTATCAGGGTTAAAACCTCATGGAATGGTTAGAGGGTTACTAGAAACCTAGTTCCTGATCCTGTGGGAAGTATCTCTTGTGGGATGGTCAGAGGACCGACGGGTCTAATTTCTGATCCCTCAGAGGTAAAATTATGTGCACAGAGGGAACAAATTCAGTTGTTGAGCCAGAGGGAGCCAACAAAGTAAAAGTAAGGTACTGAGATGAGCTTTGTATGTGAGGTTTCAGTAGATAACCTCGGTTATATTCAATTTTATCGTTCTACTATTGCTTCTATATTAAGATATTTATGAACGTGTCATCTGTATCTTAGTTATATGTTTAACCACTCACTAGGTTTATAAGCTCATTCTTTTCTTTTACATTTTTCTTCTCAGGTAGTAGAAGAGTTTCCGTTGTCGTGCAAAGTGAAGGTTTGCCATAGGATAACATACTATATCTAGGGTTGAAACTCGAAATTGTGGTAAATTTGCAATAGTGTATAAATTTTAAATTTCTATATAAATAAAAATATTTATTAAGATTATGCTTGTTTAAGTATGTAAAGTAGTAAAGAAAGGACAGTAGATGTTACAAACGGGTAAGGTCTGTTGTCTTTACATCCTTGCTCAAGTTTAAAAGGGTAACTCGGGAGAAGGTGTGACACGGAAAGCCTAGTTTAACGTTCGATTTGTCATTTGGATTTGATTAACTCATAAAAGCAAAATTAAGGAGAAGTCCTTAATTAAGCATCCATTAATTAATCATGCAACTTAATTCATTATCAATGCTTAGCGCCATACGAGTTTTTCAATCAAAGAGGTGATCATTAAGAAGCGTCAATTCAATCAAATACCCTCAATATAGGAATAAACTCAGAATCCAAGGAATTGACAACAATCAACCAACAAAAATTCACAAATTCCCAAAAAATTTAGACTAGAACTCTTATTCCCAAGTAAACTTACCTTTGCCAACCATGATCATCAACAACAATTCTCAAGGTATGGGGCAATTACAATAGAAAATTGAGGGGAATAAGGGATGGGGAGATGAGATTTAACACCTTTAAGGATCAACAATGGAGACTGAAAGCCTGACTTGGCATAAAATGACCTAAAATTCATGAATTTAAAAAAAATGGCCGCAGCATCACTACGCTTGGCAAAGCAATTGTAGCGCCAATCTCGAGTGTAGCAACGCTGCACGCTGCAGTATGGAGAGTGCGCGCGTTGTGCTTCCGTTAATGTCCAGAGCATCGTTTAGCTCCCTTGCGGCATCGCGACACTGCAAGAAATTTTGCTCTTGGATTGAAAGCGCAAAGCTGAGCATAAAGCGCAAGGCAACTGTGCTCCTAGTGTATTTTGGTCATTTTGACCCCTTCATTTGGTCTATGCTTCTGAAACTTCGTTTTGACACGTTTTAGCACCAAATCAACCCTGATGGTTCGTCTCGCTACCTTATTGCTCAAAGCCTACAACTTTTAGGAAATAACACGAAAAAATTACAAAATGAGCTCGAATAAAGCTGGGAAAGATAGCTAGTTTTAGGAGTTATCAATTCGCCCCAACTTAATTCTTGATTGTCCCTCAACAAGATAGAAATACACACATTCATGCAATAATATGTTCGCTAGATTACATAGCTTGTGACTCAAGTTTTAATAGTTCTCAAGGTAGGCATGCAATTACATAGGAAATTTGATTACAATAATCAATTGAGATGCAATTTCAAGACACCTTTCAAGTTAAATCATGCATGAGTAAGTGCAAAGCATCATTATTTTGACTCTAGGCATACTCGGAAAGGTTTTATCAAGCTCCCAATTTGTCTTCCTCCTACTCTAGCTTCGTTAATTGTCTTTGAGTTGCCAAAACTCATAAAGGTGCGCAATACGTTAACATGGTGCCTAACACATGCGCAACCTAAAAGTAAAAGGCATCGTTTTTATATAGAGGCGCTAGTTTTCACGTACCCATTGTAGGGACTCGTACCCACTTTTTTTTAGCAGGCATCCTAACTGATCACAACATGGGTAGCTATTTTCATTCCTATCCATGCACTCACATGCACCTTTTTCTTTTCTCTTATTCTTTTTTCTCATCATTTTTTCTTCTTTTTCAATCACTTTTCTTTTTACTCTTTTTTTTTTTTTTTTTTTTTGACAAATAGGTTTATTACTCTTTTTACTCTCCTAGTCTAGCTTGGGAAAGGCTACTTTCTAACCAAAGGTGAGCCTTTCGAGGTGACAACATACATCCGCGCATGATAACCCATTTCTAAGCATTTAAGATTCAGAATAACTCAACAAAGAATTTAAGTATGCATGAGATTCCAAGAAAGAAAATTTTAAAATTGTACTCAAAATCAAGAATGCTTCTTCAACCTACAGTCATGAAAACATAGACAAAAGAGGTGCATCATTAGCTTCTCATAGAAACAAGCAATACAACAGCGAACAATACATCATGTAATTCATTCAATTCATACAAAATCCAAGCTTGGATGCTCAAGGGTTCATCATACCAAATATCAAACCAAATCAAAGATTAATAATAATATCTTTAGCCAAATGACAAAGAAACGTGCAAGCATGCAAACCAAACCACCCCCAACTTCTAAATCATGCATTATTCTCAATGTATATATATATTTAAAAAAATAGCGCACAGGGACAAAGGAAAAGGGAAGGAAACAGAGGACTTCTTTGAATTTAGGCATGTGCAAGGTTAAGCATGCTTCACGTCATCAATGCATGAAATTCACTGTCAATATAGAGAAATATCATCAAGACCCTCGATTAATCCAAATAATAATAATAATAATAATAATAATAATAATAATAATAATAATAATAATAAAGCAAAAAGGAAAGCATTTAAAGTTGACGCCTAGCTACCTCAAGGAAGCGCAAATGTTTAACGTCGGTTGCTCGACGGTTCGCAAATATGGGCTCAAAATACAAGGGAAGTGCCAAACCCACACTCAAGCAAGTTGGGTTAGCCTCCCCTTCATTGAAGATCTTTAGACGATGTCCATTCACCTTAAATACCTTCCCAATGTCAAAACTTCTAGCTTTAATTGCACCATGATGAAAAATATTAGTAATTTCAAATGGACCTAACCACTTTGACTTCAACTTACCTGGCATAAACTGAAGGTGAGAATTGAAAAGAAGAACTTTCTGACCAACTTTTAAGTATTTTCTAATGAGTGTCCAGTCATGAAATAGTTTCATCTTTTCCTTATAGATTTTTGAATTCTCATAAGCATCCAACCTCAACTCTTCAAGCTCTTAGAGCTCAAGCAATCTCTTCTCACCAGCTTGGGCTAAATCCATGTTGCATTTCTTAACTACCCAATAAGTCTTGTGCTCTATCTTGACTGGCAAATGACAAGCCTTACCATAAACAAGCCGAAATGTGGTGGTCCCAATCGGTGTCATATAGGCTGTCCTATATGCCGAGAGAGCGTTGTCGAGAAGTAAGCTCCAATCCTTCTGCCTAGGATTCACAATCTTTGCCAAAGTACTTTTCACATCTCAATTTGAAACCTCCACTTGGTCGTTGGTTTGCAGGTAGTAAGGCGTAGCTACATGATGGTGAACTCTATATTTTCTCAAGAGAGACTTAATGGTTCGGTTACAGAAATGGGTCCCTTGGTCACTAATAATAGCACGAGGCGCACCGAACCTACAAATATCTTTCTAAGAAATCCTAAAACCATTGCAAAAGTATTAGTTTTAGTGGGGATTGCCTTAACTCAATTAGATACATAATCAAGAGCCAGGAAAATATATAATAAGCACCAGAAGATGGGAAAGGCCTCATAAAATCCATGCCCCAAACGTAAAAAACTTCATAGACCAAAATTGAATTCAAAGGTATTTCATTACGTTTAGATAGCGATGCAAACATTTGACATTTTTTACAGGATTTACAATATGCATATGCATCAACAAACATAGAATTCTGAAATAACCCACAATCTAAGATCTCATGAGCCATACGTTTCGGATTAAAATGCCCTCCACAATCCATCTCATGACAAAAAGAAAGAATGGAATCAAACTCATGCTTAGGGTGTCACACCCCTCCCAAGTAGCCTTTTAACCTAGTAAAGGATGTGAGGACACCAAGTATTGACCATTTTACAATACTTACTGTTAAACTTGTACTCTTTCTTATACTCATAACATGTAACCCTTGATAAACAAACAGTAATCAACACAACAAACTGTCTCGTAATCCAAAGTAACTATATAACTCTCAATTTAAGTGTAATTCTAAAAAACATCTCTATACATGACATTTAGGCCATCTCACAAACTCCACCCCTTATGTACAATGTTCTAGATGTCTTAAGAACAAATTCACATAAGATAATCTAACAAACTAAGATTTAGTAGCAGAAGCAGACGAGGTTGGTAAGCTAAGCACCATACATTTGCTTGTTACCTAGAAGAAAGAGAATTCAAAGAAAACGTGAGTTGGGTTGCCCAATGAGTGACATAATACTAAAAACATAATCTTCAACATAAAAATCATTCTCAAGTTTTAATGAAAGAAAACTAAACATATCATTGTAGTAAAGCTTTGTAAAACTCATAAATCATGATCTTTGAATTCAAATAACCTTAGATGAGGTGGAGCAAGCTCAACACTCTAAATGTCGAAAACGTCCTTAGCTGATGTGGAGTAATCTCAGCACAACAGCATCAACTTTTTCTATGTGCACATAGGAATATCTAGATCTCGAGCTACCTAAGTACCTTCCCAACGTCCTTCAGTACCGCATCCCAAGGATACTTGATAGCACCTAAAATGTGCTATCTTCCTCGACTTCACTCGGGATCGTTGGGCTATTTAATGTGTCTATTATGTCATTTTATAGGTTTCGAGCACTTAACAGATAGAACGGAGTGTTAGCAACAAACCCGGGCTAAAAAATGAATCGAAAAGGAGTTCCACGACATCAACCGGGAATAGAACTCCAAAATGACCAAAATGCCTTTGAAGTCATGGCGCAGCTGCAGTGCTTTTTCCTAAGAGGTTCTGCTGGCGAAACGCAGCAAGTGCCGTGGCACTGCTTTGGAGCGTCGCGGCGTTCTAAAAGTATTATTCGTGCGGATTAGCTCAGCACCAAGGCGCTCTAACAATTTTTATAAAGCGTTCTCTCGACTTTTAGGTCGATAGATCACCCCATCAGCCGTCGAACACTCAAATTCTCTCTATTTTCCCACTTCTTTTCACCTCTCTATACCTCAAAATTGTACCCATCAATTGGTATGTCGATTATGGGCTAAGGTAACGTTTTTCTAGCTTGGGTATTAGGGATTTTCCTTGTAATTGTTGTTCTTTTGAGGTTTTGAACTTGATTCAGTGTATGCATAATTAAATTCAGAGTTTTTTAAGAATTATGATAAAATTGTAACACTAGTGTTTGTTTGATTTATTGCTTTGATTGTATTACAATTCGTGACACTTGGTTGTATGTCAATCATAGGAAGCGATAGGTTAGGTTAGCTTGCAAATCTAAATTGTGATGCGCATTATTCTAATCAAATTAGGATTAAATCAATAGAACATTTAATCTAGGCTTTTGTAGTTAGATGTTCCGCCTAATTTTTGCTTGAACTTAATGCGGTTAGGTTTAGTCAAATTTTGCATGTCTTTCATCGGTTTGCTGTAACGGCCCGAAATTTCAGGTAAATATACCATCCTTCCTTCTTTATTGTGCACCGTTCTTTCATTAAGGCATTTGGAGGAAGTAAAAAGGTGGAAGAAAATAATAATAATAATAATAAATAAATAAATAAATAAGTAATAAAAAAATAAATATAATAATATCAATAATAATAATCAAATAAATAATTAGGCGGAGGGGAGCATTAAAAGGGAGATTGGGTTTTTGGTCATTAAAAGGAAAAGGGAATTGGGTTGGGAAAGATTTTTCTGGTGGGTTATTTATTGACTTTGGATTGCGTGATAGGTAAAACAAAAAAAAAAGGGGGAAGAAGGAAAAGTCAAATCTCTCTTTCTCTCGATCACCTCTTCTTCAGCCGTCTTCCTCACCCCTTCGTTACAGCCGCCACCCTCCGCCATCATCACAGTCCTCATTGCCATCATCGCCGCATCATCACAGTCCTCATCGTCGCATTGTCTCAGCCCTCATCTTGCTGCATTATCCCAACCCTCATCGCACTGCATCGTCTCACCCTCATCGCACCGCATCATCACAGCCTTCATCGCGTCGCATCATCACAGTCTTCATCGCCGCGTCGTCTCAGCCCTCTCTGTGCCGCGTCATCACAGCCTTCATAGCACATTGCCACAATGTAGGGAAGTCGTGGCTTTGCACAGTCAATCTCGCTGTCTCACTCAATCTCGCTGTCTCACGGTCTCGTTGTCTCGCTGTCTCACAGTCTCACTCTCGCAGGTAAAGAACTTACTATCGGGCTCTAGTGATGCCTAATGCCCAGTTATGTTACTGAATATTTATTGTGTCACTGTGTGACTATTGCCTCGATTGATTATTGCTTAAACTGTTTCGGTTATGCCAAGTCATGTAACTTGAATGCGATGTGGTTATGCTTCCGTGCCTGTGATATTGTGAATCTCTGCGACGAACTAGTTATGCCATGACATGTTACTGCAAGTTATCCTATTTGTCGTGCCCTGTACCCCTAAACATACTGTGCCTACGAGGTGTCCCTCAAGATCACCACCTATGTTTATGTTTACAAATGTGATCATTGCGTACCCTCGGGTCGTTTCCTATGCTTATGCTTATGCCTATGCCTATGTCGGGTACACGGGCACACACGACAAAAAGATAACAACTAGACCTAGTGGTCTCTTAGTGAGTATGACTACTCACCCTTTCCTATGTTTTTTCTCCAGGTAAAGCACGGGGTGGCTAGGCGTATGACCGAGGAAATCCGTGACCGTACCATGGGATCGTCATCGTCGCTTCTGCACCTTAGCCTAGGGTATAGCATATTGGACATGTAGGGTAGCAGTATTCGTTATTCATTTGACCATTTATTTATTTGTTTTGGTACTTTCATGTTCGATTTTGTTCTTCTTGAGGTTTTGCCTAATTGTTTAAAGGGTACCCCGCTAAAGCATTTTTTGTTCCTCTATGTTTGATTTAATGAACCATCAAGATTTAAGTCGTTTTACAAACTTGGCAGAGTTTAATTAAAGCATGTAATGTCGTGTCTCTTAGGTTTCAACGTATTTACAAAATGGTCATGCATAGCATAGCGTCCTGTTAGTTATAAAAGGGTCGCCTTAAGTCTAACTTGTCAACTAGGACAATTCAATTCTGGTCTTTCCAATTGAATTGATTAGATGCTAGCTTCAATGAATTTAGTAATGACGAACCAATGAGTAAGAACATCAAACAAAGGAAATCTCACGTAACCTAAGCTAGAGTTTTCTCCAATTGAATTTTAACTTCTTTTAATTTGCGCAATTTACTTTTATGCAATTTAAGTTTATTGCAACAAACCAACTCAAACCCCCCTTCAGTTACTTGAATTGAAAACTGTCCAATCGTGAGAATTCATAATGCTCCCTGTGTTCGACCCGGCTTACCGCTACTACTGTAAGTTAAGTTAGGAAAATTTATTTGGCACGGAATTAGGCAACGAATTTTGTCCGTCAATACTCAAATGCCTTCTTATTGTCCTTCAACATTGAGCTCGTTTCATAACAGTCTCAGGGTTGCCCATATGCCTTTTGAATGTCCTGCAGCATTAGGTCCCTTAAAACAATTTACAAGTACAAGCATGCTTTTAAAATAAACATTTCAACATACATCAATTCATAGAAAGCCTTGGAATTCCCAAAACTAGGATTAAATAATCATGCTTCTTCAAAGCTTTAAGTAAACAAGTAAAGCATACTCTTCAAGTTTATTAAAAATCAAGTACATATCATGCTTTTCAAACTCATAATTTATAAAGAAAGCATTTAAGAAATAATTTCTAGTTAATAAAATTTGTCACTCACTCCTTTACTCGGGCTCTAAGTGAATTATAAACCTCCCACAGCACTTCTTAACCTGAAAATAGTTTAACTCACGTAATTAGGCTTATTTAATATTCCCTTAAATCATAACTCAAGCCATTTAGACTTTTAAGATCAAGTTCTTACTTAAAATAATTCACCAACGCCCAAAAGATTGATTAGTAATCCAAGTGTTGTAAGTTGGCCCTACGCGGGCACCTCAGCCACACACACACATCACGCACATGAAAAACACCTAAAAAGTACTTTTCTTGCCTTTGATTTAGAGATTTTTTTTATTTAATGTGTTTACTAGTGGTTTTCAAGTAATTAAGGAGAAAAGTTAAGTGTCCAAGGCCAAATGAACAAAACTGAGCCAAAATCGAGCGAAAAATAGAAGAAAAGACGAAAACACCCTAGAAATAGGGCAGTGCAGCCGAGAGCGTCGCTACGCTATCCTTTACGCTCCAAATCTGAGAGCATCAAATTTGGAAGTCTACTTGAGCATTGCGTCGCTTGTAGAGAGCGTCGTAGCGCTTGAAACTAGGCTACGATGTCAGACAGCATCACGACGCTATCCAAGAGCGTCGCTACGCTACCCCTTTTATGACGGACAACGTTGTTGCGCTCTCCAAGAGCGTAGCGATGCCAGCTTTCCTTTTTTTTTTTTTCTTTTTTGTAGATTTTGCAAATTTAAAAAATATTTTGGATGGCTACTTCTATATATTGAGGGGTTCTCAGCAACCCTTGGGAGACAAGAAAATACACAATGAGAGACACACGAAAACACATAAAGATTTTGGGAATTAGAAACCAAGAGTGGGAGTTTAGTGCAAGATATGAAGATTCCATGATGCCAGAAGGTTTGAAGAATGTTGAAAGGCCAAATCCCCCCGAGACGAGCTTGGAAGTTGGATAACTTTTCTTCCCTTTCTTTATTCTTGGTTTATTTCTTGTATTTTGTGGTTATAATGTGAGTTTTATCTATGGAAGCTATGTTAGGCTAAACTTCTCATAGTTTTAGGGGTAGATGAATTCTTAGGTTTAAATTGTTGAACACTTTGCTTCTTTAATGTTAATTTGCATTTATGCTTTCTAGTATGACCATTCTTAATGATCGTTTGAAAGCACAGAAAGTAGTTGGATAATGTAGAGATTGTTGATGAAGGTTCTTAATACTTTGCTTAATCACCTAGTTTCGAGGAATTAGTAATTAGGGTTTAAGTAAAAGAAAATATTCTTTTTGGAAGATTCAATTTGGATAAAAGACTTCTAAATCTAGGTGTTGTGTTAATTACTTCAAGAGTCAAGCAATTGTATTTAATAATATGTTTGATGAAATCTATTCCCTAAAACGACTCTTAGTTGATATATTCCATATCTTAATCAGTTTTATTTGCTTTCTTAGAGTAGTTTAGCTTAAGTGCCATTACAATTTGGTCCCCTAAATAAAATTAGAAATATCTTTGAATAGCTAAAAGAATAATCAAACCAATTCCTTGAGGACAATACTTGGTCTTTCAGCGCTTTTAACTATATTATAACTTGACCCGTACACTTGCGAAATTCGCACATCAGCACATTGCCGCACACACAAGCATAAACACAGGCACTAGCTGCATGCTCACTACCGCACGCACAAGCAAGCCACTAACCTCACAAGACACTGGGCATGCGTGCATCCTCGCACACACGGACTGGGCGTTGATCAACCCTCACACACACACACTGGGCTGGGCGTCAAACTTCTGCACACATGGCATCAACAACACCCACCGCGTGCCCCTTTAACGCCTTGTTTTCCTCACGCCCTGCATGCCTCTGCTGCCTTGCCCACCTGCCTGCACACTCGCTGAGCATCCAACTTGTCCAAATAACCTTTAAACACTTCTTTCTGCCCTTAGGCCACCAACAACCCTCTGCACGCTCCTTGTTTTCAACCTTGGGTTTCTGCACTCGACAACCTTCTCTGCACAACCTTCACTTTAAACCACCAAAATGAACATTTCTAGCCAATTTTAATTCTGATTTCTTTCCCAAACCTCAAAGTTAATTGTTTAACTTACTTACCTTTGAATTTGGGCTTTCAATTCCTCTTGGCAAGCTCAAAATTCTCAGATTTTCCAGCCTTGCTCCTTCCTACCCGAGAGCTTGAACTTCCATGATTTCTCTTCAATCTTCAGCCTCTTCCAGAAGGAATCCTTCTCTAGTAGCCATCTCACTTCAAGTAGACTCAATTTGGACAAATTTGGTAGAAAAATTTCTCACTTAGCACCAGTGAAATGAGCAAACCCATTCTCTTCGTCCAAGCTTCTAATTATAGTCCTTCAAATTTTCTTCATGCAACACAAGGAACCGCCACCTCCTACTTCAATTTTGCCACAATAATTATGAGATTGACAACTAATTACCCACAATTAAACAATTAAACATAATTAACTTAAATTGAGCGTAACTTGGACGCCTACTTCAATATCTTTAGCTTTGGATGCCTAGCACAACACCTTTAGAGGTTCTTGTGCATTCCTCCAGCCTACTTACTCTTTGCACGCCTACTTTTGCTTGGCCTTTGGACACCTTCTTTTGGATGCCTCTTCCTTAATTTTCAATGCCACATGATCTTCATGCCTAACACCACATGAATGCCTACTTGGTCTACTAGCCTAGCACCTCATGGACGCCTAGGCCTCACACTTAAGGCTCGGGTACTTCTTACAAATTCAACACCCACTTAAGTATCAACCTTCTCTTCACACTTTGCACTCTTCCATGCATCCATGGCCCTAAACATAGAAAAATTTCACTAAGTCCACACACAAGTTCAACTTGTTAAGTTTAACTGTCACACCCCCTCCCGGATTATCCTCCATAACCCGAAAAGAGATGTGAAGACAGCAGTTACCGACTACCCTGTCACGTAACCCACTGTCAACCTCACCATCCATATGCTCTTGACAAACCTCGACTTCGATCGGCAACGGGAACTGTCATGCTACCTGAAAATGGAAAACATTTAAAAGAATGAGCTAACGGCTTAGTGAGTAACAGTTTTCTGAAAACAATATAATTTAACTATAAAACCGATCAAACTCGCATTAAACATAACACTTCAAGTCATATTAAACTATACTCCATTACCATTGTGAAATCATGTTTGCCCGTTTCAAGTTACATACTCAAAAATCTTGTTCTTATAATATTCTTTTCCCTAGTTGAGACGGAGCAATGCTCAACGCTCCTCAACGTCGATTTTCCTTAGCTGTGTGGAGTAATCTCAACACATCAGCGTCGTACATACCTCTATGTGCACATAGGTACTAGAATTCGGGCCGCCCTCAATGCCTTCTACGAGTCCCTGAGCATTGGGGTCCTATTTCTATATCTAGGTTACCCATTTGCCTTCTACGAGTCCCTGAGCATTGGGTACCTTTATAATCCGGGCAGCCCACAATGCCTTCTACGAGTCCTTGAGCATTGGGGTCCCTTTTCAAAGTTTGATATAACACAATACATATTTTGGAAATATTATATTAATAACTCATAAGTTAACCGTTTTCAAATCTCACCTCATCAGCATGCTCAATTCAATTTCCAATTTTAATATCAAACCGCATGCTTTTCATACAAGTCTATTTTCAAATCTTTCTTGAAATCATATAACACCATGTTTTTCGGAAAACTCATGAAACAACTATTAACCAATCACCTTGCGTTTATAAACTCATAGCAAGTATTCAACATTCTCAAAGTTTACAAGTACAACGCATACACATGTCTCTAAATGCATGCTCATGTCTCTATAAATCACATATTCATATGTTTTACCTTTATGAAAAACGCATACATTATTTTATTCAAAACCCGTAGAATTACATTCATAAAGAACTCATTTATTTTTATAAAACGCAGGTGTTACTCACTTGTACTTGCCAAAGAATACTTCTTTTTCCTTTCCTCTATTTCCTCTTCCCGAGCTTTCTGGACGCATCGTTTTAACTCTGGAACGCAAAGCTCCATTTTCCTCTGTCAGCTCGGTTGAACGCAACCCTGCCCTTCAACGCAAGGTTGGTAACGCAAGGCTTATTATTTCCGCAAAGTGCATCCCGACTCTTCTTACTTCCCTTTCGGACGCATCGTCCTCACTTGGACGCAAGGTCCATCATGAACGCATCATCTAACTTTGGACGCCGCGTTGATCTTGGACATTATGTTTGTCCTCAACGCATAGCCGACCCTTTTTAACATCAGACAACTTCTTTACATAAAATAACTAAGTTGTCAAATACCTTCTTTCTTGGCCGCATACTCCTACCACAGACGTCCTTGTTGCCTTTTTCTTCTCTTTTCTCTCAAGAATTCTTCTTTTAGAGTCATCAGTCGCTCCTTTTCCCTCAAAGTTTTATTTATAGGGAGCTTGTCATCCACCCTTTTCCTCTCCTTTTGCCACTTGTTTGCCACATGTCACGCTGCATGCTTAATTAACCATGCATTAGTCCAAGTGCCACCTTGCATGAAACACTTAACATGCCTTTAACACCTCCTACTGATAAGGTGTCAAATCTATACATAGCCACCTGGCCTTATAAACTTATTTTATGCGTCCAACATTTTCCAACAGATAACCATTTATTCAACACAACGCCCTCATGCGTTCATTAAGTTTCCTTTAAAGTTTAAGCTTTACTACTCATTTTTCTAACTCTCAGCCAACTATACTACTTTTTGACGCATAAAGATCTCAACGCATGACAACCTTACCGACGCATGGTAAGCTAAGTACGTATCTTCCCTGCCAACGCGGTGACCACTTCAGCTCACAACAACCATTCGAGATCACCTTCAGCGCATAGCCTCATTGTTATAACCAGATGCTTACACAATGCCACTAGGCGTTAATGACAAACGCACAATACTATGTGTTTATACCTCATCCCATCATACCATGCGTCCAACTCCTTCCTTATGTCCATAACAATAACTCCTTCTCAAGTTTTTCCCCTATACGTTGATCCTGATGCATTCACCTTCATCCTGCGTTCAATGACCATCTTCCTATCCTTGAACATTCCCTGATTACTCCCAAGATTATTCTTTTAGCCTTTTCCTTGCACTTAAACTACTTCTCTTAAGGACAGATTAGCATGCGTCCACCACATGCACCAGTTTTTTATGTTTACTTCACAACCTTCTTCAACACTTCATAACTTAACTTTATTCTTTTCTTGCTTATTCGCTTCACTTCTTTCCATTCTCGGTTTACTTCCATGCGTCCACCCTTACCATGCGTTACCTAGCCCTGACCATGCGTCCAACATGGTCTTTTACCTCTTTTCTTCATAAATTCTTCAACGCATTGTTTCTTAAAAAGTAGGGTGTGACATTAACAACTTAAGAGCAAAGGTAGGGCTTACATAGGAACATGCCTTCTAATAATTTGATCAAAACATAATTTCCACAAATGTGGGGCATCCCAAACATAATATTTTAAGTCATTTCGAACTTTAGCACGCTGAAAATGAGACATATCAGGAGGGAACTCACCTGTGACTAGGTAATTAACCATGTTTCCATACCATAGTTCAATAACAAATATTTGGAAAAGGTGTTCGTCCGAAAAATCTTCTCTTAATGGCACAAGATCCTCATGTCAGACCCCCTCCCAAGTTACCTTCTTAGCCTAGGAAAGGATGTGAGGATAGCAGACATCAACTCTTTAACGACATCAACTGTCAACTAATACTCTTTTTCTTGCTTACATACTTAACATGCATAGCTTAAATTATAAAGAATGCTTTACAATCTTTAGAGTTTGTTTACAACATAACATGTTCACTACATATGTTCAACCCTAGGTCAAAATATGTTTAGTTATGGCAAACCTCGACTTCACACAGCAACGAGAACTCTTCTGCTGCCTGAAAAGAACCATAAAAAGAAAATTATCAGCTTACAGAGCCTAGTGAGTGACAAATGTACCTATTAACCCTTAAAATATACACAACATAAAGCAATACCAAACATAATGATTAATTTCACAAATGAGCAAAGCTTAACCCTTCACCATTATTCCTTTGTTTCGTCTGTATTTTTCTTCTGGCTTTACCTTGCATAACTAACCTTTGCCTTTTCTTACTCTTGCGACAATATATCGTACTTTTGTTGACAATCTTGCTTCCTACTGGTGTACACGGCTCAACAACTAGACTTGCCTCTTAAGTCTTATTCTTACTTTGCTGGCAACACACAACTCAGCTAATATGTATTTCCTCCATGTTGTACCCTTACCCTTTTTCTCATTTTAACCCCAACCTTTATCGACTACTCAACTGGCATACAGGACTCAACTAGTTTAAACTATCCCCTATGTGCGCATAGACTTACCTTTGAGGCTCAGAAGCTAGACCCATCGAACTTCCCACAAGAGGTACTTCCACAAGCTCAGGAACTATCACAAGTATTGCCTCGAACTCCCCAACTTTTGGTAAATGTGTGATGAAGTCGAGAGACACACTCTCCCAAGGTCTTGAGGGCACTGGTAAGGGTTCCAGCAGACCCGCTAGTTTCACCCTATCCACTTTGTCCTGTTGACAGACAAGACAAGTCTTACCCATAGTCACTTGTCCCATTGATATATTTTATTCTTCTCTTGCCACTCAGCAAATGATTGACTTTGGGCTGGACTGATATCTAGCACAAACTCCTACAACAAAAACAATGTCTGGTCTACTTTTGTGTGCGTTGGGGCTGGAGTTCGTTTAATCATGACCTTTTCAAGCTCAAACTTCTTGAGAATGTTCTTGGCAAATTTAGACTGAGAGATGAAGGCACCCTCCTCTAACTGCTTGATCTGAAATCCCAGGGAGTAGGATAGTTCTCCTACCATACTCATCTCAAATTCATCCTGCATTCCCCTTTTTCCTTCTTTTCCTTAAAAAAAAACACAACTTAATTAATATCTTTTCCATCACACACAATCAAGCCTTTTTCCAATCACCCCTTTAAATTAATATTTATTTAAACCAAATATCTCCTAATAAACAATTCCACCAACACAAAATCAACTTACTCAATAACTTACCCAATTTCCTTAAATTAACCAATTAAACCTCAAAATTCAAACAATTATCCAAATAATTCAAGATAATTAGTTTAAGATACCTGAAAATTTGGAATGTCACAAAAAAACTCAGAGGTGAGTTCTTACTTTTGATGAGTTAATGACATAAATGCATATTTATGCATTACTTAGGAAAATGTTAGTAACACCCCTCAACCCTACTTTATTCATCAATTTTTTACTTCATTTCAACTCATGCTGCTTGATTGAGATTGCATGTCGCATACATCCATCCATCATCACACTCGATGGATCATCGCTCCACTCACTTTCACCATTCATCATCATCCATTCTTACCATCATCTGTAATTTATTCATCACTTTAGTTGTACAAAAATTTAGTCAACGGATTCATCAACATTCATTGCATTAAGATCATTCATCAAGTTGAAAAACATTTTTAGCACAAGTCCCCATGTTTGACCCTAGACTCACTAAGAAACTCTATTTAGACTTATACTTTGGTTTATATAGGGAAAACTTGCCTTTAACTTAGATCATTCAACTCATTTTTTCACCAAGACACAACATAAGACTAATATTAAAACATCATACACATTGAACACAACAATCATATCGTTTGTAACACTTACAAAGTGGGTTGTATCCATAGTGTTATCAAGATAAGACACCAACCTTATCCATATTATAGACTCTTTTGGTTATTACTTGAACATGATCCATATGCATGTCAACTACACACTATTCATGTTTCATGTAAATAACCTTGAATTTTGCTTTATTGGATTGAGTTATGCAAAAGTAAGAAACAAAATATAATAACAAATTATTTTATCAATAATCGATAAGTTGTTTATTTATTTACAAACCATGAGCTTAGAGTAAAAATCTGAAATATGAGATGAAGTCTTTATATGAAACCACATTTTTGAGCTTGTAAAATTGCCTAAAGAAAAACAACATTGAAAATTAGTGGGTTTATAGAGTGAAATAGGAAGAACACACCTCAAGACCGCTTTATAAAGCGAGATAATTGGTTGTTAAAGAGTTTACTCATAAAAAAGGTGTCAACTTCGATAAAATTTTTACTCTAGTTGTTAAGTTGTCTTCCGTACATATAGTTCTAGGTTTGGCAGCTAGTCTTGACTTAGAGGTTGAGCAGATGGATGTTAAGACTGCATTTCTTCATGGAGATTTAGATAAAGAAATCTATATGAAAAAACCAAAGGGTTTTGAGGAGAAAGGCAGTGGTACATGTCGTTTATAAAGGAGCAAGGCTACAAAAAGACTACTTCTGATCACTACGTTTTTGTTAAAAAAATTTAT
Source organism: Citrullus mucosospermus (assembly GCA_030954485.1). Lineage (NCBI taxonomy): Eukaryota > Viridiplantae > Streptophyta > Magnoliopsida > Cucurbitales > Cucurbitaceae > Citrullus > Citrullus mucosospermus. Next base: position 6,924,558 of record CM062061.1, on the reverse strand, counting down.
GATGATGATTTTGTTATATTATTGCTTTATGTTGATGACATTTTGATTATTGGCAAGAATGTTTCGAGAATTGACAGGTTGAAGAAACAGTTGAGCAAATCCTTTGCCATGAAGAATTTGGGGCCAGTAAAGAAAATTCTTGGAATTTGAATAGCTTGAAATAAAGTATCTAATAAGTTGTATATGTCACATGAGCAATACTTGAAGAAAGTGCTTGAGCGATTCAACATGAGTAAAGCAAAATCGGTCAGTTATCCTTTATCTAGTTATTTCAAATTGAGTAGCAAACAAAGTCCTTCTAAAGATAAAGAGAAGGAAGATATGGACAAGATCCCATATGCTTCAATAGTTGGGAGCTTGATATATGTCATGGTATGTACTAAACCTAATATTGCCCATGTTGTCGGTATTGTTAGTAGCTTTATGTCCAATCCTGGAAAACAACATTGGGAGGCAATCAAGTGCATCATGAGATATTTACGAGGTACTTCAAGTTTCAAGCTCACATTTGGAAGTGGAAAGCCAATACTTGCTGGTTACGCTTATTCATATGTGGTAGGAAATCTAGATAATTGAAAGTCTACTTCCAGTTACTTGATGGCATTTACAGGTGGTGTAGTGTCTTGGCAGTCAATGTTGCAAAAGTGTGTTGCACTTTCTACAGCTGAAGCAGAGTATATTGCAATGGTTGAGGCTTGCAAAGAGATGTGTGTAGATGAAGTGCTTTACATAGGAGATTGGCTTTAAGCAACAACGATGTGTGATATACTATGATAATCAAAGTGCTATTCATCTTAGTAATTTACACTTCATTCCAGAACAAGACATATAGATGTGAGGTGCCACTAGATGAGCGATGCTTTAAATGATGAACTGTTTAAGCTTGACAAGATACATATTGATCATAATGGATTCGGTACATTGATGAAACATCTACCAAGAGAAAAGCTTGAGTTTTGTTGTTTTGCTGCGAAAATGACAAATTTCTCCGCAAAGTGAAATGGGTGGGTGGGGGGAGCGAGGGGAATTTGATGGGTTATTTCACTTAAAAGAAGTGAAGGCTCATTTTGGGCTGATTAGGTTTTATATGTATTAGAACCTCAATAGCCAATAATCACGCAAATTGAGAATTTCGAGCGATAGTGAGAAACAAATTAGAAAATACAAAATAATTTCGAATAGTAAAGCTTTTCAGCCTTTAAGGGGCTTGATTTATGGTCCGGTTGAGCTGAAATTTTGACAACATATTCTTGACACGAGGGTCTTCAATCTGGATTGTGAAGATTTCTTTTGGAGCTACCTACAATTAGATTATAGTAGGCAATTAGTAGTCACTTTTAGTGAAATCTTTCTAATTTATTCTTCTTTATTATTGTCATTTGCTGCTGAGATTATTAATCTTGAGATATTTTGTATATGCCTCTAATTGTGACTAAAGAGAAGTTGTTGTACTCATTATTGATTATGGTGGAAATTTTGACTTCGGTCCTTAGTTTTTTACTCCTCACTTTGAGAAGGTTTTTCCACATTAAAATTACTTGTATTGTTGATTGTTAATTATTATTGATTTATTATTTACTAATATCCTATTAGTTTCACACAAAAGAAAATAATTGTAAGCACGATCAAAAGCTTTAAGCAGATTATTGGTTATTAATTTCTTTTTGTAAATTTAATTAAAAAAAAAACAAAGGGAAAAGAAGACAAGGAAAAATTAGAAAATTAAAAAAAAAAAAAGAAAAAGGAAGAAAAGAGAAAAGAAAGGATAATGGAGGGGAAAGGGGTGTTGGTGCTTTTTATATTGGAAGGGTGAGTTTGCCGACTGATTTCTCTCCATTTCCAAACTCATTTTCATACTATTTTTCAGCTGCACGTCAAGGAGAGGTAGAAGAAGAGTTCTAGGGCAAATTCGTGTAAGGTTTTGGACGGTTTCATGGTAAAATTGAAGCTGAAGCTGAAGCTTCGTCTGCTGTCACATAGTTTGAACAAGGTTCGGTATTTGGTGAATATTGAGCTGAAGAGATTGAATTTTAGGCTGAAATTATAAGGTTAGTAAGTTAACTCAATTCTTAACAACTTTTATGAAGGATACCTGAGCTGAATTGGAAGAGAAATATGCAAGCTTTTAGGTAGAAGTTACGGATACAGAATCACTGTGCAATCTGGAGTAGCGCGAAGAAATCTTGGAATATCTGATGAACGAGGAGGAGTTAAGCTACAAAAATTTAAGATAATCTAGAAAACATATTTCTCTACAAGTTTGTAGAAGGAAAGAAGTTCTAAATTTGGCTGGAAAGATAACTTTTAACAGATAGAAGTGAAAACAAAAAGGAAAGAAGGAAACTCTGCTGTCGGGTGTCGCTAAGTAATTGAAGGGTAAGTAGCGAGACGAGTGTTGCTGGGGCGCTGGGGGGTTTTCCATCTCACAAATCTCACTGGGTATCGCTCGGTCTCGCTCCTTACGTAAATCTCACTAGTCTCGCTCATCTTGGTGTCGCTAGTGCCGTGTCTTGTTGTGTGTTTTCGCTAGTAATCTCGCTAGAAATGTGGAATCTCGCTGGTAATCTCGCTAGTGACACAAAATCTCGCTTATTATGATTACTTTGGAAAAAAGGAGAGTCTCGGTGATGAAACATGATTAGAGTTTAATTATGCACACTTAATGATCATGGAAAGGAAGTTTAATGAAAGCTTAATGTGAGAAATGTGTATTTACAGGCCAAGAAGAGCTCGGAAAGGAATATAATCCACTCAGGACCTAAAGACAAGTTGTGAGTGACACCTTTCTTTCTTCAGAAACGATTTTATTGAAAATGTTTAGTTCAGTTTTCTGATTAAATGTGGCACTGTGATGAATTGTCTTTTGAAAAGCATGATGTTTGATTTTATTGTTCACAAGGCATGTTATATGTTTCTTGTAAGGTGTCGAAAAGCATGTTTGTGAAATGTTATTGATTGAAGATCTATCTGGTTTTCTATGAAAGATTTTCATATGAACTATTTATATAAATTACTGGTTTCTAAATGTTTTAGAGGAAGCTCAATGTTGAAGGACGTTGAGAAGGCATGTGAGTTTCCCCGGGACCCAATACTGAAGGACTCGGAGAAGGTACTTGAGCAACCTGAGATATTCCTATGTGCACATAGAGGTTTTCGACGTTGGCTGCGTTGAGTTTTGCATTGCCTCAACTAAGGTTGTATTTGACGTTGGGTGTGTTGAGTCTTGCTCCACCCCAACTAAGGTTGTTTTCGACGTAAGGTGCGTTGAGTTTTGCTTCGCCTCAACTAAGGTAAATATTCGTTTTCAACGTTGGGTGTGTTGAGTCTTGCTCCACCCCAACTAAAGTTGTTTTCGACGTTGAGAGCGTTGAGTCTTGCTCCGCCTCAACTAAGGAAAAAGATTGTAAAATTAATCTGGATTTCTGTATGATTTTTCTGAAACGATCATGTATGATTTGACAAAGGCATTTGAGTATGTTTTTCCAATAATTATGATTTGATTCCATGTTTTATACGTATTGTGATAACGTTTTACCATGTTGGTTTCCAAACCAAAGACAGTTTTACAAAACTAGTCACTCACTGGGCTTTTAGCTCATGCTTTCCATGTTTTCCTTTCCACCCAGGTAGCGAGGACGTTCCCGGTGCTTAGCCTACTCCAGCTTGCCCTGTTTAAGCTTCGAGTTATCAGAAACAGTTCACCTTGTGGTTGTTGTATATGTGTAAATAACCTTATACAAGTGGCATGTAGACCTAGTTGCACATATGTTGGGATGTGAGATGGGTTGTTGTATAAGTATATTATGAATATGTTGGAATGTTTAAATTACATAAGCATAAGTTTTCATGGCTTTGAATCTATTAGTAGATATGTATGAAATAATTTAATGGGTTATTCAGGTACATATGGGCAGTATACGTCACAAGAGGGGTGATGTTTACTGTCCTCACATCTCCTCCTGGGTTGAGTAGGGTAATCTGGAAGGGGGTGTGACAATAATTGATCTAAAGAATTGAACGTCTATCCCCAACATGAAGGATCTCATACATATTTGCGCAGTGGAAACGAAAGAGGATCGAAATAACAATCTAGATGCATATAACAACCTAGGATTAAACATGCATTATCATACAAAATGAATTAGAGAAGAAGAAAAGAAATTATATACCTTTGTAACTTTTCTTCCTTTCTTAAAATTGCTCCCACTTGGACCACCAAGAGGTCTTTCTAGCTATTCTCAAAGGCTTGGAATAGAGTGGTGGGACTCTTTAAAGAAAGAGAATTTAGTTTCTCAAAAACTTCAAAATTTTCCAAGATTTTTCAAGAAGAAGAAAATAAATGAACAAAGGCCTTCTTTAAAAGAAGGCAAATTGCATGCAACTTTTGCATGTCTAAGTTCACCAAAAGTTGACAACACACATTTAACTAATGCATGCCAAAGATTATGTGTCAAAGTGTAAAATTTTGAGATTAATTAAATGTTCCACTCATCAAGTTAGTGGATTTTTCCACTAATTTGGTAAGAAATATTAATTTAATCTCATGGTCAATCTTTCTAGAAAGTTTGACTAAAACAACTCTTTGACTTGCTCAAGTCAAAGTCAACTATTTAACTTCTTCCGAAAACCGACTGTTTGACTAAATCCATGTCTCCGATTATGAATTCGCATTGATAATTTCAATATTTAAATCCCATTTAAATATTTTTGACTAAATCTCTCATTTGATATCATAACAACCTAGGAATAAACTTGGAATAAATAGAAAAAAAAAGCACCAACAGTAACAACATGTTTTTGAGCTTGAACCAGCTTCGATTACAACCTAAACAACATTATGTTCGATAACTTCAAGATAATCTTCCACTTCACATATTGTAAAAAAAAAATTGTGAAACTTTTGAATTTGTGAAACAAATACAGAGTTCTTTTTTTTTTTCCTTATATAATTTAACATAATTTATAATTTTATTTTTCTTGACTAACACTTCAACGGTCTCCTTTTCTTGGTATTTGTCACCGACTCTTTGGAGGAGCTTTAGGCAATGAGCTGAATTAGTCGCATTTTTTTGTGCCAATTACGACTCGGCTTCCACGCGCCACTCTATTTGCTTCTCTCTACCTTCCATTTTCCCTTTCAATTCTCCATTTTTTCCCTCATCTTTTTTCTTCTTTTTCTTTTTCCTTCCCCAAATCTCACCGGCGACCCTCCGACCCATCTCCCTCCGCCGCCTTTTTCCGGCTGTAATTCCCTCATTTTGTTTTCACCTGGTGGGATTTCGAGGGGTCGATTCGGTATAGCTTTTCATAGGAGGGGGAAGGTCGAAGATTAGGGCTTTTGGTCACTTGGGCCTCTCTGAAAATGGAGACCTCGCCTTCCAATTCCGATCCTTACTCCAATTCTTCTTCACCCACAACTGCTCGTACCTCCTCCAGATTTGGCCTCTCGCTCCCTTCCCTCAATTTCTTCCGTTCGCCTTTGTCTGTCATCTTGGATTACTCTGGAATTCTTCCCACTAGGGCTGTTCGTCATGAATCCGACCCTGTAATCAACGCCGCTGCCACGCCTGATTTGCGGGTTTATTCTCAAAATCAGAATCACTTGATCACCACTTCTTCTTCTTCTTCTTCTTCTTCTTCTTCTGCCACAACCTCTTCTGGTAATACTATCCCCTCTGGGGAGGTTTCCATAAGGATTATTGGGTCTGGTGAGCAAGATCCTTCTCCCAGTGGCTTGTTGCCAAATCAGGCTGGTTATGAGCAAAATGGCAGACTTCCTGTTTCTGGGGATCAGCCGGAATCCCCTGATGAGGAACGAGTTCCTTTGGTGTCAACTGCTTCTTCATCTATTCAATCTGGAAGCACTCGTGTCGATGGAGAATCTGGAAATGGAATGGAAGAGAGTGTCAATAGAGATTCGTCTTACCAGAGATATGATATTCAGCAGGTTGCCAGATGGATTGAACAGATTCTTCCGTTCTCTTTGCTATTGCTGATAGTCTTTATCCGTCAGCACTTAGAAGGTGCTCTCTTTTGCCTTCCCTTTTGAGTCCAACAATTGTTTCGAATTTCATTGCCTTTTACACTCCGCACCACTTCGACAGATTATAGGTTGTCAGTATCAAATGTCATACAAGGGTTAGTTGTAAATTTCAACAACTAACTTGGTAGTTACTACTCCTTGTTAAGATATAATTAAGTGAGGAGAGGATGCTGGCCATTGTTTACTTGGGACTTCCGTTGATCTATTAAAATTTTAAATTTTAACTCCGTTAGTCACTGTACATTTTAGCTTACATACAGCTTGATTGCAGAGGATGAGGTTTGGTGTGGTAAATTGTACTGGATGTTTTTTTTTTTTTTCTCCATGCTTGAGTACTGACATTGCATCGCCATAGCTCTAAAAGCCACTGTAGTATATTGTAGGACTTCTTGCAACCTGGTTGTTGTAAGAGGTAGTGATAAAATCATCCGAAATGTTAGGACAGTGTCAGACCTAGTTTACTGTATTTTTAGAATTAAATTCAGATGTAGAAAAATAACTGAATTAACGTTGTTGATAGTTGGTTTCTACTACTAGCACATATTACATATACTGGAGGATCACATATGCGTTGAAAAGGAAGCTCTTGGAATTGGGGAAGAAGGTGTTGAGAAAGCACAAAGCAGTAGAGGAATACTGTGGCAACAGTTATGGTAGCATCATACATATCATTTGGGTTGGAGGTGTCACTTTTCCATAAAATTCTGGAACATACTTTGGACATGTTTGTTTGGTAGTCGACACATACATTAGTTAGCTTCTCTTACCTGAACAAAGGGAGTTTCGGTACTACAGTATTATTGGGTGTAGTCACATACCCAAGTAGTGGTCAATTTTTTTATTCTATTATTGTCTTCTGCCTTTTGGTCTCTTGCTGTAAGCCTGTAACATTCTTCTGAATGGTGAGAAGTTATGTCTTGTATATTTCCAGGTTTTTTCATCACAATTTGGATATCAGCTGTTATGTATAAGTCGAACGACATTGTCAAGAAACAGACTGCTCTAAAGGTGGTGTAAACCTAAACCCAAATTTTATTTTATCTATTAGAACTTTATTTCTTTTTCTTGTTCATTGAGAAATGAGAACCCACATGCAAAAAATATATACTGAAGTTTTTTTTGTCTTTTTTTAGGGAGAGAGGAAAATTTCTGTCCTTGCTGGAACTTCTATTGCATTTTTGGTTCATGTAATTGGGATTTACTGGTGGTGTCATAGTGACGATCTTCTATACCCCTTAGTCATGCTTCCACCAAAGACAGTACCACCTTTTTGGCATGCCTTGTTCATCATTTTGGTTAACGGTACAGATTTTTCCCTGTTTTAGCTTATAAAGTTTCTTACTGATTGAATTGACATTAGAATGGAGTTCTGGAAGATGTATGCAAAAAATTGTCCCTGACCTATTATGTGGTCTGCAATCTGGCTGTAAGTTTCAAGTGCTATTTCCAATTAGATAGCCTGAATGCTGATATCTATGACAAGGACGTAAAATGGTTTATTATCTTTTTGCTATATATTTGGTTCTTGTCAGCATAGTTTTCAAGAATGGAACATGGATAATTGCAAAATAAGTGAAAGGATGATAGTGTTCTTTCTTTATTTCTTTTATATTGTTCTACCTTCCTCTTATTCTAAATTCTATGTTGTATTTCTCTCACTATTTTCTGTGCTATTTTTCAAACGTTCTATTTCAATATTCTCATAACTCTTTTGGCTTTGGTTTTGGATTGTATTGTATTATCAGATACGATGGTGAGGCAGTTTGCTATGGCTCTCAAATGTTTTCTTCTTATTTACTACAAGAATGGCAGAGGCCATAATTTTCGTCGGCAGGTATTATGAGATCTCAAAATTAGCTTAATCATTAGACGTGTGTCTATCTCATATTGTTAATATAATTGTAATATCTGACAATTGCTTTTTGGTAGTTCTTTGATTGTTTATAGTTCATGTTTCAGGGTCAAATCTTAACTCTTGTGGAATACACTCTTCTATTGTACCGTGCATTATTACCAACACCTGTATGGTACCGATTCTTCTTGAATAAAGATCAAGGGAGCCTCTTTTCATCGCTAACAACAGGATTATATTTAACTTTCAAGCTAACGTCTGTTGTTGAGAAGGTGTGTCTTCTAACATCTTTGAGTTTCGGTCCTTTTTCCAATGAAAAGTTTCATTTCTTGTTTTGCATAGATAGTGAATACTTATACTCTTGAATGAGTACTTAAAGATTTAATATTATGTCATAGTTTGAAGCTAACGTGGTTCAAAATCTTCTTTTTCTTATTTCCTCTATAGATTCAATCATTTGTTGCTGCATTTAAGGCTCTATCACGAAAAGAAGTCCATTATGGATCATATGCCACATCAGAACAGGCAAGTACACTTATTCTGTCTGTTGGTAGTCTTATTTGACATCTTCTTTAAAAGAGCTTTGTGTATTTCCTTGCATATGACTTTATACAACTATTCTTATTCCAAATAACATAATGAGACGACTATTTGTTAAACCCTATGAGACGACTGAATATCTCCCTTAATGCTTTTTTAATGTTACAAGTGATCCCTTCTTATAATTCTTGTTAATGGAATTCCGTTGTTGCTTTCTCATGGATTTGTGATAGTATTATTAGGCTACTGGCTACTGGATCTGGTGGGAGAAATGGCCTTGATTTTCTTTTAGATGAATTACATCAATGGCCCCTGTTATCTTTGTTGTAGTGGGCTTATACTTTGTACCTGTTGCAGTTACATGATTGACTCATGATCACTTATATTTATCACTATATGAAAAGTATACAACGCCAGTAAGAAAATGAGAAAAAAAGTATACGATGTCATGGAACCAATTTTCAGTACTCAAATTACCATGCAACATTCGTGAAAAAAGCACTAATTGAGGATTTATGCATTTCTAGTTGTCTTGGGGAATGGAAGTAAGCACAATCTAGTTTTTCTCTTTTTTCCCCCCTCCCTCCTCTTAAAGAAAGTGCTAAGGTCTATGCATGTTAGGTTGGATTGTTTGAATTGATTATGGAAGGTATCATATATTTGATCATTCAAGTTACGGATCAAATGTATCTTCGAGTACATATAGTCTGTAGAATTTCATCGACATTTATTCTTTTTTTTTTTTTAATTTATTTTTAATATTTGCTACTTTCCATTCATAATTCTTGCTAATTGGAGTGGCTCTTTTTAAACATCTTTTGGTATCCTTTTGGATGGTTATGTTACTCGATTTTGGAAATTATTTGTTAACGAAGTTTTAGTGTTTTTATTTTTTATTTTTTATAATCTTAAAACTGCATTTTCGATGAAGGTTTTAGGGCTACAACTACAAGTGCAATTTGGTTATTTCTTCTATTTCATTTTAGCTGCTAGTGTCAGGTTGCACATCAGGAGACACTTTTTTTTGATTCTGATGTGTTTTCATTTTTTTTAAGCACCAAGAGACAAAAAGTCATTATCGTGATTTGGCAATTGGCCCCAATCATTTCCTAAACATGGAACCAGGAAAAGTTCTTGACATTAGTGTTGTGTACATAATTGATTGAATGTATTTGTATTGTCTCTATCCTGATAAATATCTATGTCCTGTGATTTCTCCAGCATTATATTATCAAAGAGTCGCAACTTCATTCATTAATTCTATTGTTATGTGTTCTCCATATACTCAATCAATCTTACTCCATTGCAGGTAAATGCTGCGGGAGACCTCTGTGCCATTTGCCAGGAGAAGATGAATGCTCCAATCCTATTACGTTGTAAGCACATCTTCTGTGAAGATTGTGTTTCTGAATGGTGAGTATGATGACTTCACTTCTCTTTCTTTTTTCAGAATACTACCCGTCAGTTCATTACTATGCAGACCTCAGGAGGACCAATAGATAGATTTAACAGGAAAACGACATTCTAATTTGAACTCTTAGGTACCGTAGTAATTTTCAGCCTCTTTATCAGCCAAAATATTCTTGCTCTTGGCCTGGAAAAAAAAATAGAAGGGTGATATTAAGCTTCTCTTTGGTTGAGTTGTATGGTATTCTGGTATAAGAATGAAACTTCCGTAGTGCAAATGAGGCAATAGAGGTTGAAGGCATAAAAAAAGTTATTATTTATTTATTTTGTATAATATATATAAGAAATCAAGCCTCCATTAAGAGAAAAGAAAGAATGTAGCAGGGCATACAAAAGCAAGCCTTCCAAGAAAAAAACCCCAAAACTAATTACAAGAACAGATCCCAATCCAAAAGAAAACGAAGCTGGTAATTGTAATTACAAAAAGCCAGATTAATTGACATTGCCAACCAAGATAAGTTAATTCTAACCGACCTCTCGAAGTTCCTTACCTCTCAAATGCTCTAAAGAATCTACTATTCCTTTCAAGGAAGATGTCCCCTCAAAATGTTGAAAAAACAAGTCTGCCACAAAACCTTTCCTTTGTCATGAAAAGGTGCAGAAAGGCACCACAGGTCAATTGGCTGCCTTCAAGGTGCAATAACCCTAGGCAACCTTGCCTCTCCTCTTGCCATAGGCACTTGCTTGGGGTTGCCTTGAAAATGCTGGTGTATATACAGTGGGTTTAAGTTATTATGGTGATGACAAGGGTCAAAGAACATGGCAAATTTCAGTTATGGAGATGACTGTTCTGATGAAAAGTGCATATGGATTGATGTGATTCTGCTTCCTCCATCCTTCTTAGGATGAATCTTCATTTGGTTGGTAGCAAATTACGTGCATAAGAGTATAAGACTACCGTGGCTAAACTTGAAAGTTTATGCCATGATGGTTACATTTGATATATATAAATCAAGTTTCAATCTAAGACAACATTAATTTCCAAAAAAATTTGAGTAAATCTGGACAACACTGCTCCAGCTTAAGAGATACATTGATTTATGTACATGTCCACAATTTGAGTAAATCTGGACAACAGCTAAAGTGGTTAACTGGATTTATGTACATGTCCACAATGATTCTACTTGATGTAGAAACAATGTAACTAGTATATTCAAGATGCGTCAGAAAATTGCAATTAATGTGTCATGTGTGATTTATCCTTCCTGTTCTGCATGAGTAACATGAGAACTTCCATGGTTAATAGGTCAGGATGAAAGACTCAAAAGTGCAATACTTCTTTTAGAAATCAAAATGCAATAATCTTAGATTTAGCTATTATAAAATAAGGGTATTGCTTCTTCTATGTAATAACCTGATCTAGGTCTATTTTCCTTTATGGTTCATACATTTGTTAATGCTACATGATAGACATTGAAGCACTGGCTGTGTTAGGAAACTATCTATGCTTTCTATACTTCTCTAGATTTTGATATATTCGTGAACATCACACTTCTCAAAACGGGAAAAAAAATGAGTTTTTATCAGTCTGGGCAAGTCAGCCATTTGCTTGGAGTTGTTTTGTGAGCAATGGGAGGGTTTTAAATATTCTTGTTTAGAGATGTTGCACCTTGCAACCAATTACCATGGGCTTCAGATATTGGGTTGTCAACCTCTTCTAATTCTTGAATAAATTTGATGCCCCTCTAAGAAACGGTAATTATAATCAACTACTTGTAGTTCTTTTCTTTTCAGCAGGCGGGATTTTTCAACTGCGAATGATGATTTAGGCTTTTTAATGGGTAGTCCTAGTTTTGATTTATGCTTTTTAATGGGTACTCCTAGCTTTGGTTATTTTCTCTCTGCAAAATTTTGTACTTGTCTTTCCTGTTGTCAGCCGGTGTGATAGTGATGCGGGACAACGAACAAATAAACCAAACCAGGTTTCTAGTTTGTAGGATAGAAACTTGCCAGTATCTTGAAGCATTAGTCTCCTTTTGTTTTCCTAATGAAAGTGTGATATCCTTTAAAAGAAAAGGTTAGCAACATGCCAACTTGGTTTCAGAGAATTAGGATTCGTTTTTTTTTTTCTTAAGACTTTCAAGTTTTCTTCACTTTTTTTTTTTTTTTTTTTTTTGTCTGATTGTCCTTTGAAAGAGAAGCCTATTTGTTGACATTCAAGAGTTTTTAGATAATTCTAATCTTAAACCTTCAAATATAGCCGGCTTTAAGTTTTTTGGTCAATGAAGAGGACCTCACCTCTTTGTAAATTATCTTGCAGGGCTTCTTTGGATTGGATTCTTTTTATGCATAATAGTTTAGGGGTTTTGGTTTGACTCCATTAGTTGGATTTTCGTTCTTTGGGTTTTTGTGGGTTTGTTCAAGCTTGGTTTATTCATTAAAAAATAATACAACCAAATCCTTCACTTAAAGGCTCTTTAATCTACCCTTGCTAACAGACAATAAAATCTATTTAAGGACAGATGCTTTCTTGGAGTGATAGCAGACTTGTCACTTAAACCTTTGCCAAAAAAAAAAAAAAAAAAAAGAAAAAAAAAAAAGATCTAGTTGAAGATTTTGTTTTCTAGGAACGATTGCAAACTTGTCACTTGCCTAAAAGAGGAAGAAATAATGTAAACAACCTTATAATGGTGTACCAGGGATTGGGGAGTCCTACTTCCCCTCCAAATATGTTCATGCATATCATAGAAACTGCAAAGTAATGGTGTATTATTTTGAGTGTTTTGCATATACAAACGCACCTTTTAGGCTTCAAATGTTACCATCCCATACCATCTTCATGTGTATCTTCTTATCATTCCTTAGGGCTTAACAATGTCGTAGTTATTAATATTGAGGTGATTACAGTATCATAAATATCATCTCTTATTATTAGCGCTAGGTGATCGCTCATATCCGACTAATATGGCTATGATTTTCAAGTACATCTGAATGCCACTCTAGACCTACATTTACCCACAGAAACATGGAACCAAAAGAGAAAAAGAACCCACTTGAATCTTGATTCGTAGTAGGCAGAGATCGTTTGACTGGAAATTTAATAGTAAAAATTAGTGCCATATTAAGAATTAGTTTCAGGCTTTCAGCTGTTACAAATGTCATTGCACTTTCATTTACTGTTTGAATACTTGTTTTTTCAGGTTTGAAAGAGAGAGAACTTGCCCTCTTTGCCGGGCACTGGTAAAGCCTGCAGAACTCCGAACATTTGGCGATGGATCAACCAGCTTACTCTTCCAGTTGTTTTAGACGAAAATTTTCCATTTCTTGACATTACAAATCTATCAGTTCGACAAAGAAAGATATTGATTAATGGGTGGAAACAGGGGAAGAAGAACAAAGAAAAAAGGGAAAGAGAAGAAAAAAGAGAAAAAACGAGACATCCAGACAAGCCTGAAGATATGTCAAACTCAACTGGATTAGTATTATATTAATGCTTTATAATCATTGTGATGAGTTAGATGTCCAAACAGAAGATGGATTTAATAAAATCCTATTTCTTCATTGAATGCAATGAAATCTAGTTTTTTAACGGAAGAAAGAGTTCCAAGTGTGAAAAAGTGCATGTTATATGAGAATTGATGGAGACTGGAGAGTAATTGTAATCTTTAAAGATGATTATTCCCTGTAATTTAGGTCTGGAGAGGCTGCCATGTGAATGTGATGGTCAGTCTGCATTGATGATGTAAACACAGAAATGATATTGATTTCTATGTCAAGTAATTATTGTCCCACCGAAAATTCCATAAACTTTCCATTTTCTTTGCTAAAATTTCTGTCATAGAAAAGAGGCATTAAAAAATAAACCGTAGCACTAAATATATTTTCTTTCATGTATCGTGGTACAGGTTACAAGTTCGAGACGTCAATCTCTCAACCATTGTTTGGGTTTAGGGTACGTGATTATTATAGTTTGAGTTAATTAGAAATGTGGAGTATTTTGCTTTGGTTCAAGAAGTGTACGTGTTCAGGATGCGAAATATTTTGGTATGAGTTCGAGAAATTTGTGTTTTGGGTGTTGGTTTGTTTAACATGTAGTTCTAAAATATGAATATATAGGTTAGGTTTTTTTAGTGGTATGTTAGAGATCAAATTTTGCAAATAGAAATAAGAGGATTTGTCATTTTTCTTTTTTAACATAAAAAACTTGAATTAGGATATATATGTGGATTGTTTAAGAAAAGTTAATCATTTACATTTGAATACTTTTTGTTTAAAATAAAAACGATTACAATTTTTCAAAAGTGTTCTTATAAACAAGTTATTTTTTATTTTTATTTGATGTACAATCAAATGGTTTATATTAATGCCAAATTACTATAAAGACTATTATTAAATGAAATAAATGTTATCTAGCACATGACAAAACTTGTTACACATGATGCTACATCAATTCCAAGAACATCAAAGATAAATGGAGAAAACTAAAAACTATAATAGAACATAGAGTTTGGTTGGGTGCAATACCGACTACGTCTGAGGAGCAATGTAAACAATATATTCATGGAAAGATATTTTATTGATATAAAGTCGAGCAATTACAACAATGTACTTATTTGTAAATAAGCAGCAATTACAGTGACAATCGAATAGCTTAACCTAGAGAACGATCACTGTAGCCTAACTTAGAAAACAATCACTTAGATTCCTCTTAAATGTGAGACTCCCTCTCAATAAAGCTTAGAATTCCCCTAAGCGTGAGGTCCCCTCACTTTCTGAAGGGATTGAATATCGGCAGAAACGTGTGATCACGTTCTTTATTCTTAAAAGAATTAAAAAAATACAAAAACTTGAAGAAAAGGTTAAGCATTATACCTTTGTCGATCCATAGTTGCAGCGAAAATCTTCTCCTCAAACCGGCAGTCTTCTCCTTGAAGTCTTCATTTTCCACGAGATTTTCCTTGCTATGACTCTGGCAACCAACAATCTTCCCCTTAAAATTTTCATTTTTCACTAGATATTCCTTGCTATGTCTCAGGTAAGGATCTGACTTGTGGGAAACACTCTTGAAAGATGAGGCAATGAGAAGGAGAATACGCTCTTGCAAGATGAGGAATGAGGAATGAGGAAGGAGAATTTTTAGAGAACACTTCTCTAAAAATTGCAAGAATTTTCTTGGAGAGAATCTTGCAGAATAGTTGTAGAAATTATGAAGTACTGTGTTTCATGAGGGCTCCCTAGGATCCTATTTATTTAATTGTACATGGTTAATTCTAATTCTATTAAGATAACATATTAAGAGTTCTAAATTAGATATTTAATAATATCTAATATTAAAATATTCACCCATTTAATATCTCATATTAAAAGAGTTTTAAATATTTAAATCATATATATATATATATATATATATATATATATATATTAATTAGATTGTTCTCTTTAATTTGAATCTCATTCAAATAAATTAATCCTCCTATTATAAAAGATAATTTTGGATTTCATTTAAATAAATTTTATAATAAAACATGTATTTAATTGAATCCAATACAATTAATATTTTTTCTCATAAATTTGAACATTTCACTTTTTTTTTTGCAACATATTTGATCCTTGTTGGTCCGGGTGAATTAGCAAGAGGATCTTATGAACTTACAGATTATGTAGAATTCTTATGATTAAGCCATAGAAAAGGAAGATGCACCTTGTTGGTATAGGTAGTAGCTTTCAATTCCTTTAAACCTTTCTTAACCATATTTTTCATATCCACCCTCATTCGAATATGATCTTGGTTCATTGTCCCCCTCCTAAACTCGGGGGGTTACATACACACCATTTGTAACGCCCCAAGCCTAGGATTCAGATCAGGATTCAGAATTCGAATTTGGCACCCGATGGTCGAGACATTTCCCTGCATCCCCTACGACCTACCTGGCAACGTCATGTATCGACCCAAGACCTGTAAAATCACTAAATAGACACATAAAACTAAGGAACGATCTCGAGTTAAGCAGAGCGAGATAGCAATGGTATTGGATGTCCTGCTAAATCCTAGGACATTGTCAAGGATATTGTAATGTGAAAGATAACAAATTCTGCATAATATTTTTTTTCCTTATTTGTTAGCAAGATTTTGTAAATTTTGTGGCAACATGAACGACAACAAATTCTACAAAATATTTTTTCTTTATTTGTCAACGAGATTCTGGCCTGCTATCTCTCTCTCTCTCACACACACACACATGCACGCTTACACACATACCTTCTGGTTCGTGCATCTTGGACAGTTTTGTGGTTGTCTCAGAATTGAAGTTTTTATTGCAATGACTGATTATGCAGAATATTTCCTTCCTTATTTTGTAGAATATCCCCAAAGGGAGCCTAAGTCCAAGTGGGAGGGAGTCTCACATCTAGGGGGAGCCTAGCTGATTAGCTAAGTTAGACTCTACGTGTGTCACTACGATTGTTATTATCTACAAATAAGTACAATGTTGTAATCGCTTAACATTTTCCTATTAGTGAATTATTCTTCTCAGACACGTTGCCCCTAGACATAGGTGGTTTCACCGAACTAGGTTACTAATTCTCGTGTGTTTATTCTTGATTTACTATTTGCTTCTTTTGTGGCATTACACTAAATTAGGTTACCAAACTCTGTGATAATTTCTATTGATTTTTTCTATGTTTATCTTTGATGTTCTTGGAATTGTTGTAACATCGTGTGTAATAAGTTTCATCATGTGTTAGATAATTTTTTTTTCAGCTTCAAAAACACCGTTCTTTAAAAATTAATTACAATATTAACCTTGATCTTTCATGAACGTTTCAAAACTACTATTAGAGTAATATTGATTAAAATGTGGGACAAAAATGGAAACATGTAACCGTGTAGTGGTGACCTAGAAAATGGAACACCACAACATCGTTCAAGATCCCTACCAGTACACCCATTGCAAGCTCCAATTTCCATCTAAAATTATAATAGATCTCTAATCCACACGGATGGATCTGTAAAAATAATATTAGAACTTTTGAAAGGATTATTTTTTAAAAGAATAATATATATATATTTTTGTAATTTAGCGGCAGAATTTTTTAATATGAACATTTTTGTTTAAGTATGTTTAAAAGGTAATGTAACAATCCCAAATCTATTAAATAAATTTAAGTTATCATGTATGAAAAGGGAAAAATATGATTGTTTATTCATGCATTTATTTAAGCTAAGATGGAAATTTCAAAATTTGAGTTTAAGGAAATTTTTGGGATTTAGAAAAGGATAATTTTATCTCGGGGCAAGTAAAATAAGGTGGTTAATTTTTGGTAAGATTGAATAATTGAAATAAATCTTAGTTGTAGAAGATTTTATTGGATTTTATTTAATTTTATTTGGTTGGAAAAGAAAAGGGGAAAAGTGGAAGGAATAGGGAATTAAGTTTTTGTTTTATTTAAACCCTCGGTTTGCGTGCCAATTAAACAAAAAAAAGAAAAGGAAAAAGGAATTTCCTTTTTCTCTCTCTCTCCCTCGCGCCGCCGCCCCCCCCCCCCCCCCCCACTCAATTTTTCTTTTTTCTTCTTCTTCTTCTTCCTCGCGCCGCCGCCCCTCCCTTTCTTCTTCTTCTTCTTCTTCTTCGTCTGCTTCTTCTTCGTCGTCTTCTTCTTCTTCTTCTTCCTCGCAACAGCGCCGCCGCCGGACTCTCCGCCGATTTCTCTCTCTCTTCAGCGCCGTCGTTTTCTCTCCCTCGGTTTTCTCTCTCCCTCGCGTCCGCAGCAGCGCGCCGCCGGTCCTCCTCCGTAGTCGTTTCAGTCAAACGCTCGCCTGACTGCTCGTCACCGAACCGGTAACGTTTGGGTGAGTAACTCGGACCCAAGGTTAAATTGTGGCATAATTTGGTAAACCATTTGTGATATGGACGTATGTGGTTAAAATTCTCTTAGGTGACCGGAAGTTGCGTTGGGTAGAAAGGATTGGAGGCAACTGCGAGTTAAGCCACGCTTGGGTAAGGACAGATTTAAAATTTATTTGGAATTAAATGGTGATGGGACTAGACTTATGGACTGACTTAAGTTGGGAAATTTTATTCGCAATTGTCCAGGAATTTTACAAGTTCTACCGCGTGGTTAATTTATCGGATCAATCCTCAGGTAAGTTGTCTTACTACCTGAACCGCCTTCCCGCCATATGTTTAGTTGCCATGATGAGTAGAATTTCTAAGCCCCATGTGATATAGTATGCTTGTATGAAATTCCCATGCTTAATGGATGTATGTGAATGATGACGCATATGCTTATAATACGAGATGTTTTAAACAGTACTGTTAATGTATGAATTTATGGAATGAAAGGAGTGATATTTTAATTGACCTATAAGGTGGGTAGTGGTAACTCCCCTACGTCGATTGGATGTTCACCAGAGGTTGTGTTCCTTCGGGTTCACCAGATGTTGTGGTCCTTCGGGGTCACCAGAGGTTGTGTACCTTCGGGTTCACCAGAGGTTGTGTTCCTTCGGGTTCACCAGATGTTGTGGTCCTTCGGGGTCACCAGAGGTTGTGTTCCTTCGGGTTCACCAAAGGTTTGTGGTCTTTCGGGATCACCAGAGGTTTTGTGTTCCTTCGGGATCACCAGAGGTAAGAGTTCCTTCGGGGCTCCAGAGGTTAGTGAACATCCAAAACCAACTGTAGGGTGAGTATAACCAGTTCCCTATAAAAGTATGTTAGATGTGCATGTCTTATTGTTGTTGCACTTAAAGGACTTGAGTGCTTAGTTCGGCTCCGGTAGTGGGGTCACTTACTGAGTAATAAAATTACTCATTCTTTCATTCTATTTTTTTCAGGTAAGGGAAAGAACGTGCTGGCGAATGACAAGAGGATTCCTTGATGACGTCACGGGACCCGGTGTAGCTTCCGCATAGCACTGCATGTTTTTTTTTTTTTATAAGTTTTGTCCAGTTGTCAAATTTTGTTTTGAGGCTTGCCCTTTTATTTTGTATTTGTCCGTGAAATATTATTGATTTTATTAGGGGTACCCCGAACCAAAATTCTTTTATATGGTTATTCATTGTTTTCTTTAGTTAAATAAACAAAAAATTTCCATAAGTAGCATTGTTTCTTTCTTACTACCCAGCATCGTGTCTTTTCTTGAAATCTGCATACATTGAGTAATGGCCTGATTAGGATGTATTAGTCGGGTCGTTACAGTTGGTATCAGAGCCCAGAGTTTTGGGTTCTGTAGACTGACTTACTAAGTAAGTCGAGGGGTTCCCATGACCATCAGGAGGTCCTTCGTCATCGCCAGGTACGTGTTTTTCTAATACATGTCTTTAGAATGTTATGCCTATGACGTGCTAGTTTACCCTTGTATTGATACCTTAAGGTGATACCTTTAGCAAGGAAATTAATGGTGCTTATTGTCCGAAAGTCAGGAATGGCTCGTGGAGGTAGAGGCAGGAGAGGTAGAGGCAGGAGGGGTAGGGCAAGGGGTGTACCAAACCCCCAAGTCCAGGACCCTATGGAGCAAGATGTCCCTGCACCACAAGGACCTCCACCGCCGCAGGATCCCGTTGGGCAGGAGGAGCAGGGGACCAGGGCTAGAGGACGGCCTCGTAACGTGCCTGAGCCGCCCCAAGCACAAGTTCCGCCAGTGGCCCAGACCGATTTCGCTGCAGTAGTAGCTCAGATAGGGGAGACTGTTACCGCCACTTTGCTAAGCAAGATTCAGGAGATAACTCGCGCCGCTGTGGCAGAGCAGTTAGCTCAACAACCCCCCATACCTCAGGCACCGGAACAGCCAATTCCGCCCCCTCAAGTGCCGGCCCAGCATCAGCCTTACCAGGATTTATCTCCAGAAGCAAAACACTTGCGGGACTTCAGGAAGTACAATCCGCGCACCTTTGACGGGTCATTGAAGGACCCTACCAAGGCGGAGATGTGGCTATCGTCCATTGAGACCATCTTTCGATATATGAAGTGCCCAGAGGACCATAAACTTCAGTGTGCGGTATTTGTTTTGACAGATGACGCCGAGATCTGGTGGCAGTCGGCAGAAAGGTCCGTGGTTACCACGGGAGGATCGATTACCTGGGTTCAGTTCAAGGAGAGATTCTATGAGAAATACTTCTCCACCAATACGAGGTACAATAAGCAGCTAGAGTTCATGAGGCTGAAGCAAGGAGTCATGTCCGTTGAGGAGTATGAGCAGGAGTTTACCAAGCTGTCCCGTTTCGCCCCCAAGATGGTGGCTACTGAGGAAGACAAGACATAATGCTTTGTCCAAGGTCTGAAGGATGGGTTAAGGGGTCTCGTGCACGCCCTGGAACCCAGCAGTTATGCAGCAGCGTTTCGGGCAGCAGTGAGGATTGACTCCCGTGCCGGAGAAGAATACATCAGAGCTGTGTCCTCAGGACCCTCCTCAGGCCAGAAAAGGAAGTTTGAGCAGAAAATCCCAGAATTTCCTCCAAAGAACCGGGCAGACAGGCCCATACAGCACTTTAGACAGCAGCCTTCGGCCTCAAGCTTAGTGGAGAAAGAAAAGCCAGTGTGTGGTTCCTGTGGAAAAAGTCACTGGGGGAAATGTTTAGCAGGATCAGGAGTTTGTTTTCGGTGTGGCCAGGAGGGGCACAGGTCTAGCAGGTGTCCAAGAAAGGGAGCAGCAGATGGTAAGGGGCAGTATGCAAGCACCTCCCGGGGGGACTCGGGCAGGATGCAGCAACAGCATGGTCGGGCCTATGCCACGACTCGGCAGGAGGCTGACAAGGCAGGCACGGTGGTAACAGGTATGCTTCCTATTTTGGGGTATCATGCCCTAGTGTTGTTTGACTCAGGCTCGTCACACTCGTTCATTTCTGCCGTGTTCGTTGAGCACGCAGTGCTAGAGTTAGAACCCTTACCTTTTGTATTATCGGTCTCTACCCCATCGGGGGAGATCTTGTTGGCAAAAGAAAAGATAAAAGCCTGTCGGGTAGAAATAGCAAATTGAGAGTTAGAGGTTACCTTAATTGTCTTGGCCATGCGGGACTTCGACGTCATTTTAGGCATGGACTGGTTGGCTGCTAACCATGCCAGTATAGACTGTGCGAGAAAGGAAGTGATTTTCACTCCTCCGTCAGGGCCTAACTTCAAATGTAAGGGAGCAGGGACGGTGGTCCTACCCAAGGTCATTTCGGCTCTAAAGGTCCGCAGACTACTTAACCAGGGTACCTGGGGTATTCTGGCCAGTGTGGTAGACGTAAGCGAAGATGAGGCTACCCTGACTTCAGAACCTGTGGTACGAGACTATCCGGACGTTTTTCCAGAGTACCTTCCAGGCTTACCACCAGTTCGGGAGATTGACTTCGCCATAGAGGTGGAGCCCGGTACGGTTCCCATATCCAAGGCTCCTTATCGTATGGCTCCAGCAGAGCTGAGAGAGCTGAAGGTGCAGCTGCAAGAGTTGCTTGACAAGGGTTTTATTCGGCCGAGTGTGTCGCCTTGGGGGGCACCAGTGTTATTCGTGAAGAAGAAGGATGGTTCGCTACGCCTTTGCATTGACTACAGAGAGCTGAACAAGGTGACTATCAAAAATAAATACCCTCTCCCCAGAATTGACGATCTATTTGACCAGTTGCAGGGAGCCACAGTTTTCTCAAAGATTGACCTTCGGTCAAGATACCATCAGTTGAGAATAAAGGGCAGCGACGTTCCTAAGACCGCTTTTCGTTCCCGATATGGACACTACGAATTCATCGTTATGTCCTTTGGTCTGACGAATGCCCCTGCAGTATTCATGGATCTAATGAACCGGGTGTTCAAGGACTTTCTTGACACCTTCGTCATCGTATTCATCGATGATATTCTGATATATTCGAAGACGGAGGAAGAGCACGAGGAGCATCTGCGAAAGGTTCTCGAAACCTTAAGGGCACATAAGTTGTATGCCAAGTTTTCTAAGTGCGAATTCTGGTTGAAGCAAGTATCCTTTTTAGGACATGTGGTGTCCAAGGATGGTGTCTCGGTAGATCCTGCCAAGATAGAGGCGGTTACGAGCTGGCCTCGCCCTACGACAGCTAGTGAAGTACGCAGTTTTCTGGGTTTAGCTGGCTACTACCGTCGATTTGTGAAAGATTTCTCTCGTGTAGCCGTGCCGTTGACTCAGTTGACCAGGAAAGGTAATTCCTTTGTTTGGAGTAAGGCCTGTGAAGAGAGCTTCCAAGACCTCAAGCAGAGGTTAGTGTCTGCACCAGTACTTACCGTTCCGGATGGATCAGGGAGTTTTGTCGTGTACAGTGATGCTTCCAAAAAGGGACTGGGTTGTGTGTTGATGCAGCATGGCAAGGTGGTCGCTTATGCATCTCGGCAGTTAAAAAGCCACGAGCAGAATTACCCGACTCACGATTTGGAGTTGGCAGCAGTTGTTTTCGCTCTGAAGATATGGAGGCAC
The DNA here is from genome assembly GCA_030954485.1 of Citrullus mucosospermus. NCBI lineage: Eukaryota > Viridiplantae > Streptophyta > Magnoliopsida > Cucurbitales > Cucurbitaceae > Citrullus > Citrullus mucosospermus. The sequence continues at coordinate 6,902,305 of CM062061.1, read as the reverse complement.
TACCTGTATGGGGAAAGAATCCAAATCTTCACAGACCATAAGAGCTTGAAGTACTTCTTCACCCAGAAGGAGTTGAACATGAGACAGCGCAGATGGTTGGAGTTAGTAAAGGATTATGATGTGGAAATCCTGTACCATCCCGGAAAGGCAAATGTGGTGGCAGATGCCTTAAGCAGGAAGGCAGTTCATTCAGCAGCTCTGATTACAGACCAAGTTCCATTGTGCAAGGATCTTGAGCGAGCAGGTATTGCAGTGGCGATAGGAGAAGTCACTTTCCAGTTAGCTCAACTATCAGTGCGTCCCACTCTGAGGCAAAGGATCATAGATGCCCAGCAGAAGGATCCGTACCTTGAGGAGGAACTTCGCCAAATGGAGTCGGGGCAGATCAGTGAGTTGTCAGTATCCTCTGATAGTGGCCTTACCTACCACGGACGCTTGTGTGTTCCAGCAGGCAGTGTTAAAGACGAGCTGTTGTCGGAGGCTCATAACTCCCCATTTGCGATACATCCGGGCAGTACCAAGATGTATTAGGACTTGAAACGTCATTACTGGTGGCCCAATATGAAGAGGGAAGTGGCTGAATTTGTTAGTAAGTGTTTTGTTTGCCAGCAAGTGAAAGCTCCGAGGCAGAAGCAGGCAGGGCTATTGCAGCCCCTGTCGGTACCCGAGTGGAAGTGGGAGAATGTATCTATGGACTTCATTGTAGGGTTGCCTAAAACAGCGAAAGGACACACGGTGATATGGGTCATTGTGGATAGGCTCACCAAGTCAGCACATTTTATTCCGGGAAAGTCCACCTTTTCAGTAAGTAAGTGGGCACCGATTTATGTAAGGGAAGTAGTAAGGCTGCACGGAGTGCCAGTTTCTATAGTGTCTGACAGAGACCCTCGTTTCACATCTAACTTTTGGAAGAGCCTCCAGACTGCTTTGGGCACTCGATTGGATTTTAGTACGGCTTTTCACCCCAGACAGATGGACAAACGGAGCGCTTAAACCAGGTACTAGAGGACATGTTACGTGCCTGTGCCCTAGACCTTCCTGGTAGTTGGGACTCCCACTTACACCTGATGGAGTTTGCCTACAATAACAGTTATCAAGCTACCATTGGCATGGCGCCTTTCGAAGCCTTATATGGTAAGAGTTGCAGATCTCCAGTTTGCTGGGATGAAGTTGGGGAGCGAAGACTGTTAGGACCAGAGTTAGTACAACTCACTAACGAGGCTATACGGAGGATTAGGGCAAGAATGCAGACAGCTCAGAGTAGACAGAAAAGTTACGCCGATGTAAGGCGGCGAGACCTGGAATTTGAGGTAGGAGAGAATGTATTCTTGAAAGTGGCACCTATGAAAGGTGTCTTGAGGTTCGGGAAAAAGGGGAAGTTAAGCCCTCGATTCATTGGACCATTTGAGATATTGGAGCGAGTTGGCCCCGTGGCCTATCGTTTAGCCTTGCCACCGTCGCTCTCCGCAGTTCATAACGTGTTCCATGTCTCTATGCTTCGAAAGTATATGGCGCATCCATCCCACGTGATCGACTTTGAGCCCTTACAGTTGAGCGAGGATTTAAGTTATGAGGAAAGGCCAGTGCAAATTCTTGCAAGGGAAGTGAAGGTTCTGCGCAACCGGGAGATAGCATTGGTGAAAGTCCTTTGGCAAAACCACCTGCGTGAGGAGGCAACGTGGGAACGAGAGGATGAAATGAGGTCAAAACATCCAGAGTTGTTCCAAGAGGAAAAAAAAAAAAAAAAAAAAAAAAAAACTTTCGGGGACGAAAGTTTCTTAAGGGGGGAAGAATGTAACAATCCCAAATCTATTAAATAAATTTAAGTTATCATGTATGAAAAGGGAAAAATATGATTGTTTATTCATGCATTTCTTTAAGCTAAGATGGAAATTTCAAAATTTGAGTTTAAGGAAATTTTTGGGATTTAGAAAAGAATAATTTTATCTCGGGGCAAGTAAAATAAGGTGGTTAATTTTTGGTAAGATTGAATAATTGAAATAAATCTTAGTTGTAGAAGATTTTATTGGATTTTATTTAATTTTATTTGGTTGGAAAAGAAAAGGGGAAAAGTGGAAGGAATAGGGAATTAGGGTTTTGTTTTATTTAAACCCTCGATTTGCGTGCCAATTAAACAAAAAAAAAAAAGAAAAGGAAAAAGGAATTTCCTTTTTCTCTCTCTCTCCCTCGCGCCGCCGCCCCCCCCCCCCCCCCCCCACTCAATTTTTCTTTTTTCTTCTTCTTCTTCTTCCTCGCGCCGCCGCCCCTCCCTTTCTTCTTCTTCTTCGTCTGCTTCTTCTTCGTCTTCTTCTTCTTCTTCTTCTTCCTCGCAACAGCGCCGCCGCCGGACTCTCCGCCGATTTCTCTCTCTCTTCAGCGCCGTCGTTTTCTCTCCCTCGGTTTTCTCTCTCCCTCGCGTCCGCAGCAGCGCGCCGCCGGTCCTCCTCCGCAGTCGTTTCAGTCAAACGCTCGCCTGACTGCTCGTCACCGAACCGGTAACGTTTGGGTGAGTAACTCGGACCCAAGGTTAAATTGTGGCATAATTTGGTAAACCATTTGTGATATGGACGTATGTGGTTAAAATTCTCTTAGGTGACCGGAAGTTGCGTTGGGTAGAAAGGATTGGAGGCAACTGCGAGTTAAGCCACGCTTGGGTAAGGACAGATTTAAAATTTATTTGGAATTAAATGGTGATGGGACTAGACTTATGGACTGACTTAAGTTGGGAAATTTTATTCGCAATTGTCCAGGAATTTTACAAGTTCTGCCGCGTGGTTAATTTATCGGACCAATCCTCAGGTAAGTGGTCTTACTACCTGAACCGCCTTCCCGCCATATGTTTAGTTGCCATAATGAGTAGAATTTCTAAGCCCCATGTGATATAGTATGCTTGTATGAAATTCCCATGCTTAATGGATGTATGTGAATGATGACGCATATGCTTATAATACGAGATGTTTTAAACAGTACTGTTAATGTATGAATTTATGGAATGAAAGGAGTGATATTTTAATTGACCTATAAGGTGGGTAGTGGTAACTCCCCTACGTCGATTGGATGTTCACCAGAGGTTGTGTTCCTTCGGGTTCACCAGATGTTGTGGTCCTTCGGGGTCACCAGAGGTTGTGTACCTTCGGGTTCACCAGAGGTTGTGTTCCTTCGGGTTCACCAGATGTTGTGGTCCTTCGGGGTCACCAGAGGTTGTGTACCTTCGGGTTCACCAGAGGTTGTGGTCCTTCGGGGTCACCAGAGGTTGTGTTCCTTCGGGTTCACCAGAGGTTTGTGGTCTTTCGGGATCACCAGAGGTTTTGTGTTCCTTCGGGATCACCAGAGGTAAGAGTTCCTTCGGGGCTCCAGAGGTTAGTGAACATCCAAAACCAACTGTAGGGTGAGTATAACCAGTTCCCTATAAAAGTATGTTAGATGTGCATGTCTTATTGTTGTTGCACTTAAAGGACTTGAGTGCTTAGTTCGGCTCCGGTAGTGGGGTCACTTACTGAGTAATAAAATTACTCATTCTTTCATTCTATTTTTTTCAGGTAAGGGAAAGAACGTGCTGGCGAATGACAAGAGGATTCCTTGATGATGTCACGGGACCCGGTGTAGCTTCCGCATAGCATTGCATGTTTTTTTTTTTTATAAGTTTTGTCCAGTTGTCAAATTTTGTTTTGAGGCTTGCCCTTTTATTTTGTATTTGTCCGTGAAATATTATTGATTTTATTAGGGGTACCCCGAACCAAAATTCTTTTATATGGTTATTCATTGTTTTCTTTGGTTAAATAAACAAAAAATTTCCATAAGTAGCATTGTTTCTTTCTTACTACCCAGCATCGTGTCTTTTCTTGAAATCTGCATACATTGAGTAATGGCCTGATTAGGATGTATTAGTCGGGTCGTTACAGGTAATGACGTATTTATTTTTATTTTAGTCAATAATATGATAGGTTAAATTAGAAAATTAATGTTTTAGAACAAAACTAGAGAGAAAAAATAATTTTTTTAAAATTAATTTTTTTAATTTAAAATTTTATATAATTATTTAAAATGATAAAAAAATGCTCTTTTCTAACATAGCAAAAAGAACAAAAATATTTACAAATATAACAAAATTTCACTGTCTATTGCAGTCTATCGCAAATACACTGTGTATTATGCTATTAGTTGTAAATATTTTTTAGCAGTTTTGTCATATTTAAGATAATTTTTCTAAAAACAAATTATTTCGAGTAGATTTTAAACATATTTTTAAAAACTTAGAAACTAAAAAGTACATCTTAAAATCTTTAGGGACCATACACATCCTTAAAATTTGAAGTCTTAAAAAGTTTAAAAAAACCAAAAGACCAAATGCTTCAAAACTCATAGACTGAAAATATAATTTTTCCAATAAAAGATCAAAGTCAAACAGGGAATCTATTCTTCTTTTTTAATTCATAAAGATGAGCAAGATCTCTTGATAAAATCAAGCATAAAGAAAAAAAAGAAAAAAAAAAGGAAAAAAAAAAAGGACATGCAACAATAAAAATAGACCATCTGATCTCAAGAAGAGACCTAAATAATTGAGAAAGCAAAAATGAAGAATATATTTGAGAGGTTGAAAACAAATTATTGCTCCATTCTTAAATCGTGGTTAAGACTCAAAAGCTGAAATCAACAAATCGTGATATATTCAACTTGTATACAAAATCTTTTAACACCTCTTCTCACTCATGACTTAAAAATTAGTGCAAGATCCCAGTCGATAAACGAATTACTACATAAACTTTGTACGAAATGAAACAATAAAAAGTTAGTAATGTTAAGTTTTAGCAAAACATTAAAAGGTGCCGTTGTCCTATATTGAAAAAGTTTAAGGAAGTGATGAACTCTAAACACTACAAAAAGAGCATATGACTTTAATTTCATATCTTCCCCGTTAGAAGCACTTTAAACTTGAGCGTGTGTAACTTTAGTTAAATTTTTTTTTTTGTATACTCTAGTTAAGAGTAGGGAAAAGGGTGTAAATAGTACAAATGTTTTGAGGGAATGTTTTCTTTATAATTAGGGATGAGGAGAGATTTCTGTGTAATTGTAATAATTTTTCATAATGTAAAATTTTTTTGGTTTGTAATATTTTTTCGAGTTTGAAATTTTTCCAAGTTAATTGTTGTGTTCCTATTTTTTTACTTCTTTGCCTATTTCTATTTAGTAGGAGATTTTTCTCAATAATTAAACTTAAAACTTTTGAACATTGCTTAATCCTATGCATTAAATCACCACTAAATAAAAAAGTATGAAATGAAAGATTGAAGTAGGTATATATAAAACAAACAAAAGCAAAAAGTGGGAAAACATAATTGGGCATATACATATATATATATATGTATATATATATATATATGTATATATATATATTTGCATATGCTTTTCCACTCAAATATGAGAGAGAGAGAGATGTTAGAAAGAGAATGTATCCAATGGCTTAAAAAAGGAACTTGAAAGATTGTGCTCCTATGTACAAAAAATAATGAATTTACACATTCCTAGAGAGAGGGCAGCTTGGGCTGTTTGTTCTATGTCAGGTGGAGGAAAACAAAAGGATACAATATCATACAATTATATCTATATATTATGATCTCTATATATTATCTCTGGATTCTCTACAATGCAAAGTTGTTTTATATGATTGGGTTTGTCAAATAACAATGTTATGAGATCAGAAGAAATCAAAGAATACTTTCTCGTTTAATGAAATGATTTTATATCTTTTATTTTTTAAGATAATAAATTATTTAGTTACATCACATTTAGTGATTGAGTAATTGTTTTAAATATATGATAACCATGTTGGAAATATTTTTAAATATACCAAAATATCATTGTCGTGATAGACAATGACATTTTGCTATATTTGAAGACAACCCTTAATTATAAATACGTTTTCTTTTTCTAACTGTATATTTTGAAGTTTTTTCGATTAATCATTTAATAGTCACTTTTAGTTGATGTTTTTCTCCGTTGGAATTTCTTCAAAAATATCTTTAAACTAATCCAATTTTTTAAACTGTTTTTTAAAATTTTATTAAAACTCTATTCGACAACCTTGTGATTTTTGAAAATACAGTATAGTTTTTTAAAAACTTTTGTTTTTAATTTTAAAACTTCACTTAAATTAGAATATACAACCAAACAAAAAAATTTATAGATAATGTAAAAGTAATTATGTAAATAAATTTTATCTTCCAAAACAAAATGGTTATCAACCATGGTTAAATTATTTTTTAAAAAACCTGCACTTTTGATCATCTAATATATAATTTAAAATGAGTTATTCTAGCTCTATTAGATAACTATTTGATTTTTTAAAATTATGTATATACTTATTTTCTCTCACTATTTCTTAATTAATTATGGTTTACTATCTTTCTAAGGTAAACATTTGGACTCTTAGTCAAATTTTAAGAAATTTTTTTTCTTTTAGTTTTTAAAACTTGACTTGAATTTTGAAAACACTTGTAAAACGTAAACAACAAAACAAAGAAGCCAAAGACATAAGTAATGTTTATAAACTTAATTAATTTCTTTTTTATAAAAAAATAGTTATCAAACATAGTCTTAATTTTTTAAAAAAAAGATGCTTATAGAAGAATTGATTTTGTTTAAAACACATTTTAAAAGTTAATTTAATGACACTAAAAAAGTGAGATATTGTGAAGCCGACTCTTCTCTGTGTGTGCACTGTTTGGGTGTGGGAGTGAGATATATTGTGGGCCCTGCCCTATTCTTGTGGGTTGGTTAAGTTTTGCATACCATGATATATTTTGGAATTTGATTCTAAAATAGTTAAAATAATTTATTTTTATTTTTAAAATTATTTTAAAAATAATTTTAATCATTTAAAATCAGTTTCATATTTTAAAAATTGAGTTTATAAATATAAAATTAAATATTAAATTGATTTTGAGTGATTAAGAGTATATTTCGAAGCGATTTTTGAATATAACAAAAGTAATTTTAATAATTTTAAAATCAATCTCAAACATGATATGAACAACAGTGTTAGTGATGGCAAATCTCTCAATTTGCTTTTTTACTTTTCTTTTTCCTTTGTTTATTTGTATTACAAAATCAATTGCAAGGTCATAGAGAGTGAAAAAAAGAGAGCCAACCATTATTTTCTCTAATTCATTGCCATATCTTTAGATTTTTGTTTGCTTCAAATATCTTGATTGAGAATCAAAACCATCTCTCTTTTTCTCTTCAAACTAGAAAAATTAAGAAATGAATTAAAAACGATAGTTTAACACCCCTGCTTCAACCGTAGCTTTGCGAACAAAAAGTTTGAAGTTTGAATATTAATCAACTTTTGTGATTTGAACAATACAAGTTTGATCCTATGCATTTAATTATCTACTTTGAACAAGGAAATATATGTTGCTTATATATATATATATTTAAACACTAACATTTAAATCTCTCCATTTAATTTCATAATATGCTAATTAAGAAATAGTTACCTATATAGGAAAAATTATTACAATATAATGCTCAATCAAAATATGAGAAATCAAAACCCAAAACTAATAACTATAAATATCAATCAAAACCATAAAATTTCGTAAGTAAAACAACTTAGATACATTGTTAGAATTTTATTTAAATTAATAGTAACAATTGACATATATTCCATTTCATAACATTCTAAGAGAAACATTGTTCCTCACCAATTTTCTAATCTAATGTGGACAGAAAAAAAAATAAAATAAAAAAAAAAAAAACATCTCTCAATCTCTCTCTACTAACCCTTTTCTCTTGTGTTAGATTTCTTGAGATCTTGAGTCTACTTTTATGTCCCTAACTCTTATGGCAACCATGTCCCATCATCTTTACATATATTGCCTTTAATTTATTAATTTATTGATTTATCACATATATCTTCTTTATTTTCCACATCTCCCCCTAAGTTCTCTCTTTTTCCCCTTTATTACCCCCATTCTCCTTCTTTTCCTTCTTCTAACTTTGGCTTCCCTCTTTCCTCACTTTTCATTCTTCTCTGAAAACCAAACCCCCCATAATCAACCCTAGGGCTTCCTCCCCAACCCTCAATCTTATTTCATTCCCTTCCCAATTACTTCTTTTTTCCCTTCTAATTAATTCATTTATCCCTAATACCCCATTTTACTTAATATTCCTTTTTTTTTTTTTTTTTTTTCTTATATATATCATTTAACAGACAGATTCCTTCTACTTCATCATCATGCTGCCTCTTCCAGGTTAATTTTTCTTACTTTTTCCTTTTTGTTTGTGTTTATTTGCTTTTTTTTTTTAGAGGAAACTACATAAGCTTTCTTTGGAGATCTGAATTTTTATTCAAAGTCTTGATCTGTTATTTAATGGGGTTTTTCCTTCTTTATCATTATTTGGGAATATGGTCCTGTTTGCAGAGGGATTATGGATTTTTTTTTTTTTCTAAATTAAATTTAATTGGGTTCATCTTGATTATAGAGTTATCTTTTTGCTTGTTTTGGAGGTTTTTGAGAAGTCCCATGACAAGAAGAAGAAGAAGAAGAAGTAAAAAAAAAAAAGAAGAAAAAAGTTGATTCCTAGTCTTAGATTTTCAAGGCCACCTGAATGCTTGGCTAAAAAAATTATAACCTTTTTTTAAATTGCTGTTCCCAACTATGTTGTTTTCTTCCTCCCCACTTTTGTGAAAAAAAATTCTTTCAAGTACAAGTAGATTCATTATAATCTCTTTTTATCAATCTAAGTCCTAATTAATCTTCCAATTATTATTTTCTCAATTATTCTTCCAACTATTAGTTTCTCAATCTATGTACATGCATTTAGTTTCAATTTAGTTTCTTGTTCATTTTCATTTTGGTTCTTTTTAGGGATGGTGTTCTCAAATCAATTTAAGTCTAACTATATATCACTCGAACAGCATTCGATTCGAAGAATTTTATATCTTAAGTAGCTGACTACAATAGTTTGAATAATTAACCTATATAATCTTGAGAGCATCCCAGTTGAGTTCGTCACTCGAAAACGAGATATTACATGGAGAAATAGAGAGAGAGAGCTTCCTTCAGCCCACTCATGGAGGGATTCAAAGGGGTTGCTGAAGTAACTGCCGACTCATTCACTCAAACACTCAGTAGAACTCAAAAAGAAACCCCAAGAAAAGAAGAAAAAGAAGACTTAAAGTATATTCTTTTCCTCTACTGTGATTGTGTGAATGAAGCGGGAGATATTTTGCACTCTCTCTTTTTCTTTGCTTGGACTGAAGGGAGCTCCTCCTTTTTACTTCTCTCATACAAACTATCAAACCCCAAATTTCTTCGACCCTGTTTTGTAATCATTTCATTTTTTGTTTTTGTTTTTTAAATTAAGTTTATACACATTACTTTCACTTTCAAATTTATCCCTTTGTAATCTATTTTTTACCCATGGTTTAAAAAACTAAGCCAAAAATTTGAAAATTAAAAAAGACAGCTTTTAAAAACTTTCTTTTGTTTTTAGAATTTGGTAAAGAATTCAACTATTATATTTGAGATAAATGCAAATCAATGTAAGAAATGAGGAGAAAATAAATTTAATTTTAAAAAACTAAATGGTCACCAAATAGGGCCTCAATAATCCACTTTTTTTTTTTTTTTTTTTTTTTTTTTTTTATCGTTTGCCCTAATTTATCGTGATGGGTTCGGGTGAAATATGATTAGTTTGTTAGAAACACTCCTGGTTCCAGCATTTAATGTAACGTTTGGTTAGACAATCAAAAGTGATTAGGAGAGGATCGTGAAGTGAGAGATTTATTCTCTTGAAATCAAACAACTAAAATTTTCAATCACGTTTGATTACTATTTGGTTTTTGAGAATTATGTTTGTTTTGATCATGGTTTTCATTTTTTCTGAGTAAATAATGGATTCTTAGCCAAATTTAAAAAAAAAAAAACAAGATTTTAATATATACTTTTTTAATTTTTAATTTCAAAACTTTTGGCTTCGATTTTGAAAATGCTCTTAAAGTGTAAGACAACAAAATAAAGAAATCAATAGGGTGCAAGTAGTGTTTACAAGGTTTTTTTTTTTTTTTTTTTTTTGTTTTTTTGGGTCAAACGGGGCTGTACTTTTGATGTTTGCAGCCTTGTTTGCCCTAATCAATAAACTCAAGATACTTCTCAATGTTGGATGATATCGAAATAGATATATGTCTTTTTACTTATATTTCGTTTTTTTAAAGGTACTGATGTAATCATTTAATTGGAGATTAAGTTTATCTCTTTATTATAATCGTATATTGTTTTTTCTTTATTGTGTTCAACCTTTGGAGTAGAGAGATTCAAACCTCCGATCTCTCTTAGTTGAGAGTATGTGTCTTGATTCGACGGAAGGTATACATATTGTCCACAAATGAATAGGTAAGAATATAGATACAACTACCCTAACTCAATTATTGCAGTTCAGCATTTTATGAAACAAAATCATTGTGTTATTTATCTGTACTTTTTGCATCATTGGTCTTGCTTGGTGAAGGAGAGGCTCTTAAATCAATTTTCACTTTAATTTCACTATCTCTGATTGTGTTCTTTAAGGCTAAGGCTTTTAACAGCTACCTGCAAACCTGTCCCCAAAAAGGTAAATTTTTGGTACCTCATCTTACCATTCACTTACACAGGTGAAAACATAGGAATCAACAAAAACCAAACCAAACTCCTTACAACTGGTTCAGTTTAGTTTGGTTTGGTTTTTATGCTTTTTTATTGGGTTTGATTCCATTAGAAAGTTGATATTATTGAAGGAAACTATATGTTTAAAGTGAATTTTCTTAAGAAGCTTCGCGAAATCTTTCATTTCAACGGCTGTTAATTTAATTAGAATTTAATCTTCTTAACAAATATTTCTATGGATGATAAATTTAGGTTTGAATATATATTTTTGTAACTAAACTTTTTCATATGCTCCATTATTTGTACAAGTAAGGGTTAGAAAAGTTAGGTCTATGAAATGATTAGGGGAAAAAGAGTTCAATTCATTTACAAGGCTGGTTCAATCTAGTTTGATTGTTTGAGATCCAATGATTTAGATGTTAGATCCTTTTGATAATCATGTGCAGCTGTTTATCTATCTATTTATTTATTTTATTTAGTTTTTTTATTTTTATGAAAACAATGTCCAGCTAACATTTCTTTTTTTTTTTTTTTTCATATAATTTCTTTAGTATTTTAAACTTAAATGTTCACCTACAACCCTTAGTTATAACTGTTTAACTATTTCTTGATTTAGAAGTGTTATATTTTTTATATTAATATATTTAAATTTGCAAAATACAATATTACTTTTAGATTTTCAAATTTGTATATATATACACAAACAGAAAAGAACAACCCCTGGATTTTATTTTCTTTTATTTATTTATTTTTTTCATATATGTAGTATATGTAACAATTTTCTTTATTTTGTAATTTACTTAATTAAAAAAACCAAAGTAACATTTTTTTTTTTTTACACTTACCCTATTTGATAACTATTTCGTTTTTGGTTTTTGATAATTAAGTATATTTTTGAGAAATTATTATAAATAGAAAAAAAAATCAAACTATTTACAAATATAAAAAAATTTCACTATTTATCAACGATAGACTGCGATAACTTCTATCACTCAAGCGATTGAAGTCTATCGCAGTCTATCGCTGAAAAATAGTGAATTTTTTTTATATTTGTAAATAGTTTGATTTTTTTTTCTATTTATAATAACTTCTATCACTTAAGCGATTGAAGTCTATCGCAGTCTATCGCGGTCTATCGCTGATAGACAGTGAAATTTTTTTATATTTGTAAATAGTTTGATTCATTTTGCTATATTTGAAAATAACCCTATATTTCATCTCAATTTTTTACAATGAGTTGAATTATTGGCCAAGTTTCAAAAACCAAAACAAACTTTTAAAAGCTATTTATTTTAGTTTTCAAAATTTGGCTTAGTTTTTGAAAACATTAGTAAAAAGTAGTAATGAAACAAAAAATTTAGAAGTAGAGAGAGTGTTTATAAGCTTAATTTTCAAAAACAAAAAATCAAATGATTATGAAATGAAACCCAACTTTTTATTTTCCAAATTTATTTATGACTCCCTACTCCGAGAAAAGGAAAAAAAAAAAAAGAAAAAGACAAATATAAATTTATACTTCTAAAATTTTGAGTAACTTAACATCCTAAACTAATAATTATATATATAAATAAACTTTGAATCAATTTTCTATTAGGGTTTCAATTTAACATCGTTAATGTATAATTTTCTCGTGTGTGTAAGGTTTCTGTAAATCTACAAATTAATAATAACAAAATTCTCAATAATTTTAATAGTTTTTCATATTCTTTCTTCCTCTATTTTTCTCTATTAATTAAAAAGTATTACATTATATTTTTGCTACTTCGATAAGATTTTGAGAGAAGAATAAAATTTGTTTGGGTGATTTAAAATGAAATTAAGTGAAAATGGTTATAAGTTACTTACAAATGATTTAAATTGCTTCACTCATAAAAATTAGAGTTTGAATTGAAACAATTGTTGGTTAGAAGTTTAATCCGTACAATCCTTAAAGTTCAAGGCTATAAATTAATTTTTTCTCCAAAAGATTATCACTTACTAAACAATACTTATACTTTAAGGGAAAAAAAAGAACAAAAGATATAAAATCATGGGAAATTAGTATAAAAAAAGATATATATATATATATCAAACTATTTAAAATATTGAAAATTTTTACTATTCTATCAATCATAAATGACAACAGACTTCTATCATTAGGGTGATAGAATTCTATCGCTCTCTAGTGATAGAAAGTCTATCGTGGTCCATCACTAATAAACAGAAAATTTTTTCTATATTTATAAATATTTTGACTCATTTTGCTATATTTAAAAATAATCTTAAAATCATTGTAAAAAAGAGACTTTATTGATTTTTCTTAATTTCCTAGTATAAAGCTAATCAATTTCATGACAATTTAGTGAAATAAAGTAAATTACATCTGAATTTCCACTCCACCAGCTTTCTTGGCTTTCTTGTCTATATTTTCCTCCCAACTAATAATATATTTGGAATAACCTTTTAATTTTCTTTTTAAAAATAAGCATAGCTCAACTACGATAAAATTTTAGTTTGTACTATAAAGCTCGAGAATATAAGTTCAGTTCTCCCACCTTCTATATATATATATATATATTACTAATTTAAAGTTCTAAAAATTTATCTACCCGGTAGACAACTATTAAATCTAGTTATTTTCACAATTATGATGAATCTTTGACATATTTTTTTGTAACTCGACTTTTGGTTATGTTTCTTACCTATGTCTGTTAATAAAAGTATCATTTTTTATAAGAAAAGAAAATGAATAAGGTGTTTCAACTATGAGGTATTCTAAACTCGCTCAACAATTCGAAATAAAGTGTTTATTTATTTTTATTTTTTTTTCTTTTTCGAAACTGCATTTTTATTTGAATATATAATTCATGGAGTTAATTGTAATCTCCAACATTCAATTTTATCTAATTGAGTCTTAAATATCTAACCTAATCTATCAATATAGCTCTACAAATTAGAGTCACATGCATTAGAATATATTCTTCTTTTATATGGAATGATTTTAACCATAAACTATAACCTATAAATGACATCAAACTTTACTAACAAAACACTCAAAATCAAACCAAAAAAAGCTCAACCTTAACCACAAAATTTAGTAAATAAATAGTGTCTACACTCAGCAACCCATGAATTAAAGAAAACATGCAACCATGATTAAAAGAGCATAGTAATTTATATCATTTTTTTTTCCTGTTTATGATTTTTCTAATACAATATAGGTTAGGAATTTAAATTATAATATTTTTGTTGTTAATACATTTTATATGTCATTTTAGTTATGCTCACTTTGACTATATATTTATAATTTAATGTTAGTCAAAAAATTTTAAAATATAAAAACTAAATTTAGGTGTGTTTACATATAACCTATATATCTATTAATATTTTAACTATAAATTTTAAAAACATATTAACTTATGCTATTTTTAGCATGAAAATTATTATTATTATTATTATTATTATTATTATTATTATTATTATTTAACTAATTTCGATAAGAAAAAATCTAATTTTGAAGGATTAAATTTAAGTTTTATATATTGAAATTATAATAATTAAAATTGATTAATTGAAAATATATAAATTAATGTTGAACAAATTTCAAAATATAAATATCAAAATAGTATTTTAATTAATTAATATATATATATATATATATATTTTTTTTTTTTTACAACTTTCTATAGTGGAATAGTGGAGTGAAGCAGCTTCTTCTTTTTATTTTATTATTTCATTTTTTATTTTCACGAGAAAAAACAAGTACACTCTGAACTGAGTTTCATTTTATATAAAAACGTGCCATTTTGGTCCACTAGGATTTATAATAATACCTTCTTTTGATATTGTAAACAACTGTCATTTTTCTTTAAAAATATTTACTTTGTCTGGAGTGGACATTACATCATTTTGTCTCCCATCTCATGAGATATCATACTTTTAAATCCCTTCTTGTATTTCAACTTTCACACAAATATTATTTAAAACTTCACATAGATTTGTAAGTTTAGTTGACAGCTTTTTAAGTTTGTCTATCTAATTTTCAAACTTTTAAAAGTGCATAGATATCACATTTAAATCTGTTTTTTCTTAATTTATTTTCTTTTTATTTATCCTTGATGAAATTGAATTTTCATGGTGTTGGTTTTTTACACAAGTACTATGTGCCCAAAATATTAAACTAATTTCTTTATGTTGATAGGTATATGGCTATTAGAAGGCTACATATATACTCTCTTTTCTCTCTTAGCCATGTTTCAAGACCCCTTGACCGAAGCTAAAATGCACAAATGAAGCAATAGCAATTTCAGTTTAATATTGAAGAAGAGAAAAATGAAGTGCAAATGGAGTAGTGAATAACGAAGATGAAGAAGAAGAAGATAAAGAGAAGAAGTTGAAAGCGAAGATGAAGAGAAGGTTTAAAGTGGTTTGACTGAGGGAGACATACATCCACTGAAGGGGAGCAACTCAATTAAGATTTCTTGGAGAATTTTCATTCTATCTTTTTCCTTTGGCATGAAAGCCTTTTATACAAGAGATTTAGTTATTGAGATTATAATATGAGATAAGTGTTGGTTACAACTGATTTAACTATCTCCACATTCAAATCAACATGCATCATCACGTTACTCCCTTCTAATCTCTGATTTCATCACTTTTCAGGTGGATCGAAGCCTATCAACTCCAAGCCCTTTAGAAAATTTAGTCAAGATCAGGTTTCCTCATCATGCATGTTAGCCACATAATCAGAGCTATTTGTACCTATATCACTTCAATCTTTCTATTCTCTATCTCTTATCAAAGAAAAGAAAATGGAAATCTTTCTATTCTCTATCTATTATCAAAGAAAAGGGAATTTGATGGCTCTCAAAATGAGCTATTTTCCTCCATCTAAATCATGCTAGTTCTAGGTTATTTAACGTTTATTCTACTGTATAGACAAGTTATTGAGCATACAAAACCATCAGGATGGTTTAAATGCATTTGGGTTTAAATGGAGCATTTAGCAAGCAAAACACAACAAAATGACAACAAATGGCCAAGGCAAGGCAAGCGCCGCAGTGCTGGAAGGCAGAAGCTTCACCTTCAGGTGGTGCTACAGTGCTACGGATTTTAATGGAACCTACACAAGCAAGAGAGCACTGCGGTGCTATAGCATGGTGCTCCTATCAGGGGCATTAGTGCCACGATGCTACCTTACAGTGTTGCATCGCCAGCGTGTTTTTTATATAAGCTTCCTTAATTTTTAGGGTTTATGAGGGGGAGTGAAGAGAGGAGAATTTTGGGGAGCCACCAACCCGAGCTATGGAGACTTCCTCTGGTTTTTCTTCTTCCTTTTCTCTTCTTTTCCAGTTTTTTTGTGGTTGTTTCTTTGGACTTGTAATGGCTTGGTGCTTTCGAGCCTTGATTATGTCTATGTAATTATGGTTTGTTTAGTTTAATTTATGGATTTTGAATGAACTCAAACTTGTACCTATGTGAAGATTTTATGCTCAATGAATATTTCTATATATCTTTCAATCTCTTTATCTCTTGTTTTATTACTTAGCACGTTTGAATGATTAGGACTGACAACCCAACCGTTTAGATTTGCTAATTGCTAGAAATTTTGCATCTAATCCGTAATTGTTAGGTGTGCATTGCCAAGTAGCATAGGTCAACTCATGGGTGTATGTCTATTTTGCATTGTTTCTGGAAATACCATATGTCTTGAGTGGCTTAGGGATAAAGATTAATCAAATTAGTTAATCGGCGTTTTGGTTAGCGAAATTTGTCATGGCTTAGCCCTAAAACTTAATACATGTGCTCGATTGGTTTTGTAATGATATTTCTTTCTTAAGTAGTCGACACATAGTTTAATTAGAAAGTAATTTCTTAATTAACCATTAAGGACACTTAATGTGGCGTTTCTACTAAAGTTGGCCATGGGTTGTGTAGATTGAGTATATCCTAGGATGATAGTTTCAATTTGAGGGATTCTATTTCCATAAATTAAATGCATCACGCTATTTACTTTCCAAAGGAACAACTTTTCTTATTTCATTTATCCTTCTACTTTTAGTTCCATACCAAACCCCTCCCACCCCATTTACTTACTTTAACTGAAAATGAGTTTTGAAGAATTAATCTTCGTGCTTATTTGTGGTTCGACCCAGACTTTCCACTTATGCTACGCCATATTGTAGTGTAAATAGTTAGTTTGTGATTCTAAATTTTATTTGATTGATTGAATGCCCACGAAAACATTTGGGTCCATCAAATTTTAATGTTTATATATTTTGTTCAATTGTGGAACTTCTAATTCTCAGATAGATATATGTAATATGTATATATAACACTTTGACTATCACAATATACGTCTAATGTTTGTTGTTTGATGCCAAAGTCACTAAGATGACTTTGTTGTGAATTAGTTAACTTTTGTGTTTGTTTTGAGTTGGATATATAAAAGCAATTAAGATTTTATTTTATGCATGTACAGGTAAAAGAGAAATATAATTGTTTCTCAAAAAAAAAAAAAAAAAAAGAAATATTATTGATTTGCACGTGCGTAAGCAATAAATATATATTCATTTTTTTTATTTTTTCAACAACAAAACGATGACAGACAATTATTGATAAAAAGCAAGTGAAAAACCGACGTTAAAGATGATGTTCAATTTTGATTGAAAATCGACATTAAAAATGATATTTTATGTTGGTCGAAAACAACATAGAAGGTAGTTGGCATTGAAATGTTGGTCACGTATAATGTTAGTGGAAAACTGACATTAAAGACAACCGATATTGAAGACCTTTAATAACAGGATCTTCAATGTCGGTTTTGAACCGACATTGTACCCCTATTATATCGGTTGATAACTTGTAGAAATACAAGTTATTATAGTCACTCTTTGTATTAATTAGAGTAACTTTAGAGCTAAACGCATGATTTTGGTAGTTGAATTATGTAAAATATATTATCATGCGTTGACACTATTTACAAAAGAAAATTCCTGAAAAATTATGAGCTTTTCTGTTCTTAACGCAGGATTAAGAAGAAAAGAAGCACAAATAACCCAAATACTAGAGACGAAGCTGCTGTGAGAACAAGTGGAAACCCATGCGTCGAGACTATGCGTTGAGACCATGCATCGAGAAATAGCCCAAAGCTTCTCCATTCAAGAGGGGGAGAGAGACGAGTTCAAGAGACGAAAGCTCTGCACAATTTCTTCCTCACCATAACCAGCCTTCATTTCGAGCTCTTCTGAGAGAAGGATTTTGAGAACTTTCAGAGTCGTCTCCCAGTGAGTGAAAACCTTCACCCTATGAAATTTATGTATCAGATAGCAACCATCTCAAGCCTCCATGAAGCAAGATGTTGCCAGTGGCGGCTTGACGTCTTCCATTTCCGTTTTATCTCCATTTCCCTCCTTCTTACTTATGTTTTGTTAATGACATTCTAGAGAATGGTTTATTTCCTTAATATAAGTTTGATTGACGATTATCTTCCATCTATTTCCATATTAAATACCTTACGCCATGATTGTTTGAATGCTAAATGAGTTAGATGTTAGAGTTAGTTTTTCTTAAGCAATATTAAGTATGGTACATCTTGATTAATGCATATCATTAGCTTACATAACTTTTTATGACAAACAAAAGTAGTAAGCACGACTGTCTAGCTTGAGAGAGTGGATGGTTAATCTTTAGCATTTATCGAGACTAGATGAGGTGCAGAGATGTAGTTTATCTTTTGCCGACGCAAACTTACCATGCGTCTTAGAGATAAGATTAATGTGGCGTCGAAACATCGAGAGATGGATTCACAAATTAAGTTTGTAGGTATGTAATTATACTTGGATATGCTTAAGTAATCAATTAGTTCCCGCGTTAACTCTACTTTTATCGCATGGTTTCATTCATTCTCAACGCATGCTATCTGACTAAATAACATTTGACTAACCATCGCCGCGTCCATCTCATTGTTAGTTGTAGGAAATTTTATTCATTCTTTATGTATAGTTTTAGACACATACAACCCACACATGCACATACTACATGTATAGTTCACCGCATAGTCAAACATCTAATCTCAACGCCTAATTGTTACAAATCCCTGCGTTCGACCCTAAACTCACCAGGAAACCTATAAATGCTTATACTTGGGCTTTTTATAGGAAAACTTGCTTAATCATGATCACACTTGAGTAATTTTCGATGCATCCTTGTACGGAAATGATAAATCTATTTTTGTGCAACAAGCTAAGAAACTCAATTTAATTTAAATAGAAATTTAACGAACATCGGTTTTCCACTAACATTAAAGCCCATATTTGTATTAGTGCTACAACCACCTAAGATTCAATAGAAAATTCAAAACATTCCGAACAAGATTGAAAAGGAAGTTTGTTTGAGTGTTCCAAATGCATTATGGCAAAGGAGACAACACATAATAGATCTCCCATATATCAAAAACTTTGATGAGTCAAAGATTCCAACAAAAGTGAAACCTAAATTCAGAATTGATGAGCCATTGCAAGCAAGAAATCCAAGACCTATCGAATGAGAAGCTTATTCGACCATCTTGTAAGCCTTAAACTTTTATGCGTTCTTCTAAGCCTAAGATCAAATTATGTATGTCAAACATAATTAAAAGATTCAAGGGAGATGTGGATGAATTAAAGAGTTTAATGAGAGGCTTAATTAATTGACATTAGTTAAGAGGTTGCTTAGGTATTTTAAGTGGGCATTATTAAGAGTGCATAGTTCGGAAGTTGTGAAGAGGAAAATGTTTAAGTATATAGATATATGTGGATATACTTTAAAATTAATTTATGGTTAAATTTAATATTTTATAGGTGGAGAAAACACATGGAATGTGGGAAAATTTTGTTGGGTATTTTAGGAGGCTCAATCGATTTTTGGCTCTCTTTTTAAGAATAAATGAAAAGTGGTCTTTTGCTTACATCAGCCATGTGTGAAAGTTCAAGTGTATCGAGTGTGGGTCCAGTTTACTCAATGCTTGATGCCCAATGACTCGATTACTCAATACATGCTAACTCGCTACTCGAAGGTTAGAAACTCGTTAGGCATACCTAGTTACTCGATACCCTCGTTACACGTGTCCGACAAAAATTAAACTACATTCGATAGCTAGCTCAATAATCATACTTGATACAAAACGGACTTTTTGAATTCTAAAGTATACTTAATGTTAAGTCTAAACGGTTCGGATTCACTTCGCTCTATTCTCACTCGATTGTCTCTCGATTCACAAACTCTAACTCTCTCGTCTTACTTGCTGTCAAATTCGTACTGCACCCGAATCTATCTAAAAGGTAACGGCTGTTCGTCTGTAAGCAGGTTTTTGTTCGTTTCAGTCTTTCTGAATTGGTTTTATTTTGCATTTTGTTTTAGTCTTTCCACCTGCATCGGGTCTCGATACTCCTTTTGCATTTGGTTTTTTTTTTTTGCACGCTCGACTTCCTATTTTTCATTTGCTTTCGTTTGGGTTCCCATTATTTCACATTTCGGACACTTAGGGTTTATGGTTTCGATAAGATTAGTCTAGAAGGTGGAACGCACATCACAATATTCAAACCGTGAGTCGTCGAGTCGCATGCAGTTAAGAACGAACATCATGTAGCGTGCATCGAGTATCGAGTAGCATGTATTGAGTAGTATTTGACCCTCATTACAATGTTGAACTCTATCGAACTAATTTGGTTAAGTTCATAAACTAGATTCACCAAATCTACAAATTTTAATGCACTTGAGACTAGGATATCCTTCACACGACCTCCAATATATCGTTCTTCTGTGTCATCCCATGTACCACCAAAACGAATGAACAGAAAAATAATGCAGAAAATGAGCAATTAAGAAAATTTGACTTTGTAAAATACTCGCCTCTAAACACAGCTTCTCGTTCCTTGCCACATGACACCCGATACTCGATCCTCTCTCCTCGATGCTCATTGTTTCATACATTCTCTCTCCCTTCATCATCGCCCCACTAAGAGCTACTTGCTCGCCACGCTGGTGATCACAATGGCACACTCACTCACTCACTCACAAGTCAATTCACTCGCTCTCGTTGTTACGTTCCCAGGTCTCACACAACACAACATCAGGAAATTTTTTAAAAAACAAATTAGCATACATAGCACATTGACTCACTTCAAGTGTGAAATTGATCGTCTATGATTATCCAACTGCCTTTCAGTTCGAAAAAATGAGTTTTTTGTAGGAAAAGTTAGGGAGTGAAAGTATTGGTTCATTTGTGTTTGTTCTTTGTTAATAAAAAAAATTAAATTGTCACACCCCCTCTCGGTTATCTCCTTAACCTAGGAGAAAATGTGAGGACAGAAGACACCTACAACTATAAATCATGTCCAAACACATAATAAACAGATATAAATTATGATAGAACATCAACATTTAACTAGAGTTAAGCTATCAAAATAATATTGATTTACATTCAATATTTAAGGTTACATGAGACCTCTAACTCCTACTCCTTAACCCTCTATATGTACAACACAGGTTTAAGATCAAATATTTACAATGCTCAAAATCCCAGACACTGATGGTAGGCCTAGACAAGTCACTATGTAGGCTAAGCACCCCGGACTCGCTCGCTACCTGAAAAATAGAAAATAGGGAAAAACATGAGCTAGGTTGCCCAATGAGTGACTTATTTAGTAAAAAACCTTTCGTTAACTTAGAAACAATTCAAAACTGTATTTAATTTATAATAATAAATAAGCAGTGACAAATCGTTTTCATGTCCAGGCAAATCATGCTCAAGTAACGCTATCAAACCATATACGTATCACTTCTGAAAAACCATGAAAATACAATACATTTCACACACATTTCCTTAGTTGAGGCGGAGCCAAGCTTAACGCTACTCAACATCCTTAGTTGAGGCTGAGTATTCTTGACACACCCAACGTCAAATATCCTTAGTTGTGTGGAGTAATCTCAACCAACAATGTCTATCATACCTCTATGTGTACATAGATATCAAATCCTGGGTTATCCGAATATCTTCTCAAGTGTTTCAGTACCAGGTCTCATATACGAGATTTAGGCCACCCACATGCCTTCTCCGAGTCCTTCAGCATTAGAGACTATCTCTGTACTCAGGTTACCCACATGCCTTCTCTGAGTTCTTTAGCATTGGGAACCATTCCTATATCTTGGCTACCCAAATGCCTTCTTCGAGTCCTTCAACATTGGAAGCCTTTTTCAAAAACAATTGTAGCCACCCCTTTTTATTCAACTTCATTTAAATTAATTTATTAATTTTTATTTAGGTTTTTCTAATCTAATTTTGATTGTTTACCTACTTTTTATGTTAATTTTTACCTCTTCTAACTTTTATTTTAGTTTGGTTAAAGTAACCAATTTAGTTATGATAAGGAAAGGGGGGAAAGCAAGGCAAATGTAGAAAAAAATTTGAATTTGGTTTTAGTTTCCTAAAATTTGTTCCTCCTTTTTTAGCTTAAGCCAAGTTTGGCAAAATTTTAAAATTGAAATAAGATCCATTAAAAAGAAAATAGGCAATTGTGAAAATGACTTTAGACTTTATAAACCCATCTTCTCTCCCAAAAACCCTAAGGTGGCCACCATTCTCATTATCTCTCATTCTCTCTACAAAAAAATCTCTAGCCTTCATATCCCTCCTAGAACTCAAAGAGCCTAACTTAGTTGGACGTTGCATTTGGTAGGGACTTTGTCCCAAGGATCCGCACCTCACACAACAAGCGGTTTTGTGTTTGAGATTTTTTCTTTCATTCTTCTTCTTCCCTCTTAGAAACCTTAAAAAAAATAGAGAGAAATAAAGGTATTAGCAAAGATAACTACTATTATTTATTATTATTATTTTTTTCTTTCTTCACCTTGTTTATTATCATTATTATTGCTATTATTATCATGTGATTTTTTTACATGCACTTACTTTATATATTGGTTCCCTTTTATCTTATTTTATCTTATTTGTTTGTTTTTATTCATCTTCTTCTCTAGTTTTTTTTTCTTTTCTCTCTCTTTATTATTGTTTTTTTAAAAAAAATGAAAGTATGTGTAAAAAAAAGAGGGGAGATAAAAAAAATGAAGTAAAAAGTAAGGTAACACATCTTATAATGAAGTTATGTTTCTTTGTGTTTGAAGTAAAAAAAAGTGTAAAAAAAAAGAGTAATGAGTTGAAGAAGAAGATAAAGAGAAGAGAATAGATTGGTAGAGAGCAAAGTTTAGGAGAAAATAAGTTGTACTTTTTTTTTTATGAAAGAGAAAGGAAAGAAATTTAAATAAATATGACAAATTTACTATCATTGTTATTATTGTTGTTATTATTATTATTATTATTATTATTATTATTATTATTATTATTATGCAATATGTAAAGTTTGGGTGTTTTGCCATCCATTTTTCTCTTCATTTTTTTGTACTTATTTATTTATTTATTTTTATTATTATTACTATTATTATAATTTATTATTGTTGTTGTTGTTGTTATCTTTTTTTTAGTTTATTTTTTTTTCATATTCTTCATTTGACATTTTTCTTAGCCTTTATTTGTCTATTTTATCTTCCAAGCATTTGTTTTGTTACTATTTTTGCATATTCATGTTGTGTTGTAATCAAGTGATATTGGTCTAATGTTCTTAATCTTCGTTTATCATTATTTTTTTTTTTATAAAAAAGAAAACCGACGACAGATTCTAGAAATATTTGGGAGTCTGATTTTCTAGATTCTTGAGGTGAGGAAATTGATTCTTTGGAAGTCCAAGATCGATCTCCAATTATATGTTTTATTAAATTTTATTATGCTCTCTTATGTTGCTTCATTTATTTTGATGCATCTTTAATTATGTTTTTCTCATATAATGTTCATATTAAGTCTTATTTGATTTTTAATTAAAATTTCTCAAAGTTTTTTTTTTAGATCTTTCTCAATTAAAATTCCTCAAAGTTTTAAAATCCTTCTAATTTAAATTTCTCTAAGTTTTTTAAAAGTTTTTTTTTTCACAAGACTTTTTCTAAATCATTTAAATTTATTTTCTTTAAATTTATACATTTTGGGTTTTCAAACATTAAAAAATTGATCTATGATTTCAAAAGGTTTTCTAACCCATTCTTTCTCTAATAACTTGTTTTTAAGACCGTTTTTCTAAAAAAATCCTATGATAGAATTTAGAAAATTTGGGACTCCGATTTCCTAGAGTTCTTAAGGTGAGAGATCACATCTTTGGGAGTCCGAGATTTGATCTCAAGAAAAATGAATTTAATGAATGTTTAAAAAAAGAAATAGAAAGAAACTTCATTTATTTCAAGACTATACTGTGATAGATTTGGAGAAAACGTAATAATTTCTCATTTTCTTGAGATGAAGAATTTTTCCTCAATTATAATATAGTCAAATTGACGGAATTTGCTCCACTTATTTTATGAGATCATTGCTTCAAATATTGGAGTAATGAGGGGTAAAATAAGACATTATTTTCTTTAAAAAAAAAATTAAATAATACTTTTATTTCAAGATAAAAATAAATTGGCCACCGTTTTGCTTAACGGGTGTAGTGGGGTGCTAACACCTTCCCCATAAACAAATGACTCCCGAACTCAAATCTAGTTTTTGTAGACCATTTTTATTTTTAATTAAAAATTATTTATTTTACTTCGGTGTCCAATCACACCGTAAAAAAGATTGGTGGCGACTCCTCTTTTTTATGTTTTTATGTTTTTATTTTCTTTTAAAATTAATCCTTTTCGAGGATGTTGGCCGCTCCGCGTCGTCTTGGGCACATGGCAAAAACAATATTTAAAAAAAAAAAAAACATGTTTTGAAAATAACATAATAAATGTTCATGAGTTTAAACATCTCAAACTTCCACAAATTCATTACAACATCATGCTTCCTTTAAATCATAGATTAATAAATAACATATTTTTCTTAAAAACTCGATAACAAGTAGAATGCTTTAAATAACCCAATTGCAAAACCATAGTATGCATTTACATGAAAACATATGCTTTCTTCAAGCAAGTACTTATCATAGCACATGTAAAACCCGCGAAAACATGAACGTATAACAATTTCTAGACATAATTATATATATCATGGAAACTTGTTAAAAGTAGGCAAAATTATAAAACAACATACCTTTCATAAAACTTGTATAACAACTAGCATGCTCTTGAAGATTTCCAGTGCAAATCATATAATAATCGCATGCCGATAAAATTATGCTTACTCCAAAACATTTATGGAAAAATGGCAAACCATGATATAAACTCATGTTGATAAACACAAGCTCATTCAAGGGAATTTTGTAAGGAAATAAATTTCAAACATACTTCATAGATATTCTTGAACAAAATTGTTAGTCACTACTTGTCTCGGGCCTTTAAAGGATTATACGTCTTTTCTAGCTCCTCTTGGCCTGAAATGGTTTAATTTCTTTTGTTAGATTCCTTAGTATTCTCATTAAAGTGTAGCAAATATGTCTTAAGCATTAAGATAAAGCTCACTAGCGAGACCAACTACTAACAAAATTATAGAACTAGCTAGACTTGTTTAAACCAGCGAGATTTGCTTTAGTGAGACTAGTGAGACGAAGCAAAAATCAGCGAGATATGCACTAGTGAGACTAGCGAGACTAGGCAAAACCAACGAGACTTACTTGACTAGCGAGACTAGTGAGAGTAGCGACACTAATGAGACTAGCGAAATTTGTGAGACAAAAACCGATTAGCGACATCTAGTGAGACTGATCTCGCTGCTCACTCTCACGCCTTCAGTGTCACTAATTTTTTAGCGAAACCTGTCTCACTCTACTACTGTCTTTGCTTCTTTCCGCACTTCTAACTGTTAAAAGTTGCATTTCTAGCCCGAATTAGAATTTCTTCATTTCTACAAACTTATAGAGAGATGTGTTTTCTAACTTACCTCAAAATTTAAGGGATTAACTTCTCTTCGTTGGACAAATATTCTAAATTTACATTGCTCTGCTTCAGATCACTCGAGGAATCCATATTAGTCACTTCCAGCTAAAATTATACCTATTTCTCCTCACAATCAGCTCAACCATCCTTCACAAAAGTTGTTAAGAATTGAATTACCTTACTAATCTCAAATTTCCAACTTCAAACTTGATTTCTTCCATTCTCTATTCACCAAATACCAGACTTTGCGCAGACTGCACGACACCAGACCAGCCTTCAGTTTTAGCTTCAATTGCACCACGATTCTGACCAGAGTTCTTCACCAATTTGCCCTAGACACCTTCTTCTTCCCTTCGACGTTCAGCTATAGATTTAGGTTGGTTTGAGGTTTTAGAAATGGGATATGATCGACAACTTCTGCTATATGCACAAATGCATTTTCTGCCGATTTAACTCTCCACTAACTTCCACTATTATGTTTTTATTTATTTTATTATTATTTTTTAATTATTTAATTATTTTTTATTTATTACTTATTTATTTTATTGTATTTTATTTTATTATTTCTTTTCTTTTCTTTCTTTTCCCTTTCTTTTCTCTTCTTTTCTTCTTTTATTTTCCTATTTAAACCTTCATTATTAATATTTATGCAAGAATTGAAACAACCAAATTCAATAATAATTCATTTCTTCATTTTGGTTTGTCTGATGACACTCTTTTAAGTCTTGTGTATGTTTTGATGGTTATGTCAAAATAGATTCCATGTTCAGTTTAGGATTCAACTTACCAAGGATGCGTTTGGCCTTCCTTCACTTCCCCCTTCGATCTACACAAAAGAAAACAAATAAATCCACAACGATAGTACACTTAAGTTTAGTACCTACAAGTGAAGGTAGGGGCAAACTAAAACTTTCACACGTGGCTGACGTAAGCAGAAAGGGATTTTTCATTCGTTTTTAAAAAGAGGGCCAAAAATTGATTAGGAGGAAATACATACAAAATACAAAATTTTGTTTTACTTAGTGGGTTTTTTTTTTTTTTTTTTGAAACAAAAAAAGAAAGAAGGAAAAGGAAGGAAGAGATAGTGGAGGGTGTTATCAGTGGTGTTTTTTAAAGGGAAGAAAGATGTGAAGTGATTCTACCATTTCTCTCGTGAAGGTTGAGAAACTCCACCACCAACATCAAAGCTTGATTGGAGAAGAAGGTGGTTGTGGGTTGCCCTACTTAGTTTTGGTCGGGAAGTTGCTAAAAATGAAAGGAAAGCTAGAGGTGATCTGAAATCTTGGCCAATTTAAGCAACTTGTGGTGTTTAGAAGATTCTAGACAGTGAAGTTGGAGTTTGAAGCTGATATTTTGAGGTTAGTAAGTTAAGCCACTTCTTAACATTTCTTAAGAGGGATGTTTGTGCTTGTGAGTGGAAGTGGGTGAATTTGGTAGAAGACTGTGACTTGTTTAATTTTTTGTCAAGCCAAAGAAATTGGGGTTTTTGGGGAAGATTCTGGGTAACCCAAGAGGTTTCAACGCTTCAAATCTTCAAGTGAGATTATTAAGATGTTGATTTTGAGTTATTTGCAAGAAATTGAGTTAATTTGGTTGAAATTTGAGGAAAACGGGCTGAAAAACTGGTGTACAAAATTTGAAAACAGGGAATAAAATCGTGAGAATATTGGAAGTTTTCTCTCAAACCAAACGTGGAAATTGGAAACTTCCTTCATGAAAGTTGAAGAATATTGAGTGAAGAAGACACTTGAGGGCTACTGAAGGAAGAAGTGATCGAGAAGGCAATTAAATTAAAGAACAATAGTGATGAGGTGCGATTACAAAGAAAACAAAGTAGCTTGGAATTTGTGGAAAATCAGAGCCACTTGAGGTTATTTGTGGACTTTAAACGTATGGGTAATTTGATTCAAAGGTAGTTAAAGTGTTTTGTGGAAGAAATTCGGGTGGTTTTTGGGTTCAATTGGTTAAAATTAATGTTTAAAACCATGGCTGGCAAAAAAAAAAAAAAAAAAAAAAAAGGTGTAATGTTGGCTATTCCTAAGGGATGTTTAGGATTCATTTGAGCTTATGTTCGATTTAGGGAATAACCTAGAGCTGGTAAACCATAGTTTCAGGTTGAATTGAGATTGAAAAATTATGAATTTTTTAGAAGAAGTGAGACATACTATGAATATTTATCTTTAGGTTTTCCATACTAAACTTATTTATAGTATTATGATTTGTATTCAAGCTGGGCATGATCAAATTTATAAAGTTTGGTTTTAAATAATGAAATTATTCTCTAAGTTTAATATGATTTATGCAAGATTGAATATAAGTTTACTATTAACTTGGCTGAATTTATGGGAATATTAGAACTTTTTGGACTTGGAAGAGGTTAGATGGGAAGTAACCATGTGTTATATTTGAATTTTAGGTATTTTGAGTTGATGGTTGAGATATTTTGAGTTATATAGAAGCTTTAACAATATTTTGTCATCTGTGTGATAGATTTACTAATGTTTTCTAAAATTTCCACTCACGGGCTTTTAGCTCACTATTTTTCTTTTCCAAATGTTTTTCTTTTTCCCCAGGTAGCGCAAGGAATCTCAAACCCTAGCCTACCCATCACGGATCCGTCTACCACGACTACGAGCTTTCGCTAGTAGCTTGGTTTTCCTATGTAAATATATTCATAAGTTAGACTCATATGGCATGTATCATTTAGGTGGGGTTTGTGAGAATGTTAAGACGAGACTTGAAGACTTGAGTTGTGTAAATTTTGGGTTTTGTTGGGCTTTGTGTATATTTATGATACCTAAGGTTCTGAGTGCACAAGTTATATGATATAGTTGTGTAGCTATTAGGAAGTATGCATTTGGTTATGTTATTGAACTGGTTATCAGGAATTCTAGGAGGACAGTTTAAGCTTAGAAACAGGTGGACCGTAGGTGTCGCAATAGGGTAACATTTATGGTCTTCGCATTCCATCTTGGGTTGGAGTAGGGACCCGGGAGGGCATGTGACACCAAAAGCCTGTGGCTATATGCAGCATTCTATGTTAATAACCAAGCCAAAAAGGAGCGTGGTGCGCCCATATTAACTATAAACCTTTAAACAAAGTTTTGGACGAGTTTAGGTATCCAATTCCTAATAAACAAGATTTAAGAAAATAAAATTTTGCCACCAAGGTATTTCCAAAATTCATTTAAAATAAGTGTTTTGGCAAATCCAAATATCTGAAAGAGGTAAATACAAAATAGCATTTAATGTCCCTTCCAAGCAAAATGAATGGAACATAATGCCATTTGGTTTGAAAGACGACTCATCTGAATTTCAGAAAATCATGAATGATATTTTCAAAATAATCTTCAATAGTCTATATTGATGATATTTATATTTTTTTTCATCAAATATAGACCATTAATTTAAACATCTTCACATTTTCATAGAAACGGTCAAGAAAAACGGTTTGATAATTTCTTTACCTAAAATAAAGATTTTCCAAACAAAAATTAAGTTCCTAGGTTTTGAGATCCATCTATGATTAATTAAACAAATTCAAAGATCTATAGAGATTGCATCAAAATTTTCAGATCAAATTTTTAAAAAAACACAATTACAAAGGTTTTTGGGATATTTAAATTATGTGTCTAATTTTATTCAAAATCTCAGACCTATATGCAAACTACTGTTCCAAAGATCGAAAAAAAAAACCCAAAACCTTGGTTAAGAGAACATACAAAAGCAGTGAGAAAGATAAAAGCTCTTGTCAAAATCCTTCCATGTTTAAACCTCCTAAACCTAGAATTTGATCTTATTATTGTAGAGACGACTATGTTGAACATTGGTTCTGAGATAGTTTTAAAACAAAAGAATGATAGTAAAGAACAAATAGTTCCATATAATTCAAGGGCATGGAGTAGTACTTAGAGTAACTATTCCATAGTAAAAAAGGAATTATTAGCAATAGTAAACTGCGTATAGAAATTCTAAGGCGGTCTTATTGAAATGCCACAATTTGGTGTTATCGCAAGTGTATGGGTCAAGTTATAATATAGTTAAACGACTAATAACTTGTAAAAATACAAGTTATTGTAGTTTTTATTTAGAATATTAGGATAATTCAAAAGAAAATGCATTAACCTGAAAGGAAAAGAGCATAAAAAGATAAACTATACATTTAAGTTGTTTACAAAACCTTTTATCCTGAAAATTATGAGATTTTTATTTTTGGACGTAAAATTTCGATGAAAAGAAGCTGAAAATAGCCGATGGTGATTAAAGATGCTGCCAATGGACAAAGTTGAGATCAAATAAGCTAGCTAATTCGCATGTCGAAGGACGTTGAGATGAAACAAGTAGAAAAGGAAGTGATGAATATGTGGGCGGTGACTGTCGTGTGAAAGTGGAAGTGGATGATTGATTTGACAAAGTCATGATAGAACCAATGAAGAAATCTGCATAGTAGAACAAGGAATTAAATGTAAAGGTGTCAGGAAATCATGAGAACCACCTTTTGGATGCCTATATATAGCCCACAATGTAACGCCTCACGCTAAAATAAGGCTAGTTTCGGCGTGGATCATGCTAATACTTTGGTTGTCTGGTTAATTATTTATTGTAACTCCTTATTATCACTGTTATGAGTTATTGCTACCAAATAAACCTATATCAAGTTGGTATTTATTTATTTCATTTTATTTTATTTTAATAATAATAATAATAAAAGGAAATTTATATTATATTAATTAGGGGGAATTAATCCAATTTTCTTATTAGGGGATTTGTTTGTTTTTCAAAGGAGAAAATAATATAAACAAATAAAAAACAGAATCAAAATAATTTTTTTTCCCTTTCTTTCTCTCTCTCTTGTCGTTCTCCCTCTCCTCTTCCGCCCCACGCCCGTGCACTCTCCCCCAACCCTGTTCCGGTACCGACCGACCAGCCCCACTAACAACACGGCTTCAGCGACAACTCTCAGACGAGCAGTGGACCGGTGGTGACCGAGACAACACGCCCGACAGTGCAGCATCACGTCCAGCGGTGCAATGACGGAGACTTGCAGCGAACAATGGTGATTGGTACAAATCTGAGGTAGATCCGCGAACTTCGACGATCTGTAGTAGCCGATAATGACCCAACAGCCACCAACGAGTGACGACGACAACGTAAGGGTCGAGACAGGCGCAACCTTTACGCGAAACCCTGTGTTTCGTCAAGTTCTAGTAGCATCTTCCCTCATATAGTAAGTTCAGCACATAATCAACACATTTCCACTTCAGATATGTTGCACCCATTGCGTACTAACCCCAGATCTGTAGGATTTGAGGCGTTCGGACACCAAACGATGAGGTTTGAGGATGTTGGACTAAGTTTTGGTGGGTAAGAACGCTCAAATTCCATTTTCTAACTAGATTGAGATAGCTTAGGCAAGTCTATAATGATGAGAAGTATTTAATCGTGGAATTGACATAGTTTCAGAGCTATTCGAACACGTTGCAGTAAGAGAAACAACGGATCGAGGTTTAAGGCCGCTTGGGAACTCGTGTATTCGTTAGAAGCCCTTGGAATGCTTAAGTAAGTAGACTTCCACCGATTAGGGCTGTTTTGGCTTATGTGTAAGCATGCTACTTGCCTTGTCCTTATTTTTGTATTAGTATGCACAAATGTGAATTGTGAAGTGTAATCCATGTGTGCATAATAGGTGATTTGCGAGTATGTTAAGCATGTAGGGTGTGTGCGATATGTGGATGATGTAATGTAAGTTAGTAGGCGGGACTTTTGAATTATGGTAGCATGAACATCGAGGCCTTGGGTACAAATGGTCAAGGGTCAGTGTGATGAGTTTAGGGTGAGCATTGAGGCCTTGGGACGGGGTCTTGGGTACAAATGACCAAGGACCATGCACTAGGAAGTTGGGAAGAATTTTGTTAAGTCTTGTGTATGTGGTTATACTCTTGAATTCTATTATGTTGAACTTGTTGTGTGCCTTGTTGCTTTATAAATGCGTTGCATGATGGCTCTTTCGGTGGGCTACTTACCAGTATAAGTGTATACTGACCCCCCTTCCCCTTTTTAACATTAGAATTTGCAGGAAATGACGGGTTGGTCAACCTTGGTGGTGCCGAGGAGGAAACTTAAGAAAGACCAAAGAGGAGCACGTAGACTGCTAAAATAGTTCTATGCACTCGCTAGGAATTTTGTATTAGGACTTTTACCTATTTAATTTTGTTTAATTTATGCTAGAAATTTTGTATTAGAACTTTTACCAATTGAACATTGAATCTAGTTATCTTGAGCTAGGACTAAGTTTAGATTGCTATAGAGTTGTTTAATTTTTCATCGTTGAGTTGCTATTCCGCTAGTTAAGAGACGATGGTATTTTGAATAATTCTGTGTTGGGCTCTGATTCATTGTAGTGTGCTGAATGAGTCTGTGGAGAAGTGGTTGAGTTTAATGTTATTCGGAGTGCTTCTTTGAAACAGGTTACAAGAAAAATTTGGGATTTCTTGTGGTAGCGTCGTTATGCTGCTAAAATTTTTTTAGCATAAAGAATTATTAACGTAAACGATAAATAGCATAGGGTGATGACCTAGTCTAGTTTAGAAATTTGGGGTTGTCACACACAAGACCTTAACATTCATTATCGAACTTCAGAGAAGCAGTGAAAGCTCTGCTGAATTTCCTTCAACTCTATTTTTATTTTCAACCTTGAGCTTTTATTTGAGGAATTCGGAGTGAGAGCTCAGATTCTCCTCTTAGAAAGTGAGACTTCATCACCATTTGCTTGTGCAATTACCTAGAAGCAGACACCATCATAGCCTATGGGAGCAAGATGTTGCAACTAGCGGGTCAATACACTTATTTCTACATTCAACGGCTTAAGCCAATTATCGTCCTTAGGAATTGAATTGATTATCTTTTAGCTATTCAAAGATCATTCTAATTTTATTTAGGGAACAGACTTGTAATGACACTTAAGATGAACTAATCTAAGAAAGCAAATAAAAGTGATCAAAGTATGGAGATTATCAACTAAGAGACGTTTTAGGGAGTAGATTTCATCAAAGGTATTATTAAACACAATTGCTTAACTCTTGAAATAATTAACACAACATCTAGATCTAGAAGTCTTTTATCAGGATTACATGTTTCGAAAGCAACCTTTTCTTTTACGTAAACCCTAATTATTAATCACTTGAAACTAGATGATTATGTAAAGAATTAAGAACCTTCCTTAACAATCTTTATCGTTATTCAACTACTTTCGGTGTTTTCTAACAATAGTATAGCACGCATGATCTAATCTAAAACTTACTTGTTCAAGCAAGATTCTAAATCATGAAATCATTCAAATATTGATTAAACATTCAAAAGCATT
The DNA here is from genome assembly GCA_030954485.1 of Citrullus mucosospermus. NCBI lineage: Eukaryota > Viridiplantae > Streptophyta > Magnoliopsida > Cucurbitales > Cucurbitaceae > Citrullus > Citrullus mucosospermus. Next base: position 6,869,383 of record CM062061.1, on the reverse strand, counting down.
AAGAACAGTCATGCTAGAAAGCGTAAATGTAAACTAACATTTAAGAAGCAAAGTATTCAACAATTTAAACCTAAGAAATAATCTACCCCTAAAATTATGAGAAATTTAGCCTAAAATGGCATTCATGGATAGAACCAACGTTACAATATCAAAATACAACAAATAAACCAAAAATAAAGAAGGAAAAGAGAAGTTATCTGACTTCCAAGGTCGTCTCGAGTATGGATTTGGCCTTCCAATGATCCTTGAACCTTCCAACATCATGGAATCTTCACATTTTGCTCTAAACTCTCTCTCTAGGTCTCCAAAACTCCAAAATTTTATATGGAGGCCATACTAGCATAAATAGGTAAGATTTCAAAAAATGCAAAGTTTTCAAAATAGGAAAGTCTAGTGCCTAGGTGCTCTACCTTCGAAGTCAAAGTGCTTGGGAACTCTTTCATCTTTCCATGATGCACAAACAATGACAAACGACAGTTAAAAGCTTTTAATGATGCACAAAAGATGATGGATGACAAGAATCTGTTCTCAAGTTTGAAGCACCAAGGTAGTACCAGCCTAGCGCCAAGGCGCTACCTTGCATAAGAGTTATTCATTTTTCTTCAGTTTTTGTCCGGTTTTGGCTTGGTTTGGTTCTTTTGGTTTTTAAAACATATTTTCTTCATAATTACCTGAAAACCACTAGCAAACAACATTAAATCCAATAAAAACATCTCTAAATCAAAGGAAATGAAACAATATTAGGTGCTTTTCACTACCCCCGAAAACTTGATGCAAGCCGTAAGTACACGGGTCAAGTTATAATATAAGATGGTGAAGTTTGAATATTGTTCCATTGAATATCTAAATCAAAGGCAAGAAAAACACTTTTTAGTTATTCTAGAGTTGAGTCAATTTTATTTAAGGATTCGATATCGAGTTTTGTTGTGAAAATATTGAAAGCAATAAAGAAAGCAAGTAAAGTTGAAAAATCAAGAGCGAAAGAGGGTTCTAGGGTATTAAATCCTTATTTAATCCATTATGCACTATTCTAGAGTATCATGGAATTAATGGCAAATCATAGGCCTAAGTCTAGAAACTTAAGTTAAGATTATTTTATATTAAAAAGACAATATTTTCTCATGCAACTTAATTGATTACTAACTTCTTGAAACCAAAATTAAATCACATGGTATTAAGTTTAGTCTTTATCAACTTTCATTATTAATCTAACTATTTTCATAAGAGATTAATAATGATTCATTGCTATAAGTTCGGTTAAACATGCAATCCATCAAATTGAACATCTAACCTAACATGCATTGATGGCCAATCAACAAGTATTAAGCACAAATGGAAAGCATATTATTTACAATAATCCATGAAAAGGTCTAAAACATTAGCATAATTTCATAAATAGTTCATCAATACCCTAAAACTAATGAGTCCCGCCACTCATAGCTTTAAACAACATTATGGCATATAATCTTAGCATAAAAAGAGTAGAAGAATGAAAGAATAAGTTCACTCTACTATTGAAGAGCCCCTTGATTGAATGGAAACCACCAAGACTCCTTTAATTAGCACCTTGGGAACTCAAACGACCTCCAAACAATCCCAAACTAATTCCTCTCTTTTTGGTAGCAAACGCACATTTGAGGCTCTGAACATTCATGCTTAGGGTTGCCGATTATGTCCATATTTATAGAATTTTCCAAACTTGCAGCCCAAGAATTTTTCAAATTTGATAATTTTTTCAAAAAAGGAAAGCTAGCGCTGCGACGCTTTAGGACAACGTTGCGACGTTGACCTTCATAGCATCCTACCCCAGACGTCATGCCACAATGTCGAGCTAGCGTTTTGGCGCTCCTAATAGTGTTGTGGAACTCTCATCTCATCCCAATAAAAGAGCTCTTTGGTTTTAGCGCCAAGGCAACGTTGCACTAGCATGTGGTGCTGCCCTATTTTTCACATCATCTTCTATTTCTTCACTTTTTGTCCAGTTTTGGCTTAGTTTAGTTCTTTTGGCTTCAAAAACTTATTTTCTTCATGCATATTCAATCTCATCATAGCCAGTCAACATCAAAAGCACACAACCACAAACTATTTCCATCATCTTTTAAAGCTCAACTTGAAATATTTTTTCAAAATTTTTAAACATTCCATTTAACATGCAAATGATCATTAATACCTCATTAAAATGCATAACAAAATAAGAAAACATACAAAATTACAAATGACACCTCCCACCCCAAACTTAGAAATATGCATTGTCCTCAATGCATGAAAAGAATAGAGCCAAAGATATAGGTTGGTGAAATAAGTACTTGTTGTGTTGAACCAAGATTCCAAAAAAATAAGAAAGCATGAGTGAATCCCATCGCATTCTTTGATTTCTTGAAGGAATTAAAAGTACAAAAAATAGAAGAAAAGGTTAAGCAACATATACCTTTGTCCATCCTGTAGCAAAATATTCTCCTAGAACTGTTAGTCTTCTCCTTGAAGTCTTTGTTTATACGAGATCTTCCTTGCTGTGACTCTTGCAAGGATCCAGCTTGTAGGAACTACTCTTGAAAGAATAGAGGGAATGTGTAGAATGATTTTTCTAGAACTTTACTTAGGAAAATTTGGAGAATTTCTAGAGGGAGAGAAATCTTTGCAGAATGTCAAAGATTATGTTATAGAATGTGACTTCTATGAGGGCTCCCAAGGGCCCTATTTATAGAACTTTGTAGTTACTCCTAATTCTATTGGGATAACCCCTATGCAGAGATTTTAAATTAAATATTTAATAATATCCAATATTAATAAATATCTATCCAAATAATATCTCATATTAAATGATTTAAAATATTTAACTCATATTTAAATATTTATCTTCTGCAAAATCTTTAATTTGAATCACATCTAAATTAAATAATTAAGTATTTGAATCCAATTCAAATTAATTAATTAATTCTTCCTATATTTATTTATATGGATTTCATCCAAACAAATAATTAATTATTTGAATTATATCCAAATAAATTAATTCTCCATATTATAAAGTTATAATTTGAATCATATTCAAATAAATTTTATAACAAATCATGTAATTAACTGTATCGAATACAACTAATATTTTCCCTCATAAATTTGAACATTTCAAAATTTTCATTTGAACATAATTGATCTTCGTTGGTTCATGGTGAGCTAGCAAGGGAATCTTATGGACCTACAGACTAGAAGCTCCAATCATTCGAAATTAAATTAATTAAACTCTTTAATTAACTTAATTAACATTCATTAACTGTGGGTCACTCCACTAAAAACCCACAACTGCACTCTTCACAATATAGATATATTTTTTTGTCCATAGATATATCCAATCATCAAATAAGTCACAAATTGCTCATAATTACAGCTAAGTCAAAATTAACATTTTACCTTTGTAATTACTTCTTTCTCCTTAAGTCCCACTGATCCTTTAATGAACAACTTGTTTATGGTCCCACTATAAAAAAATCCCTCTCGAGCCAATGAAAGGAGGGGCCCCTTATTTAAGACCTAAATTCAGCACTTAAGAGAGCAATTTATCTACTTTCCCCGAGAACGAGAAGGAATAAACTTCATCTTATGTAGTTATGTTTCCGACTCCCTACTCGGACAAATCCCCAAAATTGTAGACTTATTGTGTCGGCGACACGGGCCACTCTCACCCATACAAATCAAAAGATTGTTCTCATAGGCAGGAGTCCATAACTCACTTAAGATTGAGATCGAGTTACCTATGGTCATTCTTAATGAAAAGTTAATCTCTTCAATCAACAGTGTTATAAAGAGAGATTAATCATTTTGTGGTTTGGTCTCATATAAACTCTTTATACATGATACCCCAACTCACATGTCTCCACATGAACAACTTGGATTAAATTGTTTATAACACTTACAACTCTTGTAACAATTACAAAGTGGGTCGTATCCATAGTGTCACCAAGATAAGGCACCCAACCTTATCCATATACTATAGACCTTTAGGTTATTTCTTGAACATAATCCACTTGTATGTCAACTACATACATGTTCAAGACTTCATGCAATAACCTTGGATTTTTCTAGTTAATGGATAAATTTATATTGCATAATTAATAATTAAATCAATCAACTAATAAATTACGGGGCTTTAGGGCATAAATCCCAACACACTCCATGTGGGGAAACCTTCACAATGGTAAAGGGTCCTGACCATTATGTCCTGAGCTTACCTGGAAACAACCTTAAATGTGAGTTGAAAAGTAAAACTTTTTTGTCTAGGTAGAAAGGTCCTTTGAGTGATCTTCTTGTCATGTCATCTAGTGATGTTCTCCTTGTAGAGATTGACATTCTCATAAGCTTGAGTGCAAAACTCCTCCATCTCATTGAGTTCCACGAGGCATTTCTCACCGGCCTTCTCAAGGTCCATGTTCAGCTTCTTGATGACCCAATAAGCTCTATGCTCGAGCACTACAGGAAAGTGACAAGTCTTTCCAAACACCAACTTTTATGTTAAGTACTAATTGGGGATTTTGAAAGCTGCGGGTAGGCCCATAGTGCATCATCTAGCTTAAGGGCCCAATCCTTCCTTTTGATCTTAAATGTCTTCTCTAAAATTTTCTTGATTTTCCTATCAAACAACTTAGCAAGACCATTAGTTTGAGGATGATAAGTTGTAGCATTTTTATGGTTAACTTCGTACTTGTTCATCATGGACTCAAACAATTTATTACAAAATCAAGAACCTCATCACTAATAATAGCTCTAGGTGTACCAAACCGTGTAAATATGTTCTTATTCAAGAATTTTAAAACAGTGCAAGCATCATTGGTCCTAGTAGCTATGGCTTCTACCCACTTCGATACATAGTCAATTGCAACTAAAATATAGAGGTAGCCATCCAAAGGAGGGGGAAAGAACCCCATAAAGTCAATACCCCAAACATTAAAGAGTTCCACCTCCAAGATAGGTTTTATGGAAAGCTCATGTTGTCTAGAGATATGGCCAGGACGTTTGCACCTATCACATGATCAAAGAAAGGTATAACAGTCCTTAAACAGAGAGAGCCAATAAAAATCTGACTAAAGTACCTTAGATGCAGTTCTAATAGGTCCAAAGTGAACTCAATAGAGTGAAGAGTGACAAGAATTTCATATATTTACAACCTTCTCTTGAGGCACACACTTCCTTATCATGTTATCTACACAAACCTTGTATAAAAGTGGGGCCCTCCCAATGATATGATTTGGCATTGTGCAAGAATCTCTTTTTCTATTGAGTGTTCAAGTCAAGTGGCAAGTGTCCTTTTGCAAGATAGTTAACAATGTCAGCAAACCAAGGAAAACTAGCTTTTTACCTGATCCAATTGTTCATCAGAGAACATTTCAACGATGGTGAAACAAGTATCATCATTTCTATTATTAAGCCTAGACAGGTGGTTTGCAACCACATTTTCACATCATTTCCTGTTTTTTATCACAAAGTCAAATTTCCGCAATAAAAGAATCTATCTTATCAATCTAGGTTAGCATCTTTCTTGGCAAATAGATATTTCAAACCAGCATGTTTAGTATGCACTACAACTTTAGAGCCAAGCAAGTAAGGTCTAAATTTATCAAAAGAAAACACAATAGCTCCCAACTCTTTTTTAGTAGTGGTAAACTTTTGTTGAGCACTATCAAGAGTCCTACTAGCATAATAAATTTCCCTAAACATGTTATCTCTTCGTTGACCTAAGACAACTCCTAATGCATAATCACTAGCATCACACATAATTTCAAAAGATTAACACCACTCAGGTACAAAATGATAGGTGTATAAATCAATCTTTCTTTTAAAGTATTAAAAGCTAGTAGACATGAATTATCAAATACAAATATAGCTTCCTTTTCTAACAAATGACTCAAGGGTTTTTCAATTTTAGAAAAGTCTTTTATAAATCTCCTATAAAACCCTACATTCCCTAGGGAGCTTCTGACTCCTTTCACATTTGTGGGCAGTGAAAATTGGTCAATTGCAGAAATTTTGGCCCAGTCCACCTTCAATTCTTTTTGTGAGACCTTGTTCCCTAAAATGATGCCTTCCTTTACCATAAAGTGACATTTTTCCCAATTAAAAAAATCATCTTGACACCTCTACAAAACAAGTTTAAGGTTAGCAAGACAAGAATCAAAAGAAGATCCAAACACGAAAAAATCATCCATGAAAACCTCCATTATGTCTTCAATAAGCCCCTAAAAAATAGCCATCATGCAATGTTGAAAAGTAACAGAGGTATTGCACAAACCGAAAGGCATTCTCCTTAAAGAAAATGTCCCATAAGGACAAGTGAATGTGGTCTTTTCTTGGTCCTCAAGAGCAATGACAATTTGGTGGTACCCTAAATATTCATCTAGAAAGTAATAATGAGAATAATCTGCAAGCCTGTCATGTATTTGATCGATAAAAGGAAGAGGAAGATGATTTTTTCTAGTAGCCTTGTTCAACTTCCTATAATCAATACATATATTTCATCTTGTTACAGTCCTAGTTGAATTCAATTCATCTTTTACATTTTTAACAACAATCTTTACACCTTTCTTGGGCACTACTTGAATAGGACTCACCCAAGAACTGTTTGATATGGCATATATGATTCGTACATTCAAAATCTTGAGGACTTCTTTGTTAACTAACTTCTTCATGGTGAGGTTAAGTCTCCTATGGTGTTCCCCTAAAGGAGTAAAAATATCCTCCATCAAGATTCTATGCATACAGGCTGATGCACTAATACCCTTAAGATCTTTAATAGATAAGCCAATAATAGACTTATGCTCTCTTAAGATTCTCATCAACTTCTTTGCTCAACAAAATTCAAATAAAAAGATATATGATAGCAAAACCCGCAAGTGCACAGGTCAAGTTATAATATAAAATAGTTAACACCGAGTATCGTATCCACGAAGGACTGAATTCAATATAATTACCTATCTGTTCAAGAATTGAATCAATATTATCTAAAGATTTGAAATTGAATTGAAATTTTGTATTTTGAATAAAAAAAAAAAGGAAAGTAAAAGAAAGTGAAAGTTCAAGAGATAAGATTGTTCTAAGGTGTTGATTTCATTAATTACTTCATTAAGTCATGTGTTAGGTTTTCATGAAATTATGTGCAAACAATATTTTTAAGTCTATAAACTAACATCTGGATTAATTGCTCTAAAAAACAACCCTTTCTTATGCAAAACTAAAGTAAGAGGCATAGCATTAAGCATAGTCATTAACAACTTTATCTCTTAACGTAGCTATTTGCATGGAAGTAAAATAAAAGGTTCAATGTCATAAATCCAATTAGACATACAATTTCTCAACCATAAATCTAAGCTAACATTCATTGATGATCAATCAATAAAGAATGTAGCACAATAGCATTGAAGAACATATCATACAACAACATCCATGAAAAACACTAAGACATTAACTTAAATTCATAATTAAATCATCCAACACCCGAAAACTATGACTTTAGCCACTCATAGCCATCAAATACGTACTTTCATATGAGTTCTTAAGCATATTTTTTACTTGATTACAGAAAGAAAAGTAAAAGGGAAAGAGAAACTTAGGAAGAAAAACTCTCGAATTGCTTCCTGACGTTCAATTCCTTCAATCTCCACTTAGTAAACACCTGGGGATCTTGAATGGCCTCCAAGTTTTCTCCAAACCTTTCCTCTCTTTTTGATAGCAAACTTGTGACACCCTAATCTTTGACCTAGTTGCTTAAGACATATAAAGAAAGATAACTAGGACAAAGGGTGTAAAACTTGGATCACAAGCCTATGGAGGTAGAAAAATTTTGAGGCAGAAAAATTGGGCTTGTGGAGTTAGCCAAATTTTGGCCAAATTTATAAGCACCATGCTTTGAGATGTAGGAAGGAAGAAAATAAGTTTGTGCCACTTGATTTTTGAGTTAAGAATGAGTCGTAGGTGAATTTGAAGAAAGCCACGATAAGCAATTTTTTAGTCTTGAACCACAAGGTGGTCAATGAGCTAAGAAATTTTTCTAAGTGTCACAACTATGCTAGGAGAACTCAACTATGCTATGAGGAAGGCTAGCTTGGACGCATAGTTGAAGGAAAAGAGAAGAATTTTTACTAAGTGTTAAAGAAGGAATAGTTGAAAGCTAGTTGTGAGTTGGACACATCCTTGGGAGGAACACCACCATGTTGGACGCAAGGATGTGGTGGATAAATGAGCATGCAGCGGAAGTTAATTTGATCAATTTTCACTCTAAGATGCTCAATTTAGAGGATTAAACATGCAATTAAAAAGAAAAACCAAAGTTTCAAAAACACTTAACCTTGAAGCTCCAAATTCTCCTTTAATTCTTAATGAATTTCAGCACCACTTGGTTGTAGACCACCACAAAAGTCTTCTCTACTATTCTCTAGGCTTAGATTGGATGGTGGAATCCAAATTTGTGGTGAATTTGAGAAGGAATGAAGGTTGGGAAGAAGATGAACAATGGATGGAATTTTGCAAAATTAACCCTTTAATTTCACAAAATTCTTAACCATTTTTATGTCAAAATCATCTCTATTTATTAAAAAATAACATGCAATCCAATTGCATCAAAATTTGACAACACAAAATGGTTAATTTGTTGGTTAATTGTGAAGAAGACAACCAAGTTCTTAGTTCAGTTAGTGGGAAAATCCAATCTTCAAAAATCAATTTTAAAATCAATTTTCAATGAATTTCCAAAAATTCAATTAAAATTGATTTTTAATTTCAAAAAATAATTTAATATTTACTTAATTAAATATTATTTTAATATTAAATAATAAAATAATATTATTTTTCCCACTTGTCTCGATTTTTCTAAAAATCGATATGAATATATTATAATTAACTCTATTTGTACGTTTAATTCGTAATTAAACGTCCATATATCATATATATTTGACTTTCATTCCTTAAACTAAGATTTGAACGGTTCAAACTTATTCACCACACTATCTAAGATTTTAGTCCATTTATGAGCTAGTAGAGGGACCTAATGGACCTACAGATTATGAGCTCCAACGATCCAAGATTAACTGGCCAAATTTTTTAACCTAACATTCATCAACTAACGGGACACTCCACTAAAACCCGTAGCTGCACTCTCCTCACTGTAGATATATTTGTGTCCATTTGATATAACCGTCATCGATAAGTCAATCCTGCACAGGCCGTTCATAACTTCAGCTAGGTCAAATACCGATTTACCTCTGAGTTACATCTTTTCTCCTTAAGTACCACTGTCCCTCTAATGAACAATTGATTTAGGATCTAATTACTAGATCCATTCCCTCTCGGGCCAGTGAGAGGATGGGGCCCCTTGTTCGAGTCCTTGGAACAATACTTAAGAGAAAAACCTCTCTACTATCCCTAAGTTGGGTAGGAGTGAATTCTGTTTTACAAATTCTATGTCCCCAGCTATCTACCCAGTCTTATCCCTAAAATGGGAGGAATGTTGAGTAGCGCTATTGAGCTTCCTCTCACCTATGCAGATCAAGACATGTAATTAGGGGTATCACGTACTATGAGTTTGTATAAGATAGGACCACAAAATATGATCTTGCTATGTAACGTTGTTAATTGAAGAGAATTATATTTCAAACGATAACCATGTAAATCGATCTCTATCCTGGGTGAGTTATGAACTTTTGCTCATGAGGGTCATTCTTTGATTTGTATGGGTGAGACTGGCCTTAGCTGTCAACTCAATATGCATACCATTTTGGAAACGATACTAAGTGAGCAGCTAGGAAGATAACTTCACAAGATGAAATTCACTCTTTCCCAACTTTAGGGAAAGTAGATAGGTTGTTCATTTAAGTGTTGACTTTGAGACTTGAACAATGAGGCCTCACCCTCTCACGGCCCTAGAGGGACTTTGTTTATGGTTGGACCATAAACATAATTGGTCATTAAAGGATCAGTGATACTTAAGGTGCAAGAGGCAGTTACAGGGGTAAAACGATAATTTGACCTAGCTATAATTACAAACAACATGTAAAGGATTAACTTACGACATATGGTTGATCAATGGACACACAAATATGCCGAAGTTCATAATAGTGCATCTATGGGTCTTTAATGACTTGACCTTAATCCTGAGTGAGTTATGAACTCTTGTCTATCAAGGTAGTCCTTTCATCTGTATGGGTGAGAGTGGCCAGATTCACCGACTCAATATGCTTACCATTTTGGGGATTTGTCAAAGTAGAGAGTTGGGAACATAGCTACACAAGATGAAATTCACTCATTCTCGTCTTTAGGGTAAGTAGATAAATTGTTCCTTTAAGTTTTGACTCTGGGTCTTGAACAATGGGGCCCCTCCCTCCCAATTGCTCGAGAGGGTTTTGTTTATGGTAGGACCATCAACATGTTATTAATTAGAGGATCGGTGGGACTTAAGGAGTTGGATGTAATTACAGGGGTAAAACGGTAATTTGACCAAGCTGTAATTATGAGCAATTCGAGAATGGTCGACTCACTGTTGATTGGTTATATTCGTGGACAGATAAATATGTCTATAATACAAAGAGTGCAGCTGTGGGTCTGTCGTGGAGTGACCCATAGTTAATGAATGTTGATTAATTTAATTGAAGAGTTTAATTAATTAATCTCGTATTATTTAAGCTTCTAATATATAAGTCTATTGGGTCCCCCTACTAGCTCACTAAGGGTAAAACAAGGATTATTTAGTTTTGGATAAATTTTTATTGTTCAAATTAAATAAGGGAATGTGCATTGATTGTGTGAGATGCAATTAATATAATTTATTAGATATACATTATAATATAAAGTTTTTTTTTTTTAATTAGATTCAAAATTAAACTATATATCATGAGAGTATTAATGTTTGAATTAGATTCAAAATTAAACTATATAATATGGGAGAATAATAATATATTTGAATAAGATTCAAATATTAAATAATGTGAATGAGATTCATATTAAAACTATAGGTTAAAACATAATATGAATGAGATTCATATTTAAACTATAGGTTATGAGAGGGAAATACATTTGAATATGATCTAAATGTAATATTAATTAAATATATAATATTTAATTAATTTATATTAATTAATTGGATTAATCAATATTTATTTAATTTCATTTAATTAAATTTGATTTAATTTTAGTTAAATTTTAACTCTCTAAGGTTAACAGGAGTTAAAGGATGATTAAAGGGAAGTTAATCCATAATTAACTTCTCCCTTTCTATCATTTTTTTATTATTGATGAGAAGTTTTTCTTGATTGAATCAACACAATTCCCTCTCAATCTGTCAACACTCTCAAGCTATAAAGAAAATGTTGCTCTGCAGAAACTCTTCCCAATCTTCCAAAAGCGGTTCCCACAATTCTTTTCCTTGTCTGAAAATAGCGGGGAAGACTTGGTGATGGTGTCTTGTTCGAGATCCAAGCAGATAGAAGAGATCATGGATGTAGTGAAGAATTGGAGAAGATTGAAGAGTTTTCTTCAAAAGTATTTTCTTTCTCCTTGAATTTCTTCCCAGTAAAGCATGCTTAATTTTCTCTATATGTTCTGTAAATTCAAAACGTAAATGAAAAGTACACACGTTCATGCGCTTCCTGATAAGCACTTGAAAAGTGTTTTCTATCCTCTCAAATTAATGGAGTTTATATTAGATTTCACTTGTTTGCTAGTGATTTTCAAGTTAAAATGAGGAAAATTAGAAGAAAAGACTAAAAGATCAAAACTGAGCAAGAATATGGCGAAAAAGAGCTGAAAAACTCAAAAGGGCAAAATTTGGGATAGTGCCGCAGTGCCTGGACGGCGCAACCCGAACGCAACGATTTTGGACACAACCCTAGCGCCGCGGTGCCAGTTTTCCTTAAATGAAAATTTTTTATTTTTGGTAAATTTTTGGGCGGCCAACTCTATAAATTTGGGGGTTTCCAGCAGTCCTAATCATCAAGAATCAATCAACCATCAATTTACAAACCTAAAGAGGCACAAGAAGGAGAAAATTGAGTGAAAGTTCATAAAAGAGTTCAAAGAGTGAGTTAGTTGCAAGGAAGAGGAAAAGAGTTCGAGATAGTCGTGGTGCTCTTCGAATTCCAACGTGAGAGCCAAGGAGATCGTGACGGTGCTACCTCAATCAAGAGCTTCTTTTCAGTAGAGTTTCCCTTTCTTTACACTTTTTCTTTGTTTATTTTGCTTAAACATGTTGCTTCAAGCTATGAGTGGCTAAACTCTTTAGTTTTAGGGTTTTGATGATTTGTTCATGAATTTATGTTGATCTTGTAGACTTTCATGGTTTTGTTGGAATGATTATGCTTTTCATTGTTATTGTGTTTAATTCTTGTGGATTGGTCATCTTCACATGTTAGGTTAGATGTATGATTGAGAGATTGTATGTTTAACTTGATCTATAATAATGAATTGTTGTTAATCTATCACGAGAGTAGTTAGGTTGACAATAAAAGTTGCTAAAGACTATTCTTAATGTCATGTAATTTGAATTGGTTTCAAGAAATTAGTAATCAATCGAGTTGCATGAGAAAGTTGTTTTTTAGAGAAAATAACTTGGAATTAAGTTTCTAGACTTAGGCATATGAATTACCATAAATTCCATGAATTCTATAATATTGCATGATGAAATAAACAAGGATTCATTACCCTAGAACTCTCTTTGACTCTTGTGTTTCTCACTTTAATACTTTCCTTATTTGGTTTATATTTTCCATAAACCACAACTTCAATTTCAATCCTCAAATAAAATTGATTCAACTCTAGAATAGCTAAGTAACTTAAACCTTCACAATTGGATCTCCAGTGGAACAATATTCAGACTTAACCGTCTTATATTATAACTTGAGTCGTACACTTGCGGTTAACACTAAAAGTGCACATCACTTCCGCATGGAATTCAATTCTTTAAGAAGATCAGTGGTGGTCTCTCCTTAAGGAAAACAGTTTTATAGTACAAGTTTCTACAAGGCAAAGGAGAAAGAATCAAAGAAAGTGACTTCAAAGGCAATAAACTTTTCTCCTTTCTGTAAACAACATGCTTAATATTTTTCTTTATTAATTCTACATCAACTAACATTTGTCTCTCAACAAACGCAACAATTGTGGTAACAGTTTGAGCAACATCTTCACACGCAACATTCTCAACCAGAGGCATATTAATAGTTCGATTTACACAATCATCTATGACAGCAGGAGGCTTTGGTGATTTTTGTTCTATTAGAGCCATCTAGGTCATGGGGTTTGCAAATGGCTTTAGAAACATATTCAACATGCACATATGCTATCTTAGAAACCCCAACATGCACATGCTCTTCAACATTATTGCGACTAACTACTTTATAGTCCAGAGCTTTATTAGAGGAACTACTCGAAGAGAACGGACATACCTGGAACAACCAAATCTATCATAGTTAGAGTAGTGGTGTTGAGAGCACCAGTTTGACAATTTGCACTGGGAGACCTGGTAACATCCAATCATTTTCGTTTAGATGTTTGAGCAGCAGCCCCAGTGTCTTTCTTTGATGAAGACAAGCCTAAAAAAAGTACCCAAAAAGTGCTTTTATTGCTCTTAATTTAGGGTTGTCTTTATTTGATTTCATGTGTTTTTAGTGGTTTTCAAGTAATTATGGAGAAAATAAGCGTTGAAGGCCAAAAGAACCAAACCAAGCCAAAATCAGACAAAAAATAGAAGAAAATGAGCAAAATCCTAAAAACTCGAGAGCATCAATTTGCGGAAAATCGAAAAGCATCAGGGCACAGTGAATGAGCGTTGTAGCGCTATGCAAGGAGCGATGCAGTGTAGGGTCAGTGTTGCGGCACGGTGCTAGGGTGTACCATATTATGACGGTTAGACAACGTCGCGATGCCAACTTTCCTTTTTGGAAAAATCTACAAATTGGAAAAGATTTGAGCATCCACTTTTATAAATTGAGAGAATATCAACAACCCTGATCACGAAATTCAGAGCCTGAAAGTTTGAGTTTGCTACAACATAGAGAGAAAAGTGTTTGAGAGAGATTTTGGTGGCCATTCGAGTTCCCAACATGAAGATCAAAGGATTCTTTCCAATTTCCACTTAATTAAGGGTTTTTCAACATGGAACGATATTCGAACTTCAATTGTCTTATATTATAACTTGACTCGTGCACTTGTGGCTTGCACCAACTCTTGTGATTATTAGACAATTAAAATCGTTCTTTTGGATCCTAGGAGATGACACCAAAAACTTGATGTGCGAAATCCACCAGCTTGTTTGAGGTAGATGAGGTAAATTCTCTTAAAGCTCAAATGGGTTCCCTTACTAATGGTCTTTCTAACTTGACTGCAGGGGGTCAAGCTCAAGTGAATCCCCCATCCATAGCCTTTCCAGCTGCCATGGCTATGGAGACAACTAATAAAAAAAAGTTGGAGCAAGGTGGCAATGAGACAGTCAATTACGTTGATCGTCGAGCTTAAGAAACCATGAAAATTTTTCTTATACTAACAATAGGAATGTTTTGTAGGGTCCTCCTAGTTTCCCTATTGCAGGCCCACCTCACACTAAAAAGAAGTCCAATATAGAAGACTTGATGGTGGAATTTATCAAATAATCTAAAGGAAGGACCACTGCACTAAAGAACACTGTACAAAGTCATGGAAAGGCTATCCACCACATTGAGGTAAAAATTAGTCAAATAGTCACTTCTCTTCAAACAATGCAAAAGGGTAAGTTTCCTAGTTGCCCCGAGAAGAATCCGAAAGAGGAATGCAAGGCCTTGACTTTGAGGAGTGGAAAAAAGCTATCCACACCCTTGATAGATGATGAGGATGAGGCACAAGATGAAAGAGACTACCAATGAGCCTATTTTAGAAGAAGAATCTGAGGAGATAGTAGAAAAAGAAAAAAAAAAAAAAGAAAAAAAAAAGAAAAAAGGTAAAGGAATCGACATCTTCAAGTAAGTCATCTAACCCTTTACCTTTTGTTCCCAACACTCTACCTTACCCCCAAATGTTTCGGAAAAAGAAAATAGACTCCCAATTTGCTAAACTTTTAGAATTATTTAAAAAGCTTCATATTAAAATCCCATTTGTTGCCCATTTGTTGAGGCTTTAGAGAAAATGCTCAATTATGCAAAATTCATGAAAGATGTCTTGTCTAAAAAGAAGAAGTTTTGGCAATATGAAATGATTAGCATGACTGAAGAGTGCAATGTTGTGCTGCAAAAGAAACTACCACAAAAATTGAAGGATCTAGGGAGTTTTACTATCCCTTCCACTATAGGTTCTTTGAATGTTACTAAAGTCTTATGTGATCTTGGTGCTTCTATTAATTAATGTCTTTATTTATTTAGAGGAAAGCTTGACATTGGTGAAGTACAACCTACTATGATATCATTGTAGCTAGTTGATAGATCCTTGGGTTATCCTAGAGGTATTATTGAGGATATTTTAGTTAAGGTTGACAAATTTATCTTCCCTCCTATTCTTAGCAACTGGAAGGGCCCTCATTGATGTCCAACAAGGGAAGTTCACTTTAAGGTAAATGATGTCTATAATATCAAGTTGACTCTAAGGGTAAATGATGAGAATGTTGTCTTCAATATCTATAATTCCTTGAGTCAATGTTTTCGAGCATGTGGAGGTTGTGTTTGCTAATAATTACTTCTGATGACATTGCTTTGTATGCTACATGGTTAGATAATATTAAGTATTTAACAAAATGTATAAAATCCTACTACTCATTAGGATTGAACTCACAATCTTAAGTTTCCAAATGCGTCTGCTTACCAAGTTGACTAATAATATTCTATCAGCCAGCTCGGTTCTGTATATTAATTAACTCTTTCTAACCCGAACCCGACTGAATATTTTCTGTTTACTATTTTTTTCAACCTAAAACCACCAAACCAACCAATTTTAACCTGAATCGAGAACAATTTCAGTCGGCTTAAGTGGTTTTTTCAATTTTTTTATTTTTGCTTGCACCCCTAGTTTCTTCTACAACCTTCTTCCGTTTAGCCTTTTCCTTGTATCGTACCATTTTTTACACAAAAACATATGAACTATGTCTGATACTCACCATCATGCAACAACAATCTTTAAAGGGAACACTCAAGAGAGGTGATGGAGACTTAGAGAGGAAGTTGAAAAACCACTTTGAAAAGGTAGTGGGCCACAATTAATAACTGCCACCTATTAATACAAAATTGTACATTTGAATTAATCTCTTTTTCATTGATTGGAGCATGGGTTGTTGGTAAGACATCTTTAGTGGGCTTGATAAGCATTAAGGCCCAAACCTGCCATATTACAAATGAGATGGTTAATTGCAATTTTACAGAGGCCCAAACATGCTTTTACGGCCTCAAATTGGACTGTATCTAAGGCTTTGTAAAAATGTACTCCTCTAGTTGGTTTTTAGTTCGAACGTGTTCAAGGATAACTTGCTTGCTTTCAACAAGTTCTCGAATAAAGTGGTGTCAAATGTGTCTCTGTTTCGCCCAACTATGTTACACCATATTCTTTGAGATATTGGTTTCACTCAGGTTGTCATAACAAAGTGTCATGGCTTCCTGTGGGACACCATATTCTTTAAGCATCTACTTCATCCACATTAGTTGTGTACAACTGCTGTCAGCTACAATGTATTTGACCTCTGCAGTAGATAGGGAAACTCAGTTCTGTTTCTTGCTAAACTATGATATTAGGTTGTTTTCAAGAAAGAAGCATCCACCTAAGGAGCTTTTTCTATCCTCAAAGCTTCCTACCCAATCAGCATCACAGTAGCCAACCAGGAAACTATTTGTGTCAAATGTGTAGTACAACCCATAGTCACTAGTCCCGTTGATGTATTTGATGATTCGCTTGGCACCAAGAAGGTGTCATTGGATTTGGGATAGGATTGGTAATGAGCACAAACTCCAACAACAAAAGCGATGTCAGGCTTGCTAGCAGTGAGATAAAGCAAACCTCCAATAATATTTCTCTATAGACTTTCATCAATATTGCTTCCATCAAAGTCTTGATAGTTTAGAGTGTTAGGAGCTAGTGTGTGTTTAACTCTTGCATTTTCCAACCTAAATTTTTTTACAATACTTTTAGCATACTTACTTTGAGAAATGAATATACCATCTTTGAGTTGTTTAATTTGAAACTTAAGAAAGTAAGTCAACTCACCTACCATATTCATCTAAAATTTTTTCTTCATCTGTTTCACAAATAGATCAACCATCTCCTGAGGCATTCCACCAAAAACAATGTCGTCAACATAGATTTGAACGACAACAAAGTTCTTTTCTAATTTCTTGACAAATAATGTTTTATCCACATCGCCTCTACTGTAACCATTTTCAACAAGAAACTGTGACAACCTTTCATTCCATGCCCTAGGACACTACTTGAGCCCATAAAGCACTTTTCTAAGCTTGTACACGTGATTAGGATGTGTTGGATCAACAAAGCCTTTGGACTATTCCACGTATACCTCCTCATTCAAGTACCCCATTCAGGAAGGCACTTTTGACATCCATTTGAAATGGCTTGAATTTCAGCAAACACGATATACAGAAGAGCAATCTGATAGCTTCAAGACGAGCCACAGGGCAAAGGTTTCATCAAAATTAACCCCTTCGACCTGAGTATATCCCTGAGCAACAAGTTTAGCTTTGTTTCTCATCACATTTCCATTCTCATTGGACTTGTTTTTTAACACCCATTTAATGCTAATAACATTAACAGATTCTGGACGAGGTATAAGAGTCTATACATCATTCTAACAAATTGACTCACTTCTTCTTGCATTGCTTTTATCCAACACTCATCCTTTAGAGCTTTTTTGTTGGTTTTTGGTTCAACAGAGGATGTGAAAAAAATATTGTTGATCATCTCCATATAATTCACTTTATCCTTCTTTCTTGTAGAAACTCCTTCCTCGAGCTTCCTAATAATGTTGCTAGATGGGTGATTTTTTCGTACTTTGCTTGAGGGTTCCTTTTCATGAGTTTCAGCCTCTTTAGGATCCAATTCATCATTTGCAACTAAATTCTCAAGACACCAATTGGGTGACATGTTCCCCGCTTTGTAGAAACAACTTCATGACAAGTGGAAGCATATAATGTTCTTCATCAGTGGCGGAGACAGATAGGTCAACATTATTATAAACTACGACATTGATGGATTCTATAACGCAATGTGTGTGCTTGTTGTATACTCTGTTGGGATGTATGCCCTAAAGCCTCATAGTTGATAAATAATTTGAAATAATGGTTGATTATTTTATATATGCAAGTATCCATTACAGAAAAATCCAAGGTTATTTTATATAACTTAAACATGTATGTGGTTGACATACAGGTAGATCATGTTTTAGTAACAACCTAAACGGTTTGTAGTATAAGGATAAGGTTGTGTGTCATCCTAGTGACACTATGAATAGATCCACTTTGTAATTGTTACAAAGGTTGTAAAGTGTTACAAACGATTTGATCATAATCATTCATGTAGAAACATGCAAGTGGGGGTATCCTATGCAAAGAGTTTTTATAAGACCGAACCGGGAAATACTTAATCTCTCTTTATAACACCTTTGACTGAAGGGATTAACATTTCATAAGATAATGATAGGTGACTTGACCTTAATCCTAAATGAGTTATGAACTTTTGTCTATGAGAGCAGTCATTTGATCTGTATGGGTGAGAGTGGTCATATTCGTCGACCCAATATGCCTACCATTTTGAGGATTTATCGAAGTAGAGAGCTAGGAACATAGCTACACAATATGGAATTCACACCTTCCCGTCTTTAGGGTAAGTAGATGAATTGCTCCCTTAAGTACTGACTCTGGGTCTTGAACAATGGGGCCCCTCCCTTTCACTAGCCCTAGAGATTTTTGTTTATGGTAAGACCATCAACATGTAGTTCATTAGAGGATCAGTGGGACTTAAGAAGTTAGATGAAATTACAGGGGAAAACGGCAATTTGACCAAACTGTAATTAAGAGCAATTCGTGAAGGGTTGACTCACTATTGATTGCTTATACCCATGTACACAAAAATATGTCTACAATACGAAGAGTGAAATTGTGGGTCTTTAGTGGAGTGATCTACAGTTAATGTATATTGATTAATTTAATTAAAGAGTTTAATTAATTAGTCTCGTATCCTTGGAGCTTCTAATTTGTAGGTCCATTAGGTCCCCTGCTAGCTTACTAAGGATAACAAAGATTATTTAGTTTTGGATAAATTTGAATTGATCAAATTAATTAAGTGAATGTAGATTGATTGTATGAGATACAATTCATATCATAGAGATATATTATAATATGAAATTATTTTTTAATTAGATTCAAAATTCAACTATATGTTATGTGAGTATTAATGTTTGAATAAGATTCAAATTTTAAATTAATATAAATAAGATTCATATAATGAGAGAATTATATATTAATTGTATATAATACAATTAATAATATATATAGATACACTATATTATAAAGTTAATTTTGAATTAGAATCAAAATTAAACTATATAATAAGAGAGAATAATATATTTGAATGAGATTCAAGTAGGAAAATTTTCTTAAATGGCAAAACTGCTGAAAATATTTACAACAAGTAGTCTATCGCGATCTATCGCGGTCTATCGCAGATAGACAGTGAAATTTTGCTATAATTGTAAATATTTTGGTTCATTTTGCTATACTTGAAAAGAGTTCTAATATGAGTGGGATTCATATTTAAACTATAGGTTATGAGAGAAAAATACATTTGAATATGATCCAAATATAATATTAATTAAATATATAATATTTAACTAATTAAATTAAATTAAATTTGATTTAATTTAATTTTGATTAAATTTTAACTCCCCATAGTTAAGGGGAGTTAAAGGATGGTTAATGGGAAGTTAATCCATAATTAACTTCCCCCCTCTCCATCATTCTTTTTCTATTCATGAGAAGGCTTTTTTTTTTTTTTTTATTATCATCATCATCTAATCAACATAGTTTTATATCAATCTCTCAACACTCTCAAGTTACAAAGAAAATGTTTCTCTGCAAAAACTCTTCTCAATCTTCCAAAAGACATTCCCACAAACTTTTTCCTTGCCGAAGAATAGCGAGGAAGACTTAGTGGATGTAGCGAGGAAGTCTTGTTCGAGATCCAAGAAGATTGAAAAGATCGTGGATGTAGTGAAGAATTGGAGAAGATTGAAAAGTTTTCTTCAAAGGTATTTTTTTTTCTCTTCAAATTTCTTCTCAATAAAGCATGCTTAATTAAAATATGTTTGATTTTCTCTGTATGTTCTGTAAATTCAAAAAATAAATGAAAAGAACAAGCATCAACGCACTTTCTCCCGCAATTCGATCACTTCATACTCGATAGGCACGACTATTTGTGGAATAACCCAGGAATATGCCTTCATTCGATTTAGAATCCCATTTTCATATGGCTTCTTTATCTACTATAATGTAACATGTACTGCCAAATATATGAAAATACTTGACATTCGGTTTTCTCCCTTGCCATATTTCATAATTCGTGCTAGATGTCCCTAGTCGCAAAACGACTTGGTTGTGAATATGACATGTTGTGTTCATGACTTCAATCCAAAAGTGAAGTAACAAGTGCTTTGCATGTAGCATGGCTCTTGCCATCTCCTGAAGGGTGCGATTCTTTCGTTCAACAACACCGTTTTGTTGAGGTATAATTGGTGCTGAGAATTCATGATGTCTACCCTTTGAAGCACAGAAGTCTACAAACTGGGAATTCTCAAACTCCCTTCAGCGATCGCTTCGTATTCGAACAAAATTTAGATTCTTCTCATGTTGAAGTTGGAGAAAAAAAGCTTGAAAGGTGCCAAATGTATCTAATTTCTTATGCAAAAAAAATGAACCCAAGTAAATCGAGAGAAAGCATCAATGTAAACTAAAAAAACCTCTTGCCCCTTAGACTTTCTAACTGCATGGGACCCATTAGCTCAAGGTGTAAAAGTTCCCGGACATGCTCAAAAACAATATAAGGAACCTGTTTGTGAGGAATGTTTGCTTGTTTGCCTGCTAGACAATCGCAACACTATGAGTAATGCCTAATGGGGGAAGCTCTACAATAGCGTTCTTAACAACAGCCTTGTGAATAGTACTCATGCTCATATGGCCTAAACGTTTGTGCCACAAAATTGTTTCATCGTGTCACGTGAGATTACACATTTGTGACATATGATCCAAAGAGCATGAATAACAGTTCTCCAAAGAACAGGTACCTGTCATCATGTCTGCCTTGGCATGATCTGCAACAACACATTGATCCTTTGTGAAACTGACATTTAACCTTAGTCACATAGATGACTAATCCTTATGAGATATGTAGTTAAACCTTCAACTAACATGACATCTTTTAGTGGAGGAAGACTAGGATAGTTGAGTTGGCCCTTTCCAACTATCCTTCTAATAGCTCCATCTCCAAAAGTGACTTTGCTAGCACTAACAGATTTCAGGTCTGATAGGTAGTTCTTTTCACTAGTCATATGTCTGGAACTACCACTACTAAAGTACCGGCACCTTTAGCAGAGGATCGAAAAGAAGTCAGGACAACATTGCATGAGGTTCTAACACTCTTCACTCTCCATTCTTGTTTACTGGGCGCTCTTGGAGACATAAAGAGATGAACCTGATAAATTCTAGGATAGTTCATAAACCTTTGACGTGATCCAAGTATTTGAAAGCAAAAACGTTTTTTATGACCTCTCTTCCCACAGTGATGGCATATCCACCTCGGTCTATAAAATGGATTGACATTTCGTTGAGAGGTACTAGATGATACTACAATTGCAGCATATGATTAAGAATTTTAGGCTACAAACTTTATTTTTTCTCCCTTGTGAAGCTTTTGTTTTTCATTCACATCCATAAATTTCGAAAAACCAAGTCCAGAACAATCACCAACATTTTTTCCTTTCATTAGAATTTCAACCAAAACCTCAGTCCCAAAGTTCACCATTCTCACAGATTTGCACATGGGGTCCTTTTCTGCTTTCACTTGATTCAGCTCACATTTAAGCTCAATGATAATGGCCATAAGTCTATGACTATCTACCAAAAAGGACTCAATTCGTTCTTTCTGAAGATGCAAAACTTTCAAATCATTTTGCCATTTATTGAAAAGAATCCTATAGGAAGGGGTCAGATGACCCAAGTTGAGTGTCACTACCATCACTTCCCATGTATAACTCAAAATCTTGATTTTTCATGCGATGATGTGTCTAATGATATGTTGCTGACAAGTGCCTTGACATCTTCTTCAAGTTAGAACATAGCTTTGACCTTGTCTTTTCAGAAAATTTGGACATTCTGGTTGAAAATGTACATATCCTTCACATTCTCGACATTTGGAGGATTTATCTTTTTGGACCCTTAAAGCTCCGGACTTGTCAGCTTCCCTTTTTTTATTTGGATTCTTGAATTTCTTCGACGAGAACGAGCCACCAGGCTTATTTTTGGGACTAGAGTTTCCTGTCCTCTTCTCAAATTTCTTCAAAATGCGTTTAAACTATTTTGAGAGTAAAGAAACAAAGTCAGCTAAAGGTTCATCAGAACCTTCTATCAGCCGTATCATGCTTTTCTTCAACAAAGGATTCTTGCATAGCAACTCCTTTACCTTTCTTCTTTGGTTTTCCATCTAGTGAAATCTCAAATGTGAGTAACAAACTAGCTCATCCACCTTCATGGACAGACGTAATACCATGTGCTTCTTTAATAGCTGTAACTTTCATATCAAATCTCTTAGGTAGGGACCTTAGAACTTTTCAAACAAGCCTTTCTTCTGAAATCTTCTTACCTAGGGTAAAAGATTCTTTAGGTATGTCCAGTAACCTCACGTTGAAGTCAACAATGGTCTTGTCATCATTCATCTTACGATTTTCAAATTTTGTTGTTAACAACTACAATCTAGACAACTTGACTTTTGGCATTCCTTCATGAGCAGCTGACAAGATATCCCAAGCATCTTTAGCTAAGTGTTGATTAATCGAAATATATTTCGATCAACCCATTTAAATGTGGCATTAGGGGCTCGGGATTTTCCTAGTAAGCTTCATCTTTAGGTTTAAACCACTAGACTTCAGGTTTCAAAACGTCTTTGCCATCATCATCTTTCATGGTTGGATGAGACCATCCAGTCACAATGGCTTTCCTAGAATTACTTTCAATTGATTTCATAAATGTTGTCATTCTAGATTTCCAGTATGAGTAATTCATTTCATCAAGAATTAAGGGACGAGTAGTGGAATCACCATCCTTAATCTCGTTCATAATCGAAGCATGCAACAAAGTCCTCACCACACTTTTTTTTCCTTCTTCAATCAAACTATTTATACAGATTAAATTTTAAATGACATATACGAACTTATTTTCACAATAATTGCTTCGAGTGACTTAACACAGTCTTTTCACCCAAATATAATTCAACCTCTAATATTGAAGCTCAAGAATATAATAACTTTCTCTTTTGGACGAAGGAACCAACTACTAACTTTCTCCTTAAGAGTAAACCAAACATACAAGTGTTTTAATTTTAAGTAGTTAATATATATATATATATATATATATATATATATATATATCTTTACAATAAAATGCATTTACCTTCTTGCTAAGCAATCCAAACAAGACCAAAATTGAATAAGGTACATTTGATATTTAATTGGTAAGTAAAAAGAAATTAGCTTATAGTATAGTGAAGCAAAAGCAAGTTTCTATAATTTATATTTGTATAGCCTTTATATAACTAACAAACATGTACCAAGTGATAAATAAACACACATACCAAACATAACAATCCAACTTCTTAAAATTTTACCCAACACAACCCTAAACTATATTAACCTCATTTAAACAGTCCCTAAACCCTAATTCAAAGCCTTTGGAAAACAATTTTCACTCCATTTGCAGGCTCCACAATCATTCTATAAGAAGGACAATGGCGATACTCAGGAGACAATGAAAATCTAAACTTGGATACTACAAGAGAAATTATTATCTTCAACTCAACTAATGCAAAGTTCTTCCCCAAGCATAGTCTAGGACCCGCCCCGAATGGCACGTAGGCCTGAGGGAACTTGCACGCCTTGGCTATGCCATTTTCGAATCGCTCTGGCTTGAACTTATTCGCATCTTCTCCCCATATTTCGACTTCTCTGTGTAGCGACGGAATCAAAGTCCACAAGCAAACGCCCTTTGGAACCACCACGTTCCCAAGTTGCATCTCGGCAAATGTCTCCCTCGCCACAAATGCTGCTGGAGGGTATAAACGCAATGTTTCATGGACCACCATACTTACCTACATCCACCCATTGTTTCAAGTAAAGGCTAAGGAGAATATATGTGAATTTTAAAGTGATTGATGGGAAATAAAAGAAGGGCATGGTTGAAATTTAAGTTTTTATGACATAATTGAATTATTACAAATTTTAAACTACTCATCAAATTTAGCTAACTCCTTAGACTAAACCAACTCCACTAACTCCTTGCCCCAAACGCCCTTAAATTTTTCTCAATGCACTAAACGAGATATTAACATAAAACACTCCCAGTCCTAAAAAATCATCACTCCATACACAATCTAAACACAAATGATTTCTTTGAAAGAGAGAGAGGGTTACCGATTTAAGTTGAGAAATCACGGCCATGTCGGGGTGACCATCAGGGCAAGCGTGAGCAAACTCGGATCGGATACAATCTTGCCATTCAGGATGGAGGGCGAGGAGCATCAAGGACCAAGTGGCCGCGACGGCGGTGGACTCATGGCCCGCAAAGTAGATGCTCTTGCAGTTGTCAACAATGAAGTTTTTGGAAGAGTCATTGGCTCCTATATTTGGGTCATTGGTGGTGGCCTCCATTATCAGTTGTAATAGATCCTTCTCTGACGAGGAGGTTTTAGAGCACTCTTTTTGGCGTTGTTGAACCGTCTCCCATATTAATGACTCAATCTCTTTCTCCAGCTTTTTTATTCTTCTGTGTTTGCTTCGTTGAAAAAATCTATCACTGTTAACCATATATAAATTTTTTTTTGTCAACTTTGCCAACAATCTCATTCATAAAATAAATACCTATAATTCTATTGTTATTACCCATTTAAACATTGCTCAATTTCTTAATTCTATAATAATAATAAAAGCTTTTACTTCTTTTCCAATAGAGTAACATTTGGATGCAATCTATTTTCATGCATTTCAAAAAAAAAAATTTAAAAATTTATATTTTTTGGAAAAGAAAATTTTGTCACATGTCATTTTATAATTCAACATTTGGGTGCACTACAAAAATATAGGGGTCCAACTAGACATGCACCAAGTATTTTTTTTTTTTTTTTTCAATATGGCTTATTTTTATTGGTCATTATTTTAAAATAAAATCAATTGTGTAGTACCTCTTCTTAAAAATTAATAATTTCATAAGACAATCTTAGTAAATATAAAGCACTTTAAAACTTTTGAATTAATTTAAAACTATTTTTGAAGAATTTTTTAAAATAGATTATAAAAAGGTGACTTCTAAGTGCCAAAATATATAATTAAAAAAACTATATATACATGTAATTAATTTAATTTCAATATGTTGCAACCGAAAAATAATGTTAGTTAAAGCTTTTTCAAGTGTAAGAGAAGATATTTTATATTAAAAAAAAATGATTAAACTAGAAGATATTCAAATTGCATTCTATTGCATTAAAATGCGTGACCACATGAGCTAATAAAAATACGACACATCAAAAAGTAAATAGAAGCTTATGCCTAGTGTGTACACAAATCTTCAATTGTGCAACTTCTTTTACTCTTTTTCTTAAAATACATATTTTTTTTATGTTGTGTGACTGAAGTGAGTTAAAAAGAAAAATAAAAAAATAAAAAATAAAAAATTGTGTACAACTCATGCACCAAGTATTATTTGGTTTTTTAATAACCTTTCTATAGGTGGATGATTCCAATCTAAATAAAAAGAGAGTTACAAATTTTTAGATTCAAATAAAATGAAATTACTAAACTCCCACATAATATATAGAAAAAAATATGTACTTAAATGTGTCCAAGCAACACTTATCTTTATGCATCCCACCAAATTGTCTATTTATAATTTGTCATGTCGCAAATTTTTCTCACTTCTTTTTTAAAAATTCTAATTATTTTTTATTATTGGGATGCATAACAAAGATGTATCTAAGTATTTTTCAATTTTTTACATCCCACTAAATTATCTAGTTACATTTAGCAAATTCTTCTTACTTTTTCGTGAGATCAATCGAGGTGTGTGTAAATTGGTTCAAACACTCACAAATATCAAAAAAATTATTTTGTTTTTATGGGTGAAGAAATTGAAATGCATAAATATGAGTGCACGTTGAGATAGATTAAGAAATCTTAAAAATGAGTTGGTGGAGAGAGAAAAAGGAGAAAAAGGGACCTCAAAGAAATGTAACCAAACAGAAAGCTCCCCTCGCTAACCAACCGCTGAAGATCCCTAAGCTTGGAGAAAATCTCCTTCCCCTTCTCATACCAACTCCCAAAGCAAGCTCTAGAAATGACATCCGCCGAGAACCCTCTTAGATCTTCATCAACCTCAATCTCGGCGGTTGCTCCGTCTCCGATTCTGCTCTCCCATTTGTCGATCAGACACAATGCTGCATCGGCCATGAGCCCCACCATGGCCCGAACACGGTCCATGAAGAACTCAGGGGCAATGATCTTACGTTGCACTGCCCAAACGGCGCCATTCGAGCGAACCACGCTATGGCCAAGGATGGGAGCAAGCTTTTTGGTGACATAGAAGGGCTTCCCCAAGTTGATATTGTTGGAAAAGTTCAAGTCCTTGACAAGCTCCACCTTGTTGGCGTACAGATGCTGCCTCATCCCTGTCGAGTACGTGTATAATGGCCCTGCCAAACCAAATAAACAACAACACTTAATAAAATTTCTCTAACTTCAATTTGTAAATTTAGATTTCTAATTTAGCCTATTTATACTGTAATGAAAGAGTTTCACGAGAAAAATTATTTGAAGAGACTGTCATAGTGTAGCTAATTATTTTGAATTGTGAGAGAAAAACGATAAGAATACTTTCATACTACTCATGAAAACTACTTTTATCCTTTAAAATTATATTTTCTGAAGGAATAATTTTTTTAAGTTGTAAAATTGTTGAAAATATTTTGATGATAAACTATCGTAATAGACTTCAAATCTATCATTAATAGACATCTATTACTGTGTATCTATCAGTATTATATTGGTAAATAAGTCTGTTCACTTTGCTATATTTGAAAATAATCATTAACTTATTATATATATTTCTATTTTTAAAAATAAAAAACTAATATTGAGTTTAGAAAATTTGTAATAAATTTATTCAATCTTTTAGACGGTGGGATGATTGAGGCAATAATAATATTTATTTATAGGTCGAATATTAAAATCTCATAAAACTATAATATTGTCACAAAACAAGAAAAAAAAAATCATATAAATTAAGGGAATTTTTAAAATTAGTTGTAGAAGTTTGGATTGCATAAAAAATTATTTCATTATTTTTCAATGGTCCACTCACTTGATACATACAACGTAACACCTACCCTCTATTTAATGTAACATTTCATAAAACCAATTTTTTCTTTAAAATATATATATATATATAATTATTTGAGATTTAAAAAATAAAAAATAAAAAATAAAAAAAAAAGATTAAAACCAATAACCTCTTAAAAGAAGTAAAAATGGGCTAACGAGTGAATGAAGAATTTGATACTCAATAACAAAACGTTACGGTCCAAATTAAATTTGTAAAATAACCAAATAAAAATAAAAAGCATAAAAATTAGTAAAATACCGTATTGCTTCCTCCACTCGACAAAATAGGGAAAGAGAGTGGATGTATAATCATGAGCGATAATCGCCGATGCACCATGCGGCGGAGAAGCCATAGCTGCCGTCTGCAACTGAATCTTCTGCATCTCCGGCAAGTTACCATACAGAACCGACGGCGGCGGCCCTATCACACCTTGTGCTCTCAACTTCCTCCTTACCTCCGCCGTCCTCCTCCACGCCCCGTAAAAGTACAAATGGACCAATATCGCCACTACCGTCACCGCAACCGCCACCGGAAAAACCGACACGAAACCACCGATTATAGATCCCTCCATCACAATTGAAAACTTAAGCTTTCTTCTCCTTCTTCTTCTTACGCTCTTCCTTCTAGTAATCTTGTAGGTATTATATAGGGAAAAAGTTTTTAAATTTCTTTTAAAAAAAAAGTCAAAATGGGAGTGACGCAAGAGAGAGAAGAGGATGAATGGAAGTGAAAAGTACGTCGGAGCTGAAGGATTAGCGTTGGACGAAAGAGAGAGAAAGGAAGAATAGAAAGGACCCCACTTGACATGTGAAGTATTAACATAGCCTTATATTTTTCAGTTCTTTTATTTATTTATTTATTTATTTTCTTGGAGGGAAAGTGTGTGTTATGATGATTTTAAAATGCGAATGTCTCAATATTATGAAAATGTGATGGAAAATATCAATAAGAACAAAAAGTTTTTAAATAAATTATTTAAATTAATAAATAAATATCTTACGTTTTTAAACTAATTAAAATGTTTATTATTTATATTACACTTTCGATTTGTGATATTTTTTTTAGATTTTTTTTATGACATATTAAAAATGAGGATTTCAATCCTATGTCATGAATTTCAAATTCGTAAAAATTAAATGTGAAAATGTTAATAAAAATGTTGACAAATTTAATATCATGGTTGTAGTTATGCTATAAAATTTTTGTTTACATATTTGACATTATTTCTATCAACCTTTTTTGCATTTTCATGGATTCAATTTAATATGATGGATCAATAATCGACATTTTTTTTTTATATATTATTTATTTTCAAGGGAAAGTTGTTATAGGATATTAAATTTTTACAATATTTTTCATAGTTCTACGTGCCTATAGATTCTACAATATAACGATGAATCAACATTTCTATCCTATCATAAAAAAAGATATCAATAAAATATTTAAAAAAAAAAAGAAAGAAAAGAAAGGAACAAAATGCCACTTAGGTAAAGAGAAAATAAATATTAATCCTCCAAACTACTTAATGACAAAATGTAAAAAGTTTAGTTATTAATTTGATTATATTATTTTAAAATTTTCACAACTTTTATGAGAATGTCCACCGACATTGATACATTATCAATATTTTTCTATCAACATTTTCGTCCAATCAAGACTTAAACTTTTTTATGGACATTACCATTTTAAACTTGGTACTTGGCTACTATTCTAATTGGAGAAATAAAAGGAGTGAGATTTTTTTTTTTTTTAAAGGTTTAAGCAGTTTTTAAAAGAATTGATAAGGATGATTTTTAGTTACGGATGAAATTAGGGTAGAAAAATCATTTGATGTGCGTCTTCATAATAATCTTTTGATGTTGATTCAAAAATTTATACATCTCTAATAATTACCAAATATAAATTGGAGGTATTTCTCTTATAGAGTCACTAATAGTGACAGTCTCATCGAATAGTTTTTCGTATAGTGAATAAAATTGAAAGTTGTTGTATGAGCGACAATTTGTGTATCAATTATGAGAAAAAGTTAAGATTTAAGAGAAAATTGTATTGACTCCTATAAAATATAGGTGTAGGAGAACTAATTTGTACTTTTATACTTTGAGGAAAATTCTTACCATAAATAGTATGGAAAAAAATTATTACCTCCAAACTAATGTTCGTGTGAGATCCACTAATATTTGTGAAGACTAATTTTTTTTATGTAAACTAATGTAGTGTAATATTCTATTGTACATGGAAGTAAGAGGTGGAGTTTTTGAAACTCGCTTAACCTCTTTTTCTTCCACCTCCTAGTTGTTTCCTTAATTACCATAATTGG
Source organism: Citrullus mucosospermus (assembly GCA_030954485.1). NCBI lineage: Eukaryota > Viridiplantae > Streptophyta > Magnoliopsida > Cucurbitales > Cucurbitaceae > Citrullus > Citrullus mucosospermus. Next base: position 6,839,443 of record CM062061.1, on the reverse strand, counting down.
TGTCAATTCCATAGCAAGTGTGATTTGCAAGAGCTCTACTTTATATTAGAAGAAAGAAAGATGGAATTGGGGTTGAAAAACTTGTTGAATTTTGCTAAAACTTCTCTAAAACCCAAACTCTCCAAAATTCTCTTTTTCTCTCAAATTTGCTCCAAATTCATCACACTTTGGATTCCACTATCCGTTCTAGGGCCAGAGAATAATGAGGAAGACTCTTGTGGTAGTCCACGAAATGTTCATGATCAAAATCTTGGAGGAAACTGTTTCATTTTGAGCTACAACAAGTAAGAATTAAATCTCTGTTTTTCAGTTTTAGAACAAGCATGTTTAATCTATAAAATTGATGTAATTAGAGTGCTTTAAATCCTAATTGCTTCCGCTTTTATATTTCTAACTCCTTCAAAATGTTTATCATTTATATTATATTTACAACATTTAATTGTTTAACTTTTCGTTTTTTATGAATTTTTGTACAATATAATAAAATCGATTTTGTAGAAATATAAATGAAAATACCGATATTTGAATGAAAATTGAATAGTAGAAAACTTTTCATCAATATATTGATATTTCACATTTTTATTAGGTTTGATGTCAATATGAGATGGGATGAATATGAACATTTCCATTATACCCTAGAAATGTTTATGAAACATGTAACTAATATAAATAGAATATAAATAATAAATATGTTAATTTGTTTTTAAGGTTGTTTTCAAATATAGCAAAATGGGTTAACTTATTTATGAATATAGCAAAATGTCTCTATCTATCAACGATAGACGCTGATAGACTACTATCATCTATCAGTGATAAACACCGATAGATGTCTATCAATGTCTATCATTGTTTACCATTGTTAGACATTGAGATTTTGCTATATTTAAAAATATTTACAACAGTTTTGTCACTTAAAACAATGATCATTGTTTTTAAAGCGCAAGAATATATATATATATATATATATATATATATATATATATATATATATATATATATATATATAATACTTTAATAATTTTCTCGAATTTTTGTTTGTATAATTTCTTTTTCAGAAATATTCATCAATATTGACACTTTATCGATATTTCCATCGACAGTTCTATAAAATTAAGATATCGACATTATTTCTGTCCACATCGGCATTTTAAGGTTTAAATGGGTGAAAATAAGTTTGGTAACTCCATTTATGTTTAGTTAAGTTTGGTAACTCCATATATACAGTTGAAGATTTGAGTGTTTATCTCAAATATACATATACACACACATATACCCCTAAACTTTAAGAGTTGTATATCAATTTAAACCCTAAACTGTTTTTAATTGCATCAATTTACACCCTCCATCATATTCCGCTTGGAAAAATTTTGAGTGAAACTTATAATTGTATCAATTACACCCCTAAGCTTTCATAAATGATCAAATTAATCGTCCATTTTGTAAAGTCAACATTTTGAAGAAGTCTACACACATTTGAGATTTAATGCATGAATGATTTTCAAAGATAATTGTAGTGAAGGGTCTAAATTGACAAGTTTAATTGACTTAAATTATAAGTCTCATGCGGTATTAGTCAAATGAAATTTAGAGGAGGGTGTAAACTAATACACTTATGAAAGTTTAGAATTTAAATTGATAAAATAATTGGTTTAATGTTTAATTGATACAACCATCAAAGTTTAGGAGTTTAAATTGATATTTTTCCAACCTATTATTTGAATTCATGTGATTGACTCAAATCTTCCTCCTACTATAACGATTCAACTTTTTAAGACTACTGGTAGGGCCATTACTTTATGCATGCATGAATTTGAAATTAAATATTTTTTTTAACTCAAACAAAAATAATCAAACCATTTTATAAAGTAAATAACTTAAATAAAATAAAAATTCAAATAACATAAAACCTTAGTTCGAGGTACCCCTAAAATCGTAAAGCAAAACTAGAACATTTGCATAAAATGTTTATTAGAGCAAACACTAGAACTCTAAGTTCAAACATTACGACTTTTAAAACATGAAAGCATGAGTGGAAGGATCTAGCTAGTCCCAATGGCATTGCTACGGATTCGTCTTGTCATTTGTCGCGTTGTCCTTGCCTTTACCTAAAAGAAAAATATAACAAGGGTGAGTATAGAAATACTTTGTAAGTAATCTACTACTGGACTCAATTTGTGCATACATATCTGCAAATGCATGCATATCGGTGGGTGACAACGCGCAAGCACACGCTTCAAAATAATAAAATCCCAATACTGAATATCATCCTCGGGAAATTATTTATTCAATTCAACTAGCTATCAGACAATCCTCAGAGAACAGGATTTATATAATATTTTATCTATGGGTCCCACAACATAATCATTAGTACATTCTCATTCTAGCATGCACATAACTGAATCATTCAACATATAGCATAATCTTGAATTCTGAACATACTTCTAAATTCACTGAAACTGAGGAACTAAAATGTCTGGCACGAAGGCGTTCTGGTAGTAAAGTCATTTACCTCAAATTAAGTCTAGATAACAACCAGAAAATCTTGAATTGATGCCCCTAAACATAAAACATAAACAACCTTAAATATCCATTTTAAGGCCTCATTCCAAAGCACACATTTAACTTAACACAAAATTCCACATACCTAACACGTGGTACAAAACCACTTCGACACTTCCAAAACAACACCACCCTAAAAATTAAACACAAAAATTTAGGCATCAAAACCCAATTTCAAGCATAAATAGTAAATCTAAAATATTCCTTGAAAACTCGTATGATCTGAAATGTGTACCAAAACTGCCAAAATTGATCCTTAATGTTACAAAGGCTCTGAATTACCAACTTAACAACCAAAATACCATGGTTAACAATAGATTGAAACCAATATTTAATGGGTATTCAAAGTAAACCTCAAAACCCTCTCGAAAGTACCAAAATCTTACCCAAACCTCAAGATTCCAGCGATTTGGAACAAGATTGGTAGCTTAGATCGACGACGACAACTAGGACGATGAGTGGCAACTAGAACGGTGAACGATGACATCTGGGCGCGTGCAGACAGTAGTGCAAGATAAGAGAGAGATTGCGGTAGATTTGGCGACGTGCAACTGCCCGATTGACATCAACGATTGAACAAACGCACTAACCTGAGGCGATCGGGTAGCATGTGACACTAACAACTGAACGAACAAAGGTGCGGGCGAGGGCAGAAGGGCGGACGATGACAATGTGAACCAACATGAAGCTGAGGCTCGGGACGAGGAAGAAGAAAAAGAAAGAACTAATTTTTCTTTTTCTTTTTTTTTTTTTTAATTTTTTTCATGCCAAACAAGTTCCCTTTATGGTTTGGTTAAAGGAAGGAAAATATATATGGATCCATATATATTTTCCTTCCTTTAACCAAACCATAATTCCACCATTAAAAATATATACTTATGAAGGAATTGAATCCTCAACAAAAGTGAATGATCGCTTTGTGCTAATAATTTTTTTTTTTCGAAATCTTAGAAAATACAAAGAACAAAACAGAAAATTGGATAAACATCAAAACTAGCATGTTTTAAGATGATTAAGAGAAAACAATACTCTATCTTTGAAGGCGGTCTTCAAGGTAGTTTTTCCTTCTCGTCAAGAACTCCAACACCTTCCTTAAATAGAATGTACAGAGTACTTCTTAGGATACCACCAAGATGATCTTTCTTGCTATTCTCTTGGGAAGAACCGAAAGGAGTTGTGGGCTTTTTATTTTGGTAAGGGGAAGAGAAAAAATGAGAGAGATTGGGAGAGGAATTTTTCAGAGAGTTCTCTTCCGAGTTTCAAGAACACACCCTTCATCTCTTCTGAAAGAACTTTCTTTTTATTACCTATGAGAGAGAGACTGGTAAGGAGTTATTTCATAACTCTCATACACGTGATGAAGGGAGTTATTCTTAATATCATATATTTAATAATATTAAATCAAATTTAATATAATTAATTTTATAGTATTAAATAATTATATATTAAATCACATTTAATTATATAATTAAGTATAATTAGTTAATAAATTAAATATACATATTTAATTTAATTTGAATAACTTCTAAATAATATTCTCACATAACTTATAGTTTTAATATGAATCGTATCCATACTAAATTTAACCTATAGTTTTTATAGGAATCCTATTCATATGATTAATATTTGAATCTCATTCAAATATTTATCTCTCTCATAATGTAAAGTATAATTTAAATCTCATTCAAAATTAACTTTATATTACAATGTATCTATATACATTATATTAATTGTATTAAACACTATTAATTTCCTTATTTAATTTTCACATTACAAATTAATCCAAAATTAACTTGTTCTTTATCAAAACCCTTATTGAGGTAGCAAGAAGACTTTATGAACCTATAGATTAGAAGCTCCAATGATATGAGATTAATTAATTAAACTCTTTAATTAAATTAAATAATATTCATTAACTACAGGTCACTCCACTAAAGACCTACAACTGCAGTCTTCGCACTATAGATATAATTTTGTGTCCACAGATATTACCAATATACTGTAAGTTGACCATTCACAAATGCATGTAGCTATAGTTGGGTCAAAGGTCAAATTATCGTTTTACCCCTATAGTTACATCTAACTTCTTAAGTGCCACTGATTCCTCTAATAAACAAACAGTTTATAGTCCAACTATAGACTAACCCCTCTTAGGGTAGTGAGAGGGTGAGGCCTCGTTGTTCAAGACCCGAAATTAACCTTTAAGGGAGTAATATATCTACTTACCCTAAAAATGGGAAGGAATAAATTTCATCTTGTGAAGATATGTTCCCAGCTCCCTACTCAGACAAATCCCTAAAATAGTAAGCTTATTGAATCAGCGATTTGGTAATTTTCACCCATACAAATCAAAGAATTGTCCTCATAGACAAGAGTTCATAACCCACTCAGGATTAAGGTCGAGTCACCTATGGTCATCTATATAATGTTAATTTCTTCAATTAACGACGTTATAAAGAGAAATTAAACGTTTTGCAGTCTGGTCTTATACAAACTCTTTGCTTAGGATAGCCTCCACTCACATGTCTCCACATAAACGATTAGGATCAAATCTTTTGTAACACTTTACAACTCTTGTACCAATCCAAAGTGAGTCGCATTCGTAGTATCACAAGGATAAAACATCTAACATTATCCCTATACTACAAACCTTTTTTGTTATTACTTAAACATGATCCAACCTTATATGTCAACCACATATATGTTCAAGTTTACATAAAATAACCATGGATCTTAGTTTATTGAATTGAATTAATGCACAAACAAATAAAATAACTCATTATTATTGAATAAATAATTTGTATTTACAAAGATTACAAACTATGAGAACCTTAAAAGATTTAGAACACCAGTCCCAACAACTTATACATTTTTTTTCCTTTTCCTTCTTCCAATTAAAATCAATTCTAGAAAGAAATTCAATTAAATCCCAAAATTTTCAACTCTTCCAAATTCTTAATTTAAATCCAAACTTCCAAATCGTTATCACCAGATCTAAATTGAAATAATCTTAACCCAATAATTACATTTTAGCCTTGAAATTCAATTTCTCACTTTTCTAATTCAAGATAATTAAATTAAAATTACCTGAAAAATTCGGGAGGTCACATTTACACGTACGTTCTCTCTTTTATACTTCTTTTTACCCTCTATCTCTTTTTGTTTTTCTATTTTACATTCTTCTTCTTATCTATTTGTTACTCCTTTTTTTCTATATCTCGTCCTTTTTCTTCTTCATGACATCCTTCATCTCTCTCTCTTCTAAAAAATGAACATGGTTCAAAGGGAGTTTGATAACAATTGTTAGCAAATTTGTATCAATTTTTAGTTGCCTTGATATAGTGTTAATAGCGAAACACCTTAGGAAGGAAATGCATCTATTTTAAGTTAGAGTTTAGAAGCAAAATGTCCTCTTTTTCTTTTTCTTTTTCTTTTTCTTTTTTTTTTTTTAACACTTTAAGTAAAACGTCCTTTTTTGTATTGAATAATGGTGCAACTTGTATAATTTAGAGGTTATATAGTCGTTTGATTAGGTGAAGTACGTATATAACATATAGTATGATCTATACTATAGCTTTATTATTATTGTATTTTATAGATTGGAAACTCAAAGGCCAATTGGATTGATTAGTCTTTTATGGTAACTTAAGGTGTCGCTTTGTATTTTTAGGTTAAAAATTTTATTAATCACTAAAACAATCTATGTTTATGGCCATATACTCATGTATTTAATTACTTATATACAATTGTGTTCTACGTTTAAAGAAAATTTAAATATTATATTAATTTTGTAAAACAAAATTGGCAGTCCACGGTGAATTATCAATGGAAAAAATAAAGTGGATCTAACACATAATACAAATTTCATACATGATGCTATAACATGATACTGACAAACAAAATAACTTAATATCAAATAATAATAGTAGAAAAAGTGAGACACGGAGATTGATAACTCAGTTCGATGTAATATTACCTACGTTTGGGGGGTTGTGTACTCGATGGAAAGAAACTTTACTATATAAATAATTTATCAATTACGACGAAGTACTTATTTGATAGGCTTCCTCTTCTATAACTCACATGCAGCTCACTCTTCCGTTTCAACTTGGGCTCCCCCTAAGTTTGAGATCTTCTCGCTTCCACAACAACGCTTCTCCTAGCTTTGTATGAGATCCTCTCAATACAATATACTTAGGTTCCCCCTAAGTGGAACCTAAGTATGAGATCCCCTCACCTCCATGAGGAAGCTTTTCCCAAGCTTTGTGAGCTCCCTCCAATACAACATCAAAAATTGATCTCGAGTTCTTTATGTGATTTGCTACACTCACAACAATTCAACCAAAGCCTCATTAATGGCTAGAATAAACCCACAATTGTAAAAGATAAAACTTTTTTAATCACAGTGCATGAAGGTTAAGACTTAGACAATCTTTAAGCTCAAAACTCCCTATACACACACTTTTTTTTTTCAATTAGGAGATTAACCCTAAAAAGAATAAAACCATCCTTAAATAACCATGACAAAAGAGAAAGACCATTATCAAATTCTGTCGAGCCCAGAGAATGAAGAAAACGTAGGAATAAACACTCATAATTTTTCAGATAAGAAAAGAAAATTCAGACAGAATTTGCATTTTAAGAGACATCCTCTAGGACATCACTAGGGACAGTCCGATGACAAACATCTCATGAGGCAAGATGAAGAACAATGTTACCAAGAGCCACTAAACACACTCAATAAGATATAGCCAACATCAAAGCTCTAACAATTAATATTGATAAGTATAATGTTTGACAAAATAAAAATTAACATAATATCAATTGCTAACGTTTTCTTTTCATCAACATTGATACCTCATCACCCAGAATTTTCTATTTTCATCGGCAACTTCTTTTCTTGACATGAAATGGTGATGAATAATTTGAAAAAATAAATCGTAAATAGCAATTTTTTTTTAAAGATTTATTGATTGACTTTATATTTATTTAAGGCACTAATGATGGTTTTGTGATTGTCACAATTATCGTCTCAGAAGATATTACAAAAGATGTTATCCTGCCGTATATTCTCTTTCCTTATTTGGAAAATTTCTACAGATTTATTCTCCTAGATATTTTTCCTTCATGATCGTGTGTTGTTGTTTATGAGTAATGAAATGTTTCCTTATTCTTTGGCGATAATATAAAAGGGGACATCGTGTTCCCCTTAGGGTTGTCGCATTAAAATTTTTATTTTTATTTTTTGGATGTGGTTTGTGTTTCGTGGTCGAACTTTGCAAGTCGTTTGTTATTTGCTCACTATAATCTATTGTGCTAAATCTTTGTTGAAGAGTAAGGGACAAAAAGAAAATTTCTACTTTAGGGGAAGCCTAAATCATCACTCTTGTCAAAGCATACTTGGTCTTAGGGGAGCCTAAGATTGTGCCACTTGAGAAGAACTTCTCTAACTTAGGGCGTGCCTAAGTTACTTCAGTGAAGGGAGTTCACTACGAATAATGGAAGATAATGTCAATAGAGAAAAAGTCTCATACATTGTTGGAAGTCAAAGTGTTCAACACTAATATTAGCTAACTTAGGGGGAGTCTAAGTGTTATTGAGAGGGAGTTTCACATCTAGTGGGAGCCTAGGTGTACTATGTGTAAGGCTCTACACGTGTCACTATAAACGTCGTTACTTTACCCATAAGTACTATGTTATAAGAAAGATGCAAATCATCATAAGAAATTGGGAGGAAATAAGCTTAATTTTGAAAAACTAAAAATAAAAAATGAAATGGTCACCAAAGGGGTCATGGTTTTTTAAATGTAGTTTTTGTTTATGAAATATGGCTAAGAATTTAAGGTTAATTTATACAAAATACCCCTAAATGTGTCAAAAATATCCTTGAACTTTTAAAAGTTTCAAAAATGTCCTTAAACAAATTCCAAAGTGTTCAAAAATATCATTTACCTTTAGTCTTGGATGGAAATTGTTGGTGTTTTATGTAAAAAATACCTCTAAACTTTTAAAAGTTTACAAAATATCCTTAAATTTTTTTTAGAAAAAATACTCTCACTCTTAGTATAGGACCAAAAACGGTTAAAACCCACTTACTTTTCTTTTTTTCCTTCCCCTCCCCCCCCCCTTCTTCAGTACCCTCTTACTTCCCTTTTTATTAACTATTTAATATTTGTTTATCTCAAATAAATAAATAAGATTGCCTACTTTAGTTAAGATTTATAGACTATGACAAAGATAGAAAATAATAATGAAAACACCAATAGATCTTAGTACTTCAATGTTTTAACAAGGTTGTACCTTCCTAGTTGAGTATGTGTTAATAGCCAAATACAACTTTTGTATGGTTTGAGGCGAGATTTTGATTTAGAAATTTTGTGACCGGTTGTGGGACTTTTTGTTTTATATTAAAGTTTTAATTTTTATTTAGTTCCTAAGAAAATTGGTGGAAGAATTAAACAAATAGGAGAAAAATGAGGATATCTATGATTTGTTTTGAAATTGGTTATTTTCAAACTCAAGAAAACCTCAAGCAAATTGATTACTATACTAACAGTAGAAGCTTTTTTTTTTTTTTTTTTTAATTTTGCAATAAGATATTAATGGTTTCTGTTCATATACTAGTAGTAAGTGTGCTTTTTGAAATTTTTAATGGTATTTTTGATACTTTTGAAAGTAGAAGAACATTTTTTAAACAAAACAATATCGGTTTCTATCCATAATCCCACAAGTACTAACGGTAAGGGTACTTTTTTACCTTTTTTCTTTAAAAGTTTAAAAGTATTTTGAAACTTTTGAAAGATCAAAGGTATTTTTGACATAAAGTACAAAGTTCAAAAACATTTTTTTTTATATAATTTAACTAAATTTAACTATTGTACTTAAAGAAATATGCAAATCATTGTATGAAACTTAGAGGAAATAGACATAATTTTAAAAAAATAAAATAAAATAATTACCAAACAAGACCTTAATTTTGTATTACTAGGTAGAACCTAATTTCACCTAATCCATATTTAGCTCTCTTCTATTCTTTAACTCAAACTCTAAAAAAAATAAAAATAAAAATAAAAAATAAAAACATCCTTCAACTTACAATCTTCTTATATCATATATTGAACCATCAAGACATTATCTCTTTTTACAAGATAAGAAAAATTGCTAATATATCTTATCTTATAACGACATATACATATTAAGAGTTTTTTTTTTTTTTTTGTAATAATGTTAAGAGATATTTAATCATACATAAATACATAAATCACTATGGTAAATTGTACACCCACCAAAACTCAAACTCACACTCCTCAAATGTTTATTTAACTTATCAATCTTAAAATTAGTTTTTAAAGTTAAGTTTATTTTAGAATGGTTGTTACTTTCAAACTAACTGTTCGCAGAAGTACTTTAAAAAGAATTAATTATAATATGAATTTAAAATATTATTGGGTAAATTTCAATTTTAAACTAAAAAGCATATTAAAGTGTTTGATAAAATTAATACGAAATTGTTATGATTTAGCTATAATAATCAATTATATATTGATATTTTATATCTAATTTACTGTAAGAAAATTATTTTTAAAAAAAATTATATGCTTTAAATTAAAAATAAACCTTATTTCTATCTAAATTATTTGATAAAAGTAAACAAAAAATTTTGTTATTAAAAATTGAAAAGTGAGTAGACGTGAAAGGAAATAATATATTTGTAATTTTTAAAAAATTAATTAAAGAAAGATACAGAATTTTAGGAAAGTTGAATTCAAAAGAGCGTGATTTTAAACATAAGAGAAATTGGAAAAGTGATTATAAATTAGTAAATAATCAGATTTATCAAATGGCTTCAAAGTTAAAATTCTCCCACAATCGCTTTTTATCCGTGCAAACACAATTCCAAATGGGACCTTAGCCTTCTATTAATTTTTTTTTTCAAAAAATCAATTTCTATCGAACTCTTCTTTTGTAAATTGGAAAAATATATTCTAATAATAATTACTGTTATTATTATTTAACCAATTTTGATAAAAATTGATTATGTACTAAATTTAAGATTTATTGAAATTATATTAAAATTAAAAATCTAAAATTAGACAATTAAAAATGAAATATAAATATAAGGACTAAAATGATATTTTATTTTCTCTAAACGTATTTATTAAATTGAACTAAGTGCAATAGGTTGAGACGTGCTATGATAGTATGGAAAATTTTCTATATTACCTCTATTTATTGATTATCATAAAATAATTTTAAAGAATTATTTAGAGTCTATGAATTAATGGTTGAATGAGGTGGAAAATAAGGAAAGAAGATAATGTATATATCGTACTAAATTTTTTTTCCGACAATTGAGACAGAGAGTTGGATTGGATTGGGACCACGCCTTTTTCTTTTCACCAAACGCTTATAATATAATCTATATCACATTAATTCATTTTTTCCCGCTTTCTAGAATTCTCAAAAAAGTAAAAAAAAAAAAAAAAAAAAAAAAAAAAAAAAAAAAAAAACATTAATCATCAATTATTATGATTAACAGTCAATTGATATTTATATTAATTAATATATTCTAATAAAAACTATCACATGACAACTCAATATATATATACACACATAACATACATGTTACTATAGAGAAAATTGAGTTGAAATACGCTTTTTTAAGTTTGATTGGATATTATTTTTTACTTTTTAAAAAATTAAATTTATAAATACTATTACTATGATGTGATATGGTATATTAAATTTCCTTGGACAACAATAATAAAAAAAAAAAAAGGTAGATCTACATTTTCATTATGTTATCATTCAAAATTTCACCAAATAAATAATAGAAAGTTACTAATATAAATATAATATCAAGTTAGTTTATTTTTTAAAAGAAATTATATTCTTTTTTTTTAATTATTATTATTTTGTTTTATAATTTATCAAATATATGTATCTCATCTGCATTTTAAAGATATTTCCATCAATATATTAAACATAACTTATTTCTTTTATCAATTGTAAAATTTTATCAACTTGTATTCGTTTTGAAATTTGATTAAGAATTCAAGTGTTCTGTAACGACCCGACTAACAACTATCTAATCGGACCATTACTCAATGCATGCAATAATTCGAAGGAACGACACTATGCTGAATAGTAAAGAAGGACCCATGTTTTTCATGAAAATTTCTACTTGTTTTAATTCAAGAAATCAGCGCAATAACAAAAAAAAAAAAAATTTTGGTTCGGGGTACTCCTAAGGAAAACAATAAAAGAAGCTTCATGAATAAAAATCAGCATAAACAAATAGGGAGACGAGTCTCAAAACAAAACTAGACAGTTGGACAAAATTTCATTAAAACATGCAAGACTAAGCGAAAGCTGCTACGGGTCTTGTGATGCCATCAAGGATTCTTCTTGTCATTCGCCGGCACATTTCTTCCTTTACCTGAAAAACATATAAGAGGAAAGGATGAGTAATTATATTACTCAGTAAGTAACCCCACTACCGGAGTCGGGCTAGGCACCTATGTCCATTAGGTGCGTCAAACATGAGACATGCATATCTATCATATACCATACTTCTATAAGGGAATGGTTAGACCCGCCCCATCGTTGGTTATGGATGCCCACAAACCTCTAGTGAGTCCCGAAGGAGACTCTTATCTCTGGTGATCTCGAAGGAACACAACCTCTGGTGAACCCGAAGGAACACATCCTCTAGTGAACCCAAAGAAACACATCCTCTAGTGAACCTGAAGGAACACAACCTCTTGTGGACACCCAACCAACGTAGGGGAGTCACCACTGCTCAACGTACATGATCAATAAAGTTCACAATCATTCCATCCCATGGATTCATACACTAACAGTAAGGTTCATAAACGTTTTACAACATAGGTTTATACACTAACAAGCACATATAACTTTATGGCATGGAAATCGCATACAAGCATAGTATCTCATAAGTGGCTCTAGAAACCTACTACATCATGGCAACTAAACATATGGCTCAAAGGCGGTTCAAGTAGTAAGATCACTTACCTGAGTGTTGGATTGCTAACGACACCGCAAACTCTCGCACAATTCCTGAATAAACTAGGAGTACAATTCCCTAAACTAGGAGTACAATTCCCCTAACTTAAGTTATTCATCAAGCCTAACCCGTCATAAGTAAATTCAAAGTTCATTCAAGAGAGTCCTTACCCAAATGTGGCTAAACTCACAATTTCCTCCGATCCTACGAACCAAAGTAATCGCCGACCACCTATCAAGATTTACCAATTAATTCATATCCCCAAAGATTTATCGAACTACGCCACTATCCTACTCAGGTTCGAGATACTCACCTAAGGAATATTGATCCGGTGACTGACAGTCAAGCGAGTAGTTAGTCGTAGCTGAGAGCGAGATTCTGAGTGAGAGCGAGAATTTGAGCGAGAGAGCGAGAGAGCGAGATTCTGGGCGAGAGAGCGAGATTCTGAGCGAGCGACTTCCGGGAAACGTAGAATCCGTCAAGGCGAGCAGCGACTGAGAGAGAGATAGCGGAAAACAGAGGTAAAAAGAGAGTGTGGCGGCGGAGAGGGAGAATAGGAAAAGGAAGGGAGAGTGGCGGCAGCGGCGGAGAAAGTAGGGAAGAGGAAGGGAGAGAGTGGCGGCGGAGAGGGAGAGGGAAGGGGAATAGATTTTCTTTTTTTCTTCTTCTTCTTTTTTTTAATTTGCACACAAATCGAGGAGGGTTTATTCTAATTCTTTCCCCTCCTTAATTCATTAACTCTACCTTTCCCTTTTCCCAACAAAATAAAAAAAAAAAATCTTCTTTATTTAAAACTCCAACCCAATCAAATCTACTTATTTTATTTTATTTTGGTATTATTTTGTTATTATTTTTTTTTTCCAAAGATAAATTATCTATTGCCAAATTCCAAAATTTCCTTAAATCCACCTAAATCTCATCAAACAACTACAAATACCAATTTTACAACTTAATTCCTTAATTTAAATTAAATTATTTTTACTACTGAAAATTACATTTCTCCACTTCCAACTAATTACAAATGATGTAAGATGACTTAAATTAACTTAATAGGAGAATTTACCTCAATGATTTGGATTGTCACAGTTTAATTAAGAAATATGACCATTAATGGTAAACAATTTGTAATCGGAAAACTACTATGATTTTCAAAAGGGTTATTAAGTAGTGGCTGAATTTTTAAAATTATGTCCATTCCATCTCTATATGGAACTTTTTAAAAAAATACTCTTGTAAATTAAATTTTGTATCTAACAAATTTCTACCAAATTTCTACCCTAGTTAATATGTTAATTTGATGTTTATACAAACCAATGCTTAAAATCAATTAGTCTTATCATTGCGTTGAATAATATTTGACATACCACACAAACGTTAAGCTAACATATATTGAGCAAATCGATAAAATTGGAAGTTGAGGAAAAGATTACAAACCTTTTAATAGCTCACAGATTAGTCACATAATCTTGGTAATATTGAAGCCAATAAATGATATACCAATTTTAAGGAAGTCTTAAGTTTATAGTTAATACCTAGCAGAAAAGTCCTATATGCACAATTATAATTTGAAGATAAAAATTGATACATGTAAAGAAATTTTGAAGTAAAATTTGAATTTTATTTTGCAATTTTTGTGCTTAAAGATAAGTTATGTATTAAAAAAATATTCCTCAAAGTCTATCTAATATTCTACCTCCTTTACCCTTTTCCTCAGGAACTTCTAGTATAGGCCCATAGAGGTGTACAATTCTAACAACTCCACACCTAATATTAAATTTTTCATACATCACTTTCAATATCCCCATCCTTTTCAAATTCTATATGCATATAATATTTATTAATTCTACATACATGTATTTTAACATTCAATGAATCATCCACCTCCCTTCCAAACTTTCTTTTTTTTCCTTCACCAATCCCTTTCTAACTCTTTTTATTTATTTATGTTTTATTTCAATTTAATTTTGGTAGCATGTAACTTAACTCTTATATATTTGTAGGGTAGGAAATCAATTTTTTACCTTTAAACTTAATTTTTTTATATATATATATATATACACAATTAACGGTGAAAATTGGAGATCGTATTTTCGATCTCAAAATAGGAAGTTTATGTCAATTACTACTAAACTAAACTCACTTTGACATTGCCAACTTTTGTTTTTAAAGTTTTATCAAATTTGAATGTAAGCTTAGGTAAATGTTACAATCTTGCTTTTTATTAGATTTTTTTTTTCTTTTGTCAATTTCCAAATATAACAAAATGAAATGTGGCAAAATATCATTTGTAATATATATATATATTTGTATTTATGATTAATAGACATTGATATTTTATTATATTTAAAAACATTTCCAACAATTTTACTATTTAAAACAATAAACCTAAAAAGAATAGTGTTGGTAAACCAATTACCAACTCATCTTTAATGAAAACCAAATCCTGACAAGTCAAGGTATAAAATCAGACTCTATCAATCAATGCAAAAGACCAACACTCTTCAATAATTCTCTTCAATAAATATTCAACTATATTATTGTCTTTTTGGAAATCTTATCAATTTAACATTGAGGAAAAGTAAAAATTACAACATTTATCCAGTTAAACTAAAACTGAGGTAAGTTGGAAGCTTTTTCTATATTATTTAATATTCAAATTTCTAAATAAGTAAGATTTTGGAAACAAAGGTTTGAACTTTAACGACGGTAAATTTATATGTTTCTTTTGACGGTAGTGAAAATTATAGTAAACAATTGTAAAAGATAAGTACAATTTTTAAAAATAGAAAAATAAATAAATAAATAAAGTTGTTATGATGGGGGAGGTAGTCTAAAATATTTGGTTAATATTACAAAATCATCATTATCCATTGCCGTTGATTTTTTTCTCAATAATTTTGTTATAGAAAATTTCGACAATATAGCAAATTTAACCTTCTAATAAACTCTAGCTTCAAATATCATTTATAAAAAGATTTTCTCTTGTGCTTTCCATGTAGAATATGAAATTGATAAATTCCATTGAATTATACAAATTTTAGCAAAGTTATTAAGGATTAATTTGTGTTTGGGTTTAATTTTTTTTTTTGCAAAATTTTATTTTATTGAATAAATGATTAGATGAAGATTTTTATAGGGTTATTTTTCAAAATTTGGGCAGATTAGTAAAAATTAAATCAAGGGTAAAATTTGCCATACTTATTTAAACTTAGAGTCCAATTTGATGAATTAAAAGTTTAGAAACCAAATTGATACTCTCGTAAATTTTTTTCTTATAAATATATATAAAGTCATACAAAGGATAATTGTGATGTTTTTTATAACGAAGGAAAATTATTTTAAATGACAAAACTATTGAAAAAATTTACAAATAAATTTCGATAGATTGCAATAGACTACTATCTATGTCTATCATAGATAGACACAGATAGTAGTTTATTGCGGTCTATTGCAAATAGGTAATAAAATTTTGCTATATTTGTAAATATTTTGATTCATTCTATATTTATAAATATTTTGGTCCATTTTTTTATATTTGAAAACATTTGACGAATGAATGCAATTCTTAAGAAAAAATAAAAATAAAAATCAACGATAATAATGAGTATAACAGTTCTTATATAAAAAAATGAGTGAGTAAAAGAATTATTTAAAGGTTTAAGAATTAAAATTCTGTAATTATAACTTAAAAAATTTTAGAGACATATATATAAAATATATAGTAATAGAAATACTAAATCTAAAAGTCAAACTTTATTAAAATATTTGTGTATATTGTGGATTATGTCACATAGATATGGGCTCAAATGGAGTAAAATAAAAATAAAAATATCTAGAGAAAGGATTTGATATCTATATTTTATCCATGTGGGTCTTCAGTGTCTAATTTGATCAAATCACTAGGAAGTCTTTAAATGTAAATATTCCTTTTCTTTTTATTAAATGTTGTTTTAAGAAATTATTTGCAGATGTAGACCAATCTTTTACAATTTATTTTCCTTTTCAATTGTACTTATTTTCAAAAAAAAATTATGAACCTTAATGTTTTCTAGGTAGTTATTCAACACTGACAAAGCTCAATTACAATTTTTTATTCTAACTTCTAAGGTAATATTGTTATTTGGATATAGATATGGTTGAAGAGTTGATTTAGCCTTAAAATAAAATAAGATAAGGAAAGATTACACCTAGGGAAATGAAAACTTGATATATCCTAATCTAAAACGGTTAAGATTAAACCTTAGGTCAAATCCTCTATAAATATACAGTTTCATATAAGATATCTTAGAACTTACTTCTACTCTATTATTATTTCTTTACTGATTTAGGTATCAGATTATTTTTCTTTGTTTTGTAGGTATCAAACCGTTGGTCATTTAGGCATCGCCATTTTTTTTCTTTCTCCTATATTAGATATGATTCTTTTACTGTCAAAGTGAATATTGAAGTCTCTAACTTTTTAGTTGAAAGAAAAATTTCTATCTATACTTTTAGGTCGTGGTATATATACACATTTAAAAGAGACAATTGGTTGTTAAATAAATAACAAAATCTTTAACAACCTTTAGTAATAATAACATAATACAACAGAATAACTAAATCATTTGTTTTCATCCAATAGTTGGACGTTTCAATCTTCAAATTATACTTTATTATACCAAAAAACACAACAATTATTGTACATATTTTATTCCTACAGTTAATTATCTGATAATATTATGGATTGTTTAATATTTTTCTGGGATTTATTTTGAAAACGACCCAACAAATATATTTAAAAGAAACACTACCTACTATAGATTTTTTTTTTCCTTATTTTTTAATAATTTTTCTTTGATTATTTTGAATTGTGTTGAATATGTTTTTTTTTAATAAACTTACCTAAAATTTTCAAAATGACTCATTTTTCCTAATTTTTTTTTTCAAATGTGCCATTTCATCTCATTAACTTTCTGTCTACTATAACATTGGAAGTTATATATATATATATATATGTATATATATTCTTACCGCTAGAGTAAACTTGGTTTAGTGGTATTGGCAACGTTTGGTTCCAAGAAGTCGGAGGCGTTCTGTTCCAAGAACTTGTTTCAAAATGGAAATGAAATCTTGATTGATTCAATTTTTTATAACAATTAATTTTTCTTATATTTATCACATGGCAAACAAATTATGGTTGTTTTCAAATATAGAAAAAATGACCTAAAATATTTATAAATAAACCAAAATTTTACTGTTTATCTATGATAGATTGCAATAAACTACTATCTGTGTCTACATGTATCACAATAGACATAGATAGTAGTCTAATGTGATTTGATACAGATAAACACAAATAATAGTTTATTGCAATCTATCGCAGATAGACTGTGATATTTTGCATTTATTTGTAAATATTTTCAGCAATTTTGTCATTTAAAATAATTTTCCAACAAATTTAGGAAAATTAAGGAAAATTATTTTAAATTACAGATAGACTAGTGTTGCATAATTTTCCAACAAATTAAGGAAAATTATTTTAAATTACAAAACTGTTGCAAACATTTACAAATAAAAACAAAATATCACAGTCTATCTATGATAGATAGCATAGACTAGACTACTATTTGTGTTTATCATGACACAGATAGACATAAATAGTAGTCTATCCTAGTCTATTGCATATAGACAATGAAATTTTACTATATTTGTAAATATTTTGGTCCATTTTCCTATATTTGAAAACTGCCCACCAAATTAATATGCCATGTAAATCATTTAAATCTTTTTTAATAATTATCTTATAATAAATCTAGTAAATGTGAAAGGGAACTTAACTTAATAGTAATTGACATGAATATCTTCTTTAGAAGTTAATGATTTAATCTCTCATCTAGTTAGTTATTGTACTAAAAGAAATTAGATACTACAATGTCCATATAAAAATAATTGATATAACATATATGGTTAAATCACAACAAATGTGTATTAATTTACTAAACACTATAATTTGTAATTTGATAATGCCAAAATCACTCTTGAAAACCAAAATAATAGCTCAAAATCACTTTTAAATATATGAAAATGGGCAATATAGGAAGAATCTTTACATGTCTCTTTTGTCCTTACATTTTTAATAAATTTTCATATTGCCTTTTGTCGATTGGTTGTGACTTTTAAAGTGTAGATTTTCGTTTGAAAGACAATAGAGGTAACTTTTCCAATTTTTAGTTTTCAAAAAAATTATATATTTAAAAAATAAAGTCTTAGATTGTATAAGTGCAATTGATATTGATGAGATGCAACTCTTCAAGATAAGATGCAATAGATACCAATTGGATGCATTTGTTCGGGGCGGAGGTGGTTACACACATCCAATTGGTGCATTGATTCTTCAAATGTATACATGAGATGCATGTGTAAAAGAAAAAAAGAAATACTTGCATTTACATTTTTTAAAAAAAGAATTCATGAGACCCAAGTTTAGAGAAAAACAGAAAAAAAAAAAAAAAAAAAGTAGATGATTTAATTGGATGAAAGTATTAATTGATAAGGTCAAACAATGCATTATATATACGAAAATTATTTTAAATGACAAAACTATTGATAATATAAACAAATAATAGCAATGTGGTAGTCTATCTGCAATAGACCGTGATATACTATAATCTGTGTCTATTTGATAAACATAGATAGTAGCTATTATGGTCAATTGTGACATATCGTAAATAGACAGTGAAATATTACTATATTTAAAAATATTTTTGTTAATTTTCCAAAATTTGAAGACAAACCTATATATATTACAATATTGATGTAACGACCCGACTTACATAATCTAACCGGACCATTACTCAATGCATGTAAAATTCGAGAAAAACACCATGCAAAATAGTAAGGAAAAGGGACCATGTTTTTCATGGAAATTCTATTAATATGAATTCAAGAAAACATACATAAACATATAAAAGAAGTTTTGGTTCGGGGTACCCCTAATGAAATCAATAAAATTCATGAAAAAGAAAGCCACATATCAAAAGTCTCAAAAAACCAACATTTGGACAAAACTCCATAAAACATAAAATGCTAAGCGGAAGCTACTACGGGTCCCGTGATTCCATCAAGGATTCTTCTTGTCATTCGCCATCACGTTCTTTCCCTTACCTGAAAAACATATAAGATAAAAGGATGAGTAATTTATTACTCAGTAAGTGACCCCACTACCTGGAGTCGGGCTAAGCACCTAAGTCCTTTAAGTGCATCAACATAAGGTATACATATCTATCATACATTCATTGGGAATAGTTTACACTCACCCTACAGCTGGTTATGGATGTCCACAAACCTCTAGAGCCCCGAAGGAAACTCTTACCTCTGGTGATCCCGAAGGAACACAAACTTCTAATGTACTCGAAAGAGCACAACCTCTGGTGAACCCGAAGGAACACAACCTCCTGTGAACCCGAAGGAACACAACCTCTAGTGCACCCGAAGGAGCACAACCTCTAGTGAACCCGAAGGTACACATCCTCTAGTGATCCCGAAGGAACACAACATCCTGTGGACCCGAAGGTACACAACCTCCTGTGAACACCCAACCAATATAGGGGAGGTAACTCTACTCCTAGAGCATAAACAGTCATAATCATACTCATTCCATTCCATGGCTTCATACATTAAAATACAATACTATTCATTACATAACATGGCATAAGGTCATACATTAATAAGCACATACAACTTAAGACATGGTAATCTCATGCAAGCATGCTATATCATAAAGGTCTTGGGAATTTCTACTTTTAAGCATGGAAATCTCATACAAGCATGCTTTATCATAAGGACTTTGATAATTTCTACCTTTAGGCATAGGGATCTCATACGAGCATGCTAAATCATAAAGGCTTTGGTAATTTTCTACTTCATGGCAATTAAACGTGTGGCCCGAAGGCGGTTCAAGTAGTAAGATCACTTACTTGGTGATTGATCCATCAAGTTACAATACGGCTCCTCTTGTAAAAATTAATTCCTGAATAAACCGGAAATAAAATTTTCGCCAATTTAAGTTAGTCTACAAGTCTAGTTTATCATGGGTAACCTAAAATTATTTGTCCGAGAGAGTCCTTACCCGAACGCGATCCAACTCGTAGCTTCCCCCGATCCTACGGACTAATCAATTATCGAACACCTATTGAAATATACCAAATAAAGTTCGAAATTCTCAAATCTCCATCCAAAACATAAGCAACTAGTCCATTCGAGTTTGAGATACTCACTTAAAGTATTGTTCTGGCCGGACGAGAAAAGAACCGCTGCCGAGAGCCAAAAATCCGAGAGAAAATGACTCCCGAGGGAGAAGCGAGACCTGAGCGAGAGCGCGAGAGCCGAGACAGCGAAACCGGCGAGAGAGCGAGAGTCTGAAGGCTGGAGGCGACATTGGGCGCGGGGCGCGTGAGACGAGCGGGAGAGCGAGAGAGCGAGAGCGCGAGAGAGTGGGAGCTAGCGAGAGAGCGATACCCCGAGAGCGTCAGTGCGATTTGGGCGCGGGAGATCGTGAGGTGAGGGAAGAAAGTGAGAGCGGGAGAGCGAGACAGCTAGCGAGAGTCTTCGAAACCGTCAGCGACACTCAAGGCGGAAGTCAGCGACACCCGACGTTGCTGCCTCCGGAGGGTCACGGAACTGAAGGAGAGCGAGAGAGAGAGAGAGAGAGAGAGAGAGAGAGATGTCGAGCAGAGGGAGGTTGGCAGCGGCGAAAGGGAAAGCGAAAAGAGAGAGATGCGGTGGAAAGAGAGAGATAGTTATTTTCTTTTCTTTTTCTTTTTGGCTGCACGGAAAACGAGGTAATTCCTCTCCCCCCTTAAACCCTAATTTTTCCCAATTCTCCCCTTTTACTCAATAAGGTAAAAATAATATTCTTCATTCACTAAATTAATTATTTTATTCTATTTGCCCTAAAATAGAATAATAATAAATTATTCTTTACCACAAAATCTAACATTTTCCTTAATCCCACCTTCAATTCTCCTACCACCATAAATAAAATCCTTGGGACTTTCCTATTTAACTTAAGTAATTACAATAATGTAAATAAATAATTAAAAATTCCTTTTCATGCAAAATAACTTAATTTAATTGATTAGGGGAAATTACCTCAAAGGTTTGGGGTCGTTACAATTGAAATCTTAACACATTTTTATTTCTTTGCACTAGATAGAAGTTTTTTTCTTTGAAAAAAGAAGTATAATATGAGAACCTTTAAACAAAAATGGTTACACTATCTAATTTTTAATAGTTAATAGTAACTAAAACAAAATTGTATAATATTTATTTATTATAAACTAAAAAATCATGATTTAAAAATAATAATTAGAAGTATAAGATTTAAGGTGTATTTCAGGTGTTTTGTGACTAATCTTTTATATGATTATCTAAAAATCAATTTTATAAAATTTAAGGGTATGTTTGGGGTATTGGTTTGGGTTGGATTGTATTGTATAGGGTTTTAAAACCCATGGGGTTGGTTTGGATTACAAAACCAATCCCAAATACAACCCATTCCAATCCCTTTCCCCCCTCTGCCGATTACACCTTGGTTTCCCACCCTTACCCCTTGTTTTCCGCCGATTCCCCACACGCACTCTGCCCGAAATCTCCTCCCTCTCTCTCTCTTCTGTCACCTACTCTCTGCAGTCATTCTTCTCCTTCTCTCTACATTCATTCTTCTCCTTCTCCTTCTCTCTGATTCCCTTCGACTCCTCGTTCTCCGATCTCTCTCCATTACTCCTTGTTCTGCCATTACTCCTCTCATCTGCTCATCTGTCTCCATTATTTCCCTCATCTGCCGATTAGAAACCCTAATCCCACCCAATCCCTTTGATTCTTCATTCTTCAATCTCCCTCCATTTCTCCTCTCATTTGCCGATTACAAACCCTATTCCCACCCAACCCCTTCGGTTTCGCCGGTTTCCCACGGTCACTCTGCACGATGTCGAAATTTCCTCCATTTCTCTCTCTTCTGTCGCTTCCTTTCCGCATTCATTCCTTCTCCTTCTCTCTGTTTCCCTTCGATTCCTCGTTCACTCTTTGCTCTGAAGCGTTAATCAATGCTTAAGAGCAGACGACATGGGATGTTGAAGCCCTCTCTTGCCGCTCTAACGACGGGAATGGTGACTCTTGTCGCCGTCGATTGCTTGGTAGGTGGTCCCCATGCGCCGGTTTTGGGCTTTGGTAGGGGAGGGCTCCTCCCAACTTACATGGTCAGTATGTGGTTTTTTTTTTCATCTTTTGGTGTTGCATGTTCATATTTGTTCGATTCTTTGTTTTTCCATGTGTTTGCCCGATATTTGGTGCAAATCTGTTTGCCATTTTTTTCTTCTTCTGAGATCTGTTGTTCTATGATGTTTTCCTATTGTCCACTATCTTGTTGCATGTTTATCATACTCATTTTTTGTGTTGCATGTTCATATATTGGTTTTTTTTTTTTTTTTTTTTCAGACATTCGGTTGAGACTTGGTGTTGAGTTGTGTTCCATTCTGATTTCATTTTTTCCTTCGGAGATCTGGTGTTGCATATTTTTATCCCCTTCTGATTGTGTTGCATGTTCATAGATCGATTGTTTCAATTTTTTTTTGTCATGTTCGGATGGGTTTACATTTTGTTACTCTGTTCCTTCCATTTTTTGGCCGATGATGATGGTTTTTTCAATTTTCATTCAATTTGTTTTAGTTGGATAATTTTCTCTCCCCGATTATCATTTCCAATTCTACAAATTTCATCTTATCTTTTCGAATGAAAATTTGTTTGAAGCATGCTGAATTTTTTCTTTGTTTTTTACCCGTTGATCGGTTCTGTTGCTATGTTCTGTTTCTATTTTTTAACAAAAATCGATTGTTTATTGTTGCTTTTCTTGAATAACCACACGTGAGGTCGCCATTTTTTTTTAAAAAAAAAATATTGCAATTGAGTAGTTGGATAGCTAGTTCCATTCTAACCGATTCAATTGGATCACAACTATTTTGTTATTATTATATTATTATAATTTGGTTGTTGGTTTATTAAATTTGGGTCACTTCCATTTAAAACTTGCACTATTCCTCAAATTAATTTGAGTGGTTAGGTTGTTTGACTTCATTAATTCACATGCTTATATATACACCCATTCTCTCCTATTCTTTATCACACACCATTTGAAGAATAAATTAAGTCCCCTTGAAGCGTTTTCTATTTTTTCTTTCTTTCTCCTTATGTTATGAATTCCTTTTATTGGAACTTTCTTCTCAATTTGTTATACTTTACTGTTTCATGTGACGGTGGACTTCTTGTTTGATATGTGCCTTATCCATTTGCCTCATCAACCCAATTGACAGTCGGCTTCTAACGGGTACGTACATATGCCTCGGTCTTTTTAATATTTTTTTGTTTGCTAGTCATAATCTTTACTTAACTAATATAATGTTTTTTTTTTTTGTCAGTGTAGGGTGGAAATTGACGGTTAATCAACCTACCCGTCCAACCGTCACTACATTACACGTAACTTATTTGTAATACCCTTTTCTGTTTTTTAAGTACATTATTCGTAGAACTTGATGTTTGACAAATGTATATGGTATTTTGTTTGAAATGCTTATGTGTAATTCATGTGTCTAGTTCATTCGGTTTGCACCTTTGTTTAAACCATTTTGAAGAATTAATGTTCATTTTCTTACGTATTTCATTATTAATCAATCAATTTGAATTGTACATTTTAGTTTATGACCAATGTTATAAAATTTTCTTTTTACTTTATATAAAACACATCTTCCCAAGATTAAGTATGTGTATTCAATATGCAAAAAAAGAAAAAAAAAAGTGAAGAATAACAAGCAATTTTTCAAAACCAAAAAAAAAAAGGCAAAAAAGGTACCAATTCTAATCTCGAAGATTAATAGGAAAATAAATTTTTACTTTCAATTTATAATTTAATTTATAATTAAAATCCAAAAGTATGACAAAAAATGGTACTTCAACTTAAATAATTTTTCCGTGCGCTTTTTATAATTGAAAACATTGTATAATTTATAATTAAAATTCAAAAGTTTGCAAAAAAAAGTGGCAATTCAACTCAAATAATTCTTCAATGCGGTTTTAGGATTGAAAACCAAGCTTTTGTACTTTGCAAAAAAAGTTGGTACTTCAACTCAAATTCAATGTTGTTTTAAGCAAAAAAATTGGTACTTCAACTCAAATTCAATGCGGTTTTATAATAAAAAACCAATGTTTTGTAATCTACAAAAAATGGTACTTTAACTCAAGTTCAATCCGGTTTTGTAATTAAAAACAACGTTTTCAACGTTGCAAAAATTTTAGATTGAACTCAAATTCATTGTGGTTTTATAAATAAACACCAATGTTTCTTATTTTTAACAATGTTGGGACTTAAACAATTTTCCATATCCTTTCCTATAAATAGAATGGACCATTTCCTACATTTTCCATATACTTTCCTATAAAACAATTTTTCAAGTCCTAATTTTAGAAATATTTTATCCAGTAGTTTTGAAAATATAATTTATGATAAATGGTAGTCAAGTAGCAAATTACCCCATCAACTATGGTTCTATATGATTACAGGAATTGAAAATCTTGTCACAATTAAACTACATTGAGTTTTCAAATCCGAATTTAAATAACGTGTTCCGAATGAGATTATAATCGTTTGTTTGTTTATGGGTTTGTTTGTTTGTTTACGTGTTTGTTTGTTTATGTGTTGGGTTGTTTAATTATTCATTCGTTCATTTGTAATCAATATCTTTCTAAATAATAAATTAGGTGAGGTATAAGAAACTCCCTTAATTTGAGAGAATAGAAAGCACTTTTCAAGTGCTTATCATCAACCTGACGAGCTAATTGTAATACTGACGGTTGTATGTGTGGCTACCGTAGCAATGGTGAATACTATCACCACTTTGCTACAATTGGACATCAGATTCGACAGTTGAATTTCTTTCGTCTGATCATACGTGTCGTGAGAACACTCGCATGGATAGGCGAATGTTCACGATTCTATGTCAATTACTTAGGACGACGTGTGGGCTAAGGCCCACGGAATATGTAGATGTGGAGGAAATGGTGACTATCTTCCTGCACATAGTCGCACACAATGTAAAAAATCAAGTGATGCGACACCAATTTGCAAGGTCTGGCGAGACAATTTCCAGACACTTCAATATTGTGTTGAATGCAATATTGAGACTGTACGACGTTCTATTGCGGAAACCAAAGCCAGTCACTGAGAATTGTACAGATGACAAATGACACTAGTTTCAGGTACAACCATTCTATTGTTTTAATGGTATTATTTGGGGGCTTTGGAAATTACCTTAAACTTATCATTGAAACAACATTTCGTCACAAAATTATTTAGCTGCACTTGACGGAACGCACATAAAGGTAAATGTCAGTGTAGCTCATCGACCACACTATAGGACTAGAAAGGGCGAGATTGCAACGAATGTTCTTGCTGTATGCAATCAAAGTTGTGAGTCCATATTCGTTTTCACTGAATGGGAAGGATCAGCTGCTGACTCGAGGGTTCTGCGAGATGCAGTGTCCAGGCCAATTGGATTGAAAGTCTCAAGGGGTTAGTTTATAGATATCGGTATACCCTTCCATACAAATGAAAAAGTACCATAAGTGATAACTTGGCCCAATTTCGCCGAATACTACTATCTATGCGATGCCGGTTATCCAAATGCCAGGGATTTTTGGCTCCTTATCGAGGACAAAGATACCATTTGACTGAATGGCGTGGAGGGAACCTACTAACAAGCCCTAGGGAGCTTTTCAATATGAGACATTCATTTGCCCGGAATGTCATTGAGAGAGCATTCGGGATGTTGAAAGGTCGAGGAAAATCATACTACCCGGTTGGTGTGCAATGCAAGACCATACATGCATGTTGTCTCCTACACAATTTAATAATTCGGGAAATGGGCCCAAATTCCTTGCTTGACGAAGGAGAGGGAAGTCAGGGGGGACCAATTCCAACAGACACTGAGAATATTGAATTTGTGGAGACATCCGATGCATTCACTGTATGGAGGGATGATCTCGCAAATCAGATGTGGGCTGAACGGAATGCAAACTAAGGACGCCCTTGGGAAATTCTGTGTAGTCCTTTTTTTTTTTTCTTTTTTTTAATGTATAAAGTATTTTGTTGGTGCCCGATGTGTACGTTTTGTAATTTTTTGTATAACATATGTGAATATTTCATTGTTATAGTGTGAATGGATTGATTCCTGTTATATACACTAGCAATGGGTAAATTGTCTTGCTCCCCACAATCTTTGTGCAATGTTATAGCTTGAATGTGTTAACAAGTTCAATTTTAGATGGAAGCATCTAGGTCACGCACAAGAGGCGCAAAACATATTTGGATGGATGAAGAGGACAAAATTCTTGTGGAGTGTTTGGTTTAGTGTGTGCAGTCTGGACACTGGCGAGCTGATAACGGGACTTTCCGACCTGGATTCCTATCAAACATACTACGGATGATGCAGCAGAGGATACCGGGGTATTTCATAGAGGTAAGCCCACATCTGGAGTCAAGGGTCAGGATCCTGAAGAGACAGTACCGTGCGATCGCTGAAATGTTGGGGTCAGAGTGTATTGGGTTTGGTTGGAATGCGAAGCGCAAATGTATTGACTGTAAGGTGGAGATATTTGATGCGTGGGTCAAGGTAATTTCATTACTTGTTTTATTTATTTCTTCTTCTTTTAAATTTGTCTTCGCCATAACATAACACATTTCACCTTTAACAGAGCCATCCAAGTGCAAAAGGACTGCGCCATAAGTCATTTTCGTACTACGACGACTTGGCCATCGTATTCGGCAAAGACAGAGCCATAGGGAGTCATGCAACCACCACTGCAGAGGTTGGATCTGAACTTGTTATGGAAGAGGAGAACGAGGACATCTTGAATAACCAGTCCCCAGACTTTGAGAACTTCTATATTCCTGATCCACCTTTTGCCAGCTCGCCCACGTTAGACGACATTCCAACTACCCCCCAGCGGTAGAGGGTCTGGGAGTAGCTTTCCATCAAGGAGTAGGAGGTCCTGAATTTCCTCAATTGGAGGGTACAACGAGGTGGCTCATGAGGGATTCCAACTTCTGACGAGGTCCATTGACGGCATTACACAATAGCCTGTCATGAACGAAGAACTAACAAGGCGTCGTCGTCGAGAACTATACGCCGAGCTGCAATCCATTCCTGGTCTGTCAGTATAGGATGGCTTGACTGTTGTACAGTCATTGCTTGCAGATCCAATGTTGTTAAGCCACTTTGTGGACTTCCCACCGCAGTGGAAGTATGACTATTGCATGCAAGTCCTCGGGCGACCACAGGATCCAACACCATGGCTCTGCTTTTTCTCCCTTCAATTTGCAACTCAAGTTATGTTATGATTAATAAACCTTATCTTTCCATGATGTTGTTTGTAATTTGAATTATGTGTAATTTATTTTAACTTTAATTTTCTATCGTAGTCCTTTTATTATATACTAATATTATTTTACTCTTAATTCTAATATAGTGTGATAGTTGAAACAGACGTAGAAAAAAAAACAGTCAAAATAATACTTCAAGGAAAAAGAAGTCAACATTATAATATAGCATGATAGTTTGAAATAATATTAAAAAGAAAAAAAATAAAAATTATAATATAGTATGGTAGTTTAATTTTGTATAGTATGAACAGAAAAAAAAAAGTTAAAATAATATTAAAAAAACAGTTAAAATAATATTTAAAAAGAAAAAAATCAGAATTATAATATAGTATGATAATTTAATTTTCTATGGTATGAACAAATAAAGTTCAAAATATATGATGCTTAAAACATATGTAGAAAAATGAAAATAATATTAAAAAAATAAAAACAGTCAAAATAATATTTAAAAAGAAAAAAAAATCAAAATTATAATATAGCATGATAGTTTAATTTTCTATAATATGAACAGATAAATTTGATGCTTAAAACACCATAATCAGATTCTCATACATTCTGATTCCAGAAAACAAAATCCATCGTAATCAGATTTCTAGTAATGCTGATTACAATCCGGCACTCCAAACACTCCCTAAGTGTAAACACATAGATTGAATGGACTTAAATCCAATCCAACATCAAATAAGCTTATTAGAACATATTCCAATCAATACATATATCTATTTATCTTGATCGAATCTAAGTCTCGATGCAGTCGGTTATTTTTTCGAATTAAAGAGAAAATTACAAATAATAATAATAATAAATAATAATAATCGGAGATTTTTGGACACAAATTTTGGTCTGGAGAGATTTTAGTACATCCACATATACAGATTGTACGATGAAGACAGCTGCAAGTAGTAACCAGCGAGGGACATATGTCACTGCTCTTTCACCCAATTATCCCAATGCCTAACAACCGCCACAGCCTTTATATCTCCCCTTTTCCACCTAAATATTCTTCAACTATACCAATACTCCCATACCAAAAATATCAATTTATACTGACCTTTTGTCATTGTATCAATATATTTATACTTTATTCAAATATCGTTTGAATAATATCATGTGAAAATTATTATTATTTCAATTATATTTCACTCAAAATTAATTTATTATTTGATTTTATACTATTAAAATCAATGAATAATTCAAAGCATTTTCTTAATAATTTTTAAAATAACATGAATGATTTGGACTATTTTAGAATTACTTTCAAACATGTCATAAATTGCGGTAAGTTAATTAATTTAGATCATTTATTAGAATTACATTTCAAAATTTTCAATGCAATAATTTTTATATGTCTATAGACATCTTCAGATGAAATGTACAATTTAAATTGATATATCAACCATTCTCAAAGGTAACCTTAATTGAATGTCCTAATTGGACTTCAAGTGATATTATTTATCTTGTCAAAACAAATTAAAAAATTGAAATCAATAAAGTCAAATAAATGTCCAAGTTAATTATGAAACGTGGCTGCATCTATCTAGTAAAAGTTTAAAGTTACGACTAAAAAGACTAGTCAAAACCTCACTCACAGTTAAATGATAAGATTAGAAAAGAAAAATGAATACTCATAAATACATTCTTAACTAAATGTAATTTTTTTTTCTTGAAAAAGAAAGTAAGGAAAGTGAAGATTGAGAAAGTCGTCAATATAAGCACACCTAAATTAACATAAAAATTATACTTTTGAGTTCTTGACCAATAATTAGATTTTCAAATTTTTCACTCAATCCTCCATATATTGTTGAACGCAAAAAATAATAAGAAGAATAAGAAAGATGTACATAAAGTATCAAGTGACACTAATTTCTTTAATTGTTAAGTATAACAAGCGAAGAAACGAGAGATTTGAATCTCTAACTTCAATAGAAGAGTATATGCCAATTAGTTTATTGTCATTCGTTAACATAGTTTAAAAGTTGATGAGATGACATTGAGACGTTTAATTTGGGCAACTTAAATAATTGGTTAAAATACTATTTTAACCTTGTGTACTTTTAAAAGAGACTTCAAAATTAGTCTCATCATCCTTAGTTTAAATGGTTAATTTTTTTAGCTAATGGTTAATTTTTTTTTGCTAAAAAGGAAAATTAGTAAGTGGTTGATTGACCAACCAACTTTATTACTTGGTGTTTAACCCAACTCCACCCACTTCAATCGTGTTCACTATAAAAATGTGCACATTTGTCGAGAAATCCCAACTAAACAACTATGCACTCCAAACACAAACTTTCGAACTCCAAAATATTCACTTTAAATATAATAAACTCAACTTAGTGTTCCAAACATCCCCAAATTCTCTGTGCACGAATAGTTTAGGTTAAATTACAAGTAAACTTTGATGCTTGTATCTATTTGATCCTTAAACTTTAAAAAGTATCTATTATGTCATCTTTAACCTTTAAATTTTGTATCCAATAGCCAATAAGTCCCAAAACTTTTAGAAGTGTCTAATAAGTCCTTAAAATTTTATTTTTAAATTTGTTTCTAATAGGACTCGACCTTATTTTTAAAATACCTTAACTTATTAAACAAAATGTCGAACATTTCAGGCCTTTTATATAGAATAAAATTCAAATTTATATTTAATAGATTAGTTAATTTTTTAAAGTTTCAAATATATCAAAGACATATTTAGATACACAAATTAAAAGTTCAAAAACTTATTACACGATTAAAAAGTTTATAGGCTTATTTTAAGCACAAATTTAAAATCACATTAGGCACTCTTTAGTTTGTTTTTTTTTTTTTTTTTTTAAAAAAAAAACAGATGAAGACATTCCTTAAAATTTTAAGTTTGTAATTTAACCCAAAAAAAATTAGTTTGGAATTAATTCCAAACTAACGACAAAACTAGTTTTATAATTTATTTGAATGGACTAAAATAAAATAAAAGAAGTTTTAAAGAATATGACTGAAATAATATTTGAACCTAAAAATTTTAACTTTTAAATTAGATTTTATTAATGTTAAAATATTGGGTTTAGATTCAAATTTATGACCAATAATTGAAATATCTATGATAAGTCAATACATTATTGGAATGATAAAAGAGTAATCAATATCCCTGATATTTCTTTAAATAAACATAAAACATAAAGAAAAATAATTGTTTGTATTATGAATTTGGATCCCTAACTCAGTTTGAAAATAAAAACAACTTAATTGTTGATTTAAATAATTTTTATAATTTTTATAATTTATTTAAATATCCATCAATATCAATATATTCATAAAATTGAAATTTAATATCTATATCCATCAATATTTTAATTCTTGTTAAATTACACTCTTTTCTAATAATTAATAGGCTATTGACTTTCAAAAAGTTAATTAGTACTTCTATCCCATTAAATTATGGTCACGCTAACTAAATCTATGAGATTTAAAAGCTCGTACTGTTCAATAAAATTATGTATTAAATTATACTTAAACTTCTATAAAATTAAGATGTTGAAATTTATATTGACATTTTTTTATTTTATTTAAATGAATATATTTTATTATAGTGATATGTTCTCCAACTACCCACGGTTTTGAATTAAATGCGACCGCTGACCGCTGTCCGTCCTTCTCTCCCAGAAACGTGGTGCTGTCACGTGACCAGCTGCTGCCATTAAAATAATAATAATAAAAATAAAGTACCGTTGGGCTCTTTAGAGGATAAGATGAAGTTGAATAATATGAATTATGTTCACGTTTACCAATCTGTAATCAAAATTGGTTAATCGTAATGAGATTTTATTGATAGATTAACTGTAATGGTTTTAATCTCAAATGTAATTAGATTATTTTTTATCGAGTTTCATTAGAATTATGAAACTGTCACATTTATTGTTACTGTTTGACTTTAATGATAACGATAATAGTAAAGGTAAAAGTAACAATATATGTGACAGATTAATTTTCGTACTATTACAGTAATAATATCTGTAAAAGTAACAACAAAAATAATGAGTCCTACGTAATTTTCAAACACACAAGCAAAGCACCCTCTATTTCTCAATCATATTACATGTTTTGATTACAGAAATAGGCCTCACAATTCACTACAATTACGGAACACAGGTAAACAATAAACACAATTAACTGGGACTCACTTTTCAAATCACCATTGATGGATTACATTTAATGTGGGATAAACGTGGGCTAATTAAATTAATATCATAGTCACACTATTATTTTCTCGATTTTAATAATTTATTTTACATTTAATGCAGGAAAATTATTATAAATAGAAAAATCAAACTATTTACAAATATAGGAAAATACTTTTTATTTGTGATAGACTGTGATAGACCTAGATAGATATCTATCCGTGTCTATCGGGTAGAGTGATAGATATCTATATGGATCTATCATAAATATAAAGTAAAATTTTGCTATATTTGTAATTATTTTCTAACAGTTTTTCTATTTTTGAAAACATCGTTTTAATTCGAGCTATTATTTTAAGGTTACATTACAAATTTTAAATCATGTGTTAATTCCAATTTGATTAATTTCTATTATTTTAAAAGTTTTAGGACCCATTTGGATTGACTAGAGAAAAAATTGTTTTTCAAAAAACTCATTTTTATTTAAACCTTTTTGATAAAAAATTGTTTAAACTACACTTCAAAATCTATTTTGAGTGGTTGCCAAACATTCAACTTATTTTCAAAATGACTTATTTTTTAAATTAAACTCCAAACACTCCCCTAGGTTAAGTTCTTTATAGTACTTTAAAATCAAGGACTTTCTACATATAAGTCCTTCATTATTGGGCCTTATTACAACATGTTTTATTTCCCCCATATATTTCATAAGTGTCTTCAAAAGCCACAAAATTTCACAAAAGTCATTGTCGATTTACAAGTTTGACATTCCCACATTTTTTTGACTTATTTAAATTAAAGAATTATTTTATAAATATTTATGGAAACTGTTCATCTTCATTCCCCAGCTGCCAACCATACCTTTTTAAAACTATTTTTTTAAACAATCACATATATGGAATACATGGACAATCTTCAGACTTTTCGTTGACGACTTCCTTTGATTTCAGTAGATTCTTTAACCAAATTTTCTTTTAATCCCGTTTTCTTCTTTGTCTCCTTCTTCTGTTCCGGCATTCACTCACAACAAGTTAGGGTTCTTCATCTTCCTTGCTTTTTCGGAACGAGAATAGAGTGAAGCGTATCTGGAAGCAACAGAGGTAATTTTCCGCTTATTCCCTTTGGGTCCTTCAATTTCACTTGATGCGTAACTGAAATTTCGTGTTATTGAACAAATCATGTAACATGCAAATGATTTAGGAGGGTTAGGATCTTTTATGAACTCGTCATTTTAAATTATCCGAAGCGTATTTCACATATCTCTTTGTTTTATGGATTCTATCTAGGGTTTACTGATTTATATGATATTTTAGATATTCTTGTTTGTGATTTTTGATAGTCGACTTAAATTTGACAACTAGTTTGTACTTCTGTTCTCTGTTTGGTGTTTCTAAATATACATTGGTACATAGTAAAATGATTTGGTGTGGTTTATGGTTTAGTGAAATGTTCAAATAGTTTATTGTTTGATTCAATATAATCATCTGTTTATTGTAATGATGTATTGCATGGTTGCTTTATTCATGGATTTATGATGTCTGTTTAATGCTCAATAATTTGTCAAATGATAGTATATACGTTGGTTATAACTTGTTTTCTGACTTTAGTATATACTTCAGTATATACGGTTAAATGGCGGAGCTTATTTACTAACTTGTTTACTAACTTGAGTATATACTTGAGTATATATACTATAATAATGGTATGAAAACAAATTATTTGTTTGATTTGTATATACTTTAGTATATAGTATATAGTTGTGGTATGGTATATAATTGTGATGTGAACGTAAATCAATATATACTTTAGTATATAGTATATAGTTGTGTAGTATATGACTATGATGTGAATATAAACGATATATACTTTAGTATATAGTATATACTATGGTATGAATACAATTCATATAACTGGTCGAAAAGTAGGCCAGCATACAAACCAAAAAATGACAAGACTAATGTCATTAGACTTTCTTCTGATGTAAGATATAATGAATATTATATCAATTATATAAAATAGTATATTATGTCAATGTAATCATTTACTAAATATATTGATTTAAATTGTATAGGATGAGGACACAAATCAACCACCTAAACGTGTGAAAGTAGAGGAGAATATTGGAGTGCCTTCATCGTCTAATTTTCATGATAGGTTGTTGGGAGACATGCCAAATGTCTTCATCCCATTAAGAGTAGTACAACCGGGTGAGGACATTGTAGAGGATGAGGGGGAGGATTTGTTTGGAACACAAATAGTTCCATATGGACACAACTTTGAGGTATCGTAAATATTTAATAGCATATAATGAATAAACATGTATAACAATTTGCTTACTAACGTATATTACATGTAGATGGAGAATAGACGTAGAAATGGTGTTGTTGAACCTGACATCAACGAGGAAGAGGATGTTGTTAGAGAAACCGTTGATGAGGTTCATGTTTATAACATATATACTACTATTTAATGGATGTTAATATGTATTTATGCCATATCCATAACTATTTCTTTGTGCTGTATTAGGGGATTATATGCGAATATATTAATGAGGACATGGGGCAAGATCATGGAACAACGAAGAAAGAGGTTTTTGGGGAACAATCTAGGGTATATATGAAGGAAATTGAATCCCGACGGAAGTGTGTGATCGTGTTCTTTGATTTCTTGAAAGAATTAAAAATACAAAAAGTTAAGAAAAGGTTAAACAACGTACATTTGCCGATCCATAATTTCAGCAAAATCTCTCCTCGAACCGATAGTCTTCTCCTTGTAGTCTTCCTTTTTCAAGTGATCTTCCTTGCTATGACTTTGGCAAGGATCCGACTTGTGAGAACCGTTTCTTTAAAGAATGAGAAGAATTTTCTTAGAACTTTTTAAAGAAAATTGGGAGATGGGAGAATTTCTAGAGGGAGAGTTTTAGAGTAATCGTAGAGATTATTCTTGTAGAGAGGTGTTCTATGAGGGCTCCCAGATGCCGTATTTATAGAACTCTATGGGTTACTCCTAATCCTATTAGAATAACTCATCTGCATAGATTTTAAATTAAATATTTAGTAATAGATATTAATAAATATCTACCCAAATAATATCTCATATTAAATGGTTTAAAATATTTAAATCTTATTTAAATATTTATTTTCTATAGAATCTTTAATTTAGATCTTATCCAAATTAAATAATTAATTATTTGAATCATATTCAAATAAATTAATTCTCCATATTATAGAGTTATAATTTGAATCTTATTCAAATAAACTTTATAATAAATCATGTAATTAACTATATCCAATACAATTAATATTTTTCCTCATAAAAATTTTCTTTCAACATAGTTGATCCTTGTTAGTAGATAGCAAGGGGACCTTATGGACCTACAGATTATAAGCTCCAATGATCCAAGATTAATTAACTAAACTCTTTAATTAAATTAATTTTCATTCATGAACTACAGGGCAAACCACTATAGACTCGTACAAGTTGTGTCCATGGATATAATCGGTATAAGCAAGTCAATCCTTCACGAGTTGTTCATAATTACAGCTAGATCAAATGTTTGTTCTACCCCTGTAATTACCTCTTATCCTTAAGTACCACTGATTTCTTTAATGAACAATTCTTTTATGATCCAATCATAAACTAAGTCCCTCTCGGGCCAGTGAGAGGGTGGAGCCCCTTGTTTAAGACCCAGAATTAGCACTTAAGGGAACTACTCATCTACTTACCCTATTTGGGAAGGAGAGAATTCCATCTTGGGAAGTTATATTCTCAGCTCTTTATTTAGTCAAATTCCCAAAATGGTAGGCTTATTGAGTCGGCAACTTAGGCCACTTTCACCCATGCAAATCAAATGACTGACCTCACAGACAAGAGTTCATAAGTAACTCAAAATTAAGATCGAGTCGCACATGATTATCCTATGAAATATTAATCTCATCAGTTAACGGATTTACAAAGAGAGATTAAATATTTCATGGTCCGGTCTTATACAAACTCTTTGTATAGGATGCCCCCACTCACATGTCTCTACATGAACGGTTTTGATCAAACCATTTGTAACTATTTACAAAGTGGGTCGCATCCATAGTGTCACCAAAATAAAGCACCCAACCTTATCCATATACTATAGACATTTAGGTTATTTCTTGAACATGATCCACCCGTATGTGAACTACATACATGTCAAGACTTCATGCAATAACCTTGAATTTTTCTGTTAATGAATAAATTAATATTGCATAAATAATAATTAAATTAATTAACTAATCAGTTACGAAGTTTTAAGGCACAAATCCCAACAATATATCCATTGATATATATTGATCTATTTGTTGTTATATATATATTAAAGGGAAGCCATGGGGTATAACAGGATGATGACAACGTTCCCCTTGAAACTAAGAAGTGGAAACTATCAAAACAGAATGAGAAAGAAGCCAAAAAAGGGCTGATCCAAGGACAGGTGGAAGCAAGGTAAAATATTTGATCCTACACTACATATATTGGGGGTGTAAGTTAAATTTGAAGTTTGTTTTATGAGAACACCACAACGACAAAATGAACGAACAAAAACATGTCAAACAAAGCTCCCTAATCGTGCAAAGGTATGAAACCAATAATTTACCTATTAGTTTGTAAAAGATAAAAAATAAATTTTCTATAATAAAATACGAATTTTCATTGTTAAATTTAACTTTCTGTAGGAAAAAAATACCAACAAAACGAACAAGGGGAGCTGAGGGAAGAAGTGATGTGAAAAGAAAAGAAAATGTTACTAAGGGATACAATGAAGTTTAGTTGTATATCATAAAAGTTTG
Organism: Citrullus mucosospermus; assembly: GCA_030954485.1. Taxonomy (NCBI): domain Eukaryota; kingdom Viridiplantae; phylum Streptophyta; class Magnoliopsida; order Cucurbitales; family Cucurbitaceae; genus Citrullus; species Citrullus mucosospermus. The sequence goes on along the minus strand of CM062061.1, from coordinate 6,802,420 downwards.
GATGTATATTTAAGTTTAACAAATTAAATCTGTATTGTGCTTCAGACTAGCAGTGTGAAAGAAAGGGTGAATTCGATCCCTTATGGTATAAGGGAGGCAAACTGTGCTGATCTATATAGGCTATATGAGGTAATTATATACGAAGTCATTCTAACAAATAGCGGGCAAAGAAGACTATGAGGACATTTTGGATGAAATTTGAGTAAAAAAGGGAGCATTTAGCAACAGGCTGCCTAGTGCCTAAGCGCTACCTAACGCTGCGTTAGGCGCCTTCCACCATATAGCACATCTTCTAGGAGCGCCTAGGCGCTACCCTGAAGCGCCTAGGCATTATGAGCATCAGACACAGGCACAAGCAAGAGAGTGCCCAGGTGTTACCTAGTGCCTGGGCAGGCACTTCGATTAGGGTATTGAACACCTAGGCGCTTCGACCGATTCTTTAAATACCCCTCTTCATTTTTGGGCGAAAATCATGGAGAAAAAGAGATGGAAATTTGGGAGCAGCAGCCACCATTCACTTTCTTTCTTCCTTTAGCTTAGGTTTTATTTTTATTTTGGGTTGTAATTCTTGTTTGGATGCTCCCCCTTATCTCAATCTCGTCTACGTATCGATGAGGTAAGGATTTTTCTAGTTTGTAGAGGAAGACTTTTGTAAATTTTGTAAGTTTATTTAGATGAATCTCGTATCATGGTTTATGGATTTTGGATCTAAACTTATTTAGATATATATGTATGTTTGGATTGACATTCCTATCATGTATGTATGTCTTCACTATTGATTTGTAGCTTGCACATTCATATTTGTTTGTTTAGCCTTAATCTCTTAAGTAGCAAGGATTGAATGTGTAGGGTAAGCAATATAATCAACTAATATGCCTTAAAATGCATGCTCAATCTAGGTCAAAAAACAACTTGATTAATTAATCAAATTATTTCATTAGTTGATCACGCAGTGAAATCCTAAATCATAATGCAAATGTTTTTAGTTCTAAATGGACACTCTTGAACCCACTAGGACTAAGCATTTAGTTGGACTTAGGCTTTAATTAATAATTAGGACGCCTGGTTGGCTTAATCCAACTAGTTGACTGCCTATAGCGTCATCAAATTTGATCAAGTTAAGCAAGCCGTTGTGGAAATAAACCATGAGTAGATTTCAATTTAAATATTCAATGACCAAAAATTACATAAGGTCCTCTTGTTCCCAAACTATATTATTCATCTTTGGATTGCATTTACCCTTTGTTCCCAAACTAGTTCTATGTCACAAAAACCTCTCCCCCCGACTCACTCCCCCCTGCCCCCCCCCCCCCCCCCCCCCCCGATGGATCGACCTGGACTTGCCACTTGTACTACGCTATTGTAGTATAGGTAGTAGGATTCGATATTATAAAAAATTGATCAAGTTGAGCAAGCCGTTGTGCAAATAAACCATGAGTAGATATCAATTTAAATATTCAATGACCAAAAATTACATAAGGTCCTCTTGTTCCCAAACTATATTATTCATCCTTGGATTGCATTTACCCTTTCTTCCCAAACTAGTTCTATGTCACAAAAACCTCTCCCCCCGACTCCCTCCCCCCCTCCCGGTGGATCGACCTGGACTTGCCACTTGTACTATGCTATTGTAGTATAGGTAGTAGGATTCGATATTATAAATTTCTTTCAATAGGTTCTCTTGGGGAATTAAACGATGCTCGAAGGGAATACTCCATCACATATGGAAGGAACCTCACATGGGATGGTCGAAGGATTTGCTGATCTAGCTTCTGAGCCCATAAGAAAGAGGTAGGTCTATGTGCACATAAGATAGTATGTCAAATAGCTATGTATAATGTAATATCAGCAGGGTACAGATACAAGTTTGATTAATTCTATGGCTTGGAAATCTTAATACCTTATTGTGATATACTATTACTTAAACTTATGTTGAAAAAAGGATTTTTTAGAAGAATCCTATACTTTTAATTAACTACCACTCACTGGGCTTTCCAGCTCATGCTTTTCTATTTTGCTTTTCCCATCCTTAGGTAGCAAAGGAGTTCCAGTTGCCGCTCGAAGTTGAGGTCTACCATAGGATTGATCTTTCTTTCAGTAGCTTAAGGTTCGGTTTGTGAGAAGAGTTGTGGTCTTGTAAAATAAGTTGTGGAACTTAACAAATTGATTATATGATTTAAGTAACAACTCGTTTATGTTGCTATTTAAGCTTTTATAAGGGGTTGTTGAGTGATAACAGATTGAGGTGAGTAGTAGGTGTCACAAAGGAGTGATATTTGCTATTTTCACACCTCTTTTTAGTTGAAATAGATAAACTTGGGAAGAGATGTGACACTTACACAACAAGCAATTGGAATTCTGCATTGTTTTCGAATTGGGTAGTTTGGCACAACTTTAAGATGGGGAATCAAGCCTAAGTACACTAAAGCAACGTTCAATCACTATGCGTAATGAAGAGTGTCGATGATTTAAAAATTCTTGTGGTCCTTCCTCTTCCTCTATAATCTCTTAAATGATATATTTCACCATGATATGGAGCTCAGAAACCAAATATATTTGTGTATCTTGAATCCACAAGATAATATTTTCCTGTTCAATTTGAATTAAAATCATAATAAATCATATTAGAAAATATGTAAGTTGTACATTAAAAAATATATATATAACATTTAGGTGGCATTGGAAAATTATTTCCTTCTCAACCTATAATATCCATCAATACTCTAGTCATTAATAGTACCTTCCCGACCAGTGTAGACAAAGGTGAACAACATACTGAATGAGCATGCACACATAATATTTTGGGTCAATATAACCTTTCTTCCATAATATGACGTTTATTTCGATGCATGGGCCCATACACTTACACAAATGCCATCAATTACACCTACACAATTCTAAAGAGAAGAAAGAGAAGTTGATAATAACATGAAATCAATAAACTAGAAATGCAAAGTATTGATAAGACACATACCTTGAACAATACATTAAGCTTAAGATTATTCAAAATTTCAGGTGGAGTTTCCATCATATTTGGAGCTCAGATAATATCACATCCCAACATACACATATTTCTTGAAATTCTAGAGAATTATCCAGACACAGTCTCCTTAGAGTGTTGGAATTATTGTTTAGCTACAATCCTATATGTGTCCTATGGCATATTCGCTAAATAATTCGGTCATCTTAATTTCTCACATAAAGTTCTAAATGTATTTTTATCCATCCGGAAAGAATAAGGCATTCTATCAGGGTGTCCATTCAATAATTCTAAGATATATTCATGTCCAATTAATGAGAATGTGTAACATGAGTGTTTAGGAATTTGAAATTTATATTGATTGGCAATTGTATTAACTATAAGCATTCGACCAACCATCTCATTAGAAGACGTCAACAAATTACTATCATGCTCGTCGTTTTGTGCCATAGTACCTAATAAAATAAAAAAAATAAAAAATTAAAAGTAGGCAAAAGCTTGTAATATACTCCATTCATCTATATTACATGTCATAAGTCATTTATATTTACATACTTTAACATACAAAGCCAACTATCACTTCTTGACTCCTTAAAAACAAACCGGTAAGAAAGTTCCTATGCTATGAAACAAAAGCTAGCTTCAAGTAGCATTTGTACCAAAAAAACCACAAAAATATACTTGATATTTATAGTTTCTTACCTAAAGATGTAGCCAAGTGTCAAGAAGAAGAGTCTACACAAACATTGTTCGAATATTTTCCTCTCACATGATTGATTCATGTAAAAAATACATGTTTTTAGGCCTTATTTTAGTAGCTTTTTTCTAGGAAAAACAGTCATTTGCATATTAAAATTTCCCATAATATGTGTTAAATAGATTAAATAGTGAAGAGTATGGTCTTTGGATGCTTAAACTGTATTTTTGACATATTGAAGTTTTAGAGACTTTTACATTGATTTTTGGCCATTTTGTAGGAATTGATTTCGATGTGCCTACATCGCCAAAATATGATGTGCCTGCATCAAAACCCTAGTTCTAGAAGTGACAAACCACTCAGCCACAGTAGCGATTTACTCGGTCTTCAGCGGTTCTTTACTGCCGATTTGACTGGGAAGTGTTTCTGTATTTTCTAACACTTATTTCCATTTCATCTCTTTTTGTTCATTATTCTTTGCACATTCATCTTGTACTTTTTTGAAAGTAATGAAAATGATTAATTTATTCTTTATCATGAGCTAAATTCATCAAAGGGTTCAACTATGTGGATGCCCTAGGGATTCATGGCTTGACCAATTGTTAAAGTGTCATGTCTTGCTTTACTTGCACTTTTCCCTTGTTGATTGTATGGAAAACATTGTTAGTTTAAATGGGCCACTTAAGTTAGTGATAGCTCTCAAAAAGAGCTCCTAAAGCGTCATTAAGTTAGGTTAAGCTACGTAGGTCAGTGTGCGCATATAAATCAAATGCATGTTTAATTAATAGAAATCAATGATCAAAATTGCATAGGATCCCATCTTGCTCCCGAAACTAGAAACTCCTATCTTTAGTTACATTTACCTGTTGCACTTTATTTTCCTGTCTTTAATTTTCATGCACCTTATCTATATGTCATGCATAACCCCCCATTTACCGCTATAGCTAGGAAATTAATTTAATATAACATCTTTCGTGCTTCCCTGCGAATCAACCCAAACTTTCCACTTGTGCTATGCCATCGTAGTATAGATAGTAGGATTCGGTATTATAAATTTCTTTAGATTGGTTTCTTTCAGGAATAAAACGGTGTTCGAAGGAGACTCTTTCAGATAGTAATATAGTGAAGTCCTAATACTGAGAAGGTTAGGGTGTAAGTGGATTTCACAAGGAAATATAGGGTTAAAACCTAGAAATAGGATCACCATCCAACCTTAGAGATAAGGGGCACCATAAAGTAAAGAATATGCATAAAATTAATCGAAGGTCTAGCTAACCATAGAGATATAGACTTAGCTCCTTAGGCTCTTAAAAGATCTTGAAACAAGACTGAATAGGAGAGGATTCTGCCCATGTGTAAGGCTATGCGCCAGCAAGCTGCGACCGCATCACATAGGTTTTGATGAACTTAGCTTAAAACATAGTCGTATCCCTACTTCACCATTATTTATCTTCAAGCTTTTTAAACATCACTCAATTTATCTTATTTCATTGCACTTTGGTTACCTTTGGTCACTTGAATGCTTTGCTAGGAACAAACCTAATTGATTATTAGTCTCGTCGGTTCGACCTTTGGAATACTCCAAAGTTATTACTTCACCGATAGTGTATACTTGCACTAAGACCATTCTTATTTATAAATTTATCACTCGTACACTTTTGGTCGATCAATGATCATGAACATTGCTCCCCTCCCATATAAAAAAAACTTTTCACATGCTTTCACATAAATTGTGCTAGGTAGTCCAGAAATAGAGCCTAACTCGGTCATACACTCCTCAATGCTATACTTCAATTTGTGCTAGGTAGTCTAGAAATAGAACCTAACTTAGTTATACACTCCTCAATGCTATACTTGCAATTCATGTTTTTGGGAGGCTCTAGCTTCAGACTTCTTAGACATTGACTTAGTCCATACTTTTAAAGCAACATCCAAAATAGATTGTCGAGAAGTTTGGCTATCTTAGGAGCATGACTATCCAATGATGGGTCAATTGAACGACATTTAGATGGTCAAAAAGGTATCTCTCCTCAATCTTCATGAATGTCAGTTTCTTCATCGTTAACATCTAACTCAATTTGGGCTCAGAAGAAATAAATTCCCTTTCTAAGTCTCTCTCTTCATTAGAGTTAGGTGGTACCTCAAACGATGAGTAATGTATTTGTCTAGTAGTAGTGGCGTTGTTGAAAATATTTCCTAATACATTGTAATGCTTGCATCCTCGTTTTTGAAATCGCTTGGCATTAGGATTCCTTTAAAATTATCCACCATTACAAATAATTAGTTAGAGGATTGGATTTAACTATTATAATAGTAGCTAAATTTGTACATTCAAGAGTTTTTGCCATGTATCTTCATTTGCAGCAATTATATTTGTGATAGAATCCCATCCTATCCAAGTTTGTTGTAGTAGTGCAAAAAAATCTCGATGTAACTTTATCAACCAATTATATTTCCTTCTTAATTTTGGCACAGTATACATCTTGCCAAACTTTTCAAATATAGCATTATCTAATACTTTTTTGGCATCATATAATAAATGGATGAAATATGTTTCAATTGGAGTAGGTGATGGCACGCTCTTTTTAGTGTTGTTTTAAATTCCCAAAAACGAATCCGATCAAAGAATTTATAATACCGAATCTTACTCCTATTATTATGATGGCGTAGCAATAGTGGCAAGTTCGGGTAGAACCACAAGGACAATAGTCTTTCTTTCGTTTAAGCTAATTTCCTAATTAAAGCGATCAACCGGGGGGGAGGTAAGGGTTGGTGTGAATTAGAAATAGACATGAATAAGAAATTAAAAGCAAGGGGTGTATGTAAACAAGGATAAGATAATCATGTTCTCGAGAGCAATTGGATTCCTATGCAATTTCTATCATCGACTTATTTTTTATTAAACACATATTAGATTGCTTGCACACCAACCTATTTAACTTAATTAAATTCGCCAATGCTACAGGTAGCCAACAAATCAAATTAAGATAAACAAGCCCCCTAATTATCAATTAAAGCCTAAGTCTCAATCAAACTACAAGCCTTGGGTCATAATTGGGTTCAATACCGATCAATTAGGGCAAAGAACAAGTGCATTACGCTTAAGAGTTCCAATGGGCGATTAATTAATGGAAAAACCCTAATTTAATTAATCAATTATTCATTGAACCTAGGTTAAGCATATATTCTAAGCTCATGGATAGCCAATACACCTAGCATGCATACAAAGACCTTTGCTACTTATCGAATTAAAGCATAGACGAACACGGAGGAAACACGCGAGCAAAATTGATTAGCCAAGACACACGTTCAAGGGAGGGGCATCAATCCATTCAAGAACATACATCTAAATATGAACAAGATTCAAAGAAGCACAACCAGAACATGGAGTTTATAGAAAAATGAAGCCTCAAGAAATTACATTGGTTTACTCTCAAGAACAAGAAACCAACTTACCTCAACATCTTCATAGACAAAGAAATCGAGGAAGAGAACATCTAATCCATGGCTACAACCCAAAATAAAAGGTAAATTCTAAGCTAAGAGGGTAGAATTATGAAGGACAAGAAGAAAATTTAGGTGAACTCCTCGGCCTCCATCAAATCCCACCTTCTTTTTGCCCTTAAAACAAAGAGAGTATATATAAAATCGGGCAACGCGTCGCTGCACTCTTGGGGAGTGTTGCGACACTCTAGGTAGAAGTAGAGCGCCTACCTAGAGTGTAACAATGTTGCACGCTACTCTCTTGCACGCGCGGGTACCTTTGCTCTTCCGTCAATATCCAGAGCGCAGCTGCACTTCAGGGGAGCATCGCTGCGCTCTCACAATTTTCACTCTTGGGTCTTCAGCGTAAAGCTGAGCATAAAGCTTAGTGCACCTGCACTCTCTAGGGGCATTTTCGTCCTTTTCCACGTTCTTGAGCTTTGGGTGTCTAATCTCACTTTCGGTAGCTCCAAATCTACCTTGAACAGCCCGTGACACTCCAAGGTGCATGATTTGCTCGAATTTCTACAAAAATAGGCATTTAAGCACATTATACTAAACACGCAAGCGAGATTAGAGACATAAAAATAGCTCTTTTCGAGAGCTATCAAACACTCCCAACCTAAACTTTGCTCGTCTTCAAGCAAGGCAAAAACAAATAAAAACATGAATCATATGTTGCAAATGAGTGACTCTTATCTCAAGGCTAAAGATAATAAACAATATTCACAAAGCTAGAATCATTCAAATGCATGAACTCAATTAGGAAATTTAAAACTAATTCTCTATCCCCTATGTGTGTGTGTGCTTAGCCAATCCTATCTAGGTCTTTACAAGCCGAAGAAAGTTTTATTCAACTCTCAGCTCATTTTCCCCCTACTCTTGCTCAAAGGCTCAAGAGTCAACTTTTCTAGACTCAAAGTGGCAATGAAACAATTAAGGGGACCAAACTTTTTAGTGCTTTTGATTTTTTTTTCCCACTTTACACAAAAGAGGAAACCTTATCTAGACCACACTACCTTCATTTTGGCTTGCCCACACGAGTTACGTGAATGACATTCAACTACGAGCAACGTATCCTTTAAAGGTGTCAAGCTTACTCATTCCTTAGGGACACTTTCGGCGTATGAGAAATCACGAGTTACCTGACTGCTCCTAGCTACTCGCACCCCCGAGAAAGAGGAGTAATCCCCTTCAAAAATATCATACAAACTTTCTTTTACTTTACAACAAGCTTTGCAATTTACAACTTTCTTTTATTTACTTTACACTAGGCTTTTACTTCACAACAAAAGTTTGGCAAAAGCCTAAGCATGAATTACTAAATTGAGTTTCAGTTACTTAAAACTATCACCTAAGCCTTTCAAAGTGATAACAAGTATATAGACCAAATAACTCAATCCTAAGTGTTCAAGACCATAAATAAGATAGCTATGTGCTCAAGAGTGTAAGGGAATCAAATTTTTATTTTTTTTATTTTTATTTTTTTAAAATTTGGTCCAAAAGCATTCATACATGCTCATGATTCAAAGCAAAGTGAATAAAGGTTATCTAAAGCATATCATCGAATTTTCATTATCACATTACATGCAACACAATCATCAAATAAACCACAAAATCCGAGCTTAGGTGCTCAAGGACTTGCTAGACATGCACATATACCCCACCCCCAACCTAAAATGATACATTGTCCCCAATGTATCTCTAATCATATTAGAAAAGAAATAAAGACAAGGAAACATAAAACCTCTTGTGTAGGCATTTTCATGCACGAATCTTTGAGGTGTGGTAAAAGGGGCTTTCCTCTCTAAATGATGTTCTTCCTCTTCTAGGGGTCCCTACAAAAGAAAAACAAGAAGCTAATATATGAAAACAATAAAAGAAAGCAGTAAATTTATTCACTTGACTCCCTCTAGGAAGGTCAAATTTTTAACGTCAATTGCTCGACGTGACCTGTCCTCTGTCAAGGTACAAAGAAATTCTCTAGTTCTTTCTTGGATGAGTCAATATAGCACAGTAAGGCTATAAGGCTTCTCATCTTTTGAAGATAACCAGACATGTCGAATTTAGGTTTTCTAATATATGGCAAAAAAAGGTGAAAATAAAGAATGAAAAGACTCAAATGACTCTAAAGAGTCTAAAGAAGTAGAAGACTCAACAATGGACTCTTGAGAATAAGAAGAAGAAAATTAAAAAAAAATATATGAAATACCAGATGACAGAACAGGGCGAGATCTTTCGATCTCTAACTCTATTGGGATTCGTCTGGTGTAAATTTGGGTCTTCTTCTACCTCGACGACTCGTCACAATGGCTCGAAATCCTCATTATCGTCCTCGTCATGAAAGTACATTACCTCGTGGTGGGGTTCCTTGGTAGTCTCAAGGTGATGAAGTTCTATCTGGGATTCTTTTAGCCTCCTAACTGAGTCAGCAATTTGAGCGAGTTGATCATTCAAACGCTGCATCTCAGCTTTAGTCTCCGTTGCGAAACAAAGATTGTCTTGCTGGAATCTAAATCCTCCTACTGGAAAGAGAAATTATTGTTATGTAATTCTCTAACTAAATCCTCTAAAGACATACCTTCGTGGGCCTCCTGAGAAAACTCTATGGGCTCGAAAACGGCGGGGCAATAGCAGACTATGGTTGTGCATGGGAATTACTATAGCCATAGGAGTGAGCAGTCTATCCAGGATGGGTGCAAGGCTCGGGTTCCCAATGACTATAGTGAGTCCCTAAGTCATGGCTCGTTAGCATCAGGCCATTTTGCAGTTGCCTTTCAATTAACAATCAAATGGATGAGGCAAGATCACCAAGCATGCTTCCGAGATCAAAAATCTACTTGGTCTCTTCTTCTTCCCATTCGATGGCTTGCCTTGCACACCATGCATAGTACATACTGTGTACTCCATTAGCCATGATAACCTGACGCAAGAAAGAAAACAAATTAAAAGCAAAACAATCCCTAACTAGGGACTTAACTCAACAAAACAAAAAAGACATTGTCCCCGGCAACGGCGCCATTTCTATGACTCAATTCTTTTTAATGTCGTTTTACATTCCTAAAAAGAATCCGATCAAATGAAAATTATAATACCGAATCTTACTCCTATTACTACGATGGTGTAGCAACAGTAGTAAGTTCGGGTCGAACCACAGGGACAATAGTCTTTGTTTCGTTTAAGCTAATTTTCTAATTAAAGCGATCAATGGAGGGGGTGGGGGTTGGTGTAAATTAGAAATATACATGAAAAAGAAATTAAAAGCAACAGGTAAATGTAAAAAGGGATAAGATAATCAACTTCTCGAGAATAATTGGATTCCTATGCAATTTCTATCGCCGACTTATTTTTGATTAAACGCATATTAGATTGCCGACACACCAACCTATATAACTTAATTAAATTCGTCAACGCTACAGACAACCAACAAATCGAATTAAGATAAACAAGCGCCCTAATTATCAATTAAAGCCTAAGCCTTAACCAAACTACAAATCTTGGGTCCTAATTGGGTTCAATAGCGGTCAATTGGCGGTCAATTAAGAGTTCCAGTGCACAATTAATTAATGGGAAAGCCCTAACTTAATTAATCAATTTTTCGTTGAACCTAGGTTAAGCATACATTCTAAGCTCATGGCAGCCAATACACCTAGCATGCATACTAAGATCCTTGCTACTTATCGATTTAAAGCATAGGCGAACATGAAGGAAACGCGCGAGCAAAATCGATTAGCCAAGACACACGTTCAAGGGGAGGGGCATCAATCCATTCAAGAACATACATCTAAATATGCACAAGATTCAAAGAAGCACAACCATGATATGGAGTTTATACAAAAATGAAGCCTCAAGAAATTACATGGGTTTGCTCTCAAGAACAAGAAATCAACTTACCTCAACATCTTCATAGACAAAGAAATCGAGGAAGGGAACATCTAATCCATGGCTACAACCCAAAATAAAAGGTAAATCCTAAGCTAAGAGGGTAGAATTATGAATGAGAAGAAGAAAATTTGAGTGAAATCCCGCCTCCTTTTTGCTCTAAAAATGAAGAGAGTATATACAAAATTGGGCAGAGCGTCGCTGCACTCTTGGGGACCGTCGCGACGCTTTAGGTAGAAGTTAAGGGCCTACCCAGAGCGTAGCGACGTTGCACGCGCGCGCCTTCGCTCTTTTGTCAATATTCGAAGTGCAGTTGCATTCTAGGGCCTAGCCAACCCGAAGCGCAGTTGCGTTCTAGGGCCTAGCCAACCCATAGAAGTCGAGCGCCTACTCAAAGTGTAGCGACATTGCGCTCTGCGCTCTTGCACGCGCGCGTGCCTTCGCTCTTTTCAAGAGCTACCAGTAGGTCAGTGAACTACTTCATCACACTCATCATGACTTTTAGTCATCTTTTTTTTTTTTTTTCTTTTACATATTTGACGTAAACTCAATGCTATGTGCACTTAAAAATGATCATGACTTTTGTGTATTTGTTTCTGTTGAATTTTGTTGATAAATTATTGCATGGTTTAATATTGTTTTAAACAATAATAATAGTAAATATAAATCCACAATAGTAACAGAAAATCTAAATCCAAAATTATAATTGAAAATCTAAATCTTACTTCTAAATAGATTTAGAGAGTTTTGTAAGACTTTAAGAATGCATGTATATACATATGGTAAATATTTGATATTAAAACATCAAAATTTAATACTCCCAACCAAACTTTTTTATAAAAAAATCTCAAATCCAAGCCCATACAAATCTTCAAAAAATATCACTCATATTATATTTCATTAGATTAAGAATATTTCATACACTTGCAACATTTCATATTAAAATTAGAATAAAATAGAACCAAACTAGAAAATGAAATACAAAACCAAACCAAACGAAAAACAAAACCTATTTGAAAGTCCAAGGAAGCCAAAAAAAAAAAAAAAAAAATAATAAAAAAAAATTAAAAAAATAAGGTGCAAAATGATAGTTTTTTTAGAGCACAAAATAGTTGTGTTTTTGGAAGCACAAAATGCAAAAACCTATAGTAATTATTTATTTAAAACTAAAATCTAGAATATAAAATCTAAACTTGATGCTCCAATTGTATCCGAATGATGATCAAAATAGTCATGCACTAAGCACTAGTTTAAATTTATTTAACAATTTTCTCTTAACAAGTTCAAGTATAAACTTAATAAGGTTGTCTTGGTGAGGACTAAGGTCGAACGTAGAGAATTTGTAGGATTCAACTAACTTAAGTGTGGTATATTAATGATTCTTAACAATCTAAATAATGATAGTGAAACTAGCATGTAACCGAAAAGTAGTAAAAATGTTGAACGTGATGAAGGTGATTATAGAATATATGTTGCACGATAGAATCAACAAGCAAATAAGGAAACTAAAGATGCAGTGGAGAAATGGGGTTGGGAAAAACAATTATCATTTCTTAAAACTTTCACATGAGTGTCTGGTCATGCTCTAACCATAAACATAAACTCAACCTCTTGGTAAGTGAGCCACATTAATCATATCTCTATGATGCATGCTTAGAGGTTATTGAACATAAGGTTATCTTTATCTTTGAAGATACTACTTACTTTGCTTAGTGAAATCCACACACAATTACTTACTCTTTCAAGCAGTTAACTATTTCTACTTGAATCGATTAGCTAAATGAAAACAAGCATAAGAATATCCACACACCAGGAAGAATGATCTTCTACCCATGCTATATTCGCTCGAATGATGATTTATTTAACCCAACCCACATGAGATTTAGCTACTCATGGTGGAAAGTAAAATAGAAGTAAAAGAAGGGAAAGAGATGAAGTTCATGATATGTATTAAGGAAGAAGATGTTTGAATACAAGAAGTCCAATGAGAAAGGAAAAAAAAAGTTAGAAAACATAAAATAGATGAGGAAATGGAGAAAGTAGTACTTTATATATATATATATATATATATATATATATATATATATATATCATCTTTTGTTTACTTTTAATTCTCTTAATTCTCCACCTTTCATTGTAGGGCATCCTTACTTGTCTTGAATGCTTCTAAGAGTGAAAATTGTCCCTAGGGTGTGCACAATTCGGTTTGGTTTGGTTTTGGGCTGAACCATGAATCGAATCGAAGTGATCAGTTCACAATGAAGAAGAACCATTGAAAATCGATTTTCATCGATTTCGGTTCAGTTTGATTTTTAACCGATGGTTCAATTTTTTTTCTTTTTTTTTTTTTTTTAATATCCTTTTCCATGCTACTTGTACCTTCTGTCCCAACTAGTTTTTACTATTTTTTGTTAGCAAAATCTCAAGCAAAGTTTAACCAAATCTTAATTAAAGTTGATCCAAAATCTCAATAAAAATTCAATACATTTCATTTAAAGTCTCAATCAAAGTTCAAACATAAAATATAGTCATCCATCCAGAGTCTAAGTCCTAATCAAAGTTCAAACATAACCTAAAATGAAATTAAAGTACCAACAAATTTTTTAAGTCCAAACATAAAATTGAACAAAATTCATCTGACTCCATTCTTCAATCACCTTGATTAACTAATAACTATTGTGGATGCTTCGTCTCCTCCACTAATGATTTCTACAAAAAGAAAAAAGATAAATTAATTTATGAAATATAAATAAAGAGATATTAAAAATTATACTTAGATTTTAAAAAATTATCTGACTCAAGCTTTTCGATACAGTCGATTTTTATCTCAATTATCTCATCTCTATGTACAATTGGTGTAAAACACATCTAATTTTGTGTACAAACAAGAGCTTCAACTGTTTTTAAGGACAATGTACTCTGATATAAATCTAAAACCCACCCTCCTGTGCTGAAAGCAGACTTTGAAGCTATAGTTGAGATAGGAATGAAAAATATATCCTTAGCCATTTTTGTTAGAATCGTGTACTTCCCAGAATTTGCTATGACTGGATAAATTGATACTTTTAAAGTCTTAGATTTTTCACATGATTCAATGATATACTTATCAAACTTAGTCTAACTCCTTTGGCTATCTTTTTTACTCAAGTGTTCAGCAAACCTATGATAATTGGGAGCAGCTCGAGATTCATCATCATTGTTCTTCTGCATCAAATCCTCCAATTTCTGAATTTCTTTCTATCCTCCTCCTCATTAGCACTTTTATACTCATCATACATTCTTCTAATCACATCTTCAATTTTTTCCCCAATTTCATTTGCCATCTCTTCATCATATGAAGTCGTAAACATAAATATCACAAATTTCAACTTATAACGAAGGTCTAAAACAACAGCAACATACAAGACGTATTTATCCCATCATTTTCCTTCCAATATTTGTCAAATTTTGCTTCCATTCTTCTAGCCATGGTAGACAACAAAAGATTATCACATAATGCATAGTCTTGAAGTTTTTTAATTAATCAAGAGTTGATTAAAGCACGTCCATCTAGAAAAAAAGAAACTTTCTCTCTCGTGTGTTTGAGTGTGAGGAAATAAAATAATGGTTTTTGAGCAATTGATAGGGAGAAGTTTCACATGAATCATCTAGAAAAAATAACATCCTTTTTTAACTTTACTTTGTTTTTTCCTCTCTAACAAAACATAAAACATATAACAAAAAAACTTGATCACTTTAATTAAGTTTTCTTCAATTCCCAATTTCCCATAGATACTACTCAATGGCCACAACCCATAGGTTTTTTTTTTATTCTATGGCTATCATAAACAAAACAAAACAAAGACAATACTCTAATTTTATTTTAAATTTCTATGTTTTTTTGGGCTTCCCCTTCTTTCTTTTTTCTTTTTTTTTTTTTTTTATCTTTTAGAGAAAAAAAAAGTGAAAAAATGGAATATTTTAGAGAAAAAAAATATTTATTCTTTGACACCAGATCCAAAACAAAAAATAGAAGATAGAACTTGAAAGTTGGAGAAGAATGGAGTTCTAAATCAGAAAAATGAAAATACTCGGCAAACCAGCTGACGAGTGTGCGACTGCGGTAGATGATGGAGGATGGACTATTGGACTAGGGTTTCTTTTTTCATAAAAATTAAAGTTTTAGTTTTTTTAAGTTGGGTTGGTTGATTATGAGAGAAGTATTGAGTTGAGCTGTGATATAAGTTGGGTTGGCTAATTATGAGATAAGTAACGGTTTGGTTCGATTTTCCATGGTTTTTTAAGGTAATAATGAACCGAGGAGCAAACTGAACCACTAATTTTCATAAAAAACCATGGAAAATCGAACCACTAGTTGTCACCACAAACTAACACAAGTCATTTCAGCAAACTTTGTTGCCACTCACATGCTTCTAGGAAAATTCCTAGGAGGTCACCCAATATAGGATTGTTCCAAGCTAAGCACATTTAACTATGAAGTTCTTATGATTGAGTCACCGAAAAGGAAGATGCACCTTATTGGTATAGGTAGTAACTTTCAATTTTTTTAAGCCTTTCTTAATCATGCTTTCATATCCTCAGGATCCCTTTCATTTGGATGTAATCTCGGTTCATTCATGTTCCTCTCCTAAACTCGAATCGTTACATGCCCACTAGCTTTTGCTTGGTTCATCCCGAAACCACATCTTATTAGGAGAGGTTCTTTTCTGATACCATCTGTAACGCCTCAGGCCCAAGATTCAGATCAGGTGTCAAATTCGACTCGGAATCCTAGGCCTAGAGTGTTAGATATCCTATCTTGTGGAAAGGATCAAGTTTGCTCTTAAACTCGAAAAGTTAGGAAGGTATCAATTTAGCTTTAATCCATGACAGTCTAAGGAGATCTTTATTCAAAACCCAAGTGGCACTTAGAAAAGTTAAACAAGTCGAATTTGACTGAACCATTATAAAAATCACGGTATCTTCTTCTCTAACTCTTTCCTGCATATCGTTGTAATTCATTTTAGTTGCATGCTATATATTATTATTCTTGTTGGTTTAGATTGATTGAATCTATTGTTTCATTATTATTATTATTATTATTATTATTATTATTATTATTTTAGTAATCTTGTGTTTAGCATTAATTAGAGTTTTTATTAATTTGTTTTAAAAAGTGGAAAATTAGTTTAAATCAAGCATACTTAGAAAAAAGTTTAATTAAACCCTATTCACCTCATTTAGAGTTTCCAACTTGTTGTTGGTCTAGGAGTGTGATGCATAAACTATAGTTTCATTCAAGTTTTTCCAGTATTTAGCCTAAGTATAAACTAAACACAAGGTTTTTCGGTGAGTCCAAGGTCGAACATAAGAATTTTGGTTAAGACTATTTTTTTGTGTGACTAGTGAGTGATTTCTTACCTAAATGAAAGTGATGATATTTTAGTATAAAACTATAATGTAATATGGACAGTAAATGGCGATGGATGTGTGGTGCACAACAATTTGACAACAAATGTGAAGTATGAATGGAAAAAAAAAGGGTTAGGGGTTGTTGTAATCTATTCTTTGAGCTTTAGTTAGACTTTATTCCATGTTCTCAATCCTATTTGAATCTCACCTTTGGTGGATAAGCCACATAAATCATATCTCTATGATGCATGCCTAAGGATTGATTGAACATAAGGTTATTTTTATTTCTAAGAACACAACTTACTTTGCTTAATGAGATCCACAATCACTTACTCTCTCAAGCAATTGATTATAACTACTTATTTCGATTAGTTATGGAAACCAACAATAAGTTCAAGCACATTAAGCAAAATGGACTAAGTTCTAAATTTTGTTCGTCGGAAAGATGATAACTTTACCTCAACCTTTGAAAGATTTAGCTACTCATGGTCTTGACAGTAAAAATGGGAAAGATGAAAGAGATGGAGTTCATGATAAACGATTATACTGAATGTAGAAATGTCACAAAAATTACTCAATGTCTTGAAATAAAAAATGTAAACAACTAGCGAAATAAGAAAATAGATAAGGAAGTAGGAAGTTAAGCTTGTGGTAGCAATGTCTTGCTTCTGACGGCAAGTTGAACATGTGCTTCATTGTGTGCGGTAATGGATGGTTGGACAACGAGGTGAGAAGATTTCTCTCTTGAGCTCTATATCTTTAGTTGTCTTCTCCGATGGACGTGACTAATTCCTTGAGGATGGCAAACTTTCTAGCATTTTTGAAACAACATTCTTTTTGCCTTTGGAGTTGTCAATTTCTACAGCTCGCGTTGTACTTTGGGATGTTATGTTTCATCACTGACGCTCTAGAGGTTATGCGTCTACCTATCGTCATCTTCTAACCAGTAGGTGGTTGATTGCAATGCTGCTATCAGGGTCAGTGTTGAGTTGAGGCATGCGTCTTAGATTTCATAGTGTTGCGTCTGAATGCTTGTTCAACGCATGTTTCAACCTTAGCTATTTTTCCTGCAAAAGTTGAGGCGTTTAGAATGGATTAAACTACAATAAAATATTTCTTGAGTAATTTAACATGCTGAACTCAAAGAAGATATTATCAATAATTTCTATCAATATTGATGCATGATTCATTAAACTCTCTCCATTATTCTGAGAAAAGAGCTCTAATAACTTGTATTTCTACAAGTTATCACATATCGATCCAATATGAATACTCCTTAGTTATTACTTATTGACAATGTATGCTTGCATTAAAACCACATCAAATTACTTTTTTATCATCCATATGTTGCGTTTATGCTCTAAAGCCTCATAGTTAATTATTTATTATTAAATATCCAATAATAATTTATCCATTAACAGCAAAAAACCAAGGTTATTACATGTAATCTTGAATAGTATGTAGTTAACATATAGGTGGATCATGTTCAAGTAATAACCTAAAGTTCTATAGTACATAGATAAGGTTAGGTTCCTTATCTTGGTGACACTATCAATATAGCCCACTTTGTAATAGTTACAAACGGTTTGATCTAAATCGTTCATATGGAGACATGTGAGCAAAGGTATCCTATACAAAGGGTTTATATAAGTTCGGACCACAAAATAATTATTCCCTCTTTGTAAATTCGTTAATTGAATTCATAGGATGATCATGTGTAACTCATTTTAATCTTGAATGAATTATGAACTCCTGTTTGTGAGGGCTCTTCCTTGGATTTGCATGGGTGAGAGTGGCTCGAGCCGCCAACTTAATATGTCTACCATATTGGGGACTTGATCATATAAGTAGCTGGGAACATAATTTCACAAGATGAAATTCACTTTGACCCATATAGGGTAAGTAGATGAGTAGTTTCCTTAAATGTTAACTCTGAGACATGAACAATGAGCCCCACCTATCACTGGCCTAAAAGGGATTTCGTATTGGTTGGACTATAAACAAATTGTTCATTAGAAGATTAATGGTATTTAAGAAGAAAGAGGTAATTATGGGGGTAAAATAAACTTTTGTCCAGTTGTATTTACAAACAACTCATAAATGATCAACTTTCTTATAATGATTATATCCATGGATGCAACTTATCTTATAGTGTATAAGAGGGCAACTACTGTCTATAGTGTCTGCCCTATAGTTAATGAATGAAGCTTAATTAATTAAAGAGATTTATCAATTAATCTTAGATAATTGAAACTTATAATTTGTGGGTTCATAAAGTTCCCTTATTAGCTCACCATGGACCAACAAGGATCAAAGAAATTGAAAGAAAATTTAAATGTTCTAATTTTTTAAGGAAAAATATATTTATTCTATTGGATATAGTTAAATATTGTGATAAAGTTACTTTGAAATTGAAACTTTAAAAAGTGGGAGAATTAATTATTTTGAATATGATTCAGATAATTAATTATTTAATTTGAATGAGATTTAATTTAAAGAAAATATTTGGAGATTTAGTTATTTGAATATGATTCAAATAATTAAATTATTTAATTTGAATGAGATTCAAATTAGAGCAATATTGGGAGATTTAATTATTTGAATATGACTTAGATAATTATACATTTTAATATGAGATATAAAATGAATAAATACAATTATCTTTATAATATGAGATATTTTAGTAAAATAGGTCTATTCTAATAGGATTAGGATTAACCTATTGAGTTTTTATAAATAAGACCTTGAAGAAACCCCATTTTGAAGAACAACGATAACAGAATAATCTCTACAATCACTTTACAAAGATTTTAGAAAAACTCTCCCAAGTTTAAAGAAAAGTTCTCTAAAGATCTCATTCCTTATTCCCTTCTATTCTTTCAAAAATGTTCTCACATCATAGCAAAGAAGATATTGTGGAAAAAAAGATTTCAAAAAAGAAGGTCCCACTTCAAGAGGAATCTTTGTTGCTATACATATCGGTTAAGGTATGATGTTTAACCTTCTTCACTACGGGGTAGAAGAAACCAAAGCATGTGATTCCATCTCTTCCAATACGAGGTCGAAGTGTTCGATCCTTGATAGCTCTCCGAACGAGCTTTCTTCCTCAGTCTAAATTGTGCTAGTTCTAGGTTATTTAACATTTATTTTAGTGTTTAGATAGGTTATCGAGCATACCGAGGTTTCAGGACGGTTTAGATGCATTTTGAGCTTAAATGGAGCACTTAGCAACAAACAGGAAGTAAAAAGATTACATTTGGCGTGGAAAGGGCAAGCATCGCAATGCTGTAAGGTAATAACATCTCTGTCAGGAAGCGTTGCAGCACTTCGAACTTTGATGGTGGGCATCAAGTGTGCGCTCGAGGGCTTTGACACGCAGAGCACCACAGTGCTGACGAGGCGATGCGGCACGATGCTACAAATTGGAGTAGTAGCGCCGCAACACCAAGGTAGTTTCTATATATAATCTCTTGTTTTTTTAGGGTTTTAAGGTAGGAGAACATTGGAGGCAGCCACCAGCCTGAGCTATGAAGACTTTTCCTAGTTTTTCTTCTTCTTTTTCTTATCTTTTTGAGTTTTTAGGTTGTTTCCTTTATTTTGTAATTTGGCTTGATGTTGGTGAGCCTCAATTTCCATTTCGGTATGTAATTGTTACTCACCTTAGTTTGGTTTGTGAAGTTGGATGAACTCAATTTTCTACTTATGTGAGGATCGAACTTCATTGATAAATATATATTTCTCTTGATTATCTTTGTCTCTTGTTTGCATCATTTAGTGTGTTGAATGGTTAGGACTGACAAACTTTATCGCTAAGCATACTAATCATTAGAAACTAAATGCATAATTCGTAATTGTTGTGTATTGGTTGCCAAAGTAGCAGAAGTCATCTCATGGGCTTATGTTTGTTCTCATGACATTTTTGGAAGCATCATATAGTTATCTTGAGTGACTTAGAGACAAAGAACAATCTAATGAGTTATTCGGCGTTTCCATTAACAAAATTTGTCATGCCTAAGCCTTAAATCTTAATGCATGTGTTTGTTTAGTTTTGTAACGGTGTCTTCTTAATTAGTCGAAGCATGGTTTAATTAGAAACCAATTCTTAATTAATAATTAAGGACACTTAATGTTAGCATTTCTTCTTAAGTAGGTTGTGTAATCAAGATTGACCGAATTAATCCTGTGACCATAAACAAGAATTAAGGAATTCCACTTTTATTAAACTAAACACATCTTGTCATTTTACACTTCAAAGGAACAATCGATTTTCTTAACTCGTTTATCCTTCTACTTTTAATTCCACTCCCTCCCCCCATTTATTTACTTTAACTAAAGAATTGGCTATGTCGAAACTAATCTTCTCGCTTCCTGTTGATCGACCTGGAATTACCACTTGTACTATTTAGTAGTATAGGCAGTTAGCTTAGTATTATAAATTATATTTGATTGGTTCTGGTTTATTAGTAACATCATCCACACCAAGCTTAGGATTCATATTGAAATTCGGCCCCCTTTGGCCCTAAGAATCCTCTAACAACCTCGATGTGGTTTGTTTCACTTAGTCAAGTTTCTAGTTAAATCTTTCTTTTGCTTTTGATTTTTTTTTTCTTGTGTCGATTACATTATGGCAGATGAGGCACTTCGTCAATACTAGGTGTTGTGTGCTAGGCAAACTGCGCAACGAGAGGAAAAGGTTAGTGAGCTCTTTAAGCTTAAGAGTCAACTTTCTAAACTCACCTCTATTGTTCAAGTTTTGGCTATTAAACAATCGTAGAATTTGTTCATCCCAAGGTCTCTTTTGAAGCGTACCCTCGTCTAATATGGAGCCCAATGCCAGTAGCCAATACCTTGACAGGTTATCTTGGTCACTGGGACTTGATCCTTACATTCATCCTGGATGGAGGGATCAATCCTATGCCTATGGGTAACTCTGGAAGCAACCTTTCTAAGACCAATATCTTGTCGTGTTCAATCAGTTAGAGTTTACTAAGGCAACTGATCAAGGAATGTCTTTAGAAGATATATTGAGAGAAATAGCTAACAACAATCTCTCTATGGAACAAGAAAAACTTCGTTTCCAACAGGAAAGTCTTAGTTTACAGCAGAAAAATCTTCTGTTCGAAACGAGACTAGAGCTAAGATGCAAAGTTTAAGTGACCAACTCACTCAAATAACAAATTCAGTTAGAAGGTTTGAGGAACCCTTATTATAGCATCATATATTTGAAGCTACTGAGATGCAAATTCATAAGGTAATATACTTTGACAGTGATGACGACGACGAGGATCTCATGCCATATTTAAAGCCGGTAGTCAAGACCAAGGAAGAACCCAACCTTACTATCAAGCATGAATTTTAGGTGATAAAGTTAGAGCGGAAAACTTTGCCCTGTTCTACATTTTGGTATTTCATATATTGTCAAGTATTCTTCCTATTGTTCTCAAGAGTCTGCATAGTCTTTTATTTCTTTCGACTCGTTTCAGACCCTTGAGTCTTTTGATTTTTTTTTTCCTTTTTTCAAAAATATTAAAAACTCCAATTTGACCTCTATGGCTCCCTTCAGAAGTGAGAATTCCTGGTTAGCATGGAATGTTATAATAATTAAAGTAAGAAGGGGCTAGAGAAATATGAGAATTTCTTTGAACCTTCACGGGATAAGTCTTGTTGAACAACCAACGTTAAATTTTTTTCTTAGAG
This sequence comes from Citrullus mucosospermus, assembly GCA_030954485.1. NCBI lineage: Eukaryota > Viridiplantae > Streptophyta > Magnoliopsida > Cucurbitales > Cucurbitaceae > Citrullus > Citrullus mucosospermus. The sequence continues at coordinate 6,780,290 of CM062061.1, read as the reverse complement.
ACAACCAAGCTAAAATTTCATTTGCTTTCTGTTATTTCTTTTTCGTAACTTACTTTATCTTTTGTTTCTCTTATAGGATTTAGGTTTTCTAGCCCAAATTGGTCTTCTTTTGTAGGGTAGTTCTTCTCTTCCCTTAATCTTAGTTTCATATTCTTTCATTAGTGAGAGGCCTACCCCTCATCAGCTTCAACTTTAGGGAAAGTTTTCTATTTCTATTTTATTTTTCCTTGCTTGTGCTTGTTTTATATACATTGGGACAATGTATTGTTTCAGGTTTGCAACGGATGGGTTAGTGTGTTGTGTTTCTACTATTATGTTTTGTTGGGGTCCTTGAGCACCTAAGTTTAGACCATGTTTTTTAGCATGCTAGTTTCATTGATTTTTTTTTTTTTTTGGCATTTTATATGATCATGACGGCCTAGGAAGTGTTAGATATGCTATCTTGCTTTTGTTTAAATGAGTGTTTAATGAGCTCATTTAAAAATTTTCTTGCCTTCCTTACTTACTTATGTGCAATGCCAAGGACGACTATTAGCTTTGTTGCAATCACATCTTTCTAAAGCTAAGAATTCTTCTGAGACTACATAAGTTACCAATCATGTTGCAGGTACTTGTCATTCTTTAAACTCTTTATCTTCTTGACATGATTGGGTAATTGATTCTGGTGTAGTGGCTCATATATGCTTCTTGCAGACATGTTTGATCGAGACTGTCAAGACCCCAAACAAATAAATTTCTAACCACTCTCAGAAACTTGTAGGCTAGTGGGAACGAGTCATCTTCACAAGGAATCTTTAATTATTTTAGCACTCAATGAATTCGACAGACACAAAAGGGGGTTTTGAGATTTTAATTTAATGGAATTAAACTACGTAAAACTAAAAGTGTGAATTTAGAAAGGGAATTAAATATGCTAAAAGGCCTAGCCTAGGGAATTAGATTCCAACCATTTGCTTGGTTGTTCATTGAACACTAAAGATTCAATTGCATGTTTTAATTTAGTTCTTGGCTCGTTTTCTTTGAAGACAATAACCAAACACCTAAATTAATACTCAATTAATTGATTTTGATAGCGACCTAATTAATTAAACACCTGAATTAATACCAAGAAAATCTAGCTAGCCAAGACAATTAGCAGTTTGGATAGCCTAAACTACTAATTGATTTGATTCTTGAACAATTAGTCATGTTATATGGTAAAAGAATTGACTAGGCAACATAGATTTAAGGGTTGTTTGGGGTGCTGAATTGAGATATGTTGTATGTGGAGTTTATATGTCTGTGAAGTTCATACATTTGTGTTTTGAGTGTTCTCAGGGTGCTGAGTTCATATGTCAAAGGTATCTGATGCAGTTTTTTTTTTTTTTTTTTTGTTTATATAAATAATCTATTTTTATGATGATTATTTTTGTTTGGAAACTCTTTTATTCAAATTCTACATATATTTTTTTTTAATAAATCATAAATTGCACTTTGTTTTTTTATTTTTTAAGCATACATATATTGAGAGTTTTGGGAAATGGGGTTTAGAGTTTACTCTGAGTCATGTATTTCAATTTTTTTTTTTAATTTAAGCAATCATTTTACGAATTTGTGCATGTGACGTCACTAGTTAATTCATTTTTATTTTTTAACACTTTTGATTTTAAAAAAAAAAAAACTTTTTAAAATAAATACACTCATGTGTCTGACAATTTTTTCTCAAAGATGTTTTTATATACAAATTGTTTGATTTTTTTCATGATAAAGATGATTTTATTAATGCTAAATTACTATAAAGAATAATTAAAAAATACTATGAACTAATGAAAAAAATCAGGAATTCAACGTCTTAACGAAACTTACATACTTTTGTATCAACAAATGTGTTTTTATTGACAATTTTATACATCAACTTAAATATAAACATTTATTGATGTTTTATTTTTATTTTTAAATTAATAGTTCTTTTTAATCTTTAAATTAAGGTTTTATTGATAGTTTTATGTCACAAGCGCCAACAAAAAAAAACTCGTGCGTCAACAAAACTCAAATTTGTAGTAGCCATAATTTCAAATAATTGTTGTTAGAGCTGGTGGAGTGTCGTCATCAAAGGTCGTCGGAGTTGCCCATCAACAGTAGTGATTGGATGTTGTCGGAGTTGGCTGTCAGAGGTAGCTGCCGGAGTTGGCCTTGGGAGGTGGTCGTTAGAGTTGGCCGTCGAAGGTGGCTGAAATTGGTCTTCGAAGGCAGTCACTTTTGATGAAGGTTGAGTGCACTATTGGTGGACATGGTATAAAATGCCAATGACATACGATGTTGGCCTCCCAAACGATGAGTTGAGTTCATATCTCAACTCATCTAATCTCATCTCCTCACCCCAAACACCCCCTTAGGTGCAAACATGATCTAATTTTTTAAACCTTAATGAGATAAACATGCATAGACATAATTTTCTCTAGCAAAGCCAAGAAATATTAATGGGTGATCAAGTCAAATAAAATATCTAAGCATAGAACATAAATCCAATCAAGAATCAATTAAATTAAAAAGTAATCTAATAAAAACAAGTCTCATAACCAAGATTAAATAGATTTATTCCCAACCCTAAGCTAGAAAAGAACTTACCTTAGCCACAAATCATGTTCAATGATCTTCTCATGGCTAAGATTCACGAAGGTTCTTGGGTTTTATGTCCTAAAACACGTGGTTTGTAAATGATAAATATATTATATTTTTAATAAAGTTGATATTGAAGTTTATTCAGTATAGATGATATTGAATATGTAAGTTACGTATAAATCTATATCCAATAAACTAAGAACCCCTAGCTATAGCTTAAATACTTAGACTTTTATATGTAGACATAAAAAATGGATCAAGTTTAAGTAATAGCCAAAATGATAGATAGTATAGGGATAAGGTCGTGTACCTTATCCTTGAGACACTATAGACGCTGCTCATTTTGTATTTGATACAAATGATGTGACCACATGAGAGTGGGGGCATCCTATGTAATGAGTAAGAGTGGGACACTTTGACTTTATAACGCCATTTACTATTAAGATTGATGATTTCAATATGATGACCTAGGTAACTCGATCTTAATCCTAAGCTAACTATGAACTTCTGTTTATTTGGGATTATCCTTTAATCGCATGGGTGAGAGTGGCCCGAGTTTGCCGACTCAATAAGCCCATTTTAGGGATAAAATCAGGTAGATAGTTGGGGTCATAGTATTGCAATATGGAATTCGCTCCTACCTAATTCAAAGTTAGTAGAGAAGTTGTTCCCTTAAGTACTGACTCCGGAACTTGGATAAGGGGCCCACCCTCTCATTGGCCTTACAGGGACTTGGTTTGGTGGTTGGATCACAAACTCATTGTTCATCAGAGGATTAGTGGAGCTTAAGGAACAAGATGTAATTAAAGGGGTAAAACGGTAATTTTGACTAGCTGTAATTACGAACAACTTGTAAAGGATTGACTTACTAATCATGGTTATATGAAATGGACAAAAATATATCTACAGTGAGGAGAGTACAGCTAGGTTAAAGAGTTAACAAATGTTTAAAGAGTTTAAAGAGTTTATATCCTTGTAGTTAACAAATGTTAATTAGCTAGGTTAAAGAGTTTAGCCGGTTAATTATGGATCGTTTGAGCTCATGATCTGTAGGTCCATTAGGTCCACTTGTTAGCTCATATCGGACTAAACCTTAGAACAGTATGACGAGAGAATTTGAAAACGTTCAAATTTAGTTTAGGGAGTAAGTAATACGTTTTGCTTAAACATTTAATCATTTAATCATGGATTAAATGATAATGGAGAGTTGAAAAATATTTAAATATGATTTAAATATTAATCACATGAATATAGATTCATCGAATTGGAAAATGTTGGGATTAGTGGAAAAATTATTAATTTAATTTTAATATTAATTTAATATAATTAATTAAATTATTTAATTAATTATTATTAAAATTAATTTTATATTTAATATTAAATTAATATTAATTAAATTGTTTAGTTAATTGTCTTTTATTTAAAATTATTTAATTTTTATAAAGAAAAAGAATGAAATTCATTTTTTAATGAATTTTGGAAATTTATTTTAAATTAAATTTGAGAATTTCAATTTTGCATGATTTTTTAGGGAGGTGTTTTCTCCTCAAACCATCATGAAACCACTTCAATTCCCACTCAATTATTCACCTAGTTGTTGAAAATTTGTTGGTGAAATAGTAGATTTTCCTGGAAATTCTCTCAAACACTCATCTATCCAAAAACTCTCAATAACCCTTAAATTTGCTCCAAATTCATCACAATTTGGATTCCACAATTCGTTCTAAGAACAGAAAATAACAAGAAATACCTTTGTGGTGGCCCACAAAGTGTTCGTGATCAGAATCATCAAGGAAATTGCTTCAATTTTGAGCTACAACCTTGTAAGTATCAAAACTCTATTTTTTGGTTCTTGAACAAGCATGTTTAATCCTAAAAATTGATGTAGAATTAGAGTGCTTTAGATCCAAATTGCTTCCGCATGTGTGTTCCTAACTTTTTCAAAGGCACTAGAAAGCTAAAAACTAATGATGTAGATGGATAGATGATTAAAAATCGAAGAAAATGATTGGTCATTCGCCTAAAACGGCCACTCGAATCAAAAGTTATGACCTAAAATCCGAAGTGTAGATTTTATAATCGCGCCAGCACCTAGACGCTCCAAGAAAGTGCAGTCTTAGGTGTGAAGCGCTTGGTGGCACTTATGTGCTAGGCAACTTTACCATTTCGCCTCTTTTTATCTGGTTTCTTCATTAGGGCTCCGAGTTGATCTGTTTTTGTCCTGTGAGCTCCCTAACGCTTGACTCTACCTCTGAAGTGTTCGATACCTACAAAACAAAATATTGAACACATTAAATAACACAACAATTTCGAATTAACCTGAGGAAAATAGCACTTTTTAGGTGCTATCAATGTTCAATTTTTTTACTCCTATTTCTAGAATATTTGTATATTTGCCTAATCAATCTCGTATTCCCATGGAATTTTTTTGGTGACATTTCTATTTCTCCAAACATACTGCCCTGAAATGTCATGTTCCTTCCTAACTTTTATGACACCCTAACATTTGACCTAGTTTCTTATGAGACATAAATAGAAGAAATTAGGGTAAAGGGTGTAAAGTTGGAAAAACAAACCTATGAAGTTAGGAAAATTTTTAAGGTGGAAAAACTAGGGTTTGTAGAGTTAGCCAAAATTTTGGTTAAAATGTTGGATTTTTGGCTAAAGTATTGGACTTTTGGAAATAATTTGGTTGGAAAAGCCCACTGGAAGTCACTAGAAAATTTCCAGGAAAAAGTCAAAGTTTACAGGAAAATCAACAGAAGTTACTGGGAAAAGTCAACGGGAAATTACCAAAAAACCGAACTTACAGGAAAAAGTCAACCAAAGTTACTAGGAAAAAGAGGTTACCGAGAAGAAGAACTTACCTGGAAGCAATTTTCAGGAGTTGAACCAGTGGAACTTACTAGGATTGAACCGGCGAAATTTACCGGGAAGCAAAGGTGGGGGCTGAATCGCCGAAAAATACTGGGAATTTACACTGAAAAATTAACTGAACCACCGAAAGTTACCAGGAAAATGGACCGGAAAAGTGAATTGGCAGAACTTTACGAGAAATGTTGAATCGGCAAAAATTTACAGGAAAAGTGGCAGAATGCAATTTTCTTTATTTTGGCTGAAATTTTTATGTTGAGCGGTGAAATTTGTAGGATCGGTATGACAACCCTAAAGGGGGGGGGGTGAATAGAGTTTATTAAAACTGATTTAAACTTTTTATTAATGTGGACCCAATTAAGCGAACTAATAAACTCTTTGCAAATAAGTAGTTTAAACAATATTTTTATGCAAACAAATTCACTTTGAATTAAACAATAAATTAATGATCACACTTTAAAGCACCCTGTTTAATTCTAATAAAAAGATTGTTAATGAATATAGAAATTTAATAACAACCAATATGAGCAATTAATTTCAAGAATTAAAAATTGCAATTAATTTCATGCAATAAAATATAGTAACAAAAATTAATTGTAAAAATAAATTAGAAGACGGATAGATAAAATGACACCGTGAATTTTATAGTGGTTCGGCAAAACCGGTCTACGCCCACTTCCCAAGCTCCTCTTGGGTACTTCACTAAAAGTCTTTGACTCTTTCCACGGCTTAGAAACGAACTGCTACAACATTCTTTTTCTGGGCGCAAGAACAAAGTCGATCATTTCCATGGTTAATGATCAAACCGTCACAACTCTTTTTCTCGGGATCAAGAGCCAACCCATACAAAAGTTTGGAAGAACAAAAAGCACACTTGACAAACTCTTTAAATAGATTGGATTTACAAGTTTAACCACTTCACAAATAAATTCTCACAATACAATATATCTCTCTCAAGAATACGATGAAAGGAAGAAAATTGAAACTTGGAGAGAGAGTAACAATGGGGCCTTTTTCAATTTTTGAGGATTATAAAGTTGTAAAAGTTGGAAAAACTTTTTGGGGAAGATGAAGTTTAAAAAGAGAGAGAAGTGGGGTAAAAAGTGGATTTTAATTTGGGTCATTAGATTGATGAAAAAGTAAAACTAAAGGTGGAGATTAAAAGTAAAAATTATTTTTTTATTATTATTTTAAAGACAATTAGTCGTTAGACACAAACATATATAATATTAAATTATTCTTCTTTTCAAACCAACTAGCCGTTAGACACAAACATAAAATAATATTAAATTCATTTTCTTTTTGAAATCATTTTCTTTTTAAACCAATTCAAAAATCAAGAATCAACCATGTGTCACTCACTCCATAGCTCCAAGTGGGACTCTCCAAAATGCTTCAACTTGATGAAAAAAATCTACCACGTCATCAGCTCGGGATTTTTTCATTAAGCTTGTGTCCGCCATATCTTATTCATTTGAACTCTGATTTGATTGATTCAAATTGCATTGGAACCATTGTTCCAAGCTCCACACAACAGACACTTTAAAATACTCAAATGGTTAATAAATAAAATCAGGTTTGTTATCATCAAAATACTAATTAATCAATCAATTAAAATTAATTAATTTGAGATTAAAGTCCAAAAAACCAACAAAATTTTGGATTTTACACTTCAAAAGAGTGAAGTATTGAGCTGCATGTTGAGAAAATCATGCAAATTTGAGGTGTTTTGATGCATGAAGCCTTAAGCATGCAATTTAACAAATTAAGAGTGTGAAATGTCGACTAATTAGTAAATTTTGCTGCCTATAAATACACTTAGTGAGAAGAGAATTCTCATTTCATTCTCCATCAGTTGAGAACACTTAAAGGAGAAAAAAAGAGAAAGAAAAAAGAGAGAAAAGAGAGAAAGAAGAGAGAAAAAGAGAGAAGATTGGCTTGATTGTTGCTTGCCGGGAGGATCTAAGGGAAGTATTTAATCCATAAAAAGTTGGGACAAGTTGTGAGTAACACAATTTCATTTAAAATGATTATTACTCTCGATATTTCTGGAATATTCGATTTATTACAAAATATGAGATTTATGGTTGTGAGTAGTTTTATTTCGATAAATGATTTATTCGTTTGATGTTTTCGAATGTTCGGTTTATTGCAAAATATGAGATTTCTGGCATGAATTGTATTTAATAAGCATGTATTCTTCAATATATTTTTGAACATGCTTTTACATAGTTTTAAGCACGATGCTCTGAAATGCCAGATTTTGTGAAAAGCATGTTGCTGAAAAATATTCTGGAAATTCTAAGAAATTGTTATACTCGTATTTCTAAAAGATCTAGCATGCTTCTATTTAAAAATGGTCCTCAATGCCGAAGTACTGGGAGAAGACATCTGGGCAGCCTAAATATGATCTCCAATGTTGAAGTACTGAGAGAAGGTATCTGGACTGCCTGAATATGGTCCCCAATACTGAAGAACTGGGAGAAGGTAGCTGGGTAGCCTAGATTCGTCCCCAATGTTGGTAGACTTGGTGAAGGTGTATAGGCAGCTTGAATTATAATTCCTATGTGCACATAGAGGGAGATTTGTTGCTGTGGTGTTGAGATTACTCTACTCAGCTGAGATTATTCGATATTGGGTATGATGAGATTATTCCATCTCAACTAAGGTTGTTTTTGACGTTGAGCAATGTTGAGTTACTCCACCTCAACTAAAGAAAAATTCTTTCGAGCATATACAGATATTTATAAGTTTTCAATGCTTTATTATTTGAATGACAAGCATGATTTCATTGAGTTCTTAAACCAAGAATGGTTTTCAAAACTTGTTACTCACTGGGCTATTTAGCTCATGCTTTCAAATGTTTTCTACTTTCTAGGTAGCGAGCGGAATTAAGGTGCTTAGCCTACTCGTCAAACTCGTCTGGATCTGCCGTTTAGTTTGGAATATTGTAAATATTTATACTTAGACCTAGCATTGTACATATTGGGGTCTAAGGAGTGAATGTTGTGATAAAACTCTGTTATTATCTTAATAAAAGTTTAATTTTGAGATTATTATTTGTGGTTAGGATGTAAGTTATAATTTTGTACTTGGTTGAATTGTGAAGGAAGTTAAGTTGACAGTAGATGTTGTAAAGGGTCGATGTCTACTGTCCTCATGCTCCGTCTCGAACTGTAGGGGAAGTGGCTCGGAAGGAGATGTGACAGCTTCAAATTTAATTTGATATATGTCAGCGTGCTCTTACAATTGATTAGCCTTACGTTATGAAGTTTCTGGCTAATTTGTGTTTAATTCAGGACAAGTCTTTGTTGAAGATGATTTGGAGGGATAATTTTTTTTTTTTTTTTTTTTGCAATATAAATAATCTAGTTCAAGAACATTATGTGTGTTCTATTTTTGCTTATACTTGGCATAACAGACTCAATCATCCTTCATTAAAAAATATGTCTAGTTTGAAGAATGTTTTGCATTTTGATCAACCGATTGGTATGAATGATAACCTAGGATTTAAAGTGGTCGAGTGTAAGCATAGTACACAATCAAAAAGTAATAAACTTAGGAGTATTCCAAGTATCGTATCCCAAAAGACTAGAAGTATTTCAATTTGTGATAGCAGAAATACTAATAATGCAAATCAATGGTAACAAGTGGAAATAGGTGAGATTTTGGTTAGTGTTGAATAATAAAGTAAACAATAGACAACAACATCTATTTACAACCAAGCTTCAACCTGAAAATTTCATACCTTGAGCTATGTGGCCGCATCAAGTCAACATCTCCCTAACATGGGCCAGAAAACTACTCATATTCATGAAGGAATCGAATTCCCAGCGGAAGCGAATGATCGCCTTCTGCCGTTAAACTTGTTTTAAGAAAAACAAAATACAGAGAACATGCAACAAGGATAAACAACTAAAAATTAGCATGCTTTTTTACAAGAGTTAGAGGTTAGAAGTTTTCCTACCTTTTGAAGACTGTCTTCAATGTATGAATTCTTCTTTTCCAAGTCACGAACTGGTGAGAATTCTCCAACGATAATAACAACTTTTCTTCTCTTGGGAACATTACCACAATGGCTACCTTGCTATTCTCTAGGTAGAATCAACAGAGGAGTTTGTGGGCTCTCTATGTATTTGGCAAGGGAGAATTTTTGTGTGAATAAGAGAGAGTTGGGTAGAAGAGTATTCTACAGAACAATTCTGTGTTGAGATGAGATCTTCCAACTCTGTAATTCCCTTCCCTTTTACGTAAAAACCACTTGTGAGAGAGAAGAAACCATTTAATATAATATTATAATAATATTAATATTAATTAAAATTAATTTAATTATATTATATAATATTATATCATATTTAATAAATATAAGTAAATAAAATTAATTAATTATCTCATATTTAATTTAAATTTAAATCATATTCATAGTTTTAATATGAATCTCATTCATATAATTAATATTTAAATCTCATTCAAATATTCATTTCTAATAATATAAAGTATAAATTTTGAATCTCATTCAAAATAAATTTTATATTATAATGTATCTATATACATTATGCTAATTGTATCACATACAATTAATTCCCTTACTAATTTGAACATTTCAAATTAACCAAAATGTTTGATTCTTATACTAATTCTTTATGAGCTAGCGAAATTAATCAATATTCATTAACTGTAAGTCACTCCCTTCGCACTATAGATATATTTCGTGTCTATGGTATTTACTAATCAATAATAAGTCAACTCTACTCATAACTACAGTTGGGTCAAATTATTGTTGTACCCCTATAGTTATATATAACTCCTTAACTACCACTTATCCCTCTAATGAATAAACTCTTTATAGTCCAACTATAAACTAATCCCTCTTGGCCAGTGAAAGGGTGAGGCCCCTTTGTTCAAGACCCGAAATCAGCTCTTAAGGGAGTAATTTATCTACTTACTCTAAACATGAGCGAATTTCATCTTGTGAAAATATATTCTCAGCTCTCTAATTAGACAAATCCTCAAAATGGTAGGCTTATTTGAGTCGGCGATTTGACCACTCTCACCTATATAGATCAAAGGATTGCTTTCATAGACAGGAGTTCATAACTCATTCAGGATTTAGGTCGAGTTACCTTTAGTCATACTACGAAATGTTAATATCTACAATTAAACATTTCGCAGTCCAGTCTTACACAAACTCTTTGCATAGGATATCCCCACGCACATGTCTCCACATGAACTATTAGGATTAAATCATTTGTAACACTTTACAACTCCTTGTAACAATTACAAAGTGGGTCATATCCGTAGAGGTATCAGAAAAAGGCACCCAACCTTATTCTTATACTACAGACCTTTTGGTTATTACTTAAACATGATCCAACCTTGTATGTCAACTACATATATGTTTAAGTTTACATAAAATAACCTTGGAATCTTAGTTTATTGGATTGAGTTTAATGCATAAGATAGATAAAATAACTTATTATTTTATTCAATAAATAAAATGTATTTACAATTTACAAAACTACAAGACCCAAGAGATTTAGGACATTCTAGTCCCAACAATTCATACTTGTTTACAAGTTTCTTTAGGAGCCTAAGTAGTTGATTCTATATTTCTATTGTTAGCTAAAACTTAAATTAATGAATGCTTTTTCAAAGTCCTATGGAATTCACATCTTTTCAAAGTTCTATGGTGTATGTTGCATTTTAAAATGCATGATGTGTTATACGTCGATTGGCCTAATATCACGTTGCAAATGTTAAAGATTACTTCATTAATGCGCAAGTTTTCCTATAAAAACCCAAGTGTAAGTTTAAATAGGTTTCCTAAGGAGTCCAGGGTCCCAAGCAGGGATTTGCAATAATTGGGCGTTAAGAAAATTCCTTGATTTAATGCGTTGAACTATGCAATAATTACAAATATTTGCATGTGTTGGATTCTCTTTACAGTAACTACAAATAATAATTTCATATATAAAAAATTGGTGGATGAACGTATGAAATGGTGATGTGGGATGGAGATGGATGAATCCATGGAAAAAGTAGCGTTAAGATAACTTTGCTAGCTTGTTTCTAAGTGTTACTTAAATATGCATTCATGCTACCAAACTTGAGATTGAGAATGCATCTCTCGATGCTTCAACGCCACATTAATCTTATCTCTGAGATGCATGGTGAGCTCTTCATGCAAAAGTTGAACTTTATCTCTAAAGCCAATTCTTTTCTGGTTAAATGAGAAAGATTAATCACTTACTCTCTCAAGCAGTTGATCGTACTTACATAAACCTATTTGTTCTACAGATTTATGCAAGTTTGAAGCACATATTTAAACAAGATAAAAGCAAATTTAGGTAAAACTTGGAAAATGCTAACTCCATGAACTTAACCCATTAAACATTCAATCATTTGTGATGTAGAGTGTTGAAGATGATTAGAGATGGAAGTATAACGTCAATCAAACTTATATTAAGAAAATAAACAAATCTCTCGATTGTCATGATCAAAATACAAGAACAAAAGGTGAACATAATGGAAAAGTGGAAATAAAAGTCACCAAGCCACCAATGGCAATGTCTTGCTTCTTAGAGGCTTGAGATGGTGTTGTTTGATACAAATTTACACTGGGAGTGGATGGTTTCGGTAACTTTGAAAATCTCATAATCTTTTCATAGAAGAGCTCGAAGTAGAAAGTGGCGATGGACGTTGAGGGAGAAATCGAGCAAAGCTTTCACCCACTATTCCCCCATATAATATGTAGTCCTTTGGGCTACTTATAGGCATTAAAACAAGTAGTCTCGTGATGATCTGACACATTTGTATTTAATTCCATGTCTTATTGTGCAGACTTCATCGCGTCATAGGTTCATTGGTTATGTCATGGTTTGGTCAAATCAATTGGCCACTTACATATTAACATGACAGCTGCCGCCCATCCGTCTAGAATTACTTTTTCTTCTCAACGTCGGGTTCTTCGACGCGATGATCTTCAAAATAATGTGGCCTTGATGATTCTGGCAGCATCTTTTCTTTTGTCCTTTGAGTATTTTTTGTTTCTTTTAGCTCTATCCTACGTTCAAAAAGATATAAACTCATAATTTCCAGAATAGTTGTTTTTATAAACATTGTAAACGTAAAGTTATTCATATTACACAATTCAAATACCAAATCCATGAGTTTATCTTAATTATTGCTCCAATTATTCCAAATAAAGAGTACAATAACTTGTATTTCTACAAGTTATCTGTGTACCTATGTTTAAGATTTTTTTTTTTTTTTTAGTACAACACTTGTGGGGTGGGGATTGAACCTCCAACCTTGTGGGATGGAGCACATGCCAATACTACTGTCAAGCTCACTTTGGCATCTATGTTTAGGCTTTTAGTCCCATATATATATATATATATATATATATATATATATATATATATATATATATATTTTATGAAATCTATCTTTATCTTAACCTCTTAGCATTAAAACTCGACTAACATGCTAAATTCAATGGTCAGTCTAACTTAACAAGATAATCAATTTACTCAACAAAGAAAATGGAAAGGACAAGGTCAAGTGATGCTTTAGCATTAACTCAAGCCATATTATCTTATGGTATCCACATGACCGAATCCCTTTGAGAATTAGTCCATAACTGAAGAAGAATGGATAAATTTCATTAATGCAAAAGCCATGAGTTACAAATGTCAAGTTTAAAGAATAAAAAGTATAGAATTGAAAGAACGCTTAAAGAATGGAACGAACAAGTGTTGGAAAAATAGTAACATAAACTCCTTGGATCAAAGCCTCCTCTAAAGGGCCTTTAGGACGGATTCAACCACTTTCAAGGTTGAATCCCCACTCTACACACACTCTCACGGGTAGGCATGACATACAAATTGTGGTTCTTCAGAGGAATAACCCTCGCTCTTGAAGAAATTCTAGATGTAGCTTGTGAGATCTCTTGTAAGGAGTGGACATTGTTGAATAATGGAGGTTTTCTGAATGGATTGAATCTCGCAACATAAGAGATTTATCGCTTTTTTTTTATTTTAAAACATGAAACAACACATAATTAAAATAATTTACAAAGATGTTGTACAAATTCTAGATTAAGTATAAAATTAGAGGTTTTGAGAAACATACCTTTGAAGACTATCTTCAAATCTTCTTCAAACCTTCTCCTTGGAAAGCACTTAGAAAGTACTTTAGTTGCTCCTAATTTAGGGATGGTTTTATTGAATTTTTTGATGTTGTTTGCTAGTGGTTTTCAAGTAATTATGAAGAAAATAAGTTTTGAAAAAAAAAAACCAAACCAAGCCAAAATTGGACGAAAAATGGAAGAAAAAGTGAAGAAACCCTAAGGCAGGGTAGCGCCACGGTGTTGACTCAACGCAGTATACCCGAGAGCACCTTATTTAGGACAAGTCAAGAGCGTCACAACACTATAGGCAGCGTTGCAGTGCTTGCGCGACGCTACGAAACGCCGCTTAAGGGTAAACTTTTATGACAATCAATGCCATTAAACAACCAATTCAAGTTAGTAACATATATCACAATTATGAAAATCAAAAAATAATCCTAACATGCAATCTAAAAGTTAGAAAATAAAGAGCAGAAGTAAAGAGTTTAAGGAAAAGAAGACACTGAATTTACAATGGTTTGGTAATGTGCCTACGTCCACTCTCCAAGACTCTTTGGTTATTTTATTCTCTTGCAGGTGAGAACAAAACCTACACAACCCTTTTTTTTTCACCTAGGCGAAAGAGAAACCTGAATCCTTTTCACTGGTTCAGGATCTAACCAACTAATTTTTATCACAACCCAAGGTGCACTCACACCTTAATACAAATCCAAAAAAAAAAACTAAAATAAGAAACTCACCTCTAAGTAGGTAAGATTCACAAGTTTGCTCCACAACACTCCAAGAATTTTTCTCTCAACTATTACATTTGTAAAAATTGAAAAAAAATGAGAGAATTTTGAGCTTTTGGGCACTTGAAGGATGAATCAATGGAGGAATGAAGTTGCTGTAATTTTTTCTTTTTTTTTCTCAAGAAGGTGGCTATAAGGATGGATGAATGGTTCATTATTAAAAAAATGAAGGGTTTAATCTAAACCATTGGATCTAGGGTAAAAGAATGGATGGTTAAGATTAAATGGTGAGAGAAAATAAAGGATATTTATTTTTAAGAAAATTGATGATGGAAAATGAAGGGCTTCACGTTTTCCAACCTTCCCTTTTTTCTTTTCACTTTTTTTTCAACAACCTGTGGTCTTGCCATTGGTCCAAGTTTGTCACATCACTGCCACATCATCAACCACATCTAAATTTGTTTCCTATCTTCTTTTACTTGTATTTTTTTAATTGATCTCTAAATTGAACAATTCAAGATGTATTGGAAACGTATTTTTTAGCTCTACAAACAAATACTTTAAAGCACTAAAAAAAAAAAAAACTTTAGTACCACAACTTGAGTTTATTATCATTGAAATTCTTGGTTTGATTGAAGCCTTAAAAGCTAATAATGAGTGGCTAAACTCTATAGTTTTAGGGTATTGATGAACTATTTATGAAGTTACGTTAATATTGTACACTTTTCATGGATTGTTGTAAATAATATGTTTTTCATTGTTATTTTGTTTAATTCTTGTTGATTGGCCGTCAACAATTGTTAGATTCTATGTTTAATTGGATGGATTGCATGTTTAACCGGACTTATAATAATGAATTGTTATTAATCTTTTATGGAAATAGTTAGGTTAATAATGAAAGTTGCTAAAGATTAATATTAATCTCATGTGATTTAATTTGGTCTCAAGAAGTTAGTAATCAATTAAGTTGCATGAGAAAATATATATATTTTTTTTTTATGGAAAATAACCCAAATTTAGGTTTCGAGACTTAGGCATATGATTTGCAATTAATTCCATGAAACCTACAATATTGCATAATGAATTAAATAAGGATTCAATACCCTTGATCTTTCAAACTTTACTTGCTTTCCTTATTACTTTGAAGATTTTCAAAACACCAACTCGATTTCGAATTCTCAAATAAAATTAATTCAACTCTAGAATAACTAGGTGATTTAAACTCTAAACTAGATCTCATCATGTAGAATGATATTCAGACTTAAATCATCTTATATTATAACTTGACCCGTGCACTTGCAGCTTGCATCAACTAGTTAGATCTTCTATAGGGATTTTTCTATCCCAACGTAATTAAACCCTACAGATATCTTGAACACGCGGG
This sequence comes from Citrullus mucosospermus, assembly GCA_030954485.1. Lineage (NCBI taxonomy): Eukaryota > Viridiplantae > Streptophyta > Magnoliopsida > Cucurbitales > Cucurbitaceae > Citrullus > Citrullus mucosospermus. The sequence goes on along the minus strand of CM062061.1, from coordinate 6,764,569 downwards.
GTACCTTTCTTGTAAACCTTCATCTATACCAATGGATCCAAATGTAAAGTTATAGTTTGATCATGGTGACTTATTAGATGAACCTTTTGCTTATAAACGCTTTGTTGGTCGAGTGTTGTATCTGTCTATATCTCTGCCTTATATCACCTTCTTAGTTCATAAGTTGAGTTAGTTTGTAGCTCAACCTCGCCAGCCTCACCTTGATGCTACCCATACGTTATTGAGATATTTGGAAGGATGTTCGTGTCAAGGGATTTTCCTCTCGGCATCATCTTCTTTATTCAGTTGCATGCTCTTGCTAATGCAGATTAGAGGTATTGTTTAATTTAGATTCTCGCAAATCCAGGACTGGATTTTGTATATTCTTTCAAACCACCATTTCTCGGTCCTCTGTTGCGACTAAGTATAGGGCATTAGCCATAACCACTCGTGAGATTGTTTGGTTGATTCACTTAACTTAAAGATTTACACATGTTTCTTCTCTATTATCTACTGCCATGATTTTGTGATAATCTTTCAACTATTAATATTGCCTCTAATCTTATTTTTCATGGGAAGACAAAGCATAGAGCTAGATTGTCACTTTGTTCGTGAAAAGCTTATTCGTCGTGATATCTAGCGCTAGCTACTGCTTGTTTGAGCAAACCTTTACATCTCTGATGTTTTCCCAAAGGCTCTTCCTTGTTGTCCTAAATGAGTGTTATTGATATTTATAAGCCATCTTGCGTGGGAGCATTAAAGAATATTATTATTTTGTTATATTGTAGCTTGTCTAAGACAAGCAACTTAACTTTTTTAAGGTGGGTTAGGTTGATAATTCAAATTTTGTTTTATATTTTCAGATTTACTAAATTCAATAAATATATGTTTAGTTGACAACTCAAATTCTACTTTTGAAAATTGTTTTCGAATTTTGTGATCTAAATGAAAATTTTGAAAATAACATTTTTATGCTTTCATTGTATCCAGATTTTGAATTGTAAAATTTAAATTTTAAAATTTAAAATTAAATGATAAAAACATTTAGAAATACAATATGTTAGGTTATAAATTCAATCCATACCATTTTTTTTCTTCAGAAAACTGAATTCATATTAAAATTATTTAAAAATATATTACTATAATATACATTATATAATATTATAGGTTAAAAAAGTAATCTTAGCTCAATAGAATTGTGATGACTTTCAATTATAAAGATGGAAGATGGAAAATTGCACGAAATGACTCAAAAACTAAAAACTTATCTATGGATGACCCACTCCCGAAAACTTTATCATAAGTGACCTTTTGGACACGTGAAATACCAATTTTATCCTAGAAATTAAATGAGCCCAGAACTTTCTCTCTCCCCCGAAATTGATTGCATTGAATGCCGAAGCCTTCATCACCAGCATTTTCCAAAATCATTCAATGTCAACTACCATTATACCAACAAAATTGAATGCAAGGGTACTAATGGATAGTCGCTCTCACACATTCTTCCATTATTCCATTGAGTTCTGCGAGTATCACTAACTTCTTCTTCCATTTTTCTCTAAGAGTTACAGCGGCTGTCGCTTTTTTCATCTTCGTCCAGTATTCATTTCAGCAACATCGTGGGTTAGAATCAGAAACACAGAGAATGTAAGTGCTTCTCTTCCTATATCGTATAGTTTTAAATAAATGGTCGATTATCTTCCTATATCGTACACATCATGTATGCGATCGCTTGTTACGGTACTATGCGATTGTGTAATCCATCACCAGGCGATCGCATACATGCTACTAGGCGATTGCTTAATCATCACAAGGCAATCGCATACATGATACTATGCGATCAATTAGTCCATCACCAGGCGATCGCATACATGATACTATGCGATTGCTTAATCCATCACCAAGCGATCGCATACGTGATACTATGCGATCGATTAGTCCATCACCAGGCGATCGCATACATGATAATAGGCGATCGTTTACACTTGACTGAAGATCATTTCTAACCAAAAAACTTATCTTCTCTGCAGGTCAACGAATCTACTTCGCATCTTTGTGCGATTTGGTGGGAAATGGGATCAGTCCGGATGCTATGTTGGAGGTCAAATGAAAGGTCTGAAAATCAGGAAAGATATAACCTGTAGTGAATTAGTTAGCATACTGCATGAAAGACTGAACATTGATCCATACCTGTTCGATATACACATCAAGTGCTGCTATAATCTGTTGGTCCAAGTGACTCCAATTGACATAGTAGACGATGAAGATCTTAATTTTTTTCTAGAAGGAAGTGATGCATCTCGGATGCCATTGTTCGTATCACTTACACCTCACGAAAGGCATGGAGTACATGACATACACCCAGAGTGTAATCCAACGGCTGAAGCAGTTCCAAACATATCAACATATAATTATCCCACCACGTCATCATTGGAGGAGAATGTTGAGGCATGCAATCTGAGGGATGACAGAAGTGAAGAATGGGCTGGTCAAAGTATTCCTTCGTATGACGTGCACGGACAGTGGTCAATACCACAGACAATCCCAACTCCACCTGTGGCAATGCCATCCGTCCAAGTGCCACCCACTGTCCCAACCCAACCATTTGTAGACATAGCCGGACCATCAAATGGCCCATCGTACGAAGACCTCATCACAGTCCCCCACGATTGTTTGAACGACGAGGATGTAAGGGAAGGTCAAATTTTCTTCTCCAAATATGACCTGTCAGTTAAACTATCAATACTCGCTTTGAAGAAAAATTTTAGATACCGTGTGAAGAAGTCCACGAAGAGTTTGCTGACAGTTCGGTGTTTGGTCGAGGGATGCAAGTGGAGAGTTCGTGCAAAGAAGCTAGAAGGAAGCGATTCTTTCAAAGTGACGAAGTATCCGAGCGCCCATACATGTTCCCTTGAGATGAGGACTGGTAATCACCAACAAGCCAAGAGTTGGGTTATTGGCCACTTAATCAAGTCCAAGTACGATCAAGTAGGCCGAACGCACCGTCCAAGGGATATAATTGAAGATGTTCGGCGGGATTATGGTGTGAATATAAGCTATGGGCGAGCTTATCGTGTAAGGGAGTACGCCCTGGTATTTGCAAGAGGGTCGCCAGAAGGATCATATGCGCTTTTCAATTCATATGGTGAGGCATTGAAACTTTCAAATCCAGGCACGGTGTTTGAGGTTGAAGTAGAAGAGCAATGGTACTTTAAGTACGTCTACATGACGTTCGGTCCGTGCATTAGGGGATTCTTGAACTGCATCCGTCCTGTCATTGTTGTCGACAGTACGCACTTGCACGAGAAATATAAAGGTATGATGTTGATAGCAACATGTATTGATGGCAACAACAACATATATCCAATCGCGTTTGGTATTGTAGACGGCAAGAACGATGCATCCTGGCTTTGGTTCATGACCCACATGAAGGCCTCGATCGGAGACATCCCTAACTTGATGATCATATCAGATCGTCACATATCCATCGGGAAGGCTATATCAAGTATATTCCCAGAGGCATTCCATGCATTGTGTATATACCATATTCGGAATAACTTGATGGATAAGTTCAAGAACAAGGACATTATTCCGCATTTCTACCTAGCAGCCAAGGCCTATAGGATGTCTGAGTTTCAAATATATTGGTCTAAACTTTAAAGCTATCCCGGGGTGACAGCCTACCTTGAAGAGATTGGATTACATCGGTGGGCACAGGTGTACCAAGTCCATTGTAGGTATGACAAGATGACAACGAATATAGTAGAATGTAGTATTAAAAGACGCAAGGGAACTGCCTATTACGAAGCTTCTGGAGCATATTCGGGGTTGATTACAGAGTTGGTTCTATGTCTGACGTACACATGCCATGGCATGCACAAACCTTGTAATCGACTATGCAATAACTATCCTTAAAGAGGCTGAATCGATGTCCAGAACGTATCGTGTATCTCTAGTGGACATGTATGTGCTAAGTGTTGACGATGGGCATCTTGGTGGGCTGGTTGATCTCCGTTCACGAACATGTACGTGCATGGAGTTCAGTTGCATGAAGATTCCATGCTCACACACAGTAGCTGCGGCAGCCATGCGAAATATTAACGTTCAAATGTTGTGCTCAAAGTGGTTCACAGTAGAGTGTGTACTTGTCGCTTATGCAAAACCGATATATCCAGTTGGCCATCGACAAGAGTGGAGACAAAGACTTGATTTTGATGACTTTGAAATGCAGTACAACGTCAGTTAAACATAGGAAAAAAAACCTAAACGATCGCTTATTAAACACTAAGCGATCGGGTAGATTCCTAAGCGATCGTGTAGAATACTAAGCGATCGTTTAAGTTACTAAGCGATCATGTAGATTACTACGAGATCGCTTAGTCCATACTCTACGATCGCTTAGTAAACTAAGCGATCACGTATCGAACTAAACTATCGCTTAGTAATCTACACGATCACTTAGTAACTTAAACGATCGCTTAGTATTCTATATGATCGGCTTAGTCGTATGACCTAGATTGGGCGATCGTTTAATCTAGGCCAAGAGATTGTTGGTTTGATCGAAGTTCAACGATCTTTTGATCTATACTAAGCGATCGTTCAGCCTGTTGTGGGCGATTTTCAACCTAGTACGGGGCTTACCTTTCAAATGAAGCAGATGACGACGACGATGAAGAAGAGAAGAAGGCGAAGATGAAACGTCCGGGAAAAGCGAAAGGTCAAGAGAGAAAGCGAAAGGTTCAGAGAGAAATCGAAAGGGTCAGAGAGAAAGCGAAAGTGAAAAGGTTGAAAGAGGCAAAATAGGGACGTTCAGTGAGAAAGCGGGAAATTTTGAGAGAGAAAGCGAAAGGTTGTGAGAGAAACCGAAAGCGGAAAAGCATTCCAACGGGTAGGAGGCGATTTTTAAAGAAAAAATGGGAAGACGCGTTTTGGGTTGTTTTAAGTTCGGGAGGGTATTTTACGTGTCCAAAAGGTCACTTATGATAAAGTTTTCGGGGGTGAGTCATTCATAGATAAATTTTTAGTTTTTGGGTCATTTCGTACAATTTTCCATGAAAGATTCAATCTCAAATACAACTCTGTTTTTTAATTCGTTGTTTTGAAATTTCTCTACCAAAAACGCTGTTGCTTTCTCTCCAAAACTTAAGACATCTTGTGAGGTTCGTGGATTAATTGAAGACCTCATCTGTGTTCCCCAATTACCACCAACCACCACATGATTCGACATTCACACTTTGAATCTCAATTTCTCTGTTAGAGCCAACGATTTCGTTCAATTGCGGAACGAAAATCAACGAAAGTGGTTGCGCAATGACTTCGGTGTCAGCTCTCAGAGGCGTTCGATTGCCTTTGTTCAATCCTCAATCGCCTCATCATCGCCTTCAATTTCCCGCCATAGCCACGAGGAATTCCAACCATGGCTTCAGGTCAAACGGCTTTCGTCTCCTTGCTCGTTACTCTCCAGCTCAGGACCTCTTCTCTTCGCGCCTTCAAAGTAGAGTTGCCTTCTTCTTCTTTTTCTTCTTCTTCTTATTTATTTGAGCTTGTTTGTTCCGAAAGACTATAGAAATTGATTGCTTGTTTATTATATTTTCGTACTTCTCATTCTGATTCGGAAGCGATTGTGTTTGTTGAATATTTCATCGCATCTTTCGGTTAGAGTGCTGAACAATTGGGATAAAAATAAGCATACGGGCTGTGTATTCCTCTAGAGAATCGTGCATGTTAGGGAAGAAGGAGAAGAAAAGTACTTCTTTACTCCTGAAGTTAACAGCGCGTCTTCCTACCTACGGAATAAAGTAGGATATTGGGAACTTTTTCCCCTCCCAAAAATCAGTTTAACAAGGATTCACAGCAACAAGTGATCTTGGAACATTATGCTCCTTCAAAATAACTAGTTGAGGCGCCGTATATATCAGGTGTTTCCAAATAAGAATTTAATTTTGTCTAATTGAAACATTCGAATGAAAGGAAAAGAAAAGGAAAGAAAAGATATTGACTCAGAGGTTACTTAGAAAGATATGTTGTGAAGTGAATACACACTTTGTAAACATCTAGTTTTGAATTGAATAGTTGTTTTTTTTATGAGGTTTCATCTGTTTGACTCCATCCTCATCGAAATCTAACCAAATGCTTATATATAACTTGCAATTCTCAGCTAGTATAGAAAATCTGCCTAAACTGTTGGAGGACATCGTGGAAACCTCCATAAACACAGGTCCACGTGGTCCCATAAGGCTAGCTCAAGGTATTCAAGCATTTCTTGGAGTTGGTAGAGAGTGGCTTGCAGATGTGACGAAGGTATCGGTTCTTTCACTTTTCGTCAGCACTTTACCTTTGTGTTTGTGATCACTTTTTCCTTGCACGGTCTTTTGTTCAACATAAATCATCTTTCAAATGAATTCTTAAATCATTTCTTCACAGTTAAGATGATTTTATATCAAGGAAGTTCACTAAACTCATACATATTGCTAAATAGGCGTGGGAATTTTTTTTTCTAGAACCTAATTTTCATATTGTTACTGTGAATGAACCAACATTCAACTAGAAACTTATCTTTTTTCACTTTCATTGGTCTTCACTGAAAGGACATTCAAAGTTGTTTTCAGTTGTCAGTTTAATTTCATTTTGCCAGCTAAAATCCCTTGTTATTTTACTTATTAACGGTCACCATTTTTTTCTTTTTTTTTTGGTCGAGTAGGGATTTGAACCTTAAATCTCAAGAGTAGACAACTTCACATTTATAGAAGCAATTTTGCAGCATATACTTGTTGATGAAATATTGGCTGCGTTTATACATATATAATGCAATAATGTTCTCCAAAACATTATGAAGTGCAAGTTCTAGTTCTTAGAGTTTGGAATCCTGGTTCTCATTTGATGAGATGAACTGAGTTATTTTTAGTGGTAGGACCCTTTTAATTATTTTCAATAGAAGATAGGATTGATTATTCGTCTGCAGGAATTTTTTATATTTCCAATGTGTGTATATTATGTGTGTGTATATATGTATAAATATTGATAAGAAACAAAACCTTTCATTGATGTAATAAAAGGAGACTAATGTTCCAAAGATACAAACTCCACTCCACATAGGAGAGGACAAAAGTAAAAAAAAACAAAATTAAGTAAGACAACAAAATTGCTGACCATTATAGTGAAAATACTAATAGCAAAAAACCATTGTAGGAAGGATATATGAATGCATTTCAATCAAGGCAAATATCTTTCCGCAAGAACCCCACAAAAGGCTTGCCTAATGAGTACTATTATGAAGCCTTTAACTAAGCTAATTCAAAACAATCAATCCAAGGAAGAAGTTTGTCATAAAAGATTCTTTTGTTTCTTTGTAACCACAATTCTGAATCAAAGACCCAATGAAATTGAAATTTGGTAAAAGAGAAAAGATCCACTGGCGACTAGCTTAAGAACATTCAAAGAAGATATGGATGATGATTTTCACAGAAAAATTCCCCAAAGAGTCGACACTTGAATTCTTTTTGACTATTCCACCTGCCTCTTCGTTGCTTCCATTCCAAGTTGATTGCTGTCTTTCACGTAGTTCTGAATGATTTCTACAACCCTTTTATGATTGTAAGTTATATTCATGAAGTTAACTGGTATTGGCTGCTAAATCCAGATCTCATATTTGCTTCATAGGTATTTTGAGGAATAAATATAAATTAAGCTCTGATGAAGACTCCAGTGATAAAATTTGCATTCTTTTTTTACTTAATATTCTAAGTTTCAGTGTCTGAAAGTTTTGGGTAGCATTCTTTGTATTCTTTGGAATTTATAACTCAATACAATGTTATTTGGTGAATATATATATAAAATAAATCTCTTAATACGCACCTATATGCATCCTTTTATTTGTATAGAACCACTGACATCCCTCTCGATCCTTGTAGTCAGCAAATTCATCAGCTGGATTGCCGACAGAGTTGCAGCTAGGATTACTTTCCCCAACTTATTTGAGGAGGCTGTTTGAACGGATGGGAGCAACATATATCAAATTAGGTCAGGTAAATGTTGGTCATTTCCCATGCAACTGTACCAAAGTAAAACTTCTAATGTGAAATTGTCCACTTTGTATTACCGCTTTATCTTCTTTTCATTTCATCTTCAACAAATCCTTGATGAAGAAAGCATTCGTAATTTGCATGTATCAAAACTTTGTTACGAGTCAGTTAATGCAATCCATTTTTTTTTCTTTGTTGACCCTTCTTTATGTATTTCCTCATTGATTATGTTTGGTCCTATACTCTGAAGTTCATAGCATCAGCTCCCACACTTTTTCCGCCAGAATACGTGGAGGAATTTCAAAAGTGTTTTGACCAAGCTCCTCCAATTCCCTTCGAAGAGATCAAGAAAATCATACAAGATGATCTGGAGAGACCGATTGATAGTGTCTATGAATGTATTGACCCGATCCCAATTGCTTCAGCCTCAATAGCTCAGGTAAAGGGATATCATACTATCTTGATTTGTTCAATAAACTTTATTAATGCTTATACTTATTGAGTATTGTAGTTAATTTCTAGGTTCATGGTGCAAGGCTTAGGGGCTTCCAAGATGATGTGGTTATTAAGGTTCTAAAACCAGGGATAGAGGACATATTGGTAGCAGATCTAAATTTTGTCTATATTGTTGCTCGCATATTGGAGTTCTTGAATCCCGAACTCAGTCGTGCATCACTGGTACGCTATCAAAGTAATTTCTTGCAGTTGGAAGTTAAAAAGTGCAATTTAGGTTCTCATCATTTTGTTTATTTATCCTTCACCACAAAAGATATAATTTTTTTGCAAACAAATTTTGAAGAATAACACAACATTAATGGATTTGATGAAATTGATAGTTTAGGGTGAAAACGGATATAACTTGACAAATTTAGGAGTAAAATTTGATTTTCCCCCTTATTTTTTAGATACAATCTCACTAGAATGCTTTGTTATAAATGCATATACGACTGCTTTTCTTTAAGTTGTGTTGTGAATGACATTAATGAATCAATGCTTGGAGAAGTTTATTTTACCATAGGTCGGTGTATTATATGGTGTAAAAGTTCGCTGGATGTTGATTTTTACTTTTCAGTAGGTTCCTATTTGGAGGATACACTAGAAATGATACTCAAAGAAAATTTTGTTTTCTTCAGGTGTCTATCGTGAAGGACATAAGAGAATCAATGCTTGAAGAGGTTGACTTTTACAAGGAGGCTAATAATATTGAGTCCTTCAGGAGATATTTGGAAGACATGGGACTCACAAGGCAGGCTACAGCTCCGAAGGTATATCACCACTGCAGTACTAGACGAGTTTTAACTATGCAAAGGCTCTATGGCGTCCCTCTCACAGACCTAGAGTCTATAAGTTCACTTGTTCCCAGCCCAGAAGCCAGTCTCATTACTGCACTTAATGTCTGGTAGGAACAATGTTTGCTTTCCCTTGCTCTTAGAAAAATTTTATTTATTTTGTGTGATGCATTGTACAATTGATATGACCACTGCAGGTTTGGTAGTTTGCTTGCGTGTGAAACCTTCCATGCAGATGTTCATGCAGGCAACTTGTGGTTATTACGTGATGGCCGTATTGGTTTCCTTGATTTTGGTATGTGCACTCAACTTCTAGTATTGAGTTTATGTATTGAGTAGTTTTTGAAGTGGTTGGTGGAACTTGCAAATGCGGAAGAATGTTGGGTCGTGGAAAATAGTTATTGGCATGTTACATTTGTTGGATCTCTATATGACACTGACAGTGATTAGTTTCTTATGCTACATCTGTTTTGAATCATTTATCCTGATCTGGGAGAGGATAGATTAAGTTAGGACCTTAGCAATTTTTTTTAATAAAGATAGGAGCTCTATCCTTAATCAACATGTGCATAAGGTTATTTAGAACACGATGTCTTCATAAAAAGGAAGATTTTCTCCCTATGGCGCCTCTCTTTGGGGAGATTGAACTTTTCATAAGATGTTTCTAAAAGCTGCTTTCTCTTTAATAAGATGATGACTGAAGAAAGTCTACTAGACATTTATGTTTTGGCTGACAATGAAAAATCAAACAGCTAACCATCTAGCTTGACACTGTGAGACCACTTCGGGAGGTACTCCAAAGTAACAGATGGCCATCTTAAGTCGTAGAATATTGAATGATTGGTATTTGAGATGCAGGTGGTGTTAGGCATCTTGGGTAGTTATATTATTTAGTTGATAGATTTAATTTAACTAAAAGAGTGGGTCAATAATAGTTTTTAAAAGGAGAGATAAGTTTGTTGGCCATGCCAGCTCTAAGAAAAGAGTTTGATATGGGCAGGAGGTCACAGATAGGAAGGAGGTGGAGAAGGAATTAGATAGATTTTGGAATTAGTTCGAGGAGGGAGCGCTCAGGGAAAAATGTCAACCGTTCTTCCCATGACAGTAGAGTTCTTCAATTTCATTGGACATTCCTGGTTCCAGTTGCATGGTTATTTTGCTTTCTATCTGGCTCAATCCCATGTCCTTCCATAATTAAATGGTTGTAGCCTGTAGGGTATCTACCGAACGGTTGTGGAGAGTTCAAAGCTCTCTGAATTGATGTAGGTGTATATTCTAATTAGCGAAGATGCTTCTGTCACAAAATTTTTGTTTTGTCTGAACTCCATCCTTCCCTCTTTTCAGTGTTGATTTTGAATTTCAGTTATTGGAGTTTTAGATGTCCATTGTTTTGAACTTGTAGTGTTCCTCAGCGCATTTGATGAAATGCTATTTGTTAGGTCCTGCAGGAATTCATTAATGATGTTGGCCAAGCCTTTAAATACATTTCATGAGATTCCATTTTTTAAAGCTTTTCTTTTGAAAGTTAAAAATTCCAAATTTCTTTTCTGAGACAGCCATTTACAAACTGCAATTACCATGTGTTTGTGGTCAGCCACATACCTTGCTGCGAAATAAATGACGTGTTACTGACATGGCAAAACAAAATAAAATATTTTCAGGAATTGTTGGATGTATATCTCCAGAAACATGGGCTGCGATGGATGTATTTTTGGCATCAATTGCAACTGAAGATTATGAATCAATGGCATCTTCCCTCATCCAAATGGGTGCCACTAACAATGACGTCAATGTTGTGGCCTTTGCCAGAGATTTAAAAAATATATTTTCCTCAATAAAGGTAAATGTTTAGTTAGCGCTTGGGACACGAAGTGTAGCTGTTAAATCTAGGGAGTTGTTTAGTCATGAGGCCCACACTGTAAGGAGTTAAAATACGACATAAAATTGATGTTTTTCAATAGTAGGGCCACCAAACTCCTTGGATCAAACCAAGAGTGGAGCTACAATTCCACTCTCCCAACTCCAACTCCAACTCCAACTCCTTGGCCAAATACCTTAGAGGGTATTTAGAGCAAGGAGTTGAATTGTTAAGGCAAGAGAAAAGTAAAGTCTAAGGAGTTACATAGTAGTGGAGCCTACAGAGTAAGGAGTTAATAAGGCATGAAATTGCTGCAAAATAAGGAGTGAAATTAATAACTCCACTTTTCCTAACTCGAACTCTATGGGCCTGACACCTCTTTAGAGTTCAATGAAAGGGTCGATTGAAAATTCTTTTCACTGGTCTTTTCACTGAATATTTACGCTTAATGTACTTAAATTAGTGAAATTCTTGTTATATCTTTTCATTTCTTAAAAAAACAATTTAATTATCTGGTAGCGTATTAAATGGCAGTAACATCTTTTATTTTGTCATAAACAAGGATGTCCCCAACTTTGTCCTCGTTTATAAATAGAATTAAACATAATATCTTGGATCAGATTGTTATCATTCTGTCAATGCAGGATTTGGATACTGAAATTGTGATAGCAACAGCCAAGGAAGGAAGAGGTGGTTCAACCGCTGTCGCCGCAAATATAGTTGTAGACGAGAGGCAAATGAACAAACTTTTCCTTGATGTGGTAAGTGTTACTAGCATTGTCTTTTCATGACTTTTCAACCCCTAATGATGTTATTCTCCATAAAATTTCCAGCTCCAGGTTAGCGAATCATACGGGCTAAGATTTCCTCGAGAGTTCGCGCTTCTCATGAAGCAACTTTTGTATTTCGACCGTTATACTCGGTTGCTGGCCCCGAATATGAATATGCTTCAAGATCAGAGGATCTCCATCGTTTCAAACAGAAGAAACAAGAACAGTAACAGCTTCAGGATGGAATATTAGCCCATCAATGGCCTGCATTAATCTCAGACATATATTTGTGTTCATAGAGCATACAAAGTTTATAAACTTCTACTACAGAATACAGGTATGTTTAATATAGAATACATTAGTCTTTAGTGCATATATTACATGATACGACCATACAGTTTCTATTGTAGAGTGGTGGATACTTTTGAATAATGAATGATTAGTAGAAAATAGTCCTTCCTTGCAACTTGTGCTTTGTAATCTTCATTTGAGGCCTAAAATGAAATATAGGACTTAAAACCACACATTAAGTTTGTTTTGGAGTTGCATGACAAGTTGTTAATTTGGACCACATTTTCTTTCCAATTGCTTTCAAAAACTTATCAAATCTTAATCACCTTGCACAAATTTCGAAGTGTCTAGAACCACGGCCCTAAACTTAGGATTTATTTTTGTTCTATTTTAATCTTTGTAATTTTAATAAATCTTAAAATTAGTTTCATGTTCATATCGTGTCTTTTCTAGAATGAAAATTAACAGAACAAATTCATTTTTGGTCTTTGAAGTTTATGTTTGGTGTCTATTTTTTATTCACGAAATTTCAAAAGTGACACTTTTAGTTTATGAGGTTTAGAAAATATGGATTTTTTGTTTGATGGGAATAAAAAATTATCATGAGATATGAAATGTTTGTTTTGTAGGATTATTAGATACTCAAACATCGTCGAGATGTCCAAGCATCTTAGAATGTCCATACAAAAGGCATTTCAAAAGCTTTGGATGTCTTAAAACATACATTTTTGAATTTCATATTGAGGGCAACTTTTTTTCCTCTTATTTTTCTCTAAAATTAATTCATAACAATAAAATATTAAAGTATTAAACATGCGAAAGTGTTATATAAATTGTAATGGAATGAATTAATGTATAAGTTATGTAGAGATAATTAATACAACTTTAAGACATTTTCATACATAAATTGCAAAATATAAATAAATAATAGCACTATCTAAATATTCTAGACACCCTTAAAATTTTTATTACAAAACAAATATGATTATGTAAGATGATCAAACAAACCAACTTAAAATGGTTTGAGGCTTAGAAAGTTCCTCAATTACAAGATGTATGATGTGGCAATTTGATATTTGAGTATATTTTCTGACTTGGCAAGTATATATTGAGTTAATATGAATTTTTAAGGGTGAAGTGGCATTTTTCTTTTTTGTCTCTGTTTTTTTATCTTGTTTCTCGCCTTCACCCTCATCTTTAACCCTCCAACTAAGTTGAGAGCTTGGTATGCCAGAAAAATGGTTTAAGTTTATATAGATGAATGCACACTTTTTTCTTTTTTAGTACATCAATGATGGGATGGGGAATTGAACCTCTCATATTTAGAATGAATGGTCATGCTAATTACTGTTGAGCTAAACCCGCATCATGCATTGCATAATGGGGTTGGAGTAGATGGAAATGAGTATATGGAAATGACCACTAAAGCTTGATAATGAAAGTTCTTTCTTGTTTCTTTCACTCTTTCTCTACTTCTCTCCCTTCCTTAAAGCTAGTAGTCCCAATAGCTTAGGAAGGTTGTATCAATTTAAACTCAACTTTTATTAGTGTATTAATTTACACCCTTCTCAAGATTTCATGAGACCAATATCATGTAAAACTTATAATTTGAGTCAATCAAACTTCTAAATGTTTATAAGTTAATCAATTTAGACCATTCATTACAAACCTCTTTTTAAATTCATCCAGGCATTAATTCTCAAAGATATGTAGACTTCTTCAAATGTCAAATTTACAAAATGAATGATTAGAGTAAATGCATGAACTGATTCATTTATGAAAGTTTAGGGGTTTGATTTACTTAATTACAAGTTTTACACGAGGTTTTTCCAAACGGAATTTAATGGAGGGTGTAAATTGATACCCTTACAAAAGTTCTGGTTTTAAATTGATACAACCCCTAAAGTTTAAGGGTATAAATTGATACTTTCCCTAAAAATTAACTTCAAGCTTATATTGACTAATTTTAAATTTTTAAAACTAAATTTGGACATTTGAAGCATGATAAAATTGTTATATTATGGCTTGAACAATTTTCAAATTAGCTTACTCGTCTAGCTGGAAGAGAATTTGCTCATAAGGGCATATGTTTTTGAGTGAATGTTTCACTTCTATGATCAATATCATACTATAATTATATACCACTTCAACTCAAATAGTTGTAATGAGACAAAAGTTGTGGCTATCTGTTAAAATATATCTTCACTATTAGATCGTGATATATTTCATATCAATAGTCTTAGTCTAAATCATGTTGGTACAAGAAAGAATATGCCACTTTGTGTTTGACCTATTTGACCCCAAACCATTGTAACAAATGACAAAATATGAATGATTAAAAATTCTAAGGGCAAAATGGGGATGTAAGGGTTATCTTTCTCATTGCTTCTTTTCATACACTTACATAAGAGAATTTAAATACACAAAATTAAAAATATATGTACTATGCTTGTGATTCCAAAATTTAGGGTTCTTTTCAAATATAGCAAAAGAAACCAAAATATTTACAAATATAGCAAAATATTATTGTCTATCTACGATAGATTGCGATAGACTACTATCTATGTCTATCGTGATACAGTGACATAGATAGTAGTTTATCGCAAACAGAATATGTATTTTGCTATTTTTAGCAGTTTTGTCATTTTAAATGATTTCCCTAAAATTTATCTAAGCACATAAAACCTAATTGACATTGCCCTAAAACTATGTTGATTTATTAACCATTTGAGAACTATTAGTTAAAAAACACATGGATGTATGTTTGAATTTTTTAGAGCAAAGATTTTTAAGGTGGATTCTAAATTTTGAATCGATATAATCTTCCTTGAATTTAAATAGTAAATAATCGACCAAAATATGTAAGAAAATCTAAAACCGAAATAAAAACTCAAAAAACACCATTATTAATTTTGTTAACCTTTCGCATGGTAACATAGAAGTATTCATCAATCATGTTCATTTTCTTTTAGTCCCCCAATTTTGTAAAAATATATTTGAAAGGTTACCACTCTATACATTAATAAGTATCTCTTAAAATATTTTAAATACATATTTAAATTAGAAAACAAAATTTTTTTTCTCTCTTACTTACCATCTCCCCTCTCTCTCCTCCTCTCCCTCCACCAATCTCTCTCCATTTCTCTCCCCATTTTATTTGTGAAGATTAGGGACTTGATTGTCCAAAGACCGAAATCGGACATTTTCTAAACATTAGGAACTTGATTGTTCAATTTTAAGTCCTAAAAATAATTTGACACAAATTTTAAACTTCAAAGACTAAAATGTAATTTTTTTTCTTTTTCTTTTTTTGAGTTCAACAACTAGGAAGTGGAAGACCGAATAACCATCAACTTTTGAAATATTAATTGGTGTCTTATCCATTAAACTATTCTTGAATTCACCTTCAACCACACACAAAAACAAACTTTAGACTTTCATTACAAGTTGCTAATTTGGACCACATTTGCTCTCTTATTGATTTAACAAAAATATATATATATATATATAAATAAATAAACAAAATTTAGAATCTCTATCAACGTCATTAATAATGTAGTAGTAAACCAAAGAACAAGTCTTTGAGTGTTGAAAAGAATACAAACAAACAATATCTCTCTATCATCAAATTAGATAAGCAGTCCTCTATCACAAAGCTTTCCACCTAACCTTTTACTTTTCTGTGAATAATATACTGATTTAGATATACTAATTCTCACTCTCTTACTAGTATTTTGAATTTCATTTTATTTTAGCCTATGCAATCTCAATAGTGTAATTTTAGCTCCTATAATTTCAATCAATCTTAAATTAACTTATAAACAGAATGCTAATAGACTATTTTTAAATTTTATTGAAAATCCATAGACTAAAATTAAACTAAACAACAACCAAAATTATAATTTTAGGTTTCTCTTCCCAATCAATAACTCAAATGTCAAAACGGGTGAGAATTGGACACTATATGATTAAAAAAGAGATCAGTGATTTAATCTTTGTAATTTCAATTTAGGTTTATAATGAACATTTTAAAATTACATGGATTAAAATAAAACAAAAATATCTAGAGACTGAAATGAACATATTTAAAATATGTAAACTAAAATATATCGAAAACACAAAGACCAAAGTAAATATTTAACCATTATTTTATATCATCTATGGTACGGAGCTGACTTTTGGAAAATTTAAAACTCTCGAATCATTAAAATTACGATCAATCTTATATCCACAACTATGCTAATCCGTGTTTTTCAAAAATAAATAAACCTCTTAAGTGATAATTAAACAATTATATACCAGTATATTTAAATATAGGCATGTTTACTTATAACTATAGGTTTTCTTTGATATTATAAAAAAATAATAATAATAATAAATATTTTTTTATATTCGTAGTCCAAGATAGTTTATACACACCTTTCACAGGATAATCTGGCGCACCTTTCACAAGATAATCTGTCTGACACTACAATAATTAAGTATAAAAAAAAAATTCGTACTATATTAAATCCAAAATAGGTGACCATAAAATCATGACCTCTTAGTGATTTATTGAGACTATGACTTCTTTCAGAATTGCTATAGTTGTTAAAATAATTGATGGCAATTATGTTTTCAAAAAAATGTAAAATAGTGTTTGGTAAATTTAAGCTTAAACTTGAAAAAGTAAGTTAAAGTGTTTGGTAAATAAATATAAAAATATATTATTTTAGACATAATAACTAAAATAAACTTATAATCAATTTCTTTAAATTTGTTTGTAATTTCAAATTTTAAATAATTGTTTAGTTGATAAATTTGTTTGTTATTGAGTAATTTTTAAATATCAAGAAAAATGACTTTATTTTAAAAAAATTCAATATAGTATTTTTTAAATATATATATATATATATAACTCATGAACAATAGAAAATAGATTTGATTAGGTGAGAAATAGATAAATATATAAAATAAACATTATTTTTAAAGCATAAAATTGAAACTAAATATTAAAAAAAATGACTTTATTTAAAAAAATTCAATATGGTATTTTTTAAAAATATATATATATTTAAGTTATGAAAAATAGAAAATAGATTTGATTAGGTAAGAAATAGATAAATATATAAAATAAACATTATTTTTAAAGCATAAAATTGAAAACTAAATATTGAAAAAATGACTTTATTTTAAAAAAATTCAATATGGTATTTTTAAAAAATATATATATTTAACTCATGAAAAATGGAAAATAGATTTGATTAGGTGAGAAATAGATAAATACATAAAATAAACATTATTTTTAAAACATAAAATTAAAAACTAAATATTAATTAAAATTCTACCTAATTTTAGGAGAATCATTTAATTTTAAAAAATTCAATCTATTTTATCAAAGGCAGAAAACAGTTATTTTATTTCCAAATGACGTATGGCTTTTTGACACATCTAGCACAATGACAAACATAGTTAGAGATGTCCATTGAACCTACAGAACCCGACCTAGACAAAGTAGGGAATCTCTAAATACACAAGGAAGGGAGAAATGGAGAAGGAGAGGAATGGGGAATTTTTCCCATTTACAAATTAAAGTTGAATTCTAATTTTTATAAATTAAGAGAATTAAATATTCTAATCATATCTTTCCCAATTGAATATATATTATTGTTTTTATTAAAAAAAATTGATAATGTTTTATTTAAATGAAAATGGTAAAAGAAATGTCCAATTAAAAAATTATTAAAATAAAATATTTAATTAAACTAAAAAAAAATTATTAAATTTATCCAAGACAAAGGAAGAAAAAAAAAATTTGCGAAGACAAAGAATGAAATGGAGGGCGGAGATGGAGAAGCCACGTGGACATCTCTAAATGTAGCCTATGTCTCCTTTACTGCTTACATCAGAAAGTCTATTTTTATGTAACAATCAAAAAGTATTTTAAATATTGACTTCATAGAAAATATTGTCTTAATTTTTTTTTTTTTAAATTGAAAAATGATGAATAAGAGAGCACGTGACCACGTGCCATTGCAGGGAATGCCACGTTCGTCTTCCAAACGGTGCCCAGTGGCGGTGCCTCTTTCTCTCTCTAAAAAAATTTCTTATAATACAAACTCCCTCTCCCAATACTCAAAAAGCCTATCATTTTTACCAAACCAACAATATGCAAGTCTCTGCATCTCTCATAATACTACCGCCACCACCACCCTTCCTCCACCGCCCCTCCACCGCCGTCTTCCCCATCTTCAGGCCAACTCCACCCACTTCCTCACCATGGCTCCGCCGTCGAGCTCAGGCGGCAGCGCCAAGATGTGTTGGTCAGGGTGGGTGGGGGGGATCTGTGGCGGAGCTGGACATAGAAGAGTGGCTGAAGCTAGGGAGGCTGGAGGAGAAGTGCGGCGGCGGAGGGAAGGGATTGGTGGAGCTACTTGAATGTTTGGAAAGAGAAGCCATTATGGGGGAAGATGAAGGTAGAGACCCTACAGATTATAATAGAAGAGCTAAGATTTTCAGTACCAGTTCTAAAGTGTTTCAAGCTCTCAAGCAACATTCTGATGCTGCTTCTCCTCCGCCCCTATCTTGATGATCAATCTAAAGAAACGGAAAGAAAAGAAGGATGAACATGTTCATATCATATCAAATCTTTATTCAGATTTACCAACTTATTTGATATTACATTTCTTTGAAAGAAACACTAGCTTATTCATTAGTTTGCTCTTCCCTTTCTGCTTTCTCCTCCACCTCCCAAATCTTCTTCTTCAACCAATCAAATGGCTGCCAAGTTTTTCAGTTTCAAGAAGAGAAAAGTAGTTATTATCTTCCACAAATAGCATCAGATGAACAAACAGAAACATGGTGGTAGATGAAAAGAGTCGGTGAAGTTTAAGACCAATACCTGTATAAGCCAAAGAGCAGCGGCTGTACCAGCAACACTCCATAACAGAGCAGCTTCAATGTTGGTGGGATGCAGGAGATTCCGTAGCTTTGGACTGAGGAACTTCAACAAACCCTTTTCACCTGTCACCATTTCTTTTATGTTTCTCTCTCTCTTCGCTCAGAAGGAGCCATACTTGTACCCATTTTAGTGAAATAAATCTTTGTTTGTTCTCATCACTTTTACGGATTTCTTTGTTGCTCACGTGTCATTAAAACAGAGAGACAGAAAGAGAGAGAGTCTTCGAATCTGAATGCATCGAAGTTCATTTAATAGAGGACCAAATTCCAAAATTTCTCAATTTTGTCATAATCAA
Organism: Citrullus mucosospermus; assembly: GCA_030954485.1. NCBI lineage: Eukaryota > Viridiplantae > Streptophyta > Magnoliopsida > Cucurbitales > Cucurbitaceae > Citrullus > Citrullus mucosospermus. Next base: position 6,745,126 of record CM062061.1, on the reverse strand, counting down.
CAAAAAAGGTATGTATTGTACACAAGACCATAATTAAGATGGAGATGGGCATTTTGATCTATCCTTTGTGCAAGTCCCTAATACAAAAATGAAAAAACCACCTTAAGCAGCAAAGGATCAAATTTAATTTGGAAGATTAACATTGTTATCACTTTGTGGTGGTCGCCGGCCTTTGTCCGGACCACCAATGATGCCCCAAGTCTCAAATTGTCTTTGCCGAGCTCTTGCCCTCTCCTTCTCTTCTTCAGATTTCGTTGAGTAACAATGAGGACAAGAAACTCCATACTCCCACTCAGGAGATTCCATGTCAGCATCACTCACTGGTTGCTTGCACCCATAACAAAGCTTGAATGTGCCCTGCTCCAGACCATGCTCAACTGAGACACGCTTGTCAAATACGAAGCATTCTCCTTCCCACAGGCTCTCTGACTTTGGAACTTCCTCCAGATATTTCAGAATTCCACCTTCCAAATGATAAACCTTAAAAAGGTTCAGATAAGATAATGGATCAGATTAATAATATCTCAGCCAGAAAAGTCCATGAGAATGCAGTTCGGGTGGCGTGGAAAAATAGTTTGATTAAACATTTTCAAGATTTAAATGCATACATTAATCATCGATCTAGGAACTTTTCTTCTGAAAAGCTTGTGATTTTTCAAGGCAGCGATTATCAAGGAGTTCTTTTAGAGTGCTTTTATAAATTGTGGCAATCGTACAGGTGTCAAGTCCAAAGTTAAACCAAAAGCAAATCATGTTATATAGAAATCAACAAGTTCACCTCTTTAAAGCCTTTGCTGAGGAGATAACTTGAAGCTTTCTCACAACGGATTCCTCCAGTGCAGTACATAGCAACTCGTGGAGGCGAGTTCTCTTCAGGGTTTACTGTTTCTTCTTCACTTCCTTGATTTGAATGCTCACAATCTGATTTAGGAAGTTGGAATTTATCCTCCACCCAAGCTGGAAAATCTCGAAACGCTGTAGTACAAGGATCAACTGCTGTTTTGAACTTCCCAATCCTTGTTTCATAGTGATTTCGCACATCAATAACCACCTGCATTAACATTTGATTATTTAGCATGATCATCTTATTCCCTTCCACGAGAATGCTCAGCCAGATACGATCACAATATATATGCACATTTAATAAACCAAAAGCAGTTCCTATAGTGTCAATACATTTGAGTTCAATAACAATTCAATAGCAAACATATGTGCAGAAACACGAATCCCACAGAAGCCAATGTCAACTTAGACGATATGACTAAAATTAACAAGTAAAATTACTCACAGTATCTGGGTCACTTATCAGTGCATTCCAATCCCTTGGTTTCACATATTGTCCAACCCTTTCAACAGGTGATATAACAGGCATTCCAAGAGTGACAATCTGCAAAAACAAATGCAGCATTGGGACGAAACCATCAATAAATGAATAAAACCAGACAAATAAGAAAACCAATCCGTGCCCTTATGTTCTACATCTACTTCCATCCCAACTCCCACATCTTTAAGAAAATAAGAAAATAAATTAAGATTTGAGTACCTCTTTCTTTAATTTGACCCTGACATGATCCCAACGAAAGGGTGCATCTTCCCCTGCTGCAAGAGGGGAACTGCTAGTATGTCCGTGATGGATGGCTTCTTCTTCAGGACTAACAGGTGTTTCCACCTGCCTTAGTCCTTTCAGCCGTTCATCGCTTTCAATGAATCCAAGAACCCTTTGGACAGATTCTTGAGATCCACATATGCTCCCATTAATTCCTTCAGGTGCAAGAATGATACCTCCTGAAACACGCTGAGTAAGATTAGCTTAGTAACGTAATCCAAATACGGCAGCAAAATGCAGCATAAATTTATAATAACAGATGAAGTCTAGAAACTGGAAAAGAAAACAGAGAATGTTTCCATATCCAGTCTCTATTAGGAGCTGACTTGAACTCACTTCATTCTTTATACTGGGGGAATAAAACTCAAGGTCATCTTTCTACCTCATGAAATAAAAAGAATTTTTTATGTTGTCAAATCACTTTGAGTTCTTACTAGCATATGTTAAATATATCTAGCTAATACCTGTATGTTTTGCTAAAGAATGACGTTCAAATCAATTTATAATCTTTGTTCATCTTTTTCGGATAAGATATAGTTGATTATCATTGTCTAATTCCCTAAATGATGGAAAACAAATCAATTTTGAAGTCTGGGACAACCAGTGATTGATGGTGATCCCTTTCGTTTGGTATTCCCAGTCTGTAACTCACTCCTTGTCAAGGGAGTATCTAAAGCCCCAGTCTTTTGCTGCTTCAAAGGGTTCTCTTCTTTTTTTATTTCTAAAAGGGAGCTCTTTCCTGGAGTCCCCTTCCTTCTAAGGACTCTTTTCTTTTTAAGAAAAGATTTCATTGATAAATGAAATAAGGAAAACCTCACGCCTTCCTGTTTCTGTGGGCAAATAAAAAGCTCTTTCCTTTCCAATAAAGAGGTTGAAGATTTGACAGACCTGACTTCCCTTCTATCATTGTTTTGAACGTAAGTCTTTACCTGGGGTTTCTGTGATCACTGTCGATCTCTTAATCCTTCTAAAGTGTTTTTGTGGAAGTCTTATTCTTTTTCCAAAGAAGATCTGTGTAAGTCTTATTCCTTTTTTTTGAAGAAGAAGATTTGTGTCAGTCTTAGTTCATTAAGCCTTTCACTTCTCCTACTTGAGATTTTCTCTTTCCTTTCTCATCTCCATTTCCCATCCATTTCTATCCTAACCTATGGAAGGCTAAGACCCCAAAGAATGTCAGGGTCCTCTCTTGGCTTGTTTCTTTAAGGAGGAAAAGGAATTGAGGATGAACATCATTGCCTAAGTATATAGCTCTTCCTCCCAGATGCTTGACACGTCATCGTGCTGGCTCCTTTCGCTGTGTAAATATGAATTAGAGGATCTCAAACATATTTCATGGAGGCGTTTCTTATACTACAAGTTTTTGGAGCTCTTGCAGAATAATGTAGGTTCCTCATCAAGATAACAACCAATCATAGAGGTGGTTCTTTTGCAGGAGAGGAAAATTTATGTGACAGAAAAAATTACTTTGCGATTCGTTGAAGTGCCTTTGTTTCAAAGAAACGGGAAGGCAACTGCATGCACAGCACATTATGGTGAAAATGGGAAACTTTTGCTCTTCTATGAAGCAATCAATGTATTAAAATCAGTAGTGACCATCTTCAGAAGTTGGAGTTCTCCAGCAGGCTTGCTCTTAACCAATCAACAACCAAAATTTTGGCGAACTTAAATCTCAACACCAACTTCCATTGGTTCACAGAACCAAACATTCACCCCAAATCCCAAATCTACCACTTCACAGCAAAGAAATCACTTAATAAACCCCAAAATCCTTCAGCATCGTTCTCTCATAATCAAGGGAACCCCAATCCCCAAACACAACTAAACCATATACAAAACCAATCAAAACACACAAAAGTCAAGACAAAACAAATACCAGTTCCTCGCATAGCTTCTTCAAGGGCGAGCGAAATTCCGCATGGTCAGGAAAATCAGCAAACTTATAGAAGGAAACAACAACGAGGGAGACTGATTCCATCTCCTCCGCTTCACATGCACTGGGAATGGGAACGGTAGGAGAAGGTCCAGAGAAGCATCTGGAATGAGTCATGCTCCTAGTGGGCTTCTGAAGGAAAGATGAGAGAAGCGAAGGTAGAGAAGGAGAGGGTTTCAGAATATAGAAAGAGGGATTGAATGTGATGAGATTAGGGTTTGAAGAAAAGGAGGAAGAAGAAGAAGTAGATGGCAATGGCGATACCATTCCCAGGGTTAGCAATGGAGAAGCTCTATATCTGAGCATGGAGGCTGTGAACAACGAGTCCTTCGGTTTCTCCTTCCTTTCTTCGCTCTATTTTAATGTTGGGCTTTACATTGGAAAGAAGCCCATACTATTGCGGCCCGGGAACCAAGCCCAAAAAGTCAAAATTATTGAACGGTTTTGTAGGGCAATTATAACGGAAGATTTACCCACCAAAAAAAACTAGATATTTCACTAATAGACTTCTTTTTTTAATTATTTCAAAATAAGAAATTTATATGATTTTGGGAGAAAATACCCTAAACGGATCCCTATTAATTAACAAATTTATCATTATGAAAAATCGAAATCTATTTTTGGTATGCATCATATATTATTATATCTTTTGATATTTAATATATTGTGTTCTTTATTTATGGCATGCATGATGAATACACGTTTTCACAATTGTAGAGATTATTTAATGCATTTAATATTGGTAATAATTATTCTTTCTTTTATTTAAATTTGGTAAACAATTTTCATATATTTAATGCATTTAATATTGGTTAATGGTTATTCTTTCCTTTATTGTTGGATTTTTTCATCCATTTTTAACAAAATTACAACCTCCTGCTTCACTTACTCATCAAAAAAGTCCGACGTAAAATTCCTCTCCTCTTCGATTGGAGACTCCATGTCCGATCAACACTCTCACCACAAAAATTTCAGTTCCGACCGACACATAAATTGCAATCTTACTATATAAATTGCACTCTCAGTACAGAAATTCTACACTATCAATATCTTCATTTTCCAGTTCATCAAACTGATTTCCTTGCCTATTACGGATTGTACAATTGTTGGCAGTTTGCATATTGATATGTTATCCGATTTATTTCATATGTTATGTTCATTTTTAGTCATGTTGTTAATAGTTTTTCATTTTTTTCTATGGAGGTTGTAAGTGATATATATATATATATATATATATTGATTATGTTATATAGTACTATCTATATCTAACCGAACATACAAAATATGTCAAAGTATATAAACTATGTTTGATTTTTAAGCACAATCGTGTGTATATATACGATGAACAAAAATTTTCACAAATTTATATAATATCAATATTAGGTATATCATTAATATTTTGATTAGTATAGCGGACGGATTTTTGTCCTCATCCTATACAATTAAAATGTTTTAGATTTTTGTAATGTTCTAACCAATATATGAAATTTACTGGTAATTATATTTGATATGTACTCAAATACAGTTGGTTTCATGGCAAATTGTTTTCAAATATTCTAACCAATATATAAAATATACATGTAAATATATTTGAAATATACTCAAATAGATGGTTGTACCATTTAAAAGTTTTGTTATAACAGTATCCATATGACTATAATATATTGAATATACCGTAGGTCATTGTATTAGTTGTTTGTAACGTTCTACGCAATATGTGATATATTCTAGTAAATATATTTGATATGTACTTAAATACCACAGTTTTTTATGCAAGTTGTTGGATTTTCTAACGGATTCATGATTATTTACCTTTGAACATTGTATTAGGTTTTGCAAATATTCTAACCAATATATAAAATATACTAGTAAATATATTTGAAATATACTCAAATAAATGGTTGTACCATTTGAAATTTGTATCCATATGAAAGTACAATATATGAATATTATTTTAGATAACTCACTTTATATATCATATATTACATACTAATAAATTTGCAGAAATCCCACATCATTGAAAATATATACGATATACCACAGTATATATTATATACAAATTCACAATTTTCAAAATAAACCATCAATTACAAAGCAGATATGTCGAAATCCCACATTCACAATTATAAACCTAAATTCTATCATAAATATTAATACTTTAGAGTACACACCGAAGGGGTTGCCGAAGATTAGGGCGCCAGATATCCATGGATCTGGACTGGGGGCACTAGATCTCTATGGATTTAGAGTAAGGGCTGAATATGCATGGATCTGATTTGATCTCCATGCATTTAAATGGGTAACTGAATCTTGGTGCGACGACATGAACAAAGGGAAGCAAGTCGCAAATAGGAGAGAGAAAGAATGAGAAGGCGACTAGCAGCTTACCTCAGGCGGTCGATGGTGTGCAAAAGTCGACGATGATGGAAAAATGCTGATGAATGAGGATGAACGACGCACGACGCATGATCAATTCCGACGGATGAACGTTGATAACCCACGAATGATGTGTGACCGATTCCGACAAACGCATGACGCGCTACTGTGGACGGGCGACCGATTCCGATGGGCGAGCGGCGGCGGCAGAGGGGTGTGAAATGGTGTGGATGGGAGATAAAGGAGAAATTGAGGTGAGTAGGAAGTGTGAAATCATCTAGGTCTAAATGAGGGAGTAATTGTTATGGAAAAAAAATAATAATTAATTTTGCACATGAATCAAGGAAACGTTTGAATTTTCATTTAAAAAAATCCTTCAATTTTATTCCATATATGATTTTTCAATTTTTGGGATGGAGATGAATAGTTGCCATATTTGTTTTTGTTTAATTATTATTTATTAAAAATTGGTGGAATGTAAAAACTGTAATGGGAAGTCTAAGATGGGAAATGGATATGGACATTTGTGAAATATTGTAGCTCATGAAGATATATATGAAACTTATGGGCACAAGAGAACATAAGGGGGCATTTGGGGTGCCAGATTGTAATTAGGATTATTGGGAATCTAATTACGATGGGTTTTGTTGTCTGGAATTATAATGCATTGGAATCTGATTACGGTGTTTGGAGTGTAGAATTGGATTGACTGAGTTTCTGATTACAGTGTTTGGATTGCAAGGTTGGGTTTGGCTGTTTTTTTTCTTTTAATATTATTTTGGCTGTTTTTTTTTCTACATCTGTTTTAAGCATCATATAAGTTGAAATTTGTCTGTTCATACTATAGAAAATTAAACTATCATAGTATATTATAATTTTGATTTTTTTTCCTTTTAAATATTATTTTGACTATTTTTATTTTTTAATATTATTTTCACTATTTTTTTTCTAGATTTGTTTTAAGCATCATATTTTTTTTCAGATTACAAAATATTGGTTTTTTTTTTTTTTTTTTTTTTTTTTTTTTTTTTTTTTTTTTTTTTTTTTTTTTAAACCTCATTGAATCTAAGTTGAAGTACCAATTTTTTTGCTTAAAACCGCATTCAATTTGAAATAAAGTACCAACTTTTTTTTTGCGAAGTTCGAAAACTTGGTTTTCAATTCTAAAACCGCATTGAACAATTATTTGAGTTGAATTGCCACTTTTTTTTGCAAACTTTTGAATTTTAATTATAAATTATACAATGGTTACAATTATAAAATCGCATGAAAAATTATTTAACTTCAAATACCATTTTTTATCATACTTTTGGATTTTAATTATAAATTATACATTATAAATTGAAAGTAAAAATTTATTTTCCTATTAATCTTCCAGATTATAATTGGTACCTTTTTTACCCTTTTTTTTAAAAAAAAACTTATTCTTCATTATTATTTTTTTATTTTATTTTTTATTTTTTTATTTTTTTTTATTTTTTCGCATATTGAATCCACATACTTAATCATGAGAAAATGTGTTTTGTGTAAAGTACAAAAAAAATTGTATTGTATAACATAGGTAATTTGCAATAGAAATACGTAAGAAAGTGAACATTAATTCTTGAAACTGTTTATTCTTGAAAATGGTTTAAACAAAGATGCAAACGAATGAATTAGACACATAAATACACATAAACATCTCAAACAAAAATACCATATACATTTGTCAAAAGGTTCTACGAATAATGTACTTAAAAAACAGAACAAGGTATTACAAATAAGTTACGTGTAATGTAGTGAAGGTCGGACGGGTAGGTTGGTTAACTGTCAATTTCCACCTACACTGACAAAAAAAAAGTTATATTAGTTAAGTAAACATCATGATTAGGAAACAAAAAAATATTAAAAAACTGAGGCATACGTACGTACTCGTTAGAACCCGACTGTCAATCGGGTTAAAGAGGCAAATGGATAAGGCACATATCAAACAAGAAGTACATCGTCACATGAAACAGAAGAAAGTTTCAATAAAAATAATTCATAACATAAGGAGAAAGAAAAAACAAATAGCAAAAGCTTCAAGGGGACTCACCGGACAAGAACAATTTGGAGAGGTAATTTCTTCTCCAAATGGTGTGTGATAAAGAATAGGAGAGAATTTGTATATATATAAGCATGTGAATCAATGAAGTTAAACAACCCAACCACTCAAATTAATTTGAGGAACAACGCAAGTTTTAAATAGAAGTGACCCAAATTTAATAAACCAACAACCAAATTATAATAATATAATAACAACAAAATAGTTGTGATCCAACTGAATCAGTAAGAATGGAACTAAGTTATCCAACTACTCAATTGCAATGTTTATTATTATTTTTTTTAAAATGTCAGACTCAGGTGTGGTTATTCAAGAAAAAACAACAATAAACAATCGATTTTTGTTCAAGAATAGAAACAGAACATAGCAACAGAACCCATCAACAGGTAAGAAATGAAGAAAACATTCAGCTTGCTTAAACAAATTTTCATTCGAAAAGAGATTGAATGCAAATTAAAAAAATAATCATCATCGGCCAAAAAATGGAAGGAATAGTAACAGAATGCAAACCCATTCCAATATGCCAAAAAAAAAATTGAAACAATCAATTTATAAACATGCAACACAATTAGAAGGAGATAAAAACATGCTACACTAGATATTCGAAGGAAAAAATGAAATCAAAATGGAACACAACTCAACACCAAATCATAATGAAATCAAATGAGTATGATAAACATGCAACAATAGGAAAACATCATAGAACAACAGATCTCGGAAGAAGAAAAAATGGCAAATAGATTGGCACCAAACGCATGGAAGAATGAAAAAGTACAAAAAAAACCACATACTGACCGTCTAAGTTGGGAGGAGCCCTCCCCTACCAAAGCCTAAAACCGGTCCATGGGGACCACCTACCAAGCAATCGACGGCGGCAAAAGCCACCATTTCCGCCATTAAAGCGGCAAGAGAGGGCTTCAACGTCCCATAGTCGTCTGCTCTAAAGCGTTGATTAACGCTTCAGAGCATAGAGGGAACGAGGAATCGAAGGGAAACAGAGAGAAGGAGAAGGAATGAATGCGGAAAGGAGGCGACATAAGAGAGAGAGAGGGAGGAAATTTCGACATCGTGCAGAGTGACCGTGGGAAGCCGACGAAACTGAAGGGGTTGGGTGGGAATAGGGTTTGTAATCAGCAGATGAGAGGAGAAATGGAGGGAGATCGAAGGAGGAGGAATCGAAGGGGTTGGGTGGGATTAGGGTTTCTAATCGGCAGATGAGGAAAATAATGGAGACAGATGGGCAAACGAGAGGAGTAATGGCAGAAGGAGGAGTAGCGGAGAGAGATCGGAGAACGAGAAGTCCAAGGGAATCAGAGAGAAGGAGAAGGAGAAGAATGAATGCAGAGAGAAGGGGAAGAATGAATGCGGAGAGAAGGCGACCGAAGAGAGAGAGGGAGGAGATTTCGGGTAGAGTGTGCATGGGAAGCGACGGAAAATTATGGGAATGAAGGGAAACCGAGGTTAATCAGCAGATAGGGGGGGGGGGGGAGGATTGGAATGGGTTGTATTTGGGGTTGGTTTTGTAATCCAAACCAACCTCAAAGCCCATTCCCCGAACATGGATTTTGTAACTCAATACAATACAACCCAACCTAATACAATACCCCAAACATGCCCTAAATGTAATAAGATCCAACATTGAAGACCTTATATGTAGAAAACCCTTATAACAAATGGCAAAATCAGTTAATTGTTTACAAATATAACAAAAAATTTTAAATTACTGCAAATATGGCAAAATATATTTATTTTTTTTATTTCAATTTTGCCTTCCCACCCCTACCAATCTTCGGCTGGAGAATCTTCCAAATGTAATGAAAGAGTTAACAACATAAATGCGGAAGCAATTAGGATCTAAAGCACTTTAATTATATTAATTGTGAATATTAAACATTCTCTTTTCAAACCCAAAAAACAGAGGAAGAATACTTGTTGTAACTCAAAATTGAATCAAATTCCTTCAAATTTTTTTATCATGAACACTTCGTAAACCACGATAAGAGTCTTCCTTGTTATTTTCAGGGCTTAGAACAGATTGTGGGATCCATATTAAGTTGAATTTCAAGCAAAACTATGAAGAACACTTAGTTTAGGAGAGCTATGAGTTTTGAGAATTTTCAAGCAAAATTCTACTTGAATCATTGACCATTTCCTTAATTTCTTTATTCTATTTAAAGAAGACACTATGAAAATCTGATTTACCATGGTTTTGATACCAAATTTGGTGATTAAGGAAGTCAAATAGGAGGTAGAAGAAGGAGAAGAAAACCATGCATGATTCCATCTCCTACTTCCATGCAATAAGTGAAAAAATCCATGAAAATAAAAAATCATTTTTTTATTTTCTCAAAAATAAAAAGAATTTTCATTTTTAAATATAATTCCATTAATTTAAATAATAATTAATTTAATAATTATATTAAATTAATAATTTTTCCACTTTTCTCGGCAATTTTCAACTCGATGAATAGAATTCATCCAAATAGTATTTAAATCATATTTAAATATTACCAACTCTCCAATTTCATCTAATTCACAATTTAAACGAACAAACTGTAAAATTCGCTCCTCAACTGAATTCAAACGTTTCAAATTCATTCAACATATTGTTCTAAGGTTTAGTTCATGAGCGTAAGGGGACCTAATGGACCTATAGATCATGAGCTCCAACGATCCGAAATTAACCGGCTAAACTCTTTAACCTAGTTAATTGACATTCGTTAACTACCGGAACTCTCCACTAAAGCCCAGTAGCTGCACTTTCTTCTCTGTAGATATATTTTTGTCCACTTGATATAACCATAATAAGTAAGTCGATCCTTCATAAGTTGTTCATAATTACAGTTTGGTCAAAATTATTGTTTTATCCCTGTAATTACATATCATTCCTTAAATCTCACTGATCCTCTAATGAACAATTGGTTTGTGGTCCAACAACCAAACTAGTCCATCTCGAGCTAATTTAAGGGTGGGGCCCCTTGTTCAAGACCCAAAGTCAACACTTAAAGGAACGACTTCTCTACTAAAGGAGGAGTGAGTTCCCTCTTGCAAAACTATGCCCCCACTATATGCTTGGTTTTATCCCTAAAATGGGGGGCTTATTGAGTCAACAAACTCGAACCACTCTCGCCCATGCAGATTAAAGGATAATCTCAAACAGACAGAAGTTGATAGTTAGCTTATGATTAAGATCGAGTTACCAAGGTCATCAGGTTAAAATAATCTGTCTTAACAGTAAACAGTGTTAAAAAGTAAAAGTGATTATTTCATGGTCTGGTCTTATGTAAACTCATTGCATAGGATGCCCCCACTCACATACATGAACGATATAGGATCACATGGTTTGTATCAAATACAAAGTGGGTCGCATTCATAGTATCCCAGGATAAGTTCCCATAGACCATTTTGACTATTGCTTAAACTTGATCCACTTTTATGTCTACGCATAAAGTCTAAGTATTCAACTTAAAGTCAGTGGTTCTTAGTTTATTGGATTTCAATAAATGCAATTCACATATTTAATAACAACTTTATTGAATAAATTTCGATAACAACTTTATTGAGAATAAGTACCAAAATTTACAGACTACGAGTTTTAGGACATAAAACCCAACATGTAAATCCACCACGATAACAAGCCATTTGTAAGTGCGCTTATGAGGCTCGAAGATCGTTTACAAACAAGCGATAGGGCCAACCAACAACCAAACCAAACCAATGGTTTTACAAAGAAGAGATCCAAATCAATATTAAAAAAAAAAAAAATCAATGGATTGGTTTTTATTTGGTTCGGTTTATCATTGATTTGGTTCTCGATTTTTTATATTTTCTTTCTTTCTTCCAAATTTTTATTTTTATTTCTACTTTTGTTTTGAATGGGCATTTTTTTTTGCTAATTTTAATTAAAATTGATCTATTTCTTACATATATAGTTGATATTTGATTTTTTTTCTTGGGACTTTAGGTTTTTTTTTTTCTTCTAAACAACAAAATGCACCATAATAATTAAAATATTAAATGATACTTATAGAGTTTATTTTTAAGGGCATATATATACCCTCGATTCGGTTCGATTTTGATTATTGATATGAACCAATATTCTTTGTCCAAAAACAAACCAATATGTCCATTGAATCAAGTTGAATTAGTTTGGCCTTTTTCAGTTTTTCAATTTTTTGTTGCACTCCTACACCGCTATAAGAGAACTTGTCATTGTTCGCACCTCATTTGCCTTTCTTTTTGTGCCATCATCATTATTATTATTAGGAGTGGTATTGATATTATTGTTATTGGAAGAATTAAAAGAGTGGAGAATGAGAGTTTTGGTTTGGGGGTTGTAATAATAATGTTGAATTAAGATGATTAGGAAGAGGATGAGTAAGAATACATCTTTGATTATTTTATTTTATTTTATTTTGGATAAAATTATTTTATACTATTAGCATTATTTTATTTTATTTTATTCAATTACGAATACATCTTTTCTTTCTTACTTTAATATTCAACGACAAAGACTTCTTGTAGCATCCTTCTTACTCCTCCCTTCTAACTTGAATTCATAACCCGCCAACCCAATTAAGGACTGTTTGGGGGCTCGTAATGTAATGGGTTTAAATTGTAATGTAATCTAAAATCCATATTTAGATTGAGCGTTTTCAGTCCGATTTATAATATTAAACCCATTTCATTTAAATAGTTTTTAACCAAACCATTTGTCCCATTATTTTCATGTTTCACGATTTCATTTTCGTTCTGCCCTTGATACCTTACGCATTTCAACACTTCTCTGATTCCCAGTAATCTTGATTACATTCTAGCCTCTCAAACAACCTCTTACTATCATTACATAGAGAATTGGAGCAAATGAGAAACGAGGAGTAATTTTAGCATTAAAGATCAAAGAAAAGATTTTGGGGTGTGTGTTCGTTGTGAAGTTTATAGAAAACATTGTCAAATGTTGAAGTCTATCAAGTCTATCATTGTCTATCAATGATGAAGGGGTTGAATCCTACAACGGAAGCGATTGAATCACACATCTTTGATTCCCAAAATAATTAAAATAATAACATTACAAATAATATTATTAAGCATAAGAGTTTTGCCTTTGTAGAAGTCCTTTCTTGTTGGATCTCGTTCGATCGTCTGCGATCTCCTCCACGAGGTCTTCCTTGCTATGACTCTTGGCAATAATCAATTTGTGGGAACCTCTTGAAAGGGTGAAGGGAAAGGAGAAGTATTATGTGATTTCTTAGGAGAATTAGAGGGGTGAAGCTTTTTTACGTAAAATATATATAAATGAGAGCTACCCTATCTCTTCACCTTAAGGTCCTATCTATAGGACTAAATTAGGTTAAAACCTAATTGTATTGATTCTCTCATAACTTATAGTTTAGTATGAATTTTATTCATATTAAGTTATTAATTGTTTGAATCATATTCAAATAAATTAATTCTTCAATATTATATGATTTTAATATGAATCTAATTCATAATTAACTATACAATAGTAATAATGTATCTAAATATATTACAACTTAATATTAATTATATCTAATACAATAAATATATTTTCCTTAATGCAACACATTAATTTGAATATTACAAATTAATCTTTCAATACCTTGATCTTTTTTAGTCCGTTATAAGCTAGTAAGGGAACGTTATGAACCTACGAATTATAAGCTATAATGATACGAGATTCATTAATTGAACTCTTTAATTAATTAACCTTTATTTCATTAACTATGAGGAAAACCACTATAGACTTATAGTTGCACTCTCAATCACTGTAGGACAAGTTATGTCCATGGATATAATCACTACATGTAAGTTGATCCTTCACGAGTTATTTGTAACTACAACTGGGTCAAATATCTATTTTACTCCTATAATTACCTCTATCTCCTTAAGTACCATCAATCCTCTAATGAACAATGTATTTATGGTTTAACCATAAACTAAGTTCTTCTCGGGCCAATGAGAGGGTGGGGCATTTTGTTCAAGTCCCAAAGTTAACATTTAATTGAGCAACTCATCTACTTACCTTATATAGAAAGAGTGAATTTCATCTTATGAAATTATGTTCTCAGCTCCTTATTTGGTCAAGTCCCCAAAATGATAGGCATATTGAGTCAGTGATGCTAGCCACTCTCACCATGCAAATCAAAAGACGAGCCTGCACAAGTAGGAGTTCATAGCTCACTACAAGAATTTTTGTCTTTGCCAACATTTTTTTTCTACCGACGTAGAAAATAATGTCGGCAGAGCTAATTTCTACTGATCAATTTTCAATGCGTAGGCATAACATTGTTTCTGCTAACGAAATTATATGTGTGGACTAAAAGTTGTGTGGTAGTAGTGAAAATCATTAAATTGGATTTTTGTCGACGCTTATTTTAGTTTTCCCCACGCAAGGAGCGTGGGCAAATATTTTAGCTTCTCCCCACGCAATGTGTGTGGCCAAAAACTCTATCCCTCTTTTATTTTTCCCCACATTTTCTTCCCTCTCTTTTTTTCATTTCCCTATACTTTTTCCCCACATTTTCTTTCTTCCCCCCTTATTTTCTTTTTTCCTCTCACACAACAGTGATCAAACTCAAGCTTGTTAACCAACTACCAATGCCGCCTAGTCCCACACCATCGCACGCCGCCCAGTCGCACAGTTGTCTACTCGTCGTCGCACGACAGTCGCCTAAAGCCATCGCACGCCATCTTCTTGTCATGAAGGTAAGCATTTCATTATTTTTTCTTCTTTTTTCTTTCTTTTTTCTTCTTTGTTCGCCGCCTGCGTATTCTTTTTTCTTCCTTGTTTCAATTTGTATGACCTTTGGAAGCCCATTAGGTGTTTGATGAAATGGTTGTTATAAGTAAACTTGGATATCTTTTGTTTGGTTTTTTGTGTATGTTTATCAGCTAGGTTGCATCTCGCTTGGACACTTGTTTTTCTCCAACTTGTGAGGCTTTTTACTTTTTTGCATCAATGTTATCTCTCTCGCTTTCGCTGTCTCTCTGTCTCTCCATCTCTCTAACTCTAGGTCTCGCTGTCTCGTCGTCTCGTTGTCTCTTTGTCTCTATGTCTCGCTGTCTCGCTATTCTTGTTGTCTCGCTTTCGCTGTCTTGCTCTCGCTCTCAGACATTTTTAGTTCGTTTTGGGAGATATGGTGTCATTTAGATACTTTTTGGGTACTTTATCTAACTTCTTGCTAATTCTTACATAGTTTAATTTTGTCAATTCTATTTGAAGATAGATAGAGATTGGATTAAATTAAAAAATAGATTTTCAAGAGATTATATTGAAGGAGTTTCCCAATTTATGGAAGTGACAAAGAGGCATGTAAACAATGTGGGAAAAACTAGTTGCCCTTGTAAGAACTGTCAAAATTCAGTGACCCAATCATTTGACGGAGTAGAGCGACATTTGTTTACCCATGAAATATCTCCTTTATATAGTAAATGAGTTTATCATGGAGAATTAATGAACTTAGGTCTATTTGAAAGAGATGGTACTTCTTTAGCAGACGATGGATTAAGTATAGAGTATAATGCTGACGATGAAGACGATGACATTTTTGGTCGTCTAACTTATTTGCAAGGGCCAATAATAACAAGTGAAGAAAATGTTGATGACGAAGAGAATTTTGAGGATGGAATTTCATAGAATGTTGAAGAAATTAATACTAGTAATATTTTCGAGGAGCTGATGGATGAAGCACGCAACCAATTGTACCTTGAATGGACCAAATTTTCCTCATTAAATTTCTTGGTGAAGTTGATGCATATCAAGGTTCTAAAAAATTGGAGCAAAAAATCATTTAATATGTTACTAAAGTTGCTAAAAGATGCATTGCCAATTGGTACATCTATACTTGGATCATTTTACAAAGCTAAGAGAAAACTATGTGACTTAGGGCTAGGATATGATTCCATCCATGCTTGCAAATACGACTGTGTATTATTTAGAAAGAACTAGCTAATTGTCAAAGTTGTCCAGTAAGTGGTGAATCCCGAATAAAACAAATAGTGGAAAGGGTAAGAAGATTCCAAATAAAGTTTTGCGTCACTTTCCATTAATACCTAGGTTGAAACAATTGTTTTTATCAAAACATATTGTTTATGAGATGAGATGGCATAAGGATAAATGAGTAGATACGGAGGACGTGTTACAACATCCAGCCGATGGTTCAGGATGGAAACACTTTGATAGAGAGTTTCCACAGTTTTCTTTAGACCCGAGAAATGTTCGATTAGGCTTAGCTTCAGACGGATTTAATCCATTTGGGAATATGAGTACAACCTATAGCATGTGGCTAGAGGTGCTTGTACCATACAATTTACCGCTTTGGAAGTGCATGAAAGAATCCAATTTCTTCATGTCTTTGCTTATACTTGGACCAAAGTTACCTCAAAATGAGATTGACGTTTATTTGCAACCATTGATTGATGAGTTGAAAGAGTTGTGGAATAATGGTGTGCAAACCTATGATTGCATGAATGAGGAGTACTTTCAATTACATGCATGTTTGTTATGGACCATCAATGACTTCCCTGCATATGGTGACTTGTTGGTAGGTTATCAAGCATGCCCTACATGTAAAGAAGATACATCATCGTTTCGGATAAGAGGAAAAATATCTTTTATGAGACATCGAAGTTATCTTCCCAATTATCATAGTTGGCGAAGAAGTTGATAACATGACGGCAAACCCGAGCATAGGCCTCCACCAGTTATGATGCATGGATAAACTTTCCAGTGTTAAGAAAGCACCCATGGAAGCAAAATAAGAAAAGAAAGCGTGCTATTAATTGGACCAAGAAAAGTATATTTTTTGAACTCCCTTATTGGTCTAAACTCCTATTGAGGCATAAGCTGGATGTCATGCATATTGAAAAAAATGTATGTGACAACTTGCTTGGTACTTTGTTAAACATTGAGGGAAAAGCAAAGGACATAACAAATGCTCGTTTAGATCTTGAAGATTTGAACATACGAAAGGACTTACACTTGCAAAGGCAAGGAACTAAGAGGGTTGTAAGGAAGTACTTGGAACGACTTATTGTAACATCCTACTTTTTAGACCCAAGTGCTTAAGGGCTTATAAGAAAAGAAGTAAGACAAGAGAGGTGAAATTTGGATCACAAGCATGTGGAATTAGAAAATTTTTTAGACAGAAAATCTGGACTGGTGGAGTTAGCCAAATTTTGGCCAAAATAGGAACAGGTATGCGTTGAACTTAAGGGAAGAAAAAGTTTGGTATCAACTTGAGTTTTGGGTTAATATTAAGCCGTGGGTGAGTTTGGAAGAAACCTACGATTTTTGGACCTTGAACTTCGAAATAACTCTTGAAGTTAAGAATTCTTCTAAACAACACAGCTAGACTAAGAGAACTCAACTATGCTATTAAAATAGTAAGCTTGGAAGCGTGATCTAAGGAGAAGAAAGGGAATCTCACCAAGTGTTGGAAAGAGCTGAAAGCATAGCTAGAAGTTAGTTGTGAGTTGGACACACACTTGGTTGGGAAAAGACCATATTGGACACATGGTCAAGCTAAGAAAACGCATGGTACCCCTTGTGGAAAGGAAATGGTTAAGTGTTGAAATGTTGAAAGGAAAACCGAGAACTCAAGGGAAGAAGTGAACACATAGGAGGTAGTTAAGGAAGGAGATGCAACCTTGGCCTAGGGTGGACGTATGAGCTAGGTACAAAAGGGAACTAGGGTTGAGTCTTGGATGTGTTGGAAGGTTGAAAAGCAAACCTAAAGGAAGGAAGCAAGAGATGGACACATGCTAGATTGATCGTTGAGAAAATGGCTAAGTATGGAAGGAGTAAAAGGGAAAAGTTGGAAGCATAACCTCGGGATACACCTTAGAGACGCATAGATGGACAATCAAGGAATTCCTAAGGATGGAATGAAGGCTATGGATGCATGGCAAAGTGGTGATGAACGCATGGCACAAGGTGAAGACGCATGAAGGTAGGTTTTGAGGTGATTTTGACGGAGTACCAAGCATAGTCGGAAGTTTATCACTCAAGAAAGGGGCTTGTAGCTAAGATTTGGGCGTGAGAAAAGAGGTGATTGACACATAACAGGAGGCACAAACGCATGATAATGTCCGGGGGAAAAACTTGGTCAAGTATAGGAAGGCCGAGAGGAAGAAAAGAGAACAAAAGAAGCTAAACTCTAAAAGAGAACTTTAAGGACGCATAAGTTGGATGCATGGTCCTTGTCTCGGAGTAAGTTGAACGCATAGATGAGTTTATAAAGACTAGATGACTTCATTTAGACTTAACACTTCATAAGAAGGAGGTGTCGGGATGTATGTCGGGTGTGTCATGCAAGGCGACACTTGGATGAATGCATGGTTCGTTAAGCATGCAACATGACATATGGCAAACAAGTGGCAAATAGAGAGGAGAAGTTGGACGACAAGCTCTGCATTCCAAGTCTATAAATAAGACCTCGAGGAAAGAGGAGCATTATACCATCCATAAGTTTGAGTTGCTTGAGAGAAAAGAGAAAGAAGGCTGAAAAAACCAACCTTTGCGTCCATAGAGGTAGTCTGTGTCCAAGAGAGGTTGTTTTCCTAGCTACTTTGCGTCCAACAGTTGTCTGGTGCCTAGGGAAGCTACTTTGCGTCCAACAGTGCTGCTAGAAGGAGGAAATTAGTTGCCATGCGTTCAAGACGCACAATCTTGTGTCCAAGGTAGATTCTTGCGTCCAAGGGGTGAAGCCAAATGTCCAAGAGGAGCTGAATCTTTGTAGAAAGACTGCACCTTGTGTTCAAGTCATCTGCCAAGCGTCCAAGGTGCAGGGTTGCGTTCAAAACTAGCTGTCAGAAGGAATAATTAGTTGTATTGCGTTTCAGACTATCAGCCCTGCGTCCAAGAAGCTCAAGAGAAGGAAAAGGAAGAACTAGAAGGGGGAAAAGGGAACTTCGCTTAAGTAATTACTTTCTCTGTGAGTAACCCCAACATTTTCAATTATGAATGTTTTCTCTGTGATTAATATCAATAGTTTTGGAAATGAATAACTCTTTGTAAGAAATACAATAGTTTTGAAGTGAGTATTATTGATGTTCCTTGAAATGCTTGATTTACATGCAAAGATGAGATTTCTAAATACGAACGAGTTTTGATAAAGCATGAATATCCTTACATGAATTTGAATATCCTTTTATGTGGTTTTGAGCGTGAAGCTCTATGTTATGAAGTTTGATGAAAACGTGTTGTTTGAGAAATATTCTGAGAACTCTGAATGATTTGATACCCGAGTTTATGAATGATTTAGCATGCTAATATCTGAATATAACCCCGATACTGAGGAACCAAGAGAAGGCATCTGGGTAGCTTGATGGTCCCTAATGTCGAAGGACTTAGTAAAGGTATGTATGATTTGCTATATTGAAGAACCAAAAGAAGGCATCTGGGTAGATTGATAGTCTCCAATGCCGAAGGACTTGGTGAAGGTACACCGAGGAATTGAAAGAAGGCATTTGGGTAGATTTGTGGTCCCTAATGCCGAAGGACTCGGTGAAGGTTTGATAAGGGACCCCATTGCTGAAGGACGGAGAGAAGGCGTATGGGCAGCCTGGATTATAATTCCTATGTGCACATAGAGGGAAACTGGAAGTTGTGGTGATATGAGGGGAAATTCCTTACAACATGCTTAAAATACTTATACGTTTCAATATATTATGACTTGAATTATAAAGCTTAATTTCTATGAGATTTACAGCCAAAAATGATTTTCAAAATCGTTACTCACTAGGCTATTTAGCCTAACCTTTTCAAATGTTTTTCACTTTTCTGGTAGTAGGAAAGTTCCCATTGTCGGTCAATGTCAAGGTTAGTCGAGAGCTAATAGATTCATCGTCCTAGGAGGCTTTGATAAGCAGAAAGCTTGAGTCATGTCTCTTGTAATTAAAAATTATAGCACTGTAAACAATAACTAGGCTTTATATGTAAAAGCTAGGCTTTACATTAACATGTTGTTGGGGATTTGTTGTGTTAAAGTAGTATATCTAAGCGTAAGTTCGACAGTGGGAGTCGGTTGGGAAATCGACGACTGCTGTCCTCACGCTTCATCTCGGGCTACAGAAGGGTGGTTCGGGATATGGTGTGAAATTTATACTTGTATTATGGAATGTTCAGACATATTTTGAGTTTGACTCAACAAAGAGGATTGTGAAGAAATACTTGAAACGACAGATGCAATCATTTTTTCGAGAATATAGAGCAAACTTGCACAGAGAATATTGTAAATTTGAGGACCCTGTTGAAGCTCGTGTCAATCCACCGAGAAGACTAAAGAAACCAGAAGATTGGAATATTTTGTGTGATAGATAGGAGTCGGATGCATGGAAGGTATATTTTTCTCAATTTAACCTTTAGTTTTATAAGAATTTGGTGTACTAATTTCCATCACTGTTTGTATTAGAAAAAGCAAGAGACGAATAAAAGAAGTCGCTCCACTATTCATTTCAACCACATAACTAGGGCAAAGTCATTCGTCCAAGTTCAATATGAATTGGTAAAGTGCAATGTAATTATTCTTTTGTACCATCATCTCATATTTTTTAGACTAATCTTAATTGTATTCTTTTTATAGAAAAAAAAGTAGCAACGTTGATGAGGTAGAGTTGTTCCATGAAAGTCATTTTCGTGAAAAGGGAATATGGATCAATGATAAGGCGAGGGATGTATATGTAAGTTTTATTATCATGGCTTGGTGAATTCATGTGTTATTTAATATATTCAATCTAACTAGGTCTTTCATATATTGGAAATGCACAGAATTCTTGAAGTATCAACTAAAGATGGTGTCCAAACAATCTCGAGTGTAGAAGTGTGCAAGAAGGTATTGGGTAGTCGATCAACCTTGGTTTGGAACCCAAAATCAAAGGCATCACCAACTAATGATGAGTCTTATGCACATGAGGAGAGGAAAAAGATTATAGATGAACTCACAAAAAAATACGCAAAGATGGCAGAACAAAATGAGAAGTTAATTAGTCAACTTTCCAAATGGGAAGATAGATGGACCGACGTTTAAAAATTGTTGGGGGAAGGACATGGAGGGGATGGACCTTCAAATATATAGGTCTTTGTTTTTTAAAATTAAATTTCAAAATTATGTTGTGGCTATCCTGCAATTATGGTAGTCAATTCATGCATTTAGTACCTTTATTATATGCTTGATTTGTAATGTCTATGGCTATCCTGCAGTTATGGTAGCCAATTTATGCATTTAGTACCTTTATTATATGCTTGATTTGTAATGTCTATGGTTATCCTGCAGCTATGGTAGTCAATTCATGCATCTTACGTTTGGTTGGAATTTTATGTTGGTTTTACATGTTTTAAGTTGTTTTGAGGGTGAAAGTGCCACTTAGACACCTTTTAGATTGGTTTTGAGTTTGGAAGTCATACTTAGGCATTTTGAAGATGTTTTAGGAGTTAAGTGTCATTTAGACACCTTTTAGGTACTTTTTAGTTGGTCTTGAATATAAAAAAGACACTTAAGAAATATTTAGGTTGTTTGGGAGTTAACAAGTCTCTTGGACACTTTTTAGGAACTTTTTAAGTTGTTTTGAGGGTAAAAGTGTTACTTAGACACTTTTTAGGTTGGTTTTGAGTCTGAAAGCCATACTTGGGCATTTTGAAGTTGTTTTGGGAGTTAAAGTATCATTTAGACACCTTTTAGGTACTTTTTAGTTGGTTTTGAATATCATTTTGAAAGTCATGCAAATGAATTTGCTTTATTAATTTTGAGCATGTTGTGCTTATTGGATTTTACTATTATGCTTTTTAGGTCTATTTTGAAGAAGGCTAGAAATGTCATTTTTTGTGAAGACCAACTGAGTAAGTGAAGCATTTTGTGCGAATACTAACAACCCAATGGAAGCATTTTTTTTTTTTTTTGTATTTAGTATTATTTTGTTCATTTTGTATAGCCAAAATGAAAACTAATAGCTTAGGAAACAAACACTAAGAATAGTTTTTCAGATTTTATATGGTCAAGGAATTAGGGTTAAATACATTGTCTAAACTTATTGTTATGATGTTGAACATATTATGTTACAGGAAGTTGAAATTATTTTTATTTTAAATATTGATCCTCAAGCATATAATATAATAATAATAAATGTGTTGACAATTATAGATCTACTGACGTTTACTTGCGGGGCAAAAATGAAGCTTTTGGGCACGTTTACCTGTGTGTAGGTATAAAACACTATCTATCGATGTATCATGCATGGGCAGACATAGAGTTTTGCTGACAGAAGTCGTAGCATGGGCAGAAATGTGATTTTTGCCCACACATAAAACGTGGGCAGAAATGCGCTTTTTGCCCACGAATGTTAATGCGTGGCCAGAAATCAATTTTTCTGTCAACATTTGTAACGTGGGCAGAAAGACTATTTCTACCCGTGCGTTTCATTGCATGAGCATTTCTACCGAAGAAATGTCAAAAAATTTGGGCAGAAGATCTGCCTACAGCCTTCTGCTAACGTTGTCTGTCCATACAAAAATACGTCGATAGAAGCTTTGCCTCCACATTTTTGAAGATCTGCTGATGTTTTTTTTGCGTGGGCAGAGACAAAAATTCTAGTAGTAGCTCACTCAAGATTAAGATTGAGTGGCATCTAACCATCCTGTGAAATATAAATCTCTTCAATTAACAGATTTACAAAATGATAATAAATATTTCACGGCTTAGTCTTATACAAACTATTTGTATAAGATACCCCCACTCACATATCATATAGGATAGCCCCACTCACATGTCTCCACATGGATGATTTGGATCAGACTATTTGTAATAATGACAAAGTTGGTCTTATCCATAGTGTCACCAAGATAAGACACCCAACCTTATTCATATATTATAAAGTCTTTAGTTTATTACTTGAACATGATCTACCTATATGTCAACCACATACTATTAAAGATTACATCTAATAACCTTTGACTTTTACTATAATCGATAACTTAGTATTACATAAAAAAAGCTCAAAAAAAAAAAAAAAAAACTATCAAATGTTAAAGTCTACCACTAATAGAACAGTGATAGAAATATATCACTACTGTCTATCGCTATGGAAAATAATATACTTTTATCATTGGTAGTTAGTTATAGTCTTCTATCATTGTCTATAAATGATAGAATATATTTGAAAATTGTATTTCCTGTCAACTTATTTAAACTAGTCTAATACATAGTTAGGAATAGAAAGTGATAAATTTTCTACCATTGCTATCAAATACTATCACTAATGTCAAAAACACAAGTATCTTTCTAAATTTTCTATTATTGATATCAAATTCTATCAATAATATCAAAAACACAAGTATCGAACTGTTAGACTAAAGTCAATTTCTTGTCACTTGGTTATTTTGGTTTAGTTTCTCTTATTTGATTCTCTCATCATCATCATCGTTATCGTCATCATCCTTCTCCTCCTCTAAGATTTGATTTATTTATTTATTTATTTATTTTTAAGTTAAAAGATACATTGCTATTAAGATAGTGATAAAAGTTTAATATTGATAGACAATGCTAGAAGACTATCATAGTGTATCAATGATAGACAATGACAGACGGTGATCTTGAATCAAAAGAAGAAGAAGGTGGAAATTTTGTCTGGGTTTTCTTGGAGTCTGGACCTTTTGAACTTGCATAGGTTGGAGTGTTTGCTATATTTGTAAATTATTTTGGGCTTTACTATGTTTATAATTAATTTGGTCCATTTCTACAACCAACCATTTTTGTTTTTAAAAAGTAAATTAAAACATCATTATGGTCCACTTACTTTGAAGTTTGTTCAATATTAATCCATATATTTTCAATAAATCTTAAATTTAGTCCCTCAAAGTTATATTTTAACGAAATTGATTAATAATAAGTTTTAACCAAGAAAATACTATGTGTGAATATGTTTTCAAAATTTATAATTGAAGTGCTAATGGATAGCAAAAGGTTTTTTTTTAAAAAAAAAAAATCAACAATCAGTTGGTAGGTGGGATTAATTTTAAAATTTATTGAAAGTATAGGAATTGAAATTGGACAATTGAAAGTAGAGGAATTAAAACTGAACAAATTTCAAAATATTGGGACCAAAACGGTAATTTAACCAAAGAAGAATTGTGGAAGGAAATTTGGAGTATATGCCTTCTAGTAAATACATATATAGTAAAAGGTACAATTGTAGCTATAGAACAATGTAAAAGAATTTGTAAATATAGCAAAATTTAGATCCAACTTTTAGGGTCTATTAGTGATATAATTTATTACTAATATGAGTCTATTAATGCTAATAAATCTATCATTGATAGATTTTGTTAGATTTGTAAATTTTTAAAATCATTGTTATACACTTAATTATTAATCTTAAAAGTGCTATCTTTTGCAATTACCTATAGTAATATGGATATATATTTATTTGTTATAACTAATATATAATATTTAGTGTGGTGCTTTCAATGTGTTGAAGGAGGAAAAGAGTAGCAAGTCATTATGTTTAAATTGATAATGAATTAGGTATTATTAAAATTGGGGAATTAAGAATTGACATGTATTTCAAATTAAATTGAAAGACTAAAAACTATCCAGCTCCAAACAATGTTGTGTCTTCAATATAGTCAAAATTTGATCAAGTAAGTTTGATTCAATCAAATTGAATCATGTCTAAATGAGATTAATCACTCCCATATTGTGCTGATTCTTACAAGAGTTGAGTAACCGTGCTTCTGTTTGTGAGATTAATCACTCCCATATTGTGCTGATTCCAAAAGTTAAGCATTTAGTTAAGGTGACTGATTTTCACCCAATCAACCTTTGCAATGTTTCATACAAAATTATTACAAAATCTATTGCTAATAGGCTAAAGCAGATTCTTCCAAAGATTATTTCCAATTCTCAGAGTGCTTTTTTCCCTAGGAGGTTGATAACATATAATATATTGGTTAGATATGAGTGTATTAACCATTTTCTAAATTACATAAAGGGAAAAAAAGGTTTGGTGGCACTGAAGCTTAACATGAGTTAAACATATGACCGGGTGGAATGGAAATTTCTAAGAGATATGTTATGTAAATTGGTGTTTATGAATAGGTGGTTGGAGATGATTATGGATTGTGTTTCTACTGTTTCAACATATGTGTTAATAAATGGAAATTCGAGGGGCATGATTCAACTTGGGAGACTATTGAGACAGGGAGATCCACTTTCTCCTTATTTATTTCTCATTTGTGTTGAAGGACTTTCGTCTCTTATCTCTCATGCACATGATAAGGGAAAGATATCAGGATGCAAAATTGCTCGACAGAATCCGTCTATATCATCTCTTCTTTGCTGATGATAGTTTGTTATTTTGCCAGGCTTCTCTTGAGGAGGGAAGGATTCTAAAGTCTATTTTCAGGAGATATGAAGAGGCATCAAGTCAGTGTGTTAAGTTTTCAAAGTCTTTTGCTTTGTTTAGTCCTAATGTGGGGGAGGAGGTGAAAAGGACTATGAACACGGAGCTCTCTATTTCGGTAACCTCTAATATGGGTAAATATATGGGATTACCTTCCCACTTTAATAAAAATAAAAAGAGTGATTTAAATTTCCTTCTTGAAAGGATTAATAGAGTGGTGGTGAGGGGGGGGGGGGGGGGGTGGAAAGGAAATTTGTTTTCAACTGGGGGAAGAGGTGTTGATTAGGGTGGTGCCTCGAGCTATCCCTTTCTATGCGATGTCGTGTGTGCGCATTCCAAAATCGTTATGTGGCCAAATGGCCAAATGGTGAATTTTTGGTGGGGATCATCACAATCCCATTCCAAAACTCATTGACTTGCTTGAGAGAAACTATGTTTACCAAAGGAAAAGGGTAGGGTGGGTTGGGGTTTAGAAGCATTGAAGGTTTTAACCAGGCTCTAATTGCCAAACAAGTTTGGAGGCTTCTTGTTGATCCTAATTCGTTGGGAGCTTGTGTGCTTAAAGGAAAGTATTACCCATCCACAGATATCTTATATGCTTTTGGGATATCGACCCTTGTATATATGGCGAAGTCTATTATGGCGGAGAGAATTGCTCCCCAAGGGCATTAGACATTGAATTGGGAATGAGACTACCACTTATGTGTTTGATTCTCTGTGGATTCTAAGAGAATCTTTGTTTCTCCCAATTACACCACATGGGCATGGAAGAGAAGGCCTAAGGGTGTGTGAGCTTATTAAGGATTTAGGAAGTTAGAATACCCCGGTGTTGCGCAATTTGTTTTGGGAGGCAGATGCGGAGGTTATTAAGCCAATCCCTATATGCAAAACGGTGAGATCGGACAGTTGGATATGGCACTAAACGAAAAGTGGAGTTTTATTTTTCAAAAAAGAGTGCTTACAAGCTATATATTTGGAACTCCTCTCTTTTGGCTACATCCTTTTCTGTTGATGGAGATAAGAAATGGTGGAAGGTTATTTGGAGATTAAAAGTACCATCCAAAATCCAGATTATGATGTGGAGGCTATACTATGGAATTTTGTCTACCAATTTCATGTTGAACAAGAGGAAAATTCCTATTGAACCTTGGTGTGTTTGGTATGGAAGAACGAAGGAAAAATAAGAACATATTTTTCTAACTTGCAAGCGTGCTAAACATTTTTGGAGCATGTTTCTCCCTGTGATGTTGAGATTTGTTGTTAATCCTGTACAAATCAGTGAGTTATGTGATGAGGCTACTGAAATTTTGTCTCAATCTGAGTTAGTTGCGTTTGTGGGTGGTTGTTGGACATTATGGAATGATAGAAATCGGGTAAACCAAAAATTACCCATCTGTTCTATGGAAAACAAGGATGAATGTATTCAGAAGTATATTCATGACTTTCAGTTGGGAAGTTTGACTTCTTCAGGCGACTTGGTGAATTTGGGTGAGGGGTGTGGGGCACATGTTCCATGGCACCCTCCACCAAATGGCTTGTTGAAGATTAAT
The DNA here is from genome assembly GCA_030954485.1 of Citrullus mucosospermus. Lineage (NCBI taxonomy): Eukaryota > Viridiplantae > Streptophyta > Magnoliopsida > Cucurbitales > Cucurbitaceae > Citrullus > Citrullus mucosospermus. Next base: position 6,718,166 of record CM062061.1, on the reverse strand, counting down.
GTTGATGCATCATGTTCAATGGAAGGAACTGGGATTGGAGTGATTGTTCAAAATATTGATGGTAGATTTGTGAGAGCAGCGTCAAAATTTGTGGAGCTAAAAGTGGAGGTGTTGGTGGCTGAAGCATATGTTATGCTCTTTGGTCTTCAACAAGCTCATAAATGGGGTTTTTTTGAGTTTTTGATTGAATCAAGTTCTCAAATCCTTGTTAATGCTATCCATGAGGTAATCTTGATGGGTCTCCTTATGGAGTGATTATAGAGGAAATTAGAGAGTGGATGACAAAAAATCATTCAGTTGGGATAAATTTTATTCCTAGGGGTGGGAACAGTGTGGCTCACAAGTTAGTTGGGTGGGTTGTGTCTAACTTGGAGGGGAGTTAGTGGTCTAGTCACCCACCCTATTGGTTGAATGTTGTCCTTGAGTTTGATGTACAACTTTGTATCCCTAAGGGTTTCAATTCCCTTTAATGTTGTTGGATGATAGTATTTTCAAAAAAAAAAAAAAAAAAGACATTTGTTCTCTCTACTTTTCTTCTTTTTATCTCTCTTGTGTTCTTATGTTTGTTTTTCTTATTATTCTTATTTTGCTCTTGTTTTATAACATATTATCAACACGAGTCTCTACCACTTTGAAGATTTTGTAGGAATTGGATTCTATTAATTGGAATATCAAGAATGCTAAAAACCCACCATAATCTTTTATTTTGATTTGGTCTTGTTTGTGTTAGAGGAAACAAAATTATATTTATACGTATGTGTTTGATGTATCCATCATTGGTTTTCTCACCACCTTCATTCATCTTTATTCTATTGAAAATAAAGTCCAAAAGAATGTTAGTATTTTAAATTTTCATATATGCAATAAATGTGGGTTGTGAAATTGAATTGCAAATTTCCAAGTGTTGACCTTGCGTCTGATTAACACATGAGAATTAATGAATTGCCAATTTGTAGTTGCATTTAGTTTGACGTTAGTGGAGAAACAATCTTTTGGCTTCAAGTTGTTTTATTATTGATGACATTTAATAATTAAAACCTTTAGTGCTAAAGTGTGGGTGCACGTTGTCACGGTCATACTTCTTCAACTGTGTGGCACCATGATTCACGCTTGATCATGGTCAGCCTTAAGGGAAACGCAAGTCCCAATCTACATTTTGCCCATTTCTTTGAAGCTTTGTTGAACCTTAAGCAAGATTCTTTCGTCCTCAACCGAACTGAACTCATGCGGAACTGACTTCATTCGGCCTACACGTCTCTTGTACGTGCGACTTCCCTCCTTTCGTCATCATGATTCTCAACAACCCAACCCCTGTAATTCTATATCACTTCGGAACCTTGCCAGGACGAGTTCAGACCCTTCATAGAGCTAAAATTGCTTATGATACTCCACCAGGGCTTTCCGGGACATTAGACCACTTATTGGGACAACTCGGGCAAATACCGAGTCAACGGGGACTATCGAGTGCTACAAAAGCTTTTGGATGTCATACCGAGTGTGGGGACGACATCAACTTTCTCTTTCCTGCTCGGATCAGCTTATCGAGAACCATCATGATCACCCCATGGGTATTTTTCCAACTCGAGACCTCCCGGATATCCATCCATTCGGACATATCTAGGCATGAATCTTTCCGTGTCCATGCTAGGTCAATGCCGAGCCAAGATGGCATACCGGGTGCTATATCGAACCTCCAACCCATGGGATGGGGCGCAATGCCGGCACACCCGTACCATCCGACACTGTCCATCGAGGTCCCATTCCCAATGAAAGAAGCCCAAGACACTCGTCTTGCAACGCTCGCCCACACCATGACACACTCGTGTGCCACGAGGTAGCTCACTTAGGCCGCAGGGCCCAGAGGTGGTGGAAAGCTGACACTATGTCTCCTTCTATAGTACATTTTGAACAATTTCCTTTTTGGCGCCCATGCATATGCAAAGTGGCGAGTGGTCATTCACCAGCGTAGAGCGCTCGTCTGAATTTCGATTGACATGGAATTCGACGTGCTTCCATCTTCTATCAATATGAAACTAACTCCAGAGCCGCTTGTCCAAATTCACGACGAGACCTCTACTTCTGAGGTCATGGCCCAGGGCCCCACGTGGCCCCCACCGAGCTTGTCATTGACACTGCCAATGGCACCAATGCTCGTCTTCTTGCTTGTTGTTCAGCTTGACATGCTTGCCCACTTATCTTGGTGTGTTGGATGATGCACCATTCTTCTTAGTTGCATCATGACACTTCACTTGGCCCTCTGTCATTGGCAGATGTGTCGACACTCTTGTATCTCCACCACACTGTCTACACAAGTGGGGTCACAATCTACTATCTCAAAGTTAGATTGTGACACACGTGATGCATTTTAACCTACCCAATTTGCGTTGGATAAGTAATGTTCAACTAAAGTTTTATTTGAATTATATGCATATGTATTTTGGTAATTCAATGGCTAAAAGAGTTTTAGCCGGCCATGTAACTACGTTAGTTATGATATTTTAGTGTAGGTGCCACAAACAATTTTTAAATTGGTGGCTAGGTGCCACAAACAATTTTTAAATTGGTGGCGCTTTTTCAAGATAACAATATAAATTGAGGCAACATGAAAAATCTAGGATTTTTTAAATCTATATTTTTTGAACGTCTAAAAGGAAATAATTTTGAAGATATAATATCTTGATCATTGTAAATTAAATTATCTTCAATTTTCTTAGCACTATCACATATGTAGATCAATTTTACTTTTGAATTTTAATTATGTATGTGATTATGTTTTAAATGGGTTTATATACAATTGTTAAATCCTCCATTATTAAACATGATGATCACAATTATTTCAATTGTTAATTGTTATATTAGAATAATATATATTTTATATGTTAAGATTAGAGAACTTCTTATAAATAGAAAAAATATGAAATTATTTACACATATAGCAAAAAAACTACCATGTGATTTTTAAAATTAGGACCTCCATTTTATTCTTTCATAATACCCAAACTACCCTTTTTTATTTCAAGTTAGCATGCTTTTCATGTTTCTTCTTCGCTGATATTTTCTGGATTATCAATGATACTGATCTCCTTCTTCTTCTTTGAGGTCGTGCAATTTCTAAGTATCGATCTTCTTCTTCTTCTTCAATTGGAATTCATCTCAGAAGTTGTGCACTTAACTGATATGCAGACGATCTTCTCAGGTACCATGTTCTTCTTCTTTTTAGGGCTTGAGTCTACTCTATCTATGTTGCCTCTAGAATTGTTATTTTTCTCTCATTGTTCTTGAATTTTAATGTAGTAAATTTTCTTAGTAGATGTAGTAGATTGGTGATTATAACAAAAGATTGAAAAGTATTCAAGTTGTGAAATTCATTTCACAAGTATTGGAGGATATAAATTATGTTAGGTATGATTAAAAGGAAACAAACAAAGGAAAGTTAATTTCTAATTGGGTATTTCTCACAAATTGGAGGGGGTATTAATCGAGCGTCCAAATGAACGTTGATGGCAAAGTTGGGAATCTCATCTCTCAAGGAGTTTATTCAGTTGCTACGCCATTTCATCCCTTCGATGGTGCAGTCGATACAATCATTGTTCAGCAGCAAGATGGGACTTTCTGCAACACACAATTGGTATGTTCGGTTTTGTAAATTTAAGGGCATTTTAAAGGGTACTAAGAAGATCGTCCACATATCTGTCAATGTCTAATAGACTTCTATCATGGTTTATCAGAGATAAACACTAATAGATACAGATAGACAACTATCATGGTCTAACAGTGATAGATTCTATCAGTATCTATCTTTGATAGACACTCATTTTTCTTATACACTTGTTGATACTTATTGCATTTCTCATTTTTATCTATTAGGTTAATCCCATTAACAACATTGAATACAAAGTAATGGATGGAGATAAACAATTCATATTGAGCTTGTAACGCCCCACGCTAAAATAAGACTAGAATGGTGTGAACCGGGCCAACACACGTTCTTTTTTTTGGTTAAATAATTATTGTAGCTCCTCATTGTAATCATCGTGAATTATTTCTACCAATAAATCTGTTCGGGCTGGTATTTATTTAGTTCGATTCATTTTATTTTTAATAATAATAATAATGACAATATTAATAATAAAGGGAAATTTATATCATATTAATTAGGGAAATTAATATAATGATAATATTAATAAGAGAATTAAATTACTTTCCTTTTTAAAAGATTTTTTTTTTGTTTTTTTAAAAAAGAAGAGTTTAAGAAAATTAAAAAAAAAAAAAACATTTCTCTCTCCCTTCCCCCTGTTCCATCTTCCTCTCCCTCTATCCCTCTCACTGATCTCTCCCGCTGTCCTCTCTCTCCATCACCGATCTCTCTCTTCCGCCGCACTTTCTCCCCCTCTCCCGATCTCCCTCTCTCGCCATCTCCCCTCTCTCACCGCTCTCCCTCTCCTCTTCCGACCCATGCCAACCCCCATCGTGTTTCCCCTGCGCGTGGTGTCCAGCCGAAGAAAACCCAAGCGACGGCACGCGATCTGGCAGACGACAGCTCAAGGACCATTCGACCGTTCGTCTACTCGACTGCTCGGCGTGCACGGTGGTAGCTTAGTGGTTCCACGCAATTTAGGCAGTTTTCAACAACGCGTCTTTAGGACAATAAGTTTCGACAATTGTTTATCCTATTTTCGCATCAGATCTGTGCCACCCACTATGTACTAACCTTAGATCTACAGGACTCAAGGCATTCGGACACTAATCGACAAGGGTTAGAGACGTTTGGTTGAGTTTTAGTGGGTAAGGATGCTCGGAATCCCTTTTCGAACTAGATTTAAGCTATTTCTCTAATGCTGGAAAATATCCACTTGTGGACTTGACAGCATTCAGGAGTCGTTCGAACACGTTGCAGCAAAGGAGTCGGTCTATTTCGGCTCGCGGATCGGGGATTTAAGTCGCCTTGAGTACATGCGTATCCACTAGAGGTACCCTAGAGCGCTTAGGTAAGTAGGAACCTACCGTTGGGTTTGTTTTGTTGTGTGCTAATTATGTTGTCTGAATTATCCATGTCATCATGAGTATGCTTAGATGTAAATTGCAAATGTAGTTCCATATTATCGTACCATTTGAATTTAAGTTGTCGAACGCGAGAATGATAATTGATATATTCATGGTATCGTATGAGAATGTCGGATTGTGAATTTGCAAGTGTAGTCTTATGTATGCGTATTAGATAAATTTGCTAGCATGCTAAGCAGGTGGGCTTTCGTGCGATAGAGTAGAGAATATATAGTAGTTGTAACACCCCCATCCTAGATATTTATATATATATCTATATCTTTACCTAGGAGTAAGTGTTAGCTAGTCTGTATTCTGTTCAACACTGTTATATATGCATTTCTATATCATAACTAGCTGGCAAAATGCTTAGCCTTTACAACAGTTATGCAAAAATTTCCTGATAAGATAACATCATAAGTAAGATTTAAAAGGCTATGTTTAAAGTTTACAAGTATGCCTGGTGATCCTCACAAATGCCACTCAAAATAAGTACAATTTCTACAAGGGATGGGGTTTACAAGTTCCCAATTACAAAATTCTAATTTGGCTTAGACGATTCTTGATGGTAGGCTAGGCACCCCGAACACGCTCGCTACCTGGAAAGAAAACATCAGAGAAACAAGAATCTATGAGCTACAATGCTCAGTGAGTGACTAACTAAAGTATAAACTCAATAAAAACATATCTACAATCATTTGTATGAACTGCTTGATCATGCTTCATATCATGCTTCATAAACTTGTAAATAACTATCATTACATAAATGGATATCTTTTCATTGAACCTTTGTTGAGGCGGAGCAAACTCAATGCACCCAACGTCAATAAGCCTTAGCTGTGTGGAGTAATCTCAACACATCAGCGTTAGATGCCTTTTATTCTGCTTATAAATCTGTCTGATCTCGGGCTGCCCGTGTACCTTCTCATGTCCTTCGGTACTAGGGTCCCAGGGAAATACTCAATCACTGTCTTTATATCCTTTGGTGAGAGCTTCATATAAATACTAGGGCTGCCTATATGCCTTCACATGTTCTTCAGCATTGGGTCCCAATAGAATCTTTCTAGAGCACTAATTTGCACATCACATTTATCATAATTTAACAATAATCATAATATCTCAGACTTCATATAATACTAGGGCTGCCCATATGCCTTCACCTGTCCTTCAGCATTGGGTCTCATTCGAATCTTTCTAGTGCACAGACATGCACAATACATTTATCATAAATTAATATAATCATGATATCTCAGAATTCTCAGAACATTCATCTAGCAACTAGCTTGGTAAAACTTAGAACATTATCTGATACATTATCAAGCTCTATCTCACATATAAGATATGTGCTAGTTTCATACATAGAAGTACACTTCAACTCATGCTTCAAAAATATTATTAAGCATATAGAAAATAGTATTCAAGTTAAGCTTATCTCAAACCATAAAGTCACTCACGAATTATTCCGAGCTCTGAGCGGGTTATACGCTTTCTCTAGCTCCTCTTGACCTGTAAACACACCTTTTTCGTGTTAGACATTTATAATATTTCTCTTTATATTCTCTACGTTTGCTTAAATATCTCAAACATGGGTTTTCATCACTAGTCCCTCTCTTGTTTACAACTTACAATAATGAGCGAGATTCACAGGTATCATCGAGATTATTAGATTAAACTACTCATAACCGTGCGGCATCAGCGATACCCAGCTTCGCAAGACTAGCGATATTACCTTAACAAGCGATACTCAGCGAGAGTCAGCGAGAGTTGTGAGACGCAAGGCCCCTTTGCGTTACTAGCGGCACTTGTCTCGCTGATCACCCTCCAACTCTTTAGCGATACTTCTATCCTAGCGACCCCCCGATGGTCAGTGCTTTCTTCTTTCTTTTCTAACCCGTTCTCAAAACTGCTAAACATCAAAATCCAGCCAAAATCAGAACTTTCTCTCTTCTACAAACTTGTAAAGAAGTGAGCTTTCTAACTTACCTTGAGATTCCAAACCCTAACTTTTCTTCGTTTGAGAACTATCTTCGAATAAATCCAGTTGCCTCGAATCAACTAGTAGCTCATGTAGTAGCTCAACTCCGAATGCTTCTTCCTAAAATTTAACATACTCTTGCTCAAATTTGGCTTAAACATCCTTTACAGGAGTTGCTAAGAATTAACTCACTCACCTTTAAAATTTTTGCCCTAGCTTCGACTTTCCCAGCTCACTCTTCTTCAAACACCGAATGATGTCTAGATTATCGTCAACAGTCAAGCTTCTGGTTCCAGCTTCAATTTCACCATGGAAGTGATTTGGTTCCTACTTAACTTCGACATAAACAGTTTCTTCCACCTCTCCTCGTTGTTCTTTTGTGAAAAGGGGTAAATCTGGGTTCGAAATATATCTAAAAGTGTTTATTTAGTCGGCATACTTACTTATATATATACCACCGACTCACCAGTACGGCCACCACCTTTTTACTTAGGTTGGCCGACGCAACCTTCCGTGCAAAGCTTCAGCAACGCATAGCTTAAACTTGTTGTTTTACAATTGTTCAACACCTAGTCACCGGATAGCCGATTAACGCATGATCCTCTCGGCCATTCTTCTAATGTACCAACACATACCAACCTTCAACGCATGCTGGCTTCCAACGCCTCGTGGCCTTCAATGCCTCGTGGCCGTCAACGCTTAGCGGGCCGTCAACGCTTAGTGGCCTTCAACGCCTAGTGGCCTTCAATGCCTAGTGGCCTCCAACGTTTCGTGGCATCCAATCACGTGTCCATGCCGAGCTACCTTTTTCAACGCCTCGTGGCTTCCAACATATTCTCAACGCGTTGCCCCACTAACGCATGGCCAACACTTAGCCACTTTTGCTCCCATACTACTCAGCCAACTTTTTCTAATCACTGCCCATTTCATAGTTTCTTCTTAACTTGCCAACTCCCCAAATGCCAGGTAGGGGCTTACAACGTTTCTCTACCGCATACTACTCGGCATTAAAGTCTCAAATGCATACTTCTATACGTTTGTTCCTTATTGCATAATACCATGCGTCTGCCTTAATTACATACCATCATGCGTTTTACCTTTATCATGCGTTTCCTTCGTCTCTACCATGCGTCCAACATGGTTTTCCACTAAGTATGCGTCCAACTTCACTTACCTCTCAGCTATTCTTTTTAACCTTGCCCATCATTTGATGAAGTTTCCTTTCTTTCCATAGGTCTTACTTCTAAGCTTAAAATCATGGTTGCGTTCTCCTGATCTGTTTATCCTACACAGTAGAATTCTCAACTTCAAGAATTACTTTGATTTCAAGATTCAGAATTCACTCAACGTAACCTTTCTATCAAATCCTTCTAATTCAAATTTCATCTACGGCCTATGTAAACTAACACTTGAGCACAACCGCTCTTGTCCTACTTCTTTCCTTTATAGGCTCTTCCACGAAATGGTCTTAAAAAAAGGGTGTGACAGTAGAGGTAACGTAAGTTAATAGGCGGGATTCATAAGCATGGTAGGGTAAACATCGAGGCCTTTGTACAAATGGTCAAGGGTCGATGAGACGTGTCCTAGGATGAGCATTGAGGCCTTGGGTACAAATGGTCAAGGGTCAGTGCATTGTAGAGTCATCGAGGCCTTGAGTACAAATGGTCAAGGGCCGATGAGACGTGTCCTAGAATGAGCATTGAGACCTTGAGTACAAATGGTCAAGGGTCAGTGCGTTGTAGAGTCATTGAGGCCTTGGGTACAAATGGTCAAGGGTCGATACAGAGTTCAATGTCTTAGGTATAAATGGTCAAGGACCGGGCATTCGGAGTTTGGGTAAGGATGTTGTTAGTTTTCACGCATGATAGCATGCTCTCGAAATTCTAGTAGTTAAACGTGATCCTAAGCTTTACTATATGCTTTCTTGCGTGATGTATATGATACATGATGGCCCTTCGGGCGGACTACTTACCAGTATAAGTGTATACTGACCCCCCTTTCCCCAAATTAGAATTTGTAGGAGATGACGGGCTATTCGACCTTGGTGATGCTGAAGAAGGAGCTTGAGAAAGATCAAAGGGAGATTACTGGGCTGGTTAGTACAACTTTATATTTTTGTTAGGAGCTTTCCATTAAAACTTTTATTAAACGATTCTTGCATCAGTTATGTATCTGAAGTTTGTATTTAGTATTGGGATTAGAACTAAGTTTACATTGTCATAGAATGCTTTTATTCGCTATTGAATTGTTAGGGCAATAATTTAAGAGTTTATCGCAGTTCGAATAATTCGGTGTTGGATTCTGTTTCGATGTAGTGAGATGTGTGGTGTTGTAGAGGATTAGTCGTTTCCAATGTTATTGGGAGTGTTGTACTTGAAACAGGTCATAGGAAAATTTTGGAAATTGTTGTGGTAGAGTCGTTATGCTACCGAAATTTTTCTTGCCATAAAAAGCTATTAACGTAAGGGGTGGCTTAGATGCAATAATGACCTAGGTTAGTTAAAAAATTTGGGGTCGTCACAAACCTAGACTTGAGATCTTGCTGTTATCGTTTGACATCCCAAATTTCCAGGTAATTCTTAAAAAAATTAATTATATTGAATTATTTGGTTAGTTGTTTGAATTTTGAGGCTTAATTGGATTATGTTGAGAAATAATTCAATTTAAAGTAATCGTGATAAAAGATTTGGATTTAATTCAATTAGTGGAAAATTGAATTTATTTGTGGGAGATTTAAAAGTTGGCTTTAACTTGAAGATTTAGAATTGGGTGAGATTTAAGAACTTGGTTAATTTAAGGAAAAAAATGAGGATAAGTTGGAATTGAATTCAAGTTGAAGAATTGATTTGTTAGTAGATATTTTGGTTAAATAAATTATTAAGTGGTGGTTGGAAAAGATTTGATTTGATGGGTTGAGGAAAATTATATTAAATAAGTTGTGTTTTGTTTTTGGAAAAGGAAGAGAAAAAGAGAATTTAAAGAAGTATATATATATATATATATATATATATATATATATATATTTAAGTCAATCTCGGATTTTAGTGGGTTTTGGTTCGCCGTTTGCAAGCCATCGCCCAATCACTCTCTCCATTGAATTTTGCCGGCATCGTTCATTCTTCGTGGGTTACGTCGGGATTTCAAGATTTGGTTAGGCTAGGACTATTTTGGTAAGTACTGTTGATTTTCTTGTAATTTCGTGATTACCCATTGGTGTTGGTTTTAATTGTTGTTGCCCATTGGGTTTGGGTTTTAGATTCAAACTTCGAAGGATTTTGAAACCGAAAGTAAGCTGTTGAAGCGGGTTAAAGGGTCCCTCTTGGTTGGACTCATTGTTTGAAGTATGGAAAAAGATTGTGACTTAGTTGTAGTTTGGGTAAGATTATTTGGTTTAATTGTTTGTAAATTGTATTTGGAATCAAGCCTAAAGGCTTAATTTAAGTTTGGATTTATGTTCTAGGGTTTTAATTCAAAGATTTTGTCAGAATTAGTTGCTTGGACCTAGTCTTAAGGAAAGTAATTTTACTACTAGAACTGCCTATGTGCCAAGCTATTTAGTTATTAAAATGTTGTTGGCTTCTTTGGGTCATTTATGAGATATTTTGTTTCCATGTAATTCTTATGACTACGATGATATATGAGCGTGATGATGTTTATATGAGAGACATTATAAATCTATGTTGTGGGACTTTTATGCATTTTACCAGTTATGCATGTTAGTGATAGTTACCTTCCTACGTTGGTTGTGTCCACCAAAGGTTCATGTTCTTTCGGGATCACCAGAGGTTTGTGTTCCTTCGAGATCACTAGAGGTTCGTGTTCCTTCGAGACACCAAAGTTTCGTGTTCCTTCGAGATACATCAGAGGTAAGTATCTCATGGGATTCACTAGAGGTTAGTGGCCACCATTTTCCAAAGATAGGGCGGGTCTAACCAATCACTTAGATAAGTGAAGTGTGAAAAGTAGAAATATGCATATCTCACTAGTATGATGCACTTATTGAATATAAGTAGGGATGACAACGAGGCTGGGCCGGGGCGGGTGGGGGTCTTTGTCCCTACCCTCGATGGGAGAATTTTCCCCCATCCATACCTCTGTCCTCGCTTAAAATAGGCGGGGACGGGGGCAGGGATTCCCGTGGGGAAGACGGGTCCTATTGAGGGCCCCATTCCTCGTGAGAATTAAGAGAGAGCGAGAGTGCGAGATTGAGAGAGAGTGTGAGAGCTAGTGATTCTAAGTTCTGAGAGAGAGCGAGAGCGAGACTTACAAGAGTGAGAGCAAGATGGCAGTCATCTTTACAATATATATATATATATATATATATATATATATATATATAATCGGGGTGAAGTCGGGGATTAAACAGGGTGGGATTGGGGTCGAGGCCGGGGCGGGGGTACCCACCCTGTCCCCGCCTCGTCCCCTAACAGGTACCGAGGAAATGTTCCCTATTTGACCCCCGTCCCCTTTCAAACTAAGGATTCGGGGCCCCGCGAGTTTTTTTGCGATCCCTAGATATAAATGTTTAGCCTGACTCTGGTAGTGGGGTTCCTTACTGAGTATTTTGTATTAATTTTTTTCATGATTTGTTTTTCAGGTAAGGGAAATGCTCCTCGGGGAATGACGAAAGAAAACCTAGACGGTGCCATTAGGATTAAACTAATGCTTCTGTACGAGTCTTCATGTTTTCCTTTCATTTTAGTACATGAGATTTGTTATTTGAACTAAAACTATGTTTTCCTTTATTTATTTTTTTATGCCAAATTTTTTACTTTAGTACATTCATGTTTTAGGGGTACCCCGACTAAAGGTTTTTGGTTTAAACGACGACAAATTTATTTACCTTAATGATGTTTCCTCCATTTTATGTAAAATTATGAAAAAAAGAGTCTTTTGAGATGTATGCATGCATATAGTGGTGGCCTGATTTAAGTCCTAGGAAGTCAGGTCGTTACATATCGAGTATGCGATTTTGAGGAAATTTCATGTGCATTGCACTTGCTGTTCTTCAAATGCTTAATTTGGATAGTTATTCTTACGTATCTTAGTATTATTATTCAAGAACATTGTCAACAACATATAAAGGTTGTGTTCGACCTGTTCGAGTTCATTTAGATTGGAAGTCTGAAGATGACGTCATGAAAGCATAACCTCCTATTGTTAAACGTCAAGCTAGAAGACCTGGAAAACAAAGGGTTCAATCTATAGGTGAATTTAAAAGTTCATCAAAATTTAATCATTGTAATCACAAAGTAATCACAACGATCACAATAGTAGGACTTGCAAACTTGAACCATTTAATCATTGATGTAATCATTATATTCGCAACTTTTTTTACATATATTGACAAATGGATTGATATTAGAGTTTATGAAAGTTATTTTTTGATTTGTTCTTTTTTTTAGTTGTAAACTAATGGAATAGTAACTTCATTTTTTAATGGGAACAAAGGAAGCATAACAAACTAACAGATAGACACTAATAGATGTTTATTTGTGTTTATCTACTAATAGTTGTCTATCAAGATGACTATCATTGATAGCTAATAATAATTGTCTATCACTGTTTATCTATCAGTGATAGTTGACTATCATAGTCTATTAGTGATAGACAGTGATAGACAACTATCACTGTCTATAGTCAACTTCTATCAATTATCAACTATCATTGTCTATAGAGTTTTGCCATGGGATAAATTTTGAAAATTTCCTAACTTCAAGCAACTTGTGTCCCATTGAATATCACACGACCATTGCACTGATTTTAAAGTTTTCAATATGGATTAAAATGCACATTGAAGTTTTCAAGGAATTAAAATGTAGCAAATATTAACCTTCTATCAACAACTATGTACAAGCCATGGGTAGATGAACTTCTATCACTGTGATAGACGCTGATAGATGTTTATCTGTGTCTATCTACTGATAAACTATCAGTAGATAGACAATGATCAATGTATATCACTGAGTATATATACCGCGATATACACCCTTGAAAAACACGTGATCGTTGAAGTTCTAATGGGTTAAAACCTTTTATCAGCAACTATGTTCAAGCAATTGGTAGGTGAACTTATATCACTTAGGGAACTTTTGTGTTATTGGTATTTCTAAATCTACATTTGGAATAAGATCAAAATTATCTTGTGTTTCAAGTTGTTGTGTTTGGATCTCAACTACCTACAGTTGTGTTTAGATCTCAACTTCCTACAATAAAACAATTTAGTGATTGTTATTGTTTTCTATCTAAGATAAACACAAAGATAATGACAACGATAAATAATAAATAGTGGTAGACAGTTTATCACTATATTTATCAATACAAAAAGTCATAGACAAACCTTTCCTTCCCTTTCTTTGTCTAGTGTCTCATTTTCGACTTCAATCTACAAGAAAAAGCAATCATAGTTAATAAGTGTATGGTTACATTTAAATAAAATAAAATATCACAAAGCAAAGACCTACCACCTAAATATTATGCTGCATAATCAACTATTCTATCAATATTATCATTCTCTTCCAGGATTTGAAGGCTACAAGATGGAGCTATATTTTTTTTCCAAACTTACTTCATGCTCTTTTTTATGCTCTTTTTCTTGTTGTTGTGGAAGATTCTCGAATGAAAATCTATACTTCAGGCCTTCCATAATTGTTTTTAACAGTCTTATGAGTTTTTGTTGGCATTGTTTCAAGCAACTATTTATTAGTATCTATCATAATTTGACACAAATAGATACTCATAGCAGTCTATCGCTATATCTATCACTTAGGCTTTGATTGTCTATCATTGTCTATTAGTGATAGACAATGATAAAATAACATTATATATGAGCAACTATATATCAGTAATATCATTATATAACAAGCAACTATCGATATCTATCATAATTTATAGGTATCTATCAAGTATCTATCATAATCAGATGGATTAGTTGCAAGAATATTATAATAAGCAATTGCAATTTATGAACATTACGATTGAATTTTGCAATTCAATTAGCAGTGAAGACAATGATAGACAACTATCATTGTCTATCACTGTTAGATACTGATAGAATACTATCGATAGTGTTTATCACTGATAGTTTGTCTATCACTTTCTATCAGTGATAGAAAGTGATAAACATGTATCATTACCTATCAGTGATAGACAGTGATAGACATCTCTCATTACCTTGATAGAGCATAATTATGTATAAACAAAAGATATCTTAAGTGATAGACAGTATTCTATCACTGTCCATCACATGTTTAGGATTATACCTTTGCTTTTATTTTCTCCTTCCTCGACTTTCAAAAATTTTTTCCTTTGCTTGATGATTCATTTATGATTCAAACAATTAGTAATTACCTTGATGCGTTTACTAATGTAGTCACTGATAGATTGTAATCTTTGGACTGATAGTAGTCTATCAGAGAGAAAAAATGAGAACAATAGACGAAGTGGAGGAAAAGAAGAAGCAGCAACAGTAGAAGAAGAAGAGGATGAAGCAAACAACAACAATAGCAGAAGAAGAAGAAGCAAGCAAGTAAGCAATAGTAACAGGGGAATAAGAAGATCAAGCGTAAGCAACAACGAAAGAAGAAGAAGAAGAAGATAACAATTAATGAAACTGATGTTGATTAGAGAAGAAAAGGAAGAAGCGCGCGATTTCAATTTTGTTTCAGTCAATCGATTAATTGATGGTCTCGGATATGGAATTAATCGGGTTGTTGGGCTTGGGTCACGTGGGCTTTCTTGATATTTCACCTGATCTGTAGCTAGGTACCCAAGTTTGTTAAGTTTTGTTATAGTGTGTAAATATTTCAGCCCTATTTCTATATTTGAAAAAGCTCCTTAAGATTATCTCTCAATATAATATTATCTTTTAATAAATTAATATTCTCTCCCAATAATATTACATTTTGTTTGTCAAGATTCTATTCTAATAATATTATCTTTTATGTTTTAAATATGGGAATAAATATTCAACATTATCTTTCATTTCATTTTGTAAGGTTTAAGATTTTAGATATTAATGATTATTTCTTAAGTGAAATAGTTTTTAATAATATTAAAAATAAAGCTTAATGATTCACTTGGGTCATTAATCTATTAATTAGCTACTAATTCAAAGATTAATGAATTAGGAAAAAAAATTAACTATAAGGGAACTCCATCTAACAATTGTTCTGGCTAGACTGAGATATTTAAGCTGATTGTAAGAGAACAACTCTACCTGGAAACTAACCTAGTTGTTGAATCAGTCGAGTTTTTGTTACCATGTTAATATTGAAATTTATTTTATTGTTGAATATTTAAATTAATCTCATGTTGATAAATTTGTGAACTTTTGAAATTTATAGTGGTTATATATATTTGACAAAATTCTCTCATGGTAAAGTTTATGAAAGTTATGTATAATAGTTAATTACTCTTAATAAAAAGGCAAATCATCTTAAATGGCAAAACTGCTGAAAATATTTACAACTAATAGCAAAATACACTGTCTATATGCGATAAACTACTATCTGTGTCAATCGTGACACAGATAGTAGTCTATAGCGAGTCTATCATAGATAGACAGTGAAATTTTGCTGTATTTATAAATATTTTGGTTTTTTTTTTGCTATATTTAAAAAGAGCCCTAATAAAAACTAATTTTGATTTTATATACTTGAAGTTGCATAAATCACTTAATGCTCATTGTTTTTCTCTTGCATCTGTAGTTGCTATTTTAAATTAATAAATTTTTATAAACAGATAAACATATATTACTTTAATATATCAAATATGCTCTGCTTTGGCATTAGCAATTTGAGAAAGACAGTTTGAAACATTATGACGAACATGTATCTAATATCTTTTAAGGTTGAATAGAACGAACGAACATATGTTTCTATAAAAGAAAAATAATGATGAATTTCAACCAAATAATTTGATATCATTCCCTAAAGTAAATGCTGCAATATTTAACAATTGCAGTCGAAATCATGTTAATAAAGAAAAAATTAATTATTCTATTAAAACCACATACACATATAATGTTTTGAAGGAGAATTTTATTTTTTAAATGTGAGAGAAAATAGTCATATACTTGTTGTACATTAAAAAGATTTTTGAAAATTAAAATACTTAGTATACTTGTCGTAATAGAAAAGAAAATGATGTGTGGAAGCAAACTTTGAGAATTTATTTAAATTTCTTGAAGAGATAACTTAATTCTTTTTTTAACCTCTAAATATGATATTATTTGGTGTTACAAGTTTATTGGAATCTCCGGAAGAGATAATTATTATATTTGACTCACTTGTATATGAGATATTTCAATTTCTTTTAAATCTCCGGAAGAGAATGAAAATAGTTAATATTCAAGTTTTGCATATAGTGCATCTCATATTATACTTAAAAGTAGACAATTATACGTTTTCAAAACTCAAAATGCTTGAAGCAAAAAAATCAAATATGATATAAGTCATGTAGACTTAATTAAAGATTTTGGAAAAGAAAATATTATTTTGCCAAAAGGAGCAAGATTTACCATTGACCTGCTTTATTCTCTTGTAAATAAAAGAGAAGTTCAGTAAATTTGGAAGGTATACATTGTAATAGATATCATCTAATGAGATTGATAATAAGAATGATATATAGTATTTATATTTTATATCTGTTGTCTCCTACGAGAAATATATATAGAAAAGTTGTATGCTTTTCTTTCTAAATTGTATTACACACATACTTGGGTAATTGAAATATATGCAACAATGAACCTAAAGTTCATTGATCCAAATATATGTTTATGTGACATGATGAGTCATTTTGGGTCAATAGTGAAAATAATTGTTAAAAATATACATTAACATCCACTAAAGAACTAGAAAAATTTTCATCTAATAAATTGTCATGTGTGGCTTGTCCTTAAGAGATTAATTATCAAACTCTAACTAGTTAATTGAAATTGAGTCTCTCCTATTTTTGGAATGGATTCATGGTTGTACATCTAAATTTATTTTATAGTTTTTGTTAACGCATCGAGTTGATGGTCATATATATGCTTATTATCATTTCAAAACCTTATCTCTGCAAGGTTAGTTGCTCAAATAGTTAAAATAAGAGAACAACTTCATGATTTTGAAATTTAAAACTTTTGCTTTGATAATGCTAGTGAGTTTACATCCCAAACATTTGATAATTATTATTGTATATTGATTAGGATAAGTGTTGAACATCTTGTAGCTTATGTTCAAATAGCGAATTATCTTTTAAATCAGTATGAAATCATGTCATTTTGTATGCTCTAAGCCAATGACTTATGAATTTATGACCAAAAGTCAAATATATTTCATATGCAAGATGTGCAATAAATATTTGAATTATTGTTCTATAACAACTATTATGATGATAGAGCATTTTAAAATGAGTCTTCAAAAGAGGTTATAAATCTGCGTTGAAATTGATTTCACATTAATTATTAAATATTTTTGAACCCCTAACAGGTAATATATTTACTGCAAAATTTGCTAATTGTTATTGATGAGACAAATTTTCCAACATTAGGGGGAGGAATTAAGGAGTTGGAAAAAGAAATTGAATGAAGTGCATAAGTAGTGTCTTATTTTGATTACCAATCTCACTTTAAATAAGAAGTTCAAAAAACAATTCATTTGTAAAATATTGCAAATCAAATGCTAGATGTATTTACAGAGCATTTACAGTTACAAGAAAGTGACTAAGTTATGTATACTGGTTGCAAATACACAAGTTGGTCTGTAACACGCCTGAAGCGTGATAGACAAACGAATTCCAAAAATAAAGATCCTCAAAAAATAAGTAGTCAATAATCAAAATGACTCAGTTAAGAATATGAATATTTGATATACCAAAACTTGGTGTTACCGTGCACGGGTCAAGTTATAATATAGTTAAAATGGCCTAAGTCATATCATCCTCAGGAGATTGGATTGATTATCTTTTAGTTATTTAGAGATCATTTGAATTTTATTTAGGAACCAACTTGTAAGGACACTTAAAATAACTAATCTAAGAAATCAAATAAAAGTGATTAAAATATGGAAATTATCAACTAAAAGATGTCTTAGGGAATAGATTTTATCAAAGGTATTATTAAACATAATTGATTGACTCTTGGTGTAAGTAACACAACACCTTGATCTAGAAGTTTTTTATCCAGGTTAAAACTTTTGAAAACAATCTTTTCTTTTACTTAAACCCTAATTACTAATCTCTTGAAATTAGATGATTAAACAAAACATTAAAATCTTTCATCAACAATCTCTACCGTTATACAACTACTTTTAGTGTTTTCAAACGATAGTCTAGCATGCATGATCTAATCTAAATCTCACTTGTTCAAGCAAGATTCTAAATCATGAGATCATTCAAACATTGATCAATCATTCAAAAGCATTAAAAATGGTCATACTGTAAAGCATAAATATAAATCAACATTCAAGAAGCAAAGTGTTCGACAATTTAAACCTAAGAGTATCATGGCTTCCATGGATAGAACCATATCAAGAATACCAAAATACAACAAATAAACCGCAAATAAATAAGGACGAAAAGTTTATCCGATTTCGAAGCTCGTCTCTGGGATGGATTTGGTCTTTCAACATCCTTGAACCTTCCGACATCATGGAACCTTCATATTTTTCTCTAAACTCTCTCTCTTGGTCTCAAATACTCCAAATTTTGATGTCGAAATCAGCTGCAGACCATCCAATTTATAGAAAATTGGATACTTCCTCCACAAGAACTTTCCAAAATTGCCAATTTTTCAGTTTAGGAAAGCTGACGTCGTGGGGTTGTTCGTCATAAAAGGGCAGTCCTAGCTTTGTGCCACAACACTGCTATCTAGCGTTAGGGTGCTTCCAATAGCGTCACGACGCTCTTTTAATGCCACGATTCCTTTGCTCTCTGAACATTGTGTTGGGGCTACGCCCTTGTTTTTTGGCTACTTCATCTTTTTCTCTTTTCTTCCCATCTTTTGGTCATTTGCTCGGTTTTAACATTTTTTAGCATATTTTAGTTGGTTTTTGGCTCATTTGACATTGAATCTCATTCTCAAACAAAACCCTAAAATCACTAGCAAACACCATCAAATCTTATACAATCCCATTAAAATCGAGCATATTTTAGGTGTGTTTCAATATTTTAGAAGAATCCTAAATATGAATACTCATAAGAATATTGAAGTAAATGAGAATAATAATGAGATCTCAATAAATTATGAGATGACTTGAAAAAGATGGAACCAGACTTATATAAGTTGACAACACACAATATTGCTCATGATATTAGGAGTATTATGTGCTTAGATGTATTGAAAAACGTCAACACAGAAAGGATTGAATTATGTGAAAATAAGCAACCCAATAGAAATCAATTCATTTTTCAATCATGAGGACTAGTAATCTAGACATTAGAGAATGCCAAACATCTACGATACAAGTGAGTATTTATAAGATAAATAAATAAAATAGGGTCAAGATACAAATCGAGATAGATTCCACAATAATTCTCACAAAGAACGTTGGTATTAATTATGAGGAAGCATAATGTCTAAGGGTGGGATACAATACCATGAAATATCTAATTTATTTGATTGTGTATGAATAGTTTAGCATGCATCTTGTTGTCATACCAAGTTTATATGAATCTCTAATAATGATATTTAATTTATGAAAATCTCCAAAGAATTAAAGGTAACATAATCATATAATTCGAATGTGATATAATCATCTTATTAAATATTTGTTGAAATAAGGGTATAAAATAACTCCATTTATCAATATGATATTATAAAGAAATCATAGTCAGATTTACTATATAGGTATATGTTGATGATCTGAATATATAATGGAAACTCTTGAAGAAATTTCAAAGCCAATAAAGTTTCTTAACAAAGAAATTGAGATGAAAGTTCCGAAAAATAAAGTTTTGACTTAGCTTGCAAATAAAGCATAAAGCAAAAGAGATTGCATCAATTTATACATAAAAGATCTTATATGGACTAGTTACATCATTGAACACTCCTAACGGTGGTTATGAAAAAGATATATCATTCAATCTAAGGATATGATAACGAAGAAATTTAGGTCCTGAAGAATCATAGTTCTTGAGAAATAAGTGTATTTATATCTTTACTAGTTACCACTACCTATTGAGTATTTATAATAATTTTATTACACAAATATAATAGTACTCCTCCAAAAGAAAGATATTGGAGTAGAGTTGAACATATATTATGTTTTATTTGAGAATTAGTTTACATTGATTTATTTTCTTTCTAATCAATCTAATTATGATCTAGTTAATTGTGAATATGTATGTTATTTATCTAACTCATAAGAGCTAGACCTTAACTAGGTCACTTAGTACATATAGAGAATATTTTTTATATTATGGCAGTCCATGAAACAAACTATAACAATTACTAAAATCCTGGTGATCCATAAAGCTAGCCAAGAATGTTATTATATAAAGATAATACAAGATATAAATTTCTACGTTCATGACCTTAAAGAAAATGGTGACATATTATCCAACAAAATTCTTTAAAAGACAACTTGGTGGACTTATTATGAATGTGTTATCCACAACAACATTTGAGAAGTTAGTACACAACATTTGAATGCAACGATTATGAGATGTCATGTGATGTTTCCATGAGCAAGAGTAAACTTACTGCGCTCTTTTCCCCATGATAATGGTTTTTCCCACTGGATTTTCCTAGAAAAGTTTTTAATGAGACAGTCATTAAAGTATATAAAATAATGTATTTTGTTTCCTTTCATTAGGATTTTTTTTCTATTTGATTTTTTCCTAGTAAGGTTTTAACGAGGCATATACATATTCTACATACAATGGACATCTAAAGGGGGAATATTATGAATATTTTAAATTACATTTGAATATTCTTAATATTAGATGTCCATAACTCCCAATTATTTTCATGAGTTACAAAAGTTGAATCATGTAGATTTTGTAACTTATATTATTTCAAATCCTATAAATAGTGTTGTACGGAGCTTTTGTAATACACATCTCAATCATAATAACATTTGTTCTCTCTGCTTTTCTTCTCTTTATTTCTCTCATATTCTTATGTTTGTTCTTCTCTTATTCTTATTTTGCTCTTGTTTTATAACAAATTAATTATTATTATGAATATAATTAGGTTAATTTTTGGAAAATTATCTTAAATAGCAAAACTGCTGAAAATATTTATAACTAATAGCAAAATACACAGTCTATCTACGATAGACCGTGATAGACTACATATGTGTCTATCATGACACAACTGATAATAGTCTATCACAGTCTATGGCAGATAGACAGTGAAATTTGCTATATTTGTAAATATTTTGGTTCCTTTTGCTATATTTGAAAAAAACCCTTAATTGTTTATGGCCACCACTTTCCTACAAAAAATAATTTAAAAATTAAAATAAAACAAAAGGTTAAGACTACCACTAGCCGTTAATCAATATTTAGGTTAATGATTTGATTGTGCAAATAATTAACTAATTATTACATGAGATAAGAAAAAAAATACTCTTTAATTCTACTATCGTGTTTTGGTACACTAGCAAAATCATAGAATTTTTAGTATTTTTAGTACGATAAGTGGAGTATGAGAATTTGTGTAACAACCTGACTCTCTAAGACTTATTAATAGGATGTTACTACAAATAAAAATTCTTAACATGAATATCCAAAACAAACCAAATTTCATTAAATAAATAACTTTTACAAAATAGCAGTTCAAAAATTCAAACCTTTATTCGGGGTATCCCTACTACAAAACAATTAAAATATAAATTTCTTGAAAACCGAAATATCGCAAAAATTGCTAAAAGTTCTAAAAGAAATTTAGACATCATAGACTGGCTTTAAAACATGAAAACTATGCAAAAGCTACTTTTGGTTCCATAACACTATCGCAGATTCTTCTTGTCATATGCTAGTGCATCCTTTCCCTTACTTGATGTAATACCCTATCTCCGAAAACTTAAGTATTCACATAACTAGTAAGGATAAAAGGATAAAAGTGTGGATTAGCGGAACTTTTAAATGAAAAGTTAAGATTGTGAAACTACTGAATTATGGCCAATAAATTCTGTACGTTGGGATGAATGGTATTAAGAAAAGAGTAGAAATATTTCTGGAGATAAGGTTGATGCATAGATGGTTAAGCTCAAACGCATGGTATTTAATACTGAGGAGTTACCAAGTTGTGAAATTAGGTTCTAATGATGGCAAGTTGTATGGGGTGAAGTATCATGTGTCGATGATGCAAAGTATAGAACCATCACGTAGGAAAAGTACCTTGCGTTGGAATGGTTGACAACGCGTGGGGGGTGAAGCTAAGAAAAGTAATGCATTGAGTGTTGTATAGAGCAATAGTGAATGGAGGTGAAGGAACAAGAATTGAGTATGGATTATGGCTATGCGTTGATAAGCCTTGTATGGGAAGCTAGTGTAAAGAGCCTTGATAGATGGGTCGTTATTTTGATAGGTATGTCAGGCGTTGAAAGGTGTTATTATGTGTTCGGAGGTAAAGATGGAGTCTGACCAAGGGTTGTATTCAACTTACGCTACGTTGAGAAGAATGCCTTGAAGTGGAGAGTAGTTGAATTCGATAGGCTAAGGGTTAATAATAAATTGATAAGCCACAAAGTGGACAATAACTATGCGCTAAAGGTTTACTATAAAAGACCATAGTGCTGATCGGGAAGTTCTTTAGTACAGCAAGTGCAAAGGAGGTCGCTACGCGTTATAAATGCTATGAGAAGTTAAATGTTGAAGGATTATTATATGCTAGTAGGACTTCAGTGATTAGTAAGGTTTTACTATGCGTGGAGGAAGTTATGTGGTAAGAACTATTAGCTATGCGATGAGGAGTTTTGTGTTAAGGAGAGTTATTAGCTATGCGACAAGGGGTTTATGAGCCGATGATGGTTACCATTAGTTATTAAGTCATACGCTGAAGAGCTCAATGTCATGATAATGGAAAATGCTACCGCAATATCAAGTAAGTGCATAAAGGAAAATCAAGGGACTTAAAGGAAGAAGGTCATGAACGCAGGATGAAGCAAAGGTGAATGCAAGAGGGTAAACGCAGGAAGAAAGAATTTGAGTTGGATGTGATGGTTAAAGGTAAACCACATGGTCAGAAGGGTACAATTGTACAAAGAAGGAAATGTAGCTGTGAACGAATGTAAGAAAGAGAGTTGAACGCATGACTAAAGCATACAGTAGTATGCATTTAGAATTTGTACACCTAAATGAAGGAGAAGGAGAATAAAGGTAGTAAAGCTAAGGGTAGTAATAGGAAGCAAAGGAGTTAAATCTAGAAGATAGTTCCATGAAACGCATAGGAGCACGGAGTTGGTTGTGTATTGGAACATAATGAACCCATAAGGTAAGTCTATAGGCCAAGTGGCTACATATGATCGTGACACCTTATCAAGTAGGAGGTGTGAGAAAGCATGATAAGTATTTCATGCAAGATGACACTTGGATTAATGCATGAATAATTAGGCATGCAATATAACATGTGGCTAACACTTGAAAAACAAAACATAAGAAAAGAATGAGTATAAAAATACTTAGTAAGTAACCCTACTACTAGACTCAAACTATGTAACATTCTAGTGGGACCAGTACACTTCAACTTATCATACATACATAACTATCTGGATGAATCATTAAACTTGTCCTACTATAGATGAGTTGTACCCACAAACCTCTAGTGAATCCCAAGGGAAACACATCCATCTGGTGAATCCTAAAGGAAACACAAATTCTCTGGTGAATCCCGAAGGAATCACAAAACCTTTGGGGATCCCGAAGGAACACAAAACCTCTTGTGATCTTGAAGGGACACAAACCTTTGATGAATACACAACTACAGGTAGGAGAGTAATTATCAATATCATAACATAATTGGTAACATACATAAAGGTCCCACAATATAGAGTTATTATAACACATCTCATGAAAATATTATCATGCTTATATATCCTCTTACAACATGTAAAACACATGCAAAACATATGGGTAGCTTAAAAGAAGCCAACAACATATTTCTAACTATATATCCTGGCACCAAGGCAGCTCTGGTAGTAAGATTACTTAGCTCTCAAATTAGGCCCAAAATATAATCACAACAACAATCACCACCAAAACCTATGTATTAAAACCTAAAACATAAGTCCAAACTTAGATTTAATTTCTAGAGCCTAAATCCATTCATAAAACTAACTAGATATACGTTCAAACAATTTACCCAAAGTGCAGATTGATTCAAAAACCCCTTCGAAACCTTAATTAAGTAAACCAACCTACACACAGACCACAATCAAGTATTAAAAACTTAATTTACAACACTCTTACTACTTCAATTGACCACGAAACCTCAACTACTTACTAAAATCACCAAAATTTACCTTTTAATAACATTGGTCAACACACTACTTCTCCTCAAAACTCCAAATCTACATTTAAAACAACATGAGTAGAGCAAATTTTGATCCAAGAACTCAATGGGTAACACCCTCAAGCCAAAAACTCCACAACAAACTCATAAAGCTCACCTTAAAGCACTAATAATAACCCTTTGATGCCACTAGAAAAACCACATTCGGTCTCAAAACTCCAAACATTCAATTCAACACCCAACATCAAAATTACAATAACAAACAACCCAACTCAATTAGATAACCAAAACCTTGAGAAAAACCTAAGGGAAAACTCACCCAAAACTAAGGTTTATGTTGACCACCAGTGCTGGCAGCAGTGACCCATAATGGCAACGGATGTAGCGCCCCTAGTTTAGGAGGGGGACATGAATGAATCGACTCTCATTTAAATGAGAGGGATCCTGAGGATATGAAAGTATTGTTAAAAATTCCTTAAAAGAATTGAAAGTTACTACATATACCAACAAGGTGCACCTTCCTTTTTGGTGGCTTAATCATAAGAACTTCAAAGTGAAGCATGCTTAGCTTGGAGCAATCCTATGTGGGTGACCCCTTGGGAATTTTCTTAGGATGCATGTGAGTGAGGACAAAGCATGTTGAAAGGACTTATGTTGGTACAAGGGTGACAACATGTTGAAATTAAAGGACTTGTGTTGGTGCAAGGGTGACGTTTCCAAGTTGCAAGGGATGCAAAGGAATGTCGAGGCTATCAACAAACAACAAATGATTAGTAGACTGGACAAAAACGGCGTGAGGCTGTGGTGTGATAGAGAAAGGTGGCTGACTCACGCAAACAAGTAGCGGTCTAACGACGTCAACGGCTAGAGCTTTAACTAGCTATGGTCCGTGCTTCAATGGCGGCATGTTTGTGGATTTTGTGATTTTGGAAATAAAACTAAAAAAGGAAAGCAAATAAATAAGAAACATAAGAGTCAAAGAGAGTTCTAGGGCAAAAAATCTTTGTTTACTTCATCATGCAATATTCTAGGGTTCATGGATTTTATTGCAATTCATATGCTTAAGTCTATAAATCCAAGTTATTTTCTCTCAAAAAAACAAATTTTTTCTCATACAACCCAATTGATTACTAATTTCTTGAAACCAATACAAATTACATGGCATTAAGAGTAGGCTTTAGCAACTTTCACTGTTAACCTAACTATTTTCAAGATAGATTAACAACAATTCATTATTATAGATCTAGTTAGATATACAATCTCTCAACCATACATCTAACCTAATATTCAAGGATGGCCAATCAATAAGAATTAAGCACAATAACAATGAAAAGCATACTCATTACAACAAATCTATGAATAGTCTACAATATCAACATAACTTCATAAACAACTCATCAATACCCTAAAACTGTAGAGTTTAGCCACTCATAGCTTTAAGCAGCATGTTTATAAACAAATTAAGCATAGAAAGAGTGTAAAGAAAGGAAAACTCTACTAGGAAGAAGCCCTTGATTGAGGAGGAACCGCTAAGATGTCCTTCGGTCTTCACGTCGGGAACTCGAATGGCACCAAACTCTCTCTCGAACTCTTCCCTCTTCCTTGCAGCCAACTCACTCTTTGAGACTTTTTTGGTGTGTTTTTCTCTGATTTCTTGATGTTTATGGCTGTTGGAAACCCTCCAATTTATAGAGTTGGCCACCCAAAATTATTTCCAAAAATGTAAAATTTTCAATTATGGAAAGCTAGCGCTGCGGCATTGGTCAATAGCGTCGTCGCGCTATCTCTCATGAAAGTCTACCCTCGGCGCAGTGTCGCAGCGCCACGATGGTGCTGCTGCGCTGAAGACAGAGATCGCTCTCGGGAAAAAACGCCACGGCAGCGTCATACCGGCGTTGCCCTGTTTTTGCCAATTTTTGTGATTTTCTTCTCTTTTTTTTCGGTTTTGATCTTTTGGCTTTCAATTCTTCTTTTCTTTATTTTTTACCTAAAAATTACTAACAAACACTCGAAATCTAATATAAACTCGTTAATTTGAGAGAATAGGCAATTTTCAAGCGCTTTTCACTCATATACATATATATATATATATATATATATTCCCATCTTCCTTCTTAAATCTCATGAATCCACCAAAACAATTTCAATTTCTTTAGAAACTTCAAATTTCCAAATTAAATTAAAATTCTCAAAATATCTTAACCAACTTTTCCTTAAATTCCTAAATTAAATTCAAATCTTCACACATTTTCCACTAATAATTTAAATTGAATTATCTTAACCCAATAATTCAATTTTAGCCTTACAATTCAAAATATAACCCACATAATTCAAGATAATTGAATCAAAATTACCCGAAAAAGTTGGGATGTCACAATTTGAATCTCTAATTTCAAATACTACTATTATCATTTTAAAACAATATTAACAGTATAAAAATCGGTTTAAAAGCTTGTTTAGCATCAAATATCACATAAAAGTTATTACTAGTGTCATGGTTAATTTTGAATATGATGAAATTGGCCAAAGACTTGGAAAAGTCTAAAAAATAGATGCAGAAAAGCGGATATGAGCTCACACAAGACCAAGGTCAACTAATTCTTAGAGTAGCCAGATTTAATCCTAACCTCTTCATGATTAGGAAAAGCTCACATACTAATTTTGATGGAAACTTTTGGTCATTTTCTTTATAAATACATCGTTATAATCTTATATGAAGTAAGTTCAAATGCTAACTTTTTTCTCCAATCCACAGTTCTCCATCTATGATTTTGACATCATAACTCTTTTTCTTGGTTTCTTAGATCGATACCGACTTCTTGAAGTCACAAACTTACCGTTGAACCACATGAAAAGATGAAATCATATTCCGTGATAAATGAAAATAGGAAAAAGGGAGAAAAGAAAAAGAAAAAGAAAGATAATCATACATATATTTCCCATTTGATGATATGAGAGTGATTGAAATGGACAAATAATTGTTTGGCACAAAAGTTTTGTCAGTCATAGTTGTGGAAAACATAATTGGACGGCCATTTTTATCCACTTTGAATTCTTAATCATCGTTGATCAAAATTGGCAGCCATTCGAGACTTTCCCCAATTCCCACTCAAGCCTTCAAAAAATAAAAGCCTATAACTCTATACACCAAAAATTAAAACATTTTATCATCTATGTGTCGTCAAGGTTTAAACGTCACCATTTATTACATAATACACTTATTTTGGCTCTACTTTTAACTTTTATTTATTTATTTTAATTCTTGTATTTTTAAAATTGTTATCAATATATTTTTTAAAAGTGATTATTTTCATCCCACGTTTACAAAAGTTTAACATAAATGTTATACATAATCAAAACTTTTTAATACGAAGCTATGTATATACAATGAATGAAGTATCATACCTAAATTTGGATTGGAAAAATAAAGATAAATATGAAAGTGAAGAGATCGAATATTGAAGTTTAATTTTTGTTATATACAACTATTGAAGGCTTTTACGGTTAAATTCATAGATGAAAAAATTTGTATTACTTATGTGTTGTTCAAGTGAAACAAATCTAAACACATGTAGAAAGTAAATTTGGACTTAGGAATAGCAAAACAATAAAAAAATGAAAGAATTACATAAAATTGGAGATGTGCATGGAATTGAAAGGAGGAAAACAACCAGAAGTATGGTCCACAAATAGTCATATGTCTATATTTTTTTTCATGAATGTACTTAGATTTGTTCGCATAAGTTAAATACAAACTTCTTGGGTCTATGAATTTAACCGAAAAGCTCATACGGATTGTTTTGAAACAAACTTCAAACTTCAAGAGTTAAAATGAAACTTTTCACCAATCCATAATTCAAGAGAATTATTAATAGTAACAATTTGAAAGTATATGCACTAAAATGAATAAAAGTTGAATGTATAAAGTACCAAAATAAATATTTTGAAAGTACAAAAACCAAAATGAATCAAAGTTTAAAGTAAAAAACTAAAATAATATTAAAAAAAAATTAAAAAAAAAAATGTGTATAGCTTCAATTTGATTCTAAGTAATTTAGCTGAATGTAACAAAACATTCATGATTAGTGATGAGCTCTAATCTTCTCTACTTGTCTGACCATACTACTTGATTTTATTAAGTCTAGATCCAACTGCCAAGGTATAAAAATGAGGAAGAAATTGGTGGGGTTTTCAGGAGTGAAAATAGGTTATATAAATGATTGGATTAGTAAGTTTTGGTTCTATTTTCTAATTTGTCTTACGTTTCAAAATGTTACACATTTAATTCTTAATTTTTTATTTTTGATTTCAATTTAATCCCTAAATTTCAAAATGTTACAATCTTATCCTTGGGATTTGAACTTTCTTTCAATTTGGTCTCTAAATTTCAAGATCTTACATTTTTAACCTCAATATTTCGTTAAAACTCACTTTCAATCATTGTCGTTAATGTCCATAAATTGATTTAAAATCATTATGAAGTGAAAATTTTAAATCTTATTTTAAAAGTGATGAAAAATAGTGAAACTTAATTAATTATAATTAAGTTAATTATTTTAAATTTATTAGCATACATTAACATTAAAGATGAAAAATGAGTATTTAGTAAAAAATCAAGGTTAAAAATGTAAATCTTGAAATATAGAGACCAAATTGAAACACAACTCAAATGTCAATAGTAAAATTGTAACATTTTGAAACTTAAGGATTAAATTGAAACCAAACTCAAAACTTAGGAACTAAATGTTTAACAATTTAAAATCTAGGGACCAAATAGAAATTAGACCAAAACCTAAGGACTAAAAAGGTATTTTTTTTTCTAAATTATTTATAAAGTTCAACTAAAGGTGATGGTGAAGAAAGTGAAACTTTTATTTAAAAATTAAATTAAAATCGAGCTAAAATCATAAAGACTATAAATTAAAATTTTAAACTCATGTAGTATAAGATCAAATAAAGTTAAACATAAATCCAAAGGACCAAACTTGGTATTTTAAGTATAAATTAGGTTAAATAATCAATTTTTAGTCATTATCATTTGGTCTTTATGTTTGACTATAATTTTTCTTTTCTAATGATTTGAATTTTTCTTTTTTTTTTTTTTTTTTTTTTTTTTTAACTTGAAATCTTTAAACTTGATTCTTACGGTTTTGTTCCATCTTGCAAAAGTGGACAATTGCTGTATGATACTTCTTTTTCTTTTTGGTCCATCGGTATGGCAAAGAGACGGTATATTAGTATTCAAAATACACCTTGCCATATACAAAAACTTTCAAAAAAAAAAAAAAAAAAAATCAGAAAATCGGAGATTTATTTCAATTATATATAGATAAATTATTATAAATGATAAAATTGTTGAAAATATTTACAAATAATAGTAAAATATCACAATTTACCTACAATAGACTACGATATTTTGCGATAGACTACTATTTGTGTCTATCATAACACAGATAGTAATCTTTCGCGGTATATCGCAGATAGATAGTAAAATTTTGTTATATTTGTAAATATTTTAGTTTATTTTTCTATATTGGAAAACAACCATATATGCGTGTGCATGGAGTATGTTCAAATTATACATCTTTGAACTTTTAATTTCATCAATCATGTGCGCGTATGTATGGAGGAATGATTGAAGTTGTGTTAGTCTAAAGAGTTGTTTAGTCGTGGTGTGTTATAAGAACTCTTTTGGGCCAAACTTGAAATAAAGTTTACGATACTGCTCCTCCAACTTCCGCTCCTTGGTCCAAACATATCCTGAACTTAAGATGAAATCAAGGTCAAGTTTTACCAGAATTTCATGGTTAAAACATTAACATGTTCAACATCAATATGACCGATCATTCAAAACCATGGATTAAAATATTTTTATAGATATCAATATTGAAATTTTAATTTTACTAACATATCAACATTAATACTAACAAATGAGTTTTGATTGCAAGAATCAACAAACTATAAAAGGACTAATAGATCAAATTAAAAGTTCAAATATATAATTGGAGTAAATTACATAAGTGATAGACTTGAGTAATCAAATTAAAAATTTAAGAGCGTAATTGTGACAAATTTTATAATTGAAAGTAGTTGGTATTGTTATTCCTAAAATATTTTTAAAAAATATATATATAGTGAATTGACAAAATACTAAAGAAAAGAGAGATCTATGTGACAACAATAATGTTATTCAAATGAGATGGAGACCCGAATGTTGCGGTGGGCAAGCATGCTTTAGTGGATAAAATTGGGTTAAAATGCTTTATTAATTGCTTAATATAATAAATAAATAAATAAATATTATAGTACAATTATAATGATAAGATATTATATTTAAATAAATAAACAAACAAACAAAGATAAAAGAATTTGAGTGGGACATGGATGTATGAAGTCAGACCCATTGGCCAATCTAAACACCATGATTTATTTATTGTATTGAAATATAATAAAATATAATAAAAAAATTATGAGAAATTATTTCAAACGAAAAAACGGTTGAAAATATTTAAAAAATAGCAAAAGTTTATTTTTCATATGTGGTAAGTCGCGATAGACCTATATAGAGACATCTATCGTTAAAATGATCGATAGCGATCTGTGTTTATCACGATCTATTATAAATAGAAAATAAAATTTTGTTATGTTTATAAATATTTTTTGCAATTTTGTTATATTTGAAAACATCCCTACGTTATCAATAATATATATATTAAAATTGATATTATTAAAATAGTTGACAGCCTCAACCTCATTGTGTGTGATGTTTTTTACTCTTGATTTTTCGTTTAGATTTATTTGCATAATATCAAAAATGATAGTAATGCTATGTTCGAAAATTTATATTAGTCTATGCATATAAATAATGTGTTTTTCTTTGTTCATAATTGCAGATATGGATATCAAACTATCATCTTTTTGGACTGTAATAAATGTTGTTTTAACTTACAAAACTATATTTGAATGATATGTTATAACAAATTATGTAACTTGATTGAGATTTTAATAATAAAGTTGAAATGTAGAACTTTATTAAGAATCTAAGTACAAAATTTTAATTTCTCAAAAAAAAAAAAAAAGAAAAGGTACAATTTTTAATAAAATAAAATAAAGTAGCTTATAGTTTATAATTCAAAATAAAGTAATGTATTTATCATTTATGCACTAACAAATGACCATATATATGGCAAATAACTATATTTGTAGTATTACATTTTGATATAAAATAAATTTCAGTTAAATTGAGTTATATCTTGATATACTTTTAATCAAAATTTAAAGTGCACACTCTTCCTTTTATTACACATTCCTCATAGTTGCCCAATGCTTTTATTTAGTGAGTTTTCTCTTTTATACAACTATGAAAATTATTTTCTAGTTATTATTGTAAACTAAATTTATTTTAAAATACAATATTAAAATAATATAAATGGTTAAATTATCATTTTAGTTCGGTGTTATTTTGGGTTTCATTTTATTTTATTTTCTATATTTTCAATTGTCCAATTTTAGTCACTATACACATCTAAGAAATCTTAAAATTAATCCTACTTTTAATAAATCTTATATTTATCCTATAAAGTAAATTTTTATCGAACATGGTTAAATAATAATAATAAGAAATGGTATGGGATTATTTGGAACACAAGATCAACCCAAATTCTAGAGCAAGATTTAATACATAACCGTCAACAAATTGGAATTTATTTATTAACATATTTTTTTTCTTCTATTTGAACTCATTTTGATCATCCCTTTAATTGCTTTCAATGCAATTGTCGTGGATCATGAGGAGAAAGTTTATATTCTTTCATCATTGATAAACAATTTGTTGGATAATATTCAATGCAATCACCACAAAATATACAAACCCCGAAATCAATATTGTAATTAAGCAATTGTTTCTTTTGAATATCAGTTTCCAATTTCCAATCAACAAAGGGGAGATTTATAGGCCATACACGAAAACGTACCTCACAAGCAATGCATGTATCAAATTCAAAATGGATTCGATTACGGCAACGCTATGATGTGATTAACATTTTGGTAAGGATAATAGATGAAGGAAAATTATTTGCATGGAATAAAGTAATCATGAAACCTTGACCAATGTACCTTACAGCTAGTACTGTTTGTTAACCATAATTCATGAACCCAGTTACCATAGGAAACATATTGTAATATCTCTAAAGAATTTTATGTTTGTACCCGAGTATCATCGTCCGTAATATCTCTTACATAGAGTCTCAATAAGTGAGAAGTTCATCTCTTTGAATATTGTCAAATATAGGATAATACTTTTTTCAAGCAACGCTTTCGACTTTCTTGTCTTACCTTTTCCAATAAGTTTCATTCTGATGTATCCAATCTAGAACATCTTACAATATAGTAGGTATATAAGCAGTGATTTCAAATCCCTAGGTTAAGCCATAAGCAACTTTTCAAGAAATTGCTCGAATTTTTGTAAAAGACACCCTCCGAGATCATATTGATTGGTTGAGAGGTTTGAAAGGAAAAGTTGTTCTAGGAGGAATGATACCTGTTGGTGCTAGATTCAGAGAATTAGCACGCCATTCTAGGTAACAAAATATCTCTAATTTTTCAAGTTTATTGGTTTTTTAATGAAAAATATAGGGTTTTGTTACCTCCAACTATCTTGCCATTAGGTAGGATTTTATTGGACCAAACACTGACTTGTTCAAGAGAAACTAATCCAATTCGAAGCTGTCAAAATTGATACATGTCTTATCATTACTTATCCATCTGCATGTATTCGTTTCCATAATCATAAAAAAGTCCTTAACTAAAGTTATAATAGCGATTATGAGTATGTAAACCCCTCACTCAACTCCTAAATCTCCAGTCCCTTGGCATTCCAACTTAGTTCCAACAATGCACTAACTAAAATGAAAAATTTTAAGATTTATTATGTAACGTCGCAGGCCTAGAATTCGGCAACGTCATTCTTGCTTGTCTTGAATGTTTCATGCTTTGTCATCACTCACATGCTTCCTAGGAAAATTTCCAAAAGGTCACCCAACATACGAGGGACCCAAGCTAAGTACACATAACTTGGGAGTTCTTATGATTGAGTGATAAGCACTTGAAAAGTGCTTTCTATCCTCTCAAATTAGGGGAGTTTATAGTAGATTTCACTTGTTTGCTAGTGGTTTTCAGGTTAAAATGAGGAAAATTAGAAGAAAAGATCAAAAGATCAAAACCGAGCAACAATACGATGAAAAAGAGAAGAAAATAACAAAGTTGCCAAAATTGGGACGGCACTAAAACCCGAGAGCAGCGTCTGCGTATCACAACAGCAGCGCCACGACGCTCTCTTTCCATATTTGACAGCACCGTGGCGCCAGTTTCCATAAATGAAAAATATTGTATTTTTGGAAAGTTTTCTTAGGCGGCCAACTCTATAAATTTTGGGTTCCAGCAGCCCTAATAATGAATCAAAGCACGAAATTACAGACCAAAAGAGTCACAAGAAGGAGAGAATTGAGTGAGAGTTCATAAAAGAGTTCAAAGAGTGAGTTAGTTGCAGAAGAGGAAAAAAGTTCGAGAGAGTTGTAGTGCCATTCGAGTTCCGACGTGAGAGCCAAGGAGAGTGTGACGGTGCTACCTCAATCAAGAGTCTCTTTTCAGTAGAGTTTTCTTTTCTTTACACTCTTTCTTTGTTTATATTGTTTGAACATGTTGCTTCAAGCTATGAGTAGCTAAACTCTTTAGTTTTAGGGTTTTGATGAATTGTTTATGAATTCATGTTGATATTGTAGCCTTTCATGGTTTTGTTGGAATGATTATGTTTTTCATTGTTATTGTGTTTAATTCTTGAGGATTGGCCACCTTCACATGTTAGGTTAGACGTATGATTGAGAGATTGTATGTTTAACTTGATCTATATAACAATGAATTGTTGTGAATCTATCACGAGAGTAGTTAGGTTGACAATAAAAATTGTTAAAGACTAGTCTTAATGCCATGTAATTTGTATTGGTTTCAAGAGATTAGTAATCAATCGAGTTGCATGAGAAATGGTTGTTTTTTAGAGAAAATAACTTTGGAATTAAGTTTCTAGACTTAGGCATATGAATTACAATAAAATCCATGAATTCTATAATATTGCATGATAAAATAAACAAGGATTCATTACCCTAGAACTCTCTTTGACTCTTTTGTTTCTCACTTTATTACTTTCCTTATTTAGTTTGTATTTTCCATAATTCAAAATTTCAATTCCAATCCTCAAATAAAATTTATTCAACTTTAGAATAGCTAAGTAACTTTAACCTTCACAATTGGATCCTCAGTGGAACAATATTCGGACTTTACCGTCTTATATTATAACTTGACCCGTACACTTGCGGTTCACACTTAAATTGGCACAATCAAGTTTTTGGAGCTACCAAAAAGGAAGGTGCATCTTGTTGGTATAGATATTAACTTTAAGTTCTTTTAAGTATTTCTTAACCATACTTTCATATTTCAGGATTCCTCTTATTCAGATGTGATATGAGTTAATTCATATCCCCTCATAAATTCGGGGTGTTACATATTAAAAATACAAAAATTAAAATTAAACATTTGAAAGCATAAAACAAAAAATAACAAAGCTTAAAATACAGGAACCAAAATTATATTTTAACCAATATAAATTTAAATTAAGTTAAATAATATGTAAATCACTAGAGATTAGTAAGAGCATTAATAGTATAATAGTACATAAAATCATGCAATAGACATTCTTATAAATTATTACTTCAAAATAAACCTGACAATCTAAAATGTTAGACATATATATTTTCATATTGTTGAATATTTATAAGAAAATTATTATAAATAGAAAAAATATCAAACTATTTATAGATATAGCAAAATTTTACTATCTAATGAGATAGATCGTGATAGATCCAGATATATAACAAAAGTAAAATTTTGTTATATTTGTAATATCTTGTAGAGTTTTTCTATTTTTGAAAACATCCCTATTTAAAATGTAGTGAAAGAAAGTGAAACATTATTGAATATTAAAACATAAAAAATGGATTTAATTACATAGATTATATTCATGGTTGTAAACTTCAAAGTAGATTGAAATCATCAAATTAGATGATGCTTTCAGTTTAAGATTATGAAAGTTAAATTTGTAATTTCTTCAATTTAAATGAGTTGTGTTTGATTTTTGTCAAGTAACAACTCAATTGAGTTAAATTTGACAAATATTTCAATTTTGTATGTATTTGATTTATTTTTTTATTTTGGAAAGTTACTAATTAAGTTGCTAGCTAATGGCAACTTATTTCTTTATTTCTAGCATCTCACGCAAAATTGAAGAGTTCTCTCCGCTTTTTATTATTTCTTTTGATCTTGAGTTGAGTTCCAAGTAAGTATTCAAGAGTTCTACCAGATCTGAGTAGTTTGAGGTTATAGTTCTATTGAAATTAGTCGATGTATCTTACTAAGATGATAGTTTTCAGGACAACACTTATCAATTTGCTAGCGTATTCAATTCTTATATATCGTAGTTTGCTAGCAGCTCGTGCAGATTCAATTCTTATACATCGTAATCTGCTAGCAGCTTGTGCAGAGAGAATGATAGTTTACAGGACCAACACCTATCAGAAGTGTGCCTTGACTACTCTTTGAATCTCCACAAGCTTTTAGGATTTTTATAAGATTTTGGTTATTTCAATAAGTCTTGTTATAATATATGAGTTACTTTTGAGTTTCAACATTATTATTAGATATAATGTGCGTACTATGTCTAGTTGATGTGCAACCAATTTGCTAGTGTATTCAATTCTTATACATTATTCCTCCAACATATATCTATAATTTCGAGCTTCCAAAAATTTCGATTATCTAGATTTTAAAAAATAAAAGAAAAAGAAAAGAAAATACGGCCCTTTTTGTGGTGGGAGAAGATTATACTTGTAGAAATTAATTATTCTACCCACTTTGATGTCTTTTTGGCTATGTTTGTTTGTTTTTTCTAGGTACCTTTTTGGCTATGTTTAAACATTTTATCATTTTTGAGTTTTTCTCACATCTACTCCATTTTTTTGTGCTATGAATTATCATTTAGTGTTGTAATTTGTTTAATCACTCAGATATTGAGTGGCTTGTCGGTTAAATTTTGTGTGTTCATTAGAAATTTCTCTAGTTTAAATTGGAAGATGTGTTTATTCAACTTGGTTTTTTTTTTTTTTTTTTTTTTTTTTAATTAAAAAAAAAGTTGAGGTAAAAGTAAATTAATCACAAATAAGAAATTAAAAAACTAGGTTTAATTACAAGTGCAATTCTTAAATTTTCAAGACTATTTTCTTTTAACAGTTTTTTAATAGATTTATGAAGTTTTAATGTTGTGTGTTGTTTGTCTCTTCTCCTCTCTCGTCATCATATATTAAAACATTTCTATCAAGTTTTTAAAATTTTAATATGTATTTAATAGATTTATGTCACAAAACTATCAAAATTTAGACATTGGAAGTGAACTTTTTTCGAAATTAGTTAAACAATAATAATAATTTTTTTAGAAGAAATACAACATTTGAATATTCTCTAGTCAAAACGTTAATGTTTTTTTATTATTATTTTTATTTTTTATTATTTTTATTTTTTTTACAACAAACTAGCGGTAGAAGCTAAATTTAAAATTAATGATAGATATAGAGACTAAACAAAAAGTAAAGACTAAAATTAAACGGGAAGGGAGATAGCAACTTAGCCTTAAAAAAACAAACTTAAGGATTATAATTTAACCAAAAAAAGAAAAAAGAAAAGAAAAAAAACAAAATAACAGTCCTCGTTCCTAAAACTATATTTAAAATATTCAACTTCACTCGAAATAAAATAATAAATAATAATAATAATAATTTAAAGAAAAATAAAATAAAAACAGCTGTAGGCCTGTGAATTTGGGCTTTGGAAAATATTAATGGCAGCCTCTTCCACTAACCAAGCATCATGCTGTCGTCATCAGGCTTACGTCATCAGGCTTACGTCATTGCGCTCTTTCATTTTCGCCAATGTTACTTCCTCACCCCTTCTTCCTCACTACATCACTTTTTCTTTTTTTCTTTTTCCATTTTCCTTTACTTTTCCTTTAATAGTTCGGATTAAATTATGACTTATATTCAATAAATCTTTATGATTGAATTTTCAAAAATGGATATTTATCTTAAATGACAAAATTGCTCGAAAAATTTACAATTAATAGCAAAATATATCGTTTATATGCGATAGATTGCGATAGACTACTATCTATAGATAGTAAATCTATCTCGATCTATCGCGAATAGACATTGAAACTTACTATATTTGTAAATATTTTGTTTCGTTTTGCTATATTTGAGAAAAGTCCTATTGTTAATTTATTCAACATTTTTTTAAGTTCACGAAGCTATTAAAATATTAAATTAAAAATTTAAAGTATAGATATAAACTTCATTATATATGATCATTAATATTAATTTGTTAAAAAAATAGTATGTCAATGTATTTCCTACAAAATTGAATGTTTAAAAATTTTATTACAGATTTCAAATTTTAGAACTAAATTTATAATCTAATTTAATAGAGTTTTGAAGCTTTAAAAATATTTAAGACGACTCTAAAATTTTATTTTTTTGTGAATAATACTACCTACTTATATTGATTAGTAAGACACGTTTTACTTTTTACCAATAGTTAAAAAAACTAAATGAAATTTTGAAAATTAAAAAAAAAATAGTTTTTAAAAATTTGTTTTTGTTTTTATTTTTGGAATTTGGCTAAAAATTCAACCATTGTACTCAAGAAATATGGAAATCATTATAAGAAATTAGAAGAAAATAGACTTAATTTTCAAAAACCAAAAACAAAAACGAAATGGTTAGCAAACAGGGCTTGATTTTTGGTTTTAGGTTTTGAAAATTAAGCCAATGAGACTACTTCCGCCTCCATATTTTTTCCTTTATTATCTATTTTTTACCAATTGTTTAAAAATTCAAGTCGAAATTTGAAAACTAAAAAAAAAACAACTTTTAAAACCTTGTTTTTGTTTGGAATTTAGCTAAAAACTCAACCATTGTAATTAAGAAAAACACAAATCATTATAAGAAATGAGAAGGAAATAGACTTAATTTTCAAAAACTTAGTAAGACAAAACGGTTACCAAACATGACTTAAAATTTCAATTTTATATTCAACACAATCAATTTCTTAAAAATGAGCTAGTAAATTAAATTTGAAGAGAACCTATTAAAGACATAAAATTAAAAATTTATAAACTTGTTACACAACAAAATTAAAAATTAAATAACAAACAAAGTTTAAAAATTTAGAAACAAAAGTGAGGTTAGAGGAAAACAATGTCCCACATTCGAAGGGTATAGACAAATTGGGTAGGGTCGTTGGCCTTTATTATTTTATATTTTAACCATTTATACTTATATTTATATGTGTATATATATACACACGTATACCAGTCACTCTTTAAAAATCTCATCGCTATTATAATTTCTTGGGTATTTCAGTTTACATCCAAAATCGGCCAAGAGAAACAAATCCTGTGGTTTCCAGATACTATATTCATAGACATGGAGCCCGCGGATTTTTCTCACGCTGGTATCCCGGCGGAGACAAGGAGGAAGATCACGGCGAAGCTTCTCTCCGGCCGACAGTCAGCAGCTCGCCTTCAGAGTCTTCTCCAGTCGGCGGCGGCGGCGGCGGACCACGACCCCCTAGCTCTTGCCACAAAGATCTTGACTTCTTTCAATGAATCCATCTCCATACTAGAGTCGGCCGCAGCGGAGTTGAGCTGTCCGGATCATTCCCTTTGCTCCGATCTGGATTCCGGCGACTCACGGGGGAGCACGGCGGTTAAGAATCATCAAGGACGTGCCAACAAAAGAAGGTGTGTCTTAATTAAAATTTGGGTGGAGATTATTTATTTATTATTTTTGATATATATAATATATTGTGGGAGATGTAACGGTTAAGAGAGGTGGGGAATTGCAGAAGATTGATGAATACGAGAGTTGTTATGACGGCAACGACGGAAGACAAATATGGTTGGAGGAAATACGGCCAAAAGGTTATCCTCAACGCAACCTATCCAAGGTATTTTATCTATCTATCCATTTTTCTTTTTACAAATAAAAACAATTAAAATTTCTTATCTTTTTACCTACAATTCTCGATTATATATATTTAAACTAGTTGAGTTATGTATTAATAACTGCATCTTAACTTTGACTTTTTCTCAAATTCATTTGTCTCGTCGTGAGTGAGCTGTTTCTAACCCACGTATGTACTTTCACTATTTTTTAAATAAAATTAATTTTTTAATACAACAAACTCTCCCCACCTACTTT
Source organism: Citrullus mucosospermus (assembly GCA_030954485.1). Taxonomy (NCBI): domain Eukaryota; kingdom Viridiplantae; phylum Streptophyta; class Magnoliopsida; order Cucurbitales; family Cucurbitaceae; genus Citrullus; species Citrullus mucosospermus. The sequence goes on along the minus strand of CM062061.1, from coordinate 6,678,346 downwards.
TTCTCTTACCATAAATCTCTCTATCCATTTACTCAATACACATCTCTCCATTAATATAAATTCACTTGCTAATCTATTTCTACATATATACTTTCATTTATTATATTGGCATACATGGGCTTAGTGTTTCTTTCTTTTCTTTACTTCTTTTTAACCTTTTGTTTGGAAAAGTACTTATTGTAGAGAAGTAATTCTTCTTTCTTCCCTCCCCCCCCCCCCCCCCCCCCCCCCCCAAAAAAAAAGTACTTAATTGTAGAAGTAATTTGGATAGAGACACTTCATAAAAGGGAAAACAAAAACATAACCCCACAGTTTAGAATAGCGTACTTCATAAGCGAAGTTGGAAAATTTTGTCGGATGATACAAACTTTTTTATATTCTTAATTAGGTTATTTATATACACACGATGGAAATTATAGAGTAAATTTTTCATTTTTAACATTGTATTCAAGACAAACTAATAATATAATAAAATCACTCGTCTTGTCCTCATTTCTTGGCTTCATCCTTGACAGAATTTTAGATATTAAAAAATGTTGAAATTATAATGGTTGGGGTTAACTTTCCCAATATTTCAAAATGTTAAAACCTACCAAGTTTATTCTTAAATTTTTAATCTCTAATACTATATTATATAAATATGAGGTTTCTCTCTTGAGTTCAATATTGATAATCAATTAAGATTGTGAGATCTCATCATCTTTCTTATCCGAAATCCTCAACACTTGTATTAAATAGTAACACCTGAACTTTAATTATGTCCTATAAATTTTGAACTTTCAATTTTGCATATAATAGATTCTTGAAATCTAAGAATTAGTATATCTAATAATCCTCAATATTCAATTTTTTATCTAATTGGTCACTTTCTATTTCTTAAAATTTCACTAATTTATTAGACATACGTTTGAAAGTTTAATATCTTGTTAAACACAAGATTCAACTTTATATCTAATATTAAAAACGACAGGTTGAAATGTCCAAAAACCTATTAGCTAGATATTTTACCAAACCTCATTCACTGAAGTTATAATAATTTAGCATTCAAACATTGATAATAATTTTGAATGAATGAATAAAACAGGAGCTATTTTAGGTGCACTCACAAGTACGATCAAGGCTGTAGAGCCACAAAGCACGTGCAAAGAATGGAGGGTATGGATTCAGAAATAATGTACAAGATCACCTACATCTGTGACCACACGTGTAGCACCGCTTCACAGATCATCGCTTCTGCCGTTGCCTCCGCTTCCGATTCTTACAACCTCATATCGTTCTCCAACTCTCACAACGGTCAATTGATCGAGAGTACTGGCCACAGTTTCTTTTGTCCAAATAATGACGATGCAATGAAGGTGAGAGAGACAACGACGACGAGTGGTTCAACAAATCATGAGGTTGATCTGTGGTCAGAGTTGAAGGATTTTGGGAGCTTGCAAACAACGACAATGACAAATCAATATTATTTCTCGACGGGAGACGATGATGCTGATTCTCTCATGTTTTGGAATGGTTGTTTACAATAATTTTTGTTTAGCATTTGGACAAATTGCAGCATATTATACAATAGAATCAAAATAACACCCTAGAGATGATGGATATGTCTTTAACGTTGATGATACCTTAAATTTATGTGTAGTACTAATAATTTCTTTGAATATATTTTTAGGGTTTTTATGTGTAGTATAAATTTTAAATTGTTGTTATTATTATTATTATTTTAACTACGTCCGTTATAATGTTTATGTTATTTTTGAAATAAAATATGTCTTGAAGTCTTTTTCAGTTTGGTTAATTATTTAAATTAACTTGGACTTTGTTGTTTATGAATTCTTATTTGGAAAATTAGAATTTTAAGTTCTATATCCTCTAAAGTTGGCTAAGTTAAATCTTTGATTCTAGGTTCTGAGATTGAACTCTAGACTTATTTTCTAAGTTGAAAAAGAAAAATTAAATCTCTCTCAATTAGATTCTTTCTACAAATCTTTTAGGTCTTTTAATTTGAGTTAGATTTAGAAAAGAAAATTGGAATTTTGTGGCCACAAATTTTTCCTGTTTATATTTTCAAGCATTTTCTTTTATAAAAGAATTGAGAAAAAAAAACGAAAAAAACCTTGCTATTAAGCACGGTTCATATAATTTAGGTCAAGTAATTCTTAATTAAGTCCTTAATGATTTACATTATATTTCACTCTTAATTTTACAAAATTTCTTAATTAGGCCAGGTTCATATTTATGTATTAACTTGAGATTTTTTTTCTTGTCTCCATAAATTTCCTACATTGCCATCTTTTAGGGTTTAAGTTTTAGAGCTTTTTTTAGAGTTGTTTTCAAACATATTTAAATGAGTCAACTTATTTTCAAATATAGCAGACACTGATAGATACAATGATAGACTTTGTTCCTAATGTTTATATCTTAAATTAAATTATAAGTTTTTAGTTTTAAAAGAAATAAGAAACATAAAATAGAAAAACAAGAAATAAGAAATAATTAGAACCATGGGCCCTAATGTCACACCCAACTATGAAAATATGATAGATCTTGCAACAATTTTCGTATACTTACAAGTGACGAAAGATCGATCAACTCATTATCTAGGCATAGTGATAAGTTATATGTGTTAAAAAGAAAAAAAAAAAAAAACAAAAAAACAAAAAAAATACTTTTTATGAATAGTGATTTTCATGTGAAAATGTTCAACACCAACCAATTTGTTTGTATAACGTTATTTGAAAATGATGTTTTTACCGTATAGGTTAAATTACAAGTTACCATTTTTACCAAGCCTCCTATAATAAACTTTGTTGGTTAATTAATACTAATATGATATGCCAAAGTTTACTGATAATGATATTTTTGGTCATGTAGCAATAATGAAGGGTCAACTTTTAGCATGTTTAATAAATTAAATACTGATTAAACTTTAAAAATGGTTTCCTTCTTCTCTAATTTGAAATCTATAGCAAAGTGTTTTCCTTAGTTAGCTGCTTGATATTTATAATATAATTTTGTCAATTGGTGTCATGTAAATATTAAAAGTAATAGAAACTAAAATGTTCATCTTATTGTGTTAAAGTCATTTAGGAGTCTTTGGGGAACCATAATGTTCGAATTGAGCTTTTTGAGCTCGATTTATAATACAAAATTCATTCAGTTACAACAGTTTTCAATCCAACCTTATTTTCCACCATTTTAGCGATCATTCCAATACACCTCTAATTTCCAATAATCCTATTACATTTCAACTTTCCAAACAACCACTTAATGTTTAACATTTACGACCCTGCTAAGATTATACTTTAAAGTTTATCAATATAATTACAACATTTTCGATATAAAACCCTTTTTTTATTAATATTATTCCTAATTTATGTGTGATAAATTAACCAATAAATATAAAGAAATTGGAAAACAGAAACACGTATGTTTCCCAGAAATTCAAGGAGATTTGAAATGGGAGATTAACCTATGACTCCACTCTCTTGATCTATATTGAGATTTGACGACTTATTTTATTTCATAACCTAAGACTTGACACACTAATCTAAATCAAATCAAAGCTCATAATTGCCTAAAAATTTAAATTAATTAAACTAAAATATTGTTTAAAAAATTATGGCTCTATAAATATATTTATTTATTTATTTAAAGTTTAAGTATAAATCTAGTAGATAGATTTTAAAAATGCGATCTACACTTGAAAGTTTTCTAATAAATAAATAAATAAAAACCTCTTAGGATAGTATTTATTTAGTACATAGGAATAGGATAATTTGAATTAAAAACTTCTTTGATATTAACACATCCACATGTTAATTGGGCTATGCATACTTTGGCATCTATTAATTCTATGTTTAATAAGTTATGTCATTTATTTCATTACTTCGTGTTTACATTAAAAATTAGAAATAACTAATAAATCTTTATAAGATATACAAGTTACCCATTTTTTTATATTGATTAGATGAAATGTAATATTGATAGTAGTAGTTGATTAGAAAAGATTGAGATTGAACCAGAACTAATATTTAAAAACTTTGTAAAGTAACATTGGAAAGATGGGGACTAACTAGAAAGTTTGTAAAGGTATGTGGACATGTGTATAAGTTATGGACCTCATTGAAAACTTTTTTTTTTAAAAAAGTAAAGCTCTAAATAGACAAATATCCTAATGTTTGGGGACCAAAAATTGCAAATTCAATAAAAATGAAAGTTAGTACTAATTCTTCTTGTCGTCTTTCTCCCACTTGTGATGGTGATCGTCCGCCACGTAAGCGGCGAAGATAGAGTCCATACTATTACTACTGCCCGTACCGGAGTTGAACATGACGTCAGCCAGGTCCACTACCGGAAACTGCTCGGCCACGTCTTTTCCGTATCGTACGGTTGCCGGACCGCCGGACGCCGAGGCACTTGCAGAACCGACGACCTCCACTGAAAGCCAGCCGGTGGAGGGGGGGCGGAACTGGGATATGTGTTGGCCGCCGGCGATGGCAGGCAGCGGTGGCGGAGGAGCGGAGGGGGCGGTGGCGGACATGTGGCACGTGTGGTCCCCGCGGTAGGTGACTTCGAACGTGTGGGGATCGTCGTCGAGACGTTGCACGTGCTTTTTGGCTGGGCAGTGGTAAAGCTTCTGGTGGGTGCATCTGAAATAGCCTCTGCAAAAGCAAAATGAAGAATGTAATTATTCTTTTTTTTTGGTAATTTCCTTTTGAAAATATTCTTTTTTTTTTTTTTTGGGGTAATTTTTTAAAATAGTTTGTTTGGTTTAATAACATTTTTTTTCTTGTTAAATTACTCAATTCTATATTGTTTTTTTCAGTTTAATTTTAATTTGGTGAGTGATAAACTTTTATACATTCACTTCTTATTTATTCACCTCTAATATATTCGAAGGGTCAAATATTTTTTAATACGACAATGACAAAGTTGGAAATTGAACATTCAACCTCAAAAGAATGTCATGTGAATCACTCTTCTAAGCTTTCAACAATTTCAAGCGTCATTCAACCTATTGTTAGCTGAATATTACTTTATCGTCGTGAAAATGAATAAAATGTCTCTTGTGTATGATACAATAACAAAAAAAATATATGATATGAGTGGTCGACTAAATCATAGGGGCAAAACTCAAATTTTATTCTTTAAAATTGTTTTCAAATTTTTAATGTTTTGGGTGTATTCATATTTTGAATCCAAATTTTAAAATGCAAAATTATTTTAATGTGAATAAATACATCATTTCATGTTATTATCCAATTAATTTTTGTTAAATTAAAATGTGTATCATATAATGTATTATAAATTATATACTATTACAAAATCATAATCACATGAGTTGTTTTCAAATATAGTGAAATGAGTCAAACTATTTACAAATGTAGAAAAATTTCACTATCTAGTAATGATAGACAATAAAAGCATATCGTAATCTATCGTTGATCGATAGTGATATTTTTCTATATTGATAAATAATTTGATAGTTTTTCTATTTATAATAATTTTTAAAATATTTAAAGTAATAAGATGGGCATAAATTAATGAACAATTTAAAAATGTCCGTTATGAGAATTTGTTGTTTTTCATATTACATTACAAAACAATACCTTAATTGCTCTTACTATTACTAAAGATTAAAATATTATAGTTTTAACCTTAAATACAATGTCTTAAAAAAACTTCTAAAAGATATTAAGTAATAAGTAAAAAGAAAAACAGTAAATTAAATGTCAATGGTTAATCAAATAAGTTTGAATTTTTGGTGGAAGGACTGAAAATTCCACAAGGCATGGGAAAGGTTTATCATAGATTTGAAAGCATCAATGTAGAAGAACTATTGACCAAAGAATGAGTCACAAATTCAAAAAAGGTGTCCCACATTTTGAAGGAGAACAAAGCACTTTGATTTGAATTGAATGAGTCAAACCTTCAATTTTTGAGCATAACTTTTTTTTTTTTTTTGAAAAAATAAAAATAAAAGAAAACATACTTTTTCTAAAAACAAAACATTTCCCCAAAAATTTACAAGAATAATTTTTTTTGGTCCTAGACAATCTTTTCGTTTTTTTTTTTTTTTTTTTTTTTTTGTTTTTTTTTGTTTTTTTTTTTTATTTCTAAAGCTTAACAGATTTTTATATATATTTTTTGAACAACAATAAGAAGATTGCTTTGTTTATTTTGTATAAATTAAATTAAAAAAAAGAATAAAGTTAAGAATTTTTTTTAACAAAAACTTGTTAGTTTGTATCAATTTGGGCCATAAACTTTTAATTTAATCTAGTTGAAGCCTGAACTTAAGATCTCATTTGGTAACTATTTCATTTTTTGTTTTTCAAAATTAAGCATATTTCCTTTCAATTTCTTACGATTATTTGCATCTTTTTTAAGTATGTGAGTTGAATCCTTAGCCAAATTCCAAAAGGAAAACCAAGTTCTTAAAGTTATTTGTTTTATAGTTTTTAAAATTTGACTTAGGTTTTTTAAACATGGGTAAAAATTAGATAAATAACAAATCAAGAAACTTAGAGGTGAAAGAGGTGTTTATAAGCTTACTTTTCAAAAATTATAAAATAAAAACAAAAAAATAGCTATCAAATGGACCTAATAATTAGCGGAAAATGAATCAAAATATTTACAAATATAGCAAATTTTACTGTCTACCTACCATAGACCGTGATCATGATAGACAGAAATAGTAGTCTATCTATCACAAATAGATTGTGATATTTTGCTATTATTTGTAAATATTTTTAGCAATTTTGTCATTTAAAATAATTTTCTTAATAAAAAATTTATTATAATTCTAAAAAAATTTTGAGACATAGTTTTTAATGAAAAAATAAGATTTTTTTTATAATAAATATACAATAATTAAGTTTAAATTTTAAATATTTGACATGAAATTTAAACGTATAGGAGGATAGAAAAGACTAAAAATATATGAATCAATAAAATTAATGTACGTATGGTATAATTTAAATAAAAATTAAAATTTGGAGATAACAAAGCTACCTCTTTAACGGCGAAAATAGTTTATGGATTCTCAAAACTCTATTTTGACATGTTTCAATGTTTCCTATTCAAATAATGAAAACTTTTAATTTTCATTTTTCTTGAAAACTTTAATCTTTCTTACAAGAGAAACCATCTCTTTTGACATTTTAAAACTAAAAATATGTGGGAAAGAAAAACAAAATGATTTGTATTTTATTTATTTTATGAGATGGTTTGTATAAGTTCTATAAGATGGTATGCATGAGTTCAAAATTGAATTACTAATACTTAAAACAAAAATAAGAGATACAAAATTTTGTTTTTGTTATTATATTTGACGGAAAGGTTTAAAATTGAAATAATAATTAAAAAAAAAGGGCTCTTTTTAAATATAATAAAAGAAACCAAAATATTTATAAATATAGCAATAGATTGCAATAGACTACTATCTGTGATAGACCGCGATAGATAGCAATAGACTACTATCTGTGTTACGATAGACACAAATAGTAGTCTATTGTGGTATATCTGCGATCGACTGTGTATTTTGCTCTTAATTGTAAATATTCTTAACAGCTTTGCTATTTAAGATAATTTAAAGTCTTAGTTATTGTGTTTGTAGAAGTATAAAATTAGAAAAGAAGAGTTAAAAAAATCAAAATAAAGGGCAAAATTGGGCAGAATTTTACACCTTTGAATATGGTATGGATTATTTTTCATTTTTGTGATTTAATATTGACTTTGAGTTAATTCTCTAGTTTAGTTGTAAAGAGGATGTTAATTATAATGGCTCACATGCAGTTTCAATTGATGAAATAAAAATTAGGTTATTAAATCGAGCAGTAAGGATGAAATTGAATTTTAATGATTGAAAATATTTTGATACTAATTAGGCAATTTGCAAGTAAACAAAATGTTGAAAGTATAGTTTTGCTTTTTTAAAACCCAAATTCTGTCTATGTTTTTTTGTTTTTAAGAATTCTTCCAAACTTATGAATCTGTAAACAATAATTTTAGGGAAAAAAATGAAAAAGAAAAACCACTCTTTGAATTAGGGTTCTTACCATTGTATCCTTCAAACTTTAGGATTTGTTTGGTAGAGAATTTAAAATTAGAAATCTGAAAACAAGGGATTCAATGAAAATAATGTCGTATTTCATGTTCTCATATATGTGTTTGGTAGCCGATTTAAAAATTGGATTCTAGTTTAAACCGTTGTCTAAAATGTGTTGATATTATACATTTATAAATCATAAAACTAGTTATAATTACTTAATAATATTTCGTTTATAATAAATTATTATTAACTTAATTATAAATATGATTTATATTTTTTAAAAAAGAGAAATTATCTTAAATAGCAAAATTACTGAAAATATTTACAACTAATAATAAAATACACAGTCTTACTGCAATAGACTACTATCTGTGTCAGATATACAGAAAAATTTTGTTATATTTGTAAATATTTTAATTCTTTTTGCTATATTTGAAAAGAGAGAAAAAAAAAATCCACAGATATAAGTAAATGAAAAATGAAAAACGAAAAAAGGAAAAGCAAACCTGGGAAACCTAGAGCCAAGAATCTCCTTCTGTCCATATTTCCGCCATGTGAAGCCGTCGTCGGGCGGCAACTCTGTGTTTCCGATGCGCGGCGCCGCCACCCTCACCGTCCTCTTCTCCGTATCATCTTTTCTGCTCAAATCCATTTAATGTCAACACACAAATCTCTTCTATACTTTTAAATTCAATACAAAAACATAAATTAATTAGATTTCCATTTTGATTTTTCAAATTTAACAAGCTACAAGTATTGCTTTTTACCTCTATTGTTTTCTTTATTTTGTTCTCCATTTATATTCTTAAGAGTGTTTGAAAGAAACCAAATCAAAATTTGAAAATTAAGAAAAATAATCCACACAAACTTATGATTGATAGTAATATTTAATTATAAGCTTAATTTGGAAAAAAATCAGGTAGATATATAATCATTCGTTTTAGATTTTTCGTTTTTAAAAATTAAGCTTATAAATACTACTTTCATCTATTGATTACTTTATTTTGTTATCTACCTTTTATGAATATTTTAAAAAATTAAATAATGTTTTGAGAAAAAAATATATTTATTATTTTTGGAGTTCAGCTAAGAATTTAAGTGTTTATTAAAAACGATGAGAACCATGGTAAAAAAATTGTGTAAGAAAACAATCACAAATTTCAAAAATAAAAATAAAAATGAATAGTTATCAAATAGGTCAAAATGATTAACAGTAGTTTTTACAAACTCACTCTTTTTTTTTTTTTTGGAATTTGACAGAATATAAATGTTTACTTATCATTTATCAGCACATAAGTTTCGAAAACCAAAAAATTTAAACTAAATAGCTATTAAACACCAAAATAAGCATTACTCAAATATGTTAGCGATGAAGAAGTTTGTGATTTGAATCTTCGTACCTTGTATTATACTGAAAAGTTAGTTATCAAACTAAACTTAAATTGTTAATCAAAATGATCATCAAAGTGAAAAAAAAAAAAAAGCATTATCTTCTCTTTCATTGTACACTTTTTTATACTTAACTTCGTGGAAAAACCCATCTAATTCTTCCCTTTCCCATGCTTTACCAAACCCAATTCCATCCACTTTAGAGCTTTATTATCTTCTTTCTTTTTTTCTTTTGAAGTTTTAGGTTAAATTACCCACTTTGGTTGTTGTGGTTTTAAGTTTAGTTTTGATTCGGTTCCTATATGAATTTACTTAAATTAATTAAACCCCATCATAATTATCTAAAAAAAATCGAGTTCATTGTTACTAAAATAAAAAAAAATTATTAAGAAAAAAAACACCTCCTTGGTTCCTAAGTTTTGAGTCTATAGTTTCCATTTTGGTCTCTAGATTGCAAAGTGTTACACATTTAGTATCTAAATTTTGAGAGTTTGATTATAATATAGTCCTTAGGTTTCAAAATGTTACGATTTTATCTTCGAGATTTGAATTAATTTGATTCAATTTGGTCCTTAAATTTTTAAAATTTATATTTTTAACCTTGATTTTTCACTTCTTAAAGGAAAAAGTTGTAACATTTTAAAAGTTAGACATTAAATAAAAACTATACCCAAAACTTAAGATTTACAAAATAATTTCATATATATGGTTATAAAGACACATGAACCAAAAGATATATAAATCAATATTATTTGTGAAATTGAGACTAAATTAAGTTAATCTTGATAAGAAATCAATTATCATCACGTAGTCGAATAGAAATAATTACATTCTAGTTAAAACCTAAAAACTAGAAGTTGTCACACAAGGCGTAATTTTAATTATAAGTTTAAAAATGAATACCGTCTCCGTGCTTTTGTTGACGAGGAAGAGGAAGAAGAAGAAAAACCCATTGCTATAAGCTTCCCGGAATCCTCCACGGCTGCCGGCACTGGCACTGCCACCACCGCAGATGGTGGTGCCGGCGACCTTGTCTGCATTTGTGCCAACTCCATAGCTTGGGAGCAAGTAGATCTCAGCCACTCCTCCAACCCCACCTCCCGTTGCACCGCCGTGAAAGGCGGCCATTGTTCATGGCTGCTCAACCGCTCCTTGGCGGCGGAAAAAACACCCAAAATCTCATCACAAGATCGAGCCATCAAATGAGGTTGAGGAACATTAATGTTATTACTTCCCAAATTTAAAACATCGAATTCCAATTGCCTTGCCAAAGAACACCCCCGAAGAATCAAAGAAATGGCTTCCTCCATGGTAAGATTTTGGAACTTATATAAGATCACAAAATATATATATATATATATATATATATATATATATATACATACATATATATTTATGTATGGTATGAATATTTAATAACATGTTTCTTGTATACGGTACAAAAAAATGAATAAATATAAAAGGAGGGTCCAATTGGGAAAAAAAAGAGGGACTCGGTCATGGTCAAAGTAGAATTTCAACAAATATTAGGGGTTGGGTCTAGAGGAAGACTTTGAGCTTCTTCTTCTTCTTCTTCCCATTGAAAAAGGAATAATCTTCCTTTTTTGAGGTTTAATTTTGATGGGAACATAATTTAGACCAAAGACTATGTAAGAAGAAGGAAGAAGGAATTATGGGGGTTTTATTTTAAAACAAAATTTTCAGTCTTTCCCATTTTCCTTTTACTTTGGTTTCAATTATATTTGAATTGGGTGCTTTTTTTGTTTGATAGGGAATTGGTAAAACTAAACTACTATTCTTCCTCAACTATTGCCCTTCTCCTTTCTCATTCATTGATTTTTGTGAAATTATCTCATATAGCAAAATTATTAAAAATATTTATAACTAATAGCAAAATACAGATAGACTGCGATAGACTGTAAAATTTTACTATATTTATAAATATTTTAATTCTTTTTGCTATATTTGAAAACAACCCTATATTTTTTAAAATTTATTTTCACAACTTGCAACTTTAGGTTTTTCGTTTTTATTAATATTATTCATTTTCTCTCTTATTTGCCATTGTATTTACGTTCCACTTAACATCAACGTGTAAGAAGGGAGGCGTAGCCATTGTCTAGTGGTTGCTGCAGCTTCTTAATAACCACTTGGATATATAGCTCCAAATTTTACTTTATTCTCAAATAACGATTGGATTCATTCTCAAAATCAATTTTTATTTTTTTTTTTATTTTTTTGATTTTTCAAGTAATATATAGAAAATCTCTAAAAGGTCTCTCTCGGACCATTTTACACTATGTATATCTTGAATTATTCGTTATAACTAGACAATGTTACCACGTTCTCTCTCTTTGAACGTTTGTCTCTCTTTCTCTTAAAATTATTCGATATGGGTTGGAACAACGCTACTAATTTTAACGTAAAGTTATATGGCCTAATTAGTATTTTCCTTTCTTGTATTTTAGATTGTTTTCTATTCTCCTATTCATATTTGTAAAATTATTATTTTTTATACTAATTATTCGATAAAATATATGAAATTACCACTATTTCCCCCCGGCCCTAAATGTAGTTTGAAGGAAGTTGCATGGAGTTGTTAGGTACTAAGGATGATCATAATTAATTGTGGCTGCTTAATCTTTGTTTTCCTCTCTTAATTTGGTAGCTAAAGTCGATGGTCAAAGGAATGAGTAGAATTGGGTTTATGAACATAACAAAAGATATAACATTCGAAATTGCGAGGTAATTATTTGAGATTCCAAAAGGAAATTAAATATAAATTAGAGACAAACTTTAGTGTGGGAAATTATGTTAGCATTTGCAACTTTTGGTGACTTTTTTCTTGTTTCTCCTTTTGGAATAAAGTGTATGGAGGAAGGGCTAAACTTTGTCTCAATTGAAACAATCAGGAATTGGAGATATTATGGGTTTAATTTATGGTGTGTTTTGGTATGATCTCATGTGTATTTGTGAGTCTTTTCTTCAAACTTTCTTAGAGGGCATTTAGGTCATTAAGTTATGTTATTGTGAAGGGTAAAATTGTCAACCAATTAATACTTTATCGGTTAAGTTATAAGCAAAGTTTTAAATTAAGGTTGTTTAGGGCGCTGAGTTTACATGTGATATGTGGAGTTCATATGTCTATGTTTTAGATGCTGAGTCGAGTTTATATGTTTATAGATTGCACTTTGTTTTATTGTTTTTTTCAAAGTACATACGTAATATTGAGAGTTTTAGGAAATGAGGTTTAAGATTTACTTTTAGATCATGCATTTCAATTTTTTATTTTATTTAAACAATCATTTTACAGATTTTTGCATTTAATGTTTTTAGTTAAGTTGGACAAAATTATATTGAATTTGTTGGAACAAAACAAATTTGGATTTATATTATTAGTGAAATATCCTCAAAATGTAATTGTACTAATAATGACCCTATTAATAGTTACATTCTCGGGGTCAGTTATATGATACAAAAAAAAAAAAAAAAAAAACACAAAGGTTCATCCAAATCCTCTATCTAATAGATATGTTCAACAACTTTCTTCGTCCTCCCAATTTCCAACTCATACTTATCTTTTTGCCATTATACAAGCGGTTTGGATTAACTTGAAAAAAAATGTTTTTCAAAAAGTCATTTTCATTTAGATACTTTTGATAAAAACTGTTTAAAATAAAAACACTTGTGTGTCTGGTAACTCTTACTCAAAAGTGTTTTTATATACAAGTACCTTTGGGTTGTTAAATGCTAAAAGTGTTTTTTTATTAATGGCAAATTACTCTTAAGAATAACTATAAAATACTATGAACTAGTAATTTAAAATAAAGGTTGTCAGAGTTGGTGGAGGTGACTGCCATCAGAAGTTATCGGAGTTGCCTCATCGACGGTGGTGGTTGGGTGTGGCGAGAGTTGGCCACTAGAGATGGTGGTCGGAGTGGCAACAGAGGCATTGGTGGTTATGAGGGCCAAGTGCACTGTTGGTGGATATAATATAAAATATTGGTGACACACAATATTGGTCCCTACCCCAAACACTCCGTAAATGTAATTTTCATGTTGATGAAAATGTTACGGAAATAAATCGATAAATTGTCAACTCAATAAATAATATTATAACACATATTATCCAAATAAAAACATTTGTAAAATGTTGAAATTAATATAAAATAGGCATGCCATTCTTGTAAATAAATTAAAATTTCTTATTATTAAGAATAGTCTCACTTTATTATATATTTTTTAATATTTTGTTATTAGATTGATGTCAAATTTGTAGAAATATGAAATATCGGTAAAAATATGGACATATAGATGAGAATTTGATTTTTTTTTTTTTTTTTTTATCACTCAAAGTAACTTCATTATTGTTGTATCGGTCTAATCGATTAAATTTAATTAGATTTATTTAGATTCTTCAATTTAAATCTTTTGTTCTATATTCTATCTCCTCTTAATATTTATCTTCTTCTATCTGCCCTATTATAAGTGGGTGCTCATACTTCACATTACAATCAATGAAATTAGATTAAAAATCAAATTAGCTGAAGTTTATCTTAATCCCTATAATTAAAAAAAAAAAAAAGGAAATTAATGACTTAAAGTTTTTTGGGTTCCCTCTTTAGAGAAGTCTTTATTCGTATAGTTCAATAAATTATGCCATCGAAACTTGTTTAAAATTAATTTGTTGCATAATCTTTAGATTGTATACTTAGCATATGCCACAATGTTAAAAATGGGATGGAAAGTTGATAATATTAGATCAATGAAATATAAAATTGAAAGGATTTATAAGGCACACTATTTATAAATAAAAAAAAAAAATAGGAAAATCATCTTCTACCATAAACTTTGACCCTTTTTTTTTTTAATTTATTATTTAATTATTAGAACAAAGTACTAGAGGGAATCAATAGATGCATTAGACCACAATTGTAGTACTCTCATCACATCCCGAATTTAGAAAGATGCATTCATTCAGAAAGGATAAGAGTCAAATTTATGATCGGATCAAGTTTAAGCCCAATATTCAAGAGTATCTGTAGAACATTTATTGTGTAATGAATCACTTTAATTTCAACAACCAAAAACCTTTATTTTGGAATAAATATATAATAAAGCTTTGCGTCACTATATTATACATATTGAATAGATTCTTTTTCAAAGTCTCACTTCACACCTTTGAAATTATTGAAAGTATTGTAAAGCTAAGTTTACAAAGATTTGAGGATACTGAATAACGGCATAATTGTACATAGTTGAGTTGATTTTAGGACTTAATCATTGCTAGATTGGATGTTTAATTGACTAATTACATGCACAAATTTGTTTACTGTGTAGAATTTGAGGAATTGGAGCAAAACTAAATCTCTAAAGAAATTATTGAAGATAATAAAGACAATTAGCTTTGAGAGGGCAACGTTGTAATAATGTTTGCCAAGCGCCCAACCAAGAAAATTATGGTTGTAGTATTTCAATGCTACGAAGTGCATATTTGAGAGTGACCTTGAAATCGTTAAAATCAATTTTGTCATGTTCAAAATTATTCTGAAACATGCATGTAATAATCATTCAAATTTGATTTAATTTATGCTTTTAAATGCAATTTTCATATCATCGAAATTGATTTTAAATGAATAAAAACATGTTTCACAGTAATTTTAAAAATTACAAAAGTGATTTTAACAGTTTCATAATCACTCACAAACATACCCTAATTCTACACGCCCACACCACTTTCATTCAAACCAATGAGCTCACATTTCTTTGGGTGTATTTGTGTCATAGTGTCTTAGTAGTATTCCTAGCATTGAGACACTACCTTGTTCTTTTCTTTTTTCTTTTTTTAATTTAGGAGCAGTTGCAAATGTAACAATCAGGTTCAAAGTATTTGCAAATATAGGACAATACAAGAAAAATTGCAAATAAAGCAAAATTTAGATTTTGCTTTTAAAGTCTATCAGTGATAGATCATATTAATAACATGGTCTATTAGTGATAGATCATATCACAGATAGAAGTTTGTCGGTGATAGAGTCTATCATTGATAGGTTTTGCTATATTTGTAATTTTTTTAAAATGTTGTCATACACTTAATTATTATCCCTAAAAGTGTTATCCAATACAATTACCCTTTAATTTAACACGTTTTATAAACCGTTAGGGAACAATGTCAAGAAGTTAGCCTTGATGTCTCTTTACGGTAGTATGCAAATTTGTATATAAACCTCTTTTTAATGACGTGAAAAACTTCGAGGTTCTTAACCTAAAAGAAATAATAATTTGGGAAGTTTAGGAAGATAATTTTCAAGCTTAGAAAGTGACGTTTTCAAGGCTCGAGATCGTAGTAGGGTTGGCAACGGGGGTGGGTGGGGGTTCCTCGTCCCCACCCTCGTGGGGGGAATTTGTAGGCGGGGATGGGGGCAGAGATTCTCCGTCGAGAAAATAGGTATCACAGACCAAGATCCTAAATCATATGGCATTATAGGAACATCTTCTAGTATGACTAAAAGGGAAGCAAATAGGTATCACAAACCAAGATGTATTTGTCACTTTTGTGGAAGAGTGGGTCACAAACAACCATTCTTCTACCAGTTATAAATTTGCTTTACAGATCCACAAAATTAATCAAGGGTCCTCACTACTCTCAAAACAGACACCCAGGAGAGCGTAAATTGGTATAGGTTTAGAGAGTAAAGAATTATCAGCCTAAATGCAATTGTTGTCTTAACTTCACTTAGATCTTCTGCTAAAGGAGACTAAATGCTAGGTTTGGAGAGGAAATAATGATCAAACTAAAGGAATTTTTTGTCTGATCTCAAACCTGTCAACACAGGAAAAGTCACATTTGGAGATGGTGCTGTTGGTAAGATTACTAGGAAAGGAAAACTTAATTACCCAGATCTTCCATTCTTGAATAATGTAATGCTAGTTGAAGGTCTCGCCAATCTCATCAATATCAGTTAGCTATGTGATCAAGGTCTGAATGTGAGTTTTACTAGAGACCAGTGTGTTATCACAAACAATGTCGAGGCTTTTGTTATGACAGGTACACGATCTTCAGATAATTGCTATCTATGGAATCCTGATAATGTTTCATAAGTTTGTCATTTCTCACGACAAGATGAAGTTAGTCTATGGCATAAGTGACTTTGAGCATGAAGACCATTTAAAAGGCTCTAGGAAAAAATGTCATATTTGATCTTCCATCTTTACCCCCTACCACAGGAACTATCTGTGGTGACTGCCAGTCAGGTAAACAAACTTATACTCCTCATAAGCAAAGTTTTCATTCTGGTTCAACATGTATGCTGGAGCTTTTCCACTTGGACCTCATGGGACCATGCAATCAGAAGGTCTAGGAGGGAAGCAATATGTCTTAATTGTTATTGACGACTTCTTTAGGTACACTTGGGTCCGCTTTCTGCGTGAGAAATCAAATGCTTTTACCACTTTTCGAGCTATATGTTTTCAATTACAATATGAGAAAGATATGAATGTGAAACGAATCAAGAGCTATCATGGTAGGGAGTTCAAAAACTCTTAATTTACTATATTTTGTTACTCTACTAGGATACATCATGAACTTTCTACTCCAATCACCCCTCAGCAAAATAGGGTTGTAGAAAGAAAAAATCGGACGCTTCAGAAGATGACTTGAGCCATGCTTCGCGCAAAATGTTTGTCATTCCAATTTTGAGTTGAAGCTTTAAACACAACATGTCAATTCATAACATAGTTGTTCTTTGTCCAAGTACCTCGAGCACTATTTATGAAATATGAGGGAGGAGAAAACTGAACGTGAAATACTTTCATATTTTTGGTAGTACCTACTACATTCTAATTGATAGAGAAGTTCGGCGCAAATGAGATTCCGAAGCTGATGAAGGCATAATTCTTGGATATTCCACAAATAGTCGAGCATATCATGTGTACAATAAACGAACTCGTTGTGTCATGGAACCAATCAATGATGTGAGTGATGATGCTGCTGGCCTAAATGTTTCCTCTATTGTTGATGAAGAAAATTCTAATTTGCTACCACTTGTCAAGACTGATGTGCCGAACATTCCATCTGACATAATTTCTAAAATACCAATGGAGGATAACCAATCCGCTTTAGAATAGGTTGAATCAAGTAAGAAGCATCCATCCACCAGAGTTCATAAAAATCATCCCTCTAGCAACATTATTGGTAATCTTGAAGAAGGGGTGACAACTAGAAGGAAAAATAAAGTTAATTATCTGGAAATGATCAGTAATATTTACTTCACCTCTTCAATTAAACCAAGAAATGCCAAAAAAGCTCTTAAGCATGAATGTTGGGTCAATGCCACGCAGGGAGAGTGCAGGTAATTTGTGAGAAATAATGTCTAGACTCTTGTTCCTTAGCCAGAGTCTATGAATATCATCGATACTAAATGGATAATCAAAAGCAAATTTGATAAGAATGACAATGTTACTAAAAACAAAGCAAGATTAGTTGCTCAAGGGTATACTCAAGTAGAAGTTGTGAATTTTCATGAAACCTTCTCCAGTTGCTAGACTAGAGGAAATCAGACTATTACTCGGAATATCCTGTCTTCTGAATTCAAATTGTACAAGATGAATGTAAAGAGTATTTTCCTAATTGGATATCTGAATGAGGAAATGTACGCTGAACAACCCAAAAGTTTTGTTGATCCTGTGCATCCAGACTATGTGTATAAACTCAACAAAGCCCTGTATTGACTCAAATAGGCACCCAAAGCATTGTATGAACATTTGACCCAATTTCTTGAAAACAATGGGTACATTCAAGTTGAAGTTGATAAAACCTTATTTAAAAATTGAAAGAAAAGTTTGTGATTGTTTAGATTTATGTTGATGACATTGTCTTTAGAGGAACGCCACAGTAGATGATAGAACTCTTTGTGAAATAAATGCAGAAAGAATTCGAAATGAGCATGGTAGGAGAACTTTCCTATTTTATGGGGTTCTAAATCAAACAATTGAATGAAGAAATTTTTATTTCTCATACTAAATATGCCAAGAATATTGTCAAGAAGTTTGGTTTGGAAAAGGTCAATGTTAAACAAACCCTTGCTCCCACTCATGTAAACCTTTCCAAAGACACTGGAGGAACTCTAGTTGATGAGAGTTTGTAAAAAAGCATCATTGGAAGCTTGTTGTATCTGACAACCAGTAAACTTGATATTGTGTTCATTGTTGGTGTTTGTGCTAGATATCAATCCTATCCCAAAACTAATAACTTGCTTAGTGTAAAAAAGATAATTGCCACACCCTCTCTCACATACACTTCTCCTCTAGGAGTGAGTGCGAACCTGCATACACCCGTTTCCTCTATACTGTAACATTAATCTACTCCAGATCATTAGGACTTAGCTATATGCCAGCTTAGCCTCATAAAATAAATATAACTGCTCAAACATCATGCATAAACATAACAATTCATCAAACAAGTGTTCTTTATATATACTACAAAATCAAATCTCTTTACACCCCCAAGGAACAAGTATGACAATAAAACATGAACGTAAATTGTGAATTTACAACTATCCCAGAGGACTGCTCCAAGTTAGGCCCAAACGAGAATCTTCTGTAGGCCAGGCGTCCCGGACACGCTCGCTACCTGAAACAACAAACATACAAACAAGAAAGTGTGAGCCTAACACTTAGTGAGTGACTGAATTTATCTAGTTACTATTAAACTTCTTGAATTAATATGAGTCATAGTAGCTACCACATATTTATATAAATAGAAATTCTAAGTCACCCATGCTATAGAACACTAACAATACCATTATCCGAATAACAGCAATACAATTATCCTTCCCTAGCTGTGGCGGAGCGAAGCTCAACGCACTCAACCTCCTGTACAAAACTCTCATTATTCACATATTCAAATGCCTTCACACTTCGTCCCTCGGCATTTTCAAACCCTCAAGTGCCTTCACATATTGTCCCTCAGCACTGAGTTTCACTATGTCCAAATTTCCATGTGCCTTCACACGTGGTCCCTCAGCACTGGTTTTCTACCAATCCACTGCTCAAGTGCCTTCACTCATGGTCCTTCAGCACTTGCCTATCATGTATTGGATTTCCATATGCCTTCACACAAGGTCCCTCAGCACTGGAATCCGTTTCATCCAACTACTCAAGTGCCTTCCCACGCGGTCCCTCAGCACTGAGTATCATATAAGATATTCCCCATAGGCCTTCACACAAGGTCCTTCAGCCATGGGTTGCATTTAAATAGTACGTATAACATCCTTAAAACTTATCAACACAACACAAATGTTCAATAGCTACACCATACGATAGTTTCTACTCACTCATTACTAGGTAACCATGCTAAGAGTAACCATTATATAAAATAGGAAGTCACTCACTACTTGTCTTGGCTCTGAGCGGATTATATGTATTCCGGAGCTCTTCTTGGCCTGAAAATACACATTTCTCACATTAAGTTTCCTTTGGACTTCCTTTCTATGATCAATAAGTATACATATTTAGACTTTATACTCGTTCCATCACCGAACTCTCTTTTTCCCCTAAAATATTCACAATTAGCGATACTCTATGTCACTAGCGAGATTACCAGCAAAACCACACAACAGGGCACCACACTAGCGAAACTGGCATGAACAAGACTAGCGAGATTACTTGAGGAGCGACACCCAGCGACACTTCAGCAAGAGTTATGAGACGCAAAGTCCATTGCGTTACCAGCGACACTCGCTTCGCTGCTTAGTCTCCAGCTCTTTCAGCGATACCACTGTCTAAGCGACACCTAACGACCACTGTTTTCTTCTTTCCCTTCTAACTCTTTCTTTAACCTCAAAGTCTCGTAATGAAAGTCCTCTTCGTTTGAGAGATATTCTCAAATAACCCTGAATTGCTCCTAAGCGTTTAGCAATTCAGCTCCGATCACTTCTACTTGAAGTTTATCACACATTTACTCAAATTCGGCTCAAGTATCCTTCATAAAAATTGCTATAAATCGAGTTAACTTACTAACCTCAAAATTTCGACCCTAGCCACAGCTTCCACAGTTCGTTCTTCTCCAAACATTGAACGATACTCAGATTAAGCAACACTAGCCGAACTCTCCGTTCCAACTTTAGTTTCTCCACAAAAATGATGAGAATTCCACTCCAAACCAATATAAACACCTTCTTCTACCTCCCTTCGTTGTTTAGCTTCGAAATGGGATCAACTCGAGCTCTGAAATGTGATTAAAATAATTGAATACTCAGTCCACTCATATATATATATACCACCGACTTAATCTCCACTTCATATCTATATATTTAACTAATCGACGCATACCTTCTGCGCATGGGTTCAGCAACGCATAGCTTCAACTTACTGTATTACAATTGCCCAACGCCCTATCGCCAGATAGCCAACGAACGCATGGTCCTCTCGGCCACTCTTCTATGCACCAACGCATACCAACCTTCAACACATAGCCCTTCTTGGCCACTCTTCTATGCACGAACCTTCAACGCATGGTAGCGTTCAACGCATAGTGGCTTTCAATGCATAGTGACCTTTAATGCCTCGTGGCCTTCAACGCCTAGTGGCCTTCCTTCACATTTGCGTCCACGCCGAATTACCTTCTTCAACGCATAGCTACTAGTGGTCTCGTCAAGCTTCAGACATACTCTCAACACATAGCCCCACCAACGCACGGCCAACACTTAGCCATTTTTGCTCCCACACAACTCGACCAACTTTCTCTACTTAGTGCCCGTCTCATAGTCTCTTCTTAACTTGCCTTCTCACAATGTCAAGTACGGGGCTTACAATAATCAAATATATCAACGACATGATTGATTATGGGTTATTATACACATTTGATACAAGTAGCTCTCTTGTTGGCTATTGTGATACAGACTGGGATAGGGAGCTCTAAGGATAGGAAAAATACTTCAGAGGTTGCTTCTTTCTAGGCAACAACTTAATCTTGTGGTTAAGTAAGAAACAAAATTGTGTTTCTTTATTTACTGAAGAAGTTGAATACATTGCTGCAGGGAATAGTTGTACTCAGTTGATATGGATGAAGCAAATGTTACAATAATATGGTCTCACAAGATGTCATGACTTTATATTGTGACAACTTTAGTGCTATCGATATATCTAAAAATCCTGTTCAGCACAGTCATACTTAACATATTGACATACGACAGCACTTTATTTGTGATCTTGTTGAGAATAAGAAAATCAGTTTGGAGTACATTAGCACAAAAAATCAAGTGGTAGACATATTCAAAAAAGGCTTTAGATACAGTTTGCTTCAAAGTCCTAAGAGTTGCCTTGGGCCTCTATGCTTCGAAAGCATAACAATTAATTCATTGGGCCAATCTAATGTGGAACTTGGCCCATCAAGATAGCATGCCTAAGCGGTTAAGTGTATTTATAACCATCTTAATTACGGTTGTTGAGAGCATAAGCAAAATTAAACGATTCTTATTTTCAAATTTTATTTTAAATCTGGTGTGTTGGCAGTTATTCTATGACAGGATTTCAAGCAAAATAGTGGCGTCTTGTCTTGCTCAGTCGATTCTCTTTGGCTCTATTCCAAGTACTTCCTATGTGAAGTTCTTTTTAGTGGTAAGCACCAAGCAATGAGAAAGAAAAAAAGAAGATGCATGTCAAGGAGGATGATCCTCCATCCATCACGAACAAATATGGTGTTCGTTTTAGAGGACTTCCTGTTCCAAAAAAAGAGTTAAGTGTTCCCCTTCCTACGACTAAAAGAAGAAAATCTAGTGTCAATTTCGTTGTTAAGGACAAAGAAAAAGAAAAGGTTAGTACATCTGCCCTAACAATGTGTGATATTGTTGGTTCATGGGTAGAAATTCATCATAATAGGGAAAAATCTACTTTGAGTCACTCATTGAGTCACGTGCATGACTCTATCGTTCTTCCTAGAAACTCTAGAGATGTTGTTAAGGATAATGTCGAATCGTCTTCTGCTACTCAAGAGAAAATTAGGGTTCTTGAAAGTAGGATAAATGATAGTGAAATTCCTGCTTCTACCTTTAATGTGGTTTTGCCTGAATCTATCTTGTCTAAAAACGTGAATGCTATTTTGCCTGAGTCTGGTTTGGCTGATAAAGAAAATCCTATTATGTCTGCTTCTGATTAATCTAAAAAAGAATCTATTACTATACCTGATGAGAACGCCTTAAATGATCTTGTTGAAAAAGTTGAGTTTGAATCCCTGGTCTCTGTGTCCACTCTCCCTATATCTGGTCCTCTGGACAGTGTGTCAACTGATTTGAATGTTGAAAGGATTATGCCTAGTGTCTCAATTTTGTCTAATGAAAAGTGTGTTAAAACTATTCCTAAGACAACCGTGATGGTTGATCATGGTCGTGTGACTGATGATCTTGTTGATAAATTAATGGTTTCTAGTAAAGCTAACAATCCAACTGTTGACGTTTCTACCGATATTGAACTTGAAGCCAACAAACAAACCTTTGATAAAGGGTCTAGCTTTGCTGATGAAGACCCTCTTCTGTCTGAGTTACAATCAAAGGAAAACAAGGATGTTGCATTTGGTGGTGATGCTTCTCCTAAGACATCTGAAAATTTATCTGAAAACACATCTTTTGAGGAGGCGTCTGACTGAGGTTTGAAAAGTAGTTTTGATGACGAGGAAACCGACCATGTTCGTGTAACTCGTGCTTCTGTAAAAGCAAAATGGATAGACTGCTACATCCAGTGTTCCTCTTGTGCCCTTAGATGGGGTGTTATTCCATACTGAAGAAGGTGCTAGCCTTTGGAAATATGTTGTGAAAAGGAACATTGTGGACGAATAGGAACAATTTGAGCACACCCAAGATTGTGTTAGCTTATGGCATTGCTTCTCGATGTTGGATTGGAATGAACAATTCTGAATTTGGGGCCTTATTATCCATAGTTGGTTCAAGAATTCATTATGAATCTACCTTCTGATTTTGCTTATCTTGCTAGTCCAGATTTCCAGAAAGTTCATGTTTAAAGACATCAATTTGTCTTTTCTATTGCCTTAATCAATCAATTTTTACACTGAAATGTGCTAGAGAATGTGAGTAAACAACGTTCTTCGATGAGAGATCTTGTGTTTGAGCTGATCCGTGGTGTCAGATCCTCTTGGCTTAAAAAGGGTCAATTACCTACGCTCGTGTTAAGTGTAAAGAATGCACTTCTTCACAAGATAGGAATCTCCAATTGAATTGGTGTTCTTCATTTCATAAATCCGGCTTATCTATATCCCTTGCCACCTTGATCTATTAGATTGGTAACTCGGGCTCAATTTAACTATGGGGTGTTTGTGTTAAATAAATCAAACGCATTGGGTCAAAAGCTCTCAAACTACCCTTGCAATATCCTCGACTCATCTGTGATATATTGTTGACCTAGAAACTTGATATGCTTACGTCTACTAAATCTGTGGGTCCTTCTCCAGGTCTTGTCTTCATTAATCCCAAGCTCCTTCACAGCCATCACATTCTAGACATTGATACACAAGCTTCTGCTCCTCATCTTGATGGTCGTAGCCAAGCTTTGATTCACTCCTCCTTTGATAGTCGTATTTTGCACTTATTGACAAACGAATCTCAGGACATTGATCATTTGATGCAGAGGCTTCAATTAAAAAAAAATAAAAGTGGATGAAGTGTTGTAGGTGATGAGGGTCATTCTGTCCAAATCTGATGGGGGTTCCTATTCTCACAGGAAGGATTGATTAATTTTTCAAGTCAGAAAGAGGGAGACCTTGGGATAGCCTGGCTGTTGGTTGTTTTGTTTGGTTGTGTTTGGTGTGGTTGGTAGATTGAACTAGTTTGTTTTAGGTTTGTTGTTGTAAAGACCTCTAATTTTTTTTATGTTACTGTTCTCACTTAGACTTTGTTTCTGACATCTACCTTTTTGTTGATTGATTTGTTTGTTAATTCTGTCTTAAAAATTATTAGCCAAAGGGAGAGCTTGTTGGAGATTTATTGATTTGCTGTATATTTCTCCAAGGCTGCTTATGGTGGTTGTTGTAGATGTCACAAATAAAGTCTTAGCATCTGTCTCAGATAATATTTTTCAAGCAGAATATCTTT
This sequence comes from Citrullus mucosospermus, assembly GCA_030954485.1. Lineage (NCBI taxonomy): Eukaryota > Viridiplantae > Streptophyta > Magnoliopsida > Cucurbitales > Cucurbitaceae > Citrullus > Citrullus mucosospermus. The sequence continues at coordinate 6,653,803 of CM062061.1, read as the reverse complement.
CTTTCATAATCTGGAAATTCTCTATAGTTGTATATTGTCTAATATTTTTCATTTAAGGTGCAGCTTGTTCTGATCGAAGGGGAAATATTTTTTTGAAAATTCTTTCCTTTTTGAGTTGCATCATATTATTTTCAATTGGGAATTTACTTTCCTTTTATAAGATCGGTTTATAAAAGGAGCCTCAAGGTGATAATCTATGGTTAACGATTTTGTTTGACGTGAACAAGAGTTCTGTTCTTGGTGGCTGAAGTGTGTAACATTGTACTTTGTTCTTTGCTCACTCATTCCATTGTGCAAGTTCATCAATTGACAAGTAAAATCATTGAAGATTAATTTTTTTTTTTTAGGGGAAGCCTAAGACATTGCTGAAGAGAAGGGATTCTCAATCTTAGGGGGAGCTTAAGACTTCAACATCGAGAAGGATTTCTCCATCTTAAGGAGGACCTAAGATTTGTCAGTGAAGGTAGTTCACTAAGCTACAAGGAAGATAATCAAGTGTAGAGGACTATCACACACTATTGAAAGTCGGAGTGTTCAACGCTAATATTAACATACTTAGGAAAACATAAGTACATTTTAGAGGAAGTCTCACATCTAGAGGAAGCCTAAGTGACATGAGGGTTGAGCTTTATTTGAGTCACTATAGTAGTCATTGTATTACATATAAGTACAACGTTGTGCTTGACTCTTTAATATTAGTGGATTATCTTTCTTAGGCACACTGCCTCCTGAACGTAGGTAGATTTCACCGAACTAGGTTACAAACTTCTGTGTGTCTTTGCTTGCTTTCTTGCTATTAGTTTCAGTTGTTGTTATAGTGTGTGTCTGTACTTTCTGTTTAACATTCTTTTTCAGAGTGACGATTCATCTTATCGCTTTTTCAGAGATAAAATGAGAAGATTGGGGGTGAGATCGTGAGAGGGAGAGAGAATCTGGGGAATGAGAGGAGTGCGAAGGAGAGAGAATTTAGGAGATGAAGGGAGAGAGAAGAGGGAGAGGGGGAGAAAAAATCGGGGCAAATTTGGAATTTAAAAAAATTTAAAAGTTGACTAGTTACTACTTGCTAGATTTGCAAATGTTTCAAAGATATGCTATATTTTTAGATTGTTTCTCTAATTATGTTATTTGCTATAATTTTCCTATTTCAATATTTTTTAGCTTTAAAAATTTGGCTTAAATTTTAAAATTGACATCTCTCAACGTTAGATAAGAAAAAAAAAACTCATATATAAAATAGTGGTGTTTTAAGCATGTGTATTTGTAAGCTTAATTTTTTTTTAGATAAAAAGAAAGTGATTCAAGTTATTTTATAAATTATAATAAACCTCTTTCTAAATAGCATTTAAAGTACACAAAGTAAAATTTGTATAACCGTATGGCCATTTCAAGCTTTAAATTTAAATAAAAATCATTTAACAATTAATAAATTGTCGTTGATCGATTGAACAAATTAGTTGAATTTTAAATTAAAGTAATAAGAAGATTAGGGACAAACTTAAAATAATGAATGAATCAATTAATTGAATCTAAGATTCAAAGGTACATAAAAAATAGGAAAAAGAAAAAGAAAAAGAAAAAGAAAAAGAAAGGTCAAAGACGAAATGACAATTATGAAATTTGAATAATTAGGTCATTATCTTTCTTGTGCTTCAAAAGCAACTTTCAATACAAAGATCATAAAAATGTACCAACATTGATGGTTAGATGAGGATGACTTTTCAAATTTTTTTTATAATAAATCATTGATCTCCCTATGTTTTAAAATTAGAATTTTATTTTCATAATTTGGTAAAATTTTATAGAGGAAGATATGAGAGTTTTGCAAATCGATACAAGCATTATTCAAAATATATGAGGATTCCAATTGACAATCAAATAAAGAAAGGTAGAAATGCCTTAAATAATTTTTTAACAATACTCACATTATACTTAAAAAAAAAATTAAAAATACTCTTTTTTTTTTTTTTCAAATGTGACATAATATATTGCAAAAAGAAAACCTCTTGGCCTAGGTCAAGACACAAAACAAAACTGCAGTATAGGAGCTAAAGCTCACACACAAACCAAACAATCAAAGCAAAGAAACAAAAACGAAGGACAAGCTCACACCCAAGCTAGAAGAAACAATTGAACACACCAAACAAAACTATCCTAAGCCCTTTGACTAGTCAAAGCGGTCTTTTGGGTTCACCAAGAGTTTAGACCCATTGACCACAGAGCGACAATCGATTGTCAAAGAGGAGACATCATCTTGAGAAACAACACCAAAGGAATAGAACAATATGCAATACCTTTAGGCGACACGGACACACGAGACACCATCAAATAAACGAAAAAACTAGACCCAAGATCGAAGCCTTGAGGCCCCCCTGCCCCCCCCCCCCCCCCCCCCCCCCCCAAAGAATCTTTAATTGTAATAACAATGACCTTCTCAAATAGAGGAGCAACAACCTCACAACTTGGCCCTTCAATAGGAACAGGGGTCGAACCCTCACCTACAAGATCGAGAGGTACCGATTACCTAAGAGGAGCACCCTTTCATACTCCCTCCCCCCACCACTTATCAACAAAGTGATCGAAACTACCACACTATGCACACTTGCATTGCCTCCAAGCATACTCTACCAAGATCTCAAAATTCTCTCCTCCTAATTGAACCGTTGCCAAACAGAAAAAATCATCCTCCACTTCTACCTCAGCACAAAGACCGACAAAAAACAATCTTGACCTTCGTCAGTAGCCTTATCCATATAAATTGGCGACCAACAACACTGGCCACAACACACAACCCCCGATGTGTCCACAATTTCAAAGGAAAACAAAACAACTTCACCCAAATCGACACTCGATCAAGCATGAAGGTCTCAGAAACAATACTTTTGACCCACTTCCTTAATAGAATAGGTATGCCCAATATGCCAAGGACCATTAGAAATCACCCAATCCTGAGCCTCCCCTTTTTTAAATTGAAAAATAATCAAATTATCCTTCAAGATAGTAACCTGCGTACTTCCCACGCTTTAGCAACCAAATGAGAAATAATCTCAAATGGAAGTCAACCCTCCACAAATTGGCCCACCAAAGAGTAATTCCACAACTTGACCCCTTTGGCAACAACATCCTCAGGTGGAATGACTACCTTCCAATACTCCAAAACTGCAAGGAGAAGTAAAGAAGCCCCCTTGGAAGAGGAGGCCAAGGAAGCCCAAGAATGAGGTCGACCTAAGTCTTCAACATTTCTTAAACCATTCAAATCAAGCGAAGAACACAACGAACCATTCAAGCCTAACCTTGAAGCCACCAAATTGGGCCACCCCACCTAAATTGGCATGCACAGGACTAGAGCCATCCTGGATTCCAGAACAATTAACCAACTCCAGATAAGGTCGTCTAAAATTGACTGTCTTAGGCCCAAAACCAGTTATACACACATTTGTCGAAGCCAAGATGAGCATGGCTCAACTGGTTCACGCATATATCCACAACGAACAGGTTAGAGGTTCAAATTTCCTCTTACATATGTAATGAAAAAAATTATCACATTTGTCGATGTTTCTACTTTAATTTTTAGTTTTTAGTCTTTTAAGTTTAGCAAACTTTTTTTTGGGACAAAAAGTCATTCATTAATTAGAAAATGAAAGAAAATGCCTATGAGCTACATCAACTAGATTACCATTCTTCATCAAGCTTATTAGCTAGAAAGGAGAAAGGTGAGTCCATAAAGCAACAAAATATTTTCTACCTGTAAACTAGTGGTTAGTTTCAACCACATCTTTTTAACTTTCAATTTAATTCACTATATGAAAAAATCTTACAATTAAGTTTATATATATTGTAAATTGTACATACCATTTTATCCGCACATAGGAAAAAAGATTCAAATTTCTAATATTGTGGTGGAAAAAATATATCTAAACTACTTAAGTTGAGTCTAAGTTAACATGTACAAAATACTCTTTAATTGTTTTTTAAAATAAATAAATAAACTATAGGAGTTCTTATAATCAACCCCTCAAATTATTAAATTCTTATCATTTAACTCATACATTTTTTAACTTGGTAAAATTCCAAATACATAATATTAACAATTTAGAAAATTGAATTTTTTTTTTTTTTTTTTATGGATATTGAGTTCTCACCTCCTCCATTTAATAAAACAAAAAATTAATATAAAACAATTCAAGAGACCAAGTTATGAGCTATGTTCCATTAGCATAAAAAAACTTGAGTTCAACCATCGTTTTTGCAATATTTCTTTTTGTCTTTTTTGAGAAGATTTTTCTCTTTTTTAGTATAATAAATGAGGCATAAAAATTTGATCATTTTACATTAAAGGAATAAATACGACCTAAATACGCATTGTTTGGAATCTTATAATTGTGAGAAATTGTCATGATTTTGAGTAATTTCAAATTTTAACAAATTTTAAATGAATTATATTGTTTATTACGACTAGGGTTGGCAATGGGGACCGGGAGGGCAAGTGGGGGTTCCCGTCCCTGCCCCTGTGGAATTTACCTCCATCCCCACCCCTGTCCTCGTCATTTGTAGGCTGGGACGGGGGCAAGGATTCCCCGAGATAGAGTGAGAGTGAGATAGCGACACGGGGGGAGAGAGCGAGACTGAAAGAGAGCGAGACTGTGAGAGCGAGCGAGAGCGAGACAACGCGAAATATATATACCGGGGTAGTCAGGGATATATCGGGTTGGGGCAGGGATACCCTCCCTGTCCCCACCCCAACCCCGGATGGGTACCCTGGGAATCTCCCCGGTCAAACTGGGAATTCTCCGACCTGATCAAATCAAGGCATCACGGTTTTTTTTTTCCAACCCTAATTATGACAAGAAAGAAAATGATTTCAAATCCTATTTTTATATTAAAAAATTGGACTAAAATAGGGGATTTGACTCGATTTCATACGATTTAAAGGTGAATTATTTATTTGCCCTTATGATTTTCAATCAACAAAACATAATTAAAAGCCTAACTTTATAAACTTTGTGACTTTCTTTTCTTTTCTGATCACCACTATTCAAAAAAAAAAAAAAAACCAAATAGATTCGGGAAATTATTTAAAATGTCAAAAATATTGAAAATATTTACAAATAATAGCAAAATGTCACAGTTTATTTGTGATAGACCGCGATAGAGTACTATATGTGTCTATCAAATAATAGCAAAATATCACAGTTTATCTGCAATAGACTGCGATAGATCGTAATAGATTACTATATATGTCTTAATAGATTCATTTCAATTTTTTGTTTAGTTACTAATGAAGTAAACAAAATTTTAAAATCATTACTTGAAAAATCTTGAATCCAAACAAAGAGTACCATGTCAATTCCTACTAACATATGCTAACTTTCGCTACTTTTTTACAATATTTCAATTTCATAGAATTTATTTTAGAATAATTATAATGGGTGAAAAACTAGAGCTAATATTATAGTATTTCTTATTTACCCCCTATGGTAGATTCCTCTCTCTCCCGTTTATGTAACAATTGTGTTTCAACCATTTTTTCAAGCGCCTCAATGCCAACAAACCAATTGTTAAGATTGGTTATGAAAATTGAATGCTAAATATAATATCAAATAGAAATGGAGCTAAAACAAACTACTTTTCTTAATTTCTCAAATTTAACATATTTTAAAAATGAAATAAGAAAACAGGAACGTTATCAATATTACATGAGCCCAATAGCTTATATTTATTCATTTCTATTAGTAAATAAACTTCATCACTGATAGACTAAGTCTACTATAGTCTATCAGTAATAGAATTATATAACTTATAAACTTTTATCAACTAATATATAATAATTTATTAGTAAATATTTGTTTCATAACATTTTTTCTTGAGTAAATGATCAATGGTGTAAAAGAGTTAGTTCGGATGATTATAATTAGAATGTAATTAGATACTCAAGGTTAAAATAAAAGTTTAAAACTTATAGAATTTATAAGTAAGTATCACTGATAGACTTCTATTATTATGACATATTAATATAAATCTATCAATGATAGCTACTGATATGCTTATATATTAGTCACTCAGAGGATTATATTATAATTGATTGAAGAATTCACTGTCCATAACTCATGTCTTTAAATGTTAGAAAAGAATCCATTGAAGCCATATCTTAAATGTTAAAACTTGAATTTGGCCATTCTAACGTTTAAAATCGATGATATTAGTGATATAAATTATATAGATATTAGTGGTATCAATAATAATAGTGATACAACTTAGTAGATATCAGTGATATCAATTATGAATGATATCTGATATAACTTAGGTATACATATTGGTGATATCCATGTATCAGTGATATCCGTGGTAGAACTTAGATAGATATTTGTCATATCGGTGATAAAAGTTAGGTGGATCTTAGTGATATCCATGTATCGGTGATATCGATGATAAAACTTAAGTAGATATTGGTGATATCAATGATATTTATAAAAGTAGTTTACCATTAATATAAAAGGAGTCTATCAATGATAGACTTATATCATTGATAACAGTTATTAGTAATAGACTTCGAAAATCAGGAATTTCGTACCTCCAGCATTTTCTGCGTGTTCAATGTGAAACTTAGAATCTTGACCTAGTAGCTCAGTTACAATAAAGAGAAAAAACTAAGGAAAATATGGGAAAACTTTAGTACAAGCCTGTGGAGTTAGAAAAATTTAGAGGCAGAAATCTGGACTATGCATTGAAAGCATGGTAGGGAAGAAAGTGTTTGAGTAAACTTGAGTTTTTGGAAGAGAATAAGTCATAAATGAGTTTGGGAAAAACCCACGATAGGTGCTTTTCCGAGTGTAGAACCACAAGAAGGCAAATAGGTTGTGAATTCTCCAAGTGCCACAATTATGCTTGAAAAACCAAGGCCTGGACGCATAGAGCTTGGTAAGGAAGGAGAATTTCGTTAAGTGTTACAGAATGATGAGTTGGTGGCATAGTTAGGAGTCAGTTTTGGGGATTAAACACATCTCTTTGGAAAAAAAACACCATGGTGGATGCATGATAGGGGGTGCTCAACACTTGGTAAGGATTTTGGGGAGGATTTTTACTAAGTGTTGAAATGTTGAAAGGAATCCTAAACGATAGATAGAAGAGTTGAACGCATGGTTCAAGTAGGAGAGGGAAGTCTCTAGGGGGGAGACTAATTATAAGTGTTGAACGCATAATACATACTCTAGGGGGGAGACTTAGCTAAGCTTTGGATGACTTTAATGGTTGAGAAGCAAACCCTAAGGAAGATAGGGAAAGGATGGACACATTGAGTAAGGTTTGGCTAGGGAAGGATCAACTTGTCTTGAAAAAAAAGGAAAATTAGTAGGTCAAGCTTCTTAGAAAAGAGGAGAAACACATGGAAGACTATCAAAGTGAGAATTTTGGCTAACTATAAGATGGATGTGGTGTGTTGGACACATACCCTCTTGGTTAAAGGAAAAATGGTTAAGTGTTGGGTGGTTGAAGTTGGAAGCAAGGTAAGTGTGTGTAAGAAAGAAGGTGTGAAACGCATAGGAGAGAAAATTTGGAAACATAGGCTTGGAGAAGGCACCATGGACACATGGGAAGAGTTAACAAGGAATCCATGGAATAAGTGTGGGGGACTTGGACACAGGACCCTAGGAATAGGTCATATTGGACACATGCTTAATGATAGGAAAGGAAAATCGGCTAAATGTGTGAAGGTTAGATGAAAAAAGGAGCAAAATGGATCATACCCTAAAAATCCTCAAGATTGACGTACAGTAGGGAAGAAAAAAGGTGTGCTAAGTGGCTTATCTTGAGTCTAACACATCATAAGTAGGAGGTGTCGTGATACATGGCTAGGATAACATGCAAGAGGCCTGGTGGAGCAAGTGTGTCTTGGTGCATGGTGTTGTTTTTATGCATGGTGCCAAGAAGTGGGTTAGTTGTCAACCTAAGGAGCAAGGTTGAATGACAAAACTTGTCATCCAACTCTTATAAATAGGCCCGAGAAGTCACTTATTCTTTCGTTCAAAAATCATCATCTAAGCTTTACCTGAGAGTTTGAGAGTGTTTCCGGAAAGGTCTAGGCATCCAACTATACCAACTAGGCGTCCAACTCAATATAGAAGCAACAAAGAAGCTACTTTGCGTCCAATCGGAGTTGTTCTGCGTCCAGAAGGAGCAGCTTTGCGTCCAAGGAAGGTTCTCTGTGTCCAAGAAGGTGTTTTCAGGCGTTCCATAAGAATTTCCAAGGTTCCGAAGGTTTCTTCGTTGTTGTTTTCTTAGTTCCAGAAGCTAAGAAAGAACTGAGAAGCCTAGACCAAGCTTGGGTCTAAAATAAGGAAATGAGGCTTTAAAGATCTGCAACTACTCTTCCTGTCTTATGTTGTATGTTGTTACTGTCAAACTACTATGCATACTATTATGGGATTATGATTATTATCTATTGCATATGAATTGTAATGGAGTTTTGAGTTATGAATGTGTGTTAAGGATTCTAGAACTGCACAGGATGGTCGGAAGATCTGAGGATCTAGTTCTAAGCCTGTGCTAGATTTTAACCTCAGGTGATGGTTAGGGGGTGTCAGAAATCTAGTTCTTGATCCTGTGGGAAGTATCACTTGTGGGATGGTTAGAGGACCGACGAGCCTAGCTTCTAATCCCTCAAAGGTAAGGCTATGTGCACAGAGAGCTTGGATGAAATTGTTGTGCCAGAGTGTGCCAGCAGATTAGTTCAGTACTAAGTTTAAAGGGAAATGGGAGGTTTGAGTGTACTCCCGCTATAGTTGAACCTATTTATGATTTCTTATAACATTGTTATGTTATCTTATAAAGGGTCATGTAAACCCTAGTTATACGTTAACCACTCACTAGGGTTCGTGAAGCTCATCCTTTCTTTATGTTTTATTTTCAAGTAGCAGCCGATTTCCATTGTTGTGCGAAGTCGAGGTCTGTCGAGATATAAATTTATAATATTTTATAGATAGGAGTTTGTATAAGCTATGGTTATATCGTCTTTAAACAAACTCTATAATCAGTTGTTTAAATAAACAACATGCATAACAAGGAAATACAATGGAATTAGTGATAGATGTTGTAAAAGGATTCATGTTTTCACATCTATTCCTAGGTTAAAAAGGTAATTCGGGTTGGACTGTGACATTCAATGGGCTTTTTAAACATTCTCTATAGATTGAAGGTAAACTTTGCTATATTTACAATTAATTTTAAATTTTGCTATATTTATAATATTTTAGCCGCATTTTACTATATATCCAAAAAGCTCATATATTTTAGACATAAAATATACACAAATATATGTATTAACTTCAAAGCACATAACAAGTTTTAGCAATTGATATGCAATCCCTCACACAAGGTTTGAACCCCATACATATTCTAAATAAATTGTAAAATAATATAAATAAATAAATGAATAAAAACGGATGCGTTGAAAGAGAAGTATTTTCCACGATCGTTCTTCGGAGCAAGTAATCACAGAAGGATGAGAAGGGAGCTTTTGAATTTGGTTGCTTTCTCCAATGGCTACATTCATATCATCCTTGCGCTTTCATTTCTGAACTGTTCTTCAATCTCTCAAGTGGGTGCTTCCATTCATCAATACCAAAACGAATCCTTCATTCATCGTTCCAATTCTTTCTTCTTCCATGGCGGTAGTGAAGGCCTTTATGCTTCTAATTTTCACCCTCTTTCCTCCAATTCCACCGATTCTGCAGACCAATCGCTCGACGGAATGTCCTTCATCAGGTAAATTAATCTAACCCTCTATCTCGAGTCATTCGCTACTATTCTTTCATTTGATCGAGTTCGCCCAATTGGGTTTGGTTCATTTCCTCTAAATCATCTTCGAAAATGGTAGAATGTTAGATGCTTGGTTGAAATCGGTCGTTCTAAGTATCCAGTTCATGTGGGTTTTTGCATGTGACAGAGGTGTACGAAAGAATTTAGATTAAATCCTGTTTTTCATTTTGGTAATGTAGGTTTGAATCTATTACATTTAGACGAACCAAAGAATCTGCAGAACAGAATAATGAGATGCAGCAAAAAACTGGGTTAATTGAAGCTGTTATTGTGGATGTCAAAGACAGGACAAAAATAGGAGGGGCATTTCTGAATTCTGATCTTATATGTTGTACCCAGAAGCTTGCAAGTAATGGATCTTGCAAGGTGGGAGAAGTTATTATTAAGCAGAATTCAGATGATTCTAGCGGACCAAGGAGAATACAGACTTTCTTTGAAGGGATAAGTGAAGAAGCTAAAATGGAACCAACAACAGTTGAACTCAACAAAACTGGAATGTATTATCTGTATTTTATGTTCTGCGATCCGCAACTCCGAGGTACATTAATCAGTGGAAGAACAGTTTGGAGAAACCCAGATGGTTATTTACCAGGAAAGATGGCTCCAATGGTGACATTCTTTGGCTTTATGTCTTTGTCTTACCTTGTTCTGGGTCTTGTTTGGTTTCTCTGGTTTGTAAGATATTGGAAAGATATAATGCAATTGCATTACCATATCACTTGTGTGATAGGTTTGGGAATGTGTGAAATGGCCCTCTGGTATTTTGAATATTCAAATTTTAATTCCTCTGGAAGTCGACCGATGGGAATAACCATTTGGGCAGTTACGTTTAGTGCTATTAAGAAGACTGTTTCTAGGCTGCTTCTTCTAGTGGTTTCAATGGGATACGGAGTTGTGAGACCAACCCTTGGCGGTATAACCACGAGAGTTACTCTACTGGGTGTTACGTATTTCTTGGCTTCTGAAGCACTTGAGCTTGTCGAGCATTTGGGAAATGTTAATGACTTCTCTGGAAAAACAAGGTTCTTTCTGGTGTTGCCAGTTGCTGTATTGGATGCTTGCTTTATTCTTTGGATCTTTTCGTCACTATCGAAAACCCTGGAGAAGCTTCAGGTAAATATACTTTGTTTAAGCTTTTTTCTCTGCTGGGAGGATGATCATATTCAGTTCTCTATTATGTATATGCTATATAGGTTAGAAAAAGCATGGCCAAACTTGAACTGTATCGGAAGTTTACCAACTGTCTCGCAGTTTCAGTGTTGCTTTCTATAGCTTGGATCGGATATGAGGTAACTTTGTATTTCATTTACTTATCCTCTATTTTTCTCTACTGTTCAATCAAATTGTAAAGTAAATCCAATGGTTAGAATTACTAATTCTTGTTGGTGTAGTTGTATTTCAATGCTACCGACCCATTGAGCGAGCTGTGGCAAAGAGCTTGGATTATTCCAGCCTTCTGGATTCTGCTTTCTTTTGTTCTCTTGGTGATTATATGTGTTCTTTGGGCTCCTTCTCATAATCCAATAACCAGGTAATCATCAATCCCCTGCCTCCATTTGGGAATTTACTTGAATCTCTTAACTTCTAGCAAATAGGTTTCGGTTCGAAAGGGTCTATCAAGATTTTTTTTTTCTCCGTCGTTATTATGTACACGCCAGTCTCTGATTATATCATAGGTTTGTTTCACTACTTCATTTATATGCACTTGGATAGCTGTCTTTATCTTCTTTAATTTTTCTTGATACATTTACTTGTCCATAATTGCATTAAAAGAGACATAAAAACCAGATATTTAACATTCTTTTCTAAGAGACCCAATTTTTTTATTGAATGAAGTAATGAACTATTGTCTAACTTTTAAGTTGAATGAATTTGGGGATTTGTAGATTTGCATACTCAGAGGACACTGGGGATGATGTCGATGAGGATGTTGTAGCACTCACGGGAGCCGGAATTAAGGTAGCTCCAGATTTATCTAACAAGCTAGAAAGGAAGGAAAGAAAGGCAACATCTACTGCTGCAGACCATCCTGTATTTGGACATGGAGGAGATCTTGAGGAAGATAAAAGAGAGTGATGCTCTCCTCTCTCTGTACATTTTGTTTCATTTCTCTCACTAAGCTGCTTAAAATGGAAGCCTAATGACTCAATTATAGTGCTTCAAAGTTGTACAATTGCACCCAAGATGGAGGGTAGATGAAGGGAATGAAGGTATATTGACCTCTCTGATCAACTAACTTCCATTGGAGACTTTAAGGAAATCCTTGAAAAGACCTGTACATTTTGCAACTTCAACTTGGTAGCCCTGATAGAATGAAAATGGAAGGAGGAAAAAGCTAGTTTGAAAGTTGGTCTATTCCAGTCGCTGTTTGTGAAATGTAAACAAATATTGTAATTTGCTGCTCTCAAATTACACATTGATAAACTTTTAAGTTTGAGCTCTTGAACTCAGATATTTTGCTCATCCAAGTATAGCTTAGAGGGTTAAATACCATCTCAAATGTTGATGATTTTGTTCACCACTCCAAACTCATAAGTTTCAATGTACGAAATTTTAAGTAGAAAATGTTTTGCTCTGGGTTTTTTGGCACGCTGAGTTGAGTTCATATGTTTGGAGTTCATGTTTGTGGAGATCATATTTTGGTATTTGGGGTGCTGAGTTCATATATCACGGGTATCTGGTGCATTTTTCTTTTTTTTACATAAATAATATGTTTTTATGATAGATTAATTTTTTTTGGAAATTTTTTTATTCAATATATATATATAATAAACTATGGATTGCACTTTATTTTATTGTTATTTAAGCACACATGTATTGTTGAGAATTTTTGGAAAATAGAGGTTAAGGTTTACTTTTGGATCATGCATTTTATTTTATTTTTTTAATTTAAGCAATCATATTACAAATTTGTCCATGCAATATTTTTAGTTAAGTTATTTTTATTTGAACACTTTTGATAAAAAAAAATTTAGAACAAAAAAAAAAACTCATGCATTTGACAATTTTTCTCAAATGTGTTTTTACATACAAACTTGTTTAATTTCTTTCATGATAGAAGTGATTTTATTAATGTTAAATTACTATAAATAATTAAAAAAAAAGACAAAATTTAACGTTTTGACAGAACTTACATACTTTTGTGTTAACAAATGTGTTTTTTTTTTACAATTTTGTACATCAACTTAAATATAAACATTTATTGATGTTTTATATGTATGTTTAAATTAATAGTTATTTTTAAGCTTTAAATTAAGATTTTATTGATAGTTTTATGTCACGAGCATCAACATTCAACAAAACAAAAAACCTCATATGTCAACATAGTCCAAATTTGCAGTAGTCATAATTTAAAATAATGGTTGCCGGAGTTGGTGGAGTGGCCACCATCAGAGGTTGTTGGAGTTGGCCGAGTTGACCGTCGAAGAAGGTTGTTAGAGTCGGCCGTCGGAAGTGGTTGTCAAATTTGGCCGTCAGAGATAGTCGTCGAAGTTGGCTATTGGAGGTGGTCGCTGGAGTTCAGCATTGAGGTAGTTGCCAGAGTTGAGTAACGAGGCATCGATAATGATGAGAACTGAGTGTACTGTTGATGAACATGGTATAAAATGCCGGTGACTTAAAGTTGGCCTCCCAAACAATGAGTTGAGTTCATATCTCAACTCATCCCATCTCATTCCCTCACCCAAACGCCCCCTCTAAGTAATATTAACTTGTCCCAAAAATTGACATTGAGTGCTTTTGGATATTAACTTTGTCACAAAAATTAACATTGATACTTTTCCATTCTCTCTCCTTTCTCTAGGTGTAGAAAATCAATAATGTTAATTCATATATTTGACATCTGATATCTATGAACAAACATTTTCAAGAAAATTTGGTTGACAATGAACTTTTTAGTCAATTTTAAATCATATTACTCCTTGAAAAAAAATGAAATGAATTACACAGAAGGGTGACATTTCTTATGATTGTGACTTTACAAAATCAAAATCATGGAATTCCGTTAATAAGTATCAAAGATAGTTTGATCTCCAATAAAGACAAGACGGTCCTCAAACTGGCAGGTTTCACAGACCAACATCGGATCTCCAAAAATTACCAGTGATCGAAAAAACAATCTTCGAGGTATAAAATTTCTGATATTGTAATGTTCTAGTCAAATGGCTGCTGGCCATGCTTTGATGCCATAAATGTTTTGTGATTCTAATGCTTAGTACCTTTGGAGCCCCAAGGTTTCAGACCTCTTCCACCTAAATGAAGTTTAAATGAAGATTCAAGCAGTCTAATCAAGGTCATAAACTTCCTAGTTATCAGTTCAATGAGAATGAGAGAGTTAAGGGTTACCTGAGGAAGCCCCATCAATTCAAGAACAGCTTTTTGTGGTGTTAGCTCGTTGTCAATAATTCGGGCCACTGCTGTCAAAACTGGCATCTTAACCTTATACTTCTGGGCCAATGCAATAACAGCCCCCGCGGTTGATACACCTTCTGCAACCTGTTGATGCAGGGGACCTTAACAAGGCATTAAATGAAAACCAAATTCCAAAACATTGCCTGACATAATAAAAGAGTACCCAGGTACCTGATTCATGGAGCTCAATATATCATCCAGATTCTCCCCAGATCCTAGTCGTACTCCAACAGTTCTGTTTCGGGAGAGGTTGACAAAGCATGTAAGCATAATGTCCCCTGTGCCTGAGAGACCAGTAATTGTTGTTGGCTTCGCACCCATCTTTAAGAAAATTTTGAAGGCAAAAGTCATTAGAATGACATGATTGAATTGAGAAAATTGAAGGTGAGATAAGAAAAAATAACAGAGTTCTATGTAGATAACGCTTGAACTATGACTGACTGTAGGAATACGAGGGCAACATCTTCTGGACTATCAAACGCAAGTTGGAACAAATGCACTAAAAGAAAAGATAGCTTTAATGAAACAATCCGATTACATTAGGAGTAGAGAAAAAAGGCTCCACTATGGCCCTCTCTCTTCACCCAATCAACGGGTCCATACAGTGGCACCATACTCAAATGCCATTGAGAAAGCAGAGATACTTTAGAAATCTTCCAGTTTTTCCTTTTCCATTTCTTATTTTCAATATTTGGAAAATGGAACATATGGTAAAGATTTTTTGCTTCTCGTTTCTCATTTTTAAGAAATATTTCCAAAATTATATACAAATTTTACAAACAATAAAATCTTGTTTCTTCTTTCTGGTTCCAGTTACTAGTTCCTGAAAAATAAAAACAAAATCATTATTATATTATTTTTTTACTATTAAAGTGCAAATATTTTGTTTTAAAAATTAATTTTCTGATAAAACTTTGGTGTTCTATTCTTGAAATTTATGGGAATATGAACCAGAACTAGTTACAAAACGACTTTCCTTCATTTCTTTCCAATAATAACAGTAACGATAATATATTAAAAAAAAACAACAAAAACAACAAAAACTACTAATGCTGAACAAAATCATGCCCTCATCTCCAAAGCAATTAATACCGAATAAAAGCATACCTTCGTAGCCAGCCAACGGATCTCTGAACAACCTTGTGCTACAAGAGCTGCCATAGAGTTGTTACCAAGATTCATCCCCTCAACAATTCCTGCTGCTATGGCAAGGACATTCTTCAATGCACCTGCAATCTCCACCCCTGTCACATCACTGAGTCATCAGAAGTTACAAGCCAAGTAAATTATTGGCTTACAGACCAGTTCTTTAGAGTCAAAAAGTATCTTTTCCTTGTAATTTATTTTATTTTCTTAAAAGTAAGTGGATAAATGACTGAACGTCAGAAATCAGATGCTCGATAAGATGATAATATCATAATACTAATAGGACTAAAAGTTATCCACTAAAAGATTTGTAATTACAATATACAAGAAAAGTAAGCCCACTTTCCAATAACTAAATGTACCTTGAGGTGCTTATTCTTAGATAACTAGAAGCTAGAAGTTGCTGAGCTGCATTTGCCAATTTTTTGTCCTTTGATGCCACTACCATCGCTGGTAAATAAGAAAAATACTCAATAATTTTCTTAAGTATAAGTGAAATGAGTGTATTTTAAGGAAGATTGTGTACAATGTGCAGTGCGTTATCACCTGTTGGTAATTTATTCATTAATTCTGAAGCAAATGAAGGTCCTGAAAGGGCAACGAAAGGTTGTCGAGGGTTACTGAGTGCTTGAGGAATAATCTGAGACATCATTCTCAAGGAATTGAGTTCCAACCCTTTACTCAGGGATATGAATGGTAGGTGTGGATCAACATGATCAGAAATACTCTCGAGAAATGATGAACTGAACTGCAATGAACTTTTCAAAAAACTATTTAGTCACACACACACACAACAACAACAACGAAGAAAAAAAAAAAAAGGAAAAATGATGAAGATTAATAGTTCTGGATAGCTTGTTTATTACGAATTCCTGTCATCTAAATAAAAATTCATATGACAAATAACATTAATTAACTCGTAGAAATGTGTACAAGGAATTGCATTTCATGTCATTCCTGTTTACACATTTGTAACCACAAGAGAGCAAAGATAAATGCAGACATTTCAATAGGGTAGTGAAAGACCTGCACAGGTACAGCATGAAAACAGAAATCAGCACCCAGCAAAGCAGCTTTGGCATCAGTTGTAGCTATAACATTTATCGGTAGTTTGTGCTTTGGGAAGTACTTACTGAGAAGAAATGTCATCAGTCATATTCAATCAGGCAAACTTCCATCTGAGACCACATAAACGTGGTATGTGAACCAAAATCACACCCAAATATATCAGAAAACCACTAGTAGAGTGGAGCTGAGTTTTTTTTCATTACAATCATAAGAAAAGAAATTCTAAAAGGAAGAGAGAGAGCGAGAGAGAAGGAAAAGAAAGAACTGCATGGGAAGCTGAAATATCTAAAGAAATAATCTCATAGTATAATTTACCTATTGCAGTGACTATCGTTAATTGACTGGCATACTTGAGGATCACGAAGAAGCATGTTGACTTCCAACTGGGGCTTTCTACCAGCAATATGGGCAGCCATTGCTGTGCCAAAAGAACCACCTCCAAGCACAGCCACCTAATAAGACAATGAACTATCAAACAGGAAGGAGAAAGAAATTTTGGAAGTAGAGTATGCTTTGAACAAAGATTTTTAAGAAGAATCTGTCTATTTTCTAATGCTATAAGTTTGACCTTTATCTCCCATAAGTTGCCTTGATGACAAATTTAGGGTTCAATGTTCAATGTTTTTCGGATGATTAATTGGATTCAAGACACATCTAGTATACTAATCTTAAAGCTTGCCTCTAAGCAAGGTGAGACAGCCACATTTACCAATAAAGTACCGTTAATACTTACATATAGACTACTTTCAGATATCCATTTTATGAACTCCAACATGAATGTACTAGTTAATAATTAAGCATTTGATTACTTCATAATCAAGATAATCAAATACACTATTAATCTTAAAGAAAAGAACGAGACTTACATGGTCAAACCTTGTAATCTCTAGGCCAAAAGTTGTGTTCTAGCACACCCTAAATTACCCCCCAGCCCCACACACACGACACAGAAATAAAAAATATAGCAAAGAATGGAAAAATTACTTACAGAAGGTGCTATAACTAATCAATAAGAGTAAATGGAATGCATTGAGTACTTGAAGAAACAATGTCATACAAGGGGCCTCGTACACAATTACAACTAACAAGAGATTATGATGATGTACGTTACAGAGACAAGAAAGGTGAAATACAACTAAAGCATCCCATAATTCTCTAACAAAATTGAACAAAAGTCAAGAAAAAACAATATATTACAACGAACTTATCTACGGAATTTCATCAAACAGGTTGCAGTCACAGTATCAAATCACGCAAAACTAAGCCTCAATAAGATTAACCCACAACTTCAACAGGCCAAAAAAGATACATGTAGGAAAAAGAAAAGAAGCAGATTAAAATCCACCTTGTTTGTGCGCTCAAGAACGTCGGTCTTGGCCTTAAATCGCAAAGACCTGGACCATCGCACCAACTTCTCCCACGCAAGTCGAACAACCCTGCGGCGGTTCTGGTTTCTTTCAGGGCCAGAATCTAGAACTGTATCAGCGTCTTGAAGAATCGGGGGCGGGGTAGTATCGGCGCAGAACCGGTGACGGGAAGTAGTGGGATTATTGGGAGAATAGAGACTGGGAATGGTTAATCTGGAAGGGTATGTATGGGAAAGGGAAGGATTGTTGGAGTTGAAAAATGGGTTGCTGGAAGGAATGTCCAGTAATGGCGTCTCCATTGAAGGGTTGTTGTAAGGAAAGTTGTGTGTCACAGAGAAAGACAGAGAGAAGATAGAGGGTAACGTCGAGAGGATTAGGTGGAAAGTGGAAGCCTCATGTATTCTTTTTCTTTCTTTTATTATTAATATTATTTACTATTTTTAAGCACGTGTATCACTAACTTTAAACATTGTACCTCTTCACAGTCAAAATCAATTTTAAGATTTTGAATGGACCTCCATGGTTTTTATATATGTTCTATTGTGGTTCTTACTTGAATTATCATGACTTTTATTATCCTATTATTTGAAAAATAACTCAAATTATTTTAGTTTCACGAGTTTAGAGATTATAAATTTTCTGACCCCTTCAAATTAATCGAACTCTTCTATTTATAGAATTTTCAGGTAGGTTTTGTGAGCTTGGGTTTGATTGGTCCATGAACCTAACCCTTATGCCCATCTAATTGGATTCAAGCCTTAATTGGCATCCGACCAAATTGAACCTTTTTTTTTCTCAATTGAACTTTAGTCCAAATTTTAATACCAAATTAGATCAAATCATTTTATTCAATCCAACGATCACGATGAAAACATGTGACATCATCAAAATTTGTCATCATATGCCTTTAATTTCAATTCAGGACAAATGTCAAATTTTAGTTAGTCACAAATTCGACCATTTGTACTTTAGCCATTAATTTGAGAAATGACGTGACAATTTGTGTTTGATCCAAAATTTCTTATTCAACAATAATCTTCCAAAAATACAATAATACAACTATTGAAAATAGGGGAAAAAAAAACACAAAATGGTGTCGCCAAAGTGAGCATAACTCAACTAGCATCCGAGATATGTTAGTGGCTACGCTCTGCTGAATGCCAGATTTTATTACTCTCGAGCTTGAAGCGTAGAAAGCAGCGTAGCTACGCTCTACAAATGCGCTACCCTGTTTTTGGGTTTTTGCACCTTTTCTTGTCTTTTTGGTCTGATTTTTTGCTCGATTTGGTTCTTATGACTTCTAAACCTTATTTTATTCATAATGACTTGACAACCACTGGCAAAAAACATCAAATTTAATAAAATCATCTACCTGAAACTTAGAGTTTGTTAGTCTCAAGCAAATACAAAATAAAACTATAGGAATATTCAAAATAAATGTGCTTATGATTCATGGCTCAGAGAATAACATAGTAGGGTCTCAAGTAGAAACATTCAAGCATAACTATGTTGTTATAATTATTCAAGGCTAAATCTTATCATCCTTCATGAGTGTTTGTGCAAGCGTCCTTTAATTCAAGACACTAGAACTCAAATTAGAGCTTCTTTAGTTTTTCCCATACTCTAGCTCATGCACCAATCATCAAGAATTCATACATTTCAAGAAAGTAATATGTCCACTAAGGTGCCTTACAGTTCAAATTTTTCATAGTAGGCTTAAACTTGCATTCTTTTACATAGGGGTAATAGCTTTCACACATTCACTGTAGGGACTCGTATCTAGTCAATTCTCAAACGTACTTATTGAACATAGCAAAGGTAGCTCTTTTTACCCTCATCCATGCATACACATTACAAGTTTAACATTTGTTAGATGGTACAAAAGATAGGTATTAAAGCTTATACACTTTAGCGCACATTTTTTCTTTCAATGGCAAATATAGCTTTTTTTTTCTTAGTCTAACATTTCAAACCATCATAGCATTTCAACTCTCTAACCAGTGGGCCTTTCGAAGTGCAACCAAATACAATCAACTTAATCATTTTCTAAGTTAAAGTTTCTAAATTAAAGTAATTACGTGCTCAAGAATATGGAAGACTTCAAGAGGGACTTAAATAGATCAAAACTCAAAATTATACTATCTTATTTCCACAATAAGTCATCCATTATTCATATTCAAGTCTCATCATAGCCAATCAACATCAAAAGCACACAACCATAAAGCATTCCCATTTTCTTTTTAAAGCTCAAATCAAAAAATTTACTCAAAATTTCAACTCAAACTAACGTGCATAACATCCATAATTTCTAACTAACATGCATAGTAGGATAAAAACACACAAGTACGAAGTACGAATCCCACCCCAAACTTGGAAGAAAAGCACAATCACTAAAAAGACTGATACAAGCCTAGAAGCGTGCAAGAGTCCACCAAAAGGCTTAGCGGAATGAGTATTTTGTTTTGGTAATGAGATTCTGTAAAAGATATTAGACAATATTAGGAATGTCATGGAAGCCAACCTAGGAAAAAAATACAGGAAAGGAAATAATTGAAATAACAATAAAGCAAGTAAAACTTAGGTTGCCTCCCATGAAGCATAGAATTTAACGTCTTCCAAGCTAGACAACAAGGGAGATTCTTTATCAAGGCACATAAAAATTCTCCCATTTTCCAGGGCCCTTCTTGCTTGAATCATCATTATCAAGGCACATAAAAATTCTCCCATTTTTCAGGGCCCTTCTTGCTTGAATCAATGTAACCTACAAAGTCTTGTAGGCTTTCTCTCTTTTTCGTGGGCTCCTGAAAGCAAAGAAATATTTTCGTTATTTTTCATATAAGGAAAGTCAAAAGAAAAAGTCTTAAACTTAGAAAAATCAGAAAAATATTTACAAGGCTCATAATATATAAGGAAAGAATTTTCAAAAATAGGAAGATTTTCTAGGGATGTAGAATTTGGCTCTTCAACCCCAAACTTTATCTCTTGAAAATCATCCTTAACATTAAGCACAATAATTTCTTCCTCATTCTCACAAACCGACTCCTTGGTTGATTCTACTTGACAAGGCTCATAAGGGAGAAGGTTCAATAATGGAAAGGCTCTCTAGAGATGGCATACGATACCTTAACCTTAATCGCTTGGACATCCTTATAAAAATATCACACAATTTCTCTTTCAATCTCACGAATCTCATCTTGAATTAACTCACCTACCTCTAACTCATCTTCATCATCATAGTACATGACTCTAGGTTTCCCTACCTCAGTAGCATCGAAAAAATTATCCTCACTTAAGACTTTAAGGACATCAACTATCAAACTAAGTTGATTGCATATACGGTTTAGAGCGGCCTCATTCTCTACCACATGAGCTTCTACCTTAGCTAACCTCTCATTCTCTTCTCTAATGAACATCTTCAACCTACTCTCTACGATATACTCTTACATCATATCCTCTAGGGAAGAATTCTTCTCTAATGGGGGTGGATTGTAGCACTCATACTCATAGGAGGGATAGCTCACATAATCTTGGGAAGCCCAACTTAAAGGATAAGGGTTAGGAGTGAAGGGTGATGGTGGTGGTGATGGACCTAAGTTACGTTGAAACTCTCCATAAGCCCACATATAATTATTGAAATTCATACATGCAAATACAATAGTTAATTAACCAAAGAAAGACTAAAATAAATAAATAAATAAAAACCAAAATAAACTAATGCATACCCTACATTAAGATTAGTCAAATCTCTTAAACAGTAAAAGAAAAAAAAAATTAAAAGCCAATTTTGCGGCAACGTCGCCAAAAACTTAATATGTGCAAGGGCAAACATCGAGTAATAATATAGTTAAAAACGACCTTGGTCGAGCATTGTCCGCAGGGAATTGGATTGATTAATCTTTTAGCTATTCAGAGATCGTTCCAATTTTATTTAAGGGACCAATTTGTAATGACACTTAGGATAAACTAATCTATGAAAGCGAATAAGAGTGATTAAAATATGAAAATGTTCAACTAAGAGATGTTTTAGAGAACATATTTCATCAAAGGTATTATTGAACACTATTGCTTAACTCTTGAAGTAATTAATACAACACCTAGACCTAGAAGTCTTTTATCCGGATTGAATCCTTCGAAAGTAATCTTTTCTTTTACTTAAACCCTAATTACTAACCACTTGAAACTAGGTGATTAAGCAAAGCATTAAGAACTTTCATTAACAATCTCTATCGTTATCAGACTACTTTCTGTGTTTTCAAACGATAGTCTAGCATGCATGGTCCAATGTAAACATATCTTTTCAGGCAAGATTCAAATCATAAAATCATTCAAACATTGATCAAACATTCAAAAGGATTAAGAACTATCACACTAGAAAGCATAAATGTAAATTAACATTCAAGAAGCAAAGTGTTCAACAACTTAAACCTAAGAATTCATCTACCCATAAAACTACGATAAATCTAGCTTAACATGGTTTCCATAGACAAAAACCACATTAGAACACAAAAATACAACAAATAAACCAAAAAATAAAGAAAGGGAACAAAAGTTATCTGACTTCCAAGCTCGTCTCTGGGATGGATTTGGCCTTCCAACGATCCCCGAACCTTCTGACATCATAGAATCTTCATATTTTGTTCTAAACACTCCCTCTAGGTCTCAAATACTCCAAAATCTAATGTAAAAATCGGTTTCAGGCCCTCTAATTACCCATGGTCATCCTAATGAAAAGTTAATCTTTTCAATCAACGATGTTATAAAGAGAGATTAATTATTTAATGGTTTGGTCTTATATAAATTCTTTATACAAGATACCCTCACTCACATGTCTCTACATGAACGATTTGGATTAAATTGTTTGTAACACTTACACCTCTTGTAACAATTATAAAGTAGGTCGAATCCACAATGCCACCAAGTTAAGGTACCCAATCTTATCCATATAATGCAAACCTTTTAGGTTATTACTTGAATAAGATCCACTTGTATATGGCCTAGGGCTGTAATGGTCAATTACAATCCAACCACTCCACCCAGTCTAATTACAACCCCATTCCAATGTCAGCTTTCCCACTTTCCACACATCTTCACTGCCACCATCGTTGCCCTCAAGGTTGGCCTCCCCACAAAGGTCATCCTCCTCTTTACAAAGATCTTCGATGGCCACCACCCTGCTCCCGTCGCCGACCAACTCCGACAACCACCTCAAGCCATCACGCCAACAAACTCTAGCAACCACCTCCAACCACCTCTGGTAGCCACTACGACTTTCGGCCATTAACATTGACGACCACCTTCGACAATAATTATCTAAATGAACATGCAAAGTGTGAGAAAGATATTAGATAAAAAGAAGAAAGATACAAAAGATATACAGGAAGAAGAGGAGCAAGAAGAACAAGAAAAGACATATTAATGAATTATTTAAATTATGGTGTATTTCTTATAATGACTTAATCATATGATTCATCAAAACACTCAACAGAAAGAAGAGACCAACAATAAGAGTGAAGAGAATGAATCAAAACTTAAAGAGACTTTTGAAAACATAGAAGAGGAAATGAAAGATAATGAAGAAAATAATTGAAAAAACCATGGAGAAACAACAAAATCAGAAAAGAAATCATCCAGTACAGACTCAGACAAAAAGAAACAAAAGGAGAAAGGGACAAGGGTAATCCTCCATAACTTAAAACAACTAATGGAGTTATTTAGACAATGCCAACTTATTTACCGTAGTTGACAAACTCTAGGCAAAAAGTAGCAAAGATAAAAGAGAGGGAAAACTAACCAAAAAGGAAAGACACCCTTACATGAAGATAGAAATGAGGTATGTTTACTAAAATAAATTGTACTTTTACTTATTGCCTGACTTTATAGAACTTGTACTTATAGTTCAATGTACAACTATTATGATGTTTTATATCTGATGAGTGCTGAAAGGAGAAACAAACCACTCAAAATAAACTTGCAAACCAAGTGTACAGTAATAGAAAAAATCAAGGAAAACTTAGATGAAGAGTTCAGTACAAGTTTAAAAACACAATCTTTGGACATTTCCTTGATTTTTCGATTAAAAACCAGTCATCACAACTTTTACTACATTTAATACAAAGAATGTGTAAACCTAAGTCTTCGACTTAGTTAAATTTCTTGATAGGCGCCTAAATATTCAAGTTTGGTTTAAGGGAGTTTGCATTAATAAATATGATACGTATAAGTTATCAAAAAAATAAACTTACGTTCATTGACTTACTATCCCTTAAGGCTGATCAAATCATGTCCTCCGCATATGTGGAAAGTTCGAAACGCTCAAAACTCCAACGACTATAATGTTCAAAAAACCATTTTTGAACCAAACAACAAATCGGTTCAAGGAGACCAATAACGGGTAATTCACGTGCTTCTTTCAACAAAGAATTTATGTTTTTAGATATGCTTGTTATCATTAATGAGTATCTTTTCCTTCCACAAAATTAGCTCATTTAGATTTGCCAACATCTTCTGACTCATGTCTAATAGACAGAGCAAGGTCATCCAATTGTCTCATGCAATACTCGAACTCTACAGTTGTATATGCTCTTGCAGACATATGGAAAGCATTCTCAATTGACTTATGGTTCTTTTTAAGGTTCTTATACAAATGAAATGCACATAACCCAATTTTCAGCTGAATCATAGGCCGAACTAACACAGTTGCCTATACTCTTATGACCATCAGACATAATAACAAGATCATTAGGCTCTCCAAAAGTAGCTTTAAGGTTATGAAAAAACCAAGACCATGATACATCGTTTTCTGGATCAACAATGGCAAATGCAAGAGGATCAATCTGAGAATTTCCATCAAGAGTGCAAGCAGATAATAATGTCCCTATAAATTTATTCTTCAAAGTGGCACCATCAACTGACATAATAGGAAAACAACAATTCCATGCATCCATAAAAGCAACTAGGGCCATGAAATAATACTTAAATCTACCTTCATCATCAGATTCAAAGTTAATATTGTGACAACTTAAATCGTATGTCTAGTTAATTAAACTAAACAATTGTAAAAAAAAACAAGTACCATGATTCTTTTTAATCAATGCAATTGAGAATGATGACAACAGAGCATATGACAACTCGAGAGTACCTCTAATAGAATTGAAAACAATCTCACGGCCTTTCCAAGCCTTGTCATAACTTACATCTACACCATGGTGCCTTCTCATATAGCTAACAACATCAGAAGTACGACATGGCACCTTGTCATTCATTGTAAAAAAAGACTTTGCACACTTAACAACAATCCAGGATGTTGCTTACGTATGACCATCTTTAACAATGTCAATGACACATTGATGGGACTTGTGAATTTCTGAACCATCCACATTCCACTATTCCTATATATGGATGCACGCAAATACCAACCACATGACAAATCCTTGCAACGATATCAAATGAAGTACGATTTGATCTAGTGGTAGTAAGTTCAAAACTATTATTAACAGCAAGCAAATAAACTGCTTTCTTCAATACATATTTGCTCCAAAAATGTGAACATTCTTTAAAGAAAATTCCAGATTGAGGGAACTCAAAATCTTTGAAATCAAATATTTCAATACTACGATCAGACTGTTGGGGAGAATGATATGTTGCTGCTAGCTCATTATTAAAATACACTGTATTTCCAAAAGTACTAGAAGATACGTGGTCAACTACCACACATAAATCATTCTTGGGGAGGTCTAATAAAACTGACATCAGTCACAAAACATCCTTATCTTCAACAATATAAATAAGAGTCGAATTGTTGGAACAATCCCTGTACATTGTCAAATGAGATATAGAAAGATTGCCTGAAGGAAAAAGTTTACCTTGAATATATTCAACAAACTGTTGGAGTGATAAACTGATGGAATATAAGCCTAAAAAACATGAAAATCATGATAGTGTCCCAATTCATCCCATCCACCGTTAGAAAGAAACCTAACTCATTGTAAAGCCATAGCAAAAACAACAAGATAGCAAAACTGACTATTTACCTTAATTGTATGTCAAGAGGACAAACTTTTGTAAGATATCGCTAACAAAAAGTGTGTGACAAAAAGTTTAAAACGATATAATGATTATAATGATACGATAAGTGATAAAACATAATAAAAAAAATCAAAGAATCAGGAAACAATTCAGTTGGAATAAAATATCTTAATAACAATCTGATAAGTTAATAAAAATTAATAACACAATGAAAATTTTGAACAAAATATCTTAATAACCACCTGAAATTTGCCATAAACTCCAGTTTCCCTTTGAATTACAACCTCATTCCAATGTCACCTTTCTCATTTTCCACACATCTTCACTGCCACCATCTCTGCCCTCAAGATTGGCCTCCCCTCAAAGGCCATCCACCTCTTTACAAAGATCTTTGATGGCCACCACCTTGCCCCCGTCACCGACCAACTCCGACAACCACCTCAAGCCATCGTGTCGACAAACTCTAGTAGCCACCTCCAGCCACTTTCGGCAGCCACTACGACCTTTAACCATTACCATTGACGACCACCTCCAACAATAACCATCACCAACTTCGGCGATGATCTCCCAAATAATTAACTTTTTAGCGATCGTTGTTTAAATTATTAGTTCATAGTATTTTGTACTCATCCTTTATAGTAATTTGACATTAATTAAAAAAAACATTTTTAGTATATAAAAACATTTTTGAGAAAAAAATTGTCAAACACATGAGTGTTTTTATTTAAATAGTTTTTATCGAAAGTGTTTAAATAAAAATGGATTTTTGAAAAACAATTTTCCTAAGTCAATCTAAACAGAATTTTAATTTAACCTAATTTTAACTTTGACCCAAGTCAAACTTCTCTTTTCCATCTTAAATTTCAAATATCTCAGTATATTCTCCAGATCTTTTAAAGAAATAAATAAATTAATTAATTAATTAAGAAAAAACCTACATAAAATAATTATCTCCTCCAATAAAATTAATTTTGGCTAAAAAAAAAATACAATTCTCAAATTATGAATTCGAGACTTAAACTAAAATCTTTAATCCAAAAATTTGAAAATTAAAATATCTTAATTTAATCTACTTAAAACTAATTTATGTAGCAAATCAAACATTCATCTGAAAGCCAAACTAAGCTAAAATTTCATTCCATCCAACCTACAACTTATTCCAAAATAAGTAACAAGAAATCTAAAATCAAACTTGAATTGATGAAAAAATAATTATTTCTTAAAAGTCAAGTGATACGTAAAGTTCATGAAATTAGGATTTATATGTCTCAAATTTAGGTAATATGATGTAAAAAACAATTATAAAAAAAACAGTCCAAATAATAGTTAAAAAAACAAACAAACAAACAACCCAACCCAACCCAACAATGCAATCCAAACACAGTAATCAGATAACAAACAAACCCAAACCTAAACTCCAACCGCGATAATCAGATTCCCAATAATCTAATTGTAAGCCCTAATCATTAACTCTAAACTTTTATGAGAATTACTAAGCTTGGGATTTATTTTGACATGCCAATCGAGAATGTAAAAGATTTAATGAAGTTGTCATTATTTGGATCAAGGGTTAAATATTATTATTATTATTATTATTATTATTATTATTATTATTATTATTATTATTATTATTATTATTATTCAAAGAAGTGGGAGAAATAAATGAAAGGAAGAGTTTTGGCAGTGGTGGAGTTTAATGGAGGAAAATTCATTTTGTTTTTTTCTTTTTCATTATTAAGGTGGCCAACTTTTCATCTTCTTCAAAGAGATTTTTCATTCTTCTCTCAGATGACTCACAAAGAAGAAGGTGAAGAAGGAGATCTCAAGTGGTTGTGGTGATTCAAGCAAGATTTGATGGTGAAAAGTTGAAAGAAAATCAGGGTAGTCTGAAATCTATGCAAATCTGGATAGGTTGTGGTTTTTGAAGGATATTGAGTTGTAGAAATCGAGTTTGGACCTGAAATTTTGAAGTTAGCAAGCTAACGCATTTCTTAACAACTGTTGTGAAGGATGCTCGAGCTAATTTTGAAAGGAAATGGGTGAAATTGTAGGTGGAACAGGTAGGATTGAAGTTACCTGTCAATCTGGAGACTCGCTGGTTTGAGGGCAATTCCAGGCAATCCACGGGTTCTTAGATTTTCAACCTCTGAGGTATGTTTTTTACAGCATTTAAGCCTGAAGAGTTTGCAGAAAATTTCACTTAATTTGGTTAAGAATTGAGTGAGAATGAGTTGTTTGAAGTTGAGTGAAAATCTAGAAAATTTCAGGAACTACTGCCAACCCACACCACCTAGCTGACACACCCATAAGCATGGTTTGCTGCCCAACCTGCACACCTCATGCCTGGGCGTGCTTTTCCCCCAACCTGTCGTGCCATCAGCCCCATTTTCACGCCCATTAGCCAACCCATGCCTATTTTGCGCTTTTGGTTAGTTATGGCTTCAATTTGAATATATATATATATAGATATTTATTTATTTTGCTATTTTGCTATTTTTTTAGGTTAAATGAGTATTTTATGATATTTTTACATGAAAATACATGAATTTGAAATTTAGGTGAATTTTGGAGAATTTATGAATAATTTGAAAGTATATGAAATGTAGACCCTAAGCAAGCATGGATAAGGCCTTAAATTAAGTTTAAGAAGTTTGGAATTATTAAGGGTTTCATGGTTGAGCTAATTTTTGGTTATACTTGGGTGGTTCAAGGATATTTGAGTTGAAACTCTGAAATAGTTATATGTTGAAGATAAATAGATTTCAGGATGATTGTAGTTGAAATTATGAACTGGATATAGGTATTTTAAGCTAAATATTCATTCAGAGGATAATGATAAGTTTGGAATCTGATTTTTAGGTCAAACCAGGATTTATGACATACATAGATCCGAGGAACAAGTTCTAAACTGTGAGTGATAAAATGTTTCTAAATGTAGTTTATATATTCTTATGAATCATGTTCTTTATAAATGTTTTATTATTAATGATTTCTATGAGTTTGACTTAAAATGTTCTATATGATATTTGCTAAATAATGTTTATTGAAGCATGATTTATAGCCTTGTTTATTTATGTTTTACAAGATATTTCTTAATAATGTTTCCTAAGTATGTTTACAAGCTCGCGAAGTGTGGGACATGTTTTATGTTTAAATGATTTGTACACTAATGTGGTGAGACCTTGGTACCCAAGGACTTATGTGACGATATCAAGGCAGCCCAAGATTCCAATACTTACGGACTTATGAGATGGTATCAAGGCAGCTCGTATTATTACTTTAGGCTAGCGACATAGCAAGGAATAATCTTTAGAGGCATCAATTTGAAAGAGGAGAAGTTGATGTAAAGTGAAGAGTTCTAAAAAGGTTTTCTTCTTTCTTTCTTTTCCTCGTTTCATGTTAGCCTAAATTATTTACATCATTTGGTTTTGTAATTTTTCTTTAATTTTTTGTAATTTTCATCTTTCCAAAATCAAAACAAAAACGATCATACGCTTTCGTTGTGGGATTCAATCCCTTCATGAGTGAGTATCATCCTAACCTCCACACCTCGTGGAAGTAACCCAGGGGTAAAACGGTAATTTGATCCAGCTTGTGTTACGAACACTTGTGAAAGACTAATTTGCTATTATTGGTCTATATCCATAGACACATAAATATATCTACAGTAAGAAGAGTGCAGCTGTGGGTCTTTAGTGGAGTGTACCCACAGTTAATGAATATTGATTAATGTGGTTAATGAGTTTAGCCGATTAATCTCATATCGTTGGAGCTTCTGATCTGTAGGTCCATAAGGTCCCCTGCTAACTCACTACAGACCAACAAGGATCAACTATGTTGAAAGAAAAATTTGAAATGTTCAAATTTACGAGGGAAAATATTAATTGTATTAGATACAATTAATTGCATGATTTATTATAAGTTTTACTTGAATGTGATTCAAATTATAACTTTATAATATGAAGAATTAATTTATTTGAATATGATTCAAATAATTAATTATTTATTTGGGTAAAATCCATATAAATAAATAGAGGGAGAATTAATTAATTTGAATTGGATTCAAATAATTAATTATTTAATTTGAATGTGATCCAAATTAAAGATTTTGCAGACAATAAATAGAGTGAGAATTAATTAATTAATTTGAATTTGATTCAAATAATTAATTATTTAATTTGGATGAGATCCAAATTAAAGATTATTAGAGGGAGAATTAATTAATTGATTTGGATTGGATTCAAATAATTAATTATTTATTTTAGATGAGATCCAAATTAAAGAGTATGCAAAAAATAAATATTTTAAACCATTTAATATGAAATATAATTTAGGTAGATATTTATTAATATTGGATATTATTAAATATTTGATTTAAAATCTCTACAAAGGGTTTATCCTAGGATCATGAGTAACCCATAGAGTTCTATAAATAGGGCCCTTGGGAGCCTAACACACCCTCTCTAAGAGAATAATCTCTACGATTACTCTAAAAATCTTCTTCACAACTACAAGGAGAAGACTATCAGTTCAAGAATTATAGATTGGCAAAGGTATGATGCTTAACCTTTTTCTTTACTTTTTGTATTTTTAATTCTTTCAATAAATCAAAAATGCGATCACACGCTTCCGTCGGGATTCAATTCCCTTCAAGATGAACCTAGTGTGCCATCTCTAGAGAGTCTTTTCATTGTTGAGCCTTCTCTCCTTATGAGCCTTGTCAAGTAGAATCAACCATGGAATAAATTTGTTGGAATGAAAAAGAAATTGCGCTTAATGTTGAGGATGATATTCAAGAGATAAAGTTTGGGGTTGAAAAGCCACATTCTTTATCCTTAAAAAACCTCCTATTCTTGTTAATTCTTTCCTTATATATCATGAGCCTTGTAAAGATTTTTCTCATTTTTCTAATTTTGAGTCTTTTGACTTTCCATATTTGAAAAGTAACAAAATAACTTTCTGCTGTTAGGTGCCCATGAGAAAAGGGTAAGCCTATAAGACTTTGTAGGTTACATTGATCAAGCAAGAAGGGCCCTGAAAAATGAGAGAATTTTTATGTACCTTGATAAAGATTCTCCCTTGTCGTCTAGCTTGAGACGTTAAACCTAGCGCTTCTTGGGAGGCAACCCAAGTTTTACTTGCTTATTGTCATTTAAGTTATTTTCTTTCTTTTATTTTTTTTATGTTGGCTTCCAGAAAGTTCTAATATTTTTCAAGTCTCTTTTACAAGATCCTTTTTGTAACACAAAATACTCATTCCGTCAACCTGTTTGGTGGACTCCTGTATGCTCTCAGACTTGTATCACTTTCTCTAAGTGATTGTTCTATTCTTTTATGCATTGTGGACAATGCATCGTTCTAAGTTTGGGGTGGGAAGCATACTTCGTACTTTGGTATAGTTTTATCCTGCTATGCATGCTAATATACTGATAACCCTATACATGTATAATGTGACAACAAAGATGCTATCTCTATAGCCCATAACCCAGTTCTACATGATAGAACAAAGCATATTGAAATTGATAAACACTCCATAAAGGAGAAACTTGAAACTGTGATTTGTATTTCGTTTGATTGATCAAATGTGTATGTGTGATAAAAATATAGATGAGAATAAATATGGTCTAAGTGCAAGCATACACTATTGATGGAGTAATAATCTTGGAGAATTCCAAGTATCGAGTCCCACAGGACTAGATTGACTTTTAAGATGATTATGACTTAAGACCAATGAACCAAAGTAACCAATAAAAGAAGTTTGTTTCGAGAATGCATAAAAGTAAAGTAAAAGCAGTAAACAATGATAGATAAACAAGGCTAACAATGTTTCGACCTTTTGGATATTATGCCTTAAGTGATGCAGTCGCATCATATCAAAATAGTGAGTTACGCATGAACAGAAAACTACTCCTATTCAGTCTTGTGTCAAGTTCCTTTAGGAGGTCTAAGCAGCTAATGTCTAATGTTTCCATGGTTAGCTGGATCTTATATTAATTCAAGTTTAGTTTTCTTATCCTATGGTGCCTCTTATTTCTAAGGTGACGTGACATTCCTATTTCTAGGCTCGAAAATTCATATCTCTTTTTGACATCAGTTTATACCTTCACCTTCTCAGCATTAGAGCTCCACTAGATTGCTAAATTAATGGCCAGTTTAACTTACCAATTTTATCTTAAAATCAACAAAGAGAATGTGTAAAACAAAGTGTCTGAAGTGCAACATTGCTTAAGTCATAACAACTTTAGGGCATCCACATTGTTGAACCCCTAGGAAGATTTAACTCATGATTTATGATAAAATAATGAACTTGATTAAATTAGAAATCATAGCTATAAGATGTGTTTGAAAATAAATTAAATGAATGTGCTGGGAATACAACTCAAAAATAACTTGCGAAACGTTCTCAAATTCCTAGTCTTTCCCTAGGTTGACTCTTCTTTTTCAAGGATGAACCTTTTATTACCGCACGTTTTCACGAGATGAGATGACCTAGAGTGATCACACCTTAGAGGAACTTTCATTCTTAAGGTTGCTAAATTGAGAAAGTAAGAAAAACGCCCGAAGACTGGCTGGGATGGCAGATTTTAGGAGTGGATTTCATCGATGGAGAGTTGAACACCTTGAAATGAGGATCTTCCTATCTTTTATAGGCCCAAATCAGTTGAGGAATGCCCTAAAATCATGGTCTAAATGATTACCTAGCATTTTAGGCATTGAATAGCAGCTTCTGATCGAAAAATTAGGGCTCCTTGATGCGACCATAGTAACACAGTGACGCAGCCACATTGAACAAGGATCTCCAAACTAGTCAAAATGTCTTGCCAAAATTCACCAAATCTCCTCAAAATTAGCAAATAATATGTTTGAAGACCTCATAAGCTCGTATTATTACTTCAGGCTAAATTTTAGGGGAAAACACATGCAAGAGTCCATTTTCCTTAGTGATTGTATGAAAATAAAGGTAAAAAACATGCATTTCATGGCATGTATCATCTTCCCAATACCTAACAAATTGTTGATGTTTTGATGATCATCCGATTCTATATGAGTGATAATAATGAGAATAAATAAGGTCTAAGTGCAAGCATACACTGAAGTTATAAATCTTAGAATATTCCAAGTGTCAAATTCCACGAGACTAGTTTTGATTTGGGTTCTTTTGAAACAATGTAATCAATGTGACCAAGAGTAACCAATGTAGAATAAAGGATCTTTAAATTGAATAGTAATAAAAACAATAGACAAGCAACGATAATAACAATGATGCAATTATATTTCAACCATAGAGGCACTATGTTTTGAGCTAAGCGGTCACATCATGCCTACACAGTGACTTACTCGTGGACAGAAAGCTTCTCCTATTTGGTATTTTTAAATCAAGTAGGAGCCTAAGTAGCTAAGTCTATATTTCTATGGTTAGTTAAATTTTAGATGGATTTAATGCCAATTCTTTATCATATGGTGCACCTTATTTCTTAGGATGCATGACAATTCCTTTTCTAGGCTCTTAGCCCCATATTCCTTTGTGAAATCAGTTTATATCCTAATCTTCTCAGCATTAAGAGCTACTAGATTGCTAAATTAAGTGGTCAATTTAAGTTAACAATTTTTATATCGATAAAATCAACAAAGGAAATGTGTAAGTACATGAGGTATATATGAAACTTTGGAATTGGCTCAAGCCATAAGACTCTAGGGTATTCACATAGTTGAACCCCTTAGAGAATTTAGCTCGTGATTAAGAAGGAATGAATGGATCTTATTAATTCAATAACCATAATTGCAATGTGAATGTTTAAAGAATAAAGACTAACAAGAAGTATAAAGAAAGTAAATACATGCTGGAAATACAGACAGTAAACTCCTTGGACAATCTCTAGCACTCTTAGGCTCCTAGGTCAGATTCTCCTTTCTCAAGCATGAATCATATCTCTCACTACACTCGTTCTCGTGGGTCCTATCTCTCACTACACTCATTCTCGTGGGTAAGGAAATCCTAATCCTAAGTTCTTCAGAGGAACTTTCATTCTTGAAGAATCTTCTGACTAATTGGGTGAGATTTCTCCTTGGAAGGTTTAAACTTCGGTGATAATCTTGAAGAGAGAGCTTCCCTCCTTTTTATAGGCTTCAATTGGTTGAAGAAGGGTAGATTGTCACATTCATAGTGCTTCTCATTCAATTGTGGCGCTAAAGAACGGCTGGAGACCAAGTATTTTGCAACTTTGGATGACTAGGCACAACTTCTAGAAACTAAGGTTTCAATGCGGTTGCATCAAATTTTGGCAATGCAAGTGCATCAAAGATAAAATCTCCAAAACAACAAAAAAAAAAATCCTTGTAAAAACTCATACAATCAGCTCAAACTAGTAAAAACACACTTTAGGTATCCAAATAACATATGCTTGACCAATTTATTTATTCAAACCACAATTTGGTAGAACTTAACATAAAAATGACCATTTTCACTAAGGAAAAGTGTCAAAATATAGTCCCAAAACATGCATTTCATAACATGTATCAGTTGACTAAAGGACTACCAAAAGTACAGTTCAATAGAATGACATCCAAGCTGAAAATGGAAGATATATTCATACCAACTTAAGGGGGAGTGTTAGGTTGTAAATAAGATAATCAGTTGTAAAATGATCGCCAATAATTTTATTTTATTCTCATTATTATTCTTTCCTCTTACAATTTGATCATTGGAATACAAAATACTTTAATACATTAAAACTTTAGATTGTGCTTAAATTACTCAGTGCCTACTTAGCGTGTTGAGTTGAGTTCATATGTCTGTGGTGTTTATATGTCTATGAAGCTTATATGTTTGTGGTTTGGATATTTGGGGGTGTTGAGTACATATGTCAAGAGTATCTTTATTTTTATTTTTTTTATATTTTTTTTTTTTACATTAATAATCTATTGTTATGATGATTATTTTTGTTTGGAAACAATTTTTTTCAATAATTTTACATATTTTTTTTAATAAACTATAACTTGCACTTTATTTTATTGTTTTTAAAGCACATATGTATTGTTAGGAGTTTTAAGAAATGGAGTTTAAGGTTTACTTTTGGATCATGCATTTCAATTTTTTTTTTTTAATTTAAGAAAACATTTTATAAACTTGTGCATATGACGTTTCTAGTTAAGTCATTTTTCTTTTAACATTTTTTATAAAAAAGAATTAAAATAAAAGCACTTATGTATCTAACAATTTTTTTCTCAAAAGTGTTTTTACATATAAGTTTGTTTGATTTCTTACATGATAAAAGTGATTTTATTAATGTTAAATTAATATAAAAAAAATGACTATAAAATATTATGAACTAATCGAAAAACCAAGAATTCAACGTTTTGATGAAACTTACATGCTTTTGTATCAACAAAGGTGTTTTTATTGACATTTATTGACATTTTATATGTATTTTTAAATTAATAGTTATTTTTAAGCTTTGAATTAAGATTTTATTGACGATTTTATGTCGCGAGCGTCAACAAAACAAAAAATTCGTGTGTCAACAAAGCCCAAATTTGTAATAGTCATTATTTAAAATAAAGGTTGTTGGAGTTGGTGGAGTGGGCGCCACCATGGGTCGTCAGAGTTGGCTGTCAACATTGGATGTTACTCGAGTTGGCCACAGGCAGCAGTTGGCAGAGTCAACTGTCGAAGGTAATCGCCAAAGTTAGTGGAGTTGGTATAAAATGTCGGTGACATACAAAATTGGTCTCACAAACATTGAGTTAGAGTTCATATTTCAACTCATCTCATCTCCTCACTCCAAACACTCCCTCCATAAAATCGGTATGATGGGAGGTTTTTGGAAGGTAGAATGAGATTGGGCATTTGAGACCCACGTTTGGTTCAAGGCTTTGGTTTTAGGAATGGACATGGGCATATGAGGCCCATATATAGTTTGTTAAAGGTTTTGCCTGCGTCAACCCAGGCCCACATTTTTCTCATGCCACCCGGGTTGACCAGAGTTGACGTGGACCTCACTTGGGTTCTATTGCTCTAACATCTAGTTTTTTATGGCCATTTTGTGGAAGCAACCAATTTCATCGTATTAACGTATCTAACACCGTGCGTTATTCAATGTCAATTACCTCCTAACACTAATCAATTAGGTCGACATAAACAAACTCTAATAACAAAACTACTTGCATCGAGAATCCATCATCGATACAACAAATATTTTTTACCCCTAAATGACCCCTAAAATGTCGTAAATTCAAATCCATGTAAGCTAACATGTGACATAATATTGTCCAAATATAAATATAACATTTTGGGGTAGACACTATAAACCAGCAATAACTCCTCTCTTAGTGCAAAAATGGAATACAAAGTACGTAAAGTTCCTTGTCGCTATTTATTGTTTGTTCAAATTTGTTAGAAATCTTTGTTGTAAGATTCTCGACTTCAAGATCTTCTGAAACCATCAACTCCACAATCTATTTCCTTATCTTCTTCACATGTAGACATCAGACTTGGCAGTACAACTCTTTTAACACATATATTCACAAATATTCCATAATTATCTTACTTGTTTTTGTTTATATAGTTTCTACAAATAGAAGACTAAATTACAACTTTAATTACTTAACTTTTCCATTTGTTCCGCTCTAAAAATAGTCAACAAGTTTTGTGTCTAATAAGCCTTAATTTTAAAAATGTCTAATAAAACTTTTAAAAATTAGGACCTAATAACCGATGGATTATAAACACTATTTAAAAATTAAGAATCGAATAGATACAAACATAAAAAGTTTAAGATACTAAATTTGCAATAATTTAATTAACAGATTAGGATAGAATTGACTTATATTTGAAAGTAAATGAATTCATATCATATGAATCGTAGAGATTTATGTCATGTTTTTCATGCATTATCATCAATATTTTAGCTAAAAATACTGCAAATGCGTAACTACATCGATTACGTTCCATCTTTTTATATCATGGTATAAGATTATTATAAAAGTTTATAATTTCCTCTATTTTTCATATGCATAAATTATGACGTCTATTCCTTCGTTTGAAGTCGTTGTAGGTCCAAATTTCTACCTCCACGTTGTTAAAAACTTTTTCTTGAATTTTATTACGTGAAGTTATGTCTATAATCTTTCAAGAATATATTATGCCTTTAATTTCCAAATGAAAATATTTTGATTAAGAACAAGTTTTTTCCATTTATTTTTATTTTAAGAATGTGCATTGGAATTGTATGATTTATAAAGTTTAGGAAAGTTTCTAACTTTTAATACCCCATTCAAAA
The DNA here is from genome assembly GCA_030954485.1 of Citrullus mucosospermus. Classification (NCBI taxonomy): domain Eukaryota; kingdom Viridiplantae; phylum Streptophyta; class Magnoliopsida; order Cucurbitales; family Cucurbitaceae; genus Citrullus; species Citrullus mucosospermus. Next base: position 6,616,698 of record CM062061.1, on the reverse strand, counting down.
TTTTGAATATTTAAAAAGAGACAGAGAGAGAGAGAGAAATAATAAATCTTGAATTTATCATTCCACAATTTCTTTATCCTAATTTATTTTTTCCTTTAATATATGTTTACTTTAAAATATTTGATTGAATTATAAACTTGTTTGTGCATTTTAAGATTACATACCAAATAACTCTTTCAGATTTTAAAAGTATTTAATGCATCCATAAATTTTCAATATTATGTTTTTTCAGAGTAATTTTAAATTTATCTTCATTGTTCTAGTTTTTTATTATTAAAAATTAAGTTTTGTTATTCACTTTCTATAAATATTTTCTTAAAATAAACAAAAATTTAAAAAGCTAAATAAAAAAATATATAGTTTCCATAAACTCTGCTTTTATTTGTAAAATTTAATTAAAAAATCAAGTGTATTTCTTTAACAAAAGTAAAAATTCTAATTGAAAATTTGAGAAAAAAATACGCTTTAATTTCAAAAACAAAACCGTTACTAAAGAAGACTTAAACATTTAACTATATATATATATATGAATATAATTCATATAGAAGCCATGGATTTGTTAGACAGTTATATATAAATAAAAATAATTGAAATTAGTATCGCATCCCAACTCCATTGAAGAAAGAAAATTGAAACAAAAAAACTTGCATAACATCAAAGAAGTACTTTCAAATCTTTCAACACCAAAATAATAATAATAAAATAAAATAAATCTAAAACTACTCTCAGTTCATCAACTGGCACTTGAGTTTCACCACATCAGATTGTTTCAAAGGTTTCAGCATGAACATCTCTGCTCCTTCTTTCAAACACCTAACCAAAAAACAAAGTGCTTTAGATAAAATGTGGAAACAATAGAGAGAAAATTCGACTTATTTAGTTTCTACATTTAAAACCGCTTAATAAGATATTGAATTTCCAATTTTTAAACCTTTGACTTTAAGAGAATAATTATTAATTAGAGCTAAGCTAATACTCATACACCCTTTTTTCTTTTTTCTTTTTTTTTTCTCCTCTTTTTTTCATCTTTTTAAAGAGTTCAACAAACTCTTAATTGCTTGATTGGTAATATATGTCTTTTAACTCATAAATTTGTTATCTTAAAAATATTCTTTTAAAAATTAAATATATATATTAAAAACATACTAAATAGATAAATGCTAAAATTGAAGAAGAAATAAATTAATTAATTACTTTGAAAAAGAAAAAGAAAAAGAAAAACTAACTTGTTGATGCGAGTGGGCACGTTTTCCGATGATACAACCACCACAGGAACTTCCTTCATCATCGAAGATCTCTGCAATAAATAATAGATTCTTTTTTACTTTTTTCTTAAACACATTTTAAAAAAAGAAAAAAAAAATCTAATTGCCCTTGTATTTAGAGCTCATTCAATTTAATTTTAAATCTACCATTCCAAATTAATTATTGGTTCTTGTACATTGAATAAATTGTAAAATTAGTCCATACTATTTAGTCTATGGTTGCTTTTATAAAAAAAAAAAAAAAAAAAATAGCTTTAGTAGGTTGCTCTTCATAAATTGTGAAAATTTGTCCTTTAATGAAATTTATTATAATTATTTAACTAGTTTTAATAAAAAAAAATTAATTTCATAAGACTAAATTTGATTAAAATTATATAAAAAAAATGAATAATTAAGTACAAACAAAATTTAAGATTTCGTGAAAAAATAGAAAAATTAGAAATTGAGTAAGTATGGTTTGAAAAGGATGAAAATGGTATTTAATTTTTATTGTTTTTTTGGGGGCTTAAAAATTAAAAAAAAAATGATAATAAAAGAAAATAGAACCTTGATTTTCTTGAGAAGTTCATATCCAGACATTCCTGGCATGCAATAATCTGTGATGATCATGTTCACCTTTGACCTCTGCCATTAATTAATCACTTTTTTCATAAATAACTTGACATTCTTTTTTCTGTTCCTTTTTAATAATTATTAAATAAATAAATAAATAATTGTTTTTTTTTTAATAATTAATTACTTACATTGGAGCATTCTAAGTTGCTGTGTTGATTATGTTCATCCAACAAACCTAAGAACTCCAAAGCACTAACACCATTTTCTGCCGTCGTTACTGCAAATAATAGAAATAAAACAAATTAATAAAAAATAACTTTTCATTTTGGTCTTTTTAGTTTAAAACTTTTAACAATTTTAGTACATATATATATTTTCATTAGCACAATTGGTTAAAATATTATAAAACTGACCTATATGTTCGGGAACCAAAAAGATTAAATACTAAAATTCAGTTAAGTAACTATTTGATTTTTCGTTTTTTGTTTTTTAAAATTGTACCTCGTCGTCTTCATATTTTTTAAATCATCAATTTAATTATTATCCATTTTTCAAAAATAAGATTAAGATATTTTTAAAATAGAAGAGTTGAATTCTTAGTCAAGTTTAAAAAACAAAAACAATTTGTTTTAGTTATCGAAAATCGACTTATTTCTTTAAAAAAATTTAAAAATTTAGACATGGAATCAGTAAAAAAAACAAATATAGTTGTTTTTAGTTAAAAGAAAAAAAGAATTGGGTAGAAATATAAATAAAATGAAAAGGTTAGGATGGAAGAAAGGGTAAATGAAATGAAAAGATATGATTAGAGGAGTAGTAAATAAAAATGGGGAAGAAGTTGACCTTTACAAGAGGAGTTTTTGAGTAATTTCTCAACAAGTTTACGATCAACAAGATTATCATCAACAGCAAGAACATGAGGTTGAGATCCATTTTCATTTTCAGAGCTCCATTTGATTGAAGAAGAAGAAGAAGGAGCCTCCATGGATGAAGCTTTGACAAATTAAAGAAATGAAAATAGAGCAATAAATTAGAAGGGGAGAAAGAAAGAGAATTAAATTATGGATAGAAATGAAGAGACGAAAACGAGGTTGTCAGATCCTTTTGAGAAACAGAAAGTCATGAGAGAGAGGACCATGAATGGATTTATGAGTAAGTTGTTGGGAATTTATACTTACATTTTTTTTTTTTTTTAATTTTTTTAAATGGACCCTTTACCAATTTCTTTCTAATCCTAATCAAAATCAATCCTCACCTTGTTTACTACTTCAAACCATTTTTACTTCCTTTCTATAACGAGAATGATATATGTATGATTATTGTGTTCTTTTAAATTTCTAATTTATTTTACTAAATAAAATGACTACAAAGATTAAGTTGTCGTTTTTTTTTTCCATTTTTTTTATACTCGAAGGTTTTTTTAATAACTAAATTTTAAAAAAAGAAAATAATTAAAAGTTATTTACATATTGGAGAACACAAAATTAAAGTTATAACTACATATATGGACCCATTAGACACTTTTCAAAGTTGAAACACTAGAAATAGGGACATTAACGACATATAAAATAACTCATAAAAGTTTAAGAACTAAACCTAAACTCATAAAATAACTTCTTTTTTTTTTTACTTTAACGACATATAAAGGTAGAGATTCAAACCTTGATCCTTTGAACGTGAATATATGTCTTAATGAGTTACTTATCTCGAGTGAGCTAGCCAGGTATGTATGGTGTAGTTGGCAAAGCTATACAATTAATATTATTGGTGGGGCTATGACTTTTCCTTTGGTTGAAGTCATGTTTCTCATTCTTGAATATGCAATAATGTTAGATTAGAGAGATTGGTATTAAAGAATAATAAGGCAAAAATATGTGTTATCCTCTAATACTAAGAATTAAAAGTAAGGTTGGCAAAAAAACTTGTGGGGACGGGAGGGTATCCTCGCCCTGGTCCCGACCCCGACTCTACTCCGATATATCCCCAACCGCCCCTGTATATATATCTCACTCTCGCTATCTCACTCTCACTTTATTTATGAGAATGAGTGCCCGCGGGAATCTGTTTCCCCAATGGAGAATCCCTGCCCCCATCCTCACGATGAAAGAAGAGATGGGATAAATTTCTCCCACGGGGCAAAGACGGACCCTAATTAAAAGTCCTTACCTCAGATGAGGAAGGATAAGAAATTAATACATCTAAATCTAACCTGACGTTATTGTGATTGTAAAAAGTAGGAAACATAAACGAAGTGAGAGAAAGAAGAGAGTATGATTGTGAGAATCTTTAGAGATCCTTTGTGGGTTAAGGTGGGAGATTTGATTTGATTCAGTCTACATCAGTGTATGAATCATATCATAATTTCTTTCTATCTCTTATCTCTGAATCCGTACAGAGTTTATGAAGATTTTATTGTTTGTTGCAATATCACCAAATGGAAATTTACATACAATATGAGAAAAAAAAAAAAAACGAATATTAATGACTTGACAGAGGGAAACAGTGTATTTCACCATCACTACTCCATTGCCTTTCTTATCCAAATCTTTAACTACTTGGAACCTTAAATTTTCCCTCCTTTCCCTTCATTATTCTCTCTCTCTCTCCAGTTTTGAGCAAAATGTACTTTTTTTAATTTTATATTTTTTAACTTTTAAGAATAAGTTTAAGGAAATATTGCCTAAACTAATCCAAACTCAAAAAATTCTATGTAATTCACCTCTTTGAAGACTTTTCTTTTTCTTTTTTTTTTTTTTTTTTTTTTTATCTTTTTGAAGATGTGAAATACCTATTTTATCCTCAATTTTGAGTGAATCACTTCTCACTTTTCACTTAGTTTTTCGGTTTTCTCCTATTTGTCTCTCTTTTTATATTACATAAACATTACATACAAAAAATAACCTAACTTTAAATTTTGCGAGGTCACTTAAAAGGTAAATATGTTTTAACATTTTGCTCAATTTATAAGCATGATTGAAAAGAACAAAAAAAAAAAAAAATGACAACGAGTAGTCATTTAGCTAAAATGAAGTTGTGTTGATGGAGATATGATCAAAACAAAATAGAAAAGCAAAAACTTAGTGACCTCACACTCTAGGTTAGCGGTTACACATCCAAGGTCAACAATTGCACACTTTTTGCTCAAAAATGGTAATGTTGTTTTGGTCATATCTTCATTAATACGACTCCATTTTGGCTAAATGATTACTAATTTTCTTTTCTTTTTTTTTTTTTTTTTTTGTTCTTTCAAACCTACTTTTAAATGACTTCATAAAATTTAAACTTATATCATTCATGGTATGTGATGTTTTGGTAGTATAAGAAGAAACATAAATTGGAGAAACCCAAAATTTAAAGAAGTGAGAAGTTATTCATTTAAAACCCAGAGTAGAGTGGATATTTCACATCTTCAAAAGCTAAAAAATATATATATGTTTTAAAAAAAGATGTCAATTATAGAAAAACTTTTTGGGTTTTGGATTAGTTTGTGCAATTTTTAAGTTTAAAAGGTTTTATTAGAAATTTTTTTAAAAAAAATTATCACTTTTCTTTAAATTATTTTTCTAACTTAATGTTATAAAAGTATTTAAAATAATAAAAAAATACTTTAATGACTTTCTTTTTAAACCTATTTTTAAAAATTTGGGAATTAATTAAAAAATTATATTTTCTTTAAAACTTGGGATTAAAAGAGTAATTTTCTAAACAAAATCAATTTTGACTCTAAACTTGTTACATCTGTATCAAATTAAATTATAAACTTTCAATTTCATCCGATTAAATTGTAAACTTAAATAAGTGTGGTAAATTAATCAAGTTTTGCACAAAAGTATGTTTAACCAAATAACAAATTAAACTTTGAATAATTTTGCCAAAGTTTATAAATTTGAAACCAAAAAAAATTAACTCCAATGTTATTTTTCCAAAATTTTATCATTTATCTTAAATGTTTAAAGTTAAGATTGTAAAATTTATTTAAGTTTGAGGTATAATTAGATAAAATTAAATTTTTAACATTAAAATTGATATAAATTTACAGACTCTTTTCAAATATAGTAAAAGAAACCAAAATATTTACAAATATAACAAAATTTCATAGTCAATCTATGATAGACCATAATAGACTATGCATTTTTCTATTAGTTGTAAATATTTTCAACATTTAAGATAATTTCCCTTTAAATTTACTTGAATTTATAAAAGCAATAATTTAGAAGTAATAATTTAATTCTTGTATTTTAAAATTTGTGACAACTTATAAATTCTTACGTGGGAAAAATCATCTAAACTATATATATATATATATATATATATATATATATATATATATATATATTTATTTATTTATTTATTTATTTATTTATGTGTTGAGACTTTAGTATTTGTATAGTTTGTAAATGTATTTAATCTCTATAAAATGAATTTCATAAAATGTTAACAATATTTTCATGTTAGGGATTAAATTATTACAAATTTTAAAGTACAATGACAATTGCTAAATTTTAAAGTTTAAGAAGTAAATTGTTATCAAATTAAAGTTGCAACAACTAATTAACCGTTACAAACTAAAGTATATGAACTAAATTTTCTTATACCCACAAAAGTTGAAGATCTACAAAGTATATTTTAACTTTTTTTAGATTTAATTAGCAGTCTAATCTTAAAAATTAGATGTTTGTGTTTCATAAATTTCTAAACTTTCAATTTTATTGCATCATTTATTTGAACTATATTATGATTAATCTCCAAACCTTTTGTTATGTGCCAAATAAGTAATTTTAACCCTTTTTCCTTTTTTGTTCATAGTGGTGAAGGACAGAAGTAATGTAGAAATTCACAGTGACTTTGATGATGAATCCAAAAAAGATTTTAGGAGGAGATTGAATATGATCGAATATATATGTATATGTAATGTGGAGATTATATATATATATATTCTTTTTGGTGTTTTTTTTTTTTTTCTCTATAATGAATATATGATTTCATTTTGTTCTCCATTTTATTTTATTTGAGAGTATAATAAACAAGAATCTTTCCTTTTTCTCAATAATATACTTTTTTTTCAACAAAAGTTATGCAATTCATATAAATCAAGGATCAATCTTTCATGTTTTTAGCAAAATTTGATATCCAATATCTCTTTGTAATCCACCAATATTTCTTTATTCCTTTGATAATTTCTTCTTTTATGAGATTATTACTAAAGTGATTCCTTCCCCTAAAATATTATATTAGGAAATTTAAACATATATAATCCACAAGAGTTTGTGAATGATTGTTTTTAATGGAAAAATTATCTTAAATGATAAAACTACTGAAAATATTTACAATTAATAGCAAAATACACCGTCTATAGTCTATAGACATAGATAGTAGTCCATAATCTATCACGGATAGACAGTGAAATTTTGCTATATTTATAAATATTTTGGTTCATTTTGCTATATTTAAAATGAGTTTTTTTTTTTTTTTAATTAGGTTGGGCAGATTTGGTTTCTTCTTTTGCTATATATCAAGAAATCCTTTTTATTATTATTTTATTATATTTCTTGTAGTTAATTTTTCTAAAAATTATCATGAATCCATTTGAAAACCCAAACACTTGAATTAGACTAATTAAAATGTCTAGTTCATATGGTATATGAATTTAAAATGTGTTTATGTTTTGTTTTGCATTATGGTATATTTGCTAATGTTTTGAGTTTGATTTCTATGTTTACAACTACCCCTTAATTAAGTTACAAATTAAATTTATATTGTTTGAATTTTGGTCACTATTATAGTTCTAAAATTTTTAATTCAAATTAAAGTAAGTTTGGCTCAGTGGTATTAGCATATGCTCTCTTCCTAGAAGTTGGAGGTTTAATTCCCCACTCGTTGGTGTACTGAAGAAAAATTAATTCAATCTAAGTACTAATAGGTGAGTAAAAAAGAAATGCTAATAGGTGAGTTTCTAAGTGAGTGAAAAAATATTTCAAAAACAATTTGTGAGGTTTAGATTGTGAGGTGTATCTTCGTCTCGATCCCTTATTCCAACTAAATAATAATTATTAAAAAGATATTATTAATCTCTTTATTAGTTAATTTTATGTTTAGGTCGATATGTGTAACTGAAGAAGTTAGGAAGCAATTAGGATCTAAAGCACTTTAACTATGTCAATTTTTAGAATTAAACATGTTTGTTCTTAAAATCGAAAAACATAAGCAAGGATACTTACTTGTTGTAGCTCAAAATTGAATTCAAATCCTTTAAGATTTTGATCACGAACACTTCGTGACCACCACAAGAATTTTCCTCGTCATCGTCTAACCTTAGAACGGATTGTGGGATCCAAATTATGATGAATTTGGAGCAAATATGAGAGAAAAGAGAGTTTTTGGAGAGTTTTTTTATTCTAAGAGAATTTCAACAAATTCCACTAAAACCTTAACCCATTTTCTATCTTCCTTACTTTTATATATATATGTGTAGAAGAATCCATGCAAATCATATTGCTATGGATTTGACACCTTAATTGGTGATCAAGGAAGTGAATTAGGAGGTGATGAAGCTTTTGAGGGAATAACACCTCAAGCTCAAAATTGGAAAATTCCATTAAAGTCCACTTTGAATTTCTCAAATTCAAATAATGATTTTCAAATTTCCAATTTTTCGAAATTAATTCTAATAATTAATTTTATATAATATTAATTTAAATAATAATTAATTAAATAATTGATATATTAAATTAATAATTTATCCACATATCCCGAAAATTTTCAATCCGATGAATCTCTATTCATCCAATTTAATATTTAACTTATATTTAAATATTACTAACTCTTCAATTTCATTTAATTCATAATTAAAACGAACAAACCGTAAAATTTACTCCTTATACTACGAATTTGAACATTTTCAAATTCTTTCATCACACTATTCAAAGGTTTAGTCCATGAGCTGACAAGTGGACCTAATGGACCTACAGATCATGAGCTCCAACAATTCAAAACTAACAGGCTAAACTTTTTAACTTAGCTAATTAACATTCGTTAACTACCGGGACACTCCACTATAGCTCAATAGCTGCACTCTCCTCATTGTTGATATATTTCTGTCCCACTTGATATAACCATGGTTAGCAAGTCAATCCTTCACAAGTTATCTGTAATTACAGCTGGGTCAAAATTACCGTTTTATCTCTGTAATTACATCTTGTTCCTTAGTCCCATTGATACTCTAATAAACAATTGGTTTGTGGTTCAACCATTAAACCAAGTCCCTCTCGGGCCAATGAGAGGGTGGGGCCCTTTGTTCAAGACCTTGAGTCAACACTTAAGGGAACACCTTCTCTACTGATCTAGAATTAGGTAGGCGTGAATTTCATCTCACAAGACTATGTCCCCAGCTATCTACCTGGTCTTATCCCTAAAATGGTAGGCTTATTGAGTCGGCGAACTGGGGCTACTCTCACCATGCAGATTAAAGGATAATCCCAAATAAACAAGAGTTCATAGTTAGCTCAGGATTAAGATCGAGTTGGCCTAGGTCATCATATTGAAATAATTAGTTCTAACAGTAAAGGGCGTTATAAAGAAAATGTGATTATTTCATGGTCTAGTCTTATGCAAACTCATATTGCATAAGATACCCCCACTCTGATATCTCTATATGAACGATATAGGATCACATTGTTTGTATCAAATACAAATTGGGCCGCATCCATAGTGTCCTCAAGATAAGGTACCTAACTTATCCCTATACTATATACTGTTTTGGCTATTACTTAAACTTGATCCATTTTCCATTTTGATGTCTACACATAATGTCTAAGTATTCAAATTATAGCCAGGGGTTCTTAGTTTATTGAATTTAATAAATGTCATTCACATATTCAATAACATATTTACTAAATAAGCATTGATAACAACTTTATTGAAAATATGTTCAAAAATTACAAACCACAAGTTTTAGGACATAAAATCCAATAGTAACTTTTCATACTCTTTCCATTTTACATGGCAAAAAAAAAAAAAATTATAAACTAAATTACAGATTCAAAGTCCAAGATTTGTTTCATCGAAGAATGACAAATTCAAGAGAAATTGAAAAAACCTTAACTTTCCTATAATATATTTTGCATATTATATAAACTAATTAAGGGATCGGAAAAATTATTTCTTTCATTTCTTATTTCCTCTGTCGTAGCTTAAGTATAGTCCAATCGTTTAAAGTCATTATTCTTTTTTTCTCTAAACATAGTAGATTCTCATATCTAATTCTTTAATTGGACAACGAAGAAAAAAAGATTAAATTAGTTATTTATTTATTTATTTATTTATTTATTATTATTTTGTGATTCATGAATTGATATGAGAAGATCACCAAACTCAATCTTTTTTTATAAGGTGATCAAAGTGAAAATATTTGATGATGTGATTGGTGAATCTAGAATACAATCAAAGAGACTAGAGTTTGGATTTTATTTGACTAAGATATGGAATAATGATTTTTAGCAGTGAGCTATGTGTGTAAGGGTTTCTAAAAGTCAAACCTACAAACAGCTAAGATTATTGAGAATCTAGGACAGAGTACCCAAACAATCTTTTCATTTCAGTCAACCAAATTCAATCCCATTATTATAATCAATAATGTATTGAACTTGTGTTTTTGCCATATTACTATAGGAGTGGGCTTTGAAAAAGTTACTGTAAGCAAAAGAAAAAAAAAAGTACTAAGAAATTATTATTTTAGTTCAACCTTCTCTGTGATAAGAGTGGTTCAAATATTTGATTTTTTGATCGATAATACATATTTCATTCTAGTTCAATTATGCTTGTCTTGATAATAAGAAATAATTTTAATGCTTAGTTAAATGAAGAAAACTACTTAGAAGCATCTTGGGTAGCATCTATTTTTCTATATTCTACTAAATTGTCTTATCATAATTTTCAATGTGGCAAATTCTTCATTTAATCTTTTTTAAATATTTCAATTCTTTTTTCATGTGAGTGATGAGAGGAGATGTATAAAGTCGCACGCAAGTATTATTCATTTTCAATCTCTTTTTTTTAAAAAAGAAAGGTTGAAGAGCAAAAAAAAAAAAAAAGAAAGAAAAAAAAGTTCTAAGTTAGGAACTAAACATGTGACTTGGTTTTTAAAAATCTTAGTCAGAATCTTCAAATGCTTGAAATTGTAGATGCTTAAAAATAAGATGTATGGCACACCTTAAGGTAACTACATTTTTCTTAAAGAAAAATTTATAAGATTGGGTGGAAGCATGTTGAAATTATGTATTATTTCAATAATACCCTTCTATTTTTTTAGATAATTTATATATTAGTTTAATATGATTAAATTTATATGACATTTTTGTATCTTTAATAATTTAATATCTTATTATTATGAATTCATTTATATTAATTTTATAGTTTTGACATTAAATATTTCTTTTGAATAAGAAATGATACTAAATAATAATTTGATTTAGATTTCAAATAGATATATATTTTAAAAGAAGACAATTATATGGTTGATAGTATCAAAATAGAAAAAATTTGAGAGAAATGATATCAATTTCTATTTTTATTTTTTTTAGAAAAATATATATTGGATGATCACTATTAAAAAGTAAAATAAATCAAAATTTTCACTTTAAGTTTAAATTGAAAATAAATTGTCTATATATTAAACAATTTAAATGGAGTTTACTTATATATGCAAATGGACGAATTTTTTTTAAATAATGTTTTTTTAATAAATAATTCCAAAAATAGGGTTGGGGGAAAATAAATACCAAAGTTGGAGTCGTGGAATCGTGTACCCGGTACACGATTTCACGAAATCGTGGACCTTGCCAATGAAATCGTGTACCGGGTGCACGATTACCCTGCCAGTCCGTTGCCCCGCTGCCACCCCGTCAGCCTGTTGCATGCATGCAGGTTTGACTGAACTCGTGGACGGGGTCCATGAGTCCCCTCCTTTTTATTCCCGTCGGCCACCTATTTTTCTCAAACAATTCTCTTTTCTCTCATTTCACTCCTCATTTCTCTCATTTCTCTCCGCCGTCACCGCCGCCCATTTCCTCTCTCTCCGTCAAAAATCTCTTCGTTTCTTCATTCTCCTATCATCTTGCACGTTTTTTTGTTGTCCATTGTCTGTCGTTTGTCGACATTGTCGTTGTCACATAGGTATGTATATAGATATCGATTTTCCGACCATCTCATCACTCTTTCTTTGTTAAATCTAACATGTTATATTCGTTCAGCCGCCCGCCGCCGCCGCCATATATGTATGCATATACATTTTCCTTTCTAATTATCTTATAAATATGCAATAGTTATATGATAGATATGCATAGATTGTAAGTTTTGTTTTGCATGCATGAATAAATTTGTATATGTAGACGTTTTTACCAAATCAAATAAATTTCTATGTGTAGACGTTTTTATCAAATATTTTATTTTGTTTATAATTTAAAAAATTTAGCTTTTAGTGTTGATTTTTATTCGGCGTTTATTGTTATAGGAATAATTATTGGTAAATAATGTGGTGGAAAATTAGTTATGTTGGGTAGTAAAACTCGTGGACCGTTTTATAATTTTGGGTAGATTTGGACTAATTTTTCTTTTTCACCTTTACAGTTGTAAACAAATTTAAATATGTCGTTTCATCTAGAATATTTAGTTATTATTGAAGCTGGAAATTGTGGGGATAGTGACATTGATGTAGAAATTGATGAATTGTTTGGAGAAGAAGGAAATATAGAAAATGAAAATGAGTTGGTTCAGTCGGAGATATTTACACAGATAGAATGAGAAATTACTGATTCAGTTTGTGAACAAGGATCAACCTTGGAGGAAAGGGAAAAATGTATAGATAACTCTAGTATAATACAAAAAGGAATGGTATTTGATACGAAAGAAGACCTATAAATGGCAGTAAAAAAATATTGTGTGACTGAACACTACCAAATATCTGTGGTAGAATCGAACCAAGATATTTGGTAGGCGCGATGCAAGCAATGGGATAAAGATTGTAGATGGAGGTTGCGTGCTTGTCGGCATAAAATTCATGGGATGTTTGAAATTATTAAACTTGGAGAGAATCATACTTGTTTATACACAAAATTGGCAAAAGATAAATTCACAACTTGATTCTAATTTCATGAGCATTGAAATTCAAAATTTAGTTAGAGCTGATCTCAGTGTGCCTGTGGCGGTACTACAAGAAGCACTTAAAAAACAGTACGGATATAACGTCAAATACAGACGTGTGTAGAAAGCTAAGAAAAAAACTTTGGTTGCAGTCTTCGGCGATTGGGAGATATCGTATTCAGAACTTTCGTACTGGTTGAGTGCTGCTGTGCACTACAATCCTGGTACACGAATAGATTGGCATTTTCTCCCGTCTGATGTGCCTGGTAAGACTATATTTGGTCGTGTCTTTTGGGCATTCGGTCATGCAATTGAAGGGTTTAAGTACTGTAGGCCATTAATTCAAATAGATGGAACCCATCTTTACGGCAAGTAGGGAAATTGCTCACTGTTTTGTCTATTGACTCGAATGGGCATATATTTCCTCTTGCATTTACTATTGTTGAAGGGGAAAATACATCTAGTTGGTCATGGTTTTTGTGAGCATTGCACGAGTATGTTACTGACGGAGAAGGGATTTACAAAATTGGCAGGGCTGAACCTAAAGCATATCATCGTTATTGTTTACGTCATGTTGCGAGTAATTTCAATTCCAAATACAAATCAAAGCAACTTAAATATTTGGTGTTTAGGACTGGAAATCAATACCAAAGACGTAAGTTCATTCGAAACATGAAACAGTTAAAGAAATTAAACCCTGAATGTCTTAAATATTTTTCTGATATCGATTTGAATAAATGGACACAATCACACGATAATGAGTATCGCTTTGGGTGGATGACAACCAATGCAGCTGAATGTTTGAATGGAGTATTAAAAGGAGCTAGAATGTTACCAATCACATTTGTAATTACATGTGTTTGTCATACGTGCATGATTGATGAATGCTATAAATTGTCTCATTTAAAGTTATGCTATGAATTTCGCTTCCATCCAATACAACACCCTGACTATTGGCCAGAGTTATCATTTACGGAAGTGCATCCTAACGCAAACTTATTAAGGGAGCATGGTAGACCCAAAACTTCGCGAATTCATAATGAGATGGATTGGCGCGAGGCAGGCACGAAAGTTCGATGTGGGATATGCAAGGGATCAGGGCATAACAAGCGTACCTGCCCACTCCGTAACTTAGGTGCTTCATCTTCAAGTCATTCATAGTTTAGCAAGCAAAATACCTAGTTTTATATAATGTAATATTAACATTGTAATGTAATAGTTCTTATAATGTAGCAATGTAATGCAGTGGTTCATACAATGTAACAATGTAATGTATTTTGTTTATTTAACATTGTAATGTATTTGGTTTATTTAACACTGTAATGTACTTCGTTTATTTAACATTGTAATGAATTTGGTTTATTTTAACAGTGTTGAATATGGATCCTGGTTCATCTAACCCTGTTCAGCTATATCTTCAAAATACTCACCAATCACAGACAATATGGGATAATGCATCCACCGTGGTGCTATGTTGTCGGAGAAGAGAGGCAGTTTCTTAGCATACTATACCGTTCAATGAACGTATAGTGCCTTATCTACAACAGGTCGGTTTTATTGGGGTTGCACAAATTAGATTCATACAATTAGACTGACACCTCATTACTGCTTTAGTAGAGCGCTAGAGACCGGAGACCCATATATTTCATATGTCTGGTTGGGAATGCACCATTACGCTGCAGGACATTGCAGTACAATTTGGACTACCAGTGGATGGAGAATCTGTTAGTGGATCGTTGCAACATGATTGGAAACAGATTTGTGAAGATTTTTTAAGCGTTCGACCACTTGACTTAAAAGGCTCAAGGAGACTCCCATGGTTAGCCTCTCAGTTTACAGAATTGTCTCTTGATGCCGATGATGTCAGTATACAGAGATATGCACGAGCATATATCATGCAGCTTATCAGAAGCTTTTTGTTTGCTGACAAGTTGAACACGCTGGTGCACTTAATGTTCATCCCACTACTGGTCAGTTTTGAGCAAGCTGGTAATTATTATTGGCGTGGTGCTTGTCTTGCATGGCTGTACATAGAATTATATCGAGTCAGTCATGCACAAGCTTTGGATATAGCAGGCCCACTGATACTACTTCAAATATGGGCCTATGATTGATTTAACATTGTTGCACCACAAGTCCAATTACAACCTCCAGAACATTTTTTGGGACGTCCACTCAGTGCCAGGTGTTATTTTCTATATATATTAATTTTTTTGTCAATACAATTAGTAAAGTATTTTAATTGTTTTATATCCATGTGATAGATAGAGCGGTGTATTAGTTGCATCTGAACAATCAGCAAACATGTTGCTGGTATATTGTTCAATATTTGACCGTTTGATGCAAAATCAGGTAATAATATATATGTTGCATATAACTGAATATTACATATATTTTAGGTTCTAATTATTCTTGTACATGGTTTCAGATAAATTGGACGTCATATACACCGCATGTTATGTCGTTGCCTGATATTGTCATGATGGACAAGACATTTGTCCACTTGGTTGACGGTTAGCCCACTTATATGCTTTCATATCGTAGAGTGGCATCAACCAGATCGAGTGTTGAGACAATTCGGTATGTGACAAACAGTACCAACGTTGTGTAATACACTCCCTCAACTACACCAAATCGATTTAAGAGGTAAACACGACCAAAACTAGCGTCAAATTCATGCAGAGTATATATCATTTTGGCGTGCACGTCATGGCCGCTGTGCACAAAGAGAAATAATAAATGAGTCGGATGTGTCTAATGATTATTTGTCCTGGTACGACTCCATCACAAGAAGATTTATCACACCTCACGGTGCCTACTATTACTGCATGGTAAACATCTTATTATGTAGTGTTTTTCAATTACATACTAAGAATATTCTTTTATACTTATATTTTTTTTTTATCGTGCAAAATAATTTTGTCCACGATGTGCACAATTACTTCTTAGAACACAATTTACCAGAGTTGAGTTCAATGTGTGAGCAAAACATGGTAAATGTTGAAGATATCATTCAACATACAAGGAGGCTCAATGTTGCTGACACTGATCGAAAACGTATTCGTCGTAGACGACAGAAACAACGTGACGAAGGTGTTCTAGAGCAACCCGATGACAAGGAACCTCACATATTACAACCAGATATTGCATCCGGTTCTGGCCATCAACAGGAATATTATGCACACGATGAATTTTCATCTGTCGTCACCCAACAGGATATCAACGATGTAATTCACCATTAGCAACAATTTAAAGTGCCTGTGTCTTGTCGTGGATAATGTGCGCGAAGAAGACCACCATGTGGCACTTGATTTGTATTTTAAATTTTCTGATTTGTATTAACTTTTATCTTTAATTAAATGAATTAATGATTTTCCATTACATTTTCAAAAATTAAGAATCAATGAAACTAATACAATAATTGAATAAGAACACAAGTAAGAAGCAAATTTTCATTTAAGTGGGTAATTAATTAATTAAGTTATTTATCATGGGAAAAAAATCGGACGAGTTTGGACCTATCAAGGGATGTTTGTCTTTGTTAGCGGCCCAGTCTCGCTTTTGCTCTCGCTCTTGCTTTTGCTCTCGCTATCGCTATCGCTCTCACTCTGGCAAGTTCGACGAAAGTCGTGGACCGCGTCCACGACTTACCTCCCCGTCAGCTGCCTTATCAACAAGTTCACTGAAATCGTGTACTGGGTTGTAACGACCCGACTTATTCAACCTAATCGGACCATTACCCAATGCATGTAAAATTCAAGAAACACTATGCAACATAGTAAAGAGAAGAAACAATACTTTTCTGGGAAGTTTCTATTAATATAATTTCAAGAAAAACATCCATAAACATGTAAAAAGAAATTTTTGGTTCGGGGTACCCTAATAAAATCAATAAAATCCATGAAAAGAAATCTACATATCAAATAAAGGATAATTCTAAAAAAAAAAAAACCAACATTGGACAAAACTCAATAAAACATGAAATGCTAAGCGGAAGCTACTACGAGTCCCGTGATGCCATCAAAGATTCTTCTTGTCATTCGCCACCACGTTCTTTCCCTTACCTGAAAAACATATAAGATGAAAGGATGAGTAATTAATTTACTCAGTAAGTGACCCCACTACCTGGAGTTGGGCTAAGCACCTAAGTCCTTTAAGTGCATCAATATAAGGTATACATATCTAACATACTTTCATTGGGAATAGTTTACACTCACCCTACAGTTGGTTATGGATGTCCACAAACCTCTAGAGCCCCGAAGGAAACTCTTACCTCTGGTGATCCCGAAAGAACACAAACCTCTAATGTACTCGAAAGAGCACAACCTCTGGTGAACCCGAAGGAACACAACCTCCTGTGAACCCGAAGGAACACAACCTCTAGTGCACCCGAAGGAGCACAACCTCTAGTGCACCCGAAGGAGCACAACCTCTAGTGAACCCGAAGGTACACATACTCTAGTGATCCCGAAGGAACACAACCTCCTGTGGACTCGAAGGTACACAACCTCCTGTGAACACCCAACTAATATAGGGGAGGTAACTCTACTCCTAGAGCGTAAACAGTCATAATCATACTCATTCCATTCCATGGCTTCATACATTAAAATACAATACTATTCATTACATAACATGGCATAGGGTCATACATTAATAAGCACATACAACTTAGGACATGGTAATCTCATGCAAGCATGCTATATCATAAAGGCCTTGGAAATTTCTACTTTTAAGCATGGAAATCTCATACAAGCATGCTATATCAGAAAAGCTTTGGTAATTTCCTACTTCATGGCAACTAAACGTGTGGCCCGAAGGCGGTTCAGGTAGTAAGATCACTTACCTGGTGATCGATCCATAAAATTACTATACGGCTCCTTTTGTAAAAATTCCTGAATAAACCGGGAATAAAATTTCCCCAATTTTAGTTAGTCTGCAAGTCTAGTTTATCATAAGTAACCTAAAATTATTTGTCCGAGATAGTCCTTCCCCGAACGCAATCCAACTCGTAGCTTCCCCCGATCCTACGGACTAAAGCAATTACCGAACACCTATTGAGATATACCAAACAAAGTTCGAAATTCTCAAATCTCCATCCAAAACATAAGCAACTAATCCATTCGAGTTTGAGACACTCACTTAAGGTACTGTTCTGGCCGGACAAGAAAGGAACCGCTGCCGAGAGCCAAAAATCCGAGAGAAAATGACTCCCGAGCGAGAAGTGAGACTTGAGCGAGAGCGCGAGAGCCAAGACAGCGAAACCGGCGAGAGAGCGATACCACGAGGCTGCGGCGACACTGGGTGCTGGGAAAGCGTGAGTCGAGCGGGAGAGCGAGAGCGCGAGAGAGCTGGAGCTAGCGAGAGAGCGATACCACGAGAGCGACAGTGCTCTTTAGGCGCGGGAGACCGTGAGGCGCGGGCAGAAAGTGAGAGCGGGAGAGCGAGATGGGTAGCGAGAGCCGAAGTCCGATAGCGACAACTGGCGAGACCCGACGCATGAACCCTCCGGGAACTCCCGGAAACTGAAGGAGAGCGAGAGAGAGAAAGGTGTCGCGGCAGAGGAAGGCTGGCGGCGGCGAAAGGGAAAGGAAGGGGAGAGCGAGAGATGCGGCGGAGAGAGAAGGGATGATTATTTTCTTTTCTTTTTCTTTTTGACTGCACGGAAAACGAGGTAATCCCTCTCCCTACTTAAACCCTAATTTTTCCCAATTTTCCCCTTTAACCAATTAAGGTAAAAAAAAAATATCCTTCATTCCACCAAAATAATTATTTTATTCTATTTGCCCTAAAATAGAATAAGAATAAGTTATTCTTTACCAAAAATCTAACATTTTCCTTAATTCCACCTTTAATTCTCTAACCACCATAAATACAATTTTTGGAACTTTCCTATTTAACTTAAGTAAATACAATAATGCATATGAATAATTAAAATTCTCTTTTTATGCAAAATAACTTAATTTAATTGATTAGGGGAATTTACCTCAAGGGTTTGGGGTCGTTACATGGGTACACGATTTCACCACCACATTTCCCAAATATGTTTCCGAACCACTCTATTTTTGTCATTAGTTTCTAAACCACCCTATTTTTCTCATTATTTTTTAAAAGTACATTATTCTTTAAATTAACCCCAAATGGACATATAAATATAGTTTATTGCATGTAAGAAAAAGCAGAAACAATAAAAAGAAGATGCCCTTGACATTGAAATCTCAAAAACCTATATTGTAAGAGGGTGTTCAAAATTCTAAAGATGCTTCTCATCAAAGCATCCTAGGATGTCTGGGTATCTTACATTACCAAAAATAAAAGTGATAATTTAGACGCCCATTCCATAAAAATTTTGATACAAAACAAATGATAGATAAGTTTAAACTTTTAAAACCTCAGGAATGAAGAAAAAGGAGATGGAAATTCCGGAGACCCATAGATATATTTAACTTGTAAGCAAATTGATTTTCTACATGTACCATAAGACATGAGTCATACGGGTTGGGTTGGGTTAAAGCATTTTTTACACCCAACCCAATTGTTAGGGTTGTAAGTTTATTCAATCCAAATAATTCTTATTAAACTAATAAACTCACTCAACTCAACCATGAAACATTTTTGGTTGGGTTGATTTGGATTAATTTATTTAAATTTTTATTCTAAAAAGAAATAAAATGTTATTATGTAAAAAATTTATTTAATTATTTTCATATATTGAGATTAACAACTCAATTCAATTTATATTATTCTATACTGGTAAAAAACTTGTTTTTAGGCATCATTGGAAAATAAATTATCAAGAAAAATCATAAAATTAAAATAAATGATGTATATATAATTTTATTGTAAGTAAAAAAAAAAAAAGATATATTTTAAAATTAATAATAAGTCCAGGTTGGTTTGGGTTATTTTAGGTGAACATAGGAACCAACCCAACCTATAAAATTTTTATTTATTTCAATCTAACCCAGCGAAAACAATATGAGTTGGGTTAGGTTGATCAAGTCTTTTGGGTCATTAGATTTTCTAGTCCCCCTAGACATGAGTTAAAATGGTCTAAGCCAATACTTCTCCAAGAATACTTTGCCCTAAAAATAACCTACACCACACTGCCAATTCGAGGACAATTTAATGGACAAAGCATAAACGATTATTCTAAAGTTGATGCTTCGATTCCTCACCCTCACAATTGTTAAACTAAAAAAAAATTATAATTAGAATAATTAGAATCTCGTCATTACTCATAGATGACGTAGGGAGTGTTTGGGGTGAGAAAATGAATTGAGATAAGTTGAGATATGAACTCAATTATATGTCACCCATAGTTTATACCTATGTCCACCAACAATACACTCATCCCTCATCACTATCGATGTCCCTGTTGCCACTCTAGCCACCACCTCCAACGATCACCGGTGGTGGTCAACTACGGCCACATCCGATCACCACCGTCGACGGCCAACTCTAGCAACCTCCGATGACGGTCACCTCCACCATCTCCAACAACATTATTTTAAATTACTAGTTCATAGTATTTTATAATTGTTCTTTATAGTAATTTGACATTAATAAAAACACTTTTAGCATATAGCAAATCAAAGAAACTTGTATATAAGAACACTTGAAAAAAAAGTTGTCAAACACATAAGTATTTTTATTTTAAACACTGTTTATGAAAAATATCTAAATAGACATTTTTTTTCCAAATTAATCTAAACAAAAACTTGTATAATGCCAAAAAGATAAATATGGACCGCATTTTGGGGGTTGGAAGGAAGCTGTTGAACATATCTATCCGATAAAGAATTTAAATGGACATTTTTTTTTTAAGTGACTTGGCTATTTGTTGGCCCGTTTTTTGTATCATATAACTGAGGCAAAAAATGTGACAATTATTACATATTTTTTGTGTTATGTAATATGACCATTGATAGAGTCATTACAGTACATGTACAATTACATTACTTTGAGGATGTTTCACTTACTATATAAATAAAAAATTGTTTTGTTCCAATAAATCTAATATAATATTCCAACTTAAATAGAAACATTACAAGCACAAACTTGTAAAATGATTGCTTAAATAAAAAATAAATAAATAAAAAATTAAATGGTAAACTTTTACTCTAAATTTTATGTTTAATTTCTTGATCCCTAAATTTCAAAATGTTCTAGACTTTTACCCTTGATTTTTACTAATTCTCACTTTGGCATTTTGACGTTAACTTTCAACTAACCAATTTAAAATAGTTATGATATGATATTTTATAATTAATTTTAATAGTAATAAAAATAAGTGAAAACTGATTTGATTATATTTAATTTAATTCTTTTAAGTTAATTAATATACATTAACAACAATAATGGAAAGTATTTAATTAAAGGTTAAGGTTAAAAGTGTATATTTTGAAGTCTTAGGGACCAAATTGAGACGAAATAAAATCAAAAGTAAAAATGTAAGAGATCAAATAAAAATTATATTCAAAATTGGGAGATAAAAGTATATCATTTTAAAATTCTAAAGACGAAATAAAAATTAGGTCCAAAATCTAAAGAAAAAACAAGCCCTTTAACCAATATTTTAACGATTATATATTTTTAAACAAGCACATAAAATAATTAATTTTAGGCTGTTTTCAACCGTGTTGCATTGTACATCCAACTAACATTCTGAACACATGATTTTTTTTTCTCCATCTCAAATTTTTTACTCTTTTAACTTTTACAGATAGTGAATTTTGTTGGTCAGATATGAACATTAAATATGCTGAAGTAAATATCTGAGATTTGAATTATTGAAGATGCCAAAGATCAGGTAGGTAGATGAATTAAAATCTGAAAACAAAATACAGAAGTTGCAAAAAGAAAAAAAAAAAAATAGTTTGTTTTGGTCCCAAACATTTAACTCAAAAATTCAATTCATTTATTCAATCAACTGAGTCGTGAAAGAACAAAGGGAAAAGTACCCTTTTGTCTCTAAGTTTTGAAGAATAGGTTTAAAAGGCCTCTCGACTAATAAATCAATTAAAATTAAACATAAAATTGAGTAAATGGATGATATGGCAAGATGAGTTTGAAAAAATGTTGACACGATCAGGCATTTTAGCGAGCATGAATCGAGCATATGCAGAGTACCTGCATTTTGTATACACATTCACCAACGAAACCCACAAAATGGGAATCAAGTGCGGAGATACTCTTGGGTGACAATAAATGCTTCTAAATAATAAAATCGAAATAATAAATTACATAAGCCAAAAGATTGGAGATTGAAATGTAATCATTTTTTAAATTTAAAATTCTTGATAGAAACCTCATAGATAGTAGGCCGAGCAAACATGTTTGGCATATCAACATCCTCTCTCCTGAATCCCTAAACCATTCATATTATAGACGAGATCCAGGGAAGTCTTGATGCTGGAAAATGGTGGAGAAAGGGAATAACAACAGAAGTTGTGAATTACTATTACTAAGAAAATCTGGAGAGAGGAGATAGAAGGAGAGAAAAGAAGATGGAGGGGGATAAGAGAGAGGGAGTAAAAGAAGAAAGATGATAAATATTAAAAAATATTTCATTTTTTTTCAACTCATCTTGCCACATCATCTATTTACCCAATTTTATGTTTAATTTTAATTGATTTATTAGTTGGAGATGTTTTCTTGAAAACTTAGGACTACAAAGGCTAATTTCAAAATTCAAGGACCAATCGCAAATATTCTTGAAAACTCAAGGACAAAAAGGTATTTTTTCCAAGAATAAATTAATACAATTCAGTTATTTGATTAATCATTTAAATTGAAATTAAAATTATATTTAGTAATGATTCGAAGTTAGATAAAAACAAGAGGCAAGTGCAAATATAGCAATCAAGTCTAAAATTTTTGCAGATATAACACAATGCAAAAGAATTTACAAATATAGCAAAATTTAGATCTTGCCTTCAAAGTCTATTAGTGATAGACCATATCAATAGTAGGGACATATCCCAGATAGAGTCTATCATTGCTAGATTTTGCTATATTTGCAATTTTTTTAAAATGTTGTCATACACTTAATTATTATCTCTACATGTGCTACCCAATGCAATACCGTAAAAACAAAAGTGGGCTGTTGGGAGATTGAGATTTCTTTAAAACAAAAATGTGAACATATTCAAAGCCTTTTACATCATAAGAACATAGCTGAATGTGAGAATTGTAAGTATCATAAATGTCAATTTTAAGAGCATGAAAAACTGTAACAATACATTACCTGAAATAATGAAGCTGCGTTTAATTTGATCAACCAATGCCTTCAAAAATGGCTCTCTTGGGTTTGCCAAGTAACATACAAAGTGAGGGATCCTTCTCTACTATCACGGATACGCTTCTCTCATTTGATACTCGCCTTAGGAATGGATGATGTGCACGGTCCAGCAGACGTCATGAAAGGAATTCCTTTGAACGTCGCCACACCCTTGTCGTCGGTGAAGAGATGCTGCATCCATCAAAATAACAACCATTAATGTAAGTGCAAAATGATGTAAGATGGACATTGCCTGTGAGGAAAATTTCTAGTACTACCATAATATATACTACTTCCATTCTGCATTTGATACGTTATTAAGTGATATATTATTTTATTTCATGAATCTTGTCCCATTATTAAATGCTTATTTTATGAAAAACAATGAACAAACGGGTGTAATCACAACTTCTTGCATTTAATATGCCTTACTTTTACGAACTTTTTATTGACAAAGGGTTTTTATATCCTCCTGAAAATTTGAACCTCGTTCTTGTTAGAAAAGCATAGGAGTTAAAAGTGGACGTACCGGAGTTATCTTATCCAGTTGCTTCTTTTTGGGGTTAAGAACATCTTCTGGCTTTCCATCAGCCCTAAACCAAATTATGAGATAATGAATACACCACATAGCAGCAGAAATCCAATTCAAATAGAGATTAATATAGAACAAGAGAAAGTGACAGGAAAAAAGGAATTTAAATTCACCAAGAACAAGACGTCAAGACCTATTTCCCCCTTTTGGATAAGAAATAGATTGTCAAAACATGTTCTAGGGTATAATATATATACGGCTGATCTCCACAACAATTTATAAAAGGTGCAAGCCAGAGAATGCAGCTAAATAGAGTAATCTCTAAAAAAAACTAACCCAGAAAATGAAATTTGTTCACCAATTTTGGCTCCTTCCGGAGGAAGCAAAGGCTCCACGACGGTGTGATCTTCATTAGATGCACATAATACCTGAGAGGTTTATGAATACTTGAATAAGTACGAATATTGACTCAACTTCTACACAACATCCAAATTGAAACTGTCCCCATTAAAAATGTAAAAGAAGAAATAACTGTAATGAGAGGAAAACGGGAAACCAAAAGCAGAGCTTAGGCCTCTTCGGGTAACAATTTGGTTTTTGAAAATCAATCTTATAAATATAAACACTTCACCTATAAGTTCTACTTATAAGTTTTTTCGTTTTGTTGTCTTTTTTTAAAAAAACCAAATCAAATTTTGAAGACTAAAAGAGGTAGTTTTCAAAGGCCCTGTTTTTGTTTTTAGAACTTGACTAAAAATTCAAGTGTTTCTAAGAAATGCAAGAACCATATTATGAAAGTTAAAAGAGAAAACATGTCTAAATTTCAAAAATAGAAAACTAAAATATTACCAAACACAATCTTAATTTTAAGACTTAGAAAGTATATTCAAAGACAAAATGAAAGGTGAATAAAGTTCATATCGATCTAGTGAACTACAGGAGCCTCAAAAAAGATAGAGTAAACAAATGTTGTCAAGCCAACAGAGTGAAAAGATTGCCAAGGAAAGAGAAAATACCAATCCCTCTGACATCACATCTCGTAGCTTTCCAGGTTTTACATTAGTAATAAGAACAACAAGGCGGTTCTGCACATATTAATAGAATGATACATCAGACTTTGAACTTTGTATGTACAGTGATCCATCACAATTTCCTTGTGACCAACACATGATTGTAACCATACCGTCAACTCCTCTGGACTACAGTATTTTGCCAGACCACTGACAACCTGCCGCACTTTCGCCTCGCCAACATCAATCTCCTCAACCAGCAAACTGGATCATTAACCATGACCATCACAAGTTGATTGATACAAATTTAAGCTCCAAAGAGAATAACAAACTTCAATAGGATAATGTAAGTAATGCTATTGCAGAAAACAGCCATGGAAGTTAGACCGCTGGCTGTACCTGTCAGCAGATGGATGTTTCCATGCTTTGCGAATAAGGCCAACTCTTATATTCAACAAACTAACACTAACTTCCTTTTCTTTGTCCGTTGTTTCTGTCTCAACTGGTTTCTTCTTTTCCGGCGCAGCTTCCTTTTTTTCCTTCTCTTTTTTCTAACAGTTCCACAATATTTAAAACAAAAATGTTAAAGTGTGAAGTGCAGATGAGATAATGAGGAAGAAGTAGGGTAAAGAATAGTTAGAGGATATCAAAGTTATACCACAGAAATTGAACACGTGACAAGTAAAACTACATAGAACTATCAACTATGTGCAAGTCATATATGGATTCAAAAGCAAACATTCTTCTTCTACGTTTCCTTCTTTTTTCTGAAACTAACTTTGCACTGAATCGATGAAAGGTTAAAATCAAGAAACCAAAAGCTCAATATCAAAATAAATCACAAGGAGCTCACAACAATCCAGTCCAATTAGAGTTGATTGTAAAGGAAGTATAATTATCAAAAGAATTTTAAAGTGTACATCGATTAGAATAAAAGCAGTGCCAAGTTAAAAACATCATCCCAGCTCCTACTTTTATTGATGAACATTCAGTGGTTCCTCACTGACCCAGTTCACAAAGGATGGCTTTCTTTTTCTTAAGACCACGGCTAAACTATTCAGCAACCGAAAAATATTTTCCTTCACTATTCCATCGAAGCACCAGTTCAGACCAAAATTTGAAACAATGCATTCCACCAACTAATATTCTCTCACAAGATGAGAGAACTTTCTCCAATCTATTCAAAAGATTATAAGAGAGAGAGAGAGAGAGAGAGGAGAGAACAGGAGACAGTTTCCTGTAATATCAAAAAATATATAGAGTAGGCCAGTA
This sequence comes from Citrullus mucosospermus, assembly GCA_030954485.1. Lineage (NCBI taxonomy): Eukaryota > Viridiplantae > Streptophyta > Magnoliopsida > Cucurbitales > Cucurbitaceae > Citrullus > Citrullus mucosospermus. The sequence goes on along the minus strand of CM062061.1, from coordinate 6,590,649 downwards.
TAGAAACTAAGGCCTTACCCCCGTATCAGTTTTCTTAGTGTCTTGGTTCACTTGAGGCTTATCTGAAACCTTGGTGCTTTGCGAAGACTTCTTGGTACTTGAATCTTCATCAACATTGTTGGCAACAACTTTGTTTCCCTGCAACTTTAATTAATAAAACTTTTAATTTGCTCATGCAACACAACCTTTCAAATTGCAAGTATTATCAACATTGTTCGCAACAACTTTGTTTCCCTGCAACTTTAATTAATAAAATTTTTAATTTTCTCATGCAACGCAACTTTTCAAATTGTAAGTATTATATCAATATTATTAATTATCAGTGATTGAAATGCACACTTCTTGGGAACAAACTCCATGAAACTTGAAAACACCAATCCAACTTTTAGTTTTTTGAGGGAAAATTTTGTTTTAAAAAAAGATAAATACACTTCAGATGTTTTGCTGCTCCAAGCTGAGCAAAGCTCAACTGGTAAGGGCATATGCCCACGACCTAGAGGTAAGAGGTTTATATCCCCACCTCTTTTGAACTCATAAGATTTTGCTGCTTCAGCTAAGCCAGAAATGGAGAAACTCTCAAAAACAAAGCAAAAAACACAATGAGATTCACCAAAAAAGAAAGAAAGAGAAAAAAAGGAAAAAAAAAAAAAAAAAAACTAAAGCTAAAAATTAAAAATCAACGAGAACATGCAACTCAATGGTGAAGTGCACTCAAATGTGAAAAGAAACTGGCATTTTGAAGTTAAACACATCAAACAGGGAAAACCAAAGAAGAGTGGCAACATAGTAGAGAACCCAAGGATAATTGAAGTCAAATTTCAAAGTAAAAATTTTTGTCAGGTCATGCAAGGGAATTATACAACTAACTTCATCTAACAATCTATTGTCAAAGCTTTATGAACCAAACAGAATTTTTGGGATAAATTAGATGTTTCTAATGATAAATGGTATGATAGATCAAACACTTTGGAACTTAGCATCCTTGCTTTTTGAAGTGCAAAGAACTAGCAGATGCAAAAGCATTAAGTGAGAACTTACTGGAGGATCGAATTCACATTTCTCTAGAAGTATCTTTTGAAATAACTCCCCAAAATTCTCTTTGCTCTGTTAAAACACAAAATTATGCAAATATTAATAGGTAGAGTAATGGAGCTAAATCAGAATAATATTTTAGCCAAAAAAAGTGGATTCAAAGCATAAATTAAATAAATGGTAATTAAAAAAATAAAAAAATAAAAAAATAAAAAAATTGATCTCCATTTTTGCATGTATACAATAAAAATCGCCAACCAAAAGCAGAAATAATCTCAGCATGCTACTGGTAAGCAGTCAAATCATTAAAGAAGTAGGCCTACCTGGATGTAATCCATCCATCTTAAAACATGTGGCAACTTTTCCCTCTCTGCGTTTGAAAGTCCAATCTAGCAGTGATCAATCAGGTCACATCTCATTATAATCTCAACTTTGATGAATCTAAAATTTGTTTTTTCAATCCTATACCAAACTAGTCCTTGAATCCAAAAACCCGCATGTAAAAGAACCACCAGCCATCTAAACAAAGATCTAAGCATGAAAACAGGAAATGAAACACTGTCCACATTAAATGAAGAAATGATAACATTCTTGACAGAAAAGAATGATTTTAAATATAGACAGCTTGTCATAAAATGCAATAATGCTTACCACATAAGGGTGTAGTATTGAAAACACAAGTACATCAGCTTCAGATGGCTTCAATCCATTACCCAAAAGTACAGACTTTTGAGCTAATTCTTCATTTAATTGTTTGAGAACGTCAAAGCATGCCTTAGAATCTACAGGAAAGCTATCTGCAAATGTAATCCATTTTGTTACCTGCATCAAAAAGGTTGCTTTCTAAGATATTCCTATAACACCATAACCATGTTACAGTAATGATCAAACAAAAATTTAATCTAAAACATGAAATTTTAACTTCATCAGGTGTCCCCAAAGGAACATCTAAAACATACAAATTCAAAAAAAATCATCTCTGTCCTTCATAATAGATGCAAAGGCAAGGTCCTAAGGGTAAGAAAGATCTTCTCAAGAATGCATGAGGAGCTAAGTCCCTGAGGAAGGTTAAAGTTTTTGTTTGGTCCATTTTTTAGTAGGGTATCGACACTTGGTAGATTTAGCAGGGTATCTACACTTTGGTAGAGAGTGCAAAACAAAAATTCCAACATACTTTTTGTTCCCAGCTTAGTGTATGTGGTGCAAGTCTGCTTTTGAGAATTCTAATGTTTAGTATTGCTTATACTCTTCAGTTAAAAGCTTATACTCTTCAGTAAAACTGTACTTTTCTAATGTTTTTTGTAAAGTTTGGACAAATTCAGTTAGCTTTCCTGCAGATTCTAAGGCATGCTTTGACGTTCTCAAACAATTAAACTGAATTTGAAAAAGGCAGAGGCGTCCAAATAAAATAAAAGATATACTCTTCAGTTAAACTGTACTTATCTAATGTTTTTGTAAAGTTTGGATTCAGAAAAGAACAGGAGAATCGCTCCAATGTTCAAAAAAAACTTGAGAGAATTCTTGTGGCACACTATGGTTTTTGACTCTTCTGATTAATGTACCTCTAAGGAGTCTAGAAATTAGTCCCTTTCTTTTACTTTTCTCTATTGGAGATTTTTGTGACAATTTCCTTTGGGTAACTTGGGTGGACTCTTATCCACTCTTTTGTATTCTTTAATTCTTTTCACTTCCATGGAAAAATTCGTGCTTCCGATAAAAAGAAATTCGAGTACAGCACAGTCAGCCAAGTTGCCCAGGTCAAAAGCAACAAAAGGAAATCAATAAAAAGAACTTCAGAATAACGAAAGAGTGAAAAATATTCAACCTTACCTCATCACTATCATCCACAGAAGCACCATTTCTTGATGCTTTCAAGATGTTTAGTACATAGGCCCTAAAATCGCATTCCGTAATTTCTCCAATCAATGCATTCTGAATCCAATAGCAGTTAACCTCAGTAACAAAGTTCCGATAGTAATACATAAAAGAAAGTACATAAACAAACGGTATCGAAGATCAAAATCGTTGGACAAATGAACCATATCTCAAAACAAACGAAACAATAAACGCGAACTATATTTAGATATCTCCGAAAATTGGCGTATGGAGATAATTCCACGACTTCCACTAACTACAATGATCATATCCAGGAAAGAATACAGTGCATAGAATTATTCTCTAGACACAGAAAATCAAATCAGTTTCACAAACCGGTGTAGCCAATCCAAGAAATGACGAGTGAAGTGAGAGAAGAGTGAAAGATTGTTGCTCCATGTATGTTCAAGAAATAACGCCGTTAGATGGCTGAATTGAAAGAGAAGAAGCTTACAAGATCCAAAGCGAAGTGTTTGGCCAGCGCTGATGCTACTAACTGCTTCCTATCCAACGCAGAACCTCCATTGGAAACCATTTCTAGCTTCTCAGTGATGAACTGACGAGAATTTTCTCCACTCAGAGAGAGTCGATGATCCACTGATAGGGTTTTTGAGTTCTTAGAATCTTTGTTGAAGGCTGTTCTTTGTTTCGGCCATGGACTTCATAAGCACAGCCCATCAAGCAACTGGCCCAATAGTAGAGCTTTCTCTTCTATCACAACTTTTAATTTCATTTTCGTCCCTCAACATTTAAACTTGCTCTATTCTAGTCCCTCCTATTTTGATTCTTCAACCTTTAAAATATTTTAGCTTTTGAATTTTAAAAAATAAATAAATAATAGTTATTTTGGTCATTATTTTTATTTTGTTTTTCACAAATTAATTACATAATTTTAAGCACATTTTTAGAATATGAATTCAAGTCATAAAGGTTAGAAGCTAGCATTTGGCAAAGGGATATTACATTAAAAAATAATATAACAAAGGCCAAAATGATTATTTTGTTGAAATTCGAGGATTAAAGTAGATATTTTAAAAATTTGTGGATGAAAGTGAAAGAAATTTGTACGTTAAATGTACAAAATAGACATTTCAAAAATTCCGAGGACCAAAATGGAACAAACTTAAAAATTTAAAGACCAAAATAATATTTAAGCATATTTTTTAAATTATAAAATATCTTTTTTTACTCGTACTTGAGATGTATATGAGTTGTCAATCATAAACATTTGATTTTATTAAATTGCACTTGAAATATTGATAAGTGTTGCAATTAATAGGTGTTACAATTTTTATACACTCGTGGACTCTAACTTAAAAACAAATAAAAAATATTATCATCTACATTTAATGAATATAGATTATAATAATGTCGAGCACAAAACTAATGAAGCCTAAAAAAAAATGACATTAGAGATAGTGAAGAAACTACAAATTTAACTTTCATACATGTAAAATTTGTACACAAAACATCATTTTAATTTGAAGTTTGAATTCAATTTGAAAATTTCTAAACAATGAATTTAATCTACACAATTAAATCCATTTTTTATGTTTCAAATATGCACCAAACTTTCACACTCTTTCACTATATATATCCAACAATCCCCCAAATGAAAGAAAGTGAGAAAAATCAAACAAAACTGTTAAGAGCAAACAAACAAGCTATGCATCAGGAGAGGTGTCTTTCTTAGTGCGTACCCATCGAATTTATCAATGAAATAGTAAGACCAAGCTCTGGAACTATCCTTCTCATTAGTAAATGAGATAATAGATATCACACACAACTCATCTTGTATCTTTGAGATCTATACATTTGTGTCCATTTTGATCCTAGATAAAATCCTAATTCATCAAAGCTTTAGAGAACATAAGTCATTTGAAAAGTTCTCATAGAAGCGATTCTCACATAGATAATATTGATAAAGAGTATTTTGTCAATACTCCTCTTGTAAAACAAGATATCAATATGGCCTTAACATCAACAGTAAACACGCACAACAATATCATAGAAATAGGAAGAAACTATAAGTTTCTAATTAGTGTGTCAACCATGAATTATCCAGCTAGTTTGTCTATTGAACTTAGATCTTGGGATCTTTAGTCAACTAGGTCAGGTTACCATCAAATAACTCATTTCATAGGCTTTAGCCCCATTTCCCTCAATGAATAGCAACTTGCTCTCTAAACAATCCTTTCGTCAAAGGATCTGCAATATTTTCTTTCGATTTCATATAATCAATGGAAATTATTCCATTAGAGAGTAACTGCCTTATCGAATTATGCATGTGTCTAATATGTCGTGACTTGCCATTATAGACATTATTTTTTACTTTCATAGAAGCTACTAAATTGTCATAATAAATACATATCACACTTATAGGCTTCGACCACAGTGGAATATCTTCAAGAAAACTTCGAAGCCATTAAGTTTCTTCTCCTACTTTATCAAGAGTTATAAACTCCGATTCCATAGCAGAACGTGCTATACATGTCTGTTTTGAAGATTTCCATGATACAGTTGCTCCACATAAGGTAAAAATATACCCACTGATTAATTTAGTCTCCATGCTATCATAAATCCAATTAGCATCATTAAATCCTTCCAGTACATGTGGATACCTTGTATAATGCAATCCATAATTTAGAGTGTACTTCAAGTACCTTAGAACTCTAACTAAAGCATTCCAATGATTATGCCCTAGATTGCTGGTGTATTTTGCTAACCTTCCTACTGAATAAGCAATATTAGGTCTTCTATAATTCATTATATACATTAAGCTACCAATAGCTCTAGAATATTCTAGAGAAGACACACCCTCATCATTGTTTTTCTTCAACTTACAATTTGGATCAAATGGAGTAACAGTCGACTTACTCTCAAAATGATCAAATTTTCTCAGCACTTTCTCTATAATAGTAAAATTAAGAAAGTATGTATCCACTTGAATTTCTTATTATTCGAATTTCAAGGATAACTTCAACAAGACCAAGGTCTTTCATATCAAAGTTGGACTTTAACATCCTTTTAGTGGAATCAATGACATTTCTATTTGTACCCATTATTAACGTATTATCTATTGGGACTCGTGTGTCCTAAATCTCTTGGGTCTTGTAGCTTTGTAAATTGTATATGTAAGCCCTATTTTTATTTGTAAGTATTAAAGTAAGTACGTAGTATCGTTGTGGACTTATTTGTTTTCTCTGTTGTAGATTGAAGGAAGAAGTGAAGAAAACCGGGAATATTGTTGGTAAGTTGAATTCTAAATCATTACGAGGTAAACCGAGTTTAGGATTCACTTTATTTATTAATTAAAAAGCAAAAGTTAGATTTTTGAAATAGAAAGGGAGAAGGAGGAAGAAAAGAATGGAAGAAGAAAAAAAAGTGATCGTTAGTGGGAAAATGTCGGTTGAAGTTTTATTGGTTTATTAGCTAAGATGCCAACTGATTTTTCATTTTTCAAACTCATAACCGACCTAAATCCACACTGAGTGTCGAGGGGAGGAGGAAGAAGAAGAAGTCCAGGGCAAATTAGAGTAAAATTTTGGTCGAATTCGTGGTGCAATTGAAGTTGAAATCGAAGGTTGGTCTAGTGTCACGCACTCTGAGCAAAGTCTGGTGTTTGGTGAATAGCGAGTTGAAGAGACCAAATTTGAAGCTGAAAATTTGAGGTTAGTAATTTAATTCGATTCTTGACAACTTTTGTGAATGATTGTTGGCTGAATGTTTAGAGAAACAGGTTTAATTTAAGGTGGAAGTGACTAATACGGATTCCTCGAGTGATCTGGAGCAAGGCGACGTAAATTTGGAATATCTGTCGAACGAAGAGAAGTTAGTCCCTGAAATTTTGAGATAAGTTAGGAAACTCATTTCTCTACAAGGTTGTAGAAGGGAAGAAATTCAATTCGGGCTAGAAATGCAACTTTTAACAGTTAGAAGTGCGGACAGTAGCGAAGACAGTAGTAGAGGGAGACGAATCTCGCTGGAGAGTTGGGCGACACTGAGGGCGTGAAGGAGCGAGAGCGAGACAAATCTCGCTGGTTGGTTTTGTCTCACAAATCTCGCTGATCTCGCTAGTCGACAGTCTCGTTGATACAGTTTGGTCTTTTGCTTGAATTCATTGGTTTAGTCTCGCTACTTGCCTGAATCTCGTTCATTAGTAAATTCCTTTATGAAATGTAGTCTCGGTGGAGCATTCCCTTGTGAAATATAGTCTCGAGGATGGTTTTTCTTATGTAGTAGGGTCTCGGTGGTGAACAATATAAATGTCTAAGGCTTGTTTCCTATGTAAAAAGGAACTTTAAGGAAATCTAACAAAGGGAAATGTATTATTTCAGGTCGGGACAATTAGTGAGTGACAATTTAACTTAAAATGAGTTTACTTTAAACAAAGTTTTCATGATATATGATTATGTTTAGAAACCTATTTATACGTTTATGTTTTCACGAGTTTTAATTGTGTTGTGATGAGTACTGGCTTGAAGAAAGCATGTGTTTTCATGTAAATGCATATTATGGTTTTGCATTTGAATTATTTGAAGCATGCTAGTGGTTACCGTGTTTTTACGAAAGGCATGCTATTTATTAATCTATGATTTTAAGGAAGCATGATGATTGTTAATGAATTTGTGTAAGTTTGAGATGTTTAAACTCGTGAATATTTATTATGTTATTTCCAATGTTGTTTTTTAATATCATTTTTGAAAAAGGCTCCCAATGCGGAAAGACTCGGAGAAGGCAATTGGGTAGCCAGGATATAGAAATGGTTCCCAATGCTGAAGGACTCGAAGAAGGCATGTAGGTAACCTGAGTATAGAGATAGCCCTCAATGCTGAAGGACTCAGAGAAGGCATGTGGGTGGCCTAAATCTAAAATATGGGACCCGGTACTGAAAGACTTGAAAAGGTATTTGGGTAGCCCAGGATATGATGTCTATGTACACATAAGAGGTATGCTAGACGTAGTTGTGTTGAGATTACTCCACACAACTAAGGATATTCGACATTGGGTGTGTCGAGATTACTCTGCCCCAACTAAGGATGGGTTCGACATTGAGTAGCTTTGAGCTTCGCTCCACTTCAACTAAGGAAAATATTTTTGAAATGTATTGTATTTTTCATTATTTTTCGAGTTGACAACGCTATTTGAGCATGTTTTTCCTGGACATAGGAACGAACTAGTGTTGTTTATTTATTGTCATAAATTGAATACGGTTTTGATTTGTTTCCAAGTTAAAGAAAGGTTTTTACTGAATATGTCACTCACTAGGCAACCTAGCTCATGTTTCCCTGTTTTTCTATTTTCCAGGTAGCAAGCGAGTCTGAGGTGCTTAGCCTACATAACAACTCGTCTGGGCCTACCACCAGTGTCTATAAATTTTGAACATTGTAAATATTGACCTTAAACTTGTGTTGTACATATAGAGGGTTAAGGAGCAGGAGTTAGTGGACTCATGTAACTTTTAAGTTTGAATGTAAACCAGTTCGTGACTTGGAGAAGAAGATTCTCACATCGAAGACGGTCTTCAAAGGTAGAAAAATTTCTTCCTCTTAATTCTTGTAAAAAAAACATGCTAATTTAGTTGTTTATCCTGTACTTTTGTTCTCTGCAATTTTTGTTTTCCAAAAGCAAATTTAATGGCACAAGGCGATCATTCGCTTCCGCTGGGAATTCGATTCCTTCATCATTCACATATAAGCAAACAATGACATATTCTTCATCTATGGTTTTAACATAAACACATTTATCACACTCGTTTATCTGAAATCCATTTCATAACATAGTGTGATCAAACTTTTCATGCCAATTTTTGGGTACTTGTTTCAACCCATAAAGAGATTTGACAAGTTTACAAACTTTGTCTTCATTCCTTAACAACAAACCTTTCAGGTTGTTCCATGAAAATTTCTTCATCTAAATCTCCATTTAAGGATGCAGTTTTCACATTCATTTGGTGTATTTCCAAATTTTGTAAAGTTGCTATTGTAATTAACATCCTTATAGATGTAATCCTCGTCACTAGAGAACAGATATCAAAGAAATATACCCCTTCTTTTTTGCGAAAACCTTTAGCTACTAAGCGGACTTTATACTTATCAATAGTGTCATCAACCTTTAGCTTTTTTTAAAAAAAAATCTATTTCCTCCCAATTAGTTTACTTCCAAGAGGTAAATCAACCAATACCCAGGTATTATTATGTAAAATGGATTCTAGCTCACTATTGATAACTTCCTTCAATAATGTGCGTCGGGAGATGATACAACTTCTTGAAAAGTTTGAGGCTCACCTTCTATCATATAAGTTATGAAATCAAGTCCAAAAGAAGTAGCTTTCTTAGCTCTTTTTCTTCTTATAGGTTTAGACTCAGTATTCTGATCGTCTTAACCTTTCGAAGAGGCCTCATAATTTCTTTTGGTACCATTACTTTTGTGTCTTTTCTCATTTAAAGGAAATATATCCTCAAAGAATTCAACTTCAATAGATTCCATGATAGTATTATTATTCATATCAGATACTTCTTATTTAATCACCATGAATCTATAAGCAGCACTATGCATTGCAGTACCTATAAAGACACAATCAATTATCTTAGGTCCAAGTTTGATCCTTTTTGGTTAAGGAACTTGTACCTTTGTCAATCACTCCCACACTTTCAGCATTTTATATGAGGACATTTTCTATTCCACACTTCATAAGGCGACTTATTAGTCTTTTTATGTGAAATTCTATTTAGTATAAATTTTGCCGTAAGCAAAGCTTCCCCCCTAAACTATTTAACATGCAATTAATCCTATCCTTTAAAGTTCGGTTCTTTTTTTCAACTACATCATTTTGTTATGTATAATGTGCTGTAGTTTAATGGATTATACCATTAACTTCACAGAATTCAAAAAATAATGATGAATCATATTCACCACCTTTATCTTATCGAAGCACCTTAACTTTCTTCTTAAGTTGATTTTCAACTTCTGCCTTATATGTTTTAAAGACATAAAAGGTCTCATCTTTACTATGTGATAAATATACATAGCAATATTTACTACAATCATCAATGAATGTGATAAAATATATCTTGCCACCTCTTGTGGGAGTACTTTTCATGTCACATACATCATTGTTGATTAAATCAAGTAACTCATTACTTCTTTCCACAAATGAAAATGACTTTCTAGTAAACTTTGATTCAATACAAACTTCACATTTATGTCTATTATCAATGTTAAAATTTGGCAATAGTCCTAAACTTACCATTCTTTTTAAAGAACGATAATTGACATGGCCCAATCTAGAATACAACACATCACACAACTCAACAATATAAGCAAAAGAGTTGATATTATTATTATTATTATTATTATTATTATTATTATTATTATTATTATTATTATTATTATTTGGCATTTGTGCCAGTACATTCAGTTTGAACATGCCATCATTTAGATAGCCTTTTCCCACATACATACCCCCTCCTTTGTCAGAATAAGTTTATTTGACTAAAAAATAAGCTTGAACCCATTTTTATTAAGTAGAGTTCCTGACACATGCCACACTTCATTGAGGGTAAGTATTTTTCCAAAATTCCATTTCAATAGGACCTTTCCTTTGCCTTCCACAGAGGCAGTTGAAGCATTTCCCATGTACAGCTTATCGCTACCATCTAGCTTCTCATATGTAACGAACAGTAATTTACTTACAAATGTGCCTAGTAGCACCAGTATCAATCCACCAACATTTGGTGTTTGAAGTCATATTTACCTCAGAAATGACAACAACCAGATCGTCATTTTCCACAACATTGACTTGATTATTGGAACTTTTTCCCTTCTTGTGTTTGCATATTGTAGTGGTATAGCCACTCTTACCACAAACCCAACAGTTTCCTCGAGTGCACTTGCTAGCATCATTCTTTGATCCATGGTTCACAGTTTTTTTCTTGAAATTCTGCTTCTTGAGTTTATGTTTTGAAGCTTCAGCAATATGAGCTTTACCCTAAACTTCTAGTGGAGTTTTATCTCTTGTTCTGTTATCATCTTCTATACGGTGTTTTACCACGAGGTTCTCCATGGATAACTCTTTTTACTTGTGCTTGAGATAGCATTTGAAGTCCTTCCAGCAAGGAGGCAACTTCTCAGTCATACTAGCAACTTGGAATGACTCACTGATGTCCAATCCTTCACTTTGCAAATCACTGATGATAGTTTGCAGTGTTGGATTGAATGTCTTAAAACTTATAGTTTGTAAACAATAATCTGAATTCTATAATTAATCAAGTTGTTGTTGATGTTTATTTAGTAAAGTTGTTGTTAAATTAATAACCCTAAATCCAATAAACTAAAGAATCTCTGGCTATAGTATGATTACTTGGACTTTATGTGGAGACATAAAAGTGGATCAAGTTGGAGTAAATAGCCAAAACAATCTATAGTAAATGAAAAAGGTTAGGTACCTTATTCTGGAAACATTATTGGATGTGGCCTACTTTGTATTTGATACAAATGATGTGATCCTGAATCATTAATGTGGAGATATTCAAGTAGGGACATCCTATGCAATGAGTTTGCATAAGACCAGACCATGAAATAATCATTTTTACTTTATAACACCATTTACTGTTAAAACTGATTATTTCAACCTGATGACCTAGGTAACTTGATCTTAATCCTTAGCTAACTATGAACTCCAATTTATTCGGGATTATCCTTAGATCTGCATAGGTGAGAGTAGCCCAACTTCGCTGCTCAATAAGCCTCCCATTTTAGGGGTAAGACCAGGTAGATAGCTAGGGACATAGGGTGCAAGATGAAATTTACTTCTACCCGTTTTAGGGATAGTAGATAGGTTGTTTCCTTAAGTGCTGACTCTAAGTCTTGAACAAGGGGCCCCACCTTCTCACTAACCCGAGAGGGATTCGGTTTAGTGGTTGGACCATAAACCAATTTGTTTATTAGAGGATCAGTGGGACTTAAGGAACAAGAAGTACTCACAGGGGTAAAACGATAATTTGACCTAATTGTGATTACGGACAACCTGTAAAGGATCAACTTACTAATCATAGTTATATCAAATGGACAGAAATATATCTACAGTGAGGAGAGTGCAGCTACTGGGCTTTAGTAGAGTGTCCCAGTAGTTAATGAATGTTGATTAACTAGGTTAAAGAGTTTGACTGGTTAATCTCGTATCATTGGAGCTCATGATCTGTAGGTCCATTAGGTCTCCTTGCTAGCTCATATTGGACCAAATCTTAGAACAATGTGATGAATGAATTTGAATCGTTCGAATTCAATTTGGAGAATAAGCGTTAAAAGAGTTCAACGATTTATTATTTAATTTCAAATTGAACAATAGAGAAAGATAAAAAATAATTAAATATGATTTAAATATTGTGTATATGAATAGGAATTCATATCAGGAGTAGTCAAATTGGGATTTATATAATTTAATATATGATATTAAATTTTATAAATAATTAATTAAATATGTAATTAATTATTTGAATTAACTATATATAAATTAATTAAAAAATTGGAAATTTTTATTTTTGTAATCAAAAGGTAAAATGTTGACCATAATTAGTGGATTTTTCCAATTCCCAATTTTAATGATATTATGACTAAGCTATTTTGCATGCTTGGCATAAGCTTCACATTTTGACACTAATCATATTAAAATTTGGTGTCAACTTGAAAATCAATATTCATTTTTGCATGCTATGTGTCACAATCGCAACTTCGCGCCTCGTTAAGCGATTGTGCGACACTTGTTCTAACTCACAAACAAGTCAGCCTAATCAGATTTTGATCACCTACGACGCACCGAGTGCCTCTTGTAACCTCCGCCCCTGTTTCGAGAGAAAATGGTTTTAGAAAACGGGTTTAAAGGAAAAGGATTTCGCAAACGTTTGAAAGCATGTTTGAAAAATTAAGATGTGTTGTAAGGCTAGAAAGCAAAAAGAGACAATAACAGCTTTATAGCTCACAACTCCAGATATGAGGATTTAATGGTTAGTCTCACCCCCATATAGTACATTCTGAACAATTTTAGAAATGTCACCCTTGCACATGCAAAGTGGTGAGCGGTCACTTACAAAGAAAAATACTAGGAAAGTAAACTAACTAGCAAAATGAAATACATAAGGTGAAAGCATGGTAAAAAAGTCTCGAGGCGGGCATGCGCGCCAGAGGTCGCGCAATAGCTTCCCGTGGAGCCTCCTGCGGATCATCAGGTCCGCCCGGTGCGGCCACGGGCAACACGCCCTGGCCAAGCATGACCGTGACACTATGCGTATTCATCTCAAATTGACACTAATTACTCTTATGTAAGGTGTCAATTTGAAATAATAACTAATTTTGCATGCTAATCTCTTTTAAAGAGAAATTATGAATGAGATTCATAATGAATGGATGAATGAAAAATGAATGTTTCTTGAATTTGTAGAAATTAAGCACCAAAAACCAAAAAACCTCCCAATCTCTCTCAATTCACATAATTCCCTCCAATTCTTCACTAGTTTGATCCCACAATCAAGTTCTAAGACCAGAGAATAGCAAGGAAGATACTTGTGGTGGTCTACGTCTTGTTCGTGATCAATTGGAATGTTAATTCGCAAGATTTTGGTGCTACAAAGGTTGTATTTCAAACTCTATGTTTTTACCTTTAAAATTAAGCATGTTTTTTCTTTCAAATTAAAAAAAATTAGAGTGTTTATGATCCAATTGCTTCCGCTACGCATGTTTTAAGTTCCTACACGTAGTTCTTCCATCTGATTGACTACTAACTTGGCATCAATCATCTCGTAATCTAAGAATTTACCCACAAGTAATTTTTTAGTACTAGCATCTTCCAGCTTGTACTTCTTGTTTAATGCCTCCCACAATAGTTTTGATGTATTGTAGGCATTGTAATAGACATTATACAAAGTGTCCTCAAGACCACTAAATATGTAGTTGCGACATAGGAAGTCCGAATGCATCCATGCTTGCTTTGTTGCTTCTATTTCAGGAGTTACAACTTCTGGTGGGGTAATTGGGCATTCTTCCCTCAAAATATGAGCAAGATTCAATGTGTTGAGGTAGAAGATCATCTTTTGTTGGCATCTCTTGAAGTTGTCTTCTTTGAACTTCTCTGGTTTCAACATGGGGTTTCACAATGAGCGATCCCATCATGATAGAAGTAACAACATTGGTGGAGAAGATTGCAGTCATCAGTTCCTATTACTAAGGGGGCGTTTGGGGTATTGTATTGGGTTGGGTTGTATTGTATTGGGTTACAAAACCCATGTTTGGGGAATGGGCTTTGGGGTTGGTTTGGATTACAAAACGAACCCCAAATACAACCCAACCCAATCCTTCCCTCCCCATCTCTCGGTTTCCCTTTATTTCCATAGTTTCCGCCACTTCCCAATGCACACTCTGCCCGGAATCTCCTCTCTCTCTCTTCTATTGCCTTCTCTCCGCATTCACTCTTCCCCTTCTCTTCGCATTCACTCTTCCCCATGCGTTGGTCGAAGCAGGCCATGCGTTGGTCGAAGTAGGCCTTGCGTTGGTCGAGGGTCGAAGGCCTTGCGTTGGTCGAAGGCTTGCGTTGTTATTATTATATTATTATAGTTTGGTTGTTGGCTTATTAAATTTGGGTCACTTCCATTTAAATCTTGCACTATTACTCAAATTAATTTGAGTGGTTGGGTTGTTTAACTTCATTGATTCACATGCTTATATATACCAATTCTCTCCTATTATATATCACACACCATTTGGAGAAGAAATTAACTCTCCAAAAGTTTGCAAAAAAAGTGGCAATTCAACTCAAATAATTGTTCAATGCAGTTTTAGAATTGAAAACCAAGTTTTCGAACGTCGCAAAAAAAAAAGTTGGTACTTCAATTCAAATTGAATGCAGTTTTAAGCAAAAAAGTTGTACTTCAACTTAGATTCAATGAGGTTTTATAAAAAAAAAATAATAAATAAATAAATAAATAAAACCAATGTTTTGTAATCTAATAAAAAAATGGTACTTCAACTTTGCAAAAATTTTAGATTGAACTCAAATGTTTCTTACTTTTTAAAAATTTCGGGACTTAAACAATTCTCAACATCCTTTCTAAATAGAATGGACTATTTCCTACATTTTTCATATCTATTTCTATAAAACAATTTCTCAAGTTGTAGTTTTAGAAAAATTTTATCAAGTAGTATTGACAACATAATTTTTTAGAAATGGTAGTCAAGTAGCATATGACCCCATCAACTATGGTTCTATATGATTAAGGGAATTGAAAATCTTTTCACAATTAATTTACATTGACTTTTCAAATTCGAATCTAAATAACGTGTTCCAACCGAGACTATAGTCGTTCTTCTCTTGACGAGTTTGTTTGTTTGTTTATGTGTTTATTTGTTTATGTGTTGAGTTATTTACTTATTCATTTGTTCATTTGTAATCAATATCTTTCTGAATAATAAATTGGGTGGGGTGTAAGAAAAGATTGATTCAATAGGAAGATCGAATAGATAGGACCTAGAATAAATAGGAATACTTAAGTATGGCTGCTATCTTGTTAGGTCCATTGTTAGTTCAGTTAATCAATGGATGACATGGACATTCAACCTGACGAGCTCATTGCAATACTGACGGTTGTATGTGCGGCTACTATAGCAATGGTGAATACTATCACCACTTTGCTACAATTGGATGACAATCGGGAGTGACCATCTCCACTAATTAGACATCAGATTCAACAATTGAATTTCTTTCATATGATCAGACGTGTCGTGAGAACACTCGCATGGATAGGCGAATATTCACGATTCTGTGTCAATTACTTAGGACGACGGGTAGGATAAGGCCCACGAAATATGTAGATGTGGAGGAAATGTTGGCTATCTTCTTGCACATAGTCGGCACACAATGTTAAAAATCGAGTGATGCGACGCCAATTTGCAAGGTCTGGCGAGACGGTTTCTAGGCACTTCAATATTGTGCTCAATGCAATATTGAGACTGTACGACGTTCTATTGCGGAAACCAGAGCCAGTCATTGAGAATTGTACAGATGACAGATGGCGCTGGTTCTAGGTACAATCATTCTGTTGTTTTAATGGTATTGTTTGGGGTTTTAGAAATTACCTTAAACTTATCATTTAAACAACGTTTCGTCACAGAATTGCTTAGGTGCACTTGACGGAACCCACATAAAGGTAAATGTCAGTGCAGCTGATCGACCACGTTATAGGACTAGAAAGGGCGAGATTGCAACGAACGTTCTTGCTGTATGCAATCAAACGTGTGAGAACATATTCGTTTTCGCTGGATAGGAAGGATCAGCTGCTGACTCAAGAGTTCTGCGAGATGTAGTGTCCAGGCCAACTGGATTTAAAGTCCCAAGGGGTTAGTTTGTAGATATCGGTATACCCTTGCATACGAAAAAAAAATGTATGGCAAGTGATAACTTGGCCCAATTTCGCAGAATACTACTATCTACGCGACGCTGGTTATCCAAACGCTGAGAGATTTTTGGCTCTTTATCGGGGACAAAGATACCATTTGACTGAGTGGCGTGGAGGGAACCCGCTAACAAGCCCTATGGAGCTTTTCAATATGAGACATTCATCTGCCCGGAATGTTATTGAGAGAGCGTTCAGGATGTTGAAAGGTCGATGGGCAATCCTCCGAGGAAAATCATACTACCAGTTGATGTGCAGTGCAAGACCATACATGCATGTTGTCTCCTGCACAATTTAATAATCGAGAAATGGGACCAAATTCCTTACTCGACGAAGGAGAGGGAAGTCACGGGGGACCAATACCAACAGACAATGAGAATAGCGAATTTGTGGAGACATCTGATGCATTCACTGCATGGAGTGATAATATCGCAAATCAGATGTGGGCTGAATGGAATGCAAACTAAAGACGCCCTTGGGAAATTCTATGTATTCCTTTTTTTTTTTTTTTGGAGAAGATTGGAATTGAATTTTTTTTTTTGTTTGTATGTATAAAGTATTTCGTTGGTGCCCGACGTGTACGCTTTGCAATTTTTTGTATAACATATATGAATATTTCAATGTTATTGTGTGAATGGATTGATTCCCCACATTCTTTTCGCAATGTTATATCCTGCATGTGTTGACAAATTCAATTTCAGATGGAAGCATCCGGGTCACGCGCAAGAGCCGCAAAACATATATGGACGGATGAGGAGGATAGAATCCTCGTGGAGTGTTTGGTCCAGTGTGTGCAGTCTGGACAATAGCGAGCTGATAACGGGACTTTTCGACCTGGATTCCTATCAAACATACTACGGATGATGCAGTAGAGGATACCAGGGTGTTCCATACAGGTCAGCCCACATCTGGAGTCAAGGGTCAGGACCCTGAAGAGACAGTACAGCGCGATCGCTGAAATGTTGGGCCTAGGCTGTAGTGGGTTTGGGTGTAATGCGGAGCGCAAATGTATTGATTGTGAGGCGGAGATATTTGACGCATGGGTCAAGGTAATTTAATTACATGTTTTATTTATTTCTTCTTCGTTTGAATATGTATAGGCCATAACATAACACAAGCCAGCTTTAACAGAGTCATCCGAGTGCAAAAGAACTGTGCCATAAGTCATTTCCATACTATGATGACTTGGCCATCGTATTCGGCAAAGACAGAGCCACAGGGAGTCATGCAACCACCACTGCAGAGGCCGGATCTGAACCTGTTATGGAAGAGGAGAACGAGGACATCCTGAACAACCAGTCCCCAGACTTTGAGAACTTCTATATTCCTGATCCACTTTTTGCTAACTCGCCCACGTCAGAGGACTTTCCGACTACCCCCAGCAGTAGAGGGTCTAGGAGTAGCTTGCCATCAAGGAGTAGGAGGTCCCGAAGTTCATCGATTAGAGAGTACAACGAGGTGGTTCGTGAGGGATTCCAACTTCTAACGAAGTCTATTGACGGCATTGCACAGTGGCCTGTCATGAACGAGGACCTGGCAAGGCGTCGTCGTCAAGAACTATATGCCGAGCTACAATCCATTCCTGGTTTATCGGTACAGGATGGATTGACTGTTGCACGGTCATTGCTTGCAGATCCAATGATGTTAAGCCACTTTGTGGACTTCCCACCACAGTGGAAGTACGACTATTGCATGTAAGTCCTCGGGCAACCACGGGATCCAGCACCATGACTCTGCTTTTTCTCCCTTCAATTTGCAACCCTAGTTATTTTATGATTAAGGAACCTTATCTTTCCATGATGTTGTTTGTAATTTGAATTATGTGTACTTTTTTTCGAACTTTAATTTTATATCGTTGTCCTTTTATTATATACTAACATTATTTTACTTTTAATTCTAATATACTATGATAGTTAAAACAGATGTACAAAAAAAAAAACAGTCGAAATAATACTTCAAGAAAAAGTAGTCAACATTATAATATAGCATGATAATTTGAAATAATATTTAAAAAGAAAAAAAAAATCATTATAGTATGGTAGTTTAATTTTGTATAGTATGAACAAATAAAATTCAAAATACATGATGGTTAAAAAAGATGTAGAAAAAAAAACAATGGAAATAATATTTAAAAAAAAAAGTCAAAATACTATTTAAAAAGGAAAAAAAAATCATAATTATAATATAGTATGATAGTTTCATTTTCTATGGTATGAACAGATATAGTTCAAAATATATGATGCTTAAAACAAATCTAGAAAAAAAATTACTGAAAATAATATTAAAAAAATAAAAACAGTCAAAATAATATTTAAAAGCAAAAAAATCAAAATTATAATATACTATGATAGTTTAATTTTCTGTAGTATGAACCGACAAATTTCAACTTATATGATGCTTAAAACAGCCATAATAATATTAAAAGAAAAAAAATAGTCAAACCCAACCCAAACCCAAGCCTGCAATCCAAACACTGTAATCAGAAACCCAGTCAATCCAACCCTGCACTTCAAACACCGTAATCAGATTCTAATGTATTACAATTTCAGACAACAAAACCCATCATAATCAGATTCCCAGTAATCCTGATTACAATTCGGCACCCCAAACACCCCCTAAATGTCTTCAGATTGTAGGGGAAAAATGATATATGTGAAATGAATACATTAGCAAACTCATGATATTGTGGGGACGTCAATAGATAGTTGAGGCACACTTTTGATAAGCATTGTCCTAAAGACAATTATTCGCTCTGCACCGGATGCAAGCAAACTACAACGATTGTCTCAACAGGATATAATGACTAACTTTGGTAGAACTGCAACCTCGAACTACTTGGATCTGATAAAACTCTTGGATACTTGCTGTCAACTCAACTCAAGACCAAAAGAAAGAAAGGAGTGAATTCTTCAATTTGAAGTGAGATGCCACAAATGAAGAAACAAGTTGCTATTTATAGGCTAACAACTTAGTAACTCTCCAAAATACAAAATAAAATCAAATAAATACAAAAATTGAAACATTTGTCAAATTGAACTCAATTTAGTTGTTACTTGACAAAATCAAACACAACTCATTCAAAGTGAAGAAACTACAAATTTAACTTTCATACATGTTAAATTTGTACATGAAACATCATTTTAATTTGAAATTTCAATTCAATTTGAAAGTTTCTAAACAATGAATTTAATCTACACAATTAAATCCATTTTTTATGTTTCAAATGTTCACCAAACTTTCACTTTCTTTTACTATATATCCAACAAAAATAATGAAAGTTTAGCCTCCTAAAACACATTGCATAAAATGTTTAATTTTAGGGTCGAAGTTGATGGAATTAAAAATTCATGTGGACTAACATTTAATCTTCTTTATAAAAAAAATGAAAAAAAAAAAAAAAAAAAGACTAGCTACATCTCTAAAGGTTAAATAAATTCAATTAGATCTTTATTGGAAATAGACCGCCACACAGAAATAATAAGTTAAAATTGCATATTTAGTCCCCGTCTTTGAAGCTGGTATATATTTGGTTTTTTAACTTTCAAAATTACAAACTAAATTCATAACGTAGGGTAAAAAACTTGAATATTTAATATTTTCGTGAAGAATATATGTCTTAACCAATTGCAATAAAAGTTAAATTATATTAGCCTCTAAACTTTGAGTTATGTGTCTATTGGTTTCCTAAGACCCCGTTTGGTAATCATTTCATTTTTTTGTTTTTGTTTTTGAAAATTAGGTCTATCTTCTCCTCAGGTCTTACATTAATTTGTACCTTCTTAACTATAATAGTTTATTTTTTTGCCAACTTCCAAAAACAAAAGTAAATTTTTAAAAGTTATTTTTTTTAGTTTTTAAATTTTAGCTTGGTTTTTTTAAACCATTGGTAAAAAGTAGATAACAAAGTAATAAATTTGAAGGAGGAAGTGTTGTCTATAGGCTTAATTTTCAAAAACAAAATAGTTACAAAATGGAGCATAAACTTTCAAAATTACAAATGGGGAATTGCTATTTCTAACCAAAAAGTTTTTTATGGTACAAAACTAACATATATTTTAAAAACTTCTTTTTCTAACCCCTTTTTCAACTTTTCATAGTTTCATAGATGGGTCCCACATGGTGAAATGACATTAATACCCAAAAGACCATCTTCCTCAACACTCAAACCATCGTCTTCTTCCCTAACCCCTGAGGCCATCTTCTTCCCTAGAGTCTATTTTTTTTACAGTACTATCTAATTTCGGTCATTTGTGGTAAAATCCCATCCTATGTGACTTGATTCTGGAAACAAACCCACAAAAAATATGTTTGAAACGGTGGAAAGAAATTTAGGTTTTCGAATAGTTGATGGTAAAAAACAGAAAAGAAAATGAATTTTTCTGATAAAGAAGGTTTAATATGTATAGGAAATGTCTGATATCAGATAGAAAAAGAATTTGATATGCATTTTTTACTTGCTGTCATTTTTTTTTCCGTAAGTTGAATGAGTTTATGGGAAAATTGATAGAATGCCCAAATCTCATGAGTATACGCCAACTTTCAGGACATTTGGGCATTCTATGACTTTTCCTGTAAGGTTTTGTTAGAAACCTTACGTGAAAAGTCATATAATGCCCAAATTTTCCGAAAAGTTTGAACCTACGACTATCGTCTCACTAGTCGTACTCTTGCTCTCGCTCGTCTCGCTCTCTCTGGTATCGTCTCTGGTATCGTTTCACTCTCTCTGGTATCATCTCACTGACCTCGCTCTCGCTAGTATGTTAGAAACCTTACGGGAAAAATGAACTTAAGGGAAAGACAAATTCAGACTAGCGAGAGTGAGACTATCGAGTTGATACGAGAGAGAGCAAAACAATACCAGAGAGAGCAAGACGAGCCAGAGCGTGAGTGAGACTAGCGAGATGATAGTCACAAGTTCAAACCTTTGAGAAAATTTGGACATTTTGTGATCTTTCCCATAAGGTTTCTAACAAGACCTTCTGGAAAAGTCACAGAATGCCCAAATGTCTCGAAAGTTAGCGTGTACTCATGAGATTTAGGAATTCTATCACTTTTCCCGTAAACTCATTCAACTTACAGGAAAAATGAACTTACGAAAAAAATGATAGCAAGAAAAAAATGCATACCAAATTCTTTTTCAATTCAATTTCAGACATTTCCTACACATATTAAACCTCTTCTACCAGAAAAATTCATTTTCTTTTTCGATTTTTACCACCAACTATTTGAAAATCTAAATGTCTTTCCACTATTTCAAACATGTTCTTTGTGGGTTTGTTTATAGAAATCGGGTCATATAGGATGTGGTTTTACCACAAATGACATAAGTTAGATAGTATTGTAAAAAAAAAATGGACTCTAAGGAAGAAGATGGTCTTAGGGGTTATGGAAGAAGACGATGGTTTAAGTGTTGAGAAAGATGGTTTTTGGGTATTAACGTCATTTCACCATGTGGGGCTCACCTCTAAAACTCTGAAAAAGTTGGAAAAGAGGTTAGAATTTTTTTTTTTAAAAGAAGGGTTAGCTTGTCCCATCAAAAAAATTTTGGATTAAAAATAGCAATTTCCCCTTACAAATTTAGTTCAACACACATTCAATATTTTAACAATTGAATTACAAAATAATAAATTGTCATTTTCATTGCAAATTGATCTTTTTCTCTATTGAATTTGAAGAGATGTATGACTTATGAATTAGATCGTGTTGTCAAGGAAAAAAATTAATTTAATTTATATTTAGTATGTGAGTATAGGGATTTACTAAACTTTACAAGTTACAATAAATCAAGTTACAAAAATTTATGCTTATCAAAATTACTTTGTTCAATATAAATCTATAACTATAGGAACCAAACTTTTTTTTTCAATATATATAGAATATTGCTAATTTATTCACTATTTGAGTCATTAGTGTTGTTTTTAAATATAGTAAAATGAGACAAAATATTTACAAATATAAAGAAATTTCATTGTCTATCTCAATCTATCGCTAATTAACAATAGAATTTTTGTTTGATATTTTTTTTTTCATTCATAATAATTTCTTTTTTATATTATTAACTTATTTATAATTCAATAAATATTGGTAGAGGTTATCTTATACTCAAAATACCCAATTGCACTTTTTTTTTTCTCTCTCTCTTTTAGACATTACCCGATTACATCTTAGTTCTTTTTTAGAAATTTTCTTCAAGTTATTGTTATTTATTTAGAAAGAATATTTTTGAAATTCAAATTATGGCTACAAATGTCATTGAATATCCCTTTTAAAGATGATTTTTCTATGTTTTGTACGTTAAAAAGATGGCTCCTTAAATCCATTTTTGGGATTTGATTCAAAATTTGTGACAAATGCATTAATCACCATAATTGATTTTGTTTCAAAATTTTCAAACCTTTTATACTAATAATCAATGCCAATGGCCATCAAACTGTGTAGTGAAAGTTGATTCAATTTTAAAAAGAAATATCTCTTTGATTGACTTTGTGATATTTATCAATAATTATGGCATTATTTTGAGAGGAAAATCTAAAAAAAATTCAGAATTGGCCTGCCAATAATAAATACATTAACCTCATCAAGAGTGATCATCTCATTTGAAAAGAAAACAAAAATAAAGAAAAATAAAGAAATCTAAATTTTTTTTTACGTGGAGTAAACGAACTTCTAATATTGAAATTTATGTTTTGTTATCCACGTTTTACATATATTTTCCAAAATCGAGCTAATCTTTTTTTAAAAAAAAAAAAAAATTCAAATACATAGGTTTATTTTTCGAATTTAATCAAGAATTTAAGTATTTTTAAGATTTTAAATAATTTATTTCTCAATTATAGGATTGAGAGGAACAAATATATATTAATTAACTCAATATATTTATAAACTCAAATTAGTACTTGCACTAAATTGTAAAATATTCGTATAATAGTAAAACTTAATTTCTAAATTTTATGATTGACAAGAAAGGATTTATATAATTTAATTTTTCTAAAAAAAAAAGTTATTGCAATACAGTAACAAAAACGTAGGGAAAAGAAATTAACCAACATAAACTCATATTTCACCCGTTTTGGTTAAAAATTATGGTTTCCAAACACAAGCTTACTAACTCTAGACTAAACAAATTTATATTCCAAAAACATATTTAAATTTAATTTCAAAACTAGACAATTTCATATTAAATAACTTCAAACTATACAACTCATCGCCCAAACAACCTCTTAAATAACTCATTGCTCCAAACAAGCTTTTAAAAGTTTCACTTTAGTTCTTATACCTTTATTAACCCTTAGAAAGCCATCACTAAATTATTTTAAAATAAAAGCTACCCTAAATACTAATACGACAAAGTAGCATAACTTTTTTTTAGAAAAATAACATAGTATTACAATTGTGAATAAGGGGATAATTCAAACTAACAACAACTAACCTAATTCGTCAAATAGAAAACATCACTTCATTACTACAACAAATAATATATATTCACACTATCAATAATACAATAACAATAGAAATAATTAATAAGATTGGAGCAAATTATAAATACTAAGTCATATAAATCATATATGAGATTAGGTCAATCACATTTTGTCTTAAGGTAGGGATAATGGAGGTGAAGGTTCCATGAAAAAGAGGGTCAAATGGTATGGGGGGCTATGCATTAAATTGGAGAGGTAATCAAGGGGGAAAGTGGGGCCCTTTGTTCTTTAATGGAATGTAAGAAAAATAGTTTTTAAAATAAAGTTTCAATTTGAAAGCAAAGTTGTAGCATAAATGACAATCAGTTTTCAGTCTTTGCAGCTGCAATGCAAACCCCCCATATCACTCCTCTTTTAATTCCCCCAACCAACCTTCATTACCTACTTTCTCTAATTTATTGCTCTCTCTCTCTCTCTCTCTCTCTCTCTCTCTCTCTCTCTCTCTCTCTCTCTCTCTCTCTCTCTCTCTCTCTCTCTCTCTCCATCTCAACTTTGGTTTTGTGTCTAAAAAAAGTTTGCTTTTGTAATTTCAAAATATATATATATATATATATATATATATATATATATATATATATATATTTGTTTGTTTATTTTATTATTAATAAAATAATAATAATAATAAAGATGAAATGGGGATTGGATCACCTCTCCCATGTATAACATTTCTATTAATGGGTCTCTAGACGGTATTTTCCTAGGAAGAGAGTTCTTTAACAAGGAGATCCATTATCATCGTATCTATTTGTGATTGTCATGAAAGTGTTGTCTCATTTGTTGAATGCTCCTCCTCCTTCCATTTGGTTTCATTACTGTTGTAAATTGTGGACCGTGGGTCGCTCACTTTTGTGCAAACAGTTTTGAAGTAGTTTCAAGGGTTACTTGATCGTATTGCAAATGATGGGAAGAGTTTGTTGTTTTGTGCTGACATGGCTTCAGATGAGGCTGTGGGTTTTTTAGTGTTCATGGGATTCATGTTGGCTTCTCTCCCTATCCGACATCTTGGTTTGCCCTTTATTTCTTCTCATGTGTCAGTTGTTTGCCTCTATTGGAGAAGGTCATTGCCGGTGTGAGGAGTTGATCAGCTAGGGCTTTTGTATTATGCAGGTCAGTTACAACTTGATCATTTTATTTTCCAGATGTTTTTCCAGATAGTTTCCAAGTTTGTTGGGTTAGCGTGTTTGTGTTGCCTGCAAAAGTAATTCAAGATATGGATCATGTTCTTCGATCCTATCTCTAGAAATGTAAGCTGGATAGTATTGGTGGGAGTAAGTTTGCTTGGTCAAATGTTTATCTTTTGTTCTATGAAGGTGGTCTTAGTATCCACCATATTCCATCTTCGAATGTTGCAAATGGCTTGAAGTTGTCATGGCTTACTCTGATTTGATCAAGATTCTTGTAGGTCTCTCGGGTGGAGGTCTATAACTTGGGCGGTTGGAATATTTGGGTGGCTACTTCTGCTAAATCTTTAACTTGGTGTTGGAGGACTATTCTTCATGTTTGAGACAATCTACGACCTTTGGTAATTCAATTCTCCATTGGAGATGGTTGTTAATGTTTGGTTTAGTTTGACCCTTTGTGAGAAGATATTGTGCTACATTTTAATACTGTTGTTATATTATATGTGAATATTTCCCTTCATGCTAAGGTTTGTGATTTCCTATACAGTGATGGAACTTGGAATTGGCCTTCTAATTCTAGAGAGCTTGTTGTTCTCTTGAAACAAGTACAATTAATTGTGGTCGAGGTTGGAAGGGAAGATCGTGTGCCCTGACTCTTGTGTCGCTTGGGAGTGTTTTCTATTGCTAGTAAAGGTGAGCATGATAGACTGAAAAATCAAACCGACTGATCAAAAAATCGACCGAATCAAAGGTGGTCGGCCAGAGAAGAGGATAGGGACTTGGTCGACGTGGTTTGGGAAAAATCCAAACCAACTTTGAAAAAAAAATTTAAAGAATAAAATCAACTCAAACCAATAGCTGGTTTGCACTCCTTGACAATCATTGTCGATTTGAACATTTACTAAATTGACCATAGTCAGTTCAGTGGCGATTTGGTCGGAAAACCAACTCCGGTCGACCATTGCATACCCCTAGTTGCTGGTGCTTTGGATGCCTTGTAGCTTAGGCACCTTGTGGTGGCTTGGTATAACATTTTTTGGTTTTGAGGCAATATTCCCAAATGATCTTTCATTGCTCAGGTCGCTATTTGGAATCAGTTGCAGATGCATGATCTTATTAGTTGGTGGTGTTCTTATGCTCCTACTATATGTGTTCTGTGCATTGCTAGAGTTGAGACTATGAATCATTTATTCTTTAAATGAAAATGAAGGGACAAAATGGTCATTTTTAAAAGTACAATGACCAAAATGATAAAAAATTGAAAGTAAAAGAACCAAAATGATCTAAGTTGAAA
Organism: Citrullus mucosospermus; assembly: GCA_030954485.1. NCBI lineage: Eukaryota > Viridiplantae > Streptophyta > Magnoliopsida > Cucurbitales > Cucurbitaceae > Citrullus > Citrullus mucosospermus. The sequence goes on along the minus strand of CM062061.1, from coordinate 6,564,407 downwards.
GTATAGGGCCCAAAATAAACATTTTGATAGTACAATAAGCAAATTGAAACAAAATCATAAGAACAAGTACCAACATAGTATTTACATCTAATTATTAGCATAGATTCAAAGCTACAATTTTAATATAAGAAGGTACTTTTCGGGTTGTATCTATCTTCATTTTACTTAGTTTTTGAAATATTTGAATTTTTTTTGTGTGTGAGACGAGAGTGAATTGTATAAAAATAGATATATTTTGTGATGCACTAAAGTATTAATCTTTTAATAAAAATTGTGAATAGCTTCATGATTTAATGAAGTTCAAAAGGAAAATATGATTATTAATTCAATGCAACTCAATTATTTTTAATTTAGATTGTTTGTCTCCTCCTTTAAACAAATTAAAACAATCCAACTCAATCAAAATTTGTTGAAATATAATACAATAAACAAACAAAGAAATATAAACTAACTTTCTTGATATTGCAAATGATTTATCTTGAAAATTTGATCAAAGAAAAGTTACTTTAAATATCCGCTCTATTATTTCGATTGGAAATAAAACCAACTTGAGTAATTCATAAATTTAAGATAGGTTTTTTTTCTTTATTTTACAAATTAAATTTTGAATATTACTCCTTCAATTAAAAAAAAAAAAAAAAATCCCCTTCAAACCGGCATTGTAGTTTTTAAATTTAGTTCAATTTTCGTTAATTCGCTCATTAATGTGAGAAGAAAGTAGTTTAAAAATATTCAGAAACTTATTACTTTCAATAAAATAAAGTTGTGGATAGAAATAAGTTCGGCCCAACGAATAAATAACATTTCTAAATTTCTAGTATATGTTTGTCTCAATTTTGTATGTATATATTTTACTAATTCATGAGAGTTCAAATTACAACCACATACTTAAATAATATATAATTTTAATGTATCTCATATAGCAAATAACTCCAGTTATGGCTAAAATGAACAAAACTCAACTAGTATACAAATGTATTAATGATCAAGAGGTATGTGATTTGAATCTCTCTCCTCTATTGTATAATGTGTACTTTAATTGATATGACTTTACTCTCTAGAAGTTGAAGTTTCAATGCTTCATTCTCGCATTATTGTACTAAAAAAATTAAAAGTGAATATTTATGTTCTATTTGGCGCATGGATTTCAATAGGAATGACTTTGAATTCAGTTTAGAAATTTTCTAATGATTTCAAATTCTTATTTACATTTTGATAGAATTGAAATTAAAATTTCTTCTTTGGATGCTGACAAGAAATCAAAAGAAAAAAGAAAGTATAGCTATTTACTATTATGCCCCTCTTCATCTCTCTCCCCAACCAAGAACTTTATTTATTATTTTTCTTAAGAAAAAACTATATAAAGAAACAAACTTTTTTTCTTAAGTTTCTACCAAAAAAAAAAATCTCAATCGAGCTGTTGTTCTTCAACTTGTCCCCAAATAAATCATAATCGTTTTCAAATCTTTAACTTTTTTTTTTTTTTTCATCCAAATACATAAATTAATTTCAAATTGATTGAAAATTTTTCAAATTAACAAATTCAAAGATTCCAAGTTAGAAATGTAAATCTTGAACATATGGATCAAATTGAAACAAAATTCAAATATCAAAAGTAAAATTGTAACATTTTAAACTTAAGGATGAAATGTGTAATGAAGCAAATGAAAGCTAGACTCAAAACCTAAGAACCGAAAAATGGTATTTTTTTCAAAAAGAAAAAAAAACATTAAGAAAAATCCACATCAGCATCCAACTAGGATGAGTAGATCTAAGCCACGTGCCACACGGCTTATTTAATTGTCTCGACCTACCTACGTGGTCTCTCATTTCCACTTATTAAAAACCCCCCAAATTCCCCCCTTCTTCTAAACAAACACTTATCTCTGTCTTTACTTTCAACTTTTAAAAAACACCACCGGCGGCGGCAGCGGTGGCTGTTACGAGTCGGACGACCTCCATCGGTCTCTTCGGCGGACTTCTCATCTTCTTTCTGGAACTGTTTCAGAAAAGTCTAATCTCAGTGTTGGTTACCGGATCCTTCTTCTTAATCTGAATAATCTTCGCTCAGCAACTCACTTTAACGGTGCTCTGCCTTTTCTCTTCAACAATCTTCGTAAACTCCGGCGGATTTTTGTTTGAATGTGCTTCTTTTCTGGCTTTTGCTGCTCTGTAGAATTTTGGAATTTCTTCCATTTCTAGACATTCTCAACTCTCAAGAGTCCTTTTCGTTTTCTACTTCTAGCATCTTGTTTGTATGTATGTGTAGAGAGAACTAGCTTAGTTTCCAGTAATTTTATTCTTAGTCTGAGCCATTTTGAGTCGTTTATAAGAGTTTTTTTTTTCTTTTTCTCCGAGGTCTCTGTGATTGTGGTTTTTAGTGCAGTAGCACTGTCTTTCCTGCTATGGCTTCTTTGTGTTGGTTTTGTCTTCGAAGTTAGTGGACAATGCGAGCATTGTTGAAGATGAAACGGCTGATTGAGCTCATCTTCTTGTTCGTTTTGACTCCACTTTGTGCTCGATGTGTAAACCTATCTTTAAACGACGACGTTTTGGGCCTGATAGTGTTTAAAGCTGCTGTTCAAGATCCGAAGCTGAAGCTCGCGAGCTGGAACGAAGATGACGATAGTCCCTGCAATTGGACTGGTGTTCAATGCAGCCCCAGATCCAACCGGGTCATCGAGCTCAACCTCGATGGGTTTTCTCTCTCGGGTCGGCTCGGCCGCGGACTTTTCCAGTTGGAGTTTCTGCAGAGATTGTCGCTCTCGAAGAACAATCTTAGTGGGAATATAAGCCCTAATTTCGCTCGAGTCGACAATCTTCAGGTGATTGATTTGAGTGGGAATAATTTCTCTGGTACTGTTCCGGATGATTTTTTTCGTCAATGTAGGTCATTGAGAGTCATCTCTTTGGCCAACAACAAATTTTCTGGGGAAATTCCTGATAGTTTGAGCTTGTGCGGGAGTCTTATTGCAGTTAACTTTTCCTCAAATCAGTTTTCGGGTTCTTTGCCTTCTGGGATTTGGTCTTTCAGTGGACTTCGATCTTTGGACTTGTCTGATAATGCTCTAGTGGGTGAAATTCCGAAAGTAAGTGAGAAGTTGTATAATCTGCGGACTCTTAACTTGAGCAAGAATCGGTTTTCTGGACAGATTCCTGATGGTATTGGGAGCTGTTTGCTTCTGAGGTCCATTGATCTTAGCGATAATTCATTCTCTGGGACTCTTCCTCAGACCATGCAGAAACTTGTTTTGTGTGTTGATCTGATTTTAAGCAGGAATTTGTTTGAAGGAGATGTTCCAGAGTGGATAGGAGAAATGAAAAACCTTGAAACTCTGGACTTTTCAGGGAACAATTTTACTGGCCGTATACCAACTACAATGGAGAATCTTCAATATCTAAAAGTATTAAATCTCTCTTCAAATGGCTTTACTGATAGCTTTCCAGAATCTGTGTTGAAGTGCCAAAGCCTTTTGGCATTAGATTTCAGCCATAACTTGATCACGGGTAATCTTCCCGCGATCGGAAGTTTAGGCAAGCTGCAGTTTCTGAACCTGTCTGGGAATTCTTTTGTTGGTCCTATTCCAGAAACTATTGGAGATTTGAAAGCTTTAAGCATTCTTGACTTGAGTGGAAATCAGCTGAATGAAACCATTCCTGATGCAATTGGAGGAGCTGTGTCCCTAATTGAGCTGAAGCTGGATGGAAATTTTCTAGGCGGTGAAATTCCCTCTTCAATTGGTCACTGTTCTTCCCTTTCAGCTCTGTAAGCTTCCTTTCCTCGTTTACTTGTCCACTTTTGATTGATTGAATTTCCTTTTGCATTCTGTAGCATTGCATCAACTATAAACCGTTTCTACAGAAAATTAGTTTCTTGCAATTGTTATGACCTTACTTGAACAGAATCTGTTCTATAAACTGTTCCCTTGAGTTCTAAAAAGTTTCTTGTAATTGTCGGATTTCAAACTTGCTTATATGATTCACAAACTACTTATGGCATTGTAATTTTTGACAAAGAAACTTAGGCATTTGCTGGATATATCTACCTGTTTAATTAGAATCTCTTATCCAAAAAGAAAGACTGGTTAGAATCTGGTGGTTGCTTAGCGTTTAATATAATTTAGTTTAATTAATGTCCCTGGTAACATTTATCTCTGTTAAACTTTGCAGGTTCATATCACACAATAACTTAACTGGTCCGATACCAGCAGCACTATCTAAACTCTCTTATCTTCAAAATGTCGATTTATCTTTCAACAATCTCAATGGAACCCTTCCGAAGCAGTTGTCTAATCTTCCAAACCTTCTTGTGTTCAATATATCTCACAACAACCTCAACGGTGAGCTGCCTGGTGGTGGATTCTTTAACACCATCTCCCCTTCATCTGTTGCTAGCAATCCATCCCTTTGTGGCGCTGTTGTTAATAAGTCTTGCCCTTCTGTCCTTCCAAAACCTATCGTTCTTAATCCCAACTCCACTTCAGATTCCATTTCCAGCTCACTGCCTCCAAGTAATAATCACAGAAGAAATAGAAATATCCTCAGCATTTCTGCGCTGGTTGCCATTGGTGCCGCGGCTTTCATAATCATTGGTGTTATATCGATCACCATCCTGAACCTTCGCGTTCAATCACCCACATCTTCTTTGTCCGCAGCTGCACTCGCATTATCTGTAGGGGATGATTTCAGTAATTCCTCCAGTCCTGATGCGAATTCTGGAAAGCTTGTGGTGTTATCAGGAGAACTTGACTTTAGCACAGGAGCACATGCCCTGCTGAACAAGGATTGTGAACTTGGGCGTGGTGGATTTGGAGCAGTTTACCATACTATTCTGCGGGACGGACACTCCGTTGCAATCAAGAAGCTTACAGTTTCTAGCCTTGTCAAGTCCCAAGAGGATTTCGAGAGGGAAGTTAGGAAGTTCGGGATTGTCAGGCACCAAAATCTCGTTGCACTCGAAGGTTATTATTGGACTCCCTCACTACAGCTCCTTATTTACGAATTTGTCCCCGGAGGTAGCTTGTATAGGTTGCTCCATGAAGCATCAGATGACAGTGTTCTTTCATGGAATGAGAGATTCGACATAATTCTTGGGACAGCAAAAGGTCTTGCTCACTTACATCAATCAAACACAATCCACTATAACATAAAATCCAGCAACATTCTTATTGATTGTAATGGTCAACCGAAGGTGGGAGATTATGGGCTAGCTAGATTACTGCCAATGTTAGACCGTTATGTTTTAAGTAGCAAGATCCAGAGCGCACTTGGTTACATGGCACCAGAGTTTGCTTGCAGGACGGTAAAGATAACCGAAAAATGCGATGTATATGGTTTTGGGATATTGATTCTAGAGGTGGTTACGGGGAAGAGACCTGTCGAGTACATGGAAGATGACGTTGCAGTCCTCTGTGACATGGTCCGAGAAGCAGTGGAAGAAGGAAGAGCGGAAGAATGCATTGACAGGAAACTGAGGGGGTATTTCCCTGTTGAAGAGGCTGTTCCCGTGTTAAAATTAGGGTTGATATGCACCTCCCATGTGCCATCAAACCGACCCGACATGAGAGAAATGGTCAAGATATTGGAGATGATCAAATGCCCAGCTGAATTACAAGAGGAATTGGGATAAACTCAACCAAGAACACAACTGCAGATTACCCTGGGACACGCCCGGGTTGTATGGTGAACAAGAATCCAGTGTGCTTTATCTGATGACGCCAATGGACTCAAAAAACTGTTAAGAGGAAGCTACCATTGTTTTTGGCTTACTGTTTACTTGTTTCTTGTAATTTCATTTCCTTTCAGAAGTCACTGGATTCACTTTCACCAAGCTTCCTATTTAGTTATATTTCTTCCATTCACTCTTTGGCCTAATTATCATCTGCATTTTTTGTATGATAAAAGCTGAGGCAACTTCAGCAGATTCTCTTATTTGGTTTTTGAAAAACTCTCTCTGAGGTAACTTTTTTGCTTTAGATTCTCAGCCTTTTGGTGTTCTTGGCAGCTTTATGTTGGGGAAAGGACAGGTTTGACTTGTCTCTATTTGTCAAAATTGTGGGTTTGCATCAAAGGAAAATGGAAAAAGTACAATAGAGAAGGTCAGAGGTATTCCAGAGATTACACAGAAAAGATTCTCAAACCCACTTGAAAACAAAAGAATGAAACCAAACTGGTGAGAGAAATTTAAAATAATGTAAAAAGTACTATGGAAAATGGAAAAGGTCTGTGAAAAAGAATTGTATAAAATCACTTTGCCTTGGAATTGAAGATAAACAATGGTGTCTTAATTGTCTCCAAATTTTATATGCTATTACTTTGTCTCTTCTTTGTTGTTTTCAATTCCCTCAACCCCCAATTTTTATTTATAAAAAAAAAAAAAATTATAAATTACTTAACAAAAACACCTTATAAGGATGTTGATTCAGGTTGGGGGGAACACAAAATCCGACTAAGCTAAAAGTTCCAGTTTTACTAAAGTGTTGATTATGTTCGGTTTAAAATTATAAAGAAATTAAATCTTTAGTTTGATTTGGTTTTGGATTTGAAAATCGAACTTAATCAAATATTTATGTTCAATTTGGACCAAACAAATAGTTTTTTGTCCTTAAACTTTCATAAAAGTAATGATTTAGGCCATGTAATTTTAAATAATAAAACTGTTAGAAATATTTACGAATATAGAAAAATGTCTCTACTTGTGATAGATATTGATAGATATCTATTCGTGTGAGTCACTGATAGATAGTGACATTTTGCTACATTTGTAAATAAGTTGACTCATTTTGCTATATTTGAAAACATTAATTTTTTCAATTTTTAATAATTTGGTCTTTGAACTTTAGCATGAAATAATTTGGCCCTTATACTTTCAAATTTGTAACAATTTACTTGATATTCTTTAAATTTATAACAATTCAATCTCTATTGTGAAAAATCTTATCAAACTTGATTGTTATTTTGATAATGTAATGACCTAGTCTTTGTATTTTATCAACAAACTTATCCTTTAAACAATTTATCAATCTACACGTGTAAGATTTTTTTTTTATTAAATCTTAATAGTATTTTTACGATAGGGACTAAATTGTTACAAATTGTTAAGTACAAGGACTAAATCGTTGCAAACTAAAGTTAAGGACTAAAAATGATTTTTAATTTTATTTTTAAACTAACATATAATATCCATAAGTTGAAGTAAGGGCTATTTTCAAATATAGGAAAATGAACCAAAATATTTACAAAATACATCAAAATTTTACTCTCTATCTGCGAAAGATCGTGATAGACTATATAATATTTTGTTATTATTTGTAAATATTTTCAACAATTTTATTATTAAAATAATTTCTCTTAAAAGTAAAAGGAATTAGGGTTAACTAAATTAAGATTTAAACCATTAGTTTCGTTACTCATTCCCACTATTATATTTGACCTTGTAATAAATATGGAATAAAGAAAAAGTTCTAAAAAAATGGAAAAGAGGGGAACCATAACAATGACATTATATATGGAGAAATAATTTCTGAAAATAGTAAAAGAAAGTTTATTATAAAAGCTAAAAGAATTGATATCTGAATTAAACTAGAATCAAAAGGGTTTTTATTTTTTATTTTTTTATTTTTATAATTATTTAAAGAAACTTCCTTTTTTAGAGGGTTGAATTAAGCAATGAGTTGTACCAATTGTCAGCAATAGAAAGATTTTGTTGCCATTTTCTTGGGTAAATTCAAAAAGACGAGCTTAGGTTAGAATATTAGGTAGCAAATAGGCATTTGAATACAATTAATTCAATTATCAACCACATGGGCCTTTGGAATTCTTTGACTATTGGAGAGACACATGTTTACATATTATTTCAATATTCTATTATGTTTGATTTTAATTAAGAATGTGAGTGAATATACAATTATGATCATACATGAAGCTGAATCAATAATTTGTTGTTTTCTTGGCAATATCCTATTAATTATTATTATTTTTTTTACAAAAAGGAAAAAAAATATTCTATAAGCTCAATTTCAATACTAACAAGTTCCTTACAAGTCAAATATTGAATATCTTGGTCAAAAATCACAAATTTTAATAAAAATTATTTCTATTGTCAATTTTTAAAATATTTTGTTAATTTTATTATATAGATATGTCTTATAAGTAATTGAATGCACCTTGTGAGAATACTCTTTCAATCATATTTCGACAAAAAATTCATTACTAAGAGTTAAAATCGAAGGAATTGAATCCTCCATGGAAGCGCGTGATTGTCATATCTCAATAATTTTCTTTTAGAAAATTTGATATTACAGAGAAGGAAAACATGAGGGTAAACAATTAAAATTAGAAGCATGTATTTAGAAGGAGTTAAGTAAGAAAATATTTTACCTTTGAAGACTGTCTCTAGAGTAAGTTTCTCCTTCTCACAAAATCACGAACAGTAAATTCTTCTTTCAACAAAATTTGCAGAGATCTTCTTAAGGCACCGCCAAGCAAGTCTTCTTTACTATTCTCAAGAAGAATCAAGAGGAATTGTGGGCTCTTTTGGTTTTTGATATGAGATTAATTAATGAAACTCTTTAATTAAATTAATTATTATTCATTAACGGTAGGTCACTCTACTAAAGACTTACAATTTCACTTTTCGCACTATAGATATATTTATGTGTCCACGAATATAACCAATCAACAGAAAGTTGACCTTTCACAAATTACTCGTAACTACAATTGGGTCAAATTACTGGTTTATCCATGTAGTTACATCTAACTTCTTAAGTACCACCGACCCCTCTAATGAATAAACAATTTATAGTCCAACTATAAACTAACCCCTCTTGAGCTAATGAGAGGGTGAGGTCTCTTTGTTCAAGACTCGAAATCAACCCTTAAGGGAGTAAATTATCTACTTACCTTAAAGATGGGAAGTAGTGAATTCTATCTTGTGAAAATATGTTTCCAGCTCCTCTATTCAAAAAAATCACCGAAATGGTAGGCTTTTTAAGCCGGCGATCTGGCCACTCTCGCCCATACAGCTCAAAGGATCGTCCTCATAGATAGGAGTTCATAACCCACTCAAGATTAATATTGAGTCACCTATGGTCATCGTATAAAATGTTAATTTCTTCAATTAACGGCGTTACAAAGATAAATTAAATGTTTCACGGTCCAGTCTTATACAAACTCTTTGCATAGGATACCTCACTCACATGTCTCCATATGAAACGATTAGGATCAAATTGTTTGTAACATTTTACAACTTTTGTAACAATTACAAAGCAGGTCATATTCATAATGTTACTAGGATAAGACACCCAACCTTATCCATATACTACAGACCTTTTTGGTTATTACTTAAACATGATCTATCCTCGTATGTCAACCATATACATGTTTAAGTTTACATAAAATAATCATGGATCTTAGTTTATTGGATTGAGTTAATGCAAAATACAAATAAAATAACTCCTTATTTTAATAAATAAATAAAATGAATTTACAACTTTACGAACTATGAGAACCCGAGAGATTTAGGACACCGGTCTCAACAATAACATACTTTTTTTTTTCTTTTTTCAAATTTTAAGGTGAAGACTGCAACACTTATATAAGTTTGAGGTGTAATTTGATGAAATAAAAAAAATTTATGGTTAAAACTAACACAATTTGACAATAATTTAGGGGTAAAAAATTGATATTTCCCATATTAATCATTTTGATTCTCTAACGTGAACATCTTTAAAAGTATACATTGATGTAGCATGCCTATTAATATGTTCAAGTGTCTATCACATGAGTCTAATTTTTTATTTTTATTTTTTTAATTTCCTTTTATTTATTTTTATAATTTTTTGAAAAGGTCCAATTTAATCAAAATTAGTCTAATGATTCGGATTGAAAGAGGTTGCAGTTGGAATGATTTATTTATCTCTTAATATGAAGAGAATAGTTAAAGATTTGAAATTCTACTATTTTAGATGGTGATACATTCCACATGAGATGTTGTGGTCACGTTTTGATTGTCATCAATTGATTAAAAGATTGACATGATTTGATTGTGAATGTACAAAATGTTAAAACATATGCTAAGACTTTCACTCTAAACTATTGATTTTTTTTTTCTTAAAATTATTTCTATAAGAAAAAAAATCCATTTTTACTCTTAAATTTGTCAAGTTGTATCAAATTTTACTATAAACTTTCCATTTTTATCAATTTGCATACAAAATTTAGATAAGTGTAACAATTTTATCATTAAACTTGAAAAATGTTGGCAATTTTTACCTTGGGTTAAATTTTCATAAATAGGAAAAAAAAAACACATTTCCATATGATTTCAATTAATTATAAAACATTTATGAGAGTTATTCCGCTCTAAAAAACTACGTTTCTTGTTTAAAAACTATATGATCATTGTTGTAAATGTTGAGAATGACCAACATATATCGTAAGTCCATGACCTATAAAGAAATTAAAAGATTCAGATTAAATAATTTATTGAGAGAATTCATAAATTAATTTGAATAAGATTTGAAGTAAAGAGATAAATGTAGAGAATAAATATTTAAATATGATTTAAATATTTAATTTTTTTAATATGAGATATTAAATGGATAATAATAATTAAAATCTAGGTAGAAGAGTTGTGTTAATAGAATTAGAAGTATTAACCCTGTAGAGTTTTATAAATAGGGCTTTAGGGAGCCCTCATAGGATATATCAAATATAGAGTTTTATAAAAAGGGCCTTAAGGAGCCCTCATGGGATATATAAAAAAAGCATTATTTTTGTTCTGACTTCTTCCTCATTGATTATGAGCAAAGATTTTTTTTTTTTTTTTTTTTTTTTTTTTTTTTTTTTTAAATTAGATTCCAACCCTCTATCGGACGAGTGTACGTCTAATGGTGGGTGTTATGTTAACCTTGGGGAGCAACCAGAAAAACAATTTGCATTGAGGTCATGTCGAATTGGCTTTCAAGGCAGTGGCTTCCACGACACAACGCATTAGATCCAGATCTGATGACGAAGAACAATTTGAAAACAAATTTCGACCAATGTCAATCAAATCTGGAAAGGCTCTTCTAGATCTATCAAAGTTGGAGCAACTCGACGAAGCCCTTCTCTAAAAATTGGGAGAATTTTCTTAGACATAATCTTTGCAGAATGGTTGTGTCAATTAGTATGATGCTTAAACCCTTTTATATTTTATGCATTTTTAATTCTTTCAAGAAATCAAAGAACATGATTCTACCACTTCCGCTATGGGGTCGAAGCATTCGATCTTTTCAATTGGTATTAGAGTCAATATTTGATTCTTGATTTGAATTAAAATCAGCATGGTGGATAGCTTTAATCTCAATACATATGATTTATGAAATTTTAATTGCGGTTTGTAAATTGTTTGCTAAGACATAATTAGACACTAGATTTTAAAGTTTTTTTTTAGATAATTTTGTAAAACCCTTAAGGGTTAGGGTTTTATTGTAAAATTTTCATTAAATTTGAGGGAAAAAGTACTATAAATTTTGGAAAACACGGTTTGATCTCGTTTAATTAAAATGTTAGGATAATTCTTTAGATGCATGTAGAGATTCTTATTTAATTAAAATATAATTGTTATATTAAATAATTAAATGAAAAATTAAGTAAAATTGCATGCTTAGATAACAATAAATTTAATTTAATAGAATAAATTTTAAATTATGTTTATGAATTTTCGAAGAGGTTAGAAAGATTGCATGCTTGGCTACTGATATTAGGATCTTGCTTGGATAAAGAGATAAAATCGATTCAATTTTTTTTAAATAGTTTAAAATTTTGATTTATCTTTATTAAAATTCTAGTGAGATTAGAATAAAGTTGCATGCTTATCTAATGAGATTAAATTAAAATAGATATTTTAGTTTAGGGTTTAAAATGGGCAAATTAAAAGATTCGATAATAAAAGGTTGTCTATAAGGAAACTCTGTCTAAGGAAAGTTCTATCTATGGTTGGGGTATTGAAGATGACTGTTAGGTAACACCCCTACCTAGGAATTAACCTAGGAGTTGAATTAGTCAAATATTCATTAAAAACTAATGTGATTAGGTTACTAAAGAATTTAATAAACTTATTAGGAGATTTCACATTGTGGGAAAGTATCCAAGCATAGAAGTTGTGTTTGGACAAACAAATTAAAATTTGGATAAATGATTTAGCCTAAAAACGCTATTTCAAAATACTTAGTGGGAGAAAGATATACATGATACGTCATCTCTCCTACGTTGTATGGATAGATTCACAACGTGAGATTCATGGTTGGTCTCGTGGCGGTTTAGGATCATTCTCTTTCAGAAGATGTTTACATTGGTCAAAATCAAGAGTGAATTAAATTCCTTAGCTATGAATCAAACATGAGTAAATCAGTGGATTGGTTTATATTGATTGTCATATGTGCTTGTGATTGAGTTTTGTAGCACGATTTTGGGTCTTATGATTCATCGTCATTGTCAATTTAGATGCTAAAGACAGTGGAATTTTCTTGATTTGATTCAAATTTGATACAAATCAAAATTCAATTTTTAGATTATATATTGAAGAAATTTTGATTAGTGGTTTGTTCCACAAGTTCGGTTATTCCATTACGATATTTGAGCATGATATTTAATATATATTAATACATATTTGAATATTTCATGAGTAGTAAAATATATTACCTCAAATAAGATGCTATTGTGATCAAGTCTTAATAATGCTACATGTGTTACTTTGACAAAGCTTATGCATGACTCATGTTAAAAGGGATATCATGTTTGGCCATTAATTTCCTTGAAGTTGAAAAGTATTATAATTACTTTTAATTTAGTTTGGCCATATAACATTATTTGTCGGTAGATGAAAATATGCAAATTCATTATTTAGGAAGCCTATAGAATTTAATGGTAACTTAAGATATTGTCTAAGCTATAAAATATGTGATATGTTATAAAGCATGAGGGCTTTATGCCCGAAGTAGCTAGATACAATATCATACTATTGTGAAGATATTTGGAGACTTGTTGTCCCTAGTAAGTGGTAAGAGTCATGGCCCTAGTTTAGGCATGTATTGACATGATCCTCAAGTGTTCGAACAAAGATGTAATGGAACCTCGAAAGTAGTCATGGTGTGATCCATGGTTGAACTTTATCAGATAGGCAGTATGCTCTGGTGGAAAGGAGTTAGCCTACATAAGAGTTAGATGGATGAATGAATACTATACTTTAGGAGAGGCTCAGTTGGTTCTTTGTTCAAGGCGAGGATTGTTGAGAATGCGATCAATGTCCCACATTGTTCAGATAAGGGGATGATCATGGGTACTCTCGTATGACTAAAATAAGACTATCGTATGACTAAAGTAGTTACTATAGAGTCTTGATAGCATTTGCAGCAATACGTGGCCATCTAATACATCAGATGGGTGTAAAGATAACATTCATCAATGGTGACTTGGAAGAGGAAATATATATATGTGACACCACTTGAAGGTATGTAAGCTCACACAACCTCTGTACGGTTTTAAACAAGCTACTAAACAATGGTATAGAAAAATTTAACAACACTTTAGAAAACAATATTAGTAAGCTGTTGTGATACATGTGTTTACTAAAAGTTGTTTGGAGCTGATTGTGTGATTATCTGTTTGTATGTTGATGATGTATTGATCTTTGATACAAACATAGATGTAAGTAACAATACTAAATTATTTATGTCCTCACAATTTGAACTGAAATATTTAGGTAAGGGTGATATGATACTTGGTGTTAAGATAAGGAAAACTAAAAATGAATTTTCTTTATATTAATCACACATTGAAAATGCTAAAGAGATTTGATTGCTTTAGTGATGCTCCTATAAGAACACCTTATGATGCTAGTATGAGTCTTAAGAAAAATAAGGAAGATAGTGTTTCTCGATTTGAATATGCAAATATTATAGGAAGTGTTATGTTTTTATAAACTATACTAGACCTGTTTTTGCATATGTTGTGAGAAGATTGAGTAGATATACACATAATCCTGAGAAATATCATTTGATTGCTCTTCGTCATTTATTAAGGTATCTTAAGGGTACAATAGATTATTGTTTACATTTTAATAATTTTTTGCCATATTAGAAAAGTAGTGTATGCAAATTGGGTAATATAGAATGACGAAGTAAGCTTTCTAGTGGATATGTGTTCTTATTAGATAGAGTAGCTATTTCATTGAAACTAGCAAAACAAACTTATATAGCAAAGTCTACTTTGTGTGTTTGTATGTTTGTATGTTTGTTTTGAAATTTATCATGTTTGTAGGTTTTAAAGTGTGATTTTAATTTTGGAATTTTTGTGAAATTTTATGTTTTAACTTAAAGTTTGATTTTTATTTTGGTTGTTGAGAAAGTTAGCTTAAGAATTGGAAAAATAAGAGAAAAATGAAAGTATCTATATATAAAAAATGAGGATATCTATATAATTCATTTTAAAATTGATTTTTTTCGAACTCAAGAAAACTTCAAACAAATTACTATACTAATAGTTGGAGCATTTTTAAATTTTATTTTTTTTTTGAAAATTTTGAGTTATTTTTGCAACGAGGTACTAACGGTTTATGTTCTTATAAATGTTATTTTTGAAACTTTTGAAAGCTCATGGGTATTTTTGAAACAAAATACTAATTACGGTTTCCATCCAAAAGTAATAGTAATGATATTTATGAACTCATTTTCAAAGTTGAAGGATATTTTGAAACATTTGAAAATTCAAGGGTATTTTTGACACAAAATACAAAGTTTAAGGGCATTTTTTATAATTTAGCCTAAATAAAAAAATAGAAGAATTATAAGAGGACATAAGAGAAATAAAAAAGAAAATTAACGTTTCATGTTTTTCATTTTAATTTAAAACAATCCTCCTTTAAAGTACAATAGTGTATTTGGCTCACTTGAGAGGTATTTGGGAGATTGGAATATAATATGAATTATTGAGAATCAAATTATGGTGGGGTTTGCTCAATTGTAATTATTATGATTATTGTGTTTAGATTGTAGGGTTAGAATTGGGTTGAGCGTGACTGTTTTTTTTTTTTTTTTCTTTCTTTTTCATTATTATTTTGACTGTTGTTTTTGTTTTTTAATATCTATTTTCTACCGCATGTTACCTAAGTATGTTATATCATATAAATTCTAATTTCATGAATTTTAAAATACTTTGTAAATAAAAAAATGCTAACAAATTAAATTCAAAAACCAAACACCACAATTTTAGTTAGTACTTATATTGCAAACATAGTACTAACACAAAAGTGCGATGACTAGGTCATCCTACATCGATAGTACAAGGACTATTTGCAGCTTGGCGTACAATTCTCTAGGATTACGCCTTTTTAATGATGTTATTAATTTTTTTTTTTACAAAAAATAAACTTATTGCAAATTTTCCGAGTTTGTTTTTTTTTTCTTTCTTTTTCTATAATAAAAAAGCATTTTTCTTTCAAATAAACTTGCTATTTTTATAATAAAATTGCAAACTTACTGTTTTTTTTTTTTTTTTTTTTTTTTTTTTTTTTTTTTTTTTTTAATAACTTGCAAACTTGCTAGTTCTTTTATAATTTTTTTCAGATAAATTTTTTGTTTTTTCAAATGAAGTTGGTGTTTACATGAAAGTGTTGTTTTACCTTTCCAAAAAATATTTGTTTAAATGAGAGAGAAACTAAAAATTAATAGTTTAGATAAACTACCTTTCTTGTTTTGCATTAATCTCTTCCATTTATTATTGCCATTTGAGTAACCCTAAATTTAAAAGATGTAAAACAAAAATTTGCACAAATAACTAAAAAAAAACCAAGTAATGGTATATTTTGATTTAATAAAAAAATTAACCAATAATGTCATTTTTTTTATTAATAAACAAAGCATTTAGATATAATCACAATTATAGGAAGAGTATGAAGTCGTGATATAATGTCCAAAAAGTATTTAAAAAAAAATGTCTATTACATACAAAAGAACCCTAAACAAAAAAAAGTATTGAAAATATATATATTAAGGAGTACAAATAAATTATATGTGTGAATAAGTACAAATAAATTATATGTGTGAATAACAGTAGTATGCCACAAACTTCACAACCTACCATGACACAAAATAAAATAATAAGAACATCATAAATAAGGTAACAAAACTTGCAAATATAACAAAATACAAAAGATAGACTATCCGTACCTTAATTAGGTTAACTATTCGCGAGTTTGGTTATAATCAAACTAAGTAATCGCTATAGAAAAAGTTGGAAACATAATAAAACCCAAAATAATAGGCCTCAAGTATGAAATTTTGATTTGCTCGTAATGGAAACTAGGTACAAGGATGGTGGAATTATTGAGAAAGAACACCGAGTCCACATCAATTCTCGTCACAACTAACAAACATGTTAAAAAGGGAATACGTACACTATAATTCAATCAAACATAATAAATGAAATAAAAGTGAATGAACGTATCACTTTTTTAAATCGAGCATAAGGAGGCCTTAGCTATGAAGTTAGATCAAATGATAAATTCATCATAAAATTTATTCAAAGAGAAAACATATATAGATTTAACAAAGTAGCAAAATAACAAACCAAAAATGGATTCAAAAAGAAAATATGTTTGTTCAAGCAAAATTGTAAATCCAAAAAATAGAACATGATTGAAACAAGGAATCGACCTGACAACACCATAATATGATGGAAACAACAAATAATTAAGTACTCAAAATGGTACCACAAGAAGAAAATCAGTTAATTTACTGAAATTGAAAAAAGTTCATCATCATCGGCCTTGTAAGTTAAGAGACGAACCTTTCTGTGGAGAAAGGAGATGTCCTATGCCAAGCTCCCAACTGTCATAAGAACCTCTCCTAGTCCTACCAAGTCCTTCACAACAACAAGAGATGTATGTGATTTTTGGCTGTTGGAGTGGAAAGGGAGAATTTCAACATTCCCTTTGGCGTTAGAGGTTTCATAGATTAAGGGTTTAGAGAATAGGGAAGTGAGATAAAAGAGGAAGGCATGGAACAAGAGCATTGATTAGGGTTTTAAACGGGAAGAAGATCTGAAGAAGAGAAAGTGTGTGGAGAGGAGAGAAGACCAATCGAAGAGAGAGATGAATATGAAATTGTGGGAAATGGTGAAATGTGATTAATGCTAAGTTGGATGGATTACAAATCGAACTCAATTACAAGCAAATCAAATGTGGGCTTTCAAGCTCATTCAATTCCAAACCTAATCCATCCTCAGATACCAAATAATCCCTTAATTTATTACTTGTCTACATTGTAACTAGTTAGGTGCAATTTTGGTTTAGAGACTTTTTTTCTCTCTAGTGTTTGAACATATATATATATATATATATTTTTTTTTTTGATAAGTAGTGTTCAAACATATAACAATTTTACTGAGATATATATATATTAAATTTTAAAAAACCGATCTCTTATGGTGGACTTAAACATTATATTTTTTTAAGGTCGAATCTATTTGGTTCTGAAATATGACCGAATTTAAAATTTAAAAAGTAATGATTCCACTTAAATAACTGGGAGAATTTTAATTTAATTTTTTTTGGTTAAATTATAATTTTTATACCTAGGATTTGAGTTTAGTTTCTCATCCCAAATGTCCAAGTCTTATTTCAATTTGGTCTTTATAAATTTAAAGGTTTTAATTTGAATGTGTATTTGTGGTTAGAACTCAAATCATATGCTTCTCAAGTGATTGATGTTACACTTGACATGAATAAGGACAAGATTTAATTTAAGTATTTGGATCAAAGAAACCAATTGTGTTTATGGGTAGGTGATACTTCTTAATAGTCGTTTGAATCATCTTCTAATCTAAGTGATTTTGAGTGGTGTCTAAATGCATATGAACAATGTCGTTCAAGATTTTGAGCGTCAAAGAAAAGTTGAGCTACAGGCATTCAAACATCAAATTGTTGAATTAGAAAATTGTTTTGAGGATAGATTTCAAACAATGAAGATTTTATAAAAAACAAAAATATAAACCCCAAAAAGCCAAACAACCAAAGTCCTAACCTCTCTCGAGAGTGAGGGAAACAACAATAGGAAGAAAGACCTTTATCCAAAACCCAAAAGATCCTAAAGAGGAACCCAACGCGCTGCTAGATTATGGGCAGTTTTGTTCTCCTCTCTAGAGTTTTACAAAAGGAAAAAAAATTTACAAGCTTAGCTAAAGACAAAGGCTCCTCCACAAAAAAAATAAACCTCAGACAAATCAGAATCCTTACAATTCAAAAGATTGATGACTTCCAAAGAATCAGACTCAACCACTAATGGGGGATTTTGGTCATTTTACGTCTCTCTTACCTTCATCAAGCCTTCAACAATGGCCTTAACTTCTAAAACTTTCACCAGCCAACTAGAAGGGGAGAATTTAAAACCACCACCAATTAAGTAGGGGTACATGGTTTGGGTTGGAAACCCGAATAACCCGAATTGGGTTGGCAGGTTGGAGTTTTTTTTTTTTTTTTTTTTTTTTTTTTTTTTTTTTTTTTTTTTTTTTTTTTTTTCCTTCTCTTTTCTTTTCTCCCTGTTTTTTGGTCAATGTAGAAATATTATTTTATTTTTGAGATCTGAAATTTAAAAATAAACAAAAAAAAAAAATTAAGTTCAGAACAGTAGAAGAACAAAAAATTATTTAATGAAGAACAAAAAATAATTTAATGAATGAACAAAAAAAAAATTTAATGAAGAACAGAAGATGGACTTACGAGAGGAGAGGGAGATCGAGAGGAGAGGGAAAGTCGGAGGAGATGGAGAGTTTAGAGTCAGAAGAGAGGGAGAGTTTCTGTCTTTCTGATCTAACTGTTGTCGAATCGAAGCGCGAGAGGAGAGGGTGTGCGTCGGCGAGGTCTGAGACTGAGAGTGAGGGAGGCAGTTGGGCGTGAGGGAGAGGAGAGGTCTGAAGACTGAGACTGCGACTAAGAGTGAGGGAGGTGGGCGACGCAACAAAACTGAAAAATAAAAAATAATAAAAACCTAAAAGAAATAATAAATTATATATATATATATATTTTTTTTAATAATTAGTAATTCGAGTTGGGTTGGGTTAACCCGAATTTTGAAATTTTCAACCCGAGACCCAACCCAACCCAAAAAAACCAAAAAAAAAAAAAAAAAACCCAACCCAACCCTTCTACTTCGGGTTGGGTACTCCGGGTTGTTCGGGTTGTCAGGTTATTTGAACACCCCTACAATTAAGCGTCCATTCTAATATCATCAAATAACCCAATCAGATCTGCCACGTTGAGAGTTCTCCAACGAAGATGCATCAACGTTAAGCTTCCAACACCTGTCTTTCGGTGACTTCCAACTGATCTTTAGGGACAAGGAGACAACATCCTCCCATCAAAAAATGAAGATGTGCAAACAATTTGTTACTAGTTTGATTGGGTGTAATAGTTGAATTTTGGTAGTCTTTTTATCTAAGTCGTTGTTATATAAACAATTTGGGAGATCATGTCACAATTATCAACTACTTTTATGGCATCCAAATTTACTTTCATCTATATCCTAACATATTCTTTCTATCTCATTCTTTTGCTTAGTAATTAGGGTCATTACAGATAGATGTATTAGTAAAGAACCCACCCAGGTTTTGTCAATAAAAGGACATTTTGGTTTTGGTCTGTATTTTTTCTATTTTTAAGTTCAATGTTTGTTATGAATGCATAGCCTACAATATTCATACTTTTATAGTAACAAAAAACCCATTTTTAGGTCAATCTTGTTATTGATCTAAATTTAGGTTTACAAAATCCCTATAACTTTGAGGTAAATTTTAGGTATTTGATCTCCAAAACTTGATCCACTCGCAAAAGCATCACCAAAGGCAAGAACAACCAAAAGGAAAATGGCCAAGAAAATGATTGCAGTGTTTTTGATGTTCATTGTGGTGGTAGCTGCTTTGCAGTTTGCCACTGCCAATGAGGATGAGGTGACCAAATATGAGGCCAAATTTGATGCCAAATACAAGTCTTGTTATGAAACTTGCGAGAAGGAATGCCTTGAAAATGGCAATGGCCAAAGCTTCTGTGAAGTTAAATGTGATGAAGATTGTGATGAAAAAGAAACTGCTGGTACTCTCTTTTCTCTCTATTTCTTGATGTTAAATTGTTTATTTTCCCATTTTCATCCCTTTCATAATCAAGAAATTCTTATATTTTTGTGAATTTACACACTTTTATGTATGTCTCAAACCCTTTATTCACATACAGTTTTATTTTCTTATATTAATTTAAATTGTTGTCTATTTTTTTCACAGATAAGCTAAACATCAAATTGAATTGAATGATGAGGAGCAAAAAGAAAGAAGATCTCTTGAGAAGGATCAAGTAGCAATATTATTGTATCAAAATCAAGCTTGTAATGTTATTTTCAAATTAAAATTGTTAAAATTCTTGGTCTTTGGTGTTGTTGATATGTGAATCCACCATTGTCATGGTGGGTGTTATTTTTATTCAAGAATAAAATATGTTTACAATTTTGTATAAATTGTTGATGAACTCCTATACCCATTTTGCATTTTGTTTAATCTTTATTCTCATATATATATATATATATATATACATACGTGATCCGATCACAAAATTCAATTGATTTAAAGCGGTTATCCATAATTTAAACATTCATATTTAATTATGAAAAATCGAAAAAATGATCAAATGAGTATTATTTGACTTTCTCCTAACCACATGATAAATGAAAACTTTCATTTTTTTTTTTTTTGAAGTTTATAACTTTCTATAATGTTAGAAAGTTTGTATTTTAGGCTCGTTGGAGTTTTATTTAATGTTACGTTTGAAAAATTGGCCAACACAAGGGTGATGTCAACAAAAAAAAAAAAAAAAAAAAATCTAATATTAATGCTTGTATTTTTATAGTTATCATTCTGATTTTCAAATTCTCTTATATAAGGACTCAATTTTTATGTATATTTAATTAACTTAAATTGAGATCATTACTCATAAAACATAATTTCCTAAAAAATATATCTCATGCTTCTATTTAAAATATGTCTTACCAATAATGTAAATAAAACTTTAAATTAAAGTTTAGTAGCAAAAACTATAAAATAACAATATGATTTTAAATATCAAGTAAGCATAAGACTAAATATGTGGTTCTAATTTTTAAATTAAATTTGTGGCAAGTTCAACGTCAAGATCATCGTTCACAAACTCATGATCATCTACATGACTATTCGAGAGGTAGTATATAAAAATATTCTGGAAATAATTTCCATCATAAGAAACCTTCATACTCAATCATACATCATGCTTGCATGTTTGCATACCCTAACCTAGCATATAGACCATGAGACGCCCCAAATTGAACATAGTTGCACTTGCTTATATAACCATACATACATACTTATATCATTGATTTGCCACCATGCAATGTAGAAATACCCCATATTATAACGGTCAATTCCTATGTTTCTTGGGACCCAACCCAACTTGTCATATCTTGGGTATTTCATGTATAACATATTCTTATTTAGTCACATGACACATAGGACTACTAACTAGATTTTAATCCAATGTAATACACAACTATGTCATGCTTAATCTAAATATATATTATTAACCTAAAGTATAGAATCATGGAAAATTAAACAACGTAAACATATATGCTTTGCAAACCACATCTTTTAAATATCATAAAAACAACATTTCGATCAAACATATTTCAAAGAAACATAAAGAAAATCACTCCTAATCAATAATCAAATTAAAAATTCAACGCATTCCAAACACTTAAATGGATAATTATTTATAGAAATCACTCACAACAATAAACAAATGAAAATTTACAAATATATTTTAAACATACAATTAACAAATTATGATGAAAGCTACCTAGAACTAACAATACAACCCTTCAATTAAACAACACAATAAAACAAAACACTTCAATTTCGTAACTCAGGGTAGAATCAACTTACCTCAAATTTGAAACCTAAATTCTTTAAAATTTCTTATATAACATGGAGCATAATTTAAATTAAGTTTTAATAACTTAAATTTAATTTTCCAAAAAAAGCTTATTAACTAGCTAAAGATATTAATTTATCTAACTAGGCCTAAATTACATATTAATTAGAGTTCTTTTCAAATATAGCAAATTGAACCAAAATATTTATAAATATAGTAACATTTCATTGTCTACCTGTGATAAATATCGTGACACAAATAGTAGTCTATTACAACGATAGACTATGTATTTTGCTATTGTAAATATCTTTAGCAACTTTGCCATTTAAGCTAATTTCTCTATTAATTAGCATTATCATAAATAATAAAACTACGATTTTAGTATCAAAGTAATTTTTTTTTTGGTGATCATATTAGCTCTTGATCTATGTCTATAAAATGCATAAAAATAATCTACAAAATTTAAGATTTATGAAAGAAATTAAAAACCCATATAATAATGTTCTTTTATCCAAATTTAAGCTCTAAGAAAAAAAATCATAAATATTAATTTTGATGACTTAAATATATACTTCGTTATCTCCGAGAAACGATTGATATGAGTTTGTTTTATTCAAATAAAATAAAATTTGATTTTATGAAAGAAATTAAAAACCCACATAATATTGTTTTTTTTATCCAAATTTAAGCTCTAAGAAAAAAAAATCATAAATATTAATTTTGATATCTTAAACATATACTCCGTTATCTTTGGGGAACGATTGATATGAGTTTGTTTTATTCAAATAAATTAAATTTTGATTTAGTTGATTACGTAGATTCTGGATATTTATCTGATCCACACAAAGTTAGATCTCAAACAAGTTATTCGTTCACATGTGGAGGAACTGCTATATCTTGGTGATCAGTGAAACACAGCATAAAACTATTTCCTCGTGATCTTGTCGTCTAGTAAAAATACTCCAACAACATTATACGAAGACAACATACCATGTATAGCCCAAACCAATGGAGAATATATTAAATGAGATAGAACAAATCATATTTCACTAAAACTTTTTTACACTCGTGATCTTAAAGAAAATGACAACATCATTGTACAACAAACTTGTTCGAAAGATAACCTGACAGACTTATTTACAAAATCATTACCAACCACAATCTTTGAAAAATTGCTGCAGAGCATTATAATGTGGCAACTCAGATATCACCTTCCTATAGGAGACCAAATGTATTGTATTCTTTTAGAAGTATTAGATTATATGAAATATATACTCTTTTTCGTTCACTAGGATGTTTACAACAAAATTCAAACATTTCTAATACCGACAGTTGCTCCCGCACCGATCAATTTTTCGGTTAAGATGCTTTACAGGTGTATGCATTCAGAAAAGATGAAGTCCTATGTGATAAGCAAGAAGATAAGAGAAGAAAGAAAAAAAGAACATAAATTTCACTTACTCTTTCGACTTTTTGGTATTCAGATTTCAAGTCAATTTTTGGCTATGTAACTTCGGGATCAACCTCAATGAATTACAAATTGGAATTTGAAACAATCGAGATCATTCAAATTTCTTGGATTTTTCCTAATAAAGTTTTAACAAGTCATATTTCATATATATAATGGACATCTAATGGAGAGTATTATGAATATTATAGCAAAATAGATGTCCATTATATAACTAAACTTAGTGTCTAAAGTCCATTATATAACATCCACCGACTGCCACTAAAAATGTGTCTCATAATGACACATTTCTAGTGGTAACAAAGTTCCTCCACCTATTTGCCAAATTGCGCATTTGGTGAATGTGGGAGAACACACGTTACTGAGAAAAGAAGAGAAAGAATTGGAGAATTTTGATCTTAATTTTCTATAAACTTCCACTTTTATTTCTTTTCTTTAGTTTATTTCATATTATTTTATTATTTTAATATTATAATTTCGATAATTTTTCGATTTTTGTTTCCATTTTTCCGATATCTTGCTCTCAATTTTAGAACGGAAACCTTATAACCAAAATAAAACTAGAGTAACAAAAATAAAAATAATAATGAAGGGCCTGGCAGCAATTCCTTCCAATTTCCAAATTTGTTTCCATTGTTCCAAAGAACACACAGCCATCTGACCAAACCCAGAACACCCCTCTTCTCTTCACAACCTTACTCTCTCTCAAATTCTCCAATTCCCAATTTCCTTCATCTTCCCCTTTTCCGTTTTCACCAATTCCCACCTTCCTTCTCTCTCAAAACCCACCATGGCCGATTCCCGATAACACTCAATTTCCAATTCCATTCCAACCCCCAACACACACACACACACACACAATGTCCTCCGAAGACATCAATGGCCTCAACTCCCAGCTCGTCTTCCAAGACGAAGCCCTCCCCTTCAATTGCTCCACCACGCCGCAGCGTCGCGTCCCCGACCCAGGTCCCAAAACCCGCGAACTCTGCGGTTTCATGGACGACAAGCTCTTCCCTGGCGTGGACCGAGACCGATTCTTTTCCCACCAGGGTGAAGATTTCCGCCGCAGTGTTTTCGGTCACACCCGGAATTGGAATGGGAATGGGACTGCGAGAACTGGAAGTGGGAAAGGGTCGGATGAGGATGATGATGATGACGACGATGATGAAGATGAAGTCGATGATGGTGATGATGATGTTGAGGGGCTTGTTTCTTTGGATGATGTCAATAAGTGTACTAAAACTTCTATCCCCAACGATAGCAACAATGATAGAAGCGATCAGAGTAGTGAGGGCTTGAAGAATGGGACCAACAAATTGGGAAATGGGAAGCTTAAGCACCATTCTTCTTTTGGTAAGAAGTCTTTACTTCGAACTTTCATTGCCCAAATAGAAGCTATGATTCTAGAATGCTTGTTTGGATATTCTGCTCCCAATTTGGAATGTTTTTGTTAATTTTTCTTATGGGTTTTAGGTGGAACTCTGTTAGTCAAGGATGGTTTAGTTGGCTCTTCAGGCAACAACACAGGAGCAACTCAGAGTGAGAACCATCCGCAGGGAAGGTTGGGGAACTACCCAAATGCTGTTACAATTGCAGAACCTGAAAGTGATGCTTATTATTCCCAGTATTTGCAAAGCACTGAAGTGTCTGCTTCTGGGCAGAAGGATTTGGGTATGGAAAATGGATGTGGTTTTGGGAGAAGGGATGTGTCGTTTTCAGGAGAGCCTGGAGAGTCTTTGAGAGCAATTCTCACTGACCCTGTGACGTGAGTTTTTAGTGTTTCCATTTTGTTTCATTATATTTGGTTGAGCCTGTTATCATGTGGAAGTATGAACTTTCTAGTTGCGCTTGTGATTTTAGTGCGTTTTCATGAAGGAAATATGATATGTTCTTACATATTTTTGCATCTTTCAGTTCAGATTTCGATATATAAGATTAGGTAAATTAGGCTATTTTGGTCAAATCCTTAACTGATTAGGATTAAGATTAGTTTCTTTGGTTTATTTGGATTAGATTAGTTTTTTAGATTAATTAGGATTAGAATTAGGATTAGTTTGTTTTATTCCGATTCTCTATAAATAAGGAAATTGCCTTCTTATGCGGACAACTTTCAATTGACAATAAAGACTTTGATTTGATTCTTAGAGAAAGTTCTCCTTTTATTTTTTAGGCTACATCACATTCTATGGTAAAAATTCTTGACTTATTTTTCCATCCCAATTGTTTCTGGTTATATATTTGCTTAAGTTTGTTTTTCTTCTTGAAATCAGGGGCGCTCTCATGGACGATGCAATGATATTGCCGTGTGGACATTCCTTTGGGAGTGGTGGAATACAACATGTTCTTAGAGTAGTGAGTTACTGGCAAGAACACTGCTCATCTATACTGTTAAATTCCTTTATTTCATGTTATCTATCATTTTTCCGATCATGTTCAAACATAAGCGGTGCATTGAATTGTTCAGTGTCTAGTATCCTGATGCTTTGTATGGATTGCTTTGCAAGCATAGAAACTTCAGAACGTTTTAAAGTTGCCATTTGATTTTTTTTTTTTTTTTTTTTTTGACAATATATGGGGTAGGGGATCGAACTTTTGATCTTAAGGTTGATAGTTTAATGGCATTTGATTTGAAGTTTTACTGCCCTTTGAGCAACTCATGCTGATTTACTTGCAGAATTTCATCTAGTTGTTAGTACAGTACTTGCAAAAAGAGTCCAACTGAGCCTTAGAAATATACTGAACACTTAGTTGAGGTTCTTCTAGAGAAAATCCATTTCGAATACTAGCTATTACAATTATTATGGTGTTTTCAAGAATGCTAGCTATATCAAATATCAATCAAGTAGTTTTTGCATTCTTGGTCATAAGAGCCTCTTTCCGTGCCATTTGTTTCAGTGGGATTTATGAAGATGAGAGTTTGCAAGAATTTTAAAATGAGAGACGATACCAATTTTGGTAAAAAAATGAGTCTGCTACCCTTATGCAGCAGCAGTGCTTGAACTCTTAATATTTCAACATGAAAATGATTGGCATCTATAAGTTCATGGTTTAAAGTTTTCAATAATGGAACTCCAGTTTTGGCACAGTGAACTTATTTATTAGTGTATCATGATGTAAAACTTTGCGCTGTCTCTTAGCTGGGATAATCAAGTAATTTGACTAGATAACCGGATTTTAGTCTTTGTGAGTTTGTCATGCATTTTCCTAATTTTTGATTATTGAATGCTCACTTTCTGTTGCAAGCATATTATTTTACCCAACTTGTGCACCTTAATGTCATTGCTGTATGGCTGCTCCTGCTCTGTTGATATTAATCAGTCAATTATTTTCATGACCTCGGTTTCATAGAGTTTCTGCATTTCTCTTGTTGTCGTTCCAGAAATCTTGTTACTCATGCTCTCAGTCAGTTTCTGAAGACTCTATTGCTCAAAACTTATGTGAGTAGAAATGTTTCTCCATTTTTAATATTTAACATCTCTTTCTTACTGTTTCCAAACATGCTCAATGTATACCGAGGTTTAATTGTTCTTCTGTTATGTAATTATATTGTTACTGCTCCTTGATGTTAGGCAAGAACATGTAAGAATTTTCTTTGTTGTTAGTTGCGGTTTTACCCTGGTCTTACATTGTTGAGAGTTCCCAAACTAAACCCCCAGAATAATGAAGTAAAGATTGATGTAGTTCTCTTTGAAGATTATTTTCAAAACTGTATGAACTTTTCATGATCCTCTTTTTCATGTCATGATATTTTCATCTTCAGCTCTTCAAGCTGCAGTCCAAGCATTCCGCCGGGAAGAAGAATTAATATTTTACCGCTCACCGAAAAGGAGAAGGGAGAGGTTTGAGCAGGTATATGCTTTGTACCTCGGACCACAGTATCTTAAGCCTGCTAATGTGAGATAGTAAAATTAAAGGGGAAGGATGGGACTAGACTTCAGAGATTTTGGGTTTTCCTATCTTTCTAAGTCTTTCCTATCCCTCGACTGCTATCTTCAGTTCACTTGTGTCAAGTTCTCCTCATGCATTTATTTTCTTCACTTTTTTTGCTTTAGAGTGAACAATATTCTCAGTCATAGTAGAACTGCTTCCAAGTTTTCGATAACCGGTTTGGTGTTTGCCAACGTAGGACAAGGGTGGTTATGGTGATTTGACTCTCATGGATACCACAAGAGGTCGAGGTGTTCAGTTTCCTTTCGCAGTGACTGATAGGGTAATTATCAAGGTGAGCAGAAAACTGTCCTCTTATTTAGTTCCTTATATTATAGCATGTTGAAACTAATATCACAGCTAAAATGGATCAGGGGAACAAGAGGACACCGCAACGTTTTGTGGGACGTGAGGCTGTTGTTACAACACAGTGCTTGAATGGATGGTTTGTCATTTTTTGTTCTGATTCTCAATAATTTTTTTTCATTCCGTCCATTACAAGAAGGAAACTAGCATGTTGTTTCCCATTAATCTTTTATGTGTCTAATTCTGATTATCGTTTTTGCCTATCGAAAGTGTTGGAAGCCATGTAACGTTAATGATAAAAGACTAAGATAGTCTTATATGCTAAGTTTAGAATTATGGCATAGCATTTGAATCTTGAGAACTTAACATAACATTTTAAGGTTAAGAAGAACCAAAACTAAAAAAGTTAAACATAACCATAACTATGTAATGAAGTTTAATCACCATCTGATAACCATTTGTTTTTAAAATTACGATTATAAACACTACTTTTACTTGTGAATTTCTTTATTTTTAGGAGTGTTTTCAAAATTCCAGCCAAATTCTGAAAACTAAAGAAAAAAAGACCTTGACGATCATAATTTAGTGGATAAGACCCCTTTACCATTCTCCAAAGGTCAAAAAATAGTTTTTGTTTTTAGAATTTGCAATGAATTCAAATGTTTTCTTAAAAAAGACGAAAATCATTGTAAAGATTTTACTTGATCAAATAAGATCTTGTTTACAACAATACTTTTCTTACATGGCAGGTATGTGGTGAAAACACTAGACAATGCAGAGAGTGTAAAGTTGCAGTACCGCTCACTTGCGAAGGTTCCAAATGATGCAACATCAAAGACGATAACAAGGAAGATCACACCAAATTGGCTTTAGCCTTGCAATATAGGTTATAGGAACCTGAACTCGAGATGCATTACGAGCCTAGTTTTTCGAGGTTCATTATGTTGTATTTATAACACACAAAGAGAATGATATGTAGGTGTTGTAAATATGCTTAAAACAGACATTTTCTATAGTTGAGTTTGAGGAGAGGTAGAATTTAGTTTTGAGATAGGAATG
This sequence comes from Citrullus mucosospermus, assembly GCA_030954485.1. Classification (NCBI taxonomy): domain Eukaryota; kingdom Viridiplantae; phylum Streptophyta; class Magnoliopsida; order Cucurbitales; family Cucurbitaceae; genus Citrullus; species Citrullus mucosospermus. The sequence goes on along the minus strand of CM062061.1, from coordinate 6,535,665 downwards.
CTTTAGGTTTTCTATATCAGGTGATTAGCATTGTATTTAAGTAAAGAGGCTCACCTAAATTTTGGGACTTATTGAAATGGAATTTTGGTAGTGTGTGGTTTGGAGGCTTGGATGTGTCTCTCTCAGGTAATGATTCTAACGTATTTTCCTTCTTTTTCTATTTTCAAGTTTTAAAAACTTTAAATAATATATATTTATAGTTCAACATGGTTACAAGAATGTAAAAAGGCATGAATGGCCCAATATGGAAGGTCAATTGAAAATAAATGGCTTTTTTGACCTTTTGCTTATGTTATTTCCTTGTGAAATTACCAAAATTATATAGATTTTTTCTCCATTCGCTTCGTGTTTTCTGGCTTGGTCTCACTGCACTTTTTTTTTTTTTTAATACCTCAATATTCTTCTTTGTTGGAAAAGAGTTGTTCTCTTCTGCAACTCCCTTCTTCGCTCTGCATTTTCTTCTCCTTCCTTCGTCTTGCAAATTTTTTCCTCCCCTCTTTTGCTGGAATCAATGAGCAAGAGCAATAGCGAGAGCGAAACCAAGGAGTAAGAGAAAGAGGCTAGAAGAAGAATCTGAACAAAGGAGAAAAAATTGAAGATAAAAGTGTCTGATCAACTATGTTGATGAGAAACAAGAGGAAGAAGCGAGAGGAACAAACAACAATTCTTGGTAGCGTCTAGTCCTCACATGCATTATGGAGACAAATTAGCACTTTTATACGTGGCTAACATTAGTAGAAAGCGAACCCTGGACCATTTTTCATTTGTGCCCTAAGAGAGACCATCCTTATGAAATTCCTATGGAAATTCTAACTTTTAACTTTTTAGTTGAAGGTATACAAACTTTATCCTAGTGATGAATTAAGTTTTTATTTGGTTCTATCAAGTCAATGTTGATGTGGCATGCCAAAGGAAAAATTTGGTTGTGAGGTGGCAAAATGTTGGATATGGATAGATTTCTAGTGTAGTAAATAGATGTATGACTTCAAATTATGGAAAATTATTATAAATGGAAAAAATATCAAACTACTTATAAATATAGACAAATTTCATTGTCTATCATTAATATACTTAGATAGACTTCTATCATTGAGGGCACCTTCAACTTTTCCTTGATTTGTTGGGTTGCCCCTATTAGCACCTTCTACTTTTAGTGATATTCTTTATTAAGAATGAAACCTTCAATTTCCTAGTGTCATGCTTTAGGCGGTTGTGACATTTTTTTTTCTTGGATTGAACTTAAATTTCTTTAAGTTGCCTACGTACCCTTGAAGAAAGGGATCAAATCATAATGTAGTTCAATTGATTTTTTTATTTTTTTGCTGGACTAAACTTAAAGTTTCCTTTAAGCTGCCCACGTAACCTTATAATGAATAAGGATCTTTTTTTTGCATTTTTTGCTTAGGGTGGTGCCAAATTAATGTGCGACATATTGACTCCTCTTTGCAATTATATTGAGTACAATACCACGAACTTTCCCTTTACCTTTTATCTCGTAAGATGCCTTTTTATTAGAGTGATTCTTAACACTTTCATGCGTAAGGCAATAAAAAATCAACATGTGGGGCATTATGTCACTTTTTTTTTTTTGTAGTCACACTTAATCTTTTGAAGGCCAAGGGTTTGTCATCACTGGAGAATGACAAATGTTTTCTTCTCCTCTAGAAGGTATAATTAGCCTTTGAAAAGCTGAGTGTCAGCCAAGGCTAGGCATTGGCCGTTGACTTTCTTCTTCTATTTCTATCACTCTTAACCTTTCAAAGACCAAAACACGTGTGACAAGCGAATGCGATCGAAGATTGAGTTTCTTTGACCATTGCTTTCTCTCACTCTAGAGCGATCAACCTTTTCTACCGTTATATGATTCCTATAAGCACTTTTCCTTTGCCCTTTGTAGTTATACGAAATGTCTCAAGAGACTTATATCCAAGTCCTTTCCTTGATGTTGGCATAACATACCCTTCCTGCAGAAGCTTTTTTTCCTGCAGAAGCTTTTTTTGGTACAGAGAAAATTCAAGCTGCTCATAGATTTTTAGGTTCTAAACTCGTTGTGAGTTGTGAAGTCATAACCTACATTTGCAAGCAATTTATAAGCCTTAAGGTCGAACTCATCTTTCATTCATCTTTTAGGTAGAGTTGCTTTCGTCAAGTCTACTTTTGGTTTATGAATATTGTTGCATTGCTTGAATGAATTGTGATAGCCTTATGTCGTACTCATGGAATGAAATGGAATATTTTTGTTAAACACAAGTTTTCCCTATAAAACCCAAGTGTAAGTCTTAATAAGGTTTCTGAAGAGTCTAGGGTCGAACACAAGGATTTGTGACAAATCTATGTTTGGACTTAGTTGATTTAATGCAATGTTGGTATAAATGATGCGTTGATGATACTGCATTGAAATATCTAAGGATGACTTAATTAGAAATGGTGGTGAATGAGAGTGATCATGGATTGGTGAACATGAAGGGTGGGATTTCTAGATATATTACTTAAAAGAATCTACACAATACGCGTAGTCGATTGGAATTGAGAAAATTTTGTCCCCGTTGTTACAAACATACGATTCATGGGGAAATGCTAAGTGCAATTGTAACCAAACAACAAATGTTGATAATAGAAAAAGTCAATGGAGAAAGTAGCATTGAGAGGAGTTCACTGAAATTGAGAACTAACCTCTTGGTGCTTCTGTGCTACATTTATCTTATCTCTGAGATGCATGATAGAGTTATTTATAGACAAAAGACCAACTTTATCTTTAAAGCTAACTCTTTTCTTGTTTAAATGAAAGTTTTAATCATTTACTCTCTCAAGCAGTTGATTACTCTTACTTAAATCTATTTGTTCGATAGATTAACGCAAGGTTTTTAGCACACATTAAACAAGATGAATGCAAACTTATGTAAAACTTGTTAAATTTTAGTTTAATCCATTCAACCTATTAAGAAATTAGCTAGTCATGGTTAAGAATAAGAATGATATAGATGAAAGGAAATGCTGAGAAATATGATTTATATTAAAAAGTATTGATTCTTTCAATTTCACTATCTTAATACAAATAAGTATGATTATAACATGAAACTGAGTAAAGAAATAAGAATGTTGAGCCGTCGGTTGTAACGTCTTGCTCCCTTAGGCTTTGATGAAAGTTGTTTTAAAGTAGTTGTGCGAGGAAATGAGGATGAACTCTCACTTTCCAAGAGGAGAATCTAAGCTCTCACTTAGAATTCCTCAAAGAGAAGCTCGAGGTTGAAGATGGAAATGGAGGTGAAAGAGATTTGACAATACTTTTGCTACTTGGTTTGAACCTTCTCCTTTTTTAAGTTGAAGTCTTGTGGGCTATTTATAGGCGTCCAAAAAGGTAGTTCCCTAACACATTTAATTTGCATTTAATTCCATGCCCTGCTGCGCACACTGCTTTGCATCACATGTTCACTGGTTTTGTCATGACTATGTCAAATCAGTTGTCCACTTGCACTTTGACACGACATTCACCGCCCACGTGTTCATCAATTCCTTTTCTACTTGATTCATCTCGATGCTGGGTTCTTCGACGTGCAGACCAACTGGTTGGCTTGATCTCAACTTTGTCTGGTGGTAACGCTTTCAATTATCCTTGGTTGTTTTCGGCTTCTTCTCACCGAAATCCTATGTCTAAAAGATATAAATCTCATAATTTTCAAGATAAAAGATTTTGTAAACAGCTTGAATGCAGAGTTGATCTTTTTACACTATTTTCTTTTCAAGTTAATGCATTTTCTTCTAAATGATCCTAATTATTTCAAATAAAAGACTACTATAACTTGTGTTTCTACAAGTATAAGATATCTTGGTTTGCTATCTTTGTAAGTAGTGTAACAAAACTTTCTTTTAAATTTCAATATTCCCGACCTTCAAGCCTTTCGAGCATTATGCAAATTGTGACTCGCCTTTCTTGCGCCTCGACAAAGGAACACAGAGCAAGATTAGAGAACTTTGAGCTTTCTCATTTTTCAATATTTTAGTCTTTGTAGTGCTAGTAGATGCCTCACTTTTTTGAGAGTTAGAAATACTGACCCATTTGCTGGATTTTTTTCTTGCATTTGTTTGTGGCTTTGACTTGCATTTATCATCACCTTTTATTAGAGGAATCTCCACACGCATTGCTTCATTGACATTATCGCTCTTCAAGTAAAACATTGCTTCTGCACAGTGAGACTCAACTTTTGATAATGGGTTGGAGTCTGCTTCAACTTTTTTAATGCCATTTTGATAAAATTTGAAGCATTGATTTAGTATAGAAGTAATCACTCTATTACCATGAACCTAAGGACGACATAGTAATAACTTGTAAATGGTTCTTGAGTCTATGACATGGAACAATGTGTTGGCCTTTCAGTTACCAATAATGATTTCCAAGTATATCATGCTGATCACTCGTGGATCATCTTGGTTGAACCCTAGATCATCAACTTGTTGTTTGCTAGTTCTTCCATTGAAATGCCTAATTGTTTTATAGTCGATATAGGCCTGCTATTGATAACTGATCCATCATCATTAAGAATTTGACCAACCCTTTGTTCTCGCATGTATCCCGAGAACAAACAATAACTTGTTTTGAGGCTTTGATCCCAATAGTAAGTCTTCATCTGAAAAAAAGGGTGTGCAATAAGAGGCACATGTCGTGCCATAGAGGTGGAGACACTTGAACTTGATGCATCTAAGTTTAGCAATGCATCAATAAGGGCGGTTTTGGTTGCTTGGGAGAGTGACAACTAATCTATGCAGAACGATGGTAAGTCTTTTGATTCTACCACTGTCTCCAACAAACTTGAAAGAGTATCCTCGCTTTCTGCTGCACGGATAGTGTGACATGCAACAACTTCTAGTACCTCCTCTAGATTATTATTAAGGAAGTTTCTTGGGAGGAATTCTGCTAGACTAGTCGTCGAAGTTGAGGGAAATCCATGTCATCCTCCTTAACAGGCTTAGGTATCCATTCCTTTTTTTTTTTTTGTTTTGTTTTTTTTTTTTGTTTTTAGTCTTCCTTCCTCTTTTGTAATATGGGCGGAAGTGCAACACCTTTTGGATGGAACTCGACTTTTCTCTTTTTCGACGGGTCACAAGGATTCACCCTTCGTCGTTGATACTATCTTTCCTAACTTTATTCGGGCTCGTTCCATGATTTTATCGTTTTATTCCTTGAATTTTGTAGGTTTTGAGCACTAAAGTGGATAGATAGACCATTGAAGCTAATTTGGTACAAAAACACATCCAAACGAGGTTGTGAAAGCATTATCCAAATGAAGAGGCTAAAATGACCAAAATGCCCCTGGGAGCATACCTACTCTACACTTTACGCTCTGCTCTACGCTCCCAACTTGAGAGAAAAATTTCATGCAATGTCGCGACGGTGCAAGAGAGCGTTTGGACACTCTAGAGTTTGATGAAAATCCATGCTCGCTCACGCGCCTCTTCTGCTGTTGGGAAAAGTTGGCAGTATTGCTACACTCGTGACCGACGCTACGATTTCTCTACCGAGTGTAGTGATGCTTCAACATTTCTTATATATATTCTTGTTTTGTTTAGGTCATTCATCAAGAATTGAACACTAACCTCCATTGCTGATTATCTCCAACCCTAATCCTTATCTTCTTATCTCTTAATCATTTTATTTTTCCTTTGTAATTTCCCTAAACAACTTGTGGTTTCTTCAAGACTATGAGTGGTTAAGGTAACTTTTGCTTGGGGATAGGATCTTTCAGCTTAATTTTCTTGAGAACTTGTAATTTTCTTGATGGGTTTTCTACTGTAAACTCTCTTAGGTTTTGAATTTTTTACTACATTGAAGCGATCTGATTCAATTGATTGTTGAGATTTATGCCCTAAAGCCTCGTAATTTATTAGGTGATTAATTTAATTATTAATTATGCAATATAAATTTATCCATTAACTAGAAAAATCCAAGGTTATTGCATGAAATGTTGAACATGCATGTAGTTGACATATAGGTGGATCATGTTCAAGAAATAACCTAAAGGTCTATAGTTTATGGATAAGTTTGGGTGCCTTATCCAGGTGATGCTATGAATACGACCCACTTTGTAATAGTTACAAGAGTTGTAAGTGTTATAAACGATTTGATCCAAATTGTTCATGTGGAGACATGTGAGTGGGGTATCATGTATAAAGAGTTTATATAAGACGAAATTAACTTTTCATTAAGGATGACCATAGGTAACTTGATCTCAATTCTGAGTGATGAACTTCTGTCTATGAGGATATTCCTTTGATTTGCATGGGTGAGAGTGACTTGTGCCACCGACTCAATAAACCTACCATTTTGGAGATTTGTCCAAGTAGGGAGCTGGAAACATAACTACACAATATGAAGTTAACTCCTTCCTGTCTTTGGGGAAAGTAGATAAAGTGCTCTCTTAAGTGGTGAACCTAGGTCTTGAACAAGGGACCCCTTCCCTCTCATTGGCCCGAGAGGGATTTATTTATAGTGGGACCATGAACATGTTGTTCATTAGAGGATTAGTGGAACTTAAGAAGAAAGAAGTAATTACATGGGTAAAACGATAATTTTGACTCAACTGTAGTTATAAGCAATTTGTGAAGGGTCGACTTATTGATGATTGGTTATATCCATGGACATAGAAATATATCTACAGTGGAAGAGTGCAGCTGTGGGTCTTTAGTGGAGTATTAATGAATGTTAATTAAGTTAATTAAAGAGATTAATTAATTTAATTGCGAATCATTGGAACTTCTAATTTGTAGATCCATAAAGTCACCTTGCTAGTTCACTTCGGACCAACAAGGATCAACTATGTTAAATCGAAAAATTTGAAATGTTCAAATTTATGAGGGAAAATATTAGTTGTACTAGATACAATTAATTATATGATTTATTATAAAGTTTATTTGAATACGATTTAAATTATAACTTTATACTATGGAGAATTAATCCATGTGAATATGATTCAAATAAATAATTATTTATTTGGATGAAAACTGTATAAATAAATAAGGGAGAATTAGTTATTTAATTTGAATGTGATTTAATTAACGTTTCTCCAGAAGATAAATATTGAACTATGACTTAAATATTTTAAACCATTTAGTATGAGATATTATTTGGATAAATATTTGTTAATGTTAGATAGTATTAAATATTTAATTTAAAATCTCTGTATAAATAGGGCCTTTGGGAGCCCTTATAGAACACACATTCTGCAACATGATTTGAGTGTAGATATTCTCTCACTCTAGAAATTCTTCCGATTTTCCTAAGAAAAGTAAATCTCTAAACATTCCCTATATTCTTTCAAGACCGGTTCCCACAAGTCAAATCCTTGTTTAAGAAAATTTCATTCTAAACATTCTCTCTATTCTTAACATTCTCTCTATTATTTCAAGAGCAGTTCCCACAAATTAGATATATATACTACAAACCTTTTAGGTTATTACTTGAACAAGATCCAGTTGTATGTCTACTTCAGTTTAAGCTACATATAATAACCTTGGTTCTTAGTTTATTGGATCGATTAAAACACAATCTAATTGTCAAATAAAATACCTCTTATTTTATTAAATTAATAATTTGTATTTTCACTAATTACAAACTACGAGACCCACAAGATTTATGACACCAATTCCAACAATCTCTCACTTGTCCTAAAGCTAGTTTGGTGGTTTACAATACAAATACAAAGTAGTAAAGTACATGATACACCATAAACTAGGGCATAAATCCCTAGACAAGATGACGTATATCCCGTAGACCCAGACACTCCTAGTGACCTTCAAACACTTTAGTCGTAAGAGCATTAACAACATTGTGCTCCAAAGCGATCTTTGTGACTATCACATCCCCTCGTTGCACTATCTCCTTAATGAGATTATATTTGCGCTCAATGTGGTTCCCTCTTTTGTGGCTTCTAGGCTCTTTGGAGTTAGTCACAACACCACTATTATCAAAGTATAGGGTGATTGGCATTGACATATTGGGAACAACTTCCAAATCTGTTAGAAATTTCCTCAGCTAGATTACTTCTATAACAACCTCACAAGCAACTACATATTTTGCCTCTATGGTAGAATCAGCAATACAATCTTGCTTGATACTGAACCATACTATTACTCCTTCATTAAGAGTGAACACTGATCCTGACGTAGATTTCCTAAAATCCTTATCAGTTTGAAAATCAGAGTTAGTATATCATGTAATGATCAAATCATTAGACCCATACACAAGCATATAGTCCATCATTCTCCTAAGATACTTGAGGATGGTTTTAAATGTAGTCCAATGATCAAATCCTAAGAAATTGGAACCTCGTTCAAGATTATGCTAATTTGTTAATTACCCTAAGGAAATGAGAGGTGACCTCTTCTTCAACCCATAAGAAAACAAAGCATTTGTATCGACAAACGCTACATTCTTGGAAGAATACCACATGATAGATTATAAACCATGAAGCAAAATGGTATTAAATGAAGCTACTGAAGAATCAACAAGAGTTGTTGATGAGACTGGTCCTTCATAAAGAGTTAATGAAGGAGCCAATACTTCTGGTTAGTCTCGTCCTTCTCAATCATTGGGAATGCCTCGATGCAGTGGGAGGATTGTATCACAACCTAACCGTTACTTGGGTTTAACTAAAACTCAGGTCGTCATGCCAAACGATGGTGTTAAGGATCCATTATCCTATAAACAGTCAATGAATGATGTAGAGAAGGATCAACTGATCAAAGCCATGGATCTTGAAATGGAGTCTATGTACTTCAATTTAGTATGGAAACTTGTAGGTCCACCTAAAGGGGTTAAACCCATAGGGTGTAAATGGATCTATAAACAAAAGAGAGATATAGCTGAGAAGGTACAGACCTTCAAAACTAGACTTGTAGCAAGAGGTTACACCCAAAGGGAAGGAGTTGACTATGAGGAAACTTTTTCCCTTGTTGCTATGCTTAAGTCCATAAGGATTCTCTTACCCATAGCCTCATATTATGACTATGAAATTCAACAAATGGATGTCAAGACTGCTTTTCTAAATCGCAACCTCGAAGAGAGTATCTTCATGTCTCAGCCTGAGGGGTTCATAGCCCAACGTCAGGAGCAAAAATTTTGTAAGCTAAATTGATCCGTTTATGGGTTGAAACAAGCATCTAGATCTTGGAATATTAGGTTTGATACTGCGATCAAATCTTTTGGTTTTGGAACAGAATGTTGATGAGCCTTGTGTATACAAGAAGATCATCAAAAGTAAAGTAGCTTTTTTAGTACTTTATGTGGACGACATCCTACTCATTGGAAATGATGTAGTATATCTTACTGATGTTAAAAATTGGTTGGCAGTCCAATCCAAATGAAAAATTTGGGAGAGACACAATATGTACTTGAGATCCAAATCATTAGAGATCGCAAGAATAGAACATTGGCCCTGTCTCAAGCAACTTATATTAACAAAATGTTGACTCGATATTCAATGCAGAACTCTAAGAAGGGTTTACTACCTTTTAGGCACAGAGTTTATTTGTCTAAGGAACAGTGTCCTAAGACAACTCAAGAAATTGAGGATATGAGACGTATTCCCTATGCCTCAGTTTTGGGCAACTTAATGTATGTTATGCTCTACACTAGGCCAGACATTTGTTATGCAGTGGGAATAGTTAGTAGGTACCCATCCAATCCAGGGTTAGACCAATGGACTACAGTTAAGAACATCCTTAAGTATCTTAGGAGAACGAGGGACTACAAGCTGGTGTATGGAGCTAAGGATTTGATCCTTACGGGATACACCGACTCTAATTTTCAAATTGACAAGGATTCTAGGAAATCCATGTCAGGATCAGTGTTCACCTTAAATGGAGGAGTTGTATTATGGCGTAGCATCAAGCAAGGATGCATTGTAGCCTCCACTATGGAGGCTGAGTATGTAGCTGATTGTGAACTAGCAAAGGAAGCAGTCTGGCTCAGAAAGTTCCTAAATGATTTGGAAATCGTTCCAAACATGGAATTACCCATCACGTTATACTATGACAATAGTAGGGTAGTAGCCAACTCTAAAGAGCCTCACAGCAACAAACGAGAAAAGCATATTGAGAGGAAGTATCACCTGATGCGGGATATTGTGCAACTAGAAGATGTGATTGTTACAAAGATTGCTTTGGAGCACAACATTGCTGATCCATTTACGAAGGCTCTCTCAGCTAAAGTGTTCGGGGGTCATCGAGTCTAGGTCTGCGAGATATATACGTTGTGTAATCTAAGGTAAGTGGGAGATGGAGATGTGTAATGGATATATGGATGCCCTAGTTTATTGTATTTTCATACTTACCATTCTCACTGCTCTTTATGTACAACCCACTAAAGTTTTAGTTCAAGTTGGAGTTTGTTGGGTTTTATGTCCTAAAACTCGTAGATTGTAAATGTAATTATTTGATTGTCATTAAATCATTAATAGAGAGTTATTGATGTGTTACTTTAATAAGCGTTATTGAGTGTTTTTGTTTGTTGTAATAAATCCAATATACTAACATCCTAGGTTGTTTTATGAGTCTTCAACTATATGTGGGGATATACAGAGATCAATGTTCAAGATACAATTTAAAGGGTCTATATTATAGGGATAAGGCTGGGTACCTTATCCTAGTGACACTATGGATACGGTCCACTTTATATTTGATACACACACAATGATCTAACACGTTCGTGTAGGTGACATGCGAGTGGAGATATTCTATGCAATGAGTTTGCATAAGACCGGACCACGAAATAGTGATCACTAGATGTAACTTCGTTGACTAGTTAAGTTTCTATTTCAATAGGATGACCTAGGCAACTTAGTCTTAATCCTCAGTATATTGTGAACTCCTATCCACGAGGGATTGTCCTTTGATTTGTATGGGTGAGAGTGGCCTTTTGCCGACTCAATATGCCTACCATCTTGGGGGCAAGACCGAGTGGGGAGTTGGGGACATAATTATACAACATGGAATTCACACATTCTCATCTTTAGGGTAGGTAGATAAGTGTTCCCTTAAGTGGTGTCTTTGGGACTTGGAAAAAAAGCCCTACCCTCTCACTGACCCGAGAAGGGTTTCTGTTTAATGGTTGGACTATAAATAGGTTGTTCATTAGAGAAGCACTGGTACTTAAGGATTTAACAGTAACCCAAGGGTAAAACGGTAATTTGACTCAACTGGTGTTACGAATACTTGTGAAGGACTAATTTGCTGTTATTGGTCTGTATCCATAGACACAGAAATATATTTGCAGTGAGAAGAGTGCAGCTGTGGGTCTTTAGTGAAATTACCCACAATTAATGAATATTGATTAATGTGGTTAATGAGTTTCGCCGATTAATCTCATGTCGTTGGAGCTTCTGATTTGCAGGTCCATTAGGTCCCCTTCCTAACTCGTGAAGAGTGATGAGGTATTTATGTCTTGAATGAAATTTAAAATGTTCAAATTTACTTAGGGAAATAATATAATATATGATGATACATTATAATATAAAGTTTATTTTGAACTTTCCTGCAAAAGAAACAGAGAAAAAGAAGTTTTTTTTTTTTTTTTTGTCAATAAAATTCTCTCTGTTTTTCTCCCTTGATCATGGATCCACAATCCTTCATCTCATCACTTTGAGAATGGGAAAGGCTCGTAGGGGTGGTGTTCAGGTCGACAACAAATGTAAGTTTCTATCTCTAAAGCATGTTTAACCTTGAATTAATATAGTAGGTTATGTAATTATTTTCCACTGTATTGGTATTTCAAAATCCCAATTTATTTCGAATTTGGTTTTGTATTGCTTTCGCTATGTTAGAGATTTCAACCATTTCAAATGAAGCATAACTCATCATTGATTGAACCATGTCTAACAGGGTTCTATTTCTCCATTCTAATACACCATTCTGTTGAGGTTTTCCATGTGCTAAGAGTTTAGATGTGATTCCATGTTCTACTAAATAGTTCTGGAATCTCACATTCATGTACTCTCCACATCGATCTGATCTAAGTGTTTTAATGTTTTTACCTAACAAATTCTCAACTTCAGCCTTGGACTCTTTGAACTTTTCAAGTGTATCAGACTTTTGTTACATTAGGTAAATGTACTCATATCTTAAATAATCATCATACTATAAACCTTTACTAATCATATTAGTTGACAAGTTAAAGGCTTATCATCCTCAAAGTCGTATTGAGGGATGTTAACAAGGATTTCTAGGTCAAAGTCATGAACTCAAAATAAAGTCTTCGTACTTCATCTCAGTCTAGATTTGTAGATTTTCGTGATGCGATAAAACACATAGGATATAAATAAATTTACAAAAGAGACGTGCATGTGTAGATAAGAAGCTATAGATCTTCAAAGTAAAACCCATGGCAAAAGGGTGAAACCTATTGAGAGAAATTAGACTATGGGTCAATTTTCAATCATTGTTGCATATGAGATATGTAAAATGAATGTTTAGATTCTTTTATGAAAAGAATTTAAAGAATGCATATCTACATAAACAATAGAGAAGTTCAACTTTCAAAGATCAAATACAAAAAGTTTGTATGATTGTATATGTTCATTTGAGAAATGAATTAAACAATTAGATCTTTGAATATGAGGTTTGATAAAAGTTATCATAACTTATGACTTTGAACAAATATTAATGATCTTGTATAAACAAGAGGTTCATTAATTGACAAGTGGATATTTCTCATGTTTTATGTTAATGATGGATTACTCATTATGAATGATGTAATATAACATAAAAATTTTGACTAACTAACAAATTAAGTATATAATGTTAATTTGTCCCAAGCATCTTATATTTAAAAAATGTTTACCAAATATTCGATGCTCAACTTCAAAAGAATGATAATGTATCATTAAAATGTGAAGTTAAGTCTAAGGAAGAGTAACCTAAGATATCGTGTTGAGGACAAGTGATTAATTATCTTCTCTTAGTTTGAGATAATTAATGCATAAATGAGACTTCACATACAATTGGTTAGTTATATTGGTTATATCAATGGTGTGACCATTGAATTGAAAATTAAAAGCTTTCTCAAAGTATCTATGAATAATGAGAAATTTGTGTATGGTGCTACGATTTGATCTTTTGCAAGATACACTAGGTCTCACAAAAATTTAGAGAAATCGATGGCAAGATCAAATTTTATCATAATGCGGTGGAGATTGGTACACAAAACATTTGTTTTTTCTTGTGAAGCAAAACTTTGTATAGCCATAAAATATCCTTATAATTCTGAAAGGGTTTCAGTTCAGAGTTAGTTTATTACATTTTATGAGATAAGAGTGGTGCAAAGGTTAAGACTAAGGATACTAGTAAACACCAACTGTAAACCCTACTTTTATTTCTAAGCACCTAACTTAAGTGTGTAATATTGTTGTGAACTTATACAAATTTTCTTGTTTAGATTGGAAGGAGGAGTGGAAGAGAAACCAAGGAAGGTAGACTTGTAGATTTAGCCGAGAATGCTTTTGGTAAGCCTAATCCTAAATCCTTATGAGATATATCGAGCTTGGGATTTATTTTGACAAGCTAATTGTAATGTAAAAGACTTAAGAGGGTTATCACCATTTACACCAAGGTTGAAAGATGCTATTGAGGATGATGAGTATCATTATTATTAGTATTAGTATTATTATTATTTTTTTGTTATTATTAATTAATTGAGAGGTTATAAACTGAAATTAAGTTTTTAGGTACACACACACACACACATACACACACACACACATATATATTTATTTAAAAAAAATAAGAAAATAAGAGGAAATGGTAGTGAGTTGGTGGTGGGCTATAAGGGAGGAACAAAGATAACAACTTTTGGTTTTGCCGATTTTACATCTCCTCCAAATCTAAACAAACTCATGGCTTTTTAGCTAGGCAACGAAAGGGAGAGGGAGAAAAAGATTTAGGATGATGGAAGTGGAATTTTGAAGAAAAACTTGGTGAAACTCGAAGACGAATTGAAGCTGGTCTAGAATTTGCACGAATTTGAACAGGCTGTGATGTTCGAAGAATATTGAGCTGTAGAGATCAAATCTGGAGCTAAAAGTTTGAGGTAAGTAAGTTAACTCATTTCTTAATAACTTTTGTGAAGGATGTTTGAGATAAATGTTGTTAAATTTCTATTCGATTTAAATTGAGTTTCATAGCTTGTAGCACAAAAATAGATATTATCAATTCTGTACAAATATGCGCCGAGAATTACTCAAATATGATCATGATTAAGCAAGTTTTCCTATAAAAAGCCCAAGTATAAGCTCTTATAGGTTTCCTGGTGAGTCCAGGGTCGAACGCAAAGATTTGTAATAACTAGGCGTTGAGAATAGATGCATGACTATGCGGTGAACTATACATGTAATATGTGCATGTGTTTGTTTTATATGTTTAAAACTATACATAAAGAATGAATAAAATTTCCTACAACTAACAATGAGATGGACGCGGCGATGGTTAGTCAAATGTCATTTAGTGTCAGATAGTATGCGTTGAGGATGAATGGAACCATGCGATAAAAGTACAGTTAACACAAGAGCTAGTTGTTACCTAAGCTTTCTAAGTATAATTACATACCTACATACTGCGTTTGTGAATCCATCTCTCGATGTTTCGACGCCACATTAATCTTATCTCTAAGACGCATGGTAAGTTTGTGTTGGCAAAAGATGAACTATATCTTTGCACCTCATCTAGTCTCAATAAATGCTAAAGATTAACCATCCACTCTCTCAAGCTAGACAGTCGTGCTTACTACTTTTGTTTGTCAGACACAGTTATGCAAGCTAATGATATGCATTAATCAAGATCTAACATACTTAATATTGCTTAAGAAAAACTAACTTCTAACATCTAACTCATTTTGCATTCAAACAACATGGTGTAAGGTATTTAATATGGAAATAAATGGAAGATAATCATCAATGAAACTCATATTAAGAAAATAAACCATTCTCTCAAATGTCATTAACAAAACATAAGTAAGAAGGAGGGAAATGGAGATAAAACAGAAATGGAAGGCGTCAAGCCGCCACTGGCAACGTCTTGCTTCATGGAGCTTGAGATGGTTGCTATCTGATACATAAATTTCATAGGGCGAAGGTTCTCACTCACTGGGAGACGACTCTGAAAGTTCTCAGAATCCTTCTCTCAGAAGAGCTCGAAATGGAGGCTGGTTATGGTGAGGGAGAAATTGTGCAGAGCTTTCGCCTCTTGAACTCGTTTCTCTTTTCTTCCCCTCTTTGAATGGAGAAGCTTTGGGCTATTTATAGGCGTTGAAAAGTTGATACTCATGATGACCTGACACCTTTGCATTAAACTCCCTGCCCTGCTGCGTAGACTTTTTACATTGTTGGCCCATTGGTTCTGCCATGATCTGATAACGTGTTGTCCTTTTTCGTAATGACATGACAGCTTTTTGCCCATGCGTCTGTATCTACTTTTTCTCAACGCATTATCTCAACGCATAGTCTCGACGCATGGGTTTCCACTTGTTCTCGCAGCAGCTTCGTCTCTTAGTACTTGGGTTATTTGTGCTTCTTTTCTTCTTAACCCTGCGTTAAGAATAGAAAAGCTCATAATTTCAGGTATTTTTTTTTGTAAATAGAATCAACGCATGGTGATACATTTTACATAATTCAACTACCAAAATCATGCGTTTAGCTCTAAAGTTACTCTAATTAAATCAAATAGTGACTATAATAACTTGTATTTCTACAAGTTATCAATAAATGTGAAAGGGAATAGGCAAAATCGTAGAAAAATGCGACTGGTTTGGCGTTTCGAGTAGTCTAAAGCAGGGTGGAGGAATTTTTAGTTATCTATTGAATGAAGAGGAGTTAGACCCTAAAATTTGGAGGTAAGCTAGTTAACTCAATTATCTACAAGTTTGTTAGAGGAAGTAAAATTTAAATCAGGCTGAAAATACTATGTTCAGCAATTGGAAGTGTAGACAGTATCCTTGAGGCTAATGGCTGAAGCTTGGGTGAGACAAGTCTCGCTGGTAAGTAGACAACGACACTGTGGCTGTGGAGCGAGACAAGTCTCGCTAGCTACATTTGTCTCACAGATCTCGCTGGTCTCACTAGCCTTGTTGGTCTCACTAGTCTGGCTGGTCTTGCTTGTCACAGTAGCCTCACAAATCTCGCTAGTCACGCAAGTCTCACTAGTTTTGCTTGGTCTCGCTAGTAAGCTACATTTCAACACTAAAGGTCTATTTGACATATATTGAGGAAAATCTTAAGAAACCTAACAAAAGGAATTAAATTATTTTAGGCTGAAAAGAGCTAGGGGAAGCTTATAATCCATTAAGAGCTTGACACAAGTTGTGTGATAAGCACTTGAAAAGTGCTTATTATTCTCTCAAATTAAGGGAGTTTTATATTAGATTTCACTTGTTTGCTAGTGATTTTCAGGTCAAAACGAGGAAAATTAGAAGAAACGACTAAAAGATCAAAACCGAGCAAGAATACGGCGAAAAAGAGCTGAAAAACGCATCCTTGTTGAAACGCATGATGCGTCGCGGCGCTAAGGCAGCGCTGCCGCGGCGCTGAAGCATAAACGCATCAGCATGGATGCAGAGTAGCATCGCGGCGCCAAGATGTCGCTGCCTCAACGCATCCTTGATGAACGCAAGACAGCGTGCGGCGCTGGGACGGCGCTGCCGCGACGCTAAAACTCGAGAGCAACTTATATTTGGTCGCAACCCTAGCGCCGCGGCGTCAGCGTTAATTAAACGAAAAGTTTGTATTTTAGGTTAATTTTTTTGCGGCCAAACTCTATAAATTTAGGGGTTTTCAGCAGCAAAAGGAGGGAGAAATATCAAGAAAAGCAAGAAAGTTGCAGACTGAAAGAAAGATCCAAAAAGGTGAGAATTAAGCGCGAGTTCAAAGAGTGAGTTAGCCGCAAGGAAGAGGAAAAGAGTTCGAGATAGTCTTGGTGCCTTTCGAAGTCCGACGTGAGAGCCAAGGAGTTCGTAACGGTGCTGCCTCAATCAAGAACTTCTTTTCAGTAGAGTTTCCCTATTCTTTACACTCTTCCTTTGATTATTTTTGCTCAAACATGTTGCTTCAAGCTATGAGTGGCTAAACTCTTTAATTTTAGGGTTTTGATGAATTGTTTGTGAATTCATGTTAATTTTGTAGACTCATGGTTTTGTTTAAATAAATTATGCTTTTCATTGTTATTGTGTTTAATTCTTGAGGATTGGCCATCTTCACATGCTAGGTTAGATGTATGATTGAGAGATTATATGTTTAATTTAAACTATAACAATGAATCGTTGTTAATCTATCACGAGAGTAGTTAGGTTGCCAATGAAAGTTGCTAAAGACTAGTTTTAATGCCATGTAATTGTGTATTGGTTTTAAGAGATTAACAATCAATCAAGTTGCATGAGAAAGAGTTGTCTTTGAGAGAAGATAACTTGGAATTAAGTTTCTAGACTTAGGCATAAGAATTACAATAACATCCATGAAATCTATAATTTTGCATGATGAAATAAACAAGGATTCGAACCCCTAGAACTCTCTTTGACTCTTGCAATTCTCCCTTTGATATTTTCTTTGCTTGATTTTTCTTTTTCCCAAATTTGAAATATTGAATTTCAATCCTCAAATAAAATTGATTCAATTCTAGAATAGCTAAGTAACTTGACCTTCCCAATTGGATCTCTAGTGGAAACGATACTCGGACTTAACCGTTTTATATTATAACTTGACCCGTACACTTGCGGTAAAAACTAAAAGTGCGCATCATTGTGAGTGACAAAATTCTATTTAAAATGATTTATTTTCTCAATATTTCTTGTCTGCTAGATTTATTTTAAAAGTATGAGTTTTTCTAGCATGAGTTGAGCATGAAAAGCATGAGTAATTTAATATGAGTTTGAGCATGATTTTTACATGGCTTTAATGATTAAGCATGATATTACTTGGTGCTAAAGTTTATTACAAATCATGTTGTTGTTAAACACTTTAAAACTCAAAGGTTTTGTTTACTCTTATTTATGAACATTTTATTTACTATTAATATTAAAGCATGCGTTATTTACAAAAGGATTATAGAAGTTTCCCAACGCCGGAGGACACGTAGAAGGCATATGGACAGCCTGAATAATAAAAATTGGTCCCCAATGCTGAAGGACATGGAGAAGACATATGGGCAGCCTGAATATTAAAAATGGTCCTCAATGTCGAAGGACATGAAGAAGGCATATGGATAGCCTAAATATCGTATATGGGACCCGATACTGAAGGACTTGAGAAGGTACACGGGCAACCCAGGTTATGATTCCTATGTGCACATAGAGGTATATTCGACGTTGTTTTGTTGAGATTACTCCACGCAACTAAGGCTATTTGACGTTGGGTGTGTCGAGATTACTCCACCCCAACTAAGGATGTTTTTGACATTGAGTAATGTTGAGCTCCGCTCCGCCTCAACTAAGAAAAATCTTTCAGACATATGCAAATTTTTAAAAGTTTTCGATGATGAAATGTTTACTGCTTTATTACTGTTTATTGAGCATGATTTTGCTGAATTTAAAGCTAAGTATAGTTTTCTGAACTTGTCATTCACTGGGAAACCTAGCTCATGTTTTCCAT
This sequence comes from Citrullus mucosospermus, assembly GCA_030954485.1. Taxonomy (NCBI): domain Eukaryota; kingdom Viridiplantae; phylum Streptophyta; class Magnoliopsida; order Cucurbitales; family Cucurbitaceae; genus Citrullus; species Citrullus mucosospermus. The sequence goes on along the minus strand of CM062061.1, from coordinate 6,517,048 downwards.
TATTTTTCTATTTTCCAAGTAGCAAGCGAAACCGGGGTGCTTAGCCTACACAACAACTCGTCTGGGTTTGCCACTAGTTTGTATACATTGTAAATATTTGTACATAAGACTTGTGTTGTACATATAGAGGTTTAAGGTGTGGGAGCTGGTATACGCTGCTTTTAAGCCGATGAATTTAAAGTCAGTACTTGTATGCTAGCTTATCTTGAGCTTTGAGATTGATGTTCGACTATTAATTATAAATTGTATATTAGGTGCTTGATTTTGATTTGAGGATTGTACATGCTAACAGTAGATGTCGTAAAAGGGTCGATGTTTGCTGTCCTCGCACCTTCTCCTAGGTTAAGAGGGTAACTTGGAAGGGGGTGTAACACCAACTTCTAGGATAAGGCATATTAAGAGACAATATTATGGTAGTGACCAAGATGAATTTGAATGACATATGGTTTATTTATATAAAAAGACTCTCTAGGCTAAAGTGTTTGAGAGTTACCTAGAATGTCTAGGATTACGAGACAAGTCTCTTCTTCTCTAGGGCAAGTGGGAGAACATGTTGAGCAGAGAATATGTCCTAGGATACATGTCTCACTGACTTTAGTGCAAGTGGGAGATTATTGGGATTTATGCCCTAAATCCTTGGAATTTATTAGTTGATTAATTGAATTATTAATTATGCGATATAAATTTATCCATTAACTGGAAAAAGAAATCCAATGTTATTGCATTAAAACTTGAACATGTATGTAGTTGACATACAAGTGGATCATGTTCAAGAAATAACCTAAAGGTTTATAGTATATGGATAATGTTGAGTGTTTTATCCTGGTGACGCTATGAATACGACCCATTTTGTAATTGCTACAAGAGTTGCAAGTGTTACAAACGATTTGATCCAAATTGTTCATGTGGAGACATGTGAGTAGGGATATCTTGTATAAGGTGTTTATATAAGATCGGACCACGAAATGATTAATCTCCCTTTATAATACCGTTGATTGAAGAGATTAACTTTTCATTATGAATAACCATAGTTAACTCGATCTCAATTCTAAATGAGTTATGAACTCATGTCTATGAGGACAATCTTATGATTCGTATGGGTGAGAGTGGTCATGTCGCCGACTCAATACACCTACCATTTTAAGGATTTGTCCAAGTAGGGAGCTAAGAACATAACTACACAAGATGGAGTTCACTCCTTCCCGTCTTTGGGGAAGTAGATAAATTGCTTTCTTAAATGTTGAATCTAGGTCTTCAACAAGGGGCCCCTTCCCTTTCATTGGCTCGAGAGAGATTTTTTTTATGGTGGGACCATAAACAGGTTATTTATTAGAGATTAGTGGGAATTAAGAATAAAGAAGTAATTACAGGAGTAAAACGATAATTTTGACCTAACGGTAATTATGAGCAATTTATGAAGGGTCGACTTGTTCATGACTGGTTATATCCATGGACACAGAAGTATATCTATAGTACAAAGAGTGCAACTATGGGTCTTTAATGGAGTGACCCACAGTTAATGAATGTTAATTAAGTTAATTAAAGAGTTTAGTTAATTTAATTTCAAATCATTAAAGCTTCTAATCTATAGGTCCCTTGTTACCTCACCACGGACCAACAAGAATCAACTATGTTGAAAGAAAATTTTGAAATGTTCAAGTTTACAAGGGAAAATATCAGTTGTATTGAATACAATTAATTACATGATTATTATAAAGTTTATTTGAATAAAATTCAAACTATAACTTTATAATATGGATAATTAATTTATTTGAATATGATTCAAATAATTAATTATTTATTTGGATGAAATCAACAAATAAAGGGAGAATTAATTAATTAATTTGAATTTGATTCAAATAATTAATTTGGATGTGATTCAAATTAAAGATTCTGCAAAAGATAAATATAGAAATACGACTTCAATATCTTTAAACCATTTAATATGAGATATTATTTGGGTTGATATGTATTAATATCGGATGTTATTAAATATTTAATTTAAAATCCCTACAGATGGGTTATGTTAATAGGATTAGGAGTAACCCATAGAGTTTTGTAAATAGGGCTCTTTGGAGCTCTCATAAAACACACACTCTACAACATAATGTCTATAGTCATTCTGCAGAAATTTCTCCTAAGAAAATTCTCCCAATTTTCAGAGAAGTGTTCTCTAAAAAATCTTCTTCCATTCTTTCAAGAGTGATTCTCACAAGCCAGATCCTTGCTAGAGTCATAGTAAGGAAGATCTCGTGGAAAACGAAGAATATAAGGATAATTTTTTGCTGTAGGATCAACAAAGATAGGTTGTTTAACCTTTTCGTCTAGTTTTTTTGTATTTTTAATTCTTTCAAGAAATCAAAGAACATGTTCACACACTTCTGCCGGGATTCAATTCGCTTCACTGTTTGGTTCATCACAGCATTGTTGCAGAACTGTAGGAAACTCTACGGGAGAGTTTCCAAAATAAGGCTAACTTGGCTGGATTCGTTGATTACAGCCCCGTTCATCTAGGCCACATTGAAATGGATCATAATGCTAAAGACATGTTCCTTAACAGATGTTTTCTCATTCATCCTGGCATTGAATATGAACTTGAGAGCATAGTGCTTGAGTTGAGAAGAATTTTGTCCAAACATCTCATGCAACGATCGCATGATCTTGCTAGCAGTGACCATGGTCTCATGCTTTTTGACCAAAATTTCAGTTAACCTGGCCAAAATATAGACGTGAGCCTTATCATTGGTCTTAGTCCATCTAGCATATGCATTATGAACATTTTGTGATGCATTGTTTCCGGGGATTGGAGGACATTCCTTCAATAGAAAAAATTTGAGGTCATCTATTACCAACGTAATATTTATGGTATTCTTCCAATTTGCATAATTTTCTCTAGTCAATCTATCAGCTTTTGGGATTTGTCCTAAATCTTGTCATCAGTAAATTATAAAAAAATTATTGAATCAATAAGTTTATTTTATTTTATTTTCAAGTAAATAAAGTGTTAATTTATTATTTGAATGACTTCAATCCAATAAACTAAGAATCCAATGGTTATTTAATGTAATTTGAACAGTATGTAGTAGACATACAAGAGGCATGTTCAAGTAATAACCTTAAAGGTCTACAGTATATGGATAAAGTTGGGTGCCTTATCTTGGTAACACTGTAGATACAACCCACTTTGTAAATGTTACAAGAGTTGTAAGTGTTACAAGCGATTTGATCCAAATCGTTCATGTGCAAACATGCGAGTAGAGGTATCCTCTACAATGAGATTGTATAAGACTGAACCATTCTCAATCTAAATCTTGAGTGAGTTATGAACTCCTGCTCATAAGGGTCGCCCTTTGATATGTATGGGTGAGAGTGGTCTCGGTTGCAGACTCAACATGCCTATCATTTTGGAAACATAACTACACAAGATGAAATTTCCTCTTTCCTGCCTTTAGGGTAAGTAGATAGGTTGTTACCTTAAGTGTTGGAGGGATTTAGTTTATGGTTGGACCATAAAAAAATTGTTCATTAGAGGATCAATGGTAGTTAAGAAACAAGACGTAATTAGACAAGTAAAACGATATTTTAGCCCAACTATAATTACGAACAACTTGTAAGAGGTGATTTACATAAAATGGTTAAATCAATGGACACAAAAATATTCTACAGTTCATAAGAGTGTTGTTAAGAGTCTTTAGTGGTATACCTCATAGTTAATGAAGGTTGATTAATTTAATTAAAGAGTTTAATTAATTAATCTAGAATCATTGGAGCTTATAACTATAGGTCCATTAGGTCCCCTGCTAGCTCACAACGGGTAAAATAAGGACTATAAGTTTTGAAAGAATTTGAATTGTTCAAATTGTTTAAGGAAATTTATGTTAATTGTATATGATACAACTAATGTATAGAGAAACATTATAATATAAAGTTTGAATGAAATTCAAATGTTAAACTATATAATATGAGAGATGTAATTTATTTGGATGAGATTCAAATAATAAATAATATAAATTAGATTTATGTTAAAACTATAGGTTTAAAATAATATGAATGAGATTTATATTAAAACTCTAGGTTATATGAGAGGTGTGTATTTGAATATGATTAAAGTAAGTGTATTAATTAAATATGAGATATTTAAATAAATTATTTAATTAATTCATTTAATTTAATATGATTAAATTAAACATAATATATTTATATTTTTTAATGTATAATTATATAATTGATTAATTAAATAATTTATTATTATTATTATAATTAATAACTCTCCTACAATTGCAGAGGAGTGGGTTAGTGGAAGGGAGTTATAACTCCCTTCCCTTCTGTGTTCGTGATATAACATAGAACAAAAGAAAGAGATCCATATAATGCTCACTGACTCTCAAGTTCTCTCAAGAAAAACAAGAGAAAAGTTCTCTGCACAAAGTTTTTTCCCTTTTTCAAAAGCAGATCCCACCATCTCATCCTTGGCCCTGAGAATAGCAAAAAAGACTCATTGGTGGTGTTCGGTTCAAAGAAGAAGAGGAGGTCTAGTTTATGACATTTGTACAAGACATGGAAAATATTTGAAGAAAGAGTTCTTCAAAGGTAAATCTTCTTATTCCCTATGTTTAAAGTTCACAGCATGTTTAACCCTGTAGTTTTATCTATATTCTGTATAAACTTCTCATAACAAAATTGGGGAAAAACAATCAATCGCTTTCGCAAAACTTCATCAACAACAAGTAAATTAATGATAGCGCTAGACATATTTGAGTTGGTAAAATAAACAAATTATTTATATTAGAAATCTTTACACTACTCATTAAAACCAATCATAATTTGACAAAAATATTTAATGAACCTTGATGTCATTTTATTTTTGTACTAACACTTTAGTGACTTAGAATAAATGTCACTTTAGGGTGTACAGTTATTCCTTCACCAAATTAAGAAAATCTCAACTGATTATTATACCAGAATAACTCTTACTCTTATAATAATTAGTTACCTTTGATTTGGTCAAGAAATCATTACCTTACTTAAGGTTTTCTTGTAAATGTAACCCTTCATTTTTAACCATATATCCTCGCCCCAATAAGCCTAGCTCAGGGAAGGACAATATTGGTGACATTGATTATAGTGATCATATCCATTTCTGGAGTTCGTTCTGTCTCTTTCCATGCAAACACCTTCCTAAGGGGGATGCTCCCAGTGTGCCACGAGCTCAAGCATGCAAAAACATTATGAACTAATGAAGGAGGCCATAGGATATGTTGACACACATCCTTCTCCCAGTTACTATAAACACTTTCTCCATTCACCTTGATATTGACCCATGCAAATACCTTTCAAAGGAAGGATGCGCCTAGGGCATCATGAGGCCAAGCATGAATCTCACGATGTGAACTTTTGGTGAGAGCGTGAATGGAAATTGACATATCAAATATATCATTTTCCTCCAACTAAGTGTTTTATAACTTAGGGTTATAATTACTTAGGTAAGTTCGGTTAATAATTTGTCTAAGTCATTTGTTAAGGTGGCCCAATATACCACTTATATTGGATAGTTAACAATATATGATTACTATTTATTAAACATTTTAATAAATATATCATTTATTGCATACTATAAAATGTTTGACTAATTCACCTCCCAGGTCGGTTCCAGGTAGGTATGTTCCTTTTGGTCAATTTAAGTACCCCAATCCTAGACAAAACCTTCCTTAGACAAAGGTCCCTTATAGGTAAATATTTTATAATGTAATCTTTTATTGACTTCATTTTAATCCTATTAAAAGAAAATTAAAAAAATTAACCTATTTCTAATCATACTAGAAATAATTTAACATGAAGTCTAATTTTCAAAAAAAAAAAAAATAAACAATTTAAAATTAATTAGAACAAGTTTGCATGCAACACTTTATTATAGATTTTAATGTCTAATTCTTTAAGTATATAACTATTATATTTTAATGGATAGCTAAAACCTATAATATGCCTACTAATGACATTAATTAAATATAACTATAATATTAGCTAAGTAATTCATACTATATGCATCTTCATTTTCATTAACATATAGATAATATAACACCTTATAGTAAGCAATTAATGAAAAAAAATTTTATACATATAGTAAGCATGCTTTTAATCATACATTAAATAAAATATAACTCTTATATTATTAAGATGCAAACTATATTACATTCATTATGCATGTGCATATTTTAGGAATAACCTAAATTTAAATATAACATTTATATTTAAATATGATTCATGATTATGCTTAACCTATGGTGGGTTTTAAAACTATATGACAAACAATATGCATATTAAAAATAATATAATTTAAACATACATCCCATGCATATTAACCTATATTAAACAGATATTTGGCACCCTAAACAAATAATTAAATTAAAATAATCAACTTATATTAATTTAATTATAAAACAATGGAAAAACAACTAAAAAACTGGAAATAAACGCCAGCAAGGTTCGAACTCCCAAACTCCACCTCGCATGTGCCTGTAATGTTTGGAGTGTTGCAACACTTTACCCTAGCGCTGCGGTGCTAGGAAAAAAAAATCATCTACCTCGCCTCGCGTCGAAGAACCTGCACAGACTCGATAGCAAAATTATATGCCCAAAAAATACAATCGAGCCCTTACAATTTTTATCAAATCAAACATTAAAGCAGAAAACTAAGTGTCAAATACCAAAACATCTATTATGCAAAACGCATATTAAGTTACAATAATCATCATATGAATTACATAATTTTGCACCCACCAAAATCAATTTTGATTTCCTTAAACCAACAACAAAAACAATTCCAATGTCTCTGATATCAATTGAGGGGATTGAATCCCAATGCAAAAGCGTATGATCACTTTTGTCTTTGAATTGAGAAGGGAAAAACCTAATTGACTTTCAGAAAATAAGGCTAATCATATTTTAAAACAGAATTTAGAAAATACCTTTTAGGATGAGGAGGATTCTTCTGAATTTCCTGGAGTTTTCTGAAACAAAAAACTCCAAGATCATGAACATCACTATTAAGCAACCTTGTTATGACTTAAGGAGGATCAACAGGATGGTGGGATCCTCTCTAGTTCCAAGGAACTCGGGAATTTTGAGAGAAAGCTTAAAGAGAATTTCATAGAGAAAGGAGCTTATTGGGTTTTTGTTTTTTGCGAGTTTCTTGTATCTCTATATTGGTTATATAGATGAGAACTAACCCTAATCCCTAATTATTATTTATTAAATATAATTATATCAAATCAAATACAATATAATATAAAAATCATTAAATAAATAATAATCAGTTAATTAATTAACTATTAATTAATTAATCAACAACTAAACATAACTTATTTATTAAGAATGCATTTAAACCACATAAAAATACATATCTTTCTCTTAAGCTATAGTTTTAATATTAATCTCATTCATTTTAATTTCCCTCTAGTTTTAATATGAATCCAATTCATATTAAATTAATATTTAAATCTCATAACAATCTCTCATATTATATAATTTCAATTACAAATCACATTTATAATTAACTATATATTATAATGTATCATAATACAATATAATTTATGTAAGCCCCGTACTTGACTTTGTGAGAAGGCAAGATAAGAAGAGATCAAGAGATGTGCGTTTGGTAGGATAGATGGCTGAAATGTGTGTGGGGCAGAAAATGGCTAAGTATCAGCCATGCGTTGGTGGCACTGTGCCTTGATGAAGGTAGTTTTGGCATGGACGCAGAGATGAGGGAAGGCTATTAAGTGTTGAAGTCACGAGGTGTTGAGAGCCACACTGCGTCGAAGGTTATTATGCGATGAACACATTGAAGACCACAAGGCATTGAAAGTTCAAGGCCACGAGGCGTAGAGAACCAATCTGCGATGAAGGTCACTATGCGGTGAACGCTACCATGCGTTGAAAGTGGGTATGCGTTGGTGCATAGAAGGTTGGCCGAGAGAACAATGCATTTGTCAGCTATCCGACAAGGGAGTTGGGAAATTGTAACATACAAAATCGAGGTTGTGCGTTGCTGAAGCCAAGTACAGAAGGTATGCGTTGATTAGATTATTATATAGAGACGAAGTGGAGTTTAAGTCGATGGTATATATATAAGTGGACCGAGAATTCAATTGTTTTGATTACATTTCAGAGTTCGAGTTGATTTCATATCGAAGTTAAACAACGGAGAGACGTAGAAGAAGGTGTTCATGTTGATTTGGAGTGGAATTCTCGTCGTTTCCGTGGAGGAAACTTGAGCTGGAGCGGAGGACTCAGCTGGTGTTACTTAATCAAGAGTAACGTTCAGTTTTGGGGGAAGAACGAACTGAGAAAATGGTGCTTGGAGCCGAAATTTTGAGATTAGTAAGGTTAACTCGATTTTTAGCAAGTTTCATGAAGGGTACTTGAGCTGAATTTGAGTAAATGTGTGTTAAACTCCAGGTAGAAGAGATTGAAGCTGAAATGCCGGATGATTAGGAGTAATTCGGAGTTGCTGAAGGATATATCTTAAACGGAGAGGACATTCTCTATGAGACTTTGAGGTAAGATGAAGGACTTATGTCTATATAAGTTTGTAGAAGGAAGTAAGTTCTGAAATTGGCCAGAATGCGATGTTTAGCAGGTTAAAGAAAGAAGAAGAAAGAAAGAAGAAAAGTTGTTCTGTTACGGCGGAAGTATCGCTGAGAGAGCGAGAGACTTGGCAGCGAAACAAGTGTCTCTGGTAACGCAAGAGGGACTTTGCGTCTCACAATTCTCGCTGAAGTCTCGCTGGGTGTCACTCCTCAGGTAGTCTCGCTAGTTTTGTTCAACTCGGTATCGTTGGTGTAGTGTTATGTAGTGTAGTTCCGTTGGTAATTTCACCACAGAATGTGGAGTAACGATATTTGTGAGTGTCTTGAGGAAAAGAGAGTTTGGAGATGAAACGAGCATAGGATTTAATTATGTATATTTAATGAGTATAAGAAAAGGAAGTCTAAGGAAAACTTAACGTGGAAATGTGTATTTTTAGGCCAGGAAGAGCTCGGGAAGGCATATAATCCACTTAGAGCCGAGACAAGTTGTGAGTGACTTCCTACTATATCTTGTGGTTACTTTTAGCATTATTATTTGGCAATGGATGAGTAGAAAGTTATGGTACGGTGTAGTATGTGAAGTGATTATGTTGTGTTGGTAAGTTTAAAGGAATCTAGATGTACTATCTAAATGTAATCATGGCTGAGGGACCTTGTGGTGAAGGCCTAAGTGAATATGTAACATGATACTCGGTGCTAAGGGACCACGCGTGAAGGCACTTGAGTAGTTAGGTGGAATGGATTTCAGAGCTGAAGGACCTTGAGTGAAAGCATGTGGAAATCCATCATATGTTAGCTCGTGCTGAGGAACCATGAGTGAAGGCACTTGAGCGGAGAATTGATCGGTTACCAGTGCTGAGGGACCTCGTATGAAGGCACATGGTAATATTGACATAGTTAAACTCAGTGCTGAGGGACGGAATGTGAAGGCACTCGAGAGTTTGCAAATCCGAGGAACATAATGTTTAGGCATTTTTATGTGATTAGTAATGAGAATTTGTACTGGTATGTGAATGAGTTGAGTTGTGCTTCGTCACAGCAAGGGTTAGATATTTGCCATGGAAATTGTATGGGTGTTGGAATGGTTGTGATCTATACCATAAGAGGCTTAGAGATTTCTGATATGCGATTTGTAGTGGTTACTATGGTTTCTCCTAGCTCATGATTGTTAGTAATATCTGAATGAATTTAATCACTCACTGGGCTTTAGGCTCACTCAATTTGTTTGTTTGATTGTTATTTCAGGTAGCGAGCGTGTCCGGGACGCCTAGCCTACAGAAGTTCCTCGTATGGGCCTACTTCGAAGCAGACCTCTGGGATAGTTGTAAATACTCAATTTATGTCCATGTTTTGTAATGTACATGTTCCATGGGAGTGCTGGGAGGATCGTTTTGTATTACATATATATATATAGAATACTTGATGATAGGTTGTTATATTATCGCATGGCTTAATAGTAAAGGTGTTTCCATTTGAGATTAAGCTGGCAATTAGTTTAATATGGAAGATATTTATATGGTTTATGCTTTAGATATGGACTAGAAAGAGTGCGGTTTCACACTCACTCCTAGGGATAAGGAGTATCTAGGAGGGGGTGTGACAATTTATATTAATCCTTATCAATATAAAATTCCTTTAAATAATTTAAACAATTCTAAATATTCTAAAATTTACTAATCCTTGTTTTACCCTTAGTGTATTTTATAGGGGTCTAATGGACTTACAGATTAGAAGCTCTAATGATTCAAAATTAAATTAATTAAAGTTTTTAATTAACTTATTAATTTAATTAACATTCAGTAAATGTGGATCACTCCACTAAAGACTCATAGTTGCACTCTTCGCACTGTAATCCTTATCAATATAAAATTCCTTTAAATAATTTAAACAATTTAAATTATTAAAAATTTACTGACCCTTGTTTTACCCTTAGTGTATTTTATAGGGTCTAATGGACCTAAAGATTAGAAGCTTCAATAATTCTAAATTAAATTAATTAAAGTTTTTAATTAACTTATTAATTTAATTAACATTTAGTAAATGTGGGTCACTCCACTAAAGACCCACAGCTGCACTCTTCGCACTGTAAATATATTTCGGTGTTCATGGATATAACCAGTCATCAATAAGTCAACCCTTAACAAATTGCTTGTGATTACAGTTGGGTCAAAAATTACCATTTAGTCTCACTGATCTTCTAATGAACAACTTGTTTATGGTCTCACCATAAACAAATCCCTCTCAGGCGAATGAGAGGGAAGGGTCCCTTGTTCAAGACTTGGATTTAGCACTTAAGAAAGCAATTTATCTACTTTCCCTGAGGAGGGAAGGAGTGAACTCCATCTTGTGTAGTTATGTTCCCAGCTCCCTATTCGAACAGATCCCCAAAATTGTAGGCTTATTGAGTCGATGACATAGGCCATTCTCACCCATACAAATCAAAGGATTGTCTTCATAGACAAGAATTCATAACTCACTCAAGATTGAAATCGAGTTACCTATGGTCATCCTAATGAAAAGTTAATCTTTTTAATCAACAATGTTATAATGAGAGATTAATCATTTCATGGTCCAGTCTAATCTAAACTTTTTATACAAGATATCTCCACTCACATGTCTCCACATAAACGATTTTGATCAAATCATTTGTAACAATTACGAAATGGGTCATATCCATACTGTCACCAGGATAAGGTACCCAACCTTATCCATATACTGCAGGCCTTTTAGGTTATTACTTGAAAAAGATCCACTTGTATGTCTACTACATACTGTTCAAGCTACATATTATAACCTTGGATCGAGTAAAACACAATCTAAATGTCAAATAAAATACCTCTTATTTTGTTAAAAAAAAAATTAATTTGTCTTTTCATTAATTACAAACTACGAAACCCACGAGATTTAGGGCACCAATCCCAATAGAGTTAGCACAGATATCAATTAGGCTTAATGGTCCTTTGTTCAAGGGGAGGATTGTCAGGTGTGAATGCAACCAAAATCCCACATCGGTTAAATAAGGGGATGAACATGGGTTTATAAAGAATGACAACTATGTCCAATGGTATTAGATTTTTTTGGGTGAAACCAAAAGTAAAACCATGAAAGTTATGCTCAAAGTAGACATATAATACCATCATAGAGACATCTAGAGTCCAAATACTCAAAATTATTTAGTGCACTTATGCGGTCTATTTATTTTGTTTTATTTCTTATGTATTAATTCCTCTCTTGCATATTGTATAATTTTTATACATATTTTCATAGGTTGCAGTTAAATTTGATTACAATAACTCTTTTGTTATTTATTGAACATGAAGTCAAGTCTTGAAAATTGGAAAAAAAAAATAGTTTTCAAAATTTTATTTTCGTTTATAGAATTTGACTAAGAATTCAAGTGATTTTTTGACAAAGTGAAAATTATAATTGACAAATTGGAAAGAAACCAACATAATTTTTTCAAAAAAAAAAAAAAAAAAGTTAAGGCCTCGTTTGGTAACAATTTTGTTTTTTGTTTTTTTTTTTTAAATAAAGTCTATAGACACTACTTCCACCTTCAAATTTATTTTTCTGTTATTTACTTTTTACCAATGGTTTAAAAAACCAAGCCAAAATTGGAAAAAAAAAAACTTTTAAAAACTTGCTTTTGTTTTTGGAATTTGGTAAGAGTTCAACTATTATATTTAAGAGATATGCAAATCAATATAAGAAATGGGGAGGAAATAGACTTAATTTTCATACAAAAAAAAAAAGAACGAAATAGTTGCCAAATGGGACTTAAATAAACAAGGCCAAAACTATTGGAATCGAAAAGATGAATGCTAAACTGATTTCGGATTTAAGTGATTCGTAGTCAATCAAAGTGATTTTTTCTCTCTAAATATTGATCACCCCTTTTTTACGTTCTTTTCTATTCATAAAATATTTATCCCTCTCCCTCTCTCATCTTTTTTCTCTCCTTAAAAAACTTTTTTTTCATTCTTATTCTTTTCTCTAATATTTTCTTATTACATTCATAATTCAAACACACATTTGATGAGATCAAAATCATGGTAAAACCAAACCTTAGATCAGAATGATTTACAATTAAATGCTTTCTACAATAATAATTATAGTGAAAGGTCAGTTTGAAAATGCTTTTGATGAGCCAAAAACAATTATTTGAAATTTTTAACTTTTTTCCTAAAGTTTTATCAAATAATATTTTTCTAAAAAAAAATTATTTGCAATTTAAATCGTATAACATTTTAAATAGTTATAATGATTACATATTAAATATCAATAGGAAAGAATTGCAAATGATATGCCTAGTTTTGTAATTATTGCTAAATCACACAAATTTAGTATTGACTTGAAACCCCATAACCTACTTTGTCTAATTTCAAACATTAAGGTCTGTTTTGGTGACTATTTTGGTCTACTTTGGTAACTATTTGATTTTTTATTTTTGTTTTTTAAAAATTAAGCTTACAAAAATTACTTTAACCTCCAAATATCTTCCTTTGTTATCTACTTTTTAACTTTTAAATAATTATTTTTGTTTTTGGAATTTGGCTAAGAATTAAACTACTTAGGAAAATTATTTTAAATGGAAAAACTGTTAAAAATATTTACAAATAATAGAAAAATATTACGGTTTATCTGTGATACACTACAATAGATCGTGATAGACTACTATCTGTGTCTATCATGACACAAATAGACACATACAGTAAAATTTTGCTATATTTGTAAATATTTTGGTTCATTTTTCTATATTTGGAAACAATCATTGTACTTAATGCACATCATGTCACACCCTACTTTTAAAAAACCCATGCGTTGAAGACCCTATAAAGAAAAGAAGTAAAAGACCATGTTGGAGGCATGGTCAGGACTAAGGTAATGCATGGAAAGGGTGGACGCATGCAAGTAAACCGAGAACTTGAAGGGAAAGAAGTGAAACGCATAGGAGAAGATGAGAGCATTGGGAATGGTAAGACGCATAAACAAGAAAGGAATAAAGTTATGTCGTGAAGTGTTGGAAGAGATCTAAGTCTCGGAAAGGTAGAATACTATAGCAAACTGAGTAACGCGTAGACTATTAGCAAGGGATGTTCTCGAGTGTTGGATAAAGTGGAAGGTTGAGAAGTAGGCTTAAAGACTGGAGCAAGAGGTAGACGCATATTAATTTATCATCAGAGAAATATTTTAGTACAAGGAAAAGGTTAAATGAATAACCTTGAATTACAAGTACAAGAACGCATAGAGGGATAATCCTCAAGGATAGGAGGAAGATCATGGACGCATGATAGTGTGTGGTTCAGGCTAACGCATGGTATTATGTAGTAAGGCACAAACGCATAGTAGTGTGCGTTTGAGACATTGACGCCAAGTAGTATGCGATGGAGAAACGAGTTCAAAGGAAGTATGGCCAAGAGTAAGGGAAGAAAGTAATGAAGTTAAAACCTTAAAAGGGAAATTCAATGAAGGCATGGGGACATTATGATGGTTGAATAGTTTATATGTTGGAATATGTTGGACGCATAAGATAAGTTTATAAAGGCTAGGTGGCTTCATATAGACTTGACACCTTATCAGTAGAAGATGTTAGAAGGTGTGTAAGGTGTTTCATGCAAGGTGACGCTTGGATTAATGCATGGTTAGTTAAGCATGCAATGTGACATGTGGCAAACAAGTGGCAAAAAGAGATGAGAAGTAGGATGGCAAGCCCTCTATAAATAGGACCTTGAGGGAAAAGGAGCGACTGATGATTCTAACGGGAGAATTATTGAGAAAAAGGGGAGAAAGAAGGTAGAATGGAGAAATCCATGCGTTCGTAGTAGGAGTCTGCGGCCAAGAGAGAAGGTATTTTTAACAACTTAGCTATCTTGAGTTAAAGAAGTTGTCTTGCGTCAAATGGGGCTCAGCTTTGCGTTTAAGACGAACACTGCGTTCAAGGCGAACGTCGCGTCCAAAGATAGGCGATGCGTTCAAGTTGGACCTTGCGTCCAAGAGAGGTCGACGCATCCAAAAGAGAAGTAAGAAGAGTTAGGCTGCACCTTGCGTTAGTCATCAACTTTGCATTCAAGAGCAGGGTTGCGTCCAACCAAGCTGATAGAGCAATATAAAGCCTTGCATTCCAGGATTAGAACGCTGCGTCCAAGAAGCTCGGGAAAGAGGAAACAGCAGGAAGAAGAAGGAACTATTTTTGAGCAAGTATACTGTGAGTAACACCTACGTTCTTTTCAAAATAAAAATGAGTTCTCTATAGTCAATATCGCTGGTTTTATGATTATGATTTCATGAGTTTTCAATGAATAGTGCATGCGTTTTATTTGAAAAGCATTTTAATATGCTGGTTATTTGTTATAAGTTTGTAAAACGCATGGTGATTGATAATATATGTTTTCATGAATTTACTGAAAAGCATGATGTTTAATGTTATATGATTCATGAAAGATTTGAAAATAAACTTGTTTGAAAAGCATGTCATTTGAAATTAAAGCTTTGAGTTGAGTTTAGCATGCTGTTTGATTTTATATTTGGAAACGGCTAACTACGAGTTTATGATGTAATGTTTCCGAAACATATTGTGTTTTATAAAACTTTGAAAAGGCACCCGAAGCTGAGGAACTTGGAGAAGACCAAAGGGTAGCCGGGATATAGAAAAGGTACCCAATGCTGAGGGACTCATAGAAGGCAGATGGGTAACCTGGATATAAATATAGAAAAAGGCACCCAATGTTGAGGGACTCGTAGAAGGCAAATGGGTAGCCTGGATATAGAAATGGGACCCCAATGCTAAGGGACTTGGAAAAGACATTGTGGGTGGCCCGAATTCTAGTACCTATGTGCACATAGAGGAAAATACGACGCTGATGTGTTGAGATTACTCCACACAACTAAGGATGATCGAGGTTAAGTAGCGTAGAGCATCGCTCCGCCTCAACTAGGAAAAAATGATTTCTGACATAATGAGATTTTTTAGTATTTACTCTAAAACAGATATGCATGACTTAACAATGGTTTTAGCATATTTTAATATGATTTGAAGCATTATATTTTATGTGAGCTTGAAAATGTTTATGTTATGACCAGATTTACAGTTAACTATCATGTTTTCAAAAACTGTTGTTCACTGAGCTATTAGCTCATGCTTTCATATGTTTTCCATTTTTCAGGTAGCATGACAATTCCCGTTGCCGGTCGAAGTCGAGGTTTGTTAAGAATTAATGGTATTATGTAGATATGAAAAGTGAGGTAAATGTGACAGTGGGAATTGACAGGGAAGTCGATGATTGTTGTCCTCACACTCCGTCTTGGGCTACGGGAGGATAGTTCGGGGTGGGGTGTGACACATCATTATAAGAAATTTGAAGGAAATAAACTTCATTTTCAAAAATAAAAAACAAAAAACAAAATGGTTACCAAACGAGACCTTCGTTCTTTGTTTTTAAGAATTCAATTTATTTCCTTCTCATTTCTTATAATAATTTGCATCTTTCTTAAGTATGAATTCTTAGCACAGGTGTTCATGGTTTAGGTTGGAAGACTTTTTCAACCCAATTATTCAAGTTGTAAATTTTTTCAACACAAATAACCTTTATTAAAAAATAAACCCAACCCAACCATGAAATATTTGAGTGGAATTAGTTTAGGTTACTTGGGTTATTTATTTAATTTTTTGTTCTAAATAGAAGTAAAATGTTAATATTAAAAAATTTATTTAATTACTTTCATATATTGAATTAGAACAACTCAATTTAATTAATATTATGGATTTTTTTTTTCCAAAGTACTAAGAAATTATTTTTAGGAGTTGTTGGAAAAAAAATTATTCAAAAAAATGAAATTAATAAAACTAAAATAAATATTTGTATCTATAATTTTGTCACAAGTAAAAAATATATATACATTTTAAAATTAATAATAAGTTCAAGTTGATTCAAGTTAGTTTGGATTATTAGGTGAACCCATAAACCAACCCAACCCATAACATTTTCATTTATTTCAATTAAACCTAACTCACGGTTTGAGTTGGGTTAATTCCGATTTTTTAGTTATTGAGTTTTTATAACACCCTTAATTCTTAGCCAAATTCCAAAAATAAAAACAAGTTTTTAAAAGCTACTTTTGTTAGTTTTTAAAATTTGGCTTGATTTTTTAAATTATTGATAAAAAGTAGATAACAAATTGAGAAATTAAGAAGTGAAAGTAGTCTTTATAGACTTAATTTTCAAAAACAAAAAACAAAAACCAAAAACCTAATAGTTACCAAATTGGACCTAATTTACATCATCACATATCAGAGTAAATGATTCATACATATATTCATAAGTAAAAAGGAAAACATGCATAATAATATTTCATATGGCTACTTTGCAATTGCATCCAATAAGTTGGCAAAGTGCAATGAGAAAAAAAAAAATTTTTAATAAAATTAAAAAATAAAAATAATAATAATAATAAAGAGAAGAAAAGAAAGAAAAAGGATGCCAATAGTCCCTGAAGGCTGTGAAACTAATGCCTCTTGATTTTTATGTTACAAACTCAACAAGTACACTTTTCTTTTTCCTTCTCAGAACAGCCTTTAAAGGATCGAAGAGGAAAAAAAGGAGGGGAAAAGAAAAACTATTCACTATACCACAGCAGCATTGCACATTTAAGGCTTACAAAGCTAGAAATTAGCCAAAAAGAGAAAAGGGGAAAAAAATCAAAAACAGGAAACATTCTCTGAGAAGAGAAAGTTGCAAGTTGAATATATGGAAGCTGCAGCAGCCCCCACAGCTAATGCTCTCTCTGTGCTATTCATTTTCCTTGTTCTACAAAAAGAAAAACATTTACATAAAGTTTTGGTTTATTTATTACCATCTCAAACAGATTTGGTGTGGGTTACAAGGATATCTTAATTAGTACGCTGAGATATCATCGAATGACATCATAGAAACCCTGTTGAGAGATATGCAAAACTCTGATTTCAATTTGGCCACTAACGTCCTCAAGCTTTGATTAAAGTTTACTACACGACTCTACACTTTGTAAGGAGTAACGAAAAGCCAATGTAGTAAATTATTTGTGGATGTGACAAATAAGGGATTAACAACATTATTTTGATTGGAGCACAACGAACAATGTCGGTTAGATTTATGAGACTCCTTTCTTTAATGCAGCCACAGATCACTCGGTTGGAGTTGGGTAAGGGTTGAATTTGTGATATTTCTCACTAATGATAGAGATGTCCGGTAAATGTTAATCAAATGATATAAATCCTATTGAAGCAGTAGGACCCCTAGTTATGGTTATATTAGGATTATTAGTGTGTTTAGGATCAAGGGCATATTAGTAATTAGCTAAGGACTTTGTTACAGTTCTTAGTTATAAATAGAGGGAGTGAGTTGGGAGCAAGGTATTATCATTTTGGTAGGAATTTCTGTTGGGGGAATTTGGGAGAGATAGCCTTCTCAAAAGGCTAGTGGTATATTTTAAGGAAGAATGCCCTTTTGGTCACTATTTTCAAGAATAGGAGGAAGAAAGAGAAAAGAAAGAAGAGTGAGAGGTGGCCAAGATTAAAAAAATATATTATTTTTCCAAGTCATCCAGCAATATCATATATTTAGTCAATTTTATGTTTAAATTTATTAGATTTATTGGTTGAAGGACCTTTTAAACCTATTTTTGAAAAATCAAAGACTAAAATGGTCAATTTGAGACATTAGGGACTAAATGCACCTATTCTTGAGAACTCAGAAACCAAAACGGTATTTTTCTCTATATTTTAACTTCTCTTAATTTTGCAATATAATACTATCTTTGAGTGTTTCATTTTCTTGTGTTTCTTGAGTGTTCCTTGTATCCTAACAGAAACTTTTGAAAAGCATAGCAACTAAATTGAAATAAAGGTTGAAGTAAAAGATGAGGAAGATTGGCAAATGAAAACTGGTACACATAATGATGACAGATGATTTTATGGCATAAGAAAAAAAGAGGCATATGACCAGAAATTAAGTTTCGAGAGCCTAACCTCGAGTCATTTTCTCCTGGTTGCTGCGATCCAAAAGCTGCATTTGACTGAACATGAGTCAGCCCTTGATCACAGTGGATCTGCATTTCTTTTACTTGGTTCAACCAACTTTCCTGAAGTTCAAAGGTAGAATCAATTGTAAATAGCATATTCAGCCTATTCACTGGATTGATTGTCCAAGGGAAAACTGTATGAAATCTCCAAGCAGAAGCGGTGAATTCTCGTGCATGTGAAAGCAAACAAACAGAACAATGTCAAGTACTATACTTACTAATTGTTTCTCTTCTTCAGCAAGAGCTTTATCCATCTGATCAAACAGTTTTGTCCATCTTGCTTGATGGAGATCAGCAGAGGAAACAACTGAAGTTTCTTCCTGAGAACTCTTCATAACGTATGGATCATTCTCTTCATTAGATGGAAATTCTTTAGATATTAGAAATGGCAACTCTGTAGAAATAACTGCTCGAACTCTTTTCTTACTCCGTCGCAGAGCTGCATAAAGGCATATATCAGGTTTGTTTCTAACAGTCAAATGCAGAATACAAACGAATAAGAAAGTTACCTGAAAGACGCCCTTTGATGTCCTGATGTATTAAATCCAACCATTGAGACGCAACGGTAGCAGCTGAATAACAATCACACACATGTAATGACATAGAGACACAGGATATGTTTGAAACAGTTAGAGGCGATTAAGGTATACAGTATACTAGAGGTACTGACCTTTAAGAGAAAGAGATGAAATGCATGTCAAATTTTCTTCTTCATCATTAGAAACTGGACAAGCATTCTCAGACACAGCATGTGATGATGACAGCTCAAGTGCAAGAGTCTCTTTTTCGTTTGTAGTATTTGATTGTGAAGCATAATTTTTACCAATGGCTCGATCTAACATGATTTGTCCATGGTCCACACCATCAGCCTCAGTTATCAATGATCTTGTCAAGGAGCACCCTCTTTTTTGCCTACCAGCAGAAATATCATTTGAAGAGCCATATCCTTGAGAAGAGCCATATACATTTATGTCTGGATCATGGGTGCTTTCAAGTTCCCTTTTGGCTCCTGCTTTAGCGGCATGTCTTTTTTCTGATAGAAGCTTATTGGCTAGGCGTTCGTTTTCTTGTTTCTCAGACCTTACAATCGCCTCAATAATCGAATGGACCTGTTTCCGATTTCTTACATGGTTTATGATCCCAGGATTGAGTTCAGTAAGCAAACCACTTGGAGCAGCAATCTTTGTGAACCGATCAATCTGCTCTTTCTTTGCAAGCTCCAACTTCTTCTCTCTTTTGGCAATCTCCATCTTTTTCTTAAGGGCATCGTTTTTACTTCTCCTCCCACGCTGCTTTGGCGCCGGTATGCCTCCATGAGAAGCTGAGAGAAATCCATTTTGCTTCATCTCCTTCCATATGCTTAGTGGATCTTTCTCGCCCAATGGACCTGTAGAGCTAGCACATTCAGAGGAATTGTGCGACTTCAACTCATTGTAGTTCTTGAGAGGGTGAGCAGTTTCCAGGTTTATAGAGCTAGAAACATCTTCTACATTGAGGTCTAAATCAATGCCTCTTGCAGCTACATGAGTGCCATTGTCATTCCTGAGCCTGTGTTGTTTTTTAGATATGTTAACCAAATCCATATTATCAGAACCTGAACTTTTAGCAACACAAATTTCAGTATTAAGATCCAGCGGCCTTAGGGTAGTGCTAACCGCCCCCAACGATGCATTAGTCTCCTCAGGCTTCTCAGCTAGAGAGGCATTAACATCCAATTTCTTAAACACATCAATCGCTCGTAACCTATCTTCTTCAACCATCCGACATTCCTCACTAACTTCATCCATTTTCAAACAATTCTCCTGATGAACATTTATCGCTGCCACACCAATTTGAGAATAAGAGAAACAATCTTGATATAAAACATAAAAGAACAATCCAAAAGGCTATAAAAGCCATTGAAATGAATCCCCAGCAAGAAAAAGGCACTGAAAAACGACGCAAAAAATAAGACAGCTCCATAGCCAGTCCAGTCCAAGCAAAATCACAAAACCAGCAAAAAGCATTTAAGCAATGTACAGAACCAAACAATTTCCTTACCAGAATTACAAGATTTCAAAAAAAAAAATAGAAAAACCCCAAAATCAAGATTCAAAATTCCTACCTTGAGAACCACACATCGATCCAGAATCTGGCAACTTTATCCTCTTAAGATCAGCCCCACACTGTTCTTCAAAATTACTACTACTCCTCTTCTCGCCTAAAGTCTAAAACAGGGGAAACTGATTCAAATGAGTATAAACGAAAGACCAGACCAAAAAAATACTGTTCAACACTGTAGAACTAGTTAATTAACAAAGAACGAACCTTGGTTTTCGATCTGGGTGTGGACAAAAACAGGTCTGAAACGATTGTAGAATCGCACCGATCATCCATAAGGTTAAAACCCAGTAGAAATCCAAGATAATAGTGTTCAAAAGTCAAAAGAAAGGCATGGTTTGTTGAAAGAATCGGAGAAAAGGAGCGAACTTGAAAGGATTGGCGCGAAATCTACAAGTTATCTGAAAATGGAAGAGGGTTAGAGCTGAGAATCGGATTGAAGAGGTTTGTGGGTTAGGGTTTTTTTTTTAGCTGCAGATCTACAGAGTTTGAAATTTGCAAATTAAAAAAGAGAAAAAAAAAAAAAAAAAAACAAAAAAACAAAAAAAGTTCGTGGCGATTTGAATTGGAGCGACGGGAAGAGAGCGGGATGGATTTTGAAAATACTGCACCATCGCCTCGCCAAAAACATTCGCTAAAATGGAGGGCACAAATTAAAAATATCTTCAACGATTGAAATTTAATTTTAAAAATTAAAAAAAAAAAATGTTTGATTGTCAATTTTACCATTTTTGCTCCTCGTGCTCTCCCTTGTTATATTTTATCTAAGGTTTAAATACTATTTTCAAAGATACTATTTTAGATTTAACTTTTTTTTCTTTTTTTTTTTTTACATTTTGACCCCTATATTTTAAAAACATCCGTTTTAGTCTTTCAATTTTAAAAAATAAGTTATTTTAGCCATTGTTGTTAACTTTAGACTAATGAGATATTTGTGAAGTTTAAATAATCTGTGTTTTGGATACAGAGTTGTGTATGATTTTCAATTCCATTCTATTTTGATATGAGATGAATGTGAATGCAACAAATTTTCTTTAACTTGAATTTGAATTTTGCCTTTTTACTATAACAAATATTTTGGGTAAATTTTGAAATTTGTCCTAAATTCTTTACTTTTCCATCTGGTTATTGAGGGAAGCAATTTCATGATCTATCTCTTTTCCTGAAAAGCATGTAGATCTACTTTTTTACTTCAATCATTCTTTCTTCATTAATTGTTGCATTAGTCATTACAATAGACGTTATGTTAGCATTGGATGCTATTTTGTTTTGTTGAGAGAAAATTTACCAAACACAAGATATATTTGCAGAGGTGATATTAGTTTGAGCAGAATTTTTCATGTGTCTCGACATCTTGCTTGTGATAGCATGTGTTTTAACTCTTTTTGTGTTGGTCTTGTATACGAGTCACTTGAAGTAGCAATTTTTTAAGAAACTTCTTTGGATACCATTACCTTCTTGGAGAGAAATTTGTTCATGCGAGTTATTGAAAATAAATTTAATGTGTGGAATGAAGTTGCTTTTATTGATTTGTAGTAGCGTTAAAATATCTAATGTGTAATTCTCTTATGCTTTCTCTCGAATGTAGACTTTGATCTTAGGACTTGCAAGTTTTTTCTCAAATCAAGGAAGATGAGTCTTCAGCTTGTAGATTGTGAAGAGACAAACAATTTGTTAAATCCTTCTAGTTTTTTAATCTTATGAGTATTGAATCTTCTTAATTCTAAATATTGAAACTCTCTAGATTCTTTCTCATGTAGACTCTGGTTTCTAATTCATCTTCGTGAATAAATGACTAAATGCTCAAGATGAAGGGTGACATCCTCTGTTTACAAAGTTTTGAGATGAGCTCGGATAAATTAGCTTTGAGTCTAATTGTCACATTACATAATTTAATTTGACTAGTTGATGCCACATGATGGATCATTGCTAAGACAAGTGGCATTATTTAATTTCTCAATTTTTTTTCTTTTAATTTAATTTGAGGATGCGTGTAAATTTGTAATTGGTCTAAAATTTATTAATCATTATGTTCAAGTAATGATGTGACAATTTGTGATTGGCCAAAATTTCTCAATCAACAAGATATTTCCTATTAATTCAACAATCTAACGAATAACTCATGAAAATAGTTGAAACATGTTGATGCCAAATTTTGGTCTAGGGAAAACGCACTTGAACTTTACGTGCCATCAACTGTAAATTTGTAATTTAGGGAGGAGGGGACTTACTAAACAAAGAAAAAAGGTTTTGATGCCTAAGTTAGTAAGAGAATTAGAAAATAGAGAAGAAGTCAGAAGTTCTAAGTTATCTTTGATGAAGCTTTGATGGTCTATTTATAGGGGATTTGATCTAGGGTTTTATCTTAACCCTATTAGCAAGTTAGGATCAAATCTCATATTATTTTACATTGTCTTATATTTTATCTTGATTTTAAGCTTGATTTTGTCAAGCGAAAGTCCACCCTCAACATTGACCCACACTCCTAAGTTTATCTTTGAAGTCCAATTATTCTACGCAAACTTAGGAGTACAATTTTTTGCTTCCATCGCTTCTGTCTTTAATGTTTACGGTGTTCCAACTTTGGTATAACTATACAGAACTTGGCTCCTAACAAGATCACTCTTCGATCCCTAGTCGTACTTGGAATATCTATCTGAACCCTCCTTTTCGAGTGTTCAGCTAAGTTCCTGGTGTATTGGTATCGTGCCCGTCTTATCCTGAGGGGTATAGACACTTGAACTTGGCTATTCTTGTCAACGTTAGGCAACCCCTATTTGACAAGCTCAATCGAGAGTGTTGACTAGTTCATCTAATCTAATCAGTTCCTTGGATTTCATCCTCCTACACTTAAGCGGAGTTAGCCTGCCTATCTATCGAACAGACTTTGGCACATGTCTTTAGTCTGACCCGAGGTGGTCCTCAGATTTTGGACTTCAAATTTGGTTAATTGTCTGTAGGGTGGCCAGCCCCTAGTTTTTCACCAAATATCTTTACTCAGAAAATTGTTTAAGTCTCAATTTGCCTCCTTAAGGAAATTTTCTCTTTACTGAATAACTGAATCTCCAGCTCCTAGCTGTTGAAGTATATTTCATAATCTCTCCAAATAATTTATTATATAAAGAGTTGCATTGATTCACATATTCTTTTGAACATCTATATTCTTTATGTATTTCAGTTAAACTATGATCCTTGATATATGTAAATCGACTATTGAATTTCAGTATAGCATCAAACTAAAACTTATTTGGATATTCTGGTAGAAATCTTCTGGAACGTTGCAATAAACTTGGGAGTACAATCTCCCCTTCGATTTCCACACTATCCTGTTGCGAAACTTTAATTCGGACTTGCTAAGGGCTGTTGGGCCAATCGAGCCAAACCCATTTGAGGTCCAACTAATTTCTCAATGTGCTTTTCCATCTCATGACAAAGGTACACGCCAAGCTCTGTCGAGCCCACCCAAGAATAGACTCCTCACAAATTTTTGCCACTTATACCGTAGGTGTTCCTCGAGTCATAAGCTGACCTAAAATATTATCTGGCTAACCCTTTTAGGACTTAAGCAGCTTCCTGACCTAATTCCCCGTCCCTAAAACAGGGTTATGGTCGCTTCTCCTTTTCATTATAGCTTCTTTGTGTCAATCTTTCCCGTTACATTACCCTTCCAACTGCAACTATCTTGCTTCTAACAGTTTGTGTTGCTTCCATCTCTACTACCACTTGACAAATTCTACCTTTAATCTATCTAGTGCCACGTGTCATCTTCTCCCTGGTCGACCATGGACTTTGAACTTGCCTCTTTTGAATTGAATTATCCCCTCTTTATCTATTACATTACCTCTCACAATGTTCAAGGGAATCTCATCACATAGTTATATGCCAAATTGTCCCAGGCCCACCCTAGGTTAGTCTCGACAACTGGTCATTGCTCCCCTAACCCAAGGTGGGATCGGGTCATGATTGAACCTAGAATGTTATCTGACCAAGCCTATTACAACTCAATCAGCTTCCTGGTATCCTTCCCTACCCTATGGCCAAATTTATGGTTACTTCACCTGTCACATCCCCTCCCAGATTAACCTCTTTAACCTAAAAGGAGGTGTGAAGATAGTAAACATCACACTTTTGTGACACTTACTGTCCATCTCATACTATTCTCATACAACCACCCATACCAAACTTAAGAAGCAAGTATGGAAAAACAAACAATTCACTTTAATGCTTATACAAATCCATTAAAATTACAACTCCTTCCGAAACTCATCTCTAACTATTGAAAAGTACAACTATCCTGAGGCAGACCTCCACTTCACGTGGCAACCAAGACTCCTATGTTACTTAAGAAAGAAAAACATAAAAGAAAAGAATGAGTTAGAAGTCTAGTGAGAGGTAAACAATATACAAGTGTGGGGCTCCTCTCAACCTTTATCAATAAAACAAGTTCATCATCAACGCATCATAATGAGGTTATCTACTCAAACCTCAGCACTAGTTATCTTTGTACTATATATACTTCTTGCTAGCTCTACTTTACGCAGTAGATCGTCATTTCTTCTATGTGCACATAATCTACCTCTTATAGGCTCAGAAGCTAGACCCGTCGATCTTCTGATCATCCCACGTGAGGTTCTTTCCACAGGCTCAGAATCTAGGTCCTATGACCCTCTGACTATCCTATGAAATTCTACCACAGACTCAGATAGTAGATCCGAAGATCCTTTGACCATCCTGGGCATAACACCGTCATAGGCTCAGAAACTAGATATGAATATCCTTTGACTATCTTGTGAGGCATTCATTTTCTCCACCATACAAATATTAATACTATGTATGGAAAAACATGAACTTTTAAAAGAGAACCACTCCTAGTTTGCAGGTAAGGACTTGGTATCTAAATCTTGTTAACCTCGTCCCCAATCCTTTTTATCTTCCAAAACCTAGCTTGCCATTCACTTCGAGCACACGACTAGGCTTCTAGTTTAAAAGAAACAGCAACATGCCTTTAAACTGCAAGCTGGACGCCCAAACCTACCTTCTAGTCGTTTGAAACATCTTTTTGGACGCTTGGACATTGTGTTAGACGCCTTGACACTGAGCTGAACGCCTAGGCTCCCCTTGTTAGATGCTTGGGTGGTTCTTTCTCCATTCCTCGAGCAAAATTCTTCCTTTTCTCTCAAGCTCTCTTAGAAAAACTTGTTTAAAATGAATTGTGTAAGATTCCCTTGGCTCCAACATCCTATTTTATAGGCTCGAGAATTCATCCTTATCATCCAATTTCTCTTCCAAGCATGACACATTAACACTTAAGTGGCCTCAACATGCATGAGCCAACATACCCCTTCATGCATGCTATCAACTCCTCCTTCACATGACTAAGTGTCTAACTATGGTGAAACTTCACCTCAAAGTTCACCACCTCCTACTTTGACCCTTAGTCAAATTCACACTATATTGTCACCGCACCTCTTAAGATGTTCACCTCAAAGTTAGCCACCTCTACCTTTGAAATTTGGTCCAACCAACCCTATGAACGCATAGTTTAGCCTTTCTCATGACCTTCCATGCGTCCATCTATGCCCGTTTTCACTTACTATGTGTGCCCATTTTCACCTACTATGTGTTTAACATAACCTTACTATGCATCCAACACCACCATTTTCACCCTCCATGCATCCTACTTGTCTTCAATAAAGTATGTATCCAATGTGCCTCCTTTTAACCAACATAAGCTATCCAACACTTAGCCAAAATCTCACCCCAAGCACATGGTACATGTCCAACTCTCCTATGCGTCCAACTTGGCCCAAGTGTGTCACCTTTCAACTAACATGAGTTGTCCAACACTTAGCCAAATTTTCCCCCTTAACGTATGAGTCCAACATACTAGGCTCCAAGTTCAACTCATAGTGCCAAGTTCACTCCATAATACCAAGTTAGAGTTCACCTCATAGTTTCCGTTTCAAAGCATAGTTAACTTCCATTCTCAAAGCATAGTCCACAACTTTGAAAGTTCACAGCGCAGTTTTCTCTCATCTACTTTTATGACCAATTTTCACCTCATAAATCAAATTTAGACAAACTCACTTCCTCCCCTTTTCGAGTTCAACAACTAGCCCTACCAAAGCACCCAACACATAGAAGTTCAACGCCTAGACCTATTAATCCTCCTTAGAATTTTCCTAACTCCACAAGGCACACTTCAACTCTTCACAAAGAAGCTTATTTAGGATTTTGGGTGTCACATCACCCATCATTTTCCCCGATGGTTCGTCGTTTTTGCTTATCTTCAATAATCCTATAGCTTGATCATTAGTCTCGTATCTTCTTGGGTTATCTCTAGTAATCATGTTACTCGATCACTTGTAACGTAATTTCTTCATGTTTGACACATGAATAGCTCCATTCCTCCTGATGACACAATCCTATCAAGCTATTTGTCATCACCGTGCCTTATCGCAGATAAAGTCATTATTGGAAACTGCCTAAGACTGCTTGATACCGTTGCTCAAGGTTGACCATCGCCACGTCGCTGCTCATTGCTCATCTCTCGTTGCTGCATTTATTCAATGTCACTGCTCATCACTTGTGTACTATCGCTTGATGTTACCACTCATCACTACCACTCACCATTTAGATGCACTTGTTATTGCCATCGTCATTGCCGCTTGGAGTTGTCGCTACTTGTAGTGGCAAACCATCATCATTTGAAGTCACTTTAAGATAATTAGATAAGCTAGTGAGCCAAAGGGGCGTGTCTAGTTTCTCGCTTGGCTAGGGTCAGCCTTGGCCTCAGCTAAGGCCAAGAGTCTTCATTTCGCCATATTTCAGTCCTAAAATGTTCTCTTGGGCTAGGAGTTGTGTGAAGCAAGCCCCATTGTGCATTTGGCTAGGGTCGGCCTCGGCCTCGGCCAAGGCCAAGGCCAAGTGTCTTCATTTGGCCATACCCCGAATCTAACATGATCTTTTTGAAGGGATTTAATCCCAACACGGAAGCGTATAATCGCTTTTGTCTTTGAATTAGGAAAATAAAAACCTAATTGATTTTAAGAAAATAAGGTTAAGCATATTGTAAAAGAGAATTTAGAAAATACCTTTTAAAACGAAGAGCGATTTTTTTGCATTACTTGGTGTTTTCTAAAACAAAAACTCCAAGATCACAAACACCACCATTACGCAACCCTACTATGACTTAGGGAATATCAATGGGATGGTGGGATCCCTTCTTGTTCTAGAGAATCAAAGAATTTGAGAGAAAGTTTAAAGAGAATTTCAAAGAGAAGAAAGTATATGATTTTCTTGTCTATTGTTAGCTTATGGTATCTCTACATCATTATATAAAGATAAAACTAACCCTAATCCCTAAAATGCTATTACTTATTAAATATAATTATATCAAATCAAATATAATATAATATACATCATCAAATAAATAATAATCAATCAATTAATTAATTAATATCAAATATTTATTCATAATGCATTTAAATCATATAAAAATGCATATCTCTCTCATAAGTTATAGTTTTAATATGAATCTAATTCATATTAAATTAATGTTTAAATCTCATTCAAATAACAATCTCTCATCTCTTATAGTTTTAATTATAAATCACATTTATAATTAACTATATACTATAATGAAACATAGTACATTAACTATAGTATAAAATGTATCATAATACATTATACTTTATATTAGTCCTTATTAATATTAACTTCCCTTAAATAATTTGAACATTTCAAATTATTCTATAAATTACCATCTTTATTTTTTCCTTAGTGAGCTATCAGAAGGACCTAATGGACCTACAAATTAGAAGCTCCAATGATTTGAAATTAAATTAATTAAACTATTTAATTAACATTCATTAACTGTAGGTCACTCCACTAAAGATTCATAGCTACACTTTTTGCACTGTAGATATGTTCCTTTCCTATGTCCATGGATATGACCAATCATCAATAAGTCGACCCTTCACAAACGGCTCATAACAACTGTGTCAAAATTATGGTTTTATCCATTCTTAAGTCCCACTGATCCTCTAATGAACAACTTGTTTATGGTTGACCATAAACAAATCCCTCTCATGCCACGGGCCCCTGGTTTAAGACTTGGATTCAACACTTAAGAGAGCAATTTATCTACTTTCCCTGAGGATAGGAAAGAGTGAACTCCATCTTATGTAGTTATGTTCCCAGTTCCCTACTCAGACGAATCCCTAAAATGGTAGGCATATTAAGTCGACCAAAGGATTGTCCTCATAAACAGGAGTTCATAACTCACTTAGGATTGAGATCGAGTTACTGATGGTCATCCTAATGAAAAGTTATTCTCTTCAATCAACGATGTTTATAAAAAGAGATCAATCATTTCGTGGTCTAGTCTTATATAAATTCTTTATGTAGGATGACCCCACTCACATGTCTCCACATGAATGATTTGGATAAAATCATTTGTAACACTTACAACTTTTGTGACAATTACAAAGTGGGTCATATCTGCAGTGTCACCAAGATAAGGTACTTAACTTTATCCATATACTACAGACATTTTAGGTTATTACTTGAGCAAGATCCACTTATATGTCTACTATATACTCTTCAAACTACATATAATAGCCTTGGATATTAGTTTATTGGATCGAGTAAAATGCAATCTAAATGTCAAATAAAATACCTCTTATTTTATTAATTAAATAATTTATATTTACATAAATTATTTTATTAATTAAATAATTTGTATTTACATAACTACAAACTACGAGACCCACGAGATTTAGGGCACCAATCCCAACACTTTTGTGTTGAGGCATGCGTAAAATATGCACCATTGTTATTTGACAAGGGTCAGCCTCAACCTTGGCTGAGTGTCTTTGTTTGGCCATATCTTGGGCCTAACATGATCTTTTGTGTTGGGTCATGTGTTAAGCATAAACCGTCGGCATTTGGCAAGGGTCGGCCCTAACCTTAACTAACGTCAGACGTCTCCCTTCAGCCATATCTTTGGCGTCCTTAGTTGTTTAGGGTTGGCTATGGCTCAACCTCGGCCTTGACCTTGGCCATTTTCTCATTTTCTATAGTGCGCATGGTGTACTTGAGTGTGTATGGATGGTAAAAATATTTTACCTTTTTGAGCTTAGGGTCGACCTTGGTCAACCCCCTTTGAAATTTTGATCTTAAATTCACATTCTATTAAAAATTTTGAGTCTTGACTCTTCACTTCAACTTGGTCTCCTCGGCCTCGGCATTGGTCGCCTCAACCTTGACTCTTCACTTCAACTTGAACTCCTCAGTTTTGGCATTAGTCGCCTCCACCCTGTCTCTTCCCTTCAACTTGATCTCCTTGGCCTCAACATTGGTGGCCTCGGTCGTGGCTCCTCACTTCAATTTGATCTCCTTGGCTTGACATTGGTTGACTCGGCCTTTCCTCTTGGCCTCTTCGCTTCAACTTGATCTCCTCGGCCTTGGCATTGGTCACCTCGACCCTAACTCTTCACTTCAATTTGGTCTCCTCAATCTTGGCATTGACTGCCTTGACATTAGACCTTCGCATCTTCGCTTCAACTTAATCTCCTTGGCATTGGTCACCTTGACCTTGGCACTTTGCTTCAATTTAGTCTCCTCGAGCTCGACATTAATCACCTTGACCTTGGCTCTTTGCTTTAACTTGGTCTCCTCGGTCTCAGCCAAGATTGTCTCGACCTTAGCCTCAGGTTGGTAGCCTTAGCCTCGACCTTTTCCTCAGTCTAAGCCATCTTGAACCAACTTTGACTCGTCAACACATTGGCTTCCTTTGACTTTGATCATGGGGATCTAATTTGCCCATGGCTTCCTCTATTAGAATCTCTTCCTTAACAAGATTAAGGAACTTAGTCATCGTGACCTTGATTTTCTTAATTTTGCCAAGATTTCAATCTTTGTAAAGGTAGATTATCCTTGTCCCCACAGACGGCACCAACTATTGATGCCAAATTTTGGTAAGGGAAAGACACACCTGACGTGCCATCAACAGTAAATTTGTAATTTAAGGAGGAGAAGACCTCCAAAACAAAGAAAAAGGGTATGATGCCTAAGTCAATAAGAGAACTAAACAATAGAGAAGAAGTTAGAAGTTCTAAGTTACCTTTGATAAAGCCATGAGGGTCTATTTATAGAAGATTTAATCTATGGTTTTATCTTAACCCTACTAGGATTAGGATACGAGTTTCCTAATCCCTAGCAAGTTAGGATCAAATCTCATATTATTTTATATTATCTTATATTATATCTTGATTTTTTATCAAGCCAAAGGCCACCCTCACCAAAACACAAAAGAATTGAGCAAATATACAAAGAATAGTTTGCATATACATACTCTATATGCAGACAAACGAATTAGAAAAATTCAAAAATTAGAACAAGAACAAGAATATAATTGTAAAATGCCAAGGATTATAGTGGTTCTAACACTTAGTCCTACTCTAGTATTAGATGGGAACAATTTATTAAAAAAAAAAAAAATAGTTAAGTGTATTATGGGCCACGCTTATCTTTATGCATCTTACAAAATTGTTCAATCATAATTTGTCACGTGGCAAATTCTTCTAATTTTTTGTTTGAAATATTTTAATTCTTTTTACGTGTATGATGAGAATGAGATGTATAATGGGTGTTGTCCACACCCAAATATTACTTTTATTTAAATGTTTAGAAAAGAATATAAAGAAATACTCTCATAAAGTTTGTCTGTTTTCGACACAATCTATTTTTCACTCTTGTATTTTCTATCACCATTGGAATCTACTAGACAACAAAACCTGTAACACCCCCACCCTAGATAATATATATACTTCTATATATGTACCTAGGAGTGAGTGTTACCTAATCTGTATTCTATTATACCCTGTTATAAAAGCATTTTTATTTTATTATCATAACTAGCCAGTGAAATGCTCAGCCTTACAACAGTTATACAAAACTTCTTAATAAGATCGTATCATAAGTAAGTTTTAAAAGACCATGTTTAGAGTTTACAAGTATGCCCGATGAAACTCACGTATGCCACTTAAAATAAGTTCAACCTCTACTAAGGGATGGGGTTTACAGATTTCCAAATTACAAAAATTCTATTCTGGCACAAACGGATCTTGATGGTAGGCTAGGCACCCCGAACACGCTTGCTACCTGGAAAGGAAACATCAGAGAAACAGAAATCCATGAGCTACAATGCTCAGTGAGTGACTACTAAAATACAAACTCAATAAAATCATAACTACAATCTTTGGTATGATTTGCTCAAACATGCCTTATATCACGCTTCATAAACTTGTAAATGACTATAACCTGTAAAATCACTGTCATTACGTAAATGATTGTCTTTTCATTAAACCTTTGTTGAGGTGGAGCGAACTCAACACACCCAACGTCAATAAGCCTTAGTTGTGTGAAGTAATCTCTACACATCAGCGTCAAGTATTTTCTATTATGTTCATAAGTCTATCTGATCTCAGGCTGCCCGTGTACCTTCTCATGTCCTTCGGTACCAGGGTCCCAGGGAATTACTTACTCACTATCTTTAAATCCTTAGGTGAGAGTTTCATATAAATTAATTACTAGGGCTGCCCATATGCCTTTAACTAACCTTCAGCATTGGGTCCCATTCAATTCTCTTTAGTGCATAGGCACGTATAATACCTTTAACATAAATTAACTGTAATCACGATATCTCAGAATTCTCGAACACTCATCTGGTAACTATCTTGGTAAAACTTAGAACGTTATCTGATACGTTTCAAGCTTAACCTCATATTTTATAAGATATGTGCTAGTTCATATACAATAGTACATTTCAACTCATACTTCAAAGATAGTGTTAAACATATAGAAAACAACACTGAATTTAAGCTTATCTCAAATCATAAAGTCACTCACGACTTATTCCGGGCTCCGAGCGGGTTATACGCTTTCCTTAGCTCCTCTTGACCTGTAAACATACCTTTTTCATGTT
The DNA here is from genome assembly GCA_030954485.1 of Citrullus mucosospermus. Taxonomy (NCBI): domain Eukaryota; kingdom Viridiplantae; phylum Streptophyta; class Magnoliopsida; order Cucurbitales; family Cucurbitaceae; genus Citrullus; species Citrullus mucosospermus. The sequence continues at coordinate 6,484,315 of CM062061.1, read as the reverse complement.
AGACATTTCTAACATTCCTCCTTATATTCTTTATGTTTACTTAGATATCTTAGATATGGGTTTTTATCACTAATTTTATCTAAATCTCTAGTATAGTAAGAGTCTACATAACTACAAAATTTATTTACAACATTATTATTCTTCTTCTACACGAGTCTAGCTTTTTTGGTACCTTTTAAGATACTTAGGGATCCATTTTACAACTTTCCAATGTCATTTGTCTAATTTTGCCTTATAACTGCTCACAAGGATAGAGGCATAAGATAAATTATGGTCTTATAAAAACCATTAGATTAGGTTCATCAAACAACCAACTACTAGAGGGTAGGGTACTTTGGATAATTTAATCTTTTCTAAGAGACCTAGTCGTTCATAACTTGAAATATTGAACAATGGGAGTTGACGTTGTCTTTGCATCATCCATATTAAATTTTCCTTTTAAAAAGAGACTTGACTTGACTTGCAAAATCCCTTTAATTCTTCTTGCCAACAACATATCATCAACCTATAGAAGTTAGAATACACTGTCAAGAATGTAAGTCTTGGAGTTTATGTAAACAAATCTATCAAGTGAGATTTCGAGGAACTTAATTTTCACAACAAATTCATCAAAATGATAGTACTAGCGTCTTTTGGAGACTGTCTTTAAACCATAAATTGATTTATTAAGTACATGTGGTGCTCTTCTCCCTTTTTCTAATAACCTTGTAGCTGTTTCCATATAGATATAGTCTCATTGAGGGTGGCCATGTAAGAAGGTTGTTTCGACAACCATCAAGTAAAGCTCCAAATCATGTTCAACTACTAAGGATTGAAGCATCCATATAGATGTTACACTACAAGAAAAATCACTTTTAGTGGTGAAAAAAACGCATTGCTAGAAAACCAAAAACAACACTAAAAGTATTAGCAACGCCTACCTTCGTGTCGCTAATTACGCCGCAATACTTACGTAGTTGATAGTTTTAGTAACGTAATCACCGAGCACCGCTAAAACTCGACTTTTACTGATGCGTGCGTGTTACTAAAACCTCACCTTTAGCAACACGTTACTTTGTCGCTATTAGTGTTATAAAAGTGATGTAGCAAGATTGTCACTAAAACTTAAGTTTCAACGACATATAAACTGTTCATAGATGTGGATTTCTGATTCGTGCAAACATTTTTTTGCGACATAGGTAAGCGTCGATAAAATTTATATTTGTCACTATGAGTATCAACATATATTTTTAAAAAAAAATTGATTTACTGGCATTATAAAAAATGTCGCTAAAAGTATTTTATTAATTAAAAAAATAATGTTCAATTTAAGTTGTAAACTTGTTATAAAACTTAAAATGTAATCATCTTTTGAACAAATTAAGAATCAACTATCAACTATCAACTATCAACTGTCATTTTACGTTTAAATGAAAAATTATAAAGGGAGATACATATTTCCAACGTCAAGACTATCATTGAAACAAAATGAAATAATATCAACTTATTCACAAATTTGCATAATAAATTATATCAACTTACTTCCGGTCGTTGATGCGTAAAATTTCATTTTGCAAAAAAAGTATAAAATACCAACCAAAAATATTTGCATGTCCATCTTTTGAATTCCGTCATAAGTCAATACTCCAAACCATCTAAACATAAAATCTAACAAATAAACAAAATGAAATGTGCAATCACATAACAACGGCTTCCCAGCAAGAAACTAGAAGACAAACAAAACCAACATAGAAACAAAGCATAAACTCCCAATAGGCAAAAGAAAGAATTTATGGACCAGCACCAAAATAAAAAATGAACAAGCACTAATGAAAATCATGCACAACATTGCAAACAAAACAAAACTCATTAACATAGAAAGAAAACCCCCCTAATAAGACTAAAACTAAAAATGAATAGACACTTGACATCCAACTTCTTCTAGTAACATCATACACTTCTTAATCTAATCCAACACATTACATAAAAACAGGAAGATTAATTAGCTTCACCACTTAAGAGAAGGTTTCTATATAATAAATGTCTTTCTTTTGGGTGCACCCACTTACACACAAACGTTCTTTAAATATTGACTCTTGAATGCAAGGAATGCATTCATTGTAATTATAAATCCACATTGAAGCAATTGGTTAAAAGCCTTTAGTGAGATTTTCTACGGAATAATTATGGAGATTTAAGTGTTCCCTTCTTCAACTTTTTGAGATTCTTCAACATTTCTAGAATCTTCTTGAGAAATCGAATTAGGTGAAGGGTCAATAGTCCATCACCAAGAATTAGGTGAAAGACGAAATATGACAGAGAACAACAGTTGGGATAAGGAAACCCATTCTAAAGTTTCAAGCTCATTAAGATCACAACGAAGACGTAAAGTCCCATGCCTCCAAACCACACATCAGCCACCTTAATGTTAGGAGAACGAGCAAGACTAAACAACCTAGGAAAAGCCACTAAGAGGATACCACAATCAAACCAATGATCCTTCCAAAAAGAAATGGTTGAACCCATACCAAGGTAACATTGTGTATGAGTTGTAACCAATTGATTTGACTAATAAACTACCATGGGGACTTGGAAGAACCACAAGTAACAAATGGCCAAATACACTTGGCAGAATAGTATTTTGCCACAATGAGCTTTTTCCACAAAGCATCATGTTCAGGTAAAAACTGCTAAATCCATTTGCAAGAATAGCAGAGTTACAATAAGGGAAATTACCAATACCAAATTCGCTCATTAACTTGGGATGTTGGATAGTCTCCTAATTCACATTATGCATCCCATCATCACCATGGGAACTTAGACATGACATGAAATGTATGTTTTTTGCCTTTAATTTCATGTATTCACTTAGGAAAAATGGACTCTTGCGTGTGTTTCCCGCTAAGATCTAGATCATGATAGTGAAATAAGCTTATGAGGACTGTAATTATCTTAAAAGATGTTATTTACAGATTTTGAGGTGATTTGGTGAACTTTGGCAAGTGATCTGACCGGTTTGAAGATTTTTGTTCACTATGGCCACATCGCCAAATTTCACTATAGCCGCATCAAGGAGCCCTAGTTTTCCAAATTCATGCCTAGTCCACTTTGACTTCTATTTTCTCTATCAGAAGCAATTGTTTAATGTCTAAAAAGTTGGGTAATCATTCAAACCATGATTTTAGGCTATTCATCAACCGATTTGAGCCTATAAAAGACAAGAAGTTCCTCATTCTAGGGCAGCAACTCTCCACCTCTGAGATCATCACTACTCTTCACCATTCCTGTCAAAAAACTCATGGACATCCTCTCAATTTCCCAAGTCAGTAGCTTGAAGAACGAAAGTCCCTCTGAGGTGTAGTGGCTTTAAGTCATCTCATCCCTTGAAAGCATGTGGTGAGGAACGGTTCTTGGAAAGACTAGGGAATTGAGAACTTGTCCCATTACTTTTTGAGTTGTCTTTCTAGCCTTCCCCATTATACAATTTTCATATTTCATGTTTTTGCCCTCATTCAAACTCTATCTTGTAGCTATAATTTCTGATTTAATAAAGTTAAATATTTTATCATTATTCATGGGCTAAATTCTCCTAAGGGTCCAACAATGTGGATGCCTAGGGTTGTTATGGCTTAAGCAATATTGCACACTTCATACCACTTTGTTTTATGCATTCTCTTTGTTGATTTTAAAGATAAAATTGCTAAGTTAAACTGGTCACTTAATTTATCAATCTAGTGGAGCTCTAATGCTAAGGAGGTTAGGGCATAAACAGATGCCATAAAGGAATATGGGACTACGAGCCTAAAAATAGGATTGTCATGTCATGTTAGAAATAAGGGGCACCTTAAGATAAAGAAACTTAGCTTGAATTAATCTCAGATCCAACTAAACATAGAAATATTAGGCATTAGCTGCTTAGTCCTCCTAAAGGAACTTGACACAAGACAGAATAGGAGTTGATTTATGTTCATGCATAACTCAATGCACTGGTATGATGTGGCTGCATCACTTAAGGCACAACACCCGAAGGTTGAATCATTATTTGTCTCTATTTATCCATCAATGTTTACTGCTTTTACTTTACTTTTCTGCATTCTCAATACAAACTTCATTTATAGGTCACCTTGGTTTCATTGGTCTAAATTCATAATCAACTTAAAAGTCAACCTAGTTCTGTGGGATTCGATATTGAAATACTCTAAGTTTATCACTTCATTGACACTGTATGCTTGCACTTAGACCTCACCTACCTATATTCTTATCACTCATACATTAGGTAGATCAGGAACCCTCCCAAAGAAAGTCACAAATTGAAAGAGTAAGGATCATGCAAGCGGAAGCATTGGATCTAAAAAACTCTAATTACATCAATTTTATGGATTAAGCATGCTTGTTCATTAACCAAAAAAACAGAGTTTCAGAAACTTACATTGGTATAGCTCAAAATTGAAGTAATCCTTAGGTTGTTTTTTTATCATGAACACTTCGTGGACCACTACCAGAGTCTTTCCAGCTATTCTTCAGCCTTAGAACGAATTGTGGGATCCAAATTTGTGATGAATTTGGGTCAAGTATGAAGGTTGGAGAGAGTTTGAAGTTGATGGTTTTAGAGAGAAAATTAGCACCAAAATCCCAGCTTTTTGGCATCCCTTTTTTTCACTAAATTAACCTCTATATATAGAGGAATTCATGCTATTCAAATTACTCACATAAAGACACCAAGTTGGTGATTAATTTAGTGGGAAAATATGTATTTATATGAGGTTTAAAAAGGGGATTGAGTCAACACCCACCACCTCCTAAAATTCATGCAATTTTTCATTTCTAAAATTCAAATATTAAAGTGAATTTTTCTCTTTAAATAAAATTAATTTTAAATAATTAATTAAATATTTTAATTAATTATATTAATTTAATAATAAATATTAAATTATTAAATAAAATTAATTCAAATAATTAATTAAACATTTTCATTAATTATATTAATTTAATACTAAATATTAAATTAATAATTTTTGCACTAACTTTTCTCAATCCAATAAATCTCTATTCATATGATCAATATTTAAATCACATTTAAATATTTTCAACTCTCCTTTATCGTTCAATTCATAACTCAATGATCATACGTTTAAGCAAATCGTATATGATTAATGTTTACTCCCTAAATCGAATTCGAACAATTCAATTTCTCTCATCACACTATTCTAAGGTTTAGTCCGATATGACCTAGTAAGGAGATCTAATAGATTTACAGATCAGGAGCTCCAACAATCTAAAATTAATTGGCTAAACTCTTTAATCTAGCTAATTAACATTCATTAACTACCGTGACACTTCACTATAGCCCATTAATTGTACTCTCTTTACTGTAAATATATTTATGTCCACTTGATATAACCATAATTAATAAGTTGATCCTTCACAAGTTGTTCGTAATTATAGTTGCATCAAAATTACCGTTTTATCCCTGTAATTACTTCTTGTTCCTTAAGTCTCACTAATTCTCTAATGAACAATTAGTTCGTGGTCTAACCACCAAACCGAGTCCTTCTCGGGCCAATGAGAGGGTGGGGTCCCTTCTTCAAGACTCGAAGTCAGTAGTTAAGGGATCAACCTCTCTATTATCCCTAGAAACAGGTAGGAGTGAATTTCATCTCGCAAGACTATGTCCACAACTATCTATCCTGTCTTATTCCTAAAATGCTAGGCTTATTGAGTCGGCGAACTCGAGCCACTCTCACTCATGCAGATCAAAGGATAATCCTGAATAAACGAAAGTTCATGGTTAAACTCAAGATTAAAATCGAGTTACCTAGGTCATCATATTAAAATAATCAGTCTTAACAGTAAACAACGTTATAAAGTAAAAGTGACTATCTCGTGGTCCGGCTTTGTGCAAACTCATTACACATGATGCCCCCACTCGCATGTCTTTACATGAATGATTTAGGATCACATCGTTTGTATCAAATACAAAGTAGGTCGCATCCATAGTGTCCCTAGGATAAGGTGCCCAGCCTTATCCCTATACTATAGACCTTTTTGGCTTTTACTCAAACTTTGATCTATTTTTATGTCTACACATAAAGTCTAAGTATTGATGCTATAGTTAGGGGTTCTTAGTTTATTAGATTTAGATTTATATTATACGCAACTCACATATTCAATAACATATTTACTGAAACAATTTTATTGAAAATAGAATATGTTTATTGTTTACAAACTACAAGTTTTAGGACATAAAACCCAACACAGATAAGTTTGTTCAAACTCTTAATAACATCAAATGGAGCTTGGAGAGTGATAAATAATAAATGGACAAACTAGATAAGATAGGCTGAAATAGAGTATGTGACTACAACAAATATACCTTTTAATAGCATTTGAGCATAACATTTTGATTCTGGATTTATCAGTTTTCATTTTCATTCTCTCGCCATCGATCGATTCTCTCTCAAGTCATCTGCTTCATCTTTTCAATCTATGTAGCCATAGCTCCTCTACATATCCCCCTGCGCATCTACAATATATCATCTCCATGTCTCCCATTGTCTCCAATTTATTGTACATTCTCTGAAATTCCAGTGCCTCTCTATATCTCTACGCATCCTTCTCTCAAATTCCAACGCCCTCTTTTGTTCTCCAAAGATCCAGCATCATGATTCTTGAAATATTTTTAGCATTTCCACTTTTTTTTATTTTTCTTTAGAGTTGGGCTACTTGATTGATCCACTTACTTATATTCTGTCAATATTAATCACGACGGTTGGAATTATGATTCTTATTTATAGTGACAATTATATGTGTCGTGATCAAAGATATTTGAGATTTTTTGTGTATATAAGTTTGTTCAATATGTCAATGTTGGGATTAGTTACTAGTTAGAATTTGATCCAAATTTATATTTTTTGGTAATTGGTTGGAATGTGTTCTTATCTATTAATAGGTTTTTGGTTCACTGACGACCTACTGTGGTGAATGCTTGTTAAAAGGCATTTGTAACTAATCACGTAGGAGATTTTGATTTATTATTAAGAATTTTATGTCTTCCCATCATTTACTTTTGGGCTGCAATTTTCCTCTTTCTCCCTCTTCTTCTTCATTGTGAGCAAAAGGTTAGTTCTAGGTTTGATTAAAAGGCTTTCGTGATTAAGGGTCCGTTTAGTAGGCAATCTAAAAACATAATTTTGAAAATAAAGGATTCAATGAAAGTAGAGTTGCACATATATGTATTTGGTAGAAAATTCAGAAATTAAATTCAAATTTAAATAAGTGTTCAAAATATGTTTCATAAATATATTTATAAACCATAAAACTAATTATAGTTACTCACTAATTTATGTTTGTGTCTAATAGCTAGTTGCTTTAGAAAAAAAAAAATCTCCACCATTGATTTGTCTTTTACAAAGATCTAAAGACCCAAATTGAAATTGGTTTTCACCTACTTCCCTCTCTTTTTTAACTGATCTTTTTCTCCAAATTTCAACAACTTTCATGATTTTTCAATCCTCCATAGTTCACCAAGTCACCATTGTAGTAGAAAGAATTGAGTTTGTTCTTGCTCTCGGAAAAAGAACTTGTAGTGGTTTGACTTAAGTCGTGGAAAGAGTGAAGTACCCCAAAAGGAGCTTGGGAAGTGGATGTAGGTTGGTTGTGCTAGATTTCTATCAAATTTCTTATGTCAATTTCTCTATCCCTATCCTATTTAATTTTGTAATTAATTTAATATTACATTTATTGCTCGAAATTAATTGTAATTTTTGTTCTTGGAATTAAGTGCTTGTATTGATTTATTTTGATTGGTAGTTCTTAAATTTATATAATCCTTTACCAATCTTATTGTTATAATTAAATAGGGTATTATAACGTGTGATTGTTAATTTCTTGTTAAATTCAAAGTAAAATTATTTGCATAGAATTCTTGTTTAAATTATTTATAAGCAAAAAGTTTATTAATTTGTTTAATTGGGCCCACTATAAGAAAAAGTTTTAATTAGTTTAAACAAACCTTATTCACCCCCTCTAGGATTGGCATACCAATCCTACACACCCAATACAAAAGAAACATTTTTCTTAACAAGTGCATTCAAAGGTGAAACAATTGTACTAAAATTCATAATGAACCTATGATAGAAACCTGCAACATAGTGAAAACTAGTTGCCTCATTTACATCAACCTAATCTCTTACCTTCTCGTCATCAACCTCAACACTTTTATGGAATGATGAATCCAAGAAAATTAAAAGTCTGTTTGATAAGGAATTTGAAAACAAAAATTGAAAAAAGTGGTTTAATGAAAACAAAGTTGTATTTCATGTTTTCAGATATGTGTTTGGTACCAAATTTGAAAATTGGATTCTAACTTAAATAATTATTCCAAATGTGTTTGATACTATATTTATAAACCATAAAACTAGATGTAGTTACACTAAGTATTAGGTTGACTATAAAATATTATTAATTAATTTATGAACATGTTTTAGGGCAGATTCAAATATAGGAAAATGAACCAAAATATTTACAAATATAGCAAATTTCACTATTAATCTGCAACAGACCGCGATAGACTACTATGTGTGTCTAGCTGGACAGATAGACACAAATAGTAGTTTATCGTTGTCTATTGCAGATAGACTATGATATCTTGCTATTATTTGTAAATATTTTAAGCAGTTTTGTTATTGAATAATATTTCCGTGTTTTATATTAAAAAAAAATTGCATAACTATTATTTTGTAATAAAATATAATTTATAATACATTACATTATACATATTTTAATTTTTTTTATGAAAATGAATTGAGTTTATAACATGACAAACTGTATTTCTAAATATTTTATTCTTATTTAGTATAATTCTACTTTTAAAAATTAAAAATTAAAAATTTGAATGTATTTATAGCACATGAAAATATCATTTGCAGAATTTGTATTCTTTAGATCACGCAATCCAAAAACAATTTTAAAATACAAAATCCAGATTAGCTATCAAACATATATTTGTTCAACTCAGTAAATTTAAAAAACATACAACATAAATAGATTGGTAACAAAACATGTCCTAACTTTTTCCATCCAAAAGCTACTTTTTTTTTTTTTTTTTAATGCCTATACTTAGAGTTATTATGCCTATACTTAGAGTTATTAATATATCAATTTGAGAAATAAGTAATATAATGAAGCTTAAAATTTGAGATACTATGGTATCGTATCTAATATCATTCTTAACCCCACTAAAGTAGTTTAGTTCAACGCTAATTAACTATCATCCTAAGATCAAATATTCGATCTCTTATCTATGTAGTTGTTCTACTAAAAATAAAATAAAATCATTCTTAAGACTTGAAAGTCTAAACAAATTTAAACAAAATTGGTTAAATAATAATAATAATAACAACTTTCATGTAAGAAAATATAATAGGTAAATATATTTTCAAAATTTATAATAAAAAATGTTAATAGATAATAAAAATTTATAGGACTAAATTAAAAATTTATTAAAAGTTCCTAAATTACAATCGAACAAGCTTCAAAGTCTATAGACCAAAATGATGTTATTTTAACCTTTAATCAATTTTAGTTATTCTTAATAATATTATTTATTAAATTATTTTCAAAAATTAAGAATAAAGATTAAAACCATATTTGACTTAATTAATTATAAAACTGTTATATGATGATTGTGTCTATATCCTCCCTGATTTTTTTTTTTCTTTTTATAAATTTTGCACCCTTATTAACAAGGGTGGACAACAAAAATTAAAAATAAAAAATAAATAAAAAAAGGTAGCAGAGAAACTACTACAATTAAAACTAATTTATTACCCCCGACCCACCACCCCATTAATTTCTATCCTATTCATGTATTCTATTAAATTACTTGTTATCATATCATGTCAAATTATCTTTAATATAATCGATATTCTATATCATAAATATTATTTAATTAACAATGCAAAATAAACTAGATAAATATGAGAGAAAGAGATAATCCTAGAGCACTAATCAAGTCAAAAGGGAGTTATTCAACGATCAAAATGCATGAAAATTAAGTCTAAGATTATAGGAGCTATTTTCAAATATAGTAAAAAGAATCAAAATATTTATAAATATAGCAAAATTTCACTATTTATCTGCGATAGAAGTAGTCTATCACGATCTTTTCCAGATAAATTGTGTATTTTACTATTAATTATAAATATTTTTAATAGTTTTGTCATTTAAAATAATTTTTTAAATTATAGGATGAAAATCTTTTTGAAGAAGAAAGGAAGAGGAGAACATGAAAGCATAAATTAGTGAAAAAAAAAAAAAGTAGGTGAAATGAACGGTGGATTTGAATTACAAATCTTGAGGCTTAAAATATGGCCAACAAAGCATATAGCAACAACAACTACAACATAATAATTGAAAATTTTAAAGAATGAGAACTTAGGGATGTCTTCCGTCCAACCAATTAATTATTCAATATAGATATAGTTGGAAGTTAGGATGTTCAAAATGTCTTATATAATATCAAAAGAAATGTTAATATTATAAATTTAGTTTCTAAAATTTCAAATTTATAGATTAAGTACGACTTTAGTATAGATACAAAATTAAAAATTCATGAATTTATTAACAACAAAGTTAAAAATCAAAAGATATATTAGACCCTTAAAGTTAATAGACTAAACTTATAATTTAACATAAAAGAAATCTATTACATGATGTGAGATTTGAATTTAGAACTTTTAAGAGAGCTAAAGATCGATGCTTTAACCCACGTAGATATGTAGGATGTTTTGGTCATAGACCATTTCGAAATATCTACTTCATCAAAGTTACATGTCGATGTTAGCATGTTAATACACATAGATCCAAAGTTATAGTATTCATATGCTAAATAATAATTGAGGACGGAAAAGATTGTGTTTTTAGAATATTTTTGATGGATGGTAAATAGAATTACTATATCTGTAAAATTGGTATTATGACATGCTTTCAACTCATCATGAATATCTATTTTCATAGAAATTCATTGATATATATAATAATGTGGTGAGTTAGGTAAATTACTAGCATGCTAACGAGTAAATAAATCACAATGAAAGTGATTATAGATCAAGAATAATAAAACACGTGTGATTTAGAGAAAAAGACAATAGACAAATGGAGCCACGATACTCAAATAGACGCATGTATTAGATCACTATTGTGGAGACTAAAATCATGGTTCTAGTAGAAAACCTTAAACATCAATCTAATTTATATTTGTTATCTCTATTGAAGTCGGGTTCAAATTCTTATACAATTTGTTGTACTAAAATAATGATTAAAAAAAAACATCCCTATTTATGTACTAATGAATTAGTAAATTAGGGATACCTTTTAATTTATTCCAATAATTCATTATGTTAATGTACTATCTTGTTTAATAAAATTTTTATTAAAGTAAATTAGATTTTATTCCAATTATAGATTTTCTATGTATTTTTTTTTCTTTTGGTTTCTTTCTTTTGTTGGGTTTGTTAGTCTATTTAATCTACCATTCGTCTTTGTAAAATCAAGCTACTTATTCAATATATTTTTATTAAGTTGATTATTCACAAAAATACACAAAACAACATGGTATCAAAGTCCTTGTTCCTAGGGTTTTGTCTTATTCTACACTAGCTGCTATTGCCTCTATCTGATCTCTGCCTCTGTCGATCGACTATTGACGGAGGCAAATCCACACATAGATTCGTCGCTCAATCCGTCTCTGATCCCCAGTCCAGGTCTGTTTTTCTACTCTGTCATATGCACAAATCCAAAGTTATCCTTGCTTACACATAGATCACTGCCCAAATTTGGTTCAATTCAATTGATTTGGTTCACCTGCTTAATTGATTTGTTGTTTAGTCTTTGTTTTTTATTCATGAGTTTCAGTTTTTATTCCATTTTTAAATCTTTTGGGGTTTCTGTTCTGATCTATATTCTGTTTTCAGATTTGCGTTCATAGATCTCTATTTTGTTTTCAAATTGGTCATTCATGGGTTTTGTTTTAGATCTCTATGTTGATCTCTATTTCTAGCCCATAAATTCTTTGTGGGTCTTTGCTTCCAGTCCAAAAGTTCTTCGTGGGTCTCTGTTCCCAACCCATGAATTCTTTGTGGTCTCTGTTTCCAGCCCAAAAGCTCTTCGTGGTCTATGTTTCCAACCCAGATCGTTGTAATTTGATTTAGAAGTTTTCTTCAAGTTTTGTCATTTGCCATCTTGAATTTCATCCAGTCGCTTTTGTCATCGCTTCACAAACTCAAGTTGGTCGTCCCTTTACCACCTTGAGTTTGAGGGATGATGTTAAAGTAAATTAGATTTGAAAAATAGAAAGTGATTCAACGAACTAAATTAAGATGTCACACAACACGTCCTAGCACAGTTAGAAACAACAACAAAGAGACAGACAGTAAATCAAAACTCAACACGCGGGAGTTGGTGACCTAGTTAGGTGAAACCACATATGTTTGGAGGGGGGGGGGGGGGAGGGGGGACAGTGTGCCTAGGAAAGACAATCCACTAATATAAATAAGTTAAGCAATTACATTGTTGTATCACAATAACACATAAAGAGCCTAACTTTGCTAAACAGCTAGGTTCCTCCTAGATGTGAGACTCCTTCTCACTTTTACTCAGGCTCTCCCTAAGTATGATTATTACTGGTGAAACACCTAGGCTCTCCCTAAGTGTATGAGACTCATTCTCACTTGAAGGTATATCTTTCCTTCTTCTTGTGAACTTCTTTCACATGAGAACTTAAACTCCCCTAAGTTTTGAAAACTCTTTCTCGTTGAGAGATGACTTAGGCTCCCCTTGAGATGAAGAAATTCTTCTCGATTAGCTTGGTCTTAGGCTCTCCCTAAGACTGAACAACTTCACAATACTGAAACTTTCTTGAAGAGTACTATAAAGAAAAAGTCACCACTTACAGAAACACAAACGATCTTCTCTAGAGAGCACAGTGAAGAAAACTTCTGATATATTTAATTCTCGAATATATAATGTAATTGAAGCGAGAACCCTAGAAAATCAACTTCTTGAGCTTAAATAGCACAACACAAAAGAGGAAAATCTTCCCACAAATAATCGGCAAGGTACAAAAAGGAAAACATTTTAGAAAAATTAATCTGTAGAATATTTTAAATAATGAAAGAAATATTCTGCAGAATCAACAACTTTGATGACAACTTCAGAGACAAGTCCCCATGAAGACAAATATGAGACAACCACAAAACTACCCAAGAAGCAAGAGTCAAGCTTTAACAAGATTTTATTTAAATTATAGATTTTATGTATTTTCCTTTCTAGTATTTTTTTCATTTTGTTTCTTTCCTTTGTTGAGTCTATTGGTGTCTATTTAATCTTTTCTTCATATTTGTAAAATTAAACTCATTCAATATATTTTGATTAAATTGACTATCAAACAAAATAAAAAAAAAATTAGGGAAAAAAAAAACGGCTACATAAACAACAAAAGTAGAGATATCGAAAGTAATAAAGGGGAAAGCAAGAATTAAACCGCCAAACCAAACTCGTCGGCCGTGTGTCATATCCGCTCTCTACCTACTCTACTCAATGGCACTGACAATGACAGAGCTCTATTTATGACCTCCATTACCAAACTCAAAATTCCATCTCCTTCACCACCGTCGACTCCATTTCCGCTCCGCCGCTCAACATCTTCCTTTTCTTCGCCATCGCCATCACCATCAGTATGCTCTTTTTTCCTTTCCTCTCTTAAACACATAAAAATTTTTGTTATTGTGTTTATGCCTATCAACTGTTTGTGTAAATGTCTCAATGAAAATCTCCATGCGATTTCACTCTAATCTGTCTCTCTGCTCTCAGATTTGGGCCTTTTATGTGTCTATGGGCTTTGAAATTCGAATTCATTGATGGATTTGTTGTGTCTTGTGTGTGAATTTGGGGTTTTGTTTGACTTGGCTGATTTGGATGATGTTTTTGTGTTGCCTGTGTCGGAACTTTGTGAACAGTGGGGAGCGAAGTGGAAGTGGTAGCAGAAATTGCTTTCCCTAAGCAGATCGTTAAGGCCAACTCGTTGTCTTTGTTGGGTCATGGTAAGTCCATCCTCCTTTCATTTCACTTTTTTCTTTTCCCCCTAAATTAAAAAAAAAAAAAAAAAAAAAAAAAAAAAAAAAAAAAAAAAAAAACTTTATTTTTGTTTCGAGAATACCTCTATTATTGACTTTGTATAAAGTTAGGTAGAAACTCATTAAAATGTTGGATGAAAATTTACTCAAAATGGTGTGGCGGTGAGCCAGAACGAAAATTGGGACCCAAACACCGTTGTACCATTCTAGGTCATTGCTTCTCCAATTCCAAGTATTGGATTTCATATAATATCATAGATCAATGTTTGTTTCAATTCAAAGTTCTTAGCTTTTAATTAAATCATACAATAATGTTAGGGCTTTATTGTGAATTACCTCAAGTCTTAGTTTGCGGCCAAAATTTAAAAAGATTTCTACTCTATTGATCGTTTTGAAATATTCGAAGATAATATTGCAACTTTTGAAGATAATATTGCAACTTTTGAAAGATTATGAGTTTTTTTCTAAACGAGCAACATTTCAAAGTGCATTTTAAGTAAAGTACATTTTAAGTAATTGAAATTTTCTTTTTTCATTTAGAAATTGTGAGGTGAGATTGAAAATGGTAATTAATGTTTTATAATTTAAACATTGGCTTTATTTCATTTTTAGTACGAGAAAGTTACTGTCTTACTCAATGCATTTAGTTTGATCTCTTTTTTGGATCAAAGAGTTTTTCCTTCACTCCTTAGAACTTTTAAGAAAGAACTATTTGTTATCTAAGCTTATTTTCAAAAAGAAAAGGAAAAAGATTTAGTTTGATTTCTTTTTCGGACCAAAGATTTTTTCATTTATTCTTTTAAGAAAGAACTATTTTATTATCTAAGCTTGTTCTCATAAAGAAAAAAAAAAATCTATTTTGTTATCCACCCTTTTGAAATAGGGTAATTGTTTTAAATGACAAAATTGTTGAAAATATTTTCATATATAACACAATGTCAATATCTATTAGTGTCCATCCGTGGTAGATAGTGATAAACACTAATAAACTACTTTTATCTATCCGTGATAAGAAGAGTAAAACATTGCAAATTTAGAGATATGAAATAAAATATGTAGTGTGAGAAAAATTAGCGAAAGATATGCTAGAGAGAATATTAGTTCAAACTTCGTAAAAATATTAGTTGGTTTTTGGAAACAAGAAATTTTAGGGAGGCAAAATATAGCAAAATGAGTCAAAATATTTACAAATATCGAAAAATTTTATTGTATATCAATAATAGACCGTGATAGATTTCTATCGGTCAGTGATAGAAATTTATCGCGGTCTATCGCTGATAGATAATGAACTTTTTCTATATTTGTAAATGGTTTGAAAGTTTTTTCATTTATAATAATTTTCCAAAAAGTTAAATATAAAGAGAAATTTTAGAGAGTGAAAAGTTACGAGTAAATGATATTTAAAAAAAATAAATATAAATGACAGGAAAAATAAAATATCATTTTTGTTTATATATTTTTGGTCTTTGGATAGAAAAAGTTAAATATAAGAAGAAATCTTAGAGAGAGAAAAATTAATAGTAAATGATATGTTAGAGAAATAAATATAACTGAGAAAAATAAAAATATTTTAAAATATCATTTTGGTCTATGTACTTTGAGTATTATCTTTGTTTTCGTACTATCAATGTTCAATTTTAGTTTATTTTCAATAAATCTTAACCTTAGGCTATATTGTTAGCCATCCCTAAAAAATTTTGGAAACATATTTAAAATGATTTTTTTTGGCACAAAAATAATTATTATTGTTTAACTATTGATAAAATTAACTTTAAGATTAAAATTAAATATTTGAAGGTATAAAAACTAAAATAAAATGAGATGTGACTAGAAGTTGTTAGAAAAAATCTAGAGATTTGTTCATAAGAGAGAAGGAAATGTTTGGGTGAAAATTTATGAATAAAAAAGTTACACAGAGATAAATTGAGAAGTGTGTTAGAAGAGAAAGATAACTTAAATTAAATGAAGATTAATATTTTGGAGTTTAAAAAAAAAAAAAAAAAAAGCTATGTAGATATGAAAATTCTAGAAAGAGAAATAATAATTGCATAGATAATTTTTACAAGAGAAATTTAGATTGAAAAAGGTTGGAAAAAAGTGTTGGAAGAGATGTTGAAGAGGAAGTAGATGGGCATTAGTAGAAAAATGTGTTTATAAAAACAAAAATGGACAAATTGTAAAAACCAAGTATGGTGGTAGTTGTAATTATACCTTAAAAATTAAACTCTCAAAATTATATAAATGTTAAAACTAGGTTAAGTTGGACCTTTAAACTTACATAATTGTATAAATTGTAACATTTGTACAAGTTTAAAAGTTCAATTTTTTATCATTTGTGAGTCTAAGTTATACGATTATTGTAAGCTTGAGGTTGAGGGACCAATTTTCACACTTGTAGAAGAAAAAAAAATGAGTTCAAAAAAATTGTGACGATAACCACTCAAAATAGTTTTTGAAATATTTTCAAATTTTATTTTAAACACGTTTTATCAAAAAGTTTTAAATTCAATCATATTTGTTAAATTAAATTATATATTCCTATTACATAATTTAATAGGAATAAAAAAAATTAACATAAAACATATTCATAAATTAATTAACCATATTTTATATTTCACTTAGTATTTAGTTGAAACTGAATGCATGTGATTTTGATAGATGGTGTTGTGTGAGATATAAATAACAGGAATTACAGACATAGAGATTCACTTTCTACAAATAAAGCTGACTGCCATTGGAGTTTATTTGGAGCCTTCAATTGTGGAGCATTTGCAACAATGGAAGGGAAAAGCTGCTAAGGACTTAGAGGAAGATGATGACTTCTTTCAGGCTATTGTTTCTGGTATCTCCCTAATTTCATTACCTTAATTATCCTATTTAACTATACTACCCCATAACACGTGCAGCAAAGAACTGACCCTTTGCTCAAATATATTTTCATTGTTACATTACAATGTTTCATGTCTATGATCTAATCACACCTGTACACCAAAAGATTATACAGTACTTCGACTCAAATAGTTTTAAGAATTATTAAAAGATGTAAGGAACTATTAAAAGATGTAAGGATAAAAGTGATGTAAAAATTCTTCCTTCATAGCTTATTCTATATATATTCTATATGTAGTATAGATACACTTGTGGTACCTATTTTTTGTCCATTTTCAAATTATCCATCTCATGATTAGCCAGTTGTTGCATCGATAGCTTTTGGCATATAAAACGGATGAGTCGATTTAGGTAAGAAGTTTGGTGAGTGTTTTTATTTTTGAAGCCTTCCTAATTGAATGAAAAAGTTGATGCTTTTGTGCATGTTTTTCATGAATTATTGATCACATAATTTAACCTTAAATTAAATACATCAATATATACGATGTGATCAAAAGTTTTCTTAATAGTAGAATCATTAAACTTGTGTCTTCATTGAGCCAATTGTCTTTTCAATCAAAGATATATAGAGATGACAAGATACGAACATGCGATGTTTTGTACTCGAAACAAACGCATCACATGTTAAACTAATCATATCTTTCTCTCTATTCTCAACTTATAATTTGAAATGAGAAATCTAAACTCTAAACTCTAAACCCTAAACGCTTCAACCGAATTTTAATGGTGACAGCTCCAGTGGAGAAGGTTATAAGAGTTGTGGTGATCAAAGAGATCAAAGGGTCACAATATGGGGTGCAGTTGGAGAGTGCAGTTAGGGATAGATTGGCAGCTGATGACAAATATGAGGATGAAGAGGAAGCTCAGTTGGAAAAAATTGTTGAATTTTTCCAGTCCAAATATTTGAAGGCACATTCTATTATAAACTTCCATTTCCCACCAGCTTCAACCATTGCTGAGGTAACTAACATATAAAAATGTTTCAAAATTTCGATCCCGTTTGATTACCATTTTAATTTTTTGTTTGTTTTTTCAAAGGTTTAGTTACAAAACTAGTCCTATATATGATTTAGAAAAAGTTTTTATTTAGTTCTTATGGTTTGATGAAACGTCATAAATAGTTCTATGGTTTGATAAAATCCTCGTACATAAAAGACTATAGACTATTTATGAAAGTTTTATCAAACTATAAAGACTAAATTCTAACTTGTTCCAAACTATAGGAACTAAATTTGCAATGTCAACTTTTGATTTTAAACAAATCATAAGTTTGTTTATTGTTTTGGTAATATACTACTGTTTAACAACTAATAATCAACTAAACAAAAGTGATTTTTTAGTCATATGTGACATGTATTTCATATTTTTCTTTTTTTCTAATTTTGTTTGTTTACAGTTTTCACAAAGCTTGAATTACAAATTTAGTACATAAACTTTTAGTTGTGTGTTTATTTGACTTTTGAACTTTAAAAAGTGTGTAACAAATCATTGAACTTTCAATTTTGTGTCAATAGATCCATGAACTTAATAGTGTATAATAGCTCTTTAAACATAACTTTCAATTTTGTATTCAACAAGTCCCTAAATTTCAATTTTGTATCAATTAGGCATAAGAGTTAATAATATATATAACAATTAATAGATCAATTAATTATAAAAGGTTTTAAATACCAAGGACTTATTATACACAAAATTAAAAATTTGATGATGTATTAGACATTTTTAACTCAATAGCACATTAAACGCAAAACTAAAAGT
Organism: Citrullus mucosospermus; assembly: GCA_030954485.1. Lineage (NCBI taxonomy): Eukaryota > Viridiplantae > Streptophyta > Magnoliopsida > Cucurbitales > Cucurbitaceae > Citrullus > Citrullus mucosospermus. Next base: position 6,465,557 of record CM062061.1, on the reverse strand, counting down.
TCTAAGGACCTATTAAATAGTTTTCAAAGTTGAGGCTTTTTAGACACAAAATTGAAGGTTAAGGTGAAAAAAAGTTATAATTCAACCTATTTGAAACTAAACAAGTCGAACCGTTAACACTAGAATAATCAAAATAAACTCGAACAATTAAATTGCTTATAATTTAGCCTGTTTGAAACAAACAAGTTAAAACGTTTAACCCTAGAATAATCAAAGTAAACCCGAACAATCAAATTGGATCATGTATTGTATATAGTTTGTAAAGAGTTGTTATCTTATATTTGTTGCATGGAATTTGCAGATAGAATTTTCAAGTGATGGGAAAGAGGAGTCAAAGATGAAAGTAGAGAATGGAAATGTGGTTGAAATGATTAAGAAATGGTACTTGGGAGGGACTAGAGGTGTGTCTCAACCAACCATATCATCATTGGCTAACAATCTTGCCATTGAGTTGTCCAAATGAACCCAATTGCATCCCCATCTACTACCTTTGGACTTCTTGCGCAATGTTTTTTTTTTTATTTTTTATTATGGTAACTGCAGTTAGAATCAAATATATGCAATTGTTGTTGAAATCAAGTATGTAGTCTGTTAAACTGATGCATTACGTTAATGCGCAAGTGACGAAGTGAATATTTGAACATTTTGATTCTTGGTGGAAGATATATGCGCAAGTGTTAAAACTTATTTTTGTTTTTAAATTTTGCTAAGAATTCAAATCTTTAATTAATAAAGATGAAACCATAGTAAATAAGTTATTAATCTAAAAAAAATCAAATGGCTATTAGATGGTTCTTTGTTATATTTATTATTTTCCAACCATTTTACTCTCTAAGTACAATTATCTATCCACATTTAGTAGATTGGTTCTTGTCGCAACATCATTGAGATGCGAAGTGGCCAATGTCCCTCCCTAAGGGTCTCTTTTGAGGTGAAAGGGTTGGAATCGTCACTAACCATTTGGGATGTGATTGGTCACCTATTTAAAAAAAAAAAAAAAAAAAAAAAAAAAAAAACGGTCTATTTCTCCAAAGATAAGTTCAGAGCTCGTTGAGTGTAGGGAAGGTATTAGCACCCTGCAACACTCGTTTGAAAACATTTTATTTTATTATCTAAAATTTTAAAAAAGTAAAATGGAAACTAACAAGAATTGACTAAATAATTTCCAGACGGAGGTGTTTGCTTACGGTCAACTTAATTACCCCAACCTAGACAGAATTATTAACTTAGTCAATCATATTTTAAACATTAATATTTGGTAAACTTTAAAAAAATAAATGTCTCACCAAGCTTCATAACTTTAAGAATAAAGTATGATTTTCGTGAACGACAATTTATGTCCATTTATATTTGGATTCTTTTGTGTAATATTTCTTCCAAAGCAACATCAACTCCGTCATAGGATTTAGGGAAAGTCTCATAAAACGTTTAAAATTGAATTGGCATTTGAAATTTATATGAACCTAGATTTTTATTTTGGAAACCAAATGATAAGTTTGAAGTTAATTTAGGAATTCCAAATTTTAATGTAGTAAGAAAAAATGTGTTTAAAGTCTGAAATTCAAGAAATTTGAAATACTATTAAGGCATTTCAACCACTAAAGAAAAACTAGAGCATATTTAATGGTACTAAATTAAAGAGTCTACAATTATCCTATAGCGAAAGGTTTGATTAAATGCTTTAAAGAGATTCTAGGCTTCAATCCATTAGTTTAACTCAAAATCATTTAATGAAAATCTCATGTTTGAAAAAGATTCCCAATTAAAATCTAATGAATTGAGATTGAAAACCCGATAATTAATAAAACCCACAAAATGAAACATAAGATAAAACAAGTTTAAAACAAAATATTTGAAGTCATCTTCAAGAAAATAAAAACATAAATTTGATAAATGAGAAAATAGTTGAAATAAAGAGAACAAAGAGAAAAGAAATAATAATAAAAAAGACAAATAGATAAATAAATGGTGGAAATCAAAGAAAGGGAGGAGAGATGAAATAATAATAAAAATGATAATAAATAATGAAATATAAAATAAGATGGGCCCGCCACTTAAAAAATAAAAATAAAAAACAAAATATATTATAAAAAACAAAGTGGGGCCACCTTCTTTATTAGATTTAAAATAAATAATTTAAAAAAAAAAAAAACAAGTGAGACCCACCTTCACTTTTACCAATCATCTTTTCTTCTTCTTTCCCCTCTCCACGTTCTCCTTTTCTCCTCTTCTTTCTCTTTTTTCTTCAACCTCACAGCTCTCCTTCTTCTCCTCGTCTTCTTTTTCAACCTCTTCCACTTCTTCACTTTCAACTTGTTGCAAGTGGATGGTTGTCGTCAGAGTTGTTGCTACACCGTTGACGAAAGTCTTGTTGGAGGTTGTGCGTGTTGGTGAAATTCGCCGGAGCTTTCAACAATGAAACTCCCTCCAAATTTGCTTTCTAATTTCAACTTCTACTTTGTGTATTTTGCCTCTCACTATGTATTTCTCTCAAGTTGTTCACCCTAATCTCCTTTCTTAATCCTCCCCTTTCATTGAGAGTTTTCCATCAATTTATAGGGAGAAATGAAGGTCTGAAGTTGAGATTTATAAGGGAAATTCAAATGGAGGAAGAGAGGAAATGGAGTAAGAAGTTTGAAGAAAAAATCAAATGGGGGAAGAAAATTTAATGTTGGAAGAGAAGAAAGAAAAAAATAAATAATAAAAATAAAATACAAAATAACAAAACAATAAAAATAACAAATATAAACAAAAAATAAAAGAAAATAGAAAATAAAAATAAACTAATAATAAGAATAAATATAAATGTGTTGTAAAATTGAGGAACAAAATGACAGAAAAACGGAAGCATGAAAACAGAAAAATTATAATAATAAAATAATAAAATAATATAAAAGTAATTAAAATAAACTAAAATAAAGAAAGTGGGATTTTATAAAATTTCTCAACACCAATCTTTTCTCTTCTTTTCTCTCCAATGTGTGTATTACAATATCCACCAAAAGCCTCTACTTATAGGTAATTTGACAAGTAGGTAATGACATTTCATGGCTACTAAGGATGTGTGTTTAGGAGACATGATCTTTAGCCACTAAACTTGGCTACATAATGGACATCTATTACAAATATAATATTTATAATACTCTCCCTTAGATGTCCATTATATTATATGAAATATGCCTCGTTAAAACTTTACTAGGAAAAACCCAATGGGAAAAAAACCTAGTGAAGGAAAAAAATTACATATTTCATATAATCTAAATGTTTTAAAAGAATACAATACATTTGCTCCCTCTTGTAGGAACATTACTTGAGATCTCTGAGTTGCCGCATTCCAATGTTCTGCACCAATTTTTCAAAGGGTGCGGTCGGTAATGATTTTGTAAATAAGTCTGCCAAGTTGTCCTTCGAACAAATTCGTTGTATAGTGATGTCATCATTTTCTTCAAGTCCGTGAGTGTAGAAAAGCTTTGGTGAAATATTATCACACCCCTTCCCAGATTACCCTCCATAACCTGAGAGGAGATGTGAGGACAGCAAACATCACCCTCTTGTGAGGTTCACTGTCCAACTGTACCTGAATAACCTGTTGAAACATGACTTACATAACTGTCTAGCATGACTTACATAACTGTCCATATCACTTATTCTAATAACATTGACATTTAGATCAGCCACGCCCATAAATTCAATAACATGAGAATTTTATATTTACATAACCAGATACTCCAAACTCGTTCACAAATAAACTTAGATGACATATACAATAACCAGTCTCACATCTCAATTACTAGCTGACTATGTCTACATGTCACATACACAAAGTTATTTACACATACAGCAACCAAAATGCAAAGGATCTTCTGATAACTCGAAGTTTAAGCCGGGCGAGCTTGAGTAGGCTAAGCATCGGGAACTTCTTCACTACCTGGGTGGAAAAGAAAACATAGAAAACATGAGCTGGATGCCTAGTGAGTGACATAGTATTTTAAACACAACTCGAGAATCAAATCATGCTCAATAATAGAGAAAACATTACTTTAGCATAAAACACATGTTAAGCCTTGAAATAAAACATAAGTCAGGTCTTTTACATAAATACAATTTACAAACTCATCAAACTTTCTTTTGTTTTAAAATTCCCTTAGTTGAGGTAGAGCAAGGCTCAACACACTCAACATCGAAAACCTTAGCTGATGTGGAGTAATCTCAATACAACAGCATCATCAATCACTATGTGCACATAGGACTATCTCGGGATGCCCAAGTACCTTCTACGAGTCCTTCAGTACTAGGTCCCTAGGAAACTCAAATGTCTTCTCAACGTCCTTCAGTACTGAGCTCCTTTAAGTCACAAGGTTGCCCACATGCCTTCTCAACGTCCCTCAGCATTGGGTTCCTTAGAAAACATTTTAGAAACAGGTATGCTTTGCATAAACAGTTCATTGTAAAACATTTCATGGAAAACATAGCATATCTCAATAAATAGCATCTTATAAACATGCTTTTCAAAAACTTGTAGAAAACAAAAACAAATAAAACATGCCATACAATCAAATATAACCAGCCATCATGCTATCATGTAATAAATCATCATAAAATCACATTTTATAAGGAAGTCTGGCTAAACATTTTAAATAGAATCGTTTATAGAGAAAGAAAGGTGTCACTCACAATCTGGGCCTGTTCCTCAGGGTCTATAGGCTTTTCCAACCTCAATATGACCTGAAATATCAATTACGAGCCATTAGATCCTTTCCTTGAAGTCCTTACATTCATCACTTAACTACATTTCATCCACATTGTCCATATCAAGCCTAATTTCCACCATTTATATCATTTTTACCCTTTTAGGGACCTTTTTGCAAAATTCTCAAATTTTCCAAAAATGTTTAAAAATCAGCTTAAAATTTATACTTTTCCATTTTTAGGTCAATAATTCAAGAAAATATCAATTTGAGTCCAAAAATGTCCAAATTTACCCAAAATGGCCATAGGCAACCTTGGTGGGCAGCAGCTGGGTGAGGGGGTGTCAGCAAGTGCAGCGCGTGGGCTTAGGCACTGGGCGCTGGGCGTGGGTAGCTCTGGCAGCCTCTTCGGCCAACAGTGTCCTATTTCCAACTCAATTTTTCAGAGCTCCAAAACACCATTTCCTTTCAAATAAAAATAAAATAAAAATTATGGGACTCAAGTTTAACCTCTTAACTAGCTTATCAAGAAAACTTAGCTCCAAAAACCTTCCCGAGCACCCTTGAAAAATTCCCCAAAGCTAACTCGTCTAATTTGCTCGGTTTCTGCAACAACCTTCAGTATTTTGATAATTTCTCAAGCTTCCCGACCTCAAATTACTTCGGCAGTCCTAGGTCGTGTCCCTAACTCACAGAGCTTCCTCTAGTCCAAAAATGGTGAAAATAGCACGAGGGAATTGGGAGAACCATCAGGTTAATTGAGCTGCTTGCTTAGAGTTCGAGCTGCTGCCCAGACCAACCAATCTGCTTTAGCCACACACCAGCTTGCTTCAACGTGTTTTCTTTTCATTTCTCCTTATCCTAAACATCCAAATTAAATATAATTTTTATTTAAATAATTAATTTAATTTAATTTAATATTTATTTCCTAATTTTACATTTTTCTTAAATAATTTCCAAATAATTTCCAAATTTTGACCTTTTGATTTAAGCTTCCCTTCATGTTCCACCAAAATTTCCTAAGTCTATCCCTCCTCCTTGTACTAAAACACCATTAACTCCATCCCTTTATTCCTTAGCAAAGGTTAATGGAAAAAGAAGAATACCAAATCATAATTACTTAAAATGCACTAGAATTTCACATGCTTTCCTACTCATTACAAATATGCTTTTTTCTATATCATTTGATATATCCTCCTTTGATTTGGGTTATACATGTTGTGTTGTTTTCGTATAATGTTGTTGGAGGATTTTTACTAGATGACAAACCACACGTTTCACGAATGTGTTGAGTCATTGATCTTAGTGATACACATTCTCTACTAGCTTCATGGAGTGCAAGGATTTCAGCATGATTTGAGGAAGTTGCTGTTATGGTTTGTTTCACTAATCGCCAGGATATAGCAGTTCTTCCACATGTGAATAGATAACCAGTTTGAGATCTAGTTTTGTGTGGATCAGATAAATATCCAGAATCTGCATAACCAACTAAGTCAAAATTTGATTTATTTGAATAAAACAAACTCATATCAATCGTTCCTCGGAGATAACGGAGTATATGCTTAATTCCATTCCAATGTCTTTTTGTTGGAGAAGAACTGTATCTAGCTAATAAATTTACTAAAAATGCAATATCTGGTCTTGTATTATTACCAAGATACATAAGTGCACCAATTGCACTAAGATATGGTATTTCAGGACTAAGAAGTTCTTCATTATTATCTCGAGGTCGAAATATATCTTTCTTCACATCTAGTGAACGAACTTCCATTGGAATGTTTAATGCATGTGCTTTGTTCATATAGAATCTTTTTAAAAAAATTTATGTATAGGTTGACTGATGAACTAATATTTCATCTACTAAATGCTCAATTTGCAATCCAAGCCAAAATTTTGTTTTTCCGAGATCTTTCATCTCAAATTCTTTCTTAAGATATTCCATTGCCTTTGAAAGCTCTCCAAGAATTCCAATTATATTTAGGTCATCAACATATACAGATATAATAACAAATCCTGGTTGTGATTTCTTTATAAAAACACATGGACATATTGGATTATTTTGATATCCTTCTTTCAACAAATATCCACTCAAACGATTATACCACATTCGTCTTGATTGTTTTAATCCATATAGTGATCTCTGTAACTTTATTGAATATAGTTCTCGAGAACTTGATTTATGTATTTTAAGTATCTTAAATCCTTCTGGGATTCTCATATAAATGTCATTATCAAGAGATCCATATAAATATATTGTGACAACATCCATAAGATGCATGTTCAAATTTTCATACACAGTCAGATCAATTAAATATCTTAATGTAATTGCATCCACCACTGGAGAATATATCTCCTCATAATCAATACCAGGTCTTTGTGAAAAACCTTGTGCAACTAGTCTTGCTTTATATCTTGTGATCTCATTATTTTCATTTCTTTTCCTCACAAATACCCATTTGTATCCCACATGTTTGACATCTTCTGGTGTCCGGACTACTGGTCCAAAAACTTGACGTTTTGAAAGTGAGTTTAATTCTGCCTCGATTGCTTCTTTCCATCGAAGCCAATCTCTTCTATGTCAACATTCTTCAACAGATTTTGACTCAGGATCTTCATTTTCAGATATAATATCAAGTGCAACATTATATGCAAAAATGTTATTAATAATTACATGAGTTTGGTTCCATATTTTCCCTGTCATGACATAATTTATTGAAATCTCATTATTATCTTTAGGTATTTCACCTTCTTCACTAATTGGATTATCGGTCATGTCTAGGGTTTCTTCATGGATATTTACATCCTCAACCAAGTCTTTTTTACTATCGTTTATTTTTCTTTTTCGATGATTTTTATCTTTGGAACTCACTGGTCTACCATGCTTTTGGCATGTTCCATATTCATTAGTGACAACTTGTTGTGTTGGGATATCAATTTTCGACGGAACATTTGCAATAGGTATATGTGGTTTAGTTACTTTCTTTGCATCCATAAATGCATCTGGTAATTGATTTGCTATATTTTGCGAATAAATTATTTTCTAAACTTCAAGTTCACATTGATTGGGATCTAAATGAGACAATAATGATGCATTCCATGCAATTTTCTTTTCCAACTTCTTAATTTCTCCCTTTAATGTTGGAAAATTTGTCTCATTAAAATGACAATCAGCAAATTGTGCAGTAAATACATCACCCGTTAGAGGTTCAAGATATTTAATAATTGATGGGGAATCATATCCAATGTATATTCCTAACCTCCTTTGAGGACCCATTTTAGTACATTGTGGTGGAGCAATTGGAACGTATACTGCACATTTAAAAATTCTCAGATGGGAAATATTTGGCTTTTGGCCATAAGCTAATTGTAATGGTGAGTATTTATAATAAGCTACTGGCCTAATGCGTGCAAGTGACGCAGCATGCAAAATAGCATGTCCCCATATAGATGTAGGAAGCTTAGCTCTCATAAGTAATGGTCTAGCAATTAATTGCAAACGTTTTATGAATGATTCTGTTAAACCATTTTGTGTATGAACATGAGCTACAAGATGTTCAACATTATTTATCCCAATTGACATACAATAATTATACAAAGTTTGGGATGTAAATTCACCAGCATTATCAAGACGAATGGTCTTAATTGTATAATCAGGAAATTGTGCTCTTAACTTAATTATTTGAGCAAGTAATCTTGTAAATGCAAGGTTTCGACTTGATAATAAGCACACATGTGACCATCTACTGGATGTGTATATTAATACCATAAAGTATTTAAATGGTCCATGTTGGTGGATTGCTATTTGATTTAAATTGAGTTTCATAGCTTGTTGCATAAAAATAGATATTATAATTTCAGTACAAGGATGCGTCGAGAATTACTCAAGTATGATCATGATTAAGCAAGTTTTCCTATAAAAAGCCAAAGTATAAGCTCTTATAGGTTTTCTGGTGAATCTAGGGTCGAACGCAGGAATTTGTAATAACTAGGCAATGAGAATAGATGCATGACTATGCGGTGAACTGTACATGTAATATGTGCATATGTTGGTTGTATGTGTCTAAAACTATACATAAAGAATGAATAAAATTTCCTACAACTAACAATGAGGTGGACGCGACGATGGTTAGTCAAATGTCATTTAGTGTCAAATAGCATGCGTTGAAAATGAATGGAATCATGCGATAAAAGTAGAGTTAACGCAAGAGCTAGTTGTTACCTAAGCATATCTAAGTATAATTACATACCTACAAACTGCTTTTGTGAATCCATCTCTCGATGTTTCGACGCCACATTAATCTTATCTCTAAGATGCATGGTAAGTTTGCGTTGGCAAAAGATGAACTACATCTCTGCACCTCATCTAGTCTCGATAAATGCTAAAGATTAACCATCCACTCTCTCAAGCTAGACAGTCGTGCTTACTACTTTTGTTTGTTAGACAAAGTTATGTAAGCTAATGATATGCATTAATCAAGATGTAACATACTTAATATTGCTTAAGAAAAACTAACTTCTAACATCTAACTCATTTAGCATTCAAACAACATGGTGTAAGGTATTTAATATGGAAATAGATGGAAGATAATCATCAATCAAACTCATATTAAGAAAATAAACCATTCTCTCGAATGTCATTAACAAAACATAAGTAAGAAGGAGGGAAATGGAGATAAAACAGAAATGGAAGGCGTCAAGCCGCCACTGGCAACGTCTTGCTTCATGGAGCCTTGAGATGGTTGCTATCTGATACATAAATTTCATAGGGTGAAGGTTCTCACTCACTGGGAGACGACTCTGAAAGTTCTCAGAATCCTTCTCTCAGAATAGCTCGAAATGGAGGCTGGTTATGGTGAGGGAGAAAATTGTGCAAAGCTTTCGCCTCTTGAACTCGTTTCTCTCTTCCTCTCAATGGAGAAGCTTTGGGCTATTTATAGACGTCGAAAAGTTGAAACTCATGATGACCTGACACCTTTATATTAAATTTCATGCCCTGCTGCGCAGACTTTTCACATCGTCGGCCCATTTGTTCTGCCATATTCTGATAGCGTGTTATACTTTTGCATATTGACATGACAGCTTTTGCCCAGGCATCTGCATCTACTTTTTCTCAATGCATGGTCTCAACGCATAGTCTCAACGCATGGGTTTCCACTTGTTCTCGCAGTAGATTCGTCTCTAGTACTTGGGTTATTTGTGCTTCTTTTCTTCTTAATCCTGCGTTAAGAACAGAAAAGCTCATAATTTTTCAGGTATTTTCTTTTGTAAATAGTGCCAACGCATGGTAATCCATTTTACATAATTCAACTACCAAAATCATGCGTTTAGCTCTAAAGTTATTCTAATTAATTCAAATAGTGACTATAATAACTTGTATTTCTACAAGTTATCAGTCCACTAGGTGGGTTAATAGGTCCACATATATCACCATGAATTCATTCCAAAAATGCAGGTGATTTAGTTCCCACTTTAGCTAGTGATGGTCTAATTATTAATTTGCCTTGAAAGCAAGCATCACATAATAATTCACTAGATTGAAGAATCTTCTGGTTCTTCAATGGGTGTCCATTTGAATTTTCAATGATTCTTCTCATCATTATAGATCTTGGATGACCCAACCGGTCATGGCAAATTGTAAATATATCTGGATTCATGAACTTCAGGTTCATTGTTGCATATGTTTCAATGACTCGTATATGAGTATAATATAATCTAGAAGATAAAGCAGACAACTTTTCCAATATACTTTTTTCATGTGAGACAAGAGATATGATATAAAGATATTCTATCTCATTTTTTCTATCAGTCTCAATATGATAACCATTGCAACGTATATCTTTAAAACTTAATAGATTTCTCTTTGATTGACTAGAGAACAATGCATTGTTAATTGTAAATTTTGTTCCTCTAGGCAAAATAATATTTGCTTTTCCAAATCCTTCAATCAGGTTTGTATAACCTGATATTGTATTAACTTTTGCTTCCAACATTGTCAATTTGGAAAAATATTTTTTATTTGTAAGTATTATATGTGTAGTTGCACAGTCTGCTAGACATAGATCTTCATTCCTCATTGTTGAGTCACTCAATATATGAAAATTGATCTTCATTCCTCATTGTTGAGTCACTCAATATATGAAAATTGTCCATGATTCTTCATTTAAACAAGATAATTACAATAAGAAAAACAAAACTTGAAATACAAGGGTTAACTTAAAAAAAACATGAAAGATGGATAGATAAAACAATTCTAAATATTCTCAAAATAAAAAGAAGCACTTGTTATGCCATCATTTGTATTGATTTTCTCTTCAGGAGATTCAAAGAAGTCCGCTACATCCAAATTTGTCATGTTGGATGAGTTAAATATATTATTATCCTGGTATGCAAAATTTGCTTCCACATTTTTCCCTTTTTCCTTCAGGGAAGCTTGATAGAGATCAACTAGGTGTTTTGATGTACGACAAACACGAGACCAGTGCCCAATCATCCCACATCGGAAGCATTTATGCTCATCATCTTTTGAATTTTTATCTTGTGGAGCTTTTCCTTTATGATCATCATTTCGGGTGGTTCTTTTGAAATTTGGATGATTAGAATGACCACTACGGAAAAAATTATTATTTCTTCCTCTGCCACGGTCACAACCACGACCATGACCTCGACCATGATTATTAAAATTTATAGCATTCACTTTAGGGAATGGTGTTGTTTCAGTTGGTCGAGATTCATGGTTCTTCATCAATAGCTCATTATTTTGTTCAGCCACGAGAAGTCATGAAATTAATTCAGAATATTGTTTAAAACCTTTCTCTTGATATTGCTGCAGGAGCATATTCGAGGCATAAAATGGAGAAAAATATCTTCTCCAACATATCTGCATCAGTAATTTTCTGATGCATAACAATAATTTTGAACTGATTTTAAATAATGCGGAGTTGTAGTCACTTACTGATTTGAAATTTTGGAGCCTCAAATGCATCCATTCATAACAAGCTTTAGGAAAAATAACTGTTTTCTAATGATCATATCTCTGTTTTAAATTCTTCCACAAGATACAGGGATCTTTTATTGTTAAATATTCCATCTTCAATCCCTCGTGGAGATGATGGCGAAGGAAAATCATAGCTTTTGTTTTTTCCTGAATGGATGTTGCATTTCTCTCTTTAATTGTTTCTCCCAGGTTCATGGTATCTAGATGTATTTCAGCATCAAGCACCCATGACAAATAATTATTTCCATTGATGTGAAGGGTTGCAAATTCTATTTTCGTAAGATTTGCCATGATAACACTTCAGAACCTACCTTCAACGGGAAAACGGCAAGAGCTCGTGCTGATAACATGTTGTAAATTTGAGGAGCAAAATGAAATAATATAAAAGTAATTAAAATAAACTTAAAATAAACTAAAATAAAGAAAGTGAGATTTTATAAAATTTCTCAACACCAATCTTTTCTCTTCTTTTCTCTCCAATGTGTGTATTACAATATCCACCAAAAGGCTCTATTTATAGCCAATTTGGCAAGTAGGTAATGACATTTCATGGCCACTAAGGATGTGTATTTAGGAGACACATGGCCTTTAGCCACTAAGCTTGGCTACATAATGACCATCTATTACATATATAATATGTATAATAAAATGCTAATAAAAAAAATGAAACAAGTAAAAATATAGTAAAGTAATGTAAACCCAAAGAATAAATAGATAATTAAAAATAAAAAAATTAAGAAAAAAAAATTCAATAAAAATAAATGTAATGAAGAGATAAAATAAAATAAATATGTTTGACCAAATACGGTGTCTACTGTTCTAATTATTTATTTCCTATTAGACCTCATTCAAATATGGTAAGGAATGTTAAAATCAAATATAGAAACTAAATGTTAATTCTATCTTCAACCATTTTATTCCATTTTATAAATACATATTTAGTAATGTCCAATATTTTGAAGTTTGTTTAATTTAGTTCTTGTATTTTTAAATGTTCAGCTTAAGTTTTTACATTTTTAATAAATCTTAAATTTAATCCTTTGAAATTATCGTTTATTACAATTGGTTAAATAGTAATAATAATTTTCATGCAGTAAATTACAATATGAGAATATATTTCTAAAATTTGTAGCAAAAATATTTATAAATAATAAAAAAAATTAAAAAAATCAACAGCAGAAACTAAGTAAAAGATTTATTACAAGTACAAATTAAAATTCAACATCCGAAAGTAGGTGAATTAATATTGAATATCATCAAACATATGTGATACCAATTGCCAAGATTCATCATTAATATTATTGACAATAATGTACTTTCTTATATGTGGTGTAGATAAAATTGTTTCCTAAAAGGAAAATTTTGGTATGAACTCTCACGAAACAAAAAAAAAACAAATATATTTAATAATAAGTTACAAATTTTAGTATCATAATTTAAAAATTTGTGTTTGTTTAGTTTCTAAACTTTTAAAAATATATTATAAGTTAAAAAAATATATTTTTAGTTTCCAAAACTTCCATAAAAGTAACCATTTAAGCCACGTTTACATCACGTGAAAGGTAATGCACTAATCATAAAGTAAAAGGTGGGTCCTAGTTGACTATTTTTTGTTGTTATTTACCTGTGTTCCGTAATTGTAATGAGTTGTGAGGCACACCTCAAAATATGTAATTAAATCCTATAATTTAATTGAAGAATGAAGGGCGTTCAATTTGACAGTGGTTGAAAATGACATGGGACCCACTATTTTTATTGTTACCATTACAAATATTATGAGCCTAAAATTATGAATTTGTCACATTTATTGTTACTTTTACATTTATCGCCACTATTACCGTTACCAGTAGGGTCAAGCATTAACGTTAACAATAAAATGTGATAGATTCATAATTCTAGTAAATGCAATTACAAACAATTCAATTATGTTTGTAATTCGGACCTATTACGATTCATCCATCAATGAAATTTCATTTGGAATACACCAATTTTCATTACAGTTTGGTAAATATGGAGCTTAGTTCATATACTCTCAAATTTGTAGTAAAACTTGAATAAGTAACAACTTAGTCTAAATAAATGATTATGAATGGTAAAATATAGTTAAAGTTGAAGAAGTTAGAAGTTTCAACAACATGCACGTGGGTGGCAAGTGGTCGGCCTTCCTAACAGTAGTCTTGTCCTCAGGTCGATGTGGGTCCGAAACGCCGTGCACCACAGGACAAGTCAGTCGGTAAGCGGTGGGTTCGGATGTATTGGATTATTCTCCCTCATATCCTCTTCCCTTTACTGATCGTGGCACAACTAGGTCGTCATTGCTGCCGCTCGCTGTTCCACGCCGTTTTGAGATCCTTCTAAGGTTTAGCATACAGTTTTGCTTTATTGAGGGTTTTCGGATTTTCGGTAAGTCTCAACCTCTCCAAACTCCTTCCAAATCTTGTATTGTTGTCGGAATTTTCTAAAAAATGAATCAAAATATTTATAAATATAACAAAAATTTCACGGTCAAACATAGATAGATTGATATTTTACTATTATTTGTAAATATTTTTAACAATTTTATCATTTAAATTAATTTTTCAATTTTGAAAGCTTTTTTTATCATTTTAATCATAGCATTTGGAAATTTTGAAATGAGGTTATAATCTTTGAAATTTCATTAACTCAAATTTTATAATCATAACATATGTAAATTTTGAAAGCTCTATTGTAATAAAATTAAAAAAAATGGAAGTATATGATGATAATAATGAATAAAATATTTAAAAACTTTAATAATAGGTTAAATGATAAATCTTAACAAATTAAAAACATAGTCTAGATATCATTTCATTATTATATTTTTTTCATAATTATTTATATATAAACTAAAATTAATTCTAGATATGTGTACATTTCTTGTCATTTTTTTGTTTTTTTGTCAACAATGATGATGAGTTATAATATTATATTTTTACAATTGCACATTTTATTAATAATAAAATAATTTTATCAATTTTATAATATGTAATTACTTACAATAAATAAAACTACATTTTTATATATATCTTTTTTAATGAACTACAATTGCATATTATAATATAAAATAAAATAAAAATATGTATTATGTGCATCACATGTAATAATGAAATTGTTAAACAAAAATATATTGTTATAAAAAGATTGATTTTTTATGTAACGCTCACAGTTTAAGAGGGAGACATGAATGAACCGAGATCACTTCTAAATGAAAGGGACCCGAGGATATAAAAAGACGGTTAATAAAGGTTTAACAGAATTGAAAGTCACTACCTATACCAACAAACTGCATCTTCCTTTTCGGTGATTTAATCATAAAAACTCCATAGTTAAACGCGCTTAACTTGGAGCAAAATATGTTGAAAGGACATATATTAGTTTATGGAGATAGTCTTCGCTCTTGGAAGCAATTCAAGACAAGAAAAAATGACATTGCCAAGTTATAGAGGATGTAGGAGAATATCGGGACCATCAATTGTCGAATTCGGTTTCAAATCCTAAACCTAGGGCATTACATTTTACTTGAAAATTAAATAATAAACTTATTTTTATAGACTAAAATTAGCAATTTATAATTGACATCTTCCTACTATATTTAATATGGATTAAGAAAAGTTTTAGTTAATAAATTAATTACAAAATAACTATTAAATTAGTTATTCACAATAGTTATAACATGATACTAAATAAATATTAATATATTATATCAATATATAAAATTAATCTAACCAATCTTTAAAATAAAATCTATTAGACGTAATATTTTTATTCAAAATATTTAAGAATGTATATATTTCAATTTTTTTAGAGAAAATTACATGTATATGGCACGTGTAAAATACTAGTGTATTTAAAATACGTTTTTAAATACACTTTGTTTCCTTCATTTTCTCATTAGAATTACATAAAAAGATAAGGAAAAATATTGTTTGTTTTTAGAAGAAAAAACTGCATCTCCCACGTTCTCTCTTTCCATCTCCCACGTTCTTCTCTTCTTCCACTTTTATCTTAACCTCAAGAGTGGTCCCGTTTTGAAGTGTGAGATTTGATTCTAAATCTGTAATCAAAACCCATAAAAATGAAGGATATTCAATTTAATTGTGGTTGAAAATTACGTACGACCCAACACTTTTACCATTATCTTTCCAGATATTGTTACTAATAAAAATTATAAATATGCTACATTTATTGTTACCATTACCATTAGGGTTAAGCAGTAACAGTAAAACGTAAAATGTGACCGTTTCATAATTCTAAGTAAATGTGAACAAAAGCAATCAATTTATATATTTGGAGTTGAGGCTTATTACGATTAATCTATCAATAGAATCTCATTACGATTGCGACAATTTTCATTACGATTCTTTTCCTTGTTTTGTTTAAGAATGTAGAAAATAAACATGAAAACAGTCCAAGATCAAATTGGTTTAATTTTGGTCGCTATATTTTAATCTTATATTGGATAATGAGGCTCAAATTCCTTCTCTTTTGCTAAATTAATGTGTTGGTTTGGGTTATAAAATCTTTGATTACTTTTATTGTCAATTTTGTTCTTTTGTTTTACTTGTTATTCAAAACACACTCTTTGGTTCATTTTTCTAACTAATTCATTTGCTCCTCCTTCAAAATACTATACTATTTTTTTTTTCATGAATACTTTGAAACCTTAATTAAGGCTAACCACAAAATTGATAAAAGATATGAAATACTATATTAAATAAACCACAATAGACAAGAATAATAATTTATAGTATACAATTAAAATCGACTGTAAATATAAGTGGGAAAGAGTTCGAGATGAAGATACGTAATTTTATAGTGGTTTGATCAAAATCAACGTACATCCACTTTTTCAAGCACCTCTTGAGATTTTGATTAAGAAACAAGCTCTTTCTAGGGATTACACCCTTTTTTTTTTTTTTTTTTTTTATCTTTTGCAATTTTAAATTTATTATTATTTTAGTCGTTTTACCATTTTTACAAAAAGAAAAGTTATTTTGCTATTTTTCTAGATGAAAGCTCGTAATATATTTAAGTTGTGTTTGGAATACTTTTTTAAGTGTTTAATTTAAAAAATAAGTCATTTTGAAAGAAATATAAATATTTGACCACCAATTTTAAAAATCATTAATCTTTAGTCTTTACTTTAAACGTATTTTATCAAAATTTATTTGGTAAGTTAACCACATCCTATCGAGATTGCAAAATTAAGGACATAAACATGTAATCTAAGAAGGTAAGGATGATGTAATTTGGTTTGAGTTTGAATTGTAAGTTGTAAGTTGTAAGAGAGAGAGAGAGATTTAGATTGGATTAAGGTAATAAAGATATATATTCCAAATCGAAATTTCCAACAGCACCGCGTTCTTCTGTGTCTGTTCCTTATAAATAAAAAATTGTAAGAAACCAAAAAAGTTCTCTGTGCGCCCAAAAACAAAGCACGAGCACAATGGATTTGGATGAACATGACCCACTTTGATTTACCCAAGAAGAAGAAGAAGAAGAAGAAGAAGAAGAAGAAGAAGAAGGAGGCGGAACAATTTCATCAACAGAGTCTCTCTCTGTAAGAGGAAGCCTTCCAATCCATGGAACTCCCCAATTCCACTAATCAAATGGCTTCCTCTTCCAACCCCACCACCCCATTTCGCGGTTCCTTCCACCGTCGAGCCCATTCCGAGGTCCATTTCCGGATTCCCGATGATCTCGATCTTGTCTCCGACCCTTTCGACGCCCCTTCTTCTGGATTTGGAGATCTGGGCTTCGAGGATGATCTCTTGTGCACTTTCATGGACATCGAGAAGATCGGATCCAAAATCGACAATGGGTCTTCGTCGAATCCTGAAGTGGCTGGCGGCGGTACTGCGGCGGAGAATGTTGAAGGGGAGAAAATCTCCCGCCCCAGGCACCGTCATAGCAATTCTGCTGATGGGTCTTCTATTATGGAGTCTATTGAGGCTAAGAAGGCCATGGATCCTGATAAGCTCGCTGAGTTGTGGACAATTGATCCTAAACGTGCCAAAAGGTTTTGTACTATTCTATTGTAATGTGCTTTAATTCATTTTTAGGTTCTGCAACTGCAATGTGTTTATGTAATGATCTCATCTTTGAATGTGTTGCTGGTCGATTGGACTTTTGATTCATGGCTGGAAGATCGAACCACTGAATGCTTTTTTTTTTTTCGCCCTTGGATGCTTTGAGTAAATGAGAATTAGTTTAATGTCTGATGGTTGGATGAAGTTTTGATGCATATATATAGAGAGAGAGTCTGTGATGATTAATTATGTATTGGGGGGAATTAGCTGTATATATGAGAGAGAGACTGATTTTGGACTTTTAGTTGGTTAATACGAGAGATTCTGGTGATATTAGATCTTACTAGGTTTTTGACAACCAGATATTGTAGGGCCACTTTGTGGGGTTCTTCCATATTTCGAAGTCTCTTTAACAATTTTTCCATTTGCCTCAATGACCAATAGGCCAACTTACGACAGTTCTTGAAATTCAATAATTAAAAATCAAGTCCCTACCTTATCGATCAAGGAATGAGAAAAACATGTATTATCTTAATCTATACCTTCTAAATCAGATGTCTGCTTGGACATTCTAACCTTGTTTGACTGCTAATGCAACTATGTTGTGTGGTCTTTTGTTTTCCTGTTTCTAGTTTGTTAAAATATTTGCAACTGGTTTTATCCGTCCTTAGTACTTCATTTGCAGGATTTTGGCAAATAGACAGTCTGCTGCTCGGTCAAAAGAGAGAAAAGCTCGCTACATAATGGAACTTGAGAGAAAAGTTCAAAGCCTTCAGACCGAAGCGACAACACTCTCTGCACAGCTCACGTTGTACCAGGTTTTAACTTTTCACCAAACTCATTTTTGGCTCTTACAATGATCAAGGTCATATTACATATCTAAAGTCTGATAAAGTACACACAACATTTGGAAGGCAATTTTCTGCCTATTATTTGCTTATACAGTTCAGTGGGAACACTAGATGTCCCTTGCTATGAGATTTCTTAGCTTTTCTTGGTAAGAGATGTAATAGATTTGCATTAAAGTCACAGGAGTGTAACCCCCAAAAAGATTGATGAAGAAAAAGGAGAGAAATCATAGAAGTCCCAATGCAAGGTGGTGAGAAGAGGAACTTAGTACATTCTCCCCCAAATTATAAATAAAGATAAAAGAAGGAAAAAGAAAAATGCTCTACACTAATCTTTAAAAGTACTGTTGTTTCTGAAAGTGATTTTCTTATGTATATATATGTGTTTTTATTTATTATTAAAATTGTCTTCTTAAAATGAACAAATAAATTTTGTTTGGAGAAAAACTTGAGAGTTTGGTATTATTAAAACACCACATGCCATTTAAGTTGGAGGAATTTTCAATTTTGATTTTGTACGTTGAGTGTCCTTTTCTATTACTTCTGAAACGCTGCTTTTGGGATCAGGGGAGGCAATGGAGCCCTCCTCCGTCCAAGCTTTATTTAGTTATCATTGCTGTTACTATTATTATTGTCAAACGTATTCTTTTAAAAAAGTGAATTAATTGTTTTTCCGTTTTTGGAGAAGTTTAATTTCTTACCAAATTCTTGAAACTAAATTAAAATTTTGAAATTTTATTTTAAAATTCATTGTAAAATTTATATAAGAATAACTTACTGTGTCCTATGTATTCAAACTAATTATTTAGTCTCTGAATTTTTATATGTAACAACTTAGTTTTTAAATTTTAGTATAAACAATTTAGTTCATGTATTTTCAAAATTGTAACAATTTAATTTCTATGGTGAAAAATCCATCAAAATGAAGTGCCAATTTTTATTAGGTAACAATTAATAGTCTTTATAGATTACAAACACATTTGGTTCTTAATCAATTTATTGATCTAAATATGTAAGAAATCTCATTAAATTTTATTAATAATTTTCAAGATTGGGACTAAATCCTTAGTCCTTACAAATTTTAAAGCACATGTATTAAATTGTTACAACTTTGAAATTACAAGGACTAACTCATTACAAACTATGGTTTTAGAACTAAATTTTTACTTTGATGAATGTTTAGAGATCAAAGGTGTTATTAACTTTGATCTTTCCATTTCAAAAAAATATTTGAGAAGCTGAAAGTGGAAACCTTACAAATTATTTATTGCTTCTTACCTTTGATCTTTATATTTCTTTCTCAACTTCAAAACATGATTTTGACTTCTTTTATTTAACTTTTATGCCTTTGAAGCATTGAAATTTATTTTCTAGTTTAAAAGATGGGGAAATTTTTATTTGTTATCTTTGCATTTAGTGAAGTGAGTTTAATTTAACCTTAAAGTTTAAATTTTTATCAAATTAAATCTTTGCTTCATTGAGGGGTAAAATTAATATCCTCCATTAGTTGAGTTATTATTTTATTATTATATTTTAAAAAGGATTTATGACTAGTTGAGGGGCATTCTTGTGGTTAGATTGGGCTATTTTTGTAATTATTGGTTCTTCAGCTAGGTTAGATGTTTTTTTATTTTTGTTTGAGCATTTAAATGTCGAGGTTACGTTTTTCTTTACCTGCTTTTGATGAGATATTTGGGTGATTTGGTGTTTGTGGTTATTTGGGCTATTTGGTTGGATAGAAATAGCCTAACTCCTTAGGACATCTTCTCAACTAGAGACCCGTATAGAACCGCAAGGGTTTCTAGCTGATGTACACTTCTTAACTATTCCTCTTCTAAATTTTTAGATCTAAAACCTTATTCAGGGTGTAGGAGTGAGTGAGGTCTTGAGATGCTCAGAGTTGCTCTCTAGGTCTAGGGTTCTAGCCCCTAGGTGGAAAACTTAGGTCATGTTTGATAATGATTTCATTTATAATTTTCTATTTTATGATCTACACCTGGCTTGAATTTTGATAACTTTTAGAATTAGATAACAAAGTCAAACGGACTTGTGGGTGGAATTGATGTTTTTAAGCTAAATTTTCAAAAATCAAATAGTTACAAATAGGCCCTTGGTTATTTATAAAACTTAATAATATATAATTCTTTTTGTCTCCTATAATTACCTTCTAATACCCTGGTTAAGAAAGAAAAACCTTTGTTTTCCACAATAAAATGGACAAGGGCAACTAATCTGAAACTTGCTGAATGTATACTCCAATTGACATTATGATTTCAGCTTTTCCTGAAAAAGCAATAGGCGAAAGTTCTGATATGATTATAGAGTTTACTTTTTCTCTAAAATTAAAAATGTGAGTGTAGAGTTTCACTTTTATTTCATATATTTTGCCTTTTAGTGGCCTTCACTTAAAAAGGTTGTTGGTGCTTTGAGAGGAGGTAATGATGGAGACTTTTCTTCTTTCTCATGGAAAGAGGATACAAATGGGAATATACTTAAAGGTTTGTTGGTAAATAGAAAAAGTGAAAAAAAGTGGTAAGACTGAGATATGATCGCTGAGTGTACTAGTAGGAGTTTCCAAAAAGAGTTCTTAGTCCATCCATCACATCACATCACCTTACTTTTTCTTGTTTCTCTTTCTTTTCCCCTTCTTCCTTCTCTTTTTTAAGTTTGACCTCCACTTTCTCCTTATAAGCACCAAAATCTACCTTCACTGTGGGTTTTCTTCCCCTATCTCAGCTTCCAATTATAATTTCTTCATCTTACTCTCTCACAAATGACAAATGTCATTTCATAAAGGAACTAGAGTGATGACATGAATATTCCAGGAACATTGCAAAAATTATTAATTTAAATTTTGGATTCCAACTGCATGCTCAACATTCAATTTTGTTAACTTCAGCTTGTCTTGTGCTAATCCTAATTTTCCAAGTTATCACTGCTCGTTTAACTTTCAAATATTGTGATGTTTGGGAAGTATTGATATAGCATAGTCAGGAGTTGGTCATAAGCACATGAATGAAAACAGGTTTTACAGTAGTTTAATATGTATCTAATTAATTTAGCCTTGTTTGATAATCATTTGGTTTTGAAAATTAAGCTTCCAAATGCTACTTCTACAGATGGATTTTTTCATTTTGTTATCCACTTTTTAGGTATGTTTTCAAAATCAAAGCCAAATTTTAAATATTAGAAAAGCTAATTTTTAAAAACTTTAGTTTTTGCTTTTGGAATTTAGCTGTGAGTTTAAGTCTTTACTTAAAATTATTTTCAAGAAATTGTAAGAAAACAAGGACATTTTTCTAAAACAAAAAGCCAAATGGTTATCAAAGGCGCTTAAATTTTTTTGTGTAAAGCTACAGGAGGTTTTTCTGTTTTCTAATAAGCCCCCCACCCCAAAAAGACAATGAATACAAGGATTCTTATTTTTTTGCTTTGTTCATTTCATCTTTTCTTCATGTTCTTTCTATCAGAGAGATACCACGGGGCTTTCAACAGAAAACTCAGAGCTCAAACTTCGTTTACAAGCTATGGAACAGCAAGCTCATCTTCGCGATGGTATGCATCCACGTATACCCTGTCTATGTATTATTATTGACCTGACCCTCTTTGTTTAGCTTTTAGATGTCTGGATAATGTGATATTCACTTCTTCACGTCTGCTATTGGTTTTTCTTTCTTTATTCATAACTGCCTTGTGTCCAAGTAGGGTCTGTTTTAAATCCACCTACTTAGATGCTGCGTTATCCAGATTTTGATGATCTTGAATAAATGTTTGAATTTAGGAGCTATTGATGTCTATATTTGCACATTAATCTGGTCACCCTGATACTTTATCATCACCTTAGGTGCAGGAGAAAGTCTTGCTGTTGGACCAGCTTTTATTGTGCATTATAGTGATATTCTTGCTTTACGATTGAATGAAAAATAATGCAATAAAAATTTGTTTGACGACTTCTCGTAATATACAGCTCTAAATGAAGCTTTGAAAAAGGAAGTCGAGCGGCTCAAGATCGCAACTGGAGAAGTAATGACAGCTACAGATTCGTATAACTTTGGAATGTCGCAAGTTTCATATCCCCAATCTTGCTTCTCACACCAACCACAACCTGAGCGACACAACCCACAGAGGACGACGCAAGGGCCCCAAGTTCATCCATTCCATTCTAGTTTACCAAACCCACATCAGTCTTTGTTTGTTGCATCGCATCAGCCTCACGCCTTGACAGAAATGTTTCATCAAGATCCTATTAGCCGATTGCAGGGTCTCGACATCAGTAGCAGAGGCACAGAAATAAAGCCAGAAGGCTCCTCTATATCCGTCAGTGAAAGTAGCAGCACATTTTGACCCAATTTTTTTGCCAACCTATGCTTCGACCTCCCAGTGAAAAGATGGCTTGTTCATAGATTGACCCTGTTGACAGAAATTTTTTTCCCACATTTGTACGTTGTTCTTCGTTCTTTTCTTCATTAATCGCCCTCGGGGTACTCGACGGGATAGAACAAATTATTCTTGTGATAGAAAGAGAAGCTTTCTCTTGGCTGGAATTCTGTTTCATAGTCCCATTTCCTGTCATCCAAAACATTGTTTCTTTTGGTAAAGGAATTTTTTTTTCTTCCTTTTTCTATTCATTCTTCATTATTCAACTCATAGCTTGGTCCCTAGTTGCAACTATAGATTTGTTTGAATACTGAAAGATCCTGAGAATGAGAATGACCATTCTGTGGTTATTTTTCTTTTCTGAATGAAAACTGAAACAATGATGCTCTGTTGTTTATTTGCATCTTGTTTGTACAGATTGAGAAGAAAAAGGTTATTACTTATTTAGTTATTGATGTATGAGTGAATGTATTTACAGGTAGGTGGGGCTAAGGAAATTACTAAATTGTCCACAGTTGAAGGGTTATTGGGGTCCCTCATGGGACTGCCATTAAAGGCCACATGGTAGGGTTGTAATCCAACACCCCTTAAATCTGCATCTAAGGGAAAACCTCATGTGACTGACATTTGTAGTTGTTATTCTTAGCCCCATTTTAATAATCACTATTTCTTGACTGTGACCCTTCTAAGGGTGACTTTGAGATTACCTTCTTTTTTTTTTTTTTTTTTTTTTTTTTTGGAATTATTGGAAGAGAAAGAAAAAATACAATTGTTTTGTTCTTCTATGATGTTGAATTAATATTGGCTAAAAGTGCTTTTCAAAATTTAATTCTGGATGTCTTTAGAAATTCTTTCTTGGGAAAGTACTTTTTCCTTTTCTCAAAATTACTTTTGCTTGTAAGTATCTATTTTGAATTTTTTTTTTATGTTTAGTTACACTAGAATGTATTTTTATCAAATTTACTTGTATTGTTCGAAAAGATTTTTAAAAAAAAGATGAATAGAAATCATTCTCAAAATGTCATTAAAATATTTTTAAAAACATAATTTAATTATTTTTAGGATAATTGTTTGAAATGACAAAACTGGTTGAAATATTTACCAATAGCAAAGCAAAATGTCACGGATAGATCGTAAAATTTTGCTATATTGTAAATAGTTTAGTTCATTTTTATTTTTATTTTTTTGCTATATTTGAAAATGACATTATTTTTATAAAGTATTTTTATTTATTTTAAATCAAATACGTCGTTAATAGTACTTTAAAAGCAAATAAACCTATTGTGCTTTTCCTTGGTAAGCAGTTTATTCTAAAAATATTTTTACAATTTAAGACAATACTTTCTAATTTTCTAATATTCAGACACTATAAAAATAGGATTGAATTACAAATATGGCACTGCTGAAGTTTCAAATTCTCTCTTTAACTTTTTTTTAAAGAAGTTTAGATTATATTTCTAAATTTTCAATTTCTTGTATTTATTGAGTTCATCTCATCATTAAACTTCATTAATATAAGTCTTATATGACACATTAAATGCATCCATCAAAATATAATTTAAAGATTTTTTTTAATTAAACAACTATGTAAAAAAGAGGATCAAATCATCGGTCATTTAAGATAATAATACTATAGTTAATGTCTTATTCACGGTTCAATTTAAGACTTATAGAAACATACCAAGTGGTCTAATTTCATACAAACATATTCAAAGCTAAGTGAATCAAATATCACATCCTACCCGTCAATCTAAACATATCTCAACTAATTGAAGTAAAATTTGAAGTTCGCATCTAAAAAATGGACCTAATTAACTGTAAAATTAGCTTAGGAAAATATTTAAATTAATGAAAAAAGTATTTATGAGATTATGAAAAGAGAATTCTGGAATAGACCATAACTGGATGTGTTCCAAACAGTCGTATTCATATGTTGGTGTTAATTTGGTCTCTCTCGCATTTAATTACTTATGAACATTTTGTACACTTTGGAGGCCACATCCTTTCTTTTCCTTTTCATTCATTCATTTTCAAACATATCTACGTGTTCTTTTTAACATCTTTATCTTTTATTCTACATTTTTAAAAATAAAAAAAAACAAAAAAATTATAAATTTAATCTCGAGATTTCGGTGACAGTGTTGTAATGTTAGGTGGCAATTTTCTGGAACTAATAAACATGTCATGTCAACTTCTTGTTAATGATGTTATTAATAATAGTGAAAGTATAACTTGATTTCTAGTGACTTAATCATAGAAACTCTAAAGTTAAACATATTTAGATTAGAGCAATTTCGTATTTGACGATCTCTTGAGAATTTTTATAGAAAGTATGGGAGTGAAAGCAAAACATGCTAAAAGATTCCGTGTGTAGTTCGTGAGGTAGTTTTCACTCTTAGAAATGGTTGAAGACACATAAGATAACGTTTATAGGTCATAATTCAATGTCGAAGCCCTCAAAACGCCGAATCTAGATTATGAATCTTGGACCTGAACGTTACCTCTAAGCTTAGAGGCAAATAATCGATGTTAGCAGTAAAAACTTTTAAAAATAGAAAAATTGAATATTCATAATTTGTGTGGATTCAATTTTACAACCTAACCTTGAAACAATATATAGTTTATAAGAATCCATTTAATTCTCCCATAATCTTCTTTGGGGTTAAGGGTCACATCCAACCCATCTTATCAATCTCTTTGTTATGATGTTCAAATCTATCAATTTAGGGTGTGTTTGAAATACATTTTTTGGTGTTTAATTTAAAAATTAAGTTATTTTGAAAAAAAAATACAATTGTTTGACAACTACTCAAAATAAATTTTGAAAATCTTTAGCATCTTTATTTTTAATAATTCTAAAAATGTTTGAATAAAAATAAAATTTTAAAAAACATTTATTTTTTAAATTAATCTAAACGGGCTCTTAACATGAAATCATATGTTATAATTGTCTAATAATTCCTTCCCTTGTAATATCTTAAATGTTGAACTAATTAACAAGGGGATAAAAAAATAGTAAAATCATCTTAAATGGCAAAATTGTTGAAAATATTTACAACTAATAGCAAAATACGTAGTCTATATGCGATAGACCGCAATAGACTACTATCTGTGTCACAATAGATTGTGACACAAATAGTAGTCTATTGTGATCTATTGCGGTCTATTGTAGATAGACAGTGAAATTTTGCTATATTTGTAAATATTTTGGCTCGTTTGCTATATTTGAAAAGAACCTTTAAAAATATTAAGTTTTTCATTGTATTTTTGGAATATTATAGTCAATTTTAAGTTCTTTGAAGTTTTGAACTTTTAAACCATAGAATTTAACTTCTCACAAATTTAAAAATTAAATTTGAAAAATGGTGCAAAATTAAGTTAATTTACAAGCTCTTTTTAAATATAGAAAAATGAACCAAAATATTTATAAATATAATAAAATTTTACTGTGTCTATCGCGGTCTATTACAAATAGTCTATGATATTTTGCTACTATTTGTAAATATTTTCAATAGTTTTGTCATTTAAAATAATTTCCATTAAGTATATCTTCGATCAATCTCTCTAATTTTAAAAGTTTTCTTGCCGTCCTTTTTTCAATTAAATATAATGTAAATTAGATTTATTTAACTTTTTCTTTTTTTAGACATAACAAACCAGAAGGAAAACTAGGCTCCTCAATGGGCAACAAGAAAATCAAAGTCACTAGAATAAAAATCCACTAGATGAACTGGAAAATTATTCAAGCACAACTCCCTTCTTCCTGACAAACCGAATCAAGCCAACCTATGAGTTGCCAAGTTATGAGATCGATGCATTTGTTGAAAAGATACAGAAACAAAGGAAGAAACAATCTGTTTAATATCAACAACACAATTTGCCACTTCAACCGAACATGCTAAAATGCCTTCCAAAATCTGAAACAACACTAATGAATCAGACAAAACTAACAAATGAGAAAGACCCATTCTTTCAGCCAAACGAAACCCCTCAAAAACAACAAAAGTTTCAGCACATAAAACATTCCCATAGAAATCTCTAAACCCACTCAAGGAGGCTAAGATCTTGCCTGACGGCGAACCAACAACCCCATCAGTTCCCACTATGTGATCACCAAGTTTAAAAGCAATATCACAATGAATAATGTGATATTGTCCTCCACCGAAGGGATAGGAGCTGAATGAATAACTTTATTTTGATTCCCCCAAATAGCCCAAGC
Organism: Citrullus mucosospermus; assembly: GCA_030954485.1. Taxonomy (NCBI): domain Eukaryota; kingdom Viridiplantae; phylum Streptophyta; class Magnoliopsida; order Cucurbitales; family Cucurbitaceae; genus Citrullus; species Citrullus mucosospermus. The sequence goes on along the minus strand of CM062061.1, from coordinate 6,438,381 downwards.
AATAATACAAGCACGAGCCAAATCATCATTAGACAACACCCTATCCAGCTCAGTCCATAAATCCAGACAACTAAAGCGCTTAGCACTAACACACCATCTCTCGATCCAAATATAGATGACTAGATGCATTTAACCCGACTACATCCAAATAGAGCATGACTTATGAATTCCTCCTTATGCTTACACACCTTGACACTAAGGACGAACTGCTATGCCCCTATGCGCAGTGAAAACAAACACCAAAATACTCTCATGGCACAATTTCCAAACAGACAACACAACTTTGACAAGTATAGGAAGCTTCCAAAGACAGCAATAATGAAACTACAAAAAATTTGAAAAGCTAAATTTGTATTACACTTAACTATAACTTTGGAAAATAATGAAACTAAAAAAAAAAAAAACCATTGGTTAATTAAAAAATGTTTTTGATTCTAGATTTTTGATAAAAGTAGAATTTAGTTTTTGAACTTTAATTTGTAATGGTTTAGAAACTATATTTTTAAAATTGTAATAATTTAGTTTGTAATGGTTTAGAAACTATATTTTTAAAATTGTAATAATTTAGTTTGTAATGATTTAGAAACTATATTTTTAAAATTGTAATAATTTAGGGCCTCTTTGATAGGCAATCTAAAAACATAAATTTAAAAACAATAGATTCAATTAAAACATAATTGAATTTCATATTTTTAGTATATTTGGTAATAGATTCATAAATTAAAATTTAATTCGAACAATTGTTCGAGAAGGTTTTATAGTAAGTTATAAAATGTTGAATATAAACTATTATTAACTAAGTTACTAATTTGGTTTAGGTTAAAAATTGTGTATAATTACTATTTTATGATATTATATGATTTATAATATATTATATAATACATATTTTTATTTAATAAAAATAATTAAATTGATTCTAAATATAATTGCATTTTAAAATTTCAAATTCAAAATCTGAATACACTATAAACATTGAAAAAAATGTTGATTTCAGAATTTGCACAATTTGGATCACAAAATCTGGAAATAATTTTCAAAAACAAAATTCAGAATGCTTACCAAATACATATACGATGAACTCAATGAATCTGAAAACATAAAATAAAATATAAATTGCGTACCAAACAGACCCTTAGCCTCTATAGTGATAAATTTCAATAAAATTAAATATTAATTTTTATTATGTAATGATTTAGTCTTTTATAGTTTATTAACAAATATATAAATCTCAACATGTGTAAGAAAATTTTATGAAATTTTAATAACATCTTACAATTTAGAGAATAAAGAGTTTCAAATGGTGAAGTACAAGAAATTAAATTGTTACCTACAAATTAGTTTTAAAATACTACAAATTTGAAAAATATAGAGACTAAATTATTACTTGAAAGAAAGTTAAAGGGAGAAAAATAATAAAAATATATTTTTTAAATTAAACCTTTTTAAGTTCACAAAGTAGAGGTGGAGAGATTTAGACCTCTAACCTCTTGATCGATGACAAATACCTTTAACTAGTTAAACCTTTTATACGTTGTTGTTATTACCTATTTGAAACTATTTTTAGGCGAGATTTTAATGTTAAAAAATTGGGTCACATATCAAGAAATAGTGACATGGCATGATAGTATGTTTTCATTTGAAACTGACAAAAATTAAAATACAATATTTAGATTGAAGGTTTGATTGAGGAAAAAGCAAAAACCATAACAAAGTTTATAAAGAGACAAGGTCAAAGATTTTGTTGTAAGAAAAATCTCAGTGAGACAGTTCAAAACAAATGACAAACTAAATTATTGACTCAGAAAAAGAAAAGAAAAAAGAAAGACTTGGGTGATAAAATCAATTAAAATATAGGGAAACAAAAACAAAAACAAAACTCATTTGAATTATTAGTGTTTGGTGGTGCCCTTTTAATTTGAACTATTATCTTCTAAATTAACTAAATTACTACACTTATTTCAATTTTACTATTCTAACTTTGTTGGCAAGTTGGGTTTAATTACAAAATTTTGCAAGTTTACAAAATGATTGCAGCAATTAGAGTTTTAATTTTTAACCCATTTTAATAATTCAATAATTTTATTATCATTAATTTTTTTAGTACACTAGCGGCAAGACGAGAGATCAAACCTTTGACTTTAAAGAAGAACCATCGATGAACTAAACTCACTTTGTAATGATATTTTAGTTCTTAGGTAGGGTAAGGTTTGATGTTAATTTCATATAGTTTGCCACATAATTATAACAAAAATGTCTAGTTTGTGGGAGTTTGATGGATAATTACTTGGAATTAAAATTTTGAACATACATCGTAGCATTCCTTGTAACATTATTACCTTCGGACTTGTGAAATGTTCTTGTAAATTATAGTAAATACTTGTAGATTGCATATAGTTATTTTTTGACAAGTTTATACATAAGATTTAAAAATGTCGAAACAAATCTCAATAAAATAGTGATGTTGATGGATAATTTTAAAAAGATTTCCCAAAAAAAAAAAAAATCAACATAAAAAATGAAATTAATAAATAAATATTTCAAAATTTAAATAAATTAAAAATGCTTATTATTTTGTATTATATTCACATTAGTCATATCATATTATATTGCCTCTTTTTTTTTATGCTTTATTTATTTATTTTTAATGATGTAATGGAACTGATAACTCAATGTTGAATTTATGGACATGTGGTGATATTGATGGATATTTCGTCATGTCAACTTAAATTTAGTACTTTGGGGTATGAATTACAAAGTACGAATCTTTGAGGTGAAGATGAAAAAGTTGACAAATTATTAATGATTAATAGTATATTAATCTAATAGAGTTGTTTTTAAATATAGTAAATGAGCCAAATTATTTACAAATATAGAAAAATTTAAGCGATAGATCACTATAGACTTTTATCACTAGGCGATAAACCTATCACTCAGTGATAAAAAGAGCGATAGAAGTCTATTGCGATCTATCGCTGAAATTTTTCTATATTTGTAAATAGTTTGATATTTTTTCTTTTCGTAATAATTTCTCAATTTAATATTTAGGAAGTAATTAAGACTAGTTTTAGAATTTATAAATATATCATCATACACATTTTGGAAAATTTTTCTTTTGTCCATTCATTCTCAATTGTTCAAATTCAGTTTAATTACTTTTCAATAGATCTTCAAATCAGTCCTTATTGAATTAACTAAGAGTAGAAAAAATCAAAATTTATCCTTAATCTTCCTAAGATGTATATTATCGCTCTAAACATTCAATCTCATCAAATTTAACCTTGTGTTTAAATGAGTATGGCAATATTTACTTATCTTCGTCCAATATCCACTAAATTTACCAAAATACATCATTTAAACTTTAAAAAACTAATTATTTTTAGGATTGTTTTCAAATATAATAAAATGGGCCAACTTATTTACAAATATAGCAAAATTTGATCCCCACTAAAAAGAAAAAAAAATTCTCCAAAATTTATTTTTTTAGAGAAATTATTTTAAATGACAAAACTGTTGAAAAAATTTACAAATAATGGCAAAATATCACAGTTTATCTAATAGACCGCAATAAATTGCAAAAGACTAGTATCTGTGTCTATCATGACACAAAAAGTAATCTATCACGGTTTATTGGAGATAAACAGTGAAATTTTATTATATTTATAAAAAATTTACTTTATTTTCCTATATTTAAAAACATTCCTATTTCTTATCCATAAAATATTACCAATCCAACATGTTTATTTTATGGGAACCGACACATACCTATGACCTTTTATCTATTTATTAATGTTATTATAAAATATTGAGTTTTTTAAATTTTATATTTTATGCATTTGATAAAAAAAAATATATATATATATATATATATATATATATATATATATATTTTTTATGTCTTATTTGACGTTACAAAATATACAAATTTTTAAAATGTAGAGTTATAATATCAATATTGATAATGATTTATTTCTTTTTTTAATTCTATATTATAAAATCAACATCTTTATTATTTGAATAGAAATTAAAATTAATTCAGTGCATGGATTATTATTTTTTTTTATTTTAATATTTCCTCATAATTATTTGTGAAGAAAAAGTTTTAGTTTGTTATTCACGTTAAAATCACAGATTTAAGGATAGTAACTTTAACAATATTCTATTAACTTGAACAAAGACATTCCATCATAAAGTTTGAAAATTATTGTTTATTCCAAGAAATTTTTAGAAATAATTTTTCAAACCCCGTTAAGTTTTCATTCACTCAATTTTGTTTCAAAAATTGGTTAAAATTTTTGGAAATAATTTAATGGTTATATCTCCAAATTTGTTTTCGGTTTCTTTTAAAGGGTCTATTTTAATATCTAAACTCTTAAGAAACATTCATTTAGTTTGTCCTAATATTTGTCTCAGTTTTATTTATTTATTTTATTTTTTAATCAAGCTCGTACTAAGATATTAGTTTACATATTGGAAGCTATGCTGTCATTAATTTGTTAAAGTTAACCTAAAAGTAAAAACTAAACTATATGATATTTTTTACTGTTGAAAGGCTAAAATAGACATTTTAAAAGTTTAGGAATCCAAATGAAACAAACTTTAAAGTTTAAGTACTGAAATCAACATTTTTGGAAGTTAAAAAACGAAAATCAAATAAATTTCTTTGGAGACTAAAATAAAATTTAAACCTAATTTAAATGATCATCTAAGTCCCTATAATAACTTTCACTCAATTTTGATTTGTTATGGTTTGGCTAAATCTCCTAATCCTTTATATAATATAAAGGGACAGTTGCAAATATAGCAATCAGGTTCAAAGTATTTAAACATATAGTACAATGAAAAAAAAATTGCAAATATAGTAAAATTTAGATTTTGCTTTTAAAGTCTATCAATGATAGACCATATTAATAGTAGGGTCTATCAGTGATAGATCATATCACTAATCATTGATAGATTTTGTTATATTTGTAATTTTTTAAAAATATTACTATACAATTAATTATTATCCTTAAAAGTGCTACCCAATGCAATATAATTATCCTATAAATTATCAAATACAATTCATATATATTTTTTTAAATGTTACCCTACATTTAAAAAAAAAAAAAAAAACCACAATAAATTTCCCAAATATAGAGTACCAAATTTGTTGGTTCCTTCATGACCCAAATCAACCCCTTTGTACTATTCACATTTTCTTTTAAAACTTTTGCTTTAACAAATTGATTTGGTTCTCAAAGAGCAAACATTGAGTGGGTAAGAAGGGAAGTGAAAAGGTTAAGAGGAGGCTTATTTTTAAATTCTTACAATGTTAGAAAAAGAGCCACCAAAATCACTTTATTACACACTAATTTAACTTTATTGACCTAAATAAAAGGACCAATTTAGTTTGTAAATAGAGATTTCCTATATTCTTTTTTCCACTTTACTTATAACTCTAATTTGATCTTCTTCAATTGCAATCCCTCTACAAGATCAAAGAAAAAGGAAAAAAGGAATATAATTTTGTTCTACTAACTTATTCTTAATTTTTTTTTTATTATATAACAATTTAGTTTTGACGTAATTTAAAATTTGTAACAATTTGTGAAAGTAAGTTTGGTTATGTGGTATTGACATGTGTCTCATCTCTAAAGGTCGAAGTTTCAATTCCCACTCCATAGTTGTTGTACTAAAAGAAAATTATAACAAAAATTTCTTCAAAATTAACTGTGTTATTTATTTATTTATTTATTATGTAGCCACTTATATAGACTTTGTAGTTTATTATAACCACATTTTGTCTTCAATCAAGTTATTGATTTACCTATATATTTACGAAATCTTATTGAATATGAACAATATTTTTTTCAATGTTGATAGTACATGATTAAATTGTTGTATATAAAGTGTAAGGACTAAATTGTTATAAAATTTAAAAGGTCATAGACTAACATTTTACAAACTAAGTTGTCTTATATTTAAGAGTTGATCGAATAGTGATTTTAATGAATATATATATTGTACATCACTCACATTGAAATTAAGAAAGAAAGATAAACAAGGTTAAAATTTTTATTTAATATACTAGATGTTTCCCAACAAGAAAACAAGCCTAGTTACCTTTTTCATTTAACGATTGGCTTAATATATAAGGATGGAATAAACTCATTATCCAAACGAGCATAGTCCAACTAATATATCGTATCCGTTAGTAATTAAGAAGTCTCAAATTCAACCGTTTAATTAGAAAAGATGAAAACCATGGTTCAAAAGTAGTAAGACTACACTTTAAAAAACCATATGGTTATAATACGAAGCCTAAAAACTACATTTATTTAGTTTTAAAAAAGTATGTAATAAAACAAGAAAACGGAAGGAAAATTTAGTGAAAGTAGTATTCATATAAGCTTAATTTTCAAAATAATGAAAATGAAAATAAAAAAAGTAGTTGCAATGGATAACACTTTTAGAGAAAATAATCAGGTGTATAGCAACATTTTAAAAGAATTGCAAATATAGCAAAATATATCAGTGTTAAAGTCCATCACTGATAGACTTTTATTAGTGATAGACTCTATCGCTGATAGACTTTTATTAGTGATAGACTCTATCGCCGATAGACTCCTACTAGTGATATGGTCTATAACTAATAGATTCATAAAGTTAGATCTAAAATTTGCTATATCTGCAAATTTTTTTCGCATTGTGCTATATTTACTGATATTTTGGATCTAATTGCTATATTCATAACTGTCCCAAATCAAAAGGGCTATTAAACTGGCCTACAAATATATTTTTATGATAGGTAATCGAAGAGAGTATGAATTACACTAGATGGGTCTCACTTTTAAATATTCTAACCACTTGTTTACTTTGTGCTCTCATGCGGGGTATGAAAAGTGTATTATTATTAGTATTTTTTCAACTTTTAACATGACATTAAATAAGCAATTAATGACTAAACAAAGTAATGAGTGATTACAAAATATATATACTTTTAAGGAGAAATTAGACAAAAAGAAAAAGAACGAAAGAAGATTTATCCGCTTTCAGATTAATTACTTTCATACAAAATGTGACCGAACTAAATCTAACTTCAAGAAGATATCAAGACGCATACATTTGTAACAACATGACACAATTCAATACATTATTTAAGAGATTACATAGTACCTATTGAATCTCCACAAATTTTAATATTTAGTGGGGTAAAAAAATAAAAACTAACAAAGTTATTAGCAGCAATATCCATAAAAGATACAACTTAATATAAGACCAAATCAAAACGTTACTAAATTAGCGTTTGACAAACTTTTCCATGTTTGGAAGACTAAACAACCAATTAGAAGCCCCAAAATCAAAGGGTTTTTTTTTTTTTTTTTTTTTTTTTTTTTTTTTTTTTTTTTTGTATAAATAAAAATAGAGGTCTCTCATCACCGTCCTCCCTAATTTTGTAAATTAAAAGAAGAAAAAATAGAGCATGTGCGAGTGGGACCTAAGTTTCTTAGCATCTTTGAGAGCCCTATCCCAAACATTTCCATGTGCTCTTACAATCCCCCTCGTAAATGACTTCCAAAAAAAAGAGGAAAAAAAAAAAGAAAAAAAAAGAAAAAAGAGTAGTTTGTTTTTTTGCATTTTGGTCCTTTGAAATTGTTATAATTACATGTATGGAGACTTTTAAATGTAAGTCCCTCTCTTTGTTTTTCTATCACACACATGGCCTCTTGCCCAATCCTTCTATATAAATCTCCCCTTTCTCCCCCTAAACCCACAAACCCCTCTTTTCACGACATTTTCAAAATAACCATTCTCATGGCTTTTTACTCACCATTTTCCTCTCTCTTCCTTCTTCCTTTCTTCTTCATCTATTTTCCCTTCGCTTTCGCCGACTACGGTGGCTGGCAGAGCGGCCACGCCACCTTTTATGGCGGTGGTGACGCATCTGGCACTATGGGTATGTTTATGCACACTTGAACACTATGCTATGCTATAATAGTCTAGATGTCGAGTTTTCTTCAATTTAATCCTATATACATTAGTAGAGGTTGAGTATGATGCATATAGTATATATTTACTTAGTGTGAAGTTGATATAAGTAAAATTTAAAGGGGAAATTAAGCTTATCAAGACAACTAATTCCCTCCAAAATCTTAAGACAATTTTCATTTTTCTTTTTATTTCTTTTTTCCCTCTTAAATAACCTAATTCCTTTGTCAAATTTTATTCAACTTCCTGAGGTTGGCAGAAATATATAATTTCTTGCTGCCCACCATTAAATAAAAGAAATGCTGTTTGATAGTTAGGAAACAGAGGAAGAGAGAGAAGATTAAGCTTTTTAAATTTTAAACCATAGTACTTTGTCAAACATTCAAAATTCAGAGGTAGATATAATAACAAAAGTTTCATTACGGGTGATCTCATCTTTTATTACATCTCTAACTTTAAAAAAGCAACTTCGTTGAATTATGCTCATCTTCACATATAATATTTAGTAAGTTAAGTTTTGGATATGTTTAGAAGTGAAGACTAAAAATCAATTTTGTTATTGTCAAAATCAATTTTCTTTCAAAAGTGTCGAAATTGATTTTAGAAAAATTTGAAATCATTCAAAATTGATTTTAAACTGTTAGTTGAATTGTTTTTTCAATGAGGTGATTGATCGTAATCACCCAATACAAAATTTGCCCCATTTTTTTTTTTTTTGTTAAATTACTAATTGAACCAGAAGATTAAGCTAATGAATTATAAAATAATTATATCTAACACTTTATCAATTTTTGCCCCCACTTATGTATTATTTTTTAAAATAAATTTAAAAAATTGTCATCGTTCTAGTAATTGTGTAATTCTAAAATCATTTATTAAAAATTTTAATTTCATATGATCGTACAAAAATCAATTGTGTGTAGGTGGAGCTTGTGGGTATGGGAACTTGTATAGCCAAGGGTACGGCACAAACACGGTGGCGCTTAGCACAGCGCTATTCAACAACGGGCTAAGTTGTGGGGCTTGCTTCGAAATGACTTGTACAAATGATCCTAAATGGTGTCTTCCTGGAACCATTAGAGTCACTGCCACCAACTTCTGCCCTCCTAACTTTGCTCTCCCCAACAACAATGGCGGCTGGTGCAACCCTCCACTCCAACATTTCGACATGGCGGAACCTGCCTTTCTTCAGATCGCACAGTACCGTGCTGGAATCGTCCCTGTCTCCTTTCGTAGGTAAACAACCTACATCCCCCTTTTATAAAGGTTACTAACGTCTTATCTTGACCATTGAATTTATTGGATTGTGTCTTTAGTTACAAATGTTCTCCACTCTCTTTTTTGCCACCACTTTTCCAGAAGTTACTAATTGGTCTCTTAATCATCGTCATATTGTGTCTTTAGTTCAACCATTAAATAGAGGAAGTACTACTCATTGGAATTACCATAGATAATACTATAATTACATAGATAGTTTATTTTAAACACTTTTGTTAGTTCAACCATTAATGTTATTGAATCATTAATATTTGAATATTAATGGAAGAATTTCTTTTAAACACACAACATTTTAGATGAAGGATTCAAATTTCTAATATTTTACTCGAGAACATGAGAACATGTCTATAATTATAAAATTTTATTCAGTAAATTAAAAAAATCATAATTGATTAAATAACATATCAAGGCTAATATGTATATTAATTAAATACTAGTTTCTTTTAAATAAAAGAGCGTAACATATAACTTAGTTTACTAGCTACATTCATCATTATATATGTATTATTTGAAATGTAATATTAATAATATTCTTAAATTATTTTTTAAATATTGAATTGGATAATTTTCATTAATTACTGCAAAGTATGTAATTATTATAAAGAGCTGATCTATATAAAAAGTTCTCAAGAATTAAATGACATCTTAATGGACCCTTATGAACATCGTTTTATCCTATATTAATGCACTTTAATGACACAAACAAAAATGAAAAGTGTGATACTTTAATTGATATATTACACCCTCAATTTTCATTAATTACTCATAAATTTATTAGATAATATGATATCAAATTTGCCTTCACTCATCAATTTAAATTTTTGTGTTAGTCAACAATTTAACCAAATTTCTTTTACTATTTTATAGTTCATGTGTCTAAATTATATTAAGACAGTCATGGCTAGAAACTGGCAATTTAGATTTAAATAAAGTAGCAATGATTTGTTTAAATTATAAATTTCGTCTATATAATTTGTTCAATTCCTGTTACGGTTAATTTACTCCCTTTGATTTAAAAGTTTTAATTCTTTCTTATGATTTGATGGTCTGTCAAGTCATCAAATCCGATCATAGTTTTGATTAATTTATTTAAAAATGTAAAATGTTTACTTATTAACGTAAATATATATATTTTTTTGTTTTTATTATTAATGTTCTTTTTTGTTAATTTTTTCAAAATTTTCGATTGTCATTTTTTCAATATTTTCATCTTGACATTTTTGTTGATATTAACATTTTAAACTTTGCAGAGTACCATGTATGAAAAAAGGTGGAGTGAGGTTCACAATCAATGGTCACTCCTACTTCAACCTTGTTTTGATCACGAACGTGGGCGGCGCAGGTGATGTCCACGCTGTGTCCATAAAGGGGTCTCGAACAGGATGGCAAGCCATGTCTAGAAATTGGGGCCAAAATTGGCAAAGCAACAACTATCTCAACGGCCAAGGTCTTTCCTTTCAAGTCACTCTGAGTGATGGTCACACTCTCACTGCCTATAATCTCGTCCCTTCCAATTGGCAATTTGGCCAAACATTTGAAGGCCCTCAATTCTAAACTACCAACTCCTAGCTACTACTACAACTACCATTACTTTGAAAAAACAAACACACAAAAAAAATAACAACAACCAGAACGAGAACAAGATCAGAGACCGAGAATCGGGCGAGTCATTTCGCTTTCTTTTTTAAGTTTTTTTGTTAAAAAGGAAGAGAACGTTTAAATTAAATTTGGTGTTTTCTTTTTACATTTCTTTTTTTTTTTTGGTGTGGTGTTTTTTTTTTCTTTTTCTCCTCTTAAAGAGGTCTTGGGAGAGGGTAGGGAGGGATTATAAGGAGGGAGTTATATGTATGAAATTGCCATAATAATGGCACCTTTGTTGCTGTGGTGTTATAATGTGGCACCCGCTAGGCTTTCACATTTATATATATAAATATATAAAATATATAAATATATGATATGATATATATAATGATAATGATTATTGTTGTTGTAATGTATTCAATCTTCGTGAGTTGTTTAGGTTGAAAGAGATAAGTAAAAGGAGGAAAAATAATGAAGTGTTTTCAATGGTGTTGTTGTAATTAGGGTAATAAATATTTGTTAACCTATTATATTTTTAATGATATTTCTACATAATCATTAAAAATATAATAGGTTGTTGTAATTAGGGCAATATTTTTCAATGGTTGTTGTAATTAGGGTAATAAATATTTTTCAATCTATTATATTTTTAATAATATTTTTATATAATCATGTCTTTTGATGTAAACAATATATAAGAGATGAATCGATATTCTATAATAAATTTAGCTTTCATGACACATGAAGAAAGACAAATCTAGAGGAGAAAAGACAGTCATAAAACCAAAATATTCATTGTTTTTTGCAAAAAAAAAAAAAAAATTGGAGATTTTTTGGTTCTTTTCAAAATTTAGGATAGTTTTTCATGTTAGAAATTTATGACTGAAAATAATAGTCATTAAAATGAAAAAAGTCTGCGATTTTGGTGGAAAAAAGAGAAAATTTTGGATTTTTTTTTCTTTACTATTATGACAGTTTTTTGTGTCACCGACTATAATTAACTGTTATTAAAGAGCGAAAGGTTTTTAGAGATTAAATTGGGAAAAAAAACAGCAAGGGGTTGAAATTTTAAACTTTTATGATGGTTTTTTAGTGTCGTCAATATATGACTTGTGTCAATTGTCATTATAGATCAATAAACCGAAAAAAAATTGTTTGGTTAATTAATTTTAAATTAAATATATATTAATAGCACTTAGTAAATTTTAATTTTAAATTAGAAAAAACTTAGTTATGGTGTTTGGTAAATTAATACTAAATTTGTGTAATTTAATTACTGTTTACTAAAATAGATCTAGGTTTGGCCCTGCTTGGGATTGTGGTTGCAATAATCAAAAGAGATTATGAGAAAATATTAACAACTTACATTGTTTTGTAATTAAATTATTGGCCAAATATCAATTTGTACTCCTAAATTTTGAGGTTATATCAATAAAGCCTCAAATTAATAATTGTATCAATTTGAATCCTAAACTTTCGTAAGTGTACCAATTTACACCCTTCTCCAAATTTTATTCGACCAACATCGTGTGAAACTTATAATTCAAGTCAATTAGAACTCCTCACACAATGACTCCAAACATCTCGCACAATGACTCCATGATCTGACGTGTACTGATAATGATATCATTATTCTTGGCTAAATCTTCAATTAAGCGAGCCAAGATGTAGACTCGGGTCTTGTCGTTGGCCAAGGACTAGAGAACATTTTGTGATGCATTCGGTCCAATGATTAGAGAACACTCCTTAGTCAGGAAAAATTTTTGGTCATCTATAACCAACACAATATTGATAATATTTTTCTATGTTGTCTAGTTTTCATCAGTTAATTTGTCGAGACCAAGTAGCGTGATTATCACACTAGTCATTTTTTATTCATGCTAAAACAAAACCAATTATATATATTACAAATGTTGCAAAACTCTTAAAAAACAAAACCAATCATCTTTTTAGCAAAGTTAATAACGAGCCCTATGATTATTTAAATTTGCAATGATACTTCCGTGATTTAGAACGACAGCCACCGAAGGGTAGTTAGTTATTCTTTCACTGAATTATGAGACACTCTCAACCAATTCTTACACCAGAATAACTCTTATGCCTATAAAAATTGGTTATCATTCGTTCGGTCAAGAAATCATTAATTTGCTTAACAATTTCTTGTATGTGTAACCCTCCATTTTGGATCATATAGTTTTGCTCGAAGGGAAGGACAATATTGGTGCAAAAACTATAGTGACCTTATCTAGTACTAGAGTTCACCCTGATATTGTTTTCATGCAAACACCTTCCAAAGGGAGAACACTTCTAAGGAGCATGAAACCTCACGATGCAAACTAATAAAGGAGATTGTAGAATAAGTTGACATGTGTTCTTCACCTATTTACTTTAAATACTTTCTCCGTTTACCTTGATATTGACCCATGCAAACACTTTCCAAAGGAAAGACACTTCTAAGGTGCCATGAGGTCAAGCATGAATCTCACGGTGTAAACTTAACTAGAGAGTGTGAGAGAAAAACGACATATTATATCTTTTTCTCCCACTAAGTATTTTAAAAAAATTAGGGTCTATTACTTAGGTAAATTCAGCTAATTAATTTATTTAAGTTTTGTTAATTTGCCTAATATAATACTTATATTATATAGTTTAACAACATATGATTAATATTTATTAAACACTTTAATAAACTTTAATAATTTATTGCATGCTTATAAAATGTTGACCAATTCAACTCCCAAGTTGGTTCCAGGTAGGGGTGTTCCCTTATGGTCAATTAAGTACCCCAACCTTAGGTAGAACCTTCCTAGACAAAGTTCCCTTATAATCAAAATTTTATAAATTAATCTTTTATTTCCTTATTTTAAAGGGCTCTTTTCAAATATAGCAAAATGAACAAAAATATTTACAAATATAACAAAATTTCACTGTCTATCTGCAATAGACTATGTATTTTGCTATTAATTGTAAATATTTTCAACAATTTTGTCATTTAAGATAATTTCTCTAATTTTTTAAAACCTATTTGAAATAAAATAAAAGATTAGCTATTTCTAATCTTATTAGGAAAAAATTTAATATAAATTTTTAATTTTCGAATTTTAAAAACTTTAAAAATCAATTATAACCTTATGTTAGTCTGCAACTCTTTACTATAGATTTTAATTTATATATCATTAAACATATAACAACTATATTTTAATGATATTAAAACCTATAGCATGCATTATATGACATTATAAATATAATTGTTATATTTATCTAAGTAATGTCATGCTTCATGCATAGTTCATTTTCATTAAATAATATAACAATTATATTATTACTAATGAAAAACATACCCATGTCATCATACAATATGATATGCAATCATATAATATAATACATATATTAAAATATGATGCATGAATATGTTTGTCATAAGGTGAGATTTTAAACTATATGGTATGCATACATTATGCAACATGTAATTAAAACTTTAATTTATACATACATCGAATGCATAATAAATTAAATAGCAAAAATAGACTGAATTTTGGCATTCTTAAAAAGTAATTAAATTAATATAATCAAATTATATCAATTTAATTAATAAAATAATAAAAGTTACATTTAAATTAGCAATAGTGCCACGACTCTGTCAGCTAGCGCCTCGACGCTGAAGCAACTTTAAGAGTAGCGTCGCGGTGCTTTGATGTAGTGTTGCTATTGTTCTTAACAATCACAATTTCTTCTCCGTTTTTTTATCCAAAACTAGCCAACCTACCCAACAACTCTTGCCAACAATCGACACAGACTTACAGATTCGATTACATAATTAAAATGCCCTGAACAATGGGCCCTTACATCCATCAAATCCATGAAAAACTGTAATTTAGATGCCAAAACTCGAAATTGCCTATTTTTCAAAACTCACATACATTAGGCAAAATACAACCCACCAAAACTTTTGTTTTTCAATTGCAAATTGAAAATTAATGGCACGATTTGACTCTGATACCAGTTGAAGGAATTGAATCTCAAGTGGAAGCGATAATCTTGGTTTAGAAAACACAGAGAAGATAAACTTAAATTCAACATGCTTTTGACTAGAAAACGTATTTTTACCTTTAAAGACAAACCTTCAATGTCCTTTTCCTTAGAAACCTTCTCAACAATAGCAACTTAGTACACCGGATTGGACACCACCAAAAACGTCTTCCCCCGCTATTCTCTAGTAAGGATTGGGCTTATGGGAGCCTTTTTCGGTTTTGGAAGAGGGAAAATAACTGTTTTTTGTAGAGGAAAATTGTTTTTGAGAGAGAGCTCAACTTTTTCCAAAAAGAACACGTATCTCTTTAAAATTCTTAGATCCTCTCTATTAAACAAAATGGAGGTGGTTACCACCCTCTCATACAACCTCCCACTCCCTGCAATGTAGAGGAGTTAACGTAATTTTAATTAAAAAAATTAAATCTTATTTAATTTAAATTTAAATTTAAATAAATTTAATTAATTAATTAATTACTTAATAACTAAATATACCTATCTCATATTTAAATAAATATGTATTTGAATCATATTAATATATGTATCTCTCTCAATGTCTATAGTTTTAATATGAATCTTATTCTCATTAATTTTTAATCTACAGTTTTAATATGAATTTCATTCATATTAATTTAATATCTGAATATTATTCATATTAATTTAATATCTGAATATTATTCAAACATTAATACTCTCATATTATATAGTTTTAATTTTGAATCTCATTCAAAATTAACTTTACATTATAATGTATCTACATACATTATTATTTATCGTATCTCATACAATTAATGTACATTTCTTTATTTAATTTGAACAATTCAAATTCTTTCAAAACTACTTAATCCTTGTTTTACTTTTAGTGAGTTAGTAGGGGGACCTAATGGACCTACATATTACAAGCTCCAATGACCCAAGATTAATTAATTAAACTCTTTAATTAAATTAGTAAAAAATTAATCAACATTCATTAACTATGGGTCATTGATTCATGTCAAAAATACATGTTTTTAGGCCTTATTTTAGTAGCATTTCTTGGAAAAAAAATTGTCTCTTACATGTTAAAATTCCCCATAATATGTGCTAAATGGATGAAATAGTGAAGATTAGGGTCTTTTGGATGCTTAAAGTGTATTTTTGACATGTTGAACATGTTTTAGAGGCTTTTACATTGATTTTTAGCCATTTTGCAGAAATTGTTTTCATGCGCCCTCATTGCCAAAATAGTATTCGCCCATATCAAAACCCTAGTTCCAAAAATATTGAACCAATCGGCCACAGTTGTGATTTACTTAGTCTTCTGCTGTTCTTCAGCGTCGATTTGATTGGGAAGCCTCCAAAACACAGATTTCAGCCCTACATAACCTCTCTTGAAGCCTATAAAAGGGATTGAAGTCTTCCTTTCAAGCATTCATCTGCTTCCGCCCAAAATTAGTCCACTCTAAGAAGTTTCTTCACTCAACTTGCCAGCCTTACTCCAAGAACGAAAGTTAGAGTAAGGAAGTCATTTGAGAAGTGTTATTGTATTTTCCAGCACTCATCTCCATTTCACTTATTTCTTTTGTTGTTTTTGAAATTAATGATTTTGAAATTAATGGAAATGATTCATTTATTCTTTATCATGAGCTAAATCTATTAAGGGGTTCAATTATGTGGATGCCCTAGGGATTCATAGCTTGAGCAATTGATAATGTGTCATGTCTAATATTACTTACACTTTTCCCTTATTGATTGTATTGAAAACATTGTTAATTTGAATTGGCTACTTAAGTTAGCAATATAGCAAAGTTCTAATACTGAGAAGGTTAGGGTGTAAGCGGATTTCACAAGGGAATATGAAGTCTAGAAATAGGATCACCATGCAACCTTAGAGATAAGAGACATCATATGGTAAACACTATGCATGAAATTAATCTAAGGTCTAGCTAACCATAGAGATATAGGATTAGCTCCTTAGGCTTTTAAAAGATCTTGAAACAAGACTGAATATGTGATACCCAAAACCCAAAACTAACTTCTTTGAAGGGTTGAAATAAGTCTTGTGGAGTTGGGGAAAATTTGAAGAAGTTTTTATGTGAAAAGTTGGTACAAGCCTATGGAGTTGAAAAATTTTGGGGATTTAAGGGGGGGGGGGGGGGGGAGGAGGGGATATGTGTTGAAGACACTATGGAGAAAAAGTGTTTGTTCAAATTTGAGTTTTAAAGAGAGATTTGGTCATAGAAGTAATTTGGAAAAAACTACTCAAGAGATTTTTAGAGTATTGGACTATGCTTTAAGAATGGAAATAAATTATGCTTTGAAAGTAGAAACTATGAGGTGAACTTGGGTTGAACTTATAAACTTAAGTATTGAGAAAGTTGGAAGTATAGGACCAAATGTGAAAAGTTCAACTCATTAACCCTATACCTTGAGAGAAAAAGTGTAGAGTTGGACGCCTAGTAGGGGTTTGGTGGACGAATGGTTGGTGTCTCGGGAAGCTTTTGGCTAAGTGTTGGAAAACTTATGATAATTGGAAGAGTCCATAGAAGATGAGCACCTTGATGCAATGAAAGATGAGATGAAGTCTTTACATGATAACCACACTTTTGAGCTTGTGAAGCTGCCTAAAGGAAAAAAAGCACTGAAAAGTAAGTGGGTTTATAGAGTGAAATAGGAGAACATACCTCAAGACTGCATTACAGTAGAATACAGTGGGTAATTGGTTATCACTTCAAGCAAGACGTTTCTATTTTTCTTCTTTTTATTGTTGTCGTTTGTTGTCGAGATTATTATTCTTGAGATATATTTTATGTATGCCTCTAGTTGTGACTAGAGAGAACTTGTTGAACCCATTACTGATTATAGTAGAGATTTTAACTTAGCTCCGTAGTTTTTTTACTCCTCACATTGAAAAAGGCACTCATCAAAATAACTTATTTTTCAAACTCATTTTGTAATAAGTTTTTTTTTTTTTTTTTGTTTGGTGCTTATCATGAAATATATTCAAAATTATACACTTGAGAAGGCAATCGAAAATGCTCTAAAATCACAAGTAATGCTTGACTTTTGAGTGTTTTTGGGAGCTAAAGGAGAGATTCGAAGCTAAGATCACGAATTTACAATGGCAACATACGTGGCACGCCCATGAATTCTTGCTTTCCTTTTTATCTTTTATGATTTGTTTTAGATTTTTTAGTTGTGTTCTAGTTTTATATGGCGATTCTCAGTCATGTAACTTATATTTTGGACCTTGATATAATGTTTTGGATACGCTATTAGTTAATTTAATCAAATAATCTTTTCATCTTGCAACCATCATTTGTGTAATTGTATGCTTTTATTATCTTTGACAGTTTAGGAATGTTTTACTCAACACTCAATTCACTATACTAAAATTTAACATTGTACACTTACAATATTGCATGGTGTACAAATCATGCAACACATTGGAGCTACTATATATTGAGATAGTAAAGTTTTTCTTCCGTATATTGAAGTTGAAGAATTGATATTGAGAACGAGCTGCAAAACCCTCAACACAAATTTATAGTTGAGAGAGAAAGAATCAAAGAACAAACATTAGAGATTGTACTACATATTTTAATACAAATTCAAGTTTTACTCGACAAACTAAATTTTTTCATAAATCTTGTGTGAACAAAACCAATACCACATCTAAATTATAGAGGCATTTTGAAATTATGAAAGCATAGTCAAGAAAACATTAAAATAACTTGTAGCTACAATTTATACCAACAAGGTGCAAATATATTTTTGATAGCCCCAACATGGGAACTCTAAAATTAAGTGTGCTTGGTTTAGTATAAACCTATGTTGAATCACCTCTTAGAATTTTTTTCCTAAGAAGTGTGTGAGTAATGAAAAAATATCAAATTCTTAATGTATTAAGATATATTAAAAAAAAATATATATTGTTGGTTGTAAATAAGATAATTAGTTGTAAAGTCATAAATGATTTTTTTTTACTCTAGGATTTGATTTTATTCTCATCATAACTCTTTTCCTTTTATGTAATGAGTCTTTCTCCTATATAAGAAGGCCATGTATATCTTACAATTGTACTATTTCAATACAAAACTATTTGATTCCATTCAAACTAATACGATATCAAAGCTAGGAAAAAAAAAACCCTACCTTTTCAATCTCAAACCCAAGCTACCTCACCTAACCCCGCGTCATCAACAACCATTAAAGCAAACCCTAGCTTTTTCGCCGATTGTTGAAGCCTCCTATTTGTTAGTCAACTTCACCCACGTCCATCAACATTGCAATCTGCCTCTGTTCTTCGCTCGTTCGTTAGTCACGTTTGTCAACAATGTTGCAATAACACCTGTTCGCTGGAAGAGCTATCGGGACTCACTAGATGGAGGTTGTTGATACATATCATGAAATGCATGTTTTAAGGCCTTATTTTGATATCTTTTCTTAACAAAAATGGTCTTAATGTTGAGTGCCTCAAATTCTATTCTTAAAGGGTAAAATGGTCAAGCATAAATCCTTTGAAAGCTTAAAGTTTATTTCTATCACTTTGGACCTATTTTTGGAGCTTTTACATTAATTTTTCGCTATTGTGCAAAAATGTTGTTGATGTGCCCGCATCGCTAAAACTTGATGCGACCGCATCAAAACCGTAACTTCTAGAAGTCTTGTGTGGTTGTCAACAATTGTGAAATAATAGGTCCTTAGCCATTTTTCAGCGCCAAATTTGATTGGGGAGCTTTGAAAACTTGGAAATCGACCCTACCTAACTCCTTTTGTGGCTATAAAAAGGAAGGAAGTCTTCCCCTAAAAAAGACAACATATCCATCACGAAATTCAGATCCTCCAAGGCGATCTTTCACCCAAAAATCCAAAACTCTCTAAGAACGAAAGTTCCTCTAGAGAAGCTAGAATTATGATCTCTCTACCCCATGAGAACAAGTGTAAAGAGTAAGAATTCATCCTTGAGAAAGGAGAATCCAACCTAGGAGGTTTGAGAGGGTGTTTACTATATTTCCAGCTTTACTTTTCTTTTTTCTTCTTGTTAGTCCTATTCTTTAAACATTTACTGTAATTATGACTATGGAAGCAATGAAATCAATTCATTTATTCATAATCATAAGCTAAATTTACTAAGGGGTTCAACTATGTGGATACCCTAGGGATTTATGGCTTGCGTTATTTGCTAAAGTATCATACCTTGTTTACTTGCACATTTCCTTTGTTGATTATATGGGTAAATACTTGTTAAGTTAAACTGACTACTTAATTTAGCAATCTGGTGGAGTCCTAATGTTGAGAAGGTTAGGATGTAAACGAAATTCAAACCTAGAAATAGGATCACCAAGCAACCTTAGAACTAAGGGTCACCATAGGGTAAAGAATTCACACTAAAACTCATCTAAGGTCCAGCTAACCATAGAGATATAGGATTAGCTATTTAGGCTCCTAAAGAAACTTGAAACAAGGCTGAATAGAAAAAGATTCTACCCATGCGTGAGTCAATTCGCTAGTATGATGCAGTCGCATCGCTCAAAGCATAATGACCTTTGGTTGAAACATAGTTGTATCCCTACTTCTACCATCAATTGCCTTTAGACTTTAAACATCATTCAATTCAACTCACTTTACTTTACTCTGGTTACTTTAGGTCACTTTGATTACATTGTTTAAAATAAACCTAATTGGATATCTAGTCTCGTGGGATTCAACTCTTGGAATACTCCAAAATTTATTACTTCATTGATAGTTTATGTTTGCACTTAGACCACATTTATTTATATTTTTACCACTTGTACACTTTTGGTTGATCAGCTGCTCCTTCAATTTTTAAATAATATCAGGTCTAGTTTGGTTCAGTTCAAGTGGATAGTCTTAGTTTAGATTTGGTCTAGTTCACAATCTGATTTGCCTAACTTTGTGGTTTATTACTCGGTTTGACTTGGTTTTGTTTGATTTGATAATCTTCCAAGTAATAAAAGTCTATAAGTAGCCTTCTATATAAGTGATAGATTTCTATATGCTATGTGAAATCTATCATGGTTAATCGTTGATAGATTTCAAATAATATGGGCTTATAAGTCATCAGCTCTAATCACCAAGAGAGTTTATCGATTATACCTCATATAATTGATGTGGTCTATTGATGATACCTCTATCATATCACTGATAGAGTATTAACAATAGACTTTGTTGATGTCAAAATCTGGATAGGAGAAAATGCACCTGACCTTCATGTGATAGCAAGAGTAAATCTGTAATTTGGGGAATAACACAACCTGTAAGATGGAAAGATATGAATTTACTAATGATAAAAGTCTAATACTACCGATAGCAAAATCTATCAGTGATAGACTCCTATTAACGATAGAGCTCATCTCTGATAGACTTTGACAACTGAATCTAAATGTTGCAATATCTGTAAATTCTTTTGCATTGTGCTATAATTACTAATATTTTGAGCTGATTGGTTAAGATAGGGAATGCCTCCTTGTTTGAGAGAAAGAGTTCTCTCAAATTCTTCTTCCATTTCAAGTATCTTTTAGAAGACTCACATAAGCCTTGGTGTGTTTTAATGGAAGTTAGGAAGATCTTTGGGAGGAGATTCGATATAGCAACGCTAGACCTATTAACACTTTCTCTATAATACTTCCAAGTATGTCAACGAAGTAAGGAAGATGGTGGGACTGAGAGTTAAGAGCGGAAGTTATATGAATACCTCCGAATAACAATTGTGGAGCAGTTCGATAAATTCACACGATGCTAATATCAGCCAATGACCATATTTGGTTGAAAATGCAGGAGTAGGGCCATCTCTACAAATTTCCCTCCCTTTCACACTCTCGCACGATCTAATGACAAGCACGGCTTGGCGGAACAGTGTAGCAGTGGGCAGCTCCATTCTCCGCCGGGTATCACTATCGCAATTCCAATCCTTCACCGTCTCTTCAAATCTCTCGTTTTCACCTCATTTTCTACGATCAACAGCAAGAACCTTCGCCGTTTCAATGGCGAATGAATCGGGCAGTGGAGTAGTTCGCTTCAGAGTATCTCCCTCAACCGCATGCGTTATTCAGAAGGGTGACATCACAAAGTGGTTCATCGACGGTTCTTCTGACGCCATTGTCGGTGACTCTATCTTTCTTTCTCTACTTAGGATATGCTATTTTACTAAGGGTTTATGTTTATTTGTTTACTGGAAAGGGTGGTGGGAAGTAATCAGTTGAAATTTCCTCTGCCTTTGAGTAATGATTAGAACCATCTTTTGTTCAAATGATGGGACGGTCTTGTTTTCGTTGAATCGCTTTAACTTTGTAGTTGAATAAAAATGCGATGATGCTGTAGGGTTGGATTGCTTCTCCATTGCTTTGCTTCACGACCTAGAGGTAACTAGAATCATCAATGAAGTCACTGAGAATTTCTTTGTAGAATTGTGATTTTTTTGGATAAAGAAACAGTTTCATTCATGAATGAAATACACTGAGGTGAATTACAAAGTCTCCAATTGGAGATTAAATAGGAAAAGCTATAAAGAGTAAATGGTTGCTTGTCCTTGCACCAAAAAGAAGTAGTAGAGAATACACGTTACAGAAAATGATCAAAAGAGTAGGAAACCTCCATGAAGAGACATCATTTCAAGCAGCCCATAGAATCCAGAAGAAAGCACGACTGAAACCAAGCCAACTATTCTTTTTAATACCATGAAAAGGATGACCGACCGAAATAATTTTCAGGAGATGTGAAGTATTGTTGGAGAAAGGCAAAGACCAACTAATAGCCTCCAAAATAATGGCCCAAATTAAGAAGCAAAAGGATAGTGCCCAAATCGTGAAGTTTTGTTTTGTAGAATTGTGATTGGGGGCTTGTATTTGTATAGATTGAGGTTACTGTATGCGCTAGAGTTCATTAGGCATGATTCCAATTTCCATGATTTCCAAAGCATGACAACTTTGGTGAGATCACGTTAAGTGAAAACAACTAAAAATGTAGGCACTATTTTTTATTAGTTTCTTATCTTTTTTAAACTACATAAGTGAAAAAAAAAAATAGTTTTTAAGCTCAATTTTGAAATGGCTCCCAAGCCCCTAAATATATATAATATATTTGATAGAAAGTGTAGTTGCATTATAAACTAAACCATAACTCCAAGAATGAAGATAAATAGGGAATGTACTAAACTAATGAACTACCTGGAGGGTCTAAGCCAGGGTAATGCTTTGCCCCCGTTTCTCTTTCTCTTGGTGGTTGATGCCCTAAGCAGGTTAGCGCTGTTTGGTGTGGAGGAAGGGTGGATAGTGGTTGAGGGGTTTAAGGTGGGGAAGGATTTGGTTCACCTTTCGCATTTTCAATTTACAGTTGACATAGTCTTTTTTTGATCGAGCCAAATGAGCTCCTTTCTTAACCATAGTAGGTTTTATCACTTTTCGAAGTGATTTTTGGTCTTAAAATTAATAAGGGGAAGACCTCCATCTTAGGGTTGAATTATTGCCGGTCAAGTTAGACTCTTGGGTAGCATGATTCTCTTGGGTGGTAATCCGAATAGCCTGCTTCTCTAGAACCCTATCTTTGACAGTTTTCAAAGTGGTTGTCTACGTGGAAAAAATCTCTCTCTCTAAAAGGGGAGCTTGCGCTTATCCAAAAAATTAAAAGGGAGCTCACCCTCAACCAGGGATGCTGAGTGAAATTTTCATTTATGTATGGTCTCTTTTTAGAATTCCAAATTCTGTGAGTAAGAGTCTTGAGAGGTTCATGAGGAATTTCTAGTGGGAAGGGGTTGAGGAGGGGGAAGGTTTGCAGTTGGTTAAGAGGGAGGTCTAAGAATTATTATCAGATTGATGGAAGTCTAAAGCTCCAAATCAAATTAGTATTCTATCTTTGATTTTGCTTAATAATAGTGTAAATATTATTGCTTCGAGTTTCTTTGCTTTTTCCTCGTGCTGGAAGGTTAAATTCCAAGAAGTCAAGGTTTTTGCGTGGCAGGCTTTACATGGGAGGGTTAGGAATCAGGACCATTGATCATGCCCAAAGACATTCTTCCTATGTATAGTACCCATAATGCTGCATTCGTTTCTGGTGGGATGACTATGAGTATAATCTAAATCATCTACTGTGGGATTGCTAGTTTCCTTTTTACCTTTGGGGTCATGGAATGTGGTTTCGTTGTAGTTTTGTGGGATATTTGGCTTGAAAGGAGCAATAGTTTTTTCTTCCCTGATAATATATGGGGTTGAGAATCGAACATTTGACCCGGAAGTTGATAGTACAAGTTTATGTCAGTTGACTAATGTTCATGTTGGCAAGAACAATAGAATTTTTAGAGAGGTCGAGAGATCATGTGAGGAGGTTTTGGGTGGGGGCTAGGTTTAATGTCTCCTTGGAGGGGTCGATCTCTAGACCTTTTTGTAACTATGATCTTGGTATTGTTCTTTTAGATTAGAGTCATTTCTGCATTTAAGATCGTTTTTGTTGGGGCTTATTTTTTGTGTTCCCTTGTATTCTTTCATTTTTCTTAATGAAATTGTAGTTTCCTATCTAAAAAAAGGGAAAAAAAAGGAAAAAAAGAAAAAATAAAAGCCAAAAACAAAAACAAAAAACTTATCTATTACCTTGCTTTGCATGCCAAAATAGCGAACTGTCTTAAAATGATTTCCTGTCTGACCGTTATATGGCAACAAACTGTTTTCTATGATTCATCTAATATTGGCATCTTAAATTCAATATCGACGTCACTCTTGACTGAATTCATAGTGATCATACTAGCTTGGTTTGGATCAACTGCATGCACCATGAAGTTTAATGTATCCATTCAACTTTTGGGATGCTGTTTGTATCTCCTGAAGTCCTGATTAAGCGCCTGTAATGATGCAATCATGCATCAAGCAGAGAAATCTTCAAGAACTCTGAACCGAAAGTGTGTATTATTATTTGGGAAAAATACCCTTTTGGTCCATGAGTTTTCAAGAATAGGTGCATTTAGTCCCTAATGTTTTAAATTGACCATTTTAGTCCCTGAGTTTTCAAGAATAGGTTTAAAAGGTCCCTCAACTAATAAATCTAATAAATTTAAAAATAAAGTTGACTAGATATATGATGTGACAAGATTTGACAAGATGACTTGGAAAAAAAAATATAATTTTTTAATATTTGCCACCGCTCACCTTCTTTCTCTTTATCTTTCTTCTTCCTCTCTTTTACTTGTTCTCCCTCCTCCATCTCCATCTTCTCTCTTGTTCAATTTGATTCCTTCTTCCTCATCTTCTCCTCCTCCTCAATCGCCACCTTCTATTTCCCTTCTTTGATTGCTTTTTTTCCCCAACTCTTCAGCTTCTTTATTCCACTCATGTTTTCCCCCCGTTTTTGTCTATTTGAGGTCTCCATTATCACTGTGATTGTCTTTATTATTTTTGTAGTTTCTTTCTGGTTCCCTTTGTTTGAAGCCTTGACTTTGATTGTGTGTGGGAAGTGTTGACAGGGTAGTGGAGGAAGCAATTGGGAGGGTAGAGAAAAG
Organism: Citrullus mucosospermus; assembly: GCA_030954485.1. NCBI lineage: Eukaryota > Viridiplantae > Streptophyta > Magnoliopsida > Cucurbitales > Cucurbitaceae > Citrullus > Citrullus mucosospermus. Next base: position 6,413,039 of record CM062061.1, on the reverse strand, counting down.
CCAAGTGCCAAAGTGTTTGAAGGAGGCGAAGTTTATTAATCTTTCATTATCATCATTTAGGGATAGGTTCAAGAGTGGAGCTAGATGAGAAGGTTATGGAGCTTAATAGTTTGATAAGAAGTTGTACTGGGAAAGGGCTTATTTTGTATGTAGGGGATATTTAATGAACTATAGATTATAGAGAACATTATTCAAGTAGTAATCAAACAAGGGGGTATTATTGTCCAGTGGAGCATATGATTATGGAATTGGGGAAATTAGCATATGGGAATTATGTGGGTGATCATCAGCGACAACAAAAAGGAGTTGTTTGGATAATGGGAATTGCAAGTTTCCAAATTTACATGAGATGCAAAACTGGAAATCCATCTCTTTGGAAACTCTATTGGCTATTCATTCTCTCACAATTGCCATAAAAATGCAATCGAATAAGGGAAATAGAAGATGGCAATTGAACGAGAAAGAAAGAATCAAACTGTACAAGAGAGAATATGGAGATGGAGGTGAGAGAACAAGAAAAAGAAGAGAGAGGAAGAAAGAAAAGAGAAAGAAGAGTGAGAGGTGACAAATATTAAAAAAATTATATTTTAAGTCATGTTGCCACATCATATATTTAGTCAACTTTATTATTAAATTTATTAGTTAAGAGACCTTTTAAAACTATTATTGAAAACTCAGGATTAAAATGACCAATTTGAAATATTAGGGACTAACGCACCTATTTTTTGAAAACTTAGGGACCAAAAGGGTATTTTCCCTTATTATTTTAAGCATTGCTAAAACAAGAGGTTAACCTATATATTTATATAATATTTATTGAAAAAGAGGGAAGAGAAAAACGACACAAGGTTTACATGGAAAATCCTAAATTAGGGAGAAAAAACCACGATACAACTTTTTTTCTTTTTTATTAATTTGATACACTCAACTGTTACAAGGGAAGAAAATAAATAGAGACCCAAAACTATATAAGGAAAAAATATTAGAGAACATAAAAGGTAAAAAAACCAAATCTACAAGATTCCCAAATATTCTCTTTTATTTTCAACACTCCCCCTCAAGATGGGACGTAAATGTCAGTGAGACCCATCTTGCTAATACACGAGTCAAAGTTCTACTTAAGTAACCCTTTAGTGAGGACATCAGCAACTTGTTGACTAGAAGGAATATACGGAATACAAATACTTCTATTTTCCAGTTTTTCCTTTATGAAGTATTTATCGATCTCCACATGTTTTGTTCTATCATGCTGAACTGGATTGTTAACAATGCTAATAGCAGCCTTATTATCACAATAGAGTTTCATTGGTAGGTCACTGGTTTGGTGAAGATCAGATAAAACTTTCTTTAACCAGATCTCTTCACAAATGTCATGGCTCATAGCTCTGTATTCAGCTTCTGCACTGGTTCTAGCAACCACACTTTGCTTTTTACTCCTTCACGTTACAAGATTACCCCAAACAAAGGTATAGTACCCAGATATAGATTTCCTGTCAATCACTGATCCTACCCAGTCAAAGTTGGTATAGGCTTCAATGCATTTTTTGTCAGTTTTTCTAAACATCAACCCTTTTCCTGGTGTGTATTTCAAATATCTCAAAATCATGTTTACAGCTTTCATGTGTTCTTCGTAGGGAGCTTGCATAAACTGGCTCCCAACGCTGACAACATAGGAAATGTCAGGTCTAGTGTGCGCTAAGTAAATTAGTCTTCCCACTAGACGTTGGTACCTTTCCTTGTTAATAGGAACTTTGTCAACGGACTCTCCCAATTTTGCATTAAACTCGATAGGAGTGTCAACAGGCCTGCATCTAGTCATACCTGTTTCTTCAGGAGATCAATTGTGTATTTTTGTTGTGAAACTAAGATTCCTCATCTAGACCTTGCCACCTCTATCCCAAGAAAGTACTTCAGGTTTTCTAGGTCTTTGATTTCAAATTCGTCCGCCATTTTCTGTTTTAACTTGTTGATTTCAGCAGTATCTTCTCCTAATAGGACAATGTCATCAACATACACGATTAGAACAACCTTACCAGACGGACCTTTTTGTAAACAAGGTATGATCAGAGTGTCCCTAAGTGAAGCCTTGGGACTTGACAAAGGTGGTAAATCTTTCGAACCACGCTCTCGGTGACTGTTTCATACCATACAGAGCCTTTTTAAGTCTGCACACACAATGGTCAAATTGGGCTTCAAAGCCAAAAGGAGGCTCATATACACCTCTTCTGCTAAATCACCGTTTAAAAAGGCGTTTTTCACATCTAACTGATAAAGAGGCCAATCTTTGTTGACAACAACCGACAAAAGAACCCTGATCATGTTTAACTTTGCAACAGGAGAGTGTCTCAAAATAATCTATCCCAAAAGTCTGAGTGAACTCTTTTGCTACAAGCCTAGCTTTAGATGTCAAGAGTTCCGTCAGATTTATACTTCATTTTGAACACCCACTTATACCCAACTGGTTTATGCCCTTTTGGAAGAGCAAAGCATTCCCATGTATTATTTTTCTCAAGAGCTCTCATTTCTTTCATAACGGCAGCCTTCCACTCAGGGATTTCCATAGCCACATATATGTTCTTCGGTATAGTTACAGTGTCGAGGCTGGCAGTAAACGCTCTGAACTTAGAAGACAGATTGTTATAAGAGAGGAAGCTATACATGGGATACTTGGTGCAGGACCTTGTGCCCTTTCTCTAAGCAATGAGCATGTCAAGGGTGGCATCATACTCTCCTGGTTTGTCGAGTTCTTCTTCAGTTGTGAGATTCTGAGGCATGATCTCATTTTCATTCACCTGAAATGTTGTTGACACTACCTTGCTTTTAGCAACCTAGTTATTTTCTGTCATATCATTTTTATCATTCTCTACCGGCAGTTTTGTCAAATCAACAATATCATTTTCAACACAAACATCTTCAGCAGAAACAATATTATTATCAGGGTCAGTAGTACCTTGAGCCTGTGTTGGTTCAGAAGGTTGGACCGGAGCTGGCATGTCAGTAGGGGCCACTATTTCCTTTCTAAGATTCTTCTTGTAGTACGTTATCCACGGGACCTGTCTTGTGGGTAGGACAGTGTCATGGGTTGTCAGTATGGGTTCAGGAAGGGAATTAGAATAATTAGTCTCTTCTTAATACTCTCCCCCTAAAGAGGACTAACGGGAAAGAAAGGTTTATCTTCCAGGAAGGTGATATCCATAGAGATGAAGTATTTCCGGGAAGTGGGATGGAAGCATTTATAACCACGCTGGTGGAGAGGTACCCAACAAAGACACATTTTTGGGCACGAGGGGTAAACTTAGTCTAGTTGGGACCAAAGCTATGGAAAAATGCAGTACACTCGAATACTCGGAAAGGGACTCAGGTATAAGACGAGTGGTAGGGTAAGACAGTTTGAGACAGTCAAGAGGAGTTTTAAAGTTGAGAACACGAGAAGGCATTCGATTTATAAGATGGCTGCGGTTAAGACTGCATCCCCCATAAGTAAGACAGAAGAGAGGTCGACAACATGAGAGACCGAGCAACTTCGAGGAGATGACGGTTTTTTCTTTTGGCCACTCCATTTTGTTGGGGTGTATAGGCACACGAGCTCTGGTGAACAAATCTTTAGTGGATAAGAACTCACAAAGGGTATTGGTGAGGAATTCACAACCATTGTCACTCAGAGGATAGCAATTTTGGCATTGAACTAAGTCTCAATGGTGGTGTAAAACTGTTGGAAAATGGATGAAACCTCAGACTTATTTGTTAGAAGGAAAAACCCAAGTAAGGCGAGTGTGGTCATCGATGAAGGTAACGGACCAACGCTTACCCGACGAAGTGGTAATCCTTGAGGGACCCCAAACATCACTGTGAATAAGAGTGAAAGGTTGAGAGGGTTTGTAAGGTTGGGACGGAAAAGAGACCATATGTTGTTTTGCTCGGATACACACATCGCAAGATAAAAAAGAGATGTCAACTTTATTAAATAAATGGGGAAATAAATATTTCATATATTGGAAATTAGGATGGCCAAGACGGAAGTGCCACAACATACAGTCATTTTCAGAAGTTGAAAAATAGGAAGATAACAGACTAGCCCTATAACTATGCCTAAAGGAAGTATCGCGATCAAGGAAATAGAGTCCCCTATTGTTCATCCTCCCTGAGCTCAAGTCCTGAAAAATAATAGCACTTGATCTATCTTCCTTAAGACGGACCTCTGAACATACTTCCATCAGAGTCGGTTTTGGTTTTTGTCCCAGTATTCAGCTCCGCACAGCATCCAACTTGGAATTGAGACCTGCTAAAAAATCATATACACAGTAAACTTCTTCAAGTTTATAATATTGGACTCCTCCACAAGGACAATCCCAAACAAGTTCACGACATAAGTCCATCTCCTGCCAAATAAGAGATAATTTATTAAAATATGATGTGACATCCATAGACCCTTGTTTGCATTCATGGATTTGTTTTCGCAGAGTGTAGAGCTGTGATGCGTTCTGTCTCTTGGAGTATAGTTTCTGGACAGCATCCCAAATACCATGAGCAGTAGCCACATACAACAGAGGTTTCCCAATTTGAGGTTCCATGTTGTGAATTAACAGAGACTATAGTAAAGAGTCCTCTCCTTTCCAAATACGCTCCTGAGGATCTCCTAGTCTGGGTTTCGGTATCTCGCCAGTTAGATACCCAAATTTGTGGCGTCCTTCAAGTACCATTTTAACAGACTGAGACCATGAGAAATAATTCTGACCATTTAATTTTTCACCAATAATTAGTCCCGTGGAGTTACCCATTGGTCCAGACATATGAGGTGCAGTTATCAAGGTAGGAAAGACAGTTACCAAATTCTCTGGATACATCGGTAAACCTAATTGAATACCTGAACTGCACCTTGATCAAGGATGGTTGAAGTGCCAAGGGCTACCCCAAGAGCAGCAATTTGTTGTTGGAAACTTGCTCGAAGATTAGCAAGTTGCTGTTGAACCGTAGTCGAGGAAGGGACAGCCGATCCGTGTTGCTCATAGTAGTTTCCGACTCCTTGGTGAGGAATTTCGGCAACAGCAACAGCTGTAGGAGGGAAATAGTGACAACCCAAAACTTGTGGATTGAAGTTGGTGCCGTCAGCCTCATGGAATGCCAATCCTTGAGAAGAAATTCCCGCGATGGTGCTTGAAGTGTGACTCACTCTCGCTGGTTGAGAAGAAGAACCCGCAAATGCAGTTTGAGCGAGACTTGGAGCGAGACTCACTCTCGCTGAATCGAGTGATGGATTAAGGGAAGCAACGGCAACTTGTTGGTCGATTCGATTGGTGGCAGCACCAGGGTCCATTAGCGTCGTTCGAATTTGAGAAGCCGCAGAGGAAGGAACGCTAGGGTTTTGTGACGGCGGCGGCAGGGATTGTAATAGCGCTGCGGCGGCGGCTGGGTTAAGGGATCGGAGGTACTGGTTGACAGCTTCTCAGATGGCCGAACTGGTGGCAGCGGCAGACTCCGTTGGCGACAGTGGCAGGTAGGGTGGTGGCGGCGGATCTTGCCTAGTCTCATTTTAATCAATGACGGCTAGGGTTTTTGAGGTTTTGTCACCATGCTCTAATACCATATTGAAAAAGAGGGAAGAGAAAAACGACACACGGTTTACGTGGAAAATCCTAAATTAGGGAGAAAAAACTACGTTACAACTTTTTCTTTTTTTTATTAATTTGATACACTCAACTGTTACAAGGGAAGAAAAAGAGACCCAAAACTATATAAAGAAAAAAATATTAGAGAACATAAAATGTAAAAAAACCAAATCTACAAGATTCCCAAATATGCTCTTTTATTTTCAACAATATTTAACCCCACTAACCAAGTAAATTAACTAACCAACCAACAAACTAAAGCAAACTCAAACTTAAAATTACAAAACTACAACCTCAGTTACTTTTAGCTTCACCAAACCAAACACTTTTCCTCGGTCAACAACCCTCCTTCTCTCCCCCTCCCCAATACCATTACAGAACCATCCCTTTCTCACCCACCATCTCTCACATCACCGGCCATTTTCCCCCAGCTCTCTTGGATAAACCTAGAGCCCTTCCCCTTCTTGCTTCTTCACCATGGAACTCCACATCTTCATCTCTCCCATCTGTTCCCTTTAACCGCCCAGCACCCACATTTAAGCATTCTGCCCTCCCCCTTCTTTTTACTTCACCGCCAATCACCACAGACCCTACACCTTCTCCACCATCCAACTAACCAACCATTCACCACAACACGGTTTCTTCCGAAAATATCAACAACGATAGTGCTCCACCCAACTCTACAGACCCTTACCCTTCCCCACCTTTGGTTTACCCAACCATTCACAACCCAGATTCTCCTCAAACAACATTAGCTACGTGCCACCTTCTACTACCAAGAGAACTGTTTTCCAATCCGGTACAAAACATTCAACTGCCATTGTAGCTCTTCCATCCGACGCTGACTTAGAAGCCTCTCTATCGAGCCCCATGCCTTACTCGCCTCACTCTCTCAATGGACACCCGAGAGACGATTGGTTTTATTTCATTCCTCAGGCAGGTTTTGATTCATTCAATCCGGCTCCGCATTTGATGGTGTTGGCTCCATGGTTTAGAGAACTTGGACTATGCATAAAGGTGATTCCAACTCATAAGCATCGCAACAAACTATCTACCAAGAAAAAAAGAGGGATGAGGGAACTTCGAAATCTTGAAAGCTCTATATCATATGATAGGAAAGCAAAAGAATTGACTAGAGAAGGACCGTCATTAACTTGATTCTGCAAAATTTTCTTCAAATTGTTTGTTTCTGAAAGGGGCTGTTTGGATCTGTTTTATTGACTATCTTTTGCGTTTTCTTGCTGCTTTTGTTTGGAGGCCCTCCGCATTATTGTTTTTATCTTTCTTTTTTTACTGTACATCTTTTATTTTGGTGTTATCTTCTCTCTCTTTTGGGCTTCATCTGTATTTTTGATGTGTCTCCTTATTGTACTCATTGGATTATTTCATTCATCAATGAAATGTTTCTTATGAAAAAAAAAAAAAAAAAAAAAAAAAAAAACTACAACTAATTATACTACATCTTTTAGGATTCATATGGAGCATGTGTTTGTCCTGTACTTTCTTAGTTTTAGGAGTTTTCAATACCATGAAATCTATTAAGCTTCAGTTTCTTTGGCCTAAATTTTATTTAGGTTAATCCAGCAAATGAGGTAATGCTTGGAGGTGGGGGTGCTGATGGAGGTAAGGAGTTTCAACATGATTTTAGTTTTATAACTTGTTGGACGAACTTACCATCCTGAATATTCTTTCCTCACTGTTTTGTAGCCATACATAATGCTGCTGGGCCAGATCTCGTACAAGCATGTTATTCTGTGCAAGAAGTCCAACCTGGAATCCGTTGTCCAACTGGAGAAGCAAGGATTACACCGTAGGCTCTTCTGAATCAGTAACCGATCATGATCAATAATTTCATTTGTACATGCTAATGTGATTTAAAATGCAGAGGTTTTCGGTTGCCAGCATCTCATGTAATCCATACTGTTGGACCTATCTACAACGCCAGTAGTAACCCCCAGGCCCTACTGAGAAGTGCATATAGGTTCTTGTTATATAAATGCATTTTCTTTTTCAGTTTGATTTACTATTTTCAGGATTTAACGTTTTCTATTGTTGTATTGATTTAGAAATTCTTTGGCTGTGGCAAAGGAGAATAACATTCAATATATTGCGTTTCCTGCCATATCCTGTGGTGTATATCGGTGAGTTATCATATTGATTTAGACATTTCGGTATGTGTTTGCTTTATACCCTTTTTTAATTATAAAAAAAATTAGTAGTTTCATGATTGATTGGTCAAGTTCCTCTTAATTTAGTTTTCTAATGGCTCGTGTGTGTGTGTTTGTGTTAGTTTGTTCCGTTCTTCTGTTATAAAAATTAGTTGTCAATGTTGGATTGATACAGATTCCTCTTGAACATATTTTTTAATTTATTTTTATTACACACTTGCAGATATCCTTATGATGAAGCTGCCACAGTAGCCTTATCTACCATTAAGGAGTTTTCCCAGGGCTTGAAAGAAGTAAGGATTTTCCTATGGTACACTTAGGGAATGCATCCATCTTTTCGTTGCAGTATGTGAATATGTTCTTCAAATATTTTGGACGTGTTTGGATTATCCCATCATGGTCCTCTTATCTTTGACATCTTATCTTTGATTGGAAAGTTTTCAGTTAGCCCTAGGAGAGGGATTAGCATCTTTGAGGGCCTTGTCGGTTTTTCTTGTAGTCCTGTCTTCTATGTGTGGTGAACCCTCACCCGCTAGTTCTTCCATCTTTTGCTCGCTATGGAAGGCCAATTTCGCAAGCAGGTTAAATGGTTTGTGTGGTAGGTCTTATATGGAAGAGTTAATACCTTAGATTGTGTTTCAAGGAAGTTGATGGGTTTGTTAGGGTCATAGTGTTGTATTCTTTACAGGGGCGGCTTAGGATCTTGACCAACTTTCCGGGGGTTGTGACTACGTGTTTTCGGTTTGGAGTTGCTCCTTTCAGGCTTTCAATTTTCATGTAGCTCAGCCTAGAGGATATCTTTGATTCCTATTGTGACTTCTTCACTTGCCCTTTTGTGACAAGGGGGTCTGTGGTTCGCTTGGGTTTGTGTGGTTTTGTGGGAATGTTGAGTTACAACATAATTTTTAGGAAGTTGGGAGACCTAAGTAAGAAGTGTGGTCTGTTGCATGATTTTTTTACACCGTGCATACTACAAGTGTACGGTATCTTGTTTTAATATAGTGATTGAGTTTGAGTATTGTCCACAAGATTGGGCCATTAATTTAGTTAAGTACCACAATTACTTTTACCTCATTTTATCTAGAAAATTAAACTTTGAAGATGAATTATTTAAATTATCACCACTCTACTCCTAACTAAGTGGAGACTTCAATTGGAGAAAAAGCTTTAGATATGATCATGCATTGGAATAAATTCAACCAATTAATAGATTACTTTTATCATGCAACATACATAAGCCAATAAAATGCTGTGGTTATTAACCTCCTCTTTTGAACTCAATTAATTCTCCTGCCTATAATTCAAACTAACCGAGGATTAAAATATCAATGTCGACATCGATATTGACATTTCAATTTTATGGATATATCAATGGATATATCGACAAAATATTGATATCGACAGATATTTCTGTAAATCACACATTTAATAAAATTTATTTAGATTAATAATTAAATTGTTTTTACTCCAAAATAAGTTATTGATATTGTTATTAATATTACTATTCATATTGGACTAAATAGATGGTATTTTTATGTTTTACATACATTAATAAAATTTGTTGGAGATATCCGTGGATATTTAATATCGATATCGAACCCTTCGATTTACGGATATATCGACGGACATATCAATATATCCATGGATATTTTCATCCTTATACTAACACATCTTTATGATTTTTAAAGGATTTAGTGTCCTTTTAGAGTAGTTTTGGAAAGTATTTGTAAAAATAAGGGGTGATCTCTGCAAACTATTTGCAAAAATAGGGTGTTTTGTTGTCTTATTCAATTTCGTTGGAGAGGCTGAATACTCTTTTTTATTATTTGTTTGGCTTTTTTCTCAAATAATCCATTGTTATTTTTGTTTTAATTTTTTTTTTTATCTTTGTTATTTTAATTATCTTTTTCATATTTTATACATTTTTTATTTTAGATTTTTTTCATTTTTTATACACTTTTTGCTTTAGATTTTTTTATTATTATTTTTGTATCTTTTAATCAAATTATAAAAATATATGGAAGTTTCAAAACTTGTAAAGAAAATACGGTTGTTTTAAAGTAACCGTTAGTCATTAAATCAACAAATTTCTTTCCTCATTGAAAAAAATAGATAGTGTTTTCTAAAAATCAAATTATAAAATTCTTTTAATCAATAAAATCACACTATAAATATGTAAAAGAATGGAAAGTAATGGTTATTTAACCCTCATCTTGCTACGGTAAGATTATTTACAACCGAGTGGTTAAAACTTAAAAATAACCAACTTCCCTCCCTCCAATGTTTTTAGTGACTCCATCATCGATGATCACCACTGGAAACCAACTCTAGCAAAGACCATCTTTGACTTCTAATTTCGGTGATTAGCTCCTTCAAATTAAACTAGAGAATAAGATATTAAAAAAAATCCCAAGGAATCTTTACAACAATATCTGCATTTTAATAACATATTTTCCTTGAAAAATAGGCTTGCTCAACAAATTTTCTTGAATGGCTCATTTTCAAAATTTCGAAGTTGCTTATTTTTACCGAAATTAGGGATTGAGATGGTCTTCGCTGGAGTCGTTGACAACAATGATCATCTATGGATGGAGTCATTGGAAACATTGAAGGGGGAGAATTAGTTATTTTAAGTTTTAACCAATCGGTTTTAAATAATTTTACTATAGCAAAATGAGTGTTAAAATAACGGTTACTTCTCATTGTTTTACATATTTATTGTGTGATTTTGCTGAGTAAACAAATTTTATAATTTGGTTTCTAGAAAACATTATCTATTTTAATCAATGAGTAGAAATTTGTTGATTCAATAACTAACCGTTACTTTAAAACAACAATCTTTTACTTACAAGTTTTGAAATTTATATATATTTATAATTTGGTTAAAAGATGAAAAAACTATAAAGCAAAAAGTATATAAAAGATGAAAAAATCTAAAATAAAAAATTTGTCAAATATGAAAAAGGAAATTAAAATAACAAAAATTTTAAAAATTAAAATAAAAAAACAATAAATTAATTATAGAAAAAAGATGTACTGTTGAATTGGCTAGAAAGAGCCAAAGAAATTAAAAAAAAAAAAGAGTATTCAATTTCTCCAACTGGATTGATAAGACATCAAAATGCTCCTATTTTTGCAAATAATTTGCAAATCACCTTATTTTTACAAATACTTTCTAAAACTATGCTAAAATTGCATTAAATCCAATTTTTAAAGACAAGCAAGCCATTATGAAATTTTTGTTTACTACTCCTAAAAGTATCCCAATCTATCCCACTGTCAGTAGACTTCCTATTTGTCACTACAAGAACTTCCTTAAAAGTAATCTACAAACCTTCATTAGAAAGAAAATCCACTCTCATGAAAAATTCCACTAGTAGTCATGCATATGTTATTCTAATCTAAATTCCACTCTGTCGAGCTAAAAACTTAAATCAAAAGCACAGTTAATCCTTGATCAGAAGATTAAAAGTATTAAGCACACAAATACGTGAAGCGTGAATGACTTGTTGCATAATAAGTCTTTTAATTAATCAAGAATAAAATGAATTACTAAAGATTCAACATAAACATGCAACTTCTTAGGTCAAGTAGTAAAAGTATTTAAAAGGTTCTGTCAAGTTTAGATAAGTTTCATGCTTAGAGTTAAAACGTAATATATAGAAACGTAACATGTCTGCATGTTTTTTAAAAACGAGCAAGACATGAAGCTTCTTCTCAAAATGACTACTAAGTGAATTCCTTATTTTTGTTATAGGATTTACAAATAGCCATGCAAATATCATCTTCTAATTCAAGTCCCCTCTTGTGGAGCTAAAATCCAAATAAAAAATTGTTCATTAAATGACCTAGATAATAAAAGCATTAAGCATTCGATTTGCATGCAAGATAATTGTAACGTGAGAATTTTTATTAAAATTAAATAATAAATCCAAAACACTATTTCATAAAATTCATAAAATTAGAGTTCCACAACTCCAATCACTAATTAAAATCAAGAACTCTAATAAAAATATCTAAATAAAATCCACAAAGAAAGGGAAAAGAAAGAACTCCTGACGCCTGATGCCTACCACATTCGTTCCTTTTGTGAGCTCCACAATCTCAAGCCTTAAATTTCTTCTTTAGTTCTCAAGATGTTACTCAACAATTCCTTCAATATGCAAAGAATAATAAAGGATTTTTCTCTTCAATTGACCTCCCATTGGAACAAAGTGATTGATTCTATTTATAGAGTCGGAATAATCCTAATCTTAATCTATTTAGGTTCCTTTAAATACTTTAGGAGACATAACTCTCCTTTTCAAAATAGGAGTTAAAAAGATAGAATTTTGGCTGAAATTGAAAACAGGCGCGCGACTGTTGTTTTTTGTCAAATGCAAATGTGACACGATGTTGCTCTGCTTTGTCTTCTCACCATTTTTAATGCCTGAAAAGCTCCAATTTATCCATGAATTCCTCTATTGTGCTCTAACTGCTTATAAACCTGAAATTCTAACAAATAACATGTGAAAGTTCATCTATCTGTACATAAACTAACTAAAACTCAAGTCTATAAGTGGCATTTTTATGCCACTTATCTTGGTCCCTTGTCGGGTCCATCTCTGAGCCCTTTGGGGTTTGGTCTCTATGGTCTTTTATGATTATTCTATAGGTCTTAGTTTACGTTTTGTAGGATATGCAATGGTTATTAAAAATTATTGTAAGTTTCTCCGACTTTATGGATGATCTCTACAGGTTCTCCATACTTCTTTATGTGTTGTAAGTTTTTACTCAAGCCTTAGCTTTTGCTTGGTTAGCACCTTGTCTCCAGCTCACAACTTCAAATTGATGCTGAACTGCATTCTGCCCATTTCTTTCACGTGTCTTGAGAGGCTTCTTTAGCTTGCTTGAGCCACTTTTGAAGTTCGCTTGCACTCTTTTAGAGTGATCAATAAGATGAGGTATTATAGGTTGCCGACAACTAGTAACCTCAAGAGAACCCTTTTGAACTGGGGAACTCTTTTGACAATTAAAACAAGATTGCGCCGTTAAGCAATTGGACCAAATTCTTTTGTCATATATCAGCCGCTTAAACAGCATGGTCTAAATGGTACTTCTAAATCTCTTGTTTCTATTGCGAATAATCTTTTCAAAGATGCCTTAAAGCTTCACAGCGTCTTTTAAGAATAGCAGAGCTATCATCTCAGCAAAGCACAACTTGATTGTGGGAATAACGGTGATGTACTTTGAAATTTGACAATATCACTAGAAAACCGGTAGAGTGGACCTCTCTAAAGAAAAGAAGTTTCAGCTGAATGCATATTTTGAAAAAGTCTACGAGGTAGATTGGTCTTACGTTGACAACCTTAGAACTTTAAGGCTTCAGACTTGGCCTTGAAGTCTAGTAGATAATGTTAATGGATTTCGGATTGTGTATCTTTGCCAACACAACCGTATTATCAAAGAAATCAAGGAATACATTGTTGCTTGTAGTAGCCTAGATTGGTGGACCCTTCTCTCCCTTCCTTTTCATGCTAAAGGGATACTCCTTTAGCTGCCTTATCCAATCATTGTCGTGATAAGATATTTGAAGGCTTCAAGTTGGGAAAGTCGAAAATAGAGGTTTTTCGTTTTCAGTATGTAGTTGACATGACACCTTTAATTCTTATCCTCTGTGAAGATGGTTTGTTGGAAAGTTGGGGGCTAATTCTTGATCACTCATATGAAGCTTGTAGTCTCTATGCAACCTGTCCATACCCACCATCATAGGCCTTAATGTCAGTTATGAGGATGCTGCTTCTAAACCAGTTCTTGGATGGTAGATTCATAGTGGTCTCGTTTTTAGTTTTCTGGCTTTGAAATTTATGTTTCTTCTCAGTTTCTTGGATTTTCACATTTCTTAAAATAACATTGGAGTAGTGTTTTTAAGTTGAATTTTGAAAAACCATAAAACAAAAATTAAATGATTATTAAACAGGCCTTAACCATCTAGGTTTTCCTTTTGAAGATAACTCTAGACAAGCCAGATAATGGCTTGTTTTTGGATCAGGTTAGCCAAGTGGAGGAACATCTCTACCACTACTCACTTTGATGCAGGCAGGTCTTTCAGACATCCCGGGTTGTTCTCCTTCAAAATTCTTATCATAGTGACTAAAACCTTGGAGAAAATCATATGGGATCTCACGCGGAGAGGAGCTAGCCTTGGTCTATCTAGGTGAAGTTTTGAGCTGGACATGCAACTTTCAGTGGTTCTTCCTACCGAAAGCTTTCAGTAGTTCTGGAACAAGTTCTTTAAAAGAATGAAAGAACGCGGAATGCCCTTTAAAGGCAAGTGATCACTGATTGGCAACAAATGTAGAGCTTCAAGTTATTCAACTTATTCCTCTAGGCAGTAAAAAAGCTTGCTGTCTGGTGCCTATGACCATAAGCAAATAGCACACCACCCTAGACAATCATGGCTATGATATGATACACGAGCCTCCCTCCTTTTTAAAAAGAGAGAGATATTGTTGTTGAACCGAAGCTTCTTAAGTGTCAAACGGAAGTCGAAAGGCTGAAGTTATATAAAAACTTAGATAACCAAATCAAAACAGTATAGTTACACTACCAAACCTCTTGAAACCGATAAACCAATGGTCTAGTCAATTCTGTCTGGCGGTTCACTGTTTGGAAAACTGCAGGGATGCACGGGCTGGGCCTAGGGGAACTGCAAATGGACGTTGGGCTGGCTTGAATTGGTTGACCGGAAGGAAAATCATCAATAAATATAAAAAGAAGTTGCATCCTCCTGTTTATCAAACTCAAGACCACGAGGTTATAGAAACGTGTCTCGAGTCAGCTCCACTTCTAATGCTTTTTGAAATGTAAATTCACTTTTAAATATATATCTATATTTTAGGTCAGTTCGGTATATTCGGCTCAGCCTTGACAAACACGAAACCAACCTAATATTTTTGGTTTTTCTTATTTGCACACTCATACAATCAAACCAAATCGACAACCGTTTCAGTGGGTTTAATCGATATATCTTCTTTCTTCAGGCTTTCGATTGATGAAGGCTCATATCAACGAACAATCTCTGAAAGAAACAGTTTACTTTTGAAAATGAAAAGAATCCATCATCTCATTAGTTTCTGAAACGTAGGCTTTAAAAAATGAGAAGTCATTTGTTCGTAGAATATCCATCACAAATCTTGATCAAATCTTATCGTTCTTCTCAAATCTAATTGTTGAAAATAAAAAAGGGAAAATATTTGGTAGATATTTTAGAATTTAGTTCTTTCCTTTTATATGTTTCCAATATCTTTTCTTTGTTTAAGTTTTTTATCTCTATTTATTCTTTCCCCTTGTAATGCTTGTATTGTATCAAAAATAAATAAAAAAGAGAAAGTTCTACCGTGGTTTTTTCTCCCTATTCTAGGGTTTTCCACATACAACTTTGTGTTATTTTTCTTCTCTTTTTCAATATGGTATCAGAGTGTGGTGAGGAAACTCTAGAAACCCTAGCCGTCACTGACGAAAATAACCCTAGGCAAGATCCGCCGCCACCGTCGCCGATGGAGTCCGCCGCCGCTGCCGCCACCATCGAGTCCGCCGTCCAAGCCGCCGTCCACCAGTATCTCCAATCGCTCCACCCAAACGCCGCCGCAGCCTTTTTCAGAGTCTACTGCTGTAGTCGCAAAACCCTAGCGCCGTGCCTCCTCAGATTCATCCGCCACCGACTGGGAACTTTAGATCTGCTACTCAGATCGACCAACAATCCGCCGGCCATCCCGATGTGCATTTCCCGTCGTTCGTCTCCGTTGCACAGTCGCACTTCATGGAGGTAAGTTTCGCGTCTAACCCCGATCTGCACTTCCCTCTGTCCGTTGCTGCTACACAGCCACAGTTCGTGGAGGTAGGAACTTCTTCTGGGTTTGATGGGCAGCCGAGATTCGAACACCCTCAGACCACTGCTGTCGGCGCCGTTATTCCTCTGACCACCGCGGCTACCACCAGATCTGGTGGTTTTTACTCGGCTCCGACCACTGTTGCCGGATCCAGTGGTTTTTCTTCAACGCTTTCTCTTCAACAACTCGCCGATCTTCAAGCAAATTTTCTGCAACAAATCGCCGCTCTTGGGGCCACGCTGAGTGCTTCTACCCATATAGGTCAAAGTGCAGTAAATTCAAGTGTCCCGTCAGATTTACTGTTGTATCCAGTGCATCCGGTAACTACATTCCCAACCATTACACCTGCACCTTATTTGTCTTGTCCAATAGGTAACTCCACCGGGCTAACTATTGGTGAAAAATTGAATGGCCAAAATTACTTCTCCTGGTCATAGTCGTTAAAAATGATTCTTGAAGGGCGTCACAAATTCGGGTATTTAACTGGCGAGATACTGAAACCCAAACCAGGAGACTTGCAAGAGCGCATTTGGAAAGGAGAGGACCCCCTACTCCGTTCACTATTAATTCATAATATGGAACCTCAAATTGGAAAACCCTTACTGTATACTGCCACAGCTCGAGATATTTGGGATGCCATTCAAAAATTATACTCCAAAAGATAGAACGCCTCTCGACTTTACACACTGCGGAAAGAAATCCACGAATGTAAACAAGGTACTATGGATGTCACGTCATACTTTAACAAATTGTCTCTGAATCTGGCAAGAAATGGATTTGTGTCGAGAACTTGTTTGGGATTGTCCGTGTGGGGGAGTTCAATACTACAAGCTTGAGGAAGTCGACCGAGTATATGATTTCTTAGCCGGTTTAAACTCCAAATTCGATGCTGTGCGAAGTCGAATATTGGGACAAAACCAACACTGACTTTGATGGAAGTCTGTTCAGAAGTTCGGCTTGAGGAACATAGAACGAGTGCTATGAATACTGTGGGTACCTCCATTACTGACTCAGTTGCATTTAGTGCAAAATTAGCTAGTACAACTGGAGACAAGCAGAGCGGGAAACCTCATCCAGTTTGTGAACACTGTAAGAAACCATGGCACACGAAAGATCAGTGTTGGAAGCTACATGGTCGGCCTCCGAATGGTAAACGCCGACCTCCAAACAACAAACCCAACCAGGCCTTGGTAAGTGAAACTACAAGTGACTCGCAACCACAACGTCAAGAGAACTACCCAGCTGACAACGGTACCGCTTCTCTTGTTGCAATTGCACATTCAGGTATCTCTCAATCCTTGATTCTACTTAGTATTACTGGCCAAAAACCCTGGATTCTTGATTCAGGAGCTACAGACCATTTGACTGGAACTTCTGACAATTTCCTCTCTTATCATCCATGTGCTGGTAATGAAAAAATTCGAATTGCTAACGGGACACTTGCCCCTGCTGCCGGCAAGGGTCACATTTCTCCTTTCGATGGTTTAATATTACAGAATGTTCTGCATGTCCCCAAAATCTCGTATAATTTACTGTCTGTGAGTAAGATAACCAGAGATTTAAATTGTCGTGTAGCTTTCTCACCCGATGATGTTCTTTTTCAGGACTTGAGCTCGGGGAAGACGATTGGCACTGCCCAGCACAATAGGGGACTCTATTTCCTTAATGGTGATACTTCCTCTAGGCATAGTTCTAGGGCTAGTCTGCTATCTTCCTATTTTTCAACTTCTGAAACTGACTGTATGTTATGGCACTTTCGTCTTGGCCATCCCAATTTCCAATATATGAAATATTTATTTCCCCATTTATTTAATAAAGTTGACATCTCCTCTTTATCTTGCGATGTGTGTATTCGTGCAAAACAACACAGAGTCTCCTTTTCGTCTAAACCTTACAAACCCTCTCAACCTTTCACTCTTATTCACAGTGATGTTTGGGGCCCCTCGAGGATTACCACCTCTTCAAGTAAGCGTTGGTTTGTTACGTTCATTGATGACCACACTCGTCTTACTTGGGTCTTCCTTTTAACAGATAAGTCTGAAGTCTCATCCATTTTCCAACAGTTTTACACCACTATTGAAACTCAGTTTAATGCCAAGATTGCCATTCTTCGGAGTGACAATGGTCGTGAATTCCTCACTAATACCCTTCACGAGTTCTTATCCACTAAAGGTATCGTTCACCAGAGCTCATGTGCCTATACGCCCCAACAAAATGGAGTGGCTGAAAGAAAAAACCGTCATCTCCTCGAAGTTGCTCGGTCTCTCATGCTTTCAGCCTCCCTTCCATCTTACCTATGGGGAGATGCAGTATTGACTGCAGCTCATCTTATAAATCGGATGTCTTCTCCCGTTCTCCACTTCCAAACCCCTCTTGACTACCTCAAATTGTCTTATCCTACCACTCGCCTTATACCTGATGTCCCTCTCTGAGTGTTTGGGTGTACAACATTTGTCCACAGCTTCGGTCCAAACTAGACTAAGTTCTCCCTCGGGCCCAGAAATGTGTCTTCGTTGGATATCCCCTCCACCAGCGTGGTTATAAATGCTTCCAACCCACTTCCCAGAAATACTTTATCTCTATGGATATCACCTTCCTGGAAGATCAACCTTTCTTTCCCGTTAGTCCTCTTCAGGGGGAGAGCAATAATGAAGAGACTAACTATCCAAATTCCCTTTTTGAACCTATCCAAATTCCCTTTTTGAACCTATCCTAACAACCCACGACACTGTCCTACCCTCCAGACAAGTCCCATGGATAATGTACTACAGGAAGAATCTTAGAAAGGAAATAGCGGCCCCTACTGATATGCCGGCTCCGGTCTAATCATCCGAACCGACACAAGCCCAAGGTACCACTGATCCTGATAATAATACTATTTGCGCTGAAAATGTTTGTGTTGAAAACGATATTGTTGACCTGACAAAACTTCCGGTAGAAGATGGTAAAAATGATATGACAGAAAATAACCAAGTTGCTGAAAGTAATGCAGTGTCAACAACAGTTGAGGAGAATGAAAAAGGGATAATACCTCAAAATCCTACAACTGGAGAAGAGCTCGACAAGCCAGGAGAGTGTGATACCAATCTAGACCTGCCCATTGCTTTAAGAAAGGCACAAGATCTTGCACCAGGTATCCTATGTATAGCTTCCTCTCTTATAATAATTTGTCTTCTAAGTTCAGAGCATTTACTGTTAGTCTTGATACTGTAACCATACCGAAAAACATATATGTGGCTGTGGAAATCCCTGAATGGAAGGCTGTTGTTATGGAAGAAATGAGAGCTCTTGAGAAAAATCATACTTGGGAACTTGTTGCTCTTCCAAAAGGGCATAAACCAGTTGGATGTAAATGGGTATTCACAACAAAGTATAAATCTGACGGAACTCTTGATAGATATAAAGCCAGGCTTGTAGCAAAAGGGTTCACTCAGACTTTTGGGGTAGACTATTTTGAGACTTTTTCTCCTGTCGCAAAGTTGAACACAATTAGAGTCCTTCTGTCAGTTGCAGTAAACAGAGATTCTGAGATATTTGAAAAGAACACCAGGAAAAGGATTGATGTTTAGAAAATTCGATAGAAAATACATCGAAGCCTATACAGACTCTGACTAGGCAGGATCAGTAATTGACAGAAAATCTACATCTGGGTATTGCACCTTTGTTTGGGGTAATCTTGTAACTTGGAGAAGTAAGAAGCAAAGTGTGGTCACTAGAAGCAGTGCTGAAGCAAAATACAGAGCTATGAGTCATGGAATCTGTGAAGAAATCTGGTTGAAGAAAGTTCTATCTGATCTTCACCAAAGCAGTGAACTACCTATGAAACTCTATTGTGACAATAAGGCTGCTATTAGTATTGCAAACAATCCGGTTCAGCACGATAGAACAAAACATGTGGAGATCGATAGGCACTTTATAAAGGAGAAACTGGAAAACGGAAGCATTTGCATTCCTTATATTCCTTCCAGCCAACAAGTTGCAGATATTCTTACCAAGGGGTTGCTTAAGCAAAGCTTTGATGCATGTGTAAGCAAGATAGGTCTAATTGACATTTACGTTCCATCTTGAGGGGGAGTGTTGAAAATAAAAAAGGGAAAATATTTGGGAGATATTTTAGAATTTAGTTCTTTCCTTTTATATGTTTCCAATATCTTTTCCTTGTTTAAGTTTTTTATCTCTATTTATTCTTTCCCCTTGTAATGCTTGTATTGTATCAAAAATAAATAAAAAAGAGAAAGTTCTATCGTGGTTTTTTCTCCCTATTCTAAGGTTTTCCACGTACACCTTTGTGGTATTTTTCTTCTCTTTTTCAATACTAATCTTGGCCAATGACGTGTTCTACATTATTTGCAGGTGCACTTTGTCCTTTATGCTTCTGACATCTACAATGTTTGGTTGGACAAGGCTAATGAACTGTTCAAGAACTAGTGCAGGCTGTGTTGGTAATGGTATCATTAACCTTTGCCCTTTAAAGCTTTTGTGTTGTATTAATTTGAACAGAGTCATGCTTTCTTATCAAATTCTCTGAAGGGGTTATTAGTATAAACTTTGGATCCTCTCTCCAATGTAGAGTGGTAAAAATGCATATGCTTGAATCTTCTTCATCTACTGCTGATAGCTTTTTTGTGTGTATTTAATGCTTGGAAATGGTTTCTTGATCAGACATTGAAAATAATGAAGACTCATTCATGTTGATGATGCAATACATTACATTCTTAGAGTAAGCTATTTGAGCTTTAGATTATCTATCAACCTTACTAATTGCGAGGTTGTTTGCCAAATCTCCTATATCTTAGATGCAATATCAGCATTCAACACACATACTCATCATTTGAGATTTAGGATTTAACTAAAGAGTACTTTTCTAAATAGTATTCTTTTTAATGAAAGTAAGAGATACTTGTTTAGTTGTTGCAATTATATTAAAAATTACAAATTTGGTGGGTAAACTCTGATGTTTGAGTTTATTTGCCAAATCAAGCATAGCTTAATTAGCAAACGAGTGTACTAGAAACCACAGGGTTTGTAGTTCGAATCTCTCTATCTCCAAGTGTACTAAAAAAAAGTTTGAGTTTATATCTAATAGATCAACTACTTTGTTAAAATTTTAATTTTGTTAGAGAATTATCAAACATCAAATTAAAAGTTTACGAATCTATTAAATACTTTTGAAAGCTTGGAGACTAAATTGATACAAACATTAAAGTTTAGGAACAACTTGTAATTTAACTCAACTTTTAAATATATTCCAACTTAATTATGAATCGGTTTTATAAACGATCATGGAAATCACTACTAACCTATCATAAGAGAGGTTTAAAGATTGCAAAAGGGACCAATCATGAAGTAACAAGGTTTCTTGTTTATTTTCTTAAATTGTTAAGATGTCTTTTCAAAAATAAAAATAACTAAAAATGATAATAATAAAGTAAACATAATATTTTAGAGTGTAAGATAACTCCAATGAATTCTCGTTTCTCCTTCTTGCTCTATGATAATTTATAGAAATACAAGTTATTATATTCACTATTTAGAATAATTAGAGTAATTTTAGGGTTAAATGCATGATTTTGGTAGTTAAATTGTATAATATGTGTCGTCATTTACAAAAGAATATACTTGAGAAAATATGAGATTTTCTATTCTTAATGCAGGATTAAGTAGAAAAGAAGCACAAATAACCCAAGTACCAGAGAAGAAGCCGCTGCGAGAACTAAAGAAGTGAAAATCCATGCATCAAAATCATGCGTTGAGAAGAAAAAGCAAATATAGATGCATAGGCGGTAGCTGTCACGTCAATATGCAAATGGATTACACTTTATCAGATCATAGCATAACCAATGGGCTGACAATGAGAAAAGTCTGCACAGCAGCGCATGGAATTTAATGTAAAAGTGTCAGATTATCATGAGTTCACCTTTTCAACACCTATAAATAACTCAAAGCTTTTCGATTCAAAAACAGAGAGAAACGAGTTCAAGAGGCAAAAGCTCTGCATAAATTCTCCCTCACCATAACCAGCCTTCATTTCAAGCTCTTCTGTGAGAAGGATTCTAAGAATTTTGAGAACCTTCATCCTATGTCAATGTATCAGATAGCAACAATCTTAAGCCTCCATGAAGCAAGACATTACTAGTGGCAGCTTGATGCATTCCCATCTTTCTTACTTATGCTTTGTTAATGACATTCGAGAGAATGGTTTATTTACTTAATATAAGTTTAATTAACAATTATCTTCCACTCATTTCCATATTTAATACTCTCCACCATGTTTGCTTGAATGTTGAATGAGTTAAATGTTAGAAGTTAGTTTCTCTTAAGCAATATTAAGTATATTTATATCTTGATTAATGCACATCATTAACTTACATAGATTTTTCGAACAAATAAGTTTAAATAAGCATGACTGTCTAGCTTGAGAGTAGATAGTTAATCTTTAGCATTTATCAAAACTGGATGAGTTTCAGAGATGTAGTTCATTTTTTACCAAAACAAACTTATCATGCGTCTTAGAGATAAGATTAATGTGGCGTCGAACATCGAAAGATGGATTCTCAAACCCAGAGTTTGTATGCATGTAAATGCACTGAGATATGCTTAAGTAACGACTAGCTGCTACGTTAACTTTTATATTTCATGGCTTTATCATCCTATTCAACGCATGCTATTTGATTGTAAATGACATTTGACTAACATTTTCCATGACCACCTCACCGTGCTAATTGTAGAAAATTTAATTTGTTCTTTATGTATAAAGTTAGACACAGAAAATTTCTTCTTGAACATAATACAGTATAGACACTGCATAGATTATGTATTTAGTCTCAACGCCTAATTTATTACAAATCTCTGCGTTCGACTCTAGACTTACTAAGAAACTTGTAGAGACTTACACTTGAGTTTTTATAGGAAAACTTGCTGATTAATGAACATATTTGAGTAACTCTCGATGCATACTTTGTAAAAAAACTATCACACCTAAAACAAATCAACACTCCACATTCCTTCCTCTCGTTCCTGATTAGACATAATTACAATTTTTATCCTCTAATCTTTTCTCTTCGTTTTGATTCTTCCTCTCGCTTAGCACGACTACACAAAGGGACAAATCTAAATTTGACTTAGGTTTTAAAAATCATGTTTTTTTGACCTTCTCTTTGCGTTAGCATGTGGTGAAATTAATAATATGACAAAAAATGCACGTGTGATGGCTTCGTTTCTCGATTCTTTCTCATCTCTCCTCACTTTGGATACGGAAGCTTTTGCTTATTTGATTGTTTTTTCTCCATTCTTCTTCTCTACAACTTCCTTTTATTAAAAAAAAAGAAAAAAGAAAAAAGCAGAAAAAAACGCAACTTCTCTTTTTCTTCGATCAATCAACACGTTTTTTCAATTTTTTCTTCTCTGCCTTCACCAATACACCTACTCCCTCGACAACTTCTTTCAATTTTTTTCAACCTTTTTTTTTCTTTTTTTTTTTTTTTTTTAATTCTTATGTGTTTCTTCCTCTTCCTTTTTTCCCTACATTTCTTATTCTTCTTCATGCAACATGAATCCAAGCGAGAAAAAGAAGCGAGAGAAAGAATCTAAATAAAAGAAAAAACTCAAAGAAAAAATTGTAGTTGTATCTAATGAGTAACAAGAGGAAGAAGCGAGAGAAAAAGAACAAGACCTTAGGTGAGTGTTAGGCTTTTGTGTGTATCTTGGGGTCAAATATACTTTCACATGTGCCTAACATTAGCATAAGTCTATTTTTCATTTGTTTTTTTAACTTTGAGCCAAATTACAGTTGAGCACCTAAAAAGAGGTCATTCGTCCAAATTTTCCAAAATTCTATGGTTGATTTCAGGGTTTTTATTTATTAGGTTTAAATCTTATTTCCCTAAACTTTGAATAATATTCTATTTTGGTTCCTAAATTTCTAAAAATGTTCATTTTAATCCTTGAACTTTGAATATTATTTTATTCTTGTCCCTAAACTTTTAATAATGTTCATTTTAGTCCCTAAACTTTGAATTTTGTTTTATTCTGGTCACTGAACTTTTAAAAATGATCATTTTAGTCCCTGAATTTTTAAAAAATGCTTATTTTGGTCCTTGATATATTAAGATTTTGACAACTCTATAACAAAATGGCGAATTTACTTGTTTTTTTGGATGACTAAGCTACCAAATAAGTTAGTTACGCAAAAAGATCTATAGTTTTAATTTTGAATAAAATGGCGAAGTGGGAGAATTTAAAAGACATTTTTAGTTCAAAATTTTGGTCGTTTAGTATTTTAGTGGGTTGGTTTTTGACATTTTACTTCACTTTCATCTTATTCAAATACATTTAGAGCCTAGTTATTCAAAGATACAAACTCCCTCACATTTATGTTGAAGAGTTTATATAATTTTAATAGTAAGGACTAAAATAAATATTTTTAAAAATTTAGGACTACAGTAGACGTTTTTTTTAAATGTAGGGACTAAACTAGAAAGATTAAGGACTAAAATAGGATTTATTTTTATTTATTTATTTTTATTGTTATTTTTTTTGTAGTTTGGTTCGGCGGGACCGGAGATCTATAAAATGCGTTTACCGGTGCGGATCTTCTCTCTCACACTCGGCATTTCCCACAAAAACCCTAATCGGCTGCGTCTCTCTCTCTCTGCTTCATTTGAAGATCTCCAACTTTGGAACAATGGTAATGTCATCATACCGTTACCTTTTCCTCTGAATCTTCTTCTTGTAAATCGTTCTTCCTTCATCTTTTTTCCTCTTGGTTCTGCCAGACTTTCAAGCGCAGGAATGGCGGACGTAACAAGCATGGCCGTGGACACGTTAAGTTCATCCGGTGCTCCAACTGCGGAAAATGCTGCCCTAAGGTTATTGTTTTACTCATCTTTCTGCGCAGTTCTTGCGTGCATATCTTGATTGTTCAATGGCAGCGGTCAAATCTATATGCCTTGCAAATGTTTCATCTGCGAAATTGGGTCATTTTTTGTTTAATTAGGTTTTTTAATTTCTTGATTGCAAGTGTTACTAGTGTGTTTATGATTGATTTATCTAGAAATTGCGAGGGATAAGTGTTTACCAAGTTCTGGGGATATGATTTTTGTATGTATAATGTTAGTATCTATATGATATCCTATTTATAATGTTGTTTATATAGTTGTTAAGAAATTGTTTGGGTGGTTTTTGTGTTAAGTTAAAGAGATAGACTTGATGTTTTGCTGAATTTTAAATTGCTTTTTGGTGAAACACTTTAATAGCATTTTTACCAGAACGTTCGACAGGAGTGTTCTGTTAAAAAAATGGTATTCCCGCAAGCTTTCCAAACTCTAGGCTTAGACTTGCCGGAAAGCAAGATTTATGCCTTCTTTCGCCCATAAGAGGTTTATTCTCTCATAGAGGAAGTTTTTGCTTCCCTGAAAATGCACCAAGGCTTAAAATTCTTTACACCTCTTGAAAAGATTAGAAGAATAACGTAGAGTTACACAATTTCTAAAAGTATAAAGCGTTCATTGTTTTTTTTGTAATGGTAATAAATGACTTATGGCTATTCAACCACTTACTACTTTGACTATCTAAGCTTCAAAGTCATTGAAGACAAAATTTTTTAAATAGTCAATACTCATAGTGGTGATGTTAAGAATTAGTTATTTGAAATTTGGCTACATCATAAAACAATATCCATGTACTTTTCCTTTTGTTTAAAAAATACCCCTATTCTTTCAAAAGTTGCAATATTATTATCCTTGAATTTTTACTAAAATTTTCAAACTACACTTGATGTAGAAATCCATTAGATTTTGGATGGAATTTGGGATCTGGAACAGATATGAAAATTACCTAGAACATTGTTGTAGCATTTGGGTTTTAATTTTCTTTCCAAGTCTCTGCCATATCATTTTAAGTCTCGCATATCATTTTAAGTCTCAATTTTCGTCCAATATTGGAATGGATTTCTACTCTAAGGGTAGTTTTGAAACATCAATGAAATTTTAAGGATAATATCGCAACTTTTGAAAAAATACTGAGTAATTTGAAATAATGGGCAATGTTCAGTAGCTTAGAAATTTTATTTAGTTGGCAATTGATGGGTAATTTTTTTAATACTTGAAGAAAAGTCTTGAGATCACCTTTTGTCTTTTTAAACATTGCCTAAACACGCTAGTTTTGGAAGGAGTGAATTTGAGTGAGTGTCCATGGCCTATTGGGAAAGAGCAATTTAAATCTAACTTCATTGGTTTTGATTGATGAGAATAGGACAAGGCTATTAAGAGGTTTCTCGTGAGGAATATTGTGGAGCAGGCTGCTGTTAGGGATGTCCAAGAAGCCTGTGTCTATGATCGTAAGTTTTTCTGTTCACTCCTGATATATTTTGGTTGCTGTATTTCATATAACATCAGTATTTTTGTTCAGTGTCTGATGTAGATCTTTGTTTATGTTTTCTGAGCAGAATATACTCTTCCTAAGCTTTATGCGAAGATGCAGTACTGTGTTTCCTGTGCTATTCACTCACATGTTGTGAGAGTTCGATCTCGTACTGATAGAAGAAATCGGCAACCACCACAACGTTTCATCAGACGCAGGGTTAGTCTTTGCTTAAATTATTTATAACTTTGATTCATAACGAAGTAACCATATTAACAGTGAATTTGATGAAGCATGCCTATTTTTATGTACTGTTATTACTCATACACGGGTGATGGTATTTGCATAAAATATATATAGCTTTGATTCATCATGAAGTAACGATGTTCACAGTGCATTTGATAAAGTCTTTTTTTTATCTGTACTCTTAGTATTTGGTGAGCTCAAATTTTTATGATGGGCAGTAGAAAGAGTATTTGCATCATAACTTAACTCTAATGCTTCTTTGTAATCATTGATGAATGTGAGGAACTCCTCGAAGGTTCCAGCTACACTTTTTAAAGATTAATTATTACGGAAACTTGAGACTTTTTGATTAGGTACTTTGTTCGGTATGTATTAATAAAATAATCCATCAGACACCATATTTTAAAAGCTTGATTCAAATGGTATTAATAAAATAATCCATCAGACATCATATTTTAAAAACTTGATTCAAATGGTGTCCCTACAATTACCTGCAGTTTGACATGTTAAATTCCTACTGGTTTTGATTATGTATATATTTGATTTTAATGATGATACCAACTATTTGATATGACTATTGACTCATCGTATACTTGTTAGTACATGCAACTCATTATTGTTCGTTGGTCTGTCTAGTAGTGATATCTGGAGTGGCCTCCGGTTGTTTGTTACCTAATCCCATTTCTGTGTTTATTTCAGGAGGATCAGGCAAAACCTGGTCAGCCAGGGCAAGCACCTCGTCCTGTTGGAGCTGGAAATCCTGCCCGTGTATAAAAGAAACCTTTCCATGGCTTCTACGAGTAAGTCGTAGGGATCTTTTACAAGTCGCTCTATTATAGTTTGGTTGTTTCTTTTGTGGATGAAAGTGAAATTTAGAAACAAACTTAGCTGACAATTTTGCAACTTGGAAGGAACTAAAGACCGTTTATGGAGTTGTTTATTTAATGGTTTTTCTTCAGTTTCTTGTTTCGCTGTTCCGGGAGTTCCGATTTTATTGTCTGTTGAGCTTAATGCTCATATTGACCTCAATTTGTTTCTTCAATCGTCATTTTACTGTGCTGCCTTCCTTGCTTTTTAATCATGTCTCAGGGGCAACGGGAAAGGACGAACTAAAAATTTGAAAATTTGAAAGGAAAAGAAAAAGGACGAACGAAAACTTTCATCCGAACAGTATGATGCTATTCTTAAATGTCAATGTCTATTGATATTTATGGAAAAAATAACAGTAATATTTTATAAAAAAAGATATTTACACCTTATTAATGAATTTAAATATTTATTGTTTATATAGTTACATTTGTGCTTTTTCTTTGTCTATTTTCTTATATTTCATTGATTTTTTTTCATGATATAATGAAATGAAGATGTTGGTTCAATTTTTTTTCCTTTTTTTTTTTATTTTTTATTTATTTTAAATACTGATATCGAATACATGGGATTGATATGGCAACATGATTTTAAGTAGATAGCTCATAAAATCATATTCAATTAATGTTCAAAATTGTTATATTTACATGAATGGACAAACATGCTTTATATATTTTCATAAAAGTGTCCAATTATTAATTAAGTTTTTATTCTTGCATAAATGGAAAGGAATGGGGAAAAAAAGCCAACGCTTTTTCAATATTTTCCAAAATGGTTCATATTTTCAAATCGAAACCAGTAAAAGAAGACCTTCTAAACCTCCACAAAATCATTGCTTGATTTTGGTTCCCACATCACCAATGAAAGGCTGCAATTAGAGATAGTTCATTTTGAACCCAACCCTCAGTGAGAAAGATGTAATTTTTCTGCGGGACGGGGATCTGCAACTAATGTAGCGGGATACATTTGAATATTAAAGGTCTCGTTTGATAATTACGTAGGTTCATTTGATAACCATTTGGTTTTTACTTTTACTTCTAAATTTCTTTCTTTGTTATCTATGTTTTATCAATGGTTTAAAAAAATAAGCCAAAATTGATTTAGAAAATTGACTTACTTCACCAACAATATTTCACAAATATCTTAAACATTAATTACATTATATATTATTATTAAATTCGGATTGTCATTTCTAATAATTTTTTATTTTGTTTATTAATTAATATGGTATATATTTTTAAAATTAGGGGTGAGCATGATAGATTGAAAAATCGAGCGATTGTTTTGAAGGTGGTTGGTCAAAGAAGATGAAGGATTTGACGATGGTTTGAGAAAATTGCAAACTAACATTTTTTCAAAAAAAAAAAAAAAATTCAAAGAAGAAAATCGATCTAAACCAACCGACCAAAGGTCGGTTTTTACTCCTTGACAGTCGAATCGGTTTGAACATTTATTAAATCGACTATAGTCGGTTCAATGGGGGTTCGATAAAAAAAACCAACTTCTACTAATTGTTGCACATACCTGCCTAAAATTAAGGATTAAGTTAGTTATATTCTCTTTAATATTTAATTTTAATAATATTTGATAATTAAAATATTAAAAAATTGGTTTTTGTTCATAAAGATATTTTTTCTAATCATTACATTTGTCCATTTTTTTTAACAGATTTCAAAGTATTTTTTTTTCAATTAGTTACATAAATTTTTCTTTTTACAGCTTTCTAATTTTGACTTACCATTCAGAATCCCTTATCTCGATGGAGTGTTATTTTTTCTTATATACGTATATGAAGTATATTTCAAATATATACAATGTTATTTCAAATATATATAAGGTTAATCAAAATGTATTTATAACAAGTACAAATTTCAAGTTATTATATAATATATATACAGTATATTTTAATTTTAGTCTTATTTCTATTAAGATATATATTCAACATACTGTGTTATGTATATACAAGTATATATTTAAATTGAAATATATATTTCATATATTTTATCATGTATACACACATATACTATACTATGATAAATGACATTCTCAAATTATTTAAAATAAACTTATATATATATTTGAAATTGAAAACGGAAGATGTAAATAAACCCAAGTAGCTCACGTGGCTTTCATGTGCAAGTTTTAAAAAGAAAAAAAAAACCAATTAAATGTGTGTGAATATGATATATTTTTTTCAAATATTTGAGTTTGAAAATATTTAATGTGCGTGAATATAATATATTTTCTTTTCTATATATGTCTTTTCTTATTTTTATGTTTTTTATTATTATTTTTCAAAATTTCTAAAATACGTGGAAGGTGATATGGACTAGGGGTGTTCATTCAAATAACCCGACAACCCAAACAACCCAAACTACCCAACACAAAGTAAAAGGGTTGGGTTTGGTTAATTTAATATTTGGGTTGAGTTGGGTTATTTTTTTAGGTTTTTTTTCGGGTTGGGTTGGGTCTCGGGTTGAAAATTTCAACAACCCGAATTTACTAATTATTAATATATATATATATATATATATATATATATATATATATATATATATATATATATATATTATTTCTTTTAGGGTTTTTATTCTTTTTTATTTTTCAGTTTTGCTGCGCCACCCCCCTCCTTCACTCTCAGTCTCAGACCTCGTCGACGCCCTCCCTCTCCTCTTGCTCTCCGATATCACTAATATCTGTGTAAGTCAAATCACTAATATGAAGATATAACTGGAATTACCAAATTTATATTTTTACATTAAAAAAGAACTTTAGTATATCAGTGACGAACATCGATAGACTTCTATTATCATGTCATAATAATAGAAGTCTACTGCTGATAGCTACTAATAGATTTTATAGGTTTTAGACTTTTAGTTTGAACTTAAGTATTTACTAATAAATTATTATACATTAGTTGATATAAGTCTATAAAGAATAGACTTTTATTATTGATTGAAGTAGTTGGTCAATGATAGAAGCATATCACTAATAGACTAAGTCATAGTCTATCAGTGATATCAAACGCTATCAATGATAATAGTTTATTACTAATATACTTTATACTTTTAAACTCCTACAAAAAAAAAAAAAATATGGGCTCGTTTGATAATGTTCTCATTTCTCATTTTTTGAGAAACAAACTTTGTTTGATAAACATTATTTTGTTTCTTATTTCTAAATTTAAAAAGCAATTCTAAAAAATGTGCAAAATCAATAATTTAAAAAATTGGTTTCTTTCAAATTAGTTTTCATTTGGTATTTATATTTATCGTTTCGTTTCAAATATAAAATTTGACATCTGACTTGTTGGTGTTAAGGCATTTATAAAAATGATTATGATGATTGAGAACTCTCAAATCTTGGGTTTGAGACTCTAACTCGTCTATTTTTTAAAAATTAAAAATAATAATAATTACTTTTTAAGTAAAAAGATAGATAATTTCATGAGGGAGAGAGGGAGATAAAATTGTGTTTTTTAAGTAAAAAGTTAGTTCTTGAAGGAGAGAGAGGTAGATAAAATTGTGGGTGGGAGGGAGAGAGAGAAGGGGATAACAATTAGGGGTGAGAGAGAGAAGACTAAATTTGGAATTTTAAAAAAATTTAAAAGTTGACTAGTTAACCTTTGCTATATTTACAAATATTTTAAAATTGTACTATATTTTAAAATTATTTCTCTAATTGTGCTATATGATATTATTTACATTATTATTCACAATGTAGACTTTTTTTTTTTTTTTTTTTTTTTTCTGGATTTTGTAACATTTTTCTTCAAAATTCTCGATAAATGTAATATCTATCCTAACATCCCTAAATTTGAGTATTCAACAATTAAAGAAGAATACTTGAGTGTAGTTTGGGTTACGCCTATCGTTGTGTATCCCAATAATTGTCCAATTAAAAACTAACATGTGCCAAAAAAATTTCATTTTCCAAAAAGTTAAATTATTTTTCTTGAATAAAATAAAATCATTCATTAATAATTGTACACAAGAGATACAAATAAGAAAATCAGCCTCAGCCTAAAGGGGCCTAGGAGAGCTCGGTTGAGCGATTGAAGCCGAAGCCATTCATATTCATAACAGATAGGCCATGAAGGAGACCTTAAGAATTTGAGTGGCGCATTCGCTGTAGTAGTAATGGTGTAACAACCATTAAATTAACCTGACAGTTCCAATATTTTAAGAGGGCTTTATGAACCTGAGTGACCATTACACGTTATCATTCTATATAAGCAACCGAAGTTTTCTATTGTCTAGTTACTCAAAAACACAAGACTGACTTGAGCGTTAGAGTGTATGTAGCTAGACACTACATTGGTGTTCATTTGCTTTTGTCTTGCACACACTCAAAAGAATATCTCTTGTAAAAAAAAATCCATGGTTGATCCATTTTTTTGGCATTAATAGTTGGCGCGGTCTATGAGAATTTATTTATTTATTTATTTTTTTTAAAATTTGTCCAAGTGCTTGATATAGTACATTAATATAGCTTAGTGTATTATACTAGTAAGGTCATGGTTGGAGCTGAAATGAGGTATCCTCGAGTGAAGAAGTTAGCCTTAGCTCTGATAAATTCTGCTTGAATGCTACTCCCGTACCTCTAGGTACACAAAGTTAATATGCTGACCGATTGTCCACTGAGGCAAATACTTTAGCAACTTTCAAGACGACTGATGAAGTGGGTCATAGAGCTAAGTGAAGACGACATACATGTGCGCCCACATACATCCACCAAGGGGCAATTTTTGGCGGACTTTGTGGTTGAAATGACCCCACAGAAGCAACTTGAAATGACCGAGGTGTGCTTGGTTGTACCTCAGACCCTAGCCTATGATGACCCTCCATGTAGATGGGTCATTGTTACATTGAAAATCACTTTCAAAGAAGTAATAATTTAGCCTTATGCTGCATTGAGAATGTAAAGAATTTGTTCAATTAAACGCAAATTTTCCTATTAAAAATCCAAGTGCAAGTTTTATAGTAGGGTTCCTGGGGAGTACAAGGTCGAACACAAGGTTTTGGAGAAATTAATGTTAAGAATTTCATTCATTTAATGTCGTATTCTATACAAATGAATGTGTTTGAAAGAATGCGTTGAAAAAGCTGTATAGTAACTAATTACATATGAATATACAAATGTGAAAATGGATGAATGAACATAGAGTGTGATGATGCGTGAAAAGTGGTAGTGAAAATGTCAAGTACAAGTAATCAAAACACTAGGGGTTGATTTGTGGGAAATTCAATGGAGAAAGTAGGGTTGAAAGGAGTTCACTAACATTTTTCTAAGTATTACTTAAGCGGGCATTCATGCCTTAAACTCAAAATTTAGAACTCATCTCTCAATGATTTGACACCACATCTATCTTATCTTTAGGACGCGTGCGGAGTTTCTTTTCGCCAAAAAAGACTAACTTTATCACTAAAGCCAACTATTTTCTTGTTTAAATGAAAAATGTACTAACTTACTGTCTCAAGCAGTTGATCATGCTTACTCAAACTTATTTGTTTCGTGCAAGGTTTTAGCACACATTTAAACAATATCAATGCAACTTAAGCAAAACTTGAAAAATGTTAGTTTCTTCCACTCAACCCATGGAGAAATTAGTTGGCTATGATGGATAATGGAGGTGATACATAATAATGAAAATATGTAACAATCTGATTTATATTAAAGAAACGATGAGGCTTTTGAAATCACTATCTCAATACAAATAAGAAAGTCTTGGAAAATAAAGCAAAAAATGGGAAGAATGATGTCAAGTCGCCAATTTGCAACGTCTTGTTCCTTGGAGGCTTTAGGTGGTGGTTGTTTGATGTTCTTGCACAAATAGAGGTTGTGGATTCTCACTTTTCAAGAGGTAGATTGAGCTCTCACTCAGAATTTCTCAAGGAAAAGCTCGAGGTGGACGTAAGGGAGATTGAGCAGAGCTTTCGCTAGGTTCCTTCTCTCTAATGTCAAATTGAGTTCTTACAGGCTTTTTATAGGTATCCAAAAGGTGATCCTCATGATTGTTTGATACCTTTGTATTTAATTCCATGTCCTGCTATGCAGACTTCTTCTCGTCACGTGTTCATTGGCTCTGTCGTAGCTTAGTCAAATCAGTCATCCACTTGCATGTTGAAACGATAGTCACCACCCTTACATCTATCTATTCTTTTCTCCTTGACGCCAGATATTTCAATGGCTGAATAATGATATGAATTGGTCTTCGTCATTCTAGCAGCATCTTTGCTTGTCTTTAGTCATTTTTTGTTTCTTTTCATTGAATCCTGCGTTAAAAAATATACAGCTCTCATAATTTTTAGGATAACAACTTTTGTAAACATTATGAATGCAGAGTTACACTTCTTACATTATTTGCTTCACAAACCCATGCATTCTCTTCTAAATTAACCTTATTATTCCAAAATAAAAAGTACAATAACTTGTATTTCTAGAGGTCATTACACCCTCAAATTTAGAATAATGTTTGTCCTCAAGCATTTATTTAAAGATATATTACAATCCTCTAGTTAAATCAGTGCATAAGCTAGATCTCTCAACATGTTTCCTAGTTTGAGATTCTATTTCAACAAAAAATTCTCCACAAGAAATCTTATTCAGTTATCGCCTAGAAAATATTTCCTAAGTCTAGATGCAGCAAGCTTAATACTCAAAATTCTCTTACTCATTTCCAGGCATTCTTATCTCTCATTTTAGTAATGTGCTTAGAATTCATTTTCATAAAACTTCTCTTATGACATTTTATTTTTAGCCAACGTACATTAATTACTGGACATGCGTTAATTCGGGCTACCCACCTTCGTTTTGACCTACCAATGATGGGGTGCATAAAGGCAACCAACATGGAGTAGGTACCCCTTCACAACTCAGCTCTTATCACACTTATTTTAATTTCTTAGTGTTGATAGCAAAGCTGTTTACTTTTTTTTCGCTAATCTTGGACACTCACCTTCATTTTAACATACCAACTATGAGGTAGTCAACATCAAGCAAGAGGCATTCCTCTCCCGTTGTCATCATTGTTGGGCGCAAGGGGATTGGGATTAGTAAACTTTAGGGGTTGTTGAAGGGAATGAGGAATGATGGGCGTTGGTATACGTTGAACGAACTCTTCATGAATGTAATTCATCAAAGTTTTAAATTGCTTGTCCTAGCATTGAGCTTCACGCTGAACAAAATCTTTCAACTCTGGCTGCTGCTGCGTCAACTCTTGCACTTGCTTAGCCGACTCCTCATTCATCTGTATGAGCCTATCTTCTTAACGCATCACTGCGTCCGAATCCTCCAAGACAGGATGGAGAATGCCCCCATCTAGATACATCAGCAAGTCATCCAAGTTGCCCACAAAGTATTGATTGTTCGATGCGTGCGATAAGTTGTAAGGCGAATGAGTGTAAGTCAAACTTGGACGCCTTCTTATTTGAACAACTATTGACCTTAGTGGATTTTGGGAAGTACTCGAGATTTGGCCGGCTGGATCAATGGCAGTAGGTGGAGGCGGTGGGACTTGTTGACTTGAGGATTCCGTAGGATTCAAAGTCCTTTCTATTGGAACTTCAAGTTGAGGCAGCGGGGAATTCTGGTGCGTCGACTCCACAAGATTCGGAGTCAGGATAGGCTCAATGGTTTAAGTAGGAGGTGGTGGATTTGGCTCTACAATAGGTTCAGGGGAAAGCTCAACTTCATTCTGACTTAAGCTCGAGGTTGGGATCACAAAATTTTTCTTAATCAACTTCCTCCATTTTGGCTTAGGAGGCTATGGTGATGGGGTTCTTGAGACTTTGTTGGCCTCTTCTTGGTTTTAGGAGCTTCAGGAAGATGCGAGGAGTCCCTCAACAACCGTTTGAAGACTTGGTTGGTGATGACTCTATTCACCACCACCTTCGATTCCCGCTCCATGACGCATATGTTGGAGCACAACTTGGTCACTATGGATGGAAGAATAACTGCCCCCTTGGTTTGAGAAGATCCCTCTGATTTGGGCTGCAATGATGCGACCAACATCCATCTAGATCCCCCACATGATGCAGTAGATAGCCATCACTCTATCTCTAGAGATTGAAGCGTCATGCGTTGTTGATATACTAATTATAAAAGAATAATCAGAAAAAGTATCCCTAAAAAAAGTAACCAAGAAAATTCAAGATGTTAGTTATACACATTCTTCAAACTAAGTAGACCAATGAATTTTTATTTTTTTAACCAAATATTTAAACAAAATTACTTTGAATATAAAATACTCAAATAAAAAGACAGTAAAAAAATTAAAAAAAAAAAAAAACTATAGCTATACAATTGTTTCTTCATAAGAATAGGTTGGCAAACATCCTTATTCAAATCTATCAAAGTTAAGGTGCATTATTCGCAACTTGAATGTTCCAACATCTTGAAATGCTTTAAAGATTGAAGAATCTTGGAGAATAATACATTGAGAAAATAAAAACGAAAGATTGAAGCTTTAGGTGATGGTGGAAAATAGTGATCAAGAAAACTCATTTTTATAGTAGTAGAAATTAAGAGTTACAAAACTTTTTGAATTCTAAAACTATTAAATTTTCATTTTTGAATTAAATGAAATAAAAAAATTAAGGAAGAGAAACTTTTTCCATTCCGACATTAGATAGTACATAATTAATCAATTGTACTTTATTGATAATTAATAATTAATTATTTATATACTATTTATAATTAATCTTTAATGGCATTTTTAAGTAAATTAAGGAACAAAAGTGTCAAAAAAAAAAAAAAAAGTTTTTTTTTGAAATCCTCACTTTTTAATATATTATAGATATTATATATATAGATAGATTAGCATAATAACATCATACGTAAATTACTAACAAGTCGGGTATTTAAACTTTAAACTTGTGTTGAATTAGTCTATGTAATTTAAAAAGTTTTTATCATGTCTTTAAACTTTTTTTGGGTTGGTTTAGGTGTTTGGTATATGAGTTAAGGAATGGGGGATACCAAACCTCCAAAAAACACACCAAAACCCATTCGATACCAGTTTGCCCCATCGTCCTTACAAAATTAGTCGGCAATTAAGGAGTGTTAAACTAATGAATTTAACAACAATATTCTATTACACACAAAATTGAAAATTTCATAAACTTTCGAAGTACTAGAACTCATAACCTAACCTATATATTAGGTTAGCTTGTTAGCAGTGTTCAACTGAAAATTGAGAAAAGCGACAAGCAATTTTACTATTGTCCTCAGTTCTCTAAGATTAATATTTAATTTTGGTACATAAGAAGAGAACATAATGGATTACAATGGCTCAATGAGAAGTATAAATAATGTACTTCAGCTTCACACGGCTATTGTTATTTGAAATTGAAGTTCAACTGCCTCAATGATTGTCATAAGTTGCCTCGAACTTGGGATTATATTTTGTTCTCAATTACATGACTATTTCGTTCGAACTTGGGATTATATTTCGTTCTCAAGTACATGACTATTTCGTTCGAACTTGGGATTATATTTCGTTCCCAAGTACATGACTATTTCGTTCTCGTTTGCCTATGAAGAGTTGTAGTCTCCATAGCAATAAGCCACGAGCTATCGCCATGACATTCATGTGACTTCCACACCAAGACAACTCTGCTGCAGTTCAAGAGCAATTCTGATGCATTCTGCCATAGGACAGTTTGTCTTGATTGCGTTTGAGGCAATATGAGACCTACTAGCAGCATATCCAGCCTGCAACAACCAAAATTCTCAAAAAGGGAGAAAAAAAAAAAGAGAACTATTTTTCTTTTCACGCATCTAGATTCCAAGCAAAAACCTGTTCACTCTCTAGTCATGAAACACAAACGCTCAAGTCTTGAACACATGTGATATACTAGTACGCACAAGACAACTAGACATGTTAAACATGTGTCAAATATTTGTTAAGCTTAATAATAATAGTTAAAAAAATAGACAATTATTTTTTTCAAACATATATATATACAATGCTTGCAGACTTCAAATTGTATAATTGTATAAGACAATATAGTTTAAAAACATATCAATTTTAGTAAACATATCCTCGTCCTGCTCGAGCATAGTTCAATTGGCATTCGGATGTGTTAGTGACCAGAAGATTTGTGAGCATAGTTCAATTGGCATTCGGATGTGTTAGTGACTAGAAGATTTGTGGTTCAAACTTCCCTACCCTTATTGTTCTTAAAAGGAAGAAAAAAAAAGAAGAAAAAAAAAAGGAGAGAAAAAAAAGAAAACATATCCATGCCGTGTCTATGTCCTACCCAGAGAGAATAATATTTTTTTGTCTCATGTCTAATATTTCTCTGCTTTCGAGCATACCTCATGACAATGATAACAGTTCAGCCGTGTGGAATAACATGCATCAAACACTTTATAACATTTTAACTACCAATATTCTCACCTTGATCATCTCGCCCATCATGGTATTGAGAGGAGGTGAATTTACTTTTGCCCGACTTGCCACCTAAGCAAGAGAAGGGGGACCTTGCTAGATTATTTCTTACATTGTTGGACCAAAAACAGAAATGAAATATTAAACATGATAAGAATAAATTAAATTTTGGCCACCTCGTCCATTTTGATATAACCTACTGGTAGTTTGGAGTCACTCTCATCCACCATCTGCCCCAGAAGTTTCTCAAGATCCTTCCCCTGGCCATTACCTATCCATTCCCACTGCTTAGCCAATGTTAACATGTCTTCAATGTAGTCTGCACTGTGTAGAGGTCCAGTCCAAAGAGGTCCCGAAACCACAAGTGACTCAGAAACCTAACAAATCAAAAAATTTAATGTATCCCGAATTTACAAGATTGAATGTTGCAAGTAATTACATTAGAAAGCAAGAACCCAATGAATAAGAAAACAACAAACTCAAGCATAGCTTGAGGCCACTAGTTAGCTGGACCATGCAAATTAAATGAGAAACTTTCGGTTTCAATTTCAAATGTGGAAGCTGAAACCAGTGGATGCTTCAGCTCAAAAGGGTAACAGAATGACAGTCATAGTAGTCAGTATTACCCTTGAATCATTGCAAGGACAACTCATCTGTCCAAGCTCACTCCATGAAAAAGCTTGTGAATTTCCACATTTTTCGCAATAGCTGATGAAACCATAATGCCTGATATAAATAGTGAGAGCTTGAATCAATCGCCACCAATGATCATAAAAGATACATCCAGCACTAGCAGTCAGCAGACATGCTAAAGTCATCAACTATCACCTGTTTTTGTAAATCCTCCCTCGATTGATTCGTAGCATAACTCTAAAAACAGGTCCATGGTATGAATAATATGAAAAGAGTGGCGTAGCATAGAAACCTAGTACAGAAGCTTCACGCGCAACCCCACCTATAAGCATTCGCAAACCAATTTCATTCGAAAATGGCATGGGACGCACATATGCTCCATATGCAGCTAAAGATCTAGAGAGGTGGAATGAAAAAAAGAAGAGAAACAAAAAAAAGGAAAAAAGAATTTTAATTACCACATCTTCATATAATTGACCACCTTAATTCAGTTACTACTAAACAACTACTTAGCAGCCATTTCAATTTTAGACTTAAAAACTTACCACAAGTAAGGGTGCACAAAACCAAAAAACAGTCCGAATGATTTGGATAAATCTTGTTGTTTTTAGTAAGCCTTGTTCAATTTTGGCTGGTTTTGTCAGTTTAGCTAGTTCAGTTCAGCTTTAAGGTCAGTTTTAAGTTTTTGTTAAACAAAGACTCAACAAGTAACTAGCAATATTAATTGAGAGCTAAACATTACATTGAACTACTAAAACTCAAAACTAAAATAATGCTATGTTTAATATTCTATATATAGATACAAGCAGTTACACTGATCAGACATTACATATCAAGAAATTCAATGAAGCGGCTAAAGCAAATAACTAACAGAGTACAAAGTATAACTGATTGCACTCACTGAGAAGGCCGATGACCGCCGGAAGAGAAGCCATCCGTCGACGTAACGTAAAGCAATCCATCCAATTTCAACGCATTTATAGCGGGCCTCAAAAACGATGAATTACTCCCAAAGGAATCAACATCAATAAAATCAAAGAAATCCTTCTGCAAATATAACTCCGTCATAACCCTGTTCGCATCACAATTAGTAACCACCCACCGCCGAGCATCCCCAGAATCTTCCGCAACCCTCGATAGATTCTTCACAATAACCCTCCGATTTTCATCATTGGCGTCATTCGCCAACACAAAATCAGCCTCGGCCTCGACCAAGTACCGAAGCGACCGGATGCCGCAACCACACAATGCGTCAAGGACTCGAAGATGACCCTTGGATTTATGGTAGAGCGCAGCGGCAAGGACGCCCAAGTCGCGTCCGGTGGCACTTTCATGGCGGAAGAAGGTGTCTCCGATGTCGAATTCTATGCCCCTTTCGGTGCGATTGTTTGAGAGGCAATTGTTGAGGGATTTTTTGATGGAGCGTGGAAATTGGAAGAGATGATTTGTTGAAGAGAAGAGGAAATGGGAATTTGTTTGTGGGCTGTGAAGAAACGGGGAAGGAGATAGGGTTCTCGGCGCTACAGTTAACATGGCGGGAAGTCGTCGGATTCTGCATTTTGATGCACTATATAGAGTTTTTTTCTTTTTCTTTTTTTTTCTTTTTTTTTTTTTAATATTTATCATTGTCTAGCTCGATAGTAAATATTTTGACTTATTTTGCTATATTTTAAAATATCCTGTTATGGAACTTCACGGAGTATCTGATGCAATTCAATACTGAGCATTTCTTCTACCTTGACAAGGGCAATCAAGGATTTTGGTTTAGAAAACTAAAGAGAAGATCAATTGGATCTTTTAAGGAACAAGCTTGAGCCTTTGTTACTCAATTCTTAGGTGGGAGAGACTAGTGCAAGCCAAAGATGCATTTACTACCAATCAAGTAGAGGCCAGATGAAAGTCTACGAGAATATGTTGCACGTTTCAATAGTGAGGTGTTTCAAGTTAAGGGAAACACTGATGGGTTACCGTTGATTGTCATAGCATCGGGATTGCGAGATGAAAAACTCCTTCAATCAATTGGTAAGAGAGAACCCAACACTTATGTTGAATTCATAACCAAAACTCAAAAGTACATGAGTGTATAGGATTAATCAAGTAAAAAAAAGAGGCACATGAAAGAACCAAGGGAGGTCACCTACATGACCGAGACTACACTGACGAGAGAAGCTCAAAGAGAATAAGGCTAGAAAAGCGAGACTTGCCTCGACCTCGACCTCGGTCGAGGCCACTGATAGCATCTAAAATGTGCTATTTTCCTTAGCTTAACTCGGGATCATTGTGCTGTTTAATGTGTCTATTGTGTTATTTTGTAGGTTTCAAGCACTTAATAGGTAGAACGGGGTGTTAGCACCAAAACTAGGCTAAAACAAGCCAAAACGGAGTTCCACGACATCAACCAGGAGATAGAACTCCAAAAGGACAAAAATGCCCTTGAAGCCACGGTGTTGCGGCGTTCTGAAAATTTCACGCGGACAAATTAGCGTTAGCGCTGCAGTGTTACGACAGTTTTTATAAAATAAAACTTTTGATTCTAGGTTAAAAATGAGCCCGACCAGCCGACTTTTGGCTCCATTCTCTCCTCTTTTCTTTTCATACCTAGGAACTTGAACAATAATCGATATACCGATTATTGGCTAAGGTAATGTTTTTCTAGCTCGGGTATCAAGGATTTTCCGTTGTAATTAATGTTCTTTTAAGGTTTTGAACTTAATTCAAGTGTATGCATGATTTAATCCCGAGTTTTTCAAGAATTACGATCAATTTGTAACGCTGGTGTTTATTTTGATTATTGCTTTGATTGTATTACAATTCATGACAATTTGTTGTATGTCAATCATAGGAAGCAATAGGTTAGGTTAGCTTGCAAATCTAGATGGTGGTACGCATTGTTCTAATCAACCTAAAATTAAATCGATAGAACATTCAATTTAGGTCTTTCTAGTTGAATGTTCTACCTAATTTTCCTTTGAACTTAATGCGGTTAGGTTTAGTCAAATTTTGCATGTTTTTCATTGATTTGCCTTAAATCTAACTTGTCGATTAGGACAATTCAATTCTAGCCTTTCCAGTTGAATTGATTAGGTGGTAGCTTCATTGAATTTAGTAATGACGAACCAATGATAAGAATATCAAAGAAAGGAAATCCCGCGTAACCCAAGCTAGAGCTTCTTTAATTGAATTCTTACTACTTTTACCGTCGCATTTTATTTTCATGCAATTTATGTTTCTTGCAATCAACCTTTCTCAAAACCCCCTTTTGGTTACCTTGAATTGAAAACTTTTCAACTGTGAAATTCAAGGGCTTCCTGTGTTTGACCCAACTTGCCACTACTACTGTCGGTAAGTTAGGAGAATTTATTTGGCACGGAATTGGACGACAAATTTTGTCTGTCAATCACCTCGATGCAATCCGACAAGCAAGTTTGAAAAATACACCCCTACGATAATCTCTCCTGACAAGATTCTCATGGAAATATGAAAAACACTCAAAAAGTACTTTTACTCCTCTTAATTTGGGGATGTTTTTTTTTTTATTTTTTATTAGAGTTCATGTGTTTACTAGTGATTTTTAGGTAATTATAGAGAAAGTAAGTGTTGAAGACCAAAAAAACCAAACCGAACCAAAACCAGATGAAGAATAGAAGAAAAGGAGCAACACTTTCCATTAGTGCAGCGCTACCTTGACATTGAAACCCGAGAGCATCAAAAAGCAGCAATCAAAGACGCTATGCAGGGAGCGCCGCAGTGCAGGGTCGGCGTTGCAGCACGACATTAGGGGGTACCATTTTATGACAGTCAGCGCCGCAGTGCTGCCTTATAGCGCCGCAACGCCAACTTTTCTTTTTTTGAAAAAATCTTCAAAAGCAAAGACGGTAAATAATTATGATATTAGGGAGGAAAATGCTCTCTCCTTTCTCTTCTCTCTTACCTTTCCTTAATTAGCTCTAGCCACCATGTCTCCTCCACTGCCCATAGCCACCTCCTCTACGATTATCCAATCAATTCAAATTGACTGGAAAACCTTCTCCCTCTCCCTGTTTGTATTGCACACTGGTAAAAACTTCAAAATAACAAAGCAAAGTCGATCAACCATACATTCCATCTACATCTCTAAGAGGTCCCTTGAATGACTTGCTTCATCCTTCCATTCTCTTCTCAAGGAATAATACAACCATAAATTCTTCATAAAATTGAATGATGAATGTGGCACTCTCTAGATTGAAAAACACAACAACAAAAATGGGTACTATGCTGATCTCACCTTGCTGGAGCAGTTTGGTCGCCGCACCAATATTATCATCCCATCTATGGAGAATTAATTGGGATGGTTTTCTTTCTTCTCCTTGGTCTCTAACTATTCCAACAATACTTATCAAAATAATATTCCACCATTCTCCTCCAATCCAATGAGCTACAAAGTAGCTATGCAATCTGAACCCAGTCATCCCCTACCCTCCAACAAGGCTACTGCTCCTCCATCAAGTCTCTGCCCTCCCACACCCCCATCTTTAGTGTATCCTTAAACTGATTGGGAAGCTATGGTGATTTTTCAGCGGTATTGATTTGTTAATCCTTAGCCATCTATCCACAAATCGATCCAATCATCTCTCTAGATTAGATTCACCATCAACCCTTTGTCTAATAACAAAGCTTTGTTACATGTCTATGATAAGGAGACTTCCAAAAATCCTTGCAAGAATTCTGATTGGATTACAGTGGATAAAATAATCCTAATATTTCTCCCATCATCTTACCCTGATTCCTTCAAGCAACAAATGATCGATTTATATAAGGGATGGATTGATATTCACAACCTTCCCTCAACGTTAAAGACTCCACCAATCTTCAAGCATATTGGTGATTCATGTGATGGCTATCTCTTTCCATCCAACCAAACAGAAAGAGGTCTTATTCTCTCTTTTGCACACTTGAAGATTAAAGATAATCCACACGACTTCATTCCAAACGAGGTACATCTACTTGCAGATCTGGCCGAAGGAGAAATCACCGTCAAAATTCAGGCCATGTTCGCCGAACAGATGGGCCGCCGTAATGAGCAAAACTGATGACTGGATTTAGCATTAAGGAGGATGCTATGATTAGGGATCTCCTTGATTCTAGGGCTATTAAAAAAGGTAAAGATTTAGCTCCTGATTCTGTGCATTTGAATTCTCCTCTCTCTCCTTATTTGGAAGTGTCGACCAAATCCCCAATGCAGGTTCCTGGTGAGTCCAGGGTCGAACGTAGGCATTTGTGATAAATTAGGCGTTGAGACTAGATATAAAATCTATGCGGCGACTGTACACGTATTATGTTCAAGAGTTTTATGTGCCTAAAACTATACATCAAGAATAAATAAAATTTCCTACAATTAACATGGTGAGGTGGAAGCGGAGAATGTTAGTCAAATGTCATTTAGAGTCAGATAGCATGCATTGAGAATGACGATGGAACCATGCAATAATAATATAGTTAATGCAGGAGCTAGTTGTTACTTAAGCATATCTAAGTATATTTACATACCTACAAACTTTGGGTTTGAGAAACCATCTTTCGATGTTTCGACATCACATTAATCTTATCTCTAAGACGCATGGTAAGTTTGTGTTGGCAAAATATGAACTACATCTCTGAAACTCATCTAGTCTTGATAAATGCTAAAGATTAACCATCTATTCTCTCGAGCTAGACAGTCGTGCTTGTTAAATTTGTTTGTCAAA
Organism: Citrullus mucosospermus; assembly: GCA_030954485.1. Classification (NCBI taxonomy): domain Eukaryota; kingdom Viridiplantae; phylum Streptophyta; class Magnoliopsida; order Cucurbitales; family Cucurbitaceae; genus Citrullus; species Citrullus mucosospermus. The sequence goes on along the minus strand of CM062061.1, from coordinate 6,369,173 downwards.
CAAAGCTATGCAAGCTAATGATATACATTAATCAAGATGTAACCATATTTAATATTACTTAAGAAAAACTACCTTCTAACATCTACTCATTCAATAATACAAGCAACATGGTGTAAAGTATTTAATATGGAAATGAATGGAAGATAATCGTCAATCGAACTTATATTGAGTAAATAAACCATTCTCTCGAATGTCATTAACAAAGTATAAGTAAGGAGGGAAATGAAGAAATAACAGAAATGGAAGACGTCAAGCTGCCACTGGCAATGTTTGCTTCATGGAGGTTTGAGATGGTTGCTATCTGATACATAAATGGCATAGGGTGAAGGTTTTAACTCACTGGGAGATGACTTTGAAAATTCTTAGAATCCTTCTCATAGAAGAGCTTCAAATGGAGGCTGGTTATGGTGAGGGAGAATTTGTGCAGAGCTTTCGCCTCTTGAACTTCTTTCTCCCTGCTTGAATTGAGAAGCTTTAGGCTATTTATAGGTGTCAAAAACGTAAACTCATGATGACTTGACATCTTTGCATTAAATTACATGCTCTGTTGGCAGACTTTTCACATCGTCAGCTCATTGGTTCTACCATGATCTAATAACTTGTAATCATTTTGCATATTGACACGACAGATATTGCCCAGCGTCTGTATCTGCTTTTTCTTCTCAACGCACGGTCTTGACGCCTGGTTTTTCACTTCTTTTGTTCTCGCAGCAGCTTCCTCTCTGGTACTTGGGTTATTTGTGCTTCTTTTCTATTTAATCCTGCGTTAAGAACAGAAAAATTCATATTTTCTCAAGTATATTCTTTCGTAAATTGTGCCAACGCATGGTAATACATATTACACAATTCAACTGCCAAAATTATGCGTTTAGCCCTAAAGTTACTCTAATTATTTCAAATAGTGAATATAATAACTCGTATTTCTACAAGTTATCAATTACCCTCTCTCCTCAATTAAATGAGCCGCAAGCTAACCTAATCTCTTTTAATTTACCCAACCCACATCAAAATAACGACCCAATAAATCGCTCCCCTCAATTTGAACCATTCAATAACTTGTACTCATATGATCCAATGCCTTCCCATAACCTCACCAATTCTCCCCTCTCTTTTACCTTCCAAATACAAAATCCTAGCCCTTCCAACTCTGCATCCCCATCTTTTTCACAACCTTCCCTCTTTGTTGTTACCTTCTGTGGGGGGCCCACCAACCTAAATGCTGGCACATCCTTCTCCAGCTCAGCCCTTTTGTTGGTTTTGATACAAAAGGATATCTCTCTAGCCCTACTATTGTTACAAAATTTACCAAATTGCCCCTTGACATGGTTGTTTTTGGGGATCATCTGGATGAAACAAACCAGCTTCCCCTTTTTTCTCCCTCCCTCCCATCCCATCTAACTTAACCATGGCCCAAATGGTACGGTTTTGAACTCCTCCACATCCATAATTGATCCTCCAACCACTATCTCCTCGTTTTACAATCAACAGCAACCTCAATCATCTTCTCCCTTCCTTTCAGCCTTAATGATTTCGCTTCCTTGCTAGAAAAACATGGCTAGTGTGTTATGTCGATCCCTGCTAATCCTTCTACCAATAAAGCCAAAAAACCATACTCCTCCATCAGCAAAAAAAACTGAACTCCAGAGAGAACTTCATGGTCTTCAATCATCAATAAACTATGACAAAATAGCCACCTTGGCTATTAGGGAGGGACCATCTAACTATCATTGAAGTTCCTCTCCTGAAATGTTCGAGGAATAAATTTTTGGAGGAAAAGAACCTTGGTTAAAAAGCTTATTCAGCAACACAACCCTTCTCCAAGAAACAAAGTTACCATATATTGATACCTTTTTTTATCAAATCCATTTGGAGCTCCTCTTTCATTGGTTGGACTGCATTGGATGCCATCGATACTTTAGGGGGGATCCTTATTATGTGGAGTGAACCTGATTTTACAGTTTAGGAAGTCATCCACAGGCACTACATTGTTTCGGTCCATGTATTCCTTGACAAATGGATATTCATTATGGCTTTTTGCAGTCTACAACCCATCGATAATGCTTTCCATGCTGATTTCTGGCAAGAGCTTGATGACTTGGCTGGTTTGGGTGGTGATAATTAGGTTATTGGTGGAGATTTCAATGTCACTAGGTGGTCATGGGAAAAAATTACATGATAACTCTCAATCTCTGCTAGTATGCGCTCTTTCAACCAATGGATATCTAATTACCATTTGCATTATATTCCCTTGTCCAATGGATGCTTTACTTGGTCTAGCTATGAACCTACTCAATATCTCCCTCTTCTTGACTAATTCCTCCTCACAAAGAATTGCCTTCACAAACTTGGGGTTGTTAATCTTAATAGGTTGGAGCGTATCACGTCTGACCATTGTCCATTAGCTCTATCTGCAGGAAGCATTGTATGGGGTCCTTGTCCCTTCCATTTTGAAAATTTTTGGCTTAAAGTCCGAGGTTTTCCCACTTTAGTGGAGAATTGGTGGAACCTCCATCCTATTATTGACTAGCCTGGCCATGCTTTTATGATGAAACTGCAAGGTTTGAAATCCGTTATCCGCGAGGGGCACAATACTCAACGTACAGAAGCTTCAAAACTTCCATCTCTTGTCACACAATTGGCACAGTTAGATGATTATGAGGACAGAGGTCCTCTTAATGAAGATTAGATTATTAGGCATCGATTGTTTTAGGAGCAGATTGAAAACTTGATTGTTCAAGACCATATTCATTGGCAGCAACGTTGTAAATTGAAATAGCTTATTGAAGGAGACAAAAATACTTGTTTTTCCCATAGATTTTTTGTGGCCCGATGCCGTAAAAGTTCAATCACAAAAATCCTCTCTAGAAATAGTACTAGTCTTCTGATTGACAAGGACATTGAGATTGAATTTTTGGGTTTTTATTCAAACCTTTATACTAAAGACGATAATCAACGTTTTCTTCCAACAAACCTTGATTGGAGCCCTATCTCCTCCTCTCAAGCTTCTGATTTGGACCGACCTTTTATGGAAGAGGAGGTTTTTTTGGCGGTCTCCTCCCATGGCACAGACAAATCTCCTGGCTCTGATGGCTTCACTGTTGAATTTTTCAAATTCTTTTGGTCCACCATTAAACCTGATGTGATCCGTCTGATACAAGATTTCTACAGATCTGGGGTTATTAATGTTAAATTAAATGAGACCTACATTTGTTTAATTGCTAAGAAAGTGGATTCAAAATTAGTTTTTGATTACAAGCCTATTAGTCTCATTCCTTGTGTTAAAATTGTGGCTCAAATTCTCTCAAATTGCCTTAAGCTGATTCTTCCTTCTACAATTTTAGCCTACCAGCTCGCTTTTGTGGTAAACAAGCAGATTCTTGATGCCTCCTTGATAGCTAATGAGATTATTGAAGACTGGTCCGCTTTTGAGAGGACTAGGGTTGTTCTTAAACTTGATCTTGAGAAGACCTTTGACACGGTTGATTGTGATGTGATTGGCTCTATTCTTAAGGCTAGGGGTTTTGGTTGTCTTTGGCGTTCTTGGATCAGAGGTTGTGTTACTAGTGCAAATTAGTCTATTATTATTAATGGTCGTCCCTAGGGGAAGATTATTCCCACATGTGGTATTAGACAGGGAGATCCTCTCTCCTCTTTCTTATTTATCTTAGTAGATGACTGCTTGAGTCATCTCCTTGACCATAGCTCCTCTTTGGGTCTTATTATTGCTCATCCTGTCAGTAATTCAACTTCTCCTTCAACCATCTACAATTTGTTGATGGTACCTTGTTATTCTCTACTGTCAATCGTTCTGCTATCCAGAATCTGTTTAAGTTTGTCTGTATCTTTGAATTTGTTGTTGGGTTAAGAGTTAATTTTACTAAGAGTGAGCTCGTTGATATCCATGTTCCTGATTCTAATATTGATTGGTTGGTGAACTCCTTTGGCTGCATAAGAGGTTCATGGCCCTCTATTTATCTTGGGCTTCCATTAGGTGGTAATTTCAATTCTTCTACTTTTTAGCAACCGGTGGTGGAGAAATTTCAGCATAAACTTCATAATTGGAAGTACGTTTATATTTCGAAATGTGGAAGACATACTCTCATTCGGGCTACTCTTTCTAATTTGCCTACGTATTATTTATCCTTATTCAGAACTCCTTCCTCTATCAGCAATTGCCTCGATAAGATGGTTCGTGACTTTTTTTGGGAGGGTGCCTAGGGTGATGGTGGCATGCACAACATGAATTGGGGGACCATTCAATGTTCTAAAGCCTTCAGGGCCCTTGGTATTGGTAATTCTAAACTTCATAATTCCTACCTTCTTGCAAAATGGACTTGGCGGTTTCTTACCGAGAATGATGCTCTCTAGAGAACTCTTATTGTGGCCAAATATTATAGTGTGGTTTGCTCTTGGCCTACTTAGATCTCTAATGCTTCCTTGCCCTTTGGAAGTCTATTAGTCACTTCGCTAGATTGGTTTCTAATCGTATCCGTCGGAGAATTGGAGATGGTTCTACTACATCATTTTGGAATGACTTTTTGCTTAATTGTGGGTGTCCTTTCATCTGTGTTTCCAAGACCCTTTCGCATTACTCAACTTGCAGAGGCTATTGTGGCAATGGGTGGATTTCATCCTCTAATGCTTGGGACTTAAATCTTCGTTGTAATCTTACTGAGCTAGAAATTGCAGAATGGGCTTCCCTATCACAACACTTGGCATTTGTTAGATTGACCTCCTCTCTTAATGCTTGGATTTGGCTTTTGGCCCTATCTATGACTTTTACGGTTAAGTCCCTCATGGCTAATTTGGTGGTCACTTCTGGTTCCATCTCAGCTGATCTTTATTCTTTAATTTGGAAAGATTGTTATCCAAAGGAGGTCAAAATCTTATTTTTGGAGCTTAGTTAGGGTGCCATCAACACCAATGACCATTTGTAGCGCCGTTTTTCATACATGTGTCTATCTCCCTCTTGGTGCATTATGTGTTGTCAGTGTGTCGAGTCTCTTGCCCACTTGTTTTTACAATGCTCGTTTGCTTCCAAATTTTGGGGTATTATTTTGGATGCTTTTGGTTGGTCTTTCATCAGTCCAAGCTCTACTCTACTGCTTTGGCTTCCTTATTGGTGGGTCATCCTTTTGGTGGTACTAAGAAAACGGTTTGGTTGGCCATTATGCATGCTTTCTTCTGGAGATTGTAGGGCAAGCATAATAATTGGCTTTTTAATGATCATTTCTCCCATTTTGATCGCTTTTTGGAATCGATTTTGTTTATTGCTTTCTCTTGGTGCAAAATGCAGCACTTTTTTAGTCATTTCAGCATAACTTTTCTTGTTTGTAATTGGCGCTTCTTGATGTAATCATCTTAGGGTGTTTAGGGTTCTCCCTTTTTTCATTTATCAATGAAATTGTTTCTTTTACCCGAAAAAATCTTCAAATTTGGAAAATATTTAGACAGTCACTTCTATGAATTGGGAGGTTATCGGCAACCCTAGTCACGAAAATTCAAAGAAAAAGAGAGCCTAAGAGTGTGAGTTTGCTATCAAATAGAGAGGAAATTAAAGTGTTGGAGAAGAGCTGAAGACTGTTCGTGTAACAACTCGACCTTCTAGGACCTATACCAGGTCGTTACCACATGCATGCATACATCTCAAATCGACTCTTTTCATAAATTAGACCTTTTATCGGGGCACCGCTAAAATTTAAAACAAAACTATAAACTTGTAAGAAACGACCAACAATGTAAAAACTAAAATTTTGAATTCAAACATCAAGATTGGAATTTAGAACATGAAAACACATGTAGAAGCATCTGACTTTTCTTATCATATGCATGTTTGTCCTTGTATTTATCTGAAAAATGTAACATAAGAAAGGATGAGTATAAAAAAAGTTACTCATTAAGTAACTCCACTATTGAGGTTAGGTTGTGCAATCACATGCAAACATGAACTGAGACTTTATGCTAGTGGGACCTAAAGAATTTTCGTTACTGACTCACTTTGTTTCCTTTCCTCTAGATGTGCTTCAATCTCTTGCACATGAGGTCAATGTATATCTTTCATATACATAGAACCCTCTAGGCATGCATCACTTTCACATATACCAGGTCATTTTTTAGAATGTTGAGATGTGTACCACTTACGTACACATAGTAATGTATACACCACTTTCATATACACATAACCCACTAAGTGTGCACCATTTTCGTACATCCTAATTCCCGCTAGATATATGTCACTTTCACATATACCAATCCGAGCACATCCCTTTCATGCACTAGAACCCTTGTATATGCACCACTTTCATGCAATCAAATATTGTGGGAAGGAAAAGAGATTGCTCCCAAACTCACAATTTAATGTAACGTTCACATAGGCATGAGTGCCACATAAAGTCTCGTAAATAATGTCATGCTAAATGGTCTTGACAAATATGCATAATATCATAATAACAAAATCCTAGTACATCACTTTCATGCACTAGTGCAAGTACGTTACAAAACATTCATAATTTATAATCAATCGCATGACATACATACTTTCAAAAAAAAAAAAAAAAAACCGCATAAAAACATGTATATCAACAAATATCTAACTTTCGCCTGAGTCCAATAGTAGAATCACCTACCTCAAATTTAAGCTCAAACAAATTAACAACATAAACTCTTTTTCGCCCTTGGATAAAATTCTTGAATCAAACCTATAACATGAATCCAACTAAAGTTTACAATTAATCCCTAAACACAAACACAAACATAAACTTGTTTCAATTGTCTCCAAACAACTTACCCAAAGTGCAACTATCTAATTGGCCAATCCACATCCCAACCCAACCCAAAATGAAGACAACTTTATAAGGCATGCATACTATGGTGGTCATACAGATACATCGTAGTATTTCATATGATAGATGCTTAGAGTAAGAGAAGAAAGGGTTATCTTGCTTTCTATGTCAATAGTGTACAACTTCCAATATATCTCTTGTGCTTTTTTCATTACACCTCCAAGCAGCAGGATATCCTGCTTCATATAGTCTAATAAGTCTTTTTTCGTTCTTGACAGATTTTCTAGTGTAACCTTATCATATTGAATATACCTCTCAAACCAAGAGCAGGGCATAAATTTTGAGCTAGTGAGCCCAGTTTGCCAATGAGCAGGGCATAAAGCGGAATAACATCTTCTTATTGTTATTATAGACAACTAACTCGTAAAGCATATTGTTCCTCATCAGTGGTTTTAGCTTGTAGTTCTTGTGATGACATGCTAAGTGCTTAAGCAATAAAATTCCATCGAATCGTGAGGCAAGCTTTCACAGAAAACCTTCTTTTGGTTCTGGTACAAATTGATGATCAATATGCTCCTACTCCACTACAACAATTTTCACCGTCCATGACTCTTGTACAGTAGCAGAAATAGAGGAGAAAGAGAAAAAACAGTCATTAAAGCCAAAATCACGCGTTTTTTGCGGGAAAAAACGGAGTTTTTCGGATTTGTTGAAATTGATGACTGTTTTTTTGTGTCATTAATTAATGACTAAAAAAAACAGTCATTAAATGTAAGAAAATGAAAAATATGGTTTTGGCGGGAAAAGACGTGAATTTTCGAATTTTTTTTTACTATTTTGACTATTTTTTTGTGTCACCAAATTATGACTACAATTAACAGTCATTAAAAAGTGACAAATTTTAATAGTCATTAATATTTTTTAATATTTCAAATTTTGAGAAAAGGAGGGAAGTTAAAATTTGTGGGTAAAAATTAATTAAATCTCACATTTTTACCCACAAACACATTTCCCCCCTTTTTTTACTTTCCCTCATCTCACTTTCCCTCTTTTTTTCTTTTTCATTTTACTTTTATTTTTACATAAAACAAATAACTTGAAGATTTTAATTTAAAATAACTTCTAAATTATTAGTTTTAATTATTAATTAGTCTTATTTAGGTTTACCTTGAAAATTTTGAAAAAAACTAGAGGGAAATTGAAATTTAAGTGAGGTGCCAACTTTCCCATTTCTTTTTATTTGACACTTTCCACTTGGAGAATAAAAGGAGAAAGGAAAAAGACTTGTAGTGGTAGCCCTAATTTATTTCCTCTCTTCTCTCCCCTTCACGAAACCCATGTTTGGCCTTTATGTTTCTTTTTCGGTGACCATCAGTTAGGAGCAACGACCATGAACAACGACGCCGAGAAGTAGCAACCATGAACAACGATGGCACAAACGGACTAGATCCACGTTGACAATGAGCTGTAGCACGACGACATCCCTCCCCCATGAGTTTTTTCTTCACCAACAACACTATATTCACGACTTGTTGCATGAGCAAGACATTGGCCACCCACATGCAACCATACCCACCCGATTTGGGCGATTTTGTTCATGAATCTTGTTGGTGGGTTCATTCGCAAGTATGTTATCTTTTAGTTTCAGCTATTGGATTTTTTTGGGATGTGACTTGATTTTGGTCTTTGTTGGTGAAATGTTGTTGAGATTGGTTGTTTGGCTTGGTGATTACTTTTAGATATGATTATTTTTGCATATTGATTGAAATTCTTTTGAACATCATGCCCTAAGTTTTTGTCTGTTACATTTGGTTTTCTTTTGTTGCCGCTACAAGTAATTTTAGATCTGTACACTATTTTTCTTTTTGTTGTTTTGAAGAAGATTCCTAGGTTTTTGAAAGTGTGCTCATTTGGCCAAATAAACAGGTTGCAAAGGCTAGTGGTAGTAAATGGAAGTCAATATCCAATGCACTGTAAGTGAACTATTCTTTCTATTTGTCATTGTAAAATTTGGTTAACCAACTAATTTTCTAGTACAATTCTTGAGCCTATTTATGTTTATGTTGTTGTATCGTGACTCTTAAGTATATTGTGTGTTTTAAAGTTTTATTTTAAGCTTATTTGTATAATTAAAGTGTGGTTTTGAGTGTAATGATAATGAGTGTATGTTAAAAGAGATTGTGCATATTAAGAAGGTATATATAATCTATGTATATTGTTTAAACTTTGTTATTATTGTTTAAAAGCGTTTGGATTTGTTTTAGTAGCACATCAAGTATAATTCTACCTTGGGCATTTATTTGTTTTATGTTAGTATGTTGCGTGTTTTACTTAATTAATTATAATATGCCACATGGATATCTTTATGAATTTTATTTTTTATTTTTTTACTTCTAATTAAGTTTTTTATTGTAGATTGAGATTTCTAATTAAGTCTTAAACTCTTTGTTTGTAGTTATAGATTATTTCATAATATTTAAACTAAGTTTTAAGGCATTGGTCAAGGTAAGAACATCTCTTTTGAGTATGATGATTGTTTTGTACTATGTATTGTGAGTGTTATGTTTTTATAGTTTCCTTGTTTATAGTTTACTTGTATTGAGTTTAGAGGTCATAGTTGTGCATTTTGGAGTTGTTTTTGTAAGCAAAGTGTCATTTAGACACTTTTTAGCCATTCTTTGGTTGATTTTGAGTTTAGAGGTCATAGTTGTGCATTTTGGAGTTATTTTTGTAAGCAAAGTGTCATTTAGACACTTTTTAGCCATTCGTTTTGAGTTTAGAAGTCATACTTGTGCATTTTTTACTGGTTTTTGGAGTCAAAGTGTCATTTAGACACTTTTTAGCCATTCTTTGGTTGGTTTTGAGTTTAAAGGTCATAGTTGTGCATTTTGGAGTTGTTTTTGTAAGCAAAGTGTCATTTAGACACTTTTTAGCCATTCTTTGGTTGGTATTGAGTTTAGAGGTCATAGTTGTGCATTTTGGAGTTGTTTTTGTAAGCAAAGTGTCATTTAGACACTTTTTAGCCATTATTTGGTTGGTTTTGAGTTTAGAGGTCATAGTTGTGCATTTTGGAGTTATTTTTGTAAGCAAAGTGTCATTTAGACACTTTTTAGCCATTTTTTGGTTGGTATTGAGTTTAGAGGTCATAGTTGTGCATTTTGGAGTTGTTTTTGTAAGGAAAGTGTCATTTAGACACTTTTTAGCCATTCTTTGGTTGGTTTTGAGTTTAGAGGTCATAGTTGTGCATTTTGGAGTTATTCTTGTAAGCAAAGTGTCATTTAGACACTTTTTAGCCATTCGTTTTGAGTTTAGAAGTCATAATTGTACATTTTGGACTGGTTTTTGGAGTCAAAGTGTCATTTAGACACTTTTTAGCCATTCTTTGGTTGGTTTTGAGTTTAGAGGTTATAGTTGTGCATTTTTTGACTTGTTTTTGGAGTCAAAGTGTGATTTAGACACTTTTTAGCCATTCGTTTTGAGTTTAGAAGTCATAGTTGTGCATTTTGGACTTGTTTTTGGAGTCAAAGTGTCATTTACGTACTTTTTAATTGGTTTTGATAATCAAAGTGCACATATGAACTATTTTGGTTGTTTGGGGAGTTAAATTGTTTCTTGAAAAACTTTTAGGTACTTTTTATGTTGGTTTGAGAGTATTTAAGTTATATATTTGTTTTGCTCGTATTGGATTAATGTGCTTGAGTTCTAAGGAGATATCTTTTTTTTTTTTGTGATAAATATTTCTTGTATTATGTTTCACTTGTCCTTCCCTAAATGAAGAAGTTTTTCATTTGACCCTTATTCTTTCTAATAGACTAATGTATGAGTATTTCTACTTTTTAGTAGTTATACTCCTAAAAGGTTGGACAAGTTACAATAATTATATATTTGTTTTGTTCCTACTATACTATGTTTCACTTGTCCCCCCTGCCCCTAAACGAAGAAGTTTTTCAATTAACTCTTATTCTTTCTAGTAGACTAGTGTATAAGTTAAATTTGGAGGTTATCCATGTTATTAAGGTTGAAAAGTGAGATTATAATGTAATTTTGAGCGTATTTATGTGGTTATATTGTGATTCTATGTATAATGTGAATTCTTTCCAAATAGTTATTGGCATCGATTGACACTGAATTTGTCTATGTTGAGCAAAATTCCCTAATAGTTACTACAATTGTTTCAAAATAGTTATTGGCATTGATAGACGTTGAAAGTGTCTATGTTGTGGATAGTAAGACTAATGTGAGTATTTAAATTATACGTTTGTTTTGCTCTCACTGCATTATGTTCACTTGCCCCTCCCCCCTCCTCCTCCTCATCCTCATCCTCATCCTCATCCTCATCCTCGTCCTCCTACTCAGCGAAGCAGTTTTTCAATTAACCCTTATTCTTTCTAGTAGAGTAGTGTATAAGTTTAATTTGGAGGTTATTCATGTTATTAAGGTTAAAAAGTGAGATTATATTGTGATATAATATATATTTATGTGGCTATATTATGATCATATGCATAATTTTTTTGAAAGTGTTCATCGAAGCTTACTTGTATTGAGTCAAATTCTAAAATGAATGTTTTTTTTATAAAGTTCCTAGACGATGCCATTAAAGCAAGGAAGCCCACCAACCAAGATATTTAAATAGGTGTTGTATATATATTTTTTGGTAGTATGCAACACTTAGTTGTAAGTACTGAATTTGTAAATGTTGTACCTAGAATTTGATTACTAGCTACTTTCATTGTATTAACAATTTGAACTACATTATTATATATGAAAGTTACTTTTTATGTTTGCATACATATTTTGTGTTGAAACTGAAGGAAACACAGGTGTAATAACATGTATCGTGGTAATGGTTTCTATGATATCTGACAAAAGTCATGGGATGTATGTAATTAAATGACCTTAAAAAAATGTCATAGTTAATGTATTATTGACACTTTAAATGTGTCATTATTTGTTTTGCGATGACAGAAGTGAACAGTCAACGTAACTCTTTATTTGACAAAAAAAAGTCAACATTTTCATTTTTTAATGACTGTATAAAATTTGTCATATAAATCGTTTCCGTAACTTAGAATAAATGTCAATATATATTTATTGTTGACTGTGACTAAAAATCATGAAACTGTCAATGATGACTGATTTCTCATGTGTCATCTATACACTTTAGATGATGGGCGATTAAATGACTAAAAAAAGAGTCAAAAAATGTGGTAATGACTGTTTTTTAGAGTCATAGAAGCCTATTTTTGTTGTAGTGCTCCCTCCCAACTTTCCATGGATTAGCTAGCCACCATACTTAGTGAAAGTGTCTTCTACTCAACCAATACAATAGGCGAGTCTTCTTTAGTACCCGACACTTTCATTTCTGCTCTCCCACCTGCCAGGGCGATGGAATACTGATAAAGAGTCCAAGGGCTTCAGTGACTCATCCGCGATAAAAGGCATATAAATTGTTTACTCGAGGGGATAATAGAAAGATAATGGCTTTCTTGAAATTTCTTCAGCCGATTGGTTGGTAGATAACTAAATCCCTATCTCCCAGTGGCACTGCTTCTTTCCTAGGAGTGAGTCCTACCATTATTCCACGTCCCTTATCTTTACCGCTCTAACAACTGCCATTCCCTCGTCAAACCAAAGACTTATCTAAAATTCCTTGAAGCAGAGACCCTTTTTCTATGAAGTGTCGTAGGCTAGTCTTTTCAGTTATTTCAAGGAGTAATTATAAAAGTGCTTTCTTGGTTCACGAACACGATCCGAAAATCGTAGACAGATTGACAAGTTGACTAGGTAAGGGATTACTTACTTCTTTCTATGTTGCGCTTTACTTTGGTTTTGACCTAGTTGGCATAGAACTCTAAGATGTTCTTTCCTCTAGAGAGGTATCGTATGATAGTTGTGGTACATAGCGTCTTTACCAGATGCTCTGTATAGAGGTATACGCCTATCTTCCAAACTCTAAACAAAGAATCCAACTTAGACAAATTAAATGTCAAGGGTCAAAAACCCATTTTCCAACCACTAATAAAGTTTCCAAAATAGCTTTCAAGATATAATTACTCACCAAAAGTGTGCCAAAACGCCCTAGAGCCTACCGAATGGCAGCCTAAAACCCCTTAAACTTCAAAACCAACCTTCAAAATTACCATGAAAACCATGAGTTTAAACCAATACCTAATGAGTAACCAAAATAATCCAAGAAAATCAACCAAAACCACCCAAAACAACCCACCCTTACCTAATTCTCAAGATTTTAGCAAGGATTGACAGTTTGCACGGCGACTGGGCAGGTTTAGAACAGTGGCAAAACTGTGGGCGTTCATCGGATTGGATGTGAGCGAAAAGCAATGGCAATGGGACCTGACAACAACGGGCGACGAACGATAGCAGCTGGTCGACAGTGGGCTGAGCAGTGGGTTGGGCAGAAAACACAATGAAGGTGAAAGGGGAGAGGAAAGATCGTGAAAGAGGGAAAAGAAAATTAAAAAAAAAAAAAGAAAAAAAGAAAAAAAAAAAAAAAAAGGAAGACCAAGGAAGAAGATGATGGTTTGGCTTACTTAGGGCTGTGTGTAGCTAATTTTGTCTTCTTCCTCTCACTCAGTGGTTATACAAATACAAATATATATATATACCAATACTTCCACAACCCTACTTTTCATTAAATAATTATTTCTTTTTCCTTTTTACCTTTTCAAATAATTATTTTCTTTCTCTTCAAAAGCAAAGTTCAAAATCCAACTTTTCCTAAATTAACCAAATTTCTAATCTCTTCCAAAACAAATCTCCAATTTAAAATAAAGTCTCAAAATTAACTTCAACTTCTAAATCTCCCAAATTAATTCAATTTCCACTAATTGAATTAAATACAAATCTTTTAGTTTAATTTAAATTGAATTATCTTCCCAAAATAATCCAATTAAGTCTAACAATTCAAATCCAAATAATTTCAGATAATTAAATTAAAATTACCTAAATAAATTTGGGATATCACAGTCCTGATTCTGAGGTGCCGACCAAGAGGAGATTGATGGAATTCAACGTCAGGAAGCAATTCGAAAGTTTTTCTTCCTAAGCTTCTCTTTTACTTTTACTTTTATGCTTGAGAGCTCATATTAAAGTATGTATTTGATGGCTATGTATGGCTAAACTCATAGTTTTATGGTGTTGGATGATTTAACTATGGATTTAAGCTAATGATTAGTGCTTTTGATAGATGTTGTTGAATGATACATTTTTCAATGTTATCGTGTCTTCCTTTTGTATTGATTGGTCATCAATACTTATTAGGTTAGATGTATAATTGAGAAAGTGTATGTCTAATTGGATCTATAGCATTGAATCTCTACTAATCTTTCATGAAAATATTAGAGAAAATTGATTATGATTATTCTTAATGCTATGCCTCTTAAGTTGATTTCAAGAAATTAGTAATCAATTACGTTGCATGAGAAATTGTTGCTTTTTTTTTTTTGTAGAAAATAATCTGGACTTTAGTTTCTAGACTCAAACATATTGTTTGCACATAATTTCATGAAAATCTAAAGCATGACTTAATGAAGTAATTAATGACATTAACACCCTACAACACTCTTATCCCTTGAAGTTTCACTTGCTTTTATTTTCTTTGTTTTCAAAATACAAAATCCAAACTCCATTTCGAATCCTCAGATAAAATTTATTCAATTCTTGAATAGATAGGTGAATATATTGAACTTAGTCACAAATAGATACAATACTCGAACTTAAACAATTTTATACTATAACTTGTGACATCTCAAATTTTCAGGTAATTTTAGATTAATTATCTTGAATTATTTGGATAATTATTTGAATTTTTAAGGCTTAATTGAATTACGTGGAAAGGATAAATCAATTTAAATTAAGCTTGTTAAGGATTTGAAAATAATTCAATTAGTAGAAAAATTGAATTTATTTGTGGGAGATTTAGAAGTTGAATTTAACTTGAAGATTTGAAAATTATTGAGATTTATAATTTAGTTAATTTGAGAGAAATTGGAATTTAAAGTTGTGATTTTGTTTTTGGGACTTAAATAAATTATTTTGTGTGTTTGGGAAAGCGTTGGATTTGATGTGTTGAAGGATATATTAAATAAGTTGTTTATTTTAATTTATTGGGAAAGAGGAAAAGTAAAAGGAAAAGGATTAATATTTATATATTTGAATAAGTAATTGGATTTATTTTAAGAGAAGGGAAATAATATATTATATATTCATAATAGTGACCTGAGGAAGCGTGCAAGGTTAAAAAGAAAAAGAAGAAAAGAAAATTTTTTCTCTTTCTCTGCGTTCAGCTTCGTCGGCATCATCCGTTCTTCATGGATTATGTTGGAATTTCAAGATTTGGATAGGCCGGACTGTTTTGGTAAGTATCGTAGGATTTTAGATTCAAGCTTTGAAGGACTTTGGAATTAGAAGCAAGCTGTCCAAGCGGGTTCAAGGGTCGATTTTGGTTCTATTTTGGTTGGACTCATTATTCGAAGTTTGGAAAAAGATTATAACTTAGTTGCATTTTGGGCAAGATTATTTGGTTTAATTGTTAAGTAAATTGTATTTAAAATCAGGCCCATAGACTTAATTTAAGTTTGGATTTATATACTAGGGTTTAATTCAAGAATTTTTAGTCGAAGCTTAAGGGGAGCCTGATTTGCCAGTTGTTTTGGACTTAAATTTGAGTTAAGTAATTCTACTACTCGAACGTGTTAGAGCGAGACGAATATTAGATATTAGTTAATATACAAGTTTTTAAGCGTTTTTTTAATGAAAGTATAAATGGCATGTGATTCATTATAAATTGTGAATACTTTGTTAAGTATTTGAACTGGTGCACAAAGGTGATGTACTAGGATCAATTCATTGTTATGATATGATGCATGTTTGTCGAGTTTGGTTAGCTTGACATTATTTACGAGATTTTATGCGGGACTTACATTATGTGAATGTTACATGAAATCATGAGTTGGGTGCAATCTCTTTTCCTTCTCACAGTATTTGACTACACGAAAGTGGTGCATGTCCAAGGGTTCTAGTGCATGAAAGTGATGTGTTGGGATTGGTATGTCTGTAAGTGACACATATCTAGAGGGAACTGGGGTGTATGAAGTGGTGCACGTCAAGTGGGTTATGTGTATACGAAAGTGGTGTATACATAATTATGTGTATGTAAATGGTGCACATCTCAACATTCTTATAAATGACCTAAGATGTATGAAAGTGATGCATGCCCAGAGCGTTCTATGTATGAAAGATATACCTCGAATCTCATGAGCAAGAGAGTAAGGCATGTCTAAGGGAAAGGAGATAGTGTAAGCCAGGAACGAAAAGTCTTCAGGTTCCGTTAGCATGGAACCTTAGTTCGTGTTTGTGATTGCATAGCCTGACCCCAGTAGTGGGATTACTTACTGGGTATTTTTATACTTATCATTTTTTTATGTTACATTTTTCAGATAAAGGTAAGGACAAACAGACGGATGACAAGAAGAATCCTTGACCGTGCCATTAGGACTAGTCAGACGCTTCTGCACATGTTTTCATGATTTTCATGTTCTAAATTTTCAGTCTTGATGTTTGCAAATAGAATGACAGTTTTTACACTACTTGATATTCTTTTCAAATTTACAGTTTTGTTTTAAATTTTAGGGGTGCCCCGCTCAAAGATTTTCAGTTATTCATATTTAATGATTTTTTTAAAAATTTGCAAAATTCTTTGGATTTAGCCTAAATTACGAAAATGGTCGTTTTGGGATGTTTGCATGCACGTGTTAACGACCTAGTTTAAGTCCTAGGAAGTTGGGTCATTACATAACTTGACTTGTGCACTTGCGGATATTGTACATCAAAAGACAAGATACCAATTTGCTCAAACATCCAGGGAAGATGAGGACAAATCTAGATAAAAGAGATAGGGACCGATATTGTTAATGGCATCAGGATCATGGGCACTTCACCCGAGAATGCATTCAACTCAAGGATGATATTGAAGCATTAATTTTTAATGGATACTTAGGGGAGTTTGTGGGAAAATATGAGAAGCACGAGGAAAGGCATAACAGAGGAGGACGTAACCTAATGCGAGAAATCAAGTAAGGTTAAGCCGAGGTCGAGGTCAAGGCCAACCAACTAATATATCAACTAGGGTGCCTGAAATATCAGACTCAAAGGTACCCTAAACTTGCATTCTTTTACCTATGCACACTAGCTTTCACACTTTCACGGTAGGGACTCATACTTAGTCAAGTCCCAAGCATCCTGACTGATCACAACATATGTAGCTCTTTTACCCCTATCCATGCATACACATTACAAGTTTATAATCTTTTTTCAATTCTTTCTTTTAATGATATTCTATTATTCCACTGTTTCTTTTGTGCACAATTTTTAAATAGGCATATACAATCTTTTTCTCTCCCTTAGTATAACATTACTAATTATCATGAAACACACTCTCTAACTGGTGGGGCCTTACAAGGTGACAACCAAATAGACTCAAATTAATTCCTTGTTCAGTTAAAGTTTCTGAATTAAAGTGACTACGTGCTCAGATGTGCAAGGGACTCAAAGAGAGACTTAAAGATAACTTAACTCAAGACTATGCTATCCTATTTCCACAACAAATCATCTCACATGCCATTTAGAATAACTCATAGGTAGTCATAATTAACGACATACTCGTAGAATTTCTCACATTAAAGCATAACATCATGCCATATTTTCCATTCAAAATCGAAAAATCTTAACTCAAATTTCAGCCATTCAAATCAATTAACATGCATGATTCATATTTTTTCCTAATTAACATGAAAAACACAGAAGAACGCAGTACTTCCCTCATCCCAAACTAAGAAATTAGCATTGTCCTCAATGTTATAAAAACAACTAAAGCACACAAGGAGTGAATAGTACTGGCATGGAAAAAGTAGTGAGACTAACATATCATGCTTGTGAATCTGCATTCTGTGTGAAGAGATCACCTGGAAAATAATACATGCTTAAACACATTCCAATCGCTATCAATCTAAAAAAAAAAACTTGGGTTACCTCCCAAGACTACTGGCACGCTTAATTTTGTTGATTATATTTGTAAACACAAGTGAGGGCGAGAATTCCTTGTCCCTGGTGGTTTAGAATTAAATATGCCAGTAGTCTTTTCATTCAAATTTTCTACCAAAATATTATTAGAAAAAATTTTAACTGAAACATGTTTAGGATCAGAGATAAATTTTCCATCAGATCTAACAACCAAACTAGATTCAAAACTAGCAAAAGAATAATAAGCAACAAAATTATTTTTTAAAAATTCAATTTTCAAAAAGGAAGAAAAGTCTTATTAGGATTGACTTGAGAAAAAATGTTTTTCAAAAAATTCATTTTTTGAAAACTGTTTTGACAAAAACCATTTAAAATACACTTCAAAATCCATTTTTAGTGGTTTCCAAACATTCTATTTTTTCCAAAGTGACTTATGAATTAAACACTTGAAAATGTATTCCAAACACACATGAAGTATGATTCAAAAAACATGTTCTAAGAGGATCATGCGAGACATTACGTGCAGCAAGCTCTTCAATATTTTCTACCTTAAAATACTGATTTACCTCATCATGGTGTTTACGGGACAAATAAATATTGAACATTACCTGCTCATCATTGACTTTAAAGGTCAACTTACCGTTTTGCACATTAATCAAAGTCTTACTAATGGCCAGGAATAGTTTCCCTTGTATAATTGTGATTTCGACGTTCTTCTCTGTCACACCCCCTCCCAGATTCCCTTCTACTCTAGGAGTAAGTGCGAACCTGCATACACCTGTTTCCTACTGTAACTATAACATTAATCAACTACAGATCATTTATACTTAACTATATGTTGTATAACCTCATAAGATAACATAACTCATCAAGATAAGTGTTCTTTATATACACTACAAAATCAAATCCCACTACATCCCAAGGAACATGTATGACAAATAAACATGTACATAAACTGTGTATTTACAACTATCCCAGAGGACTGATCCAAAGTAGGCCCAGACGAGAATCTTCAGTAGGCCAGGCGTCGCGGACACCCTCGCTAACTGAAACAAGCATACAAACAAAGAAGAACGCGAAGCCCAGTGAGTGACAAAATTTATCCAATTACTATTAAACTACTTGAGTTAACATGGATCATCAATACCACCACATATTTATATAAACAGAAATTCCTAAGTTAACCCATGCCATAGAACAACAGTAGTACAATTATCCCTTCCTAGCTGTGGCGAAGCAAAACTCAACGCACTCAACCTCGTGTACCAATTCTCATCACTCTCATATTCAAATGCTTCCACACTTTGTCCCTCGGTATTTCAATCCCTCAAGTGCCTTCATGTATTGTCCCTCAGCACTGAGTTTTACTATGTCGAAGTTCCCATGTGCCTTCACACGTGATCCCTCAGCACTGGGTTCCCTACCAATCCACTGCTCAAGTGACTTCACTTGTGATCCCTCAGTACTTGGCTATCATATATTGGATTTCCATATGCCTTCACACAAGATCCCTGAGCATTGGAATCCATTTCAACCAACTACTCAAGTGCCTTCACACATGGTCCCTCAGCACGAAATATCATATAACATTCTTTAAACCTTACAACACAACACAAATATTCAATAACTACACCATATGACGTTTCCACTCACCCAATACTAATAAAACATGCTAAGAGTATTCGTTATATTAAACAGGAAGTCACTCACTAAGTTCTGGCCCTAACCGAATTATATGCCTTCCCGAGCTCTTCTTGGCCTGTATATACACATTTCTCACGTTAAGTTTTCCTTGAACTTCCTTTCCATGATCATTAAGTATGCATATTTAGACTTTATTCTCGCTCCATTACCAAGACTCTCATTTTTCCCAAAATATTCATAATTAGCGTTACTCTATGTCCCTAGCGAGATTACTAGCGAAAACAAACAACAGGACATTGCACTAGCGAGACCGGAATTAACGAGACTAGCGAGATTACTTGAGGAGCGACACCCAGCTAGACTTCAACGAGAGTTGTGAGACGCAAAGCCCTTTGCGTTACCAGCGACACTCGTTTCGCTGCTCACTCTCCAACTTTTTTAGCGATACCACTGTCTTAGCGACACCTGATGGCCACTGCTTTCTTCTTTCCCTTCTAACGCTTTCTTTAACCTGCTAAACATCGCATTCCAGCCAAATTCAGAACTTTCTCTCTTCTACAAACTTGTAAAGAAGTGAGCTTTCTAACTTACCTCAAAATTTCAAACCATAACTCTTCTTCGTTTGAGAACTATTCTCAAATAACTCCGGCTGCTTTGAATCATCTAGCAGTTCAACTTTGATTACTTCCTCCTAGAATTTAACATAGTTTTGGTCAAATTCAGCTTAAACATCCTTCATAGAAGTTGCTAAGAATTGAGTTGACTTACTAACCTTAAAATTTCAGCCCTAGCTTCAACTTCCTCAGCTCACTCTTCTTCAAATACCGAATGATGTCCAGATTTATCGACAACAATCAAGCTTCTAATTCTAGTTTCAATTTCACCATGGAAATGATTTGGATTCTACTTAAATTCGATATAAACACCTTCTTCCACCTCTCCTCTTTATTCGTCTGCGAAATGGGATCAATCTGAGTTAAAAAATATGTCTAAAGTGTTTAATTATTAGGTGCACTCACTTATATATAAATATAGACCACCGACTCACCAACACTGCCATCACCTTCCTACTTAGGTTGGCCAACGCAAACCTTCCACGCATGGCTTCAACAACGCATAGCCTCAACTTACTGTGCTACTAATTGCCCAATGCCCCATCGCCGGATAACCGACTAACGCATGGTCCTCTCGGCCACTCTTCTATGCAGCAATGCATACCAACCTTCAATGCATAGCCCTTCTCGTATAGTGGCCTTCAACGCATAGTGACCTTCCTTCACAACTTTGTTGATAACTTGTAGAAATACAAGTTATTATAGTCACTATTTGATTTAATTAGAGTAACTTTAGAGCTAAACACATGATTTTGGTAGTTGAATGATGTAAAATGTATTTCCATGCGTTGACACTATTTACAAAAGAAAATACCTGAAATTATGAGCTTTTCTGTTCTTAACGCAGGGTTAAGAAGAAAAGAAGCACAAAGAACCAAGTACTAAGAGACGAAGCTGCTGCGAGAACAATTGGAAACCCATGCGTCGACACTATGTGTTGAGACCATGCGTTGAGAAAAAGTAGATATAGACGCATGGGCAAAAAGCTGTCATGTCATTATAAAAAAGGACAACGCGTTATCTGATCATGGCCGAACCAATGGGTCGACAATGTAAAAAGTCTACGCAACAGGGCAGAGAATTTAATGCAAAGGTGTCAGGTCATCATGAATTTTAACTTTTCAATGCCTATAAATAGCCAAAAGCTTCTCCAAACAAGGGGGGAGAAAGGAGGGGGAAGAAAAGAAAAATGAGTTCAAGAGGCGAAAGCTCTACACAATCTCTCCCTCACCATAATCAACCTCCATTTCGAGCTCTTATGAGAGAAGGATTCTGAGAATTTTCAGAGTCATCTCCCAGTGAGTGAGAACCTTCGCCCTATGAAATTTATGTATCAGATAGCAACCATCTCAAGCCTCCATGAAGCAAGACATTGTCAGTGGCGGCTTGACGCCTTCTATTTCTATTTTATCTCTATTTCCCTCCTTCTTACTTATGTTTTGTTAATGACATTCGAGAGAATGGTTTATTTTTTTAATATGAGTTTGATTGACGATTATCTTCCATTTATTTCTATATTAAATACCTTACACCATGTTGTTTGAATGCTAAATGAGTTAGATGTTAGAAGTTAGTTTTTCTTAAGCAATATTAAGTATGTTACATCTTGATTAATGCATATCATTAACTTGCATAACTTTGTCTGATAAACAAAAGTAGTAAGCACGACTGTCTAGCTTGAGAGCGTAGATAGTTAATCTTTAGCATTTATGAGGACTAGATGAGGTGCAAAGATGTAGTTCATCTTTTGCCAACGCAAACTTACCATGCGTCTTAGAGATAAGATTAATGTGGTGTCGAAACATCGAGAGATGGATTCACAAACGCAGTTTGTAGGTATGTAATTATACTTAGAAAGCTTAGGTAACAACTAGCTCTTGCATTAACTATACTTTGATCGCATGGTTCCATTCATGCTCAACGCATGCTATCTGACACTAAATGACATTTGACTAACCATCGCCGCGTCCACCTCATTGTTAGTTGTAGGAAATTTTATTCATTCTTTATGTATAGTTTTAGACACATACAACCAACACATGCACATATTACATGTATAGTTCACTGCATAGTTATGCATCTATTCTCAACGCCTAGTTATTACAAATCCCTGCGTTCGACCCTGGACTCACCAGGAAATTTATAAGAGCTTATACTTGGGGCATTTTATAGGAAAACTTGCTTAATCATGATCATATTTGAGTAATTCTCGACGCATCTTTGTACAGAATTGATAATATCTATTTTTGTGCAACAAGCTATGAAATTCAATTTAAATTGAATAGAGATCTAACAACAGCGTCCATGTCGAGCTACCTTCTTCAACGCATAGCTACCAGTGGTCTCGTCAAGCCTTAGACATACTCTCAATGCATAGCCCCACCAACGCATGGCTAACACTTAGCCACTTTTGCTCCCACACAACTCGACCAACTTTCTCTACTCAATGCCCGTCTCATAGTCTCTTCTTAACTTGCCATCTCCCAATGTGAGGTACGGGGCTTACATTCTCCATATCGAGAACCACGAAGTCCACAAGAAAAATGAACTTATCGACTTTGACTAGCAAGTCCTCCACAATACCATGGGGGTATGTGAGGGAATGGTCAGCCAACTACAATGAGATGGTAGTCGGCTACACTTCTCTAAGCCCAAGCTTCCTGTATACTGACAGAGGCATAAGATTAATTGATGCACCCAAATCACACAGCGCACAAAAAACAAACAAACTACCTATATCACAAGGGATCGTAAAACTCCTTGGATCTTTAAGTTTTTGGGTTAGTTTTTTTTTTGCAGTATTACACTGCACTCCTCCGCCAAGTTCACAGTCTCAAACTTCTCAAACTTTTTTTCTTTGAAAGCACATCCTTCATAAATTTGACATAATTAAGCATCTATTCAAGAGCCTCAGTGAAAGGAATATTTATATGAAATTTCTTAAAAATTTCTAAAAATTTTGAAAATTGAGCTTCTAAGTTTTTTTTGTCTAAACATTTAAGGATAAGGAATTCTAGAATAAATACCAGGGATATGATAAGAATACTTCCCTAAATTAGTAGCTATAGGTCCATCCTTCTATTTTTCCTCAATCTTATCTTCTTTGTTCTCTTTTTCAGATTCTCTTTTCTCAAGATTTCTTCTCTCAATGCCAACAACTTCATTCTCAGCCTCTACAGTCGAGCTCACCAATGGTCTGCCACTCCTTAGAGTCATTGCTTTGCATTGCTCCTGTTGATATTACCTTTGGAGCTGTTAGAAGAGTCACCCTTCTGCATGTTGCTGATAGTTGTGGCTATTTGCCCAACTTGAGTCTCAATGTATTGAATGGCCTTCCCATGGTCGGGCACTGTATTCTCTAGTTGATTTGTTCTATTTCTTGACTCCTTGATGAAGTCTCCCAATAGCTCCTCTAGAGAAGGCTTCTTTTCAACATGCTAACCAAAACTTGGAGGAGGCTACAAAGCATTCCTAAGGTTAGCATAAGAAAAGTTTTCGTAAAAACGCAAACCTAGGTGGTAATGGGAGGGAAAATTTTATGAAATCAGAGAGTGGTGCCCTTGCTAGCCTTGATACGATGCACATAATTAGCATGTTGCACCTCAAGATTCTCCAATGTCAGACAAATATTAGTCACTGCCATCGATGTTATCGATTGCTGATTACCTAAAACAATAAGTTTACTAAGAGTGTTAGTCAGGGTGGCCATTTGTGCCTTTAGTACAACTACCTCATCAAGTCCGTGTAAGCTAGTGACTCTGGTGGTCAATCTCTCAGATGGCCAATCATAATTCATTGTAGCCATGTTTTCTAGCAATGTTTTGGTCTCATCTGCAGTTTGGAAAAAATTAACCCTCTTGTAGCAGCATCCAGGATGGACTTCGTCATACTAGACAGACCAATGTAAACCAATTGGATATGGAGCTAGTCTAGATATCCATGTTATGGTCATCTCCGCAAGAGATCCTTATATCTCTCCCAAGCTTCAAATAATTGTTCACCTTAATTCTACTTGAAAATGCTTATCTTAGTTTTGAGCCTCGTCGTCTTTGTTGTTTGGAAAAATTTATTCAGAAACGCTTGAGCTAACCCATCCCAAGTGGTGATGTTGCCCGACGTAAGAGACTCAAGCCAGTCCTTACCCTTATCCTACACAAAAAATGAGAACAAAAGTAAGTGAATAGCATCAAGAGTAACACCATTTATCTTTATCGCGTTGCAAATCTCCTAGAAGAAGCATAAGTGTCGATGGGGATCCTCAACTAGACTCCCTCTGAATGTACAATCTCATGTCATCTAGATAAGACCAGGCTTAAGCTCGAAGTTGTTAATGTCAAGCAGTGCCTGCATAATCTCGGGTTGAGCAATAGGGACAATTGGTGGAAGTAGTCCCTAATGATTTTGGTCTCCGCTTGCTGAGCCATAGAATCGAACACAGATCTTAAATTCCTCCTTAGGTTTCGTCTAAAGGTACATTCAATCTCTAGATTGATAGGTAGAAGTTCAACTCGACGACTACATTGCATGCATTGTAAAAACAAAAATAAAAATCATTCACAAAATAGAAAATTAAAAATAAAATACACCCTAAATTAAAATCAATCTTATTGCCTTAATATTAGTTAAATTAAATAATATTAATTCTCCCGGCAACGACGCCAAAAACTTGATAACACGCAAGCGCAGCTTTCGAAGTAATAAAAATAATCCTAACAATTGGGTATCGTCCTCAGATAATTGCCTAATAGCTAGTCTAATTGAATAAACAATTTCCTGATGACAATACCCAATTGTTAGGATTATTTTTATTACTTTGAAAATGTGTGCTTGCATGTTATCAAGTTTTTAACCACCCAAAACTTAGAAATTTGCTAGTCCTGAGCAAAGAAAGAACAAGACCATAGGGAAAATCTAAACAAGCATGCAAGTGAGTCAAGCCTTATCATTCGAAAATTACATGCTAGATCCATAAGTAGAATCATTTCAAACACATCCCTTGTTAAAGAAATTTTAAGGCCAAATCTGGCCACTCCTTATATTTGTGTGTGCAAAGTCACATTCAATTCAAAACTCAGAAACTGACTTTAGACTTATCAGAGCTTCTCCAATTTTCCCCTACTCTGGCTCATGCATCAATCATCAAACATTCAATAAAGCTCAAGAAACTAATATATCAACTAACTTGATAATGCATAAGCGCATGCTTTCGAAGTAATAAAAATAATCTCAACAATTAGGTATCGTTCTCAGGGAATTGTTTATTCAATTAAACTAGCTAGTAGGTAATTCTCTTAACTTTATTTAGGGATTTGAACAATATGATTTACGAACAATAAGAATAAAAGAAAGGAAGTAAATGTTCAAACTAGAAACTTACTTGACTAAAATGTTCCAGGGTATTGATCTCATTCAACATTGTTATGGATTCAAAATATTTTCTTTCAATTAAAAACAATGTGTTAACTTAGGCCTAGAAGATCTATGATCTGAGTTTCCTCTTACGAGCTCCATCCTTTCTTATGTCTAAAAGCCAATTCTATTTTCATGGAATTAAAACTAGTAAACATAACACCAAGCCTTTTCGTTATTAGCCTCGAAAGTTTTCCTATTATTCACATGCATAATCCAACATTAGTTTATCATGCTAGTTTTGGTTAATAAATTCCTCTCTCAAGTAGAATTAAGAACCCTAAAACAATCAAATGGTGATCAAGCATTCAATTGGGAAAGAGCAAACATGTAAAAAATCGATGCATTCTATTAACTTAAGTAATAAAAAACCATCCATAAAAAATATTGAAATTAATCAAACCCTAGAACTACAAAATAATTTAGCCACTCATGTTCAGAATATAAACCTTAAACATGCTACATAGAGATAAAAAGAAAGAGTAGAGGAAATAATTAGTTGCCAATCAATCTATTATCGATAATGCATCAATGTCTTCTTTCTTGATTTAGCATCAATCTACTCCTTGATTAGGCTCTGAAAATATCTTGAAACAGCAGCCTCTTGGCCTCTGTGGAAGCCCTAAGTGGTCCCAAGTTGAACTCCTCTTCAAATGATGGCAAATAAGACCTAATATAGATTGAAAATCATCGCAGCGTTGCAATGCTATAAGTGAGCATCGCAATGCTCTTTAAAAAAACACATACGAAAAGAGTTGGAGCGTCGCAATGATCTAGAGTAGTGTCGAGACGCTACTCTGCTATGCAGCCTCGGAATTTTGCGTCAAGCATGGTTCTGCTGCACACCGTGCTACCCTTTCTCCACACTTTTTAGCCTCTTTTGCCTTATTCTTTGCAATAGGTCCAAGTTTGACCTATTATAGGGATATTTTGGTTATTTTACACCAAATTTGGCTCGCTCTACTCCAATTGCTCATTTCCTATAAAATAGAGAAATAAACCATCAAAGTGCTCATTTGAGCAATAAAACTAAACAAAATGTAAGCCTAAGAAAGCACAATTTAGATGTTTTTCACCAGCTAAGGTCGAAGTCGTCTCTGTCGTAGATAAATCTGATTCTTTTTATAGATCTTATTCTTTTTATTTTCTTTCTCCTGTTTGAGAATAGTCATTTTCATTCCAAAACATGAATTCTAATTTTTTTCATTATTTTAATGGGTATGAGATCTTTATTTGATAAATTATTTGGAACTTATACACAAGCAAATATTTTGTTTTTCTTGCAAACAAAATATTTCTTTAGGCTACATATAGGGGATATGCTTCCTTATCAAATTTTAAAGGGATATGCTTCCTTATCAAACAAAAAACAAATTTAGAGAGGATATGCTTCCCTGTCAGGGATATGCTTCCTTATCAAACAAAAAGCAGATTTGTAGGGGATATGCTTCCCTATCAAACAAAAAGCAGATTTGTAGGGGATATGCTTCCCTATCAAACAAAAAAGCAGATTTGCAGGGATATGCTTCCTTATCAAACAAAAAGCAGATTTGTAGGGGATATGCTTCCCTATCAAACAAAAAGAAGATTTGTAGGTGATATGTTTCCCTATTAAGCTCCAAAGATGGCCATTTGCTGGCCACTTCACCTCTTAAAAATCGATGTCCATCTTTCTCGAGAAGGTGTTTATAATCTTAAGAAAATCAATCTTCATATTTCTGACAAGATTCTAATCAAACTTGAAGGAACCGAAAACTCGACACTATTGATAGGGTATCACGGGTCATCCCCAGGATAATCTAGGAACCACCCTAGAACGTCGCCAAGGTAACTCTAGGCCTAAAACATTGTCCAAAGAAGTACCCAACACTAACCTAACAAGTTCGATAGGTCAATCTGTGGGCACCTCACATGGTCACCGATGAGAAGCTCAGCCTTGCTGAGAGTCGACCAACAGAGTCACTAAAGTAGCACGGGTTAGAAGAAATTATACTCTCAAGTTGGCCTAGAATATTTAGCTCATAATTGTAAGTAGCTAAACTTCGAGACTCAACATGAGAGTAGGGGCTAATGTTATGGATGATTTTGGACAAAAGGGTACAATTGACATCCAACATAGATGAGAACGAAAAGATCAAGAAGAAAGCACAATAAGGCTGAAAGTGGCAACTTGGGACCATGGTCTGGGCTAGGCCTAAGCCAGAGTGCTCGGCCTCAGCCAAGGTCGAGGTTGAGCCTAGCCAAACCCTAAAGCATGCCTCGACCCAAGATATCCCTTTTAAGCCTAAAATATGGCCTAAGGGAGATGCTCAGCCTTGGCCTCGAGCCGAGGCCGACCCTTGGGAAACACTTAATGAGGCATTCTTTACGCATGCCTAGGCCGAAAGTTGAAGGGAATTGAATCTTGAAGAAAGCGTGTGATCGCGTTCTTTGATTTATTGAAAGAATTAAAAATACAAAAAACTAGAAGAAAAGGTGAAGCAACATACGATTCTACAACAAAAACTTCTCCTCATACTGGTAGTCTTCTCCTCTACGAGATCTTCCTTGCTATGACTCTAACAAGGATCCAGCTTGTGGGAGCCGCTTTTGAAAGAATAGAGGGAATGGGGGAAGAAGAATTTTTAACAGAACCCTTCTCTACCAATTGGGAGAATTTTCTTGAGAGAGAAATCTATGCAAAATGACTGTAAAGATTATGTTGTAGAATGTGTGTTCTATGAAGGCTCCCAATGACCTTATTTATAGAACTCTATGGGTTACTCCTAATCCTATTAGGATAACCCCTCTGTTGGGATATCCAATATTAATAAATATCTACCAAAATAATATCTCATATTAAATTGTTTAAAATATTAAAATCATATTTAAATATTTATCTTCTATAGAATCTTTAATTTGAATCACATCCAAATTAAACAATTAATTATTTGAATCCAATTCAAATTAACTAATTAATTCTTTAAATCATATTCAAATAAATTAATTCTCCATATAAATAAATAGAGGGAGAATTAAATAATTAATTATTTGAATTCAATTCAAATTAATTTATTTGATTTCTTTAAATCATATTTAAATAAATTAATTCTTCACATAAATAAATAGAGAGAGAATTAATTAGTTATTTAATTTTTGTGTTCACGGATATAACCAATCAACAATAAGTCGACCCGTGTTATCAAATTAATTAATTAATTACTGTTGATTGGTTATATCCGTGGACACATAAATATATCTATAGTGCGAAGAGGGCAGCTGTAAGTTTTTAATGGAGTGACCTACAGTTAATGAATAGTGATTAATTTAATTAAAGAGTTTAATTAATGAATAGTGATTGATTTAATTAAAGAGTTTAATTAATTAATCTCATATCATTGGAGCTTCTAATCTATAGGTTTCCTCTTGCTAGCTCATTAAGGGTTTAAATATGAACAAGTTATTTTGGATTAATTTGAAGTGTTCAAATTAATAAGGAAATTAATTATATATAATATAATTAATATAATGTATATAGATACATTATAATATAAAGTTATTATTGAATAAGATTCAAAATTTATACTTTATGTTATGAGAGAGATTAATATTTAAATGAGATTTTAATATTAATTATATGAATGAGATTCATATAAAATCTATATATTAAATTTAATATGAATATGATTCACATTAAAACTATAGGTTATGTGAGAGAATATTATTTGAATATGATTCAAATCAAATTAAATATATGATATTTAATTTCTTTATTTAATTATATATTAAATATGATTTAATATATATTTTAAATAAAATAAATTTAATTTGATTTGATTAAATTAAATTAAAAAGGGAATTATTCTATACGTGTTGGTGGGAGTTGTTTTTAACTCCCACCCCCACCTTCTCTCATTTGTAGGATATACTCATCCTAATTGAGAAGAGAAAGGAGGAACAACATTTTTTTGTGTAAAAAAATCTCTCTCAAGAAGATCTCCCTCTCAATCTTTCCTTCCCTTGCAAAAAACCAAGAGAGCCTATAACTTCTCTTGATTCTTTCTGAGAATATCAAAGAAGACTTGCTTGGTGGTGTCCCGAAAAGATCATTGCAAATTTTGTTGAAGGAAGAATTTACTGTTCGTGATTTTGTGAGAAGAATGAGAAGCTTACTCCAGAGATGGTCTTCAAAGGTAAAGTATTTTCTTACTTAACTCCTTATGAATGCATGCTTCTAATTTTAATTATTTATCCTCATGTTTCTCTTCTTTGTAATTTCAAGTTTTTCAAAAGAAAATTATTATCACATGGCGATCACTCGCTTTCGTTGAGAATTCAATTCCTTCAAGAACCGTAGGATGCATCCTTCTCCCACTTACTAAATACTTTCTCCACTCACCTATCTCACGGTGTGAACTTTTGGGGAGAGCGTGAATGGAAATTGACATATTAACTATACCATTTTTCTCCCACTAAGTATTTCAAAATAGGGGTTTCATTACATACACAAACTTAGGCTAAATCATTTATCCAAATTTTAATTAGTTTGCTCAAACATAACTCTTATGTTTGGATAGTTTCCCATAATGTGAAATTTTCCAAGTTTATTAAACTTTTTAATAAACTAATCACATTATGTTTTAATAAAAGTTTGACTAATTCAACTCCTCGGTCAATTTCTAGGTAGGGGTGTTCCCTTCCGGTCAATTTAAATATCCTAGCCTTAGATAAAACATTCCTTATAGACAACCTTTTTATTATTTAAATTTAAATATTTTAATTTGTCAATTCTAAACCATTTAAAATTAAATTAAAAGATCTATTTTAATATAATCTCATTAGATAAGCATGCAATTTACTTTATTCTAATCTCATTACAATTTTAATAAAGATAAATCAAAATTTTAAACTACATAAAAAAAAAAAAAAAAATTCTTTATCCAGGTAAGATCCTAATCTCAGCAAGCATGCAAATGTTTCTAATCTCATTAGAAAAATAAAAAGATAAACTAAAATTAATTCATTGTTTTTTATTTAAGCAAGATCCTAATCCTATTAGGCAAACGTGTAATATTTCTAATCTCATTAGAAAATTATAAGGATAAATTAGAATTTTAAACAGTTTAAAATTAAACTAAATTTATCTTTATCTAAGCCTACAATCTTATTTAATTCTTCATTTAATTAGTTAATATAATTATTAATATAACAATTATATTTTAATTAAAGAAGAATCTCTACCTGCATATAATTAGTAATTATCCTAACAATTTAAATATAACATTTATATTTAAATAAAATAGAATCTCTACGTGCAACTAATTAGAAATTATCCTAACAATTTAAATATAACATCTATATTTGAACAAAAGAGAATCTCTATATGCATTATTTTTAAATATGGGAAAATGACCCAAAATATTTACAAATATAGCAAAATTTCACTGTTTATTATTGTTATGTAGTCTATCGCGGTCTATCGCAAATAGACTACAATATTTTGCTACTATTTGTAAATATTTTCAACGGTTTTATCATTTAAAATAAACTTCCTAATTTAAATATAAAAATTATATTTTAAAATATGTATGATAAATATCATAGTATATATGCTAATCAAATATTTTAAATATAACAATTATATTTAAAAATGTATGATTTTGCCTATGGTAAGATTTTAATGTCAATGACATATTTTATGCAACATTCAATTTAATTTAAAACATACATCACATGCATAATTAAATTAAATAAAACAAAATTGACCGATATATTTGGCAAATCCTGTAAATTAAAGATAAAATTCAAAATTACAATAATTTGAATTTTCAAGACATATCTTAATCTTCAATTTCTTCGTTGCTCATCAAAATTTAGGATTTGAAAAACCTAAATTACATGCTTCAATCAAATCTGCCAGATGCTTTAACGACACACAATAGATAACACATAGCAGAATTTCCAGATTTCTTTATTTTGGAAAAACTAACGTTTTTTCAATAATTTACAGATCTTTTGCATCAAATAGAGTGAAGAAGTTACAAGAAAACCATAACCCTTAAAGGTTTCAAGAAAACCCTAATCCTTAGTTTACAATTGATCTAATCAAAAGCTTTAAATCTAATGCCCAAATATGACTAAACAATCACTTTTGCAAACCTTCACAACAAGTAAAATATCCACCATCCAAGATTTTGATTCAAATCAAGAATCAAAGATTGTTTTTTATACCAATGGAAGGGAATTGAATCCCTGCGGAAGAGTGTGATCACATTCTTTGATTTCTTAAAAAAATTAAAAATACAAAAAACTAGAAAAAAAGGCTAAGCATGCCGATACTTTAATCTATGCAAAATCACATAAGTGTGCCTTCTATGAAGGCTCCAAGGGCCTTATTTGTATGGTGGGTTACTCTTAATCCTATTGGGATAACCGATATTAATAAATATCTACCCAAATAATATCTCTAGTTTAAATTTAAATTATATTTAAATATTTGTAGAATCTTTAATTTCAATCACATTCAAATTAAATAAATAATTATTTGCATCTAATTTAAAATAATTAATAATTCTCCTTCTGTTTATTTATATGGATTTCATCCAAATAAAATAATTATTTGAATCATATTCAAATAAATTAATTCTCCATACTATAAAGTTATAATTTGAATCTTATTCAAATAAACTTATAATAAATCATGTAATTAATTATATCCAATACAACTAATATTTTCCCTCACAAATTTGAACTCACTTTCAATATAGTTGATCTTTGTTGGTCATGGTGAGTTAGCAAGGGAACCTTATGAACTACAGATTAGAAGCTCAAATGATTCGAAATTAAATTAATTAAACTCTTTAATTAACTTAGTTAAAATTCATTAATTGTGGGCCACTCCACTAAAGAACCACTGCACTTTTCGCATGGTAGATATATTTTTGTGTCCATGGATATAGCGAGTCATCAATTAGTCGACCCATCACAAATTGCTCATAATTACAACTAGGTCAAAATTATTGTTTTACCCCTATAATTACTACTTTCTCCTTTAAGTCCCACTAATCTTCTAATGAAACATCCCACTATAAACAAATCCCTTTTGGTCCAATGAGAGGAAATGGGCCCCTTGTTCAAGACCTGGGTTCAAGACTTAAGAGAGCAATTTATCTACTTTCTCCAAAGACGGAAGGAGTGAACTCCATCTTGTGTAGTTATGTTCCTAGCGACATATGCCACTCTCACCCATACAAATCAAAGGATTGTTCTCATAGACAAGAGTCCATAACACACTGAGGATTGAGATCAAGTTACCTATGGTCATCATTTAATGAAAAGTTAATCTCTTCAATCAACGGTATTATAAAGAGAGATTAATCATTTCGTGGTCCGGTCTTATATAAACTCTTTAAACAGGATACCTCCACTTTCATGTCTTGTAATACTTACAACTCTTGTAACAATTCCAAAGTGGGTTGTATCCATACTGTCACCAGGACATGACACCCAACCTTATCCATATATTATAGACCTTTAGGTTATTTCTTGAACATGATCCACATGTATGTCAACTAAATACATGTTCAAGACTTCATGCAATAACCTTGGATTTTTCTAGTTCATGGACAAATTATATATTGCATAATTAATAATTAAAATTAATCAACTAATAAATTACGACATTTTAGGGCATAAATCCCCAAAAAAGTAGCATTTTAGGCCCAAGACATGGCGTAATAGAGATGGTTGACCTCTGCCTGAGGTCAGGCTGACTGTGGCCAAACATGAAATCGAACACGCCACTTGGCCTGGTAAGTTATCTACTTATCCTAAGGAAATTCAGAAATCCTAGGGAACACCCTACGTCAACACCGTGTGCAAGTTTTTTCTTTTCCAGACCACGTTCTTCTCCCCTTCAAACAAATTTATTGTTGGTGTCACGTGGAGGTTAAGTGTATTCTTCTTTGGCTAAAATTTGGCATCAACAGAGCTTTCGTTACTTCTCTCTTCTTTTTTGTTTTTCTTTTGAAATTTTGTTTGTTATTTCAACCTACAATAAGAAATATAACACCCTTAATTTTTTAGAATATCATGGATTTAACCAATTCAAATATTGGTTCTTTTTCTTGGTTTGTTGTTGTCTCATTCAATTATACTTTTGGACGATTTTTTAGGTTTTTGTCTTGATTCTATTGAGGAATGGGAAGAACTTGGATGTAACTGTAACAATTGAAATTAGATTATCTAGTACATGACATAACTTGTTACACACGATGTTGGAACAACTTCAAAAACATCAAGATAAATGCACAAAACTAAAAAACCAGAATAGAACACAAAATTTGATAACTCAATTTGGTGCAATACTACCTACGTCTAGGAAAAAATATGCCAATGGAAAGATATTTTCACTAATATAAAGTCAAGCAATTACAACGATGTACTTATATGTAAATATATCGTAATTATAGTGACACTCGAATAACCCAACGATGTACTTATTCATAAAAAATGTTACATGAATTAAATATATACATTTTTACATATGTAATGACAAATCATAAATTCATAGACTAGAAATTTTGTGAAGAGAAATAAAGTTTATGGAGAGAATTTCCATGAAATTGATAGTAATGATTGTATCGTGGATGTTGCAAGTTTATTTATTTATTTATGGACAGTTGCAAATATAACAATTATGTTCAAAGTATTTGAAGATATAACAAAATACAAAACAATTTGCAAATATAACAAAATTTAGATTTTGCTTTCAAAATCTGTTAGTGATATACTATATTAAGGTCTATCAGTGCTAGACCATATCATTTATGGAAGTCTATCAATAATAGAGTCTATCATTAATAAATTTAGTTATATTTACAATATTTTTAAATGTTAATATACACTAATTATTATCTCTAAAATTAGTATCAAATAAATTACCTTTATTTATTCTAAAGCAGGATTATAAAAACAAAATTTTAAAAATGTGTACAATTTTCCGAACAAACACTTGGAGGGCTAAAAATGTCAATTTTCCATTGAAATCGCCCTCGTGCGCGACTGCTCCTGTTCCTTGGTGCACACGGGCTTGCATCGAACGGCGACGACGAACGGAGCTTCAGACGGCGGCGCTCCATCGGTCAGAGGCGGAGACTCAGACGGCGGTGCACCATTGAACGAAGGAGGAGACTTCGACAGCAGCGGTGGCGACTGAGTTGCGTTTCGACGACTTGAACAGCAGCGACTACTTCAGACGGCGGCTAAAACTCAAAGGCTATTTCTTACTCGAACTTGAACCATTGTAAGGAACTTAAACTTTTATTTTGACTTAGGAGAAAATTTCTACTTCTTTAAGACATTTTGGTTGTTTACTGATTTTTGGCTCGTGTAAATAATGCCGAAAATCCTCTTTTCAGCATTTCACTCCTTCAATTGGATCCCTCATCAAGCCTTCAGCGTTTCGTCGTTCTTTTGTGGCCTCTCCCATTTTGGCGCCTTCAATTTTTAACCGTCTTAGCAGCTTTATCTCGTCTTCTCCGCATGGTTCAGGTATATCAGTATTACTAACGCGTATAGTGTATTTCAAACTCTGAGTGCAGCTTGGATGTTACAAATTTATAATTTGTTTTCTTTAGTTGAAGTTTCCTATTTTTGTGTTAAATATACTCGTGTTTGAATGGGTGGGGATGTTTTGCAATTAACAGATAAGAGAAATATGGTGACGAAAGTAAATATTGAATCAACGTTGGTTTATCTGCATTCAAACGGGGTAAGGATTTCATGCTATCGCCATTCATTTTATAAACCAGCTTTGAAATTATGATGCCTATGTTCTTCATGAAGAGCTTCTTTAATAAGAAGAGTAATGATGGGTCTTATGGTGTATTGCTACTTTTCTTATTTAGCTCATTTGTTTTTAGTTTCTGGTTCTTCATGAAGAGTGCATTTTCCAAAACAAGTTTCTGCTCCAAGCTCAACTTTGGAAGAAAAAGAGGATGTAGATATTTTGCAACAGCTAATTCTGCGTTGTCTTCTTTGAACTATGTCGATGACTGCTTTACTTTTGAATGTCCCGGTGCTACAAACTATAATGATGACTCTGTTGAACAAAGTAATTTTGGCTATGAAGTTCAAGTTTCTAAAGGTCAGAAAGCTGATGAGGATGAAATGAAAACGATAAAATTGATACTTGGGAACCATGGGTTTAATCTTGGTTCGCATCCGAAACAATTCGAGATTGTAAGGATTTTGGACATTCTATTTGAGGATAGTTCAGATGCCGGACTTTGTCTTTGCTACTTCAAATGGTCAGGATGTTTATCCGGATCTAATCAGTCGCTGGAGTCAATTTGTAAGATGATGCATATTTTGGTTACTGGGAATATGAATCATAGGGCTGTTGATTTAATGTCACAACTTGTTAGAACCTATGGTAGTAAAGAGGGATCTTCAATCATATTGCTGAAACTTTTGTATGAAACACATAATGAAAGGAAGACTTTGGAAACCACATGCAGCATGCTGGTTGACTGTTATATCAAGGAAAGAATGGTAACGGCTGCTCTTTTATTGATGGGTCAAATGAAGCACCTTAACATATTTCCTTCTATATGGGTATACAAGTCGGTGATACAGGCTTTATTACAAACCAATCAATCGGATTTAGCTTGGGATCTTCTAGAAGAAATGTACCGGCAAGGTATAAGTTTAAATTATTCAATTAATTTATTTATTCATCACTATTGTGCAAAAGGTGATCTGGGCAGGGGGTGGAAAGTGCTTTTGGAGTTGAGGAATTTCCTATCTAAGCCTGATGCAGTTGATTTCACAATTGTGATCAACTCACTTTGCAAAATTTCTCTTTTAAAAGAAGCCTCAGCCCTGTTGTTTAAAATGACTGCTTTTGGTGTTTCCCCTGATTCAGTGACGATGAGTTCTGTTATTGATGGTTATTGTAAAGTAGGAAAGTTGGATATAGCTTGTAAAATATTGAAGTATTTTAGGCTTCCCCTAAATATTTTCACATACAATAGCTTTATAACAAGGTTATGTACAGAAGGAGACATGGAAAAAGCTTCTGAAGTTTTTCTTGAAATGTCTGAGGTGGGCTTAGTTCCAGACTGTGTTAGTTACACAACCATGATAGGAGGCTATTTTAAAGTGGAAAACATAAACAGAGCATTTTCTTACCTATGCAAGATGTTAAAGAGTGGAACCCAACCATCTATTATCACGTATACTTTGTTCATTGATAACTTTTGCAAGTATGGAGATGTGGAAATGGCTGAAGTTATGTTCCAAAAGATGATTATTGAGGGTTTAAAGCCTGATGTTGTCATGTATAATATTTTGATGGATGGATATGGAAAGAAGGGGTACTTGCACAAGGCTTTTGAACTCCTTGATATGATGAGATCTACCAATGTTACCCCTGACGTTGTGACATATAACACTCTCATTAATGGTCTTGTTATGCGAGGGTTTCTTAAAGAGGCAAAGGATATACTAGATGAGCTCATCAGGAGGGGTTTCAGTATAGATGTTGTCACATACACTAATATCATATATGGATATTCCAAAAGGGGAAACTTTGAGGAAGCTTTTCTTCTTTGGTATCATATGACTGACAATTGTGTAAAGCCTGATGTTGTTACTTGCAGTGCCCTTCTTAGTGGGTATTGCCGAGAACGGCGTATGGACGAAGCAAATGCTCTATTTTGTAAAATGCTGGACATTGGGTTAAATCCAGACTTGATATTGTACAATACTCTAATCCATGGATTTTGTAGTGTTGGTAATGTGGACGAAGGTTGCAATTTTGTAAAGAAGATGATTGAAAGCAGTATCATTCCAAACAATGTTACTCACTGTGCTCTTGTCCTCGGATTTCAGAGAAAGAGAGTTACCAATCCAATCAAGAGTGCCACTTCTAAGCTTCAAGAAATCTTGCTTGCATATAATCTTCAGATTGATGCCAATGGATATATCTAATGTTGGAGAAACAAGATGATCGCAGCATTCTGCATGTGGTAAATTTCTCTTATATAGCTTTTCAATATAGCATTTTTCAATATATACTATAAAGAACTAAAAATGATGCACGCACGCCAAACGATGTTGAGAGGGAAAATATATCTTGGGCTGAAAAATCATGGAGGTGAAATCTTCCCTCTTCTTTCTTTTCTGTAAACACTGAAAGTAGCCGAAGTCATCCCTCTTCTCTCCTTCCAGAAAATTTATCACAAAAATCGTTAACGCCTACATTCTTTCTTCCTCCTTCCTTTCTTTTCCCTTGATACGCATTTTTCTATTTTTAATCAACCACACAAATTTCACTCAGACAGTCAAATTAGGGCTCGGTCCTCCAAATAGAGATGAAGTTGAAATTGATTTTCAACTCCAATTTTTCCCTTAATCTTCTCGTCTTCCCTTCTCAAACTACCATCCAAACTCTCTAAAGAGACTATGGTTTTCTTCTTGATATTGCTTGAAAAGGCTCGACCATTCTTGAAGTGGTTTGACGGTGCTTGAAAACGCATCACACCCATCATAATGTATTTTTCTCCTTTCTAACAAGAATATGAAAGCTGCATTGTTTGGTCTTGTATGAAATGTTACTTCTCTTTTTTGGATAGATTGTGTGGTTTTCTTCCTAAATTTATTGAAAAAATTTATGGGATATGAAACTGGTTTAGATTTATGTGTATGTGATGGTTTTGTGAAATTTGTTCTTCCCTGACTTTCTTTAATCACACCATTTTTGTGATCAATCAGTGTAGTTTGAAGCAGATTTGGCCGGAATAGCTTACGTATTCAAGTTTATCGCCATCGGAGATACTGGTATGTCTCTCACCCTCCTCAACTGCTGAATCATTTTTCCCAAGATTCGTCTGCATTTGTGTTTCTTGAATTCTATGGCATCCTCTGGTTTCTTTTGAATATCGTAAACAACCAACCCTAAATTTTCAATTTTCAATTTTCAAATCGAGGGAAAACGACCAAACCAAACAGCAACGGGAGATCGAGTATGGTTCCTTTTGTGAATGCGTTGCTTAATGGTGTTGGAGGCTTGGTGGTTGCCAGTATGGCATTACTGGTTGCTTTTCAGGAGAGATTGGTTTACGTGGCGGTTCTTCTTGGGCTTACTAAATCTTTCGCGATCAACCCATCTCGGCTTCGCCTTGTTTATGAGGACGTGTGGCTTCGATCTTTTGATGGAGTCTGTCCTCACTCATGGTTCATTAAACTCTTCCCCGACTGGTGAGGTTTGTTTCTTCTCTTTTCGTTTCTCATTCAGTTGTGTTGATTTTCCTGATTGAATATTGATGGATTTTGCTGATACGGTCTAGGTGATGTGGTTGTGTTTTGTCTTTTTGTGACTCCAAGCTGATTTCTTGACTTGGGACTGGTGGATCTCAGTTTTGTTTTGTGGTTGGGTTGGTTTGATTAGTTATGGAGACGAATTCGTTTTATGTTTCTCTTGTAAAGAGTGTGGTATGAAAGGGAGGGAAGAGCTTGATGATTAGATTTGTTGGGATGCTGTATTGATCATTTCTTTGTGAATAAGTTTAGATGGATGCTTAATTAGATGATGAAATCTTTGGCTAATCAATTTAGCTTAAAATTAAAGGGGAATGAATTAAGGATGATTGAGAATGTAGATATATAGGACCTGAGTATTAGGATGAGATGGAGACTGTTGAAAAACTGGATTTGTACTTATATTATTTGTGCTGGGAATGTAAAAGCTCTTTTAAGTGTTGCATTAAAGAGACAAATATATTGTATAAATTTGCTCTGCTTTAGAAGAAAAGTCCGATGATACATTTTTCATATAAGCAACTTGAGAGGCAGAAGTTTAAAGAGTTCTTTCTCGATTCCTTCTCATTTTGGATGTGAGATGGGAAAGTGATTTACATTTGAGCTTAGCCTTCAATTGAAACCTGCAAAGTATAAAAGGTGTGATGTTTGTTGACAAACACGTATAATAAGTGGCAGCACTTTGCCTTAATTTTGTATTTGTAACAAAAGTTATTGCAAAATGTGATGATTATCTCATGGATGTTCACTGCTATTGGCTGCGCGAGGCTTAGGGTTTTTAAGTGCACTATGGAACATAAATTCGAATGTCGTTTCTCCCACAATTAAATTTTTTTTTTTTTTGGTGGAGTATCGATATATCCATGAATAATATTGATTTGGGATGATAATCTATTTATCAATGTCGGTCAGCTTGTTGATCTTATTGTCTATCAATATGTTAATTATTATCAATCAATGTCTATCAGCTTGTTGATTATAATCTTTCTATGAATGTCCATCAGTTTGTTGATCATCGTCTATCAATAACAGTTTGTGGATCATAATCTATCATTGTCATATGTCAATTATAGTTTATCAATGTCTATCAACTCATTGATCATAATCCATATATTCATGTTTATTAGTTTGTTAATCATAATCTACCTATCAATGTCTATTAGCTTGTTGACCACAATCTATCTATTAGTGTCTATTAGCTTGTTGATCATAATCTATCTATCAATATCTATCAGCTAGTTGATTATAATCTATCTATAAATGTTTATCAACTTGATCATAGTCTATATATCAATGTCTATTGGTTTGTTGATCATTTTTTGTCACTTGCTCATTTTGTTTTAGTGTCTCCTCTTTGATTCTCATTGTCAGCAACTTGCAAGGAAAAAAAAAAAAAATACATTGTTACTATGATATGATAAAAGTCTAGCATTGATAGACAATGATAGATGTGAGGAGCATGTCACAGTGGGTATTTTAGGAACAGTGGGTATTTTAGGAATATGGGCTTTTCGAACTTTTTGCATGAGCTGAGCAAATTTTTGCTATGTCTGTAAATTATTTTGAATTTTGTTGAATTTTGTGATATATATTAATTTAGCCTATTTGCTATATATGTAAAAAGCTTGGAGAATTATATTAAAGGACAAAAATAGAATAATTATTTGCAAATATAACAAATAATTTAAACTTCCTACTAAATTGACAATACGATTTTCTTTTTCAATTAATTCCAACTTTACCCATAATATAAAACATATAGAGGCTAGAGAATCCTTTGGCACAAGCTCTTCCTAGTTTGAAGGTAAGCATCCCTATCCAAAATTTTCTCCGCCAACTCCTCAAGCCGCAAGGCCGCCTCCATGATTGTCATCCTCACTGCGGCCTCATCCCCCTCAAGAACATATCCCGTTCATCATAATAGTATTTGAAACAACATTAAACACATAAACAAATACTTAAAAACCCTGTCTTTTGTCATTCAAGGCAAAATAACAGAGAGGAGAAACACATCATCAAAACAGCTAGAATCCCTTTACCTTGTATTTCATTTCAATAGCAATTGAAATACATAGTTTAGTACTTTTACAAAGATGAACCATCAGAAACCATACAACTTGCACAAAATAGCTACAATGCACTGAATGAGGCTAGGCCAATTATTGATTTATTACCGTCCTATGGATTAACTTTCACCAATGATACATGAATGCTAACCTCCCCATCTTATAGGCAGTTGAGGAGTGATGATCTACATTTCAGCACGGGACGTAGCCACAGGT
Organism: Citrullus mucosospermus; assembly: GCA_030954485.1. Lineage (NCBI taxonomy): Eukaryota > Viridiplantae > Streptophyta > Magnoliopsida > Cucurbitales > Cucurbitaceae > Citrullus > Citrullus mucosospermus. Next base: position 6,328,100 of record CM062061.1, on the reverse strand, counting down.
GTGAAAACAAACATTTTGCAGTCGTGAGGATCGACTTCTGCTCCAAATGATGCCACTGCATCTCCTGCAATATCTTCGTGCTGCAAAAGTCGAAGGTTAGGAAAGGCAGGCTATTGTTGAGAAAAATTATGTGTTTGAGCTCATAGAAACTGAAATGGAGACATAAAATGGACCCAACTATTAAGATAGATTTTGTTAGAGACCAGTTCTATCACGTGTCATTTGTACAAGCTTCTATTTAAGACCCCTAGTTAGAAAGATAATAGGACTATTGTCAGAGTTATTAATAAGTGAAGGACATATTAGTACTTGGCCTTTAAGTTGTTAGGGTCTTTGTGTTAAAGATAGAGGGAGTGGATTGGGAACAAGGTGTGAATCATTTTGGTAAGAATTTCCAATTTTAGAATTTGAAAGAGTGTAGCCCTCTCAAAAGGTTATGATACTATACTTTCTTCTTGATATTGAGATATATATTTCTATCTTTCACTGTTTGTGTTTGTGTTCTTGGTTGTTCTTTTGTTTTCTTGTTAGGCGGTAACTTAAAAGTAACATGGACAAGTGTCCATGCATATAATCTCAATGTTAAAAATTTCTGTGATTGCTTATAGGAAAATTCTCCCTCAAGTGATCAGATCCCTTACCTGCCACAAGTCTCTTACAGAGACACTGGTGTCAGGTTTAAGCCCAAGTGCGTTCCAATCCGTGGTGATCATTGATGCAACCGAACATCGATTCCATAGAACGACAGCCAAGCGGCTTCCAGATAGAGGACCTGCCCAAACCTGTAAGACAACTCTTTAAATTCGGAAATATTCTCAACTAACTCAGCTAACTGACATGGTTAGTTAATTATGTACAAACCATAACTCAAATAGTTTAAAAAAAAATAATTTGCCTTATCAGTTTTCACTAGAACACTGACAGCATGTTTTAAGGTAAAGATATTTCCACTTATTAAGGTGACAGTATTCTACATCAAATACAAGTGAATATTGCCACCTTTATGTGTTACAGTGTCAACTTGCTGTATTAATCTATAAGATAATGCAAAAACTGAAATACCTGAAGGCAACCATCCTTTCCAAAAACTTTAACCTTTCTTCCCTGGACCCCAAGAGGATCTGCATATATTAAGTACTAACAAATTATTTTCACTTCCGATGAACAAATAATTATGGCACCATTTGATATCCATTTAGTGTTTAATTTTTTAATTTTAAGAATTAATCTTAGAAACACTACTTCTACCTATCACTACTTCTACCTATAGATTACTTTGTTTTGTCATCTAATTTTAGAAATATTTTCAAAATCCAAGCGAAGTTTTGCAAACTAAAAAAGTGGTATTGAAAAACTTGTCTTTTTTTTTTTTTCCTTGGACTTTGGTTATGAATTTGAATGCTACCTTAGAAAAAATGAAAATCTTGGTAAAGAAAGCTTGAGAAAACAAGCTCCATTTTCAAAAACAAAAAATCAGATGGTTATCAGACATGGCCTAAGTTAGGAACGATATAGGTTATCTTGGTTGTAATTTGTAAGAGAGAATATCAGTGGTATCAATGTTGAGAAAAAATCAATTAATTAGATTAAACAGTTCTATTGGTGGATGTTCACATTTTATTTTTCATAATTTCTAAAATGAAGAAACCAACTTTCATGGCGATGAAATGAAAGAACCAAAAGCATTACACAAGAAAATAGAAAAGGCGAGGACAGAATGATACAAGAAAAACAACCAAAAAGCTAACAAACACCACACAAGTACGAAGAGAGGCTTCAGCTCAAGACAATGAGATATGAAAGAAAGATTAAACATATGGTTCACCTTGGTTTACTGCAATAACCTCCTTATTGCTAAGAATTTCTGAAGTTTCTTTACTCATGTTTCGAACATCACAACCGATCAAAAGAGGAGACTGCACATTAAGGCTAAAAATTTGAGATAACAAAGGAAGAAAAACCGGATGAACATTTTGTTTGTAGTGGCTAGCCTTAATTCCAGTTTTTTTACAGGGAGCAAACTATTTCCCACTGACTTGTAAACAGGCATATAAAAGGAAAAAAAACTAGATCAATGGTAAACATGTACAAGGTGTGACAAGGGTCCGCCCCAATAGAGTTTGAAGATCGTGAAACACACATGCATAGAAACACATATTACAGATTGATGTCAAAGGACCAAAGATTTTAGTATTTATAGTCCAACATAATATGTGGCATTTGGCCAAAAGGGATTAGACCTCTTCCATGTGATGAGGAGCCACACAATTGAGATTGAAAGCCCCCCATAACATTTCTCAGAGACTTTTTGCGGAAGTGAAATACATATTTTAGGATTGAGAACAATGAGGGGATATCTTCTTTTAAATCTCATCAGTCTTGGTTTATTTCTCCCATTAAACCATTGTCCAAACGAAGAACTTGATCTTTTTAAGGATTTAAACTTAAATGTTATCTTGGTACATACCAATCCTAAGCACACTATGAAAGTTGGAAAAAAGAAAAAAGGAACCAATCCGTCATTTTGCAATTATCATAGTATAGTGTCTTGCCCTTGCCTTGTTGGGAGCAGGGAAGTCTCCTAAAACAACTGAAGTAATCCCAACCACACTAAGGTAAGTTTACCAACTGATTTGGCAACAGACAAGACATGCCTATCCAGGCAGTAATGGAGTAGAAGAGATTTTTTTTCAAAGAGTGGTAAAAAAAATGCTTCTAACCAATTAAAATAACTTTTTAAATTTTCCAATAACCAATAGCTGTTTGAGAAATTCAAAAAACTGATCAAATGTACTTAGAGTGCTCTAAGAGGAACCTGTAAGATATCTAGATAAATATATTAGTATGGTATTAGTAGGGGGTATATTGGTAATTAGATAGGAAGTTAGTTACTGAATATTGCTATAAATAGGAGTGGGTAAGAAGGTGTGAAGAATTATGTGGGATTTCCTAATTGAGAATTTGGGAAAGGATTCTCAACACTAGTATATTGTAATTCCTTCATTAATATTGCAATATAATTCTATCTTTTAGTTTTCTTATTTGTTCTTTGTATTCTTGAGTTCTCTTGTTAGGAGGTATCTTAACAGAAGCATTGAAATAATTCTCTTCCAAAATACTTATATTAAGCGTTTCACTTAAAAACATCCCTTCTTTTCAAATCACATATCAAACAAACACTATAAGCTATGGGTTGAATTAGAGATTCTATTAAGCTTAATTGATCCATAAAGGAACTCTCTTATTGAACAACACTCCATATATTCGAGCACAATCTTCAATCAAAAGTCACATAGAAAATGTATTTTATTCTCAAGGTCACGAAACAATACGTAAAAACACCATTGAACAAAATTTAACAAATAGGAGATCTACGTAATGGTATCGATTTATTTTCAAGGTAATTTGGCAATACAAAGGAACATCAAACAATGGGTAGTTGCCTGCAAGCGCGAGACTGAATTTAGAAACAATGATACATCTTGGATTCGCTACTCAGCTTTCACCATCAGCTAGAAAATTTGTGGTAGTAGAGGAATATTTATTCCAACATTCCTAAAAGATGTCGATTATCAAACATTACCCGAGATAAATCTAATTCAACTTTTTTATTTGATATAACTAGCTTCTAGTTCGAGCAAGCTAGATATGAGAATCATCTTCTAACCAACTTGAGGAGAGATGTAGGGAAATTGCCAAAGATAGCAGAATAAAATTTCCTAATCAATTCAAGAAGTTCGTTCAGGCAAGATACTAATTCCCCTAACCTTGTAATTTCCCTAACTACCTTATTTGTCACTCTAAAACAGAACATGTATTACTATATACCTCTACTGAATGCACTGATAAGTATAAAACTACCCTACCAGCATAGAATACACAACTTATTATTAACATATGTGCCTTCAAGTCATTGTGGAATGTAGTTTCTCCAGGAAGAGAATGCTGAAGCATCCCTGACAAGTAGGGGAGGGTGGAGGCAGTTTATGATCTATGTGGAACTAGATTCGAGAGAATAAGATGTTTAAAACTACAAAGAAATATAAGCATAGGATGGTCGATGGATTGACATTTCTATATGAATATGCATATGTAGGACTGTAGAAAAAACAACACGAGATGAGTAGATTAACTGTATTGGAATTTATCATACAGTTTATATGATAAAGAGAAAGGGATGGAGAAACCTTCATCAGAGCCCATATGCTAAAATGAGCACGATATTCCTGATAAGTCATGCCTCCATTACCAACTTCCAACATATCCGGATCTGTCCACAAAAGTTGAAAATAAATAGCAAGCCTTGTAAACAAACAGAGAAATCAACACCTTTAGATAAAATCATATTCCTACCATTCCAGCCACCAGGTCCTGCATAGGCTGCCCACTTATTGTTGATATCTGCAAGAGTAGTCATGCTTGAACAAAAAAGGAAAACACAAAAAAAAAAAAAAAAAAAAACCTATCAGCATCATAACATAATAGATAAAAATTCGCATTAGCACCACCTGAAAATGAAAGCAAGGAAAGATATGGTAGCAGTAGAGCTTTCAAAGCACGTCACAAAGATTTGGCATCACAACTAACAAATAACTTTTTGAGAATTCAAAATGAATTCAAAGAAAAACTGTCTTAATTCTAAGTTCCATCAAAAAATTTGAAATCCAACGCTAAGCAGGCAAAGGTGATAAAGCTAAAAATAATTTCCAATATGTTCTAACCAGTTCAAAAGTTTTTCTGCTCAGAAGTTCGAGCAATGCACTAAAATATGGTGTCAACAGAAAGTGACTTAAGGAAAGTTACAGAAGGTTAAAAATCTCCAGTAAAGGAAGATTGATGGAGAGGCCTAGAACCTGACCTTGCCCATGTATCATTAATGTCATCTGTTGTACGCCAACTGTTTCCAACCTTGCCAGCCCATAATGCTGGATCATCAACACCCCTGGCCAGGAGCAAAATTATATCCCAATAAATTCAAAGATGATAGGAACAAAAGGACCAAAAAGAAAATTAAAAAATCAGCAAAGACTGTAAGAACTTGTACCATTCACAAATTGAATAGAAAATACTCCGCCCAGTTGCATTTAGTGCATCACGCATGGGTGGGAATCTGGAAGTCACAAGTTAACTTCAAATCGGTAAGAAGCTTCCAATTTACATCAAATAAACTATTGAGTATAGTGAGGTACCAACCGCTCTATTGGCTTAATTCCCAGATTGTAACAGTTATCATACTTCAAATAATCAACCCCCTAGCCAAAAAAAAAAAAAAATAAATAAATAAAAATAAAACGAAATCAGATGGAATAAAATGAACTTAAAAACTGAAGTGATAGTAGAATTCTATGAACAACCTAGAATTCCAAAATAAATGAATGTTTTAATTATTTATTCATCAAAAAAAGAAAATGTCAATCTAAAATCTACCTATTATGCTTGGAGGAAGCACATTCCAATAAGTCATTCAAACAAGAAAAAAGAATATATTCCAATAGGCCAATGAGTTATGAAGAAATCATATTTCTGTAGGCTTCGAATTCAAATGCTTTTTGTAACTTTTTTTTTTTAATTTTAAATTTTATATCTTTTTGGGATAAGAAACCATTACACTGATAAATGAAATATCCAAAGATTACACAATAAACCAAGATACAAGATGAACCACAACAGACGATCCCAATCAAAAGAAGAATAAATACAATGATAAACAGAGGGAGGGGGATGACAAAAAAGGTATTAAAAAACAGAAAGATGCACAAAGGATTGTTGATGCAGGAAGCCCACAAACATGGAGAGACCAAACAAAACATCAATCCATGGGGAATGGGGCATTATCCAAGCAAACAGGAGGCATGCTATTACCCGGTGAACAGCATGGCAAAGCAGCACCATCAGCTGATGCGTCAGTCAAAAAAGGTGATGGGTAGGCACCAACGGTGCAATCTCCATGTTTACAGAATGCATGCTATTAACCAATAGACAATTCGGCGAGGCAGATGAAGGTTGGAATGGAGCACCAACAATGGCCTCCGATCGATGGGGAATGGATTCTGGTGCCTTTTTTGGTGAATAATTTGTAGAAGAAATCTGTAGAATTTTCCCATAGAGGGCCTGAATCAAAATAAGGATCTATGTTTAAATTCAAAGGAGAAGATAAAGTGGAGGGGAGTTGGATGAAGGCCAGAAGGAAGCCATTATTGTTCGTTTTGGCCTTTAAACTCACCTCCACCATTCTAGCCAAGGTACTCTTAAAAGTCTCAATGTAACCTCCACAAATGTCTTCGATGAGCTTGAAAGTGTCAAAAGACCATTGATCAATAGGTAAATTCTGATTTTTTATCCAACCCCATATGATGGAACCTCCATATCTCTATAAAAAGCCTCAATACTCCATTGTTCCAACCTTATAAAAAATTTTCCAACATGGAACCATCCTTTGATGTTGCAAAGTGCTCCTTGCTCTTTGTTTTCAACTGCAAGGATAGCTTTGTTAGGTTGAAGGGAGCTAATTAAACCATAGGAGGAAACCTCTCTTTGAATGCCGTAGAGGATGTCGAAACAATTGTCATGAAGATTTTCTCGAATGATAATACGCTTTGTTGGGGTAGAAAGATGCTAGCTTAAAAGAGAGGTCCCTTTATGGCCTAGGATGGTTGGTGGTCTATCATGGTTAGTAAAGGCCTCTTATCTAAAATATCCTTTTGAGTAACCTTGGTATTAATGATGGGGGAAGGATGGTTGGACTCTTTAATAGGAGACATGAAGAACTTCCATTCCTTCTTATCTTTTCCCATAGGGAAAATGACTTTGTTAAGGCCTCCATTTATACCGAGGTTGACCACTTCTGCATAATGACCTTTGCGGCTTTCCTTCCTTCACCATAGACAACAAGACCTTCACTGTTGAAAGCTAGGTTATGGTTGGAGAGAGGTGGAGGAGGGGGGATAGAGAGGAATCTATAGGTGTTATTTTGCATAGTTGGTGTCTCTTTTTATAGAGGGTTCTCCTTTCTGTGGGCTGATTTTTGTTTTCCCCTGTATTCTTTCATTTTTTTTTTCAATGAAAGTGGTTTTTTTCATAAAATTAAATAATAAAAAAAAGGTCAAATTAGGCTATTAAATTCCATCTTGGAGGAGAAAAGATGTCCAGTCCTCGAAAAGGTATGACTGATTACAAGGAAGCATTAAAAATTGTTAAGAACAAAACCATTGTCAAATTTCTTTACTAATTGAGGATGATGGAGCCAGAGAAAAAGCTTATGTATCCATGAGTATCTAGACAAGCTTATGTATACATTTGGTAATCTCACTAGAGTTCTTCAAACCCCCTAACCTTTGGTCGTTACAAAACTAGTATGATTTTAACGTCTTAGGTAGGTAGCCACTATAGTTTGAACTCATTTTCTCAAAGTCATCTTTTTACTTTTTTTATACTTGCCCCAAAGAACCACTAAGCAAACCCGTATATGTAAACTATAGATACTGCTTCTTAAGAAAAGAATTGAATACATCATTCGAATATCAAAAGTTAAGTTACAATTACTCACCCAAGAAGCAAACAACTGTGCATCATCATTTTCATGGTAAAGTGACCCTGCTCGAACTTGGCAGGTGAAAAGACTGTCAGATGTGAGAGAATCAAAATAAAAGTCATCAGCATGCACTTTCTATAAAGTAACATATGAGAAGCAAAAGAGAGATAATATTTAACTCTTAAGCTTTAGAAGTTAAGTTGACATTTCTTCCTACCCAGCATCAGAATAGATTCCAAGCTTCAAGCCTTTACTATGTACATAATCAGCGACGGGTTTAATTCCTGACGGGAAAGCCTTGGGATCAGGAACCAGTTGATCCTGCATACAAGGATGGGAGGTTTATCATGTAGAACTCTTTTCTTGTAAGATATTGCTGGTAGTTTCTATGATAGCATCAGTTTGAATAGTTTCACTTCCATTCATACAAGATTAATCTACACAATGAGCCTCAAGAAAGTTCACAGGCAGAGCAGGATCGATATTAAATTCAAGAATTACAACTCCATCCAATGTTTTTTTGTTAAAACAATCTTCAAACATTGGACAGTCAAATCTTCTTCAACAAAATGGAATTAAAATAACCTTTGAATCTCTCTTTTGAGTGGACCAGCAATCATCTGCATTTATTTAAAATATAGTAAGTAATAAATCAAAACAAAACGTAAAGAAAAGTTGGCACTTCAAACATGCTGGAAATGTACCTATGTTGACGTACACATAACCTAACTCAGCCAGACCCGAAGAAACGAGTGCATCCGCTGTCAAAACCAATTTCCAAATAATGTTGAAACAGAAGCAAGAAAGAGAAAGAGCATTATTATTGAGGAATAACTGATACACAACTCAACTATTGCAAAGCAATGATCTTCAAATATCAATTAAAGAACTCACTATACCGTAGCTTGTATGCACAATAATCCGATGAATTAACATAAGTTATAAACTTCACAAGTAAATTGATTTTAGCAGGATAAACTGACAAGCTTAAAAAGGAAAAAATGTGCAAACGAACTCAAATAACTATTCCCATCCTCTTAGAAAACTTCAGTTTATATTCAGTCTTTCATTTCAAACAGAAAATGCTGCTTTCCAGAGCAAATCAACCCGCAAAAGGTAACCAATAAACTTAAAGATGTGCTAAGCATAATAAGCTTTCACTGAAACTTTTCCAAATCACCCAGTACACAGAATATGAGGGAAAGAAAGAAAGGAAGAAAGGTACCCGTTTCCTTGATAAGATTTTCAGTAATATCACAGGCAAAAAAGTTCCAGCTATTCCATCTGAAAGGATACATTAAGACTATTTTAAGCTTCAAAACAAACCTGAAAACCACTGATCATTAAAAACATAAAGTCCATGAACAGTTTGGCAAAGCCCGCAAACAAAACTCAATTTCCCCAATCGTTCAAAAATTGAAAAGTTTCTACAAGTTCCCCTCCCGAATGAAACTCCAAATCACCTCTAAGCTTTTTCCACGATTCTAAATTTGAAATGAACAATAACCCAGTTATTCAAAAGATAGGGAAAATCCTAAAAGACTTAGAACATTCAGAGATATGGAAAAAGAAAGATACCCCATCTGAGGCGTTCGAGCCAAGCCATTTTGAAGCTGCAATATGCCGTACTTCGAGGTATCAAAAATTCGACGAAACGATGACTTGAAAATCGATTTATCATAATCATTCAACAGTGACACTCTCCTCTCTGCAATCGCCACAGACGCCGCCGAGAGTGACAAAATCAGTAAAATCACTGATTCAAACCTTATCCTCTTCGCCATTAATGGATGCTCCGATCTCCTTCCTTCCGCTGAGACAGAGTTTTCTAGTAAAGGGTAGGATTATTATCTATAAATAATTTGAAAATGGGGCCAGTTTCTTGCTGGGGGTGCTTTGCTTCTGCAAGAAATTAAAGTGACTTGAAGATTCTTGTTGACCCACAAGAGAAAATGGCATCAAATCCTTTTTCTGGATAATTCTCCTGTCAAAATGTGTAATTTTGCCCCCTTTTGAATTGTTATACAATGGACAAGTGTAATGTAATAGAAAATTTCTACAAGCAAATTGAGATTACAAGTGAACTTTTATGGTCAATTAACAAGATGTTGTAGCTTTTATTATTAAATTAAGCTTAAGCATGTTCCTCACGTTTCTATTTTCTTGGAATTTTTTCTACTTGGAAATCTTTTTTTCTGTTTTGTCTAATTATGAGAAAATGAAAAGGAATATCTCTATTCTATAGCTGAGGCTGATGATAGATTTTTGAGACAGACCGAAAAAGCCACACCTTCCCAAATACAAAAATAAAATGTCCATTGCTATTTTTTTTTTCTTTTCTTGATAGTGTCCAAATAGTTTAGGCAAGTTTCGACTAATCTCACGGAACAATCTGTCTGACTTTACGACATTTGAGTGTCAAAGAAATTTGTAAGATATTAAATCTTAGGTAGGTAATCATTATGGATTGAACTCATAACCTTTTAATTGTTTATTAAAGTCATGTTCCTTATTTACCATTAAGTTATCACTACTTTCTTTTTTAAATCACTCAAAAGTTCAACCTTATGTTAACTTTCCAAATATGAACATTGTTCAACTAACATAAAACAATACTTTTTTTTTTATTTTACTAAGTGACTCAAAAGAAGGCCAAATGTTCAAATTCTCCACCTTGAATTGTTATCTAAAAAACAAAAAAGAAGAAGAAAAAAAGAAAAAAAAAAAAAGAAAAAGAAAAAAGGAGAAGCTTATATGTTCACTTGTCATCGTAAGAATAACTCATTTAGCATAAGACATACGCTTCTAATCAAGAGGTCAGGTATTTGAATCCCTCATTCTAAATGGTTATACTAAAAACAACTTATGTCAACTTAAGCTTAGCTGCTCAACTAATTAAATCCTATGTTTTTGCTCAAATTGAGCATAATTTAGTGAATAATTCATCACTTAACATCTCATATTTCTATTCCCACTTCTGCAATTGTTAAGTTAAATAAATAGAAAAAAATCAAGTTTGACCATAAATTGTATCAATTTAAACCGTAAATTTTAACATGTAATAACTTTAACATATAATAGTTTTAAGGTTTTTGTAATCTCATTAATTTAAATAAATGAATATAGCTCAACTAGCATACAGAATGTACCATAAAGCTTAAAAAATAAAAAAGAAAACTTGAAATCTAGAGGCTTGATCTCATTTCCCAACATATAGCCAAAAATAATAATGACTACTAAATAAATGTTGCCAATGTTTCAAAATTTTCAACCAAAAAAAAAGAAAAGAAAAGCTCTATTGTTGATTTTTTTTCCTAAATTTCTATCAACTTTGTATTTTATAATTCATTAAATGCCTGAGTGATCACTTTTTTTTTAATAGAAGCAAAAGCTAGTTAAAATGTTAAAATTGCGATACTGTTCAAAGTTGTTCAATATTGTAACACTTGTCTAAGTTTGATGTGTAATTACAAGAATTGAAAGTGTATGGTTAAAATTGATACAATTAGATAAGTTTAGGGGTCAAAATTGATTTTTTTTTAAAATATAAATAAATAAAGAAATGTGATATTGGCTAGCTCATACGTTCATATCTATCTGCACCATGTTATTCAACTTATAAAATGAATATGATTGATGTGAACATAAATATTAATAATAAATTTGTCAATCCAAACAATATAGTTTAGTAGATAAGGTACTTAATTATCATTCTTAAATATGGATAGTTTGATGTCTACCTATAATTGTTGAACTAAAAATTTGTTTTTTAAGAGCTGTTTAGCACGCTAATTTGAGTTCATATGTCTGGAATTTATATGTATGTGGAGATCATATATTTGTGTTTTGGTGTTATGGTAATTATTTTTGTGTGGAAATTAAAGTTAAAATTACAAGTCTATATACTTTTAGACTTGTGTATCAAAACAATTATTAAAATTTTAAAAAATGTCTAATACGTCTTCGACATATTAAAAAAATATATAATTATAAGTAAACGGGTTTCAATAGATTCATATTGAACTTTATTTGTAGTATGAAACTAAAACCAATTAATTTGTATGTTATTTATAATTCATCAAATAGAGCTTATTAGACATAAAATTGAGTTGAGAGTACACAGCTCTTGGTGCCGACACGGGCCCTTTTTATAGTACCACGCTTTTTTTTTTTTTTTTTTTTTTTTTTTTTTTTTTTTTTTTTTTTTTTCTTTTCTGGCTCCCTATCCCAAGCTCCCTCCATGGTTGTCCCTCTTCTTTCTCTTCATCATAAATTTACCAAACGATAAAGCATCAACTTTCTTTCCAATGCTTGTGCGAACCTCGAGCTCATAACCTCTCGATTGGTCGCACGAACACTCCCCAAAAACACAGAGAGAGAAATAACTAAGTAGAAAGAGAAGAGGGGGAAGAAAAAAAGGTCATGTTCTTCATCTAACCCATCCCACCAAGGTCACAATTTTCTGAAACAAACTCGTGTTTTTGAAAAAATCATTCCATTTTTTTCTTACTTTCCTTGTTCCAAAACAAGGGTTGGATATTAGATTTATTAATTTGTTGTAACTAACACACACACTCATATATATATATATATATATATATATTTGTTTTTTCATTCTTCCTTAGTTCTCTGTAGAATCTTATTGTGGGGTTTCCCTTCACATCAATGATATAGTGAAAAATACAGAGAGTTCAAATTGTGATTACCTCTGTTTTATTTTGGTATCAAAGCATGTGAAGACTCACGTCTCCTTTTCTTCTCCTTCAACCACAATGGACTCTAAAACCTAACCCACCCCTCTCCCCACCTCAAATTTCTGGCCTTCTCTCCAACATATGCAACCTTAAATTTGGTATCATTCCTGAGTTGATCATTATATCAACAATCCCAAGTCTCTACAAAGGGGTTTGTTCCATGGAATTATGTTGAGTAGTGTGATTAATATGAGGGAGAGTTTCAAATGAAAGGTTATGAATAAGGAAGAAATACCCAATTGGGCGATAGATGTGTGAATAAGGTCGGAAATTTCAAAATTTTTGATAAATTTAGGCATTGACGGTGGCGGAGGAGTGAGTGAGAGAGAGAGAGGGGGGGGGGGGGGGGGGGGGGGGGAGAGAATAAGAGAGAAGGGAGAAAGAAAGGGAAATATTAAAAAATATATATTTTTTCCATATCAGCATTTATAAATTTTTTAATATTAAATTTAAAGATTTTAGTTGAATTATGCACATATTTTCGTCTATATATTCTTTTATACATTGAGGCTCTTATTTTATTTTATTTAATATTTATCGTTTTCCATTTAAATTCATCTAATGGGGATGAGATTATTAAAAAAAAAGTTAACCCCTTATCTAAAAACGAATAGGGTTGAGGGTAGGGGTAAAATGGTCAAAGGGAAATGTATTTTCTGTTTTACCTCGTATAAACTTATTTAGTATATCCACTTTAGAATGAGAATTGTTTAGGGCAAGTGTATGTTGTCAAATTTTAATATAGAGTATTGTCCATTGGATTATCACTAGAGTATTATAGATGCATTTTTACTCACTTTTATTTATAGAATCTAATTAGAAGGAGAGAATGAATAAAAGAAAAATAATGAAAAAAAGATTAATGGGGGAAGTCCTAAGAAATTAATTTCTTCGATTGAATTTGTTAATAAATTAATAAATTAATAAATTAATCACTATTGAACAAAGAATTATAGGCTAAGAACTTTGAACTCTCAACTATATCTCTCATAGACGGTAGCTAGTCCTATTTACTAGTAATGAAACTAATATCACTATTAAGTTTCAATAATATGCAAAAGAAAGAAAAAAAATTAATGAACAATTTTTTACTAACCTCCGAAAAAGAATTATTCTAGGTTCCTTCTATGTGATTTTGAAATTCCTTTTAATGAATGCATATAAGTTATGGCTTTTCAATCATCTCTCTCAAAGATTACTTTAAGTCTAACATCAATTAATCTATAGCAATAGATCGAAAACATACCCAAAACATTCAAACTCATATAATAAAATAAATAAAAAAAAAAGATTTTCAATGAACTTACCACAAATAATCAAATCTAAAATTTTCAAGACTCATAATAAATTTCTTTAATTAAAAAAGTTAAGAGAAAAGGGAAAGAAATAGACCTTATCATGTTTTGATTTTTTTTCCCCAACTCAATAACCCTCACCATCCCAAGTAAAAAGTAAAAAATAAAAAATAAATAATAATAAAAAATAGAAAATTCTTAGGCTCATCAATGTCTCCTTGCCCACTAATTTTATAAACTCTCCCTTTAGTTTGCTTCCTTCTCAATTATTATTATTGGTTTTTTTTACCTTAATGTAGGTAGAATATATTTTAATCTATAATGTGTTCATAAGGTTAGCACGCTATAAGTGACTCACATGACCTTACTCTAATAAAAAACGAATATTGAGATTTAAAGTTTCCTGGTACTATAATTAAGTGGGTATCATAGCTTTGGTCTCTATGTATGATCAAATGTTATACATAAATCTATGATAGAGACTTAACAAAGAGTAAGCTACAATTTAATATAGATATAATCCCTATGTAAAAATTATGTTCTATCATTCACCTTTTAAGATTTTGTAAGTGCAACTAATGTATTTCAAATATACCTTCTACGTTATATTCCCTTACATGTGTAACCTACTTTTCAAACATGTGAAATTACAAGTGAAATATTGCTCAACTTTCTACCTTCAAGACCTTATATGCACGATTAATATTTAAATATAAAAGATATATGTCAACACAAATGACTTATAGTATAACAATATTGTACATGACAAGACAAGTTCAGCTTAATGGTAATTAACATGTATTCCCTCCTTTGAAATTGAAGGTTTAACTTTCATCTCCACAATTATTTTACTAAATAAAATGTTGTACGTAATTGTTAGTCTCTCAAAACTATCATTTTAAAAAATTGTTCCAACTATTCAATGTCGGAATTACATATGGGGAACTTTCTAGGCTCGAAATAGGTCATGAATTCACTTTCTCAATTTTAAAAGAGACTAGTGAAATAAGAATGCAAATCTATAGGGCATGTGCCAAATCTTGCAAAAGAACAGTGGCAAAGATTTCTACAAAACCCAGAAATGATAAATTCTACCTTTTTAATCCTCATTAATGTTACAATTTTACCTTTGAGATTTAAATTCTGTTTCAATTTAATCCCTAATTAAGTTTCAAGAATTACACTTTTAACCTCCATTTTTTACTAAATACTTGCTTTAGTCTTTGACGCTAATGTTTATTAATTGATTTAACATAATTATGAAATGGAAATTTAAAATTAATTTCAATAGTGATAAAAAAAATTAGTGAAATTTAATTATTTATAACTCTTTTAATTCTTTTAAATTAATTAAAAGATATTAACACTAAACTCGAAAAGTAAATATTTAATGAAAAATCGAAGTTGAAAAAGATACATCTTAGGAACAAATTGAAACAAAACTAAAATCTGAAGGATAAAAGTTATAACATTTTTTAAACCAAATGACTAAAGTGAAATCAAACCTAAAACATAAAAAACAAAAAAAATGTAACATTTTGAAATCCAAAGACAAAATAGAGATTACACCAAAAATTAAAAACCCATGGTCCCTAAGTTTAGAAGGTTTCCTTTCAATGCAATTTAAAAGTCAAAACGAACGTAATTCAATTGTGTATATGTCATCAAATAAGATTACCCTTGTTCAATCCCTTTCTTTTTCGAACCACCTCCACGGGTGACCGCACCCGAAACGAAACGACTGCAACACAAAAGTGCAAGAGTTTTTCAATATTTGGTGCATTTAGTCTTTGAATGGTGTCTTATATGTGGCTTGATGATTGTGCTAGAGCGGTTGCTGACAGGAATTTAAACCTTGATTTGCTCAAAATCGCAAAATGTTGCAAAGAATTTCCTTTTCTGCAAGCAATGACATGGATTAGGTTTTGGGTGTGTGCTCAATATGATCATCTTCCAACAATTTGAAGACCCCAAATTAAGTTTCCATTTTCATGCTTCTCAACATCCAAATTCGAATCCCCTGCCCATAGACCTTGCTCCGCCGCCGGTCTAATCCACCGAAGTTGCCACACCAGTGCCAACAACCGAATGTCTCTTTTAATCTCCCTTGCAGCTTGGTTACTAATCTGCAAATAAGTCATATAACTAGGCAATTTCACCGTAAAATTAGTCCATAAAGTCCTGAAATCTGACGATTGAATTGCATTAGATTCGAATTGTATCGGAAATTCGTTCTTGCTTTTGGGACACACATTAATCCTGCAGCTTCATCATGAGCTCTCGTTGCATCCTCCGCGCTTCAAATTGTCCCCACTCAAATTCTTGTTTTCCTGTAAAAACAGAGTCCATTTTGTGTTCAAAGAAAAAAGAAAAGCTATTGAAGAACATTGAGAACACACGTAAAAATGAGAAACCCACAAAGAAAGATGACGAAAACCACCAAAATTTCTGTAGATTGCTTGCAACCGAAATGTTGTTGCAGAAAACCATAAGAAAATGAAATTATTTGCCACCAAAGAAGAAGAATTGTGCTATTTTGTGTGATTTGCGAGTTGTATGTGATTTGCGTAATTAGTAAAGTTTAAGGCGGGTCAATAAATTGGAAATTTTCATTAAATAACCCCCCCCCCCCCCCCCTCCCCGCCCCCCAAAAAAAAACTTTTATACGGATAACCTCCTTCTAAAAACCTTATCATATTTTTGCCTTATAAAATACCAAATTTACCATCTAATTTTAAAGGCTCCGCATGCGTCCTTCCTCTCCTATTACAAGTAAACGATCTTTTACACACCACTCCTACGCGATCTTTCACATTCTCACAGCTTTCGCTGTTCATTTCTCTCCATTCTTGCTATTTTTGCCGTTCGTTTCAACATTGTTTCCACCGTTGTTGTCTAAAAGGACCGTATGTCATTCGATACCTGGGAGACAAAAAAAAAAAAAAAAACCATGAGCTTGGTTGGCCAGTGAGTGAAAGTATTTAAATAAACTTTAATAAATAATCTTGATCATAGAAACCTTAAAATCATAAACACTATTCATATAAAACATCAGTAGCTCGAAAACATTAGAATATAGGATGCTCAAATATCAATTAACATAGAAAATTTGTACCCCTTTTAATCTTAGTTGAGGTAGAGCAAGCTCGATACACTCAACGTCGAAAACATTCCTTAGCTAATATAGAGTAATCTCAATACGATCAACATCACCTCTTCTATGTGCACATAGAAATGCCCCCAAAGAGCTAGCATCCTGACACACAGCTCGAAACCTTCTTGTGTGCCAAAGTGGGTCCCAAAGACCTACATATCAGGCTGCCTAAATAACTTCTCCTTGTTCTTCAGTATTGAGTCCTACACTTTCATTTCTAGGGTACATTCATGCTTTGAAAACAAAACTTGCTCAATAAATTATTAATCATAAACATCGATAACTTTTTAGTAAACTTTTAACTTTAAGCTAAATAACATACTTAGCATAGCTTATTAATCTCATATATAAAACATGCTTAAGATTGAACATTTGTTTAGGAAAGCATTTATTATAAAACATCAAAACATTTATTCTTAAAACATTGTCACTCACTCCTTTGGTTGGGTCCCAAATGGGTCGTAGACCTTCCACACTTCCTCTTGACCTAAAAATAAGTTTACTCCTTTAGTTAGACCTCTTTTAAGTCCCTTAAGTCTCATCTTAAGCCATTGATATTCTTAGATTAAATTTACACTTGAAATAACTCACCAACACCAATCGAAATAAGCAATACCTTAAGTGATGCAAGTTGGAAATAGGCATGCAACTTGGCTAGACACGACATTAGCACTCCTCCACAGCCTTAGTCGCTCACGCACACAACATTGCACAGCGACTGCCCTATTCGGCAACTCCTGCATGCACCTGCACAGACACTCGGATAGCATTATGCGGTAACTCCCACACACCCACACAGTCACACAGCCTCATAAACACGCACACGCACACACACCTTGTGTCGATCTCCCTCAGCCCACTAGGCATCCACCTTGCACAGGGTTGGTCGTCTAGCCACTCGGTGTCCAACATCAACCCCCCTTCGGCCACACATGCCACTACCCAACCGATGCCCGCCTGCACTGTCTGCCACACACGCACCTCAACCTGCCCGCCTAGGAGTGCAAAAAATCCAAATAACCTCTAAATAGCCTTTTTCAACCTCTAGTCGGCAATCACCAGATAGCCCTTACAATTCAACCTACACTTTTAGCAACCAAAATCAACACTTCTACCCAATTTTCTTTCTAATTTCTTCCATAAACCTTAAAATCAACCTCTTAACTTACTTACCTTCAAGTTTGGCCCTCTAATTCCTCCTCAATAGCTCGGAATCCACCAATCTTAACCCTTTGCTCGATTGCACCAGAGAGCTTGAACAACCTTGCTTTCTCCTCAAATTCCAACCCTTTTTCTGATGGAATCCTCATCTGGCAGCCCTTACACACTAACTACACTATATTTAGAAGACTGTGGTTGGAAAACTTATCCTTTCGCACAAGTAAATTGCGCAAACCGATCTCCTCTTTCAAACCACTATTTATACTTCTCTAAAACAGCTTCATGCAACACTAAATCTTGCCACCTTCTGCTTCCAAATTTTACAATTTAATCTTAGCTTGCCACCTAATTATTCCTTAACTAATAAATAAATATAATTAACCCTAAAATTACAAGAACTTGGAAGCCTATCTCTTGGTTTAACCCTCAACGCCTAGCATACACTTCTTTAGAGATTCTTTTCTAGCTTCCACGCTTGCTCTTCTCCATGCCCACTTGACTCTTTAATGCTCCTTATGGCTTAAGCTTCCTCCACACCTACTTCTTCCTCATGTTGCCTCAACGCCCATCTCCTTTTAAGCTTGTTAACCTTTGTTGTCTAGTCAAGCATAACTTCAACACTCAACTAGCCTTCATCAAAGCTCAATGCCCACATGCCAAGGTCCAAGCCACATCCTTGCCGCCAAGAAAGACTTCCTCACTTTACGCCCAACAACCTCTTCCTTTTCCACGCACCACTTGGCCCTAACAATGGAAATGTTGGCCAAGTTCACAAGCTACATTTCAACTACTTAAGCTTAAGCAAGACTAAGAATAAATTAGGAGCATGTTAAGTTTATAATATATTAGCATTATGGTATATTATAGGAACAATGCCCCGAAGGAACAGACGAGAGAAGCTTCTAAAAGGGAATCTAGTAACCCTCAAGAAGGAGTGAATATGGAGGAACATATATTCACTAGAATAGTAGCACAAGCTGACCCTGAGAAGGGGTATGGAATTGAGAGGTTCAAGGCACTGGATGCCACTGCATTTTAGCACACTACAGATCCTATAGATGTTGAAGCATGGTTGAATCAGATAGAGAAATGTTTCAGGGTCATGTTGTAAACCCTACTTTCATTTCTAAGCACTTAACCTAAGAGTTGTACTATTGTTGTGGACTTTAGACAAAATTCTCTTTGTTTTGGTTGAAGAAGGCATGGAAAAAAGAAGCCAAAGGGAGGTAGGCTTGTGAACTTAGTTGTGAGAGTGATTGCAAGCAAGTGGCTTGGCATGAAGCTTGAGAAGGAAGTAGACGAGTGCCAAGGAGAGGAGTAGCCGAGAGCAACTTGACATATGTAGTCTGGTTGTGTGTTGTAAGTGTGACTGGCATTGAGGAAAAGGAAGAGGAAGTTGAGGAAATTTTGGCTGAGTATTGGCTTGTTGCATTGAGACCCTTTGAGTAGTCGAGTTTGAATGGTTGATGTGGGCAAAATGTTGAAGGGAGAGGCCAAAAGATGGGTCTAAGGTGGCTTAGCATTTCATGATGTGAGCTAGTGTAGATGGAAGGGTGATGCGTTGATGTTGTGTTGCTTGTTGGTGCAAGGTGGGTTATGTGTTGCTTGTTGGTGCAAGGAGGGCTATATGTCCCTAGGTGACTTGTGTGGCATGTTGAGGGCTAAAAGAGTTGGAGGAAGGATGCATTCTGGTGCTGCTGATGAGGGGGTTGCGTGCAAGTGTTAGCCGAGAAAGGAAGCCAAATAACCTCAATTTATGAGCAACTATGCATGAGAAGCTTGTCCCAAAGTGATGCGTCCATCACTTCTTTTTATTTAGGCAAATTTGGGAATTAAATATTAATTAAGTCTGTTTAGGTGTCAAAATAAGGTTAATTGTGGCGTGGGCAAGCAGGAGGTGGCAAGCTGAGGTTTTGCATGAATGTCTTGTGAAGGCTATAAATAGAAGATCCGACAAAGGAAACTGGTTTGTGCAATTTACTCGTGCCATTTAAGAAGTTCTTCGACCAATTTGCTCTAAATTAAGTCTAGATTCAGAGAAAGGGTTGCTAAAAGAGAATTCGTTGAGGAAAAACTCGAATTTCATCAGATATTCAAGATGGTTCATGTTGTCGAGTAATCTGAAACAGGGTAGAAGAATTTTGAGATATCTAAAGGAAGAAAAGAAGTTTGAAGTTAAAATTTGGAGGTAAGCTAGTTAACTCAATTATCTATAAGTCTGTAAGAGAAAGTTGATCTAATTAGGACTGGAAATACTACTTTTGGCAGCTAGAAGTGAAGGAAGTGTTTGTGAGACTATCAGGTAAGATTTTGCCAAGGAAGAAGATGTTATGAGTGCATGTGATAAGCACTTGAAAAGTGCTTTCTATTCTCTCAAATTAAGTTTGCTAGTGGGTTTCAGGTTAAAATGACGAAAATTAGAAGAAAATACCAAAAGATCAAAGTTGAGCAAGAATACGGTGAAAAAGAGAAGAAAATAACAAACTTGCCAAAATTGGGATAGCGTCGTGGCGCTAAAACCCAAAAGGGTATCTGTGCAACACAGCCGCAACGCCACAGCGCTTTCTTTCCATAATTGGCAGCGCCAATTTCCTTTTTTGTAAAAATTGTAATTTTGGAAAGTTTTTCTTGGGCGGCCAACTCTATAAATTTGGGGATTTCCAACAGCCTTAATAATCAATCAAAGCAAGAAATTACAAACCAAAAGAGTCACAAGAATGAGAGAATTGAGTGAGAGTTCATAAAAGAGTTCAAAGAGTGAGTTAGTTGCAAGGAAGAGGAAAAGAGTTCGAGAGAGTCGTGGTGCCGTTCGAGTTCCGACGTGAGAGCCAAGGAGATTGTGACGATGCTACTTCAATCAAGAGCCCCTTTTCAGTAGAATTTCCCTTTCTTTACACTTTTTCTTTGTTTATATTGTTTAAACATGTTGCTTCAAGCTATGAGTGGCTAAACTCTTAAATTTTAGGGTTTTGATGAATTGTTTATGAATTGTTTATGAATTCATGTTGATATTGTAGACTTTCATGGTTTTGTTAGAATGATTATGCTTTTCATTGTTATTGTGTTTAATTTTTGTGGATTGACTATCTTCACATGTTAGGTTAGATGTATGATTGAGAGATTGTATATTTAACTTGATCTATAACAATGAATTGTTGTTAATCTATCACGAGAGTAGTTAGGTTGACAATAAAAATTGCTAAAGACTATTCTTAATGTCATGTAATTTATATTGAGATTAATTTCGGTGATTTTGAGCGCACAGCGGGCAGGCTGATAGGCCATTAACACTACGGATGTGCAAGATTGTGGGGCGAGATTAGTCTCACTAGTGAGCAGGAGACGGCGCTGTGTGTGTGCACGTGTTGAGCAAGACAAGTCTCCCTAGTCTCACTGGTTTTCGCTAGTCTTGCTAGTCTCGCTAGATGCATTAGTCTCACGGATCTCACTAGTAGGCAGACAAGGCACAGGTTGTCGACAAAGGCACGACGCGGGCATCGGGTATCGACACCCAGTTGGCGTGCAACGCTAAGACGCGCACACGCCGTACCTTTTGAGGTTATTTTGGCCTTGTTTGTGTGTGAGTTGCACCCCTCGTGGGTCTGGCTGTGCGGGCAGCCAAGGTGTGCGAGATAAGACAGTTGTGCATGGTTTGCCGCACATAGAGGCTGGACAGGCTATGTGAGCGTGTCGCAGGGCTGTTAGACACGCCTATAGGCAACTTGCAACCTGTGGTCATTTTTTATCATTTTTTATTAAGGCTGAGCCTTTTTGAAATAAATTTGAATATTAAATATCCAATTGACATAAGTTATATTTTGAAAGAAATTTAAAGGAAATTAATGTATTTCCGGTCGAGAAGAGCTAGGAGAGCATATAACCCAATAAGAGCCTGGGACAAGTTGTGAGTGATAGAACTTTATTTAAAATGAACTATTTTCTTAATATTTCTAGTATGCTCGAATTATTCTTAAAACATGAGTTTTCTAGCATGGGTTGAGTATGATAAAACATGAGTTTCATAACATGAGTTTGAATATGCGTTTACATGATTTTGATGATAAAGCATGATGTTTTATGGTGATTAGTTTTATGCAAAGCATGTTGTTTGATAAATACTTTGAAACCCTAAGGATTTGCGTAACTTGTGTTTATGAATGATTTATTTATTATCAAAGCATGCTTTATTTCCAAAAGGATAATAAATGGTTCCCAATACTGAAGGACATGGAGAAGACATATAGGTAGCCTTAATACTGTATCATGGCACACCAGTACTGAAGGACATGAGAAGGTACACGAGCAACCCAAGTTATAATTCCTATGTGCACATAGAGAGAAATTTGACGCTGTTGTGTTAAGATTACTCCACACAGCTAAGGTTATTTGACATTGGATGTGTCGAGATTACTCCACCCTAACTAAGGTTGTTTTCGTCATTGGGTAGCGTTGGGCTCCGCTCCACTTGAACTAAAGAAAATCTTTCAGGCATAAGCTAATATTTATGAGTTTTCGACGATGAACTGTTTACTGTTTTCTTACCTGATTTTTTAGCATGACTTTGTTGAACATTTGAGTTAAAGTGTAGATTTCTAAACTTGTCACTCACTAGGCAACCTGGCTCATGATTTTCATTTTTTTTCTATTTTCCAGGTAGCGAGCAAAACCAGGGTGCTTAGTCTACACATCAAGCTCATTTGGGTCTGCTACTTAGTTTGTAAATACTTGTACATATTTGTACTTAAGACTCAGTACTGTACATAATGGGGTTTTGAGAAGTGGGAGTCTATAAACATGTGTTTATGTTATATTAAGCTGATGAATGGAAGTCTGTAAATGTAGACTAGCGTATCTTAAGATTTGAGCATGTTGTTTGGATGTAAATTATACATTGTTTATCAAGTGTTTGGTAATAAATTAAGGATAGTACAGGTTGACAGTAGATATCATAAAAGGGTCGATGTCTGCTATTCTCACACCTTTTCCTAGGTTAAGAGGGTGACTTGGGAGGGGTTGTGACACATGCACTGTTCTGAAGAAAGAAAACTTGAGTTAGCTACATTTTCTGCTTAAGCTTAAGCAAGACTAAGAATAAGTTAGGGCTTACAATTTGCCATATTTTTATAAGAATTTCATCCTCGAAATTCAGTTGTTGTTGGCGTTATGGAACAAGTAAGGATACTTATTGATCATTTGGTCCTTGCTCTTCCAAGTTGCTTTTTCAACACCCTGATTTCTCCATAACAATTTCACTAGAGAAATTGTTTTGTTCCTTAACACTTGTTCCTTCTCATCTAAGATTTGTACCCCCTCTTTCTCATAAGACAAATCTTCTTTAAGCTATATTGGTTGTACCTCGAGCACATGAGTTGGATCTGAAATATACTTCCTCAATATAGACATGGAACACATTATGAATCTTAGACATATCCATGAGCAAAACCAACCGATATGCAAATGGTCTAACTTATTCCAGAATCTCGTAAGGTCCAATCATTTTTCTTTCACTAGCTTCATTCCAACATACTAGTTTTCTACATCGTCTTCCATATAAAGCTTCATATGGAGCGATTCCAATACTAGCTTCGTAGGTATTATTATATGCAAACTTCATCAGAGGCAAGTGTGCATCCTAACTTCTTTTCAACTGTAAAGCACAAGCCCACAACATATCTTCCAGGCTTTGAATAGTCCTCTCCAATTGGTCATCAGTCTGAGGATGAAAGGTCATACTAAACTACAATTTAGTCCCAAGGGCTTGCTATAAACTAGTCCAGAACTTAGATGTAAACCTTGGGTCCCTATCAGTTACGATCGTCACTAGAACACCATACTGGCTTACTATCTTATCAACATACAACTGTGCCAACTTGTCCAAAGTATAAGTCGCCTTAATAGAAACATGCTATCTTGGTAAGCTTGTCTACTCTCACCCAAATGTCATCAGCACCACTTGGAGTCCGTGGTAAACCAAATACGAAATCCATCATCATGTGTTCCCATTTCCACTCAGTAATAGGAAGTGGATTAGTAATCCCGCAGGTCTCTGATGCTCAGACTTAACCTATTGACACATCAAACATCTAGCTACAAACTCAGCTATTTCTCACTTCATACTTGGCCACCAATAATGTTCTCGTAAAGTTCAATACATCTTGGTGGTGCCAGAATGCACAACATAAGTTGAACTGAGCATGTTGGCGTTGAAATGTAGCTTGTGGGCTTAACCAAAAAATTTTATTGTTAGGGCCCAGTGATGCATGGAAAAGGAAAAGGTTATTGGGTGTGAAGTGAGGAAGTCTTTCTTGGCGACAAGGATGTGGTTTGGACCTTAATATGTGGGTGTTGAGTTTTGAAGAAGGCTAGCTGAGTGTTGAAGTTGTGCTTTACTAGGCGACAAGGGTTGACAAGCTTAAAAGAAGATGAGCGTTGAGGTAGCAAGAGGAAGAAGAAGGCTTGGAGGAAGCTTAAGCCATGAGGGGCGTTGAAGAGCCAAGTGGGAGTGGAAGCTAGCAAAGAACCTCTAAAGCAATGTGTGCTAGGCATTGAAGGTTAAACTAACAGGTAGGCATCCAAGTTCTTATAATTTTGGGGTTAATTATATTTATTTATTAATTAAGGAATAATTAAGTGGCAAGCTAATATTAAATTGTAAAATTTGGAAGCAGGAGGTGGCGAGATTTAGTGTTGCATGAAGCTATTTTAGAGAAGTATATATAGTGATCAAGTATCAAAGGTTATGCGATCAAGTATCAAAAGCTAGGCGATCAAGTATACAAAGTTATGCGATCGAGTATTACAAGCTAGGCTATCAAGTATTACAAGCTATGCGATCGGCTTGGATTGTCTCTAGCTTGTTGATCTTGTTGATCAACCTTTGAAGTTTCTGACTTCGAAAGCTTTAGAGAAAGTACTCTAATTTTCTGGAAGTCTTTTGAACTTTAGTTTTTAGATCTTCAAAAGAGTTACACTTTTTAGAGCTTCAGCCTTTGGATCTTTAAAGTTTCAAGAGGTTTATATTCTTCAAAGCTTGTCTTATTTAGATCTTTAGAACTTCAGCCTTTTGATCTTTAAAGCTTTGGAGCTTCAGCCTTCAGAGTTTCAGAGTTTCAGTTCTTCCCATATTGAGGAAGTTGTAATCTTGAGGTCGATTAGAACTTCAGAATCTTCAAATCTTCAGAGTTTCATTTTTAGAGCTTCGTCGTTAAAGCTTCAGAGTTTCAACACTTCGTTGTTAATGCTTTCAACCTCTTCGAGGGGAAGGGCCTTTATTTATAGATGATTCCCATGGGCCTTATATCAGCTTAGGCCCAGTATTTTATTTAACCCAAATTTCCACCACGAGCTTGAACTTGGTTGGACTTTAGACCTTGAGCGACTTTAATTACTCGACCTAATTTAATTTATAATTTCCACGATGGGTTTGGACTTTTGATGTAATGATATGGCAAAATTTGGTTGGCTGAAATTACTCATTTAACAAATGCCCTCTTTTCGAGATTTATGCACGTCTATACGATGGGTGAATATCAAAAAACGATGAAGTTGGAATCAGAAAACAAGTTATGAGTTCTTGATTTAGACTTCATTTGATGTGTCAATATAATCAAACTATGAATTTGATACATAAGTTTGATTTGAATTTCATATATTTTCTTATTATACCAACTTATCGAAACATGAATTTAGGGTCAAAGTTTCGATGTTCTTTCATGAAAAAAAACTCCAACTTTTGGTAAAATTTATGTTCCACCTAATTCAAAATTGAATTTAGAGTGGAATTGAATTCCACAAAAAATACTTTACTTGAGTTGGGAATATGTCCAAATTTTAATTTGAGATAAATTTGAAGTCTTATCCCCAATTTAGTTTGGTTTAAGGATAAAAAAAGAAAAAGAAAAAGAAACTCACAATTGGAGAATTTGAATTTTTAGACAAAATTTGGTATATGCCCCAATTAGATTGAAGTAAATTTTGGAATATAGCCAAGCTTTAATTCAAAATAAAATTGAGGTTTAACCCACCATTCAATTTGATTAGAGGAATAAAAACCTAAATTTGAAAGTTTTTTAAAATTCTATTCAAATTTTGGCTTATAATTCGGATGATTTTTTTTTTTCAAATTTTCAAATCGAAAAGTCCTCAATTTAGTTGATTTACCATGGAATAAAAGATTCTCGAATTTAATAGGTTTCCAATTTGCAATTTCCACGATCTTTTCGTTGTTTCCTATATGAAATCTTAACCGACTTTAATCACATTGAGAATATGACGTTGGAATGGGTGGCTATATATAGGTAAGACTGATGCTTCTTCTTCATTCACTTTTCTTTTGTTTTGCCAATTCTTCTTCTTTTCCCATTGAACTTTATCTTCGGCTTCTTCTTCTTTCTTGATCTCTGTTTCATTTTTTTTTCCGTCGTGTTTCGCCACTCCATGTGGACTCCATTATGCCGCCAATCTCGCCATCAATGGTAGAGCATTGCCGAAGAAGATGGTGGAAGGGAGTTGGGCGACCGGTGTGATTGTTGAAGGGAGAGAATGATGGAGTTGAGGGAGATGTTGGTGGGAGCGACCGAAAGAAGAAAAAAAAGAGATGGACTTAGAGTTCTAGGGTTCTTTTTTTTTTCCAATATTCTTTTTTCTTGGGTTTTTTTTTTCCACAACTCTTCTTTATTTTTGAAAAATTATCTTAAATGACACTGAAAATATTGACATCTAATACCTCAAAGATTTCTAACTATAGGTCCACGGTGTATAAGAATCAAACTATCAAATTTGAAATGTTCAAATTAATAAAGGGAATTAATTGTATGTCATATAATTATACATTATAATAGAAAGTTTATTTTGAATGAAAGTCAAAATTTATACTTTATATTTAAATGAGATGAATGAGATTCATATAAAAACTATAGGTTATTATTATTATTATCATTATTATCATCATTATTATTATTATTATATTGAATAACTCTCACTTAGTGGGGAGTAAGTGGGAAGTTATTATGTTTCCTCTTTCTCATATCATGTAAAAAGGAGAGCACACACCTCCTCACCTCCTCCTCCATTGATTCTTCCTTGAGGGAGAGCACACACCTCCTCCATTGATTCTTCCTTGAGAATAAGAAGGGTTCTTGTTGTTTCGTTGGAGAAGTTTTCCAGTTTGTGACTTGGAAAAAAAGAGTTCCACACTGAAGATAGTTTTCAAAAGTAGGAAATTTTATATCAGAACAATATGAGAGAAACATCATGATGGTGACTACATAGTATTCGTTGACATAACAGTTTGAATTATATAGAAGGATTCTCTAGGCTAAAGTGTGTGAGGATATCCTAGAATGTCTAGGACTACGAGACATGTCTCTAGTGTGCTAGGGCAAGTGGGAGAGCATGTTGGGTATAAAGTATGCCCTAGGATACATGTCGGCTTTAGTACAAGTGGGAGATTGTTGGGATGTATGACTTAAAGCCTCTTAGTTAATAAGTTAATTGAAATAATGGTTGATTATATTATATATGCAATTATCTTAAAGAAAGATCCATGGTTATTTTATGTAGCTTAAACATGTATGCGATTGATATACAGGTGGATCATGTTTAAATAATAACCTAAATGGTTTGTAGAGACATGTGATTGTTACAAAAGTTGTAAAGTGTATCCAAATCGTTACAAAAGTTGTAAAGTGTATCCAAATCGTTCATGTAGAGACATGTGGGTGGGAGTATCCTATACAAAGAGTTTGTATAAGACCGGATCGCAAAATGATTAATCTCTCCTTATAGCACCATTGACTGAAGAGACTAACATTTCATAGGATGACCTTTTGATTTGACTAACATTTCATAGGATGACCTTTTGATTTGTATGGTGAGAGTGATCAGAGAGCTAGGAACATAGCTACACAAAATGAAATTGTAAGCCCTAACTTGTAAGACATGCTTAGCCTTGGGAGAAGGCAAGCTAAGAAGAAGTCATGTGTTATGCGTTGTAAAGAGGAATGGTGGCCGAGAGTGAAGGAGTAAATACTGTTTAGTGTTGGCCACGACTATGCATTGGTAAGGTTGAAGAGTTGTTATATTTTGATAGGGCTACTATGCGTTGAAGGTGTCACCATGCGTTGAAAGTGAAGTTGGAACTTGGCCGGGAAAAGTTGTACTTGACCTACCATGCATTGGTAAGGTTACTATGCGTTGGAGAGTAGCTGTATGCGATGGACTGCAGCTATGCGTTGAAGTTGTTGTCATGCGTTGGAGGCAGTTGTGTGTGGATGGCTGCTATGCGCGTTGGAAGTAGCTTGCGTTGAGGGTTGCTATGTGTTGGTGTGTTGGTGAAAAAGTATGCGGTGGCCAACTTATTTTAAAAAGGAATGGAAGTGGAGGTTAAGTCGGCAGCATATATATATATATGAGTGGGCTGAGTGTTTAATCATTTTAAACACTTTCCAGAGCTCAAGTTGGTTCCATTTTTTAGAAAAATAACAAGGGAAGGTAGAAGAAGGTGTTCATGTCGAATTCGAGTGGAATTCTATTCGTTTTGGTGGTGTAACTAAAGCTGGAACAAAAAGTTTGATTGTGATCGTGAAATCCGAGCATGTCTAGTGTTTGGATAAATGCGAGCTGAGGAAGTTGAAGATAAGGCTGAAATTTTGAGGTTAGTAAGAGGTTAGTAAGTTAACTCAATTTCTAACTATTTTTGTGAAGGATGTTTGAGTTAAATTTGGGGAGAAACATGTAAAATTGTAGGTGGAAGTGATTGCTATTGATTTGCTAGGCGATTGAGAGCAACTCGGTGTTATTTGAGAATATCTCTCAAACAGAGAAGAATCATGCTCTGAAATTTTGAGGTAATCTAGAGAACCTATTCCTTTACAAGTTTGATGAGAAGAAGCTCTGAATTTGGTTGGAAATGCGATTTTTATTAGGTAGAAGTGAGAACAAAAGGAAAAGAACAAACTGTGGCTGTCGGGTGTCGTTGGAATTGTAGTGTCGCTGAGAAGTTGGAGAGGGAGTAGCGAGACGAGTATTGCTGGTAGCGCATGTTGGCTTTTTGGACCTTAATCTCAAATTAATTAATTTTAATGGATTGATTAATTAGCGTTTTGATGATAACAAACCTAATTTTATTTATTAACCATTTGAGTGTTGTATATTTGTAGGCCAATCTTGCTAGTAATCTCGCTCATTATGAATTATTTTGGGAGAAATGAGTCTTGGTGATGAAGCATGATTGGAATTTAATTATGCAAACTTAATGGTTATGGAAAGGAAGTTTAGGAAAGCCTAACACCAGAAATGTGTATTTACAGGCCAAGAAGAGCTAGGAAAGGCGTATAATCCGCTTAGGGTCTAAGACAAGTAGTGAGTGACACTTTTCTTTCTTTAAAAATGATTTTATTGAAAATGTTTAGCTCGGTTTTCTTATGATGATTTATTTCTTGATAAGCATGATGGATGATTGTATTGTTTATGAGGCATGTTTTATTTGTTTTCTATAAGTTCTTGAAACATTTTCACAAGGTGTTATTTATTGAGAAACACTCTTTTTTTCATGAAAGATTTCATATGAATTATTTATGCAAAGCATATTGGTTTCTAAAATGTTTTTTAAAGGAACCCAACGCTGAAGGACATTGAGAAGACATATGGGTAACCCTATGGTTTAAAGGAGCTTGATGCTGAGGGATGTTGAGAAGGCATCTGAGTTTCCTAGGGACCCAGTACTGATGGTCTCGGAGAAGGTACTTGGGCATCCCGAGATATTCTTATGTGCATATAGAGTTGTTTTCGACGTTGGGTGCGTTGAGTTTTGCTCCGCCTCGACTAAGGGAAATATTCATTTTCAACGTTAGGTGCGTTGAGTCTTGCTCTGCCTTGACTAAGGGAAATATTCTTTTTCGAATTAGGTGTGTTGAGTCTTGCTCCACCTCAACTAAGGTTTGTTTTCGACGTTGGGTGCGTTGAGTCTTGCTCCGCCTCAACTAAGGGAAATGATTGTAGAATTAATCTGGATTTTTGTATGATTTTTCTGAAATGATCATGTATGATTTGGCAAAGACATTTGAGCATATTTTTTTTTTTCCAATTGTTATGATTTGAATCCATATTTTATACGTATTGTGTTATAACGGTTTTACCATGTGGTTTTCGAACCAAAGACATTTTTACAAAACTAGTCACTCACGGGGCTTTTAGCTCATGTTTTCCATGTTTTCTTTTCCACCCAGGTAGCGAGGATGTTCCCGGTGCTTGGCCTACTCCAGCTCGCCCTTCTTAAGCTTCGAGTTATCAGAAACAGTCACATTGTGGTTGTTGTATGTGTAAATAACCTTATATAGGTGGCATGTAGACCTAGTTATCTATATGTTGGGATGTGCGATGGGTTGTTGTATAAGTATATTGTGAACATGTTGGAATGTTTAATTATATAAACATAAGTTCTTATGGCTTTAAATTTATGAGTAGATATGTATGAAATAGTTTAACAGGTTAATCAGGTACAGATGGACAGTGTACGTCACAAGAGGGGTGATGTTTGTTGTCCTCACATCTCCTTTCGAGTTGAGTAGGGTAATCTGGGAGGAGGTGTGACAGAAATTCACTCCTTTTCCGTCTTTAGGGTGAGCAGATGAACTGCTCTTTTAAGTATTGACTATGAGTCTTGAACAATGGGGTCCCTCCCTTTCACTGACTCGAAAAGGTTTTGTTCATTGTAGGACCATAAATAGGTTGTTTATTAGAGGATCAGTGGGACTTAAGGAGTTAGATGTAATTATAAGAATAAAATGGTAATTTGACCTAGCTATATGCATGAGCAATTTATGAAGGGTGGACTCATTGTTGATTGGTTATATTCGTGGACACAGAAACATGTCTACAGTGTGAAGAGTGCAGCTATGGGTCTTTAGTGGAGTGACCCACATTTAATGAATGTTGATTAATTTAATTAAAGAGTTCAATTAATTAATATCGTATAATTTGAGCTTCTAATTTGTAGGTCTATTAGGTCTCCCTACTAGCTGACTAAGGATAAAAATAGGATTATTTAGTTTTGGATAAATTTGAATTGCTCAAATTAAATAAGGGAATGTGCATTAATTGTATGAGATACAATTAATATAATGTAAAGAGATACATTATAATATAAATTTATTTTTGAATTAGATTTAAAATTAAACAATATAGTATGAGAGTATTAATATTTGAATAAGATTCACATATTAAATTAATATGAATAATATTCATATAATCAGGGAATTACATGTTAATTGTATACGATACAATTAATATAATGTATATAAATCATTATGAAGATTAATTTTGAATCAGATTCAAAATTAAACTATATAATATGAGAGAATAATATATTTGAATAAGATTCAATTATTAAATAATATCAATGAGATTCATATTTAAACTGTAGGTTATGAGAGGGAAATACATTTGAATATGATTCAAATGTAATATTAATTAAATATATGATATTTAATTAATTTATATTAATTAAATAACTTTAGTTAAATTTGACTCCCTATGGTTAAGGGGAGTTCAAGGCTGGTTAAATGGATGTTAATCCATAATTAACTTCTCCCTCTCTATCATTTTTTAGGAGAATGTGATTTGTGTTGAGAACACAAGAAAAAAAAGGATTGGTTGCACAAATAACAATTAGGCCCAAAATAAAAAATATATATATAGTACAAGGAAAAATATATTAGGGATATAACACAAAATTAGCGTCAGATATCACTGATAGCAACTATCAGTGATAGTCATATTGATAAATCACTAAAAAGCCCATGTTCAGCTCGCTGTTTCACACTTCTTTCTTCCGATTTTCTCAAATTGAAAGCTATCACTAATAGCAACTATCATTGACAGCTATTAGTGGCTATCACTAATAGCTGCTGTCAATTATAACTTTCAATTTGAGAAATATTAATACAACCTTGAAATGTTAACACTTGAAATATTAGTTTTCAATTTGCTATCATTTATTAGCGACTATTATTGATACACTTTCATCAATTGGAATCAAGCTTGAAATATTAACACCTAAAGCCATAAGTGGTTATCAATGGTAGACTTTTATGAGTAGTTATCAACTTTGTAAGAAAACTATCAACTTTCAAAGATTAACATTTAAAGCTAAAAGTGATAAAAGTCTATTAATAAGAGGGTTTATAAGTGACTATCAACGATATCTACCTAAGTCATATAATTGATAGCTCCTATTACTGGCTATCACGGATAGCTTTTAGTAGTGGCTATCAATTATAGACTTTCATCAAATGGAATCGACTTTTATATCATCATCGATATATGGACATCACCTAAGTTCTATCATTGATATCACTTATATCGTGGTTATCGATGATAGCTTCTCTCACTGATAACATGCTATTAGAGATAACTTTTGTCATTCACTTTTACTATCAAATAACATGCAATCGTTGATAGCTTCTATCACTGATAACATGCTATAAATGATAACTTTTAGACATACCAATTACACTTTAGTTCGAGTTTCAACTTTATTAATTAATTCCACTAAGTTGGCTACCAATGAAAGACTTCTATAAGTGGCTATTAACTATGGAAGAAAATCATCAAAGATTAAGCTATCAATGATAGAAAATATTTGTAGTTATTTCTGATAGACTTTTATACCTATCAATTTTGAAATATTAACACTCAAAGCTATCAATGGCTATTATTGAGAAATTTTTATCATGATTATCAATAATAGACTTCTATCAGTGATATCTACCTAAGTTCGATATCACCGATATATAAATATGATTGATATCTATCTAAGTTCTATCACTAATATCACTAATAATTGATATTATCGATACATAAATATTTAGTGAATTCTTTTCTAACATTTAAAAACATGAGTGATAGCCAATGAATTCTTCAATCAATGATAGAATTCTTTGAGTGACTATGTTATAAGTATATTAGTAGCTATCACTGATTGATTTATATTATTATGAGGAGATTAGGGTGATGAAATAAAAATAGAAAAAAAAAGAAAAAAAAGAAAGGGAAAAGGAAAATATGAGAAGATTGGGAAGATGGAAGAAAAATTGGAAAAAGAAAAGGGAAAAAAAAAAAAAAGAAAAGGCAGAAGAAAATATGAGAAGATTAGGAAGATGGAAGAAAAATTGGGAAAAAAAAGGGGGGGGGAAAAAGAAAGGGAAGAAGAAAATATGAGGAGATTGGGGAGATGGAAGAAAAATTAGAAAAAGAAAAAGAAAAAAAGAAGAAGAAAATATGAGAAGATTGGGGAGATGGAAGAAAAACTAGAAAAAGAAAAGGAAAAAAAACAAAAGAAATGGCAGAATAAAATATGAGAAAATTGGGGAGATGGAAGAAAAATTGGGGAAAAAAAGGAAAAAAGAAAATGGAAAAAAAATTGTGCAAGAAAAAGGAGGGCAAAATTGAAAATCACAAAAATTCAAAGTTGACTAGTCAATTTTTGCCATATTTGCAAATATTTTAAAAATGTGCTATATTTTCAGATTTTTCCCTTTATTTTGATATCTATTACAAATATATATATATAAAACCTTTCTTTACTCTCAATTCTCTCTCAATCTCTCATCAGTTTCAAGTTATAGAGAAAAAAATTTCTTTGCAAAAATTCTTCCCAATCTTCCAAAATAGGTTCTCACAAACCTATTTCTTACCAGAGAATGGCGGAGAAGGCTTCACAATGGTGTCTTATTCGATAGCGAAGAAGAATTGTTGAGATCGTGATCACATTGAAGATTTAGAGAAGATTGAAGAGTTGTCTTCAAAGGTAACCTCTTCTCGTTGATTTGATTTATGTAAAAAAGACATGCTTATGAAATTTGTTTATCCTATATTCTGTAATTCTCTATTTTTCAAGAATTTCCAAAACGAATTTCAAAGGCACATGCATTCACGCGTTTTCGCTGAGGAATTCGATTCCTCAGTTACTTTATCAAAATATAGCTCAATTTTCCTTCTTGAGCTAATCTTAGAATTAACTACTTTAGGATGAAGCATTTTTCCACTAGGTGACCGATGACTCCATGATACTTACAATAGTTTGGATCATCGATTTTTTTTGCATCTTTTTTGGTCTTTTAGAATCAATGACGTTTTCAATAATTGTTCTAACATATCTAGGACGTCAGAATCAGAAAAAGGATAAACTTTTTCTTGTCTTTCCTTCAAAGTTAAGTGACATATTTCATATTCTTGATGATTTTCAATCTTTTTGTCTTTTTCTTTGAAGGACAACTTAAGAGGGGCTGTACTGACAACCATAGAATCTCCTACAGTTACGTCGACGTCATTTTCTTCATTCTTTACGTTAGGGACTAAAATGTTTTTGTCACCTCGATTAGCAATACTTAGCTCCATATCATGAGCTCAAGTCGCTAGTTTTTCAAAGGTATGGGGCTCTATACCTTGGAGAATGTAAAGAAGTTCCCAATGCATGCCTTGAAAGCACATCTCAACGACAGACAATTCAGTGAAACGATCCTTGAAATCTAGACTTGCGGCTCTCCGGCGGTTTATGTAGTCGATGACGGGTTTGCCTTTTTGTTGCTTAGTGTTGGTGAGCTCGAACATACTAACTATTCTTCTTGTGGTGTAAAAGCGGTTTAAAAACTCTTTTTCGAGTTGTTCCTAGCTGTCAATTGACTTAGACTCCAAGTTAGTGTACCAGTCAAAAGCATTTCCTTTCAAAGTTCGAACGAATTGTTTGACCAATAAATCCCCTCTCATACCAACATTTTCATGTGTTTTGATGAAATGAGTAACATGTTGCTTTGGACTATCCTTCCCATCGAATAGTTGAAACTTGGGTGGTTGGTAACCCGTTGGCATTCTTAAATTATCAATTCTTTTTGTATATGGTTTAGAATATAAGAGAGAATTTTGAGAAGGACCACCATACTGAGCTCTGATGAAATTTGTGATCATATCCTGTAATTGTTTGATAGATAATGAAGCAATCAACATTGAATCTTGTCGTTGGCTTTTTTGTAAGATTATCTTCCTTTTATCATTATTCTCGACAGTAGGTGTCTGACTTGACTCTGCAGCATCATGACTTTCCATGTGATTCTTTAAAGAGGTAATTTCATAATCTTTCTCTTTGATTGCCTTCATCAACATGCTCACTTTCTTTTCTAGTTCAACCATCCTTTCTTCACCAATACCCACGTCGGTCATCATAACTGACATTACATTGGGTTCTGATGCTTATTTGCTTGACTGTTCAGAAGATGAAGTAGATTTGTTTAGCAAGCGATTCTTTTTGATGACAACCCCCACTTTTGTTGATTTTGTCATTTGCCCCCATATATTATTTGCCATGTTAGAGACTTGCTCCTCTCCAGATTGTTGGATTTCCTTGGAACGACCACGGGTAGTTGGTTCTATATAAACCACACTTGAAGTTTTAGACTTGTTATCGTTAGATGTCATTTGATCTTATATGAGATAAAGAGATGTAAGGTAGAGATGTGCTACTAGGCATGCCAATTTGTTCAACGAGATTTTCGAAGAAATTAAATTCGTTAAATTTGAAATTGTATTTGTATTGATTTTAGTGTTGTGAGTACAATCTCTAATATTTGATCATTTGATTATTTTTCTCAAAAAGTAAACTTTAATCATTAGGTTTGTTGATCTTCTTGGATGATCAGCCTTTAAGCTTGTTGATTTTCTTAGATGATTGACTTTTGCGTTTGATGATCTTCTTGAATAAACCTTTCGCTTGTTGATCAATTTGGATTAGCCTTTGGCTTGTTGATTGACCTTTGAAGTTTCTGACTTCAAAAGTTTTAGAGAAAGTTTTTTCATCTTCTAGAAGTTCTTTGAGATTTAGTTTTTAGATATTCAAGAGAGTCACACTCTTTATAGCTTTAGTCTTTGATCTTCAAAGCTTCAAGAGGTTTGTATTTTTCAAAACTTCAATCTTCAGAGCTTGTGTTCTTCAGATCTTCAGTCTTTGGATCTTCAAAGCTTTGGAGCTTCAGAGCTTCAGCACTTCATTGTCAATTTTTCCAACCTCCTCAAATGGAGGGAAATGACCTCTATTTATAGATGATTCCCATGGGTCTTATATGAGCTTGGGCCCAATTACTGTTGGGCTTGGGCTAAAATTAGGCTTGGGCCCAGTCTTTTATTTAGCCTAAATTTCTACCACTGGGTTGGACTTTAGACCTCGAGCGGCTTTAATTATTTGGCCTAATTTAATTTATAATTTCCACAATGGGCTTGGACTTTCGTTGTGATGACATGACAAAATTTCTTATTCAACAATCTCGTTTAATAATGCTCTGGACTCTGTTTGATAATTATTTTGGTTTTTTTCTGCTTTAGAAAATTAAGCTAATAAACACTAGTTCTACCTATAACTTTTATATTTTGTTATGGGGCAGCAAAAAGAATGACTAAATCCAACCATTCTCACTTGAAAAATAACTAATCAAAATGAACTTTTATCTTACGAAGTGTATCAATAAACTGATATATATAATATCAAAGTCGATAAGCTTACATATTTAATATCAAAGTGTAAAAGTGTATTAGCCACATAATTGATATACGTAATAAAGAGTATATCAGTAAATCATGTGTGTTTCATTTTATAAGCATGATAAGCATTAAATATAATTTAACCTTAAAAGTACTTCTAAATAAACTTGAGTTATAATCCTAATTTTATATATACAGTATCCATTTCATACCTTAATCAAAATTTTATGTCAAAAAGTAAAGAACCTAAATCAACAATGTTGTAATCTAACAAAATAATATAAATTTCAAATGTTAAGAAATAGAACCTAAAATTAAAGATTTGTATGAATTTACTATCTACTTATGGTATTAAATTTTCATTGGTCTCTCTGACATTTCTATTGAAAATTTCATATTTCATGGGTTCCACATCAACATGAAGTACTCAACCTACATTTTCATTATATCATAAAAAAAGTCGATGAAACATAAAAAGTAAGTGACAAAATGTCATTGATATGAATATAATATAAATAATAAACATTTTAACTTGTTTAATTAACTATGGTATTGACTTGTTTTATTTTATTTCTTTCCTTTTTCTTTTGCTTTTAGTTCTCTTATTTTATTTTATTACTTTCCTTTTTCTTTTGCTTTTCCTTCTTTCTCTCTCCTTTTTTTAGATAATTGGGAAAATTAGTTGGTTAATTCCTTGTGCAGGTATTACTAAATTGATGTTTTAGAGAGTCTAATCTTATCACTAAGGCCTTTCGAGGTGACAATGAAAATATAAGTCTAATAGCGCTACTCTAAGCATGCAAGACTTAGGATAGACAAACAAATAAATCAAATTTGCATGAGAGATAGAAGATTTTTTTTTTAAAAAAAAAAGGCTAAAAAATCATGCTTTTTTTCTTCCCACGTTATCTCAAACATGCAAGATCCTAAATGAGTGTACCACCAATAGTCGTAATAATGAGAACAAACAACTTAGCAAACAAGCAATCAAATCACACAAGTCCGAGCTCAGATGCTCAAGGACTGTCAGATATGCATAAACCTAAATTTAGCTAAACCTAAACCACCCCCAACTTTCAGAGCATACATTGTCCCGAATGTATCAATATCAAAATTAAAGGCAAGGAACAAATTAAAGAGGAATAGCGAACTCCCCTGAATTTGGACACATTGAAAGAAGGGTTGAACTTGCATCGAGATTCAACCTAAAAAAGATAACTTTGCAAAACAAAATTTTTCCATTCAAGCTATAAAGGAAAAACAAGAAACTACACTAAAAATTGAAAATAAAGTAAAGCAATAAATGTTTGTCACTCGACTACCTTCAAGAAGTGCAAATTCTTAAGGTAGGTTGTTCAATCGTATACTACTCGATCAACCTAGCTTGGAGTTATTCACCACATTTCCTTCATCTGCCTTTAAAGTTACTACTTCACCATTACCCTACAGAGGTAGTAACTCATAAGAATCGAAAGGATTAATGGAAGCAGAATTATCCAAGACAAAGAATTTTTTCACATTAACCTTCAACTTTGCAAATAGGGACCCTTCTTCTGCATCAATCTTGGCTAAAGCAGTTTTTAGGAAAGGTCGCCATAATATAATAGAGTTCCAAGGGGATTGAGAATGGTAATTAAAATTAAGGACATAAATATCAATGGGAAGACTAAGCCATCAACATTAACAAATACATCTTTAAGTACACCTAATGACTTAGTGAGGCTACCATCAGCCAATTGAACTACCACACCAGTGCTACATAGATTCAACAATTTAAGCTCATAAAACAGGGATGCAAACATGATACTAATAAAAGCACCTAAGTCTATCAGAGCATTAAGCAAATTCTTCTTACCTATTTTACAAGGTAAGCAAAACATACATAATCATTGTGTTTGATTGGGAGGTTACCTGGCAAGACGACGATTATTTTTTCCACCTTTAGCTCTTCTTCTTTCTTCACCCACTCCATCTTGCTTTTATCAAGAGAGCTAGCAGACAACATTCCAAGCGTTTCAACATCTTCTTTCTTCTTATTTCTCTCAAGACTGAGATATGTGCTTGGAAAAGGAGCAACAAGCACGTAGGTGTATAAATCAAATTGCTTCAAGGAATTAGTACAAACCTATTCAGAGCTCCTCAATGTTTGGGTTCTACATCTTTTTTGTCAGACTTGTCAGTAAACCCAAATACTTCATTAAACTCTTCTTCAGTCATAAGCCTTGGAGGGTCAAGGGAACTTACCATGGTTAGAGCACTAACTTTTCTCACATCAAGCTCGGACTGGGCCGGAAGCTTACCATTTTGGTTGTCCAATTTGCTTACAGAGGTGGCCAACTAGAAAATCTAGTCGGCTAAGTGTTCCATGCCCATCCTTATTTCCTTATGAAATAATAGATTTTTTTGTTGGATCTTTGTGGTCTCTTGTTGAAAGGTCATGAAATCTTTTTGGAATTTCACCAAGTGTTTAGCCACGAGCTTTACCACATCCTTTAATGGAGTTCCATAATTCGAGCTGCTAGGGTGGTCAACTTATCCTCCTCTTCCTCCCAGACGAAAGCTTGGATGGTCACGCCATCCAGTATTGCTGTGTGGGTCATATTTCTTTCCTCCTTGATAGCCAACATAATTGACCTCTTCCACAGGAACTTAGGGTTGAATTTGAGCACGAGCCATCTTCTTGACAAGAGAAGCAAGGTCAAATAATTAAGAGGGAAGGTCACTAACCTCTTGAGTGTTGGGAGCAAGAAAGCTATGTGATCTGGGCCCGAATTGTTGTGAGTTCTCTACGATGGTGGAGATGAGGGCCTTGACTTCTGTAGGCATTTTATCAACTAAAGCACCTCCAACTATAGCATAAATAGTGCTTCTGTCATGAGAACCCAATCTTTCGTAGGAGTATTGAATAAGCTGCTCTTTGGTGGTATGGGAAGCTTGCGCACAATTGCTTGAACTGTTCCTAGTCCTAGAATAACGTTTCCCCCACAGATTGGGAGATCCCATAAATTTCCATTCGGATACTTTTTTCTTTAGAGGCGAGAAACGTTAATTATATTAATCAACATTCATTAACCATTGGATATACCACTAAAGACCTATAGCTGCACTCTTATGAACTACGGTACATTTATATGCCCATGAGTAACCATATTTTGTAAGTGAATCCTTCACAAGGTGTTCGTAATTACAACTGGGTCAAATTACCGTTTTACCCTTGTAATTACCTTTTGCACCTTAAGTACCACTGATCCTGTAATGTTTGTGGTCCAACTGTAAACAAAGTCCCTTTCAAATCAATGAGAGGGTGAGACCTCATTGTTCAAGTCCTGGAATCAGCACTTAAGGGAACAACCTATCTACTTTCCTTAGAGTTAGGAAGGAGTGAATTTCATCTTGTGAATTTATGTTCTCAGCTTCTCAATCGGCATCATTCGCAAAATGGTAGGCAGATTGAGTCGGCAGCTAAGGCCACTCTCACCCATACCAATCAAAGAACGATCCTCGTGAACAGAAGTTTATAATTCACTCAGGATTGAGATCAAGTTACATGGTTCTCATTTGAAATATAAAACTCTTAAATTAACAGAGTTATAAAGAGAGATTTAATTTCATGGTCCAGTTTTATACTGACTCACTAAATAGGATACCCCCACTTACATGTCATTACACGAACGATTTGGATCAAACCATTTGTAACACTTGCAACATTTGTAACACTTACAAAGTGGGGTGTATCCATAGTATTACCAGGATGAGGCACCCAACCTCACCCATATACTATAGATCTTTTAGGTTATTTCTTGAACACGATCCAATTGTATGTCAACCACATTGTTCAAGATACAATAAATAACCTAGGATCTTAATTTATTGGATTTTGAGTTATGCATACAAATAAGAATTATTACATAAATAAATAATCCATTATTTATTAATTTATTTGCAAATTTACATAGACTACAAGATTTAGGACAAGAATCCAAACAAATTGGGGGTTTTGAGAGAGTTTTTTTTTTAGTGGAAGGAATTTAAAGTGCATAAATGTAAAAGCGTAATTGAAATTGAAATTAAATTCAATTTAAAAGATCCTGGCTTAGGGAATTTCGAGTCCATTCATTGACTTGATTGTTCACCGAACTCAAAAGATTAATTGCATGCTCAATTCTATTCATGGCTCGCTAGCTTGACTATTAGATTGAAACTAACGCCCTATTGAACTAATCAATGTCTTAATTAGTTTACGTGGTTAATTAATTGGTTCCAATTAGAGACCTAATCAATTAAAAATTTCATTAAGCTTAGGTAATCTAGTCAAGTTCATTAGTAATCAGGTTAGCCTAAATTACTAATGACTTCGATTCTTGAATAATTAATCATGCAATGTAGCAAAAGAATTATCCTAAACAATTTAGAATTTACATACAAGCATGTTTTAACTTGTGCTCTAAGGAGATGAAGGCATTTAGATACATTATTCCCCTAGCTAAGTAAGAAAACACAATGGGTGATCAAGTCATACATGAATTAAATGCATAAAAGATGAAATATATCAAGAATCAATAGAAAATTAGCAGCAAACTAGAAATTACAAGTCTCTTAATTAAGCCAAAGTGAATTTCATCCTAACCTTAAAGCTAGAGGAACTTACCTTAACCACTTATGAGGTGCTAAAATCAACTCCAATGTTAATTAAACAAAAAATACAAAGAGTTGGGAATGAAGAAAATACACAGTAAATAGTGTTAAAGGCTCCAAAATCAAGAAGAGAATGGCCTAAATTCGTTAAAATATGGTTTTATAACTACGTCAGAGCGCCTAGGCGTTCAATGCACTAATTGAAGTGCCACCCTTAGACCTAGGGTGGCGCCTGGGCGCACGTACTCTAGCATTTCGTCAAAATCTGGAGTGCCTAGGCGCTCCCTAACTGGGCATTCTAGGGTGTGTAGCGCCTAGCACAACGCTAGGGGACGCCTAGGCACTAAGCATAGGGCCATTTTGGGCCTTTTCCTTATAATCCTTCATGGTTGATGCTCTGAGCTCCATTCTGGTTCATTTTGTCTCATTTCAACTTTGAGGGTCACTTCTACCTCCTATTTGCTCAAAATCTATAAAATCAAGGAATAAACGTGTAAAATCAAGGAATGAGCTCGAATTAAGCTGGGGAAAATAACACTTTAATGCCGCAATCAATCATTTTGTCCATGGAAGCTATGTTAGGCTACAGTTCTCATAGTTTTAGGGGTAAATGAATTCTTAGGTTTAAATAGTTGGACACTAATTGGCATTTATACTTTCTAGAATGACCGCTCATAATGCTTTTGAATGTTTGATCAATGTTTGAATGATCCCATGATTTAGACTCTTGCTTGAATAGGAAAGCTTTTGATTAGATCATGCATGCTAGACTATCATTTGAAAACACTGAAAGTAGTCGGATAACGATAGATACTGTTGATGAAGGTTCTTAATGTTTTGCTTAATTATCTAGTTTCAAGCGATTAGTTATTAGTAATTAAGTGAAAGAAAAGATTGTTTTCGAAAGATTCAATTCGGATAAAAGACTTTGATCTAAGCCTTTTATTATTTCGTTAAATACTAAAAATCAAATCAAATTTATAAACTGCCGAATCTTACTTCTATTACTACGATGACTTAGCAATAGTGGCAAGTCTGGGTCAATCTGTAGGGAAGTGCTAATATGAGTTTTTCATAAAACTAATTAACTAATTCGAGCGGTAAATGGGGGATGGGGGGGGGGGGGGGAGGAGAGGAGGGGGTTGGTGTGGATAGTGTGATAAATGTGCAAGAAAAATAAAAGCAATGGGTAAATGTAACCTTGAATTTATCTAGTTTCGAGAGCAAGAGTGATTCTGAAAAACACCCAAAAAGTGCTTTATTTACCTTTGATTTAGGGATGTTTTTATTGGATTTAATGTCTTTGCTAGTGTTTTTCAGGTAATAATGAAGAAAATATGATTTAGAAGTTAAACGAACTAAATCGACCCTAAAATCGAGTGAAAATAGAAGAAAAGATGGAA
This sequence comes from Citrullus mucosospermus, assembly GCA_030954485.1. Classification (NCBI taxonomy): domain Eukaryota; kingdom Viridiplantae; phylum Streptophyta; class Magnoliopsida; order Cucurbitales; family Cucurbitaceae; genus Citrullus; species Citrullus mucosospermus. The sequence goes on along the minus strand of CM062061.1, from coordinate 6,285,639 downwards.
AAATCCTAAAAACAGGGCAGCGCAGAGTGTAGCTATGCTGTCCTCAACGCACAAAACCCGAGAGCTCATAAGTTGGGACAGCAGGGGAGCATAGCTGCGCTCTCTTAGAGTGCAGCTAGACTACAATAGAAAATCATAAAGCGTAGTTACACTCTTTTAGAAAATATTTGAGTGACCACTCCTATAAATAAGAGGTTTTTAGCAACCCTAATAACAAAAACTTAGAGGAAAAGGGAGCCTAAAAGTGTGACTTTGCTATCAAAAAGAGAGAAAAGTGTTGGAGAAGAGTTGAAGACCATTTGAGATCTTGAGGTGCCGACCAAGTGGAGATTGAAGGAATTCAACGCCATGAAGCAATTCAATAGTCTTTCTTCTTAAGTTTCTCTATTCCTTTTACTTTTATGCCCGAGAACTCATATGAAAGTATGTATTTGATGGCTATGCATAGTTAAACTCATGGTTTTAGGGTGTTGGATGATTTAGTTATGGATTTAAGTTAATTATTTAGTGTTTTTTATGGATGTTGTTGAACTATATGTTTGTCAATGCTATTGTGCTTTATCTTCTTATTAATTGATCGTCAATAATTGTTAAGTTAAATGTATGATTGAGTGATTGTATGTCTAATTGGATCTATGGTATTGGATCTCTACTAATCTTTCATGAAAATAGCTAGGTTATTAGAGAAAGTTGATTATAACTATTCTTAATGCTATGCCTCTTAATTTTGTTTCAAGAAATTAGTAATCGATTAAGTTACATAAGAAAGAGTTGTTTTTTAGAGAAAATAATCCGGATATTAGTTTCTAGACTAAAACATATTGTTTGTACATAATTCCATGAAAACCTAAAGCACGACTTAGTGAAGTAATTAATGAAATCAACACCTAACACTTTTATCCCTTGAATTTTCACTTGCTTTTATTTTCTTTGTTTTCAAAATACAAGATCCAAACTCGATTTTGATTCCTTACATAAAATCAATTTGATTCTTGAATAGATAGGTGGATGTATCAAATTCAGTCCCCAATGGATACAATACTTGGACTTAAGCCGTTTTATACTATAACTTGACCCGTGCACTTGTGGTTTTCGCACATCAAATTCCTATGTAATTTCTATCATCAATTTCTGCTAATGAAACATGCATTCGATTTATGCATGTACAATAACCTACTTAGCCTAACCTAACTCAACCACACTACAGGTAGCAGGAAAGCTCAATTAAACTAAGTAAGTGTCCTAAATATTAATTAAAACGACTATAGCAATGCTCTAATTAAAATACATGCTCCTAAATCAATTAGGTTCGGTAATGTCCATAAAGAAATAAGAACAAGTGTTTTAAGTTTTAGGATTCCATTGTGTTGATTAATCAATTGGATAGCCTAACCAATTAATCAATTTTATCTTTGAACCTAGTTAATACATGCATCCTAGGATAGCCATTAAATACATGATCTAATTGCTACTTAGGTGATTGAGCTAGACATTCGAGTGCGAACGTGACAAAGATACGAATCAAATAGCAGGAACAACACATGCTTATGGGAGTTTAGCCAACACACAAACATGCATTTAGAAATTGAAATTGATTCAAAGAAAGCATAGAAAGATATACATTCAACCAATCAACAGAAATCTCAAGAAATTACAAGGTTATTGCTCCCAAAATTAAATCATTTTATCTCTGTTTGCTCCTTAACACTTGGTTCTACCTCTCAGGTGCTTGATACCTACAAAATAACATATTTAATGGAAGAAGAGGAAAAACAACAAGATGAAGGTGATGATGACAAACAATGAAAGAAGAGGAAAAATTTGATTTCCTTGCCCCGACTTTTACGTATTTTTTTTTAAATTTTAAGGGCATTATGGTAAACATGCACTATTTTATTTCCCATTACAGACGTTATTAAAAAAAAAAATCAAAGGTAATCTCATTACACTATAAGACAATTTGGTTTTCGCAATGGAAGTTTGGCCAATGCTACAAATAATTTCGACATATGGGTTTTTTAACTAATTCCAAAGTTGCTGTCAAGATTTATAGGCTATCCCAACGCTATGCTTGGTAGGCGTTGAGATAAATTACCTACATTGACACTTCAAATGAGGGGTCAAGATAGGTTTTGAAAAAAAAAATAATCTAAGTTGGGCTATCTTGACGCCTACATTGTGGTGTCTAGATAGCTAGTAAATCTCGTATTCATGTTATTTTTTACACCATGAAATGAGACTTAGTTTTTGAAGAGATTTGAGAGAAATAATGAGAAAAGAGGTGAAGAAGAGTGAAGCGAGCATAGAGAAAATGAGAAAATTTGAGGGAAGGGTTGAAATTTTCGATTTTGGTTAAACCTAAATCAAATGCAGAACTGTTGTAAATAACATTCTTGTGCGATGGTGCTGCAACGTCATTAGTAGCGCTGCGGTACTGTGCCTAATTTTAAAATCTGATTTTTTTAGAAAGTAAATTTTCCTAAAATAATCAGAATAATTCTAAAATTATATATTATCTTAAAATAAAAAGGAATTAAAATTTTTTCACCTGGTTGTCTCTAAAAATGAAAAATTTTGAACGTCAGTTGCACAACGTGACTTGTCCCGTCAGAATACAAAGAGATTCTTGTATTTTTTTTGGCCCCTTCCTGCTTGAACTAATGTAACATTCAAGTCCTAGGGGACTCAAGGATACCTAATAGGTTGAATTTGGATTTTCTTGTATAGGCAAAAAGAAAGAATCAAAAGACTCAAGGGACTAAAATGAGTTCAAAGTATTAAAAGACTCCATAATTGTGGGAACAAAAGGGAGAATACTAATAAATATACAAAATATCATGGGGTAGACGAGGACGAGGTTTTTCGACCCATAACTCTATCACCTGGATATTGTTGGGTTTAGGATCATGATTCCCTTGTTTTTCTTATAAATTGGTAAGTATGGAATAAACTTCTTGTCATAACTAAAGGGATACCATTCCTCAAGGAACTCGGGTAGAGTAGAATAGTCAAGAGCAAGTTGTTGCTCTCATTCCCTATTGATGTAGATTATCTCATGACTCTGATCCTTGGTAAACCTTGTAGAGTGGTGTGGCTACGGTTTATCTCGCTTTTCAATTGATGTTGCAAGTTGAGTAACTAAGTCACTCAAACATTGCATATTAGTTCTACCTCCGATCTGGAACAAAGACTGTCCTACAGAAAACACGAAAGTTGATAAATGGGGGGGAGGGGTATATGGTTTGACTGGATGAAGTAAAGTAAGGTAAAGTGAAGTGATTGATTCTTTAGGTGCAACCTACCTAGATGCTTTTAGATAAGGAAAGTGAAATCATCCAATTGTAACATTGGTTCTACGTCGCTTTCCAATTGATGTTTCAATTAGCACAATAACACATTCAGGTAATGAATATCGTACTTCTTGGTTCAGTGTTAGGAATATGCTAAGATGTGTGACACATGAAGGTAATGTCTCACAAGTAATATTCATCCAAGTTAATTAAACAATACTAATTGAATGATAACCAAACAATTTCACAAGTTTAACTGCAATAGAAGAAGCCTTTTGTCTTCGGTTGCAAAAGACCCAATCAAATAAATTTTTAATTATCGATCTCTACAACTATTACTACTAAAGCACAATGTTAGCGACAGTATCAAGTTGATTCATAGGGAAGCACAGATGTAGATTCAAGCAAATTAGATTCTCCACCTTAAGCGGTAACAGGGGAGAAAATAAATGCGGAAAAGTAAAGTGCGAGAAATTAAAGTGCAAGCAAATAAAAAGGGGCCTAGCAGGGTTGGCGCTGCAACACTGGCACATGCCTCTGTCTTCTTTAGAAACTTGATGCACTCCAGCTTGGAATTTGGAAATAGCGCCGAGCACAGTACCAATGCGGCAACCTCCATGGGGGCATTTTTGTACTTTCCTCTTCCATTTGATCTGGTTGCTTCGTTAGGGCTCAAAATCGACTTGTTTTAGCTCTATTGGGCAGAGGGGGGGTTTATATGGTTTGACCAAAAATTTCCAATGGTATGAGAGCTCACATAGGGGGTAATTTCAAATCAGAAGCCTTGCAAAAAGAGTTTATTTAAAACTATTGAAATACTTCAAGAAAGTATATCATTCTTCAGGTGGTTTAACAAAAAGAAAGAGTTTGACCATATTTGCACAATAAGAGAAAAAGAAACATGGAAAACTCTCCAAAGAGGAGAAATCAAATCAGACTATCCTCCAATGGAAGATATTGAATTCAAAAGCTTTTACAACGAAATAATAAAAGTCAAACCACACCAATTGATTAAAGATTCAAAAGAGAATAAAGTACCAACAAATAAAGAAATTAAAAGTGTACAATTCCAAAATAATTTCTCAAATAGAATGCCCTCTTCAATAGCATAACAAGTTTATAGGTTTGAAGAAATAATGACACCTCAAAAGGAGGAAAAGAAAGAATTAAACATATTCCATCCTCTAGAGAAAATAAAATTAAAAACAAAAAAGGATCAAATTCTTAATGAAATCGAAAAACGATTGATGCGCACTTTTAGTGTTAACCGCAAGTGTACGGGTCAAGTTATAATATAACACGGTTAAGTCCGAATATCGTTCCACTGGAGATCCAATTATGAAGGTTTAAGTTACTTAGCTATTCTAGAGTTGAATCAATTTTATTTGGGGATTGAAATTGAATATTACGAGTTATGGAAAATATAAATCAAATAAGAAAAGTATTAAAGTGAGAAACACAAGAGTCAAAGAGAGTTCTAGGGTAATGAATCCTTGTTTATTTCATCATGCAATATTATAGATTTCATGGATTTTCTTGTAATTCATATGCCTAAGTCTAGAAACTTAATTCCAAGTTATTTTCTCTCAAAAACAACTCTTTCTCATGCAACTCGATTGATTACTAATCTCTTGAAACCAATACAAAATTACATGGCATTAAGAATAGTCTTTAGCAACCTTTATTGTCAACCTAACTACTCTCTTGATAGATTAACAACAATTCATTGTTATAAATCAAGTTAAACATACAACCTCTCAATCATACATCTAACCTAACATGTGAGGATGGCCAATCCACAAGAATTAAACACAATAACAATGAAAAGCATAATCATTCCAACAAAACCATGAAAGTCTACAAAATCAACATAAATTCATAAACAAATCATCAAAACCCTAAAACTAAATAGTTTAGCCACTCATAGCTTGAAGCAACATGTTTAAGCAAAATAAACAAAGAAAGAGTGTAAAGAAAAGGAAACTCTACTGAAAAGAGGCTCTTGATTGAGGTAGCACCGTCACGATCTGCTTGGCTCTCACGTCGGAATTTGAAGGGTACCACGACTATCTCGAACTCTTTTCCTCTTCCTTGCAACTAACTCACTCTTTGAACTCTTTTATGAACTCTCACTCAATTCTCTCCTTTTTGTGCCTCTTTAGGTCTGTAAATTGAAGGTTGATTCCTCCTTGATTTGATTTTATGATTAGGGTTGCTGGAAACCCCCAAATTTATAGAGTTTGGCCGCCCAAAAACTTACCAAAAATAAAAATTTTTCATTTAAGGAAATTGGCGCCACGACGCTGGTTTATAGCGGCGCGACGCTATTGAAGATTTTGGAACGGCGCCGGGACGCTGTTGGAAAGCGCCGCGGCGCTGCCCCAATTTGTGCCATTTGAGTTTTTCATCTCTTTTTCGCCGTATTCTTGCTCGGTTTTGATCTTTTGGTCTTTTCTTCTATTTTTCCTCATTTTAACCTGAAAACCACTAGCAAACAAGTGGAATCTAATATAAACTCCCTTAATTTGAGAGGATAGAAAGCACTTTTCAAGTGCTTATCAACGATTAAAAAATTTAAATCTCAATGAAGAAACGTCTAAATCTGATCAAAGAATCAATATTTTGGACGAAACTAATGCATAATCCTTCATAGAAGATTTTAAAACTCTTCAAATAGAGAAATTTTCAGATAACCATGTCAATAGAATAAAATATGGAAGTCAAGTTAATGAGAGAGATAAAATTGATTGTTATCTAAGACTTTCACTCCTAGATATGGGATGAGAACAAAGACATAAGTTTGATCAAAACAATCAATTTGACGGCGAATCAACCTATGTTTAGAACCTAGACGGAATGGCCAAACATCAAGTTTTTGAAACCCTCAATAAAATGTTAATGGCAACTGGAGCCTGCGAAGCAAACGGTTGCTTCGATCACGAAGCAACAAAAAACATAATAATTGGATTCGCAAGGTCTCTAAAACTTTGGTGGGAACATTGCCTTACTCCTCAACACCGAGAAGAAATTAAAATAAAGAAGAACTTAGTAAAAAGAAAACTGTCAATCAAAGATGAAAGGGGAGATTCTACTATGTTATATTCTCAACAAAAGGCACTTATTCTACTATCAGAGAAATGGAAATAGAAATAGAAATAGAAGAAGAAGTTGAAGATGCTGTTGCAACATTAATATATGCAATAACCTATCATTTCGCCCCATGGAAAAATACCACTAGTATGGAAAATCAAAGAAAGATTTTAAAAAATCTTTGTTGTACAAAAATGGGCAATTTCAAATGGTACCAAGATATACTCGTGGCAAAAATTTATGCCTTATATGACAGCAACCAACAACACTATAAGTAGCAATACATAGATGGCCTTCCAAGCTTTATGGCAGAAAGAGTGTATAAGTCTTTGAATAAAATTTACAACTACAATATCCCATGGCTAGACCTTACCTATGGTTAAATAACAGCCTAAATAATAGAATGGTCAAATAACAGCCTAAATAATAGAATGTGGACTAGATATTTGCAATGAAATAAAAGTCCAAAGTAAAGTTTAAAATACAACCAAATTACACAAAAGAGAAATGAAAACATTTTACTCTCAATATAGTTTTAAAAAATTAGAACTCCATTCTTCTAAGAAGAAAAGAATTTCCTGAAAACCTATAAAAATAATTATAGAACTCAAAAGTATTATTAAAAGAAACCATGTAGGGAATATATCTCTTATACTCCCAAAAGATATCATAAAAGAAAATCTTATAAAACTTATAAAGAAGAAAAGCCAAAAGGATAAAGAAAAGTTCAAAAGGTAAAAAAGAAAAGAAAAGGACTCTTGCTACAAATGCAAGTGATAACTTGTAGAAATCAAAGTTATTGTATTCTTTATTTGGAGTAATTAGAGTAATATTAATGATAAACGCATGATTTTGACTTTTGAATTGTGTAATATGAATAACGCTGTGTTTACTATATTTAAAAAAGCATCTATTATGAAAATTATGAGTTTTTATCTTTTTGAACGCAGGATAAAGCCCAAAAGGAGCAAAAAATAATCTATGTACAAAAGAAAAGATGCTGCCAGAATCATTGAGGGATCAATACCCTGCAACGAAAAGCAAAAGTAGATTCAAACGCCTGGGTGGCAACTGTCACGTCAATATGCAAATGGATCACTGACTTTAGCAAACCGTGACAGATCTAATGAACTGAAGATGCGAAGTCTGTGCAGCAGGGCATGAAATTGAATGCAAAGATGTTAGATCATCATGAGATCACCTTTTTGGACGCCTATAAATAGCCCGTTGCACTTCATGTTCAAGGGAGAGAGAAAAACACAGTAGTGAAAGCTCTGTGCAAATTCTCCCTCAACCTCTATGGCCACCCTCCATTTCGAGCTCTTTTACGAAAAGAATTTTGAGAGTTTTCAGAGTCGCCTCTCAGAGAGTGAGAATCCATCCCTCTACAAATCATGTTTTAGATAGCCACCGTCTCAAACCTCCAAGAAGCAAGACATTACCATTGGCGACTGGACAACTTTTATTTCCATTTCTTTATTATGTTTATCCTTCTTACTTGTATTGTGTTAATGGCAATCGAGAGATTTGAATATTTTCTTAATATAAGTTCGATTGACACTAAACCTCCATCTCTACTCATCTTCAATACTTTACACCATGAATGTTTGAATGATTAATGGCTTAAGTGCATGAAGTTAGCATTTCAAAGTTTTACTAAGTATAATTTCATCTTGATTAAATGGGTACTTCAAACTTGTCTGCATCTGTCGAACAAATAGGTTTAAGCAAGTATAATAATATGCCCGAGAGAGTATATGATTAATTCTAGACATTTAACAAGGAAGGGATTGACTTTAGAGATAAATTTCAACTATTTCATGAAGAACTCACCATGTGTCTTAGAGATAAGATTAATGTGGCGTCAAAGCATCGAGAGATGCGTTCTCAATCTCGAGTTTGGTAGCATGAAAACTTGCTAAGTAACACTTAGGAATATGCTAGCTGAGTTATTTTAACCTAACTTTTTATCATGGATCCATAATTTCCACGCATGCTGTCTGAACATATTTGAACGTGACAACTTCATCCATTTTCCGTTCTGCATCATCACTCCACATGTTTATCCACCAATTCATTTTATAAATGTTATTCTTTGTAGTTATTGTAAAAAAAAAATCAAATACTTGTAATTATTGTACAGTTCAATACATCAAACAAAAGACAATTTTTAATGCCAAATTATTACAAACCACTGCGTTCGACCTTGAACTCTCTAGGAAAGCCTATTTAAACTTGCACTTGGGTTTTTATAAGAAAATTTGCATATTAATGTACACATCTTTTGCAATTTTTAACGCATCATTAGGCCATTATATGTATGAAGTTGATTCAGTATGCAAATTTCCAAGCTTTTTGCAATTTTTAACGCATCATTAGGCCACAACAACAAGAAAGGACATTATGCTAATTGATGTCCCAATAGAAGAATCAATGAATTAGAAAATGAAGAAAAAATGTATGATTCAGTATAATCTTTAAGATACTATAGTTCTGAAAATGAACCACAAGTACAAGAATTAATAGATGAAACAGATTCAGAGTATTCAAGTAATGAAGAAATTCCAAAAGAAGGAATTAATGTATGTGGAGGACAATGTATTATCGTCCTCACAAGCGAGCAAGAAGTATTATTTCAAACAATTGATCACATAGATGATGATGATTTAAAAAGAACCATATTAAAAACTCAAAGAATCTTTAGAGAATACAACACCTCAACCATCAAAGAAAAAGGAAATGAGACAAAGAAATTTACAAGAAATATTACACAAAGAAGAAGAAGTAAAACAGGTTTCAATGAAGACTTACAATTTGAAATCAATTGTCTCAAAAAAAGAAATAAGCAAAAACTGCTAGGAAAATTCAAAAACTAAAACAAGAAATTTACCAAATAAAGTCAAATAATAATAATCAATATGTTGACAATTTTGAGGAAGAACCTAAACAAGGTGAAAACTTTCTTATTAATCAAATTACTACAATTCAAGATTTCAAAATAATCCTAAAGGCCTTATTAGACTCAGGCGTAGAACAAAAGTTGTATCCAACAAGGATTAATTCCTACAAGATATTTTGAAAAAACTATAGAAATTTTAAGAGGTGCCGACGAACAAAAATTAAATATCAAATATAAACTACCAAATGTCCATGTTTGTAATGAACAGTTTTGTTTTGTAAACTCTTTCCTTTTAGTGAAAGACATAAAACAAGAATTAATTTTAGTAACCCCATTCCTAACTCAATTATATCCAATCAAAATAACTAAAAAGGGGTTAATAAGCAAAATTTTAGGACAAGAAGTACTATTCAAATTTATTACTCCATTCTACCACATAATATAATGGGAATTAATGAATTAAAAAAATTGAAATTAAAAGAAAACAAAAACAAATTCAATTTCTTAACGAAGAAACTAGTTTTAAAAGAATAAAAGAAATCTAAAATAACATTCTATTCAAAAAAAAAAAAGATGTTTAAACAAAAATAGAAAAGAATTTGTTCAAATCTTCCAAATGCTTTTTGGAATAGAAAAAAGCATATTGTCAACCTTCCTTACATAAAGGTTTTTAATGAATCACAAATATCCACAAAAGCTAGACCAATACAAATGAATTTCAATTTAATGTCCCATTATAAAAAGGAAATACAAGATTTGTTAGATAAAAAATTAATTAGGCCTTTCGAAAAGTCCTTGGAGTTACGCAACCTTCTACGTCAACAATGTGGCGGAATAGGAGCATGGTGTGCCTAGGTTAGTTATCAATTACAATCCTCTAAAAAAAGTTTTTGAATGGATAAGATATCCAATTCTAGATAAACAAGATTTATTAAAAAGAATTTCAAATGCAAAAATGTTTTCAAAATTTGATATGAAATCAGGATTTTGGCAAATACAAATTTCTAAGCAAGACAAATATAAAATTGCTGTCAATGTTTTGTTCGGGCAATATGAATAGAATGTTATGCCTTTCAAATTAAAAAATGCTCCATCTGAATTTCAAAAAATTATGAATGATATTTTCAATGATTTTCAAGATTTTACCATGGTATACATCGATGATGTTTTAGTATTTTCCTCAAATATAGACCAACATTTCAAACATTTAAATATTTTTGTTGATATTATTAAACACAATGGTTTAGTAGTATCCCTTCCAAAAATAAGATTATTTCAAACAAAAATGAGACTTTTGGGCTTTGAAATTCATATGCGCCTTATTAAACCCATACAAATTCATTAAAATCCAAAAAGCATTTGGAAGATTTGAAAAAATTTCATTTTCTTTTTGTTTGAACATCTTTTATTTTGTTTTTGTTTTGTATAGAAGGGTATTTTAGATTTTCTTCTATTCTTTTAAAACTAATTTCTACTTTAAAAATTTGAATTTTTTTTTGTTTTCTTTTAATTTCAGTTTTTATTAATTCATTAATTCCCGTTATATCATGTGGTCGAACAGAAGTCCTGAAATTTTGCTTATTAACCTCTTTTTAGTTATTTTGATGGGATATAGTTGAGTTAGGAATGAGGTTCCTAAAATTAATTCTTGTTTTATATCTTTCACTAAAAGGACAGAGTTTACAAAACAGAATTGTTCATTACAAACATGGACATTTGGTAGTTTATATTTGATGTTTAATTTTTGTCTGTTATCACTTCTTAAAACTTCTGTAGTTTTTTCGAAATATCTTGTAGGAATTAATCCTTATTGGATACAATTTTGATCTGCATCTGAGTCTAATAGGGCCTTTAGGGTTATTTTGAAATCTTGAATTTGTAGTGTGACTAAAAAATAGCATTTTTGATATTGAATTGTAGTAATTTGATTAATAAGAAAATTTTTTACTTGTTCAGGTTCTTACTCATAATTGTTAAAGTCTTGATTATTATTATTATTTTTTTTACTTTATTTGGTAAATTTCTTGTTTTATTTTTTGAATTTCTTGTTTGTTTTTTTTATTATTTTTTATTTTTTTATTTTTTTTATTTAGAAAATTGATTTCAAATTGTAAGTCTTCAATTGAAACTCATTTTACTTCTTTTTTTATGTGTAATATTTCATGTAAATTTATTTGTCTCATTTCCGTTTTCTTTGATGGTTGAGGTGTTGTATTCTCTAAAGATTCCTTTAGAGTTTTTAATATGGTTCTTTTTAAATCATCATCATCTATGTGATCGATTGTTTCAAATAATATTTCTTAGTCGCTTGTGAGGACGTTAATACATTGCCCTCCACATACATTAACTCATTCTTCTGGAATTTCTTCATTACTTGAATACTATGAATTGGTTTCATCTATTAATTCTTGTAATTGTGGTTCATTTTCAGAACTATAGTATTTTGAAGATTCTTCTAAATCACACATTTGTTCTTCATTTTCTAATTCATTGATTCTTCTATTGGAACATTTATTAGTAGAGTGTCATTCTTTCTTGCATTTGTAGCAAGAGACATTTTCTTTTTCTTTTTTAACCTTTTGAACTTTTCTTTGTCCTTTTGGCTTTTCTTCTTTATAAGTTTTATAAGATTTTCTTTTATGATATCTTCTGGGAGTGTAAGAGAAATATTCCCTATATAGTTTCTTTTGATAATACTTATGAGTTCTATAATTATTTTATAGATTTTTTAGGAAATTCTTTTCTTCTTAGAAGAATGGGGTTCTTCTAATTTTTCAAAACTATATTGAGAGCAAAATGTTTTCATTTCTCTTTTGTATAATCTGGTTGTATTTTGAACTTTACTTTGGACTTTTATTTCATTTCAAATATCTAGTCCACATTCTATTGTTTGGGCCGATGGGATATTTTAAAAATTAATTTTATTTAAAAAAAATTCGAAAAATAGGGTGGTTTAGAAACTAATGACAAAAATAGGGTGGTTTGGAAAGTAATTTGGAAATTGGGGTGGTGAAATCGTGTACCCAGTACACGATTTCAGTCAAATTGCTAATGTGGCAGTCGGTGTGTAAGTAAGTCGTGGACCGGGTCCACGAGTGTTGACCAAACTCGTGGACCGGGTCCACGAGTTTGCCCCTTTCATCCGGCCAGAACTTGGGCTCATCATGCTATACTCGCGGGGAAGGAAAAACGAGCAGTTTACGCCTTAGTAGCTACCGTTTCACTGGCTTTAGTATTCACAAGCTTTCAAGGAATGAAATATTATCAAGCACCCTTCACTATTTAGGATAGTATTTATGGTTCGATTTTTTATCAAAAAGACTTCTTAACCCCGTTCTTTTCCCATGATACGTCCAAAATCGTCCGATTTTTTTCCCATGATAAATAAGTTAATTAATTAATTACCCACTTAAATGAAAATTTGCTTCTTACTTGTGTTCATCAATTATTGAATTAGTTTCATTGATTCTTAATTTTTGAAAATGTAATGAAAAATCATTAATTCATTTAGTTAAAGATAAAACTTAATACAAATCAGAAAATTTAAAATACAAATCAAGTGCCACATGGTGGTCTTCTTCACGCACGTTGTCCACAACGAGGCATAGGCACTTCAATTTGTCCAGGAGAGAAATGAGGAGAGAAATGGAGAGTGAAATGAGAGAAATGAGGAGAGAAATGAAGAGGGAAAGGAGAGAAATGAAGAGTGGTTTGAGAAGAAGGGAAGAAGGTTGCCGGCGATAAATAGGAAGGGACTCGTGGACCCGGTCCACGATTTCCCGTCCACGAGTTCGGGATGCATGCATGCAGCAGGCTAACGGTGTCAGCCTGTTGCAGAGCGCCGTGCAGGGTAATCGTGTACCCGGTACACGATTTCAATGGAAATCGTGGACCCGGTCCACGATTTCACAACCCCAATTTTGGTATTTCTTTCCCCCTCACCCTATTTTTGGAATTATTTATTAGAAAAACATTATTTATAAAAAAAATTCTATTATTTGACCATAGGTAAGGTCTAGCCATGGGATATTGTACTTGTAAAGTTTATACACTCTTTTTGCCATAAAGCTTGGAAGGCCATCTATGTATTGCTCCTTCCAGTGCTGTTGGTTGCAGTCATATAAGGCATAAATTTTTGCCATGAACATATCTTTGTACCATTTGAAATTGCCCATTTTTGTACAACGAAGATTTTTTAAACTTTGATTTTCCATACCAGTGGTATTTTTCCATAGGATGAAATGATAGGCTATTGCATATATTAATGTTTCAACAATGTCTTCAACTTCTTCTTCTATTTCTATTTCTCTGATACTAGATGAAGTTGCTTTTTGTTGAGAATCTAACATAGTAGAATCTCCCATTTCATCTTTGATTGGCACTTTTCTTTTTACTAAGTTCTTCTTTGTTTTAATTTCTTCTCGGTGTTGAGGACTAAGGCAGTGTTCTCACTAAAGTTTTAGAGATCCTGCGAATCCAATTATTATGTTTTTGGCTGCTTCATGATCAAAGCAATTGTTTGCTTTGTAGGCTCCAGCTGTCATTAAAATTTTATGAAGGGTTTCAAAAACTTGATGTTCAACCATTCCGTCTAGGTTCCAAACATAGATTATTTCGCCGTCAAATTGAGTGTTTTGATCAAACTTATGTCTTTGTTCCCATCCCATATCTGGGAGTGTAGGTCTTGGATACCAATCAAATTTATTCTATTGACATGGTTATCTGAAAATTCTTCTATTTGAAGAGTTTTGAAATCTTCTATGAAGGATTCTGCATTAGTTTTGTCCAAAACATTGATTCTTTGATCAGATTTAGACATTCCTTCATTGAGATTTAAATTTTTTAATTGTTTTTCGACTTGATTAAGAATTTGATCCTTTTTTGTTTTCAATTTTATTTTTTCTAGAGGATGAAATATATTTAATTCTTTCTTTTCCTCCTTTTGAGGTGTCATTATTTCTTCAAGCCGATAAACTTGCTCTGCTATTGAAGAGAGCATTCTATTTGAGAAATTATTTTGGAGTTGTACACTTTTAATTTCTTTATTTGTTGGTATTTTATTCTCATATGAATCTTTAATCAATTGGAATGGTTTGGCTTTTATTATTCCGTTGTAAAAGCTTTTGAATTCGTTATCTTCCATTGGAGGATAGTCTGATTTGGTTTCTCTTCTATGGAGAATTTTCCATGTTTCTTTTTCTCTTATTGTGCAGAGATGGTCAATCTCTTTCTTTTGGTTAAACCACCTGAAGAATGATATATTTTCTTGAAGTATTTCAAGAGTTTTAAAATATTTTTCTTTTATTGATTTTCTTCTTCCTTAGTATACTTTTTGAAGAAGGCAATTCTATCTTTTTTATTTCTTTTTGACATAATCTCTTTTTGCAAGGCTTCTTTATCCAATTTAAATTCAGAAATAATTACGTTCAATTGACTTCTGATTGTTGATCATGCCTCCATATCTGTTTCGGTTGGAGGTCTTTCTTCTTCATATTGAATATTGGGTACACCATGATCCAATTTTACTGACTTAACTCTTAAAGAGCTAGTCCCAATTGGGCTAAGTTGGATTTTTGGACTACTACTTGATGTACTAGGTCTGGAATTTATATTTTCTTTTAATACAGGAGACATGGGAGGTTAATCTTCAAATTTTGTTTCTACTCTCCCATCATGATGTTCTATGATATGGGAAAGTTCTTTCTCCTTTTTTGGAGGATTAAATGCATTATCAAGAACCCATTTGGAATTCCTTGTTATATTATCCGAAGAAAGCATCTTAGGGACACTAACAGAGGATTTATTGAGATTTGTTTCTATAAGCATGGTTTTCCCTTTAGGGTATTGTACCAATGCTCTAGATTCCATTGTCGTAGTTAACGTTTTATACATTATTTTGTATAAGAGTGTTAATTTCTTAAAAACTTCTAAATTTAAACCTTGACCTATGATGTCCACTGTTAGAGTTTTTAGAATATGTGGATCATCAAGAGCCACGGTAAAATTTGGAAAACAATTGAAATACACTAGTCCTTTGGCCAGGTTTGACTCAATTATCCTTAGCAGGGAATTTGAAAATCTTTTTGTCTTTTATCTCTTAGGCTTGCTAGAACAAGCGTGTCTAATCCTGATCTTAACATTGGTCTTAAAGCAACTTGAACCGCTCCTATAAGGAGGAATTCAAATTCTTCTCTGTGTTTAAATATGTCATGCCTTGGGAATAATTGAATTAAATCAATATTTCTATATGTTGGGATTTTTCTTTCAACAATTTTTATGCAATGATTTCTTTGAAATTGAAAGTACTTTGAAAATAAATATTTTTTATGCGGTTGGAGTGGTTGAGAATTAAAAGTGAGTAAAATAAACGCGGAAAAGCAAACTGCGAGAAATTAAAGTGCAAGCAAATAAAAAGGGGCCTGGCAAGGGTGGTGCTGCAGCATTGGCACATGCCTCTACCTTCTTGAGAAACTTCAGTACTGTGGCACTCTAGCTTGGAATTTGGAAATAACGTCGAGCACGGCACCGCTGCGGCAACCTCCATGGGGGCATTTTTATACTTTCCTCTTCCGTTTGATCTGGTTGCTTCGTTAGGGCTCCAAATCGACTCGTTTTAGCTTCCTTAGCTCCCTAGTGTTCAATTCTACCCCTTAGATACTCGATACCTATGAAATAACATATTTAACATATTAAATAATACAACGGTCCCGAGTTAAGTTGGGAGAAATTGTACCCTTTGGGTGCTATCATTAACCTTACTATCATTCGATTAAGGAGGTCAACGATTACAAATTGAGATTTAATTAGCGATAAATCGTACAACCTTGTTTAGATTGTCAATCATTCACAGAGAATGAATCCAGATCAACATCTATAGACATTTAATAAATAAGGAAATAGAAACTCTAAAAAAAATTATAGCGGGTTCATTCAAAATCCTTATACTAAAATATGAATAAATCAAGATGAGCATCTATAATCAAGGCTTGTTGACATTGAGCTTATATACAATCCAAGGAAAACATCCAAAGCTAAGAAAACCTAAGAAATACAAGGGACATAGCATAGGAGGTTGCATGCCTTGGGTGGGAACCTTGCTCCCTCTCCTTACACCTTTTAAACCCAAGAGAACCTTCCATATATACAGAAAAGGTAATGGCGCCTTCAATTCTTTGGCCTTTTCATTGTACACTCTCACTTATAAACCTGTTGGGCGCCACAGTGTTATAATACAGCATCGTGGCACTGACTCATGTTAAAAATAAATGAATTTAGGCCTTATTTTTAGTAGCTTTTCTTGGGAAAAATGGTCTTTCGCATGTTAAAATTCCCCATAATGTGTTAAATTGATTAAATAATGAAAATTAATAGGGTCTTTAGACGCTCAAAGTGTATTTTTGATGTATTGAACATGTTTTAAAGGCTTTTACATTGATTTTTGTGCATTTTGTAGGTATTGTTGTCGATGCCCTCACATCGCCAAAACAGGATGCGCCCGCATCAACACCCTATTTCCAAAAACGATGAACCAGTCGGTCACATTTGTGATTTACTCAGTCTTCAGTTATTCTTCAGCGCCGATTTGACTGGGAAGCCTCAGAAACGTGGATCCGACCCTACCTAACCTCTTTTGCAGCCTACAAAAGGGATTAGAGCCTTCCTTTCAAGCATTCAGCTTCCTCCACCCAAAATTAGTCCATTCCAAGAAGATTCTCCACTCGACTTGATAGTCTTGCTCCAAGAACAAGAGTTCCTCTGGAGTTATTAGGTTTTAGGGTTTCCCTACCCCATGAGAGCGTGTGTAGAGAGAGTGGATTGATACTTGAGAAAGGAAAATCCATCCCTAGAGTTTATTAGAGAGTGAATAATCCATTTTGAGGAGCGTTACTGTATTTTCCAGCACTTATTTCCATTTCACTTTTTTATTTGTTATTCTTTGCACATTCCTCTTGTACTTATGATTTTAAAAGTAAATAAAATGATTCATTTATTCTTTATCATGTGCTAAATCCATCTCAAGGGTTCAATTATGTGGATGCCCTAGGGATTCATGGCTTGACAATTGTTAAAGTATCATTCCTTGCATTACTTGCACATTTCCCTTGTTGATTATATGGAAAATATTGTTAATTGGACACTTAAGTTAACAATTTAGTGGAGTTCTAATACTGAGAAGGTTAGGGTGTAAGTGGATTTAACAAGGGAATATGGGCTTAAAGCCAAGAAATAGAATCACCATGCAACCTTAGAGATAAGGTGTAACACGCTATCCAGAACCTAGGTATTCAAGATGGCTAGTAAGGATAAAAGTATGTGGAGTAAGGGAACTTCCAAAACGGAAAAGTTAAGTTTGTGGAATTGCTGAATTATGGCCAAGAAATTCTATGCGTTGAGATGAATGGTATTAGGAAAAGAGTAGATGTCTCACCAAGGGTGAGAATGAAGGACCAAAGGTATAGTTGGGAATTAGTTGAAGTTAGATGTATTTTTGGAAATTAGGTTGACGCATAGATGGTTAAGTTCTAACACATGGTATTTAATATTGAGGATTTGAAAAGGAACACAAGAATTAGTAGGAAGAGGAAAAGGCATGGCTCACACTTAATCTTGGAAATTATTAAGCTATGAGTTTGGATGGTGGTAAGCTAAATAGGGTGATGTAACATGCGTTGACGAAGTAAGGTTGGTTAGAACCACCGGATGCGGGAAAAGTACCTTGCGTTGGAAAAGTTAGCATGCGTCGGAGAAATGACAATTTAAGGAAAGTAATGCGTTATGCGTTGTGAAGAGCAATAGTGAACGGAGGTGAAGAGCAATAGTGAACGTAAGTGAAGGAACAAGAACTATGAGTATTGACCATGGCTATGCGTTGGTAAGCCTAGCATAGGAAGCTATTGTAAAGAGAAGAAAGTAAACTTTGTTAGTAAGATGGAAGAGTTGTTATATTATGATAGAGCTGCCATACGTAGAAAGGTGTCACAATGCGTTGGAAGAGAAGATGGAACTTGATCAAGAGAAGTTGTACTTAACCTATCATACGTTGATAAAGATACCTTGAATAGGAGAGTTGTTATATGCAATAGGTCGCAGTTATGTGTTGAAAGTTTGTTATGTATTGATAAGCTATGCGATGGGTAGCAGCTAAGCGCTGAAGGTTACTCTGAAGGTTCATTGTTCTGATCAAGAAGTCCTTGAGTATGGTATAGCATGTGCAGGAGAGGCCGTTAAGCGTTAAAAGTTGCTGTAAGATGTTAAGCGTTGAAGGATTATTATGCGCTAGTAAAGACCTTAGTGTTGGTAAGAAGTCTTTGGTATACCAAAGCAAACGCAGAAAAGGTCATTAAGTGTTCCTAGGTAACTATGATTGAGGGGTTGCTATGCGTTGAGGAGTATGCGTCGAGAAGCTTATGCGTCGAGGAGCTTATGCGTCGAAGGTGGCTACCATTGGTTGTTAAGGTTATACGTTGAGGAGCTTAACTCCATGATAAATAGAAATGTAACCTCGATCTCGAGTAAACGCATAGGAAGTAGTTAAGGAAGGAAATGTAGCCTTGGCGAAGGTAGAACTAATAAACAAAAAGGTATAAAGTTAAGTCATGGAGTGTTAGAAAGAGATCTAAGTCTCGAAAAGGAAGAATAAACGCATAGAGAAATAAGCAAGGAATCTTCAAGGAGGATGGTTAGGGACGCAGGATGAAGTAAAGGTAAACGCAAGAGGACAAACGCATAGAGGAAGAACTTGAGTTGGATGTGGTTGTCAAAGGTAAACCACATTGTCAGAAGGGTGATTGTACAAGAGAAGGATTTGTAGCTAAGAATGGACATTAGGAAAGAAAGTTGGACGCATGATAGTATGCGGTTAAGGCAGACGCATGATATTATGTGGTAAGGTGAAACGCATAGTAGTATGCGTTTAAGACTTAAATGCCTAATTAAATGTGGTGGAGAAATGGGGTTAAAAGTAGTAAAGCTGACAGTAAGGAAAGGGAGTAAAGAAGCTAAAATCTAAAAGAGGATTATATGAATGCATAGGAACACAAGGTTGAATGAATAGTTTGTATATTGGATTATGATGGACGTATAAGATAAGCTTATAAAGGCTAGGTGGCTTCATATAGACTTGACACCTTATCAGTGGGAGGTGTTAGAAGGCAAGATAAGTGTTTCATGCAAGGTGACGCTTGGATTAATGCATGGTTAGTCAAACATGCAGCGCGACATGTGGCAATCAAGTGGCAAAAAGAGAGGAGAAGTAGGATGGCAAGTCTCTATAAATAGGACCTTGAGGGAAAAGTAACGACTGATGATTCTGAAGTAAGAATTCTTGAGAGAAAGGGGAGAAAGAAGGTAGAAAGGAAGAATTCTTGCGCTGTAGTAAAAGTCTGCGGCCAAGAGAGAAGAAATTCTTGACAACTTAGCGATTTGGTGTTAAAGAAGTTGTCTTGCGTTTAAGACGAATTCCACGTTCAAGGTGAACGTTGCGTCCAAAGATACTCTGCGTTCAAAATTAGACCTTGCGTCTAAGAGAGGTCGACGCGTCAAATAGGGAAGCAAGAAAAGTTATTCACCTTGCGTTAGTCATCAACCTTGCGTTCAAGGGCAGGGTTGCGTTCAACGGAACTACCAGAGGAAAGTCAGTCTTGCGTTCCAGAGTTAGAACGTTGCGTCCAACTAAGCTGCCAGAGAGGGGAAGCAGCTACCTTGCGGGTTAGAAGCTCAAGCCTTGCAATTAAGGAACATGGGAAAGCGGAATTTGAAGAAAAAAGAGGAAATTTCTTAAGTGATTTGTGAGTGACTCTTTTCTTCCTTTGAAAACGAAATTTATTGAAAATGTTCTTATGAGATATGGCTTTGAGATGACTGTTTTCTTGAAAATCATGATGCTTGACTATATTGTTCCCAAGGCATGTTTTATCTGATTTCTATACGATGTTGAAAGGTATGTTGCGAAATGTTTATCTATAAATATTATGTTTTCTATGAAAGGTTTCATATGAACTATTTATGTAAACTGGTTTCTAAAATGTTTTAGAGGAGGCTCAGTGCTGAGGGACATGAGAAGGCACGTGAGTTTCCCTAGGACCCAGTACTGAGGGACATGGAGAAGGTACTTGGGCAACCCGCCATATTCCTATGTGCACATAGAGGTTGATTTGGCTGGTGCATCGAGTTTTGCTCCGCATCGAGCCAGGGTTAATTTCGACGTTGAGAGCATTGAGTCTTACTCCGCCTCAACTAAGGGAAAAGATTGAGAAACCGAATTGATTTTCTGTATTAATATTCTAAAACGATTCTATGCATTTTGGAACGGATTTATGTGATTTGAGAGAGTTATTGGAAAAATATGTTTCTGCTGTATTGTTGCATTAAATCCTTGTTTTATGCGTATAGATTTAACATGCCTGTTTTCGAACAAAAGATAGTTTTACAAAACCAGTCACTCACGGGGCTTTAGCTCACGCTTTCCCATGTTTTTCTAATTTTTCAGGTAGCAAGTGAGTTCGGGATGCTTTGCCTACACAAGGACCTTGTCTGGGCCGTCTTTGGTGATAGTGGTTGGACAGTGAACCTTACAGAGGAGTCAAGGTTGCGGTTTTCACATCTACTCTCGGGTTATGGAGGATAATTCGGGAGGGGGTGTGACATAAGGGGCATCATATGGTAAAGAATATGCATGAAATTAATCTAAGGTCTAGCTAACCATAGAGATATAAGTTTAGCTCTTTAAGCTCCAAAAAAATCTTGAAACAAGACTAAATAGGAGAGGAATCTATCCATGTGTAAGGCAATGCGCCAGCATGATGCAGTCGCATCACTCAGGTTTTGATGAACTTAGGTTAAAACATAGTTGTATCCCTATTTCACCATTGTTTATCTTCAAGCTTTTTAAGCATCACTCATCTTACTTATTTCATGTATAAGTTGTTTGGGCCCGCTCCCAATTTTCCTTGGGTTTAGGCATTCTCATGGATTTTGGGCCTTGCTTGGGGCAACCCTCAACACACTGTATTTATAAGTGGTTATATTGATTACAATTATGCTTTTTTTTTTTTACCTACATATTTGAAGATTTTCAATTAACCATTCTCATGTCATGTTTTATACAAATATATATATATACTTTTGACTATTTACAATCACTTCATACAAACACATCTTAAATTATTCATTTTTTCAAATGTGCTTATAAAAGTTCAATTTTGTTAAGGTGTATATTTTATCAAAGTTATTCCAAATGCATTAAAAGTTTATATAACAACTTGTTAGAAGCTTAATTACACAATTATAGTTAATTGATGAGAGCATAATTCAAAGTTAAGTGATGAGAGCATAATTCAACTAGATATAAGCATGCACTAACGGCTTCGAATCAAAGATTTGATTCCTCACACATATAACTAAGTAGTTGAACATTTATACTTCACTATTATCATAGATTGTAGTTTTCAATTCTCACTTAGGAATTCTAAGAGAATGATAAATAGTGAATTATTCCTTTTCTTTTCTAATTATTACCTAATACTTAAAGGAAAAAGGATAAATCGTGAATTATTATTTTCTTTTTTCTAATGATTACATTTTCAAAATTAGATAAGCTTTAATTTAGCCCATAACTTTGTATCCAGGTGGATTGAAATGATTTGGTTTGGCATAAATATGAATTTAAGAATTCTTTTTCTACTTTTTAAACATGTACCACATAAATAATAATAATAATATTAGTGTGTTGTGACTGATTAACATGCACCATCATGTCCAATCTTCCAAAAGCCTTAACAAACTTCAATTAAAAACTCCAGAATGTCCCTATCCTTAGTTGCATGCATGATCACGTCATCCATATATCATAATTTGATTCATAAACCTTTTTTTAATGTATAAAACCCAATTTAAAAAATACGAGAAATATCAATTTATATACTTCCAAACTTTACACTTCTATCAATTGAAACTTAAAACTAGTCATTATATCAATTTAAACTCTAAAATTTCGTAAGTGTACTAATTTACACTTTTTCAAAATTTTGTTAAACTTATAGTTTTGTTTTTATTAAACAACTAATTTTTCACAAGTGAATCGATTTAAGTCATTCATTATGATCAACTTTGATAGAAATCATTTATGTATCAATTCTCACATGTAAATAGAGTTCTTTAAATGTCAGTTTTACAAAATGAACAATTAAAAAATTAATGCATGAATGATTCTTAAAAGAAATACCGACTAAGAGCCCAAAATGGTACAATTATAAGTCTTTTACGCGACATTTTTCAAACAAAACGTAATGAAAAATTATAAATTGAAAAACTTACCTAAGTTTAAAGTTTAAATTGATATAATTATTAGTTTAGAATTAGTTCATCCAACTCAAAATTTTAGAGGTTTAAATTGATACTTTCTCTTTTTTTAAAAAAATTATTATTACTTTTGTTTAGAAAGATCCTAAAAAGTTGATATAGGGCATTCGGAATGAAAAAGGGTTGAAAGTCTCTTTGATATAGAGGAAAAATAAAGGGTTATGTAGGTGAATGACACATTCTACTTTCTTCTATATAAACTTTGAGATATTAAAATCGCTTCTATTGACTAGTGCTTTGCAAGAGGGAAGAGCTGAATAAAGGTGAGCTTTATACTTTAAAAGGGACCTAGAAGGGGAAGAGTAGGATTAATCATCTAAAGAAAGTAAGTAAAGAAAAACTTTTTATACAAGTGGAGAGGAAACATCTCCCCTATTCCATTTAGGTGGAGAAGCTAAAAAGTGTTATGAAAATGAAAAAAAATTCAGAAAAGTATCAACGTTGTGTTGATTAAAATCATACACAAATCAATATCAACTTTCAACTTTTATAAATGTGTCAATTTACCATTTCTATTTATTTTGTCTAAAAAAAAAATATCGCATGAGACTTATATATAATTGCATCAATAAAATCCTAGATTCTCCGTTAGGATTTCCTTTGAGAATCATCCCATGCATGCATCAATTTTAATTGTCTATCTTTAAAAACAACATTAGAAGAAGTCTACACATCTTTCAAAATTGATGCATGGATGATTTTCAAAGGGTGGTAATCTATAATGAAAGGCATAAGATTCCCATTATGTTTTTCCAAAGCAATTTGAAAGAGAGTGTAAGTTGATATACTTTCAAAAAAATAAATTGATACAAATCATCACTTTAGGACTTTAAGTTGATAACTCTTGAAATTCAGAAATATAAATTAATATTTTTCTAAAAAATTAAAATTATGGTACATATACTGTTGTTTAGAATAATCTAAGCTAAATTTGTTAAAAAAAAAAATTAAGGTTAAAATTTAATTAAATTCAAACTTATTTTAGTAGATAAAATAATAATTACCATCTTCTACATGAAATGAAATAGTTAAACTCAAAATAACAAAAAAGACTTCAAATCAAGCTCATGATTTAAGCCTAGCTGAATTCATTGGGTTATGGATTTGATTAGATATTTTCGAAGAAGGCCTAGGAAAGAAAGAAATCATTTGATCCACCCATAAATCCCACCACATTAGACCCTAACCAATTAGCAATGGTCACTCAACTTTTTGGCGTCACCGAAAGAAGAAACATGCAAATAGAGAAAGAGGGGAAAAAAAAAGTGAGAATAAATCCCATTCTTTTCTTCTTATAAACAATAATAATCATAACCCTAAACCCTTTTCCCACCAAAGAGAGAGATAGAGAGAGCGTTTAGGAAAAAAAAAAAAAAAAAAGAAGAAGAAGAAAAAGGAAGAGACAAGGCAAAAGTGGGAAAAGGAAAACCAAGGTAGCTAGGTGGTTTAGATTTGATAGAATTAGAACATGATATAATATGGTAAATGTTAAACTATACCAAATTAAATTACTCCTTTTGGAATAAATTATCCCTAAATTTGGAAAATTTTCATTTTAACCTTAAATTTTAACATTGATCTTGAAAAGTTTTCGTTATAATGCTAAATATAAAATTTAACACGACAACTTTATGTGTAAATATCGAAAGGCATACATAACATATCATTAATAAAGAGCTATTTCTAAATATAGCAAAATGAGCAAAAAATTTACAAATATAGTAAAATGACATTTATCAGTAATAGATAGTGATGAATAGTTTATCAGTGCCTATTAGTGATAAACACTAATAGATGTCTATTAGTGTCTATCGTTGTCCATCACTGATACATAATGACATTTCACTATATTTATATCTTCCATCTATGACTCAACGCTTTCTTATTTTATATCTTTTAAAAGTTTAAGAGTATATGCCTAAATCGATTAACCACAAATATTTTTCAATCTTTACACTCCATTGTAATTGTGTCAATCTCTATCCCATAGAAGTTAGATTCTCTCCCCCCCCCCCCCCCCCCGAAGAAAAATAATTTTAAAGTGTAACCCTTTCCATGTAAGCTTAAGAGAGAGAGTTTCCAGCCTCTTCCTCCAATAAAGTAATAGAGACAAAGAGATGCAAATTTTGGTCAAACTCGATCATTACCCCCAACATTAGTGTGCATCTGTTTATCTAAACTCCATGAGAGATAAATAGATCTGAGAGATAGAGATGAGAGAGAATTAAAAAGAGATAAGGTAAGGAGAGAGGGAGAGAGAGAATTTGAAGATCATAAAGAGATGTTGGTGTGCGTAGTAATCCAAAACTTTATGTTTGGAAGCTTTATTTATTTATATATAGTTACGAATATAACAATAAACTTAAAATATTTTGTAAGTATAGCACCGTGAAATTTTTTTTATAAATATAACAAAATTTAAACCCAAATCAAAATAAAAGGAAACATGTAACAGAAGTAGTAGAGGCAGTCAAAACTGAGAAGGGAGAGGATAAAGGAACTTTGAAAAACTGGAACATTCCTCCAGCAGAGATGACAAATCATCCTCTCTCAAGATCCATCTCATACAATTGACTTTCACCGTGCCTACTGACTACATCTTTAGTATCTTCTCAAGAAAGTGGATATGTCGGTATATCCGTAAATTCAAGGGTTCGATATCGATATTAAATATCTATGAATGTCTCTAACATCTTTTATTAATACTTGTAAAACATAAAAATATCATCTATTTAGTCCAATATGAATAGTAATACTAATAACAATATTCATAACTTAGTTTGAGAGTGAAAACAATTTAATTAGTAATCTAAATAAATTTTATAAAATTCGTGATTTACAGAAATATTTATCAATATATCTGTAAAATTAAAATGTCCATATTGATATCGACATCAATATTTTAATCCTTGCATATAATGAAAATCAATCTCGATATACTTCGTACAAACATGGAACGCCAGATTTGCAGCTAACGATAATGAAAACCCAAGATTATCAAGCAACTGGTGAATCTAAGTAATTTCAGCAGCGACATGAATAATAGGACGATATTCAGACTTGGTACTTGTTCAAGCAACAACAATATTCTATTTCTTGGAGGTCCAAGAAATGAAGGAGGTGGCAAGGAAAACACAGTAGGCAGCCATAGGCTTCCAATAATCTATATTAGCAGCCCAATCAACATCTGAGAATGATGTGATGGTGAGTGGAGTACTTAGCTGAATTAGTAAACCATGAGAAAACGTACGCTAGCAAGTGAGCATCAATGGAAGCTTTTAAGAACTGGATCAAGTTGTTCACGATAAACGCAATATTGGGCCGCGTGTTGGTGAGATATTGAAGGACACAAATTGTACTCCTATATATGAAGGGATCATGAAGAAAAGTACCATCATGGAGCGAGATTGATTCAAGTGAAGATGTGCAAATTTTCTAGAAAATATTTATATATTTGGATTGATTCAAGTGAAGCAGAAAGGGAAGATACGTAATCTGAATCCCCCAAAAGTAACTTAACCTCCCCAAGATCCTTCAAAGCAAACTTCGAATCCGACATGGAAATAAGTTAAAGACACAAAAGATGAGCTATTCCTATTCCTAACAATGATCACATCATCCACATATATAAGGTGTAGAAGAATCATCAAGACATGGTGTAGATAGAAGATAGACTTAAGCTCCTCATTTTAAACATTGGCTGCTTGCTTAAGTGATGAATGCCAAGGAGTGCACATTTTCATTGTCTATTTTATTACTTTTTGCTTACAAAAAAGAACCACTTCACATCATAACTTCATCAGCTTTTTATAGTGGTTTTAATCATTTTTGTAGAAAACACCACTGATGTGCCTTTGATGCGTCTGCATCATGCCCTAGTTTCAGTCAGATCGTGCCCAGTTTTTCAAACTTGCTAGTTTTTCTGTCCACGACTGTTATTCAGTGCCAAAATCTCATAGGAACGTTCAAGGCATGAAATTCAACCCTCTTTTGGCCTACTTGGGCTATATAAAAAGTTGGAAGAGCCTCATGATTCAACATCTTCACCCTTAAGAAAAAGTCTCACAAGTTACATTCACAAATTCTTCAAGAACAAGATCAGTTCCTACGAAGAAAAGTAGTGTTTAGGTCACCTCTGCTCGTGAAAACTTGTGTAGAGTGAGGATTCACCCTTGAAAAAGGCTAAATCCACCCTAGAGAGCCTTTACTCATGAGGTTTTGACTCTGGGGTGTTTCGCACGCAGGTTTGTTAAACCTAGGGGTTATGCTGGGAGGTTTAGGTAGTCTAGGTTTAAGAAAACTGGGATTGGAGTGCAGGTTTTGGAGGTCTGTGTTTGAAGTGCAGGCTTAAAAAGCCTAGGAATGAAGTGCAGATTTATAAATCTTAAGTTTGTGAAATGTTTTTTTATATTTAACCAGTGGTTAGATTTTAGATTAGTTTAATTTCACCGGAATTATTTTAATATAGATCAATTTAAAAAAAACAAAAACAAAAATTAGAATAATAATTTTGTTTTTGAATTTTGAAATAGAGATTTTGACTAAAATTATAATTTAATTTAATTTATTGTTTTAATAATTTGATATTTTAATTTTACTATAAAATTTTGTAGACTTTTGTCACTTTAATTAATTTGAAAATGATCGTTTTTTTTTTTTTTTTACCATAATATGCTAACTTAAAATTGAAATAAACTAGTATTTTTATGTTAAATTCAATTATTGAAAAACTATAATTTTTAGGAGTAAAAATCATAAATTTTGAGTCTTGATTTTTGATTTTTAGTCTTCACGCTAGTTAAATTGACTAACAAAAAAAAAAATGAAATGTTATTAGATTAAATTAGAGTTTTCTACACATATAGCCTAAATAAATATACCTACTTATACAATTGCAGACAATGGTTTGTTTGGTATAACTTTAAAAAAAATGTTTTTGAAAAAGTTATTTTTATTTAAACACTTTAGATAAAACCTCCTTAAAATAAAAACACACATGTGTTTGACAACTCTTTCTTAAAATTGTTTTTATATACAAGTTTGTTTAGTTTGCTATATAATAAGAATGTTTTTATTAAGAGATAGTTGCAAATATCAGGCAAAGTATTTGCAGATATAGCACAATGTAAAAAACAAAATTGAAAATATAGCAAAATTTAGATTTTGCTTTCAAAGTATGTCAGTGATATATCATATTCATAGCATGGTCTATTAGTGATAAACTATTTCACTAATAGAAGTCTATCAAGGATAGAGTCTATCAGTGATAAACTTTGCTATATTTGCAATTTTTTTTAAAATATTGCTATACACCTAATTATTATCCCGAAAAGTTTTATCCAATGCAATTATCCTTTTATTAATGTTTTTCAAATTTGACCGACTGGGGTCGCCGAAGGTGGCAATCGAAGGTTGGTCGGCAGAGTTGGTGGCCGAAAGTTCGCCAGCTGGTGGAAGGGGGGGAGGAGTCACCGGAGGTTGGCCGGCAGCAATTATCGAAGGTGGCCGCCGAAGTTGGCCAACAATGGTTAGAGTTGGCCAACGATGGTCGTCGAAGGTGGCAGCCGAAGTTGGACGATAGCAGTCATTAGAAGTGGCCACCGGAGTTGACCGATGGCGATTACCCGAGGTGGTTCCGGAAGTTGGCCGAAAAACTTCCTAAATTTAAATTAGAGAAAAAAAAAAAAGAAAGGGTGACCCACTCATGGGAAAAAATGTAGGAATTCAAGACTTCCTAGATCCTTACCCCAAACAAGGTTTGGGTTTAGAATACCTAACTCATCCAATCCCAACCCTTAAAACAAATACCACCAAGGAGTTTGTATTAATGTTCTTCCAACATTTAGTTGTTCATTATTTGATGCTTTTACATTTCTTTATTAATATTGAATCATTAGCTAACCTATCATGTGAATAGTTAGGTTGTTAATGATGAAAGTTGATCATTGGAAGGCGCAAAATTCATCACCCAATCTCGCTTCCCAAATAAATAACCGTACTTACCATAACTGTAGTAGTGACAAGGTCAAGTCGAACATAGGGAGCACTATAATTTCTCAATTAAATTGTTAATAGCTCTAAAGTAACTATCAATTACTTGCAAAAGAAATAAAATTGCTTAAAACAATATATTGTAAATTAAATTTAATTATTAAGACCTAGCTCAGGCATTTGAGTCGGTTCCCAATTTGCAATTTGATCATAGGTTCATCAATTAATTTATGCTATCTATGTTGGGTTTTATGTCCTAAAACTTGTAGATTGTAAATGTAATAATTTGACCGTAATTAAATCATTAATAAAGAGTTATTGATGTGTTACTTCAATAAGCGTTATTGATTGTTTTTGTTTGTTTTGTCTTAATAACCCTAAATCCAATAAACTAACATCCTACTGTTTTATGGGTCTTGAATTGTATGTGGGGACATATGAAGATCAATGTTCAAGATACAGTCTAAAGGGTTTATAGTATAGCGATAAGGCTGGGTACCTTATCCTGGTAACACTATGTTCCCGATCCACTTTGTATTTGATACAAACACAATGATCTAACGTGTTCGTATAGGTGACATGCGAGTGGGGGTATCCTATGCAATGAGTTTGCATAAGACCGGGACCACGAAATAGTAATAACTAGATGTAACTCCGTTGACTAGTTAGGTTTCTATTTCAATAGGATGACCTAGGTAACTTAGTCTTAATCCTGAGTATATTATGAACTCCTATCGACAAGGGATTGTCCTTTGATTTGTATGGGTGAGAGTGGGCGTTTGCCGAATCAATATGCCTACCATCTTGGGGACAAGATCGAGTGGGGAGCTGGGGACATAATTATACAAGATGAAATTCACTCATTCCCATTTTCAGGGTAAGTAGATAAGTGTTCCCTTAAGTGGTGTCTCCGGGACTTGAACAAAGGGCCCTAGGGCCTATTAGCAAGCATTGTTACTAGGTTAATACCTTATATAAGAGTTATAATAGGCATAGGCTTAGATAGATTGACTTAGCCGAATTTATCTAAGTTAAATAACCCTAAGATAAGGCAGGTCATTTTAGTGGGAGGAAAATTACAAAACGAGATGTTTATATCAAGTTTTGCTCCTACATCCTTGATTATTCACACCGTGAGATCCATACTTGGCTTCATGTTGCCCTGGGAGCGGCCTCCCATTTGAAAGTATTTGTATGGTTCAATAACAAGGTGAATAGGAAAATGTTTATAGTAAGTGGGAGCGGGATGCGTGCCAACATATCCCTCGGTCTCCAACTCTAGGTCGCGCCGTAAGATTCTTATGATCCGCTTGCGTGTTGTCCTAGAGTGACCATCCCTTCAGAGGGCCTGATCATAGGTTTCGAGACACCGCAAACCTTATCCATATATAGACCTTTTTGGGTTATTACTTGAACATGTTACATATGTATGCCAACTACATACTGTTCAAGATTTCATATAATAACCTAGGATTTTGCTTTATTGGATTAAGTTGTGCAAAATTAAATATAAAATAAAATAATCATTTTATTTTATTAAATGTCAATAAATTGTATATTTACAAGCCATGAGCTTAAGGGCATAAAACCCAACAAGATAAAATTGACCCAATTCTAAAATAGCTAGACTAAATTTGTGAGTTTGATCTCATGAGGATGATATTTGATCTCTTAGGTCGTTTTACTATACTATTATTTGACGCATGTGCTTGCGCTCATTAATAGGGTTTCCTTAAAATACCTTGCAGCTCTTTCCTAATCAATCTGGATAGAATTATTAGAGATTTAATCATATTTGGACCAAATTTGTGAAGAATCTACAAATCTCGAAAAAATTGAGACTTTCTGTTTTTGCAGGTTGAGGCTGCAATTCAATCACTACCTGAGAAAATTATGGCTCTTCTCTACTACTTTGTGTTCTATCATCTAAAGGCTTGCAACCACAGTTCAATCGTGAGTTTGACAGTTTCTTATACATGACATGAAAACACAAGAATTACTCAACAGTTGACTCTTTTTGTACATATTTTATATTATTTCACTAATTATGTCTATGACACATGCATTACTTTTTTTTTTTTTTTTTAATAAAATCTCTCATAAAGCTATCAAATATGACATGGAAAAAATGTTGTTTTACTCAATAACTTAAGCCTTTCTGCTACATTGCACTGATGGCATATATTTCAATGAAATTATATTATTTTTATTCATATATGAGCTAAATTCTTTGAGGAGTTCGGTCTTATGGATGCCTTAAAGGATAAAATGGCTTGAACGATGCATCCACGTTGCACCATTCCCATCCTTCTAGTTATTTTGTTAAAAAATCATGTTATCTTATTAATTTTAACTAGTAATTTAAGTTAGCATGTTGGTTTAGTCTGAATGTTAAGAAGGTTAAGATATAAATGAATCTCACAAAAGAATATGAGATTAAGAGCCTAGACATAAGACGTTGATCTCGGTTTATAACTTAAGGAAATTTATCTAAGGGTTGAAACTCGATTTGAACGTACTCCCTGTTTTCTATCATTGTTTATTTTCATTATTTTCAATTAACCAAATCCACTTATTTTTACTAGTTACTACTTGATTTACATCAAAAAAATTCTTTCTCGAAAAATTGAATTTTATAAATAGTCTCGTGGAAAAATGATACATTTCATACATGTTTTAGTCATCAAGTTTGTGGTGCCATTGTCAAAGACTATTCTTCATTTAGTTTTTAGAAATTGTGATTCGACTGCGACCTCATTGTTGTTATCTCAAGAAAAATCTAGCTTTACTTTGTTGTCCTTGCAAGTCGAAGTTAGCCCATGAGAATAACTTTCCTTTTCAAACCTAACCTTAAAATTGGAAAAACATTTTGCCTGCGTAGAGAAAACCAAATTAGATGAAAGAAGAAGGAATAAAAAGAGTTGGGAGCACAAGAAAGCCTTGAAGAAGACTTTTATCCAACAACTTCAAATAGACCCACTTGCATCCTCTTAACCCTCCACAAAATGAAGGAGTGTAGCAAAACAGTACTAAGCAATGTTGTGTGATTTTTACAACATGAATAACCACAAGTATACGGTATTTAGTTTTAATATAGTAATTGAATTCGAGTATCACCCACGAGATTAGACTATTAATTTAGTTAAGTACGACAACTTCCACCTTATTTTATCTAAAGAAATTATACTATAAAGATGTTTTATTTAATTAACACTACTTCTTAGGGGAGACAACAATTGGAGATGGCTGGGCAAATTATGTTTTCATTCACCGATGTATCATTTTATGGAAATAATTGATTGAATAAACACCTATCACTTAACATGCAATTTCTTAGGTCAAGAATGGAAAATTATTTACAAGGCTCTTCCAAGCTCAAATAATTTTCATGATCATAGTTAAAACCCAACTTTCCTATATGATTTTTAAAGACCAAGCAAAATATTAAGCTCCTTCTCTAAATGCCCACCAAGTGAACTAACAACAAGAACTAGTTGAGGTTCTTACAATCAAATACATTTATAATACCAAACTTGAACTATCACTACCTAGTAGTATTAGTAGCAAGATCGGGTCGAACCGCAAAGAGCCTTCTATTTAAATTCTCTAAGATAAATTTATCTAACAAAAAGAATAAATATGAGGAGTTTGGTTTGACAGGTAAACTAAATTGCAGAAAATAAAGTACAAAAAATAAGATAGTTTGGTGATCCGTCACACAGAACACAAGTATTCAACATAAAGTCCTTGCAATCACAGAGACAAGAAATAAAGTGCATAGTAAAGTAGGAGAGTAACAAAGAAGTTTGGTAACCCAGTTCAGTGATATACCACCTACGTCTGAGGGCAGTATTCCCCAGAAAGATAAATTGACTAATATGAAAAGTCAAATGTTTACAATGTTGTACTTATTTATAAAACAATGACAAACATAGTCACATGTAGAGCCTAATTTGTTGACCACCTTACACTCTCCTTAGATGTGAGACTCCTTTTCAATGGAATTTAGGCTCCCCCTAAGTTTGTGAATATTAGTAAATGATCACTTAGGCTCCCTCTAAGCGTGAGACTCCCTCTAAGTGTGAGACTCCCTCTCAAGTAACGATGTCTTAGGATTCTCCTAGCTATGAGACTGTTTCTCACCAAATTGTTATCTTTCCACTTCAAATGAAGGCCACTTCACTTAACCAACTTAGGCTCCCTCTAAGTTTGAGAACTTCTTCTCAATCAACGATGTCTTAGAATCCCTTTAATGATGAGAATCTCATCTCGATCATAACGCCTTAGGTTCCCCTAAGACTAAGAAACTCTTCTCAAGATTGATTTAGACTTCATAACGAATAATTCATCAAGCCACAAAACTACATGTTAGAATTTTTGCTGCATCAGCGAAAAGGATTTGTTTTTCGGCCACAGACAACATACACAAGCACTTACTTAATAATCAAAAGTCGCAACCCTAGCAAGACAACTTCTTCCTCTTTAAAAAGGCATAGGGAAAAGGAAAAACACCCCATTGAAATTATGCAAATCAGAAATAAGGGAAATATTTATAATGCAATGAAGTCACAGGATATTTCAGAAAAAGAAAAAATAAACATGCAGAAACAACAACCAGATCGGAGACATTGTTTGAAACAACCAGGACATAAGGACAACGGTAAAATCCAAGCACTCTTAAATAAAAGTAGCCCATTCGAAACACCAACCGTCTCGTTCATCAATTTATCATAGGAATAAGATTACTTAATTTAAAGCTTGTTTAGTTGGGCACGATAGTGTTCCATGCTAACTGACATAAGCTAATTCAATTAATTAGACACCTAATTAATCCTAAACTAACCAAAACGTTGGTCACGATAGCGTTCCATATTTCTTGGTTAGCCGCGTTAAACCTATGGATTGAATAAAGACGCATGATCAAATTGCCCAAATTTTATTAACATTTTGTCTAGTCCTAAGGCTGATTATGAATGTGGTAAACATAGGAAAGATGTCATGAATTAACACAAACACAATCGAACCTTTGTACTACTCATAGAATTAAGTTATCGATTCAATCAACTCACTTGCTTGTGGTAGAAATTAGAACAAGAAATAAACAAACAGTAAATCAAAGGAAGCCATGAACATTCCATACAAAATCTCACAAAAAACCAAAAGTTAAAGCCCATCGTACCTCAAAATCAAAATCAGATCCCAGACGCCAAAATCTCCAAATACAAAGTCATTGCACCCAAAACCTTCACCACCCCATAATATCTCATTTTCTTGATAACAGACTCGATCTCGCTCCTTTTGAATGGGTGGTTCAACTTTCTAACCTCAACGTCTGAGAACTTGGAGAAACCTTCAATAGTGCAAATTATGGCATCAAGCCTAAAATTCAACATTTGAAAGAGCTTCTAATTAGAATGATTAATTTCCCTTCAATCTGGTTTCTTTTCTTCCCGTACGAGGTTTTGGGGAAGATATCAAGAACTAGAGGTGCAAACAAATTTCACGTATAGTTTATAAATTTTAAAGTAAAGTTAATCGCTAATAAACGATCTATAAATAGTTTAGCTCATTTTGTTATATTAGGAAATAACCCAATTTTAAATTTATATTGGAAGTAAAAAAAAAGAAATAATCACAAAGTTTTTTTTTGTTTTTTTTCTCTCCTTCTCTCCCTTTAATTATTTAGCTTGGCTATAGTGTCATGAAAAACCAAATTTTTTTTAGTGATTGCTTCTCCCAACGATGTTCCTCGCATGAGGAGATAAAAGCGTTGGAAGAACCTAATTTTCTTGTACTGTTTATTGCAATAATCAATGAGCTAAAAGCTAGTTCAATTAAGAGCAAACCTATGTATAACAAATCCCCTCTACAAGTTTTAGATTTCAAACTTGTTAATATGAGAGAGAGCAAAAAGTTGAAACCTTTCAAATTTGTCAAAACTTTCATATACAAGGTAATTAAATTCACTTTACAAAAGAACAAACATATTGATCATGGAATGGAATGAATGACCCACAAGGCCCCTAACCTTTTAAGATCTTAATAAATACACCCTCCTTCATCCTTCATCCTTCATCATGATGCTCCTCTATAAAACCACTTTAC
The DNA here is from genome assembly GCA_030954485.1 of Citrullus mucosospermus. Taxonomy (NCBI): domain Eukaryota; kingdom Viridiplantae; phylum Streptophyta; class Magnoliopsida; order Cucurbitales; family Cucurbitaceae; genus Citrullus; species Citrullus mucosospermus. The sequence continues at coordinate 6,250,905 of CM062061.1, read as the reverse complement.
CATCCTCCATTTTCAAGACTCCTCATTATCATTCCTCCCCCCCCCCCCCCCCCAAAAAAAAAAAAAAAAAACCCTTTTTTCTCCTTCTCTCTTCCCCATCCTCCACAGTCAAAAACCTCCAAATGGGTCATCCTAAGATCATCAAGATGATCGGATTCAAAGACCTTCTCCTTCTTGCTCTCATCGTCTTCTTCGTTCTTGGTGCCGGGGTTTGCAGCTCTGCCTGCCGTCTGCCGTGCCATCGCGTGGCGGTTGCCGAAGCTCAAAAACATGAAGAAATGGGAGATGGGTCATTGGATGATGATTCAAAGGATAATGATCCTTATAGAATGTATGGTGATGTTCCAAGCCCTGGTGTTGGCCACTGAACAAAAGCTTCCATTTTCAGATCCATTATATATATACAAAGTGTTGGGAGATTTTTCAGACTTGGAGTAATGTTTGTATTTTCTCTATATCTTTCTTTTTTCTTGTTTTCTTTTTTTTTCTTTTTTTCTTCTTCTTCTTCATAATTTTTTATGGGGGTTTTGGAAAGATTACAGTTGATGTTTTAGTGTAAATTAATAAATGAATACAGTGGTTTTTATATTTATTGCTTCTAGCTTTAGTTTTTTATAAAAAAAATTACAAATTTATTCCTATAATTTGAGTAAAGTTAGAATTTATCTACAATTTGATAAAACTTCATAAATAATTTTTTATAGTTAGATAAAATCCTTATCCCTTATATACTATTTAAGAAGTTTTTATCAAACTATAAAAAACTAAGTCTAATTATAAACTAAAAGACTGAATCTTAACTAATTTTTTTCAAATTAAAAAGACTAAATTGCAATTTAACTTTTTTTTTTTCTTGAGATGTTTTTTAAGTGAATTTTTGTATGTCATATATATGAATTATTATTTTTTTGTATGTCATATAATAATTGTGTGCTAATAGTAATTTTGATTAATGGGAGGTTAATTATAAATTTAGTGTCGAAACTTTTATTATTTATAGATCAACCATTAACTTGTTTTAATTATATGTTTCTTGAGGTTTGATTATCTGCTATTTTTATTTATTTCATTAAGGAAATGATAATAGTGATCTTAATTATTAGAAATTTTGGTGGGCTTATTACAGAAATTATTGTTGGATTGGCGTGACATGTTGAACATTAGAATAGACTAATAAAAATATGATCTTGCTTTAGAGAAATTAAGTTGATGTTTACTATTCTTTAATCAAAATTGCTCTAATTGTATAGATTTTTTTTATTATTAATAATTCACCTAATTAATATTGTTAATCAGTTTTTAGAAACGTAATTAAATGGATCATACCTTTTATATTACGATTGATTGATTACGTTTATGGAGAAGTAAACGTGAACTAAATAATAATTTTGATTAGTAAAAAAATTGAGACTTGTTTTCGTTATTTTCTTTCTTTTTACATTATAGTAATTTTGATTAGTGAAACGATTGAATAAATGTAATGTTGAAAGTTGTTTTAAAGACATGATTGATTTCTTTTTTTTAATCATTGAGAAATTAAATAGGCATCATGTTCAAAGTTTAAAAGCTAAATTTACAATTAATTAAATTATATGAATTATTAATTATCTCACAGTTTTGGAATAAATTTTAATTTATATCTCTAATTTTTTAAAAAAAAAAACTTTATTAAATCTTTGAAATTTGAAATTAATTCAAAAAGTATCCTTTAGAAAGTTGTCCTTATAATAAAGGATGACAAAAAGCCTACCAACATCATTTTACTACTCAATTGAATTGTATAGAAGATTTTAATATTGTTATTAGCATTTATTATTTTATTTCAACTCAACAAAATATCATTTATATTCTTACAATATTATTTATCAAATCAATTTTCACACTGTATTTTGTCACGCCAATTTACATTATTAATGTTATAAACTATTTTAGGTATGTATTTCAATTTTTATACCTCAATTGTTATATCAATTTTTATTCATCGTCATAAATCATAAACATAGTATATCAAAGGGTCAATTTCAAACTTATAAGATTAAAATAAAACTGTTCATCTAAAGAACATACTAAAGATACCTTGAAATACAAAGTATTCTTTTATAATTTAAACCTAAATAGAACTAAATTTTTCATATATATATATATATATATTTTGTATTGAACAGCGTCAAAAATCCTAATTAAATCCAATAAGATTCTTTTGTGTTTTTCTCTTCCAAACGGATTTTTCTTTTTTTCTAATCCATTTTTTCTTCCACCTAGGATTGACTATTTCATGCTTTAAATTGCAGATTGTTTGAATATTGTAATAAAGGTTGAAGATTTTTTTTTTTTTTTTTTTTGAAGAAAAGGTTGAAGTTATTCTATTGTTAATTTATATGCATGTTCAAGTATGTAATTTGAGTTCACTGATATATACAAGAAAATATATGGCGAATTTTACTTTAATTTTGAAACTCAAGTAAGGAATAAGCAACAATTCTAGTGAAGAAACTAAGCACCGTTTGAATTAATTTAAAAAATAAATATTTTTTAAAAATTCATTTTTATTTTAATAACGGTTTAAAATAAATACACTAATGAATTCTAAAATCTATTTTAAGTGGTTGTCAAACACTTATATTTTTTTTCAAAATTACTTATTTTTAAATTAAACACTTGAAAAGTTATTCCAAACACACACCCTAAGTTTAAAAAGATTGATGAAAATTATAAGCAATGTGATATTATATGGGTTAAAATATTATTTTGGTCTCCATTCATTGAAACTTATTCAATTTTAATCCATGTACTTTTAAATGTGCAATTTTGTAACGTCCCGAGTTTAGGAGGGAAAAGATTTACACTTAATTTTTCATTAAATACTCATTTTTCATTTTCAATGTTAATGTGTATTAATTAATTTAAAATAATTATAATAGTTATAATTAATGAAGTTTCACTATTTTAATTACTATTAAAATTTAAATTTAAATTTAACTTCATGATTATTAAAACTAATTAATAGACATCAACGCCAATAACTTAAAGTGAGTAGTATTGAATGAAAATGGAGATTAAAATTGTAAAATCTTGAGACCTAGGGACAAATTTGAAACAAAACTCAAATCTTAGTGGTAAGATTATAACATTTTGAAACTTAAAGACTTACTGTGTAACATTTTGAAATTCTAGAAACCACCCTTTTTTTTTCCAGTAATATTACAAACCTTTATTCACCCTCGTGATATTCAGATGTTTCTTTTCTTTTCTTTTCTTTTCTTTTTAATTCCAAACATTTTTTATATATAAAATAAATAAGTACAAAATATTATAAAATTAGAATAAATAACATTTTTAGACTTCAAATTTTTATATAAATTATTGTGCTTTGATTCTCTGGGATCTTTTGGCAATGCTCGTAGGTTTAGACACTTCAAAATATTTTTTTCTTAAAACTCTTTTTATTAACTTGATTTTCATTTTAAAAAACTTGTGTATTTTATTTCATCTGTTTAAAAAGTGATTCTATAGGTGTCAATTTTTACCATAAAGAGAACTAAGAGAGGAGAATAAATTTGAGGGCAACTTTGTAAGTTTAACATTCTTTGAATTTTTTATTCACATTTTAGATTCCTTTTTATATATGAAGTGTTTTTTAATAGGTAAAAATCATTTTAGAATCAATTTCTTTTATAATACTTTAAACTGATTATTGAGAAAAAAATCTATTTTAACCAATCTAATTATTTCAAACGTGTTTGTGAGTTCGTGCAGAGTTAATTCAAGCACACTCTAATACGTGCAAAGTTAATTCAAGCACACTCTAATTTTTAGATTGAGAGTAGAAATAGGGACGGATCACACACTAAGTTTTTATAGAGAAAAAAAGACTTTTTTATCTTTTTAATTAAAATAAACACTGCTCTAAATTTTAATATGATTGGCTAATAAAAAAAATCCCCAAATGGTTGGGATGTAAGGAAAACTTGAAAAATCGAAAAGACCACTTAGACCGACTAAACCCGCTTATCTGTTTGGCAATTTCAGGTTCAAAATAGAGTAATTATTTTAAATACAAAACTGCTGGAAATATTTTCAGATATAACAAAATGTCATTGTCAATCAATGATAGACACTAATAGACACTAATAGACACTAATAGACACTGATAGACTACTATCATATATCACTAATAGATAGTGATATTTTGCTGTATTTGTAAATATTTTGGCTCATTTTGCTATATCTGAAAATAGCTCTTCAAAGTATATAAAACCGAATTATTTTGGCTCGGGTTCGAGTTCAGCAAAAAAATGATAGAAAACCAAGTTGATCGATAAGAGGTATATAATAAGCATTCATAGTTGTTTCAAAGATCGACCTTGGTTGGATCAGTGAATAGGCTCTCTAACATCCTTTTGGTCGTGAGTCCGAGACCACATTAACTAAATAATCAGTTCAATTTTGACTTCTTACAAAAATCGGATCAAACCAAACCACTTACACCTTTACGGTAAGGAAGTATGTATTGTTTTTCTATCCATAGTGGTTTTCTTTTGTCTCACTTCCTTTTGTTATAGGACATGGGTCCAAGTGCTAATGTGTGTTTCAATTAGTTCATAATTGGTTCTCATATATCTAGTTTGTTCAATGAATAGATAAAAGAAGAATAAATAAATAGAAATAGGGAAGAGTAATGAGTGTCAAAACTTTAATCCATCTGTGTTCCGCTTCACACATGAAGGTTTTCTGGTGTACATGTATTACTATAAAGTACGGATTTATTATTATTATTATTATTTTAAGTCTAGTTTCAATTTATTTTCTAGATTTCAAAATCTTATACTTTTAATCCTTAAATTTTAAGTTTGGTTTCAACTTATCCTCTAGATTTCAAAATATTACAATTTCACCTTCAAGATTTGAATTTTGTTTCAATGTGATTCCTATGTTTCAAAATTTATACGTTTAACCTCGATTTTTTTTATAAATACTCACTTTTTCTTTAACATCAATTTCTATTAGTTAATTTGAAAGAATATCAACTAATAAGTTTCACTATTTCTTTTATTACTATTAAAATTGAATTTAAATTTTCATTACATAATTTAAATAGATTAATTAATAAGCATTCATGCCAAAAACTGAAAGTGAGTATTTAGTGAAAAATTAAGATTAAAATTATAAATTTTAGGATCTATAGACCAAATTGAAATAAAATTCAAATCTTAAGGGCAAAATTGTAACATTTTGAAACCTATTGACTAAATTGAAACTAAACTCAAAACTTAACTAAAGTGTAACATCTTGAAACCTCATGACCAAATAGAAACTAAACTCGAAATCTAGGAACCAAAGAATTATTTTCCCTAATAAATTACAAACAAAAAGTATATCAACATATTCAACAAACTTAAATGAAAATGATGTGAAAAAAATCAATTCTTGAATTACCTTTTCAAAAACATTTTGCAACTTTTCTAAATTTATACAATAGCTTTTAATGTTTACTAGGGTACATATTCTCTCACACAAATAAGCCTTGGTGCTTTTCTCCATAATCCATTCTCATATGCAACGGCAAACAGAGTGCATGTTTAAAACTGACTCTTGTCATATTTAAAATGATTTGAAATATATTTTTATTTACTCAAAATTAATTCAATATTTTATTTTACACTTGTAAATACAATTTTTATATTATCAAAATTGGTTTTAAATAATTAAAAATGTATTTTTTGAAAATGAAAAAAATAATTTTAAGCATTCCAAAATCACTTCCAAATGCCTTTTAGATATTATGGCCCTCGCAAAATTATTGCCAAAATTATATATTTAAGTCTATCCTTCTTAGAGGGGTTTAAATATAGTTTTTTTCACAATAAATAGGAAAAATAGGGAGATTTAAATTTCCAATTTCAAGAGAAAAATTAAATGTCGATTACCAATTAATTAAGCTTATATTCGAGCTACAGACCTCTTGGTCATTTACACACATATCATGTAAACCCTTAACTTGTTCGTAGTTATGCTAAGTTTTATGTTGATTTTGCTATTGTGGACTTAGAAATTTTTTTCTCATTTAGGGCGAAGGATGCATGGAAAGGAATGTTGTGTGTAAGACATGGAAGATGGCCTTAGGTTCAAGGATGAGGCTTGCACCATGAGTCTAGGCGTTGAACTTGTTGAAAGGTCATCCGAGTGTTGAAGTGTGGCTTGTGTAGGCGGCAAGAGTTGTCCAAGCCATGTGAAGTTGGGGATTGAAAGGAAGGACCATGCGTATAGGAAGTCTATGTTTAGTAGGCGTTAAAGGGTTAAGCCAAGTAGCCCTAGAAAATTTATGGCATAGAGGTGTTCAGGAGAAGCCAAGAACCTCTCAGTGTTGATGTGCTAGGCGTTGAGAAGATGGACCAAGGGGTAGGCGTCCAAGTCTTCTCTAATTTTGGTAATTATGTTAGTTTAATTAATTAAGAACAATTATGTGGTGAGTTGAAATTTAAGGTGAGATTTTGGAAGCAAGAAGTGGCAACCAATTGTGTTACATGAGGCTCTCGGCAAAGGGTATAAATAAAATTTTGTGAAGAAGAAAACGGTTTGTTGATTTCACTCGTGCCAAAGGGGAAATTCTTCGACCAAACCCTCTCAAAATCAGTCTAGTTGATGTGTGAGGGCTGCCGGAGAAGGATTGCAACGATGAAGGCTTGAAACTTGAGGGAAATTGAAGGTTGTTCTTGCTCTCCGGTAATCTTGAGCAAGGCTGGAAGATTGGATTTCAAGCTATAGAAGAGGAATTTGTAAGTCAAACTTGAAGGTAAGTAAGTTAAGAGACCACTTTTGAGGTTTATGGAAGAACTTTGCACTAAAAATGGTTGGAGATGTAGATTTTAATGGCTGAAAATGTAGGTGTTGTTGTGGAGGCTATTGGGTGGTTGTTGGCCGAAGGTTGAAGAAGATTGGCATGGAAAGTGGCTGTAGGTGGTTGTGGTTGTCGAACTATCTTTAGAGGTTAATTGAGGTGTGGACAGCAAAGACAAGCAGTGTAGGTAGGCATCGACAGGGCAGCGGCGTGTATGGCTGAAGGGGCTAACGTTGGACGTCGAGTAGTTGGACACCCAGCCGTATGGGAGGTCAACGTCGGGTGTGTGCAAGGTCAATGCTAGCAATGAGCATGTACGAGAGTTGTCGCCCAGAGTGTCTGCATGCATCTAGTTGTATGTTTGTGGGGGAGTTGTTGCACAATGGGTTGTCTGTGGGCGTGCGACTATGCAAGTGAGTGAAAGTGCCGCACAAGACAGTGTCGTGGGCGTGAGCTACTGGACCGTGGGCAAGTGCTGGCTAAGTTACACGCCTAGTTGCAACACATTCAATTAAATGAAATAATTAACCCAATTGGTGGGGATGAGTCATTTCAAGTGTAAATTTGGTCTTTGAGACATAAAAGGCTAAAAATGTGATTAAAGGATTTTAAGAGATGTCTAATAAGGGAAATGAATGTTATTTTCAAGTCAAGAAGAATTGTGGAAGGTCTACAGACCATTTGGGACCAAATCAAGGGAGTGAGTGGCAATATTTTTTTTTTTTTTAAGTTCAATGGATATGTTTATTTACTTCTTAATGCATGATTTATAAAGGATTCTATGTTCATTAAGTATGTTGTCTTATGTGGTTAAAGAGCATGATGGGTATGTGTTTAATTTCAACGCCTAGTAATGTGTAAATTGTATGTGATAGATGTTTCCTAGTAAAGTGTCACATGTCAAAAACGCCCTCCAAATTTTGAGACCAATGAGCGCAAGATCCCTTAGCAACGCCAAGAGGGGACCTTGACAATGGCGGCATAAGCCCATCATACATGACCATCCGTGCACCAAGCCCCGCAAGCACACCTGGCCCCGTGTGCACAACATGATGGTGTTGCGCATGTGCGAGGGATGTGCACGCCCATCGGCAATTTGGCGCACTCCCCTCACATTCCTAGGCACGCGCCCCGCGACAAGCACTGGCGTGCGTCCCCCAGCAGTCGCAGGCGCGCCATGATAAGAGCGTGTCTATTGGCAGACTAAGTCATGCCCCTTTCGACAAACTCAGGAGCACGACCCACGACCCAAGCACGCATCGGAAGACCTGAACCTGATAAGTCTCCAGACAGTCCTAGAACCTTCTAAGAGACTCGCGACACGCCTAGAGAACCCAACAAGCCTCTAAATGCGACTAGAAGGTCGGGCAGGTCGCTGGGTTAGGCCAGCGCCCATGCCTGTGCGCCCGACGTGCCCGGAAGATACTAGAAGCCTTCTAAAGGACCCCGACGACTCTAGAAAGCTCTGGACAGGCCTCAAAGGCACTAGGCTGTGCAGGAAGAGACCCGATGGCACTGGAGAACTCCAGACTACTCTGGAAGGGGCACGACACTACCAGAGGCATCCGGACAACTCTAGAAGCTTCCCCGACAGTCAAACATGCCCAAGTAAGCACTAGAAGGGACCCGATAAGTCTAGAGACCTCCAAGCCAACTCTTGTACATATTTTGCCGCACATGTATATATGTAACCGACTTAGGCTGACTAGATTTATCTAGAATACTCCATAACCGACATTGTAAGTCGGTCATGGAAGGTATGGCGGTGCAAGGACCTCTATAAATAGGCAAGAGGCCTCATTTGTAAATCACCTTCAGCCGAAGTGTAAATCTAAGCATTTGTTTTCTCCAAGCTCTCTTGCTCTCTTTTCTCTCGCCCTCTTAAGTACTTTGTTGCCCTACAAACCTCTCTAAGGCTTGCTTGGCGCTCTTTGACACCAAGTGCCACACGTTTGGTTAATCGAAAACAACAACCACGTGACAAAAGTGACATTAGTTAATGTATAGTGTTTCCAACACATGGTTGTACATAAATGATGTGTGTGAAGGACTCAATACTAAAGGACAAAAGAAAAGGTATATGGGCAATCCTGTAATTATTATGATTAGGACTTGATACTAAAGGACAAGGAAAAGGTACTCGGTAGCCTGGTTGATAAGGAGGCCAATGCCGAAGGACAAATGAGAGGGCATTGAGCAACACCTTGAGAACCCAATGTTGAAGGATAATAAGAAGGCATTTGGGAAACTTAAATAATAAGGTCTTTGGGACCCACTTTGGCACACAAATGGTCTTTGGACCGTGTGTCAGGGTGTTAGCCCTTTGGGGGTATTTACTATGTGCACATAGGAGAAAAATTGATGTTAAGTGTATGAAGTTTACTCTACTTCAACTAAGGATGAATGAATGCAAATGATTATGTGGAAGTGATGTTAAGTAAACCATGTTTCTTTTATAAGCTATTTAGCTATGGTACCATGACCAAGGTTTTGATTTCTCCATGTTTTTACCTAGCGAAAGTTCCTAGTAGATTATATTAAGTTACTTAAGTGTTATTTGTCACTCACTAAGCATTTCAGCTCACAATTTCCTATGTTTTTCTTATTCTCTAGGTAATTAATGAGTTCCTGGTGCTTAGCCTACTCCACCTTGTCTGCCCCGCTACAAGTTCCTGAGTGGTCTAAATCCTTATATGAAATGAACTTTGGAAATGTCCTGTACATATAGATTAGGGTTTAGAAGGAAGTAAACTTAAGCCTTAAGGTGTTGTAAATAAATTTTGGTTGTATGTAGGCAATAAGCTTGCGATACTCGAATGGTTTAGCAAAGAAGTATAGAATGTACAATTATATTTGTACTTAAAAATGTCTATCAGGTTAACAAGTTATGTAAGCAAGGAAATAGGTTAGACAATAAGTGTAGTAAAGGGGTCGATACTTGTTGTTCTCACATCCCTACCTAGGCTAGAAGGTACCTTGGGTAGGGGTGTGACATATTGCATGTTAGTTTTAATTTTTCATTGTTCTTTTAAGTTTTATTGTTTTATCTCAGATACGTTTTAACTTTTTTTTCTTTTTGGTAGGACATTAGTATTGGTTAGATGATGAAATTGCAAGTGATTTCAAGTTAGTTGAGGTTAGATACACACATCATACATATTTTTATCACAAATAATTTAAGGGATGATTAAAAGTATTTTTGTAATAATAATGTAGAAGATAATATATTGGCCCCAAAATGCTAATTATCTAGGTTTGCCCCCTGCTCATAACATATATGGTCCTCTAAAAGGCAACCTACCATCTTTTGATGAAATTCTAAAGTTGAATATAGGGTCAAGGGTCAAGACATACACACATGACTATCAAGGAAATTACATGAATCTTCTGACTTTTAAGATACATATGGACACTCTCTTTTGGCACCACTTCTTTAATAATACACTTTATATGATATGTATATTAATCACATCTTTCGGACTTTCATGTCAACACCAAATATACAACAAGTTTGATTCAAATTTCACTCGAAATAACGTATTACTTAATTAATTGTCTAATATCATACAACGAATCTAATTTAAGTTTCATTGATATCATGTCAACTTTATGTTAGGTAACGAAACTCTAACAAATATATATATATATATATATACCAAATTGGTCTAAAATTACAAACTTAATTACCTCTTCATCTACTACTCTTTTTTTTCAGTTGTTTTCCAAATATTTTTATTACAAAAATTCTTCTAAAAATATCACTCCTGATTAATTTTAGGAACACTCAAAATTGTTATTGTTATTATTATCATTTGCAAAAGAAAAACTAAAAAATTATTGGCAAAATAGGGATCATCCAACATCTTAGATTCCACTTTGGATGCTCATAATGGGCCATGAGTAGTCCCCATTTCATTACACCACATAGAGAGATCTATTCATGGCCCATTGGGACCTTGGTCCATTATTTATTAATATATGTTTCAATTAACTTATCTAGATCATAGCCTAAGACCCTAGAACATAACTAAAATTATAAAAAGAATATATATATATATATATATATATTATTAGTTACTAAGTTCGTCAAATCTATTCTGGTTGTTACCATGTAGAGACAAAATATTTGAGTAGTCGTTGTAGTCAGCAACTATGCAAACACTGTGTAATCCTATAATAACTTCCTATAAAAACGGCTTGAAAATTGCTCTATTCTATAAATTCAAAAACTCCATTGAGAGTGTCATCACGAAGATTGTTTAATTCTATAAAATCATAAATAAAATCATAAAATACGGACATCACGAAGTTGGAAGGATGTGTTTTTGATAAAGAATTATTTAATTAGAATGAAGTATAAAAGGAAAGAATGAATATTTAAGAAAAGTAATGATTGTTAATTTGGAGGTAAATAACTTAGTTGGGATTGAGCGGCTTTAAAGAACACTTGCCAAAGCTGGCCCAAACTATCAATCTTGTTCTAGAAAACAATCTCCTCCAAACAATCATCTTGCGTATCAATTCACCTCTTAGTTGTGGAATCCATTAAGAGAGGGTTATTGAAAGATAAATGTCGATGTTACTTGGTCGGAGAATGCTCAATGTGTGGTGGAAACGGTTGGGTTATTCGTGATTAGAATGACCGCCCTATTGGAGGTGGTTGCATCTGATATCTACTAGTCGGTCGATCAAAGTCTTTGAAGCTAAAATCATCATCTATGGTTTAAAACACATTAAGATTTCTTGGGATGGGGAGAACCGTCGGTAGAGGTGGAATCAGTTTCAATCGAAGCCATCAAACTTTTGAATATTGAGGACTCTGACTTATTTAAGTTTTTTTTTCTTTTTTTTTTTAGGCTCTCTTTCTTGCTTTGTCCGTAGATGTTTCTAGTTTTTGCAAATTATTTAGGGAGGAGAACAAAGTTGTTCATAATTTAGTAGCTTTGACTTCTTCTTATAGATTTTAAAGTGTGATCTAAATAATTTGAAAATAACAATAAATACAACAAATACAGCTATAATAATTTATTAGGAAAAACATAATCTACGGAATTCAAAGTAATTAAAAATTAAATAAAATCTCTCGTAGATATTTATTTTAAACATGACCTTCCTATTTCAAATGGATTTAAAAATTAAAATCTCATATTTATTTCAAAATTTGAGAGGGGTAAAACTGGAAAATACGTACTCATCAAGCTGGCCCCACAACCAACGAGCAGACATCTTTTGAGTGATTTCTCAAACTAGACATCTTTCAAAAGATACCCCCATCTTTAGTGATGCATTGCAATTTCTCTTCGATTAACTTCTCTTTTTACATAACTAACCAAGAAATTTAATGTGAGATCTTATTAGATCACACTAAAAAATTAAAAGCTAACTTTAGGGTTTGAGGTTTTTGCGTGGTGTTGGTCTGAACGAGACGATTCATTATGCCGTGAAATATTTTTTAAATAAAAATTAAAAATTAATAATCCACCAATCAACTTAGTTAGCAAGCCACGTCAGCATTTAAATAACCTACATGGACAAATCTGTTAACTTAAACAGTTTTGTTAATAAAGAGAACATTTTAAACCTATTATTGAAAACTTAAGGACTAAAATGACTAATTTGAAACTTCAGGGACCAAACGCACTTATTTTAGAAAACTCGGGGACTAAAAAGATATCTCTCTTAAAATAATTCTAGACGTTGTACTTTTAACAAAATCAACTAGTATCTATAAGTTTTCACGTGGTAAAATAAATTAAAAAATATTTTAGATAGATTATAATGTAGCAAAGTAAAATCTTTCAACGTGGGACGAACTCCTACCATTCCGTCAAAATAATTTGTAGTTTTTGCTTTGAGCCAAAGTCCTAAAATGATTCCTAACAAGATTATTCTATAATTCTATAATTGTTGTGTACACTTGCAAACAAATGGGTCTTAATCTTCTCTTCTTTTCTTTAGTTGCTTTTGATTTATTTGGTGAAAGATATAATGTTATATAAAAATTTTGTTATAATTAAATATTTCTTTTTTTAAATAATATAGTTTTAATTCAACTTAATAATGGGCAAAAATTTGTTTAAAAAATGCTAACATACTTCTCAACTCAAATCCAATCATCTATTCCAACTATTCAATATCTTATTAATTAATTTTCACCACTATAAATATCATCCTTTATGAAATTCTACTCATAATACTCTTTTCCTATTTACTATTATACACATGACTTGATTGCTATAGATTCATTTCAATTTGAAACATTAGTTGAACTTCTGGAACAATGTTCTTTACTTTCCTATGGACATCATTAATAGTAAACAGTGTTCTTATTCCTGTAGAAAACACGGGGTGTATTGGGCATCAATTTGGAACAAGTTGACTGAGTTATAATAGCTCATTCAGTATATGAGACGTGTGATTTTGGTTTCTAGTTTTTCAAATTAATCATTTTAGTTATTGGGTTTTTAAGAATAGGTTTAAAAATTCTCTCAAATAATAAATTTATTAAATTTAAATAGAATATTTGACTAAATGGTGATACGGCAAGATAAGTAAGTTGGAGACAAATATATATATTTTTAAATCTCTCTCTCCTCTTTCTCCATCTGGAGCTTCTATTCCAATTGATTCAGTGTGCATATTCTGATTTCAATTGGAGTAGAAGCTCTAGATGGGAAAGAGAAGAGAATGAAGAAAGAGGAGAGAGAGATTTAAAAAATATATATTTCAACTCATTGTGTCACATTACCATCTAGTCAAATATTATGTTTAAATTTAATAGATTTCTTAGTTGAGGGACTTTTTAAACTTATTCTTAAAAACTTATGGATTAAAATGACTAATTTATGACATTAGGGACCAAATGCACACATTTTTTAAAACTCATGGGCCAAAAGGATATTTTCCCTTGCATTTTAATTTAATTCATATAATATAATTACTTCTTTTAATATTGTGAGTTCCTTCTCGAAAAATACTTTTGATCAATTTTTCTTCTTGAACTGCTTTTGAATGATAACCTACCTTCATTATTTTTTCAGAGTCATGCATCTAAGTTAAAAATATTTTTTACGTGTCATCGTGGTTGTGGCGTATACTTGGCAACCATCACTCCTAGATATACATTTTTGTGCAATATCGTGGAGTTAGAGAATTGGTTGCTTCAGTTATAAAGTTTCCTTAATTAATTATATGAATTTTAGTCTAAGTTCAAGTATTTTATGCATGTTCAACTGTATTGATATATCTCCAAAATGACCAAACCAAATGGACAAAGAATAACGTAACTTAAAATCCAATGTATTTTTAAAAATTGGTGGAACAAATCCTTTTATTTTTATTTACAAAATATGAAATTTAAGGTACTAGTATTTGAAATGGTCGGTTGAACATTGATAAGGTGTTATTATCTATGCCATGATGGGTACCTTAATGCAAAGGGTTTCTTGGCACCATATAGAGGGGAACAATACTATCTCTCTGAATGGTGTGGAGGAGGGAATGTATCAACTATTCCATAAAAAAATTTTAACATGAAACATTTTCTATTGGGGAAAACAATACAAATTGATAAGAACTGAATAACACTAGCAAACTAATTAATTACATCTCAACTTGATACAAACAATTACAGTAAACCTATAGACATTATATACAACAACAATTTTCAAAAGTAAGAGAAGGCTAGCTATAAGCTAAAATAACACAAACTTATAAAAATTTCAATATCTTGTGGAGAGATCAACAAGAAATTGAAGCACATTTTTCATAAAGTGTTGTCCTGAAGACAATTATTTGCTTCGCACAGCTACAAGCATAATACAGACTTCGTCTTAGCACGATACAATGACCAATCTGGTAAAACAGCAACCTCGAGCTACTTAGATTTAACAAAACTCTTAGATACTTGTTCTTAAGTCTCAATTCAACTCTCTTCGAAGAAGAAGAAGAAGAAGATGATGATGGAGAAAAAAAAAACTAACTCAAAATGAGAAAGAAAGAAAGAAAGGAGAGAACTCTTTTAACTCTTAGCTACTTGTCACTACAAGAATTTTTGTTTTGTTGCCAACACAACAAAAAATGTCGGCAGAGCTAGTTTCTACCGACGAATTTTTAATATGTGGGCATAACATCATATCTGCCGACGAAAATATATGCGTGAGCAAAAAGTAGTGTGGTATTAGTGAAAATCATTAAAGTTGGTTTTTGCCGACGATGAATTTAGTTTCTCCCCACGCAAGGAGTGTGGGCATAAACTTTTAATTTCTGCCCATGCAAGGAATGTGCCCAAAAAGATTTTAAATCTCACTTATTTTTTTCCCCCCAACATTTTTACCGACAAAAACATTTTCTCCCCCTTTTTTTACTTTCCCTCCTCTCACTCTCCTTCCCTTTTCTTTTTCATTTTATTTTTCTTTTTACATAAAACAAAAAAAACATCTTCACCCACATTTTTTTATCTACCCCACCCCACAAAAACTTCTTCCCACCCATCTTCTTTCACCCGCCGGCGACGAACGACGACCATTGCTACTGTTGACCGACGCTGCTGCTGCTGCCACCCATCGACACCGCCTGCTATTGCCGACGTCCCCGTCTTGCTTCTGCCGACGCCGTTTCTGCTTATGCCCGACGTTCTACTCGTGGAAGACAACGCCGTTCGTGCTCGTGGTTGCTGCCATCTCAGTAAACATGAGTGAGTTGTTTATTGACTATTCGTTTGGATCTAGAGTTGTCTTTCATAGTGATATAGACTTATTAATTGAGTTTTTTTGGATCTAGAATTGTCCTCTACAAATGAATGTTTGAATTAAATTAGTTGTCATTTTGGAAGTTTAGTTGTTGTTTTGAAACACATAGTTTAAATTAGTGGACTTTGCATTGTGAGACTTACCAAATATTATAACTACCATGTGAAAATTTGAATGAAATTGTAATGAGAATGATGAAATTGCAATGAGAATAATTAATGTTGATCTTTTAGGTTGATTTTGAGTTTGGAAGTCAAACTTAAATATGTTCAAGTTGTTTTGAAAGTCATTAGTGTCATTTAGACACTTTTTAGATACATTTTTGTTACTTTTGAAATTCAAAAGAACACTTAGACACTCTTGATGGGTTAAATTTAGGTTGGTTCATTTAGACACTTGAAGCTATTATGTGTTTGATGAAATGTCCGTTATAAGTATATCTTTTGTTTATTTTGTTGTGTGTACTTATCAGTGGAATTGCTTCTCATTAATTGTTTTCCTGATTTGCTTTGCTTTTATCAAACTTGGTTTTGGTCTTTTAACTTTTTTTACTTTCGTTTATTATTCTAGTAAAAACTTTAAACTAGAATACAAAATATATGATTTTTCATGATTAGGTTGTTTAGAGAATTATCAATAACGGAACACTATTGTAGGTGGACAAATAAGACTTTCAAGTGTAACTTTTTTTTAATCAACATGGCACAAAAATATTGGGTTGTAGTTGGACAAATAAAACTTCCAAGTGTAACTTTTTGATTAATCAACATGTCACAAAATTCTCTTTGACACTTTTTAGGAACTTAAGACATTTTGAATTTAGGTTGTTTTGGGAGTTAATAAGTCTCTTGGACACTTTTTATGCACTTTTTAAGTTGTTTTGAGGGTTAAAGTCACTTAGACACTTTTTAGGTGGGTTTTGAGTTTGAAAGTCATACTTAGGCATTTTGAAGTTGTAGTTGGGAGTTAAAGTGTCATTTGGACACTTTTTAGTTACTTTTTGATTGGTATTGAGTTTGTAAGTCATACTTAGGCATTTTGAAGTTGTTTTGGGGAGTTAAAGTGTTATTTACACACTTCTTAGGTACTTTTTGGTTGGTCTTGGATATTATGAAGACTCTTGAGAATTATGTAGGTTGTTTTGGGAGTTAAAGTGTCATTTAGACACTTTTTAGGTACTTTTTGCTTGGTTTTGAGTTAAGAGGTCATAGTTATACATTTTGAATTTATTTTGGATTTTTTTTGGATGAACTCATTGAAAAGTACGCAAAGATGGCGGAGCAAAATGAGAAGTTAATGAATCAACTTGCCAAATGGGAAAATAGATGGGCTGACGTTCAAAAATTGTTGGGGCAAGGACATGGAGGCGATGGACCTTTAACTTTTTAGGTATTTATTTTTTTAAAATTAAAGTTCAAAATTATGGTTGTGGCTATCATGTAGTTACGGTTGCCAATTCATGCATTTAGTACCTTTATTATATGTTTAAGTTATAATGTGTTGTGGCTATCCTGCAGTTACGGTAGCCAATTCATGCATGTTTGTACCTTCGTTATATGTTTAAGTTATAATGTGTTGTGGCTATCCTGCAGTTACAGTAGCCAATTCATGCATTTTTGGAGTTGTTTTTGGAGTTTAGACACTTTTTAGCCACTTTTTGGTTGGTTTTGAGTTAAGAGGTCATAGTGTGCATTTTGGACTTGTTTTTGTAGTCAAAGTGCCATTTAGACACTTTTTAGCCACTCTTTGGTTGGTTTTGAGTTAAGAGGGCATAGTTGTGCATTTTGGACTTGTTTTTGGAGTTAAAGTGCCATTTAGACACTTTTTAGACACTTTTTAAGTTGTTTTGATGGTGAAAGTGTCACTTAAACACTTTTTAGTCACTTTTTGGTTGGGTTTGAATTTAGAGGTCATATTGTGCATTTTGGACTTGTTTTTGTAGTCAAAGTGTTATTTAGACACTTTTTAGTCACTCTTTGGTTGGTTTTGAGTTAAAAGGTCATAGTTGTGCATTTGGGACTTGTTTTTGGAGTTAAAGTGTCATTTAGACACTTTTTAGCCACTTTTTAAGTTGTTTTGAGGGTGAAAATGTCACTTAAACACTTTTTAGGCACTTTTTGGTTGGTTTTGAGTTAAGAGGTCATGGTGTGCATTTTAAGTTGTTTTTGTAGTCAAAGTACCATTTAGACACTTTTTAGCCACTATTTGGTTGGTTTTGAGTTTAGAGGTCATAGTTGTGCATTTTGGACTTGTTTTTGGAGTTTAAGACACCTTTTAGCCACTTTTTGGTTGGGTTTGAGTTAAGAGGTCATATTGTGCATTTTGGACTTGTTTTTGTAGTCAAAGTGCCATTTAGACACTTTATAGCCACTCTTTCGTTGGTTTTGAGTTAAGAGGTCATAGTTGTGCATTTTGGACTTGTTTTTGGAGTTAAAGTGTCATTTAGACACTTTTTAGCCACTTTTTAAGTTATTTTGAGGGTGAAAGTGTAACTTAGACATTTTTTAGGTTGGTTTTGAGTTTGAGGTACTTTTTAGTTGGTCTTGAATATGATTTTGAAAGTCATGCAAATTAATTTACTTTATTAGTTTTGATCATATTGTGCTTATTGAAGTTCAATATTATGCTTTTCAGGTCTATATATTTTGAAGAAGGCCATAAATGTTAATTTTTTTGTGAAGACCCAACTGATGAAGGGAAATATTTTTTTGTGAAGACCAACCAACTAACGGAACCATTTTTTGTGTATTTAATATTATTTTGTTCATTTTGTATAGCGAAATGAAAGCTAATATAGCTTAGGAAACAAACACCAAGATGGTTTTCCAGATATTATATGTTCAAGGAATTGGGGGTTGTTATGATGTTAAACATATTTTGTAACAGGAAATTGGCTAAACTTGTTGCTATGATATTAAATATATTTTGTTACAGGAAATTGAGATTATTTTTATTTTAAATATTGATCCCCAAGCATATAATATTATAATAATAAATGCGTTGGTAATTATAAAGCTATGGCGACGTTTCATGCGTGGGAAGAAATCGAGTTATGCCGATGGAAAGTAAAACGTCGGCAGAAATTGATTTTTGGCCACGCATAAAACGTGGGAAGAAATGTTATTTTTGCCCACAAATGTTGATGCGTGGACAGAAATCAATTTCTGCCTACGGATAAAACATGGGCAGAAATTCAATTCGTGCCCACGAATGTTGATGCGTGGTTAGAAACCAACTTCTGCCGACGCTTGTAACGTGGGCAAAAAGACTATTTTACCCACGCGTTTCATTGCGTGGGCATTTCTGCCGATAAAATGTCAAAAAACATTGGCAGAAGATCTCCCCACGGCCTTCTGCCGACGTTGTCTGCCCACGCAAAAAAACATCGGCAGAAGATTTACCCACTCATTTTTTAAGATCTGCCGACGTTCTTGTGCGTGGGCAAAAACCAAAATTCTACTAGTGTGTTGTCAACTCAACACAAGATGAAAAAGAAAGAAAGAAAGGAGAGAAGAACTTTTCAAATTGGAATGTGATACTTCAAATGAAGAAACAAGTTGCAATTTATAGGCAAGCGACTTAGTCATTCTACAAATTAAAAAATAAAATCAAGTAAATAAAAAATTGAAATGTTTGTCATATTTAACTCAATTGAGTTGTTACTTGACCAAAATCAAACATAACTCATTCTTTTTTTCTTTAGTACAAAATATAACTCATTCGAATGAAAAAACTACAAGTGTAACATATGAAAGTTAAATTTGTAAATGAAACATCATCTAATTTGATGGTTTCAATCCAATTTGAAGTTTCTAACCAAGAATTTAATCTACATAATTAAATTCATTTTGTAATGTATCAATATTCAAATATGTTTCACTTTATCTTTCACATGTAATAAAATTTCCAACATCTTTTACAAGGAACATGATCTAGGCATTCAGGTTGCTAAAAGGGAGATGGGACATTCCTCGGGGCAAATCATACTACCCAATACAAATCTAATGTCGAACCATCATGACATGTAACATGATTCACAACTTTATAAACATGGAGATGAGTGACGATAAACTACCCGAAGCTTTGGATGAGATGGACTCAATGGTACATCCGAAAATCAACAAATGGATGGATAATATCATGTAACTTAAAATCCAAAAAATTTTTTAAAATTGGTGGAACAAATGTTTTTATTTATATTACAAAATATGATATTATTTAAAGTAACATTATTTGTTTAATAAAAAAAATAGTAGAAAAATCTAAATTACAATAAAACACACACTATTACAACACATATTAAAATAGTTTATACCCCAAACACACACTATTATAATCTAAACTATTTTAGTATGCATCTCAAATACATACTATTAGAATTTAGACTAAAATAGTTTTACACCCCCGAACACATAGTACAATAATTCATAGACTATTATAACCTCACAGACTATCATAATCAACTCAAAGCCCTAAATAACTCCTAACAATTGAGGATTAATTTCACAATACACATTAATTATATATGTTGGAATTCTAAAAAAATTAAATAAATATGGTAGTGTTTAAAAATAGGAAAAATTGCACAAACCACCCCCAAACTATGAGGTTTGTTACAATTACATCCATAAACTTTTAAATTGAGCAATTAAACCCGTGTAGTTTATTGAGTGTTGCAATCAAGTCCTTCTGTTCGTTGATCTTCAATTAGAAAGGGGCAAACTTGTGGATTCAATCAATCTGTCTCTCTCTTTGGCCATGGCTCGTTTTTGCTACCTTCAATCGCTTTCACCTCCATTTTCGTCTTACCCAACAATACCCATGTCCCCATGTTTCAAACTCATTTCCTCTTTTCACTGCAGCTGCTCATCGTCTTCCTCTTCTTTCCCATTTACAGAGAAACACTCCGTCAAGAGATACAAAAAGACAATTGGTTGTACAAGAACCAATCGGACCAAACTTCTATTACTTCATCGTGTTCGATCTATTCTGTATGATTTTGAGTCCATACAGCAGAATGACATTGCCTTGCAATTGCAAAAGCTCAAGAAATTGTTGCAAATATTGAGGGAAAAGAAGCTAAGTAGTGGAAAATGTGGGTCTAAGAATGTAATTTAAAATATGAAGTCGATAGGTTTTAAAATGTGGGTCTGGGAATGTAAATTTCTCCTGAAAATTTCTGGTGAGAGTCCCCCCACCGCAACTCACTTGCAAAGGAAAGGCATAAATGGGGAAGCGGAAGACTAGAGAATTGAAAAATGTTAGAATTAGGCAAATGATAGTGAAATGGTTTTAGGGAAAGGAAAAGAAGAAAGAGAGAAAAAAAACACACACACAAGAACAAGAAATATTGGGGTTGGGGGATTTTAGATTTATTATTATTTATGAGTCAAGGCGGAGGATTGTCGGAATTGATTGTTTACGTAATGAGAAGATGAAGGAAATTGATAGGAATTTAATTTGGATTTAGTCTCAAAAGGAAAGAAAATTGAAAGGGGAATTATTCTCGAGCATGTTGTTTCTGAAGGACTAGTGAGATGAGGGAATTTAATATTTAATCGTTGAGGGAGGTGTTAGTAGGTTTAACTTGCGAACAATTCAACAACACTCATTTTCCTAAATAGGGTTGAATTAGGAAAATATGGTAGTTTTTAAAAATAATTGGCGTAATATAGTTGTTTAAAATACTTATTGTATCTCCACATGTATGATATACTTATTGCGCTTTCAAATTGTACGATATATTTAATTAAACTGATTTATTAAAGTTTAAACATAAAATTTCAAAAATAATTAAAAATTTCATGCAAAACATTTAATTTTTCAATTTAACTATGGTTATACTTGATTTAGAACCTTTATTAAGATTATATTTGAAAATCATCTAAATTATTATACGTGTGTAGATTTTGTATGTTGTCGTGATTTGTGTTTGAACAGGGAGGGAGGGTGAAAAACTGTTTTTGGAAGTGTATTGGATTAAGATTTAAGATGCCACACTAAAAGTTCTATTTTTTTTTTTTTTTACAAGGTTCAATGTTTTAATAATAATGTATTTATAACACTAGCTATTATATTCCATGTACACATTGTATTCTCTTATTCTCGTTTTATTTTATTTATTTATTGTTTTTTTTAAGATTTATACACATATACCTTTGGTTAATTACATACTTCACCTGGCCCGCTCCATAGACATCTCTATAGGTGCCTCAATAATATTGTTAACAAAATTGAAATTGAAATTGTAAAAAAAAATAGAACATACATGAATGAAAAATTTGGGAGTTTAGTTTAATCAATTTATAGAAAAAATTAGATTCAAATAAATTTGATTTTGAAGTGAATGATACACTACAAGAAGTTTTGTCTCTGCCGACACTTTTTTTTGCCAACGCAACAAAAAATGTCGGCAGAACTAGTTTCTGCCGACGAATTTTTAATGCGTGGACATTTCTTCATATCTGTCGACATAAATATAAGCGTGGGCAAAAAGTAGTGTGGTATTAGTGAAAATCATTAAAGTTGGTTTTTGCCAAAGATTAATTTAGTTTCTCCCTACGTACGGAGTGTGGGCATAAATTTTTAACTTCTGCCCATACAAGAAATGTGGCCAAAAATATTTTAAATCTTACTTATTGTTTTCCCCACACACATTTTTACCCACAAACACATTTCCCCCCCTTTTTTACTTTCTCTCCTCTCACTTTCCCTCTTTTTTTTCTTTTTCATTTTACTTTTATTTTTACATAAAACAAATAAAAGTTTCCCACCCATTCCTTTCATCTTTCCCACCCTCACCCCACAAAATCCACTTCCCGACCCGACCACAAGCTCTCGACAATGATCTCCCAACGAACGATGCCGCCGCCGCTCCTACCGCCCCGATAACAAGGCTCGACCGCTCCTCCTGCCCGACGCCGGTCCTGCTGCCTTCAACGCTGCCAGACGCGACTGCTGCTACCTCCAACGACGTCGCTGCTGCTGCCTACATACGCCGGTGCTACCGCCTCCAGACGCCGCTGGTGGTGCCGCCCCTCGCCGTCACTGCTGCTGCCCTGCGCCGTCGCTGCTATCGCCAGTTCGACGCCGCCCGTTGCTACCGCTTCTTCTGCTGCCGCCGCCCCACGCCACTTCTTCTATCGACGCCAGCCTTCTTCTTATGCCGATGTGGGTGGTTGCCGCCATCTTACTAAACGGGGGTGAGTATTTTATTGACTATTCGTTTGGATCCAGAGTTGTTTTCCATAGTTATATAGACTTGTTAATTGAGTATTTTTTTTTTATCTAGAATTGTCCTCTACAAATGAATGTATGAATGAAATTAGTTGTCGTTTTGGAACACATAGTTTAAATTAGTGGACTTTGCATTGTGAGACTTACCAAGTATTATAACTACCATGTGAAAATTTGAATGAAATTGTAATGACAATGATGAAATTGCAATGAGAATGATTAATGTTGATCTTTTAGGTTGATTTTGAGTTCGGAAGTCACACTTATATATGTTCAAGTTGTTTTGAAAGTCATTAGTGTCATTTAGACACTTTTTAGATACATTTTCTTGCTTTTGAAACTCAAAAGAACACTTAGACACTCTTGATGGGTTGAATTTAGGTCGGTTCATTTAGACACTTGAAGCCATTATGTGTTTGATGAATACTCTTGTGTAGGTGGACAAATAAGACTTTCAAGTGTAACTTTTTTATTAATCAACATGTCACAAAATTCTATATGACACTTTTTAGGAACTTAAGATATTTTGAATTTAGGTTGTTTTGGGAGTTAATAAGTTTCTTGGACAATTTTTATGCACTTTTAAGTTGTTTTGAGGGTCAAAGTGACACTTATACACTTTTTAGGTGGGTTTTGAGTTTGAAAGTCATACTTAGACATTTTGATGTTGTGTAGTTGGGAGTTAAAATGTCATTTGGACACTTTTTAGTTACTTTTTGATTGGTATTGAGTTTGTAAGTCATACTTAGGTATTTTGAAGTTGTTTTGGGGAGTTAAAGTGTTGTTTACACACTTCTTAGGTACTTTTTCGTTGGTCTTGGATATTGTGAAGACTCTTGAGAATTATGTAGGTTGTTTTGGGAGTTAAAGTATCATTTAGACACTTTGTAGGTACTTTTTGTTTGGTGTTGAGTTAAGAGGTCATAGTTATGCATTTTGGATTTTTTTTTGGAGTTAACGAGACTCTTGAGGGTTTACACACTTTTTAGACATTTTTAGTACGTTTTGGGACTTAAGGGGTCATTTAGACACTGTTTAGGTACTTTATCTAACTTCTTCCCTGATTCTTACAGGGTTTAATTCTTTCAATTCTATTCGAAGATGGATAGGGATTGGATTAAACTAAAAAATAGATTTTCAAGAGATTACATTGAAAGAGTTTCTCAATTTATGGAAGTGGCAAAGAGGCATATAAACGATGCGGGAAAAACTAGTTGTCCATGTAGGAATTGCCAAAATTCAATGACACAATCATTGAACGTAGTAGAGCAACATTTGTTTACATATGGAATATCTCCTTTATATAGTAAATGGGTTTATCACGGAGAAGCAATCAACTTAGGTTCATTAGAAAGAGGTGGTACTTCTTCAGTAGGTGATGGATTAAGTAGAGAGTGTAATGCTGATGATGAGGATGATGACATTTTTGTCTTCTCACTGATTTGCAAGGGCCAATGATAAGAAGTGAAGAGAATACTAAAGACGAAGAGGATTTTGAGGATGAAATTCCAGAAAATGTTGAAGAAATGAATACTAGTAACATTTTCGATGATTTGATGGATGAAGCACGCAACCAGTTGTACCCTAGATGTACCAAATTCTCCTCATTAAATTTCTTTGTGAAGTTGATGCATATCAAGGTTCTCAACAATTGGAGCAACAAATCGTTTAATATGTTACTTGAGTTGCTGAAAGATGCATTTCCAATTGGTACATCTATACCTGGATCATTTTACGAAGCTAAGAGAAAATTACGTGACTTAGGGCTCGGATATGATTCCATCCATGCTTGCAAATACGACTGTGTATTATTTTGGAAAGAACTAGCTAATTGTCAAAGTTGTCCAGTATGTGGTGAATCCCGATATAAAAGAAATAGTGGAAAGGGTAAGAAGATTCCAAATAAAGTTTTCCGTCATTTTCCATTAATACCTAGGTTGAAACGATTGTTTTTATCAAAACATATTGCTGCTGAGATGAGATGGCATAAGGATAAACGAGTTGATACGAAGGATGTGTTACGACATCCAACTGATGGTGCAGGATGGAAACACTTTGATAGAGAGTTTCCACAGTTTGCTTTAGACCCTAGAAATGTTCGATTAGGCTTAGCTTCAGACGGATTTAATCCATTTGGTAATATGTATACAGCCTATAGCATGTGGCCAGTTGTGCTTGTACCGTATAATTTGCCGCCTTGGAAGTGCATGAAAGAATTCAATTTCTTCATGTCTTTGCTTATACCTCGACCAAAGTCTCCTGGAAAAGAGATTGACGTTTATTTGCAGCCATTGATTGATGAGTTGAAAGAGCCATGGAATAATGGTGTGCGGACATATGATTGCATGAATGAGAAGTACTTCCAATTACATGCATGTTTGTTGTGGACCATCAATGACTTCCCTGTATATGATGACTTGTCGGGTTGGAGTACCAAATGTTATCAAGCATGCCCTACTTGTAAAGAGGATACATCATCGTTTCGGATAAGAGGAAAAATATGTTTTATGGGACATCGATGTTATCTTCCTAATGATCATAGTTGGCGAAGAAGTCGACAACATGATGGGAAACCCGAGCATAGGCCTCCACCAGTTATGATGCATGGAGAAGAGATCTTACAACAAATAAACTCCATGAACTTTCCGGTGTTAAGTAAGCATCCATCCAAGCAAAATAAGAAAAGAAAGCGCGCTATTAATTAGACCAAGAAAAGTATATTTTTCAAACTTCCTTATTGGTCTAAGCTTCTATTGAGACATAAGTTGGATGTCATGTATATTGAGAAAAATGTATGTGACAACTTGCTTGGAACTTTGTTAAAACATTGAGGGGAAAACAAAGGACACGACAAATGCTTGTTTAGATCTTCAAGATTTGAACATACGAAAGGACTTACACTTGCAAAGGCAAGGAAATAAGCTCGTAAAGCCACATGCTGCGTATACATTAACCACTAGTGAAAAACTAGACTTTTGTAAGTTCTTGAAATCGGTTAAATTTCCTGATGGATTTGTATCAAACATATCACGATGTGTGAGTGTCAGTGATGGAAGATTGTGGGGGCTAAAGACTCATGACTTGCACATTCTACTCCAACGACTTATTCCCATTGCTGTTCGAGCATACTTACAGAAGGATGTGTACACAACTATTGTTGAGTTATGTAATTTCTTTCTTGATCTATGTGCAAAGACTATACGTATCAGTGATCTTAATCGTTTGGAATCAGATATTGTATTCATACTCTGCAAGTTTGAAAAAATCTTTCCACCGGCATTTTTCGACGTAATGATACATCTTGCAATTCATTTACCATATGAGACAAAAATTGTTGGTCCAGTGAGTTATAGTTGGATGTACCCCATAGAGAGAAGCTTGAGAACATTGAAACAATACGTACGAAAGAAGGCTCGTCCTGAGGGTTCCATAGCAGAGGCATTCATAATGAATGAGTGTTTGACCTTCTGTTCTATGTATCTAACAGGGATAGAAACAAGATTCAATAGAGATCCACGGAATGATGACCCAAGGAATGATCAATTTGTTTGTGGTGATTTTGATGTATTTAGACAAAATGTGCAACCGATGGGTGGGTTAGTTATGAGAACGATGTCTGAAGATGAGAAACAAACGTGTCATTGGTATGTATTGAACAACTGTTCCCAAATAGAACCTTATCGCAGGTACATTTCAAATTTCATGTATTTTATTCTTCGGTTTGAATTGGACACGTGTAAGTTAATCTTATGTCTTATGTTTTTATTACTAAACAGACAACATTTGAGATCGATTCATATAAGAGGAGAGGACAGATTAGATTTATTTAGAAGACACCAATTAGAATTTTCTGATTGGTTTAGAGCACATGTAAGTGGGATGTAGAAGACATCAATTCAGTTTTTACTATGAGTTAATACTAAGTTATTTTAACTTTGTTAACACATGTAGATGTACTCATTACATGAAATAGGTGAAGGGTCTGATGATCTTTACTCAATAGCGTTGGGGCCTAGTAGTCAAGTTCGCACCTACAGTGGTTGCTTCGTTAATGGAGTACGTTTTCATTGCATAGAGCATGACAATTGTCGGACTATGCAAAATAGTGGAGTAATGGCATGTGGAGAAACCAATAGTGATGAAACAAATTACTATGGTGTGTTGGAAGGTGTCTACAACTTAGAATATCCGAAGTCTAGACGGGTCTATCTTTTCAAATGTAATTGATTTGACACGGATGTTAAGAAGAACAGATTTCGTTATGATTTAGGATTTAAGTTAATCAATACTTCTCGTTTTTGGTACAAGGATGACCCATACATCTTAGCTACTCAGGCCATACAAGTTTTCTACATTGATGACCCTAAACTTCGAAATAATTGGAGAATTGTACAAATTGTCCAAAATAAACAAGTATGGGATGTTCTAGAAGTCGAAGAACTAGAAAATGAAGATATAGAGTTGTTAGAAGTAACTGGTTCGATTGGGGTTGATGAATCCATACATGATGTCACATTTTGTAGAAGTGACGTGGACTCTAGTGTCGTTCCCCATCAAGAGTTACATAACCAATTGAATGAGAGTGCACCACCCCCGGTCGATGATGGCTTTATAAACGACGATACTGAGCATATAAAATCATCTAGTGAAGAGAGCTCAGAATTTGATGAACAAAATAGTGAATAATGGTATAAGGTATGTAGTTCAAACAAAAAATTAATATTACATGTTGGTTTCAAGTATAATCACTACAATTTGATTCTGCAGTGTCATGGTAAGTCTAGAACAAGCACAAATGGCACTAATTGAAGTTGAACATGCAAACACTCCAGAGGTTGATTCTTCCACTAGGCAGGACGAGCCTAGGGCAACAGGTATTAATATTTTATGTATGTTTACTTACAATATGTTATTTAAGGTATCTAAGATTCATTGCTAGTTTACGATCTCAACCAATCTCTAAAACAATAGATAGGCGTGTGAGAGGACCTAGTCGGAACATAGAGCTAGATAGATATGTAGCTACGCATGGGAAGATCAAAATTGACATTGACGATGATGTTGGAAAATCGGTATGTACTTTTGCCACCAAGTTTGCTTTCGCCATTGGTACTCTAGTACGAAACACCATACCATTGAACTGTGATACTTGGAGGGCTGTACCTATAGGAGTACGTGAACTTGTGATTGATCGGTTGGAGGTAAGTTTGTGTTTCTTTTATGCTTTCTAAGTTGTTCAATATGTAAAAATAGTAATTGCTTGAATTATTGAATGTTCAGACATATTTTCAGTTTGACTCAACAAAGAGGGTTGTGAGGAAGTACTTGGATCGACAGATGCAATCATCTTTCCGGGAATATAGAGCAGACTTGCATAGAGAATACTGTAAATTTGAGGACCCCATTCAAGCCCGTGCTAATCCACCTATAAGACTAAGGAACCCTGAAGATTAGAAGATTTTGAATGATCGATGGGAGTCGGATGCTTGGAAGGTATGTTTTTCTCAATTAAACCTATAGTTTATAAGAATTTGGTCTACTAATTACCATCACTTTTTGAATTAGAAAAAACAAGAGACAAACAAAAGAAGTCGCTCCACTGTCCATTTCAACCACATAACTGGGTCAAAGTCATTCATCCAAGTTCAACATGAATTGGTAAAGTGCAATGTAATTATTTGTTTGTACCATCATCTCATACTTTTTATACTAATCTTAATTGTATTCTTTTTATAGAAAAAGAAAAAGGGTAGCGAAGTTGATGAGGTAGAGTTGTTCCACGGAAGTCATTTTCGTGAAAAGGGAGGATGGATCAATGATAAGGCGAGAGATGCATATGTAAGTTTTATTATCATGACTTTGTAAATTCATGTGTTGTTTAGTACATTCAATATCACTGTCTTTCATATAGGTGGAAATGAAAAGAATCATTGAAGAATTAACTGAAGATGGTGTCCAAACAATCTCAAGTGCAGAAGTGTGCAAGAAGGTATTGGGGAGTCGTTCAGCGTTGGTTTCGAACCCAAAATCACTAGTACCACCAACTATTGATGACTCTTATGCATATGAAAAAGAGGAGAGGACAAAGAAGATAGATGAACTCACTGAAAAGTACGCAAAGATGGCGGAGCAAAATGAGAAGTTAATGAGTCAACTTGCCAAATGGGAAGATAGATGGACCGACGTTCAAAAATTGTTGGGGCAAGGACATGGAGGCGATGGATCTTCAACTTCTTATGTATTTATCTTTTTATTAAAGTTCAAAATTATGGTTGTGGCTATCCTGCAGTTACAGTAGCCAATTCATGCATTTAGTACCTTTTTTTATATGTTTAAGTTATAATGTGTTGTGGCTATCCTGCAGTTACGGTAGTCAATTCATGCATTTTGGACTTGTTTTTCGAGTGAAAGTGTCATTTAGACACTTTTTAGCTATTCTTTGGTTGGTTTTGTGTTTAGAGATCATAGTTGTGCATTTTGGACCTGTTTTTGGAGTCAAAGTGTCATTTAGACACTTTTTAGCTATTTTTTGGTTGGTTTTGAGTTTAGAGGTCATAGTTGTGCATTTTGAAGTTATTTTTGGAGTCAAAGTGTCATTTAGACACTTTTTAGCTATTCTTTGGTTGGTTTTGTGTTTAGAGGTCATAGTTGTGCATTTTGGACTTGTTTTTGGAGCCAAAGTGATATTTATACACTTTTTGGCCATTGTTTGGTTGGTTTTGAGTTTATAGGTCATAGTTGTGCATTATGGAGTTGTTTTATGAGTTAAAGTGCCATGTAGACACTTTTTAGCTAATTTTTAGGTTGGTTTTGAGTTTGAGGTACTTTTTAGTTGGTCTTGAGTATCATTTTGAAAGTCATGCAAACTAATTTGCTTTATTAGTTTTGATCATGTTGTGCTTATTGAGTTAAATATTATGCTTTTCAAGTCTATATATTTTGAAGACGGCCACAAATGCTAATTTTTTTGTGAATACCCAACTGATGGAGGGAAACATTTTTTTGTGAAGACCAACTAACGGAACCATTTTTTGTGTATTTAATATTATTTTGTTCATTTTGTATAGCAAAATGAAAGCTGCTAGAGCTTAGGAAACAAACACTAAGATAGTTTTCTAGATTTTATATGGTCAAAGAATTGGGGGTTGAACAGAAAATTGGCTAAGTTTATTGCAATTATGATATTAAATATATTTTGTTATAGGAGATTATTTTTATTTTAAATATTGATCCCCAAGCATATAATATAATAATAATAAATGTGTTGGTAATTATAAAGCTATGGCGACGTTTCATGTGTGGGAAGAAATCGATTTATGCCGATGGAAAGTAAAACGTCGGCAAAAATTGATTTCTGACCACACATAAAACGTGGGAAGAAATGTTATTTTTGCCCACGAATATTAATGCGTGGACAGAAATCAACTTCTGCCTATGGATAAAACGTGGGAAGAAATGTTATTTTTGCCCACGAATGTTGATGCGTGGCGAGAAACCAACTTCTGCCAACTTCTGTCAAAAAACGTGGGCAAAATATCTCCCCACGGCCTTCTGCCGACGTTGTTTTCCCACGCAAAAAAACGTCAGCAGAAGTTTTACCTACTCATTTTTTAAGATCTGCCGACGTTTTTGTGCGTGGGCAAAGACCAAAATTAATTTTTATTTTCTAATGATAAATTTTGGATCTTAAATCAAATATTAGAAATAATCAAATTTTAAACCAAATTAAATTTACTTGAATTATAAAATAAGATAACCAAATTTTAAACCAATTAAAATTTATGTGAATTATAAACTAATTAGAATATAATATTTGGGATAATCAAATTGTAAACCATTTAAATTTATGTGAATTATAAACTACTTAATATGGATTTTTTTCATGTTTTAAATATAAAATCATATAATCCTATAATCATCAACTAAAAGGGACAAAAGGGAAAATCAAATATTTCTACCCATAGTTTAATCAGGTAATAGGACGAATAAAATCGATAGTTACATATATTCAACAGGTCCACAATAGCTAAATATGTAATACCTCTTTGTCGACCACTATCAATTATATAATTCTTAAATAATCTCATTTTCTACTTTTAAATAATTGGATAAAGAATTTTTCAACGTCACTTTAATATTCTAACCTTACATATACATCAAGAAAAATAATCAAAAGGTTGATCATGTTCTACAATACAATTATCATATACATTTGTCATCTAAAACATAAAATCATAAAATAAATTCAAACAAAGAAAATAAAGGTATTTAGGTCATTTTGTTCATCGAGTTGGCTTTTGCCCTTTACGAATCTCGCATAAATTATTTCGAAAATCCAAACTACGAAAAAAAAAAGTTACAAGTTGAACTTGAGACAAAACTACCCCATTTCTATAAATATTTTGTAAACAACTATAGTTTTCTAAATATTTTTTAAACTACAATATTAAAAAAAAAAAAAAATCCTTGAAGTCCTTCTACTTTCATATACATTTATTAAAAATAAAAAATAAAAAAATAAAACAGGGTAAGAAAGAAGAAGAAAGAAGTTTTGTTGGGCATATGAAATGCAATATAATGACTTATCCATGTGATTCAATAGAACCATTAATTGGACCCATTTATTGACTTTATGGAAATTTGGTAAGCTAACATTACTGCCATCCTAAATATTCCGTTCACCTCCTTCCAAATCTTTTTACTATTCCCACACACGATAACAATATATTAATATTAAAATCACGTCATTAAATCTTCGTCAACATCATATTTCTACGTAATTCATAAATCTAAGAATTAATATTTTCATTATATTGTAAAAAAATTCATAAAACATAACCATCAATGTAAATATAATATAAATAATAGATATTTTAACTTGTTTTAAAATATAAAATATTTATTTAATAATTTTATATATTTATTTATTATTATTTTTATAATTATCCGAAAAATTCATCCATAACATTTTTATCGCCATTGTCATCAATACTTTAAACTTTCATTGTAATACATGCAAAAAAAAAAAAAAAAAAAATATGGCTCTCTCTCTTTCTAAAAAAAAATTAGAGTACGTTTTGTAAAATGTAATGTAGGTGCATATATTTTTGTTACCATTCAATTCAATTATAAAGTAAAGAAAATTAAAGGAATATTTTTCTTTATAATTATATATTTTTATTGTCTAAGTTTTGTTATGTTTTAATAAATTACTTGACAAATTTATTAATATATATTTTTTATTTTATTTTTTTAGATCTTCAAAAACATTATCAAAGATAAACACTATCATTATCTAAAAAAAAAGGATGAGACAACACTACAATAATGAAAAGCCAAAAGCAAATATTAAGATGGTCATTGGATAACACCTAAAATTTCAATGGCTGAATGTTTAAAATAATAATAATAATAATAATATTGGCTGAAACCTAAAAGTAGGGATGTTATCTACTATCTAGTTCCAAATACGAATGCATTTTTATTTTCAAAAGATAAAAATGTAAAATTAAAATAATAAAATAAAAATAAATGCATATTCCTATAAGAAAACAAGGTATTAATTCGAATGTTTTCATGTGTTCATTTGGGCACACATTAACATGGAGTGAATCAATATTTCTATTATATGCTAGAAAAAAGTGATTAAGCGTATATATAAATATATTTTTGTTAATAATTTGAATACAATATAAAAAAATAAGTATTTTAAGTGATTAACAAAATGTAAATTATTTGTTTGTTAATTTAAACTTTTTCTGAAAATTATTTGTTTGTTAATTTAAACTTTTTTTGAAAAATACGCATTAAAATCTACAATTTACTAACTTTTTCAATACCATTAAGTTTTTGATATTTTCGTAGAAGTTAAGACATTTAACAAAAAAAAAAAAAAAAGAAAAAAGAAACAAAAAAACAAATGATGATGTGGATAAATGTCATTAGAAAAAAATGTGATTATACCAAACATTTTCCTCATATTTCAATGACTGCCCAAACTTAGAGCTGACATGTACTTTTGGTAGGTATGAATTTTGATTGAGTTACAAAAATCCAAAACTTGAATTCAATTTCTATAGTGAAATAATTTAGGTAAAGTTGTTGGATAATGTTAATTTAATAATGTTGTTGTTTTTTTTATTTTTGTTTCTCGTTTTTTAAAAAAACTTACTTGTTTGATAATCGTTCTCATTTCTTGTTTCTAAATTTTAATACACATTTTTTAAAATGGCCAAATTTGAGAAATTACTCTCTTATTTTGTTTATATTTATATGTCTCATGAAAAGGATCAATTTCTACCTTTCTTGCTAGGTAGGTGCAAATGTGAATGAGTCATGAAGTAAAGCAATATTTGACTTTTCATCTTTTATATTTCTTTTATTTCAATTTGTTTTATTTATTAATTTTGCTATATTTAGATTTTAATTTTTAATTTTCAAATTTGTAATATTTAAATATTTTTTTGAGTTTGAATTTTAAATTTTGCAGTGCGCATGTTTATGTAATATATTAATTTTGAATTTTTATTTTTACTATGTTGGAAAACAGTTAGATTTTTTATAATATATAAATTTTTTTCACTAAAACATGCATTTAGGTTAATGTTAATATTTTACGAAAATGATATTTATATAATAATATAATTAAGTTAGATTTAAGTTGACAACATTTTAGACGAATGACTCAAGTGAGAAATAGTATTGTAGATTAAATTTGAGCAACATTTGAAGGATAGAAACAATAATATGTATTATTGTTGTTAATTTTGTATTGAGGCTTATTTATATTTGATATTATAAAATTTTATAATTATTTTGTTTATATTTTAATGCATATTATATGTTTTTTATCTAACATAATTAAATTATATTAATTTAAGCAATAAAATAATGGAAGGGTAAGGAAAAATAGTTATCAAATAATTCTGTGTTTTTTCCAATAGAGATGAAATAGAAATAATTATCCAGCATATTGTTTCTAGTTTTTTTTTAAAAAAAAAAAAAAAACAAAAGAGAGAGAAAAAAAAAACATTATCAAATGAGACCTAGATTTTTCAAATTCTCGATTTCGTATCTAATATACCTTTGAATCTCTTAAGAATGGGTCATTTAGTTTAAAATTTTATAGATATTTGGAAATAAAAGATGTCTAAAAATAATATATCATAAAATGTTTAGAAATCAAAGATGATTGTGTGTGACTATGCATGAGAAATGTTATCATAATTTTATGAACAAAAATTATGTTACTATTTAATTTATGGAATTAAATATGACAATCTTACACAACTCTAATAGATTAATTAATTAATTAACCAATAAATACATTCAAGATAAAAATTAATTAATCAAATAATAAAATAATAATTTTAATTTAAAATATTTAAAAACTGAGTAATTTATAACTAAAATTAGCCAACTAATATATTTATGAAGGTATTATTAATTATAATTTTATATTTAATTATTTTTAAGTAATTACATTTAGTATTAGGAGCTATAAATTTAATTTAGGTTTCATTAAATAATATAAGAAAATATAATTAAGCAACAATATATAATATAAAAAGTAAAATAAAAAATAAAAAAAGAGAGAGAGAAAAGTTTTATAATTATGATGTGTTAGGTATGAATGAAGTAATAAAACTCAATAACAATAAATAATTAACTTATTATTAATAATCAATAAATAATTAATTATGATTATCGAAAAAAGAATTTTTATACTAGTTCAATTTAACTCATTAAATATATTTAAGATATTATTTACTAATTAATAAAAAGATTTGGCAAGATAAGTAATTGCATTCACTTAAAAAGATTTGATTTGTAAAATTGAATTAAGTATATATTTCAATAGAATATATTGAGTTATTATAGTTAAATAAAGGGATTTGATTAAAAAATAAAAATTAACAAAATATTTTTTCTATTATAATTGTAATATAAAAATTTATTTTTATTATAATTTTAGTATAAAATATTTGCACACTTATGGATACACCCTCCCAATCTCATTGAAAGGATTACATGTCAATTAAAAATTATATTCAATTTAGCAAATATAATAAACTATTCTAATGTATGTAGTATTTTTTTAAGACTCTTTTTAAATATAGCAAAAGGAACCAACATATTTATAAATATAGTAAATATTTTACTGTCTATCGCAATCTATCAGGGTTTACCACAGATAGATTGTGTATTTTGTTATTCGTTGTAAATATTTTCAGCAATTTTTTACATTTAATATAATTTCTCTTTTTTTATTATTATTTTATAAACCAAAGTGATGGTTTAGAGTTTTAATTATGTTGAAGTTCGTTATTAAATTATATACTTAATCAGTATTTAAATACCATGCATAGAGTATTTTAATATGCTATACGAACTTCTTTTTCTTTTTCTTTTCTAAATACTACCTAGCTCTTTTGATTATGGCCATGGATTGTGATAAACAGAACTTGATTCTTGTCCCCTCGTGAAGATTTATTTATTACAAAATTAACTCACAAGATTTGATGCTATTGGTCCAATCCTCTTTCAATATATATATATATATATATATATAGACACACAATTATATCCATTACTCACTTCCAAAACATGTGTGATTAAAATAGTTTAAGGACTATAGATTATCCATTATTTTACAAGTAATGCTAAATATTTGACTTCTTAACTTGTGGCTTACGTAGTTTTGAAATGAAGAAGAAACATGTGTATTTAATTAATTTTATAGGTTGGAAAATTGATCAACTAATAGTGACTTTTGAAGCATGAATCAATTCATCTATATTTAAAGTGATATTGATTGTAGTGATGTTGTCCCTTTTTTTTAATATTGGGACGTTCTAACTATATAGATGGCCAATAATTTGTGTGTTGAACCATTCACAAAATTTTATAGAGTAAAATAATTAACAAAATATATATATATATAAAAGAAAAAAGCAGCGCTACAGCAATCAGACTCAAAATATTAATAGATATACATGATGTAAAAGAATTTATAGATATAACAAAATTTAGATCTAAATTTTAGAGTATCAGTAATA
The DNA here is from genome assembly GCA_030954485.1 of Citrullus mucosospermus. Classification (NCBI taxonomy): domain Eukaryota; kingdom Viridiplantae; phylum Streptophyta; class Magnoliopsida; order Cucurbitales; family Cucurbitaceae; genus Citrullus; species Citrullus mucosospermus. The sequence goes on along the minus strand of CM062061.1, from coordinate 6,215,023 downwards.
GACTCTATCACAGACAGGTCTGTCAGCAATAGAAGAGTTGATCACCGATAGATTTTGCTATATTTGAAATTCGTTATACGATTAATTATTAGCCCTAAAAGTACTACTTGCAATTACCCTTAAAAAAAAATTCCCAAGAAATTTCTTTTTACAATGGAGCTCAATCCCCAAATAACGATTCTCCAACGTCAACCTCGACTTTAATGCTTTGAAACAAGGAACGGAGTGGGGTAAGAGATGGGAGTGCATCATCGTCCTCGTCTTGCTCTATTGACTAAACGGTTAATTTAGGGTTTATTAGATATAAATTTAAATATAAAATTAAAAGTCTTAACAACTTATTAGATACAACATTAAGAGTTTATGGACCTTAAGGGATTATTTGGTACAAAGAAATTGAGGATGATAATTGGTAAGAATTTCCGATACTTTTTTTGATTCATAAGATTTATGGGTTGGACATGAGAATATTATATTTCTATGCCTCATCTTTCCAATTTTTATACAAATAGACAAATAGGAAAGGTTTTTTTTTTCCACAAAAGTTAGAGTTAAATTAGTTTTGATGTGTATGAGACTTTAAAAAATATATAAACAAAAATCATAAAAAGGAAAAAACAAACTTCACTGTAAGGATCCCTAAAATCAGTCTCAAATTTTCAAAAAACTCGTAAAAACATCTTTTTCTTTCAAAAACGTTATTCTTCTTTCAAATTTGAAACCTAAAATTTTCAAGCAGCTATATATATATTGATTGGTCAAGTGCCCTCTCCAATTCATCTTTGTTGTCCACTATGGCTATTGTCACGAAAACTTTCCACTTTTATCGTAGGAATAAGCAAAACAAGAATAGAGAAATTAAAAGAAAACAATAAAACTAGAAACACAAAAATTTACGTGAAAAACTCCAACTTTAGAGAAAAACAAATTATTACAATCACATAGAATAGTTCTCTATCCCAATCTCAATTACAATAGCACTCTCTCAAAACTTTTGACTACTTAGAATACAAAAGGAATTTAATTAGAGTTAGCACACTAACTTTAAATTGTTTCTAACGGGGATAATTTGAAACTAAAGTCATAGGCTCCTTTTATAGTAGTAGGAGCCCATCACTTTCTTCAATTTTTCCAATGTGGGACAAATTGTACTTCTAATATTTTGCCAAAATCCAACAGCTACATCAATGCCTTCTTTACTTTTTTTTCCTCTACAATGAAACATATGATCTGACCTCCTTTAACTTACGGTAATAGCCATGGGAACTGAAGGAGTTAAGAACATAAATGCAGAAGCAATTTGGATCTAAAGCGCTCTAACTACATCAATTTTAAGGATTAAACATGCTTGTTCTCAAAACCGAAAAAACAGAGTTTTGATACTTACTTGTTGTAGCTCAAAATTGAAATACATTCCTTGAAAATATTGATCACAAACACTTCGTAGACCACCACTACAAAAGACTTTCTTGTTATTCTTTGGCCTTAGAACGAATTGTGGGATCCAAATTGTGATGAATTTGGAGCAAATTTGAAGGCTATTGAGAGTTTTGGAGAGTTTGTGAGTTGGAGAGAATTTCAACAAATTCCACCAAGATTATCCAACAATTTTCAAGTTAATCATTCTCTATTTAAAGAAGAATACATGCAAACCAAATTTGCCATGAAATTGACACCAAATTTAGTGATTAACCAAGTGGATTAGGAGGTGTTAGTAGGTGGGTTAAGAGTGTTTCTAAAACACCCATCTCATACTTCATGCAAAATTGAAAATCCCTCAAATTCAAAATGAATTTCTAATTTCAATTTCTTTAAAAATCAATTCTATTAATTAATTTAATATTAAATATAAAATTAATTTAAATAATAATTAATTGATAAGTTTTCAACTTGTCCCGTTCTATTCATGTGTTAATATTTACATCACATTTAAATATTTTCAACTCTCTATTTTTGTTTAATTCATAATTAAAACGAACAAATCATAAAACTTACTCCTTAAACGAATTTGAACGCTTTCAAATTCTTTCACCACACTGTTCTAAAGTTTAATCCATGAGCTAAAAAAGGGACTTAATGGACCTAGAAGATCATCCAACAATCTGAAATGAACCAGCTAAACTCTTCAACCTAGTTAATTAACATTCGTTAACTACCGGGACATTTCACTATAGCCCAGTAGCTGCATTCTCCTTGTTGTAGATATATTTTTGTCCACTTGATATAACTATGATTAGTAAGTCGATCCTTCACAACTTATTCATAATTATAGCTAGATCAAAATTACTGTTTTACCCCTGTAATTATATCATATTCCTTAAGTCACACTGATCCTCTAATGACCAATTGGTTTGTAACCATCAAACCGAGTCCCTTTCGGCCAATGAGAATGTGGGGCCACTTGTCCAAGACTCAGAGTCAGTACTTATGGGAACAACTTCTCTACTAATCTTGAATTAGGTAGGAGCGAATTTCATCTCGCAAGGCTATGTCCCCAGCTATCTACCTAGTCTTATCCCTAAAATGGTAGACTTATTGAGTCGACGAACTCGGGCCACTCTCACGCATGTAAATTAAAGAATAATCTCAAATAAGCAGGAGTTCATAACTAACTCAGAATTAAGATCAAGTTACCTAGGTCATCATTTTGAAATAATCAGTCTTAACAATAAACGACGTTATAAAGTAAAAGTGATTATCTCATGGTCCTCCGATCTTATGCAAACTCATTGCATAGGATGCCCCCACTCTCATTTCTTTACATGAATGATATAGGATCATATCATTTTTATCAAATACAAAATGGGCCGCATCCATAGTGTCCAAGATAAGGTACCTAACATTATCCCTATACCATAAGCCATTTTGGATATTACCTAAACTTGATCCATTTTTATGTCTACTTATAAAGTTTAAGTATTCAAACTATAGCTAGGGGTTCTTTGTTTATTGGATTTAGGATTATATTAAATGTAATTCACATATTCAATAACAACTTTACTAAATAAACCTCGATAACAACTTTATTGAGAATATATTTAAAGTTTACAAACCACGAGTTTTAAGATATAAAACCCAACAAACTCTCACTTTGACTAAAACTCCTGGGAATATATACATAATGTTGAGTTTAAAGAGAACGGGATATAAATACAATAAACTAAGGCATCACATACCCATGGCTTTCTCCCACTTGGCCTAATTTACACAACTCGGAGTCCTAGACTCACTAGGTGACCCTCAAACACTTTAGCCATGATGGCCTTTGTAAATGGATCAGCAATATTATGCTCTGACGCAATCTGCTTGACAATTATGTCTCCTCTTTTCACAATCTCCCTGATGAGATGATATTTGAGTTTAATGTGTTTTCCATACTTATGGCTTTTAGGTTCTTTAGAATTTGCAACTGCACCACTGTTATCACAATAGAGAGTGATAGGCAGATGCATATTAAGAATAACTTCCAAATTTGTCAAGAACTTTTTAAGCCATACTACTTCCTTTGTTGCTTCACATGCAGCTACGTACTCGGCTTCCATTGTGAAGTCAGCTATGCAGCCTTGTTTGATACTCCTCCAAACTATTGCTCCTCCATTTAGAGTGAACACTAATCCTGATGTAGATTTCCTTGAATCTATATCGGTCTGAAAATCAGAGTTAGTGTATCTTGTAAGGATTCAATCCTTAGTGCCATACATGAGCATATAGTCCCTCGTTCTCCTTAGATACTTGAAGATATTTTTAACGATAGTCAAACGATCATATCCTGGATTGAACTGATACCTGTTGACTATTCCTACTGCATAGCATATGTTAGGTCGTGTATAGAACATGGCATACATCAGACTTCTTATTGTTGATGCATAAGGAAAACATCCCATATCCTTAACTTCTTGAGGTGTCTTAAGACACTGATCCTTTGACAAATGAATTTCATGCCTGAATGGTAACAGACCTTTCTTGGAATTCTACATCTTATATCTAGACAATATTTTATTAATATAAGATGCCTGAGACAGAGCTAACGTTCTGTTCTTGAGATTCCAAACCATTTGGATTCCAAGAACATATTGAGCCTCTCCCAAATCTTTCATTTGGAATTGTGTTGCTAGCCATTGTTTAATGTCAGTCAGGAATCCTACCTCATTCCTAATGAAAAGGATATCATTGACATACAATACTAGAAAAGCTATAGTTGTGTTGATAGTTTTCTTGTAGACACAAGGTTCATCAACATTTTGTTCAAACCATAAGATTTGATCGCAGTATCAAACCTTATATTCTAGGACCGAGATGCTTGTTTTAACCCATAAATGGATCGTTTAAGCTTGCAAACATTTTGCTCTTGACCCTATACAATGAACCCTTCCAGTTGAGCCATATAAATTCTCTCTTCAAGATAGCCATTCAGAAAAGGTTGTCTTGACATCCATTTGCCAAACTTCATAATCATAAAACATGGCCATGGACAAGAGTATTCTAATCGATTTTATCATGGTAACAGTGGAGAAGATTTCTTCATAGTCCATCCTCTCTCTCTAGGTCAATTCCATGTTTTATCATATAATCTCGAAATCTCAAATCCATATACTCTCCACCTCGATTCAATCAAAGTGTTTTAATAGTTTTACCTAATAGGTTCTCAACCTTAAGCTTATACTCTTTGAACTTTTCAAGGACTTCGGACTTATGATTCATTAGGTAAACATAGTCATACCTAGAATAATCATCAATGAAACTAATGAAATATTCATACCCTCCTCGTGCTTTGACATGCATAGGACCATAGAGATCTGAATGCACGAGCTCTAAAGGTTCTTTAGCTCTAAGACCTTTTCTAGTAAAAGTTCTTTTTGTCATTTTACCCTCAACACAAGACTCACATAGAGGTAAAGAGTTATCTTCTAACTGATTTAGGAGTCCACTTTCAACCAACCTCCCAATCCTATTGAGATTAATGTGGCCAAGTCTTAAATGCCGAAGATAGGTATTAGGAGAAACTTTTTGCCTTTATTTTGAGTTTCAGCTGTTTTAAACATCTTAGTATTTAAAATCGCTCTTGCTTTGGTTGGTTTTAACTTATATAAGTTGTTTTCTAAATTTGCAGAACAAATATGAATACCTCTTTTGCTAATGAACACTTCATTTACATCAAAAGATACTTTGTATAATTTTTCTAACAAACAAGAGATAGATATCAAATTCCTACTCATACTAGGAACATAAAGTACATTTTTCAACAAAATGTATCTATCTTAAAAACAACTTCAAATCTCCCACTGCTTTGGCTGAGATGATCTCTCTTGATCCAACCTTGAGAGTTATCTCGCCTTCTTAAAGCTGTCTCTAGGAACTAGTTTCTTGAAAATAAGAACAAATATGATTAGTGGCTCTCGAATCTAATATCTAGGTGGAGTTATCATTCTCCATTAAACATGTTTCAACAACTAGGAAATCATATTTATCTTGGTTTTCTTTCTCAGCTTTTTTCTCAGCTAAGTACTTCGGCAATTTCTTTCCCAGTGCTCGTCCTCGTTGCAGTGGAAACATTTTCCTTTTTCTGCAACCTTTTTCTTACCTTTAAAATTCACAAGGCCTTTTCCCTTCTTCTTCATACTCTTTTTCTTTGAGTTAGAAGATCCAGATTTAGTTCCTGAGGACGACCCTTTCTGGAACTTTTTAGAAATAACATTTATTTCCCTTTTGTGATCCTTTTGATTTCATCATAGATTGAAATATCTAGAGCTCGTTGAAAAGAGTAGTCAGATTGTACTCAATTTTATTCATCACTGCATTAGTGCAAAATGGTAGAAAACTCTTCGGAAGAGATTCTAGGATGAAACTGACTTGACTCTTCAAATCGATGATAGCCATGTTTACTTCCAGAATATTGAAGTGAACCATCATATCCAGAACATGTTCTCTAATAGAGGTTCCTTCTTTCATGTGGGAATTGTAAACATATTTAATAGCATCATGCCTAACCGATGATAACGATTGTCCAAACTTTGCTTGCAGCGAGTCCATGATTTCCTTAGCGGTAACCATGTTCTCATGCTTCTTAGTCAGAACATTTGATATGTTCTAACTAAGAAGCATGAGAACAAGGTTACTAATCAATGAGAAGATTTGATGTGCTCACTAAGATGTAGACTCGAGCTTTATCATTAGCCCTAATCCATCTATCATAAGCATCCAGAATATTTCGATTTGCTGTTGAGCTGGAAATAAGAGGACATTCCTTCGTTAAAACGAACCGTAGATTATCCATTACTAGTATTGTATTTAGGTTTGATTTTCATGTACCATAGTTGCATCCGTTAAGTTTTTCAAAAGCAAGTAGTTGTACAAATGAACTAGCCATTGCTGGAAAAATAAATCTTATTAGTGAATTGTTATTTAACTCTATTTAATCCAATCAGGTTTAGCAAATAATAATATACCCAAAGTTATTATTCTTTTACAATGATACTTTAGTGAGTTAGAATAATTGCTACCGAGGGGCAGTCAATTACTCCACTAAATCAATACATTCTTGATTAAATACTAATACTAGAATAACTCTTATTTCTACAGTATTTAATTATCACTTATTTGGTCAAAATACTTACTAACACTTAGTAAATTTTGTAAGTGTGACCCTTCATTTTCAGATTTCAGAGATCGAAATCAACAACCTTTCGAAGGAAAGATAATGTTGAAAACAGACCTGAGTTCACGGTGTTCTGATCTCCATGTTACAAACCCTCCGAATGGATAGTCGCCTATAAACAACAAGCAGGTGCAACATAGGAATCTCACGGCGTAGCCTAATGGAAAAGATCATAGGATGTGTTGACACACTCCCTTCACCCACTCACTATGACTCCCCCTATTCACCTTGTTATTGACTCATGCAAACACTTTCCAAATGGAGACCACGTCAGGGTGACTCGAAGCCGAGCATGAATCTCACGATGTGAACTCTTAGGGACGTGAGAGCTAATATATCATATATACTATTAATCACCCAGTGAAGTGTTCTAATTGGTATACTGGGTATTTTTACTTAGTTATATTTTGGCTAATTAAATATAATCTAAGTCTAGGTATTTGTCCAAGTATACTCTTATATTGGATTTAACCTACGATGTCGAAGTGATAAACTTTTTTATACATACATCACAAACGCAAGCTCATATAACTAGGTTAACATAAATTCAAGAACTGGCTTGATCCCCAGGTAGTAGGTGTTCCGTAAACCATTAACTTCAATACCTCCAACCTTAGACAGGATCTTGTCGAATGAATTTTGTAACCTTTCTTTTATAAGTTAACTACCTACTTTAGGTTTTGTTAACCCTAAGTGAGCATGCATTTTATCTTTATTATAGATTTTAATGTCTAATAAATTTTATAACTATTTATAAGAGAATAACAATTTATAACAAACATATTATAAAATAATATAACTACTTATATCAATTTTATGAAATCTAAAACATGCATACTATATATATATTATAACACTTTATAACATACTTTGATGCATGAAACATGTTAATCTTAATTATGGTGGGATTTTAAATCTATATGGCATAATTTATGCATAAATATATTTAATTTAATTAAAACATACATTTTAAATGCATAATTAATTAAACACACTAAAATGGACCGATTGTGGCATCTAACGCCTAAAAATAGCTAAATTATTACAATAATAATTGAAAAACTAGCTCGAACCGACCCCAAACCCTTCAAACCGACCCAAACCAAGTGAAAACCGCTTGAACCAAACTTCAATGTTGAAAAATAAGGCTAAACTGGTTGGAATTCGACTGAACCAGACCAACAAATAGTCGAACCAACTTGACCGATCCAGTTGGACTGTTCTTCCTCCGCGCGTGCGATTTTTGGAAAAACAAGAACAACGGCGCGACGATCCACAGCAATACCAGCTCCCTGCTTCTCGATCGAGCTGGTTTCTTCTCCGATTTCTTTAAATTACAACTTAATTTCAACTTTAATGACTCCAACAAATTTATAAACTTCATACATTAAAGCCCATAAACAATCGGTCAAGTATAATAATTACATAAAAACAAAGCTAAATTAGATGCCAAAACCAGAAAAAATCCAACTTTAGCAACCACAACATTCATCTCATGAAGTTATACCCGCTAAACTAAAATTAATGTAAATTGAGTGCTTTAATCATGCTCTGATACCAATTGAAGGAGTTAGGAACATAAATGCGAAAGCAATTTGGATCTAAAGCACTCTAACTACATCAATTTTAAGGATGAAACATGCTTGTTCTCAAAACCTTTGGTGATCCCGAAGAAATTTTCAGTATCACTAGAGATAAGTTCCTTTAGGATCACCAGAGGTTTGTGTTCCTTCGGGATCACCAAAGGTTTTTTGTTTCTTTGGGATACACCAAAGGTAAGTGTCTCCTACAGGATTCACTAGAGGCTCGTGGACACCATTTGCCAACAGTAGGGCGGGTCTAACCAATCACTCAGATAAGTGAAGTGTGAAAAGTAGAATTATGCATGTACCACTAGTATGATGCACTTATTGGATATAAGTGTTTAACTTGACCCTGGTAGTGGGGTTACTTACTGAGTATTTTGTACTCATTCTTTTCATGATTTGTTTTTCAGGTAAAAGAAATGGCACTTTAGCGAATGACGAAAGAAAACCTTGACGGTGTCATTGAGACTAGACTGATGCTTTCACATGAGTCTTCATGTTTTCCTTTCGTGTTAGTACTTGGGATTTGTTATTTGAACTAAAACTATGTTTTCCTTTATATATTTCTTTTTGCCAAATATTCGACTTTAATACATTAATGTTTTAGGGGTACCCCGACTAATGGTTTTTGGTTTAAACAACGAAAAATTTATTTACCTTGATGATGTTTCCTCAATTTTTAGTAAAATTATGAAAAAAAAAAAAACATTTTTAGATACATGCATACATATAGTGACAACCTAGTTCAAGTACTAGGAAGTTGGGTTGTTACAGTGACCTTGGAGTTTGTGTTTCAGAAAACTCCAAGTAATACAGAAGAATTGCTCTTCCTTCTAAAATGTATCTTCTAAATTCTCTTTTACAGTATGCTTAGTCTTGTTTACTTAAAAACAATTAGGTTTTTCCTCTCCCAATTCAAAGAAAAAAGTGATCATACGCTTCCGCATTAGGATTCAATCCCTTCAAATTTGCGACCCGCCCTCTTTTCAAATTCAAGCATATTCGTCCATGTTTGTGCCTCTATCCAAACATCCACACAATAAGATTGGTACAATTCATACAGAGACAATTAGTAAAAATTAGACGGCATGCGGTTTTTTTCATGTGTTCTCATTATGGTTAAAATCAACCACAAATGTATATATGATATACATAAGAGTATTATAAATATTATATTTGTAAATAGATGTCCATTATGTAGCCAAGCTTAGTGGCTAAAGGCTATGTGTCCCCTAAAGACACATCCTTAGTGGCCATGAAGCTCCACCACCTACTTGCCAAATTGCCTATAAATAGACTTTTGGTGAATATTGTAATACACACATTGGAGAGAAAATAAGAGAAAAGATTGGTGAAATTTGAAATTTCATTTTCCATAAAATCTCACTTTCTTTATTTTATTTTATTTTATTTAATTTGGTTATTTTAATTACTTTTATATTACTTTATTATTTTATTATTTTAATATTATAATTTCTCGGTTTTTTTGCTCCCGTTTTTCTGTCATTTTGCTCCTTAATTTTACAACATGTTATCAACACGAGCTCTTGCTGTTTTCTCGTTGAAGGTAGGTTCTGAAGGTATGTCATTTTCTCTTTGTTATAATTAGTAAATTAAACATTGTTTTGTATGTTTAGTATATATTAAATTGCTAATATAAATATAATTCTTTGTGATAATGTTATCATGGCAAATCTTACAAAAATAGAATTTGCAGCCCTTGACATCAATGAAAATAATTATTTGTCATTGTTGCTTGATGCTGAAATACATCTAGATGCGATGAATCTGATAGAAACAATTAAAGAGGGAAATGCAACATCCATTCAGGAAAAAACAAAAGTTATGATTTTCCTTCGCCATCATCTCCACAAGGGATTGAAGATGGAATATTTAACAAGAAAAGATCCTTGTATCTTGTGGAAGAATTTAAAACAGAGATATGATCATCAGAAAACAATCATTCTTCCTAAAACTTGTTATGAATGGATGTATTTGAGGCTTCAAGATTTCAAATCAATAAGTGACTACAACTCTGCATTATTTAAAATCAGTTCAAAATTGTTGTTATGCATCAGAAAATTACTGATGCGGATATGTTGGAAAAGACATTTTTTACATTTCATGCCTCAAATATGCTCTTGCAACAGCAATATTGAGAGATGTCTTCTCATGGCTGAACAAAATAATGAGCTATTGATGAAGAACCATGAATCTCAGTCAACTAGAACAACACCATTCCTTGGAGTGAATGCTTTAAATTTTAATAATCGTGGTCAAGGTTGTGGTCGTGGTCATGGTCTTGACTGTGGCAGAGGAAGAAATAATTATTATTTTCGTGGTGGTCATTCTAATCATCCAAATTTTAAAATAACCACCTGAAATGATGATCATAGAGGAAAAGCTTCACAAGATAAAAATTCAAAAGATGATGAGCATAAATGATTTCGATGCGGGGTGACTAGGCACTGGTCTCATGTTTGTCGTACATCAAAACACCTAGTTGATCTCTATCAAGCTTCCTTGAAGGAAAAAGGGAAAAATATGGAAACAAATTTTGCATACCAGGATAATGATATATTTGACCCATCCAATATGACAAATTTGAATGTGGCGGATTTCTTTGAATCTTCTGAAGAGAAAATCAGCACAAATGATGGCATATCAAGTGTTTTTTTTTATTTTGAGAATATTTAAAATTATTTTATCTATCTATCTTTCATGTTTTTTTAAGTTAACCCTTGTATTTAAGTTTTGTTTTTCTTATTGTAATTATCTTGTTTAAATAAAGAATAAGAGTGACTCAAAAATGAGGAATGAAGATCTATGTCTAGAGACTGTGCAACTACACATACAATACTTACAAATAGAAAATATTTTTCCAAATTGACAATGTTGGAAGCAAAAGTCAATACAATATTAGGTTCTGCAAACCTGATTGAAGAATTTGGAAAAACAAATATTATTTTGCCAAGAGGAACAATATTTACAATTAACAATGCATTTTTCTCTAGTCAATAAAAAAGAAATCTATTAAGTTTTAAAGATATACGTTGAAATGGTTATCATATTGAGACTTATAGGAAAAATGAGATAGAATATCTTTATATCATATTTCCTGTCTCACATGAAAAACGTATATTGGAAAAGTTGTCTGCTTTATTTTCTGGATTATATTATACTCATATACGAGTCATTGAAACATATGCAACAATAAACCTGAAGTTTATGAATCCAGATATATTTACAATTTAGCATGACCGGTTGGGTCATCCAGGATCTATAATGATGAGAAGAATCATTAAAAATTCAAATGGACACCCATTAAAGAACCAGAAGATTATTCAATCTAGTGAATTATTATGTGATGTTTGCTCTCAAGACAAATTAATAATTAGACCATCACCAGCAAAAGTGGGAATTGAATCACCTGCATTTGAACGACTTCATGGTGATATATGTGAACCTATTAACCCACCAAGTGGACCATTTAAATACTTTGTGGTATTAATAGACGCATCCAGTAGATGATCAAACATGTGCTTATTATCAAGTTGAAACCTTGCATTTGCAAGATTACTTGCTCAAATAATTAAGTTAAGAGCACAATTTTCTGATTATACAATTAAGACCATTTTTCTTGATAATGCTGGTGAATTTACATCTCAAACTTTCGATAATTATTGTATGTCAATTGGGATAAATGTTGAACATCCTGTAACTCATGTTCATACACAAAATGGTTCAGCATAATCATTTATAAAACGTTTGCAATTAATTGCTAGACCATTACTTATGAGAGCTAAGCTTCCTACATCTGTATGGGGACATGCTATTTTGCATGCTGCGTCACTTGCACGCATAAGACCAGTAGCTTATCATAAATAAGCACCATTACAATTAGCTTATGGCCGAGAGCCAAATATTTCCCATCTAAGAATTTTTGGATGTGCAGTATATGTTCCAATTGCTCCACCACAACGTACTAAGATGAGTCCTCAAAGGAGGTTAGGAATATACGTTGGATATGATTCTCCATCAATTATTAAATATCTTGAACCCTGACGGGTGATGTATTTACTGCACAATTTGTTGATTGTCATTTTAATGAGACAAATTTTTCAACATTAGGGGGAGGAATTAAGAAGTTGGAAAAAAAAATTGCATGGAATGCATAATTATTGTCTCACTTAGATCCTCGTACAAATTAATGTAAACTTGAAATTCAGAAAATAATTAATTTGCAAAATATAGCAAATCAATTACCAGATGCATTTATCGATGCAAAGAAAGTAACTAAATCACATATACCCATTGCAAATGTTCCATCGAAAATTGATATCCTAGCACAGCAAGTTGTCACTAATGAATCTAGAACACGCAAAAAGCGTGGTAGACTAATGGGTTCCAAAGATAAAAATTCTCGAAAATGAAAAATAAACGATAGTGAAAAAGACTTAGTTGAGGATGTAAATATCCACGAAGAAACCCTAGACATGACTGATAATTCAATTAGTGAAGAAGGTGAAATACCTAAAGATAATAATGAAATTTCAATAAATTATGTCATGACAAGGAAAAGATGGAACTGAACTCATGTAATTATTGATAACATTTTTGCATATAATGTTGCACTTGATATTATATTTGAAAATGAGGATTCTAAACCAAAATCTATTGAAGAATGTAGACATAGAAAAGATTGGCTTTAGTGGAAAGAAGCAATCTAGGCAGAATTAAACTCACTTTCAAAACGTCAAGTTTTTGGATCAGTAGTCTGGACACCAGAAGATGTCAAATCTGTGGGATACAAATGAGTATTTGTGAGAAAAAGAAATGAAAATAATGAGATCACAAGATCTAAAGCAAGACTAGTTGCACAAGGTTTTTCACAAAGACCTGGTATTGATTATGAGGAGACATATTCTCCAGTGGTGGATGCAATTACATTAAGATATTTAATTGGTCTGAATGTGTATGAAAATTTGGACATGCATCTTATGGATGTTGTCACAGCATATTTATATGGATCTCTTGATAATGACATTTATATGAGAATCCCAGAAGGATTTAAGATACCTGAAATACATAAATCAAGTTCTCAAGGACTATATTCAATAAAGTTACAGAGATCACTATATGGATTAAAACAATCAAAACGAATGTGGTATAATTGCCTGAGTGGATATTTGTTGAAAGAAGGATATCAAAATAATCCAATATGTCCATGTGTTTTTATAAAGAAATCACAGTCAGGATTTTCTATTATATCTGTATATGTTGATGACCTAAATATAATTGGAACTCTTGAAGAGCTTTTAAAGGCAATAAAATATCTTAAGAAAAAATTTGAGATGAAAGATTATGAAAGATTTCGAAAAACAAAATTTTGCCTTGGATTGCAAATTGAGCATTTAGCAGATGGAATATTTGTTCATCAGTCAACCTATACAGGAAAAATTTTTAAAAGATTTTATATGGACAAAACACATCCATTAAACATTCCAATGGAAGTTCGTTCACTAGATGTGAAGAAAGATATATTTCGACCTCGAGATAATAATGAAGAACTTCTTGGTCCTGAAGTACTATATCTTAGTCCAATTTGTGCACTTATGTATCTTGCTAATAATAAAAGGCCAGATATTGCATTTTCAGTAAATTTATTAGCTAGATACAGTTCTTCTCCAACAAAAAGACATTGGAATGGAATTAAGCATATACTCCGTTATCTCTGAGGAACGATCGATATGAGTTTGTTTTATTCAAATAAATCAAATTTTGACTTAGTTGATTATGTAGATTCTGGATATTTATTTGATCCGCACAAAACTAGATCTCAAACAGGTTATTTGTCACTTGTGGAGGAACGAACTGCTATATCTTGGCAATCAGTGAAACAAACCATAACAGCTACTTCCTCAAATCATGTTGAAATTGTTGCAATCCATGAAACTAGTAGAGAATGTGTATGACTAAGATCAATGACTCAACACATTCATGAAACATGTGGCTTGTCTTCTAGTAAAAATCCTCCAACAACATTATACGAAGACAACACAGCATGTATAGCCCAAATCAAAGGAGGATATATTAAAGGAGATAGAACAAAGCATATTTCACCAAAACTTTTCTACACTTATGATCTTGAAGAAAATGGCGACATCACTGTACAACAAATTTGTTCGAAAGATAACTTGGCAGACCTACTTACAAAATCATTACCAACCGCAACCTTTGAAAAATTGGTGCAGAATATTGGAATGCGACTACTCAGAGATCTCAAGTAATGTTCCTACGAGGGGGAGCAAATGTATTGTATTCTTTTAAAAGCATTAGGTTATATGAAATATGTACTCTTTTTCCTTCACTAGGATTTTTTTCCCATTGGGATTTTCCTAGTAAGGTTTTAACGAGGCATATTTCATATGATATATAATGGACATCTAAGGGGGAGTATTATAAATATTATATTTGTATATAGATGTCCATTATGTAGCCAAACTTAGTGGCTAAAGGTCACGTGTCCCCTAAAGACACATCTTTAGTGACCATGAAGCTTCATCACCTACTTGCCAAATTGCTTATAAATAGAGCATTTTGGTGAATATTGCAATACATACATTGGAGAGAAAAGAAGAGAAAAGATTGGTGAAATTTGAAATTTCATTTTCCATAAAATCCCACTTTCTTTATTTTAGTTTATTTTAAGTTTATTTTATTTAATTTGGTTATTTTAATTACTTTTATATTATTTTATTATTTTATTATTTTAATATTATAATTTTTCGATTTTCGTACTTTCGCTTTTTTGTCATTTTGCTCCTCAATTTTAGAACAAAGAGAATATATTTATGTATATTATTGTCATTGGGTATGAAATTATGTTTGTGCATATATATCACACTTGCAAATATAAAAAACATAAATGGATGATATATGTGGTGAAAACTAAATTCTTAGCATACAGAAGAAAGGAAAATGTGAAACAAGGAAAAAAAACAAATGTGAAACTTATGAGATGAGCTTAAGAAAGCTTAGTGGGACCCATGGGAGAGTCTAAGAGAGTTTAGAGACAGCTCAATGTGACCTAATGAGGTAAGCTTAGTGGAGCTTAAAAAGAGCTGTGTGGGACCTATGAGTTAAGCTTATGGAAATCAGAGGAGCCTGTGAGAGAGCTCAAGATGACCCATAGGAGAGCCTAAGAGAGTTTAGAGAAAGCTCAATGTGACCTAATGAGGTAAGCTTAGTGGAGTTTAGAGATAGTGTAGTGAGACCCATGAGGTAAGCTAATAAGCTTAGTGGAGTTCGGG
Source organism: Citrullus mucosospermus (assembly GCA_030954485.1). Classification (NCBI taxonomy): domain Eukaryota; kingdom Viridiplantae; phylum Streptophyta; class Magnoliopsida; order Cucurbitales; family Cucurbitaceae; genus Citrullus; species Citrullus mucosospermus. The sequence continues at coordinate 6,199,469 of CM062061.1, read as the reverse complement.
AGAACCAAGGAGAGAGCTCAAGAAGACCCATGGAGAGCCTAAGAGATCTTAGAAAGAGCTTGGGACCCATAAGGTAAGCTGTGAGGAGCCTAAGATATTATGACTGTTGAAAGCCTAAGCGTGAGAAGCTGCAAGGAGCTTACAGCTTAGAGGACCTATGAGGAGAGTCTAGATGAGCTCAGTGGACCCATGAAGAACCTCAGAGCGATTGAAGTTGAAGTTGTCCAAATTCATAACAGACAAGCCATAAGGGAGATGTTGAGAATTTGGACAGATAGTACACTTTAGCATCCCAGCCGTTGAAGTAATAATGGCATAACTGCTCAGCGAGCATTAACTCAATGATTCTAAGAATTTAAAAGAGGCATTATGAGTTTAAGTGATCGTTACATTCTACCATTCTATATAAACGACCAAAGTCATTGATTGAAGGTACACCGAAATACCCTACTATTTTTTATTGTCTAGTTAGCACGTACCCAAGGCTAACTTGAGTGTCGGATTAGTGTGTACTACGTAGCTAGACATCATACCAGTATTCATTTACTTTTGTCTTACAAACACTTAGATGAATCTCTCCCGTAAAATAAATTTACGGTTGATCCACATCAACTATGCAAATCTTAACAAAATCAAGGAAAATATTAATTTTTTTGCATTTAATGTATATTATGAAAAATGATAATTAGATACTTAAAAAGGTGGGTATAAACCTTGTAATTTAACCTATGTTTTATTATCCGAAACAAAACCATATAATATTGTATGAATCTTTCTTTGCCAACAAAATTGACTAATGGCACATGAAGGAATATTTATTGCAGTCTTTATGAAACTTTGTGCTCCGGCGGTGGCCGTTTGTCTTAATATTAAAATTTCCAATCAACTGTACACCATTGCAATAATCAAAACATATTATATATCTTTTACATATATATAAAAACATATTATAAAAACATTATCTCCTAAAAAGAGGATTTTTAAATATAATATTAAAAGAAAAACGAAATTAATAAAGAAAGTGCACGAGAGATGTGTTGAAAGGGCAATATTCCCGCACATATATCTTATATTATATGCTTTGTTCTTGTCGATTCGGTTAATTTTCATCGTAATATGATCCACAAAATCCTCCTTCTTTATATATTATTATTATTATACAAACAAGAATATGCTCCATTACTTTTCTTTTCTATTTGTTTGGTAACAAATTCAAATTTTATTTTATATTTTTAAATTTATTAAATTTAGTAAATATGCATTTGATAGATAATTCTAACTTTGTTTCCAAAAATACTTCTTAGATTTCGAGATATAAATCTTGCATATTCTAAAAACAACAATTTTATATATTCATTATATTCTGATTTTTTAATTTTACATTTTAAAATCCGAAATTATAATACGTAAAGATAAAAATATGAGATATTTTAAAAAATATTAAAACGGTTTAAAATAATTACAAATATAGTAGAATTTTTTTGTAATAGACTCAAATGGACATCTACTCTTTCCAAATAGACACAAATAGATGTCTATCTAGGTCTAGAAGGTGAATTTTTTATATATTTGTAAATAGTTTGATATTTTTTTTATTTATAATAATTTTCCTAAAAATATTAGAAATGCAATATATGTCACATTATAAACTCAATTCATTTTTTTAGAAAATACAATATATATTATGTAATTTATTATAAATTATATAATATTACAAAATAATAATTATATAATTTTTTAAAACATAAATCATATTTATAAATAGATTAATAATAGTTTATTATTAGCTAAATATTGGTAGATAACTACAACTAGTTTTATGATTTATAATATATTTTTAAATCTGCTATCAAACACATATTTGAAAACATAAAATATTCATAGAATCCCTTATTTTTAAATTTATGTTTTCAAATTATCTACCAAACAGACCTTAAAATTTTTGTTAAATTAATTCATCTTTTTTTTTTGCAACAAAATTAATTCATGTTTTAAGGGGAGTATAGTTGGTTTAGTTAAGCCATATGTGAAGAATTTTAGTTAAAGATTTGAATTTCTTACCTCCATTATATATCATTAGTATATGTGATATGCTTTATCATTGATAAATATAATTTTTTAATAGTTCTTTTTAATGTAATAGGAGGTAGGGGGATTTAGACCACAAACATCTTGGTTATTAACATGTTTGTATGCCAGTTGAACTATGCTTGCTTTGACATATATGTTGATAAACTATTGACACACCAATGTTACACTTGAAATTAAAATTTGAACAAATGGTTATCTACTACTGATATATTGAAACAAATATATTTTTACGAAGCATTGATATACTAATGATACACCAATATTATACTTAAAATAAATTTTGAGTTGACGTTGATGTACTACTCATACACCAATGTTATACTTGAAATGTAATTTAGAATGAATTTAATTGATATACTATTGATGTTCCAATATGATACTTGAAATGAATTAAAATGAGTGTTGATATACTACTAGTACACCAGTGATATACTTAAAATGAATTTTTAATGAGTACTAATATGCTACTGATACACGACTATTCAATTTTAAATGAATCTTGCATGAATGTTGATAAGCTACTGATACACTTAGTATTGCATTTTGAACGTAAGATAATATATATTATCGATGCACTAATGATATTCTCAAAATGCATTTTGAATTAGTACTGATATAAAATTGAAATACGAATGTTATACTTTTTGTATATCTTTTTTAATGATAGACTTCATATTTGGTTTATCAAGAATATCGTTCGATGTGCTTTTATTTCTCTTCAAATGTGGTATCAATCTACTCATATAAGAGTATGAAATAATATGCATTCTACAATTGATATACCAAATTAAATGTGACTTACATGCCATCACAATTATATTATAATTTTGAGAAAAGAGCAAATTAATTGATATACTTTATATTAGTTATATGTAGTTGACACAATTAACACAATTAAAATATGCCACTAAAATCAAATAATTTTTTTTTCCGAAAACATAAGAAACCTAATGCTAAAAACAACAACATTAATTTCTTTTTATATCCATTACAATTTTTCTTTTAAAAAAAAGCTATTGTCGAAAGGACAAAATAAAATACATTAATTAGGCACATAGCTCACATGTTTGTTGTTTGCAAAAATGGCAAAAATGTAATTCAACTCACATGTAAAAGATGTAAAATGTCACAAATGCCCTCACTCATAATATGTACTTGATACACCCGATACAATTGATACACTTGATAGTGATATAGTTGATGATGATGCACTTGACTGATATATTTGATATACTTGTCAATCATGCACTCGTTTATACTGCTGATTATAAACTTGATAATGATGCACTCTTTTATAATACTGATACACTTGATCAATATACTATTGATATACTTGATTGATATATTGGTGATAAACTTGATAATGATGCATTTGACTCAATTGATATACTTTATAATCATATACTTGGATTTAAAAAAAAAAAAATTGAACTCTTCTTTGTAGCAACAACCCCCCTCCCCACCTCTCTTTCACCAACTAGCACTCTTCCACAGCATCTATCGTCGTCGATCGCTCCACCTCCCTACCACTTACCTTCGTCAGTTGCTACTTCTCTCTCTCTCTCTCTTTTTTTCCCCAACATCTCTCTTTCACTATCATTGCTCCACACCATTTTTCATCTGCCACCACTCCATCTCCCCACCACTTATCTCCACTGACCTCCGCACATCTGGCCAATCACTGCTTTCCTCTCTCTCTATCAATTGTTTGTTTAGGGCAAATATGAAATAAAAAAAATAATTATAAATTTATATTTGAAGTTGATATCCCTACAAAATAACTTATTTAAATTACCACCATTACAATTTCGCTTAAAAGAATCAACGGTAAACTACGCTTCTCCTGTTTAATATTTGGTTCATAAAATTTTAAAACTACTTGTCAGTGTGGTTCGGACATAACTTAGGTTTGATCTTTGGATTGTTGGAAGTTGAAGTGTTTGGTTGTATAAGTGTGAATTTGTTTTTTAATTAGTGATTGGTATATGATTGACTGTTAGGTAATTTAAGAGAATGATAGGCATGATTGTTAGAAATAAGTTGATTTGACTTTCTATATATGCATTTTTTTAAATGAGATAAAGCTTTTATGTATCCTTTTAAGTGAGTTCAAACTATATTTAAAAAAAAAAAACTCTCTTTAATATCCAAATACTAGATAATAACTACTTCAAACTTTGTCCCAACTTTAGGGACACGTGTTAATTTTTAAACTTTATAGATTAAAAGTATATATATTGATGTTGAAATTTAATTTAAAGATTGATATTCACTACGTTTAAATTCCAAGTATATATATATATGGATTACTAAAAATTTAATTGATTTTTATATTTTAATTGTTGCAATTTTAATCTGGTTATTTAACTTTTTTTTTTCTAATTTAGCTATATACAAAGTGAGAAATTCAACCATTCAATCTCTTGATTGCAATTATATACTTTATGTCAGTTGAGATATAATCATGTTTGTAACTATAATTTTTATATTCAACTTTCAAGTTTTTGTTTAATCAATCTCATTAATGTTAAAAAGTGTAGGATCCTTGTAATTCAATTACCGTTAAATTTTTTTTTAAAAATAATCTAACAAATCTATGTAACTTTAAGTTTGGTGTCTAATAAAACTTTTAACACTATTCAAGGATTTTTTTTTTTAAAAAAAAAATTAAAGATCTATTACATATAAATTTGAAACTTTTATTTGAAGTTTATAAACCTATTAGCCATTATCATTGAAATTTCATGAGCTTATTATTAGTCTTTTTTAGGTTGAAATACTAAATTTGGTCCTTGCACTTTGGATTTAATTCCATTTTATTCCTTGTATTTCACATGTTCAATTTTGATCTTTGTACTTCAATCAATCTTAAAATTAGTCATTTCTTTTAGTTTATAGTTGATTTCTGTAAAAGCCTATATTAGCATTCTTTTCATAACTTTTGGAAATATATTCCGAAAATGTTTTTTTTTTTCATGAAAATTATTTTTAGTATTTACATTTTATCCAATTTAGAATAAAAAAAATTAATTTTGAAAATACTAAGGTCACCCTAATAGGGATTTGGTTTTGTGTTTTTAGTTTTTTAAAATTAAGCCTATAAACACTTCTTCCACCTTTACACTTTTTTATCTGTTTCTTACTGATATTTTCAAAATCAAGCCAAATTTTGTAAGCTAATATACTTTATAAAACCTTGTTTTTGCTTTTGAAGTTTGGCTAAGAACACAACTTTTGTACTTAACTAATATGCAAATCATAGTAAGAAATTGAGAGAAAATAGACTTATATATTAAAAAAAATGTAATAATTACCAAGCGGGACCTAAATTTACAACGTATTCAAAGTATAAAAACTAAATTTGAGACTTATCGAAATTATAAAGACCTTATTTATTAATGATTTCCTTTTTTGTTTTCTGTCTTTGAAATTTGTACTTCTTTACTAACTGTTTCTTCCATATGTTTTCAAGTTTCTAAAAAAATATATTTGAATTCTTAATCAAATTACAAAACGCAAAAACAAGTTTTTAGAAACTAGAGAAAATAGTTTATAAACATTTGACATTTGACTAAGAATTCAAATGTTTTCATTGTTAGAGATTCTGGTGGGCAACATTTATTTAAGATTTTATGATGTTCTTCAATATGTCTTTGTTGGTTTTTCTGGTTGCTTGCTATTTTTGGAAATGCGGATTGTGCAATACTTTTTTCCATATTTGGAAAATCATGTTTTTCGTATTTTTGCAGCTTGCTTACTTTCTTCGCTCTCGAGTATTTTTGGAAGGTAGGGTTGCTTTTCTGCTTGTCTGCTGTGCTTATTTAAAGGTCTTAACCTTTCATTGAGGATTGATAGCTTCATGAAGAAAACATTGAGCGTCGTTGTGATCAATCACGAAGTTAGTTTTGAAGCTTTTAGTCGTTTGTGCTACTGCATATGTTTGAAGATTTCTACCAAACCATTGATTTGTTTCTTTAGTAGTCTCCTAATGAAGTTTCCATGAGCTTAGGGGGAGCCTAAGTGAAAAGAGCAAAGTGACATTTGCTCAAGTGGGAAAGATAAAGTTCTAATAGAGAGTGAGTCTCATTTTTAAGGAGAGCCTAAGACGTTTTTCACTAATATCTCTACTTAGGGAGAACCTAAGTCAACAAAAAAGGGAGTCTCTCATCTAAGCGGAGACTAGGTGAAGGGTTGAGTGATTAAGCTATACAAGAGTAATTGTAATCAAGTTATTGTTATATATAAGTAGTAAGTTGTAATTGATTATTATATATATTAGTGAAATTATCTTTCTTAGACATCTTGCCCACCAAACATAAGTGGTATTTCACCGAATTGGATTACCAATCTTGTGTGTTCCTTGGTGTGTTACTATTTAAGATTGTTTATGATTTGTGACTTGTTGTGACATTGTTGTTGATAGTTTTTCAAGTAGATCTCTTACGCATTTTCCATTCTTAACAAATATGAAAACCATGATAAAACAAATATGAGAAAATAATTACAATTTCTAAAAACAGAAACCCAAATAATTGGCAAACAAGTTTTGATTTTTTTGAAATTTTTATGCAGATGACTCAATTCTGACTGTACAAACAATAAAATCTAACATTTTGCTAACGTCACATGGCACGTGGTCGCAAATGCTCAGCCATGGAGCCCAGTCGCAAACATCCGAATTAGAACCTCTTCACCTAACGTCTTACTCTTCGTGATGGGTGAGCACCCGCCACCCTGAATGCCACTTAGGGAACAGTTTCATTGTTTTTTTTTTTTTTTTTTTCAAAATTCAAATTATTCGGCACTACCAATCAAATTTGGATCATTTCTAGAAACATCTCTAATTCTATATATCCTCTAATATTCAACTCAAATTAAAAATTAAAGAAAAAAAAAGGAAAAAGGGAAGAAAAAAGAATCTTCTTTTTGGCAGCACTCTCATGGATGTTTTCAATATTCATTTCCAAAACACTTTGTCCTCCATTGAAGAACAACCTAGAAGGTTTTCTTTTCAAGTTAACAGAGAAATGAAGGTTTTAAAAGAAGTGGGTGTGTGTAGAAAGTGAAAGCTTCAAAAATGGTGAAACACTTACGAACTTTCATCAGCTCTCAGAAAAGGGCATTGAAAAAAGCTGGAAAAATGATAAGCTTTATTGCTTTGGAGTAATAAAGGGCATGTTCGGCCATCATGTCTTTTCCAAGCCATTTCTTCCATTATGACTCACATGCCTTTGCTTTTTACTCAAAATCCAAACAAAAAAAAAAAAAAAAAAAGAAAAAAGAAATTACTTTAATATAAAATATACTTTTTAGTCCTTAGTAGTTTGAAATTCTTACATATTTATCTCTAAATTTTTTTTCTATTTTGGTCTTTGCGTTATTTACACTTTTATCTTTGAGTAGCTAAGACTTACTTTTGGTACTTAGTGTTAATTTTTATTTAATTAATTAAAAATAATTACTAATAAAAACTGTTTTTATTATAATTAATTGTCAAAATGAACATAGCTAACAACTTATATTAGTGTTATTGATATTAATCTATGGGTGAAAATGTTAAAATCCCCATTTTATAAAAATATTTGATATGCTGACGAAAATTAATACTTTGAGTAAAAGTTGAAAATCATGAAGTTTAAAATAAGTTCAAACTAACTGAAAGTGTAAAGATAAAAATATAAAATTTTGAAATTAAAACCCAAACGAAAACTAAAGGTAAAAAAGTAAACTTTGAAAGCTGTAAACAACAAATAGAAACCATACTGAAGTAAAAGAACATTACTTTTCTTTTTCTAAAAAAAAGGGTTAAAAATGAAGTTCATGAAGACTCATAATTGCCTAGATTAGCCCCAATTGCTTTCAATCCCTTTCCCATTATCAACATAATACAAGTTTTGATTTGCTTACTACGCCAATCTTGCACAATCTTTCTGATGGGTAGTTCTTAATTTCCTTCTGTAAAGCTTCTAACAAAAACAAAAAATCCCATAAGAGAGAGGGAAGGATAATGGTCCACTGACTCCACTGTCCATCAATCGGCCGTCTTCCTGGACGCTTCGTTTCTGTGGGACTGTTTTTTGTAACTGTCATCAGCTCACGTGATCTTCCTTCTTTTTCATTCTGCCATTTCTGATTCCCCATTTTCTTCAATTTCTTTCTTCTAACAGGAATTTTGGACACCATTGTAGTTCACCTTGTGTTTGTTTGTGTGCATTCTTCTCTTCTTTGAAGAACAAAGGCCAAACGGTGAGTTCATTCTTCTTATTTACTAGTTTTCTGTTTTGTTTTACCTGTTTTACCAACTGGAAAGAGAAAATTAGCTTCAAGAATCTTGTCATATGGGGATTGTAATGATGAGGGTCCATGATCTCCATTCTGCATTTATGATCCCATTTGGATATATTCATCAGTTACCCAGAATCAAAATATCCTCAACATTCAATTTTTTTGTCTTGCAAATCCCCTTATTTCTCTTCTGTTTTGAGTTCTAATGGCTGTCTTGAAAGAGATATCAACTGGGTTTTGCTGAAAACTGAGTGATAACTGATAACTGATATAAGTTCTCTTATCTTCTCCATTTGTAGGGGAATACAGATGAGGGGTTTTCTGTAAGCTCTAATTTTCTTTCTTTCTTTCTTTTTCTTCTTTAAATTCCATTTAGATCTACAGCTAACTGAACCCCACCTCAGGATTTAGCTTGGAGATCGAGATAAAGACGCTATGGATCTTGAGCATGGGAAGTGTTGGGATAGTTCAAAGGTTTGTGTCGAATCGATTCTCTGAGCTTCAACTTCTCCATTTTTCTACATTTTGAAAACAACCAGTTGTTGAAATTACTGCAATTTTGGGTTTCTTTCAGAAGGATTCTTGGAAAACGGTTCTTGTATTGGCCTATCAAAGCCTTGGTGTCGTCTATGGCGATTTGAGCATCTCTCCTCTTTACGTTTACAGAAGCACTTTTGCTGAAGACATCCAACATTCAGATACCAATGAAGAAATCTATGGTGTTCTTTCATTTGTCTTCTGGACTCTCACTATAGTCCCCCTTTTCAAATACGTCTTTGTGGTTCTCAGAGCTGATGACAATGGCGAAGGTAAAAAAGAAAGAAGCATATGCTGAAAATCGAAAAAGCATCAAAACCCAGTTGATGAAATCTTCTGAAACCGCCATTGCAGGTGGGACTTTTGCTCTGTACTCGTTAATTTGTAGACATGCCAAAGTAAGCCTTCTCCCCAACAGACAAGTTGCAGATGAAGCTCTTTCCACTTACTTGCTGGAACATCCACCAGAGAAGAAGAAGCAATCTAAGGTTAAATTGCTGCTGGAGAAGCACAGAGCTCTTCACACTTCCTTGTTGATTCTTGTTCTTCTAGGTACTTGTATGGTGATTGGAGACGGGCTTCTCACTCCTGCCATTTCTGGTACACTTCTTCTTCTTTTTCCATTTTCTTTAGCCCCTTCCAGAATTCGAATTGTTTTAATTTTTTGTTTTGTGCAGTTTTCTCAGCAGTTTCTGGACTTGAGTTATCCATGTCCAAGGCTCACCATGAGTGTAAGCACCTTGACTTTGGATATCCCTATTAGTCTTTCTTCCAGGTTGAACTACAATTTTACTCAATATGCCTTAACTTTAATTTCACAAATAAATTAAGTTTGACAATACACATTTTGTTTTAGTGACATAGCAGTGAGGTTTGATGAATCGTTGAAAAATATGAATTTAGATTCGGTTTTTGGATGCTAGTTTAATAAAAAGAAAAGGTCTTAAGCCCAAACCAAACATAACTTAGTAGACTATGCACCAATTATCATTTTTTCGATCTCCCTCTCAGAAATTTTTAAATTAAAAAAAATGGGTCTAGAACTATTCTGTTAATTCTCACGAAGAACAATAGGGTGTTTGATAAATTTTAATAAACAAACAAACAATAACAAAAGATTTACAAGTATAGTTTCTAAGTTGAAATTAGATTTACAGTGATTAAAAATGTAATTTACCTTTAACTACTTACTGAAGGAAGTTAGCACAAGCTGCTTAAATAAGAGACAGGCTATAAAGGAAATTGAGATGTGAAATTGTCTCAAGCGTTGCCTGATATTTGTCAAATTTTTCAGATTCTTTGTGCAATTTTTGTCTGGTTTTAATAATAGAGTCACAGACAGAAAGTTTTGGAGAAACAATGCAACTTAAATTATGTAATGAGTTAGCTGTATCAATAAAAACTTTGCTTTTTTCAAACTGATGATAAGATAGAAGGTTCTAGTGAGTTATTTTGACAAGACTGGGGAAGTGTTAGTTTCTCTTTGGACTGGGGTACATGGGGGGACCTACAAACCCAGCCAGTTTCTGTTTCCATTGGTTTCATCCAGCTCTCCTTTCATCCTTAGTTGATGTTTGAGCCATACTGTAATTAGGTCTCATTTGACTATCGTTTGATTTTTAAAAATTTGTGTTTGTTTTCTTACAACTTGCTTACTATATTGTTTAGATCTTAAAAACAAAAACAACTTTTTAAAACCTACTTTTTTATTATCTTTAATTTTTCTAATTTTCAAAACTTAGCTTGGTTTTTTAAAACACTCCAAAAAAGTAGATAACAAAACAAAGAAATCAATAGGTAGAAGTAGTGTTTGTAAACTTAATTTTAAAAAATGAAAAGGTTATCAATAGGGTCTAAAATTGTCTTCATTTTTGAAGTTAACCTAGTAACTAATTGAGAAGCTTGTTTATTTTGAAGATTAATATAAATTGCTAATTTTAGAGGTTTCTTGATTCACAAATGATGTTTTGTGCAACTTGGAGCAAAGAAACAGCTAGCTGTTTAGCTTCTAATATATGTACCTCAAGATTCTAGATTCATTTCTCCGACCTAGTATAAAACTCTGTTATGCAGTTGAGTCTTTAGGCTATGGGTGTTCTAATCCAATCAGCTATAGAGATTCAAACTTCTAAAACTCATTTACAAATTGTCAACATGAATATAGCTCAACGATCAAGACATCTACACTTTTCTTTGGAGTCAGAGGTGCAAATCATTTCCACGTTTGTTGTATTCAAAGAAACACATTTACATATTGGACAAACAACCCCACATTTTCTATTACCCATTCCTTTACAGAATTCAAGTACCAATTAAAAAAACCTCTAAATTCTCAATGTTATAGGCTTCATAAACCCAAACTTATTAAGTATATGATAAACATGTCATTAGATTGTGGCCAAGTAAGAAATAAATAAATAAATAAATAAACCTCTCCTTAGAGTTCAAAAGATTTATTAAAGTGTGATAAATGATCTGGATTTGTAATTTTGATGATAGATTTTCCATATCACTCCATTATATTGTTTAAATCCTTGCAAGCTAATTACTCTGTTTCCTTCTTCCTCTATCCCCTTTTTCGAAGATCTGTCCTTCCAGGATAAAAAATCTTCTACCAAAAGAACTTCTACTATGCATGTATATTGATTAGTGTTTTGAGTTTACTAATCATACTGACCTCTCCTTGACAAAAAAAAGGGGAAAATGAAGAAAACTTTCTCATCTACATGTTCTAGCTAACACCCAGAAGTTACCTTCCTGCAGATGCAGTGGTTCCAATCACTTGCTTTATCTTGGTTTGTCTATTTGCACTTCAACACTACGGCACACATCGAGTTGGTTTTGTATTTGCCCCCATTGTATTGGCATGGCTACTCTGCATCAGCACCCTTGGCATATACAATATTATACACTGGAATCCACGTGTTTATCAGGCTCTTTCTCCATATTACATGTTCAAGTTTTTGGAGAAGACAAGGAAGAGCGGTTGGATGTCGTTGGGGGGTATATTGTTGTGTATAACAGGTAAAACTAATGCATAGCATGCTTATGAGGTTCTGGAAGCTTGTCACTTGTTTACTTTCCTTCTTTCAATTACTATATCCAAATTTTGTTTTTACCTGTATTTGGGAGCTAACCCATTTCGGGTTCTCTCCATTTCATGTAGAAACATTCAGATATAACTCGCTACGAAACATCACCCAGTCTTGAGGTTGATTATGTTATTTTTCTTGTTCTGAAAATCAGAACAGATTCCGAAGGTCTATGTGGGCTTATTGAATATTTGATTGAATTGCAGGCTCGGAAGCGATGTTTGCTGATCTTGGTCACTTCTCATACACTGCAATACAGGTGAGTCTGTCTTCATTGGCCCTTAAGTTGAAACTTCCCTTTTCAGTTTATTCATAATATGGAAAAGATTCTTTTCATAAATACATAGACTGACAATCCTGCTCCATCCTGTCTTGCCTCATCCCCCCCTTCAGATTGCTTTCACTTTCCTGGTGTATCCAGCGCTTATATTGGCATACATGGGCCAAGCTGCTTACTTATCACAACATCACCATACCACCAAAAACATTGGCTTCTACGTTTCTGTTCCAGGTATGAATGACTGATGGAAATTCGCCACGACCATCATTTAAGATGTATGAATTTATAATTCATAAACATTACGTAATGTTTTGTGTGATGTTCTTTTACTGTTTTGATATGTTGCAAGCTCTACTTTTAGGAGACTACTTATAATGGTTTTTGGAAAACAGAGAGTGTGAGATGGCCAGTGCTTACAATTGCTATACTTGCGTCGGTTGTGGGAAGCCAAGCAATCATCAGCGGAACATTCTCCATTATTAACCAGAGCCAGTCCCTTGGGTGCTTCCCTAGGGTGAAGGTTGTTCATACTTCTGATAAGATCCATGGCCAGATATACATTCCAGAGATAAATTGGATTCTTATGATTCTCTGTGTCGCCGTTACCATTGGATTTAGGGACATAAAACACCTCGGAAATGCTTCAGGTGAGTTGGTTACAGCGTACTTATCAAATACTACATTCATCTCCATTTCTAGACATGTGGAAATCATTTTTGTGCACTTGAAATATAAATGTTCCATTCTCAACAATCTTATTCGCAAACTTCCCCATTGCCCATATCTTGAGGCAGAGTCTTCTTCTATTCCACCTGATTGCTTAGGGTAGATATCAGTTGCCTTACAAGTTTTAGGATGGATTATACCATAAAGAAGAACTGATACAATTGGCCACTTGTTCTTGTTTTGCAGGTCTGGCTGTAATGACTGTGATGCTTGTGACAACCTGTCTTACATCTTTGGTGATTGTCCTGTGTTGGAACAAATCTCCACTCTTGGCCCTCTCCTTTTTGATTTTCTTTGGGTCTGTTGAATTGCTCTACTTCTCAGCTTCACTCACCAAGTTCAGGGAGGGCGCTTGGCTCCCCATTCTTTTAGCTCTCTTCCTCATGACCATCATGTTTGTTTGGCACTATGCAACCATCAAGAAGTATGAATTTGATCTTCACAACAAGGTTTCATTAGAATGGTTACTAGCATTGGGGCCAAGCCTTGGGATTGCACGTGTCCCCGGCATTGGATTAGTCTTCACTGATCTCACTTCTGGCATCCCTGCCAACTTCTCTCGGTTTGTCACCAACCTCCCGGCATTTCATCGGATTCTTGTCTTTGTATGCATAAAGTCAGTACCAGTTCCTTTCGTACCTCCAGCTGAGCGATATCTCGTGGGAAGAGTTGGCCCAGCTACGCATCGATCGTACAGGTGCATTGTTCGGTATGGCTACCGTGATGTTCACCAGGACGTGGACTCATTTGAGTCTGAATTAGTCACGAAACTTGCAGACTTCATCCGCTATGATTGGTTCAGAAAGCAAAGAGGCAACTCTTGCAGTGAGGATGATGCATCCCGTTCAAATGAATCGACAAGTGAGTGCAAGCTGGCTGTGATTGGAACCATAGCATTTGCAGGTGCAACTGCCTATGAAGAGACTGTGCAGCCTGCAAGCGTATCAGTTGGGTTCCAAACTGTTGACAGCATCGGTGATGTGATTGAAATGGAGCCACCGGGAGAAGAAAGAAGAGTCAGGTTTGCCATAGATGACGAATTTGAATGTGGCTCACGAGCTGAAACAGAAGCCCTTCTGCAAGAAGAACTAGAAGATCTTGTAGCTGCCCAGCAATCAGGGACAGCGTTCATTCTCGGGCATTCACACGTCCGGGCAAAGCAAGGATCGTCTCTGTTGAAGAGACTGGCCATTAACTATGGCTACAACTTCCTAAGAAGGAATTGCAGAGGAGCAGATGTTGCTCTTAAGGTGCCACCAGTTTCTCTTCTTGAAGTTGGCATGGTTTATGTTGTATAAGCCTCAAATGATTATTCTGTTCTCTCCCTCTCTGCTCATTATGTAAAGATGTTGCTGCCTTGAATGAAAGCTAAAATATTCCACCATGTAACTCTCCTACAAACCCAGAAGAATTATCTTCCTTCAAACATAAAAATTTGAGGCTTCAAAGATTAACCTGTGATTTTATAACAAAATGGATATTGAAACCCATGATGTTGGATAATACAACAAGTAAGCAAACTCTAGAAAAGGGAGACTTGAGAAGTTATGCACTTTTATAGGTTCTAAACTAAGATAATTTAGAATAAAGAAGATATGGAAGATGTTATCATATTGACGTACTTGAAAAACAATTTCAGCCAATTTTAGCATAGTTCTGTAGATAAAGGCATTTACTACCATACTAAAGCTTAATGACTTGATCTTTTACTCTGAAAAGGAAAAGTTTGCACAATTATTCAGCTCAAAATTGATTTTGAGATAATTGTTCTAATAGGAGACGATATTTGGACACTCTGAAGGTCTATCATTCCAAATTTTTTTTATGTAGGAATAGTGTGATTATGGTGAATAATTGTAAGGTATGGGCATGGGCACATGAGTATGGATAACTACACTCCCAAGTAGTAAAAACCCAAGATTGGAAGTGGTAGACTTTCATATCAATGCAAGCTTTTCCTAAACTAGTTACATCAAGAGTAATATTTGCCATCGAATCACTCAGTTTGACTCTTGTCCCTAGTACTACACAAACATGTGAATCTCAAGAGTCAAGCTCCAATCTCATTAGTAGCCATAAATTAACTACTAAATTCCTAAGATTCATAACCTAGCAAAAAAAATCAAGTGGCCATGGAAAATGGAGAGATCAAGAGTATCAAACACAGCCACGTAGCTCCACTTCACAGCAACCACAACGCCCAATCTCTCACCACCTCTAATTTTCACTTATAAACACAGAGAAACTCCTCGTTCATGGCGGAATCGTCAAGGTCGCAGTCCATTCTTCGAATTTCAGATTCAATCGAGCGAAGTAACCAGCGGCGGCGATGGTGGCGATTTCTCCGTCCCACGGCGGGTTCCCATCGCAATTAGGGCAGGGGTGGAAGGCGTTAAGGGGGAGGCCTGATAGGAACTCCAATTTGAGAATATTGGCGAAAGCGGCAGAGAAGGGCGAGGAGAGAGAAAGCGGCGGCGGCGGAGAGAATAAGAAATCGCTGTTCAGCAGCGTGACGGAGGCGTTAGATTTCTCTGCCGTGCGATCGAGTCGCGACGCCGAGCTCCTCGATGATGCCCGTCAGGCCACCAAAGCCGGCGGCAGAATGACCCGGGAACAGGTACTTGTTTGTTGCTTACAGTTAATTTGTTATTGATTAAATTATCAAAAACAAATTTGTTTCAAATATTCCCAACTTCGAAAATTTTCATTTTAGTTTGATATTGTTTCCGAATAATAGATGTATATTTATTTATTTATTTATTTTTTAGTATAACAACTCCGATGATAGGTCAAGACTTTTGCCGTTGCATTCATCGGTAGATATGAACAAACCTTAACACATAGGAAATAATAATAATAATAATAAATTTACATAGCATTTGTGAACTATATATGTTGTTGATTTCTTCATTTCAACCCTCTACAATTTTTCCTCTGATTTCTTTTTATGGACACTAACCTCCAAAATACTTTTGGTATGTATTTAAATTTGTTTACATAAAAAATATAAACAGATATAAAATTTCTAGTCGATGAACCTAACGATAAAAGTCTCAATGATTGTTTTGAAACAATCTTCTAATTCAAGAGTTAAAATGAAATCCTTTCAAATTTGGATATATGATTGCAACTATATACATATTTCAATGATATTTTTGATAATTTAGCCTTTAGTAATTGATTTAATTGGAAAATATTACAAGATTGTTTTTCTAGAATAACAATTTGTCCCAAACTTTTGCAGAGTTAATAATTTAGTTCATAAAATTTGAACATTAACCACGAAGAAAAATAAAAAAAGAGTACATATTTATTACTATTGAGCTAAACTCGTGTTTGTTGAGTCAATAAACTTTAGTTTGTAACACTATAACTTTTGATTTCATAACAATTTTAATTAATTCTTCATTTTAGTCTTGGTTGTGTAAATCTTACAAATATCTTAAGAAATTTCCTACCTGCATTGATTAATGAACTTATTAGTAACCAAATATGTATTTCTCTGCCAATGTGAGACTAGGTCAATGTAATTGACATCATTTTCCATTTTAGAAGTGGAAAGTTTAATTCCTCGTCTCCATAGTTGTTGTACTAAAAAAAATATGTATCTCTATTATGTTTTTCAAATTTTATCTCTAATTGATCTTTAAATTTTAAAAGCATTTAATAAGGTTTTGAAATCTTCTCGTAACGTTAACCTTAAAAAATATATTATATTGTAAATATTTTAGGAACCAACATTCTTCAACCACTTACACAATTTTGTTGTAGTAATATAATTGTCTAAAATGGTCTTCTACATTATGTATGGTTTGGATGCAGTATGGAGCTTTAAGAAGGAAAATAGGAGGGACTTACAAGGACTTCTTCAAATCTTACATAGAAGGTATGTTATCAACATAAAAAAATTTTATAATATAAAATATAAATCTATACTCTTAAACTTTAAGGCTTGCGTATCAACTGAAATCATCGTAAATGTATCAATCTATACTCTCCATTATGTTTCATATAAATAAGAAATTGACTTACAACTTTACCAACTACACTTCTAAACATTCATAGGTGAATCAATTGAGACTCTCTCCATTTAGGAATTTCCTTTGAAAATTGTCCATCTATTTATCCTATTTTGTAAATCCGACAATTGAAGAAGTTTTTACATGTGTAAGAATTGATACATGGATGATTTTCAAAGGTATCTTAACAAATGGTCTAAATTAATTCATTTAGGAAAATTTAGTAGCCTATGAATTGATAGAATTATGAACCAAACATGATATTTTTCAAATGAAATATGAATTATGGTGTAAATTAGTAAACTTACTAAAGTTTAGGGTTAGAAATTGATATAATTATTAGTTTAGAGTTTTAATGGATACAAGCCCAAAAGTTTTAGGGTATTATTGATTTTTTCATTTTATTTATTTTATTTTATTGTTTTTGTCTAAATAAAAGATTCAAAACCTATGTTAACTCATAATCAAAATTGATGAAAAATATTTGGTTGTTTGAATGGATGAAAAATAGTGGATGGGCAATATGTTGAAGAAGGGTGGGTGGACAAGACATGCAAGGTGTGCAAGAAGGACACAGGGGGAGAAGCAAGACAAGTTGACAAACTTGGAAGATACGTACATGTTGCTTGTTTGGAGAAATCCAACTCTTCCCCACGGAATTTCTTCTCCAAGCTCTTCTCCAAATGAAAAAACTTAGGTTTAACTATAAAATTTCATCATACAAACTTGAATTCATATTTAGTTATTAAATTTATGATTTATATGTGCAAGTTAACATGTTAGTATATAGTAAGTTTTGAGTTTCATAAAGTTAAAGTTTAAATATACAAATTGTATTGTGATGAGAAAGTTTTTGTTTGGGGTAACACAATTCACATACCAAATATACTCTCCATTTCATAACTCTAAGCTACACTAGTTTTGTTGTACAAGGTTGAAGACTACAAAAGTTAATGAGATCAATTTTATTATATGCTAAAAATTACAATACAAAAATGTAAAAATTATATTTTTGATACTTTTGAGGTTTGAATTTGAATAGCATTTTGGTCATTGAGGTTTCAAACTTGACGATTTTAACCCATAAATTTTGATTTTAGTAGATTTTAGTCTCTACTGTAAAATATCTATTAATTACTCACAGATAGTTGGTATAGCACCACATTTTTATTAAAAAAGAAAATAGTATTGATATATTTTTAAAAGTAAATAATATGTTTAATCTTTCTTGTTATTATTTTTTTCTCTTCTCTTTCCTTCTTTCCTCCCCCTTCTATGTCCTTTGTCTCAACCTTCTCCCTCCTCCATTCAATAATATTCAAACCAATGTAACATGCATGTTGTAAACTTCAAAAAAAAAAAAAAAAAAATAGGAAAAAATATATTTTCGGCCATTAAGTTAATAGGTGCATTTAGTCCCTAAAGTTTTAAATTGGCCAATTTAGTTTTTGGATTTTCAAGAATAGGTTTGAATGATCTATCCACTAAAAAACAATTAAAATAAAATAAAAAATAGATAGGCTAATTTGGCAATATGAATTGAAAAAAAAAATATTTTTAATTTTTTCTTTCTTTCTTTCTTTCTCTCCACTTCCTCCCTCCTCTCGTGTTTTCTCTCCTCCCTCTCTATCATCTCTCTTTCTTGGCTCAGTGAAGCATTATAGAAAACAGAGTAAGAGAGAGAGCTGGCAGTGGATCCTTATTACTAGGGTTGGCAACAGGGCCGGGGACGGGGATTCCCTATCGGGGAAATAGGTCATTGCGGGGACCCATTCCCCAAGATAGAGAGAGAGAGCGAGCCAGCGAGAGAGGGCGAGAGTCGTCTAGAGAGAGACCGAGACTGCGAATTCAAATGCAGGACCAAATTACTACAAATAAGTTGAGAGAGAGCGAGACTGTGAGAGAGAGCGAGGGCGACAGAGTGTGACTTGTGAGAGAGTATCAATGATAAAACTCAGTTAGGAAGAGCGAGAAGGCGAGAGCAAGCCAACGAGAGAGTAACAATAATTCATCTTATATATATATAATTTTATATAAATGGTGGTGTCGGGGATAAATCGAGGCCAGGGTCGGGGCGGGGATACCCTCCCCCCCCCGCCTTGTCCCCAGACGGGTACCCAAAAAATGTCCTCGGTTTGACCCCCATCTCCGGTTAAACTGGAGATTTCCTAACCAGATCGGATCGGGACCCGCGGGTTTTTTTGCCAACCCTACTCATTGCAAAAGCTACAACCTCAAATCATGTAATTATTCTTCATCGTGCAAACAAGACTTAAATATCATAGTATTTAATAGATACAATATAGTACCATACCAGAACTACAACCACTCTCCACTCGTAACTGTTCAAACCAGAAGAATCAAAAGAGAACATAAACCAAAAATTGGAAAATAACACAATCTCACACTTCAATTCCACAACATTTGAGAACCAAAGCCATGAGGAGTGTAGGCACATTCAACAATCATAATAACAATCCAAGCTAGTCCAAAATCCTATCAGAGTAACCAATTAACTCAGAAAAAAAAAAAGAAAAAACAAAATCAGACGTTTAATTGGCGAAAAAGAAAGAAAAAATAGAAAGAAAATGGTCGGTTCGTGAGAGGTTTGGCAAGTTGAGTTTGGAGCTTGCTTCGAGAGAGAGGGAGTGAGGGTGAGAATCTAATAGCATGTGGAATATTCGATTGAGAGGTAATGGAGGGAGAGGCCTCGTGACTAACTGCCCCATTTTTTTGCTTCACCTGGTGGGTGGTATAGTGTACTGCATTTGGGTTTGAGATTTGAGGGTGGGGCGTATGTGATTAATTTCCATTTGGGGGCATTTGGGAGACTTCCTCTAAATGGGTCTTGCCTATGTTGATAGAGGAACAACCAGAGAACTCTACTATTGATTTTACTTGATCTAACTATGAACCACTTTTCAATGGTGACGGACGGAATTTGTCGCCCAATTCCATGCCAAATAAATTTTCCTAACTTACTCAGAGTAGTAGTGGCAAGTCGGGTTGAACACAGGGAGGCCTCGAATTTCACAGTTGAAAAGTTTTCAATTCAAGGTAACCAAAAAGGGGGTTTTGAGAAAGGTTGATTGTAAGAAACTTAAATTGCATGAAACTAAAATACAGAAAGTAAAAAGAGTTAAAATTCAATTAAAGAAGCTCTAGCTTGGGTTACGCGGGATTTCCTTTGTTCGATGTTCTTATCATTGGTTTGTCATTACTAAATTCATTGAAGCTAACACCTAATCAATTCAACTAGAAACGCTATAATTGAATTGACTTAGACGACAAGTTAGATTTAAACAAATCGATGAAAAGCATGCAAAATTTGACTAAACCTAACTGCATTAAGTTCAAGGGAAAATTAGGTGGGACATGCAACTGAATGGACCTAGATTGAATGTTCTATTGATTTAATTCTAGGTTGATTAGAACAATGCGCATCACCATCTTGATTTGCAAGCTAACCTAACCTATTGCTTCCTATGATTGACATACAACAAATTGTCACGAATTGTAATACAACTAAAAACAATAATCAAAATAAAAACGAGCATTACAAATTGATCATAATTCTTGAAAACTTGAAATTAAATCATGCATACATTGAATTAAGTTCAAAACCTCAAAAGAAACATCAATTACAATGGAAAATCCCTAATACCCGAGCTAGAAGACGTTACCTTACCCTCGATACATGCTTGTTCACCCAATAATTGTTCAAAGAAACTCTCCTTAAGATGAAAAAAAGAAATAATGCAGTGAAAAATTCTCAAAACAGACTTGGGACTCGGGCTGCTATATCCCTCGAATGGCTGGCGGCTAGGGCTAATTTATGCCAAAATTGGATTGGCGCCGTGACGCTAAAGGGCAGCACCGCGACGCTTACTGCACTTCTTCAGCAAAGCGTCTCGGGAAAAAGCGCCACGCTGCGCCTTGGCAGCCTGTGGCTTCGACGATATTTTTGTCCTTTTGGAGTTCCATCTCCTGGTTGATGTCGTGGAACTTCGTTTTGGCCTATTTTAACCCGGTTTTGTTGCTAACACCCCGTTCTACCTCTTAAATGCTCGAAACCTACAAAATAACACAATAGACACATTAAACAGCACAACGATCCCGAGTTAAGATGAGGAAGATATTTTAGGTGCTATGAAATGGAGATGGAGGAAATAGGACAATTGAGAGAAGAGAATGAGAGAGAAAGAGAGATGACGGAGATGCAGGAGAGAGAACACGAGAGAGAGAGGAAGGAAGTGGAGAGAAGGAAAAAAATGATTAAAAAATAGCACAAATACACTTTTGGTCCCTAAAGTTTGAGGTTAATGTTTATTTGGTCCTGAAGTTTTGAAATGAACACTTTTAATCCTTGAGGTTTAAAGAAATGTTCTAAATGATCCTGGAGTTATTTGACCGTTAGTAGAATTATTAAGTGGTAGTTACTAACTTGTTGACTTATATTATATTAATTTTTTTAATGATTGGATATGTGACTTGGCAATTTTATTTTTGGTCACACTCTTCTCTAACCATTCAAATAGATAGGAAATGAACAAAAGTAGTATTAGAAATGTATAGTAATAATAAATCAACACTCAAACGATTGATTAAACCATAAGAAACATATTGATTTGCGAAGTTTGAACATACTTTTCCACAAAATTATTCAACTCAACTCCATTCATTACACATCAACCAAACAAACAACACCACCAGTGATCGAATCCACTTCCATCTCTTCAGCCCGAGATTTCAATCGATTTGATTATCAGCTTCTTATCCAGCACTTTCGAAACAGTGACCATCAGAACCCTATTCTCTATGGTCTCCTTTACCTTATCCACTTTAAAATTCTCGGCGGTTCGAATCTCCTTAGGAACTTCCCTTTCCCCCACTCAACGTCGTGCCACTTCTCGTTCTTCTCATCCTCTTGACCACTCTCTCGCCACCAATTTGAAGCACACAGTTGTCCTCCGCATCCACTTTCACCTCCTCCTTCTTCAGCCCTGGTAGATCGACTTAGAAAATGTGGGCCTCTGAGGTTTCCTTCCAATCTATTATGACATAATCTCCATTGTACACTATTCTTTAATAGTTCTCTGATCATATTTATTTCTTGTAAATCTTAACTTCATTGATTAAGTATTAGGTATAGGCATATCTTCTTCTACCTAATCTCATCATTAGTTAGGATTCAGTTTCATCCAATGTACATTTATAAAAGCTGCTCCTTGAGCCTTGTAAGACAGTAAGAGTAAATCAATATCAAGCAGACCATTAACTCCTCCTTGTCTCTTTGGTTCCTCCTTCTTCTTCTTTTATAAATCCAAACTTGGTATCAGAGCACTATGGTTGATTGCTCTTCTGATCCTAACCAAACGAAAAACAACCCTGAAGGAGAATTTACCGAACTGGTGACACCCTTATCAGCATAGAAGAACTCGGCCTCCAGTAGTGAATCGACTCCAACTATTCAAAGGTATCAAGTGAGGTTTGACACTTGTCCTGTCGGCAACCCCTCTTTCACTAATCTACTAAACTAGGTTATATACTAAAGCGTAATTAATTTAACAATTAAATAAATAAATAATAAATAATAATTATTATTTCATTTAAATCATATTTAAATGAACACCTCCCATATAACCTATAGTTTTAATTCATTTAATTTATTAAATCAAACTTAATTAAAATAAATTAAGAAAATTAATTATTTAATTAATTAATTATCAAATTAAATATCTAATATTTAATTTAACCTACATTTGAATCATATTCAATTGTTATTCTCTCATAACTTATATTTTTAATGTGCATCTAATACACATTAATCTTAACCTATCGTTTTAATATAAATCTAATTCATATTAATATTTGAACTCCTTCAAATATTTAATTCTCTAAAAAATCAATTTTGTATCATATCAAAAATTAAAATTATATTATAAAGTTCAAAATAAACTTTATATTATAATGTATCATCATACATTATATTATTTCCCTAAGTAAATTTGAACATTTCAAATTTCATTCAAGACATAAATACCTTATCACTCTTTACGAGCTAAGAAGGGGACCTAATGGACCTCCAGATTAGAAGCTCCAACGATATGAGATTAATAGGCTAAACTTATTAACCACATTAATCAATATTCGTTAACTATGGGCACACTCCACTAAAGACCCATAGCTACACTCTTCTCACTGCATATATATTTTTGTGTGCATGGATATAGACCAATAACAACAATTAGTCCTTCACAAGTGTTCGTAACACCAGTTGTATCAAATTATTGTTTTACCCCTGGTTTACTTTTAAATCCTTAAGTACTAATTTTCCTCTAATGAACAACCTGTTTATGGTCCAACCATTAAACAGAAACTTCTTTCGGGCCAATGAGAGGGTAGGGTTCTTTGTTCAAGGCCTGGAGACACTACTTAAGGGAACACTTATCTACTTGCCTTAATGTCACACCCTTTTTCTAAGACCATTTCGTGGAAGAGCCTATAAAGGGAAGAAGTAGGACAAGAGCGATTGTGCTCAAGTGTTAGTTTACAGAGGCCGTAGACGAAGCTTGAATTAGAAGGATTTGATAGAAAGGTTGCGTTGAGTGAATTCTGGATCTTGGAATCAAAGTAATTCTTGAAGTTGAGAATTCTACTGTGTAGGATAAACAGATCAGGAGAACGCAACCATGATTTTAAGCTTAGAAGTAAGACCTATGAAAAGAAAGGAAACCTCATCAAGTGATGGGCAGGGTTAAAAAGAATAGCTGAGAGATAAGTGAAGTTGGACGCATACTTAGTGGAAGACCATGTTGGACGCATGGTAGAGACGAAGGAAACGCATGATAAAGGTAAAACGCATAAGGTAGAATCTTGGAAAGGGGCAATGACAATCTATGGTAAACGCACAACTCCTATTAGGAAAGATTGAGAAGTAAGCCTAAAGGAAGGAGGCTGGAGATGGTTATACGATAGGATTTGTCGTTGAAGAAATAGCTCACATAAGGAAGAGATTTGGAAACATGACCTTGGAATACAGCACAAGAGTGCATAAAGGAATAATCAAGGAAACCTCAAGGATAGGAGGAAGGTCTTGGACACAGAACGACATAAAGGTAAACGCAAAGAGTGTGAACGCATAAAAGAAGGCATGATGGTATGTAATTAAGGCAGACCCATGGTATTATGCGGTAAGGAACAAACGCATAGTAGTATGCGTTTGAGACTTTAATGTCAGGTAGTATGCGGTAGAGAAACGCTGTAAGCCCCTACCTGACATTTGGGAGTTGGCAAGTTAAGAGAAACTATGAAATGGGCAGTGAATAGAGAAAGTTGGCTGAGTAGTATGGGAGCAAAAGTGGCTAAGTGTTGGCCATGCGTTAGTGGGGCTACGCATTAAGAATATGTTGGAGGTTTGACGAGACTACTGGTACTATGCGTTGAAGAAGGTAGCTCGGCATGGACACATGTGATTGGAAGCCACGAGGCGTTGATAGCCACGAGGCGTTGAAGCCCACTAGGCGTTGAAGGCCACTAGGCATTGAAGGCCACGAGGCGTTGGAAGCCACTATGCGTTGGAAGCCACTATGCGTTGAAGGCCACTATGCATTGAAGGTTGGTATGTGTTGGTACATTAGAAGAGTGGCCGAGAGGATCATGCGTTAATCGGCTATCCGGCTACTGGGCGTTGAACAATTGTAAAACAACAAGTTGAAGCTATGCGTTGCTGAAGCTTTGCACGGAAGGTTGTGTTGGCCAACCTAAGTAAGAAGGTGATGGCCGTACTGGTGAGTCGGTGGTATATATTTATGTAAGTACGCCAACTAAATAAACACCTTAGACATATTTCAAACCCAGATTTACCCCTTTTAGCAAAAGAACAAGGAGGAGAGATGGAAGAAGCTGTTTATTTTGAAGTTAAGTAGGAACCAAATCACTTCCATGGTGAAATTGAAGCTAGAACCAGAAGCTTGACTGTTGACGATAATCTAGACATCATCCGGTGTTTGAAGAAGAGTGAGCTGAAGAAGTCGAAGCTAGGGCGAAAATTTTAAAGGTTAGTAAGTTAATTCTTAGCAACTTCTATGAAGGATGTTTAAGCTAAATTTGAGCTAAAGTATGTTAAATTCTAGGAAGAAGTAATCGAAGTTGAGCTGCTAGATGATCCAAAGCAGCTGGAGTTATTTGAGAATAGTTCTCAAACGAAGAAGAGTTAGGGTTTGAAATCTTGAGGTAAGTTAGAAAGCTCACTTCTTTACAAGTTTGTAGAAGAGAGAAAGTTCTGATTTTGGCTGGACTTTGATGTTTAGCAGATTTAAGAACGGGTTAGGAAAAGAAGGAAGAAAACACTGGCCATCGGGGGTCGCTAGGGCAGAAGTATCGCTAAAGAGCTGGAGAGTGATTAGCGAGACAAGTGCCGTTGGTAACACAAAGGGCCTTGCGTCTCACAACTCTCGCTGAATCTCGCTGAGTATCGCTTGTTAAGGTAATATCGCTAGTCTCGCGAAGCTGGGTATCGCTGATGCCGCATGGTTATGAGTAGTTTAATTTAATAATCTCGCTGATACCTGTGAATCTCGCTCATTATGATAAGTTGTAAACAAGAGAGGGACTAGTGACGAAAGCCTATGTTTGAGATATTTAAGCAAACATAGTGAATATAAAGAGGAATATTAGAAATGTCTAACACGAAAAAGGTGTGTTTACAGGTCAAGAGGAGCTAGGGAAAGCGTATAACCCACTCGGAGCCCGGAATAAGTCGTGAGTGAATATTATTTTCTATATGCTTAATAATATCTTTGAAGCATGAGTTGAAGTGTACTTCTATGTATGAATCTAGCACATATCTTATATGTGAGATAGAGCTTGATAATGTATCAGATAATGTTCTAAGTTTTACCAAGCTAGTTGCTAGAAGAATGTTCTGGGAATTCTGAGATATCATGATTATAGTTAATTTATGATAAATGTATTGTGCATGTTTGTGCACTAGGAAGATTCGAATGGGACCCAATGCTGAAGGACACGTGAAGGCATATGGGCAGCCCTAGTATTTTATGAAGTCTGAGATATTATGATTATTGTTAAATTATGATAAATGTGATATGCATGTTAGTGCACTAGAAAGATTCTATTGGGACCCAATGCTGAAGGACATATGAAAGCATATGGGCAGCCCTAGTATTTCTATGAAGCTCTCACCAAAGGATATAGAGACGGTGATTGAGTATTTCCCTGGGACCCTAGTACCGAAGGACATGAGAAGGTACACGGGCAGCCCGAGATCAGACAGACTTATAAGCAGAATAAAAGGCATCTGACGCTGATGTGTTGAGATTACTCTACACAGCTAAGGCTTATTGACGTTTGGTGCGTTGAGTCCGCTCCGCCTCAACAAAGGTTCAATGAAAAGATATTCATTTACGTGATGATGGTTATTTACAAGTTATAGTTATTTACCAGTTTATGAAGCATGACCAAGCAGTTTATACAAATGATTGTAGTTATGTTTTTATTGAGTTTATACTTTAGATAGTCACTCACTGAGCATTGTAGCTCATAGATTCTTGTTTCTCTGATGTTTTCTTTCCAGGTAGTGAGCGTGTTCGAGGTGCCTAGCCTACCATCAAGATTCGTCTGAGCCAAATTAGAATTTTGTAACTGGAAACTTGTAAACCCTATCCCCATGTAGAAATTGTACTCATTTTGAGTGGCATTTGTGAGGATCACCAGGCATACCTGTAAACTTTAAACATAGCCTGTTAAATCTTACTTATGATGCTATCTTATTAGAAAATCTTTGCATAACTATTGTAAAGGCTAAGCATTTTGCTAGCTGGTTATGATATAGAAATGTGTATATAACAGTGTTAACAGAATACAGAATAGGTGACACTCACTCCTATATAAATATCTAGGATGGGGGTGTTACACTTAAATATGAGCATGAGTGAATTCCATCTTGTATAATTATGTCCCCAGCTCCCTACTCGGTCTTGTCCCCAAGATGGTAGGCATATTGAGTCGGCAAACGATCACTCTCACCCATACAAATCAAAGGACAATCCCTTATGGACAGAAGTTCATAATATACTCAGGATTAAGACTAAGTTGCCTAGGGCATTGTTGTTAATTATATTGTATGTGTGAATTAGCCTAACGCAAAGTGCTAAAGAATGTGGTTATGCGTTCAACATGTCATGCTTTGATCATGCAATGCGTTCTATTATTATGCGTTGGTCTTGTCAAGTTTTCCTATTCTTTTACCCAAGTATAAGTAAAGTAATAGGTGTTCTCGGTGAGTCCGAGGTCGAACACAGGGATTATATTGATTTGGTTTTTAATTGGATTTCATGCGTTACAGTGGTAACCAATAATTGTTTGAAGTTGTGTTTTTAATCTAAAGAAAGCGATTGTTTGCACACTAGACTAACATTTGTGGAATATGGAAAGCATGCGACACAGCAAGTTCAGCTAAGATGTGTGTAAATGGATAAAGAAAAGGGTTCAGGTTGATTAACATCTAACGTCGGAAACACACAGTAGTATTCTATTCATACTTGAGACTCTTCTCCCGGTTGTCAGCCGCTATGCGTTATATGTCTATAACGCATAGGAGAGTGTTAAGAACCAAGGTTGTCCCCGTAGATAGGTAACACTACTTGGCCCTTGTCAATTGAGTTCCACAATCACTTACCCTCTCGAGCAGTCTGATTATTACTACTTATTTCGATTTGTCAGATGGATATAAGCATCAGATTAAGCTCGCAATTGACAAGATAAAATAGTTACACTGCGGTCCCTGGTTAGATGCTAACGCAACCCTAGACCCTTGAATGATTAGTTACTCATGGTTTGAAAGTATAAAGCGGACAGTTGAGAAAAGTGAGTAGACATGGAAGACAATTATATTGATGAAAATGAGATACACATTTTTGATAAGTTCAATTCCTTGATACAAATCTAAATTTAAGAAAGAACAGTAAGAAAGAAAGCAGGGAAGGCATCAATGTCTTGAGTCGCCCGGATGAAAGCGTGATGATTTGCTGTGAAGTGGTGCGGCGGAAAGGAAGACTCTTCTCTCTCGAGCTATTTGTCTCCGGCTGAAGTCTAAGAGACCTCTGCTGTCACTTATGGAGTTCTTCCGAGAATCAACAACTTTTCTCCTCTCGCAGAGCTGCCCTTTTATAGATGATGAAATCGCAGTTAATGGCAGATCTACTTGATTGGTGGCGAGATTGATACTGCGTCCATCTCGCCTGATTGCGTGATTGTCGGGCCAATTAAGATCCACCACTTTAGCCGCAAATCATGTCTGTCAATCATCCGTCAATCTCTCAAGATTCCGATCTGATTCTCAGCGCCTTGTTGTAACGGTTGTCTACGCGTCCATGCATAGTTTGGCCTATGTCAACGCGTCGTAGGTAGCTAACGCGTAGTTATGCGTTGAGTTGTTGTTAACGCATTGTCAGGTTGTTTGCATTCCGTTCAGATCATGCGTCCATGAAGAACAGATTGCTAACGTGTCGTCCTGCGTTAAGAAGTCATCAGCGCATCGTCTGCATTCCTGTGTTAAAACATGCGTTTTAGGCTCAACAAGTGGTAAAATCATTATCTTCATCAAAATACAAGAGTATAACGCAAAGGAAGATTTATTAATAGAATTTATCATCAACTACCGCATGCTTCTCTATTTAAACTCTATTTATCTATGAAAAAAGCTATAATAACTTGTATTTCTACAAGTTATCAGGCATCCTATTGAAATAGAAACTTAACTAGTCAATGGAGTTACATCTAGTGATCATTATTTCATGGTTCGGTCTTATGCAAACTCATTGCATAGGATACCCCCACTTGCATGTTACCTACATGAACACGTTAGATCATTGCGTTTGTATCAAATACAAAGTGAGTCGTATCCATAGTGTCACCAGGATAAGGTACCCAACCTTATCCTTATATTATAGACCCTTTAGACTATATCTTGAACATTGATCTGCGTATGTTCTCACATACATTTCAAGACTCATAAAACAGCCTAGGATATTAGTTTATTGGATTTAGGGTTATTAAGACAAAACAAACAAAAACAATCAATAACGCTTATTGAAGTAATACATCAATAACTCTTTATTAATGATTTAATGATGGTCAAATAATTACATTTACAATCTATGAGTCTTAGGGCATAAAACCCAACATGTCCCCTTCCTAATCCAGAGCATGACATTTGGTTGGTTGCTGACCAACTTTTAATTGGATGGCTATATGATTCAGTGACTCTCGAGTGGTTTGGCTTCATCGTGTCCCATGGTTTGGCTCCCCATCGTGTGTGTTATAAGAAGTCAGAATCTCACTTGGAATACAATCCAATATGAACTTCTATCTTATGAACAAAGGCATGAGAAGCTTCAAGAAATAAAGGAAATTTAACTTTATGCACCAATCTTCTACCAACCTTGTCTTTGAAGGTAAAAGAAAGAATCATGGTACTTCACAGCCTAGTCGAATGGTACTTCACAGCCTAGTTGAAACAACAACCAAAATAGAGAAAACAACAGAGGAAGAGGAAGGAATCGCTACTCACCATATCCTTCACCAAACAAGCTAACCTATCAAATTTGTAGAAAATATGGACATGTTGCTGATGTTTGCTACTCTTGCTATCATAAGAATGAAGAAACCAGCACCAATGTCGCTGACAATCAGAAAAATAATTCTCCAACTACTCTTACGGCCTACCCCGAAGCTGTTGAAGATCCAGTTTGGTATTTGGATAGTGGAGCAACTAATCACGTCACCACCGATCTTCAAAAGCTCTCTCTAAAGGGTAAGCATCCTACTTCAACTACTATCATTGTTGGTGATGGAACAAAGGTTCCCATTGTTGCTTATGGAAATATTAACTTACATTATAAGCCACTGTCTATAACTCTAACAGATGTGCTCTATGTCTCTCGTATGAAAAATAATCTCATTAGCATTTCAAAACTTACTCAAGATAATGAAGTTATAGTGGAGTTTTACAATGCTTTCTGTTTTATTAAGGCAAAGAAGTCCAAGAAAATATGCTAATTGGGAAGCTTGAGCGTGGACTTTATCGTTTGGAAGCAGCACCATACAAAGCCTCAATTCGTGAAGAAGAAAATAAGGAAGCTCCTCGGGTAGCCTATCTTAGAGAAGCTATCAACACTCACCCTCAACATTTTGAAGACTTGACTGCTGAAAATTCATCTATTTTTGTATTAAGGACCTATAACACCAAAGATTGGGTCACTCGTCTTCTAGAATTTTAAATCAAGTCTTAAGATCTTGTAATATTTCTGTCGATAGTAATGAAAAGGGTGAATTTTGTGAGGCCTGTAAATTTGGCAAAGTGCATCAGCTATCCCTCCAACCTTCTCAATCCTAAGCAAGTAAAAGACTAGAGCTCATACACACTGATCTATGGGGACCAACTCCTATCTCTTCCACAAATGGATATCGGTACTACATAGCCTTTGTGGATGATTACAGTCGCTATGTTTGGATCTTTGGACTAAAGGAGAAACAACCACAGTTTTCAAGCAATTTAAAAGTCTCATTGAAAATCTATACTCTTCAACAATTAAAATCCTAAGGTGCGATGGAGGTGGAGAATTTAAATCGGTCATTGAAATAGCACAACAACAAGGAATTCAAGTTCAATTAACATGCCCATATACTACTTCCCACTCTTGGAACGAAAACATCGTCACATTGTTGAAACTGAGCTTACACTCCTTGCTCAAGCACATATGCCGCTACACTATTGGTGGGAAGCTTTTCATACAGCTACATATCTTATAAACTGAATGCCTTCAATCATTATCAACAATGAATGTCCATTTACACTACTCAAGGGTCATTCTCTCCACTACACTTGGCTATGAACCTTTGGTTCTACCTACTTTCCTTACTTACAACCGTACCAACAGCAAAAATTTGATTATCATACTACAAAATGCGTGTTCATTGGGTATAGTGACTATCACAAGGGCCAACAAGAAGAATATTTCTCTCGGCATGTCTACTTCAATGAGAAAGAATTTTCATATTCATCTCTTTTCAACAAGGAATCAAAGGCTACTACAACAAACTCAGATTCAATTTTATCATGGCTACCAGTTTCAAACATAACAACTTCACACCATTGCTCAATTCCTTAAACCAACTCAGACATTATACAAGACCAACCTAATTCTCCCAATGAACCAGTCTCACCGCGCGTCCCCAACAACAACCTCTACTGATACTTATAAACCTAGTTCCCCCTCATTTGACCCCATTCACTCATTCTCATTACCCTCATCCAACCCCACTCTTATGGTTGTAAATGAACATCCCATGACAACTCGAGCCAAGGCAGGGATTTTCAAACTAAGACAACCTTATGGCTATTTAGCTCAACTGCAATCTAACCCAAATTGGTCCCAATTAGAACCCACCCTCTATAGAGATGCTGCTTCCTCCAATCAATGGCGACAAGCAATGGATCGATAATTTCATGCTTTCCAAATAAACCATACGTGGGATTTGGTTCCTCCTTCTCCAAATCAAAATATAGTCCCTACCAAGTGGGTATATAAAATCAAGCGAGACTCAGCTAGCCACATGCAAAAATACAAAGCATGGTTGGTAACGAAAGGCTACTTACAAGCTCTTGGCATTGACTATGGTGAAACTTACAGTCCAATTATCAAACCCACTTCCATTCAGGTTGTTCTTACTCTAGCCCTGATACACAATTGGCCCATTAGGCAATTGGATGGCAGTAATGCTTTTCTTCATGGCACCCTCAAAGAAGAAGTCTACATAACTCAACCCCAAGGGTATGTCAATCCTCAGTTTTCTACCCATGTTTGCCGACTTCGTAAAGCTCTCTATGGCCTCAAACAAGCTCCACGAGCGTGGTATGAAGAACTTCGCACTTTTCTTTTGCGTTGTCATTTCACCCAATCTAAAGTTGATCTATCACTATTTGTCTTCCGCTCCTCCAAGGGAACAATTTTTCTGCTGGTTTATGGAGATGACATCATTCTCACAGGTTCTTCTCTGTCTCTACTCACCTCCTTTATCTCAAAGCTTCAAGCTACCTTTTCTATAAAAGATCTTGGCCCATTACACTACTTCCTCGACATTCAAGCCACATTTACAGATCATGGCTTCCTTCTTTCACAAACCAAGTACATTCAAGACTTGCTACTCCGACTTAATCTCTAACATATCAAACCCGCACCTTCTCCCATGCTCACTGGTAAACAATTGTCCCAATTTGAAGGAGATCCCATGACAAATCCTTAACTCTACTGCAACACCATTGGCTCACTTCAATATTTGCAACACACCCGACCAGACATTACCTCTACTGTAAACAAACTCAGCCAATTTAATCAGTAACCTACTCAATTCCATTGGCATGCCCTTAAGCGCCTCCTTCGCTATCTCCAAGGAACAATTCATCTTCGATTATTTTTATCACCTGCCCAATCTTTCTCTCTTACCAGTTTTTCCAATGCTGATTGGGCATCATCTCCTCATGACAGGAAGTTCGTTAGCGAATATTGCATTTTCTTCAACAATTCTCTTATTTCATGGAGCTTTAAAAAACAAAAAGTTGTGGCACGCTCAAGTATTGAATCTGAGTATCACGCTCTCTCGCATATAGCATGTGAAATGCTCTGGCTTTGGACATTGCTCCAAGATATTGGCATTCCTTTTACCACTGCTCCATTACTTTGGTGTGACAATATTTCATTCGCTGCCCTTGCTCACAATCCAATCTTTCATGGCCGCATAAAACACATTGAGATTGATGCTCATTTCATTCGTGATCAAGTCCTTTCGAACCAGCTTGCCATTCGTCACATTCGGTCACAAGATCAACTAGTCGACACTCTGACCAAATCGTTATCCTCTCAGATTTTTCAGACCCTTCGGGACAAACTCGGTCTTTGACATTTGCCTATGCCTCGTTTGAGAGGGGGCTGTTATGACATAATCTCCACTGTACACTATTCTTCAATAGTTCTTTGATCATATTTATTTTTTGTAAATCTTAACTTCATTTATTAAGTATTAGGTAGACATATCTTCTTCTACCTAATCTCATCATTAGCTAGGATTCAGTTTCATTCAATGTATATTTATAGAAGCTACTCCTTGTGCCTTGTAAGACAGTAAGAGTAAATCAATATCAAGGAGACCATTAACTCCTCCTTGTCTCTTCGGTTCCTCCTTCTTCTTTTATAAATCCAAACAAAATCGACCTGCGTGTCAGCGAATGACGACACTTCAGTAACGTTAGTCGGTGTCCAAAGATTTGACAAGAAGGGGTTGAAAAAGCTCTTGGTGCCAAAAAGACATTGAAATAGAGACATTTTGGGTTGGATTTGATTAATGAGCAAAGTATGGGATGATGCGTTGTTTGTGTTTGATGAAATGTCTGAGAGATTGTGGTATGTGTTGTAAGTGTGGAAATTGGCAAGTCACATGTCCAATCATTAAAAGAAAAAAAAATATAATATGCCAAGTTAGCAAGTTAGTAACTGCAACCTAATATTTCCATTAGTCAACTAACGGTCAAATCACTTTAGGGACCATTTAGAACATTTTTTTAAACCTCAAGGACTAAAAGTGTTTATTTTAAAATTTTAGGGATCAAATAGACACCAACCTCAAACCTCAAGGACTAAAAGTTTATTTTGTCCAAAAAATTATATTTTTTTTTCCAAGTCATATTGTCATGTCAGCCTATCTATTATTTTATTTTAATTTAATTTAATTTCATTGTTCTTTAGTAGAGGGACCATTGAAACCTATTCTTGAAAGTATTTTTCCCAAAAAGACTACAAGTTGTAATTTTCTCAACCACATAAAACAGAGCAATTATCACCAAACAACTTGAAAAACAGATCAAATACTAAATCACAGATAAGGAATTAAGAACTTAATGTTGCTTATTTGCATTAGCTATTATTTTATTTTTTAGGTCAATTATTTTATTGGACCAATTAAGTAAAAGATAATTTCCTAATTAAACACCCTAGTGCGAGGTGTCTATATAAAGATAAAACCTAAGGAATGGTCTTCTCTCTGCCTCATCAAGTAATCTTTTTCTCCCCATCAAGAAGCCTAGTAAGCTCTAAAGTGTGACAACCCAAAATTTTGAGGTAATTTTTAATTTGATTGATTTAATTATCTTAAATTATTTGAGTGTTATTTTGAGTTTTGAGGTTAAAATTGAATTATTGTGATTAATATAATTCAATTTAAATTAAGCGTTAAAGATTTAAAAATTGAATTGAAATTGGGAGATTTAGAAGTTTAATTGTAACTTGGAGATATTTGGAGGAATTATTTTAGTATTTTTTTTTTAAAGGAAATTTAAGTAAGGAAAGAGAAAGTTAATATATATATATATATATGGAATTAGAGTTTAGGTTTATATATACACACACATTTATCTTCTCGGTATGCATGCAAGTTAAAAGAAAAAAAAAAAACAATTTCTTCTTCTTCTTCATGCGTCCGAACTAGGTACCCTGTGCACCTTCGTCCGCTACCACTCTTTCTCTCTTTCTCTCTTTCTTTCTCGCTCATCGTAGCTTCTCATCAGCTTTAGTCGTCGGCAACTAGCACTAATGATTAACTCAAATCCAATAAACTAAGTTCCAAGGTTATTTATATAAACTTAAACATGTATGTGATTGACAGACAAGGTTGGATCATGTGTTAGTAATAACCAAAAAGGTTTGTAGTATAGGGATAAGGTTGGGTGTCTTATCATGGTGAGACTACGGATACAACCCACTTGTAATTGTTACAAGAGTTGTTAAGTGTTACAAACAATTTGGTCTTAATAGTTCATGTGAGACATGTTAGTGGCCGGAGGGCTGAGCAGCTTGTTGGTACGGTTAGCTTGTGATCTACGACCACCCGTGCTTTCTGGTTTGTCAGTCTGGTTAGCGCCCCTATCACGTAAGGCTTTGCAAAAAGTTTGTATAAGACCAGACCGTAAAAGGTTTAATTTTTCTTTATAACACCGTTAATTGAAGAAATTGGCATTTCATAGGATGACCATAGGTGGCTCGACCTTAATCCTTAGTGGGTTATGAACTCCTGTCTATGACGACAATCCTTTGATTTGTATGGGTGAGAGTGACCAGATTTCCGACTTAGTAAGCCTACCATTTTGGAGATTTGTCTGAATAAGGAGCTGGGAACATATCTTCACAAGATGGAATTCACTTCTTCCTGTCTTTAGGGTAAGTAGATAAATTACTCCCTTAAGGGCTGATCCTGCATCTTGAACAATAATACTATAAACTGTTTGTTCATTAAAGAAATCAGTGGTACTTAAGAAGTTAGATGTAACTATAGGGGTAAAACGGTAATTAATCCAGTTGTAGTTATGAGCAATTGTGAAGGATCAACTTACTGTTGATTGGTTATATCCATGGACACAGAAATATATCTATAGTGCGAAGAGTACAATTGTAGGTCTTTAGTGGAGTGACTTGCAGTTAATGAATATTGATTAATTAATTAAAGAGTTTAATTATTTAATCTCATATCATCGGAGCTTCTAATCTATAGGTCCATAAGGCCAAATTGCTAGCTCATTAAAAGTTTAATAAGAATCAGTTATTTTTTGGATTAATTTGACATGTTCAAATTAATAAGGAAATTAATTGTACGTGATATAATTAATATAATGTATATAGATACATTATAATATAAATTTATTTTTTTTGAATAAGATTCAAAATTTATACTTTGTATTATGAGAGACATAAATATTTAAATGAGATTTAAATATTAATTATATGAATGAGATTCATATAAAAACTATATGTTAAATTTAATGTGAATATGATTCACATTAAAACTAAAGGTAATGTTAAATTATATATGATATTTAATTTCTTTATTTAATTATATATTAAATAGATTTAATATATATTTTTAATTTAATTTAATATAATTAAATTAAATTGGGAGTTATTCTTTACGTGTTGGTAGGGAGTTAGAAATAACTCCTACCCCACCTTCTCTCTCACTACAAGATATACTATGAAGTTTTTTTTTTGAATTCTAATAAGATACACATAAATTTTCTCTAGGAAAATCTCTCAAGAAAAAAGCTCTCTCTCAATCTAATTTTCTCACCAAAAATCTAGAAGTGCCCATTACTCCTTGATTCTTCTTCCCTAGAGAATAGCAAGGAAGATCGTTTTGGTGGTGTTCCAAGAGCATTCTTTGTATATTGAGTTCCAAAAAGGTATTGGGTGTCCGCGAGTTCCGGTGAATCAGATTTTTCTTTTCTTTTTTGTTTTTTTTGTTTTTTTTTTTTTTTTTTTTTGTTCAAGAGAAAGAATGTCTTCAAAGGTTGAATTTCTTATCTCTTCCTCTCTATCAAAGCATGCTGTAAAATTATGTAGATGTTTATCCTATTTATTATTTTTTTTTATCTGTTTTTGAGTGCTTTCCAAAAGAAAAATTATTAACACAAGGCAATCACTTGCTTCCAATGAGGATTCAATTTCTTCATATATCCTGAAAATTATGAGATTTGTATCTTTTGGATGCAAGATTTCGATGAGAAGCCGAAAAACAACCTAGGATGATTAAAGATGCTCCCACCAGACAAAGTTGAGATCAAACCAACCAACTAATTCGTGCGTCGAAAAGGAAGCGATGAACACGTGAGCGGTGACTATCGTGTCAAAAGGCAAGTGGATGATTGATTTGACAAAGTCATGACAGAGCCAATGAAACTATGACGCAGAGAAATCTGCGTAGCAGGGCATTGAATTAAATGCAAAGGTTTCAGACATAGAAGTCTGCGTAGCGGGGCATAGAATTAAATGCAAAGGTTTCAGACAATCATGAGAACTACCTCTTTGGAAGTCTATAAATACCCCACAAGACTTTAACATTGAGGATGGAATTTTCAGCCCAAGTAGCGAAAGCTCTACTAAATTTCCTTTAACTCCATTTCCATCTTCAACCTCAAGCTTTTCTTTGAGGAATTTTGAGTGAGAGCTCAAATTCTCCTTTGGAAAAGTGAGAGTTCATCCCCATTTGCTCGTGCAATTACCTCAAAACAGTCATCATTAAAGCCTAAGGGAGCTAGACGTTGCAACTAGCGGCTCGACATTCTTATTTCCACATTCATTTTCATTTTCTTGTCATTTTCATTTGTATTAAGATATTAAAATTGAAAGACTTAGCACATTTTAATATAAATTAGATCGCTTCATCATTTTCATTCATCCATGTCTTCCTTGTTCTCTACTATGGCTAGTTAATTTCTTAATGGTTTAAGCAGATTAAACTAACATTTTACAAGTTTTACATAAGTTTGAGTTCATATTCTTTAATACGTGCTTAAAATCTTGTATGAATCTATCGAACAAATAGAGTAAGAAATCGACTGCTTGAGAGAGTAAGTGATTAAAACTTTCATTTAAGCAAGAAAAGAGTTAGCTTTAGAGATAAAATTAGTCTTTTGTCTATAAGTAACTCTAACATGCGTCTTAGAGATAAAAAAAATGTGACATAGAAGCACTAAGAGGTGAGTTCTTAATTTGAGAGTTTAAGATATGACGCCTGCTTATGCATTACTTATGAAAATATTAGTGAACTCCTCTCATGTAACGACTCTTCCTCATCCAAACAAGACTTAAGTATCGTAGTATTCAATAGATACAGTACTGTACTAGAACTACAACTAGTCTCTACTCGTAATTGTTCAAAGTAGAAGAATCAAAACAAAACATAAACCAAAAAGCTCAAAATAACACAATCTCACACTTCAATTCCACAACATTTGAGAACTAAAACTACAAGAAGTGTAGGCACATTCAACAATCACAATAACAATCCAATCTAGTCCAAAATCCTATCAGAGTAACCAATTAACTCAGAAGAAAAAACAGAACCAGGCGTTTAATTGGCGAAAAAGAAAGAAAAAAAGGGAAAGAAAATGGTCGATCTGTGAGAAGTTTGGCATAGACTTCTCTTAGCTTGATTATCTTCCTTACAACTTAGTGAACTCCTTTCATTGATGAAGCTTCCCCTATGATGGAGAAACCCTTCTTGAGAATGAAGTCTTAGGCTTTTCGTAAGACCGAGAATTCCTTCTTTGTAGTGACTCGTTAGGCTCTTCCTAAGACAAAGATAATTTCAAGGTTCTGCTCTCGTCAAATGATGAAGTTTCACAATGGAATAAAGAGAGCAAAGATCAAAAAGTAATGTTTCATAGCTCGGCCACCAAGAACAAAAACTCTTTTGCAAAAACAAATGCGTAGCCCTAAGTGATCACCATTAATCTCCTTTTAAAAATCGAGACGAGGAAAGGAAATAAACTCGTCAAATGGAAATAATAAGCAATGCCTTCAAGAAGGAAAATATCGAGCATAATATATCTGCAGGAAAAATCCAGATAAGAAAGAAAATATTATACAGGAATTTTATTGTCATTGTCAGATGCTAAGACTATATTTGTGACAACAACAAAATCTCAACAACCTGCCTTAAAACAATAGAGAGCCAACATAAAATCTCCAACAAACTCTCCCTTTGCCAAAAATTTTTTAAGACAGGAAATTAAGCAACAACCAAACACCAAAAGGATTGCCAATAATAAAGTCAAATAAAGTCTAGACATTAATCATAACATCTAAAAACATGGAGAACAAAAACAGAAAATCCACCAAACAAAAAGCAACCAAAAAACCCATCAACGAGAAGAGAACCACCACACCATTATTTAAAAAAAAAAAAAAAAAAAAAAAGGAACTGCAAAATAGCATAACAACATCTACTATCTTCTCCTCCTTTCTGAGTTAAACAAATCAATCCCTCCTCTGTGAAGAAAAGCTTCCTGAAGATCTTGACAAAACAATACTCATCACCTTTAACACTACATCCACTTCAATCTTACGCGTTTGGAGCCTCTGCATCAATTGATCAATGTCC
Source organism: Citrullus mucosospermus (assembly GCA_030954485.1). Lineage (NCBI taxonomy): Eukaryota > Viridiplantae > Streptophyta > Magnoliopsida > Cucurbitales > Cucurbitaceae > Citrullus > Citrullus mucosospermus. The sequence goes on along the minus strand of CM062061.1, from coordinate 6,160,431 downwards.
CAAGACTCATTAGATAACATATGTAGAATATGACTGCCAAAAGAGGATGCAATTAAGGCTTGACAACATGAGAAGTGGTGGTGATGATGTTAATGTTAGAGACATGGTGGCTCTGCAAGAGTCTGGGATGAATAATGAAAAGACTAGGAGGAGAACCAGTGGGTTTAGAAAAAGTAAGCAGGTCTGGTTTTGGAGATAGTAAAATGCCAATTGTAGGGAATTGAATCTCATCAGAAGTGTGCGATCACGCTATTTGATTTCCTAAAAGAATTAAAAATATAAAAAAATCTAGAAGAACATGTTAAGCAACATACCTTTGCTGATCCTGCAGCAAAAACTTCTCCTTAAATCAGTCTTCTCTTTGAAATCTTTGTTTTTCACGAGATCTTCCTTACATGATGACCCTGGTAAGGATCCGACTTATGGGAAACACTCTTGAAAGAATATAGGGAATGAGGACGAAGAATTTTAGAGAATCCTTCTCTTTGGGAGAATTTTCTTGGGAGAGCAATTTCTGCAGAATGACTGTAGAGATTATGTTGTCGAGTGTGTCTTCTGTGAGGGCTTTCAAGGGTCCTATTTATAGAACTTTTGGGGTTACTCCTAATCCTATTGGGACAACCCATCTACATAGATTTTAATTTAAATATTTAATAATATCCAATATTAATAAATATCTACCCAAATAACATCTCTATATTAAATGGTCTAAAATATTTATATCATATTTAAATATTTATCTTCTGTAGAATCTTTAATTTAAATCCCGTCCAAATTAAATAATTAATTATTTGAATCCAATTAAAATTAATTAATTAATTCTCCCTCTATTTATTTATATGGATTTCATCCAAATAAATAATTATTTATTTGTATCAAATTCAAATTAATTAATTAATTCTCCCTTTATTTATTTATATGGATTTCATCCAAATAAATTAATTCTATGTACTATAAAATTATAATTTGAATTTTATTCAAATAAACTTTATAATAAATCATGTAACTAATTGTGTCCAATACTTCTATTATTTTCCCTCATAAATTTAAACATTTCAAAATTTTTCTTTCAACATAGTTGATCCTTATTGGTCTGTGGTGAGTTAGCAAGGGGACCTTATGGACCTACAAATTAGAAGCTCCACTAATTCAAAATTAAATTAATTAAACTTTTTAATTAACTTAATTAACATTCATTAACTATGGGTCATTCCACTAAAGGTTCGCAACTCCACTCTTCCACTGTAGATATATTTTTGTATCCATGGATATAACAAGTCATCAATAAATCGACCTTGCATAAATTGCTTCTAATTACAACATGGTCAAAATTACCATTGTACCCTTATAAGTACTTATTTCTCCTTAAGTACCTCTAATCCTCTAATGAACAACCTGTTTATGATCCCACCATAAATAAATCTCTCTTGGGCCAATAAGAGGGAGGGGTCTCTTGTTCAAGACCTAGATTCACACTTAAGAGAGCAATTTATCTTCTTTCCCTAAGGATGGGAAGGAATGAACTCCATATTGTGTGGTTATGTTCCCAGCTCCCTACTCTGACAAATCCTCAAAATGGTAGGTTTATTGAGTTGGCGACACAGGTCACTCTCACCCATGCAAATAACAGGTACAGTAGTGGCAGTCGCTTGGCTAGAAGCAAACAGTTGAAAGAAAAGGTTGGTTTTTCTGATTCCCTTGTGTAAAATTCGATTTTCCTGAATGAAATGAAAGTTAAATGAGTGAGTAAGCTACCCTAGGGTTGCCAGAGTGAATCGAAGTCGAGCAGGTTGAGAAAACTTGAAGAAACTAAAGGTTGTTGTTGAAACTGGGTAAATCAGAGAGTTCAGGTTTGAAGAATTTTTCAAGGGTCTTGAGGAGGATTTAAGCACCCGATTTTGTTGGGGATTGCTGGCCGAAGGTTGCAGAAGACTGCCCAAGGCTGTTTTCCACCCTTGCACGCCAGCGGCACATGTGCGCATGCCTGCCTGCCTGCTGCCTGCTGGCCAGCGACACACGCCTTCTTGTTCACGCTCGCCAATGATGCCTGTGTTTGCAGTAAGACATCATCCTTTTGCATGTATTCTTTCAGAATAGCTTCTATTGAGGACGATGAACTAGATGCCTAATGCGTTTGTTTATGTAGTTGGTTCTGTCTGTGTTGTCCCTGGTGGAATCTAGATGATCCACCTTTATTGTTCAACTATGTGCCATGCTGCTCAGTCTGGTTATTGTTACCCCCTAACAGAAATTGGGATGATTTCTCTAGCCTGGGTTGTATGTGTTGAAGTATGAGTTGTTTTTAATAAAGCACACATATTGTGGATTTTGCGGGCACATCTCATACGCATGCGGCTCTCTGCATCCAACATATCCAATGGCATCGACTGGGTTTACTGTGTTCGCCTAGCTGCAATTTCATGTGTTCACTTGGTTCATTGTCATCGTTTGTAGTAAGTTTGTCATGACGTTCACTTGAGCTTGTAACGCAGGGATAGTGTCATTTTCTGGCGCTCCTGATGTGTTGCTGCGTCGTCTCCTAGCTCTATTGTAGCCATGGTCTTACCAATTTTCGTGGTTTCTGGAGATTCGGTCCAAAATGTCTTTCGCCTTAGTATAAGTTTTATCTAAAAGTTCACTAGCTGCAGCAGCATTTGCAACTGTTGTGACACTTCATTCAGACCATTGTAGAATATCGCCATCTGCACACATTCTAAAAAGCCATTATGCGGGTAATTCCTTACCAGCCTTTTGAATTGAGGGGTCTCTCTGTCTTTTTGTTGGAAATTCACAATATCTCTTCTTCTCTTAGCATTCTCAATAGGAGAAAAATATTTCTTCATGAACTTCTCAATCATTTGCTCCCAAGTGGTAGTTTCACCTGGTTCAAGTGAGTACGCCCATTGCCTGGCCTCATCTCTGAGTGAGAATGGGAACAATGTCAATCTTATCTCTTTTGGTGTAATATTCGGGATGACGAATGAGTTGCAGATCTCAATGAAACTCTTCAGGTGGGCATGGGGATCTTCATCTAGAGCACCTCCAAGTTGCCCCGCAATCTGGAGCATTTGAAGCATAATTGGCTTCATCTCAAACTGTGATCCCTAGAAAGCTAGTTGCATGATACCAGGGGAAAAGTCATAAAGTATCCCAATGCATAGTCCCGAATTGGCCTTTTCTTGTCGTGGGCCTGTCACACCCTACTTTTTAAGAAAACGATGCGTTGAAGAGTCTATAAAGAAAAGAGGTAAAAGACCATGTTGGACGCATGGTCAGGATTAGGTAACGCATGGTGAGGGTGGACGCATGGAAGTAAACCGAGAAGGGAAAGAAGTGAAACGCATAAGCAAGAAAGGAATAAAGTAATGTTGTGAAGTGTTGAAAGAGATTTAAGTCTCGGAAAGATAGAATGCTATAGCAAATTGAGTAACGCATAGACTTATAGCAAGGAATGTTCACAAGTGTTGGAGTAGGTTGTGAAGTAAACATAAAAACTGGGGCATGTGGTGGATGCATGCTAATCTATCTTTAAGAGAAATAGTTTAAGTGCAAGGAATAAGGCTAAAAAAATAACCTTGGGAATAATCAAGGAATGTCCAAGGATAGAAAGATGGTAATTGGACGCAAGATGAAGGTGAACGCAACAGGACCAACGCATAGAGGAAGAGCTTGAGAAGGATTTGTTGTCATTGACGCCTAGTGGCATTGTGTAAGCACTGGTTTATAATAGTGCGGCTATGCGCTAAAGGTGATCACGAATGGTTGTTGTGAGCTGAAATAATCGCCGCGTTGGTGGGGGAAGATACGTACTTGGCTTACCATGGGTTGGTAAGGTTGTCATGCGTTGAGGTCCCTATGCGTTGAAGATAGAGTTATCTTTATGCGTCAAAGACAGTAGTATAGTTGGCTGAGAGTTAGAAAAGTGAGTAGTGAAGCTCAAACCTTAAAGGAAACTCAACGAACGCATAAGGGCATTGTGTTGAATAAAAAGTTGTTCATTGGAAATGTTGGACGCATAAGATAAGCTTATAAAGGCCAGGTGGCTTCGTATGGATTTGACACCTTATCAGTAGGAGGTGTTGAAGGCATGTTAAGTGTTTCATGCAAGGTGACACTTGGACTAATGCATGGTTAATTAAGCATGCAGCGTGACATGTGGCAAACAAGTGGCAAAAGGAGAGGAGAAGTTGGATGGCAAGCTCCCTATAAATAGAACTTTGAGGGAAAAGAAGCGACTGATGACTCTAAAAGAAGAATTCTGGAGAGAAAAGGGAAGAAAGAAGGCGGAAAGGAAGAATCCTTGCGTCCGTAGTAGGAGTCTGTGTGCAAGAAAGAAGGTATTTTGACAACTTAGCTATTTTATGTAAAAGAGGTTGTCTTGCGTTGAAAAGGGGTCGGCCTTGCGTTGAGGACAAACATAATGTCCAAGGTGAACGCGGCGTCCAAAGTTAGGTGATGCGTTCATGATGGACCTTGTGTCCAAGAGAGGGCGACGCATCCGAAAGAGAAGTAAGAAGAGTCGGGATGCACTTTGCGGAAATAATCAACTTTGCGTTGAAGAGCAGGGGTTGCGATAGTTACCAACCTTGCGTTGAAGGGTAGGGTTGCGTTCAACCGAGCTGACAGAGGAAAATGGAGCCTTGCGTTCCAGAGTTAGAACGTTGCGTCCAAGAAGCTCGGGAGGAGGAAATAGAGGAAAGGAAGAGAAATTATTCTTTGGCAAGTACAGGTGAGTAACACCTGCGTTTTACAAAATATAAATGAGTTCCTTATGAATCTGATTTCATGGGTTTTAAATGAATAAATGCATGCGTTTTACTTGTAAACTTTGAATATGCTGGTTACTTGCTATGAGTTTATAAACGCATGGTGATTGGTTAATAGTTGTTACATGACTTTTCTGAAAAGCATGGTGTTATATGATTTCAAGAAAGATTTGAAAATAGATTTGTATGAAAAGCATGCGGTTTGATATTAAAACTGGAAATTGAATTTAGCATGCTGATGAGGTAAGATTTGGAAACGTAATTTATGAATTATTAATATAATGTTTCCAAAATATGTATGATGTTTTATAAAACTTTGAAAAGGAACCCCAATGCTCAGGGACTCTAATAAGCACTTGAAAAGTGCTTTCTATTCTCTCAAATCAAAAGAGTTTATAGTAGATTTCACTTGTTTGTTAGTGATTTTCAGGTTAAAACGAGGAAAATTAGAAGAAACGGCTAAAAGATCAAAACCGAGCAAGAATACGGCGAAAAATAGCTGAAAAACTCAAAAGGTCAAATTTTGGGATAGCGCCGCGGCGCTAAAACATAAACGCATCGTTCTGGATACATAGTAGCACCGCGGCGTCGAGATGGCGTTGCTTCGACGCAACCTTGTTGAATGCATGACAGCGTCGCGGCGCTTGAACGGCGCTGCCGCGGCGCTAATGCCCGAGAACAATATTTCTAAAACGCATCACAGCGTTGCGACGCTTGGACGGCGTTGCCGCGGCGCTAAAACCCGAGAGCAAACTTTTCTGATGTAGCCCTAGCGCCGCGGCGCTATGGATCAGTGCCGCGGCGCCAGCTTTCCTTAAATGAAAAATTGTTATTTTTGGTAAATTTTTGGGCGGCCAAACTCTATAAATCTGAGGGTTTCCAGCAACCCAAATCATCAAAGAAAATCAAAGCAAATCAAGGAAGTTACAGACCTAAAGAGGCACAAAAAGGAGAGAATTAAGTGAGAGTTCAAAGAGTGAGTTAGTTGCAAGGAAGAGGAAAAGAGTTCGAGATAGTCGTGGTGCCCTTCGAATTCCGACCTGAGAGCCAAGGAGATCGTGACGGTGCTACCTCAATCAAGAGCCTCTTTTCAATAGAGTTTCCCTTTCTTTACACTCTTTCTTTATTTTTTTTGCTTAAACATGTTGCTTCAAGCTATGAGTGACTAAACTCTTTAGTTTTAGGGTTTTGATGATTTGTTTATGAATTTATGTTGATCTTGAAGACTTTCATGGTTTTGTTGGAATGATTATGCTTTTCATTGTTATTGTGTTTAATTCTTGTGGATTGGCCATCCTCACATGTGAGGTTAGATGTATGATTGAGAGATTGTATGTTTAACTTGATCTATAATAATGAATTGTCGTTAATCTATCACGAGAGTAGTTAGGTTGACAATAAAAGTTGCTAAAGACTATTTTTAATGCCATGTAATTTTGTATTGGTTATAAGAGATTAATAATCAATCGAGTTGCATGAGAAAGGGTTGTTTTTTAGAGAAAATAACTTGGAATTAAGTTTCTAGACTTAGGCATATGAATGACAATAAAATCCATGAAACCTATAATATTGCATGATGAAATAAACAAGGATTCATTACCCTAGAACTCTCTTTGACTCTTGTGTTTCTCACTTTAATAGTTTCCTTATTTGATTTGTATTTTCCATAACTCATAATATTCAATTTTAATCCTCAAATAAAATTGATTCAACTCTAGAATAGATAAGTAACTTAAACCTTCACAATTGGATCTCCAGTGGAACGATATTTGGACTTAACCGTCTTATATTATAACTTGACCCGTACACTTGCGTTTAACACTAAAAGTGCGCATCAGACTCGTAGAAGGCATTGTGGGCGGCCCGGATTATAAAGGTATCCATTGCTTAGGGACTCGTAGATGGCAAATGGGTAACCTAGATATAGAAATGGGACCCCAATGTTCAGGGACTCATAGAAGGCATTGAGGGCGGCCCGAATTCTAGTACTTATGTGCACATAGAGGTATATACGATGCTGATGTGTTGAGATTACTCCACACAACTAAGGAAAATCGACGTTGAGGAGCGTTGAGCATTGCTCCGCCTCAACTAAGGAAAAAGTATTTTAAAAAGAATGAGATTTTTGAGTATTTACTCTGAAACGGACAAGCATGTTTTCACAATGGTATTTGAGTATAATTTAATATGATTTGAAGTGTTTTATTTTATGCGAGTTTGATCAGTTTTACAGTTAAAATATATTGTTTTCAGAAAACCGTTACTCACTGAGCTGTTAGCTCACCCTTTTTATATGTTTTCCATTTTCAGGTAGCATGACAGTTCCCGTTGCCAATCGAAGTCGAGGTTTGTCAAGAGTATGATAATGGTATTATCGTCCTAGGAAGGGTTTTATACGTAAGTGAGGTAAAGTTGACAGTAGATTATTTGACAGGGTAGTCGGTAACTGCTGTCCTCACACTCCGTCTCAGGCTACGGGAGGATAGTTTGGGGTGGGGTGTGACAGGGCCAACAGAATAGGATGAATTTGCATTTGCTCTTGAAGCTGAGCTTGAAACTGTGCTTGAGCCAACGCATTGTTTGGTGCATTATTAACTCCGTTGTTGGCTCCATTCGGCGGTATTGCGTTGTTCTGCTGATCCACCATTTTCTTCTCTTTGTAAAGCTGACGCCTCTTTTGGTGAGCTTTACTTTTTCTCTGAAAGGTTCTCTCAATCTTAGGGTCAAAAATGAACTCGAGTTGTTTGTCCTTGCTAATAAATTGTCAGGCACGCCTTCGGCTAAACACGTTGTACTTCTCAAAACCAAGATTTCTACATAAACCAAAGAAAGATTCAAAACATAAATTATTGAAACAAATCCCCGACAACGGCGCCAAAAACTTGTTGCATATGAAATGCATAATGCGTTATGCGTCTATTGGCCTAATGCCGCATTGAAAATTTCTAAAGATTGATACTTTAATATGCAACTTTTCCTATAAAAACCAAGTAAAAGTTTAAATATGTTTCCTAGGGAGTCCAGGGTCAAACTCATGGATTTGTAATAATTCAGCATTGAGAATATTCTTTAATTTGATGCGTTGAACTATACAATAATTACAAGTATTTGAGTGTTTGATTCTCCCTATAGTAACTACAGAGAATAACTTTATACATAATTAATTGATGGATGAACATATGGAGTGATGATGTGGGATAGAAATGGATGAATTTGTCAAGTACAAATATGTTCAGATAGCATGTGTGGAGGTGATGGATCCATGAGAAAAGTGAGGTTAAGATAACTTAGCTAGAAAATTCCTAAGTGTTACTTAAGTATACATTCATGCTATCGAACTCAAGATTGGGAACGCATCTCTCGATACTTTGACGCCACATTAATCTTATCACTAAGACGCACGGTGAGTTCTTCATGCAAAAGTTGAACTTTATCTCTAAAGCCAATTCTTTTCTTGTTAAATGACAAAGATTAATCACTTACTCTCTCACACAAATTATTATACTTACTTAAACCTATTTTTTCGATAGATTTCGGCAAGTTTGAAGCACTCATTTAGACAAGATGAAAACAAACTTAGATAAACACTTTGGAAAATACTAATTACATTCAGTTAACCCATTAAACAATTAATCATTCATGGTGTAGAGTGTTAAAAATGAGTAGAGATGGAAGTATAAGGTCAATCAAACTTATATTAAGAAAATAAACAAATCTTTCAATTGTCATTAACAAAATACAAGAATGAAAGATGAATATAATGAAGAAATGGAAATAAAATTCGTCACGCTGCAGGTGGCAATGTTTTGCTTCTTGGAGGCTTGAGATGGTGGTTGTTTGATACATAATTTGCCCAAGAGGTAGATGGATTCCCACTCTCTGAGAAGCGACGATGAAACTCTTAAAATCTTCTCACAGAAGAGCTTGAAGTGGAAAGTGGTGATGGAGGTTGAGGGAGAATTTGAGCAGGGCTTTCTCCATTGCGTTTTTATCTCTATTTAGCATGAAGTTCATTGGGTTATTTATAGGCATCCAAAAAGGTAGTCTTTTGATGACCTGACACTTTTGCATTTAATTTCCTGCCCTATTGCGCAGACTTCATTGCGTCGTCAGTTCATTGGATCTGCCATGATTTTGTTAAGTCAATTACTAACTTGCACATTGATATGAAAATTGCTGCACAGACGTCTACTTCTAATATTCTTCTGGACGTTGGGTTCCTCGATGCGTTGATCTTTAGAGCAGTTTGGTCTCGATGATTCTGGCAGCTTCTTTTCTTTCATAATTTGAATGTTTTTTTGTTTCTTTTCAGCTTTATTTTGTGTTAAAAAATATACAAACTCATAATTTCCAAAATAGTTACTTTTGTAAACATTGTAAACACAAAGCTATTCATATTACACAATTCAACTACCAAAATCATGCGTTTATCTTCAATATTGCTCCAATTACTCCAAATAAAGAATACAATAACTTGTATTTCTACAAGTTATCAGGTGCCCTAAGGACATGAAAGTTGAGTTAGTTGTATTTCTGCTCTAGTGAGAGGCAAAAGATTGGTGGAGAGTTATGGAAAGTAGATAAATATTATCCAAGATCATTTTATGATGCTAAATGGAATGAGTTTCTGAAACTAGTAAAGGGTTAGATGTTAGTGACAGAATATGAAAAAAAATACACAGAATTGTCTAGATATGCTACAAGTATTATTGTCGATGAATCAAATCGATGTAAGAGATTCGATGAAGGTTATAGAAGGAAATCCGTACTCCCGTGACGCTAGTGCGGATTGGACATAGTTTTTCAAGCTAGTGGGGATAGCAATGCGAGTAGAGGAGAGTTTCGCTAAAAAGAAATAGGAAAAAGAATCATACAGGAGTGAACGTACAAACCAATAGGAGATTTGTGCCAGACTTGTCTAGCAAAGGAAACTCTAAACCCCGATATAGTGGTGAGGCTACTTCCAAGGCCAGTACAGGAGGTAGTATGTAAAGGCAAAGACCGAGAGGCTATGGTGGTCGAACAAAATCCGTAGGGGGTTCATGTTGTTAGTCTAGAGGTGTGATGCATAAATGATATTTTAGAACAAGCTTTTCTATTTTTAGCCCAAGTATAAACTAAAAATAAGTTTTCTCAGTGAGTCTAAGGTTGAACACAAGAATTTTACTTTAGCTTGGTTTTGTTGTAAGTATAAATGGTCTCTCGAATACAAGAAATTATAAAAAGTCTAATGTACTTAAGCTATAAAATAAATTAAAGGTGATGGAAATGATGGAATGTAGGGTGCACGATAGTTAAAATCAAAAGTGTTATATGAATGAAAAAAACAGGGTTAGGGATCGTTATCATCTAACTTCAGAATGCTTCTTAAGTTTTCTTCGATGTTCTCAATCTTATTTGGGTTGCACCTCTCGGTTGACAAACCACATGAATCATATTTCTATGAAGCATTCTTGAAGATTTATTGAACTTAAGGTTATTTCTATTTCTAGAAACACTTTTTACTTCGCTTAATGAGATCCACAATCATTTACTCTCTTAAGCAGTTGAATGTAGCTACTTATTTTGACTAGCTAAATGGAAATAAGCAATAAGTTCAAACACATTAAGCAAAACAGAGTAATCTTAGGATTTGTTCGATGATAACTTTGCCCCAACCCTTGATAGATTTAGTTACTCATGGCTTTAACAAATAAAGTGGATAGATTAAGATAAGTGAAACTCATGAAGGATATATGAAAATGGATACGGTAAAGTTATTACAAAGATATTCAATGTCTTGAAATATAGAAGTAAACAACTGAAGAAAACATAAAAGATAGGAAAGCAAGGTATCAAGCCGGCAGTCACAATCTCTTGTTCCCTTTGGTGGTGGATACGTGCTTCATTATGTGACGTGGTGGGATGGTTGGTTGGTGATAACTTGTAGAAATACAAGTTATTATAGTCACTATTTGACTTAATTAGAGTAACTTTGAAGCTAAACGCATGATTTTGTTAGTTAAATGATGAAAAATGTATCACCATGCGTTGGCACTATTTACAAAAGAAAATACCTGAAAAACGATAAGCTTTCATGTTTCTAACGCAGGGTTAAGAAGAAAAGAAGCGCGAAGCACGAAGAAACGAAGCTTCTGCGAGAATAAGTGGAAACCTGCGTCGAGCCCAGGCGTTGAGACCATGCGTTGAGAAAAAGTAGATACAGACGCATGGCCAAAAGCTGTCATATCAATATGCAAAAGGATAACACGCTATCAGAATATGGCAGAACAAATGAGCCGACGACGTAAAAAGTTTGCGCAGCAGGGCATGGAATTTAATGTAAAAGTGTCAAGTCATCATGAGTTTCAACTTTTCGACGCCTATAAATAGCCCAAAGCTTCCCCATTGAGGGAGAGAGACCAATTCAAGAGGCGAAAGCTCTGCACTTTTCTCCTTCACCACAACCAGCCTCCATTTCGAGCTCTTCTGAGAGAAGGATTCTGAGCATTTTCAGAGTCGTCTCGCAGTGAGTGAGAATCTTCACCCTATGGAATATATGTATTAGATAGCAACCATCTCAAGCCTCTATGAAGCAAGACGTTGCCAGTGGCGGCTTGACGCTCTTCATCTCTATTTTATTTCCATTTCTCTCCTTTTTGCTTATATTTTGTTAATGACATTCGAGAGAATGATTTATTTCATTAATATAAGTTTGATTGACTATCATCTTCCATCCATTTCCATATTAAATACTTTACACCATATTATATAAATGCTAAATGAGTTAAATGTTAAAAGCTAGTTTTTCTTGAGCAATTATGAGTATGTTACATCCTGGTTAATGCATATTTTTAGCTTGCATAACGTTGTCTGACAAACAAACGTAGTAAGCATGACTGTCGAGCTTGAGAGAGTGGATAGTTAATCTTTAGCATTAATTAAGACTAGATGAGTTGCAGAGATGTAGTTTATCTTTTGCCAAAACAAACTTACCATGCGTTTTAGAGATAAGATAAATTTGGTATCGAAACATCAAGAGATGGATTCACACACGCAGTTTGTAGGTATGTAATTGTACTTGGAAAGTTTAGGCAACAACTAGCTCTTGCGTTCAACTCTACTTTCACCGCATGGTCCCATCCATTCCCAAAGCATGCTATCTGACGCATTGTTTCGTATGACTACCCAACGCCGCGTCCATTCCATTAATAGTAGTAGGAAATTCTTTTCATTCTTTTTGTATAGTTTAGATACACAAACAACAAACGCACATATATTTACTTGTACAGTCATCGCATAGTCATACATTTAGTCTCAACGCCTAATTATTACAAATCCCTGCGTTCGACCCTGGACTCATCAGGAAAACCTATAAATGCTTATACTTGGGTTTTTATAGGAAAACGTGCTTAGTCATGATCACATCTAGAGTAATTCGCAACGCATCTTTGTATTGAAATGATAAAATCTATTTTTGTGCAACGAGCTAAGAATCAATTCAATTTAATTAGAAATTAAACGAACAAAAATCCAACGAACAGTCGACAAGAAGATTACTCTCTTGAGGTTTCTATCTTCGATTGTCTTTTTGGAAGACTTCTGCTCAAAGACGACCAAAGTCTAGGGATTTCAACAACATTCTTTTTGTCTTTGGCTTGGTCTATTTATAGGGCATGCATTATACGTTGAGATGTTGACACTTCCTTGCTGCTGATGCACTATAGACGATGCGTCTGCTCTTCGTCAACCTTTGACCAGTAGGTGGTTGATTGCAGTGCTGCAATCAGGGTAGTATATCTTCTAAAGGTGAGGCTACAGGTGTCAAAGATCCTAAAGCATGTGTCTCTAGACGCATGCGTTCAATTCAAGCATTTATCTGCAAAATATCAAGCATTTTAGATCGATTTTATCTTCATTAAATACGCCTTAAGTAATTCAACATGCTGAACGCAAAGAAGATTTTTATCAACAATTTTAAGTCAAGATTGTCACATGGTTTATTACATTCTCTCCATTATTCTAAGAAATGACTATAATAACTTATATTTCTACAAGTTATCAATTCACGAGTTGGACAACCTGGAGAATCCACAATTAATTCAGCTAGGAAACCATTATGTCCCACATTTTGAAAGTATCATTGGGGACAATGTTCCAATGGAGCTAATGTATGTTATAACTATGGATAGGTTAAACAAGTACAAGTGGACAGTGAACTGCACAAAAGAGTGATGTTTGTTGTCTTCACACCTTCTTCTAGGTTAGAAAGGTAAACTCGGAGGGGGTGTGATAGGTCTTCCCCCCTCCCCCCCCCCCCCCCCCCCCCCAAATTTTCATAAATAGTGCTACATGTACCTGCACAAAGAACAACACAGTTATAAATGTGACAAGCGGTATTTAAGGCCTCAACCCAAAAATCAAATGGCAAATGTTTAGCATGAAGCATGGCTCGTGCCATGTCCTGAAGTATCCTATTTTTTCTTTCTACAACCCCATTTTATTGAGGGGTGATCGAAGTAGAAAATTTGTGATGTATGCCAGTGAAGTCATAGGATTTTGCAAATTGCGTGTTTTCAAACTCTCTACCATGATCACTCTTGATTCGTTTTACATTCAGGTATTTCTCATGTTGCAATTGGAGACATGGAGCTTGAAAAATGAAAAAGCTTCAGATTTTTCTCGCAAAAAACAAACACAAGTGTATAAGAGAAGTCATCGATAACAACTAAGACATAACGCTTCCCTCCCAGGCTTTTTAACTACATTGGTTCCATAAGGTCCAAGTGTAGAAGCTCCAAGATATGCGTTGGACCCGACTTAAAAACCTGCTTATGCGGAGTGTGAGTGATGTGGAACTTTTGTGTGTTTACCGCAAGTGTACGGGTCAAGTTATAATATAAAATGGTTAAGTCCGAGTATCGTTTCCACTAGAGATCCAATTGGGAAGGTTTAAGTTATTTAGCTATTCTAGAATTGAATCAATTTTATTTGAGGATTGGAATTCAAATTTTGTTTTTGAGAAAAAGAAAAATCAAGCAAGAAAATATCAAAGGGAGAATTGCAAGAGTCAAAAAGAGTTCTAGGGTTTCAAATCCTTGTTTGTTTCATCATGCAAAATTATGGATTTCATGGATTTAATTCTTATGCCTAAGTCTAGAAACTTAATTCCAAGTTATCTTCTCTCAAAGACAACTATTTCTCATGCAACTTGATTGATAGTTAATCTCTTAAAACCAATACAAAATTACATGGCATTAAAACTAGTCTTTAGCAACTTTCATTGTAAACCTAACTACTCTTGTGATAGATTAACAACGATTCATTGTTATAGATCAAATTAAACATATAATCTCTCGATTCATACATCTAATCTAACATGTGAAGGTGGCCAATCTTCAAGAATTAAACACAATAACAATGAAAAGCATATTTATTTGAACAAAACCATGAGTTTACAAAATTATCATGAGTTTACAAACAATTCATCAAAAACCCTAAAACCAAATAGTTTAGCCACTCATAGCGTAAAGCAACATATTGATCAAAAAGAATCAAAGAAAGAGTGTAAAGAATAGGGAAACTCTACTAAAAAGAGGTTCTTGATTGAGGCAGCACCGTCACGAACTCCTTGGCTCTCGCGTCGGACTTTGAAGGGCACCAAAACTATCTCGAACTCTTTTCCTCTTCCTTGCGGCTAACTCACTCTTGGAACTCTAGCTTAATTCTCACCTTTTCGGATCGTTCTCTTGTTCTGCAACTTTCTTGATCTTCTTGATATTTCTCCCCCTTTTTTGGCTGCTGAAAACCCCTAAATTTATAGAGTTTGGCCGCCCAAAATTTAACCTAAAATAAAATCGACCAAAATTAAGTTACTCTCGGGTTTTAGCGCCGCAGCAGCGCCGTCCCAGCGCCGCGACGCTGTCTTGCGTTCACCAAGTATGCGTCGAAGCAGCGTCTTCCCAGCGCCGCGTTGCTGCTCTGCGTCCATGCTGATGCGTTTCAGCCTCAGCGCCGCGGTAGCGCTGCCTTAGCACCGTGGCGCATCATGCGTTTCAAGCAAGGATGCGTTTTTCAGCACTTTTTCTCCATATTCTTGCTCGGTTTTGATCTTTTAGTCGTTTCTTCTAATTTTTCTCGTTTTAACCTGAAAATCACTAGTAAACAAGTGAAATCTAATATAAAACTCCCTTAATTTGAGAGAATAATAAGCACTTTTCAAGTGCTTATCAACACCCCAAACTTAGAGATTTGCTAGTCCCGAGCAAAGAATAAAATCAAATAATAGGGAGTTTTAGATGAAGAAGTGTGCAATTGACTCATATCTCAGAGAATAGCATTCAGAGCTTAAGTAGAAACATGCAAGCATATCTATATTGTTATAATTATTCAAGGCCAAATCTTGCTATCTCCCATGTGTGTGTGTGCAAGCCTCCTTCAATTTAAAATACTAGAACTCAAATTAGGACTTAAGAGAGTTTCTCTAGTTTTCCCCCTACTCTAGCTCATGCACCAATCTTCAAGCTTTCATGCATTCAAGTGAGTAATATGTCCACTAAGGTGCCTTTCAATCATATATTTTTTCATGAGCCCAAACTTGCATTCTTTTACCTAGAGGCACTAGCTTTCACACATCCACTGTAGGGACTCGTACCTAGTTAATTCCCAAGCGTCCTTACTGATCACAGCAAAGACAGCTCTTTTTACCCCTATCCATGCATACTCATTACAAGTTTAACATTTTAAAAAAAATAGACAATTAAAGCTCATATATTTTGTGTACACTCTTTCTTTTCTCAAGGCATGTATACTCTTTTCTTTTTCCTTAGTCTAAGATTACAAGCTATCATGCATTTCCACTCCCTAACCGGTGGGGCCTTTCGAAGTGACAACCAAATACACCCAACTTAATCCTTTTTTCAGTTAAAGATTCTAAATAGAAGTGGCTACGTGCTCAAGAATATGAGAGATTTTAAGAGGGACTTAAATGAATTTAACTCAAGATAGTGCTATTCTATTTCCACAATAAGTCATCTATCATGCAAATTCGAATCTCATCATGGGGAATCAACATCAAGGCACACAACCATAAACAACATTCCCATTAACTTTGAAAGCTCCAAAATTTTCAAAAAAACTTTTTCAAAAATTGACATGCATATGATCATTAAAACCTTCACTAACATGCATAGCAGGATAAGAAAACACACAAAAGTACGAAAGACACCTCCCACCCCAAACTTAGAATCATGCATTGTCCCCAATGCATAAGAACATCTAACAAGGAAAGAGCAAGCCTGGGAGCAAGCGGGAAGCCACCAAACAGGCTTGGTGTAAGGAGTACTTTGTGTGATGAGCTATGTTCCTGAGAAATAAAGCATATGAGTGACTCCAAGATTTATAAAATAAAATAAAAAAAATAAAAAAAATAAAGAAAGCAATAAAATTGGGTTGCCTCCCAATAAGCGCTTGGTTTAACGTCTTCTAGCTAGACGGGACTACTGGATCATGCAATGAAAGTCAGGTTCTCAAGTCCACGTTCTTCATCACCGATGTAGTGCTTTAATCGTTGACCATTCACTTTAAAGGTTGTTCCATTGTTACCTTGTAGTTCCACGGCTCCGTGTGGGGATACCTTGACAATGACAAAGGGTCCCGACCATCGTGTCCTAAGCTTACCTGGAAACAAGCGTAAACGTGAGTTAAAAAGTAATACTCTTTGTCCTGGAAGGAAGGTTCGTGAGGTGATCTTCTTGTCATGTCATCTTGCAGTGCGTTCTTTGTAAAGTTTGGCATTCTCATAAGCTTGAGCACGAAACTCCTCCATCTCATTGAGTTCTAAGAGGTGTTTCTCACCAGCTTTCTCAAAATCCATGTTCAGCTTCTTGATGGCCCAATAAGCTCTATACTCGAGCTCTACCGGTAAGTGACAAGCCTTTCCAAACACCAACCTATACGGGGAAGTACCAATTGGGGTTTTGAAAGCTGTGCGGTAGGCCCACAGTGCATCATCGAGCTTAAGGGCCCAATCCTTCCTATTGGTCTTGACTGTCTTTTCCAAAACTTGTTTGATTTCCATGTTAGATAACTCAGCAAGGCCATTAGTTTGAGGATGATAAGCTGTAGTAATTTTATGATTAACATTATATTTTTGCATCATGGATTTAAACAGTTTATTGCAAAAGTGAGAGCCCTCATCACTAATAATAGCTCTAGGTGTACCAAAACGTGTGAAAATGTTTTTATGCAAGAATTTTAAAACAGTGCGAGCATCATTGGTCCTAGTAGCTATGGCTTCTACCCACTTAGATACATAATCTACTGCAACTAGAATATATAGGTAGCCATTATAAGAAATTGGAAAAGGTCCCATAAAGTCAATACCCCAAACATCAAATAACTCCACTTCCAAGATAGGTTTCATTGGAAGCTCATGTTGTCTAGAAATATTGCCAGTACGTTGGCACCTATCATATGACTTAACAAAGGTATAACAGTCTTTAAAAAGGGATGGCCAATAGAATCCTGACTAAAGTACCTTAGCTGCAGTTCTGGTGGGTCCAAAATGACCTCCATAGAGTGAGGAATGACATGAATTTAGAATACTTACCACTTCGTCTTGAGGTACACACTTTCTTATCATATTGTCAGCACAAACCTTGTAGAGAAGTGGGTCCTCCCAATGGTAAGACTTAACATTGTGCAGGAATCTTTTCTTTTGTTGATAGTTCATGTCAAGTGGCAAATGTCCTCCTGCAAGATAATTAACTATGTCAGCAAACCAGGGCAAACTATCTTTTACCTGATACAGTTGTTTATCAGGGAACTTCTCAACAATTGGGGGCCATGATTTAGCTTCCTCATTCTCAATTCTAGATAAGTGGTCTGCAACCACATTTTCACATCCTTTCCTATCTTTGATTTCTAGGTCAAATTCCTGTAACAATAATATCCACCTCATTAGCCTAGGTTTAGAATCTTTCTTAACAAACAAGTACTTTAAAGCAGCATGGTCAGTATGCACTACTATTTTAGAGCCAAGCAAGTATGATCTAAATTTATCAATGGCAAACACAACAGCTAGTAGTTCTTTTTCAGTAGTAGTGTATTTCTGTTGAGTATTATCAAGAGTCCTACTAGCATAATAAATTGCCCTAAATATGTTATCTCTACGTTGGCCTAAAACAGCTCCTAAAGCATAATCACTAGCATCACACATGATCTCAAAAGACTGACTCCAATCTGGTACAACAATAATAGGTGCAACAATTAGTCTTTCCTTCAGAGTATTAAAAGCTAGTAGACATGCATCATCAAAAATAAATTTAGCTTCCTTTTCTAACAAATTACTCAAGGGTTTAGCAATTTTAGAAAAATCTTTAATAAATCTCCTGTAAAACCATGCATGCCCTAGGAAGCTTCTGACTCCTTTCACATTGGTGGAGGGTGGTAGTTGTTCAATGACAGATATTTTAGCCCTATCCACCTCCAATCCTTTTTGAGAGACTTTGTGTCCCAGGACGATGCCTTCTGTTACCATAAAATGACACTTCTCCCAGTTTAGAACAAGGTTAGCATCTTGACACCTCTGCAAAACACGGGTTAGATTAACAAGACAAGAATCAAATGAAGACCCAAATATAGAAAAATCATCCATAAAAACCTCCATTATGTCTTCGATGAGCCCCTGAAAAATAGACATCATACAACATTGAAAAGTAGTAGGGGCATTACATAAACCAAATGGCATTCTTTTAAAAGCAAATGTCCCATAGGGACATGTAAATGTCATTTTTTTCTTGATCCTCAGAAGCAATGACAATTTGGTTATAACCTGAATATCCATCTAGAAAGCAATAATGAGAATAACCTGCAAGTCTATCAAGCATTTGATCTATAAAAGGAAGGGGAAAATGATCTTTTCTAGTAGCTTTGTTCAACTTCCTATAATCAATGCATACACGCCATCCTGTCACAGTTCTAGTGGCTATCATTTCATCTTTTTCATTTTTAACCACAGTCATGCCACCCTTCTTGGGTACCACTTGAATAGGACTTACTCATGGATTGTCAGATATGGCATATATGATTCCTGCATTCAAAAGCTTGAGCACTTCTTTCTTAACTACCTCCTTCATGGTGGGATTAAGTCTCCTTTGGTGCTCTATTGATGGTTTAAAGGTATCTTCCATCAAGATTCTGTGCATACAGACCGACGGACTAATACCTTTAAGATCCTCAATAGACCAACCAATAGCAGATTTATGGTCCCTCAATACTTTCAATAATTTTTCTTCTTCCACAGAATCAAGATCAGAAGATATTATAACAGATAAAGAAGATAAATCATCTAAGAATGCATATTTTAAATGAAGAGGTAACACTTTTAATTCAAACTTAGGCTTCTCAATATCATTCTCAACATGCAAGGGAGCTAAAGGTATAGGTTTATCTATTTTAGAACATACTGGCAATCTATCTAACCACCTAGCATAAAAAGCTATTTCATCAAAGATTGTATCTGCATTTTCAACATCTATCATGCTTTGTTCTAGATGATCATTAGCTAACATAACCTCTACATGCTTAAAAATAGTATGATCAATTATGTCTATAACATGGCAAGGACTACTCTCATCATAATGACTCAAGGACTTGTAAATATCAAATACTACATTTTCATCACCCTTAGAGTCAACTTTCCTTGTTGAACATCTATGATAGCCTTTCCAGTTGCTAGGAATGGCCTCCCAAGTATGATAGGAATCTCAGAGTCTTCCTCCATATCCAATACTACAAAATCTGCAGGGAAGATAAATTTGTCAACTTTAACTAATACATCTTCAACAATACCTTTGGGATAAGCTAATGATCTGTCAGCAAGTTGTAGGGTGATGGTGGTAGGTTGCACCTCTCCAATGTTGAGTTTCCTATAAACAGATAAAGGCATTAAATTAATAGAAGCACCAAGATCACAAAGAGCTCTAGTAACATTTAAAGAACCAATAGTGCAAGGTATAGTAAAACTCCCTGGATCTTTTAACTTTTGTGGTAGCTTCTTTTGTAACACTGCACTGCATTCCTCAGTCATGCTAATCATCTCATATTGCCCAAACTTTTTCT
Source organism: Citrullus mucosospermus (assembly GCA_030954485.1). Lineage (NCBI taxonomy): Eukaryota > Viridiplantae > Streptophyta > Magnoliopsida > Cucurbitales > Cucurbitaceae > Citrullus > Citrullus mucosospermus. The sequence goes on along the minus strand of CM062061.1, from coordinate 6,140,563 downwards.
TTTTAGATAAGATATCTTTCATTAATTTCGCATAGTTGGGCATTTGCTCTAAAGCCTCAGCAAATGGAATGTTAATGTGCAACTTTTTAAATAACTCAAGAAATTTAGCAAATTGCGAGTCTATTTCTTTCTTTTTAAAACGTTGAGGATATGGCATAGTATTAGGTACAAAAGGTAGAGGGTTAGATGACTTACTTGAAGATGTTGACTCTTTTACCTTTACCTCCTTTTCTAGGATCTTTGGTTCATCTTCTAAAATTGGCTCTTGAATTGTGTCATCTACCTCTTGCTCTTCATCCTCATCAATGATCAAAGGAGTGGACAGCTTTTTCCCACTCCTCAAAGTCATGGCCTTGCACTCCTCTTTTGGATTTATCTCGGGACAACTAGGAAATTTTCCCTTTTGCATTGTTTGAAGGGAAGTGGCGATTTGGCTTATTTGTACCTCGATGTTTTGAATGGCCTTACCATGACTTTGTACAGTGCTTTCCAATACGGTTGTCCTTCCTCTTGATTCTTTTATGAATTCTACCATCAAATCTTCTAAGTTGGACTTCTTTTCAGTGTGGGATGGACCTACATTGGATAATTCAGAAGAACCTTGCAAAACATTCCTTTTGTTAGCATAAGAAAAATTTTCATGGTTCCTCAAACTAGGATGGTAATGAGTTGGAAGTTGTTGATGTTGGTAATTCCTATAATGTCCTCTATCAACATAATTAGCCGTCTCATTATCTCCATGAATGCCCATTTCCGATGCCAAAGCGGCAAGAGAAGCTATAGATGGTGGATTTGTTTGAGCTTGGCCTCCTGCAGTTAATTTAGAAAGAGCATTAGTAAGTGAAGCCATTTGAGCTTTAAGAGAATTTACCTCATCAATTTCATATAATCCGGCGGCTCTTGGGATGTTTGAAGAAGACCGTTCACATGGCCAATTGTAAGATGTATTGGCCAAGTCTTCTAATATGGTATAGGCTTCTTAAGCATTCTTTGAAAAAATTGACCCTCCGGCGGTTGCATCTAAGATGGATTTGGTTGAGCTTGCCAATCCATTGTAGAAGAGTTGAATTTGCAACCAATCCGGGTACCCATGTTGAGGGCATCTTCTCAAGAGATCCTTATACCTCTCCCAAGCCTCATATAGTTGTTCATCCTCAAGTTGGCGGAATGTTCCAATCTCCGTCCTTAGTCTTTGAGATTTAGCCAGTGGAAAATATTTGTTCAAGAAAGCTTGAGCTAAGATCTCCCATGTTGTAATGCTATCCGGAGGTATGGTTTCCAACCAATCCTTAGCACGGTCCTGCAAAGAGAAAGGAAAAAGTCTTAGTTTAATAGCATCATTAGAAACACCATTCATCTTTACCGTCCCGCATATCTCCAAGAAGGATCATAAGTGCTTGTGAGGATCTTCATTAGTTCTTCCTCTAAAGGCTAGCTCTCTAGCCATTTGGATCAACCCCGGTTTCAACTCAAAGTTGTTGACATTGATAGGCACATTCATTATTCCGGGTTGACTTGCCGGTAATGTAGGTTGAAAGTAGTCTCTAATTGCCTTAGGTATCTCCTCCGCCATCTCCGTAGTTTGATTAAGTTGAGCTCTTAAATTTCTTCTACACGTCCTTTCAATCTCGGGATCAAGAGGGAGGAGGTTAGTATTATCGCGAGGCATAGACTAACAAAATAAATAAAATACAAAACAATTATATACAATAAACTAAATAAATAAACAATCAAATAAAAAAAAATAAAAACAAATAAAAACAAATAAACAATCAAATAATATACACCTCAAATTAAGATCTATCAATTCTAATGAATATTAAATAACAAAAAAACCGTTCTTTGGGTCCCCGGCAACGGCGCCAAAAGCTTGATGTGGAACTTTTGTGTGTTTACCGCAAGTGTACGGGTCAAATTATAATATAAAATGGTTAAGTCCGAGTATCGTTTCCACTAGAGATCCAATTGGGAAGGTTTAAGTTATTTAGCTATTCTAGAATTGAATCAATTTTATTTGAGGATTGGAATTCAACTTTTGTTTTTGAGAAAAAGAAAAATCAAGCAAGAAAATATCAAAGGGAGAATTGCAAGAGTCAAAGAGAGTTCTAGAGTTTCTAATCCTTGTTTGTTTCATCATGCAAAATTATGGATTTCATGGATTTAATTCTTATGCCTAAGTCTAGAAACTTAATTCCAAGTTATCTTCTCTCAAAGACAACTCTTTCTCATGCAACTTGATTGATAGTTAATCTCTTAAAACCAATACAAAATTACATGGCATTAAAACTAGTCTTTAGCAACTTTCATTGTAAACCTAACTACTCTCGTGATAGATTAACAACGATTCATTGTTATAGATCAAATTAAACATATACTCTCTCAATTCATACATCTAATCTAACATGTGAAGGTGGCCAATCTTCAAGAATTAAACACAATAACAATGAAAAGCATATTTATTTGAACAAAACCATGAGTTTACAAAATTATCATGAGTTTACAAACAATTCATCAAAAACCCTAAAACCAAAGAGTTTAGCCACTCATAGCGTAAAGCAACATATTGATCAAAAAGAATCAAAGAAAGAGTGTAAAGAATAGGGAAACTCTACTAAAAAGAGGTTCTTGATTGAGGCAGCACCGTCACGAACTCCTTGGCTCTCGCGTCGAAATTTGAAGGGCACCAAAACTATCTCGAACTCTTTTCCTCTTCCTTGCGGCTAACTCACTCTTGGAACTCTAGCTTAATTCTCACCTTTTCGGATCGTTTTCTTGTTCTGCAACTTTCTTGATCTTCTTGATATTTCTCCCCCTTTTTTGGCTGCTGAAAACCCCTAAATTTATAGAGTTTGGCCGCCCAAAATTTAACCTAAAATACATAACTTGTGTTTAAATTAACGCTGGCGTCGCGGCGCTAGCGTTGCGACCAAAATTAAGTTGCTCTCGGGTTTTAGCGCCACAGCAGCGCCGTCCCAGCGTCGCGACGCTGTCTTGCGTTCACCAAGTATGCGTCGAAGCAGCGCCTTCCCAGCGCCGCGTTGCTGCTCTGCGTCCATGCTGATGCGTTTCAGCCTCAGCGCCGCGGCAGCGCTGCCTTAGTGCCGCGACGCATCATGCGTTTCAAGCAAGGATGCGTTTTTCAGCACTTTTTCTCCATATTCTTGCTCGGTTTTGATCTTTCAGTCATTTCTTCTAATTTTCCTCGTTTTAACCTGAAAATCACTAGTAAACAAGTGAAATCTAATATAAAACTCCCTTAATTTGAGAGAATAATAAGCACTTTTCAAGTGCTTATCAGTGAGTTCGTTTACCTGACTGACAGTCACCATAGATAGGTCCTGTAGTAGAGGGCAGAGATGGGAGACCAAAGAAAGCATTTTTTAAGAACCTCTTTGAATGGTCTTCATACGTACATGACCAAGATGCTTATGCTATAGACTAACGTCGTCTTGTCTTAAGAGATGCTAGAACTGAGAAGCATTTTTCAGGATTCCACAAGTAATAGTTATCTAAGGACCGTGTGTCTATCATAACAAGAGCATTAACATCATCTGTAACAACACACTGGTCTTTGGTAAAGCTCATGTTCAAGCCTTGATCACAAAGTTGACTTATACTAATAAGATTGGAGGTAAGACCTTTAACGAGCATGACATCATTTCCTTGGAAATTCAATTTCCCTTTTCCAAGAATCTTCCTAGCAGCACCGTCTCCAAAAGTGACCTTTTCTGCATTCGTAGGTTTGAGATCAAACAAAAGTGACCTTTCTTGCACTCACAGGTTTGAGATCAGACAAAAAATTTCGTTCACTAGTCATATGTGGAGAACTTCCACTATCAAAGTACCAATCTCCTCTAGCTGAAGATCTGAGTGAAGTTAAAACAACATTGCATTTGGTCTGAACATTCTTTACTCTCTAAACTTGTTTCAATTTACTCCCTTCTGTATGTCTGTTACAAAAGAAGTGAGAAGCCTTGACTAAATTTGAGGACTTATGGAGCAAATCTAATAATTGATAGCAGAAAGGCCATTTGTGGCCGACTTTACCACAAAAGTGATAAATCCATCGAGGTTTGTGACGTTTGTTAGCTTCTCTTTTAGACATACTAGAAGAAGTTCCAGCATGGCCATATGATTAAGGGTTCTAAGCTCTGTCTTCTGCTTCCCTTTAGATTAAGGTTGTTTGTTGGACTGCCCTTCAATTTTAGAAAAACCAAGTCCAGAATTATCACCAGCAGCCTTTCATTTTGATAGAATTCTTTCAAGAGAGTTTGACCAATGTTAAGCATTCTGACATTTTTACGCACAGACTCTTTCTCAACACGAGCTTGAGAAAGCTCTTGTTTCAATTCTAGTATAGTGGCCATAAGTTTGTGATTTTCAACAATCAAAGACTCATTTCTATTTTTCTTCACATTAAGTACCTTTAGGTCATCTTGTCACTTGTTGAAAGAGCTTGCTAGAAGGGATCATCAGTATTGACAAGGTGTCAGAAGAGATGTTGCTTACAAGCGCTTTGACATCTTCTTCCAACTCACTGCTTCTTTAGACTCATCATCAAACAAAGTTAAGACATAACTTCTATTCTACTACTTCAGAAAATTTGGAAATTTGCTTCAAAATGTCCATACCCTTCACAGTTTATACATCTCAAAATCTTTTCCTTTTGAAGAGTAGAACTCACAAATTTTTCAACATTCTTCTTGTTACTTGGTCTTTTGAATTTTTTAGGAGTAGAAGTGCCACCAGAATTGTTGCCAGATTTCTTTCCGAACCTTTCGAGAACACGATTAAATTGCTTAGAGAGTAATGCAATAGATTTAGCTAGGTGATAGCTCCCAAAAAGAGCTATCTCTCTCTACCTTAATCGTGTTAGTTCTTAGGAATTTAATGAATTATTTAGTGTTTTTTTATAGGAAAATGAACAAAGAAAACCATCAGAACATTTTTGGTGCAGTTTGGATCGAAATAGAGTGTCTGACAGAAATTTGAAGCAAAAGGATGGAAATGCCCCTAAGAGCGTAGCTACACTCTATGAATCGCACCGCTACGCCCAAAGGAAATAAACTCATATTGGCAAGGGTGTCACGACATCCCAAGGGAGCGTAGTGACGCTCCGGATTTTGACGAACGAGTGATGCTTCGAGGAGCTCCGATTTCTACCTAGAGCGTAGCGACGCTCCAAGAAAAATTTATATAGTTGTTTCATTTTGTAGGGCAAGGAGGGAGAGGAGAAAGGGGAGAACTTAGCCTCAGTTCAGTTTTTATTCTTTTTCACCTTTTAACTTAGGGTTTTCTTCATTTCTTGGGTTGTAATCATGGATTGGACACTTTCCCCTCTACTTTCTTTGTTTATGAAGATGTTGAGGTAAGTGTTTTCTTATTCTTGAGAGCAAAATTATGTAATTATTTAAAATTTGTATTTGTATTAATCAAAAGTAAGTCAGTGATAGAAATTACATAGGAATCCAATTGCTCTCGAGAACTTGAACTCCTCATCTTTGGTTACATTTACCCGTTGCTTTTATTTTCCTTGCATGCCGAGTTCTACTTCACACAAACCAACCCCCCCTCCATTTATCACTTTAATTAGGAAACTTGCTTAACAAAACGAAGTTTATAGTCCCTGTGGTTCGACTTGGACTTGCCACTGTTGCTACGCCATCGTAATAATAGGAATAGGATTCAGTATTATAAATTTCTTTTGATAGGTTCTTTTTTGGAATTAAACGACGCCCGAAAAGAATTCCATCACTGGGGAATCTTCGGATTCCTTGTCAGGATCATCAATCTGTTGCTCAGCTAGGGATTGCAATGCATTACCCTTATTCTTCTTTTTGGGTTTCCCTTCTAAAGACATTTCAAAGGTGAGTAGAGAGTCGAATAACCCATCCACTTTCAAAGTATATACGTCTTGAGCTTCCTCAATAGCAATGACTTTCATATCGAATTTCTTAGGTAAAGACCTAAGAACCTTGGAACAAGTCTTTCCTCTGATATTTTCTCCCCAAGTGCAAATGATTCATTGGAAATATCTAGTAATCGAGCATTAAATTTAGCAATGGACTTTTCATCATGCATTATTAAATTCTCGAACTTTGAAGTCAACAATTGAAGTCTCGACATTTTTTCTTTAGAAGTTCCTTCGTGGGCAATGGATAAAATATCTCAAGCCTCCTTTGTCGAGACACACATATTAATCAATCGAAATATGTTGCGATTAACACCATTAAATATGGCATTCAAAGCACGTGAGTTTCCTAACGATGCTTCTTCAACCTCTGACTATTTTAATTCTGGCTTTAGGATCTCCTTTCCATCTTTAGTTTTGGCGGTGGGACGGAACCATCCTGTAACCACAGCCTTTCACGTCTTACTGTCAATAGATTTTAGAAAGATAGTCATATGAACTTTCCAGTGTGAGTAGTTTGTTCCATTTAGAACAGAGGGTCTAGTTATGGACTCACCTTCTTTGATCCCGTTCATGATCAAAGCACCTGAGATAAAGGTGACCTGCTCTGATACCAACTGCAATAGCTATAAGATGACTCGTCACTTAAATACAAATGTTAAACAGAAAGCACAGACAAATACTATAACAACCCTACAAACTAACAACAAGTAAAAGAGTAATTGCACACAGAAGTTGGTAACCTAGTTTGACGATAACCTAACCTACGTCTGAGGGGCAGTGTGTTCAGGAAAGATAATCCACTAATATTGAATAGTTAAGCGTTTACAACAAAATACTTATCTGTAAAGTATCGACTTTTACAATAACTCTTCTAGAGCTTAACTTGCTAAACACCTAGGTTCCCTTAGATGTGAGACTCCCTCTCAATTGTACTTAGGCTCCCTCTAAGTGTGATAATATTAGTGAAAAACACTTCGACATCCAACAGTGTGCGAGACTTCTCTCAACTTAATTATCTTCCTTGCAATAGGTCCCCGTAAGATGGAGAAATCCTTCTTGAGAATGAAGTCTTATGCTCCCCCTAAGACCGAGAATATCTTCTCTGTAGTGATGCCTTAGGCTCCCCCTAAGACAAAGATAACTTCAAGGTTTTGCTCCCGTCGAATGATGAAGTTACATAATGGAATAAAGAAAGCAAAGAACAAAACATAATGTTTCATAACTCGGCCACCAAGAACAAAACCTCTCTCACAAAAACAAATGTGACAGCTCTAAATGATCACCATTAATCTCCTTTTAATAACCGAGGCCAGGAAAGGAAATAAACTTCTCAAATAGAAATAATAAGCAATGCCCCCAAGAAGGAAAATATTGGGCATAACATATCTACAAGAAAAATCTAGATAAGGAAAGAAAATATTCTGCAAAAATTCATATTGTCATAGTCAGATGTTAAACTATATTTGTGACAACAAGAAAACCTCCATAACCTGCCTTAAAACAATAGAGAGCCAACAATCAAAGCTCCAACAAATACCTTGTTTTAAATTGTAGATCCACTAGCATCTAACAAGTTTATGATTTCTTGGTTTGTTGACTGAAGCAATTTATCTTGCAATTGTTTCAAGCCATTTACTCCTAGCTATCGTAGCCCTTTGCTACTTCTACAAATGAAAAAGGTTTATTATCAACTTCTTTTGCCTCAACATTGAATTGCATAATAAATAACATCAGCTAAAGACCTTCAGGTTTGAGAGAACATGCATATAATTTCTCATAGAGAACAAAGTAGATAATATAGAGAAACATATTGTCTAAGTGTAAAAAATAATTTCTGATTTTTGAATTGAAAGTATTATATTACATGAATTTTGTCTTAAAAGCAATTGGCAACAATTCAAAAACAGGAGTAACTCAATCTATCTTATTAAGATTGTGAAATTTCTTGATTTTTCTAATATAGGGTCTTCAGCATGCCTCTTCAATATGGCAAATTTTGGGGTTCATCATTCTTGGATTAGACCCCAATTTTTGTTTTTGGACCAATTGCTTGTTTAAGTTTTATGAGTTATAATACCATAACAAATAATATGAGGTTTCATCCCCTAATCCCCTAAAACCATTTGACAATGGGAGTGTTATTTTTTTGCTAGCTAAATTGATGTGGTAGTTTGACCATTTCTCATGTCCTAGTGATCACATTGATGAGTCATTTCAGACTCCTCTCTCGGACTCAATTCCAAGGAGTTTTCCATTAGTTATTGGGCTGATCATAGTGGGCTAGATCCACCACTATTTGGTGAAGTCATTTTGGAGTCAGTTTGAAGAATGGAAGATTCCCTGTCAGAGTTAGTTAGTTGAGCCGTGGGTGATTTATTCTGTGCACAGTGACCTTTCTCCCCTGAGTTTTCATAAGAGTACAGAAGGCAAAATATTGAGAGTGATTTTCTTGAAGGTGTGTCTGAAAGACTGAGAGCTGAAATTCATCCTTGTGTGCTTATCTTTTCTGTGCCGAGAGATGAGTGTGAATGGTGAAGAATGCTTGTAATCAGTTCATTTTCTGATGTACTCTGTTCTTGATTCATAGTAATGAAAGTGGATGTAGATCTCTTAATGAGATGGAACCACTACAAATCTTATGTGTCTCCTTCTCTTAAACTCCTTTCCTGCTTTTTTCTTAAATTAATTGAGTTTCTTAGTTCATTGCAAGATGCATTGTTAACAGTTTGGTATCAGAGCCTCTATGTTTCGACTGATTGGGATTTTATCATCAAAGCTGGAATCCATGGTGGCCAAGTTTCAGATCGGTCGATTTGATGGAATGGGAGACTTCTCACTTTGGAGAAAGAAGATGAAAGCATTGCTTGTACAATAGAAATTGGTCCATGCACTCGATTAGAAGATTGACCTATCTCCAACCATGAAACCAGAAGAGATTGCTGAATGAAGGAGATAGCCTTCAGGACGATCATTCTTTACCTCGTTGACAATGTTTTGAGGCAAGTCAATGATGCTAAGACTGCAATAGAGGTATGGACTCAACTTGATACAATTTATCTAACGAATAATCTCTATATTAAGGAGAGGTTTTTAGGTTTTAAAATGAATCTGACTAAAGAATTAGAAACCAATATAGATGAATTCAATCGAATGTTGCTTGATTTAAGCAATATGAAAGAAACTATGTTTGAAGAAAATAGAGCTATTATACTCTTGAATTCTCTTTCTGGTTCTTATAATGAGATAAAAAAATGACCATAACATAGTTTTAAATGCTTTGAGATCAAGAGAACTTGAGTTGAAAAAGAGAAAAGGAAAGGAATGTGAAGCCTTCATGGCTAAAGGAAGGTCTGAAAAGAAATCAAACAAAGAGACCAACCGTGGGAGATCCAAATTCAAAGGTAAGGTCAAGAAATGCTTCTACTGTCACAAAGAAGGCCACATAAGAAAAAAATGTTTTGAACTGATAACCAAGAGAAAATCTAAGAATAGGAAAGACGATGAGACACATAATGCTAATATAATAGAGAACTATGATGTTGCTGAAGTTCTCACTATCTCAGATGGGAGGTTTGATACGTAATGGATTTTGGACTCAAGGTTGCTCTTTCCACATGAATACTCATCGCCACTAGTTCCAAATTCCAGAGAAATAGATGGTGGGGAAATTCTTCTTGGCAACCATCATGGATGCAGTGTTAAAAGGTATAGGAACAATCCTTGTTAGAATGTTGGATAACCAGGTAAGGGAACGTATCTCAGTTAGATATGTTCCTGATCTTAAAAGAAATTTACTTGCAGTTGGCTACAGTTGCAAACTATAAAATGGTATTATGAAAGTTATCAAACGAGTGATGATAAAACTGAGAGGAAAAGTGCAGAATTGTTTGTATATTCTTGAAGCACCATTGTGGGAACAACTATTGTAGTTTCTCAAAAGGAACACTTAGAAGTAAAATTGTGGCGACAAAGATTAGGCTATATCATTGAACGTGGTTTGAAATATATTAGTAAGTAGTGACTTCTTGGAAAGATACCATTGGGACCTTAGATGTGTGTGAACATTGCATCTATGGAAAATCAACAACAGTTTCATTTGGGAAAGGTACACATGTCTCTAAGAGTATTTTGGAATATATCCTTGCTGACTTAAGGACCTAAAAAAACACCTACAATGAAAGGGTCTCATTATTTTCTCTCCATTGTAGATGATTTTTCAAGGAGAGTCTGGGCAAAACCAAAGATGAAACATATAGGAAATTTGTTGAATGGACTTGGTTGAAAAGCAGACTGATTAGAAGTTGAAAACTTTGAGAGCTGACGATGGCTTTGAATTCTTAAGCAATGAGTTCAAGATACTTTGTGAGGAGTGAATTCAAAGACATCTTACAGAAGAGGGAACACCTCAACAAAATGGCTTGGCTGAGAGAATGAATAGAACCCTCTTAGAGAAAGTAAAATGTCTTGTGTCCAATGTTTGCTTTCCAAGAATCTTTTGGGGAGAAGTAGACACTGCAACCTATTTAGTGAATAGAAGTCCCTCATCAGCCATTGACTTCAAAACTCCCATTGAAAAATGAACAGGGCATCTTCCCGATCACTCAAATCTCTAAGTTTTTGGATGTGTTGCATTTGCACATTCAAAAGAAGGAAAACTTGATAACAGGGCAAAGAGGTGTCTATTACTCGAATACCCTCAAGATATAGGTTATGGTGTATTGAGCTAGGAGAAGAAAAATGTATCATCAGTAGGGATCTTACATTTGATGAAAGTAAAATTGCTCTCGTAGATCCGAAACCAACTCAACAATCAACTAGTGAAACAGATGGGTCAGATGCTGTCATTGAATTTGAAATGCCATCATCTTCATCTAATGCGGATCCCATACAAGACGAAGATGCTTCTCAGGTGGAGATAATTGAAACTTCAGAAGATCTACAGTCATACGAGTTAGCAAGAGACAGAAAGAGAAAAGAAATAAAATCAAATGCTAGGTATGCTAAAGCTGATTTAATTTATTATGCTTTCTGTACTGAAGCTGATGATGCAAATCAGGAACCTTTAACCTTTGAAGAAGCTATGAATTCAAATGATAAAGATAAATGGCTGAAAGCAATGGAAGAAGAGATGAAATCACTCATTAAGAACCAAACATAGGAGTTGGTTGACAAACCTTCAAATCAGAAGCTTCTGGAATGTAAATGAATTTACAAATTGAAACAAAACACTGAAGACTCTGAGTCATTGTGTTACAAAGCAAGACTGGTGGCCAAGGAGTTCAATCAAAGAGAAGGAGTAGATTATGATGAGATATTCTCGCCTGTTGTCAGACACACTTCTATAAGAATGCTGTTGTCTTTGGTCATTGAGTTCAACATGGAACTTGATCAAATGGATGTGAAAACAACATTCCTTCATAAAGATTTAACAGAAGTGATCTACATGCAACAACCTCTTGGTTTCACAAGTAAGTCATCAAAGCCCCAAGGCAATGGTACTTTAAGTTTGATTCTTTTATGCTATCTTGTGTAGAGAAGCATGCGGGACCACTGTGTTTATTTTAGAAATAGTAATGACGGTGATTTTGTATATCTCTTGCTACTTGTTAATGATATATTGATAGCAAGTGTAAGCAGTCATGAAATAACTAGGTTGAAAAGTAAGTTGAGTGATTTTTTTGAAATGAAAGGCTTAGGCCTTGTTAAGAAAATACTAGGCAATGAAATACTGAGAGAGAGAGAATCTTGTACCATGAAGCTTTCACAACAATCCTATAGTTTTTAGATGTTAACTAAGTTTAGAATGCATAACTCTAAACCTGTGAATACACCTATTGCATCACACTTCAAATTATTCATGGAAGATTCTCCTCAAACAGATGTTGAAAAGGAATAGATGGAAATAATACCTCATGAGTGCTGTTGGTAGTTTAGTGTATCTCATTATTTAAGTGTGGTTAGCCGATATATGACTGATCCTAGTAAAAATCATTGACAAGTAGTCAAATGGTTGTTAGAGATGTGTTAAAGGTAAATTGTCCTATGGATTGTTATATTAAAACAAATGACCAAACAAGAAATTCTCATTGGTTTTGTGGATGCAGATTATATAACCGATAAAGGACAAAAGTGTTGGAATTTATGCCTTAAAGTCTCGTAATTGATTAGTTAATTATTTTAATTATTAATTATGCGATATTAGTTTATCCATTAACAAAAAAATCCAAGGTTATTCCATGAAGTCTTGAATATGTATGTAGTTGACATACGAGTGGATCATGATCAAGAAATAACCTAAAGGTCTATAGTATATGGATAAGGTTGGGTGTCTTATCTTGGAGACATTATGGATATGGCACACTTTGTAATAGTTACAAATGGTTTGATCCAAATCGTTCATGTGAAGACATGTGACTAGGAGTATCCTATACAAAGAATTTGTATAAAACTAGATTGCGAAATATTTATTCTCTATTTGTAAATCCGTTAATTGATGAACATTAATAGTTCATAGGATGATCATGTGCTACTCGATCTTAATCTTGAGTGACTTATGAACTCTTGTTTGTGAGGTTGGTTCTTTGATTTGCATGGGTGAGATGGTCCATGTTGCCAACTCAATAAGTCTACCATTTTGGGGACTTGACTAAATAGAGAGCTGGGAACATAACTTCACAAAATGGAATTCACTCATTCCTAGATAGGGTAAGTAGATTAGTAGTTCTTTTAAGTGCTGATTTCTAATCTTGAACAATGGGCCCCACCCTGCGAGGGACTTAGTTTATGGCTAGACCATAAACAAATTGTTCATTAGAGAAATCAGTGGTACTTAACGAAAAGAGTTAATTACATGGGTAAAACAAACATTAGACCGAACTGTAATTATAAACAATTAGTGAAGGATCGATTTGCTTATATTGATTATATCCATGGACATAACTTGTCCTATAGTGCATAAGAGTTCAACTATGTGTCTATATTGGTTTGCCCTATAGTTAATGGATGGAGGTTAATCTATTAAAGAGTTTAATTAATTAATCTTGAATCATTGAAACTTATAATCTGTAGGTCCATAAGATTCCCTTGCTAGCTCACCACGGACCAACAATGATCAATTATGATTAAAAACAAATTGAAATGTTCAAATTTTGAGTAAAAATGTTAATTGTATTGAAAATAATTCCATACATATTTTATTATAAAGTTTATTTGAAAACAATTCTCTTGCTAGCTAACATAGATGTACAACACAAGTTTAAGATCATTACAATGTTCAAAGTTCACAGACACCAATGGTAGGCCCAGACGAGTTGCTATGTAGGCTAAGCACCTCGAACTTGCTCGCTACCTGGAAAATAGGAAAATAGGGAAAAACATGAACTAGGTTGCCCAGTGAGTGACAGATTTAGTAAAAACTTTTCTTTAACTCGGAGACAAATCAAAACCGTATTCAATTTATGATAATAAATAAACAGCAATAGTTCATTCCCATATCCAGGCAAAATATGCTCAAATAGCAATGTCTTACCATATATGCTTCATTTCCGAAAAACCATGAAAATACAATACATTTCAAAAATAATTTCCTTAGTTGAGATGGAGCAGAGCTCAATGCTACTCAATGTTGAAAACATCCTTAGTTGGGGCGGAGTAATCTCGACACACCCAACGTCGAATATCCTTAGCTGTGTTGAGTAATCTAACCACAACAGTGTCTATCATACCTCTATGGGCACATAGATATCATATCAAGGTTACCTGAATACCTTCTCAAGTCCTTCAGTACCGGGTCCCATATACGAGATTTAGGCCACCCACATGCCTTCTCTGAGTCCTTCAGTATTGGGACTATCTCTATACTCAGGTTACCACATGCCTTCTTCGAGTCCTTCAGCATTGGGAACCATTCCTATATCCTAGATACCCAATTGGCTTCTCCGAGTCCTTCAACATTGGGAGCTTTTTTCAAAAACAATATTCAAAAGCAACATGCTTTGGAAATAACATAATAAATATTCCACGAGTTTAAACATTTCAAACTTACACAAATTCATTAACAATCATCAGGCTTCCTTAAAATCATTGATTAATAAATAACATGTCTTTCGTAAAGACTCATAACCACTAGCATGCTCAAATAATTCAAATGCAAAACCATAGTATGCATTTATATGAAAACACATGCTTTCTTCAAGTCAATACTTGTTACAGCACATTTAGAACTCGTGAAAACATAAACGTATAAACAGGTTGCTAAACGTAATCATATATCATGAAAACTTTGTTTAAAGTAAGCTCGTTTTAAATAAAATTGTCACTCACAACTTGTTACGGGCCCTTAAAGGATTATACGCGTTTCCTAACTTCTCTCGGCTTCAAATAGTACATTTTCCTTTATTAGATTTCCTTAAAATTCTTTTTTACATAGTAATCAAGCCTTAGACATTTATAATATTAACCATCGAGACCCTACTACACAAGGAAAACCATCACTGAGACTATATTTCACAAAGGAATGCTCCACCGAGACTACATTTCATAAAAGAGTTCACTAATGAAGAGATTCAGGCCACTAGCATGATTAAACCAGCAAATTCAAGCAAAAGACCAAAACTGTACCAGCGAGACTGTCGACTAGCAAAACCAGCGAGAGTAGTGAGATTTGTGAGACAAAACTGACCAGCGAGACCAGCGAGATTTGTCTCGCTCTTGCTTCTTCACGCCCCCAGTGTCGTCCAACTCTCGAGCGAGATTCGTCTTCCTCTACTACTTTCTTCGCTACTGTCCGCATTTCTAACTATTAAAAGGTGCATTTCTAGCCCGAATTAGAATTTCTTCCCTTCTACAAACTTGTAGAGAAATGTGTTTTCTAACTTACCTCAAAATTCCAAGCTTAACTCCTCTTCATTTGTCTGATAATCCAAATTTACTTTACCCTGCTCCAGATCACTCAATAAATCAATATCAATCATTTATTCCTATAATTAAACTTGTTTCTCTTCACATTCAGCTCAACCATCCTTCACAAAAGTTGTTAAGAATTGAAATTAACTTACTAACCTCAAATTTCCAACTTCAAACTTGATCTCTTCTATTCGCTATTCACCAAACACCAGACTTTGCTCAGACTGCGCGACACCAGACCAGCCTTCGATTTCAGCTGCAATTGCACCGATTTTGACTAGAATTCTACACTCATTTGCCCTAGATGCCTTTTTCTTCCTCCCTTCGACACTCTGCTGAAATTTGAGGTGGTTTAAGGATTTGGAGAATGAGAAATCAATCGGCAATTCCATTATAATCTAATGTAGAAATTCAACTGACCTCCCCCTTCCACTATCTCCATTTATTTATTACTATTATTTTATTATTTTCTTTTCTTTTCTTTTCTTTTCTTTCTTATTCTCTTTCATTCTGCTTCTCAATTTTTTTTTTCTTTTTTTTTTTTTAAACCCTTCATTGTTTATATTTACATAATAATTGTAATAGACAAAATCCATAATAATTTATCTCTTCACTTCGGTTCGATCGGTAACACTCTTCTTAAGTCTTATGTTTGTCCTCATTGTTATGTCAAAATATATTCCATGTTTGATTTAGGATTCAACTTACCAAGGATATGCTCGACTTTCTTCCACTTCTTCTTTCGATCTACACAAAAGAAAACAAATAAATCCACAACGATACTACGTACTTAAGTTTAGTACTTACAAGTGAAAGCAGGGTTCACAGTAACTACAAGCACCAAAAAGGATACTACCATCAGGTAGGGGTGCAAGCGGCCTGGTTTGGCTCGGTTATTGTGCAAACGAAAATATGAGGAAGAAAATTTGAAAAATCAGAACCAGACCGGTACTTTATAGAACCGCACTGGCCAAATCACCTAAACTGACAGGTTTGTCAGTTCTATAATTGGCTCACTGTTTGGCAGATGCACAAAAATTGAATGTCAATGTAGGTCGAGTCGTGTGGATTAGTGTTGTAGTATTGTGAGTATGGAGGTGTGAATCGTGCAACTATGGGCACCTAAAGGTGTGAACTTGAAGGACGAAGGTGGATAATATTGGGATTTGGGACTTAGGGTTTGAAATTTTGGATTTCAATTTATTGGGTAAAATTGTCTTCAAAACTGAGATTTTATATTTAATAAACAAATCATAATCATTAAAGAATCAAGATATAGAACTTTTTTTTAAAAAAATAATATTATTTTAATAAATAATAACAAAAATAGGGTAGAGGGAAAAAATGACAAAAATAGGTGGGAAAATCGTGGACCGAGTACATGATTTCAAGAAATCGGGGAACTCCGTTACAATAAAAACAAGCTTCTATGACTCTAAAAAACTGTCATTAGCACATTTCTTGACTTTTTTTTTAGTCTTTGAATTCACCATCATCTAAAGTGTATAGATGACACATGAGAAATCAGTCATCATTGATAGTTTCATGGCTTTTAAATACAGTCAACAAAGAACATGTATTGATATTTATTATTTGTCATGAAAACCATTTTTAATGACAATTTTTCGCAGTCAATAAATGATCAAAATATTGACTTTTTTTGTCAATTAAAGCATTATATTGACATTAAAATTTTGTCATTCAACAACAAATAATGTCACATTTACAGTGTTAATAATACCTCAATTATGACACTTTTTAAATGCTATTGAATTACATACGTTGTCACTTATTTATAGTCATTGAAATTTGATTGATGACATTATTCCACTGTTATAAAACTACATCTCATGACTTTTTTCAAATGTCAAATAAACCATTTCAATGATACATGTTATTACACCTATGTTTCCTCCAATTTCAACACAAAATATGTACACAATATTTATAAAGTTTCATATATAACAATAGAGTTTACGTTAATACAAGGAAACTATATACAACAACACTAGTACCCAAACTTTGGGTAAGTCATTTACAAATTTAGTAATTACAACTAAGTGTTGGCACAATACCAAAAAAAATTTACAGCACCTATATAAACATCTTGTTTGGTGGGTTTCCTTGCTTCAATGGCCTTATCCAAGAACTTAGTAAACAAAACATCATTTCAAAATTTAACTAAATATAGCAAGGTGAACAATAATAACAATATGTAGGTTATATATATGTTGATCGTAATGTAACAATATCATTTTGTTAAGTACATTTACACTCAAAACCCCACTTTAATCATACAAGTAAGCATCAAATAACACTTTAAAACAAAAATGATACATAGAGTCATAATATAACCACATAAATATGCTCAAAATCACATTATAATCTCCAAATCAACTTTAATAACATAGATAACCTCCAAATTTAATTCATTGCTTAGTTACTACAAAGCTAACAAACTTTTTTTGTCATTAAATATAAACATAAAAACCATATAAAAAGTATTGTAACTTGTCCAACTTTTTAAGGGTAGAATTACCAAAAAGTAGAAATACTCATACATTAGTCTACTAGAAAGAATAAAAGTCAAATGAAAAACTTCCGGGGGGGGAGGGGGGACAAGTGAAATATAATACAAAAAATACTTATCACAAAAAAAAAAAAAAAACACTTCTTAGAACTCAAGCACATTAATCCAATACGAGCAAGACAAATATATAATTTAAATACTCTTAAACCAACATAAAAAGTACCTAAAAGTTTTCCGAGAAATAAGTTAACCCGCCAAAGAACCAAAATAGTTTATATGTGCAATTTAATTATCAAAACAAACTATAAAGTTTTCAAAAAGTGTGTAAATGACCATTTGTTTCTCAAAATAACAAAAAAATGCCAAAGTGCCACTTAGCTCTAAAAACCAACCTTACAATTTTCAAAAAGTGTGTGAGTGACACATTGATTCTCAAAACAACCTCAATGCTCAAATGCAACTTTCACTCTCCAACCATACCTAAAAGCTACCTAAAAAGTGTCTAGTGACACTTTCACTCTTAAACCAACATAAAAAGTACCTAAAAGTTTTCAAGAAACAATTTAACTCCTAAGTAACTAAAATAGTTCATATGTGCACTTTGATTATCGAAATCAATTAAAAAGTACCTAAAAATTGTTTAAGTGACACATTATCAAAACCAACTCAAGCATATAATAATGACAGTAAATGGACGAATTGGTTACCATAACCGCAGGATAGTCACACATAATATACATGCATTTATAAACAGAGTTTGAACTTTAATTTTAAACAATACCAAAGTATTTGAAGGTCTATCCCTTCCTGTTCTTACCCCAACAATTTTTTAGTGATATGAAAATGCAAACCAACAATCACCGACTTCAAATAAGAGAAGTTGTATCTTCTGCATCTAGGAATGAAATTTCATTAGTCACACACTTATTAGAAAGAAAAAAAATTACCACAAAATCTAAAATGTTCGACACTACTACAATTTTGACCTTCATTGACGGCCAAAAAATGTCATAGTCTCATCTATCTTTCACCACATTAATTAGTATCAACGTCATATCCAAAGTATATAAAGAAAATATCAACTAAAAATTTAAAAAATAAAAAGAAAAGCAAAACTTATACCTTGTTAATGACATCTAGACTTGTCAACTGCAATGCTAAGAAAAAGAAGGAATCAACAACTATATAATCTAAAATAAAAGAAAATTGGGTTTATTTTAAAATATACCAAGTAAAGATGAGAAATCATATAATTATAAGTTAATTAATTCATTAAAAAATAAAAAGGCATATATGCGTAATTACTTACTTGAGGATAAAAGATCACAAGTCCCCAATTCCTTGAACACCAAAAAATACTCCCAACAAGCGTTGCATAAACTTAAAATGTTAGTAAATAAATATGTATTTCCTTAATTTTTGTGAAAATGGAGGACTAGGAGAAAGTGTAATTTACCTTGATGGCTAGAACTTATTTCCAACCTCTTGATAGTAATTACATTGGTGATTGAAATGTGAGAGACGAATGCTTTGCCACAACACATGCTTAGATAGAAATCAAGTTCAAATGAGAAGTATACACAAATCTAACAATAATAATATTAATAAGCATGGAGACTAAAAATAGAGTTGAAACATACATAATATAAATACATTTACTGATTAACTCCAAAACAACTTCACGATGCCTAAGTATGACTTTCAAACTCAAAATCCACCTACAAAATCCACCTAAAGAATGCTTAAGTGACACTTTTACCCTCGAAACAACTTAAAAAGTTCCTAAAAAGTGTCTAAATGACACTTTAACTCTCAAAACAACCTAAATAGCTATCGAGTGTTTCACAATATCCAAGACCAACTAAAAGGTACCTACGAAGTGTCTAAATGACACTTTAACTTCCAAAACAACTTAAAAATGCCTAAGTATGACTTTCAAACTCAAAACCAACTAAAAAGTACCTAAAAAGTGTCTAAATGACACTTTAACTCCAAAAACAACCTAAATAGTTATGAAGTGTCCTCACAATATTCAAGACCAATTAAAAAGTACATAAGAAGTGTCTAAATGACACTTTAACTCCAAAACAACTTCAAAATGCCTAAGTATGACTTTCAAACTCAAAATCCACCTAAAGAGTGTGTAAGTGACACTTTCACCCTCAAAACAACTTAAAATGTTCCTAAAAAGTGTCTAAATGACACTTTAACTCCCAAAACAAACTAAATAGTTCTCAAGTGTCTTCACAATATCCAAGA
Organism: Citrullus mucosospermus; assembly: GCA_030954485.1. Taxonomy (NCBI): domain Eukaryota; kingdom Viridiplantae; phylum Streptophyta; class Magnoliopsida; order Cucurbitales; family Cucurbitaceae; genus Citrullus; species Citrullus mucosospermus. The sequence goes on along the minus strand of CM062061.1, from coordinate 6,120,956 downwards.
CCAACTAATAACAACTCCTTACATTCTAAAGAGAAACAACTAATAATAACCAAACAACATTGTAAGTGTGCAACCACAACCTTAAAAGTTAATTTGAACACTCTGAATTCCCCTCAAACTACAAACAACAAATTCCCAATGAGATTATAAACTAATTTATAGCACATCGACTATTGATGAAGCAATATGCTAACCACTATCATCAAAGTGGAATGATTTAATTTCCAAGACCATTTGATTAACAAAAACATTCATTCAAGTTTATTCTCATGTAAGCATATGAAAATAAGGAATTGTAGGGATGACATAATTACATTATTCTAGCACGCTAATCATCAACCTATTAAAAATATGACTACAAACTATAACAAAACTCATCAACAAAAATATTAGCATTAGGAACAAAATTATTTTCAATCGAAGCCATAAATAACTTATCAATAAAACTAGAAAACAGTAACATAGCAACAATGGAATAGTAGATAAAATATTCCCCACCCAATCCCGAACTCCGGCAAAATACAAAGAATTTCAGCGTGAACATACTATCAAACGATTGTTTAAAAAGTATTGAGACATCTTTCAGACATTGCAACAGTATGTGGGATGCTAAGCCTAAGCTCTCTAATAAAAGTTTCCTCAAGTTATATTATTGCCTTACTGAAATCTGTTACTCTACTTTTCTTCAAAATGTTTCTCAATTCCTGCATCATTAAGGAATTCTACTCATTCTGGTAGGTATATGTATTTAAGGTGTAACCATACAAGAAACTTTAAGCATCTTTGTTCAGATCCACTAAATTTGTAAGCTACCATCGCAGTTCTAATGTCCAAAACTCTAATTTAGTGAAGGTGTAAAGACATTTATGATATAACCTAAGCCATCATAAACTTCACATTCTACCACTCACTCAATTGTAGCTAATAGAGAGACAATTTCATCAGTACAATCATCTAAAAACAGCACTACCCAAGAATTTCATTGGCCATTCATCAACAACAAGATAGCTTAAAACACCAAGCACAAAAATTATGAGAAATACCCAAATCTTGGAAAAGGGAAAGTGTAAGGAAGAGAAATACCCAGATCTTGAAAAAGGCAACGGCTGGATCTCATTTTTTTTTATCTTGTTTCGAGATTGTGAATTGGAAATGGGAATGGGAGAGCCTGCTGTTTGTGTTGAGTGGGACTCCAAAGAGAAAGGGGATGAGGAGAAGGAGAAGAAAGAGGACACGTCTGTGGCGGCAGTCGGCGTGTCCTCAAAAAATCCAATTTACTGTTTTCACGAAGATCACACGACTCTCTAAATTTTGGGTTAAGGGTGAGTTACAATTTTAACCCTTTACTCCAAATCTCTCCACTTTTACAAATGAATAGAAGTGCTCATATATATATATCTTCACTATTCCTTAATTTTCCAATGTGGGATAAAGTTGATGTGAGTCATTCCCAACAAATTTTTTAAAAACACTTTTTTTCTCTAATCAATCCAAACATGCCCTCAATTTATCTAACACTATAACTAGTTTTTTTTTTAATGCTTTTTAATGATAATTAATACGAGTCATAGATTGATAACAAAAAAAATAGTCATAAAAGTTGAAATATTAAAAGAATTTTAATGACTAAAAAAAATGTCTAATTTAATGACTATTAATTGTAGTCATAATTTGGTGACATAAAAAAATGTCAAAGTAGTCGAAAAATCCGAAATTTCGCGTCTTTTCGCGCCAAAATCATGCCTTTTTCATGTACTCACATTTATTGACTTTTTTTTTATTCATAAATTAATTACACAAAAAAAAACAGTCATGTATTCTGAAAAATTCAAAAAAGTCCATTTTTTCTGGAAAAAACGTGTGATTTTGGCTTTAATTATTGTTTTTTCACTTTCTCCTTATTTCTGCCACTGTTCAACAGTCATGGAATGTGGAATGTGTTGTAGTGCCGGTCCACAATTTTCATCCGGTCAAACCTCCCTGCCACGCTGCCTACCGTGCTGGAGCATGCCTGCCATTTGGCAGAGAAAGTAGAATTGTGGACGAGGTGCACGATTACCAAAATCGCGGACCAGGTCCACGATTTCCGCCTCTTTTAAACCACCCGATGCCCCTTTCTTCCTCACATCCTATCCTACCCATTTTTCTTCCTTCACCCGAGATCTGTTCTTCCCGTCGCCGCCGTGCGTTCCAATTGTCTCCACCACCCCCTGAGCATTCACCAAGTGCCAGAAGGTATTATCTTTCTCTTTCAACACTATATAAATATTGTTTAAATTTATGATTATTTTTTTATAAAAATAGGATTATCATATTGTTTAGGTTTAGATTCTAAATTATTTTTTACAAGGATAATTGTGGACCGGGTCCACGACTTTGTAAAATATTTTTTAAATTTATTTTATGTGATTATATTGTTTAGATTTGATTTATAAGATAATATTGTTTAGATTTTATGTGATAATATTGTTTGGATTTGATTTATATTTAGTTTTGTGATTTTTTTCCACATGGTCGTCCGTCGTTTCAGCTGTCTCAATCCCTAACTATCAAAAGGTAATTTCTTTCTCTTTTAACATTATATAAGATTGTTTAAATTTATGGTTATTTTATATAAAAACAAGATTATAAAATTGTTTAGATTTTGATTTAGATTTATAATTATTTTATGTGATTTTTTTAAAGATTTATTGTGTATTTTATGTGATATTAGACTGTAGATTTAGATTTATAATTATTTTATGTGATTTAAATTTTATATTTATTGTGTATTTTATGTGATATTAGACTATATATTTAGATCTATAATTATTTTATGTGATTTTTTTAGATTCATTGATATTAGACTATAAATTTAGATTTATAATTTTTTTTATGTAATTTTGTTTCCACATAGTATGTGTTTTTTTGTCTAAATTATTTTATTTTCCACATATGTTACTAAGCTATTTTTTAGATTTAGTGTGGTTTAGTGTGAATTCATAATGTGATTTTAGCATATGCTACTTTTTTTCACATATTGTATGTTATTTGAATTTTGTTTTCATTTGGAGCAATGAATTGAGTTATTCGACTGATAGTCTGAATGGTTTTTTCCCCTTAATTGTGAACAGTTGTAAACAAGTTTATTAAATATGTCTATGGAATGTGAAAATTTAGTTGTTTTAGAACGTGGGAATGGGGGGACAGTGATATTAATATAGAAGTTGATGAATTATTTGGAGATTCAAATGCACAAAATGAGAATGAATTAGTATCTTCCGAGATATTCACACAAATAGATTGAGAAGTTACTAATTCAATTTGGGAAGAAGGTTCAATATTGGATGATGGAGGAAGATGCTTAGAAGACTCAAATCCTTTACAAAAAGGGATGTTACTTGGCACCAAGGAGGATTTACAAATGGTTGTTAAAAAATACTGTGTAACACAACACTATCAAATTGTTGTAGTAGGTTCGAACCAAGATATGTGGCATGTGAGATGTAAGTCATGGAAGGATGGTTATGCTTGGAAGTTGCATGCTTGTAGGCTTAAAACACATGGGCTTTTTGAAATTACCAAACTTCAAGCTGAGCACACGTGTTTATACACAGAACTGGCACAGGATCATTCACAGCCTGATTCTAATTTTATGTTTATGGAAGTCCAAAATATTGTTCGAGTTGATCTCAGTGTTCCAGTTGCAGTACTTCAAAAACCATTAAAAAATCATTCGGATATAATCTCAACTATAGACACATGTAGCAGGCAAAGAGAAAAGCATTGGTCAAAATTTTTGGTGATTGGGAGAAGTCATATGCTGAGCTGCCATACTGGTTGAGTGTTGCGTGTATTACAATCTTGGAACATGAGTAGATTGACATTTTATTTCATCCAATATGTCAAGTAAGACAATTTTTGGATGAGTGTTTTGGGCATTTGGTCCTGCTATAGAAGGGTTCAAATATTGTAGACCATTGATACAAATAGATGGAACTTATCTTTATGGGAAGTATAAAAGGAAAATGTTAATCGCATTGTCTATTGATGCTGGTGGCTATATATTTCTCCTTGCTTTTGCTATCATGGAAGAAGAGAGTAAGTCTAGTTGGTTATGGTTTCTATGGCTTTGGTGGGTACATGTAACTCAATGTGATGGTATATGCTTAATTTTTGATAGGCATAGAGGCATTCTATCTGCAGTAAATAATAAGGAAATTGCGTGGAGTGAACGTAGAGCATAATGTCACACCCCCTCTCGGATTACCTACCTATCTTGAAAGGGAATGTGAAGACAATAAACATCACCCCTCTTGTGAACCATATTGTCCCTTCTTACCTTTCCTTCCTGTGCATACATTTACTCAAATACATACATAAAACTCAGTCATGCTACACATGCTATAATTTGATACAATTTCCTGTATAGGGTACGCTTTTATTACATAGCATAATTTCACTTCCATATCCATAATACAATATACACAACTCTACCAACAATCCCCACTCAAAACTACATGTTCTACATGTCATTTACATAAACATATGCAACGTACAACTCTCAGACTTGACTGTATCTTGATAACTCGAGACTTAGGCAGGGTGAGCTGAAGTAGGCTAAGCACTAGGAACGTCCTTGCTACCTAGGGAGAGAAAAGGAAAACATTGGAAAACATAAGCTAACAGCCTAGTGAGTGACAATCTTTGTAAAATGACATTCATTTAAAATAGGCATGTTACGTATAACGAATAAATAAGAGTTTAACATTTGTTCAAATGTAACATGCTTTTCATGAAATCCATCATTCTCATAAATCAATACTAAAATCATACAAAAGTGTTTTCCAAGGAATTTATCAATATCAACTAGTTTTTCAAACTTTTCCCTTAGTTGAGGCGGAGCAATGCTTCTACGCACTCAACGTCGAAAACATCCCTAGCTCAATGCGGAGCATACTTGACGCATCAGCCAAATCAACCTCTATGTCCACATAGGAATAAGACGGGTTGCCCAAGTACCTTCTCATGTCCTTGAGTACTGGGTCTCGGGGAAACTCACGTGCCTTCTCGTGTCCTTGAGCACTGAGCCTTCTCTAAAACATTTTAGAATTTCGTTCACATAATAATTCATATGAAAATCCTTTCATAGAAATCATACAAAACTTTATTCAATAACATTTCACATAAATGTTTTCTATCAACTTTAGAAATATGTAACATGCCTTTTCAGAAATGCAATCAACATTATTCAAATAAATAGAATTGAAGAATAAAATAGTCATTCACTACTCTTTCTAGGCTTTACGTGGGTTATACAGTTTTCCTATTTCTTCTTGGCCTGCAAAAGAAGTACACCTTGCGTTAACTAACGTTATTTTTCTTCCTTTACTCTACTGATTAACAAGTGAAAATCCCAGCGATACCCGCCAATAAAGACTGTTACTAGCGATACTTGATGGAACAGCACCAGCGTTACCTACCTTAACAGCGATACTCAGCGTTATCTAGCGATATCTGTGAAACGGAAGGTTTCTTTGCGTCTCAACGATACCCGTCTCGCTACCGGTTCCCAGACAGTGTGCCGATACTTGATTTTCCAATGGCACTATGCACTGCAATTCCTTCCTTTCTTCTCGTTCTTACTTCAACCTATTAAGAGTCACATTTCCATACGGATTCAAGGCTTCTTCTCTTCTACAAACTTATAGGAAATCAAGTTCTATAGCTTACCTTAAAATTTCAGGGTGTAGCTCCTCCTCGTTCTTACGATATTCCAGAATTTCCTTCTGCTGTTCCGGATTGCAAGATGATCTTGCAAACTCTGGTTTCCTAAGGATTCACATAGTAAATCTTCAATTCCGGCATCATCATCCTTTACAAAAGTTGTTAGGAATTATGTCAACTTACTAACCTTAAATTTTCAGCTCTGAACTCGGCTTATTCCTCACGTTCTACTCCGAATATCAGTCACTGCTCAACCAAACCAAGTGACTTCAGTCATTCCCCTGTTCCAGCTTCGTTTTCAGCATCAATATGAGTCGAACTTCGTCCAAAATCCTCAAGAACACCTTCCTCAATCTTCTTCTAAAGTTTATCTGAAGAATAGAACCGACTTAAGCTCTCGAATGTCTTTAAAATGATTAAACATTTAATTAATCCAGTTATATATACTACCGACTTAACCTTCTCATACCCAGAACTTATGTTGCTGACTTACCTTTCATTTGCAGACTAACGCAGGATTCTCCTCTCAACGCACGGCACTCAAGTTAACTTCTCTTCTAACGCATGGTGGGCGTCCCCACCCGCCTCCTATTTTGAACGCATATCTTTCCATCTTGCACAACTACTTTCGTCGCGTCCAGACCATTCTGTCTTCAGCACAGGGTGACTTCAACACATATCAGTCTTCGACGCCAACTTCAACGCACAACTGTCCTCAACGCAGAGTGACTTGAACGCATGGTTCAAGTGTATTTCTTCCCCCGTCAGGATTACTTATCCATCAACGCGGGGAGCTACTTCAGCTCACTAACCTCCGTGAATCAACCACAATGCACGGGCTTCGCCAACACTTAGCCAAAATTGTGCTTTCCAAAATTTCTTGCTCTCGTTCACGACCACTTCTCCCTTTGAGACGCATAGCCACAAACGCATGGCTACACCTCAACGCTTGGCAACACAAATCAGTGCTTACACATACCATCGATATTGTCTGCGCCATGTTGCTAGTAACTTCAACACCAGATACAAATCAAAGGAATTGAAAATTTTTGTGTATAAAGCTGCAAATCAATACCAACCATGCAAGTTCTTCAAATGGATGAAGAAGTTACGGTGATTGAACCCTAAGTGTCTTGAGTATTTTTCGGATATATATTTGGATAAATGGACATAATCACGTGATTATGAACATTGTTATGGGTGAATAACAACAAATGCAGCTGAATGCATGAATGATGTTTTCAAAGGACCTAGAATGTTAACAATCACGTCATTGGTTAGGCTAAAATTCTATCAAACAATACAATACTTTGAACAACGCAGAGGAGAAATCAATGAGACACTAGATCATGGCGATATGTATACGAAATATGCTACCAAAAAATTGAAACGACGGAAAAAACAAGTCGTTGCACATACTGTGAAGTCCATTGATAGGGAGACCCAAAGTTTTGAAATCGAAACTATGATTTCTCTCTATAAAGGACAACAAACACAAGTTGTGAGCTTGCAAGAGAGGACATGTTCTTGTAACAAATTGCAGTCCTTCAAGATTCTCTGCTCTCATGTCATTGCACTTTGTAATTCCATGCATTTGGCACATGTACCTTTTATTGACGAATGTTATAAACTGTCCGAATACAAAAGATGTTATGAGTTAATTCCACCCTATACCACATAAAAACTACTGGCCAGAAGTGTCATTTCAGACAATTCATCTTAATGACAACTTATTAAGAGAACATGGCTGCCCTAAAAGTTCTTGAATTCATAATGAGATGGATTGGCGCGAATCAGGTGTAAAAGTTCGTTGTACATTATGTAGGGGAGAAGGACATAACAAACGGACTTGTCCAAATCGTTCCAGTGGCGCTTCATCTTCAGGTCATTAATTATTATTATTGTAATGAACTTTCTATGTTGTAACTCTAATTGTAGTTTTTATTTTTATGTTTTAATTGTAATGAACTTTTTTATCTCGCAATTGTAATGAACTTTGTATTGTAATGAAATAATTTTAAATGGTCATTTATGTTTATTAAATTGCAGTATCAATTATGGATCCTAGTTCTTCTAATCTGGTGCAATTATATCTACAACCAATCCATCGTTCGCAATCAGTATGGGATACTTAATCTATTGTAGTTTTTGGATGTCTAGGAAAGAGTAGGTAGTTGATCGTAGTATAATGTTAGACCCACGGATCGTACCCTACTTAGAACAAGCTGGTTTTCACGGGGTTGCACACATTGGGTTTATTTAGCTAGATTGGCATTTGATTACTGCTTTAGTGGAGCGATGGAGACCGGAAACCCATACATTTCACATGCTTGGTGGAGAGTGTACCATTACATTGCAAGGCATTGCCCTCCAGTTTGGGATACCAATTGATGGAGAACCGTAACCGGATCGTTGGTGTACGACTGGAAACAAGTTTATGAAGATTTTTTGGGTGTTTGACCCCCAGAATTGAAAGGCTCTAGTTTAAGTATCCCTTGTTGTCATCCCAATTTACAAAACTATCTCCTGATGTCGACGATATTACCATGCAGAGGTATGCACGGATGTATATCATGTAGCTCATTGGAAGATTTTTGTTCGCTGACAAGTTGAACACATTAGTTCACCTAATGGTTCTTCCTTTATTGGGAAGCTTTGAGACTGCTGGTAGGTACTCATGGGGTAGTGCATGTCTTGCATTGCTATATAGGGAATTCTGTTGAGCAAGTATGGGCTTATGATCGGTTCTACACCATCGCACCACAAGTTGAGCTACCGTCTCTCGATCATTTTATTGGACGTCCACTCAGTGCCAGGTATTATAGTTCTTACATTTTCATTTCATACTAAATTTATATAATAAACCGTTCTAATTATATTACATGCATATGTAGATAGAGCAGTATTCTAGTTGCCTCTGAGCATTCTGCAAACATGTTACTAGTGTACAGATTATCATTTGATCGACTAATGCACACTCAGGTAAAACCATATATCTTTTATTAAAAAATAAATACTCCAAAAATGAGTTCTACTTATTAACTTTTTTTCAATTTTAGATCAATTGGACATCGTACACTCAGGAAATCATGACATCGTTGCTTGATTACTACTATAATGGTGAAGGCATCTGGTTGACGATGAGCCCTCTAATATGATTTCATATTGTAGAGTGACATTACCCAAACTGAGTGTTAAGACAATTTGGAATGCAACAAATGCCACCAATTTGTTATACAAACCGTGACCTACGCCAAATTGATTTAAGAGGTAAGCATGACCAAGATTGGCAACGAATTCATGCAAACCATTTATCCCATTGGCGAGCACGTTGTGACCATTGCGTAGGAGGTGACATAGTAGATGGACTAGTTGTATCAGATGACTATCTACCTTGGTACAACTAAATTACAAAGACGATATATCACACCAGATGGCACTTATTATTATTGCAAGGTAAGAATTTTATTATTTATTTTATTTAATTTTGTTGTTTCCATATTATTTTAGATTGTTTATTTTTTTTTCTTTTGTCTATACAGAATAATTTTGTTCAGGTTGTACAACAATATTAAGTGCAACATAATTTACTAGAGCTAAGTTTGATGTGTGATCAATATGTTGTAAATGTCGAGATATAGTTCAACAGAGCGTAGACTTAATATTGCCGACACTAATAGAAGACATGTTCGTGGTCGACGTCAACGACAATAGGTCGAGAATATTCTAGAGCAACACATTGACCAAGAACCTCAAGGAGATATCGCATCGAGTTTTGGTCATCAAAATGAGTATTATGCACCTGATGCATTTCCATCTGTTGTCACCCAAGAAGACATCGATGATGTAATTCATCATCAAGAACACTATGAGGTTCCTGTACCTCATCGTGGCCATGCGAGAGAAGACGTCCACTGTGTGGCACATGAGTTTGCATTAACGTGTAATTGATAATACTCACTTTACATACTGTATTTAAGAATATTTATCATTATTACACTTATTATGTGTCAAACTTTATACTTTTCATGTTTAAATTGAAAAACCTAATTTTATGTTATTCTTTTAAACAATATTTAATGTTTAATTATTGAATAGGATGAGGCTATAATTATATGCAGGATATGAATATCAATTCGGATATCATTTGGATTATAAGAAAAAAAAAAAAAAAAAAAAAGAGGACTCGTGGACTCGATCCATGATTCTGGTTGATTGTAATCGTGGACTGGGTCCACGAATTCGTTAAACTTTGTTGGTGTGGCATCTGATGTGACAATGTTTGATTGGAAACATGGAAATCGTGAACCTGGTCCACGTTTTTTCTTTAAGAATCGTGTACCAGGTCCACGATTTCAACACCTATTTTTTAAATTAATTTCCTTTCCGACCTAGTTTTGAAATATTATTTTCTTTTTATGTTATTTTCAGAATATATTTGGATACTATCCTATTTTTGTCATTTTTTTAAAAAAAAAAATATTATTTATAAAATTCCTCCAAAAATATAGGAATAGATTTAGATTTTATATTTAAGTTTCGATTTCAATTTTCAAAATCGTGGGCAATTTTTTGAAAATGAAATATAGAAAGAATATAACATATTAGTTATAATATCAAATTTAAAACATAGATTGCCAAAACAAAAGAAATTTGAATTTACTTTCAGTTAGATTGTATTTTATGGTTTCAAAATATAATTTCAATTTAAATTTACTAGTTTGTATTTTGGGTTTGGGCTGCGAAGATGAGTCAAAGTGAGACCTCAGTGGTGGATCACAGCTGTACAATAACACACCAACACGTTTTTTCCTCTTCTTTCAATGGACCCATCAGCTAACACGTTGTACTTCTATCGAGTTGGGGTCAGGTTATATTAGCAAAACATAAATTGAAAAAGAAAAAGTGGTGGCGGCCCGGGTTGATAATCGGTGTGCGTGGTGGGAAACCGCAGTCGATCCATTCCAGTCGGTTTCCAATCATTCCACCCCGCAGCCGACCAGTTAGACCGAACCGAGCCCGAATTGGCAGCTGGTTCGAGCAGTTATTTTTATATAACCTTCCGATAGAGAAAGAGAGATCTTTTAGAGTTATTATGTAAACCATTTTGAAGATGCAGAAATTACAAAAGAGAGAGATGAGAGGTAGAATGACTCCTTTTCGCATGTACGTACACCACTCCTCTGCAACACGGTAGGGAGTTATAATTTAATTAATAATTAAATTAAAATAAAATCTAATTTAATTTAATTTAATTTAATCATAATTAAATTAATTAATTAACCATTAATTAATAAAATTATTATAAATAGAAAAATATCCAACTATTAACCAATATAGAAAAATTTTATTGCCTATTAGTGATAAATTGCAATAAAAGTTGACTTTTAGCGCTTGAGTGAGAGAAGTTTATTGCGGTCTATCGCTTATAGAAAATAAAATTTTTCTACATTTTAAAATAGTTTAACTCATTTTGCTTTATTTGAAAACATTCCATTAATTAATATAATTAAATATCTAATATTTAATTAATATATTTGAATCATAATCAAATCAATATCTCTCACATAACCTACAGTTTTCATATGAGTCTAATTTATATTTATTTAATATTTGAATCTTATTCAAATATATTACTCTTATGTATTATATAGTTTAATTATAAATCATATTTATAATTAACTATATACTATGATGTATCAATATACATTATACTTTATATTAATCTTTTCATATATAATTAATATATATATATATATATTTCTCTTAAATAATCTGAACAATTCAAATTATTCCAAAACTACTTATTCCTTATTTTATCTTTAGTGAGCTAGCAGGAGATCTAATAAACTTACAGATTAGAAATTTCAATGATTCGAGATTAATGAATTAAACTCCTTAATTAAATTAATTAATATTCATTAACGGTTGACCACTCCATTAAAGACCCACAACTGCAATATTTGCACGGTATAATATTTTTATGTCCATGGATGTAGCCATTACCAATAAGTCAATCCTTTACAAATTGCTCGTAATTACAGCTAGGTCAAATTACGTTTTACCTTCTTACTCCTTAAGTCTAACTTATCCTCTAATGAACAACTTGCTTGTGGTCTTACCATAAATAAAATTCCTCTTGAGTTAATGGGAGGGAGGGGCCCCATTGTTCAAGACCTAGAGTCAACAATTAAGGGAGCAATTCATTTACTAACCCTAGAAATAGGAAGAACTGGATTTCATCTTCTGTAGCTATGTTCCTAGTTCCCTACTTGGACAATCTCAAATGATAGGCTTATTGAGTAGGTGACACAGGCACAAATCAAAGAACTGCCCTCATAGATAGGAGTCCAGTACTCACTTAAGATTGAGATCGAGTTACATATGGTCAACTTATGTGAAATGTTAATCTTTTTAGTCAATGGTGTTATAAAAAGAGATTAAACATTTTGTGGTCCGGTCTTATATAAACTTTTTGTATGGGATACTCCCACTCCTATGTCTCCACATGAATAATTTGGATCAGATCGTTTGTAACATTTACAAAATGAGTCGTATCCGTAGTATTACTAGGATAATGCACCCAACCTTGTCCATTTACTACAGACCATTTAGGTTATTACTTGAACATGATTCACTTATATGTTTATCACATACTGTTCAAGTTACATAAAAATAACTTTGGATCTTAGTTTATTGGATTGAGTTAAGCAATCTAAACGTCGGATAAAATAACTTTTTATTTTATTAAATAAATAATTTGTTTATACAATTTACAAACTACGAGATTTATGACATAAACCCCAACACTTGAGAGTTGCCTTAATACTTGTCTGAAAGGTTCCTTATTTGTTTGTTTGTTGTTTTTTTTTTTTTTTTTCCTTCAAGATATGATATTTTTGTTGGATATTTATTTATCTAGCAAGGTGGAAAATTGTTATTATTATTATTATTATTTTTGCTAACTAACGGTTTGTGACCATTTCTCATGTCCTAGTCATCACACTGATGAGTTATTTCAAACTCCTTTCTCAATTTCAAGGAGTTTTTCATTAGTTATATGGTTGATCATAGTGGGCTGGATCCAACCACTATTTGGTGTGAAGTCATTTAGAAGTTTATTTGAAGAATGGAAGATTCTCTGTCGGAGTTAGTTAGCTAAGTTATGAGTGATTTATTCCATTCACAATGGCCTTTCTCCCTTGAGTTTTTATAAGAGTACATAATTAGGAAAAATATTGACAGTAATTTTCTTGATGGTGTGCTTGAAAGACTAAGAACTGAAATTCATCTTTGTGTGCTTATCTTTTCTGTAACGAGAGATGAGTGTGAATGGTGAAGCATGCTTGTAATCAGTTCATTTTCTGATGTACTTTGTTCTTGATTCATACCAGTAAAGAGAAGACAATAGCTTAAGAAAGTGGATGTAGATCTCTTAATGAGATCCAACGACTATAACTCTTTTATGTTTTCTTTTAAACTCTTTTACTGCTTTTCTTCTTTATTTATTAAAATTATAAGATACTTTCATTTTCTTAATGTAAAATTTTCAATAATGTGGTTTTTTTTTTTGGCACATTATTATTGAGTCAATATCAAATGAATATTGTTGCAAAAATATCTGATTTGGCAAAAAGAGATTCTTAAAGAAAAAAGTTGGTGTGAAAGAAAAGGAAAAGAAAAAGAAAATAAAACCAAAAAGATATGAAGATTCTTTCCCTGGCAGAGCAGTAAGTTGGCATTGTCAAGTTGCTATATAACATATATGCATCTCTTAACCTAACTTGAGCAACCAACATAATTGATCCAATCCTTATTACTCATCAATAAAAGGTATGCAAACTTGTACGGAGCTTGGCTGGAGCCATTAATTTCCTTGCACATGTACAATTGGAATAGGATCTCCTATATCATTCATCACATACAATTCCATCAACTTTTCCAAATATTTTTTAGTTTTTTCAATAAAGTAACGGGAATTGAATAGTGAAAGAGTGACATGACATTCCAAAGATAGTCTTACTTTGAGGATAAAAAGAAAACCAATTTACACAACTAAAATTTGCTGAATGAATTAAAATCTTAAACATTCCTATGTGATTTTATTTATACTCTTTGGTAGGATTTAATTATTGTTAAAGCATAAATTTCATTCTGGTGTAAGACTGAAGTTGATATGATGTTATAGACGTTGGGATTGACTTTGGGCCAAAGCCTATAGTAAAAGCAAGGTGGAAAAGGAGGAGGTTTTGTCCCCCAATGGAGAACTAAGCATTGTTAAGAAGGTATAAATATAAATGCATGCAAAAGGAACGTCCAAATTATGGTTGTGGTGGAAGAGTATTTTCCTAGATTATATGTGACTTTTCCAAAACCCATTTTGTGTCTATTTTTTTTTCTTTTAGATCATATTTATGACGATTTCATTCCTTTTATCGGTGAGTGCATTCCTAAATTTGGACGTTGTGTGAAACTTGGGGAGCAATCGGCAATAGCAATTTAGCATTGAGGTAGTGCCAAATTTTGCTTTCAAGATTGTGATTCTTTCACGACACAACAATGACTATTTTATTAATTATTGGGCGATTTTTCATCTCACTACCATCCGAGTAAAAAAGGGATGGGGTACAATTATGAGACATTAAAAAAATAAAGTTGAATAACGACTTTGAGAATGGCAATTGGTGTCTAATACATTCCTTAAACTACTAAATATACATTTGAACCAACAACTCTTTTTAATCATCTCATAATTATATATTATATTTAATCATTATTATAAATATAAGCAAGAGAAATGCTACCGAGGATAATGTGTCTTTCTATATCTTTTATAATGTAGTACGACTTATACTATCATTTTTGGACCTATTATAAGTTTACTTGAGCAAATACCTTAACTAGCTACTACATTATATACTTATAATTTTATAGGTCAAATGTTCAAATTTTTACCTCATGCTGTGGTATTAAAAAAAAATTGTCAATTCTACTCAAAATGTCTCTCAAACCTATAATCATGCATGTATAACTCGTCCACAAACCAACCTATTTATGTATTTATAAGATTCTCCCTACTTAATAACCCTAATATTGAAATTATTTTGGCATCACCAACATTAGAAATAATCAATATTTTCTCTATTATAAAATTTTCTTAGCTTCATGGAGGTGGGTTTATCCCATATTAATTCAACAACAAAAAAAAACAAAGTATATCATTTCAAAAGAAAAGTGTTATGTTTTAGGTCATTTAAAAAAGAAAAAAAGTTTATTTTTTATTTTTTTTATTTTTTGGGTTTGGTTCACATCACATAAAAGGTCATTAGACTTATTAATGGTATCACTTTTCTACAAAAGTGGTATCACTTTCCTAACAAAAGATTTAGCTGCCACAAAAGAGAGAGGAGAAGCAACTAGTAGAGACTTCAAAAAAGTTTCTACAAATGACCTTCAAGTGATAATTAATATAATTAATATAATTAAAATTATTATAGTGTGTTTGGCATAATTTGTAAAAAAATGCATTTTTAAATCAAAATCATTTCTTTTCTCTATAAATATTTACCTTTAAACAAATTAATAATCAAAACTATGTTCTGAGTATGGTTTTTGGATTGATTTTAGATGACCAAAACTGTTTTTTTTTCTTTTCTTAAAAGTCAGTTTCGAATAATCCATCTCTCCAGAGTTTTCTTATTTAAAAAGTCATTTTTAAATAATTTTACATTTTCAAAAACCTATAATAAATAATAGGGTTCTTTTCAAATATATCAAAAAGAAATCAAAATATTTACAAATATAGTAAAATTTCATTGTCTATCGCGATCTATCGTAGATAGACTGTGATATTTTGCTATTAGTTGGAAGTATTTTCAGCAGTTTTGTCATTTAAAATAATTTTCCTAAATAATATATGTTAAATAATTTTTTTTTCAAAACCATCCTAAGAAAAATTGATTTATTTTGTTTTAAAGTAATTTTTAACACATTATTCCAAACATAAACTCTAACTCATTTCATAAACTAGTTTAAATAATTTAAGTCAACTAACTTCAATAGTATTCATTATTAAAATTTATATATTTATTGAGAAATTTCATCTTTTTTTTTTCTTTTTGCACATTTATCGAAAGATTCTATTCTCGTAACTCTGTAGCTCTAAACACAGGCTTCCTAATTCTAATATATTAACTCTAAACTTTATAACTCAACTTTATCCCTCAAATACTATCTAAAACACATCGTTGAATATATAAAAATCATGATTAAGAAAGTGATAGAAGTGAGAATTAAGAAAAGAATATAGAAAAATTAGGCCAATATATGCATATGGAATAATAAATAAGTTGTCTCCTTGATTCTACAACCATGAGAGAATCTTTGGCTTTGTGGGGCAATTAGATAATACAAGTTTAATTTTTGCTTGGCTGTTTGCTTTCAAAGCTATCTCATGAGAGGGGACTCATCATGTTGTTTTCAATCTCTTCTGTTATTATAAACATAGACCTTTTTGGACCATTTACATATAGCCAAAGGGAGACCATTTAAGGAGGGTCCTTGTATTTGTTGTCTTACCTAGCAATAACTTGACTTCCCTCATTCACATGCAACCCTAATTATTGGCTCTATTTTATATATTTATTTATTTATTTTTGTTTAACTTGTTCTATATGTCTCCCTATCCATTGCCAACTGAACATTCTGATATCTCTCTATCTCTTCTTTGGAAAAGTTATTGCAAACTTTCATTCACAAAAAGAAATGAATTAACCCAAATAATTGAGAATATTCTTTTGATTTTATGTGTTTTGAGTCTCATCAAGGATTGCTCTTGGTTGCCTGTGTTACTTAATTTGGAATTGAAGTTGGTGATAATAATTTTTTAGGATAGCAGAACTTAGCTCCCCTTCCAATGATCTGTAGGTTTTCTAGCTTTTTTTTTTTTTTTTTTTTTTTTTTTTTTTTTTTTTTTTTTTTTACTTCTCTTTCTTCCGAATTAGGAAAAAAAAGGGTAAGAGTTGAGTTATATTCAAGTAAATATATTTCTTGTTTTGATTATTTTTTATTTTTTATTTTTTTCTATTCACCTAAATAATTTATCACATAATTGAATGAAAATTTCGAAAACAAAAGAACGTCTAATTCTTCATAATAATAATAATAATAAAATATATATATATATATATATATATATATATAGAAAATATTGATGATCATTAAAATATATTTGATTGCTAAAAAGGGAAAAAGATCTCACAACCTAAGGTCAAGGCACAAACAAACGTCACAAAAACAAGACAACGAAACAATGATGAAAGCCAATCAAACAGAAAGAATAATAAAGCACACATGACTCAAGGAAAAATGTCCCAAGGAAAAGAGACTGCTTGAGACCTCTCAAGAGAAGCCCCAACCCACTTAAAACAATAGATAAATACCTCAGACCTAACATCCAGACTAATAACCTAAGAGGATACAAAGTAGCACCATGGACACGCATAATACACTCGAGCCAAATTTGATAAATAAAAGCACATCAAACAACTCTTTAGACCTTATGCCTTAGCTGATTACTTACTCTAAAGTGACAAATCAAGTTGAGTTCTGTGTCACAATGCAAGAACCTATAGGAGCACTTTTCCCACAAAAAGCATGTCCCTCCAAACAATCTTACTAAATGGAGATTCAAAAAATAAGTGATCCATAAACTTAACTCCAACTGTATGTAGAACACAATCACTTAGAATCACATAGCACCGTCTACGAATACGATCCCTAGACTTAATGATCATGTTATCGTAGCTTTATGTATATATAATAAAAATATTGAAAGATTATGATGACAATATTTTTTTAATAATTTATAATTTACGTCAAGCTTTTATTTCTTTTAGTTAGAACTTTCTAGAGAACATGAAAAAAATGGTTGTGACAACTTGATCTTTTTAGAGTTTTTTTTTTCTCCTTACAACAACGGTGAGGATAGAAGATCAAATCTTTAACTTCAAAAGAGGAAATTCTCACTAATTACCATTGAGGTACATTTACTTTTAACATTTTTTTAATAAAACTTTTTAATAGGAAAAAAAAAACTAACTCAATAATAATAATAATAATAATAATAATAAAAAATAATGAAGGAAAAAAAAAACAACCATAATGTATGACCAATCGGTCATTGTCGTCATAAAGCAAAGATTAGGCTAGAAATCATCGTTCACAAAGTTGGCTTTAGATTCATATTTGTAAAATATTATTTTAGGTTAGAAACTAATAGGGTTGTTTTTAAATATAGCAAAATGAGCCAAAATATTTACAAATACAACAAAATATCACTATCTATTCGTGATAGACACAGACAGATTACTATCATCTATCGCTGCCTGCCTATTAGTGATTGATACTAATAGATGTCTATCAATGTCTATTGGTATCACTGATAGACAATTATATTTTGCTATATTTGCCATTTAAAACAATTATCTAAGAAATTATCGATTTTCAAATGAACGGTTTTTTTTTTTGTTAATATTAATTTCTAAGTATCTTTTCCAACTATGGCCATAAAATCATTTTGAAAAAGATTAAGGGCATGTTTAGAATAATTGAAATCATTTTTGGTAAGTTCAAAATTACTTTGCAATATTTTTAGGCTAAATTATAAGAAAAAAAAATATCCTAGACTTTGTACTTAGTGTAAAAAATAACCTTAAACTTAGAAAAGATAAAAAAAAATGCCCTTAAACTTTCCAAATGAGTTCAAAAATAGTCTTACAATTAGTTTTGGATGAAGCTATTAGTGTTTTGTATAAAAAAATACTCCTAAACTTTCAAAAGTTTTAAAAATATATCTTTAAAGTTAAAGAAAATTAAAAAAAAATACCCTTTAAACTATTAGTATATAAACATAAATTGTAAATATCCTCTTACTTCTCCATTTTCTCTTTTTTCTCTCGTATCTTCTTTAGTATTCTCTTACTCTTCTTTTTGTTAACTATTTGACAATTGTTTAAAAAACTAATAAAGAATTTAAACTAAGATGATTCGACACACAGACTAAACGTGTTCTACACAATGTCTTGGCGATTGCAAGGACAAATAATAAAGTATAGAAATAAACTTAACGTGTAACGCCCCAATCCAGGATTCGGACTAGGATTCAGAATTCGATTTTAGCACTTGATGACTCCACGTCATCCTTTACTTGTCTTGAATGCTTCTAAGAGTGAATACTATTCCCACATACCCACACAAATCCTTTCACCATACTTTGTCCTCACTCACATGCTTCCTAGGAAAATTCCCAAGAGGGTCACCAACATAGGATTCCTCCAAGCTAATCATGCTTAACTTTGAAGTTCTTATGATTGAGTCGCCGAAAAGGAAGGTACATGCACCTTGTTTGTACAGGTAGTAACTTTTAATTCTTTTAGGCATTTCCTAACCATACTGTCGTATCCTTAGGATTCCTCTCATTCAAATGTGATCTCGGTTCATTCATGAACCTCTCCTAATTAAACTTGGAGTGTTACATAAATTAACAACACAAAGAGTTTGGTAGCCCAGTTTGGTAACATACCACCTACGTCAGGGGGCAATCTGCCTAGGAAATATATTTACTAATATGAAATCAAGCAATTGTAACATTGTGCTTATCTATAAACAAGTGACAAATAAAGTGACACACGAAAAGCTTAACTCAATGATTGAACACCTAAGATCCCCCTAGGTGTAAAACTCCCTCTAAAAATAACTTAGGCTCCCCTTAAGCATTTACATATTAGTAAACAGTCACTTACGTCAGTTCTAAGTGTGAGGCTCTCTCAATAACAATCTTTCCACTTTTTATTGGAGAACAGTCTATTTGTTGAACTTAGGCTCCTCTAAGTATGAGAATCTATTCTAAAGAATGATTCAAGCTCCAAGACAATCTCAAGCAAGACTTTGAGATCTTCAAAACTTTCTTGCTACATGATCTTCACGATTGACACAATACTTTGTTGTTACCACCAGAATCAAAAACCTTAGTAAAAAAAATTCAAAAGTGGCAAGCCTAGCAAAAAAACCAACTTAGTCTTAAATAAGCATAGCGAAAAAGGAAAATAACCTCAATCAAAATTAACAGAGCTAAAATAAGGGAAGAATCCCAGAGCAATAACAAGTGCATAATTTTTCAGGTAAGGAAAAAATAATTTGCCGAACCAACAACATGAAAGACATCTTGAGGAACACTTCCTGAGATAATCAACAAAAACAACTTTTTACCCCAAACTCCAAACACCCTTAAAAAATATATATATATATAACCAATTTTAAATTCTAATAAACTCCCGTTTTAGCTTTTATTTTTTAAGATAGAACAAACAATGCAAAAAAACAAGAACTGATAATCCAAAAAACGAACCATATATTCAAACACTAGATTACTTTTTACTTATCTGGATTATTTGTTAAGGCATAACAAACAAAGCAAATTAAAACACAAAGTTGAAGGGATTTTTTTTTTTTTATTTACGCATTTAAAATAATTTTAGACCTTTCAAAACAATAATGGATTAAGAACATGACATCAGAGGTACACGTTCATATAATTTTAGTAGTTTAACCTATAATCATTTAGATATGTGTCTGTATATATGATCTCTATACTCTAGAAAGTGTCTAATAGATATTTAAATTCTTACTTTGTCTCCATAAATTTTTAAGATATCAATTTTGTATTCAATAGGTCACTTATATTATTTGAAAAATGTTAAAAATTGAATGTTAATATAAGATATAAAATTTAACTTTGTGTTCAAGAGATCAAATGGTAGTGGAAATGTGTGATCAACCCCTTTGTTTTGATTTTTGGTTTAGATGAAAAATTTAGAAAAAAAACAAAATTCCAAATTATAAAACAAACAAATACTGCAATTTCATTTAGGTTAAGCATAGTTAAAAGAACGGAGTAGGAAAATACCTTGTAGGAAACTTTTCTTTACAACAATTCTTATTCTTCTCCTTCAATGGATTTATCTTCGTCGATGTGAAATCTCATCCAAAGAATTTTTCTTGTTATGACTCTTGGCAAAGAACCGACTGGTGGTAGTTTTCTCAAGAATGAGAGGAAAATTTGGAAACAGGGAGAAGATTAGTGAAATTGTAGATAGTTTTTTCTTTTTTTTTTTTTTTTTAATGTGATTTCTTATGTTGTCAGAGAGAGAACAAAGGCGGTGATCACACACTTCCACTAGGATTTCATCTTTAAACACAGTTAAATTTTAATCCTATATTAACATTTAATTTTATTCCCTGAATACATAACTTTCTGTATTTTAATGTGGGAGTGCATGGAGAGTTATATTCTCTTCCCACCTCCCCTTGTTAAAGGAGAGTTAAATTTAATTTAATATTTAAATATTTAATTAAATATCTTATATTTAGCTAAATGAATATTTGAATCATATTCAGATGTTAATTTATCTCTTAACCAATAGTTTGATATGATTCTTATCCATATTAACTTTTAACCTATAATTTTAATATGAATTTTATTTATATTCATTTATTATTTGATCCATATTCAAATACATAAAGTCTCCTATATTATATAGTTTAATTTTTTAATCATATTCATAGTTGACTATATAATAATGTTTCTACATTAATTATATTTTATATTAATTGTATCTAATTCAATAAATATTTTTTCCCTACATAATTTGGACATTTCAAATTATTGTTTCAAAACCTTTATCATTATTGATCCGTGGTGAGCTAGTAATGGGATCTAATGGACCTAACAATTATAAGCTCCAATGACAAGAGATTAATTAATTAAACATTTTAATTAAATAACCTCCATTCATTAACTGTGGGGGCAAACTACTATAAACTCATAGTTGCACTCTTATGCACTGTAGGACAAGTTGCGTCCATGGATATAATCATTACATGTAAGTCAATCTTTCATAAGTTGTTCGTAATTAAATTTGGGTCAAATGTCATTTTTACCCTTATAATTACCTTTGTGTCCTTAAGTACCACTAATACTCTAATGAACAATTTGTTTACGACCCAGTCATAAACCAAATCACACTTAGGGCAATGAGATCAAGGTGACGCCCCATAGCTCAAGTCCTAGAGTCAACACTTAATAGAACTACTCATTTACTTACCTTATACAGAAAAGAATGAGTTTCATATTGTGGAATTATGTTCTCAGCTCCTCATTTGGTCAAGTCCTTAAAATGACAGACATATTAAGTCACCAGCACGAGCCACTCTCACCCATGCAAATCAAAGGACGAGCTCTCACAGGCAGGAGTTCATAACTTACTCAAGACTAAGATTGAGTTATGTATGGTTATCTTGTGAAATATTAACCTCTTCAATTTTAGATTTACAAAAAGAGATTAATTATTTTGCGGTCCAGTCTCAAACAAATTCTTTGTGTAGGATACCCGCATTGATCATATGTCTCTGCATTAACGATTTGGATCACATCATTTGTAACAATTACAAAATGAGTTGTATCGATAGTGTCACAAGGATAAGTCACCCAACCTTATCAATATACTATAGTCCCTTTGAGGTTATTACTTGAACACAATCCACCTGTATATCAACTACATACTATTCAAGTTTTAATAAAATAACCTTGAATTTTACTATATTGGTTTAAGTTATGCAAAATTAATATTAATCATTAATAAATAATTTATTTACAAACCACGAGATTGGAACATAAAACACAACATTTAGTAGGCCCCAATCCTACTAGACATTGCTTCAAAAATAGACATTATTTTTAAAATCTATATATTCTATTATTTAAGAAATTTAAAATTTAAGGTTGAACTAAGATACAAAATTAATATTTGGTCTAATAAAAGAATTCGATTTAATTTCTTTTAATATATTTGAAAACTATTAGGTAAAAGAGAAAAAGATGTTTGTGGGGGTGGATCTATTGTTAAAAAATTTTATATGCATTGATAAAGAATTAAATTCGTTTTATACAATAAATTTACATAAAATAATTTACTAAGTTTTGAACCATGTTTATATATTTGTATACGCATACATATGGAAAAAAGTTAATAGATTGAAAAATTAAAAAATTGAAAATTAAAATGGTATATTATATATGTTGAAACATTTATAAATAAAATTAAAAGAATAACATGTGGTATGGTAAAGTGAAATTTAATATAAGATTTGAAATATAGAAGAAAATGAATTAAAAAAGAAAGTTAACAATAATAATATAAAACAAATTGTATAGATTAACAAGGATCTAAACTGCCAAAACTAGCTTAGTTTAGCAGTAATTAATATGACCTTCCATCCTAGAGATGGAAGGTTCGATTTTCCATCTTCATAATTATTGTACTAAAAAACAAGGATTTAAACTTTGGATGCGGAGAAGGGGAGATCAAATTTTGTTACTAATGTCTTTCATTGATAGACAATTGCATTTTACTATGTTTGAAAACAACAATTTTATAATAGAGACCAAATCCACGTACTCTTTCAAATTCACGTGATTTTTCTAATTTGTTTCAATACTCACGGGATATATGAATTTTATTTTTAATTTAAAAAAAAAGAAAAAAAAATTAAGGAGGGTGGACTAATGCAATGATGTGTGCAAGTCATTCAGATGCCTTCTATGATTAAGGGGTAGGGCCATTTCCACAGTGTATTATGGTTTTATGGTTTTGTTTCATTTATAGCTACAAAATTTCGAAATGACAATATGAAAGACAAAAGTTTTCAACTTTACAGCATTGAAAATCCAATATGGAATAAAACCAAAGATTCCATAAAAACATTAGTAGAAGATTCCTATAAAATCAGCATCCAACATTTAATATTGTTGATTTGTCAATGTCTATGGACCTTCATCTTTTGTGCACACTAAATTCGATAAACAAAAACTAACTATAGTGTGGTCCTTTACTATCTTTTATGCACACTAAATTTAATTAACAAAAACTAACTACAATATCGTATTTTTCTTAGAAGATAGGAAATTCAACCTTTAATATATAAGGAAGAAGATTCTGTCAATTATAGTTGAACTACACTTATTTTAACTCTAAAATTGTTGTAATTACAAATATGTCATATTGAATATTCGTCTTTCAATATTCACCTATATAACTATTTATATTCTTTAGATTACCCAATTAATTTAGACATATACTCTTCGTTAAAAAGTTAAAAGTTTAAATTTTTTCCAACTTCAAATGTTGTTTTAACTAAATAAGATTTTATTATTATTATTATTATTATTAACAAGTCATTGATAAGTATTTTTTCTTTTTCTTGGGTTAGTTTCTTTTGATTACATATGATTTAAATAACTGTTTTTTTACTAGGCCTTCCATGAACTCACTTTAAGTGGTGAAGCCACTAAGCAATAATTGATAGATATATAAGTATTTTTTTCGAGTCAAGTGGCAAAACCTTCTTACATGTACTAAGGCAACACTTATTTAGCTTCTAATAAAAATACTTCACTAACCTTAATTATTAGTTTTCTTTTTAAACGTTGCCAACTTTATCATTATGTATTAGGAGTACCACATACGAGGGTAAATTTAAAATATAAATATTTGATGTCCGCGTAAAGAAATTGATTTTGGGAAAATCTTTAAGTAAATGAAAGTATTAATTAATCTATTAGATTCACCTTTAAAGTTCTAACTAACTTGGAATTAAAGCTCATAGTAGTAGTTTTGAGATTCTACTTTTCTATCTACTTTCTTAACTATTTAAATAAATATATTATCACAATATTCTACCATATTAATATATTTTCATATATTTTTAAATTTTAATTGATTCAATTTTTTTTATAACAATTATTTTTAAAACTTTTATAAAATAATTCAGATTAAATAGAATTAATTGAAATTCAAATCATATAAATTTTTTAAAAATATATTATAATAAATTATATATGAAATATTAATGTGAAAATAATTAAAATAATAAGTCTAATTTGATTCATATAATTCAATTACACAAATTTATTATTAATTTATCTAACACCGTAATCAATTTTTCTAGTTTAAAATTAAAATTTATCAAACACTATTTTATTTTCTTTCACAGTTGAAAAGCAAAACTATGAGCAATTATTTTAAAAGTTACAATCATCCTAAACACAGTCTAATACAAGTTTAAAAAGAAAAGTATTTTTTGCTATTAGAAATTTAAATTCACGCCATTTTATTTGTGATGTAAAGTTATTTTAATAATGTTCTTAAATGTTATCTTGCAATTAAATGTATGCGTAAGTGTTTGTTTAGGCATTTTGGTCCTTTTATTGAGAATGTTTATCCATTTTCTTTTGAGTTAATATTAGCCTTTATTTTGAAATAAAAAGTTTTTGTTTCAACGATGAACTCAAACTTTCGAAAGGCCATTATTTTTATATTCCTATGGTATAAAGTCAAAGTCTCATAAACCCAAAATTTTATCTTAATGTGCTTTACTTTTTCATAAAATTTTAATAAAATTCAATTTTCTTGTTATTACTTTTTATTTTTGTTATGGGTAGATTTAGACCAAAGTGCATGGTCGACCTTATGGAGTTCGTAGACTATCCAATCAAGAAAATGGTGAAATTCGAGCAAGAAAACCACACTCTAGGGTCCAGTTAAGCATAAGAAGAGGAAAGTTTGAGTTAAGGGACTAAACTAACCTAGTCGGTCTGAACCTCTGCTAAGGATGAGGTTAAGGGCAACCTTCTGGTTTGATGAGTGGGACATGCTTTGATCCATTCAGGTCTCAGGAAGAGGATAGTTTTGGCCAAAAGCCCAAATGACCTGTTTAGCTTTAGCCTTGGCCAAGGATGAGGCCGAAGTCAAGTCTGTTCATTTGATGAATAGGGCATGTTAACTACATGTCCTGACCCATTTGGCTTGAGAATTAACCTAATGTGACTCGAAAACCCTGATATGGACATCCTAGGTCAGAATTTAACTATAAATAAATCATTAAGACTTTAGAAGATGTAAGTTCATTATTATAACGACCCGACTAATACATCCTAATCAGACCATTACTCAATGCATGCAAATTTCAAGAAAAGACACGATGCTGAGTAGTAAGAAAGAAACAATGCTACTCATGGAAATTTCTGTTTATTTAACCGAAGAAAATATTGAATAACCATATAAAAGAATTTTGGTTCTGGGTACCCCTGATAAAATCATTAATATTTCACGGATAGGATTCCAAATACAAAATGAAAGACAAGCCTCAAAACAAAATTTGACAACTGAACAAAACTCATGAAAAAAAAACATGCAGTGCTAAGCGGAAGTTACACCGGGTCCCGTGATGTCATCAAGGAATCCTCTTGTCATTCGCCAGCACGTCCTTTCCCTTACCTGAAAAAAAAAAAAGATGAAAGGATGAGTAATTATATTACTCAGTAAGTGACCCCACTAACGGAGCCGGGCTAGGCACCCAAGTCCTTTAAGTGCAACAACAATAAGACATGCACATCTAACATACTTTTATAGGAAACTGGTTATACTCGCCCTACAGTTGGTTTTGGATGTCCACTAACCTCTGGAGCCCCGAAGGAACTCTTACCTCTGGTGATCCCGAAGGACCACAATGTCTGGTGAACCCGAAGGAACACAACCTCTGGTGACCCGAAGGAACACAACCTCTGGTGACCCCGAAGGACCACAACATCTGGTGAACCCGAAGGAACACAACCTCTGGTGAACCCGAAGGAACACAACCTCTGGTGACCCCGAAGGACCACAATATCTGGTGAACCCGAAGGAACACAACCTCTGGTGAACATCCAACCGACGTAGGGGAGTTACCACTACCCATCCTATAGGTCAATTAAAATCTCACTCCTCTCATTCCATAAATTCATACATAAACAGTACTGTTCATAAACATCTCATATTATAAGCATATGCATCATCATTCACATACATCCTTTAAACATGGGAATTTCATACAAGCATACTATGTCACATGGGGCTTAGAAATTTCTACTCATACAAGCATTGCTATACACATGGGCTTAGAAATTCTACTCATCATGGCAACTAAACATATGGCGGGAAGGCGGTTCAGGTAGTAAGACCACTTACCTTGAGACTAGATGCAAATAGCTAACCAAGTAGCCAATTCTCACAAAATGCTTGGGTTAAAACCCCAAAGTGCAACTAAGCCACAATCTTCTTCCATACCTCAAACAATGAGTCCAACCAAAATGGTCCCTTAAACCTGCTTGGACAGCTTGTTTCCGATTCCAAAATCCATGGAAGCCTGAGTCTAAAATCCAACCTCAATGAGTAACAACAATTAAAACCAATTTACGAAATTACGAGAAAATCAACAATACTTACCAAAACAGTCCTGACCTAACCAAGTCTTGAAATCCTAGCGTAACTCACGAAAAGGGATAATGCCAGAGAGAAAGCTGGGCAACAACTTGCAAACCCATTGACATCTAAGATTGGCTTAAGTATATATTTAAATTCTCTTTCCTTTTCCTTTTCCAAAACCCTAAATATATATATTTAAATTTCCCTTTTCCTTTTCCTTTTCCTTTTCCTTTTCCCAAAATAAAACACAACTTATTTAATATAATATTCCTCAACCCATCAAATCAAATCTTTTCCAACCACCACTTAATAATTTATTTAACCAAAATATCTTCTAACAAATCAATTCCCCAACTTAAATTCAATTCTAACTTATCCTCATATTTTATTAAATTAATCAACTTCTTAAATCTCACTCAATTTCAAATCTTCACATTAAATCCAACTTTTAAATCTCCCCCAAATAAATTCAATTTTCCACTAATTGAATCAAATCCAAATCTTTTATCACGATTACTTTAAATTGAATTATTTTCTCAACATAATCCAATTAAAGCTTCAAAATTCAAACAACTAACCAAATAATTCAAGAAAATAAATTTTTTTTTTTTTTAAAAAAAAAACAAATTACTTGAAAATTTGGGATGTCACAATTATCATCCCTAAAACTCTTGCTATAACCAGACACATCTTACTGACTTAAGTATCAGAGGCATTGTGGCAAGTACCACACCGATGCCTATATTCTTCTTGTTTTATAGGTCACATCTTCTCCTGAATTACAAATTCATTGTTGTGGTCACTTAAAGGTCAAGTACGTTTTCCTCTATCTAGATTTTGGCATCAACCAATTATTATGATTCTTTATATAATAATTTTTTTTTTGGTAAAAAATATGCATTTAAAAAATCTTTTCATAAAAGGAATTTTCCTACAAAAAGTAATCTTTGTAAATTTTCTTAAAATCAACTATTGATATCTATTTATAATAAATAAATTAAAATAAAAAAACTCAAACATAAAATTTGATTCCATAAGATTTCTTTTCCCTAAAAAATTAATAAATATTTTTTTAAAAGAGTTTACAAAAGATTTTCATGATTTGTTTTAAAAAGACCTCTAAATCATGGTGCTTAGTCACTGATAACTTGTAGAAATATAAGTTATTATATTCACTATTTGGAATAATTAGGATAACTTTAGGGCTAAACGCATGATTTTGGCAGTTGAATTGTGCAATATGTATTACCATGCGTTGACATCATTTACAAAAGAATATACCTGAAAAAATATGAAGTTTTCTGTTCTTAACGTAGGATTAAGTAGAAAAGAAGAACAGATAACCCAAGTACTAGAGAAGAAGCTGCTACGATAACCAAAGAAGTGAAAAACCATGTGTCAAGATCATGCGTTAAGAAGAAAAGAGAGATATAGACGCCTAGGCGGTAGCTGTCATGTCAATATGCAAACGGATTACACGTTATTAGAGCCTGACAGAACCAATGGCTGACGAACTAAAAAGTCTGCACAACAGGGCATGGAATTTAATGCGAAGGTGTCAGATCATCATGAGTTCACTTTTTCGACACCTATAAATAGCCCAAAGCTTCTCAATTCAAAAGGCAAGAAAAACGAGTTCAAGAGGCGAAAGCTCTGCACAACTTCTCTCTCACCATAACCAGCCTCCATTTCAAGCTCTTTTGTGAGAAGAATTTTGAGAATTTTCAGAGTCATCTCTCAATGAGTGAGAACCTTCATCTTATGCCATTTATATATCAGGTAGCAACCATCTCAAGCCTCTAAGAAGCAAGGCATTGCCCGTGGCGGCTTGACGTCTTCCATTTCTATTCTTTCTTCATTTCCATCTTTCTCACTTACGCTTTGTTAATGACATTCGAGCGAATGGTTTAGTTACTTAATATAAGTTTGATTGACAATTATCTTCCACTCATTTCAATATTTAATATCCTACACCATGTTTGCTTGTATGTTGAACGAGTTAAATGTTAGAAGTTAGTTTTTCTTAAGCAATATTAAGTATGTTTACATCTTGATTAATGCATATCATTAACTTGTATAGATTTGTTGAACAAACAAGTTTAAGTAAGCACGACTATCTAGCTTGAGAGAGTAAATGGTTAAATCTTTAGCATTTATCAAGACTGGATGAGTTTAAGAGATATAGTTCATCTTTTGCCAAAATAAACTTACCATGTATCTTTAGAGATAAGATTAATATGGCGTTGAAACACGAAAGATGGATTCTCAAACCCAAAGTTTGTAGGTATGTAAATACACTTAGATATGTTTAGGTAACGACTAGTTGCTGCGTTAACTCTCTTTTATATCATGGTTCCATCATCATTCTCAACGCATGCTACCTGATTGTAAATGACATTTAACTAACATCCTCGCGACCACCTCACTATGTTAATTGTAGGAAATTGTATTTATTCTTTATGTATAGATTTAGACACATAAAGCTCCTTGAACATAATACTTGTACAGTCACCGCATAGATTATGTACTTAGTCTCATGCCTAATTTATCACAAATCCCTGCGTTTGACCTTGGACTCACCAGGAAATCTATAGAAGCTTATACGTAGGTTTTTATAGGAAAACTTGCTGACTAATGAAAATATTTGAGTAATGCTCGACACATACATTGTAATAAAATGAACACACCGATGAAAACCAACAAGTTTTTGGACCCTCTAAATCAATACTGGTGGTGACTTGATGTAGTGCAAGTGCACATGTCAAATTATAATATAAGTAAGATGGTCAAGGCCGAGTATTGTTCCAATAGAGATCAAATTATGCTTTAGTTACTTAGCTATTCAGGAATTGAATCAACTTTATTTAAGAGATCGAAATCTAGTTTGAAATAGAATTGTTAAAACAAGAAAAGAAAAGTGAAAACAAGTGAAAATCCAAGAGACAAAAGCATTATAAGGTGTTGATTTCATTAATTACTTCCTTAAGTCCTTTTCCAGATTATTTTCTCTATAAAACAACTCTTTCTTATACAACTTAATTGATTGCTAATTTCTTGAAACCAATTTAAGAAACATAGCATTAGGTATAGTCATTAACAACTTTCTTTATTAACCTAACTATTCTCTTGAAAGATTAACAAAGATTCAAGTATTAGATCCGATTAAACATATAGTTACTCAATCATATATATAACCTGACATTTATTGAAGACCAATCAATAAAGAATAAAGCTCAATAGTATTGAACAACATATCATTCAACAACATCCATGAAAATACTAAACAATCAACTTAAGTTCATAATTAAATTCATCAACACCAAAAACTAAAGAGTTTGGTCAATTATAGCCTTCAAACACATGTTTGCATAAAGATTAAAAAAAGTAAGCAAATAGAATGAATAAAAATAGACAAACACTACTCTCGATGTGTTTCCCATCGTTGGACTCCATCAATAACATCTTGATTCGCACCTCGAGATCTTGAGTAGCCACCAACACATCCCCTCACACTCTTTACTCTTCTTGTGACTAAAACACAACACACTTTAGGGCTCTAGAATTTCGTCCTTAAAGCTGCTAATCAACCCTCTAATTTATAGAAATATGAAGGCTTGGTGCCCAAGAACTTGCCTAAAATTGCAGAATTTTCAAATATGGAATGTTGGCGCCACGTCACTACCTCAATCAGTCATTAATCTGTTGGGACTGGTGTATCCTAAATCTCTTGTGTGATCCCAAATTTTCAGGTAATTGTTTTCTCAAAAAAAATTAATTATCTTGAATTATTTGGTTAGCGGTTTGAATTTTGAGAGTTAATTGGATTATTTTGAGAAAATAAACCAGTTTAAAGTAATCGTGATGAAATATTTGAATTTAATTCGATTTGTGGAAAATATAATTTGTTTGTGGGAGATTTAAAAGTTAGATTTAACTTGAAGATTTGGAATTGGGTG
Source organism: Citrullus mucosospermus (assembly GCA_030954485.1). NCBI lineage: Eukaryota > Viridiplantae > Streptophyta > Magnoliopsida > Cucurbitales > Cucurbitaceae > Citrullus > Citrullus mucosospermus. The sequence goes on along the minus strand of CM062061.1, from coordinate 6,089,935 downwards.
AGATTTAAAAATTTGGTTAATTTAAGAAAAATGAGGATAAGTTGGAATTGAATTTAAGTTAGGGAATTGATTTGTTAGGAGATATTTTGGTTAAATAAATTATTAGCTAGTGGTTGGAAAATATTTGATTTGATGGGTTGAGGAAAATTATATTAAATAAATTGTGTTTTGTTTTTGGTAAAGGAAAAGAAAAAGGGAAATTTAAATATATATATATATAGGGTTTTGGAAAAGTAAAGAGAAAGAGAATTTAAAGAAGTATATATATATTTAACCCAATTTTGGATTTAAGTGGGTTTTGGTCTACCATTTGCAAGTAGCCGCCCAACCACTCTCTTCGTTCAACCATTCAGCTTCACTAACATCATCCATTTAGCTTCGCTGGCATCATCCGTTCTTGGTGGGTTACGCCGGGATTTCAAAATTTGGTTAGGCCGGGCTTGTTTTGGTAAATACTGTTGTTCTTATAATTTCGTGATTACCCATGGGTGTAAGCGGGTTAAAAGGTGGATTTTGGTTGGACCCATTATTTGAAGTATGAAAGATGATTAGGACTTAGTTGCATTTCGGCTATGATTATTTGGTTTAATTGTTAGTAAATTGTATTTAGAATCAGACCTAGTTTGAATTTATGTTTTAGGGTTTTAATTCAAGGATTTTGTCAGAATTGGCTGCTTGGTTAGCTATTTGTACCTAGTCTCAAGGTAAGTAAGGTAAGTAATCTTCTTACTGGAATTGCCCAAGTGCCAGACAATTTAGTTATTAAAATGTTATTGGCTCTTTTGAGCCATCTATGAGATATTATGTTTGCATGTAATTCTCATGATGGTGAAGGTATATGAGCTTGATGATGTTTATATGAGAGGCATTAGGGAACTATGTTCTGGGATTTTTATGTATTTTCTCAATTATGCATGTTAGTGATAGTTACCCACCTATGTTAACTATGTGTTCACTAGAGATTTGTGTTCCTTCGGGATCATCAGAGATTTGTATTCCTTCAGGATCACCAGATTTGGGTTTCTTCGGGATCACCAGAGATTTGTGTTCCTTCAGGATCACCAGATTTGGGTTTCTTCGGGATCACCAGAGATTTGTGTTCCTTCAGGATCACCAGAGGTAAGTGTCTCCTACGGGATTCACTAGAGACTCGTGGGCACCATTTGCCAATGGTAGGGCGAGTCTAACCAATCACTGAGATAAGTGAAGTGTGAAAAGTAGAATTATGCATGTCCCACTAGTATGATGTACTTATTGGATATAAGTGTTTAGCCTGACCTTGGTAGTGGGGTTACTTACTGAGTATTTTATACTCATTCTTTTCATGATTTGTTTATGATTTGTTTTTCAAGTAAGGGAAAGGACACCTCGGCGAATGATGAAAGAAAACCTTGAAGGTGCCATTAGGACTATACTAATGCTTCCACAGGAGTTTTCATGTTTTCTTTCGTTTTAGTATTTGAGATTTGTTATTTGAACTAAAACTATGTTTTCCTTTATTTACTTTTTTAAGCCAAATTTTTTACTTTAATGCATTAAAGTTTTAGGGGTACCCCGACTAAAGGTTTTTGGTTTAAACGACGACAAATTTATTTACCTTAATGATGTTTCCTCGATTTTTTGGTAAAATTATAAAAAAAAAATTCTTTTAAGATGTATGTGATAACTTGTAGAAATACAAGTTATTATAGTCACTATTTGATTTAATTAGAGTAACTTTGGAGCTAAACACATGATTTTGGTAGTTGAATGATGAAAAATGTATCACCATGCATTGGCACTACTTACAAAAGAAAATACCTGAAAAACGATGAGCTTTTCTGATCCTAACGCAGGGTTAAGAAGAAAAGAAGCGCAAACAACTAAGTACGAAGAGACGAAGCTGCTGTGAGAACAAGTGGAAATCCATGCGTCGAGCCTATGCGTTAAGACCATGCGTTGAGACCATGCGTCGAGAAAAAGTAGATACAGATGCATGCCAAAAGCTGTCATGTCAATATGCAAAAGGATAACACGCTATCAGAATATGGCAGAACAAATGGGCCGACGATGTGAAAAGTCCGCGCAACAGGGCATGGAATTTAATGTAAAGGTGTCAGGTCATCATGAGTTTCAACTTTTCAACGCCTATAAATAGCCCAAAGCTTCTCCATTGAAAAATGGAGACCAGTTCAAGAGGCGAAAGCTCTGTACTATTTCTCCTTCACCATAACCAGCCTCTATGTCGAGCTCTTCTGAGAGAAGGATTCTGAGCACCTTCAGAGTCGTCTCCCAGTGAGTGAGAATCTCCACCCTATGGAATATATGTATCAAATAGCAACCATCTCAAGCCTCTATGAAGCAAGACGTTGCCAGTGGCGGCTTGACGCCCCATTTCTGTTTTATTTCCATTTCCCTCCTTCTTGCTTATATTTTGTTAATGACATTCGAGAGAATGATTAATATGAGTTTGATTGACTATCATCTTCCATCTATTTCCGTATTAAATATTTTACACCATGTTGTCTAAATGCTAAAAGAGTTAAATGTTAAAAGTTAGTTTTTCTTGAGCAATTCTGAGTATGTTACATCTTGATTAATGCATATCTTTAGCTTGCATAACTTTGTCTGACAAACAAACGTAGTAAGCATGACTGTCGAGCTTGAGAGAGTGGATAGTTAATCTTTAGCATTAATTAAGACTAGATGAGTTGCAGAGATGTAGTTCATCTTTTGCCAACGCAAACTTACCATGCATCTTAGAGATAAGATTAATGTGGCGTCGAAACATCGAGAGATGGATTCACAAACGCAGTTTGTAGGTATCTAATTGTACTTAGAAAGTTTAGGTAATAACTAGCTCTTGCGTTCAACTCTACTTCTATCGCATGGTTCCATTCATTCTCAACGCATGCTATCTGACGCTAAATTACATATGACTACCCAACGTCGTGTCCACCTCATTATTAGTAGTAGGAAATTCTTTTTATTCTTTATGTATAGTTTTACACATATAATCAACAAATGCATATATTTACATGTACAGTCATCGCATAGTCATGCATTCATTCTCAACGCCTAGTTATTACAAATCTCTGCGTTCGACCCTGGACTCACTAGGAAACCTATAAATGCTTATACTTGGGCTTTTTATAGAAAAACTTGCTTAATCATGATTACACTTGAGTAATTCTCGACGCATCCTTGTACGGAAATGATAAATCTATTTTTGTGCAACGAGTTAAGAAACTCAATTTAATTCGAATAGAAATTTAAAACGAACAGTATGCATGCATATAGTGACGACCTAGTTCAAGTCATAGAAAGTCGGGTCGTTACATCTTGGATCTCGTAGTTTTGTAAATTGTAAATACATTTTACTTATTCAATAAAATAAGAAGTTATTTTATTTACCTTTTCCATTAACTCAATCCAATAAACTAAGATTCCATGGTTATTTTAGGTAAACTTAAACATGTATGTGGTTGGCATACGAGGTTGGATCATGTTTAAGTAATAACTAAAAAGTTTGTAGTATAGGAATAAGGTTGGGTGCCTTATTCTGGTAACAAAACGAATACGACCCACTTTGTAATTGTTACAAAGAGTTGTAAGTGTTACAAAAGATTAGATCCTAATCGTTCATGTGGAGACATGTGAGTGGGGATATCCTATGCAAAGAGTTTGTATATGATTGGACCACGAAATGTTAAATTTCTCTTTGTAATGTTGTAAATTGAAGAAATTGACATTTCTTAGGATGACTATAGGTAACTCGACCTGAATCCCGAGTGAGTTATGAACTTCTATCTATGAAAATAATCCTTTGATCTGTATGGGTGGGAGTGGTTAGATCCCAGACTCAATATGCCTACCATTTTGAGGATTTATCTAATTAGGGAGCTAGGAACATATCTTCACAAGATGGAATTTACTCCTTCCAGTGTTTAGGGTAAGTAGATAAATTACCCCCTTAAAGGCTGATTCCGTGTCTTGAACAATGACGCCTCACCCTCTCACTGGCCCGAGAGGGGTTAATTTATAGCTGGACTATAAATAGTTTGTTCATTAGAGGGATTAGTGGTACTTAAGGAGTTAAATATAATTATAGAGGTAAAATGGTAATTTGACCCAAGTGTAGTTATGAGTTATTTGTGAAAGGTCGACTTACTGTTGATTAGTTAATTCTGTGGACATAAAAATATATCCTATAGTGCAAAGAGTGCAATTGTAAGTCTTTAGTGGAGTGACCTACAGTTAATGAATATTGATTAATCTAATTAAAGAGTTTAATTGATTAATCTCATATCATGAAGTTTCTAACTATACGTCTATAAGGTCCCCTTGTTAGTTCATTAAGGCTTTGTATAAGAATCAAATATTTTGGTTCAATTTGAATTGTTCAAATTAATAAGGGAGTTAATTGTATATGATACAATTAGTATAATATATATAGATGCATTATAATATAAAGTTTATTTTAAATGAGATTCAAAATTTATACTTTATATTATGAGAGAGATGAATATTTAAATAAGATTTAAATATTAATTATATGAATGAGATTCATATAAAACTATAGGTTAAAATTAATATGAATGAGATTCATATTAAAACTATATGTGATGTGAGAAAAAGTTATTTGAATATGGTTCAATTTTAAATTAAATATGAGATAATTAATTAATTAAGTAATTATATTTAATTATATTTATTAACTATGATTTAATATATTATAATTAAACTAATATTAATTTAAATTAATATTAATATTATTATATTATTAATTAAAAATAACTCCTACATAGTGAGGAGTTATTTTGGTTCTCTCACAATTTTCACGTAAAAGAAAAAGGGAGGGGAGTTACAGGAAGATGGAGAACACAGAAGAGTTTTGTGAAAAAGAAAATTTCTCCCCCGCTCAATTTTCTCTCTTCCTCTATCAAGATTATATTCCCTTATCAAAAGAAATTGAGGGCCTACAACTCCTCACGTTATTCTTCCTAGAGAATAGCAAGGAAGATTTTGTGGTGGTGTTCCAGAGGTAAGTTCTGTATCATTCATTTGAGAAGGCTTCTTCAGTACATGAGTTGGTGAAAAGAAGTTATTCCACATCAAAGGTAGGATAATTTTTAACTCTTAATCTTCTCAAAAGCATGCTATAATTTGTTGTTTACCCAAATTATATGTTCCCTGTATTTTGTGTTTTTCAAAAGAAATTTAATGGCACATGTTCAATTCCTTCACGGTTAACATCCACAACGTTGCACAATTCTTCAAATAGTTACCCTTGGGCTTTTGGGTTGGGGGCATCACGTTGGGTTTTTCTTCTTTTTCTTCATTTTTTTTTTGTGGTTTTGGCTCGGTTTGGTTCTTTTGGATTCCCAACTCTTATTTTCTTGTAACATCCCTGAAAAGCACTAGCAAACACATTAAATCAAATAAAAACATCTCTAAATTAGAAGCAAAGAAAGCACTTTTCAAGTGTTTTTTAGGACTCCATTGCCTACTTTTGGGAACAAAGCCGACCTCTTCACATCGCAGACCCGTAATGACATTGACGTTAGCTTTCCATAAATCAAATGTTTTTTTTTCCTATTTTTTGCTATTTTTCAGTTCGAATGTTTATTATTATTTTTTTATGCACTCCAAATTCTCTACTTTAATCTGTGCATATACCATTTTTCATTTTTCTTGTTTTTTTTTTCATTTTTTTTTGTTAAGGTAACATTAGTTAAGTGTGCATACTTATTCCTTTTTGTTTTTTCTTAAACATAATTTTAAGATGTGATATTGGCTATATTTTTCAAAGATGTTATGGCAGTTGTCCCACGAGATGTCTGGATGATTGTCCTTCAGGATGTCTTTGCGTTTGCTAATTTAGACTGAATATTTTTTCCTTATATGAAAAATTATGGGTAATATTCCTCACTAGTTTGTTCCTTCTCTAGGCTTAGCATTTATGGTATGAGTGTTGATTCTCCATTTCTACTGTGCATTTTTTAAGAGAATCTTGTTATCCTTTTTCGGTTGTTGCTTTTTGAAGTTTTGTTGGGTCAATTGTCTTGTGTTTGTTGTAAAACACAAGTGTGTCAATCTTTGAGATTGTGGAACTCCTGTTGTTGATCCTGAGTGTTTCTCTAGGTCTTAGTGAATTGGCTACTGCATCTTGAGAAGAGATTTTCATACTTAGGGGGAGCTTAAGTATTCTAGTCTAGTGGTCTTCATTTGAAGGTGGAAAAGATAAACGTTTTCGTTGAAAAAGAGTCTCACACTTACGGGGAGCCTAAGTTTCATGGAGAGAGAGTCTCACACTTAGAGGGAGCCTAAGTGATCTTTCCCTAAGTTAGACTATTTGTGTGTCATTGTAATTGTCATTTATTTATAAATAAGTATAGCGCATTGTAATTGTTTGATTTTATACCAATGAAATTATCTTTTCAGGGCACATTAATCCTCCAACGTAGGTGATATTACATCAAACTAGGTCACAAAACCTTGTGTTATGTCCTTTAGTATTTTATATTTGCTTTACTGATTGTCCTTCAGATTGTTGTAATATTGTGTGTAATATGTTATATTGTGTTAGATAATCCTTCGTTCACTAATAATATTTGTGTTTTTTTAAAAAAAGTTTTTATTTTTATTTATTAAGAAAAATATATAAACCATTTTTTTAATTTCAATAATTTGTATTTCAATACTTTTACAATAGGTCGTATTTTTAACTATAATTTAGGCCATGTTTATGTACCCACGATGAAAATTTGGTCCAATATTAGTGAAAATCAATCATATCTAAATTAATCACAAAGGAAATGAGATTCCTTTGATGGTGTTTATTACAAACATGTTCCAATTGGAAAAGAAAAATTCTTTGGTGTTGTTTACTTTCATATGAAAACGTAATGAAATATAGATGATTACTTGAATGCGTAGTTTATATTTTCTATTAATTAAAATAGCATTTATCATTTTTATTTACATATTTATTTTTATTATTTACTTCTTCAAAATTTTATTTTTATTTACTTAAAAAAACTTAATTTTTTTAAAAAATTAATACTTATATCAAAACTAAAAGATTCATAGTTTTAAAATATAGAATTGTAATTATTTAAATCACTCCAATCTAATAAAAATTTCAATTTGGTAAAATACATAATCTTGATATAAATATATTAGATATATGGTTGTTTTCAAATATAGCAAAATGAATCAAAATATTATATGAAGATGATTAGCTATATTTGCTCACATCCTCACTTGAATAAAAAAAAGTAAAGGAGACGCTTGAGGATGAACGCTAGGTAAATGCCATGCATGAAGAGCATGAACAGTTTGTGAGAAATAATGTGTGGACACACGCTTCTCGTTGAGAGTCTGTTAATGTGATTGGCACTAAATGATCTTTAAAAATAAGTCTAAACAATAAGACAAAATCACTAGAAATAAAGCACGACTAGTGGCTTAAGGGTACACTCAAGTGGAAGGTGTTGAAGTTGTGGATTTTGATGAGACTTTCGCTCCTGTGGCCAAACTTGAGGCAATCAGACTTCTTCTCAATATATCATGTCTGTTGAAATTTCAACTTTACCAGATGGATGTAAAGAGTGCTTTACTAAATGGGTATTTAAACGAGGAAGTTTATGTTGAACAACCTAAAGGATTTGTTGATCCAGATTGTTTTGACAAGAGTATTACATCAATAAAGCTTTGCACGGGCTCAAGTAGGCCTTTAAAGCTTGGTATGAACATCTAACCAAATTTCTTGAGAAAAATGGATACAGTTAAGGGGGAGTTGATAGAACCTTGTTTGTGAAAAAATCCAAAGAAAAGTTCATGATGTTCAAATTTACGTTGATGATATTGTGTTTGGTGGGATGTCTCAAAAGATGGTAGAACTCGTTCTGAAACAAATGCAAGATGGATTTGAGATGAGCATTGTAGGAGAATTGTCCTACTTTCTAGGATTTCATATCAAACAATTAGATGAGAGTGTCTTCATCTCTCAGTCCAAATACGCCAAGGACATTGTCAAGAAGTTTGGGCTTGGAAAAACCCACATTAAACGAACTCCAGCCTCCACGCATGCAAAACTCTCCAAAAACAGTGGAGGAACTCCAGTTGATGAGAATTTGCATAGAAGTATTATTGGAAGTCAATTGCATTTAACTGCTAGTAGACCTGGCATTGCTTTTGCTGTAGGAGTTTGTGCAAGATATCAGTCTAGCCCGAGAAATAGTCATTTGCTGAGTGTGAAAAGCACTCGAAAAGTGCTCTTTTATCCTTTAAAATTAGAGATGTTTTAATTAGATTTCATGTGTTTGCTAGAAATTTTAAGGTAATAATGAAGCAATTGAGTGTGAAAGGCTAAAATAACCAAACTAAGCCAAAATCAGGCGAAAAAGGGAAGAAAAGATAGAAAAGTCCAAAAACAGAACAGCGCAGCCAAGAGCATCATTGCGCTGCCCTCGACGCTCTCAGCTCGAGAGCATCAAAATGTGGAAAAGGCAGGAGTGTCGTGTCATTGCGCTCTCTTTTTTTTTTTTTTTTTTTTTTTTAAGATTTTGCAAATTTGGAAAATATTTTAGGTAGCCACTTCTATAAATTGAGGGGTTTTCAGCAACCGTAGAACACAAGAGACACACGAAAACTCAGAGGAAAAGAGAGACTAAGGGTGTGAGTTTGTTATCACAAAGAGAGGAAAGTGTTAGAGAAGAGTTGAAGGCTGTTCGAGATCCTGAGGTGCTAACCAAGTAGAGATTGAAGGGATTCAACGCCGGAAAGCCATTCAAGAGTCTTTCTTCCTAATTTTCTCTTTCCTTTTACTTTTATGCTTGAAAACTCATATAAAAGTATGTATTTGATGGCTATGTGTGGCTAAACTCATTGTATTAGGGTGTTGGATGATTTAATTATGGATTTAAGTTAATGATTTCGTGTTTTTCATGGATGTTGTTGAACGATATGTTTTTCATTGCTATTGTGCTTTATTCTGTATTGATTAATCATCAATAAATGTTAGGTTAAATGTATGACTGAGTGGTTGTATGTATAATTGGATCTATGGCATTGAATCTCTACTAATCTTTCATGAAAATAGATAGGTTAGTAGAGAAAGTTGATTATGACTATTCTTAGTGCTATGCCTCTTAAGTTGGTTTCAAGATATTAGTAATCAATTAAGTTGCATAAGAAATGGTTGTTTTTTGGAGAAAATAGTTTGGATATTAGTTTTTAGACTTAAACATATTGTTTGTACATATTTTCATGAAAACTTAAAGCATGACTTAATGAAGTAATTCATGACACCAACACCCTAGAACACTCTTATCCATTGAATTTTCACTTGCTTTTATTTTCTTTGTTTTTCGAAATACAAAATCCAAATTCAACTTCAATTCCTTAGATAAAATCAACTCAATTCTTGAATAGATAGGTAAATGTATCAAATTCAATCCCTAGTGGATACGATACTTGAACTTAAACCGTTTTATATTATAACTTGACCCGTGCACTTGTAGAATCGCACATTAAGTTTTTGGCGCCATTGTCGAGGATTGAAGTAACGGTATTTTCACTTAATATTGAAGGGGTTGATAGATCTTAATCTAAGGTGTATTTTACTTTATTTTTCTTTTTTCTAAAATTGGTTGGCTGTGCTCTGGTGTATGTCACGAGATAATTCTAATCTTCTTTCATTTGACCTTTATATCGATAGGGCTTATTAGAGAAATCTAAGAGGTCAAACAAATCCAAACAGTGAGATGGTGAAAGAGGTAGCACCAAAGGCAATTCGGAACTATTTCCAACCAATTTTCTCGACGAACCAACTCGGAATAGCAAACGTGCCAATAACTGTCAACAATTTCGAACTCAAACCGGGGTTGATCCAAATGGCACGAGAAGTTGCTTATAGGGACGTTCCACTGAGGACCCTCATAAACACCTTCGAGCTTTCTTGGAGATATGTGGGATGGTAAAGATGAATGGAGTTTCTAATGATGCCATTAAATTAAGACTTTTTCCTTTCTCTTTACAGGACCAAGCGAAGTATTGGCTAAAGACCATACCGCCGGAGAGCATAGCCACATGGGATGCACTAGCTCAAGCTTTCTTGAATAAATACTTCCCATCAACGAAGTCACAAAGATTGAGGATGAAGATTGACACATTCCGTCAACTTGAAGATGAGGAACTCTACCTCGACTGGTTGCAAATCCAATTGTTTTATAATGGATTAACAAGCAACACCAAATCTATCTTGGATGCCACTGTTGGAGGATCCATTTTCTCAAAGACCGCCCAAAAAAGCCTACATAATACTTAAAGACTTAGCCAATAGATCATACAATTGGCTGTGTGAAAGATCATCTTCAATCAAGTCTGCCGAAGTGTATGAAGTGGATATGGTAAGCTCTCTAAAAGCTCAATTGGCTTCTCTTACTAATGCTTTGTCTAAATTCTCTCAAAGAGGCCAAGTTCAAACAAGTGCACCATCCATAACTTCCCTTACTGCGGCCATGACAAGTCAAAAAGAGCCAAATGAATTGTAGATGGCTAACTATGTGGATAGATGACAATACTGAGGCCAACAACAATTTCCAACTCACTACCATCCTAACTTGAAGAAATCATGAAAATTTTTCATATGCTAACAACAAAAACGTGTTGCAAGCACCTCAAGGCTTCAATGGTCCGGGGAATGCAAAGACATCATCTTTAGAGGATTTAATGATTGACTTTGTCAAAGAATCAAGATGAAATACTTCTACGTTGGAGAACTCGATACAAGCCATAGCAAGTACCATGTAAAGTCAAGGTAAGGTGATTCAAAGATTGGAGGTTGAAATTAGTCAAATTGCCACATCCCTCCACACAATGCAAAAAGAAAATTTTCCAAGTTGTCTGGAGAATAACCCTAAGGAGGAATGCAATGCCATAAACCTTAGAAGTGGCAAGAAGTTGAACAAGCCCATAATGATCGATGATGATGAACCTTCACAAAAGAAAATTGAGGTCACTATGGAGGATGCACCAACAAGAGAAGAGAGTGCACGTAAGGAAAAGAAAAAATCAAAGACTAATATATGAAGTACTTCTAATTCTCTTCATTTTGTCCCTAAGTATGCCAAATTCATGAAGAATATGTTGTCTAGGAAGAGGAAGTATGGAGACTATGAAACCATAGAATTAACTGAAGAGTGTAATGTGGTGCTACAAAAAAATTGCCTCAAAAATTGAAAGATCCAAGGAGTTTCTCTATTCATTGTTATTTAGGCAATAATTCAGTGACTAAAGCACTTTGTGACCTTGGAGCTTATACTAACTTAATGTCTTTATTTGTATTTAGGAAACCCGATGGTGGAAAGGTGCAACCAACTACCTACCCTTGTAATTGACCGATCGATCATTTTCTTGTCCCTAAGACATTGTGGAGGATGTGTTGGTCAAGGTAAGCAAGTTTATCTTCCTGGGGGATTTTGTGATACTAGATATGGAGAAAGATGCAAAAGTTCCCATAATTCTCGTGAGACCTTTCTTGGCCACCGGAAGGGCCCTCATTGACATGCAAGATGGAAAACTTACATTCCGCCTTAATGATGAGGAGGTAACATTTGACATTTAAAAAACCCTTAAGCATCCAGATGTGGTAAGTTATGAGCATCATGAACCAAGCAAGACGGTAACATCCTCTCCTTCTAGTAATAGCTCATTGCATGATGATCCTCCTTTGAGTGGTAAGACTAATGACATGAATGGTTTGCTTGATGTTAAGTTAGAAAATCATATGAAGCATGTTTCTATTTGGATAATGATTGTAGTTCTTGCATGCCTCCAAAATCTAAAATGAAGTATGAAAGAGTCATGGAGAAGTATGTTAAAGATGAAGTGGTGAGCCTAATGAAATCTCAAAATGATGATTCTTTGATGTTGCTTGCTTATATTAATAAAGATAATGTTGAACTTGACAATGACTTGATAACTGGCAAGATAAATGTGCATGATTATGTTTGTGAGTGCCAATGTGGGCAAAAACTAAATATTTAAGGTGGTTTGAAGCATGAAATGAAGAAACCACCTTGAGATTTGACTTGACTTGTGAGCCCCATCTAGCTAAAAGACATTAAACATAACACCTATTGGGAGGAAACCTAAGTTTATTGCTTTCTTTAATTTTAGTTTGTTTGATTTATTTATTTTTTTCTTTTGTAGGGAACCACACATATGCCTCTAATTATTTTTTCAGGAAATTGGTGTAAAGTACTCATTCCGCCAACCCTTTTGGTGGACTCCGACACGCTCCCGGGCTTGTATCCCTTTGCTTTATTCCTTTATGCATTGAGGACAATGCATTGTTCTAAGTTTGGGGTGGGAGGCGTACTTTGTACTTTGGTGTGATTTTATCACTATTATGCATGCTAAGTTGTTTTCAATAATTATATGCATGTTAAGTAAATTTTGGAAAAATTTGAAATTTTTTTGGACTTGAGCTTTAAAAGATGATGGGAACGTTTTATAATTGTGTGCTTTTGATGTTGGTTATGATGAGACTTGAATATGCATAAGAGATAACTTATTGTGGAAATAGGGTAACATTATCTTGAGTTTTGATCTATTTAATTTCCTCTTGAAGTCTTCCATATTCTTGAGCACGTGGTTACTTTAATTTAGAAACTTTAGCTTAGAAAGGGATTAAGTTGAGTGTATTTGGTTATCACTCCAAAAGGCCCCACCAGTTAGAGAGTTGAAATGCATGATGGTTTGTAATGTTAGACTAAGGAAGAAGAAAAGATTATTTATGCCTTTGAAAAATTGCACAAAAAAGTGTATGAGCTTTACATTCTACCTTTCGCACCATTTAAACTATGTTAAACTTGTAATGTGTATGCATGGAATGGGGGTAAAAAGAGCTACCTTTGCTATGATAGTAAGAACTCCTGATAATTGACTAAGTACGAGTCCCTATAGTGAATGTGTGAAAGCTAGTGCCCCTAGGTAAAAGAATGCAAGTTTAAGCTGGCTATGAAAAAGTTTGAAATATTAAGGCACCTTAGTGGACATATTACTTGCTTGAAATGTGTGAATTTTTGAAGATTAGTGCATGAGCTAGAGTAGGGGGAAGCTAGAGAAGTTCTCGTAAGTCCTAATTTGAGTTCTTGTTTTTGAATTAAAGGAGGCTTGCACTCACACACATGATGACGAGATTTGACCTTGAATGATCTTAACAATATAGAAATGCATGAATGTTTCTGCTTGAGCCTCTAATATGCTATTCTCTAAGACATGAATCAATAGCACATTTATTTTTAATTTTCCTATGTTTTATTCTTTTCTTTGTTAGGGACTACAAAATTTCTAAGTTTGGGGTGGTGAAAAGTGCTTTTTGTCCTATTAAATTAAAGATGTTTTTATTAGATTTCATGTGTTTGCTAGAGGTTTTCAGGTAATTATGAAGAAATTAAGTGTTAAAGGCCAAAAGAACCAAATTGAGCCAAAATCGAGCAAAAAACGGAAGAATAGACGGAAAAGCTTTAGAAACAGGACAACGTAGCCGAGAGCATCGTTGCATTGCCCTTGGCGCTCTCGACCCGAGAGCATCAAAAGGTGGAAGAGGCAGAAGTGTCATGTCGTTGGCATGGAGCGTCGTTGCACAATGAAGGGAGTGTTGCTGCCCTTGAAGCAAGACATTGGTAACAGACAGCGTTGCGACGCTACCCTAGAGCGTCACTACGTTGCCGTTATTATAACAGATAGTGTCACTGCGCTCTCCAAGAGTACAACGACGCCAACTATCCTTTTTTGAATCTTTTGCAAATTTGAAAAATATTTTAAGTGACCACTTCAATAAATTGGGGGGTTTTAGCAACCCAAGAACATAAGAGACACACCAAAACTCAGAGGAAAAGAGAGCCTAAAGGTGTGAGTTTGTTATCACAAAGAGATGAAAGTGTTGGAGAAGAGTTAAAGATCGTTCGAGATTCCGAGGTGCTAACCAAGTGAAGATTGAAAGGATTCAACGTCGGAAAGCCATTCGAGAGTCTTTCTTCCTAAGTTTCTCTTTCCCTTTACTTTTATGCTTGAAAAATCATATGCAAGTATGTATTTCATGGCTATGTGTGGCTAAACTCATTGTTTTAGAGTGTTGGATGATTTAATCATGGATTTAAGTTAATGATTTAGTGTTTTTCGTGGATGTCGTTGAATGATATGTTTTTCATTGCTATTGTGCTTTATTCTTTATTGATTAATCATCAATAAGTGTTAGGTTAGATGTATGATTTAGTGGTTGTATGTGTAATTGGATCTATGACATTAAATCTTTATTAATCTTTCATGAAAATAGCTACGTTACTAGAGAAAGTTGATTATGACTATTCTTAATGTCATGCCTCTTAATTTTGTTTTAAGAAATTAGTATCAATTAAGTTGCATAAGAAATGGTTGTTTTTTTTAGAGAAAACAGTCCGAATATTAGTTTCTAGACTTAAACATATTGTCTGCACATAATTCCATGAAAACCTAAAGCATGACTTAATGAAGTAATTAATGGCACCAATATCCTAGAACACTCTTATCCCTTGAATTTTCACTTGCTTTTATTTTCTTTGTTTTCAAAATAAAAAATTCAAATTCAACTTCGATTCCTTAGATAAAATCAACTCAATTTCTTGAATAGATAGGTGAATGTATCAAATTTAATCCCAAATGGATGCGATACTCGAATTAAATTGTTTTATATTATAACTTGACCCGTGCACTTGTGGAATCGCGCAAATTGGCTACTATGATGTTGATTGGGCGAGAAGCCAGAAGTTAGGAAAAGTACTTCTGAAGGGTGCTTCTTCCTTGACAACAATCTAGTTTTTTGGTTCAACAAGAAATAAAACTGTGAGTCCTTGTCTATAGCCGATGCTGAATATATTGTTGCAGGGAGTAGCTGTACTCAATTGATATGGATGAAGCAGATGCTGAATGAATATGATGTCTCACAAGGTGTCATGACTCTCTATTGTGACAACATGAGTCCCATATACATCTCTAAAAATCCAGTTTAGCACATTCGTACGAAACATATAGACATCAGACACCATTTCATTCGTGATCTAGCTAAAAGCAAACAAATCTCTTTAGAACATATTAACACAAAGAATCAATTGGCTGTTATTTTTACAAGGCTCTAGACACTAAGCAATTTGAAGCCTTGAGAGCTGCATTAGGCTTGTGTGTTCTAAAAGCATAGTAACTAATTTATTGGGCCAGGTTAAGAATAAAGACGACTCGTCAAGATTTGAAGCCCCTATGGAGAAACTCTTCATCAACCACCTTAACTACAATTGTAGAAAGTATAAATAGGTTCATTTATTTAACTTCAAATTTATCTTTGAATTTGAATTCTTGGCAGTTGATCTTTGATAGGTCTCTACGACAAATTGTGGGTACTTGAGGCTCTCAACTGTTTTATCTCACTCCCTTGTTCGTATTCTACATTGTCCTCATTCAGATGGTAAGTACTCGTCAAGGTACCCTATCTTCTACAACAAAAATGGTAAGGTATAAGGAAAAGGCCAAAAGGAAACTGTATGTCGAAGAAGAAGTTTCTCCTCCTATGACAAATAAGTATGGTGTTCAGATTCGAGGCCTCCCTGTTTCGAGTTCTGAAATCGGAGTTCCTCCTCCATTTGCCAAACCTAGACGTTTCAAAGTTGAGGTTTCTCCGGAAGAAAAGGGCAAGGATTGTAAGTGTTTCTGCCCTAACTTTAACCGATTTTGTAGGTATAGGGGTTGAAATTCATCCTAGCAAAGATAATTCCACTTTCAGTAAGTCATTTGGTCACATGCATGACTTTATTGTCCTCACTAGAAATCCATGTGAAAATGTTTAATTGGTGTCCACTATTGTTGAGGATGTGAGGGTTATCAAGAAGGGTATTGTTAATGAACCTAGCGTTCCTATGTCTGTTAGTGCTTAGTCGAATTTGCTTGAAGCTGTTCCTGGTGAAAAGGAAAATGTTAGTGTGTCGAGGTTGTTTTGTTTGAAAAAAGAAATGCTGCTATGTTTGATGAAGAAGCATCAACTGAATTTGTTAATCAAGTAATCTCTAAAACTGTTGCTTCCATTGCCAATTTATCTAAGCCCGGTGATGTGGATAAGCGAGCTGTTGATGAGAACGTGCAGAGTGATGCTGTGTGTGAGTCTGCACAATATGGTGAGAAAATGTGGGTTCTCTTCCTATGTCTTCTGTAGTAGCTAATCTAGAGGTTGATCCAGAGGTTGTTGACACCATGAGGGGTAAGGATTAGGAAGGTAGTGCTGCTAAGGTTGTTGAGCATGCCTCAAGTCAAGAGATTCTTGAAGAAGCTCCTGGTTGTGCTCATGCTAATGAAATGGCTCATCTGGGAGCTGATGTTGATGGTGAAAATGAAGATGTAAGAAATGTAGATGTCGAAGAAGATGCTCATACTTTTCCAGTGATATCAAATCATGATTTTGAAAATTTTGAAAAAACCTCTCTGAGGAAGACTCTAATTGAGGCTTTCAAAGCAGCTATGAAAGTGAAGCAACTAAAACGGTGTGTGTCACCCAAGCTTCAGCTAAAGGTAAAAAGAAACAGACAACTGGTGTGAATTTCTCATATGTCCCTTTGGATGGCATGTCTTTCCATACTAAAGAGAGTGCTAGTTTGTGGAAATATGTGGTAAAAAGAAATATTGTAGATGAAAAAGAGCTCTTTGATAGTGCTCAATAATTTTTGGAGCTCATGGACTTACTACTTGAAGCCGATTTGGATAAGACTGTACTGAATTTGGGGCTCTTTTATCCCCAACTCATTCGAGAATTCATTGTTAACCTAACTGCTGATTTTGATGATCCTACTAGTATAGAATTTCAAAAAGTTCATATTCGAAGGCATCAGTTTGTGATATCTCCTACTATTATCAATCAGTTTCTTCAAAGGAATATTCTTAAAAATGTGTCCGAACAATGCCCTTCATTGTGGGCTTTGGTCTTTGAATTAACTGAAGGTGCTTGATCCTCTTGGCCTAGGAAGGAACAGTTGCCTACTATTGTCCTTAGTGTTAAGTATGATTTCCTCGATAGAATTGGGATCACCAACTAGTGTCCATCTTCTCAGAGATATGGTCTTTCTGTCTCTCTTACAACGTTGTTCTATTAGATTGGGACCAAGTCTAAGTTTAACTATGGCACCTTTGTTTTAAACCAGATAAAGAGCCACATTGGTTCTAAGGCTCTTCGGTTATTGATCTGTTATCCTCGATTCATTTATGGCATTTTGCTTTGTCATAAACCTGGTCTTCTAATTGCATCAAAACCCGCTGACTCTTCTCCAATTATGTTCAATATTCATCCTGGCCTTTTGCAAAGCCACCATGTTCTAAACATCAACATCTCCTCTACCATGCCTACTTCTGATGGTCCCAATCACGTTTTAATTGCTTCAACCTTTGGCAGTCGTATCTTGCAGCTGCTATCCTATGAGTCTAAGGATATTGACCATTTGATTTGGAGGCTCACTAAACATAAAATTGAGGTGGATGATGTCCTCAAGGTGATGCAACCTATGTTTTCCCGCTTGTTTACTAATCCTTTTTCTCAGCGCACTGATTGATTTTGAAGCTAGGAAGGAGGCAAATTGTGGTTATTGTTGCTAGTTGTTGTGGGATGTTCTTTTGGTTTGGTTTGGTAGCGTGAATTTGTTTTGTTGATCTAACTTCTGTTTTGGTTTGGACGTTGTGATCTTCTTTGACTGTTCCTATCTTTTACTGATGTTAATCCATGTTAAGACGATTTTTTTTTATTATAGAATCTATTGTTTCAGTGATTAATTTCTTTTTATTTGTTCTGCCTTAAAAATCTTCGGCCAAAGGGGGAGTTTGTTGGAGAATTGTGTTGGCTCTCTATTCGTTTAAGGTAGTTGTGGAAAGTTTTGCTGATGTCATAAAAATAGTCTTAACATATGGCTGTGACATTAGAAATTCCTGTAGAATATTTTTTTTCCTTATCTGGATATTTCTTGTTGATATATTATGCCCAATACTTTTCCTTATTGAAAGCGATGACCTTTATTTCCGATTTTTCCAATGTTTTCCTTTGTTGGCATCGTATTATAAAAGGTGATGAATGGTGATTTTTAGGGTTGCCGCATTTCGTGTTGATCAACTATGTGAATTGTTAGTTGCTTGTGCAATTCCACTATGCATCCTAGCTGTTATGTGAGAGAAAAACTTTGAAGATACTCACTGTCTTACGGGGATCCTAAAGCGTTTCTACAAAGAAAGGTTTCTCAGTCTTAGAGGGAGCCTAAGAAGTTATTCATTGAAAAGGGAGTTCTCGTTACTTAGGGGGACCTAAGTTCTCACGTGAAGGGAGTTCACTTAGTTGAGTAAAAAATAATCAAGGTGAGAGGAGTCCCACATGCTATTGAAGGTAGAAGCATTCACCACTAATATTATTACACTTAAGAGGAGTCTTAAGTAAACTTGAGAGAGAGTCTCACATCTAGGGGGAGCCTATGTGGTTATCGTTGTTAAGCTTTGTAAAAGTCACTGTAGAAGTTGTTGTTTTATAGATAAGTACTTTGTTGTAATCGCTTAACATCTTAATATTAGTTAATTGTCTTTCCTGGGCACACTGCCCCACAAACGTAGGTGGTTTATCATCGAACTAGGTTATCAACTCTTGTATGCAATTATCATTTACCTTATGTCAGTTTCATTAGATGTTAAAGTGCTTGTCTATGCTTTTCTTTTAATATTCATATTTGAGTGACGAGTCATCTTATAGCTTTTTCAGACTGCGATAGACTTCTAGCACTAGGATAGATGTCAAGCGATAGAAGTTTATGACTGTCTATTGCTGATAAACAGTTAAATTTTTCTATATTTGTAAATAGTTTGATTCCTTTTACTATATTTGAAAAACATCTCCTATTTTAAATTAAATAAATGAAATAATAACTCCTCTACAATTGTAGGGAAGTGGTTAGTAGGGTGAGGGTAGTTAACTCCCTCATGTATTATTCTATATGAGATACAAAATAGAATATGATACAGAACAAGATAACCAGTTCAATTTTCCCTCCTAAAAATGAAATCCTTATAGAGAAATACAAAGAAAAAAATTCTCCTTCATCTTCTCTTCTACTTCCAAAACAAAGATAAGGATCCTACAATCCAACTCATTACTGGAGTCATAGTAAGGTAGCCAAGTGGTGGTGTCCTTCTTGGAGCTTAGAGTTGTTGTCAGATAAGGTCTTCAAAAGCGAGTTTCCCTTTTCTCTGTGTTTTTTTCTTCCAAGAAGCATGCTTAATTATTAGTTCATGTTTATAGTTTTTAGTATTTTTCTGTTTTTCCACACCAGATTAATAGCACAAAAGGTGTTCACATGTTTTTGCATTGGGATTTGATCTCTTCAAAAGTGACCTCATGAAGCGTGCCAATAGTAAAAAAGAAAATCTCTCTCTCTCTCTCTCAAGCCCAGCCACTTTGGGCGTCTGTTCGTGCTGCTCAGCTCCATTCATTGAAGAAGACCTTTAATAATTTTGTGGGATCTAAAATAAAATAATATATAATTTAGTTACGTGTCAAATGCTAAAATAAAAGAATATGTACTTCCATTATATTAGAAACTTTTCTATTTCTTCTCTTTACTAATGTTAAGGACATAAATCAACATTAAAACATTTTTAAAATGTGTTATATTAAGAAAAATTATCTTAAATGGCAAAATTGTTAAAAATATTTACAATTAATAACAAAATACACAGTCTATTTGGGATGGATTGTGATAGATCGTGATAGACTACTATATGTGTCTATCGTGACATAGATAGTAGTAGTCTATCGCGGTTTTTCGCAGATAGACAGTGAAATTTTGCTATATTTGTAAATATTTTAGTTTCTTTTTCTATATTTGAAAAATGCCCTTATATCAATACCCTTTACCTTTTGAAACAAATTTAAACAAACTTGGACGGTTGGTATATAGAAAAGTTTGTTTTGCTTTAAGCAAATTACAAAGTTTAGCCTATTATCCTAAATTAACAGTTTCCTTCTACCCATTTTAGTTGCACATTCGAAATTTTCTTAAAAGAACTCCTATTAGCAAGAATCGCATCTATATAAACATGTCCCATCAACTCATGACTCTTTATCTTTAATAGTTCATTGCAATCTCAAACTCTATCCCAAGCCAAGTGTTCCATTAATTCTACACAATTTCTCTTTCAATTAGATATATGATCCTAGAAATGGATAGAGTCCACTAATTTTCTATTAGTATTTATCCATGGAAAATTCTTTTAAACTAGCCCTTTTTAAGCAATAAATCCTACATAAATTATTTTAGTTTTGTTTGGTTACCATCTCATTTTTAGTTTTCTGTTTTTAAAATTAAGACTTATTTTCTCTTCCAAGATTTTTAGTCATGCTGTTTTCACATTTATTAAAGAAAACCCTTAAATTTCTAGTAATATTCTTAATACAATAACAAAATTTTGAGTTGTTATTATTATTTTTACTATTTTTTTTTTCTTCCAAAACTCAAGGTTGGTTTTTGAGAACATAAGTAGCAAATTGATAACAAAGAAATTTATGGGTAGAAGCTTATGTTTATAGGTTTAATATTTAAAAACCAAAAACTAAAAAGATAACATAGTTATCAAACTGAATCTCTTTTATCATTTTTTTAATTAAAAACAGTAAATCCCAAAAAGCAACTTTCCCAAACTACTTTTTCCTCCTCTACCTTAAAAATATTAATTTTTACATTAGTTTATCAATTCACATATGAATAGTTGTTTTAGAGAGTGAAGGAGATATGAATGAATTAAAAAATTCATTCTAAAAAATAAGTATGATAAATAATAAATAAACTATACATAAAGTTCTAGATTCCTCACTGCTCCAATATATTATATTATTTTTGTCAAACTAATATAAAAATCTCAATACTCATTCTACGATAACTTTTGAATCCAAAAAATGAATATTCATTAATATAATACAATTACCACTATATAGTAGCACAAAATATTAATAACTAACCATTGATAGATTTAATTAAAAAAATTTAGGTCCATACAACTATCAAATATGGCTTATAGGAAAAAAAGAGTCATTGAAGATATATGCATAGCTTTACCTCATTTTATTAGTCTCTTCTTTGTTTTATTCTTATCTTTTCTAACATATCATTATGGTTAATTAAATAATTGCTAATTTCTCTAGTCCAATAAAATAATATTTAATCTCTTCATAAAGGGCTTTTAGAACTAAATGATTAGAAAAGAAAGTAGTGCCTTGTCCACCATAACACAATAAAGAAAGCTACTCATTTATTTGCCTTCTCAACTTGTATTATATATATTAGGCCTTTTCTATTCTCCCACGTTTTTACTATATTTGGGTCCTCCCTTTCTCACTTGAGAGAATGTGGTAAAAAGAAAAAGTTGAGAGGAGGAAATATAAAAGAACAAAAATAAAATAAACAGGTAAGGATATATAATTTTTTTTAGTCATATTAGAATAAACAATTTAGTGGTAGACAGAAAAAGAAAAGAGTTAGTTATAAAATTATGAACTTCTCTGTAATTTGAAAAAGTATGAACTTAAAGGTAGTAACCTCCAACCCTTCAATAATAATAATCATCAAAATAATATTAATGTATTTTTTTAGAATAAAAATTATTTTAAATGATAAAATTACTGAAAATATTTATAACTAATAGATAGTAGATCGTGATAGACAATAAAATTTTACTATATTTAAAAAGAGTCATTTTTAGAAAGAATAATTTGAGTATGACCTTTAAAATAAATTTATAATTCATTAGTTAACTTATTGTGAGATTCATAGTACTGAGTTAAGCTTTATTTTGATAATAATTAAGTTTTTAAAGATGGTCTCTCAAAGCAATTATTTTTCTTCTTTTTCTTTTTATTTTCTCTCTCTCTCTCCAATTAGGGCAAGTAAGTTTTATTTCAAATTTAATTTATTGAATAAGATTAGGCAAATCAATCATTGTAATTTGAACTCCATTTGATAATCATTTCAATATCCATTTATAGTATTTAAAAATTAAGTTTATAAGCCCTACTTTTACCTCTAACTAAATTTCTTTGTTAGGTTGTTCATTGTCCATAGTATTTTAAAAAACAAAGCCATGTAATGTATGTAATATATTTTGGCTAATTTTATGTATCTTTCTTGCTTTATATATAATTATTTTTAGGGTAAATTATAAAAAGTACCTTAAATTTTGTACTTTGTGTCAAAAATACCTTTTAACTTTTAAAAGTTTCAAAAATACCTTCAAACTAAAAAAAAAAAAAAAAATTACCTTTACTATTAATATATAAACATAAATCATCAATACCCTTTTACTTCTCTATTTTCCCTCTCTTTTTCGGTACTCTCTCTTACTCCCCATATTGTAAATGTTTTACATTTGTTTATATAAAAAAATTTGTCCACTTTAGTTGAGGTATATAGACTATAACAAGAACAAAAAGAGAATAATGGAAGCACCAAAGAGACCTTAAATTTTAAATGTTTCAACAAGGTTCTATGTGTAGTAGTTGAGTGAATGTTAATAGTCAAAATATTTGTCTTTTTTGTATTTGGTTATTTATTTTTTTGGTAAGTTGGGAGATTTAGAATTTTAAATTTTATATTCTATGGGATTTTATGTTTTAACTTAAAGTTTTGGGTTATATTTGGTTACTAAAAAAATTGGTGTAAGAATTCGACAAATAAGAGAAAAATGAGAGTGCCTATTAAAAAAAGTTAGAACATCTTTATCATTTGTTTTAAAATTTGTTCTTTTTAAACTCAAGAAAATTTCAAACAAATTGATCACTATATGAACACGACAGGAGCATTTTTAAATATTTTTTTGAAAGGATAAGAGAGTTATTTTTGTAACGAGTTATTAACGTTTTCTATTCAATACTAGTAAGGTTTTTTATTTTTTATTTTTATTTTTTTATCTTCTTTTAAAGTTTAAAAGTTATTTTTGAAACTTTTAAAAGTTTGAGTTCTTTTTTAAACAAAACACAACGGTTTTTATCCAAAACTATAGACTCTTTTGATATGTTTAACAATATTTTTGAAACTTTTAAAAGTTCATGATTATTTTTGACACAATGTACAAAGTTAAATGTCATTTTTTTAATATAATTTATCCTCATTTTTATATTGATCATTGATGCATACAAAACTTAAAAGGTATAGAAAATATTGATATTAAAATTACTTTTTAAAATTTTGATTTTATATTTGAATATGACAAAAGATTCAAGTGTTTTTTCTACTGTAAAATCCATATTAAGAAAATCGAGAGAAAATGAAAAAGAAGAAAAAAAAAAAAAAAAAAAAAAAAAAAAAAAAAAAAAAAAAAGCTCTGTAGACAAAATCGTCAATGACCAACTTGATTATTGTCGACAGAATTCAAATAAAGCCTTCCATTGGCTATAGACAAAATAAAATTGGGAATATGTATGTACTTTTATTTTTATATATATTACAAAATACATACCCAATGCTTAAAGTTTAGTTCATAGATAACTTTTCATGCTTTTTCACTCGTCTCTCACAAATATATGAAATTTAATTTTTTACTTACAACGTATTCCACCTAGTACCACATTTTATAACTTATTGCGTTATGGATGGTCAAATCTATCATAGCCCTAACGCGACAACCATCCCTATCATGATAAAATCTTTCAATTGTGTTTTTCCCACTTTTCTCAAAGTTTGTTTCATTTTTTTATGAGAAAAAGAGAGATTGTGATAGATATGATTATCGCATTAGGGCTCTACATGGTCATCCCTAACACCATAGGTTATAAAATGCATAAATTTGTTATGTTTCCCCAAATTTCTCACAGTTTGTTGTGAATTTTTTTTTTAATTGCGATAGGAATGACCATCGCGTTATAGATACCATAGATTTGGCCATCCCTAACGTGGTACGATCTAAAATGTGGTAGTGAGTATGACGTAAGCAGAATGTTAGATTTCATACTTTTGTGATGGGCGGGTCAAAAAACATAAAAGTGCTTGTGGGAAGGTCTTCCGTACAAAAATCTCTTAAAAAAAAGTTGTCTTCACTCCCATTGTCCCATGTGTCTTTCTACATGGACATACATGTTGTCCACATCTTAGTTGTCAAATTGCTTGTAAATAGTGGCATTTGGTGGATCTAGGGGAGATGTACAATGGTGAGAAATTCAAAGAGAATTTTCATAATTTCCAATTTAATTTGTTTTCAATAATTTCTCATATTTGTTACTTTATTTTATTTATTTGTTTTAATATTATAACTTCTCAGTATTTGTGTTCTCGATATTCATTATCAACACAAGCTCTTGTCGTTTCTCCGACTGAAGATAGATCCTAAAGGTAGGTCATTTTTTTCTCTTTATTATAATTAGTAAATTAAATGTTGTTTTGCATGTTATATATATATATATATATATATATATATATATATATATATATATATATATATTAAATTTTAATATAAATATAATGCTTTGTGATAGTGTTACTATGAAAAATATTACAAAATTTGAATTACAATCTTTGATATTAATGGTAATAATTATTTTCATGGGTGCTTGATGTCGAAATACACCTGGATGACATAAAAATATGATCATCGAAAAACAATTCCTCTTCCTAAAGCTCGTTATGAATGTATGCTCTTGAGACTCCAATATTTTAAATCAATATGTATGGAAGACATTTTATACATTTCGTGTCTCGAATATATTCCTGTAGTAATGATTATTGAGAGAAATATTTTAAAAAGTATTATGAACTAATTTCATGTCTTCTCGTGGCCGAACAAAATATTAGTTATTGATAAAAAATCATGAATCTCAACCAATTGGAACAACAACTATTCCTTGAAAAGAATGCTATAAATTTTTAGAATCGTGGTCGTGGTCGAGGTCGTGATCGTGGTAGAGGTAAAAATAATTATTCTTTTTGTGGTGGTCGTTACAATAATCCAAATATCAAGAGAACCACAACAAATGATGATTATAAAGCTAGGAAAAGTTATACATGATAAGAATTCAAGAAAATTGAAAAATGTGGAAGCCAGATTTGCCTAGTAGAATAATAATATATTTGACCCATCTAATATAATAAATTTGGATGTGGTAGACATTTACGAGTCTACTGAAGAGAAAATTGGCACATTTTCGAATCTCTTGAATAGAAAATTGGCACAATCGATGGCATGATATGTGTTTCTTTCAATTTTAAGAATATCTAGGATTAATTTTTTTTTATTTTTTTATTTTTAGAATCTATCTTTCATGTTATTTTTAGCTAAAGTTGAACTTTTATATTTCAAGTTTTGTTTCTCTTATTGTAATTATTTTGTTTAATGAAGAAGCATGAATAGTTTTCATATGTCAGGTAACCAAAAAAATGAGCAATGGAGATATATGTCTGGCAGACTGTGCAATTATGCACACAATACTTACAAGTAAAAAATAGTTTTACAAATGGACAATGTTGGAAGCAAAAGTCAATACAATATAATCAGATTCTGCAAACCTAATTGAAGAATTTGGAAAACCAAATATTATTTTGCCTAGAGAAACAAAATTTACTAACTTTTAGAGATATATGTTACAATAGTTATCATATTGAGATTGATAGTAAGAGTAATTGAAACATATGCAACAATGAACCTGAAGTTC
Source organism: Citrullus mucosospermus (assembly GCA_030954485.1). Classification (NCBI taxonomy): domain Eukaryota; kingdom Viridiplantae; phylum Streptophyta; class Magnoliopsida; order Cucurbitales; family Cucurbitaceae; genus Citrullus; species Citrullus mucosospermus. The sequence continues at coordinate 6,064,206 of CM062061.1, read as the reverse complement.
ATGAATCCAAATATATTTACAATTTGGTATGACCGATTGGGTCATATATATATATATATATATATATTTTGAGAATTCACATGAACATTCATTGAAGAGCCAGGAGATTTCTTCAATTTAATGAATTATCATGTGATGCTTGTTCTCATGACAAATTATTAATTAGACCATCACTAGCTAAAATGGGAATTGAATCACTTGCATTTTTAAAACGAATTCATGGTATATATATGTGAATCTATTAATCCACCAAGTGGACCATTTGCTACTCTTTTTCTCATTTGCTACTCTTTTTCCTTATCCTTTTCACTCCAACAAATCCTAGCCAATGCTAGGACAAGTTTAATTATAATATAAGAAAATAGTCGCAACACTACTACACGATAATAACTTCAGTTGAATTTTTCACTTTTTTTTTTTTTTCTTTTCTTTTCTTTAGAACATCGATCATGTATAGTGCTACATTGAAACACTACCACAAGTCTCTCAATGCTACGAACTTATAGCATGTCTCCATTTCGACTCCTGTCAATGTCTAGATGATGTGCAAGTTACTAACTTTATAGTCCTATTTTTGCTCCATAGTCTCAATCCCCTATTTCCCCTAAAGAAACTTGTTGTTGATTAAAATTTTAACCCCAACTTTTAAAAGTTAATAGTAATATGAAAAGAGTAAAAACTATTACCAAAAGGAAAAAAGAACATGGAAGTGAGTGGCCAACAACTAAATTTTGTCCTTGTCAATTGTGAAAAATTGAAAATAAAAGAGGAAGAAAAGAGAAGTGAAAAAGGGCTGAGTCAACTACTCTATGTATAGTAAAAATGTGGGAGAGTGGCAGGCATGCATTGCACAAGTTGCTATGGGCTGACAAATGATAGCCTTCTTTATGTGTTTGAGAGATAACCCACTACTTATTTTCCAACCTTTACAATACATTAACATACTCATATGGGAGGGGCCTGATGGGAAAACTTATTTTTAGTGTTCTATAAACCTTTATGAGCAAATTTTTACAATATTTTATTAGTCTAAAAGAAATTACTTTTTTTTTTCCTTTCTTTTTGTTGCATTGAATGTGGACTAACAACTAGATGAACTAATTGTGTGCATCAACCCTAGTTGGAAGGTGAATAATTGAATATGGGCAACATTGGATGTAAATGAGATTGCAGAATTGGTGGATTTTCTGCCTGTTTAAATTAAGTTTTGAGATAACTAGTAGAGTTACCTTCATTTTTTCTACATTCTCATATATGTATGAGAGATTATGTACTATAATTATAAGGACATACTAGTTATAACTTAGTGCTAAAAATGCATTTGTTTCTCTTATCTCTCCTTGATAGAAAAGGGTTTTCTTAAATAGAAGAATTATCCATTACAAATAAGGAAAAAAATAAATACCGCAAATATTTTCACAATAAATACAATAGAGAATATAAACATAATAGGAAATAATCAACACTCCCCCTCAAACTGGTTTTAAAGATATCACCCATAGCCAACTTGTCTGTTAACTTGTTGAATTGCTAATTGGGGAGACCTTTAGTTAATACATTTGTAATTTGCTCTATTGTTGGGAGGTAGGGAATGCATTTCATACCTGCATCAATCTTTTCCTTTATGAAATGCTTATCGACTTCAATGTGTTTCGTTCTATCATGAAGGACTGGATTGTGGGCAATTGACATAGTTGCCTTGTTATCACAATAAATGCATATGGGCATTGTTTGAGAGAATTTCAATTCTTCCAATAGTCTTTTTATCTACATACCTTCACAAATACCATGGGCTAATGCCCTAAATTCTACTTCAACACTACTTCTTGCAACCACACTTTTTTTTTGCTACGTCAAGTAACTAAGTTTCCTCCAACAAAGGAGCAATAATAGAAGTCCATCATCTATCGGTAGTGCTACCTACCCAATCAGCATTAGTATAAACCTCAACCTGTAGGTGGCCATGTTTCTTGAAGAGTATCCCTTTTCCTGGAGTACCTTTTAAATATATCAGGATTCTAAAGACAACTTTAAAGCGGGTCGGCCTAGGGGCTTGCATGAATTGGCTTACCATACTGACTACAAAGGCAATGTCAAGATGTGTGAGAGAGAGGGTATATTAGTTTTCCCATGAGTCTCTAGTACTTCCCTTTTTCTTTTACATCCTATTCTGTTGCAGCCTCCAATTTTAAGTTCTGCTCAATGGGAGTTTCTGCAATTCTGCATCTAAGTAAACCCGTCTCTTTGAGTAGACCAATGATATACTTTCTTTGGTTGACAAGAATACCACTTTTGGACCTAGCAAACTCCATGTCTATGAAGTACTTTAAAGATCCCAAGTTTTTGATCTTGAAATCATTCGCCAATTTTTCCTTCACAATAGACATTCTTGTCTCATCATTACCTGTAAGTATCATATCATCAACATACACAATCAAAACAACAACCTTGTCATTTCCTGTATGCTTGTAGAACATAGTTTGATCGGCTTGACTTTGGCTGAATCCATAGCTTGTGGCTGCCTTTCCAAAACGTTCAAACCAGACTCTAAGAGACTGTTAAAGACTGTAAAGTGATTTCTTTAATAACATACCTTGTTAATACCAAGGTATGCTTCGAAGCCAGGCGGTAAGTCCATAAATACTTCTTCTTCAAGTTCCCCATTGAGAAATGTATTTTTAACATCAAGTTGATAAAGTGACCAATCAAAATTAACTGCAACAGACAACAAAATTCTAATCGAGTTAATTTTAGCTACAGGGGCAAATGTTTCTTGATAATCAATTCAATAGGTCTAGTTGAACCCCTTAGCAACCAATCTGGCCTTGTACTTTTCGATACTACCATTAGCATTATATTTTACTGTGAACACCCACTTGCATTCCATTGTTTTCTTATCTTCTGGTAGATTAACTATGTCCCAAGTACCACTTTGTTTCACCGCATTCATCTCTTCCATCACTACTAATTTTCAATGCAAATCATTTAGGGTTTCTTGTATATTCTTTAGAACAAACAGGTTGGTTATTTTGGATGTGAACGCTCTATAACTATCAGACAATCTATGATAGGAAAGATAGTTTGCAATGGGATATTTTGTACATTGACGAGTACATTTTCTATGGGCAATTGGAATATCAAGATCAGAGACATCAAGTAACATATTATAAGAAGGGGAGTGAGAGAAATACTTGGATTTTCAGGATCGTTTATCAGAGCATCAGATTGGTCTTGTGTTAGGTCAACTGTTTGATTTCTATCCTTTTGAGTCATGTTTCTTCTAGTATAAAACTGAAGTTCAAGATTTCGGCCTGTCAAATCAGTTTGTAGTGTTTCTCCCCCTGTCGGAGAATTTTCTACACTTAGGATTGATGAACTAGAGCTTATAATTTTAGGACTAATGATGTTTGAGAGAGGTAAAGTGTCCCAAAAATTCTCTTCAAGGATAGATGGCTCCCCCTGAAGAGAAGTTGGACTAAAAAAGGATTGATTTTCCACGAAAGACACATCCATACTCTCCAAATACTTGTGAGTCAAGGGGTCAAAACATTTGTATGCTTCTTATGGGAAACATAGTTTACAAAAATGCATTTAAGACCCTGAGGGTCTAATTTAGATTGGGAAAGGAAGGGGCTATGAACATAGGCAATACACCCAAATACTTTTAATGGTAACTCCGAGAACTATCGGGCAATAGGAAAAGAAACTTTGAGGTGTTGCAGAGGAATTTTAAAATTCAACACCTTAGTATGCATTCGATTAATTAGGTATGCAATGGTTAGAATAGCATCACCCTACAAATATTTTGGAACATGCACAGAAAACATAAGGACACGAGTAACTTTAAGTAAATGTCTATTTTTCCGTTCAGCAACACCATTCTGCTGAGGACTATCACTGCACGTAACTTGATGAATGTACCCTTATCGTGCAAAAAAGTGGTTAATTATTCTTTGAAAAATTCAGTCTCATTATCAGAGTGAAGAATGCAAATTTTAGTTTGAAATTAAGTCTTAATCATTTTATAAAAACGAACAAAGACCTCTTTTACTACCGACTTTTTTTTTCTAGCAAATAAAGCCAAGTCAAATGCATGTGATCATGGATAGAGGTAATAAATCAACACTTGCCATTTTTAGTCAAAGCTTTAGATGGACCCCAAACATCAGTATGGATTAAGTAAAAAAGGTGGTGGAGACTTCTAAGATTTGGGTGAAAAAGTAGATCGATGATATTTGGCAAAAATAACAATCAATTCCTTTAAATAAATCTGGAAACAAGTATTTCATATAAACGAAATTAGGATGCCCTAATCTACATCAAAGCATAATAGTTTCTTGAACAGAAAGAGAACTTACACTACTCAAGCCCTGAACTTTTTTATGACTAGTTGAAACTTCATCGTTTCTCATCATATTAAAGGGGTGCGACTCTGTATGAGGCTCAATCATCCTAGTATGTTCAATCGTCTCCCCTAAGTCTTGATCTTGAAAGAGGCAATGGGTTTTAAAAAAGATAACATACAGTTAACATCCTTAGATATTTTGCTCACAGATAATAAATTACAAGCTAGTTGTGGAACATAGATAATAAATTACAAGCTAGTTGTGGAACATGAAGGACACAATGCAATATGAGTTTTGTACTTAGGGAAATAGTTCTTTTGTTTGCAATAGACGTGAAACTACCATCGAAATACAAACTTTTTCTTTGCAATACACAAGGGAGTATGATTCAAACAAACGAGAGAAACTAGTCATATGATTAGTGGTTCCAGAATCGATGATCCACATAGAGGAATTTAGACACGAGAGAGCTTAAGGGGAATTACCTGTTTGTGCCAAGGAAACAGTAGGATTACCTGATGAATTGAACTTTAGCAGCTTCAGGGTTTGATCAATTTGCTCTTTAAGTGAGTTGGAATCAATAATATTCGCATTAGAGGCATGCTGATGGGAATTTCTCTCAAATTGCTTGGAGCTCTTCCAATTTGCAGGTTTGTCATGAAGTTTCCAACAAATTTCCCGCGTATGATGGGGTTTGTTGCAGTGATCACACTAGACAAAATACTTGTCATTGTTGGATTGATCAGAAGCTTTCTTTGTAGTATTTTCAATTACTAACGCTGAACTTTCAACTGAGTCAACTGCCTTCTTTCCGATTATAACATTCCTGCGACTTTCCTCCCTACGAACTTCAGAAAAAACATCATTAATAGTTGAAAGATTACTTTTCCGAAGTATCCTACCTCTAACCTCATCAAACCCAAGTATCCTGCCTCTAACTTCATCAACCTCCCAAGTATTCTACAGTTTTCCGATAATGTTTTTGGTCATATGTGGACTTCCACTTGTACGTATCAAATAGATCAAGTTCTTGCCACATCCTCTTCAGAGAGTGAAAATATTAGTAACTGAGTTATCCCCTTGTCGTATATCACCCAGCTTAAGATTTAACTCAAACACTTATGACTAGTTACCCAAATCAGAATAAATCTGAGTTACACTATGCCATAATTCCTTTGCAGTAGAGTAACACATGTAGTTACTACTGATGTTTTCCACCATATAATTGACGAGTCAAGTCATAACAATGGAGTTCTCTACGTCCCACACAGTAAAGGAAGGGTCATATGAACTTGGAGCGAATGGTGGTTATTTGAACAGTGGGAGCGTTGGAATGGATCCGATTGTCAAAGAATTCAGTGGCGAGTACCTTAATGTCTGACATGTTGAAGAGATAAAAGGAGAAAAAAAAACCCAAAAACAAAATAGAGGTTTAAATAAATCAAAAAATGAACCACCAGGCAGCAGAAACGAGAAACGACCGGCTGACAGCGGTAGCTGGCCGGAAAACACTCAGACTGTAGTACAGACTTGGTCGATCGGCGGAGAAGACGTGAACTCGGGTGAGGAAGCGCGCGATGGTGAACAACTTCTGCGAACATGGTCTCTCGAAACTGCCAGAGGAGATCTAATGTTGGGGTTGTTGTCCGGGGGCTGAGACGAAACGGCCAGCAGAGATCTAGTGCGTGGCGGCGGTGACAACAGCAAATTAGGTTAGATTAGGATTTTTTTTATTTTTTAAAAAAATTAGAGTGTTTTTAGGGATTCAAAATAAAGCTTTGATACCATGCTAAAAATGTATTTGTTTCTCTTACTTCTCTTTTATAGAAAAAAAATGGTTTTCTTAAATAGAAAGAAATACGCATTACAAATAAGGAAAAAATAAATACAACAAATATTTTTACAATATATACAATAGAAAATATAAACATAAAAAGAAATAATCAACCTATAATTACGTGTATCAAATTCTTAGTTGGTTCATTAGCCATAGTTTTTTCAAATATCATGAGTTTTGTACGTGGTTGTAGTAGTGCTGCCATGCATTATGTTAAATACATACTTTGATATGCAAACATAGAGTACAACAACACGTTAGTAGTAGTCATATTTGATATGATTCATGACCTCATTGAGGCTCATATGGCTATTAGTGTTTGGGCGCAAATAAACCAATAATATTTGGCGATTTCTGAATTCTACTCAATTAAATTATAACCCACTTCATTATTTACTTTTGGTTCCACACCAACTTGATCTGGTCTCATTTTGTGAGCTACATCTAGTAACTTAGCCGCACAACTATATCTAATAACGTTTGTTCTACTTAGTTGAGCTTCATTAACCTATTTGATTTGGTTTTTTTTATCTTATTATGCCAAAGCTTCAATTCCTTGCATAAATTATTTGAACTCTTAATTATAAGTTTATATTTTGGATTTTAGTCTCAATTCTATTTTATAACGTAAAATAAACCATTACAAAGTGAAACAATTTGAAGTAAATCAATTGGGAGATATCTTTTTGTATTAAATAGATAAAAAGTCTCTTGGGGAAAAAATATATTTAGATGGTTCCTTATCTTGATAAAATAATAATAATAATAAAATTAGAAAGGTAGAAGTGACATGCATACTTTTATCAATGACTTTGGTGGATGCACTTTCTTTCTTCTTTATTTTGTTTATTACATTAATTTGAGTAACTTGGATTTAAAAAAAAAAAAAAAAAAAATATGATTGGCTTCTTTTTTTTTTTTTTTTCAAATTTTGATTTATAAAGTCACAATGTTAGAGAAGTTCGAATTTATATACCTCACATTTGAATTAGCAAAGAACGAAGTTATAAAAACCTTAAGGGCCCTGTTTTTGTTTTATGTTTTTTAAGGTTAAATTTGTTTAATTTCTTAACAATATTTTGGTAAGCTTTTTTCTTTTTTTTTTCTTTTTTTTATATTAAAAAATACATTAGAATTTCTAAACCAAATTGTAATAAGATAAATAAAAATAACATAAATAATTTTTAGTTTTCAAATTTTAGTTTGATTTTTTAAAACAATTATACAAAATAGGTAATAAATAATGAAAAGTAACAAAAAAAAATTATCAAATAATGGAGCTTTAATTTAATTTGTGCTTAATTTGAGAATTCATATGTTTTATATATTTGTGTGTAATTTTGATATTCAACTTAAATCATGAAATGGTAAGGTGTGAAAAGTTGGATTAACATATGATATGGGTTAGTTATTAATAGAAAAGATTTATAGTTCAAAGTCTCACCCACTCATTAATGTCTTAAAAAAATAATAACAAAATTTATAATACACACAAAGTTAAATTCACATATAAAACATAACAAAAACTTTAAATTTTCAAACAAGTCAACATCAATATGACCAATTTTCACATCATTTGGTCTCTTTTATTCATTTTATTTTACAACACCATGATTGAATTTAGCCCCTGAAAGGTGGTAAAGATGATTTTTCTTTAGGTGAAATATTAAACTATCAACTTTTTAGGAAGTTAATTTGTGTCTTATTCATTGAAACTATATTCGGATTAACTAATAATAATAGTTATATCTTAGTAATGGACAACTAGCTCCTTCTCCAATTCCATCATTATGTGTATGGACTAAATAAAAGTTGATTTAATTTAGCCCCACACATTTTTCAGTCAAATTTTGCAAAGGGGTCCTAAGATTCTAACTCCACATAAAACCAAACTACACCACTAATAATAATCTTCTCACAAACACACATAGCTTTCAACTACTCTCAATACGTGTATTCTTGTAGTACTTGTTTATTATTATGCTCTTACCAGCTTATTTATAGCCATTATTCATAGATCTTTGAGCATCTTCAAGATCTTCATTCTTCTCTTTTCTTCTTTATCTTCTCTCTCTCTTGTGTTTCTTTTTTTTTTTTTTCTTTTTTTTTTCTTTCTTTCTTTCTTCCTTAAATTTCTCGAAGCCAAAGCTAGCTCTCTTATTGGCAGCTGGTTTCGTTAATGGAGAGCAAAGATCTCACCCAAGATGGGACTGTGGATCTTCGTGGCCAGCCTGTGCTTGCTTCCAAGACTGGCAAATGGAAAGCTTGTGCTTTTCTTGTAGGTACGTGTTATGACGGTTACAACAATAGATATTTTTCGTTTTTTTACGATGAACCAAAACCTGTCAAAGCTTTCTATTCTTTATTCTATGTAGGACATTGTTCGTATTCCAAGTGAGTTCCTCTTTTGAACCTTGGGATTTTTTTTTTTTTTTTTTTTTTCCAGGTTATGAAGCGTTTGAAAGGATGGCATTTTATGGTATAGCTTCGAATTTGGTGAATTATTTGACAACTCAACTTCATGAAGACACAGTTTCTTCGGTCAGAAATGTAAATAACTGGTCAGGATCCGTTTGGCTTACTCCCATCTTTGGTGCTTACATTGCTGATTCTTTCCTTGGTCGCTTCTGGACTTTCACCTTTTCCTCTCTCATCTATGTCATGGTAAACCTCAAAACTATCTACCGTTTCTCGTTTCTTGTTTCGTTTGATTTTACATGATATGAGGGTGAGATTCCATCCCAAAACAATAACAACAGTCAAGAGAAGAAATAGACTATCTTAGTCCTGGAACACCCTTCCTAAGGTGAGTGCATGGGAGGGCAAAGGCGAAACAAAAATTGAATGGACTTCTTCAGTTTTGAATTTTGATAAATGGGTATGACCAGTTAATTCACTCAGTGGGTCTTTTACAAATCTCTAATTCTACAAAGTGAAGGAAAATGGTAACCCCCAACCTAATATTGTTGGTAAAAGTGAAAATCTAAGGTTTTGATTCTAGGTCTATCTATTCATAAGTCTTCTACTATGCCAAAGTGACACAAAATTAGTAAGCTATATACCTGATCATAGTTGTTATTTGAATTCTGAAGGCCATTAATCTCTAGCTTCCTCTCTCATTCATAAAGTGGTAATGATATTTATGGGTCCACTAAACAGAAATGAACTTCATGACCCTAACCAATTATATGGAAATTTCTAAAATTAGCATAATAGTCAGTTATAGTCTCCAATATACTATGTTACTTGTGTGAATCTTTGGTCTATTTTAGATATATATATAAGAAAAATACTCAACTAAATCTTGGACGGTATCCGTTTTCACTAAAGAAAAATTGGTTTATTTTGTTAACTTTTTATAAAAAAAACCATTGAAAAATATAATTTGAAAATAAAAAATTATCAATAAATTAATTTAAATTACAATTAACGAAGGCATACGACCATTAAAAAATAATTAACGGATTGTATTTTGACACTTCTTTTTTTTGATTTGTTTAATGCTCTTTTTTAAAATTGCGACCTTCAAATATAGTCATACTTCTTGTAGTTAGTATGTATGTTGAGCCGTATCTATTTTTATGCTGCGAATTTAATTGTTCTATCACTTTTATTTGTGTTGGTTGCATAACAAAAATGTTTTTCTTTTCTCTTTTTTCCAAGTATTTTTTAGTTTTTTTCTTTATAGTAGGCTGACCACTATTTCTTTTACTTTCTTGGGGGAACAACAGGGAATGGTGTTTCTAACAATGGCAGTGTCAGTAAAGACCTTAAAACCAACGTGCAACAATGGCGTATGCAGCAAAGCCACACCTTCACAAATAACCTTCCTCTACATATCTCTCTACACCATCGCCCTTGGCGCCGGAGGCACGAAACCGAACATCTCGACCTTCGGCGCCGACCAGTTTGACGACTTCAACCCAACCGAGAAGCATATGAAAGTCTCCTTCTTCAACTGGTGGATGTTCAGCTCATTCTTGGGCGCTCTCTTTGCCACCCTCGGCCTCGTCTATATCCAAGAGAACCTTGGATGGGGTCTCGGCTATGGGATTCCGACAGTCGGCCTTTTGTTTTCTCTATTCATCTTCTATTTGGGAACTCCCATTTATAGGCATAAGGTTAGAAAATCTCGGAGTCCGGCCAGGGACTTGATTCGGGTGCCGATGGCTGCGTTTCGTAACCGGAAGCTTGACCTTCCGGCAAGTCCGAGTGAGCTTTATGAGGTGGAATTGCAGAGTTACTCCGGTGACAGCGCCGGTGGCGGAAAAAGGCAGGTCCAGCATACTCCTATTTTCAGGTACATTTTCATTTTCAATTATCTTATTGGTTCCACTCTCTCGTACTCTATTACTTTGTACTAAATATGCTATTTATTGTTTTTTTAATCTTATTTTTTCTTTTGAATTCTTTAGTGTTTTTTGTTTAACCATTTGAGTTTATGCTTAATTAGTTAGGAACCAAATTACAATATCTATTTGGTTAGAACTTTTAAAAAATATTTATTATGATCTTTAAAATTTTTAAATTTTTACGTTAGGCTTTAAATTTCAAAAACATAATCATTTGAGCTATTTTTAAATATAGTAAAATAACTAAATAATTTACAAGTATAACCAAATATTATTGTCTATTAGTCATAGATATTTGTAGACTACTATTCTATCAATGATAGACAGTGATAGATGTAACATTTCTATTAATATCTATCAGTGTTCTTTGATAAATTGTGACATTTTGTTATATTTCAAAATATTTTTAATAGATTTTTCATTTAAAAAAATTAACCTAATCTGAAATATAAATCCTTTTGGTATTTATTTCTGATCACATTTTATCATATATAGTATACGCTCACACAATTACTACTTTCCATAACTAAATTAGGTAGCTCAAATATAATCTACTTCTTCAAAGTTTATACTATGATTTTTTCTTCATAAATAATTATTTTATGTATTATTAGATCCCACATCATTTTTAAATAAAGCTAACGTAGTTGGAAGATGAGTATGACAAATATCTAGTGATCTCATAATACATACTTCCTTCCGTCCATGTACACTATAAAATTTTCTACATAGATAATTCTTCTGACACTTATTTCTATGTTCTCTTTCTTGTTTTACAAAAATAAAAATAATAAATAATAAAAACAAATTGTCACATGACAACTTTTGAATGAATACAGCCGGGGCTGTATTCAAATTTTTCTCACTTACCCTCCTAACTAGTTGGCAAAATCTTCCTATTAACCAGCATATAGTATATGAGGCCACCATACATCTATTTATTAAATACCTAATTTCTCTCCCATTTTCTATATTTCTCTCTCTCTGGTTAAAACTAGATTCCAATAGAATAGTATCTTAATTCTTTAATGTTTTTAGACTTCACACACAATTCTTGCATAATGCTAACACATTGGTTCATAAAGAATAATGGTACTCATACCACACTACATGTCGAAGTCAACATTTAAATTACATATTTTCTTATCCATTTGTTAAACAAAATAAGGAAATGGACCAATAATAGATTTTGTTTTTTAAGCTTCAAGGGACAAAGATAGATATTTTGGGAGTTTAAAATATGGAAGTTCATTAACCATATTAAACCATTTAACTCAATTAATAACCAAAATTGTTTTTTTATAAGGATAAAAAATAAGATCTATTTATAATAACAATTATTATTGTTATTTTACTTTTGGAGTATTTTTTTTCTCTCACAACCCACAAGTTGTTGAAAGTTGGAGAGTTGGTTTCTTTAAGTTGTGAAAGGGAGTAGAGGATAATGTTGGTCTATAAATTTGAGAGAGAGACCTTTAGGTACCCCTTGAATGGTATCACTAAGAAGTCATATCAAATTTTGAGAGATAAAAACTTGGTGAGATCTAGAGAGAGAGAGGGAGGCTAATGTTAGAGAAAGAGATTGTTGGGTTATCCTACATCAATAGTTAAAGGGTCCCTTTATGATTTAGACAAGACCACATGATCATTCAAACTAAATAATAACAACAAAAAATAAAGAAATTATTAGTAAATTATAAGATGTCTTTTTTTTTAAATTAAATTAAATGATCCTTTAATTAACTTGAAAAAATAGACTAGAGGTTTGAATCTTCTATCTCACAATGTATCTAACAAAAAAAGAAAAAAATAGACATCTTTTTGTAGAGTCAACATCATCTAGATTTATCGATAACAGGATTTTGACTTTAGATTAAAGTTAAAGAGTAGCCACTGTTTTTTGACTTTAGATTAAAGTTAAAGAGTAGTCAATGTTTTTAATTAATTGAAAAAAAAATCAAATATAATGTTACATATGTAAAACGTGAAATGTAAATTTGAAATTTTGAATGGTGTATTTGGAAGTGTTCTTAAGCAATTTTCTTGAAAATAAATAATAAATAAAAAGTATTAATGGAGTTTCTTCATTAAAATAACTTTTCTAATTTTTTATTTAAAAAAATATATAATTCAAATATTTAATAAGTGGTTAACGAGTGTGCAACTTTTCTAGATATATTCTTCGAATAAATGGTTAATATGTGTGCAAATGTTTTTGGTTAATTTAAATAATGTCCCTTCATTCTTAATATATATCTCTCATGACACCCACCTTTGGTTTAAATGTGCAAGTGTTATCTCTCATAACACCTACTCACACATTCTCTCATGGACTTCTCTCCCCCACCCATTTTCCAATTAATCTCTCTCCACACACATTCAACACTAGCCGAACATTTTCTATATGTTGGTGAAGTCGTCCCACGTTAATTAGAAAAAGAGAAGATTCATAGTATACATATATAAAATACAATAGCTAAATTTGATATCACTTTTTTTGAGTTGAACTAAATACAAAGTCATGAGGGCTTATGTCTAAAGTAGACAATTATATTACTATAGAAAATTGTTCCTTAACAACTAGTATTAGAGGAGCCATGGTTCAAATATAGTGGATACATGTCTACCAAAGACTCAAGTGTGCTTGAATAATGAAAAAAATATAAGGTATATGAGTCTAAAAAGACGTGTTCATAGTAATACAAAATTGTATTCAATCCTGAAAAAGCCTATTCCTGAGGAGAAATGTCCAACCTAGATAACAACAAGCTCCCAATGTGGTGGACAATGAATGAATGAATGGTACTCATATTTGAGGGAATGATTGGTTAGGAATAGAACCATAGTTCAAATATAGGTAAGAAAAAGAGAAAATTCATGTTATATAATTAAGTAAAGATTGACTCTTCAACAGTACGAAGTATTTATACCTAAAACGGTTAATCTCCCTCCATAATTACAACTCACCTTTAGTTATTTCACACATTTTTGTAACTCTCTCACTATGTAATTTCTCTTCTATCCTCTCCACACAATCAAACGCTTTTAATAAGAATCCCAATTATAAAACACTTTCAGCCACACATTGTGACAACCTTCTCAAGAAATTTCTGAAAAGGGTCATGGAGATTTGTTTGGTGAATTAAGGCACTTTGAGAGAAGGAAAATTTTGTGTATTAGGATTATCATATATATGCATGATTGGCAATTGGTTTCCCTAATGAAAAATCTAATGCTTTGTGAATGGTCACATTCACATTAGTCCAAGTGGGGTTTGTAAAAGAAAGCAACATAGCGAGTGATGGTGAGCCGCTTGTGCCGCCCCACACCCACAAACCACCCGTTTTAGTTTAGGTTTAATTTTTTCTCTTCCCACCTTCTCTAAGTGCGCACCATCATGGTGGGCATACCAATAACAATAACCCACATTCAATGATCCCCAACTATTTTCCCTTTCTATAATGCCATGCCCAACAATCCAACATTCTCTTATTTCATTGCCATACCCTTTGCCTTTTCATCTCCAACACCAAAATTTAAACAACATATAGTTTAGTAGTTTAAGCATGTTTAATTTTTTATTCGATATTGGTTCATTTTGGTTCCTTTGAAATATTTATTTTTTGTTCCTTTATTTTTAACTTAGGTTTATTTTGCTTCCTATACATTCAAAACGTTCATTTAGTTTTTCTACTTTTAAAAAGTGAACATAATTAAATCTACACGAACCAAAATAAACCGAAGTTAAAAGTATAGGAACCAAAATAAACATTTTGAGAGTATAAAAATTAAAAGGAACTAAAGCCAAAAGCATATACACCAAAATAGTATTTAAAGTCTTTCTTTATATTTTTTTTATGATATAGGTAAACCAACCAATCTAGGAATAGATTAATTACTTAATGTGCATTGCTGTCAAGGAAGTGGCTAGATGGTAGAATCCTCCATTTGATCCCCACATGATCCAACTAAAAAAAAAGACGTGGATAGTTTGAATATTCATGTTTTATATATAGTTTTTTTATATAATATTTTCGAAAGAAAGAAATGAGTACAATGCTCGCCTTAGCTATTAACTGATTTGGGAATATATTATAATTACAGCTAGTATTTGTTTTCTCTGCATTATTCATATAATTCTGCCACCCTTGTATGTTTCTTACATACTTATCCATTATCAATGAAGTATTATTTTTCTAAAGAAAATGTTTTCAAGGGAAAAAATGGGCAGAAGATCATCTAAATATGGGTTAATAGCTAATATGCATTTGCTAACATATCAAAAGTAGATGGTTTGGTTTTTCATTTTTGCAATGGTTGAACCTAGACAAGATATGAAAAATGAATAATTGATGTGTGACAACTATTAATAGTTGTTAGAGGGTAGGTTAAGGTATATTGATGCCACCACTTTTCTGATGGGAGGTTTTTAACTTACTTTTCTTGTATAGTTTACTTTTGTTACTTTATATGTATTGCATTTAATGTGCATATATGTCCCACAAAATGCTTTCTTTATCCAAATTAGATAGGCTCACTTTGGAAATTAATAAATAGTTTGCAATGGATTTTTTTTTTCAAGGAAAATATTCATCTTTTTCCTTCTATTATTTACCCATTGGACTGAGTTTAATTGTGAGGTTTTAATTTCATTTGTTGAACCTATATTTATATTAAGGAAATGAAATTAATGCTTCTTTAGAGATAACTTTTATGAGATAATTAATGCTAGATATGAACCTTGTACATGTTTAGTTCTATAAAATAATTTGTGTTGGTGCAATTTTTTTTTAGTTGTGTTAAAGAATTTATTTTTTCTAAACCTTGGTGAGTTTTAGTGCTAGGTTTGAGGTTATTAACTTAACCATTTGATTTTGTAGCTGGTTTTGTAGTTGTTTTTTCTAACTAGATTTTGTGTGATTTTGTTGTTTGGTTTAGTGTGTTAATTCTTGGTAATTATATTTTAGGGAGAATGATGTCTTTAGTTGTTCAATGTTGAAAAATATGTGTGTTTGGTTTTTTAATTTTCAAAATATATCTTTTTAGTCCTCAAATTTTTAAAAATAGATGTGCCTTTGGTCCATGAATGTTTAAATTGCACCTTTTTGGTTCCCAAATTTTAAAAAATAGGCTTAAAAGATTTTTGAAGTACTCTTTTTCATTATTTTAAATAATTATATGACATTTTGAATTAGAAAAGTAATTTTTAAAAAATCATTTTTTCTCTCTAAAGTTATTTCTTAAGATTATTTTTCTAATTTAAATATCACATAATTATTTTTTTTAAAATACTTAGAGAACCTTTTGAACTTATTCTTAAAAATTCGGAAACTAAAAAGTTACATATTGAAAATTGAGTGACCAAAACACACATATACTTAAAAATTTAAGAACTAAAAATGCACATTTTGAAAATTGACTTACTATAAACATAAATATTCTTAAAATATAGAAGGCTAAAAAGTTAAAAAAATCAAAATCAAGAGAAAAAAAAAAGTAATTAAATAGGTTATTATATCTAGATTTAAAGTTAAAATTGACCCATCAAACTTGTTGGGCTGCAGGTTCTTGGACAAAGCTGCAATCAAAGATGGCACAAATTCGTCAAGGCCCACATGCACGGTGACTCAAGTGGAAGGAACCAAGCTTGTGTTAGGCATGATCATAATCTGGCTAGCCACCCTTGTCCCAAGCACCATTTGGGCCCAAATCAACACCCTCTTTGTCAAACAAGGCACCACCTTAAACCGAAGCCTTTCCCATGGCTTCCAAATCCCGGCAGCCTCTCTCGGCAGCTTCGTGACGCTCTCCATGCTCATCTCGGTCCCAATGTACGACCGCTATTTCGTCCCGTTCATGCGTCGAAAAACCGGAAACCCTAGAGGGATCACTTTGCTCCAAAGGCTAGGCGTTGGTTTCGTTATCCAGATCATAGCCATAGCCATTGCATATGCGGTCGAAGTTCGAAGGATGCACGTAATCCGAACCAACCACATTGTGCAACCAAAACAAGTAGTTCCCATGAGCATCCTTTGGTTATTGCCACAATACATTCTACTCGGCATTGCGGACGTTTTCAACGCAATTGGGTTGCTCGAGTTCTTCTACGACCAATCCCCGGAACACATGCAAAGCCTTGGAACTACATTCTTCACAAGCGGGATCGGAGTCGGAAACTTCCTCAACAGTTTTCTTGTTACGGTGGTCGATAAAATCACTGGAGAAAATGGGGGGAAGAGTTGGATTGGGAACAACTTGAATGACTCTCATTTGGATTACTACTATGGCTTTCTTTTGGTCATATCAACAATCAATTTGGGTGTGTTTCTTTGGGTATCAAGTATGTATATTTACAAGAAGGAAGCCATTGATCAAGTTAAAGATGGCATTGAAACCAAAGGGTTGGATACTTCTCCTCTTGGGCTACAAGTTTGATGGGAATTAATTAATATTCCTATTTATTACAAGAGATATAGGATCATCAGCTTCAGCTATAACTCTAAGAAATATAGTTGATGCTTTGTACAACATTCTATTTATCTACCCTTGGTGCTAAGGCAGCAGTGATGTATATTGCAATTGCTTTCTCCTAATAAAATAGTGAATATTTTGAATTGCCATTACATAATTTGTGTCATTTCTTTTTCCCAAAATATGTCAACTAATATCTTAACTTTCACTTACCTATTTAGTTCTCTTCATGTCAAAAATATGTATTTCCTCATGTTCGTTGTTATTTTCCTTTTAGGACAATGGTTTCAAATGCCTTATACTTGTTTGCTCATATACTAAATAACATGTTTGAATTATTAAACATTGGTGTTCAGAATATGTATTTCCTCTTGTGTTTTTCTTTTCATATCTCAAACTTTATATGGCATTTTTACTTTGTTTTTAGTTCTTTTCTTTTTAGGATTAGATTGTTGATTTGGTTTGTTTCGCCTATATGAGCAAAACATTTAACCAAGAGTTTCTTTCGCCTATATGAGCAAAACATTTTTAGGCTAGTATTTTGCATGTTCAACTAAGTTAGCACACTAAGAGAGCATAACCCTATGTTTTGTAGTCTATTCAAAGTATCCACAAAATGTTCCTCACTCTTTCTTTTTAGCCAATAAGGACACTGCTTCCCTTAAAGTTTTTTTCTTCTTATTTATTTATTTATTTTTTTGTGGGTACTTTAAATTTGACTTATGTTATGTATCTGTGCAAGGCTGAGGAAAAAAAAATTAGGATAATACTCCTCCTTTTACGGGTTAGATGAAGTAGCTAGAAGTGAAACATGATACCCATGCTTCTTTATGTGAAATAGTAGGCTTGAGAAGTGAGTGTTTGCCTTAAGTATGACCCTTGCTCGTAATAAGATGTTCGCATGTACTCATGGGGCCAAGTTGGAATGAAGTTAGGGGTTGATACTGAGGATCGTTCCAAGACAAAAATATATATTAAAAAAAAAGAGAAAAAGAATAAAGGCTTGCAAAATAGAAGCCATGAGGCCTAGCACAAGCACAAGTTTGGGGGAGGGTGTGTTATTGGAGGGATTGAATCCCGTGAAGAAGTGTGTGAATGTCTTGTGCCATTGATTTTTGTTTTACAAAAATGTGAAGAATATAGAGAAGCATAAACATTAAGCATGTTTTTGGTAAATTCAAAATTACAGAGAGATGATTATACTTATGTTTGAAGACTTTCAAAAAAAAAATTCACTGCAAGTTCGTTCCTTGTTTGACAGCAATCCAAGTAAACCAAAAAAGTACACCACCAAAGAAGTTTCCCTACTATATCTCGATAAGGAATATGGATTGTGGGATCCTTTTGTTTTTGTATGATTGAGGGAAGAAGGAAGAAAAAGTTTATTTTTTAAGAGATTGAGAGAGAATTTGGAAATTGATGGTGTGTTTTTTATGTGTTGTATATCATCTGTATCTCATACAAAAGTATACAAATAATACGTGAGGCCCTCACCCCACTAACGACTCCCTTGCAACTGCAGGGGAGTTAATTCCATTTATTTTATTTTATATTTAATTTAATTTAATTCAAATAAATAATCAAATTGAAAATTATTATAAATAAATAAAATATCTAAATAAAATATCAAACTATTTACAAATATAGAAAAATTTCACTGTCTATGACTTCTATTGTTCAATCTATAGAAGTCTATCTCGTTCTATTACTGATAGATAGTGAAATTTTTCTATATTTGTAAATAGTTTGACTCATTTTGCTATATTTGAAAACAACTCTAATCAAATTAATATTGATATATTTTAATTAAATATCATATATTTAATTAATTTAATATTTAAATCATATTCAAATATTATTATCTCAGATTATATAGTTTTAATTATAAATCATATTTATAATTCATTATATAATATAATGTATCAATATACATTATACTTTATATTAATCATATCATATATGATTAATATATATATTTATTTCTCTTAAATAATTTGAACAATTCAAATTATTCCAAAACTACTTATTTCTAATTTTATCCCGAGCTAGTAGGGGACCTAATGAACCTATAGACTAGAAGTTTCAATGATTCTAGATTAAATTAATTGAATTTTTTTAATTAAATTAGTCAACATTCACAAATTGCTCGTAGCTCCAATTGGGTCAAATTACCGTTTTACTCCTATAATTACTTCTTTTTCCTTAAGTCCTACAATCCTCTAATAAACAACCTGTTTATGGTCTCATTATAAACAAATCCCTCTAGGGCCAATGAAAGGGAGGGGCCTTATGGTTCAAGATCTGGAGCTAGTATTGAGATATATGCCCTAAAGCCTCATAGTTAATAAGTTATTTGAAATAATTGTTGATTATTTTATATATGGAATTATCCATGAAGGAAAAATCTAAAGTTATTTCATGAGACTTGAACAGTATGTAGTGGACATATAAGTAGATCATGTTTAAGTAATAATCTAAAGGATCTATAATATACGAATAAGGTTGGGTGCCTTATCCTAGTAACACCATGGATACATGTCATACCCCCTCCCGGATTGAAGACAGCAAACATCACCCTTTTGTGACATCTACTATCCAACCTCTAATGTTTTCATACCGCTACCTGAATTCATGTTTAAGCAACTCACATGCGTTAGAATTTAATTTTATTAAGTCTATACAAATCTCTTATTACAACATATTTGTGGTCCAACTCTATCTAGTAAAAGATCAACTATCTTGTGGCAGGCCTCGACTTCACACAGCAACAAGGACTCATTTGTTACTTGGGAAGAAAAACATTAAGGAAAGAGTGAGCTAGAAACCCTATGAACGGTGAACAATAAATATAAGCATTGAGCTCCTCTCGACCCTTGAGCACATCAAATAATTCAAATATTAACACATCACCACAAGGTTATCTACTCAAACCTTAGCACCAGTTCTTTCTATACTGCAACTATTTTCCAGTTGGCCCTACTTTGTGCAGCAAACCATCATTCTCTCTATATGCACATAGACCTACCTCTTATGGGCTTAGAAGCTAGACCCGTCAGCCCTCTAACCATTGCAAGTGAGGTTCTTCTCACAAGCTTAGAATTTAGGTCACCACAACCCTCTGACCATCCCGTGAGAATTCGCCATAGGCTCAGATTCTAAATCCTGAGATCCTGAGATCCTTCAACCATCATGTGCGTAGTTCTATCATAGGCTCAGAAACTAGATCTGAAGATTCTCTAACCATCCTGTGAGGCATTCTTTTTTCTTTACGATACAAACAACACTATTACGTAAGGAAACAACATTATTTCTTAAAAGAAAACCTCTCACAATTACTAGTAAGGATTTGGTCTCTACGACCTCTTAACCTCGTCTTAAATCCTTTGCCCTTCTAAAACTTAGCTAACTCTTCACCCTTGAGTACACGGCTAAGCTTCTAGTATAAAAGGATCAGTAAAAGGCCCTTATACTACAAGCTGGACGCCCAAATTACCTTCTGGATGCCTGGATTAGTCTTTTTGGATGTCTGGTTCACCTTATTGGACGCCTGGATTGAGTTGTGGACACCTGGCCTGCCATAGTTGGACACTTGACAATTCTTTTTAGACGCCTAGAGACCGTTTTCTTCTTCCCCGAGCAAAGCTTTTTCGTCTCTCTATGAGCTTTTGTTTGAAATGTTTGTGTATGAACTTCTATAGCCTTAAGTCCTATTTATAGGCTTAGGAAACCCATCCTTATCATCCAACCTTTTTCCTAAGTTTGACACTTAATCTCCTAAGTGTCTTCTCTATGCATGACCAACACATGCATGCTGCCAACTCCTTTTTCAGATTTGCCTAAGTGTCCAACCTTTGTGAAACTCACCTCTGAACACAACACCTCCTACTTTGATACTTAGTCAAAGTTATGCTATGTTGACACTTCACCTCTTAAAGTGTTCACCTTGGAGTTAATCACCTCTTCCTTGTATTTCACCCATTTTGACGCATACTTAAGCCTTTTCAAGACTTTTTATGCGTCCATCTAGGCTCGCCAACCATGCGTCCAACTAGGTCCTCTATGCATCCATCTTGTCCTCTTTTGAGATATTCTTCCAATGCTACCTTTTAACCCATATGAACTATCCAACACTTAGCTAAAATTCCACCTAGGTTAGGGTATGCATCCAACACCTCTTGTACTTAGCCAAAATTTTGCCTTGTAAGCCAAACCATGTGTCCAAATCTTCTATACTTGCCTCTTGGCCTAAGTGTTTTTCTTTGAACTAAGATAAGTTGCTCAACACTTAGCCAAAATCTCACTATCTTACAAGTTATGCATCCAACCTTCACCCTTTAGCCTAAATGTCACTTTTCAACTATCATAAGTTGTTCAATACTTAGCCAAAAGCTTCCGAAACATGGAACATGCGTCCATAATGCCCTACTAGGTGTCCAATCCTTGATTTTTCCTCCTAGGGCATGTGTCTAATCTTTATTCTAGGGTTAATGAGTTGAACTTCTCATAATTGGTCCTATGCTTCCAATTTTCTCTCCCAACACTTAATCAATTTTCTCAATCTTTGAGCCTATGAGTTCAACTCAAAGTTCACCTCATAATTCCTCTTTTCCAAGCATAGTTGTTTCTCATTCTCAAGGTTAAGTCCAATACTTAGAAAATCTCATAGCGTAGTTTTCTCTCAATTACTTCTATGACCAATTCTCTCTTCAAAACTCAAACTTGGACAAATACTTTTCCTTCCCAAGTTATGCTCAACATATAGCTCCCCTAACAACCTCAAAAATTTTCTAACTCTACAGACTTGTGTCAACTTTTCACACAAAATCTTCTCCAATTTCTCCCTAACTCCACAAGACTCATTTTAACTTTTACAAGGAAGTTAGTTTAGGGTTTCAGGTATCACAAATTTATCCCTCTTAATAGAATTTCGTCCTCGAAATTTAACTAAGTCATGAAGGAGAAACTCAACAGATTAAACTTTATTGATATCATTCATTATTAATCCAAGATGACATACAAGCAATACTTTTTACTAACACTTTTTAATACTAGTAATCCTTCCACCAATCCTTTCGGATACCATGAGTATTTAATAGGAAGTTCTTATAGTAATGTCCAGACTGCTCACATCTATAACATACATCTTCTCTCCCTTCTTTGTCTTCCTTGTGGTACCGACCACAATTAGGGTAGGGAAGAATCTTCCTGTACTCGAACTTCCTACCGAGGAACTAGTGGTTTGTTGCCTCAAAAACCAACTAAACTCTAAGCATCACTTCTGGATGTGTCCCTCTTATCCACATATGTAACATCAGTTTGTTCCACGTAGGCACTCTCCAGGTGATATTTACCATAGTTATCGCACTAAAGATTCTTCTTTTTTTGAGATCCCATTTCTTTCTACTCCTGAAATAATAGTTTATAATTTCAACTAAAAAATATCTTTAAAGGTTAGATCCAAATATTCTCAACAACTATTTTATAAATGTAGAAACAACAGAGTGTTTACAAGATAACTATTTCACAGTCAAAAAGAAAAACCAAACATCAAATTATAACTATGACGTTTCTCAAGCCCCAAGGGTTTTGTTTTGGCTTCCACTCTTCCCTTCTCGATTGAGCTAATGACAGTTTCTCTTGTAATGTCTCGCTTCACAACAATTGTAACAAACATTAGCGTTACCGAAGTATCGTCGTGTATGATATCAATTGCACCCAGAACATCAAGGTCTCCTATTAACACTTGCTACTGATTCCCCTGGTTGTTCTGTTCGTATGATATTCTCAGAATGTCCTATTTCAACTTTTTGTTTTTCAGAGCTCAATTTAGATATTTTCTTACCTAAAACTCTAGGTAAAAACTTTCTATTTTCTTCTTTCCCCTTCCTATCTGTTGATAGATTTGGGATTCTACTCTGACCTACCTTTATCTCAACTCCTTTCCCCGGAGTCCCTCCAGCCAAACTTTTCTCTACTCTCACTGCAGCTTCTACGAGTTTTGAGAATTCCATCCATTCCGAACTTGTTGTGACCGGTGCTCGGATCTTTTTCCGCAGTCCTCGCTCAAATCGCTTACATCTTTCCACCTCACCCTCTATGATATTGGTGGCGTATTTGGAGAGTTATGTGTACCTCTTCTCGTACTAGGCTACTGTTAAAGAGCCTTGCACGAGCCCTTAAAACTCGTTCCGTTTTGCATCATGAAAAGATCATGGATAGTATTTTTCGTAAAAAGCATTTTTAAAGTTTTCCTAGCTAGGTTTATTTCCCTCCTTCCACCTGTTCTCTACTAATCGCCACCAATCCTCTACTCCTTTTTGGAGCAAGAAGATGGCTACTGTTACTTTTCTATCCTCAGGACATCTCATTACCATGAAACATTTTTTAATTAGATTTATCCCAGCCTCAACATCAGTTAGAACTGCAATCTCTTCAAATACAATTGCAACTAAGGCTTTTAACCTTTCTATTCCGTTTTTTTTTTTAATCCGCCAGTGTTGCACTTAACCCCTTAGCTAAATGCTAAGTAAACCTTTCTAAGAATTATTCTTCCATCTGACCCTTACCCGCGGGTGGCTTGATTCTCCTTCACTTTCTTCAGTTGATCCTAGGGTAGCATTTTGAGTCCTAGCCTTCGATTGCTTGTGAGGTCTACCACTTCTACGCATACTCCTACATAACGTATTAAACATTGTACACTTAGCAAATAATAATGCTATTCTTTCTAAACTTTTATTTTTAATTCTAATCCTCAGTTCTAATTTTGAATTCCCTTCCAAGCTCTTCCTAGCTTGGTTCACATTAACCTACAGGTCTATAACCTAACTTTTATTCCCGTAATTCTCCTAGCTTTTTCGCAAACCTTTGCTTTGATACCAACTAGTTACACCCCCTCTCAAATTAACCTCTTTAACCCGGAAAGAGGCGTGAAGACAGCAAATATCACCATTTTATGACACTCTCTACTTGGACAATTCTCCAAAATGGTAGGCTATTAAGTCGGCGACACGGGTCACTCTCACCCATACAAATCAAAGGAATGCCCTCAAAATAGGAGTCCATAACTCACTCAGGATTGAGATCGAGTTTGAGGGGAATTGAATCCCGGCAGAAGCGTGTGATCGCGTTCTTTGATTTCTTGAAAGAATTAAAAATACAAAAGATAAAGAAAGGTTAAGCAACACACCTTTGCCGATCCATAATTTCAATCTTCTCCTCGAACCAAACTGATAGTCTTCTCCTTGTAGTCTTCTTTTTCCAAGAGGTCTTCCTTGCTATGACTTTGGCAAGGATCCGATTTGTGGGAACCGCTTCTTGAAAGAATAGAGGGAATGGGAAAAAAATTTTCTTAGAACTATTCTAAGAAAATTAGGAGAATTTATAGAGGGAGAGTTTTAGAGTAATGGTAGAGATTATTCTTGTAGAGAGTGTGTCTTCTATGAGGGCTCCCAAGGGCTATTTTTATAGAACTCTATGGGTTACTCCTAATCCTATTAGGGTAACACCTCTGCAAAGATTTTAAATTAAATATTTAATACTATCCAATATTAATAAATATTTATCCAAATAATATCTCATATTAAATGGTTTAAAATGTTTAAATTTTATTTAAATATTTATTTTCTGCAGAATCTTTATTTTAAATCTCATCCAAATTAAATAATTATTTATTTGAATCCAATTCAAATTAATTAATTAATTCTTCCTCTATTTATTTATATGGATTTCATCCAAATAAATAATTAATTATTTGAATCATATTCAAATAAATTAATTCTCCATATTATAAAGTTATAGTTTGAATCTTATTTAAATAAACTTTATAATAAATCATGTAATTAATTGTATCAAATACAATTAATATTTTCCCTCATAAATTTGAACATTTCAAATTTTTCTTTCAACATAGTTGATCCGTGTTGGTCCATGGTGAGCAAGCAAGGGGACCTTATGGACCTACAGATTATAAGCTTCAATGATCCAAGATTAATTAATTAAACTCTTTAATTAATTAATTTTCATTCATTAACTACAGGGCAAACCACTATAGATCCATAATTGAACTCTTATGCACTGTAGGACAAGTTGTGTCCATGGATATAATCATTATAAGCAAGTCCATCCTTCATGAGTTGTTCATAATTATAGCTTGGTCAAATGTCCGTTCTACCCCTGTAATTACCTCTTATCCTTAAGTACCACTGATTCCTCTAATGAACAATTTGCTTTTGATCCAACCATAAATTAAGTCCCTCTCGGGTCAGTGAGAGGATGGGGCCCATTATTCAAGATCCGAAATCAGCACTTAAGGGAACTACTCATCTACTTACCCTATTTGGGAAGGAGTGAATTCCATCTTGTGAAGTTATGTTCCCAGCTCCCCATTTAATCAAATCCTCAAAATGGAAGGCTTATTGAGTCGACAACTCGAGTCACTCTCACCCATGCAAATCAAAGGACTGAACTCACAAACAGAAGTTCATAAATCACTCAAGATTAAAATCGAGTCGCACATGATCATCCTATGAAATATTAATCTCATCAATTAACGGATTCTCAAAGAGAGATTAAATATTTTGCGGTCCGGTCTTATACAAACTCTTTGTATAGGATACCCTTATTCACATGTCTCCACATGAACGGTTTGGATCAAACCATTTGTAACTATTACAAAGTGGGTCATATCCATAGTGTCACTAGGATAAGGCACCCAACCTTATCCATATACTATAGACCTTTAGGTTATTCCTTGAACATGATCCACCCGTATGTCAACGACATGCATGTTCAAGACTTCATGCAATAACCTTGGATTTTTTTTCATTAATGGATAAATTAATATTGCATAATTAACAATCAAATTAATTAACTAATCAATTACGGGGCTTTAGGGCACAAATCCCAACAAAGTTACCTATGGTCATCCTATGAAATGTTAATCTCTTCAATCAATAGTGTTTTAATGAGAGATTAATAATTTCATAGTCCAATCTTATATAAACTCTTTGCATAAGATACACCCACTCACATGTCTCAACATGAACAATTTGGATCAAATCGTTTGTAAAACTTACAACTCTTGTAACATTTACAAAGTGGGTCATATCTGCAGTGTTACCAGAAAAGGCACCCAACGTTATCCATATACTGCGACCTTTTAGGTTATTACTTGAACGTGATCCACTTGTATGTCTACCACATACAATAATCTTGGATCTTAGTTTATTGTATTGAGTTAATGCAATCTAAATGTCAAATAAAATACTTCTTATTTTATTAAATAAATAACTTGTATTTACAAATTACAAAATCTGAGATCCAAGAGATTTTAGGATAACAATCCCAACAGTTATTATTCAAATATGGGGGCTTTGATGAAACTTACAAAACATTAGGGGCTATACTAGGTTCTATGACTAGGAGTTAGGTTAGTTGAATATGTGTAGGAAGATAGCAAAGGGATGTTAAGCCATTGGGCAATTTGACTTCTTGTGCAAATTCTTTGGGAGCTTGTAGGTATGCAAGGTACTTTGATTGGAGACTTCTTCTAAAAGTTGCTATCTTTGCATTTATCAAACTAAGCATGCATGTCTTCATTTGTTTGGATGGAGTTTGTGTTGTTTTCTTGGGGACAAGAAAAAGTTTAAGTTTAGGGGTATGGTACATGCCATGAAATGCATGTTTTCTAGCCTTTATTTCCATACATTCACTTAGGTAAATGGAATTTCGCATGTGTTTTCCCCTAAAATTTAGTCTAAAATAGTAAAATGAGCTTATGAGGGTTATAGTTTTCTTAAAAGATGTTATTTACGTATTTTGAGGTGATTTGGTGAATTTTAGTAGGTGATCTTGACTAGTTTAAAGATTTTTGTATAATGCGGCCACATCACTAGATTTCACTATGGTCTCATCAAGGAGCCCTAATTTTCCAGATTCGCGCCCAGTCCACTTTGGTTGTTATTTTCCCAGTTAGAACTATTGTTCAACACCTTAAAAGTTGGGTAAACATTCAGCCCACAAATTTAAGTCATTCCTCAACCGATTTGGGCCTATAAAAGATGGGAAGTTCCTCATTCTGACGAACAACTCTTTATCCACAAATTTCATTCCATAAATGTGCCATTCCAGTTAGCCCTTTAGGCGTTTTCTCAACTTCTCAAGTCAGTAACCTCAAGAATGAAAGTTCCTCTAAGGTGTGATCACTCTAGGTCATCTCATCCCGTGAAAGCATGTGGTGAGAGAAGATTCATCCTTGAAAAAAGGAAGTCAACCTGGGCAAAGACTAAAAACTTAAGGAGTTGTCTCAAGGCCTTTCTGAATTGTATTTCTAGCACCATTCAATTGATTTATTTCCATCTAGAACATCATTTTGTAGTTATGGTTCTTGATTTAATAAAGTTCATTATTTTATCAATAGTCATGAGTTAAATGTCCTTAGGGTTTCAACAATGTGGATGCTCTAGGGTTGTTATGGCTTAAGTAATTTGCACTTCATACCACTTGTTTTATGCATTTTCTTTGTTAAATTTAAAGATGAAAATTCGTAAGTTAAACTGGTCACTTAATTTATCAATCTAGTGGAGCTCTAATGCTAAAAATGTTAGGGTCTAAACGGATGTCACAAATGGATGTGGGACTACGAGCCTAGAAGTAGAATTGTCACATCACCTTAAAAATAAAGGGCACCATAGGATAAAGAAACTGAACTTGAATTAATCTACGATCAAGCTAACCATGGAAATATTAGGCTTTACCTGCTTAGACTTCCTAAAGGAACTTGACACAAGACTGAATAGGAGTTGATTTCTGTTCATGCATAATGATAACTCTCAAAAAGAGCTATTTTTATGTCCTAATTTCCTTTGCTTGTTATGTTTTATATGATTAAATGTCTATTTTGTAGGAATTCAAGCAATCATGCACCTCAAATTTTTTCTTCTTCCTCTATCTTTCGAGCATCTTAGGAGTAGTTTTTACATTTTTTTGGGTTGTAAACATGGATTTGGAGCTTTGATAAGCACTTGAAAAGTGCTTTCTATTCTCTCAAATTAAGGGAGTTTATAATAGATTTCACTTGTTTGCTAGTGATTTTCAAGTTAAAACGAGGAAAATTAGAAGAAACGACTAAAAGACCAAAACCGAGCAAGAATACGGCGAAAAAGAGTTGAAAAACCAAAAAGGGCAAATTTTGGGGATAGCGCCGCGACGCTGAAACATCAACGCATGGTTCTGGACGCAGAGTAGCATTGCGGCGCCAAGATGGCGCTGCCTCGATGCATCCTTGCTGAAACGCATTTTAGCGCTGCGACGCTTAGACGGCGCTGCCGCGACACTAAAACACGAGAGCAATATTTCTAAAACGCATTTTAGCGCTGCGACGCTTGGATGGCGCTGCCGTGGCGCTAAAACCCGAGAGCAAACTTTTTCGGATGCAGCCCTAGCGTCACGGCGCCAGCTTTCCTTAATTGAAAAATCTGTATTTTTGGAAAATTTTTGGGTGGCCAAACTCTATAAATTTGGGGGTTTCCAGCAGTCCAATTCATCAAGAAAAATCCAAGCAAAGCAAGGAAGCTACAGACCTAAAGAGATACAAAAAGGAGAGAATTAAGTGAGGGTTCAAAGAGTGAGTTAGTTGCAAGGAAGAGGAAAAGAGTTCGAGATAGTCTTGGTGCCCTTCGAAGTCCGACGTGAGAGCCAAGGAGATCGAGACGGTGCTACTTCAATCAAGAGCCTCTTTTCAGTAGAGTTTCCCTTTCTTTACACTCTTTCTTTGTTTATTTTTCTTAAACATGTTGCTTCAAGCTATGAGTGGCTAAACTCTTTAGTTTTAGGGTTTTGATGAATTGTTTATGAATTCATGTTAATTTTGTAGACTCATGGTTTTGTTGGAATGATTATGCTTTTCATTGTTATTGTATTTAATTCTTGTGGATTGGCCATCTTCACATGTTAGGTTAGATGTATGATTGAGAGATTATATGTTTAACTTGATCTATAACAATGAATTATTGTTAATCTATCATGAGAGTAGTTAGGTTGATAATAAAAGTTGCTAAAGACTATTTTTAATGCCATGTAATTTTGTGTTGGTTTTAAGAGATTAATAATCAATCAAGTTGCATGAGAAAGGGTTGTTTTTGAGAGAAAATAGCTTGGAATTAAGTTTCTAGACTTAGGCATATGAATTACAATAAAATCCATGAAATCTATAATATTGCATGATGAAATAAACAAGGATTCATTACCCTAGAACTCTCTTTGACTCTTGTGTTTCTCCCTTTGATACTTTCCTTATTTGATTTGTATTTTTCCATAACTTATAATATTCAATTTCAATCCTCAAATAAAATTGATTAAATTCTAGAATAGCTAAGTAACTTAAACCTTCCCAATTGGATCTCCAGTGGAACGATATTCGGACTTAACCGTTTTATATTATAACTTGACCCGTACACTTGCGGTTAACACTAAAAGTGCTCATCAAGCTTCCCCTTTTCCTCTTGTCTATGGGAGAGGTAAGGATTTTATTTAGTTCTGGGAGCAAGAACCTAGTAATTTCTTGAGATTTTCTGTTGATGAGTTGAATGTATATCTTTTTATGCTTTCTTTGAATCTATTTCAATTTCTAGATGCATGTTTGTGTGTTAGCTATCTCTCATAAGCATATGTTGCCCTTGCTATTTGATTCATAGCTTTGTCACGTTCGCACTCGAATGTCTAGCTCAATCACCTAAATAGCAATTAGTTAATCATGTATTTAATCGCTTTCCTAGAAGCATGTATTAACTAGGTTCAAAGATAAAATTGGTTAATCGGTTAGGCTATCCAATTAGTTAATCAACAGTATAATAGAATTCTAAAGTCTAATGCACATGTTCTTATTTCTTTATAGATGTTATTGAACCCAATTGCTTTAGGAGCATGTAATTTAATTAGGGCATTGCTATAATCACTTTAATTAATATTTAGGACGCTTGCTTAGTTTAATTGAGCTTTTTGGCTGTTTGTAGGGTCGTTGAGTTAAGTTAGGCTAAGTAGATTGTTATGCGCGCATAAATCTAATGCATGATTAATTAATGGAAATTGATGATCAAAATTACATAGGAATCTCTCTTGCTCTCGAAACTAGATAAACTCAATCCTAGGGTACATTTACCCGTTGCTTTTATTTTTCTTGCACACTATCCACACTGAACCCCCCTCCCCTCCCAAATTTACTGCTCTAATTAGTTAATTAGCTTTACGAAAAACTCATACTAGCGCTTCCCTGTGAATCGACCCAAACTTGCCACTGTTGCTACGTCGTAATAGTAGTAGGATTCTGTATTATAAATTTTATTTGATTTTTAGTCTTTTACAGGCAACAGTAAAAGGTCGAGATCACGTAACTCATTATTTTGGTATGATGCAGTCGCATTACTGAAGGCACAACACCCAAAAGGTTGAATCATTGTTCGCCCCTGTTTAACCATCATTTACTGTTTTTAATTTACTTTTCTGCCATCTCAATACTAACTCTTTTATTGGTTACCTTGGTTTCATTGGTCTAAAGTCATAATCCACTTAAAGGTTAGTCTAGTCCTATGGGATTCGATACTTGGAATTTTCTGAGTTTATTACTTCATCGACGGTGTACACTTGCACTTAGACTACATTTACTCTCATTTTCATCACTCATATACGTCTGGTCGATCAGTCGAGAGAGCATTGCATAAGAGTATCTTTGTTTAGATTCATGAAGTTAAGGAGTCAAGGTATGTGCTAGAGCATAGTGACTAACATACACAGGGATGAGTCATGAGTAAAGTCTTGCTTTTATCCATCTTAACTTACCATCATATTAAGGTTAGCCTATTGTAGTGTGCATGCTTGTTATAATTGATGTTTACAAAATATCCATGTAGATTCGATCTAAAAATACTTTACGTGCATTACTTGACGAAGCAATAGTGTATACTTATGCTAGTGTTTTGGGTGACAACCTTGTCTGTATTTTCCTTCATTTCACCTTGTAGATAACTTTAACGTATATCCCATTCTATCTTATATCTTGTGTTAGCACAGATCACTGAATGACACACAACTAAATCACTAGTTCGCCTTCCGTTAAACGTGTCTGCATACAATTAATTATCTTCTATGAATAGTAGACAATTAACATATAAATGATACTTGGTTAACATTTAAATACAATTAGTTTGTTAGTACTGGTTAAACCAATGTTATGACCATTGTATAGAAAACTAAATTCTATCGAAGTGGATCATGGAAAATCTTAGTGTGTAAAGCTAAAGATTTTATCTTTACAAAATACACTAGCTCTTACAAAGATTTATGAAAAACTTTGTTAAGATTAATTTTATCATAAGTGGTGTAAGATGGCATACAAGATAATTGTTTTTGACTGTGAAGCAATAAAAATAATTTGTGTAGCCATGAAACATCCTTAAAGATATGGAAGTTGTTTTATTTGTAAATTAGTCTATCACACTTTATTAGATAACAGTCGTGCAAAGATTGAAATGGATATTAGTAAACACCAATTTCTATGGTAAAGGCAAATTGAGGGAAAGTATCATGGTAATGACCAAGATGAACTTTTTTTACAGATACTTTGATTTATATAAAAAGACTTTATGTTTAAAGTGTTTGAAGGTCACCTAGAATGTCAAGGATTCTAAGACATGTCTATGTTTCGCTAGGGCAGGTGAGAGAACATGTTGAGTATAGAGTATGCCCTAGGATACATGTCTCACTGGCTTAGTACAAGTGAGAGATTGTTGGGATTTGTGTCATAAAGACTCATAGTTAATTAATTATTTAATATACTATTTAATTTAATTATTAAATATGCAATAATGAATTATCTATTACAGTAAAAATCCTAGGTTATTATATGTAATCTTGAACAGTATGTGGTTGATATACAGATGGATCATGTTCAAGTAATAACCTAAAGAACAGTATATGAATAAGGTTGGGTGCATCATCCTAGTGACCCTATGGATACGACCAACTTTGTAATTGTTACAAACGATTTGATCCAATCCGTTCATGTGGAGACAAGTGAGTGGGGGTATCTATACAGAGAGTTTGTATAAGACTAGACTGCATAATAATTAACCCCTCTTTGTAAATTCATTAATTGAAGAGATTAATATTTCACACGATAATCATATGTAACTCGATCCTAATCCTGAATGAGTTATGACCTCATGCATGTGAGAGATCGTCCTATGATTTTCATGGGTGAGAGTGGCTCAAGCTGCCGACTCAATAAACCTACCATTTTGGGGACTTGACCAAATGGGGAGCTAGAAATATAGTTTCATAAGATAGAATTCACTCTTTCTTGTATAGGGTAAATAGATGAGTAGTTCTCTAAAGTGCTGACTCTGGGACTTGAACAATGAGGCCCCACCCTCTCATTAGCCTGAGAGAGACTTGGTTTATGGTTGGACCATAAACAAAATTGTTCATTAAAGGATCAATGGTACTTAAGGTCATAAATGTAATTACAGGGGTAAAAGAGACATTTGACACATTTATAATTACGAACAACTTGTGAAGGATCAACTTACATGGAGCAACTATGAGTCTATAGTGGTTTGTCCCATAATTAATGAATGGTAATTAATTAAAGAGTTTAATTAATTAATCTCAGATCATTATAGCTTATAATATGTAGGTTCATAAGGTCCCATTGTTAGCTCATAACTGATACATGTCATGAAATGCATTTTAAAACTCTATTTTGATACTCTTTCTTAGTAAAAGTAATATTTTTCATGTTAAAACACCTGATATCATGTTCTTAATGGGTAAAATGGTCAACCATAGGTCATTTGAGTACTTAAAGTGTATTTGTAACAGTTTTGACCAATTTATGAGTTTTTAATAGGTTTTTCGTTGTTTTGTAGGATTTGCTTGTGATGCGCCCGCATTGCCAAAACTTTATGCGGCTGCATCAAAACCAAAATTTTCAGAAGTCGTGCACAATCGTCTTTGTGTAGTGAAATACCTGGTCTCAAATTGTCCTTTAGCACTAGATTTGATTGGGGAGCTCCGAAAATGTTGAAATTTGCCATACTAATCTAGTTAAAGCATATAAAAGGGAGGTAAGTCTTCTCCTCAAGAATCATCATGAAATTCAGACCGACCTTTTAAGGAGATTTCTCACTTAAAAATCCATAAACCTCCAAGAAGGAAAGTTCCTCTAGAGAAATTAGAGTTAGGATCTCTCTACCTAATGAGAATGAGTATAGAGAGAAAGGATTGATCCTTGAGACTGGAGAGTTTGACATCATATCCATAGTTAGCGCATTCATCAACCTAAGGAGCTTGAGAGAGTGAGGAATCTATCCTAGGAGTGTATTTACTATATTCCAGGTTTCTTTTCTCTTTTTCTTCTTATTAGTTTCTATTATTTAAACATCTACATTATAACTATAATTATGGAAACAATGAAATCAATTCATTTAATTTGTTATTAATCATGAACTAAATTCACTAAAGGGTTTAACTATGTGGATACCTTAGGGATTTATGGCTTTAGCATTTGCTAAAAGTATTATACCTCGTTTTACTTCCACATTTCCTTTGTTGATTGTATATGCATAAATATTGTTAAGTTAAATTTGCCACTTAATTTAGCAATCCAGTCAAGTCCTAATACAAAGAAAATTAGGGTATAAACTGATTTCTCAAGGGAATAGGCGACTTTAGAAATAGAATCGTCATACATACTTAGAAATAAGGTATGCCATAGGATAAAGAATTGACATTAAATTCATCTAAGGTCCAGCTAACCATAGAAATATAGGTTTAGCTACTTAGGCTCCTAAAGGAACTTGGTACAAGGTCTAATAGAAGAAGATTTTGGTCATGAGTAAGTTGATGTCCTAGTATGATGCAGCCACATAGCTAAAGCCATAGTGCCTTTAGGTTGAAACATAGTTGCATCCTTACTTCTACCATAGATTGCCTTTATTCTTCAAACATCGTTCCATTCAATACACTTTTACTCTGCACTGGTTACTGTTCGACGAGATTTCCGAAGAAATTTAATTCGTGGAACTTGAACTTCGTATTTGTATTAATTTCAGTGTTGTGAGTACAATCTCTAATATTTGATCCTTTGATTCTTTCTCTCAAAGAAAAGTAAACACGTGCAACTTGAATTCTTGAGATCTCCTATGAAACTTTGCTCTCAAGGTCTTCAACTCCAGAGTCTTCAATTCTTCAAGTCTCTAGAACTTTAGTGCTTTGGATCCTCGATCTTTAGCTTCTTTAGAATTTCAGGGCTTCAATCTTCATAACTTGTGAGCTTTGGAGCTTCGGTCTTCAGATCTTGAGCTTCAGTCTTCAATTCTTAAGAATTTGGATTTCCAGAGCTTCAACACTTTTTCTTCACTCTTCCCACCCACCCAAATGAAGAGGGAGGCCCTCTATTTATAGGGAATTTTCATGGGTTTGGGCCCATTTGCCTCTGGGCCATTGGGCTTAGGCCCATTTGCTTTTGGGCCACTGGGCTTGTCCAAATAACTTTGAGGCTTGGGCTAAAGTTGGGTTTGGACCCTTTTTTTCTTTAGCTCAATTTTTCCACCGCGGGCTTCAAATGAGTTGAATTTTTTTTACCCAAATAGTTTTAATTATTAGAATCGGTCCAATTTAAAGCCCGAACCAACGTTTGGCCCGCTTTATCCATCACAACCTGTGCTTAATCACGGTTGATGCTGGTAAGCTTGCTACCGTGATATAGTGGCTAAATTGAAGACACGTGGCATTTTTCAATTGGTCAAAATTTCTTCTCCAACCATTACTTTTGGTCACTTTAATTGCATTGTTTAAAACAAACCGGATTAGATAGCTAGTTTTATGATATTCTATTCTTGGAATACTCTAATATTTATTGCTTCAACAATAGTGTATGCTTGCACTGAGACCACTTTTATCTATATTTTTTATTGCAATTACACTTTCGGTCGATCAATAATCGATCAACAAGGACCAATGTATTGAAAGAATAATTTGAAAGGTTCTAATAATTTAGAAAATGTATTTATTGTATTAGATACATTTAATATAAAATGTAATGTATGAAGATACATTATTATATAGTTAATTATATATAAGATTCAAATTTAAACTATATAATATGAGAGAGTTAATGTATTTGAGTATGATTTAAATAATAAATTAATATAAATGAGGTTCATATTGAAACTATAAGTTTAGAGAGAAATTTGCATTTGAATATGATTCAAATTTTATTTAATTAAATATGAGATATTTTAATTAATTGATTAAGATTATTTTTAATTTATTACTTTATTTATGGTTCTAAATTAAAGGTAATTGTTTTAAATGAAAAAACTATTGGAAATATTTACAAATATTATAAAATGTCACTATATATCACAGTGATAGACACTAATAGCATCTATTAGTGTTTATCAGTAATAGATAGTGATAGATGATAGTAGTCTATCTGTGTCTATCAATCACTCCACATGTTTTCATGTGTAGGTATAACTTGGAGCACTCAATTTTTAGACAAACTTTCGTTCTTGAAGCTTTCTGATTGAGAAGAGTGAGATTTCATCTAAGGAGGGTTGAATTTTGTGAATGGGTCATGGATTTTCTTCCACGAAATGGTTCATTGAAGAAGGAGGCTTCCAAACCATTATATGGTCCAAAATTTGCTGAGGAATGACCTAAAATCATATTCTGAACGTTTTTTTCAGGATTTTAGGCATTAAATAACACCTTTGAACTAGAAAATATCAACCAAAATTGACTGAGCATGAATCTGTAAAATTAGGGTTTTTGATGCGACTGCATCATCCAAACCACTGCGGGTGCATCAAGACATATTTATGCAAAACAGTAAAGAAAACTTAGTAAAAGCCCATAAAATCAGTACATAACAGTAAAAAATACACTTTAGAGCATTATAGGACCTATATTTGAACATTTTAACCAATTTAAACAATTTAAGAGGAAAATACCATGCATATAGCAACTTTTACTAAAGAAAAGTACCAAAATAGATGGTAAAAATTGTTGGGACTAGTGTGTCCTAAATCTCTTAGGTCCTGTAGTTTTGTAAATTGTATACATTTTATTTATTAAATAAAATAAGAAGTTATTTTATCTATCTTATGCATTAACTCAATCAAATAAACTAAGATTCCATGGTTATTTTATGTAAACTTAAACATGTATGTGGTCGATATACAAGGTTGGATCATGTTTAAGTAATAACCAAAAAGGTCTGTAGTATAGGAATAAGATTGGGTGCCTTATTCTAATAACAATATGGATACAGTCCACATTGTAATTTTTACAAGGAGTTGTAAAGTGTTACAAACGATTTGATCCTAATTGTTCATGTGGAGACAAGTGAGTGAGGTTATCCTATGCAAAGAGTTTGTATAAGACCGGACCGCGAAATATTTAATTTCTCTTTGTAACGCCGTTAATTGTTGAAATTAACATTTAATAGGATGACTATAGGTAACTCGACCTGAATCTTAAGTGAGTTATGAACCCTTGCCTATAAGGGTAGTCCTTTGGTTGTCTGGGTGAGAGTGGCCAAATCGCTGACTCAATAAGCCTACCATTTTGGGGATTTGTTTTATTATAGAGTTGAGAACATATCTTCACAAGATGAAATTCACTCCTTCCTATGTTTAGAGTAATTAGATAAATTACTCGCTTAAGGGCTAATTTTGGGTCTTAAACAATGAGGGCTCACCCTCTCATTGGCTTGAGAGTAGTTAGTTTATAGTTGAACTATAAACAGGTTGTTCATTAGAGGAATCAATGGTACTTAAGAAGTTAGATATAACTATAGGGGTAAAACGGTAATTTGACCTAGCTCTAGTGATGAGTAATTTGCGAAGAGTCAACTTACTATTAATTAGTAAATACCATGGAAACAGAAATATATCTATAGTGCAAAGAGTGCAACTGTAAGTCTTTAGTGGAGTGACCTACATTTAATGAATATTGATTAAACTAATTAGAGAGCTTAATTGATTAATCTTATATCATTGGAGCTTCTAACTAAAGATTCATAAGGCCCCTTGCTAGCTCATAAAGGATTAGTATAAGAATCAAACATTTTGGTTTAATTTGAAATGTTCAAATTAATAAGGGAATTAATTGTATGTGATAAAATTAGCATAATGTATATAGATACATTATAACATAAAGTTTATTTTGAATGAGATTTAAAATTTATACTTTATATTATAAGAGAGATGAATATTTAAATGAGATTTAAATATTAATTACATGAATGAGTTTCATATAAAAACTATAGGTTAAAATTAATATGAATGAGATTCATATTAAAACTATAGGTTAAGAATTGCATGTTATTCTTTAAGGGTTAATTTTACAAAAGATTGCATGTTATTCTTGAATAAATAGAGATGATTTTGGCATAAAAAATGGTTAAGAATTTTGTGAAATTAAGGGTTAATTTTGCAAAATTTTATCCATTGTTCATCTTCTTCCCAACCTTCATTCTTTCTCAAATTCACCACAAATTTGGATCTCACCATCCAATCTAAGCCTAGAGAATAGTAGAGAAGACTCTTGTGGTGGTCTACAACCAAGTGGTGCTGAAATTCATCAAGAATTGAAGGAGATTTGGAGCTTCAAGGGTAAGTGTTCTTGAAACTTTGGTTTTTCTTCTTAATTGCATGGTTAATCCTCTAAATTGAGCATCTTAGAGTAAAAATTGATCAAAATAACTTCCGCTGCATGCTCATTTATCCATCAATTGGTATTAGAGCTAATTAATTTCACTCAATTTGCTTTGGTGGGGTTTAATTCATGAGATGAATGTTTATGGGAGCTAAATTGGTTTTTCTGGTTTTGACATTTTTTTTTACCCTTCAATTTGTTGTCAATTGTGGTAATTAATCTGGACGTTTTGCTCGTTAATGAGTTGGGAAGAGTGTAATTTTTTAGGGATTTATTGAGTTGTATTTTGGCCGAATTTCGAAGAAGACCGAGAAATGCTCATGAAGAAGGAAAACAGAGCAGTAGTTTTTTTTTTTTTTTTTTACTTCTGGTTGAAAGCACGAGAGGAAGAAGAAGTTGAAGTTGACCAGTCAACCTTTGACCTATTTAGTCAAAGTTTGACCGGTTCAACCTTTTTTGGACCAGTTCAACCCTTTCTCAGTCAGTTCAAGCTAATTCAAAGTGTTCGATTGTAATAATTTAGTTTTTTGCTTGCAAAAAAATGCCAAAACTGGTCCAATTTAGTGTGTTTTAATTATTTATGCATTATGAATGTATGTTTAATTAATTTATATTTATTTGTGCATATAGTATGCCATATAGATTTAAATCCCCACCATAGGATAAGCATGTTTTATGCATTTTATGTATGTTATAAATGTTATAATATTTAATATGCATGATTATTTTAATTTTATGAGTGTTAATATAAATTTGTTATATTAATTGATGAAATGTATATATATGTTATGATTTTTTGAATTGTTTATTTTATAATTGTTATAAAATAAATTTGAATTTTAAAATCTATAACAAAAATAATTGCATGTTCACCTAGGGTAAAACCGGTGCAACTCAAATCAACCTCTTTTAATAGTTAAAATTAGGTCGATATCTTGCAAAATTGTGTTTACAAAACTCACCCTACAAAATTCTGTCTAAGGCTGGAGGTATTTAAGTTGACGGTTTACGGAACACCTCCTACTTGGGGATCGAGTTGGCGTCTGAGTTGAGTTAACCCGATTTTATGAGCATGTAAAAGCAGTGTAAGGCGAGTTAAATTGGCTTAAATCACTTAGACATCATAGGTTAAAACAAACCAGTATAAACGTTATACTTGGATTGTTCACCTAGACTTAGGCTAAATATATATTTAGCCAGAATATAACCAAGTAAATACCCAATTAAAATTACAACACTTCAGTGGGAGATTAATAATGTATATGATACGTTATCATTAGCTCTCACGTCCCTAACAATTCACAACGTGAGATCCCATGCTCGGCTTCGAGTTGTCATTTGGGCAACCTCCCTTCGAAAAGTGTTTGCATGGGTCAATAGCAAGGTAAATAGGGGAAGTAGTTCATAGTAAGTGGGTGAAGGGTGTGTGTCAACACGTCCTATGGTCTCTTCCATTAGGTCACACCATGAGATTCCTATGTTGCACCTACTTGGCGTTTATAGGCGCATATCCCTTCGGAGGGTTTGTAACATGGGATTCGAAACTCCGTGAACTCCAGTAATGGATAAAGTTACTTAGGTCCGTTTTCAAGCAATTGTTTCTCCTTGAGGGCTATGATTCGAAAATGGAGGGTATACACTTACAAGACTTACTAAGTATTAGTAAAAGTTCTTGACCAAAGAAATGGTAACTAAATACTATAAGAATAAGAGTTATTTTGGTATTAGTATTTAGTCAAGAGTATCTTGATTCAGTGTAGGAGTGGTTAACTGCCCTTCGGTAGGGGTGTTCGTTGAATTTGTTCGTTTAAATTTCTATTCCAATTAAATTGAGTTTCTTAGCTCGTTGCACAAAAATAGATTTATCATTTCCGTACAAGGATGCGTTGAGAATTACTCTAGATGTGATCATGACTAAGCAAGTTTTCCTATAAAGACCCAAGTATAAGCATTTATAGGTTTCCTGGTGAGTCCAGGGTCGAACGCAGGGATTTGTAATAACTAGGTGTTGAGACTAAATGTATGACTATGCATGACTGTACATGTAAATAGATATGCATTTGTTGATTGTGTGTAACTATACATAAAGAATGAAAAGAATTTCCTACTACTAATAATGAGGTGGACACGGCGTTGGATAGTCATATGTAAAACAATGCGTCAGATAGCATGTGTTGAGAATGAATGGAACCATGCGATAGAGGTAGAGTTGAACGCAAGAGCTAGTTGTTACCTAAACTTTCTAAGTACAATTACATACCTACAAACTGCGTGTGTGAATCCATCTCTCGATGTTTCGACGCCACATTTATCTTATCTCTAAG
The DNA here is from genome assembly GCA_030954485.1 of Citrullus mucosospermus. Classification (NCBI taxonomy): domain Eukaryota; kingdom Viridiplantae; phylum Streptophyta; class Magnoliopsida; order Cucurbitales; family Cucurbitaceae; genus Citrullus; species Citrullus mucosospermus. The sequence goes on along the minus strand of CM062061.1, from coordinate 6,024,158 downwards.
ACGCATGGTAAGTTTGCGTTGGCAAAAGATGAACTACATCTCTGCAACTCATTTAGTCTTAATTAATGCTAAAGATTAACTATCCACTCTCTCAAGCTCGACAGTCATGCTTACTATATTTGTTTGTCATACAAAGTTATGCAAGCTAGAGATATGCATTAATCAAGATGTAACATACTCAGAATTGCTCAAGAAAAACTAACTTTTAACATTTAACTCGTTTAGCATTTAGACAGCATGGTGTAAAGTATTTAATACAGAAATGAATGGAAGATGATAGTCAATCAAACTTATATTAAGAAAATAAATCATTCTCTCGAATGTCATTAACAAAATATAAGCAAGAAGGAGAGAAATGGAAATAAAACATAAATGAAGGATGTCAAGCCGCCACTGTCAACGTCTTGCTTCATGGAGGCCTGAGATGGTTGCTATCTAATACATATATTCCATAGGGTGGAGATTCTCACTCATTGGGAGATGACTCTGAAGGTGCTCAGAATCCTTCTCTCAGAAGAGCTCGAAATGGAGGCTGGTTATGGTGAAGGAGAAATAGTGCAGAGCTTTCGCCTCTTGAACTGGTCTCTCTCCCTTCTTTTCTTGGAGAAGCTTGTGGACTATTTATAGGCGTCAAAAAGTTGATATCATGATGACCTGACACCTTTACATTAAATTTCAGCCACGCTGCATAGACTTTTCAGATTGTCAGCCTATTTGTTCTGCCATGATCTGATTGGGTGTTATCCTTTTTCATAATGACATGACAGCTGTTTGAACATGCGTCTGTTTCTACTTTTTAGATTGTCAACGCATAGGCTCGACGCATGGTCTCAACGCATGGGCTCAGCGCATAGGCTCGACGCATGGGTTTCAACTTGTCCTCGCAACAGCTTCGTCTCTTCGTACTTCTATTTTTGCGCTTCTTTTCTTCTTAACCCTGCGTTAGGAACATAAAAGCTCATCGTTTTTCAGGTATTTTCCTTTGTAAGTAGTGCCAATGCATGGTGATACGTTTTTCATCATTCAACTACCAAAATCATGCGTTTAACTTCAAAGTTACTCTAATTAAATCAAATAGTGACTATAATAACTTGTATTTCTACAAGTTATCAAGGGGCCATTCTGACTCACTGAAGTATCGTTGCAAAATAAATAATGAAATATGGGTACATTATTACTTGCTAAATAAATTGGATTAAAATTTAGAGTACATTCACTAATTAAACTTGTTCATTTTTTTTCCAGCAATGAATACATCTATAGTTCAACTATTAGCTTTCGATAAACTTAACGGCCATAACTATGGAACTTGGAAATCGAATTTAAACACTATACTAGTTATCGACGATCTAAGGCTTGTTTGAACAGAGGAATGTCCTCCAGTCCCTGCTCAGAATGTGAACCGAACTGTTCAGGACACTCATGACAGATGGACCAAGGCTAATGAAAAAGCCAAAGTCTATATTTTGGCAAGTATATCAAAAAAAAAGCATGAAAAAATGGTCACCGCTAAGGAGATCATGGGCTCACTGCAAGCCCTGTTTGGACAACCGTCCTCCTCGGCTATGCATGATGCTATCAAATATGTTTACAATTTTCGGATGAAAGAAGGAACGGATGTTAGGGAAAATATTTTGGACATGATGGTACACTTCAACATCGCGGAAGTAAACAGGGCTGTCATGAACGAGAAGAGCCAAGTAGGGTTCATCATGGAGTCTCTTCCGAAGAGTTTTTTTCAGTTCAGAACTAACGCCATGATGAACAAAATAGATTATAATCTTACCACTCTTCTCAATGAGTTACAAATTTACCAGTCCTTATTGAAAAATAAGGGTTTTGAGGTAGAGGCAAATGATGCTACTACCTCAAAAAGGAGATTCCAAAAGGGATCTACCTCTAGAAATAAATTTGTCCCAAAGAATAAAGGTATTCAGAAGAAGAAAGGAAAAAGGAAAGGGAAAACACCTCCTACTACTACTGAAAAAGGCAAAAAGCCTATTGTAGAGAAAGGAAAATATTTCTACTGCAACGGTGATGGACACTGGAAAAGGAACTGCCCAAAGTACCTTGCCGATAAGAAGGCTGAAAAAGAGAATCAAGGAAAATACGATTTACTAGTTTTAGAAACGTGCATAGTGGAGAATAATGATTCTACTTGGATACTGGATTCAGGGGCCACTAATCATGTTTGTTCTTCTTTTCAGGAAACTAGTTCCTGGAAACAACTAGAAGATGGTGATTTAACTCTCTGGGTTGGATCAAGAGAGCTCATCTCAACTTTGGCAGTGGGAGATGTAAAGTTATTTTTTGGAAATAGATATATATACTTAGAAAATGTTCTGTATGTACCCTCTTGCAAGAGAAATTTAATATCTATTTGTTGTTTGATTGAACATATGTACGAAGTTTCTTTTGAAATTAATGAAGCGTTCATTACTAAAAGAGGTGTACAAATTTGTTCTGCAAACTTAAATAATAATTTATATAAGTTAAAATCAACCAGAGTTAAGGTTATTTACAATACTGAAATATTTAAAACAGCCGAAACTCAAACAAAATGGCGACGCATTTCTCAAAGTACCTATCTTTGGCACTTAAGGCTTGGCCACATTAATCTCAATAGGATTGAGAGATTGGTCAAGAATGGACTTCTAAACCACCATGTGAATCTTGTCTCGAGGGAAAAATGACAAAGAGATCTTTTACTGGAAAAGATATTTGAGCCAAAGAACCTAACTCGTGCATTCGGACCTTTGTGGACCAATGAATGTAAGGGCTCGAGGCGGGTATGAATATTTCATCAGCTTTATTAATGATTATTCAAGGTACGGTTATATTTACCTAATGCATCATAAATCTAAAACCCTTGAAAAGTTCAAGAAATTTAAGACCGAGGTTGAGAACCAATTAGGTAAAACTATTAAAACACTTCGATCTGATCGAGGTGGAGAATAAATGGACTTAAAATTTCAAGACTACATGATAGAACATGGAATTAAGTCTCAACTCTCTGCACCTAGTACGCCACAGCAGAACAGAGTATTTGAAAGGAGAAACAAAACCTTGTTGGACATGGTTCGTGATGGAATAATGAGCATGCAGCAGAAGTTAAATTGATCAATTTTCACTCTAAGATGCTCAATTTAGAGGATTAAACATGCAATTAAGAAGAAAAACCAAAGTTTCAAGAACACTTACCCTTGAAGCTCCAAATTCTCCTTCAATTCTTGATGAATTTCAGCACCACTTGGTTGTAGACCACCACAAGAGTCTTCTCTACTATTCTATAGGCTTAGATTGGATGGTGGGATCCAAATTTGTGGTGAATTTGAGAAAGAATGAAGGTTGGGAAGAAGATGAACAATGGATGAAATTTTGCAAAATTAACCCTTAATTTCACAAAATTCTTGACCATTTTTATGTCAAAATCATCTCTATTTATTAAAGAATAACATGCAATCCAATTGCACCAAAATTTGACAACACAATATCGTATATATCTAACTTTCATTCCTTAAGCCAAGATTTGAACGATTCAAACTTATTCACCACATTATCTAAGATTTTAGTCCATTTATGAGCTAGTAGAGGGACCTAATGGACCTACAGATCATGAGCTCCAACGATCCGAGATTAACTGGCCAAACTCTTTAACCTAGTTAACCAACATTCGTTAACTAACGGGACACTCCACTAAAGCCTGTAGTTGCACTCTCCTCACTGTAGATATATTTGTGTCCATTTGATATAACCGTCATTGATAAGTCAATCCTTCACAGGTTGTTCATAACTTCAGCTAGGTCAAATACCGATTTACCTCTGAGTTACATCTTTTCTCCTTAAGTACCATTGTCCCTCTAATGAACAATTAATTTACTCTTACCTATGTAGATCAAGGGATAATTCTGAATAAATAGGAGTTCATAGATAGCTCAAGATTCAGATCAAGTTATCTAGGTCATCGATAAGTGAAATTAATCAGTGTTAATCGTAAACGGTGTTAATACGTAACAGTAATTATTTCAAGGTCAGTCTTACACAATCTCATTATGTAGAATACCCCCGCTCACATGTCTCTACATGATCAAATCAGAATCACTTCATTTATGACACTTTACAATATTTGTAACAATCATAAAGCGGGTCGTATTCAATAGTGTCTCCAGGAAGAGGTACCCAACCTAATCCATGTACTATAGACTATTGAGGCTACTTACTCGAACTTGATCCTGTTTATGTCTCCACATAAAGTCCAAGTACTCATGATAGTAGCCAAGGGTTCGTAGTTTAATTGGATTTAGAGTTGATAAATAATTAATTCACTTGAATAACTTTATATGTACTAAAAATCACCTATTTACAAAAACTACGAGTTTTAGGACATACAACCCAACAGTTCGTTCGATGATGAGTTACGCATCGTTACCTAACTCGTTTTGGGGATTCGCAGTGGAGACCGTGGTTTATATTTTGAATAATGTTCCCTCTAAGAGTGTTTTAGAAACACCCTATGAGTTATGGACAGCGCAAAAAGCTAGTTTACGTCACTTCCGGATCTGGGGTTGCCCAGCACACATGTTGGTGCAAAATCCTAAAAGATTGGAACGTCGTTCAAAATTATGCCTATTTATAGGATACCCTAAAGAAACAAGAAGTGGTCTATTTTATGATCCTTAAGATGAAAAGGTAATTATATCGAAAAATGCCACATTTCTAGAGGAAGACCACATACGTGATCATAAACCACATAGTAAACTAGTATTGGAAGAGATTTCAAAAGATGCTACAGATAGATCACAAAAAATTGCTAATCAAACTGGCCAATCAACAAGAGTTGTTGATAGACCAAGCACATTTACTCTGTCACGTCCATCTCAAGAGTTGAGAGAGCCTCGACGCAGTGGGAGGGTTGTTAGACAGCCCCACCGCTATTTAGGTTTAACTGAAACCGAAGTCACCATACCTGATGATGGCTTAGAGGATTCATTGACCTAAAAACAGGCAATGAATGATGTTGATCGAGATCAGTGGATCAAAGCCATGAACCTCAAAATGGAGTCTATGTACTTCAATTCAGTCTGGGAACTTGTAGATCAACCTGATGAGGTAAGACCTATCGGTTGTAAATGGATTTACAAACATAAACGAGACCATATGGAGAAGGTATAGACCTATAAAGCCCAGTTAGTAGCAAAGGGTTATACCCAGGTAGAGGGGGTAGATTATGAAGAAACCTTCTCACCTGTTGCTATGATAAAATCAATAAGGATACTCTTATCCATTGCCACTTTTTATAATTATGAAATTTGGCAAATGGATGTCAAGACTGCCTTCCTAAATGGCAAGCTTGAAGAGAACATCTACATGGTCCAACCAGAAGGGTTCATAGAACAAGGTCAAGAGCAAAACGCTTGCAGGCTGAATAGATCCATTTATGGATTAAAACAAGCATCCAGTTCCTGGAATATGAGATTTGATACTGCAATCAAATCTTATGGCTTTGAACAAAACGTTGATAAACCTTGTGTATACAAAAGGATCATCAACTCCACTGTAGCATTTCTTGTCCTATATGTAGACGATATCTTACTTATTGGAAATTATGTAGGATATCTTACTGACATTAAGAATTGGCTAGCAACTCAATTTCAGATGAAAGATATGGGAGAAGTTCAATATGTTCTCTAGATCCAAATAGTTCAGAACCGCAAGAATAGAACACTAGCTATGTCTTAAGCATCTTATATAGACAAAGTGTTTTGTCTAGGTTTAAGATGCAAGATTCCATGAGAGGTTTTTTACCTTTCAGGTATGGAATACATTTGTCAAAGGAACAATGTCCTAAAATACCTCAAGAGGTTGAGGATATGAGACGAGTTCCCTACGCATCAGCTGTTGGGAGTCTGATGTATGCAATGCTATGTACATGACTAGACATAAGTTTTGCAGTAGGAATTATTAGTAGGTATCAGTCCAATCACGGGTTTGCTCATTGGACTGCCGTTAAGAATATCCTCAAGAATCTACGGAGAACGAGGAACTACGTGTTTGTGTATAGAAATAAGGATCTGATCCTTACCGGATACACTGATTTCGATTTTCAAACCGATATAGACTCAAAGAGATCTACTTCGGGATCGGTATTCACTCTTAACGGAGGAGCAGTAGTGTGGAGAAGTATTAAGCAGAGTTACATTGCCGACTCCACAATGGAAGCTGAATATGTTGCTGCATGCGAGGCAGCCAAAGAAGCAGTATGGCTTAGGAAGTTTCTCAAAGATCGGGAAATTGTTCCAGACATACATCTACCAATCACTTTACATTGTGATAACAGTGGGGCAGTAGCGAACTCTGAAGAACCAAGAAGCCATAAGCGCGGAAAGCATATTGAGTGCAAATACCATCTCATCAGAGAAATTGTGTAGAGAGGAGACGTTATTGTGAGACAAATAGCATCTGAGCACAACATTGCTGATCCATTTACAAAGGCCTTCCCAGCTACTATTTTTAAGGGTCACCTAAAGAGTTTAGGACTACGAGTAGAATAAATAATGCAAGTGGGAGAAATTGTGGGTATGGGATGCCCTAGTTTATTGTATTTAGATTTCTCTTACTGTACTCAACTTTGTTGTAACCCACTAGGAGTTTTAGTCCAAGTTAGAGTTTGTTGGGTTGTATGTCCTAAAACTCGTAGTTTTTGTAAATAAGTGAATTTTGGTACATATGAAGTTATTCAAGTTAATTAATTATTTATTAACTGTAAATCTAATTAAACTACGAACCCTTGGCTACTATCACGAGTACTTGGACTTTATGTGGAGACATAAAAAGGATCAAGTTCGAGTAAGTAGCTTTAATAGTCTATAGTACATGGATCAGGTTGGGTACCTCGTCCTGGAGACACTATTGAATACAGCTCGCTTCATGATTGTTACAAATATTGTAAAGTGTCATAAATGAAATGATCGTGATTTGTTCATGTAGAGACATGTGAGCGGGGGTATTCTACATAATGAGATTGTGTAAGACTGACCCTGAAATAATCACTGTTACGTATTAACACCATTTACGATTAACATTGATTAATTTCACTTATCGATGACCTAGATAACTTGATATGAATCTTGAGCTATCTATGAACTCCTATTTATTCAGAATTATCCCTTAATCTGCATAGGTGAGAGTAAGCTCAATAGTGCTGCTCAACATTCCTCCCATTTCAGGGATAAGACGGGGTAGATAGTTAAGGACATAAAATTTGCAAGACGGAATTCATTCCTACCCAACTTAGGGATAGAAGAGAGGTTGTTCTCTTAAGTGTTGTTCCCATGACTTGAACAAGGGGCCCCATCCTCTCACTAGCCCAAGAGGGAATGGACTTAGTGATTAGATCCTAAATCAATTGTTCATTAGAGGGACAATGGTGCTTAAGGAGAAAAGATGTAACTTAGAGGTAAATCGGTATTTGACCTAGCTGAAGTTATGAACAACCTGTGAAAGATTGACTTATCGATGACGGTTATATCAAATGGACACAAATATATCTACAGTGAGGAGAGTGCAGCTACGGGCTTTAGTGGAGTGTCCCGTTAGTTAACTAATGTTGGTTAACTAGGTAAAAGAGTTTGGCCGGTTAATCTCGGATCGTTGGAGCTCATGACCTGTAGGTCCATTAGGTCCCTCTACTAGCTCATATATAGACTAAAATCTTAGATAATGTGGTGAATAAGTTTGAACCGTTCAAATCTTGGATTAAGGAATGAAAGTTAGATATATACGATATATAGACGTTTAATTACGAATTAAACATACAAATAGAATTAATTATAATATTTAAATATGATTTAAATATTAATCATATGAATAGGGATTCATATCGGTTTTTTAGAAAAATCGGGACAAGTGAGAAAAATAATATTATTTTATTATTTAATATTAAAATAATATTTAATTAATTAAATATTAAGTTATTTTTTATTTAATTATTTAATTATTTTTTGAAATTAAAAATCAATTTTAATTCAATTTTTAGAAATTAATTGAAAATTGATTTTAAAATTGATTTTTGAAGATTGGATTTTCCCACTAACTAAGCTAGGAGTTTGGTTGTCTACTTCACAATTAACCAACAAATTAACCATTTAGTGTTGTCAAATTTTGACCCAATGTTTGTTGGGTTGTATGTCCTAAAATTCACTTATTTACAAAATCTACCAGTTTTAGGACATACAACCCAACACTTGGTTCTTGCCTAAGAATAGTGAGGTAACCTGGTAGTAGTATTCTTCTCATTGTTCGTGAAAGATGTTTGAGTTGGTGGAAGTTTGTGAGAGTTCGTGAGAGTTCACACAAAAAAGAAATAATTTGAAGAAAGTCATCAAGGGCAAGATTTCTCTTCTCTGTAGTAACTTGTTTAATAAATATTAGTCCTGGTTTTGTTTTTTCTCTGTTTTTCTTACTTTTCCAAACAAAATTCATAGGTACAAGGCGTTTGCATGCATCCACTCGAGATTCAATCCCTTCAATCCCAACATTAATGATGAGTTATGTACATCCAAGAGTAGAAAAGAGAAACAATTTTATTATATTGAGGAGTAATAGAGTGCAAAATGTAAAGATAATGGGAAGGTATAGGGTTTAGAGAGTTCGTATATGATACCGCTCTAAACCCTAAATAGAATAGACCCAAAATATGTCCTAAAGTAGTCATACCAATGCTTGGTCAATCAAAGCGCCAGGCAACCATTTGAGACATCTCAAGAGATATGATAGGGATCTCCCCCGTCCCAAATCTCTTTTCCTTTCACGCAAATATAAGAATATCATCTTTTCTTTTTCTTTTTCTTTTCTATTCTTTTTTCTCCTTCAAGCCTACATTTTTCAAACCAAACAAACAAAAGAAGTCTCATTGATCAAACATGTATAATTTAGGAAGTTATTTAATAAGATGTATTTTTGATATTGTACAGTTATTTTTACCTTGTATTTCCTTGAGTATATATATCTTGTACCATTTGTAAATAATGAGATAAGCAAGGTTAATTTAGACTTTCTGTTGCAATATGGTATTAGATGTTTCTTCTCTCTAAGAGTTATTCTCTTGCTTCTCCTTTTTCACGATGATCGACTCTTCGCTCCCAAATCCATTGATTCCAAACCCTAATTCCAGTTCTTCCACAAATTCCTTGTCTTCAACCACAAATCCTTCAACAAATTCTTTAATTCTAGAACAGTATGTCAATCCTTATTATCTTCATCATTTTGATTCAACCAATATTGTTCTCGTTTCAAACTTGTTGACGAAATCAAATTACTCTTCTTGGAGTCAAGCAATGGTGATTAGCCTTACTGTTAAGGATAAATTTTGTTTCGTTGATGGATCTCTTCCACGGCCGACTGGCGATCTTTTGAAGTCTTGGATTATATGTAACAGTGTTGTTACTTCGTGGATCCTTAATTCCCTCTCGAAAGAAATTTCTGCCAGTGTGAATTTTTCAGATTCGGCTCATGAGATCTGGATCGATCTTCAAGAACGCTACCAAAGAAAGAACAAACCTCGTGTTGTCCAGCTTCGCCGAGATTTATCCAACCTTTCTCAAGATCAGGATTCTGTTACTACATATTTTGCAAAACTGAAGACATTGTGGAATGAACTATCTTCATATCGCCTGATTTGTTCATGTGGTCAATGTACTTGTGGTGGAGTAAAGGATCTCATAAAACACCATCAGATTGAGCACATTATGGCTTTTCTGATGGGATTAAATGACTCTTTTAATCAGATCCACACTCAAATTTTGTTAATGGAGCCTAAGCCTACTATTAATCGTGTTTTTTCTTTAACTGTTCAAGAAGTCCAACAGCGCGCGATTCCTTCTTCCGCTACTCACTCTGTTGCCCATGCTGTTCAGAACGCAATTGCTCTTTTGGCAAAAAGCTCTTCATATGTTATTCAGAATACAAATAATCGTTCACAGTTGAATCTTAGTTGAATTCTAACAAGAAAAAGGATTGTCCTGTTTGTACAAACTGTGGAATATCAGGTCATGTTGTCGATCGGTGTTATAAGCGTCACGGTTATCCTCCTGGTCACCGTCTCTATTAGAAACCCTCTTCTTCATCCCAGACTGATATTTCTACTTCTCCCTTGAATACTACTGATTCTTTGGGATCTCTGGATGTCGAGCAGTGTCAGGGCTTATTGGCTATATTACAGTCTCATCTCGCCAAAGTCAAAACAGATTTTGATTTTGTAGTATCTGGTACATCTCATGTTGCAAGTAGTTGTTCTCTTTCCTCAGCTTTTACTTTAGATCTGAATGTCTGGATGATTGATTTTGGGGCTTTTACACATATATGTTGTAAACGTGAGTTATTTACCTCCCTTATTGCAGTTTCGGATGCTTTTGTATCTTTGCCAAATAAGTCACGCATCAATGTTGATTTTGTTGGAACTGTTTGCCTCTCAAATGAACTTGTTCTTCGAGATGTCTTGTTTCTGCCTTCATTTGGTTTTAATCTGATTTCGGTGAGCTCTTTGACTGCCACCTTACCAATGATTATTAAGTTTCTTAGTGATTCTTGTTTTATCCAAGACAATTTCTCTTCCAAGATGATTGGCAAGGCTTATATCTTCTGCACTCTGATCACAGTTTGCCTCTTGTTTCTAACTATTCTAAGTCTACTGATACTATTGTCTATAATAGTTCTTTGAAATCATGTTCCATTCATACATGGCATACTCGATTAGGTCATCCGTCACATAAACATTTGTTTGCTTTACAGAACATTCTAGGCTTCTTTACTTTGAAGTCTGGTGATTCTTCTTGTTTAGTATGTCCTCTTGCTAAATAATGAAAACTATCCTTTGTTTCTCACAATCATTTTGCAAATAAAATGTTTGACTTGATTCATTGTGACACTTGGGGTCCTTATCAATTTTTGACACACAATGGTTACAAATACTTTCTCACTATTGTTGATGATCATACTGGCTACACTTGGGTTTTTTTTATGAAGCAAAAGTCTGATACTCTTGATATTGTTTCCAAGTTTTTTACCTTTGTCGAGAATCATTTCAATTTTTCCATTAAGTTTTTTCGATCAGATAATGCTCTTAAACTGTCCTTCACAGATTTCTTTCTCTCTAAAGGAGTCATTCATCAGTTTTCATGTATTGAACGACCGGAACAAAACTCAGTTGTTGAAAGAAAACACCAACATCTCTTGAATGTTACCCATGCTCTTATGTTTTAGTCTAGAGTTCCCACTTAGTTTTGGGGAGAATGTCTTTTGACGACTGCTTTCCTCATAAATAGAACACCTTCTCCCATTCTTAATTGGAAGACTCCTTATTATAAGCTACACAATTCTGATGCTGACTCCGTCTTGTGCACTTTTTGATGTCTTTGTTTTGTTTCTACTTTAACCTCCAATAGTTCCAAGTTTGATTCTCGAGCTGTAGCTTTATTTTCATGGGATATCCTCCGGGTGTTAAAGGTTATAAAGTATATGATATAGAAAAAACAGAAGTTTCTAGTTTCTCGGGATGTCATCTTTCATGAAACCATTTTTCCTTCCAAGTTACCCTTCATGAACAAGTTCATGACTGCTTTCCTGATTTGGTGCTACCGAATTCTTTTGAATATAATGGTTCTTGCCCCCCCTATTGCTGTTAACGAGAGCATTGATGGTTATCCTGTTGGCACAACTAATAATTCTGTTATTGCTGATACTTCATCTGATTCAGTTGCACTCGATGTTGTTGTTACTAACAATTATGAGTCTTTCAATGATGTCAATGATGGTTTCTTTTTAGCCGATGAAGTTGATATGACAATACATATTCGTCAGTCTTTAAGGCAACCAAAACACCCATCTTATTTAAGAGATTATCACTGTAATCTCTTACTTGGTCATCCAACTCCATCCATGTTGTCTCCAAAATTTCCTTTGAAGAATGTATTGAACTATAGCCGTCTGAATGCTAATTTTCGTCACTTTGTATTGACTGTCTCTGCTACTTTTGAGCCTTTTTTTTATCATTACGCGGTTTCTCATGCACATTGGAGACAAGCCATGAATGATGAACTTATTGCTATGGAGAAAAATAATATTTGGTCAGTAGCTGCTTTACCCATTGGAAAACATACAATTGGTTGTAAATGGGTTTCTAAAGTCAAACACAAGGTTGATGGGAGTGTTGAAAGGTATAAAGCTTACCTAGTCGCTAAGGGCTACACCCAACAAGAGGGCCTTGATTATATTGAAACTTTTTCTCCCGTTGCTAAGCTTACCACAGTTAAAGTTTTACTTTCCATTGTTGTCTCTTTTAATTGGTCTTTGATACAATTGGATGTAAACAATGCCTTTTTACATGGTGATTTATTTGAGGAAGTTTACATGGATTTACCATTAGGGTATAAACATTCTGTTGTTGCTTGACAAAGGGAGCGCTTGGTCTGTAAACTCCAGAAATCCATATATGGCCTAAATTAAGCTTCCAAACAATGGTTTGATAAATTTTCAAAGGCCTTATTACTCCTTGGTTTTCAACGATCAAAGTCTGATTATTCTTTGTTTGTTCGAGGATCTGGATCTGTTTTTTGTTGCTCTTTTAGTATATGTTGATAATATTATCATTACAGGTGCTTCTGTTACAGTTATTGATCAGTTGAAAATTCACCTTAATGATGTTTTTAAGCTGAAAGATCTTGGCAATTTGAGATATTTCCTTGGGCTTGAACTTGCTCGATAGACTCAAGGTATTTTCCTATCTCAACGCCCTTATGTTCTTCAGCTATTAGAGTATACTAGTTTTCTAGCTTGTAAACCGTCTGTGGTACCAATGGATCCAAATTTAAAGCTTCGTACTAATTATGGAGTTTTACTAGAAGATTCTTCGATTTACAGATGCCATGTTGGTCGATTGTTATATCTTACAATCAGTCGTCCTGATATAACATTTGCTATACATAAACTTAGTCAGTTTGTGGCTAAGCCAAGATCATCTCATCTAGCTGCTGCACATGTTCTTTTACGATATCTAAAAGGCTCGCCTGGACAAGGAATTTTCCATAAGAAATCTGATTCTTTTCAGCTTAAAGCTTTTTCTGATGCTGATTGGGGTTCTTGTTTGGATTCCTGTAAGTCTACCACTAGTTTCTGCATTTTTTTGGGTGAGTCTCTTATTGCTTGGAAGGCTAAAAAGCAGACTACTGTTTCTCGTTCATCTACTGAAGCTGAATACCGAGCATTAGCTGCTACCACTAGTGAAATAGTTTGGTTGCACTAGCTTCTTAGAGATTTACATATTGTTTTGCATTCTCCATCTTTAATTTTTTGTGACAATACTGCTGCTATACACATTGCTACTAATCCAATTTTTCATGAACGTACAAAGCATATTGAATTAGATTGTCATTTTGTTCGGGAACGAATCTTAAACGGTGATGTGAAGCTACTACCAGTTCGTTCTCATCTCCAATTGGCTGACTTGTTTGCAAAACCGCTGCCTTTGTCCATCCTTTCTGGTTTATTATCCAAGATGGGCGTTCAAAATTTACTTCTTCCATCTTGAGGGGGAGTAATAAGATGTATTTTTGATATTGTACAGTTGTATTTTACCATGTATTTCCCTGAGTATATATATCTTGTACAATTTGTAAAAAATGAGATAAGCAAGGTTAATTTAGACCTTTTGTTGCAATATTATCTTTGTCTTTTAGTTCGGCCAAAATAAAGAATATCACGTAAGTGCTACAAATTTTGACCAAATATTATCAAGCTCCAAAAATCATTAACAAGGGATGCATAGAAACACAATTTTCTTTCAAGATAGGTAGCAAAATAGGTAAAAAGAATTTTAATAGTTAAATTATCTAAGAGTTGTTTAATTTTAGTCCTAAGTTTTTAAATATTTAATTAATTTAATATCTACGGCTAGTTTTATTGTCAAAGTTTTCAAAAACTTTTCAATATTAGTTAGTATATTATATTCATCTATAAATTTTAGAAACATATTCACGTATTTGTAGTTTTTCTATTATTTAAACAAATTTGATAAGAATCAACTTTGAGATGCTAATTTAAGATTTACTGAAATTAGAACAATGAAATTCGAACATTAAAAAATATATTGATGAAGATTGAACAAACCACAAAATACGAGGACCAAGATTGTAAAGACCCAACCCCTAAAACTTGAACTAGGTCGTCACTACAAAGATTTTACTAGGACTCAAACGACTCTTTTTCATAATTTCACTAAAAATCAAAAGAAATTTACTAAAATAAATATATTTTGCAAAATCCAAATAATTGAAAATCTTTCATCAAGGTACCCCTTGTACAATTTCATAAAACAGAAAACTTGCATAAAATATCTGACCGTGAAAAATTTTAAAGGAAAAATAAAGTTCTAAATTCAAATGATAGGACCAAAATTCTTAAAGATGAAAACATGAAATCTTGTGTGGAAGCATCTGAGTAGTCCCAATGGCATGGTCAAAGTTTTCTTTCATCATTCGCCAAGGTATCCTTTTCTTTACCTAAAAAACATAACATGAAAAGAATGAGTACAAAATACTCAGCAAGTAACCCCACTACCGGGGTTAGACGAAACACTTATATCCAATAAGTGCATCATACTAGTGGGACATAACATTAAATTGAATTATTTTCTCCACATAATCCAATATGCCTCAACATTCATACAATTAACCAAATAATTCAAGATAATTAATTTAAATTACTTGAAAATTTGGGATGTCACAAAGATAGTATTTTGACCTCGAAAAAAGTAAGAAAAATTGCAATGGGTAGCAAAAAAATATAAGGGTATTTGCAAATATAGCAATAATTTTCCAAAATTATAAATATAACAAAAAAAATTGATTCCCGATTTTTTCATTTTTACGATTTTACTCTCATTTGTTTATCAAGAGGTATATCTAATATATTTTATATTTTTGTATATCAATCAACTAATATACATTATATTTGGTATATCAATCAATTGATATACTTTATTTAAATAATATCATTTATCCACTTGATATATCATGACTTTATTTGTATTATGGTCAACATTGTTTGTTTGTTTGATTATGATAAATATTTTTTTTCTATTTTTTGTGTTGTGTTGATATAGAATTATTTTCATTTGATTAGTTTAATTTTTATGTTGAATATGTTAAATGCATTAATTTTGTCGAATGATATACCAAATATAAATTATATTAGTTAATTTATTTTATTTTCAATTTTTATATGATTTTAAAGGTATATAAGTTATATTTACTTTAGTATAACAATTGTATAACAAATATTTCATATTTCGTATATTAATATATTGATATACCTAATTTAGAAAGAGAAAAAAGCATATCAATCATATTGTTGATATATAAGAAGTGAAGTATATCATTTAGAATGATAATTAAAATTTAAAATTCGACTTTCAATTGTAGATTAGTACTCATTGAAATAAATTGTAAGTAGATCATTAGTGTATCAATGGTATATCATAATGAGCTAAAAATGCAATATTAAGTATTTGATGTATCAGTAATTTATTAACAGTTATTCAAATTTTATTTAAATTGTATCATGATATATCAATAGTATATTAGTAGTCATTAAAATTTTATTTAATGCATATTTTTAGTATATCAATAGTATATCATTCATGATCTAAACCCATTTTAAGTCCTATATTGGTGTATCAGTAATATATCAATACTCATTAAAAATTCAATTTCAAATATGTATATTAATAGTGTATTAGTAGTTGTAGTTAGACGACACTTATTGAAAATTCATTTAAAGTATAAATTAGTTCATCAATATTGTATCAATGCTCATAAAAAACTAATTTCAAGTATATCAATAGTGTATTAATAGTACATCAATATTTCTTCTAAATAAAATTTTAAGTATAACATAGGTATATTAGTACCATATATCAACATTAACTCAAAATTCATTTCAACTATAAAACGTTGGTATATCATTAATATATCTATTCAGTACTTCTTAAGAATAAATTTGCTCAAGTATATCAATTATATATCAACATATGTTCAGAATTTTATTTCAAGTGTAATATTAGTGCACCAATGGTTTAACATTATTTATTAAAAATAGTTACTAACATAACACACTGAACTATTATAAGCTGGTTATAATGTAATAATATTCTATAATAAGACGAATGAGGATTGAAATTAAGTCCATAAATAATATAAATTAACAAGCACTTCTTGACTGATAAATATAGTTTATGAATAATAATTTTGATATATTCATTATATTGTATAACTTATATACTAAATATAAAGTATATTAAATAGGTTACTGATATATATGAGGATATACCAATAATAATAAATTTGGAATAATAAAAAATAATAAGCGTAAATTTCTATTTTTTCAAAAAAAAAAAAATATATATATTGTTAAATTTGTAAATTTAAGAGCCCAAAAATTAATATTGTCAAAGAAGTTAGTAAGATAGAACACATGGGTGTATAGTGAAGAATTAAAGTGGAAGCATATGGGCAATTAGTGAGATAAGCACATAATATTTTCAAACATAGCCTTATAAATGAGACTAAAATTGCATGGGGAGTATCGAAGTCGTACAAAATTTGTCTCCCCTTCTTAGCCAACTTTTTTTTTCCTAAAAAAAAAAGAAAAAGATAATAATAATAATAATTATCATCATAATAATAATAATAATAATTGAGGTTTCAGATCCCATCCTTCAATGCCACCGACTCACTTCCATGTGCTCCAACTTTATTTAGTCAACCAGATTTAATCCACATTTCTCAAACTTAAAATAGTTTTTTTTTTTCCAATTACTTCATATATTTTGCTTCATTTTCACACAATCTACTTCGTTTTAAATGACATCGGACCCTTTTTTACTATATTCTTAGAAATTAACAAACAATGGTTTTCTTAATAGAAATAAACTTTTAATGAAATATTACGTTCAAAGTCTAGATAGAAAATCAAATTTCTTAATAATTGTTTTTTTAATAGCTTTTAGAGATATAACCCGTTGGTTAATTCTTTCTTCTTTTTTTTTTTTTTCTTTTGTGAGCAATATATATTGTTAATGAAAAATATTTTTTGTATATTTTTTGACTTATGAAATCTATCATGAATATTAAAAACTAAGATTTCAAATTAAATAACACAATAAAAATTAATTTCAAGTTTTTTTTTTTTTATAACACAATTGTGAGGATGGAGATAACCTCCCACCTCTTGGATGGAAGGTCATGTTAGTTATCGGTGAGCTAAACTCGCTTTGACATTAGTTTCAAGTGGTTGGTTTCTCATACAACAAAAGAGAGAGAGAGGGAGAGAGAAATGGCATTGGAAAAGTGAAAACAAAAATACATTACCAAACACAATTTTGTTTTTCATGGAACAAAGAAAAAAAAAAAAGAACAAGAACAGTGCAAAAATAATTTTATGCAAATTTAGACTTAAAGGAGGAACAAAAGTTATACCAAATGTATATGAAGATATGAAGACTAGTAAATAAAGGAAAAAATGGATGTATTGAGCAATAAAAGAAAAAAAAATTACCAAAAAGGAGGGCCTCAAATTTCACCCCAACTTTTCTTCCAATCTTATTCCATGTAAAACTGCCTTTCTTTAAACCCTACAATAATAATGCTAAGAATTCAATTGATGAGCAGTACTAGAAGTAGTAACAAAGTAGGGAACATTTTCATCACTTGAAATAGTACTATAATCAGCCGCCACGGCCACCACCGGTCGGTTGTACAAGGAGGAAGTAGAAGAAGAAGCATCATGATGAGGCGGTGGAGGTAGCGGTGGTGGCGGAGGTGGTGGTGGCACGGCGACCGAAACGACCTCCGTAGAAGAAGAAAGAAAAGGCAAATGTTGTTGTTGAGGAGAAGAGTGAATCATATTATTAGCTTCTCTAAATTTGTGTCTTAAAATCTCAGCTCTCACTGCATTGAGCTCAGCTTGTAAGGCTTGAATTTGGTGTTGTAGGGCTGAAATGGCGCCCATACAGCCATAAACAGGATCTCTTAACCTCACATTAGCTTCATAAACTAAGCTATTTGCAGCATCCGCTCTCTGATTCTCCGAAACTTCCTGCAAAAATCTTTCATCGCCTTATATTCCATTCTAACATTTGAATTTAGTCTCAAAAGAGCTTAACCCATATGGTTAGATAAGACCTTCATAAATAGTTTACGATGAAATTCTAACTTTCAAATCTTTAGACTAAATTTGAACTCTCTAACCTACAAGGACGACATAGTTTATAATTTAACTTATTAAAAACTTTCTAAACTAAGTACC
Source organism: Citrullus mucosospermus (assembly GCA_030954485.1). Classification (NCBI taxonomy): domain Eukaryota; kingdom Viridiplantae; phylum Streptophyta; class Magnoliopsida; order Cucurbitales; family Cucurbitaceae; genus Citrullus; species Citrullus mucosospermus. Next base: position 6,005,801 of record CM062061.1, on the reverse strand, counting down.
ATTACAAAAATTCAAATTTATGGGGACACCAAACAAACAAACATTAACGTACTCTAAAAGTGGAAAGGACCAAACTTGTAATATAACCAATTTTAGACGTGTTACGTACCATGAGCATCTTGGAGACGTTGCTAGCGCCGAAAACCTTGTGGACAGAGGCAAATTTATGAGGCTCATGAGGGGAGAAGTATGGGGAGAAGGGGCATTCTTGAGCACATCTTCTTCTTAAGAGCTTGCAGGCTGCACATGGAGTAATGGTGTTAAGTGTCCCAGGAGGAGCTTGCAATGAGGTTCTTCTCCCCATAATTTGCTGGGGATGAATATTTGATGATACATCTGTCTCTCTCTTTATCTTCTTCGCTATCTCGTCGAATCTCTCTCTACACAAAACCGTCACGAGAAGGAAAACAAATTACTCAATAATCATTACATTGAACAGTAAACTCATTTTAGTCATTTTTTCTACAAACCTTCAAACAAATGAAAACTGAGCATAGCTAACCCCTACCAACTTTGAATATAGTTAACACATGAGTTACTAATCTCTCTAAACAAAGACAAAAAAGATGATCTTTTCTTACCTTTCTTTGGACATTCAAGCATGCTCTGATCTTCACTTGATGTCAAACTTACCCAGAAAGAAGGACAAGAGGAAAAGAAAGATAGTAAAAGAGAGAGATCCAAGAAAGAAGAAGGAAATAGAAAGAAAAGTAAAGCTCAATTAGTTTGTAATGGTGATATCAGGATTTGGGATCATCTCTATCGGTGGTGTACGAGGATTCCACGAAACATCCAGAAAAAGAAAGAAAGACAAAAGAAAGAAAAAGAGAGGATGAATGAAAATTATAATACAATATATACATATATAGTTTCGCATGAGACTAACCTAAACATAACTCAACGATAATAGACATGTATTTTTTTTTTTAAATTGTATAAAATATTAAAGTAATATTAATTGACTCACGTGTGATTGTTTTGACTTTGGCAATTAATTGCATGTGGGAGGAGGAGGAGTTTGCTTATTTCTTAGGGAGATCAAAGAATTAATATTAAAGCTCTGAAAAAAGAAAAAAGAAAAAAAAAAAAAAAAAGAAGGTTTTTCATTTTCTTTCAATTACCTCAAACTCTCAAACCTAATTTAATTTACAGATCAGAAGTGTATATATATGGATCATCTCGAACTCAACACCAAAATAATAAAAATAATAAAAATGTTAGTTTGTTGTCAAAATCAAGAAATAAGGCGATTTATAAATGGGATTTTGGGCATGATGATCACCGTAGAGAAGCCGCAATGTAGAAACGAAAGAGAGTGATTTTTGTAGAGATTAGAGGGAGTTGATTGATTAAAGAAGGAAACAAAAAAATTAATTAATTAATTAATTAATTAAATGTTACTTCTAAGCACAGTTTTGTGGGTCAAAACCCTTCATTTTCTTTAAATATTTCAATATATTGGCACTTATAATTTAGGTTTTAAGTACCATTTTGTTTATATATTGGCAATTAGAATTTAGGTTTTATTCATTTTGATTAATAGTGTTTATTTGTATTTATGTAATTTTAAAACGTTTGTTCTAGTCTCTATATAGTACTTTTAAGGATGGACTATATTTTGATTTTTAATATGCAAAGTTTTTAATATAAGTATTTATATATGCACCATTGAAGCTATTTAATATAGGTTTATGGCTATATTTTAATTATGAAATGTGGTGTAGGATGTGTCACGCTATAATTTCAATTGAAAAAATGAGATAAAAATGAAAATGAATAAGCTAAAATAGTCATTAAAAAAAAAGGAAAAAAAGTATGATTAGTATTAGATGTTTTAAGAGTAAAGGGTCTTAAATGAATAAAAGTTGAAAATCCAACAACTAAAATGAACATTTTAAAATTACATGGACCAGACCAAACCAAAGTTTAAATGAGGACCAAAACAGTATTTCAACCTAAAATTTAATAAGTTTAGATTCACCCTTCATAAGATAGAAACAATTCAGTTTTGTATAATTCGTGTTTAGATTAGTATTGTGTAGTAATTATATAAAAAAAGATTCAAATATATATTGATTTTGTATAAAATGTATTCATATTAGTAATTATGTACGTAAAACATAATCTATCAACTTAATTTTTGATTGAATATGTGAAACTTGAAGTGAGAGGTCATTTGTTCTAACTTCATCTTCACCTTTTTTTTTCCTCTTTTCCTTTTTCTTTTAATGTTCAACAAATGCCAGTGGAGAAATTGGTCAACTGCATATATGTAAACCTCGTTGAGTTAGACTCAAATTGACACTTAACCTCATTTACAAACAGTATAACTCATTTTTTCATATTTGAAAATAAAATTTACCAAACGCTAATTTACTTCATTCTACACCTTACTATTTAAAAATAAAATTGACAACAATTATTTAAACTACCTATTTAAAAAGCTAGAACAACTCAAAAAGTGAATTTAAGAGACTAGAAAATATAACCTCTAAAGGTATTACGTACTAAAATAAAATATAAATATATTATTTGAAAAGTTCTCTCAATTAAGATTAATATTAAAAGAAGCTGATTCATGCAAATTTGTTCCACACATTGAAAATTTAAAAAAAAAATTGTTTATTATTAGGGTTATTTTCAAATATAGCAAAAGTAACCAAAATATTTACAAATATGATAAAATTTCACTATCTACCTGTCATAGACCGCGATAGATCGCGATAGACTATCATCTGTATCACGATAGACATACATAATAGTTTATCGCAGTTAGATTGTATATTTTACTATTAGTTGTAAATATTTTTAGCAGTTTTGTCATTTAACCTGACTTTCCTTATTACTATTGTTGTTGGTGGTGAGTTGGGGCATTGGTTTTCATTAAGTTAACCTCTTTTTCATCCAACTCATTAAGAACCTTTCTTTACAAAATTACTCAAAGAGTTTTAGTGATGTTCACAAAGAAAATGACCACACACCCTTTCAAGATATATAGAAGGATAAAATTACAATAATTACAGTTGTCTTTTTCAGATAGTGATTTATGCTTTTATACTTTCAATTGATACTAATAATAACTATTAATTTTTAATACTATAGTCTCAATCTCTAGGACTAAGTGATTCTCTCAACTTTAAGTAAGCTTATTAAATCTCAATAGTTATATATTATATATATCATTCATACACACACCATTTTACTGTACTATAAGTGGTAGTTATAGATAAAATAAATTTCATATTTAACATCTACATTTTCACTGCTGAATTGTTGTACTCTATTATATAAAATGTCTAAATGAGCTTTATTCTTTGTTGTTGACCTAAATGCAACTCAATTAATCAAATACTACAATACCGTTTTTTAAAGTCAAAAGGTTTCAATTCCCAACCTATAACTTAAGTTTTTTACTACTAAAAAATGGAGAAATAATCTCATTAGAATTTTAAATTTTTCATTGAGATGGTTAATTATGACACTTTTGAATATTAGTGTTTCAATGTAATTTTCACAAAAATATGATATTTTGTTTTATTGGATGACCTCCTCCTAAAACATTGAAAGACATATATGTGAAAGGTAACGTTTTAGAATCTCATTTTAATTATATATATATATATATATATATATATATATATATATATATAAGTTATGTAAATGAGGTTGGAGATTCTAACTTTTGATCATCTTCACAAAGGTGTCTTAACTAATTGAACAATGCTCATGTTCGTCATCTGATATCATCAGGATGATGGTTGGCCTAAATATTAGGTCAATGTAATTTTTTTTTTTTTTTTTTTTGATATATGTGAGTACTGTTAGGGTTGGAAAAAAACTTGCAAGGCCTCGACCGGGTCGAGGAATCCCCAATTTGACCGAGGACAGGGGTCAAACCGAGGAGATTCCCAAGGTACCCGTACAGGGTCGGGGCATGGACGGGGAGGGTATCCCCGCCCCAACCCCACCACGATATATCCCCGACCGCCCCCATATATATAAATATCTCACTCTGTCGCTCTGTCTCACTCTCGCTCTGTCTTGCTCTACTTATTGGTAGTAATTTGGTCCTACATTTGAACTCGCAATCTCACTCTCTCTCACAATCTCACTTTCTCTCACTGTCTCTCTCTCTCACAGTCTCACTCTCTCTCAGTCTCGTTCTCTCTCAATCTCGCTCACTCTCCCCATCTTGCTCTCGCTTTATCTTAGGGAATATGTCCCCACGAGGACCGGTTTCCCCGACAGGGAATTTCCATCCCCGTTACACTTACAAATGGCGGGGATAGGGGTGGGGATGGGGGTAAATTTCCCCCATGGGGGCGAAGACGGGGAACCCCCACCCGCCCCGCCCTCGTTGCCAACCCTAAGTACTATTCAAGCTAGTTTATGTGCAGCTCGACTAATCTCATGGGATAACCCACACAACCCTAAAACATTTGGGTGTCAAGAAAACCCGTAAGATGTTAAATACTAGATAAGTGGTCATCATAGATTGAACCCATGACCCCTATGGTTGGCAAAAAAACCCATGGGGTCGGAACCCAGGGGAATCCCCAATTTGACCGAGGATTGGGGTCAAACCGTGGATCCTAAAAGGATCCCCATCTAGGACGGGGAAGGTATCCCCGCCCGGACCCCCACCTCGATATTCCCCGACACCAACCCGTCACTCTACCTCTCGTGCTCTCTCTCACTCCCTCGCGCTCTCGCTCTCGCTATCTTGCTTGCTCGCTCCTACAGAGATTAATAGCGAATAAGTGACCTATTTCACCGACGAGGAGTGTCCACCCCCGTCCCGCCTACAAATGGTGAGGATGGGGCAGGGATGGGAGTAAATTCCCCCACGAAGGCGGGGACAGGGTACTCCCCCGACCCCGTTGCCAACCCTAATGACCCCGCCCTTTAACTTTTTTTTTTCTCTTTTATATTCCCACTATCAATAAACTAACCCATGATGGTTAGGTAGATTATAGTTTATAATGAATTGATATGTGTTTCAGATTTTGTTATATTTAATTTACAAGTAATTATCACAATTAATATTTCAATAAATTATAATCCTTATTATAGTTATATGCTATGTAACTTGCAACGAGAGACCCTTTGTTGAAAATAGAATCTGACGATTTTAATTCATTTCTTATTTTCCATTTTGCCTAGTCGTCTCTGTTTCAAAGTAGACTGCCTTTATAAGTGTAGTCGACTATTTTAATTTTTTAATGAAAAAACTCTTTATTATAATATTATTAGTGGTTGAATTCCATATTTATTCTCTAGACTTCATGGCTATATTATTCCCTAAGCTTTAAATCAATTTTAGGGCTTACCTCTAAACTTTACGAAACCCACAAGTTTGCACACAAATTTTGCACACAAATTTTGCACTAATGACATTTTTCTTATAACTCCTATCAAATTTTATACCATGTATATATGTGGGATTGTATAATTGATTAGAAGTATATGCCAATACATTTAAAGAATATTTTAATACAAATTTATTAGAGAGAAAAACTTGCAAAGCTACTTGAAGTTTAAGGCCAAGATTGCAACATATACACAAATTTAAAGTGAAATTTGATGAAATAATTGAAAGTTTACGTCAAAATTTGATGAAATAATTGACAAGTTTAAGTTTAAAGATAAATATATTTTCCCTAAATTTTAATTCGATATACAAGTTTGAGTATCTTATAATTTTTCTAGGTTAAATAAAAAGAAAGAAAAAAAAAATGAAAAAAAAAAAGAAAGATTAGATAGCAAGGTGGACAAGCTAGCTAAGGTTATATATATATATATATATATATATATATATATATATATATATATATATATATGTTTGTATTTGGCTTTGTATTGGAGGAGGGAAATGTGTTGATATCAAAGTGGGTGGTGAAAATGAAGGAATTGAAATCAAAGTGGAACAAATATTAATGGATCTAAAGAGTAGAAATGAAGGGTATAAAACAATATTAATTCCTCAAAGGAAAAAAAAACAATATTTAATTAATTGATTTAGAAATAAACATACACTTAAATATATGCTTAGATTGTAAGTAAAATAGAAGAATCCATTATGGTTTGACCCGTTTTTTATGCCTTATAATTCGCCCCGTTGTTCTCTCATCCCCAACCCAATTACCATAAGGCTAAAAGTTTGTTATTTTTAAATCTAGAATCTCTAATTTGGTAATAATTGTAATTATTTTATATTGTCACGAGAGTTATTTTCTTCAAATTACTTTGGTAGATGTTTACGGGTGATTTTGAATTTATTGTTTATTTTTAAATAAAATTTTCACATTATTAAAAATGATTTTGAATGATGAAAAATGTATTTTAAACCATTTAGAACCACTTTCAAACCTATCCTTAACTTGATTATTCAAAAGTATTTCTCCCGAGTGGTTGAGAATCACTGTAACATTACTTTATGTAAATTTGACATTTGAAGAATCAAATTTAAATCCATTGCAATGAAACAACGTGTGATTACAAATAACTTTTCTTTTTCTTTTTCTTTTTCTTTTTTTTTTAATGTAATCAAATACACAAGAAGTTTAGTTAAAAGTACTTTATAATTAAAAAGTTTGTAAAAAAGAAACTGCTTTTTATAAAATAAGTGCTGAAATGAAAAGTAAACCAAACTCACTCTCCAACTGTTTGTTTTTGGAATCTGTAGATAACTAAAATTTTTAAGGTTGGTTGCACAAATAACAATCCAGCCCAAAATAATAAAAAATATAGCACAAAAAAACATATTAGGGATATTAGGGATATAGTACAAAATTAACGTATGATATCATTGATACCAAATATCAATGATAGACATATTGGTAAATGACTAAAGAGCCCACGTTCAGCCTACCATTTCGCGTTTCTTCTTTCGATTCTCTCAAATTGAAAGTTATCACTAAAGGCAATATATCAGTTATTGTCATTGATAGCTTTCAATTTGAGAAATATTAATACAACCTTGAAATAATTAACACACTTGAAATATTAGCTTTCAATTTGCTATCAGTTATTAGTGGTTATTGTTGATACACTTTCATCAACTGGAATCAAACTAGAAATATTAACACTTAACGCTATCAGTGGGACTTTTATAAGTAGTTATCAACTTTGAAAGTAAACTATAAACTTCCAAAGATTAATATTTAAAGCTATAAGTGATAGAAGTCTATTAATGAGAGGTTTATAAATGACTGTCATTGATATCTACCTAAGTCATCATTCATTTATGATATGAATGAAATAATCTCAATCATGCAATATAAACATCAAGAATGAACCATACATGTTGTCCAAGTTTACACTAACCAAATAAGTAGAATTATGTGAAGTCAAGTGGAATTTATGAAGATTCAAGTTTCATTTAATGAATAAAGACTTCATGCCACTTCAAATGGGATGTCATTTACTCTTGGATGGTTACAAATGCATGGAATATGAATGAAAAAAAGATAATCTCGAATTTATTGTATTTATTAAATGTATTTTTTCTTGAATCATTTTATGTATTTTTATGTTACAATTAGATCATGAATGATAATGGTCCTTAATTATGTGTGTTACAACATTTTAAATGCCTCATAAAATGTTTAAGGTTATATTCTGAGGTCTATATAATGTCATGTAATTGTTCACAAAAGAAGACTTGGAAGAGACTCGAAAAATGTAATAAAAAGAGCCTTTGAACTTCTTTTAGTTTTGTGCTATGTTTATTTTGCAATTCTATGGTGTTTAGATTGCATGTTTCAAAATCATTCAAACTTGACTTGATCGATCTTGCTTGTGGAATGATTCGAAGATCAAGGTTCAATGGGAGTTGCAAGCTTTGTTCGATCCATGGTTTTGTCAATCGTTTAAGTAATTTGTCGTCTAGCCATTCTTAAGGGTTGAGATTATCTTGATTTGGGGTGTTTGAGTTTGAGATCTAAAGATCTTATTCGTCAACAAGTTTGTTAGATCCAAATCTTTGTTTTTACTTATCAATTTAACTGATATATACATAAGTCATATCACTAATAGCTTCTATTAGTGGCTATCACTAATAGCTTCGATCAATGGCTATCACCGATAGCTTTTAGCAGTGGCTATCAATGAATAGACTTTCATCAAATGAAATTGACTTTTATATCATTGATATCATTGATATATGGATATCATCTAAGTTTTATCACTAATATCACTTATATCGTGGTTATCGATGATAGCTTCTATCATTGATAACATGTTATTAGAGATAACTTTTGTGATTCCTTTGTACCATCAAATAACATGTTATCGTTGATAGATTCTATCACTGATAACATGCTATTGGTGATAACTTCTAGGCATCCCACTTACACTTTAGTTCGAGATTCAACTTTATTAATTAAATTCACTAAGTTGGCTATCAATGATAGACTTCTACAAGTGGCTATTAACTATGGAAGAAAATCATTAAAGATTTAGTTACCAATGATAGGAAATATTAGTGGTTATCACTGATAGAATTTCATTAGTAACTATCAATTTTGAAAGATTAACACTCAAAGCTATCAGTGGCTATTATTGAGAAACTTTTTAACATGATTATCAATAATAGACTTTTATCACTAATAGACTTCTGTTGCATTTTAAGTGTATATGATGTGTTTTACTCATAATGACCTAATGTCGCGTTGAGAATTGCAAAAGATGTATCTATTAACATGCAAGTTTTCCTATAAAAACCCTAATGTGAGTTTAAATAGGTTTTTGTGAGGAATTCAGGATCGAACACAAGGATTTGTACTAATTAGGCGTTGATTTCTTTAGTTTGATGCGTTGAACTGTACAATAATTTGCTTATATATGCATGATTGAATTTTCTAAAACTAACTTTATACATAAAGAATTGATGGATACACATTTGGAGTGATGATGCGAGATGGAAAATGGATGAAGTTGTCAAATACAAAAATGTTCAGAAAGCATGTGTGGAAAGGATAAAAAGTAAGGTTAAGAATACTCAACTAGCATTTTCCTAAGTGTTACTTGAGTAAGTTTTCATGCTACCTAACTCAAGATTGAGACCGCATCTCTCGATGCTTCGACGCCACATTAATCTTATCTCTAAGACGCATGGTGAGTTTTTCATGCAAAAGTTGAACTCTTTCTCTAAAGCCAATTCTTTTCTTGTTAAATGTCCAATATTAATCATATAATCTCTCAAGCAGATGATTGTACTTTCTTAAACCTATTTGTTCGACAGATTTAAGCAAGTTTGAAGTACTCATTTAATCAAGATGCAAAAATACTTAGTAAAACTTGGAAATGCTAACTTCATGCACTTAACCCATTAATCATTCAAACATTCATGGTGTAAAATATTGAAGATGAGTAGAGATGGAGGATTAATATCAATCAAATTTGTATTAAGAAAATAAACCAATTTCTCGAATGTCATTAACAAAATACAAGAACGAAGGAGGCATAGTGAAAGAATGGAAATAAAAGTCGTCAAGCTATCAATGGCAATGTCTTGCTTCTTTTAGGCTTGAGATGGTGGCTATCTGAGACATAATTTGTACAGAGGACGAATTCTCACTCTCTGAGAGGCGACTCTGAAAACTTTTAGAATCTTCTCACAGAAGAGTTTAAAATGGAGGATGGCTATGAAGATTGGGGGAGAATTTGCGCAGAGCTTTCCCTACTGTATATTTCTCTCTGTCTTGAACATGAAGTGCAATGGGCTATTTATAGGCGTCCAAAAAGGTGATCTCATGATGAGCTTACACCTTTGCATTTAATTCCATGCCCTCTTGTGCAGACTTCTTCGCATCTTTGATTCATTTGATCTGTCATGATCTGGTAAAGTCAATTGTCCACTTGCATATTGACATGATAGTTGCCGCCCAGGTGTTTGATTTACTTTTTCTTCTCGATTTATGTGGTAGTCAGTGCATTGATCTTCCAACATTGTGACCTCAATGCTTCTAGCAGCATCCTTTCCTTTATACTTAGATTATTTTTTGCTTCTTTTTAGCTCTATCCTGCATTCAAAAAGATAAAAACTCATAATTTTCAAGATAGATGCTTTTGTAAACATAGTAAACGCATAGTGATTCATATTACATAATTCAAGTACTAAAATTACGCGTTTATCATCAATATTACTCTAATTACTCCAAATAAAGAATACAATAACGTGTATTTCTACAAGTTATCAACTTCTATTACTGATATCTACCTAAGTTTAATATCACCGATACATAAACATGACTAATATCTATTTAAGTTCTATCGCTAGTATCACTGCTAATTGATATTATCGATACACTGATAGATACTAATAGATTCTATAAGTTTTAGACTTTCAATTTTATCTTGAGTATTTATTAATAAATTAGTATACATTAGTTGATAAAAGTTTATAAGTCATGGACTTCTATCGATTATTGAAGTAGTCTGTCAGTGATAGAAGTATATCATTGATAAACTATAAAAGACTATAGTAGACTTAGTCTATTAGTGATATCATAGGCTATCAGTGATATAAGTTTACTACCGATAGTTTTCATACTTTTAAGGCCCTGTAAAAAGGAAAAAATATATATATATATATATATATATATATATATATATTCATCCATTTGATAACGTTCTCATTTATCATTTTTTTAGAAATAAACTTGTTTAATAACTTTTCTCATTTCTTATTTCTAACTTTTAAGAAATGTTTCTAAAAATGGTGTAAATTTGAGGTCTAAAAAAATTAGTTTCTTTCAAATCCATTTCCATTTGCTATTTATATTTAACGTTTCGTTATAATAATCAAATTTGATGATTGGCTTGTTGGTGTTAAGTCACTTATGAATTGTGCACATTCAAACCCTAGGTTTGAAACTCATCCTTGTAAATTCTTTTTCTAATCTTTCTAGTAGGAAATGGGAAGATGAGGGAAAAAATTCAAAGGTTGACTAGTCAATCTTTGCCATATTTACAAATATTTTAAAGAGGTGCTATACGTTTAAATGTGATATCTTTAGATAGTTATAGATAGTTATGTTTGTTTTATAAAAATCCCTTGAGAGGGTGAATAGGGTTTATTAAAACTAATTTAAATTTTTTACTAATGTGAGCCCAATTAAGCGAATTAATAAACTCTTTGCAAATAAGTAGTTTAAACAATATTTTTTTATGCAAACAAATTAACTTTGAATTAAACAAGAAATTAACAATCATATTTTAAAGCACTCTATTTAATTCTAATAAAAAGATTGGTAATGAATATAGAAATTTAAGAACAACCAATATGAGCAATCAATTTCAAAATTAAAAATTGCAATTAATTTCATGCAATAAAATATAGTAACAAAAATTAATTGAAAAAATAAATTAGAAGAGGGATAAAGAAAATGACACCGTGAATTTTATAGTGGTTCAACAAAACCGGCCTACGTCCACTTCCTAAGATCCTCTTGGGTACTTCACTAGAAGTCTTTGACTCTTTCCACGGCTTAGAGTCAAAACCGCTACAACGTTCTTTTCCGGGCACAAGAACAAACCCGATCCTTTCCACGGTTAAGGATCAAACCGTTACAATAGCTCTTTTTCTCGGGATCAAGAGCCAACCCATACAAAATTTTGGAAAGACAAAAAGCACACTTAACAAACTCTCTAAATAGAGTGGATTTACAAATTTAAGCACTTCACAAATAAATCCTCACAATACAATATATCTCTCTCAAGAATAAGATGAAAAGAAGAAAATTGAAGCTTGGAGAGAGAGCAACAATGGTGGCTTGGTGAATTATGGAGGATTGAAAATAATAAGAGTTGTTGTAGAATTTTGGAGAAGATGAAGTGTTTAAAAAGAAATGAAAGTGGGTGAAAACCAAATTAATTTGGACCATTAGATCTTTGTAAAAGAAAATTGAATGGTGAAGATTTAAACTCAACTAGCCATTAGACACAAACATATAATAATATTAAATTAATTTTTTTAAAAAGCAACTAGCCGTTAGACACAAACATATATAATAATATTAAATTCATCTTCTTTTTTTAAATTCATTTTCTTTTTAAAATCATTTTCTTTTTAACATCAATCCAAAAATAAAAAATCCACCAATTGTCACTTCTCCATTGCTCCAAGTGACACCTTTCAATTTGTCCACTTTGATTAAAATAATCTGTCACGTCATCAACTCGGAATTTTTCCATTAAGCTTGTTTCGGTCATATCTTCTTCATTTGAACTCCGATTTGAGTGATTCAAATTACATTGGAACCGTTGTACCAAGCTCCACACAATAGACACTTCAAAACACTAAAATGGTTAATAAATAAAATTAGGTTTGTTATCATCAAAACACTAATTAATCAATCAATTAAAATTAATTAATTTGAGATTAAGGGCCAAAAAGCCAACATGAATACGTTTTACAGATACCTAAGAGTTCTTGATAACTATGTTTGTTTGCCAAATTTATACACGGGAATGTCTTAACTTACATAATCTTCCAATAATGCCTATACGTCTATTCATGTAATTTACTCATTAATTTAATATAACTTGAATTTATATAACATATTTAGTTTCTAATTAATATAAATTTATTTTTATATGTTATATTTCTCAACAAATTAATCTTTATTCATTTAATATTTTGTTTTATAAAATAAATATTAATTTGAATTTGAATATCTTTCTAACAAAATAAAAATAACTATGATACAACCCAAAATAAAATGACACAAAAAGTCACCCTTATTTATTTCATAAAATAATAATCCTTCATATCTTTTGTCCACATACAAAATAAGAGAAATAATAAAGTTTGAAATATTTTTTATTCTTCCAGTTCTTCCAACAATAAGACTAGTTGGAAAAAGAAAAGAAAAGAAAAGAAAAGAAAAGAAAAGAAAAGAAAAAAAAAAAAAAAAAAACTCAGAACTTCCTTCTACAAATAAAACACGGAAAAAGGTTTTTCTCCGAAATAAACATATCTATCACATGTCTTCTATTAATAATTGTAATATAACTCCCTCCTTTAAGGATGTGGCAGCGTAAAATATATATATAAGTTTGAAAACATTAACAATATGAATACTAAATTTGCTTTGTAAATGTTTCGAACAATAAGAAAATTTTGGTTAAAAAACAATTCTATCAACACCTTTTCAATCATAAATATTGTTACGGGTGATTTTGGACCGAAGAGGATAATCGGCATAAAATAAGAATAGAAGTAATTGAAGGGATTGTATACCAATGCAAAGGCGAATGATCACCTTGTGCCATTTAATTTGATTTGGAAAAAAGAAAAAAACAAAGGAATGGACATAAAAAGATTACAATATGTTTTTAACTTGGAAGAGCTTCAAAGAAGAAGAAATTACCTTTGAACTTTAAAGACAACTCTCTAATCTTCTCCAATTCTTGATATACACAAATATAGAAATTGTAACAACCATATAAGTTGAATGGTTCAATTTTTATTATTTGGGTGTTCAATTTCTACAACTATTGTAAGTTTGAGTGTAATTGCAACTACCATCATATCTTAAAGATGGTTTCTATAATTTGCCGAATTAAATTTGTCTTAGCAACCCACTATCAAAATTTTGGGCTACTTCATCTTCATTTCTTTTTTCTTTTTGAGTTGCATTTTTTTTTAGAACAAAGTTGTTGCATTTATCTTAATGTTATTATATGAATACATATTTTCTTATAGAAAAGATTTCGTGAAAGATAATTGTCAACCTGTAAAAATTTTGAAGGTTCGAATTTTCACTCATATAATATGTATTCAAAACAAAGAGAAAATTGAGATTGTCACAATGACAAAATAATCCTTTGATGATGATTTAAGAGGAGAAAAAAAAATTAAAATATTGTAGATGTCATAAAAAAATAAAAAAGATTTGATACTTAATTTCACTTGAAAGAATGAGTTTTACAAAGTTACTAAATAGCTTGTTCAACCATACTTTTTTGAAATGACACAAAAATTATAGCTAACATATTTGCATTTTAGAATCTTACTGAAGCTTTAGCCAAAAGGATGTGTAGTCCATATTCATCTATTAACTCTTCTAATTTCATTTGGAAGTTTTCAGGCAAGAGGTTTAGCTCCTCCATTTTAGAGTTTTGTCAACAAAAGAATTGACATCATGACCAACTTAAATACATGGAAAGAACTGAGGAATGTAAGAAAATGAATCAGAATATCGTATCGATGGTAAGCTTTCTCTTTGACGGAGCTTTCTCGGCATTCTGCTTCTGTAAATCCATAAATGTTGAACCCTTGTTAGCAAATAATCTCCGCAAGTTGATCACGGAAAGCTCGTTGAAGCTACCAACTGCAAGATCAGCCTGCACCAGATCATACCTGCACAATATCATCCAGGTATCTATATCAGTCCGCGGTCTGGGATATTTGTTAAGAAGTGCATATAGAACTAGGGATGTCTGACATGCACTGCACATATGTGCATAGTATTAACTAATTTAGTCTATTTATGATGAGGCACATACGCGCGGTGGGCACCGATCAATGCTATAGCCATCATTGTACAATTGTGAGCAGCGGTTATGCCCCGAGGATCATCTTCAAACACCACACACTTGGAAGGCTTTCGATCCAGCTGCAATGAGTATAAGCATTAGTTAAATTTTTGCGGAGGTAGCCAATGCAACAATGAAAAATATGCTGCTTTCGCTTTGAATTTAACAGTATGGAAATTGAACCTTACCTTCACAGCAGCAGAAAGGAACCTATGAGCCATTGATTCCATACCGTCTTCCTCTGTTACAATTGCCTGCAAAGATGATGAGAAACATAAAATAAAATTCACAGTCCACCAATTTTGATAGTCTTTTCTTTTTACTTATGGTTAAGGTGTCCGCGAACTGTCATCAACAGCTAAAATACGGGTTGGCTGAAAAGTTGTTCATTATGGAGATACTCCGATTAGAGAATACTGAACTATGACCGTTTGAATATAAAAACCCATGGCAAGTAATGTATTTGCTCATTTGAACTATCTGGCTACAGAATGAAGTTACTCGGACTTCTAGCTTTGAATGCAAGAAAATGTTTGAGTAATCAATATCAACCTGAAAATATTTCTTCAAACTCATTCGGTCTAATGCTTCAAGCATGTGTTTCCGATCAAGGCTTGAAACGATGGCACAGGGAATGCGAGCCGTAGACACGGCATCCAGCCACTCTTTGAGGCCATCAACTGGCGTTTTAACCTGAATAAGAAAATATTTAAATAATTTCCATGATCAATCCAATGAACAAGCCAATCCATAAAAGGAATTTATTGAAAATACTCACAGAAAGAAGACCTCTGTAATACAACTGTGAAAACCTCAATCTCAATCTATCCAGCTCACTTTCTGCCATGCCCCAACGTAGAAGCTGAAAGGTTGAACAGAGTTTTCAAGAGTTCGAAAAACACGAAATTGTTGCTAATGGGGAACAGAGTGTAAGATAATAGGCTAAAAAGACGAGCATGGAACAACAGAACAATCACAGTAAAATGAACAGTTAGAGAAACCAGGTAACCAGAAGTGCTTCTGACTTCTAGCTGCCATGAACCAGTGTTTTCAAGGCAATAATGCCGGATGAAAGTTAAGGGGGTAGCACCACTTTACTAGCAGTAGGCTCCAGAGAGCACCTTCAAAGACACGATTATCTTTGCAATGTTTCAATCACCCTTTTTCATCACAGTGAAAGAAGTAGGGATTTTAGTATGCTTGACCAAAATATCTCCCTCCATTTGCTCTCTTGAATTGAAAGTTGGTATGAAAAAGTTTAATCCCTGACAAGGGAGGCTAGGTTAGCAAAAAATGGTTATCAGCTCAAGGTTACAACTTACAAGGAGCCCTTATCTTTTCAACATAACAAAGGGAAGAGAAAATACATCAAGCTAATGTTTCATAGCAAGGTGCCATGGCATTGAAGTAAACTTGCCATACCAATACTCCTGATGGTATTTGTATCCAAGGTGCAGATACGTAGATTATACCTACGCGCATTGGACTATTCTCTCTAATAACTCAACAAAATAGCCTCATAGGTACAGTAGAAAGAGGGCTTCCTCAATAAAGCAGTTACAATGGTGGTTGATTCTGTTGGGCTTCTTGAATAGTGCAGGTTTATCCCTGAATTTGGCAAAGACTTAGCTGGTAGGTCTAAACATGGATGTGGAGGTGGTTCAGGCTCTGGCTTTGTCCTTTAGCTGCTATTCAAGTGTGCTTCCCATCAATTATCTTGGCCTCCCTCTTGGGTGGAAATCACCACCGGAGACACTTTTGGGATCCTTTGATAAAGTTGAAAGCAAAGTTGGATGTGTGGTTGGGTCTCCTTCTATCTAAAAGAGGAAGGGAGAACCACTTTGGTACAATCAATTCTTAACAAACTACTCTTCTCTCCTTAGAACCCCAAAGAACGTCCCTTAAAACTACATAAAAAAATCATCAAGGACTTCATTTGGAGTGGTGGGATTTACAAACACAATTGCAACCTGGTGAAGTAGGATTGGACAGCCATGCCTTTATTGCTTGGTGGACTAGGGGTAGGGTCCCTCACGCCTCACCCATTGAACTACCTCCTTACTCACTAAGTGGATTTGGACATTCACTCAAGAGCCAAATCCTCTATGGAAGATGGTTAGTGCAAGTATTTAGGGAGTGAGATCCCATGGTTGGATGATTGCTGTGTTTAGAAAGTTAAGGGTACAGACCATGGGTGGATATTGCCAAAGATCTTTCAGTTTTTGTTAAGTTTTCTAAATTCAAAGCTGGTCTGGGTGATAAAATTCGATTTTGGGAAGACATTTGGATCAATCAAGCCTCTCATCCTGAATTTGAATTTGATTTCAGGTAAAAAAGAAGTTTCTATTTTCAATTGTTGGGACAACAACAACCAAACTTGGAATATAGGCATCTTGAAGCCTCTTTTTGACAGAGAATTGAACAGTTGGGTGGCCCTCACTGACAAGTTAGATTTCGCTTACAATGGTGAAGAGGAGGAACGAATCAAATGGTCCCTTGAAGAAACTGGAAATTATTCAACTAAGTCTGCCATCCTACGTCTTGTTGAAGTCTGAAGGTTCCAATCACCTCTAGTATATCGCTGGCTTGAACATTGATGCCATACTTCAAAGAAAATTTAGAACTAGGTGCCTCCCCCTACCCGGTTGTAGACTTTGCTGGAGGGAGGCTGAGACTTTAGATCATTTATTCCTTCATTGCCGCCTGTGGCTAAAGCTTGGTATGTCAATCTTGAGAGTTTGGAGATTACAACTTGTATTCCGAAGAGGGCGGAGGATAGTCTCTCTGAGAAGGTCTAAGCAGGTGAAATCTGAAAGGCAAAGTTAGGGCTTCGGAGAGTTGTGCAACTAGGGTGTAATTATGGTACATTTGGAAGGAAAGGAATGATACATCCTTTAAAGCTAATTTTCTCCATTTTGATTCTTTTTGTAAACTTGAACAAAATATGGCTTCTTGGTGAGCTTCTTTACCGTCCAGTCTTTTGTTGATTATGACCAATTGGAAAGCGCTTATCATGTAGTTCCTTGGCAGGGTCCCCTCTACCCCCAGCCTCTAGGTTGTTCATATTTCAGCAGTTTAAATGAAGTTTCTGACATTATGTAATTGAATTTTGCTTTCTTATCAACTTCATCTGCATTTCTTCTCAAAAAAATGAAAGAAGAGATAAAAGAAAATGAAGCCAATCAAACTTGCTATTGGAACTCATTGACTAATCTCGAGGCTATTGCTAAGGAATTTCGCTTATCCATAATCACACAACAACCTATCTAGATTAAGGTATCCAAGTTCCTCAAAAGTATAATTACACGATCCTCAACAATTCACCAAAACCTCAAGTAATACTAGTACAAGCGCTCAAGCCTCAGGAATTGGTGTATGTATGCAAGGGAAAGGAGAAAGAGAGAATTTTCTTATTTAAGAACACAAGTTCCACCTATAATTTCCTTTTCCTGACTCCTTTTGGGGAAAAACAAAAGAATAATTAAGAAAAAAAGAAACAAAACAAAAAAGGAAGAGAAAAAAACACCCAGCTGAAATGTTTTTGTACAAATGAAAAGATGAAGAAGATTGCAAAGGAGAAAGAAAAAAAATAAAACAACAAACAATCCTTCGTTTGTTCATAGAACAAGTATTGGAGCTCCATACTACACACATTTGGATACTCATTCATACTTTATCTTTAATTGGAGGATAATTAACTTCAGTTACTGTGCGGTTACATGCTCAAGGGAAAACACATAATCTATAGGTTAATGCAATCAAATCAATTCATATGGAGATTGAAACTTATGGCTGGAAAGAAACCACAGAACTTTGGGTGATAAGCCTAAGGATAGATTAGAAATATATAAAAACATAGCAACCTTATCAATCCCCACCATGCAATTAACGGTAAACTAGAGTGCATTTGGTACAAACAACAAAGATGACGTCATAGAACATGGGTTACTTCTCCAAGAAGTATATTTTTTTAACCAACTACATTGTGAAGCATGTTTCATATTTCAACATTGGTAATAAACCAGACAAAACTAATTAAAATTTAAGACATATAAGTTATTTAATGGGTAAAAGTAGAATAACTAAGATACAAACCTTCTGCAATACTTGATCTGCACCTGCATAAAGCATTAGCTTCTGTACATCACCATCTTCAGGAACTCTTTTTCCTATAGCAATTATTATTCAAAACTTAAAATAAGAGAACAGATGTTAAAAGGGTTCTTAATTCAAATAGCCCCAGAATAGAGGAAGTTAAATTAGAAAGAGATTATATCTCCCCATTTCTCAAACCAAGATGGAAATAACATCTTTCAACATCTAGCATGCAAATTAACAACCTCATCACTTGATAGTTTGATACATTAAGCACAGACCTATTCCCTTTTTCAAAATTATTGGTATGAACATAAATCCTGATATCGTTTAACATCTAATCTAGGCTCGTCCCTTTTGGAAATTGATCCTTATGAAAATTCTAGATAAAAGTTTGTATAGTTTTCTTGTTTTGGTTTCTGCCTCCACTTCAAATATACAGTAATTTTCGAAGAAATAGAACAAAACCTTCTTCCGAGGCAAGTTGCTTCCATGCATTTAACTTTAAAGTTTGAGTATCTGCCTGAAAATGAATTATAGACATCATCAGCCAACAGCATCTTCATAATCAGGACATGTGATTATATGATAAATTAAGTAACAATTATCAGCAAGCATAAAAGTTGAATTTGTACGAGTAAAGAAGTTACCACAACATTATCCCAAGAGAAAACTAAACCGTATGCTTCATCTGGTTTCATAGCATAACGAATTCTTTGAAGAAACCCTTCTTGCAGTCTATCGTTCAAAAAATCCTGGTCGCAACAAGGAATAAAACTCTCAAGTGAAGCTTAATATGCAACCAAAACAGTCAAATTAAAAAAGACACAGAAGAGAAATAGCTATAATATAACTAGTTTTACACAACTTTTTTTGCCCCCTTACCACGTCCACTTTCATAGGACCATCTGGTCTAAAAGTCTCAAATCCTTCTCCATATTCAGCTCCAATTGCCTGACACACAACACAAACATTGATCACAAACTCGAAACATCGAAAGATATGCGAACCCCATCAGTTGCATCAAATTACAAAGCGTAATCGTTGAAACTACGAGAGAATATTGAACTCAGTACCTCCTGCATGAAAAGCTTGTTGGGCGTAAGGGGAAACCTATCGAGGGAGCCATTTTCGCTAGACCCAGAAACGCTCATCACCACCATAGAATGTTTATTCAAGCTCATACGCTTCAAATTCTGTAAGAATAAGAACAATCCACCATAAGAAAACGAAGGCAAAGAAAAGGGCCTAAATGGGGGCAAAGAAGATGAAAAAGGGTACCCGAAATTTGAGCTTTGAAACGAATGGGGACTGTGGGAGACGAGAAGAGGTAGTGGGTGTCCATGAAAGAGGAGCGGTAGAGCTTCTGAAATTGCTGCAAGTGCAGTCCATTAGTCTACGATGAAGGGGACGATAGCTCGAGAGCCTGAAAGCCCCTAAAAAGCTACTTTCGTTTTTGGGTTTTGCCCCTTCTCTTTTGTGAAGCAGAAGCTCGTAGAGTTTAACGAATCCACCGGGCAATCCGTGTCCCTTTTTACCAAGAATTGGGATATTGTGGATCTGCTTACGGCTGTGTTTTGAAAATTCTCTTTGTAATAATGCCACCTCAATCTTTATTGTACATCGCCCTTATCCTATAAGAAAATCCATTCCAAAATTCTTATTTGTTTTTTTAATATGAATAAGGCTTAATTGGATGGGAAACCGTTTATTAAAAAGAACTATATGTACTTAGGGACGGGTATGGAAGGCTCGTCTTAAAGTGACAAAAGTGGGAACTTTGGTCGTGCCAGAGTGTGCTTAAGTATGAAATTCTAGCTAAATACTTTCACATAGTTGTGGGATGCTTTTTTTTTTTTTCTTTTTTTCCGTTTTTTATGCCAAAGTATTAAATTGCAATAAAGAGAATTAGACTTCATATCATGAAGTCAAAGAACAAACAAACCACAATAAAAAAAATAATAATAAACAACATGAGTAACAAAAACCCAAACACATAACACATCTTAAGTAAAAATAATAATTTACAATGAGGAAAGTCACCTCCATGCCAATTTGAACAACAAAAGAAAATACCATATTGCATGATATGACTAACTATTGATAGCACCCGAAATGTGCTATCTTAGTGTTTTTAATCTCGCTCGTTTATAATAATTAATGTGTTTAAATGTTTATATTTGTAGGAACTCGAGCATTACATGCATTCGGTTCATTATGGGCCGCTCATAGTTAATTTGGAGCAATTAGGAGGTTAATAGAGTAACCGGGCTTTAAAGGAGTGAGAAAAGACCAAAATGTCCCCAATGAAATTCAAGCGCCATGGTGCCGAGTGGCACTACGTGCGGCACGAGTCATAGAGAGCTTCACAAGCGCACGTGCAAGGACACATGATGTTAGCCCTTAATTGGATCTTAGTCATGTTAAGTTTTGTTGTCGAATTGGTGTTGTGGACTTAGCCAAATTTTTCATATTCAAGGCCATGGAAAGAGTTGCTAGGCGAGAGGTGAAGTAGTTGTCATTGGCGGCAAAGTTGAGGCTTGCACCATGGGAGTAGACGTTGAGTTGTTGAAGGGCTAGCGGAGTATTGAAGAAGTGTTTGACTAGGCGGCAAGGCATGTCAAACCTTAAGGTAATGGGAGTTGAGAGACAAACACATGCATGGAGGAAGCTTATGTCGGTAGGCATTGAAGGGGTTAAGCCGAGTAGGCATTGAGAATCTAAGTCATAGAGGCGTTGAGAAGTGTAGGTGTGTAGCTAAGTCAAGAACCTCTAAGTGTTTGTGTGTTAGGTGTTGAGGAGTGTTGGAACTGATGTCCTAAATCTCTTAGGGTCTCGTAGTTTTGTAAAGTTATAAATACATTTTATTTATTCAATAAAATAAGAAGTTAGTTTATTTGTTTTTTGCATTAACTCAATCCAATAAACTAAGATCCATGGTTATTTTATGTAAACGTAAACATGTATGTGGTTGGCATACAAGGATGGATCATGTTTAAGTAATAACTAAAAGGTCTGTAGTAGAAGGATAAGGTTGGGTGCCTTATTCTAGTAACACTATGGATACGACAGACTTTGTAATTATTACAAAAGTTGTAAAGTTTTACAAACGATTTGATCCTAATCGTTCATGTAGATACATGTGAGTGGGGGTATCATATGCAAAGAGTTTGTATAAGACCCGATCGCAAAATGTATAATTTCTCTTTGTAACGCTGTTAATTGAAGAATTTAACATTTTATAAGATGACTATAGGTGACACGACCTTAATCTTGAGTGAGTTATGAATTCATGTCTATGAGAACAATCTTTTAATCTGTATGGGTGAGAGTGGCCAGATCGCTAACGAACCATGCCTTGGGGGGTCATTATAGCAATTGGGAGCCCGAGCCTTACACCCATCTTGGATGGATCACTCCTATGGATATAGTAATTCTCATGCACCACCACAATACTGCTATTGCCCCACGGTTCCCAAGTCGTTGGAGTTTGCTCGACCGAGAAACCAAGGTATGTCATTTGAGGATATAGTTAGGGAATTGACTGATCACTAGTTCTTTGTGCAGCAGGAGTGTTCCCACATCCAAGAGAAGTTACGCCAGCAGGACAGTCTTCGAGTTACAACGAAGACTAGGGCTGAGATGCAGTGTTTGAGTGACCAGTTTGCTCAGATTGCTAACTCAGTTAGGAGATTGGAGGAGTCCGAGCTGCAGCACCATATCTTCGAGACTACTGAGGCACCCCACCATAAGGTAATGTACTTTTACGGTGAGGAGGATGAAGAGGATCCTAAGCCATGGAGACCAGTAGTCAAGGCGGAAGAAGAACCTAACCTTACACCTAATGAATCTCAGGTGATAGAGTTAGAGGTCTAAAGACCTTGCCTTGTTCCATCATTTTGTATTTCATACATTCATGAATTTTCTTCTTTCTGTTCTCAAGAGTCAGTCAAGTTTTTTTCTACCTTGGCTCGTTTGAGTTCGTCGAGTCTTTTAATTCTTTTCTTTTTTTTTTTCTTTTTTTTTTTTTTTTTTTTTGCCTTTTTTTAGGAACACTAAAAAAAACTCAAATTCAATCTGTCCAGCGCCCTTCAGAAGACAAAATTTCTTTAGAGCGTTGAGTTCTTTATCAACTCAAGTAAGAAAGGGCCAAAGAAATACGAGATTTTCTTCATTCCTTGATGGAGGATAGGTCACATCGAGCAACCAACGTTAAAATTTTGCCCTTCCTAGAGGAGCCAGGAAAAAAATTTAACTGTTATCTAGTTAATTTAAATTAATTTAGGAGTAGGTTGAATTAATTTAAATTAAGCATAGATCAATTTTAGTTTAGAATTAATTTAGTTTAGTTTTAGGATTAGATTAAAAATAAAAATAAGTTAGGACACAGCATCCCGACAAATCTACTTTAAACAGCAGATTTGTCACAAGATTGGTATCATTTTTCTCCCCAAATCCGATTTTGCTCTCCATTTCTCTCAACTTTCTCTCAATTTCTTCCCTCCATACACCAAAATCTCTTGTTTTTCTCCCAGATCTTCTACCCAAATTGTTTTTCCCCCACTACATTCACGAAATTTGTGGGTTTTGTGCAAATTTCATGAAATTTTGGAGTTTTCTCACCATTTGGAGCATTCCACCGACGTTGAGGTATAATATCTTGAATTGTGCTTGTCTATGAGTATTTTCTTGTTGATTATTGCTTAAAACTAGGTTATGTTGCTCTGTTTTGATGATATTGTTGAAATTGGAGGTTAGGATATCAAGTGGTATAGATTGGAAGAGAAATTTAGATATTTTTGCTTGAAATTTTTCTATATGCAGTGAGTTTTGTTTAGATTAGAGAGTTTTATCGAGGTTTTGCTTGTTTTTAGTTAGCTTCCAAGAGTTGTGGGTATCTCTTAGTACATATCTATGGGATCAGGAAGAGCAAGGTATGAATATAGTTAGTGGGTCTGGTTCTCGTTCCAAGCAACCCGACTACGACACTAATAGGTTCCCCTCCCAAGGTGCGTATGAGCATTTCATGTGTGTCATAGCCACCAGGAACCTTATTCCCGAGCGCGCCCTATCATTAGAAGTCAATTTCTTCCCCCATATCATTGTTGAGATACAACGACGTGGTTGAGAGGCGTTGGCTAAGCAACCTAAGGATGCAATTGCTCCATTAGTAAGGGAATTTTACTCTGGCATCGAGGAAGGCAGGGATGTCTCAATTGTCCGAGGGGTTAGAGTTCCCTTCTTCCCTTCTCGTATTAATGGCATCTATCATGTGGCTAACATAGCCGATGATGATTTTTTGAGGTTTTTGTCACAACCATTTGATGAGGTCCACATCACTGAGGTCCTCTGTGGGCCAAGGATCGACTGGATCCACACAAAGAACGTGGCGGTGCGTTTTAGAGGGACAAATTTAACTGTCTCCAACTAGACCTGACATGCTTTCATTTGCGCCAGGTTGATGCCCGTCACCTATCTTAGCACAAGTCGATTTGTTAACATCGATAATGTCATTCGTGACTCTATCTAACGTAGCGAATGTTGCGCCACCACTGGAGGCTTCAGGCATTTGTGTTTATTCACATAGCTTTGCTGACAATCGAGTGTTGAGATAGAGTGGCAAGAAGAGAGGGTGAGTCTTAAAGATGCTATCTGCAGGACTACCATCTCCGCCTTCAAAGGTCATGGAGAGGAGGAGCGCGGTGAGGAAGAACACCGTAAGAAGGAAGCTCGTGGTGATGATTGACAAGATCATCACGAGGTGGAGGTTAGAAAAGAGTCGTTAAGTGAGCGTGCTCTCATGATGGCTGAGGAGGCCTTGAGGGTGAGTCGTGAGTTCGTCCGTCGTGTTAGGCATATAGAGAGAGGATTGTGAACTTTATGAGTGAGAGGGACCATCTCTATTACGCTAGCATAGGCTTCCAGTATGACATCTAGAGAGACTTGGACTTGTCGGATTCAAACAACCATTAGTTAGCCCACCTAAGTGTCATCGACCTTTAGTTTTCCTTAGTTTCCTTAGTTTTTAGGTTTTATATAAGTTTTTATGAGTAGGTCTTAGTCTAGCTTCTTGTACATAGTTCTTTTTGGCTGAAATTTTGGTTTTTCAGGTTCCTTTCTTTTTTCTCTTTCTCTTGCATTGCCCAAGAAACCCCCCCCTCATGGACTTCAATTTAGGGAAGGTTTTCTGTTTCCCTTTCATTTGTCCTTCTTTGCTTGCTTGCATGCATTAGAGACAATGCATTGTTTTAGATTGGGGGTGGGTGAGTTGAATGTTGCTTGTACTCCATTGATTCTTATGTTGCATCTTGCTTGTCCTATTTTCGTGCACAAGGGTTCCATAGGAAATTTTTGCACTCTTGTGTGATTAGGGTGGATAGGATATACCTACATGCTTCTTTGCTTGAAATCGTTGAAATGAGCATTTGGTGAGCCCATTTAATTTTTTTTCCTTGCATTCCTTACTTTCTTGTTGATAACTTGTAGAAATACAAGTTATTATAGTCACTATTTGAATTAATCAGAGTAACTTTAGAGCTAAACACATGATTTTGATAGTTAAATTATGTAAAATGTATTACCATGCGTTGGCACTATTTACAAAAGAAAATACCTGAAAAATTATGAGCTTTTCTATTCTTAACGCAGGATTAAGAAGAAAAGAAGCACAAATAACCAAAATACTAGAGACGAAGCTGCTGCGAGAACAAGTGAAAACTCATGCGTCGAAACTATGCGTTGAGACCATGCGTTGAGAAAAAGTAGATACAGACGCCTGGACAAAAGCTATCATGTCAATATGCAAAAGTATAACACGCTATCAGAATATGGCAGAACAAATAGGCCGACGATGTGAAAAGTCTGCGCAGCAGGGCATGGAATTTAATGTAAAGGTGTCAGGTCATCATGAGTTTCAAATTTTCGACGCCTATAAATAGCCCAAAGCTTTTTCATTGAAGAGGGGGAGAGAAAACGAGTTCAAGAGGCAAAAGCTCTGCACAATTTCTCCCTCACCATAACCAGCCTCCATTTCGAGCTCTTCTGAGAGAAGGATTCTGAGCACTTTCAGAGTCGTTTCCCAGTGAGTGAGAACCTTCGCCCTATGAAATTTATGTATCAGATAGCAACCATCTCAACCCTCCATGAAGCAAGACGTTGCTAGAGACGACTTGACGCCTTCCATTTCTGTTTTATCTCCATTTCTCTCCTTCTTACTTATGTTTTGTTAATGACATTCAAGAGAATGGTTTATTTTCTTAATATGAGTTTGATTGACGATTATCTTCCATTTATTTCCATATTAAATACCTTACACCATGTTGTTTGAAAGCTAAATGAGTTAGATGTTAGAAGTTAGTTTTTCTTAAGCAATATTAAGTATGTTACATCTTGATTAATGCATATCATTAGCTTGCATAACTTTGTCTGACAAACAAAAGTAGTAAGCACGACTATCTAGCTTAAGAGAGTGGATGGTTAATCTTTAGCATTTATCCAGACTAGATGAGGTGCAGAGATGTAGTTCATCTTTTGCTAACGCAAACTTACCATGCGTCTTAGAGATAAGATTAATGTGGCGTCGAAACATCGAGAGATGGATTTACAAACTAAGTTTTTAGGTATGTAATTATACTTGGATATGCTTAAGTAATTAACTAGCTCCTGCGTTAACTCTACTTTTATCACATGGTTCCATTCATTCTCAACGCATGCTATCTGACACTAAATCACATTTGACTAACTATCGCTGCGTCCACCTCATTGTTAGTTGTAGGAAATTTTATTCATTCTTTATGTATAGTTTTAGACATATACAACCAACATATGCACATATTACATGTATAGTTCACCGCATAGTCATGCATTTATTCTCAACGCCTAGTTATTACAAATGCCTGCGTTCGACCCTGGACTTACCAGGAAACCTATAAGAGCTTATACTTGGGCTTTTTATAGGAAAACTTGCTTAATCATGATCATATTTGAGTAATTCTCGATGCATCTTTGTACGGAAATGATAATATCTATTTTTGTGCAACAAGCTATGAAACTCAATTTAAATCGAATAGAAATCCAACAACACTTGTGCACTAGCCACCTTAGGTTTTTTTCTTAGAGCTTAGGATAGGTTTATTGTCCATAAGTCCATTGTCACCCCGAAGGCCCCATCAGTTAGAGAGTGACCTTGCTAGATAAGATGTAATGTGAGACTAGAGAGAATGAGAAGTTTTAAGCCTATGTGAATAAAAAAAAAAAAGAAAAGAAAAGAGAGGGAAAAAAATAAGAGTGAAAAGAAAAAAATTGTGAAAAAGAAAAAAATGAAAAAAAAAAAAGTGTGTCTGAGTGCATGGATAGGATTAAAAAGATTTTCCTTCGTCATGATCAATTAGGAAGCCCATGAGAAAAGAGTGGGTACGAGTCCTTATGATTGAAGTGTGAAAGCTAGTGTCCTTAGGTAAAAGAAATGTCTTCTATCTTTCTGTCGTGTGAGTTTCAGGCACTCTAGTCGAACTATTACCTTCTTGAATAGTGTAGGTTGTTTGATGATTGGTGCCCGAGCTGGAAGTAGAGGAAAGATAGATGGACAATGTCATAAGATTGTCTCAAGTCTCTAGAGTTCACCTAAGTTGGCTAACACACACACGTAAGGAAGAATAGAAAAAGTGTTAAATAGTTCATTAAGTTGCAAGTTTCTCGTTTTTAAGCTTTGATGCATGTTTAAGTTTTGAGGCTTGAGTCATATTGAATGCAATCTTTTCGGTTGTTTGCTCTTGTGCTTGTGTTTTTCTCTTCCTCGAGGACTAGTAAGGTTTAGTTCGGGGGTGTTTTGATAGCTCCCGGAAAGAGCTTGCTCTCTCTACCTAAATCATGTTAGTTCTTAGGAATTTAATGTTGTATTTAGTATTTTTTATAAGAAAATGAGCAAAGAAAACCATCGGGACATTCCGAGCAAAATTTGGATCGAAACGAAGTATTCGAGAACAATTAGAAGCAAAAGGATGGAAATGCCCCTAAGAGCGTAGTTGCTTTCAAGCGTAGCACTACGCTCAAAGGTAGTAGGTGAGAAATGGTAAGAGCGTAGCTACGCTCTGGATTGAAGGAAAAACGATGCGCATGTGCGCTTGAACGCAGCGTCATTACGCTCTGGGTAGGTGCTTTGATTTCTACCTAGATTGTAATGATGCTTCATCAGAGCGTAGCAAAACTCTGATGCAGATTTAAATAGAAGTTTCATTTTTAGGGGAAAAAAGGGAGGACGATGAAGAGGAGACTTCACCTTTTAGCTTAGGTTTTTCTTCAATTTTTGGGTTGTAATCATGGATTGGATACTTTCTCCTTCAATTTCTTTGTCTATGAAGATGTTAAGGTAAGTATTTTTCTTGTTCTTGAGAACAAACTCATGTAATTTCTTGAGACTTGATTTTGTATAAACCTCATATTGTGATTGTGTTACTTGAATCTTATGTATATTTAGATATATGTTCTTGAAGCGATTGACACCTCTTTTCTTGAATGTGTGTCTTAGCTAATCGGTTTGCTCGCGCGTTTTCTTCATGTTTGTCCATGCTTTAAATCGATAAGTAGCAAGGGTCTTAGTATGCATGATAAGGCGTATTGATTGTCCATAGGCTTTTAAGTGTATGCTTAACCTAGATTCAATGAAAAATTGGTTAATTAAGTTAGTGCTTTCCCGTTAGTTAATCAAACATTCGAACTCTTAAGCTTAATGCACATGTTCTTGGTTTTAATTGATTGCTATCGAACGCAATTAGAACCCAAGACTTGTAGTTTAATTAAGGTATAGGTTTTAGTTGATAAGTAGGGTACTTATTTACCTGAACTCGATGAGTTTGATGCCTGTAGCGTCGGCGAGTCTAATTAAGTTAAACAAGTCGATGTGTATGCAATCAAATATGTGTTTAATCAAAAGTACGATCTCCTCATCCTTGGTTATATTTACCCATTGCTTTTATTTTCCTTGCACGTCTAGTTCTAATTCACACCAACCCCTGCCCCCTTTATTCCATTAAATAGGAAATTAGCAGACTTGCCACTGATGGGAATTAAATCCCGATGGAAGCATGTGATCGCGTTCTTTGATTTATTGAAAGAATTAAAAATAAAAAAAAATTGTTAAACACCATACCTTTGCCAATCTATAATTCGAACTGATAGTCTTCTCCTTGTGGTCTTCCTTTTCCAAGAGGTCTTCCTCGCTATGACTCCGGCAAGGATCCGGTTTGTAGGAACTGCTTCTTTGAAAGAATGGAAAGAAGAATTTTCTTAGAAATATTTCTAAGAAAATTGGGAGAATTAGTAGAGGAAGATTTTTAGAGTAATCGTAGAGATTATTCTCTTAGAGAGTGTGTTCTATGAAGGCTCCTAAGCACTCTATTTATAAAACTCTATGGATTACTCCTAATCCTATTAGGATAAGAGATTTTAAATCAAATAATTTAACAATATCCAATATTAATAAATATCTACCCAAATAATATCTCATATTAAATGGTTTAAAATATTTAAATCTTATTTAAATATTTATTTTCTGCAAAATCTTTGATTTGGATTTCATCCAAATTAAACAATTAATTATTTGAATCCAATTCAAATCAATTAAGTAATTCTCCCTCTACTTATTTTCTATAGAATCTTTAATTTGGATTTCATCCAAATTATATAATTAATTATTTGAATCCAATTCAAATTAATTAATTAATTCTCCCTCTATCTATTTATATGGATTTTATCCAAATAAATAATTAATTATTTGAATCATATTCAAATAAATTAATTCTTTACATTATAAAGTTATAATTTGAATCACATTCAAATAAAATTTATAATAAATCATGCAATTAATTGTATCCAATACAATTAATATTTTCCCTCATAAATTTGAACATTTCAAATTTTTCTTTTAACATAGTTGATCCTTGTTGGCCTGTAGTGAGCTAGCAAGCGGTCTTTATCGACCTACAGATCAGAAGCTCCAACAATATGAGATTAATCGGCTAAACTAATTAACCACATTAATCAATATTCGTTAACTGTTGGTACACTCCACTAAAGACCCACAGTTACACTTTTCTCACTGCAGATATATTTATGTGTACATAGATATAGACCAATAATAGCAAATTAGTCATTCACATATATTCGTAACACCAGTTGGGTCAAATTACCGTTTTACCCCTGGGTTACTTCTAAATCCTTAATTATCAATGCTCCTTTAATGAACAATTTGTTTATGGTTCAATCATTAAATAGAAACCCCTCTCGGGCCAGTGAGAGGGTAGGGCCCTTTGTTCAAGTCCCAGAAACACCACTTAAGGGAACACTTATCTACTTACCCTAAAAATGGGAATGAGTAAATTCCATCTTGTATAATTATGTCCCTAGCTCCCCACTCAGTCTTATGCCCAAGATGGTAGACATATTGAGTTGGCAAACGACCACTCTTACTCATACAAATCAAAGGACAATCCCTCGTGGACAGGAGTTCATAATATAATCACGATTAAGACTAAGTTGTCTAGGTCATCCTATTGAAATAGAAACCTAACTAGTCAACGGAGTTACATCTAGTGATTACTATTTCGTGGTCCGGTCTTATACAAAGTTGGTCATATCCATAGTGTCACCAAAATAAGGTACCAAGCCTTATCCCTATACTATAGACCATTTAGACTGTATCTTGAACATTGATCTCCATATGTCCCCACATACAGTTCAAGACTCATAAAACGACCTAGGATGTTAGTTTATTTGATTTAGGGTTATTAAGACAAAACAAACAAAAACAATCAATAAAACTTATTGAAGTAACACATCAATAACTCTTTATTAATGATTTAATGACAGTTAAATAAGTACATTTACAATCTACGAGTTTTAGGGCAAAAAACCCAACAGCCACTGTTGCTATGCTAGGAGTAGGATTCAGTACTATAATTTTCTTTTGAGATTCTTTTTTGGGAATTAAACGATGCCTGAAAAGAACTCTTTCAGCTATTATTGTATCTACTATTTCTTGTAGTGCCCAATGAAAACCCCAACTTCAAGTGTAGAATTCCACAATAAATTGGACTTCACATAGTGGGGGAAGTAGGAAAAAAATGAGGAAATTGCTATTTTTAACCCAAAAAGTTTTTTATGGGACAGAACTAACCATTTTTTTAATAACTTCTTTTTCTAACCTCTTTTTCAACTTTTCAAAGTTTCAGAGGTGGGTCCCATATGGTGAAATGGCGTTAATACCCTCCAAAACCATCTTCCTCAATACTCAAACCCATTATCTTCTTCCATAAACCCATTCTAAGAGCATCTTCTTCCCTAAAGTCCATTTTTTTTATTGTACTCTCTAATTTCTGTCATTTGTGGTAAAACTCATCGTATGTGGCTCTATTTATAGAAATAAACCCACAAAGAACTTCTTTGAAACGCTGGTTTCTCGAAACTTAGGTTTTCTATTAGTTGGAGGTAAAAAACGGAAAAGAAAATCCAAAATTTTCAAGTAGAGGAGGTTTAATATGTGTAGGAAATGTTTGAAATCAAATAAAAAAAGAATTTGGTATGCGTTTCTTGCTCGCTGTCATTTTTTCCGTAAGTTCATGTTTCCCGCAAGTTGAACGAGTTTATGGGAAAAGTGATAGAATGCCCAAGTCATATAGAGTACACACCAACTTTCGGGAAATTTGTGCATTCTGTGACTTTTCCCATAAGGATTTTAACAAGACCTTATGGGAAAAGTCACAGAATGCTAAAATTTCCCAAAAGTTGGCGTGTATTTTGTTTATATGAATATTGCTCTCACTAGTCTCGCTCTCGCTTCTCTCACTCTATCTGGTATCGTTTCACTCTCTATGGTTTGTCACTGGGATTTCTATAAATAAACCCACAAAGAACTTCTTTGAAACACTTATTTCAGGAAATTTAGGTTTTCGAATAGTTCGTGATAAAAAATTAAAAAGAAAATCCAAAATTTTCAGGTAGAGGAGGTTCAATATGTATAGGAAATGTTTGAAATTAGATAGAAAAAGAATTTGGTATGCGGTTTTCCTCGCTGTCATTTTTTCCGTAAGTTCATGTTTCCCGTAAGTTGAAAGAGTTTACGAAAAAAGTGACAGCATGCCCGAGTCTCATAGAGTACACGCCAACTTTGGAAAATTTAGGCATTTTGTGACTTTTCCTGTAAGGTTTCTGTTATTAGATTTCTATTCGATTTAAATTGAGTTTCATAGCTTGTTGCACAAAAATAGATATTATCATTTCCGTACAAAGATGCGTCGAGAATTACTCAAATATGATCATGATTAAGCAAGTTTTCCTATAAAAAGCCCAAGTATAAGCTCTTATAGGTTTCCTGGTGAGTCTAGGGTCGAACGCAAGGATTTGTAATAACTAAGCGTTGAGAATAGATGCATGACCATGCGGTGAACTATACATGTAATATGTGTATGTGTTGGTTGTATATGTCTAAAACTATACATAAAGAATGAATAAAATTTCCTACAATTAACAATAAGGTGGACGCGGCGATGGTTAGTCAAATGTGATTTAGTGTCAGATAGTATGCGTTGAGAATGAATGGAACCATGCGATAAAAGTAGAATTAACGCAAGAGCTAGTTGCTTACTTAAGCATATCCAAGTATAATTACATACCTACAAACTTAGTTTGTGAATCCATCTCTCGATGTTTCGACGCCACATTAATCTTATCTCTAAGACGCATGGTAAATTTGCGTTGGAAAAAGATGAACTACATCTCTGCACCTCATCTAGTCTCGATAAATGCTAAAGATTAACCATCCACTCTCTCAAGCTAGACAGTCGTGCTTACTACTTTTGTTTGTGAGACAAAGTTATGCAAGCTAATGATATGCATTAATCAAGATGTAACATACTTAATATTGCTTAACAAAAACTAACTTCTAACATCTAACTCATTTAACATTCAAACAACATGGTGTAAGGTATTTAATATGGAAATAAATGGAAGATAATCGTCAATCAAACTCATATTAAGAAAATAAACCATTCTCTCGAATGTCGTTAACAAAACATAAGTAAGAAGAAGGGAAATGGAGATAAAACAGAAATGGAAGGCGTTAAGCCGCCACTGGCAACGTCTTGCTTCATGGAGGCTTGAGATGGTTGCTATCTGATACATAAATTTCATAGCGCGAAGGTTCTCACTCACTGGGAGACGACTCTGAAAGTGCTCAGAATCCTTCTCTCAAAAGTGCTCGAAATGGAGGCTGGTTATGGTGAGGGAGAATTTGTGCAGAGCTTTCGCCTCTTGAAGTCGTTTTTCTCCTTCTTCAATGGAGAAGCTTTGGGCTATTTATAGGCGTTTAAAAGTTGAAACTCATGATGACCTGACACCTTTACATTAAATTCCATGCCCTGCTGCACAGACTTTTCACATCGTCGGCCCATTTGTTCTGCCATATTCTGATAGCGTGTGATACTTTTGCATATTGACATGACAGCTTTTGCCCAGGTGTCTGTATCTACTTTTTCTCAACGCATGGTCTCAACGCATAGTCTCGACACATGGGTTTCCACTTGTTCTTGCAGCAGCTTCATCTCTAGTACTTGGGTTATTTGTGCTTCTTTTCTTCTTAATCCTGCGTTAAGAACAGAAAAACTCATAATTTTTCAGGTATTTTCTTTTGTAAATAGTGCCAACGCATGGTAATACATTTTACATAATTCAACTACCAAAATTATGCATTTAGCTCTAAAGTTACTCTAATTAATTTAAATAGTGACTATCTTATAACTTGTATTTCTACAAGTTATCATTTTCTAACAAGACCTTCCTGGAAAAGTCACAGAATGCCCAAATTTTCCAAAAGTTGGCGTGTATTTTGGCTTTTTGTGAATATCGCTCTCGCTCTCGTTTTCACTAGTGTCGATCTCGTTGGTATTGTTTCGTTCTCTATGCTATCGTCGTTTTTCTTGCTCTCGCTCTCGTGAGTCTCACTTTACCCTATCAACACATTTTCCCTTCCTGATAAGCGGTTCAATTTCAAGTTTACTTTCCCGAAACCCGGTTCACCATCCAATGGTTCAAATTTCAAATTTCCCCCTTTTATAATGAGTTTCTAGAAAGACTTTCTATTTTCTTACATTTCCTGAAAGTTCCCTTCTTCTTCGATTTTCCTAAAACAACGTCTTCTTACCTAAACCCTGAGACCATCCTCACGTACTTTTGAATCCCTAAAGACCCCCGTCTTCTTCTCAAAAAACGGCTGAATCTTCTCGATTTTGCCGGATCTCCATTTCTCGTTGGATTCTACACAAGTATCTTCAAAGGTACTTCCTTTAGAGTCCTTTTGTTTTACAATACTCTCTAATTTATGCCATTTGTGGTAAAGTCCCATCCCATGTGATCTTATTTTTAGAAATAAACCACAAAGAACTTCTTTGAAATGCTTATTTCATGAGATTTAGGTTTTCGATAGTTTGCAGAAAAAAACGGAAAAGAAATTTAGGTTTTCTAGTAGAGGAGGTTTAATATGTGTAGGAAATGACTTAATCTATTGAGTAACTTTCTTGTCTCGCTCTCGCTTGTCTCACACTCACTCTTGCTAATAAAGTAACAGAATCCCTAATTTCTTGGTAGGTTCAAACCTTTCAAAGATTTAGGCATCTGTAACTTTTGCCTGAGAATCTCTAATTTATTTGTGTATGTTAGCATGAATTCTAATGTTCATATTGCCTTATTGTGTGTTATGTGTAGGGATTTAATGAAGCCAAGGATTTTGCCTGAGGACTACTTTAAGGCACAGTTGACATCGTGTAGTCATTTAGTTCACACTCGAGATGTCATATTAAGGAAGCTATCTAGGATCCAGTTAGATATGTTTAGGCAAACCATTTTTGGACCCATTCTAGACTGTAACGTCGTCCTTAATGGTCAACTGATACAACACCTACTTCTTAGGGAGGTAAGAGATGAGAGGTCATACGTAATTTTCTTCAACCTTTTTGGGAATAGAGTGTCCTTTGGTAAGAATGAGTTTGATCTTGTAACTGGGTTCAGGGTTAGAACGAGGAATATACAAAGGCCGACAAATCCGAGTAAGCATAAAAGGCTATATTTCGAGAACCAAACCAATAAAAAATAATGGGAAGCAGAGAAAGAGTTGGTAGGCATAGAGTTTAGGAGCGATGAGGAAGCAGTGAAGGTCACACTTGCATTCTTCATTGACTGCGTTATGATGGGGAGGGAGAAGAAACAAAAGTTTGACCAAAAACTCCTAAGGCTAGTGGATGACTGAGAGGTATTCTGTAATTACGACTGGAGTGAAGTGATTTTTCGTAAGACGATCACCAGCCTGAAGAGAGCTTTTACTCCTACGATAAACTGTGGCGACCCCACTAAGACTGCAAGATACATGTTATACGGTTTCCCTATAGCCTTCCAAGTTAGATAATATTTCTGTAAGATTAATATTTGTTTCCCTTCCTTTTCTTTTTTTTCTTTTCTTTTTTTTTTTTGGTGTGGGTTTATGAGATGATTTCGTCCTTTACGAACTGGGTTGCCATTTGTGCCAGTGAGACGGGGATACCATGTCTCTCGAGGTGGGTGTGTAATACCTCCTCATCATACAACATCCTCTGCAAAGATATCTTCGACTTAGATCAAGTAAGGAAACTAACCGTCTTCTTGTTGCGTCTTAATTCTTATTATGTCTTATTTCATATTTTAGCCCTGTAACCTGTTATACGTGTTGTGCAGGCACTGAATGTAGTTACCACGAGATTGGTAGCTAGTGTGGAGAAGGTGGCCCATATGCAGCAGGTAGCACGGGCACCTGAGGCACGTTTACTATCTCCTGACCCCATCAACTTTCGCATACCGAGACCACTATTAAGTCCTGCTGAAGGTCAGCAGAAGACCCTTGTGGAAGAGAGGAGCAACAATCATGGGGACGATCGTGAGGAGGACGTAGTAGATGAGGGTGGGGAGGACGCTCGTCATAAGGACGTATTCCACGAGGACCCAGTTCATCAGCATGTCCATGACAA
The DNA here is from genome assembly GCA_030954485.1 of Citrullus mucosospermus. Taxonomy (NCBI): domain Eukaryota; kingdom Viridiplantae; phylum Streptophyta; class Magnoliopsida; order Cucurbitales; family Cucurbitaceae; genus Citrullus; species Citrullus mucosospermus. The sequence goes on along the minus strand of CM062061.1, from coordinate 5,970,117 downwards.
GACTATACTTGACATCCACGGTAACAATCCCCATTTCAGCGACGAACTTAGATGAATTGAGACCCGTCTAGAGTAGTTTCAGACCGAGGTTATGATAGAGTTCGCCACCATGAGGTCAGAGTTCACCACGATGAGTTCTGAGTTTGCTGATGTGAAGCAGAACCTCTCTGCGATTATGGGATATCTACTGGAGCTGTCGAAGGTACTTTATTTTCCATTAAATTTAAGTTACTTTGTTGTATGCCTGAAATCTCTAAACTTTCCATAATAGTTTAGAGATTTCTAAACTATTATTTATTCGCACGCTGCACGGTAAATATGTGGAGGCACCACGGTTTGGTGGATCTCGGGATGAGGATGGCAAAGGCGAGAGAGGTGGTGACGACATGATATCTGATGCTGAGGATGAGATCGAGGATCATGTTGAGCGGCAACCAGATTGAGTGGCTGGGAAGGTTCTTCTGCACCCTCCATCGATTTGAAGGTAGGCAACCCCCCAGGCGTGGCTGAGACGACAAGCACTAGTCCAGTAGAGGACCAGTGCACTGTACCTGAGGTTCGATGTAAACCCTACTTTCATTTTGTAAGATCTAAATGTAAGCATGTGGTACCGATATGGACTAAATTATTTTTCCTCTTGTAGACTGAAGGAAGAAGTGAAGGAAGCCGAAAATATTTTTGGTAAGTGAATTCTAAATTATTACGAGGTAAATCGAGTTTAGGAGTTACCTTGTTTATTTGGAAATAAAAAAAATATAATAAAAATAGAAAAAGTGGATTTTAGAAATAAAAGAAAAAGGAAGAAGAAAAGAAAAAGAAGAAAAAAAAAATGAAAATGGTTGAAAGTAGGAAGTAAGTCGGCAGCCGTATATGTGTGAAAGCTGAGTTTTCGATCATTTTCTCCATTTTCAAAGCTTCAACCGACCCAACCTTGAAGCTGCATGTCGAAGGGAGGTAGAAGAAGAAGTCTGGCAAATTCGTGAAGAATTCTGGTCGGTTTTGTGCTATAATTGAAGCTGAAACAGCTCTGGTTGCTGTCGCACAATCTGAGCAAGGTCTGGTATTTGGAAGATAGCGAGCTGTAGATATCGATTTTAGGGCTTAAAATTTGAGATTAGTAAGTTAACTCAATTCTTAACAACTCTTGTGAAGGATGGTTGAGCTGAATATGAAGAGAAACATGTTAAATTTTAGGTGGAAGCGACTGATACAGATTTCCCTCGTGATGTGGAGCAACGCGAAGTAAATTGGGAATATCTGTCGAACAAAGAGAATTTAAGCTCTGAAATTTTGAAGTAAGCTAGAAATCACATTTCTTTAAAAGTTTGTAGAAGGGAAGAAGTTCTAATTCGGGTTGGAAATATAACTTTTAACATATAGAAGTTCGCTGGGTATCACTAGTCTCGCTGGTGTCGCTACCTTCGCTAGTCTTGTTGATCAAATAAGTCTCGTTGGTCTCGCTAGTTCACAGTATCGCTGGTACAGTTTGATCTTTTGCTTGAATTTGTTGGTTTAGTCTCGCTAATGGCCTGAATTTCACTCATTAGTGAACTCTTTTATGAAATGTAGCCTCGGTTGAGCATTTCTTTGTGGAATATAGTCTTGGTGATGGTTTCCTTCATGAAGTAGAATCTCGGTGGTGAATAATAGAAATGTCTAAGGCTTGTTTGTTATGTAGAAAAGGAATTTTAAGGAAATCTAACAAAGGGAAATGTACTATTTTAGGTCGAGAGGAGCTAGGAAAGGCATATAACCCACTAAAAGCCCGGGACAAGTAGTGAGTAACAATTTTATTTAAAATGAGTACTTTAAACAAAGTTTTTATGTTGTAAGATTATGTTTGGAAATATGTTTATATGTTTGTTCTTTCACGGGTTTTAACGTGCATATTATGTGTTTTACATTGGAAAGCATTTGAAGCATGTTAGTTGTTAAACGAGTTTTACGAAAGGCATGCTATTTATTAACCTATGATTTTATGGAAAACATTGATGGTTGTTAGCGAGTTTGTGAAGATTTGAAATGTTATAAACTCGTGAATTTATATTATGCTATTTCCAAAGCATGTTGTTTTGTTTTAATGATATTTTGGAAAGGCTCCTAATGCTGAAAAACACGAAGAAGGCATGCGGGTAGCCGGGATATAGAAACGGTTCCCAATACTGAAGGACTTGGAGAAGGCATGTGGATAACTTGAGTATAGGGATAGCCCCCAATGCTGAAGGACTCGGAGAAGGCATGTGGGTGGCCTAAATCTAATATATGGGACCTGGTACTGAAGGACTCGGAGAAGGTATTCGGGTAACCTAGGATATGATGTCTATGGGCACATAAAGGTATGATAGACGTTGTTGTATTGAGACTACTTCACACAGCTAAAGATATTTGACGTTGGGTGTGTCGAGATTTCTCCGCCCCAACTAAGTTTGTTTTCGACGTTGAGTAGTGTTGAGTTACGCTCCGCCTCAACTAAGGAAAATGTGATTGAAATGCGTTGTACTTACATGGTTTTCCTTTAGAAATGATACGTATGTGATTTGATAATGTTACTTGAGCATGATTTGTTGGGATACGGAAACGATTTGTTACTATTTATTTATTTTCATATCTTGATTAAAATTTTGATTTAATTATGAACCAAGGAAGGTTTTTACAAAACAAGTCACTAACTGGGCAACCTAGCTCATGCTTTCCTTGTTTTTTTTTGTTTTTTTTTCAGACAGCTAGTGAGTCTGGGGTGCTTAGCCTACACAACAACTCGTATGGGCCCACCATCAGTGTCTGGAATTTTTAGAATTGTAAATATTTGATCTTAAACATGTGTTGTACATATAGGGGGTTAAGGGCGGTGTTGATGAAATTATATAAATATATGGTTTGAGTGAAAATCAATGTTTGTATGATAGCTTAACCCTGGTTAAAGTATGTTGTTCAATCATTGAATAAATCTGCTTATCAGGTGTTGGTCAAGGTATAAGGTTGACAGTGGATGCTGTAAGAGGATCAATGTTTGTTGTCCTCACACTTTCTCTTAAGTTAGGGTACTTGGGAGGGGGTGTGACATTCAGTCTGATGTGGAGACTGCCTACCAGTTAGAGACGTCAGTGCTGGAGACTGCCTCCCATCCCCTACCAGTATTACACATCAGTGACGATGACATCAAGGACCCCACTACCTCATCCAGTAAGTAGGCTGACATACGAGCTCCGGATCCCAGTTCAGCTGACCACCCTATCACTTCTAAGGTCAGTGTCATGTTTAATAACAACTAAGGTAATTACTTGATATTGTTTGCAATTAATCTATTTTTTTATCCATGTAGGTCACAGCCCCGACCACTGGTACTTCCATTTACACAACCCTTCAACCGGCAATCGAATTAGAGAAAAAGAGGTTGGAGGAAGCCTGGGAACTGAACAGGCTGGCCGTGAAGCAGGAGATGGAGTCTATTCCAATTCCCATCACACCAAGGGGTGTGCTTCACCCAGTTCCCACGTCTAAAATCACTCGGAAGTGAAAGTGTCGCCAAGCTTGGACGTTGGGTAGTTCGTACACTAACCCGAGTGTCAAAAAGCCCAAACGAAATAAGGCATACAACCAGATGGTCCACATCCCCAAGTTGTTTGAGCGGTAGTTGCAACAATGGATTGATGACCCTGTTATCCATCTAAAGAATACTCTTTGGCGAGCTGTGTTATTGATGAAGCTGAAGGGATGGTGGATGAAGCTCCTCCGTCCAATGAGTTCACAGATGACGAGGTAATCGAGCATTTTTTCATTTATTTATTATTTTTCAATTAGGTCCCTTACGATATCTGAATAACGCATTGTGTGACATGCAGACCATGGATCTATTGTTCGTTTTCCTACGAAACAAGCTCATGTACAAGAAAGAACACATCCAACTTACCCACAGTTTCATGACTGCAAACAGAGTTGTGGCAGTTAGTTATCTTGCTAGTACCCTTATCATACTACTCAGTTACTTTTCCTGTAAGCTAACTTTACATATCTTCAGTTTGTTGGAAAGAGAACTTCTTCTGTAAATCGACAAAGCTATACGGTGAGTGGAAATGGCCAGACCGAGTAATCATGTACAATTGGGAGAAAGACGAAAATGTGCTGAAGTACGTGATGGGGGAAGTTACAGACTACAACATCCCCTGGTTTATTGTCGACATCGTCTATCTGCCGTACAACATTTTTTTATCTCCACTGGATCCTGGTAAAGATTGACATGGTGGCTGGCAAGTTGGTAGTTTAGGACTCAATGTGCTCAATAATGACCCGACTGGAATTGGAGGGCTATATGGAGGTCATCCAAACCGTCGTTCCAGCACTACTCTATAAGCGGTTCATCTTGTTCGACCAAACCTACTAGAGACACAATGGACTGTGGAGCGAGTACAAGACATACCACAGCAAACGGGGAGTGGGGATTGTGGAATTTTTTGTGCAAAGTTTTTTGAGTATATTGTCACTGGGTCTTCTTTGTCTACCCTAATCCAGGACAATATGCCTTTTTTAGACGTCAATTTGCTATACAAATATTTAAGAACAAACCGGTTTATTAGTATGTAAAGTTCTTTTAATTTCACTCTTTGTGACCCATCTAACATTTACCTAACTCAACCCCTAAAAAAATTAAAGAAAAATAAAGGATGCGCTCGAATTAAATTTTGAAGTGTCTCTAGTATCATCTCGCTCTCTCTTTGGTGGATCGTCTTTGTTATCGTTTCACTCTCTCTTCGCTAGTCTCGTCTCGCTACTAATCATTAGTTTTCAATGGTCTCACTCTCGCTCTCGCTGGTCTAGCTATCCCTGGTGTCTAGTCTCGCTTTCCTTGTTATTGTGTCGCTAGTCTCACTCTCGCTTTTCGCTGGCCGTGCTTTCTACTAGTGTATTGTCTTGCTCTCCCTGGTATCGTATTGCTAGTCTCACTCTCGCTAGGGTATTGTCTCGCTCTCCTTAGTATAGTGTCGCTAGTCTCGCACTCGCTGGTCTCGCTCTCGCTGGTCTTCTTTGCAAGGGAGTTGATGACTAGAGAAGATGGTCATTCAGTGTAATTTCCCGTAAAAATTTAATCCTTACGGAAAATTTTCCATAAACTTCAATTCTTATGGGAAATTTCACAGAATCACATTAACATTCATATTTTATGTTTGCCTATAACACAAGAAGTGGAAGAAATTTTTTTTATATATAATTTGACTTTTTGTACTAAAATTATGGGGTACAAAAATTAATTTGGGTACACACTTCTTTCTTGAAAATTAATCTGGAGTACACATACTTTGGCAAATTCACCACCTATGTCATATGCAGTGGTTGTTTGCAAGTTTTTTGGTTGTGGCCTCTCTGCCCATACCTAGAACATCTATGAATTTGAACAACTTCACCTGCTGATGGAATTTAAAGCTCCTGACAACGACCTATTTGGGTGAACCCGCATGGGCGGTAAGATTTCTATATCTTCAAAATCATCCGACCACCTTCACTCTGACATGGGCCCAACCAGAAAAATAGGTTCTGCATATCCTTCGTAAAGCGCCTGTATCTGATATGTGGGAGAGCATAGGGTATGTGGATCGATGTTTTGATGTCTGGCAGCTGCAATTGCATGTGATCAAGGAATTTTGTAATAATCAAATTCTTTGCATGTACACGTTCTTGATTCTAAGTCTACAACTCCACCCAAGTGACCATCAGTTACTTCATATTTGTAATGATCGTTCGACTTAATTCCATGTCTTCTTGATCTTAATTCTGTCTTAGTGATTATTTCCTCTCCGTAGGCAGAAAATGTAGTATGTCAACCCCCAACATTCTCTCGTCGTCTATGAAACCAATCTTGTAACAAACCCCGTGTGTGATCATGGAACTTCGTAATTGGTAGGGTCCGAGCATCATTGACTATGGCATTGAGGCTTTCAGTTGCATTGATCGTCATCTGATCAAATCGTTTGCCACACTGAAATGCCATCGCCCAACTCTCGAAGCCAATCTTCTCCAAGTACTGCGCAAGTCCTCTCTAATTGGACGAATCTTGGCTTAATGTACTCGAAAGTTGGTCTAATGGAATGCTTTCGCTACTAGAAAGAAAGCAGGGAGCACAACTTCTTTCTTGAAATGTTTGTTCAAATTGTGGCTTAGGTGATGAATGCAGAAGCAATGGAAAGTGATGGAAATACCTTGCTAATTGACTTACCAATGCTCGGTTTCCCGTCTAATACAATGACAAGCTTTATAATGGCTTCGACTGCCTGCTTCACCCTTTCAAAAAACCATGTCAATGTATCATTCGTCTCACCGTCCACCACGGCAAACGCAATTGGGTATGTCTGTCTGTTTCCATCAATTGAGTTCACACTAAGCATGACACCCTTAAACTTCCCGCGTAAGTGTGTCTCGTCGACTACCAAAACATATTGCATATAGTTTAAAAAACCCCTAATACAAGGACCTAGTGCCATAAACAAGTGCCTGAAGTATTTTCCATCATCAAGCTTCAACGCATATAAGGTCCTGGGGTTCATTATCTTCAAGGCTTTACCATATGCATGTAAGTGGTTGAATGACTCCTTAGGCCTACCTCGAACCATTATTAAGGCCTCTTCCTTTGACCGCCATGCTTTTTTGTAACTAATGTTGATGCCATACTCTTTATGAATGTCTTACATTATATCTTTTGGTCTATACACCCTACTGACATTCGTGTATCTCGACTTAATCAAATGTTCTATTACCTTGCTCCTTGCTTGTTGGTGGTCGTGGTCCATTAGTTGGTGAGAACATATATGAACATTTCTATACCTATTTATCTTAAAGAATGTAGAGTCTTTAAGCTTACGAGCCCTAATCCTCTATCCACATGTCTTATGTTTACACTTAACAACCAACAGGGACTTTGTGGATTTGGACGGAAGTTTCAAAATTTTGGCGCATGGCAAAAAACGACAATGAATATTCGAGCTCTTCCTTTGAAAGATATATTTGTCCAAGCTCGATGTCGACATCATCCTTACTAAATAACTAGTCAGTTGCGACGATGGGCATCACAGGCAAACACATTCTCGATTGTGCAGAACTAGTGTCGACAAACATTACTTCATCACTGACAAATCCCTGATCAACATGCTCCTCCACTTCAACATCACACTCTTCAATATCGTCCCCATGACCATCCTCAGGTGATATATAATGTTCGTCAAATTCATAGTTTCCGTCGTTATCATCTTCACCTACATTTTCCTCCCCATAATCCTCTTCACCAAGCCCCCCTTGTACACCAAAATTTCCATGCCCCGAACCATATCTTGAAGACGATGGACCTTCTTGTTCAAAATTGTATGGGTCAATGCAGAAACTATCGTCGGCTAGATTAATCGGGATCACATTATTCGTTAAGGGGGTTAGTGAAGATACATGGCCATAGAAATCATCGTGTGATGGAAAATATTCTTCAACGAAAGGTGGTTCGAGGTAATAAGGGAGTGGATATTGTTGCCTTAAGTTATACGAAAAGCTTGGATGGTATGAGCAGTTAGCGCTTTTCATGTTATTTCCCAATCCACTACTATACTTGACGCTCGTTGATAAATATATATGAGGCCTACATGCGTCATCCTCATTTAAAAAGAAACTTAGTTCCTGGTCATTTATTATCAAATAGGTAGGAACTCTCGATCCAAAATTGTATAGACATCTTAGAATAAGGCCATGATGGTTCAGATCAATCCCATTAAGTTTATACAACTCTAACAAACCTCATACCCAATATCACCTCTTACTTTCAAACCCTCAAGATTACCCCCTATGTAATCTCGTTCATCCTCCTTCCATGTACCACCATAGCAAACAAATATGTGAGGCATTTTGCAATTTAGATTTAATAACTGTTAACATAAGATCTACAAAGAATGAAAGAAAGAAGCAAACAAGCAAGAGAAGGGGTAGGAAAAAAAAAAGGGATCTGTGACTTTTCCAGTAAGGCTAACCTTACTGGAAAAGTCACAGATCCCTTTTTTTTTTTTTTAAAGAGAAATAACTTCCTTCTTTCTTCCCTTAGATGGTTGGACTTTGATAATTTCAAGAACAAAAACTTCTCCCTCCCACAACAAAACTCTTCTTCTTTTTTTTTTTTTTTTTTTCAAATTGACTACATGGAACAAAAAAGATATAAAAAAAAACTACCACGTACCTGGCTGGAGTATCAAAGGGACCCCAAAAAGGAAGGAAACAAAATTCTCTGAAACTAGAACCCTAAAAGTATAAGTCTTTTTCGTCAAAGTGAGAGTGAAACCAAAATGGAAAATGGAAAGTTTAAGGTTTAACTGAAGTTGTAGGTCTGAAAACTTTGTTAGGTAATTTAGGAAAATGCATAACTTAAAGCGAATTGAACGCAAATTGAAGAGTCACGTCAGTGAGATGAGATATAAATTGGGGGTAGTACAGAAATTTCACCATGTTGACCCGAAAAGTTCAAACTTATACGGAAATGGAAAAATGAATATCACTTTAGTAGTGAGAGTGAGAGAGACACCAGCAAAAGCGAGATTAGCGTGAGCGAAACCAACGACGATAACATAGAGAGCAAAACGATACTATCAAGATTAAGACTAGCAAGAGCGAGAGCGATATTCACAGAAAGCCAAAATACAAGCCAACTTTCGAGAAATTTGACTTTTCCCGTAAGGTCTTGTTAGAAACCTTACGGGAAAAGTCACAAAGTGCCCAAATTTTTCGAAGTTGGCGTGTACTCTATGAGACTTGGGCATGTTGTCACTTTTTTCGTAAACTCGTTCAACTTACGGGAACCATGAACTTACGGGAAAAATAATAGTGAGCGAAAAACCGCATACCAAATTCTTTTTCTATCTGATTTCAAAAATTTCCTATACATATTGAACCTCCTCTACTTGAAAATTTTGGATTTTCTTTTCCATTTTTTACCGCCAACTATTCAAAAACCTAAATTTTCTGAAATAAGCGTTTCAAAGTTCTTTGTAGGTTTATTTCCAGAAATCGGGTCACATAGGATGAGTTTTACCACAAATGACAGAAATCTGAGCGTGACCAGCGACAATCCATAGAGAGCGAAACGATACCTGATAGAGCGAGAGGAGCGAGAGCGAGACTAGTGAGAGCGAGACTAGCGAGAGCGATATTCACAGAAACAAAATACACGCCAACTTTCGAAAAATTTTAGCATTCTGTGACTATTCTTGTAAGGTCTTGTTAGAATCCTTATGGGAAAAGTCATAGAATCCCAAATTTCCCGATAGTTGGCGTGTACTTTATGTGACTTGGGTATTCTTTCACTTTTCCTATAAACTCGTTCAACTTATGGGAAACATGAACTTACGGGAATAATGACAACGAGCAAAAACGCATATCAAATTCTTTTTTTATTCGATTTGTGACATTTCCTACACATATTAAACCTCTTCTACCTGAAAATTTTGGATTTTCTTTTCCATTTTTTACTGCAAACTAATAGAAAACCTAAATTTCCAGAAATCAGCGTTTCAAAAAAGTTCTTTGTCGGTTTATTTCCATAAATCGAGTCACATACGATGAGTTTTACCACAAATGAAAAAAATTAGAGAGTACCATAAAAAAATCTCTAGGGAAGAAGATGCTCTCAAGGTGGGTTTAGGGAAGAAGACAATGGGTTTGAGTGTTGAGGATGATGGTTTTTGGGGATATTAAAGTTATTTCACCATGTGGGACCCTCCTCTTAAAAATTAAAAAATGGATTAAAAAATTTTTTTTAAAAAGAGGTTAGTTTTGTCCCATAAAAAAAATTTTGGATTAGAAATAGCAATTTCTCAAAAAAATGAGTGATGGACAGAAGTTAGAAAAGAGACAGATTGAGAGGGATTTAGAGTGAAAGTGTGGAAAGGAGAGAAATCATTTTCTTTGGTAATTTCAAAACCAAGCTCTAACGAACTCCAAATACCCACCTCCAGCGAACTCTCTACATGACCCACGATTGCTGACTAACAACAGTGACCTCCAGCAAGCTTCCCACCACCAGACAGATTGTATGTGCAGCTATCGTTTCCGACAACCCACAAATTCATAATTCCCGGTTAACGGTGATCTTTGACGAGTTTTCCACGCGATGAACGGACCTCCTCCGATGACACACAACCTCTAGTGAGCCTCACAAGTACCAGTCTGGCAACCCACAACAACCTAACTCTCCCATATCAAAAATTAAAATAAAAAGAAAGAAAGTGGTTGAAGAAGAAGGAGAAGAAGAGAGAAGAGAAAAAGGGAGAGATCTTAGAAGAAGGAATGAAAGAAGGAGATATTTGGTGAAGGTGTGGATCCACCCACTTTTACTTTATTTTTATTTTCCTTTTATTTTAATAATTATTTTCCTTCAAATTTCAATGTGATTTAATTGGATTGGACTAATTTCATTTCCATTGTTTTTTAACTAGTTTTTTTTTTCTAATTTAATTTCAAAGACTTTTTTTTTAGTAATGTTTAAAATGATGTTTTTTCTTTTGATCTTTAAAATTAAATTTGAAATTTGGTGTCGATAGAAGTCTTGCTAAATAAATTTCAATTTAGTTAATTTTTTCCTTCTACTTTTTGAATTGTATTTTATTTTGATTTCAATTTTCAATCTGGAATTCATTTAAAAAAAAAAAAAAAAAAAAAAAAAAACTCAATATGTTAAGCCCTTTAATTTGATTTAAATGAATTTTTATAATTTCACTTTTGAATTTATCAAACATCTCAATTTCAACTTTAATGTCATAATGGATTTTAACTTGGTTCTTATGTACATTTGTCTATTGAATTTCAATTTCACTCACGTTTAATTTTCAAAATATCTCAAATTTATTTTAATTTAAATTCTTTAAAAAAATTCAATTAGATTTAAATGAATTTTGAATTATTCCAGTTTGGAATTTCTCATAGACAATCTCAATTTCAATTTAAATTTGATTTTTTTATGAATAATTTTAAATTTGGTTTTAATTTAAAATTTTTTTTTATTAAATTTCAATTTCATTTAAATTTGAATGCTCTAAATAAAACTTCAATTTGATTTTCACCTTAATTTACAAAATGAATTTCAATCTTCTTTTGAAGGGCTTACACCACTCATAAGGATTGATTCATATTTTACTTCTAAAATGTGAATTGATCCACATGAGACATTTTTTTTTTATTTATTTTAAATAGCATGTTATTCTATGACGGAGTTGAGTTGTCAAATATCTCAAATTCTTGAGATAAATATTTTCTCTAATTTGAGAATTCAAACATCAACATGATAATAAATTGACAAACGTTTGTCCACTCACAAAATACTACTCTACTTTATTCTTAAAGTTAGAATGTGATTTAGTAAGACATTATTTAAATTAAATTTTGACATTTATGTGTCTATTAAATGTTTCTCCTTTAAATTGGATTTCTAATATAAAATAAAGTTTGACAATGAATTCTAAATAAAATTGACTACCATAGTTTGTCTAGGCTAGGATAGTTAAGTTGATCGTAAGGGAATATCTCTAGTTGAAAACTGTTCCATTAGTCATATTTTATTTAATTTTAACTTTTAATAAAATAAACATTTTTGTCTTTCAAATAAAGATCATCTTTAATAAAATAAAGGAAAATTATTATAAATAGAGGGAGAATTAATTAATTAATTTGAATTGGATTTAAATAATTAACTATTTAATTTGGATGAGATTCAAATTAAAGAATATGTCGAAATAAATATTTAAATATGATTTAAATATTTTAAACCATTTAATATGAGATATTATATGTGTAGATCTTTATTAATATTGGATAGTATTAAAATCTTTGTTGAAGGTTATCACAATAGGATTAGAAGTAACTTTGGGTTCTATAAATAGGGCTCTTGGGAGTTCTCATATAACACACACTTTATAAGAATAATCTCTACGATTATTCTAAAACTCTCTCTCTAGAAATTCTCCTGATCTTCTTAGAAAAGTTCTAAGAAAATGTTTCTTCTAATTCTCTCTATTCTTTCAAGGAGTGATTCATACAAACCAGATATTTACCAAAGTCATAGCAAAGAAGATCTTGTGGAATAAGAAGAATCCAAGAAGGAGACAATAAGATTGAAAGCAGATTTCGTTGTAGTCACGTATTAGCAAAGGTATGATGCTTGACTTTTTCTTCTAGTTTTTGTATTTTTAATTATTCAAGAATCAAAGAACGCGATCACACACTTCCGCGAGATTCAATTCTCTTCAAATACTAATTTGGTCCATGTACTTTCAAAATGTTCATTTTAGTCCCTATACTTTCAACTTTGGTTCATTTTGGTCCTACTTTCAAAATGTTTATTTTGGTCCTTGTACTTTCAACTTTAGTCATTTTGGTTCTTGAATTTTCAAAAATGTGGTCATTTTGATCCCTTAAAAATGAAATAAAAATGAAAATCAAAGGACCAAAATTGTCACTTTTTAAAAGTATAAGAAGCAAATTGAACCAAAAATTAAAAGTACAAAGACCAAACTAAACTTTTTGTAAGTATAAGGACCAAAATGAACATTTTGAAAGTACAAAAATCAAAATGAACCAAAGTGAAAAGTATAGAGACCAAAGTAATATTTAAACCAATATTTTAATTTTGTAACTATTTATATTTATTAAAGAAAAAAAATGTTAAGTTCAATTCAATAAGAGTGGAAATCCTTCTAATTTTCCTATGCATTAAGGTGGCATGTCTTACCCTAGGCCAACCCAAGCAACGAAATGTTAAAGTAGAGAAAGCTAGCATTTCATACTTAGAGTCATTTGGACTAATTAAAAAATAAATGTTTTTAAAAGTTCATTTTCATTTAACTATTATAAGAACTATTTAAAATAAAGACACTAGTCGCCTTCAAAATCCATTTTGAGTGGTTACCAAGCAAAACTCCAACTAGGCTAATAGCTCTAGTTATGGGATATCACAAAAACTTTGGTTCTATTCAAAATAATAGTAAAAGATATTAGTTAAATAGCAAATAATGAATAATTAAATAAAAGGTAATAGTTTTAAATAGAAAAACTATTAAAAATATTTTCATATATCAAAATGTAACTATCTATAGTCAATGATAGACATCTGTGTTAGTAATGATAAGCACTAATAGATGTTTAGTAGTGTTTACCACTCTTAAATAAATTGTTGTTAATATTTTCTTTACCGTTATATTTTGATATATTTCTATAAAAGAATTTAACATTCTTATTAATATTATTATTTATTCTATAAAATAATTATTCACAAATTGAATGGAGAAATGTATTTGAAATATTTTACTTATTTTTAAGCCAATACTTTCCAATTTCATAATAAAAATAGTATTATATTAATATTATTTAATACGTAGTTTCCATTACTTTAATTAAATAATTAATTTAAAATCACCTACTATTTGCAGCAAATTTCAAATTTGTCAACTAAGTACACCCCTAATAAATCCATGTTCAACAAAATTAGAATTAAACGCATATTTAACAAATTCAAACTTAAAAAATTTATATATTTCACACAATCTACACATTTAAGCTCCATTTGGTATCTATTTTCTTTTTTATTTTTTATTTTTAAAAATTAAGTCTATTTACTCCATATTTCTTACAATGATTTGCATCTTTTTTAAGTACAATGATTACAATGGTTAAATTCTTAGCTAATTCTAAAAACAAAAACAAGTTTTTAAAAACTATTTTTTTTAGTTTTCAAATGTTGTCTTGACACTACAACAAAAATAGGCTTCTATGACTTTAAAAAACAGTCATTACCACATTTCTTGACTCTTTTTTTTAGTCATTTAATCGCCCATCATCTAAAGTGTTTAGATGACACATGAGAAATCAGTCATCGTTGATAGTTTCATGACTTGTAGGCACAGTCAACAATAAATATATATTGACATTTATTATAAGTCATGGAAACGGTTTTTATGACAATTTTATATCGTCATTAAAAAATCAAAATGTTGACTTTTTTCTGTCAAATAAAGAGTTACGTTGACATTATACTTCTGTCATCGCAAAACAAATAATGACACATTTAAAATGTCAATAATACATTAACTATGACATTTTTTTAAGGTCATTTAATTTCATACCATGACTTTTGCCATATATCATAGAAACCATTACCACGATATACGTTATTACACCTGTGTTTCATACATGTTATTACACCTGTGTTTCCTTCAGTTTCAACACAAAATGTGTACACGAACATAAAAAGTAACTTTCATATATAATAATATAGTTTCAATTGTTAATACAAGGAAGCTAGCTAGTAATCAAACTCTAGGTACATCATTTACAAATTCAGTACTTACAACTAAGTGTTGGCATAATACCAAAAAATATATATACAACACCTATTTAAATATCTTGGTTGGTGGGCTTCCTTGCTCCAATGGCATTGTCCAGGAACCCTATGAAAAAAAAACATTCATTTTAGAATTTGACTCAATACAAGTAAGCTTCGATGAACACTTTCAAACAAAAATTATGCATAGGATCACAATATAGCCACATAAATATATACTATATCACATTATAATCTCACTTTTTAACCTTAATAACATGAATAACCTCCAATCTTAACTTATACACTACTCTACTAGAAAGAATAAGGGTTAATTGAATTGATTGCTTCGCTGAGGAGGATGAGGAGGAGGAGGAGGAGGAGGAGCAGGGGGGGCAAGTGAACATAGAAAAATCCACAACATAGACACTTTCAACGTCAATCAATGTCAATAACTATTTTCAACCAATTGTAATAACTATTAGGAAATTTTCCACAACATAGACAAATCCAGTGTCAATCGATGCCAATAACTATTTCGAAAGAATTCTAATAACTATAAGATGAAATTAAGCCTATCTAAATCTAGTAATGTGAGCCAATATTTGAACTGAGGTCTTGACAATATAAACTAATTGAAATAAACGAATAATTGTAGGTTATGTGATATATACCTCTTAAGCACCAAAAAAGACTGCAACTTCAAAACTTCTTCCTCCGACCTACTTCTTCCACATAACATTGTTCTCAAAATATTGAAATACGAACTACAAATAAGATAAATATAGAAGAGTAAGAGTCAACCAAAATTATAAAGTTTAATAACAAGATCAACATAATACAAATCCAACAAAACCATAACACTTCCATCACCCCCATTTTACCTTTTTGCTAACAATCATTTTGAAAGTTTTTTCTCTGATTCGATGGCAAAAAATCACTTGTGATGTTACCCAACCATAGACAATATCATGTGTCATGCCAACCTTTTCCAAACAAAAAATATAAATGTTAATATAAAACTAGTGATGGAGTTATATAACAGATCAAACACACCAGAATTCTACAATACCTCCAAAAAAACGACGACATTTAACGATCATACCCATACCAGTTTAATTCATGCTTCAACTCCACAAAAGGTATTTCGCAAATGCATTCAATTCTATATTGAGCAACAAAATATAAGTACTCCATCCACAAAAAAAAGTTCTGTCTTCTCCAGACTCCAACAACTATTACTGCCACAAAACCTATGCGAAGAACATGTGCGATCCCACATACTCTGCCCACTCAATTCATACCACGTCAATGTCATCTTGTGAGTATGTACGTGGCGCACCTTTCATCTATAAACAAAGAAGGCGAAATAAACTCGAAGCACTGAATACGTAACTTCAATTTGTATGAATTTGTAATACATACTATATCTAAAATTGATGTGGTTCCTGATAATATTATCTCACGCATGTATCGCATGACATAATATCCGCATTCCACCACACCAGATTGCTTAGGGCACTGTTTGTATGAAATGCAAAACACATGTTAAGTCAATTTTGTACATGTTTATTGGATAAACTATGTTATGTACAAAATAGCATACCTTAATTGATTTCCAACTAAGCTTTTTCTTCTTAGGGTCAACAATCTTGCAAGCCCTACAAATGGCTTTAAATGTAACATGTCTCTTTATGTATTCATACTAGTTAAAGTTGTGAAATGCTATAACATACGTACATGCCTATCACACTGATGATATCTTGGTCGAGTCGATTTTTTAAAGGGTCCCTCCAAAATATGCTACTTTTCGAATGATCAATAATGATCAAAGTCCAATGATTCCTACAAATTTAAAGAATCACAAAAAATCATATACAGTGCTCAAAATATAGTATAATGCATTTTATACAACATACCCAGAATTGTAAGGGAAGATGAGAAGTTGATTATCCAATCCTGCCATTCTCGAGGACAACAATTGAGCTTGAGATTCTTTGTTGGTTGAGATTGAGATGGAACTAGCATCTAAAAACTTATACAAACTCAAAGTCTTTGATTTCTCCATTAGTTTGTATAAGTACCTGTAATATCAATAAAACTTTATACAGTACTGAATATGTATATTTTAATACTAAACCATGATATAGTAAGATTACTTACATCATATACGCATCAATACAAGGAGTGCATATAGGGCGCATATGACAAAAATCTCGTAAGACCTCAACCAAAATACAGCACTTGCGGTGGATTCCAAATACTTCCATCGGTACAGTGATTTGAATTGATGATCCAATGTATTCAAGTTCACGGAGTAAACAGCGTAAAGCAACCGGTGAACTTTGAATGGGAGTCATTGATAGAACTCCTAAACATTTATTTGAATTTTTTCCCTCCTCCTATCAACAAATAGTGTAACATGAAAATAAATTACTTATATAGAATAAAAACCAACAAGGATGGAAAAGGTTACCTTTTCATTATCAATTATCACAAGATCCCGTGGCCATAGCAAGTGTGAGCCTACTTCTTGAGACAACAAATTTTCTTCTCCCTTTACTGGTATTGGGACAGAACAATCACCATGAACAACTACGTCAAGTGAAACCTTCACATTATCACTATTAACGTCATAGTCAAATATAGTCCCCGCTCCGACTACATTATTTTTAGATCCGATCGCCAACAAACAAGAAGTTCCATCCAAATCTAACCTTTAGGTTATACAATCTGACAAGTGCTGACAACTTCGTAAATCTTTTACATCCCGGGTATAATGGCTTTTTAGCATCGTCAAACATAGTGTCAAAGATATTTGGTGCACCAGGAAGTTGATCATGAGCAGTTTGAACCATGTCAATTACGTTAAACAAATCGTACTCATCCTCATAGTTTTCATTTAACACAGGATGAGAATTGTTGTTAACATTGTGTGTGGCTAAATCTTCCCCATGCCAAAACCATAACTTATAACTTTGATCAATTCCATTGACATATAAATGATCCCTAACTATCGAAACATCCTTAGATATACGATTTCCACATTTTAAGCATGGGCATCGAATGGAATTGGAACCATTGCCATGACGCAAACCAAATTCAATGAAAGTTTCAACTCCAACCTCGTATTCTCTAGATAATCTACTTTTGACCATCCATAATTTGTCCATCACATAATACTAGGAAATTAAGAACTTGTTAATTTCCCCTCCCCCCAAAAAGAAACCTGATGATAAGATCATAATATTAGACAATAACTTCTATCAAGTCCATCTACAGTCGTCAATGCCATTTCTATTATAGAAATTTATAAATGGCAATCTAATTAAAGAAGTTTACTTAGCTAGGTAGCATGCTTTCGATATGCAGAACCGATTAAAAAGAAATGAGAATTGGGTACATGCACAGTTCGTATCTAAAAGTTTCTAAAAGGACACCTAAGCATGGCTTCTCAGCTCAAAACAAAGACAAAAAGTGCCGAAGTGATAGTTCCAACCTCAGCTCGTCTTACAAAGTGCATACAAATAGACATACATACTATTCCACAAAGGACACAAGTTTACTTAGCTAGGTAGCATGCTTTCGATATGCAGAACCGATTAAAAAGAAATGAGAATTGGGTACATGCACAGTTCGTATCTCAAAGTTTGTAAAAGGACACTTAAGCATGGCTTCTCAGCTCAAAACAAAGACAAAAAGTGCCGAAGAATTCTCCCCTAGCAACATACTGCTCTAACAAATTCCTATTTAAAAACAATCACTCCAGCAAGCCAACTTTATTTATACCACCTTCAGATTTAACGCAAGAAAAAGAAGGAATAACTTGATACCTTGGTGATGGCGTGGGTGAGGCGAGCGGTGATGAGAGTAGAGCGTCGAGGGTGAGACGATTTCGGACCTCAAATAAGAGAAGTTGTATCTTCTGCACCTATGAGTGAAATTTCGTTAGTCACACACTTATTAGAAAGAAAAAAAAATTACCCCAAAATCTAAAATGTTCGACACTACTACAATTTTGACCTTCGTTGACAGCCAAAAAATGTCAATCTCATCCATCTTTCACCACATGAATTAGTATCAACATCATATCCAAAGTATATAAAGAATTATCAATAACAACCACGCAAAAATGTATAAAACATTATTAGTCGCTTCCAATGATAAAGCAAACCATTCACTCATAGTCTCATCCATCTCTTCACCACATGAATGGCCTAAAATCTTGTTATCTACAAGTGCCGAATATTTTGACTAGAATAATATTTACCTAACGTTCCAAAGTGCTCCGTAGTTATTTGGAAGACTCCAAAAGCAATAAAAACATGCTCTTAAAGTCAAAATTTAGTTTGAAACTATATTTAGAGAGTGAGAACACTATTAACTCCTAAAGCAATAAATTCCATATGAACTATTCCAATGTCACAAACTATATCTGTCACACCAATTTGAATAGTAAATAGTAAAATTTTTACAAATCTACACCTCAGTAGTGACAATTCGAAACATCAACAAATAACCTCAATCTTGCTAAACAATATCTGTAATCTACTCAAAACTTACAAATCTACACCACAACATCATAGGTAAACAAGCTGTGAACCAAAATTTAGTGGGAAAAAGAACCTAACAAAGGAAATACAAAAGTTCCACCCAAAACTCTTACCTATAGCCACAACAAGCAACATCAATGACAAGAGACGAACCAAAAATGATCCTGAATCAACGCATGATAACAAACACAAGGGACTGTGCAAGAACCCAACACCAACACCCAAAAAAAAAAAAAAAAAACTCCCAAACACCAAACCTCACTCAACAACGGCGAAAAAAACAACATTAAATAAAACAACAATGTACCAAGATAATAGTAGAACCAACCAAAACTAAACTAGAAGAATAAAAATGTCGCACAACACAGAGAGAAGGCGAAAAAAAATTGAATCATTCACAGTGCAAGAACAACCAATTGCCAAAAAAAAACCAATAAAATAGAGAACACAGAAAAAGTGGGCAAAATTTGAAAAATCCATACAATGTACCAAAACAATAGAACCAAAAAATGTCGTATAAAAGAGAAAAAAATTGAACCATCCAAAGAAAATAAATGGATAACTTCCGAAACAGAGAAAAATAAAGTGAAACTAAAAAATTCACATAAAAAAAAAACACTTCCCTGAGAAGCAAAGTGCAAATTCTACATAGAAAAATAATTCTTTCAAAATAGAATATCAAATAAAAGGAAACATAATAGCAGTAAGTACCGACCAATCAGTATCTTGATATGAGAATAAAGTTAGAGAAAGAGGCCGTGCGTACCCAACAGTGCGGCGACCTGACGATGAGGCGGCGAGCGGACCCAACAGTGCGGTTGGCGGCAGCTTTTCGAAGAGGCCGTGCGTCTACTGTTCTGCGGTGGACGACCAGCGAAGGGAGCGTCGGCGACTGGGCTGCGGCTGCTACAGGGCTGCGGCTGCTACACGGCTCCGGCTGCTACACGATGAAGAAGAAGAAAAGTGCCGGCTGCTACACGATGAAGAAGAAGAAGAAGAGAAACAAATAAACTCTTGGTTTTCCTTCTTTAAATAATTATTATATATAAATAAATAAATAAACCCTACTTCCTTATCAAATATAATTATTCATTTTCTTTTTCTTTTTCCTCCATAAACCTCCTAAAATAAAATTACTCCTCCCAAATACACAATAAACTTTTAAATACATAGCAGTCTTTCCAATTTTTCCTAAATTGGATTTCTAATTCCTAAATCTCTTTCAATTCAAATAAAATCACATCGACTAAAATAAATCCAATTTCAAAATCTTAAATACTTAATTTAGATTGGATTATCTTAAATACCAAAAATTAAATTTTTACCCTTAAAGCTCGAAATAACTCCCATTAAGGCGATGTTGCAGAGATCGACGACGGACGTTGAAGGTTTAGCTTTGTTTCTCGATTTTTAGAGAATGAATAAGATTAAAAATTTATTGAGCGCTATTAATATTTTTCTAATTTATAATTAAGATTAAAAAAATCACTTTTAGTCCATAAATTTTCATAGGAGTAACAATTTAGTCCCTGGATCTGGTCCGTTTGCGCCATCGTTGTTCATGGTTGCTACTTCTCGGCGTCGTTGTTCATGGTCGTTGCTCCTAACTGATGGTCACCGAAAAAGAAACATAGAGGCCAAACATGGGTTTCGTGAAGGGGAGAGAAGAGAGAAAATAAATTAGGGCTACCACTACAAGTCTTTTTCCTTTCTCCTTTTATTCTCCAAGTGGAAAGTGTCAAATAAAAAGAAATGGGAAAGTTGGCACCTCACTTAAATTTCAATTTCCCTCGTTTTTTTCAAAATTTTCAAGGTAAACCTAAATAAGACTAATTAATAATTAAAACTAATAAATTAGAAGTTATTTTAAATTAAAATGTTCAAGTTATTTGTTTTATGTAAAAATAAAAGTAAAATGAAAAAGAAAAAAAGAGGGAAAGTGAGAGGAGGGAAAGTAAAAAAAGGGGGGAAATGTGTTTGTGGGTAAAAATGTGAGATTTAATTAATTTTTACCCACAAATTTTAACTTCCCTCCTTTTCTCAAAATTTGAAATATTAAAAAATATTAATGACTATTAAAATTTGTCACTTTTTAATGACTGTTAATTGTAGTCACAATTTGGTGACACAAAAAAAAAGTCAAAATAGTAAAAAAAAATCCGAAAATTCACGTCTTTTCCCGCCAAAACCGTATTTTTCATTTTCTTACATTTAATGACTGTTTTTTTTAGTCATTAATTAATGACACAAAAAAACAGTCATCAATTCCAACAAATCCGAAAATCTCCGTTTTTTTCCGCCAAAAATGCGTGATTTTGGATTTAATGACTCTTTTTTCACTTTCTCCTTTATTTTTGGCACTGTACAAGAGTCATTGAATGTCAAATTTGTTGTAGTGTGATTTTTAAATTATTGGTAAAAACTAGACAACAAATGAAGAAATTTGGAGATAGAAGTAGTGTTTATAGGCTTAATTTTCAAAAACAAAAACAAAAACAAAAAAACGAAATGGTTATCAAACGAGGCCTTGATAAACCAAACGCTTAACAACTCTAGACTTAACGTACCACTCAGAATAGTGACCCCTTGAATTTTGTATTTAATAAGTTTTAAAATTTGTGTAAGTCTCTAAAATTTTAATTTTGTGCTATAAAGTCTAAGACTTTCAATTTTATAATTAAATAGGTTTTTTTAAGGGGCAGTTGCAAAAATGGCAAAAAGTTTTATTGAAATTAGGCCCGTAGGATATGTTTTATGATTTTGCCAACTTAAGCTCAACCCAATTTCGTTGATGGACTAAATGAAAAAAGCCAAAAATACCCTTACAAAAGGTTCAACTCCTTCCCTAATAAGTACGAACTTATCAAGAAGGAATTACCCCTCCTTGACTTTTCTTGTAAAATGTTGATCAACACTTTACGAGAAAAGTTACAGAACACATTTTCTTCCTGGTAAGTTCTCCTCGCATCTACCTAAAGTTTAAACCAGATAGCAATCAAATAGCAATCAGATAGAAATCAAATGACAACCAGATGACAATTAGATAAAAATCAAATGGCAACCAAATAGCGATTAGATAGAAATCAAATGGCAACTAAATAGAAATCAAAAACACTAAGTATCAAATAGGAATCACATAGAAATCAAATGGCAACCAGATGACAATTAGATAGAAATCAAATGGCAACTAAATAGAAATCACAAACACTAAGTATCAAATAGTGAACGGATAGCAATCAAATGACAATCGATTAACAATCAAATAATAATCAAATGACAATCACAAACTCTCTCTGTCACTTTTCCTGTAAAGTTCTAATGACCAATTTTTCGGGAAAATAACAGAGATCTTAATTCTTGGTAAGTTCAAACTTATCGGGAAGGCGTTGAACCTCTGTGACTTTTCCCGTAAAGTTTTGATGACCAACTTTACGAGAAAATAACAAAGACATTCCTTCCTGATAAGTTTGAACTTATTGGGAAGGAATTAGCTCTATGTCGCTTTTCTAGTAAAGTTCTAATAAGCACTTTATTGGTAACAACAGAGAGCTAATTCCTCATGATTTTACACATTTGAAGTGATGAGGGTATTTTTGGAATAGGAGAAAAATCAAATAAAATGATTTTTATCCATATATATTATTTTAAACAAATTTTGCCGTATTTGCAATATTTTAATAACTGATGACATGGATGCTAATATATAATCAAAATTTGCTACCCAATGCAATTCTCTTTTTTAAGGGTTGTTTTCAGATATAGGAAAATGATCAAAATATTTACAAATATAACAAATTTTTACCATCTATATATGGTAGACTGTCATATACTACTATCTATGTCTATCATATAGATTGTAATATTTTGCTATTGTTTATAAATATTTTAAGCAGTTTTGTCATTTAAAATAATTTTCCTTTTTTAAAATCTTTTTTTAGAATCCACCTAGGATTTTATGTCTATTATTTTGTCCAATAGGTCTATAAATTTTTTGATAAGTTAAAAACCTATTAAATAAATTGAAACATTTTTTAAGTTTTAAGGCCTATTAAACACATTATAATGAACATAATTCAACTAGAATAAAGTGCATACTATTGACTTTGAAGTTAGAGGTTAAATTTATCTATTCTACTTCTACATAATGTCTTTTTGATCCATCTATTATACATAATTTTTTTTTTGCCAAATGATACAAACGATCAATTTTTTGTAGTACTACAAAACAAATTAAGTAGCCAACAAATTATCAAGCAAAACAGAATCTCTTTGTAGAAGATGGTCTTCGATCCAAATCGTTGAAAAACATAATCTTCAAATTAGTAAATTAAGCCATGAATGACGAAATTAGTGTTGTAGTTAGATCAAAAGAGAGTCATTATAGAAACATCCATGAAATATGAAAAGCGACATTGAAATTTATCACAAAGATGTAGAGATGGCACATAGTTGTACGGACTATATAGACTAAATTTGATAAGGTGATTTATGGTAAAACGCCCTTATCCTTTCTATCCACAATTGCGATTCCCATTCCCTTTCTCTCTGTCTTCTTCCCCAACACAACACATCTAAGCAGTCACTTCACAGCAAAACAATTTTGTAGTCACGGAGGGAGATGATAAAGACGATTTACAGCACTTTGAGCTTTTCAATTTGAATTTCTGCTCTACAACAAGATGATGTCGTGCATTCACAACAGCCCATTACCTTGTTTCTCGGCTTCCTCTTCTTCTTTCCCCAGAAGAAATCGTTGCGCTTCTTTTAAGCCTCGAATCCATTCTTCTCTTGGAGGTATGGTTCTTTTCTCGATTTGGGTTTTGTTCAATTTCCCAGTTCGAGTTTGTTTTTGAATAATTGGATTTGGAAAATTGAGGTTTGACTCGTGTCTGTTGATAATATCTCTATTGGGTTGTGGAATTGAACCTTTAATTTGGATTGTTTCCGTCGTCGGTTTTAGGGTTTTGATTTAGGGAAGGGGAAATGATTAAGAGCTGTGATGATGGAATTGACTTTCTTTCCATGATGTATTAAAGGGTGTTTGTGTTTTTCTATCTTGTTGCGCCTTCGCTTAGTTCATTTTTCCAATGAAATCACTGCGAATTGAAGTCAATCTTCTAGCTCATGTGGAAATTCTGCATTTACGTTTGTGAGCCTGTGATTAAACTCAAAAACTTAGGTGAAGTTATATTAAATTTGTTATTTTTTAGACATTTTCAACACTCGATAAGTATAGGATATACTAAATACAAAAGTTTAAGTGGATAGTTTATGGTATATTTATTATGATTGTTATTCTCTATATGTAAACAACATTGGATTAGCTAAAATGAGTATAGCTCAAATAATTAATACACATACCATCGACCAAGAAGTCAGAGGTTTGAATCCCTCATCTCCACAACATATAAGCAAAAAAATGTACTAATGTCAGATAGAGCTTTTCTGGTTGTGAGACAATAAGATAAATTTTTTAAGATTCATAAGAATAGGAATTCTAATGCAAGATAATCATATCCAGGAACTGTAGCAGAACCAAAACCTACCACTTCTGCAGAACCATTGTTGCTTAATGCTGTTCGTGGAGAGGATGTGGAAAGACCGCCAGTTTGGTTGATGAGGCAAGCAGGGAGGTACATGAAGGCAGGTTTATACGGCTAAAGATTTCCATGGCCTCTCTCTTTTTAACATTTTCTTTCATATGCCTTGACATAGAGTTTTTTTCTTCATAGTTTAAAGTAAATTGGATCTGAAATTTGTTTTTGATAGATTACATTGTTATATTGTGATGATGAGTTTTCTCAATTGAAATGGTTATATTACCTTTTACATCCTTCTACTAGAGAAGACTATATCTTTTGCACTCTGTGGAGGATTTGGTGGTGTACTGGGATTTAATGCCCATGAGCTGGATAGCTATGGTACTCATAAAGTGATCTGGGAATATATTTCATTAGTTCACCCAAAATTTCTTTCTGCAGAAGTAAGTTTTTATTTAGACTCTTTGTGATCTTGTACATGTTCATCTAAATAAGATGTCCATTTTGGTACAATGAAGAATCAAGTCCTGTAAGTAACAATTTTGGTTCTGTTCTTAAGATGCTAAACCTAGAAGTTTGTTCTAGGAGAAAGATCATTTTCCTTACCGAGATACTTGATAGATGTAAAGTAATAAAAATGTTTGGATACAAACTCCAATGACAAGTGAAAGAGAACCAAAAAACAGGGAGCTTTCTGAGAATGGGAATTTAAAGGCACCGGAAATGTACTAGGATCGAAGAAATAGAAACCCATATGCGTTGCTGAGAGAAACCACTTTCCCCTACTTCCAGGAAAAATCATTTCTAATTCCTTCTTAATTTTCTTATATACACACACACATCTGTTCTCCTTATACAACAAAGATTCGATGGTGATGCACACAAATAACTGTTCTTTTATGGAACTTTGTTTTCCTTGATACTCTTGAGTCTTGGCATGCACTTGGCTGTGGATTGATGTAGATTTGAACAGAAAAGATGAGTTCATAGATTTAACTAATTCTTTGTAATTTTTTTTTTTTTGAAAAGATTCTTTGTGAGAAATATTTAGTGAGTAAAAGGTGGGGGAAAAAATGAGACTGTCATTTTATCAGATAAGTTCGATTATCAGTATGCGTAAATATATTTTGTATGAATTGTTATTCTTTTTTAAATTTGAAACTTCTGTTTACCCGGATCTCATGTTATCACTCTGTTGCAACAGAGTTACCAAATCATTTGTGAAAAATACCCTTCATTTCGTCAAAGGTCAGAAAATACAGATCTTGTTGTGGAAATTTCACTTCAGCCATGGAATGTCTTTAAGCCTGATGGGGTGAGCTATCCTATGAAGAAAGCAATTATTGTTCTGACAGTAATAGTCATGAGTTAGTTCTTTGATTTGACTTGTTTGTTGCCCTTATCAGATTCTATTTGTGTTGATGGTTGCAATAGGTTATCTTATTCTCAGACATTCTTACTCCGCTTTCGGGGATGAATATCCCCTTCGACATTGTCAAAGGTAAGGGTCCAATCATCGCTAATCCTATAAGCGAAGCTGCACAAGTTAACCAAGTCAGGGAATTTGTCCCTGAAGAAAATGTTCCATATGTTGGGGAAGCTCTGACGATTCTGCGAAAAGAGGTCTTAGACATCATGTATTGTTTTTCAGTCTGTAGTTCATTTTATATTGTGTTAGCTTTTCAATGTTTATATATTTATCATGTATTTCGTTTCTAGGTTGACAACAAAGCAGCAGTTCTAGGCTTCGTTGGGGCTCCTTTCACCCTTGCTTCGTATGTGGTTGAAGGTGGTTCGTCAAAGCACTTTTCAAAAATAAAAAGGCTTGCTTTCTCTCAGCCAAAGGTAATGCCACATGATGACTAGTGATCAATTGGAGAACTATCTTCGTTTTGAGTTGTCATCACCAGATGTTTGTAAACTTGTCTCCATATCTATACATCACAACTTAGCTGTCCTCCTTAGTTCATGAATGGATGGATACCTTCACCGAACTTCCCGAAAACCCCGACATGCTTTCTGCTTAAGTAAGCAAGCATAGTAAGCATTGACCCTTTGTTCCTCCTGCAGGTTCTTCATGCATTGCTCCAGAAGTTTACAAGCTCAATGGCGAGGTATGTTAAATACCAAGCAGACAGTGGCGCACAAGCAGTTCAAATCTTCGATTCATGGGCCACGGAGCTCAGCCCCGTGGACTTCGAAGAATTCAGTCTCCCATACTTGAAGCAGATTGTCGAGTCTGTGAAGAAAACTCATCCAAACCTTCCACTGATTCTTTATGCAAGTGGATCTGGGGGCTTACTTGAAAGGCTGGCTTCAACTGGCGTTGATGTTGTTAGCTTAGACTGGACAGTTGATATGGCTGAAGGTAGGAGGCGATTAGGAGCAGACGTAGCAGTTCAGGGCAATGTCGACCCTGGTGTTCTCTTTGGTTCCAAGGAATTCATCACCAAAAGGATAAATGATACCGTGAAGAAGGCAGGTAAAGGGAAGCACATTTTGAACCTAGGTCATGGCATCGTTGTGGGTACACCTGAGGAAAATGTAGCTCATTTCTTTGAGGTTGCTAAAGGAATTAGATATTAGTGGATTGTTGAGATTGGTTTATTCTGTTTAGTTGAATTTTGTAGTGTTGTAAACTTAATCCTCTTCTTTGGTCTCAAAGAGCATATAGAGACTGATTTTTATAAATATTAATTTAGTTATTATTATAAATATTCATAAATAGGTGTAATTTAGATGTCCTTAGTGTCCAAAGGTCATGTGTCTTAGTGGTCATGTATTTCCATCACCTGCTTGCCATATTGCTTATAAATAGTGACATTTGGTGGATGTTGGAAATGTCCACATTGGTGAGAAAAGAAGAGAGGATTGGAGAAATTTGAGTGATTTTGGATTTCTAAAAAATTCAATTTCCATTTTCATTTCATTATTTTATATTTATTTTATTATTTATTTATTTATTTTAATATTATAATTCATTGGTATTCGTGTTCTTGTTTTTCCGTCATTTTGCTCCTCAATTTTACAACATGTCATCAGCACGAGTTTTTGTTGTTTTCTCTTTAAGGTCTTAAGGTATGCCATTTTTCTCTTTATTTCAATTAATAAATTAAATGTTATTTTGTATGTTTAGTATATATTAAATTGCTAATATAAATATAATTTTTTGTGATAGTGTTATCTTGACAAATATTACAAAAATAGAATTTGCAGCCCTTGATATCAATGGAAATAGTTATTTGTCATGGGTGTTTGATTCTGAAATACATATGAACCTGAGAGAATTTTAAAATCAGTTCAAATTGTTGTTATGCGGAGAGAAAATTATTGATGTGGATATGTTGGAAAAGACATTTTCTACAATTCATGCCATGAATATGCTACTGTAGCAACAATATCGAGAGAAAAATTTAGAACAATATTCTGAATTAATTTCATGTCTTTTCGTGGCTGAACAAAATAATGAGCTATTGATGAAAGACCACGAATCTTGATCAACACCATTCCCTGAAGTGAATCTTATAAATTTTAATAATCATGGTTAAGATCGTGGTCGAGGTCGAGGTTGTGATCGTGGCAGAGGAAGAACTAATTATTATTTTCGTGATGGTCGTTCTAATCATCCAAATTTCACAAATTTCAAAAGAACCATTTGAAATGATGATCATAAAGGAAAAGCTCCACAAAATAAAAATTCAAAAGGTGATGAGCATAAATGCTTTTGATGCAGAATGACTGAGCACTAATCTCATGTTTGTTGTACATTAAAACACTTAATTGATCTCTATCAAGCTTCCTGAAGGAAAAAAGGAAAAATGTGGAAGAAAATTTATTTTGCATACATATATTTGACCCATCCAATATGACAAATTTGAGTATAGCAAACTTCTTTGAATCTCATGAAGAGAAAATCAACACAAATGATGGCATAGCAAGTGTTTCCTTTGATTTTGAAAATATTTAGAATTAATGTTGTTTGTTTTGTCTATCTATCTTTTATGTTTTTTTTAAGTTAAACTTTTGTATTTCAAAATTTGTTTATCTTATTGTAATTATCTTGTTTAAATGAAGAATTATGGACAATTTTCATATGTTGAGTGATTAAAAAATGAAGAACGAAGATCTATATCTGGCAGACTGTGTAACTACACATACAATACTTACTAGTAGAAAATATTTTTCCAAATTAACAAGGCTGGAAGCAAAAGTCAATACAATATCAATCTGCAAACCTAATCGAAGGGTTTGGAAAAACAAATATTATTTTGTCTAGAGGAACAAATTTTACAATTAATAATGCATTGTTCTCTAGTCAATCAAAGAGAAATTTATTAAGTTTTAAAGATATACGTAGCAATGGTCATCACATTGAGGCTGATAGAAAAAATGAGATGGAATGTTTTATATCATATCTACTGTCTCACGTGAAAAACATATATTGGAAAAGTTGTCTACTTTATCTTGTGGATTATCTTATACTCATATACGAGTAATTAAAACATATGCAACAATGAACCTGAAGTTCATGAATCCAGATAAATCGATTGGGTCATCCAGAATCTATAATGATAGGAGAATTATTGAAAATTCAAATGGACACTCATTGAAGAACCAAAAAATTCTTTAATCTAGTGAATTATCATGTGATGCTTGCTCTTAAGACAAATTAATAATTAGACCATCACAAACTAAAGTGGAAATTGAATCACTTGCATTTTTAGAACGAATTCATGGTGATATATGGGGACCTATTAACCCACCAAGTGTACCATTTAGATATTTTATGGTATTAATGGATGCATCCAGGAAATGGTCACACGTGTGCTTAGTATTAAGTTGAAACCTTGCATTTGCAAGATTACTTGCTCAAATAATTAAGTTAAGAGCGCAATTTCCTGATTATACAATTAAGACCATTCGTCTAGGATAAATGTTGACCATTCCTGATTATGCTGGTGAATTTACATCCCAAGTTTTTCATAATTATTGTATGTCACTTGGGATAAATGTTGAACATCCTGTAGCTCATGTTCATACACAAAATGGTTTAGCAGAATCATTTATGAAACGTGTGCAATTAATTGCTAGACCATTACTTTTGAAAGTAAAGTTTCCTACATCTGTTTGGGGACATGTTATTTTGCATGTTGCGTCACTTGCACACATTAGGTCAGTAGCTGATCATAAATACTTGTCATTACAATTAGCTTATGGTCAGGAGCCAAATATTTCCCATATGAGAATTTTTGGATATGTAGTATATGTTCCAATTGTTACACCACAACGTACTAAGATGGGTCCTCAAAGGACGTTAGCAATATATATTGAATATGACTCCCCATCAATTATTAAATATCTTGAACCCCTGATAGGTAATGTATTTATTGCACGATTTGTTGATTGTCATTTTAATGAGACAAAATTTCCAACATTAGGGGGAGAAATTAAGAAATTGGAAAAGGAAATTGCATGGAATGCATCATTATTTTCTCATTTAGATCCCCGTACAGATCAATGTCAACTTGAAGTTCAGAAAATAATTTATTTGTAACATATAGGAAATCAATTACTAGATGCATTTAGATGCAAAGAAAGTAACTAAGTCATATATACTAGTTGCAAATGTTCCGTCGAGAATTGATATCCCAACAAAACAACTTGTCACTAATGAGTCTAGAACACGCCAGAGCGTAGTAGACCAATGGGTTCCAAAGATAAAAATCATTGGAAAAGAAAAATAGACAATAATAAAAAAGACTTGGTTGAGGATGCAAAAATCCATGAAGAAACCCTAGACATGACTAATAATTGAATTAGTGAAGAAGTTGAAACACCTAAAAATAATAATGATATTTCAATAAATTATGTCATGACAGGGAAGAGATGGAACCGAACTAATGTAGTTATTAATAACATTTTTGCATATAATGTCGCATTTGATATTATATCTGAAAAATGAGAATCTTTAATCAAAATCTGTTGAAAAATGTCAACATAGAAAATATTGGCTTTGGTGGAAAGAAGTAATCGAGGTAGAATCAAACTCACTTTCAAAACATCAAGTTTTTGGATTAGTAGTCTGAACATTAGAAGATGTCGAACCTGTGAGATACAAATAGGTATTTGTGAGAAAAAAAATTGAAAATAATGAGGTCACAAGATATAAAGCAAGACTAATTGCATAAGACTAATTGCACAAGATTTTTTACAAAGACCTGATATTGATTTTAAGGAGACATATTCTCCAGTGGTGGATACAATTACATTAAGATATTTAATTGGTCTGACTATGTATGAAAATCTGGACATGCATCTTATGGATATAGTCACAACGTATTTATATGGATCTCTTGATAATGATATTTATATGAGAATCTCAGAAGGATTTAAGATACTTGAAACACATAAATCAAGTTCTTGAGAACTATATTTAATAAAGTTATAGATCACTATATGGATTGAAACAATCAGGACGAATGTGGTATAATTGCCTGAGTGGATATTTGTTGAAAGAAGTATATCAAAATAATCCAATAGAATATCTTAAGAAAGAATTTGAGATGAAAGATCTCAGAAAAATAAATTTTTGCCTTGGATTGCAAATTGAGCATTTAGCAGATGAGATATTTGTTCATCAATCAACATATACAGGAAAACTTTTAAAAAGATTCTATATGAACAAAGCACATCCATTTAACATTCCAATGGACGTTCGTTCACTAGATGTAAAGAAAGATATACTTCGACCTCGAGATAATAATGAAGAACTTCTTGGTCCTGAAGTATCATATCTTAGTGCAATTGGTGCACTTACATATCTTGCTAATAATACAAGACCAGATATTGCATTTTTAGTAAATTTATTAGCTAGATATAGTTCTTTTCAAACAAAAAGACAATGGAATGAAATTAAACATATACTTTGTTATCTCTGAAGTACGATTGATATAAGTTGTTTTATTCAAATAAATCAAATTTTGATTTAGTTGGTTATGCGGATTTTGGATATTTATCTGATCTATACAAAGCTAGATCTCAAACAGGTTATCTGTTCACAAATGGAAGCTGCTATATCTTGGCGATAAGTGAAACAGACCATAATTGTGACGCCCTGCAATTTCAGGTATTTTTCCTCTTTATTAAGTACGCGTTCTTTTAATAAGAAATTTGGAGAAATTAGAATAATAATAATAAATAAATAAACAAATTAATTAATTACTATTTAATTAATAGAAATATTAAAGGAATATTGGGTTTTATTAAGTGTTATTTGTTTAAAGAAGAGGAAAAAGGGAAAGGAGGAGAATTAATTTAATTTGGAAAAAAAAAAAGAAAAAGAGGAGATTTAATTTGGTTTGGGAAAGGAAAAGAGTTTATTTTTGGTTATTTATTGATATCGCGGTCTGCGTGCTAGGTTAAAGTAAAGAAAAGAAAAAGAAAACGAAAAATTATTTTTCTCTCTCTCTCTCTTCCCCT
The DNA here is from genome assembly GCA_030954485.1 of Citrullus mucosospermus. Taxonomy (NCBI): domain Eukaryota; kingdom Viridiplantae; phylum Streptophyta; class Magnoliopsida; order Cucurbitales; family Cucurbitaceae; genus Citrullus; species Citrullus mucosospermus. Next base: position 5,938,219 of record CM062061.1, on the reverse strand, counting down.
TCGTGTACCAATGCCGCCCCCCCTCCCTCCCCCCTTTCTTCTTCTTCTTCTTCTTTCGGTCGACTGTCGCGCCTCCCTCTTCCTTTCGCGCGTTTTCTTCCGCCGGCCACAGACGCTGCCCCCGCCCTTTCGCGCCTATTGTCAGTGTCGCAGGCCTGCCACTTCCGTCGGGAGGTCGCCAGTGCCCGTCTTCTGCCTCATTCCGCAACTGCCGCCGGTAGCCCCTCGCTGGATCCGTGGGTCATGGTAGATCCTTGGTAAGATCGGTTCCATGATTTATTTTTTCCCCTTGGTTGGGTACCTCGTGGGTTAGCGCTTGATAAATTTGTGTTGTTTTTATTTGTGTTCAAAGGGACGTTGGAGAAGGTCGAGATTGAATCCAGAGTTGGGAATTTTGGTCGCTTTTAGGCATTCATAGGTAAGGGACCTACTACCGAGTCTAGCCACGCCTAATGTCCAATTATGTTACTGTATGGCTAATTATGTTATGTATGAGTTTTGGCTAGTATATGGAATGTACTTTTGCCCTGACTGATTATGGCCAATTATGTTACTGTATGAATTTTGGCTGGTTATGCTAAGTTATGTTGTGTTACTGGAATGTGTTATGGTTATGCCTACGGTGCCACTATGTGATATTGTAACTCATTGCGATGAACTGGAAACCCTCTTAATTATGTTAATGGCATGCTATGTGATTGTTATCTTGTTTATCGTGCCTTATACCCCTAATATGAATATGAATATGACAGGGTGTCCCTCGGGATCACCACATATGTTTATGTTTACAACTGTGATCATTGCGTACCTTTGGGTCGCTACTTATGTTTATGCCTATGTCTATGCCTATGTTGGGTACACGGGCGCATGCGATAAAAGGATAACAATTTCACCCTTAGGCTCATTAGTGGGTCTCTTACTATACTGAGTATAACTACTCACCATTTTCTATGATTTTTTTTTCTCTTAGGTAAAGGACGAGATGGCCAGGCGTATGACAAGAGGAAACCGTGACCATGCCATGGGACAGTTGTTGTCGCTTCCACATCTTAGACTAGGACATAGGATGTAGATCGGTGAATGTGTAGGATAGTAGCATGCGTTCATTATTTAGACTATTGATTTATTATTTCCGTCGTGTTGATTATTCCTTGAGATTTTGACCAAATTGTTTAAGGGGGACCCCCGCTAAATAATTTAATTCCTCTATTTTTTATTTAATAAAATATCCGAATTTAAGTTATTTAATATTTTTCGGCAGAATTTAAATGAATTATTTAATGCTAAGTCTCTAAGCTCAAAAGTATTTATGAAATGGTCATGCATAGCATAGCGTCCTGTTAGTTGAAAAGTTGGGTCGTTACAATAACAACTACTTCCTCAAATCATGCTGAAATTATTTGAGGCTAGCAGAGAATGTGTATGGCTAAGATCGGTGACTCAACACATTCGTGAAACATGTGGCTTGTCTTCTAGTAAAAATCCTCAAACAACATTATACGAAGATAATACAACATGTATAACCCAAATCAAATGATGATATATTAAAGGAGATAGAACAAAGCATATTTCACCAAAGCTTTTCTACACTCGTGGAAGAAAATGGTGACATCACTGCACAACAAATTTGTTTGAAGGATAACCTGGCAGAATTATTTACAAAATCATTACCAACCATAACCTTTGAAAAATTGGTGCAGAACATTGAAATGCAACAACTCAGAGATCTCAAGTGATGCGTATGAGGGGAGCAAATATATTGTATTCTTTTAGAAGTATTAAATTATATTAAATATGTATTTTTTTTTCCTTCATTAGGATTTTTCCACCTTGGGTTTTTTCCTTGTAAGGTTTTAATGAGACATATTTCATATATATAATGGGCATCTAAGGGGAAGTATTATAAATATTTATAAATATGTGTAATTTAGATGTCCATGCTTAGTGTCTAAAGGTCATGTGTCTCATAATCACACATTCTTAGTGGTCATGTATTTCCACCACATACTTGCCAAATTTCCTATAAATAGTGACATTTGGTGGATGTTGAACATGCACACATTGGTGAGAAGAAGAGAAAGGATTAGAGAAATTTGAGTGATTTTGAATTTCTATAAAATTCAATTTCCATTTTCATTTCATTATTTTATATTTATGTTATTATTTATTTATTTATTTTAATATTATAATTCTTCGATATTCGTGTTCTCCTGTTTCTGTCATTTTGCTTCTCAGTTTTACAACCGTTCTTGATTAAACTATGTACTATGGCACGCATTATTACTATCATTTTTTTTATATTAAATGATGATTTAGGGACAATGACAGTCGAATATTTAACATATAATTTTTTGCATGGCCTCCACTGGGAGAGATTGATTACATGGATTATTTATTTGTACTCTAATGCAATGTCAATCCGAGCCTAGGTCAGTGTATAAAGTGTTAATAAAGTCATGATTCAATTTTTAACTCTACTAAATTTTAAACAAAAAAAAAAGACTTTGGAAACATTGGATTAGGGTGGGATTTTGTTAATGACACACTAACTATATGGAACTTATGATTTTTTATGAAGTTTACTTCTTTCTTTTCTTTTCTTTTCTTTTCTTTTTTTTTCTTTTAGTTCAATCTGTGGGTGAGATTTGAACTTTTGACCTTTTGATTGATGGTATATTTATAAACTAGTTGAACTACGTTTACGTTAACCATGTAATTTACATTTAAATCATTAAATTTGTGCATGATTCACTAGATAAACATTTGAGGCCACATTTACTAACCAGTAAAAAAAATTGGTATAATTGTAACTCCATTGATAGATCGTTCCTAGTGGACTTGAATTAGAAATGTTATTGGATTGCTTTTGATCTCATTTATTTATAATTACGAATCTATCACATTTTTGTTACTGTTACTGTTTGACCCTAACGGTAATAGTATTGATAAAGGTAAATGTAATAATAAATGTGGCAGATTCATAATTTTAGACTGTTACAAAAACAATATATGTAACGGCAACAATACCAGTAATAGTAAAAGTAGTGAGTCCTACGTAATTTTCAATCACAATTAGATTAAGCAGCCTCCATTCCTCAATCAGGTTACTCTTTTATTACAGATTTGGAGGCGGACTCCACAACTCATTATGATTACAAAACACAGCTAAAAAATAATAAACGTAATCAACTGGGACACACTTTTTAGATTACGATTGATTGATTACGTTTAACATAGGGTAACCGTGACCTGAATTCTTAGCCAAATTTAAAAAAAAAAAAAAAAAAAAAAAACAAAAACAAGCCTTTAAAAGTTACTTTTTTCAATAGGAGGAAATAATGTTTACACACTTAATTTTTAAAAAACTAAATAGTTATCAAGCGAGACTGTCGCGTTGAAAATCAATTATGCACGATGCGTCGACTTGGCCTTATGTCGTGTTGAAGTTACTTAAGATTGATTCATTTAAACGCAAGTTTTCCTATTAAAAATCCAAGTATAAGTTTAAAATAGGTTTCCTAGAGAGTCCAGGGTCGAATGCAGGGATTTGTAATAATTAAATGAAGAAAATTCTTTGATTTAATGCAGGTTATTATACAAATAAATACATTTAAAAAGAATGCGTTGAATTGTCTTTACATTAACTAAGAATGAGTTTACAAGTATAAGAATGGTGGATGAACATATGGAATGATGATGCAGGGAGGAAATGGCTGAAATTGTCAAGTACGAATATGATCAAAACAACATGCGTTGGGATGGAGAAATCCATGAAAAAAGTAGGGTTGAGACAACTTCGCTAGCATGTTTCTAAGTACCACTTAAGTATGCGCTTATGTTGCAACTCGAAATTGAGAACGCATCTCTCGATGCTTCGACGCCACATTTATTTTATCTCTAAGATGCATGATGAGCTCTTCTTACTGATAAGCACTTGAAAAGTGTTTTCTATTCTCTCAAATTAAGGGAGTTTATATTAGATTTCACTTGTTTGTTAGTGATTTTCAGGTTAAAACGAGGAAAATTAGAAGAAACGACTAAAAGATCAAAACCGAACAAGAATACGACGAAAAAGAGTTGAAAAACCAAAAAGGGCAAATTTTGGGGATAGCGCTGCGGCGCTGAAACATCAACGCATAGTTCTGAACGCAGAGTAGCATTGCGACACTGGGATGGCGCTGCCTCGACGCATCCTTGTTGAACGCATGACAGCGTCGCGGCGCTAAAACCCGAGAGCGATATTTCTGAAACGCATTTTAGCGCTGCGACGCTTAGACGGCGCTGCCGCAGCGCTAAAACCCGAGAGCAAACTTTTTTTCGGATGCAGCCCTAGCGCTACGGCGCTATGGGACAGCGCCACTGCGCCAGCTTTCCTTAATTGAAAAATCTGTATTTTTGGAAAATTTTGGGCGGCCAAACTCTATAAATTTTGGGGGTTTCCAGCAGTCCAATTCATTGAGAAAACTCAAGGCAAAGCAAGGAAGTTGCAAACCTAAAGAGATACAAAAATGAGAGAATTAAGTGAGGGTTCAAAGAGTGAGTTAGTTGCAAGGAAGAGGAAAAGAGTTCGAGATAGTCTTGGTGCCCTTCGAAGTCCGACGTGAGAACCAAGGAGATCGAGACGATGCTACTTCAATCAAGAGCCTCTTTTCAGTAGAGTTTCCCTTTCTTTACACTCTTTCTTTGTTTATTTTTCTTAAACATGTTGCTTCAAGCTATGAGTGGCTAAACTCTTTAGTTTTAGGGTTTTGATGAATTGTTTATAAATTCATGTTAATTTTGTAGACTCATGGTTTTGTTGGAATGATTATGCTTTTCATTGTTATTGTGTTTAATTCTTGTGGATTGGTCATCTTCACATGTTAGGTTAGATGTATGATTGAGAGATTGTATGTTTAACTTGATCTATAACAATGAATTATTGTTAATCTATCACGAGAGTAGTTAGGTTTATAATAAAAGTTGCTAAAGACTATTTTTAATGCCATGTAATTTTGTGTTGGTTTTAAGAGGTTAATAATCAATCAAGTTGCATGAGAAAGGGTTGTTTTTGAGAGAAAATAACTTGGAATTAAGTTTCTAGACTTAGGCATATGAATTACAATAAAATCCATGAAATCTATAATGTTGCATGATGAAATAAACAAGGATTCATCACCCTAGAACTCTCTTTGACTCTTGTGTTTCTCCCTTTGATATCTTCCTTATTTGATTTGTATTTTTCCATAACTTATAATATTCAATTTCAATCCTCAAATAAAATTGATTCAATTCTAGAATAGCTAAGTAACTTAAACCTTCCCAACTGGATCTCTAGTGGAACGATATTCGGACTTAACTGTTTTATATTATAACTTAACCCGTACACTTGCGGTTAACACTAAAAGTGCACATCACTTACAAAAGACCAACTTTATTTCTAAAGTCAATTCTTTTCTTGTTTTAAATGAAATTAGTCAATGACTTTCTCTCTCAGTAGTTGATCATACTTACTTAAACCTATTTGTTCGATAGATTCATGAAGGTTTTAGCACACATTTAGACAAGATGAAAGTAACTTAAGCAAAACTCAGGAAATGCTAGCTTCATTCACTCATTCCATTAAGAAATTTAATCATCCATGATGTAAGATGTTGAAGATGACAAGAGATGGAAATATGGAACCAATCAAACTTATGTTGAAGAAGTATGCAAGTCTTTCAATTGTCATAATCTCAAATAAGAAAGGTGGGAATGAAAGTAAAATGGAAATAAAGACATCTAGTCGCCAATGACAATGTTTTGCATCTTGGAGGCTTGAGATGGTGGCGGTTTGATACAATTTGCATAGGGGGGAATGGATGGATTCTCACTCTTTGAAAGGTGACACTGAACTTTCACTCAGAATCTTCTCACAAGAGAGCTCGAGGTAGAAGGTGGGGATGGTGGAGAGGGAGATTTGAGCAGAGTTTTCACCCACTGATTTCTCTCTATCTCCAACATGAGCTTCTTCAAGCTATTTATAGGTGTCCAAAAAGGTAGTCTCATGATTGTTCAACACCTCTGCATTTAATTTTATGCCCTACTGCACAGACTTCATCGCATCATTTGTTCATTGGTTTTGTCGTGGTTCAATCAAATCAGTCATCCATTTGCATATAAACACGACAACAACCGCCCATGCGTCTAACGATTCTTTTTCTTCTCGATGTCAGGATCTTCGACGCGTTGATCATCGGAACGATGTGAACATGATGATTCTGACAACATCTTTCTCTTGTCCTTTAGTACTTTTGGCTATTTTTTTTTTTTTTTTTGGTTATATCCTGCGTTCAAAAGGTATAAAACTCATAATTTCCAGAATAGAAGCTTTTGTAAACATCATGAATGTAAAGTTATTCATATTACATTATTTCATTCTCAAATCCATGCGTTCATCTCCTTAATTACTCAAATTATTCCAAAAAAAGAGTAGAATAACTTGTATTTCTACAAGTTATCAAAGACCTAAAATATCATTGAATGATTTGAATATATTTAAAGTCTTAATCGTCGAGATCTTAATTTTATAAAAATGTCAATGCAATTTTTATGTCGATTGATATTTCTAAAAAGTCATCAACAATTATTTATTTAAATTGCAAGCATTTCATTTTTTTTTTTTAACATGTTTAAATTTCTTGTTAGTAATAAAAATTTAAAACCTTAATCATATTTTATAGGAGTAGTTGTAAAAATAACAACTAAACTCAAAGTATTAGTAGATATAGCATAATACAAAAGAATTTTTTGATATAGAAAAATTTAAATCTAGGTCGATGAGTCTATCAGATAGACCATAGCGGTAGTAGAAGTCTTTCAACGTTAAAATCTATCACTAATAGACTTTGCTATTGTAAGTACTCCTCTTTTATTTTGATATTTTTGAGAAAGAAAAATGGAAATTCAAAAATTTAAGTAAGGAAAAGAATGAAAAGTTGATAGCTGGAAAAGGGAAGTAGGAGCTGGACGCATGAGTGGGGGAGTAGTTATTCTCTTTTATTTGGTATAAATAGTTGAAATCAAGCTGAAGGGAAAACTATTTTTTTGCTGTCTTAGTGTAAATCGCATAATAAGAAGAGAGGAAGGGAGAAGCTCTACAAAAGTAAAAGCAAAAGAGAAGTTGAGGAAGAGGAAGAGGAAGAGGAAGAGAAGGGTGGAATGAAGCTACTGCCAATTGATTCCATAGTTTAGGGCAAAAATCAGTTGATATCAACAAGTAATTTTGATCTTTGAAGAAATTAAGGGTGAGTACTCTTAGAACTTGAACTTGTCTATTCCTAAAGGAGGGATATTGAGTATAAGGAGTTGTGGACGCATTGTTGGTTTGACTCAAGTCGTTGTACTACTAAAATTGAAAGGATATTACAACTTGAAATGGTTGGCATTGAGTTGAGTAGACTACAGAAATCTCCGAATAAATAAGTAAATGTTATATTTCCTAAGTGTATAGTTGTGTAAAGAGTAAAGGGAGGGCTATATGCGTTTAAGGGAATCTAGCTAAATTGGGGGAAACACCTTGGTTGTGGCAGGTTTGCGTGTAGCTGAACAAAAGGCGAATTGTGTTGGCTGGAAGAGGCATTTGTTGTCAAACCACTCAATGTGCAGCATCTTGCTGAATTCGCCTCCACAAACATCTTAGTTGCGCTAAACGCGCATTGCTACGCATCGCGTGCACCTGCTGGACACGTCATAGTATCGGACGCATTGGTTACCTTGCTCACATTTCCCTGCCCAACCACTCAATGCACGCCTCACCACTAGTTAGTGTGCATTGATAATTGTCCTTGGTAGTTGGACTTGTGAGTAAGCTACTTCTGATTTAAGTATACCTTTCCGTAATTTGAAATTGGTAGCTAGGGGGATTTAGGATTTATATATAGTGGACGCATGATGAATAATATGTTTGATTGGATTCGTTCTTTTTGTTTTTTTAAGGGCAAACTATGATCGGGAGGCTTACAACCCCATCGACCCACACCCTTAACTGTGAGTGACCCTTCTTGAAAATAAAAAGCTTTTATGTTTTAGGCATGAGTATGATGCATTTAACCATGAATTTTTAAGCTTGGAACGCATCCTATGACTTTGAATTATAAGCATTATTCACAAGTATGAGTTGATTATGTTGGGAATACAACTAAATCTCTTGGAGTTTCGTAGTTTGTAAAATTGTAAATACAATTTATTTATTCTATAAAATAAGCAGCTATTTTATTTGTCTTTTATATTAACTTAATCCAATAAAATAAGATCTATGGTTATTTTATGTAAACTTAAACATTTATGTGATTGACATATAAGGTTGGATCATGTTTAAGTAATATCCAAAAAGATTTGTAGTATAGAGATAAGGTTGGATGCCTTATCTTGGCAACATTACGGATACGACCTGCTTTGTAATTGTTAAATGAGTTGTAAAGTGTTGCAAACGATTTGATCCTAATCGTTCATGTGGAAACATGTGAGTGGGGGTATCCTGTGCAAAGAGTTTGTATAAGATCATACCATGAAATGTTTAGTTTCTCTTAGTAACGTCGTTAATTGAAGAAATTAACATTTCATAGGATGACTATAGGTAACATGACCTTAATCCTGAGTGGGTTATAAACTCCTGTGTGATACCCAAAAACCTAAACTAACCTCCATGTAAAAATTGAAAAGAGACTTGTGAAGTTAGGGAGAAATGGAAGAAACTTTTATGTGAAAAGTTGACACAATCCTGTAGAGCTAGAAAAATTTGAGAAGAGTAAGATTTTTGGGCTTGTGGAGTTAGAAATTTTTTTAGGTTTTTAAGGGGGTTAAGCGTTAGCATGACCTGGGGAAGAAAAAGTGTTTGTCCAAGTTTGAGTTTTGAAGAGAGAATTGGTCATAGAAGTGTTTTGGAGAAAACTACGCTACGAGATTTTTCTTAGAGTTTGGACTACGTGTCGAGAGTGGGAGACAACTATGCTTGGAAAATGAAAACTATGAGGTGAGCTTAGAGTTGAACTCATAGACTTAAAGATTGTGGGACTAAGTGTTGGAAGAGAAAGTTGGAAGCATAGGATCAAGAATGAAAAGTTCAACTTCTCTACCTTTGAACCAAGGTTGAAACACATGCCCCCGGAGAATGCTAAGGACTTGAATGCATAGTGAGGGCACTATGGACGCATGGTTGCTGTCTCGAGGAACTTTTGGCTAAGTGTTGGATAACTTATGATAGTTGAAAGGGACATTTAGGCCAAAGGGTGAAGGTTGTACGCATAGCATGGCTAGGGGCAAGAGTTTGGCTAAGTGTTGAGAAACCTATCTTAGATAAAGGAAAAACACTTAGGCCAAGGTGCAAGCATAGAGAGTTGGACGCATGGTGTGGCTAACAAGATGAAAATTTGGCTAAGTACAAAGGAATTTGGATGCATGGTAGTGTGGAACAAGAGGAGTTAGACACACACTCTAATTAAGGTGCAAATTTTTTTTGGGACACAAGTTGGACGTATAGTTGGCTCAACCCGAGCCTAGATGGACGCATGAAAAGTCTTGAAAAAGACCTTGGTAGGTGTCCGAAAAGGTGAGAAGTAAGAATGAGGTGGCGAACTTGGAGTTGAACACTTCAAGAGGTGAAGTGTCTACATAGCATGAATTTGTCTAAGTGTCAAAATAGGTGGTGTTGAGCCATGAGGTGAGTTCCACCATAGTTGGACACTTAGACAATTGTGAAGAAGGAGTTGGCAACATGCATGTGATAAACATGCATGGTGAAAACACTTAAGGGTTTGATGCTTTGAACTTAGGAGAATTTTTTAATGACAAGGACAATTTTCTTAAGCATATAAATAAGAGTTGAGACCATGGAAGTTCACATAATTCATCTTGAAACGAAAGTTCTTCAAGAGGGAGAGAGCTTAAAGGAAGAGAGAACTTTTCTCGAGGAAGGAAAAGGTAAACCAGGCATCCAACACCTGAATTAGGCATCCAAACACTATTCGAGGCGTCCAAAAAAGCTGCTTCAGGCATCCAAAGATGATTCTAAACGTCCAACTTGTTATTTTAGGGCCTGTTGTTGTATCTTTTGTACCAGAAAATTAGTCGTGTGCTTGATAAGCACTTGAAAAATGCTTTCTATTATCTCAAATTAAGGGAGTTTATATTATATTTCACTTGTTTGATAGTGGTTTTCAAGTTAAAATAAGGAAAATTAGAAGAAAAGACCGAAAGATCAAAATCGAACAAGAAATTATAGTGAAAAAGAGATGAAAAACTCAATATTGCAAAAATTGGGGTAGCGTCGTGGCTCTGGGACAGCGTTGCCACGACGCTAAAACTTGAGAGCAGGTCTGCGCATCACAGCCACAGTGCTGCAGCGCTCTCTTTCCAAATTTGGCAGCATTGCAGCACTATAGACCAGTGTCGCGACGCCAATTTCCTTTTTTGTAAAAATTGTATTTTTGGAAAGTTTTCTTGGGTGGCCAACTCTATAAATTTGGGGGTTTCCAGCAGCCCCAAGAATCAATCAAAGCACGAAATTATAAACCAAAAGAGTCACAAGAAAGAGAGAATTGAGTGAGAGTTCATAAAAAAGTTCAAAGAGTGAGTTAGTTGCAAGGAAGAGGAAAAGAGTTCAAGAGAGTCGTGGTGCTGTTCGAGTTCCGACATGAGAGCCAAGGAGATTGTGACGGTGCTACCTCAATCAAGAGTCCCTTTTCAGTAGAGTTTCCTTTTCTTTACACTCTTTCTTTGTTTATATTGTTTGAACATGTTGCTCCAAGCTACGAGTGGCTAAACTCTTTAGTTTTAGGGTTTTGATGAATTGTTTATGAATTCATGTTGATATTGTAGACTTTCATGGTTTTGTTGGAATGATTATGCTTTTCATTGTTATTGTGTTTAATTCTTGAGGATCGGCCACCTTCACATGTTAGGTTAGATGTATGGTTGAGAAATTGTATGTTTAACTTGATCTATAACAATGAATTGTTGTTAATCTATCACAAGAGTAGTTAGGTTGACAATAAAAGTTGTTAAAGACTATTCTTAATGCCACGTAATTTGTATTGGTTTCAAGAGATTAGTAATCAATCAAGTTGCATGAGAAAGGGTTGTTTTTTAGAGAAAATAACTTGGAATTAAGTTTCTAGACTTAGACATATGAATTACAATAAAATCTGAATTCTATAATATTGCATGATGAAATAAATAAGTCATTACCCTAGAACTCTCTTTGACTCTTGTGTTTCTCACTTTATTACTTTCCTTATTTAGTTTGTATTTTCCATAATTCACAAATTAAATTCCTACCCTCAAATAAAATTGATTCGATTCTAGAATAGCTAAGTAACTTTAACCTTCAAAATTGGATCTCCAGTGGAACGATATTCAAACTTCACCGTCTTATATTATAACTTGACCCATACACTTGCGGTTAACACTCAAAGTGGCGCAATTAGTGCTCAAGGGTGAAGAGTAAGCTAAGTTTTGGAAAGACAAAGAGTTGGGGACGAGGTTAAAAGGATTTGAAGGCCAAAAATTATATCTACATTGAGTGGTTTCTCCTCTAAAAGTTAGTATTATTTCCTTACATATTGTGTTGTTGTTGTGTGGTAAGGAAAAGGAATGTTGCACAGGATGGTCAGAGAATCTTAGGATCTAGAATCCAAGCTTGTGGCGAATTCTCATGGGATGGTCAAAGGGCATCAATGACCTAGATTCTGAGCCTATGAGAAGAACCTCACGTTAGATGGTCAGAGGACTGACGAGTCTAGCTTCTGAGCTCATAAAAGGTAGGTCCATGTGCACATAGAGGGAATGACGGTTTGTTGCACAGAGTAGGGTCAGTAGGAAAGTAGTTGCGATACAGAAAGGACTAGTGTTGAGGTTTGAGCAGATAACTTCGTTATGATGTCTTAATGTTTGTACTATTTGATGTCCTCCAGGGTCGAGAGGAACCCAATGCTATTATTTATTGTTCACCACTCATTGGGCTTCTATCTCACTTTTTCCTTAATGTTTTTCTTCTCAAGTAGCAAAAAAGTCTTTGTTGCCGTGTGAAGTCGAGATCTGCCACATGATAGTTTGTTCCTCAGTAGATAGTCTTGAAACTCAGGATACATTGTAATCTTCCTCATAGATTTGTATAACTGTTTTTATAATCTAAAATGTACATGTGAACTTGTTAAAAATGATCAAGGGTTGTTTATTTGGGAGTGTTAGAGGTTGGACAGTGATTGTCACAAAAGGGTGATGTTTGCTGTCTTCATGCTCCTTTTCGGTTTAAAGAGGTTAATCCAGTAGGGGGCGTGACATCCTGTCTATGAGGACAATCCTTTGATCTGTATGGGTGAGAGTGACTAGATCGCTAACTCAATATACCTACCATTTTGGGAATTTTTATGAATAGGGAACTGGGAATACATCTTCACAAGATGGAATTCACTCCTTCCCATCTTTAGGGTAAGTAGATAAATTGCTCCCTTAACAACTGATTTCGGGCCTTGAATAAAGAAGCCTCACCCTCTCACTGGCCCGAGAGGGGTTAGTTTATAGTTGGACTATAAATTGTTTGTTCATTAGAAGGATCGGTGGTACTTAAGAAGTTAGATGAAACTATAGGGGTAAGACGTTATTTGACCTAGCTATAGTTATGAGTAATTTGTGAAGGGTTGATTTACTGTTAATTGGTTATATCCGTGGACATAGATATATATCTATAGTGTGAAAAGTGCAGCTGCAAGTTTTTAGTAGAGTGACTTAATGAATATTTATTAATTTAATTAAAGAGTTCAATTAATTAATCTCATATCATTTGAGCTTCTAAACTATAGGTCCATAAGGTCCCATTGCTAGCTCATTAAGAATTTGAATAAGAAACAATTATTTTGGTTTGATTTGAAGTGTTCAAATTAATAAGGGAATTAATTGTATATGATACAATTAATATAATGTATATAGATACATTATAATATAAAGTTATTTTTTGAATGAGATTAAAAATTTATACTTTATGCTATGAGGAGATATTAATTATATGAATGAGATTCATATAAAAACTATAGGGTAAAAGTTAATATGAATGAGATTCATATTAAAACTATAGGTTATGTAAAAGAAGGTTATTTGAATATGATTCAAATTAAATTAAATATGTTATATTTAATTTATTAATTAATTAATTTTATTTAATTATATATTAGATATGATTTAATATATTATAATTAAATTAATATTAGTTTAATATTATTAAATTAGATTTAATTTTATTAAATAACTCCCATTACACATAGGTGGGGAGTTATTCTCCTTCTTCTCCCTCCCTGAAGGTAAGATATATTTATCCTATTTAGTTCTACAGAAGAAGAAAAGAAAAAAAAAAAAAAACCCGATAGTTTTTCTCTGTGAAAATTTCTCCCAAGTAGAACTCTATCTCAATCTCTCCTTTCCTTATCAAAACAAGAGAGCCCATAACTTCTCTTGATTTTTTAGAATAGCAAGGAAGACTTCCTTGGTGGAGTCCCTAGAAACTCTTAGTACATTCTGTATTTTCTTGTTTATCCATGTTTATGTTCTCTATTTTTTAAGTTTTTTCAAAAAGAAAATTATTGGCACAAGACAATCATTTACTTCTGCTAAAGATTCAATTCCTTTAGATTATGTTTTGAAACCTTGTTACTTATAAAATGATTGAACACATAATATTAATGATTGAACACAATATTTTCGTATAATAAGTGGGTTTCAAACCTCTGAACCTTGTACTCACGATTAACTTATTTGCCCTTGAGGCATGTTTGCGTCCACGTATGACCAAGTATGCGCTAAATGTATTGAGTTGGTATACATCAGCATGCTGAGTGCATTGAGTTGGTCTACCTCAGCTGGCGTTGTATTGAGTTGATCTATACTAGCCAAGTTTTGGGTACAAGTTTAGTGAGGATATTACAAGCTCGTGATGTTCATGAAATGTTTTTCAAGTTGTTGAACACATGCTTTATGCTTTATATTACCCTCTGTTTTTTCATCGAAATTGAATTATAAAATCTGGTTATTAAAATCGTCACTCACTAGGCTTTTAGCTCATCCTTCTCTTTTATGTTTTTCCTCCCAAGTAGCAGGAGAGTTCTAGGTGCCTACTAAAAGACGAAGTTTGCTACCCAATTATACTTTTTTCGGTAGTATGTCTATAAGTTCTAAGTTCACTTGTAGACATGAGTTTGTAAATATATCTTTTGAACAAGTCATAAGCTAGAATTGTTATTGGTAAAACTGTTTCCTTAAGTAAATATTATATCTGCACGTGTTAAAAAGTTAAACAAACTTGCATCTTAAACTCACCTAATAAGATAAATAGGAGTAAGTTGGGCGATAGATAGCACACTAGGGAACAGTATTTGTCATCTTCATATCTCTCTCTAGATTTATTAGGTTGTCTAGGGTGGGATGTGACAACTATATTTGTAATTTTTTAAAAATGTTGTTATACACTTAATTATTACCCTAAAATGTTACTCATTATAATTACTTTAATTGTGTATGTATGTATATAGGCATATACATATATTCACATCTACTTATGTCTATTTGAAACATGTTGAGTCCCTACGTAGAGTTTATTTTATTTTGGTTAGTACACTCATATTTAGAGTTTGCTATATGATTGTATTCAAATTTATAATTAAAGGAGATTTGGTATTCTAAAATAAACGTTTAAAACATGGATAAGTGTGTCATTTGCTAATGTAAACATAATTAGCAATAACTACAACTCAAAATTTAAAACAGTTCTAGTTTACACACCTATCCATGAATTTTCTTTTTGTAAGTTCGAGAATTCAAATCTTCACCCTTATGTTAATTCACCAATTATCATTCTTCTTTTAAAAAATTTAATCAACTATCATTCTTCTTTTAAAAAATTCAAATCTTTGATATACTGCTTAAATCAAATAAGTTATGTTGACGTAAATACTCAACCACTCAGAATTTAAGGAGTAAAAATTTAAATAATAATAAATAGAAGCATCTCTCGTCCCCGCCCTCGTCCCTGCCATTTGTAGGCGAGGAGGATTCCCCATTGAGTAAACGGGTCCCCGCGAGTACCCATTCTCCAAGATAGAGTGAGAGCGAGGCAGTAAGAGCGGGACGGTGAGAGCAAGCGAGACTGCGAGTTCAAATGCAGGACCAAATTACTACTAATAAGTAGAGCGAAAACGAGAGCGAGACATATATATTTATATATAAGGGTAGTCGAGGATAAGTTGGGACGAGTTCGGAATCGAGGCCGGGGTGGGGATACCCACCCTGTCCCACCCCATCCCTGGACGGGTACCTGGAGAATGTCTCTGGTTTGGTACCCATCCCCGATCAAACCAAAAATTCTCCGACCCAATCAGGACAGGGCCCGCGGTTTTTTTTTTTTTTTTTTTTTAACAAACCCTAGTGAGTGGTGTGGTGACTTGTGGAGTTATTTTCACGTGCAAGGTCGGCGGATTTGCTCCTGGAAACTCCCCAAGTTTCTTGATTCTATACAATTTCATCGCTCAATTTTGATTACTTCGATCGTTATTTGCAGTTTTTCCATCCCAAGAAGAAAATGGGAGCTTCTAGCCTCCCTTGTTTTTCATCGCTATTTGCAGTTTTTCCACTTCAAAATAATGCTCACAACAAATCTTTACCATTTTCTTCAAATCTTTCAAAACCTCTTTTCCGATTGAACAGGATTTGCTGCGGAGTCCCTGAGAGTGGAATTCAGCAAAACCCCTCAACTTCCAGACCTTCCTCTTCCAAGAACAGGATGGAAGAGTACAATTTGGCCATGAAGAAGATGATGAGGAACCCCTATGAATATCACCATGAACTGGGTCAGTTTCTTCTTTTCTTTTAATGTTTTAACTCACCCCCATTTTTTTATATGCTCCAATCGCTCTGCTTCTGCAAATTCGTTGATGGGTAATTTTGGGGCAATTTGTATTGTTTGAAATGACAAGTGAATGGATTGTAATCCAGAAGTTGATGTATTGAAGTGTTTTTGTGGTTTTTCGGATTAGTTTTTTTCTTTTTTTCTTTTTCTTTTTTATTATTATTTATTATTATTCTTTTTTATGAGATGTGCACAGCTGAGCCTTCTGTGTGGACTTTTTGATAACTTTTGGTCGTTTTTTGTTGAAGTTACTAAAAGCTAATGGTGGTTTGAGTAATTAATTAGAGGGCCAAGACTTTTATTGACATGCTAAAATTGATAAGATCTTTAAATTGTTTGAGTCCAAAAACTTGTGGGTCATCTCTTTTTGTTGGGATGAAAGAGTTTCAGTTTATGAAATCTTATATTGGGAGCAGCTTGACTGGTGACTAAGGTCCTGGTTGGTTCCATTCTAGGAGATAAGTCAAGAACAAATGTTTTTGTTTTGAAATTACAACAGAATATATATAATAGAAAATGGTTTCATAAAATTCCAAGACTTCGTATACCTGTTTATGGGTAATGGGAAGATTCTGTAACAGATAAACAAAGAGAATGAATTTAAATTTTGGCTTTAATAGATTAATGTTTTTGAAATTCATTTTCTAGTTCACATTTGCCAAAACTCAAATATAGTGTGTTCGTGGCATCTCTCTTCAAACATGTAAACTGATGAACAGATTTGTTAACATTTACTTTTTTAGTTAGCACTCTGATAGAGAACGTGAAGTGATATCAGGTTGCTGAAAACTGATGTAAAGTCATATGCTCCTGCAATCAGGCATGAACTATACTGTGATAGCTGACAATTTGATCGTCGGTTCCCAGCCTCAGAAACCCGAAGATATCAATTTCTTGAAGGAGGAAGAAGGTGTTGCCTATATTCTGAATTTACAGCAGGACAAGGATGTCGAGTACTGGGGAATCGACTTACAATCAATTATAGAAAGATGTAAAGAAATTGGAATTCATCATATGAGGCAACCAGTAAGCACATACGTTTTAATAACACCCTGTGGGATTAAATCTTTTGCAGAACCATTTTCAAATACACCGAATTCTCTCCCTTTTCTCTTTTCACATCCTATCTTTTAACTTTTATATAGTCTTCACCAAATGGGAAAGCTTTTCCTTATTTAGTTTCTTTTGAGTTTTTCTGTGCATTAATAACCTAAAATAGGAAAGAAGAGGAAATGACTGAAAAAAGTGATTAATTATGAATTTTGAAGCAACTTATCAACTTATGAATTTGTATGCTTATTTCTTATCTGCTTACTCGTTGAGTTAATCTGTTCTTTTTTAGGCAAAAGATTTTGATCCAGATTCCCTGAGAAATGGATTGCCTAAAGCTGTTTCCTTGTTAGAATGGGCGATCTCAGAGGGTAAAGGAAAAGTGTACGTGCATTGCACTGCTGGACTGGGAAGGGCCCCCGCCGTCGCAATAGCTTACCTGTACTGGTTTTGCGGAATGAATGCAAGTTCTTTTTTACTTTGAAACTTATGTTCTACTTTTAAAAGCCGTCCCTTAAATAAGTTTTGAAGCTAGAAACAATTTTTTTAAAAGAAAAAAGATAGGGAAATCTATATCAAGATTTCATTTCTAAACTACTATCACATAAATGTCAATATTTTCTGACTTGCAAAGATTCTTCACTAGTTCTCCAAATAAACTTACCAACTCAATGGGTTCTTCTTTTGGCTATATGATAGTTAAATACAGCATATGAAGCACTGACCTCTAAAAGACCTTGTGGACCAAATAAAAGAGCGATCCGTGGAGCCACATACGATCTATCTAAAAATGACCCATGGAAGGAGCCATTTGAGAGTCTTCCAGATAATGCATTTGAGGATATTGCAGATTGGGAGAGAAACTTGGTTCGGGATCGGGTCCACTCTCTCCGTAGAACTTGAGTAAGTGTGCAGTTCTTTCCCTTTTCTTATAAAACTTGAAAGACTTCCTAGTGAGTTTAAAGGCTTCTCTATCACCTGCTCAGGCTTATCTAGTTCATTCTCGTTTTTTTTCTCTTCCTGTTGTTGCTCTCCGCATTATCAATGTTTCGAAATTGACTTGCCCAAGTAATCTAAATAGATAGGTTTTCATTGTACATATTTCCATTATATTAGTATTCCATGAGCGTGTCAATTCGTGCAGGTTCATTGTCATTCCATTTTTACTAGGATGATGGATTGGAGAACATACAGAATGATGTCATTGGCAATTTGCTTGCTGTTGTTGTCATAGGCTATTGAGAATAAGAGTTGGGATAGTAGAGGTGACCCAATTTCAATTGATGTATTTGAGGGAAGCATATCTGTATACAACACTATATTGAATCAAAGTAATAAAATATTTGTTGCAGTGTTGCACTTGATCTCTGCACAGAAATTTGGTTTCCTGATCTTGAAATTTTCTCTAGGCCAGGCAGAGGGATTTTCATTTTGTCTAATAATTATCTTGCTGTTTCCTAGGAAGATTGTAATTTTGTTTGTGTTTGATATATGAGAACTGTAAACTAGTTGAATTTTGTCAGTTGTGCCACCTTCAATGGATAAATAAATCTCTCATAATAGAGATTTTGATCCTTCAATCACTGTACTTAATTTACCTTAGCTTCCAAACTTCTAAATATGTATATATTCTTAAAGTTTGCTGCTTTTCTTTTAATTATATTTAGTAAATATTCGACATAGCTGCATCTTTTCTGTTCATTAATTTGATGGAAATTATGAAAGGTGCAAATGTTAGTTCGTCTATGTCATGTTTCAAAATGGATTACAAAATGATAAAGGAAAAATTATGTTCAAGACTAACATTTTCTTTTTTTGTCAATATTCTTATCAATATAATTTAAATCGATCTACCTCAAAATTTCTCCTTCATAAAAAATAGTTTTTTTTACCTGTAAACACAATTTTTAGAATAAGAAAAGGCAGAAAACAAATATAGTGTTTTGTTATTTCCAAGTGTTTTATTTCATATTTTGCTAGATTTTACTATTCAATACAACTTTATTTAAATGTATTATATTTGTAAGAAAAATGATAGGGAGATAATCAGGCCAACAGAGAGAATGCGAGATGGCCAGGTCAGAGTTATACTATAACCAACGCAATACATATTTGATTGCTTGAGAAGCAATACATCTTACAAAATATCTAAAGCTTAACAAAGAAAGCTTATATTTGATAAAAAATAAGCCAATGCAGCTACTACTACATGGAGGGAGATGAATTAGAAGGCCCCAACAGATGATATTACTCGTATTACCTCCGCTGCAAGCGATATGTGAAGTCAAAGCCTCAACATTACACAATTGTGTATATGGATGTATTCAAGGGTTACCATGCTAGTAGCAACAGTGAGATCCTTCTAAACATTGACGCGACAATTTGTCAAGCCTATCTGCAACTGTTATGGATCAGTATAAACCATTAGGACGTGGAGACTGCCTGAAGCTGTGCGAGGTTAGACTGGCGACGCCCTAAATAGATTGCAGTGACAATCCACAATAAACATATCTGTGATAGCAGCAAATGGAGTAGTATACATCAAATCATTACTCCTAGGGAAAGGCGAATGATCTTAATATTGAAAATGTCAATAAACGAAGGTACTAAGAGAGCAAAAAGAAACAATCATACGTACAGGTAGAGCGTAGAGCGAAATAGTCGAAGTTTTTCCATGGAGGGAGCTAAGGAGTAATTTGTACATTCCTGCTGCTGTAGCGTCCCCCAGTCTTTGAACAAACACATCAATACATATCTGCAGTTGAACGTTTGTAATGAAGTTATATTTTGTATTTCCGTAAGAGCAATACTTTGAACATTTGTGATTACACACCCTATTGTACTAAAAATTTCAATGAATTTTGCCACATGACAAACTGTGATTGGACTACTAAGTAGACTGCAAAAAGATAGGTGCAGCCCAGGATATACTCAAGCAAAGTATTTATTATCGAGCGACGAAAGTAGTAGTGAATAAAGGCATAGAAGATCTAGATGATGTATAAAAATTAAGGCAAATAATCAGAAGTTAGATCAAGTATTTTTGAAATACGAAGATTCTAATAAGCAAACCTTGGCTTTGTACTTCTCATCTTGTGATACAACCGTAAACAGGAGCTCTCTCCCGGGCCTAGTAACAACATAAGTAGTAACCTGGCAAGTAAATCAATTAGCAGTCAAACTAAATGAATCTGAATTACAGCGTCAGATAGTTAATGTTGGTATAATCATAATACCTTTTGTTGAAAGTAATAAAGAAGGCACAAAGCGTAAGAGATTGCAACACAGACCTTGCGTACAGTCTCACAAACAGCAATGGCTACCCAAGTTGGCCAAACAGCAATTGCGACCAAATTTAAGAAGGCAACTGATGGTGAAGCACAGATAGCTACGGTAACACCAGCTATGGTAAGAATGTGACCCTGAACTTGATAAGGGGAAAGAAAATCATAATAAAAACATACATTAAATCCTGTGTTGTTCCATGAAATTTCATACTCGTTTCCCACAGCATCCATTTCAAATGCTTTATCTTACTCCTATCAACTTTTAAATGTTTTGGCTTTAGTCCTAAGCTTAACATAAAAACTACATAAGCACTTCCCCTGAACTCATTAATCATTTAATAAAAACTAGAATCCTTTTAAAAATCCTATGTCTAACCTATTACATGTGATTTCAAACACTTGTCCTAGTAGAGGCATCTATTGATTCAATAAATAAACAAAAATGTGCCTATGTCAGTTTTCTATTAAATAACTTATCAACAAAAATTAATAGCGAGGACTACAATGATTATTTTATTTAAAGTTCAAGGAACCAAACAAAATATTCAAAAGTCTAAAGATTAAACAAACTGAACATGCTCTGAATCATATGATAGAATTTCAACCTAAAGACATTTGAAGCTGCATGGCCAAATGAGATATTCCTAGCTGAAGTTAGTAGTCAGGTACTGTGTTATAGTACAAATCTTAAGAAACCATACCGTTACGGTAAGCTGTCCAGCAAGGATAAAAACAGCAATAAAGCTATTTATCAGCGCAAACAATTTTCTTCTGCCAAGAGAGCTAGTGACTGTAATGGCAATTATACCCACTTTCTGCACACAAAAAGTTGGGGTGTTATGTAATTTTCACTTGAAAGGTTTCACAAGCATTTTCTAAACAACAATGATAAACAAAGATGTGTATAGAATTCAGTACGAAAATATTTTAAGCATTTTCCTTCATGCACAATAGAAAGAATATCATAGATTCATAGTTAAAGCTCTAAAAGTTTGTGCAAGTACAAATTTACCTTCTAACTGAGAGCTTATAGCATGAACAGAGATGATGTTAAAAAGAAAATAAAAAATGCAATTCATGGACGAGAATAATTGTACCTGCAGGTAGAAGAAGGATGAGATAACAGCACTCAGCCATAGGAATAACGCTACGCACATCAAGTAGGAGGATGATAAAATGAGCAGCATTCCATCAAAGATAGCCCAGGGATGAGGCTTCATTGTAGAATTTAATTTGGGAGAATGGCCTTTAAAAGCTGATGTGCCCAGCCCTTCAGAGTCATTCTCATAACTGGGATCTGCATCCCTGCAAGAAAATATGGCACATCAACAAAAAGTTAGAACTTTCATCCCATGTGGTCTGCTAAGAGAAATACGTCTATTAAGGAATCATAAACAAAAATTTTCGTAAATGGCAACCTGATGAGAGATAATTCTTCACCAGGGTGAGGCATATCCTGGTTTATCCCTTCGGACAATCGTGCAGCGAATTCCATAAGTATAGCAGAAAAGAGGAGAAGAACTGCCATGACAGATTTATGTTATTTTTAGAAAAAAAGAAGCAAATGTGAAAGTATCTTTCCTCCTCAAAACTACAAATTGCTTGATGGAAAATCAAATTTACTGATTGAAAATAAGAGGAAGGAAAAGACAGATGGGACCTCTATGTTATTGGCCTAACAGGAGGCATTAATAGAAAGATTGCATTTTTGAAAAGTAAAGAGGGAGGAAGACATACAGGGGCCCAACCAAGCCATTACTGTTGCAAATAGAGAACCAAAAAGCTGGCCGAGTGTGGCTCCAGCACCTATGAACCCAAATAATCTTGCACCTGACTGGAAAAAAATGAACCAAGAATGTGAGTCAAAAATCTGCAAGAACACATCCACAAAAAGTGCAGCTGAAACCAAAGATATACCTCACTATCCATGACATCAATAACCCTTGCCCAAGTTGACGAAATAGTTATTAGATTAAGTAAAGCCACCTGCAAACAAAGCAACTATTACTTTGACCCATTGAGCTTAGGACAAATCAACATTTCTGAAAGTGAATGTATATGCCAAAATAATAAGAGGATTTTAATACCCAGAGGAAAAATCCAATTCTGACTGATATGTAAAACCACCCATGTCTATCCCAACCTACAGAAGGAATAGAACTTGATTGGTCACCATAATCCTTTGGGTCTTCTTTTGCAGCAAAGAACATGGTGAAAAACCCCTAAAATTGAAAAACCAAAACAAAGTTAAAAAAAGAAAGTAGAATATTAAGAATATACATACACAATTAAATTTATCATAATCTATCCACTTAAATTCTTAGGTTTAGATTTTATATATATATATATATATATTTGTGAGTGTTTAGGTCAGCTTACATGCACCTTGACTTATCTCACAAGACAACACTCCTAGCCCTACAACATTTGAGTGCCAAGAAAAATCGTAGAATATTAAATGCTACATAGGTTGGCCACCATGGATTGAACTTGAACCCAGGGTGAATTCATTTTTATTTAACATGATTAGATGTCTTGTGTTGAATCCTGGAAATGTGATTCTTTCTCTACCCATTACTAACAATTCACATGCTGCCAACCTATTAGTTTGAGCTAGTTTCGCATAGAACCTAAATAAGTAGCAATAGAGAAATTGATATCACATCTGAACATAGCTCAACTAGTTATGGTTATGGTTAGAAGTTGGAATCTCTATCCTCACTTGATGTAGAACTTTGTAGAAAATAATAACAACAAAAAATCACAAATTATTTACCAGATTGTCATATTACCTTGGAAGAGTGGCCAGCAGATGAAGATTGCCATAAAATGAAAAATACAACGAGTGATACACTAAAAAACCTGTGTATCAAAACCAAAGCCTGGGATTTCAAGAATCACAACTTACAGGACAATAAAGAATGACTTTATCAAAATGGGAAAGCAAGACATCGAGAAAAGTACCTTGCCTTTGGAAAGATTAGGCAATGAAAAAATGTGAGAGGAAACAGGTGCAGCAATCAAAGTTAACACCAAAGACCCCACAAAAAGGCTCGGCAAATTCGACAAGCCCAGAGAAATAGCACCCTCATCGCGCAATGGAAGCACCACAAAATAGGCACTCAAAATCTAAGACAGAAAAAGAACAATGCAAAAATAAACTCGCAGAAAATGATCGATCAAAACAAGAAGAAAAGATGATTTCAAGAACTTACGAAGAAGAAGCAGAAGGCAGAGTGAAGCAGAGCTGAGATCTCATGAGGATGAACAGTAACGAACGCAGATACAAGTGCATCGAGACGGGACTTGCTGATTATGCTCATAATTTTTCAATTCCCGTCTTCAGAATAGAGATTCAACTGTTAATGGTCAACGATTAAGAAGCAACGATTCGTCTATTTAGAAAAAAAAAAAAAAAAAATGAATTCCCCAATTCATCTACTGCCCTTGCAATTCAAAATTGTCCAAGAAAAGAAACCACGATGAATGGCAAACAAAGATTCAAGAATTCAAAAACCCATATGAAAGGAATTGCAAAAGGAGGTTTGGTTCATTTAATTTAAAGGATTTAAGCACATGGGTCTGAAATGATGCTATATAACTTGATTTTGGGGGAGGAATTTAGGCAGTGGTGGCCTCCATGGATGTTGGAAAATGGGTTGCAAAGAGCATTCGAAAAGATGCGTTAACGAAACAGAGATGAAGAGAAAACTTGAGAAACGAAAACAATCGGTAATAGTAACCTGGATTGTCTTCAAATAAAATAAAGCTAAATTATACCAAATCCCCTTTGTGTCTTTCAATAGTTTCAAAAATTTAAATAATAACGTTTTGTGTCAAAAATATTTTGAAGTGTCTAAAGTTTAAAAAATACTTTAGTAAAATTCAAGAATTCTTACTTACTGTTATATAAATAGAAACCGTCTTTCTTTATTCTATCTTTTACCTCCACTCTCTTCTTCAATACCTTCTTGCCACCTTCAATTTGTCTAAAATAAATAAATAAATAGAATTGCACACTTCAATTATGGTATATGGATTGTAATAAGAAGAAAGGGAATAAAGGAATCATTAAGGGATTTTAGAACTTAAATGCAAAGTTGTATGATAGTAGTTAATAGTCAAATACATTTTTTTATTTGACTATTTAGTTTTTGTACATTTTAAGGGAAGATTTTGATTTTGAAATTTTATGAGATTTGTTGGGTTTTATGTTTTAACTTAAAATTTTGTTGTTGATAAAATTAGTGTAAGCTAAGAATAGAAAAATTAAGTGAAAATTGAGAGTATCTACATAAAAAATTGAGGATATCGATATAATTTGTTGGAAAATTATTATAAATAGAAAAAATATCAAATTATTTACAAATATAGCAAAATTTACTTTCTATATGTGATAGACCGCGATAGACCCAGATATACATCTATTTGCGTCTATTGTTAAAGTAATAGATACCTATATGGGTCTATCGCAGTCTGTCACAGATAGAAATTAAAATTTTGCTATATTTGTAATCATTTTCAATCATTTTACTATTTTCGAAAACATCCCTAATTTGTTTTTAAATTTGTTTTTTTTTAACTTAAGAAAATTTCAAACATATTTATCACCATATTAACGTTAGGAGCATTTTTAATTTTAAAGTTATTTTTGTAACAAGGTATTATCAGTTATGTTCATGTACTTACAGCGAAGGTATTTCTTTTAACTTTTATTAAAGTTAAGGGTATGTTTGAAACTTTTGAAAGTTCATGGGTATTTTTTAAAACAAAACTTTAATAATTTCCATCCAAAACTAACAACAATAGTAATTTTGAACTCATTTAGAAAGTTTAAGAGTATTTTTAAAATTTTTAAAAGTTCAGGGGTATGTTTGACACAAATGACAAAGTTCAAGGGCATTTTCTATAGTTTAGCCTAAAAAGAACGAGCCAACTTATTTATAAATATAGCAAAATATCACTATCTATTGGTGATAGGTCGAGATAGACATTTATTAGTGTCAGTTATAGAAGTTTATTACGGTCCATCCCTGATATCTTTTAAAATTTTAGTACACTTAAAAATATTGTCAATAGTTTTACCATTTAAAATAATTACTCTAAGTAGAAATAATAATGATGATGATGGGTTAAAATATCATTTTTGCCTATATTTAAAAACTTCTTTAATTCTAATGTGTACTTTTCCATGTAAAATTAAGTTTTACGCTCAACTATAACATTTACGTTTTGAAGTTGGTTCTTTGTTTAAAAAATATTTCTATACCTTCAAAAGTTACAATATTACTCTCTAACTTTCAAAAAAAAATTTTAAACACGACATTGGAATGGAAATTTTTTAGACTTTCGAATAAAAGTTGAGATTTACAATTGTGTAAAATGATATGAATTTCTACTCAATTTTTAAGTCATTGTCATTGTTCATTTTAAGTCAATTTTTACTCAATTTTGTCATTGTTCATTTTAAGTCATTGTCACACCATTTTATATCTCAATTTTTGTCTAAAAGCCTAAAGAGTTTCTACTCAAGAATAAGTTTGAGGGTAATTTCATATGAAAGTACGGAGGTATTTTTTAAATAAATGACAAAATTCAAGGACAATTTTATAATTTAACTTAAGATTTATTGAAATACAAGGTGTAAATTTTGATGTTTAAAAGTATGGGGACTAAACTTGGAACAAACTTCATATTACATAGACCAATATGGTATTTTAACCTAAAAAATAAAATCATTTTGTGCCCCTAAATTTGGTGGCTTTATAAATTAAAATCTCAATGGTAAAACAATACCTTGAATTTTGTCATTTATTTTAAAATACTTCTATTCTTTCAAAAGTTGCAATATTACTCTAAACCTTTAAAATACTTTAACGTGAAAATTCTCAAATATTTTAGATGGAAATTGAAGTTGTATTTGTTCGCACGAGGTTTCCGGAGAAACTTGATTCGTGGATTTGAACTTAAGTTGATGTAGATTTGAAGTGGATGTGGTTCGATCTCTGGTACTTGATACTCTGATTCTCATACTTTGATTCTCTCTCAGTTGAATGCATACTTGATGTATGGAAGTGGAGTATGTGTTTCAAGTCTGGTTCAGCTTAAGGGTTTAGGAGTCTTCTGATTGTAGAAGAATTCTCTCTAGCTCTAAAATGTAGAATTTCTGAACCCTTCAAAGGAAGAGAACTCCTCTATTTATAGATTTATTAGGTGAGCTTATGGGTTTGGTCTTGGTTGGTTCAAGGACCTGGCCCTTGGCCCAACCAATTGGATTTGGGCCTTAGTTGGCCTTTGGGCCAAATTAAACTCAATTGGACTTTAACCCAAATATTAATACTAAATTGGATCAAATTATTTTATTCAATTCAATGATCACGATGAAAACACATGTTGCCATTAGGATTTCCCAATTTATGTCTTCAATTTTAATTTGGAACACATGTCAACTTTTAATTAGTCCCAAATTCGATCATTTGTAATTTGGCCATTAATTTGAGAAATGACGTGGCAATTTATAATTGGTCCAAAATTTCTCATTCAACAAATGCTGAGAGTTAGGCACGTATATGGGTGGGTGAATCTCGAAAAAGATAAAGCTGGAATCAAAATGCAAGTTATATGCTCTTGATTTTGACTCCATTTTATGTGTTAATCAAACTATAAATTTAGTACATAAGTTTGATTGGAATTTTATATATTTGACACGTACTTTTGTGATTATTCCAACCTATCAAAACACAAATTTAACTCAATGTTTTAATTCTCTTTCTTGACATAAACTCCAATACGAATTTTAGTAGAATTTGTGCAGCTTAATTCAAAGTTAAATTTGAAGTGAAATTGAATTCCTACCGAAGATACCCGCCGTGAATTTGGAGTAAAATTGAACTTCTATCCAAGCGTTTAGCTTGAATTTGGAATAGAACATGAAGATGAAATTTGATCTTGAGTTCGGATTATGCCCCCAATTTTAATTTGAGATAGACTAGAGGTATTATCCACAATTTGATTTGACTTTAGGAAGAAGAACTAAATTTGGACAAATTTGGGATATAATTTGGAATATGGCCAAATTTTAATTTGAGATAAATTTGAGACTTTATCCTCAATTTAATTTGGGGACAAAATCATGTGATTTGATTTTGGGATAAAATTTGGAATATAGCCAAATTTTAATTTGAGATAAATTAAGTTGAGACATTATTCACAATTTAATTTGAGAATAAAATCTTGTGATTTCAAATTGGGATAAAATCAGGAATATGCTCTGAATTTTAATTAGAAATCAATTTAAGATCCAATCTACAATTTAATTTGACTTCAGAATCTCATCAAAATTTTCTAAAGAAATAATATTTCAATAGGAAATATAAATTGAATTAAGATTTGAATCCAATATTGGCCTCTATAAATAGGGTTTCATCCACACATCAATATCATTTAATTCTTCCTCTTTTCTTTTCACACTCTTCTTCCTTCTCTTAGAGTTTTCTCTTTTTCTTTTTCTTTTTTTTTTCCCCTCTTTCTCTTTTCACGTCTTTTCCTTCTCTTTTTTTCCCTTTTCTTTTCCCTTTTTTCTTCTTTTTTTTTCCCTTCTTTTCTTCTCTTTGTCTCCTTTTTATTTCTTTGTTTTTTTTCTTAAACTTTTCTTTTTTTTTTCCTTTTTTTATTTTATTTTTTTAATTTTGAACTTCCACCAAGAGTGCACTTATATTTGCTTTTATTCTTTTTTGTTGTTTCTTTACAGGTATGGCATGTTGTTCTTTGCTATGCTGGAGATCGCAGGGCACATCGGTATAGATTGACACTACGTCAATATGCCACATGTTCCTTACTACGCTTGAGGTCGTAGGGCACGCAGATATAGATTGGCACTACGTCAATACACCCTGTATTCCTTGCTGCATTAGAGGTTGTAGGGCATATCAGGTATAGATTGGCATTATGTCAATACGCCGCATGTTCCTTG